>JAPYXD010000714.1:4800000-7331963 GCA_030998225.1 Diplolepis rosae | reverse complement strand
TTTATAAATTTTACAAATAAAACAAACTTCCTAAATTTGTCGAAAAACTTTTCTTTTCTAAAACGAACAGAATAAATTAAATTTAATGAAATTTTATCAATTTTTCCAATTTTTCCAATTTTTACAACATTTTATAAATAAAAAAAGTTTATAAATTTTACAACTTACAAAAATTTCTAAATTTGACAAACTTTTTTGTATCAAACAAAATCTTACAAAAAGTTACAAATTAAACAAACTGAACAAAACGTCACAAATTTCGAAAATTTTTTTTGTTTGAATTTTATAAATTCTACTAAACTTTTTAAATTATCAAAAATTTCAAAATTTTAAATTGTTTATGTAGACCGAATTTTTCAACTTTTTCAAAATTTAAAAATTTTTCAAAATTTAAAAATTTTTCAAATTTTACGAATTTTTCTATCTTGTTCAAACCTTCAAATTCCTTTTTTATGTTACAAATCTAATAAAGTTTTCGAAATTTTATAAAGTTCCAAATTTTACAAAATCTTTAAACTTTGAAAATCTTTTAAATTTTACAAAATCTTATGGATAAACAAAATCTGACAACCTTTCAAAATTTTATAAATGTTATAAATTTTATAAATTAAACTAAAATTCTCAAATTTCCAAATTTTAACGAATTTTCCAACTTTATCAAACTTTAAAAACTTTTTCAAATTTTACAAGTCTAATGAAATTTCCAAATTTTTCCAAATTTTAAACAAAATCTCAATGGAAAAAAGAATCCCAGCTCTAAATTATTCTATATTTCAAAATATTAAACAGTAATATAAACACCCTAAATTCTTAAACATAATAAGGATCCCCAGAATCCTAATTTCAAATCTATTCAAATTTTCTATGGATCAAATGAATCCATATTGCAAATTTTTCTATATTTCAAAATTTTTAAATGGGATTACAAAAATCCTAAATTCTAAAAATGTAAAAAGGATCACAAGAATCCTAATTTAAAACAAAATTTTTAATGGATCAAACGAATCCAAATTTCAATCTTTTTTCCATATTTCCAATTTTTTTTATAGGATTATATAAATCCTAAAATTCAAAAATTTCAAAGGGATCACAAGAATCCTGATTTTTAAACAAAATGTTATTGGATCACAAGAATCCAAAATTCTAAATTTTCAAAATCTCAATAGGATTATAAAAATCCTCAATTTCTAAATTTTCAAAAGGGATCAAAAAGAATCCTAATTTTTAAACTAATTTCTATGGATCAAATGAATCCATATTGCAAATTTTTCTATATTTCAAAATTTTTAAATGGGATTACAAAAATCCTAAATTCTAAAAATGTAAAAAGGATCACAAGAATCCTGATTTTTAAACAAAATGTTATTGAATCACAAGAATCCAAAATTCTAAATTTTCAAAAATCTCAATAGGATTATAAAAATCCTCAATTTCTAAATTTTCAAAAGGGATCAAAAAGAATCCTAATTTTTAAACTAATTTCTATGGGTCAACTGAATTCAAATTTCAAAATTTCCAAAATTTCAAATTTTCAAATAGGATTATAAAAAATCCTAAATTTCTAAATTTTCAAAGGGATAAAAGAATCCTGATTTTCAAGCAAATTTTCTATGGATCACAAGAGTCCAAATGTTAGATTTTTCCAAATTTTCAAATTTTTAATAGGATTCCAAAAATCACAAAATTTTAAAATTTTCAAAAAGGATCACAAGAATCCTAAATTTATTCAAAACTTAAAATGGATCAAAGGAATCCAAATTCAAAATTATTTTATATTTCTAAATTCTAAATAGGATTACAAAAATCCTAAATTTCTAAATTTTCAAAGGGATCAAAAGAATCCTGATTATAAAACAAAATTACTATGGATCAAAAGAATCCCAATTTTCAAAATTTCTATAATTCTAAATTTTTCTAAATTTCCAAATTTTTAATAGGATTATAAGAATCCTAATTTTCAAAACTTTCAAAGGGATCATAAGAATCCTAATTTTAAAACAAATTTTCTATGGAACACAAGAGTCCAAATATAAATTTTTCTAAATTTTCAAATTTTTAATAGGATTCTAAAAATCCTAAATTTCAAACGTTTCAAAAAGATCACGAGAATTCAAATGTAAACTATCAAAATTTTAAATAAACCTACGTATGTCGGACAGAAGAATCACCCGAACACAGGCATCGAAAGATTCAGACCTTCAAAAAGAAGTTGATGAATTTAATCCTTTTGCTCCAAGAAAAGAGCTACCACGTGGTGAAGAGGAATATTCTTTAAATCTATCAACATCCTCAAGTAAGGATACAGAACCCCTGAATGATACTAGCGAATCAATTCAGGAAAATTATTCATTTGAAAACCCTTTTGATACTTCAGTACTATCAAACAATAGTACTAAAACACTAGTAGATCTAAGCGAATCTTATTTAAACTATTCTTTAGAGAAAAACCCCAATATTGAAATAAAAATGAGTATGCCAGAAAAATCAGGTTCCTGGAGATCGAGTTCTTCTGAGCAACCTAAGCAGAATGTAAATGCTAACCAGCAACCGGTTACAATCCAGGTTGTTACCTTACGGGACGCACTAATGGTAGTACCCGAATTCAATGGTAAAAATATCCCTTTAAGCCAATTTATCGAAGGGTGTAATGAAGCAAAATGTATGATAGAACCGGAGTCTGAAATAAATTTAGTTAAATTACTTAGAAGTAAAATATCCGGCGAGGCTCGACAAGCAATTTCAGGGCGTACATTTTTAACGATTGACGAATTAAAAATTTTCTTAAAAAACATTTACTCACCAGCCAGAACAATTCCACAATTATTGGGAGAGTTGGGTCATGAGTTTCAAAGAGATTATGAGAATGTAATTACGTCTGCAAATAGAATTAGGGACATAGACACTATGATCTTAGAAGTTCATAATTTAGATAATGGCGGACAAATAGATCCAAACTTTCGCGCCAGCGTTGAGAACACTATAATCGACTCATTTAAAAGAGGATTGAAATTTGAATTAGAACAACGTCTGGGAAATGAGCAAATACAGGATGTAAATAATCTTGTTCAAAGCGCGATCTCTATTGAACGAAAATTTGAGGCTCAAAAGAACCTTAGAAGGACCACGAATCATAAAGTTGAGGATATGAACGTGCGTACTCGTCGCATGTTTTCCTGCCGAATATGTAAAAGAGATGGACACGAAGCCGAAAATTGTAGAAACAAACTTTGGTGCACAAATTGTAAAATGACTGGGCATTCAATAGAAAAATGCTTTAAAAATAACAGAACTCCAGAACAGGATGTGTGTCAGCTTTGTAATAAACAGGGGCACACAGCTACTCAATGTTTTGGCAAGCAGGAATGCCAATTATGTAAGAAAAAGGGGCATACAGCTAAAGACTGTTTCCTTAATAGAACTGTAGTCCGAGTTACATGTCAACTGTGCAATAAACAAGGACACAGTGCAGACAAATGTTATTCATTAAATAAAACCAATGAGACCTTTACCAACCGAAATAAATAAGGTTTTAACATGCCAAATCTGCAATCGATATGGACATGAAGCAGCGAAATGTAGAATGGCGTCCACTCAAAAGGAATGCAAATATTGCAAAACACCAGGGCATACGATAGAGGAATGCTATAAAAGAAAATATAATGAAGAAAGACGGACGGGAAACGGATGGAACCTTCCGGGACCGAGTGCAACCGAGAAGGAGAACCAAAATCAACAGCGCTCGAATCAAAGAACATCAATAGAACAATTCCAAAGCGAATTATTACCATCGATATAGAAGAAGATTCAACGAAAATTCCATTTATATCTTTCAGACATCCAGTAATGAATGACACAATTAAGCTAATGCTCGATACTGGATCGGAGTTAAATATTCTAAAAATCAAAAAAATCAGCCCTCTTCAAATAGTCAATCTCGAGGAAACAGTATTTCTCAAAGGAATAGATTCTGTTATAATCCCATCAATCGGTACAATAGAACATACACTAATGGGTCATACAGTAAAATTCCATATAGTACCCGATGAATTTTTTATACCTTTTGACGGAATCCTAGGTTCCGAATATTATACTAATGCAAAAGCAAAAATCAACTTCCTTACGAATCATCTTATTGTAGGAGAAAAATTCATTAAATTTCAACAAAATCATGAGTTACAAACCGAAACAAGAATAAGTGGAATAACAAGATGGACCAATAATTTAAAGAAAAATAACTTGCCTTTCATTAAAGTATTCAACCCTCCTTCAAATAGTCTGGGACAATTTATGATTGATACAGGGTCAGAAGCAAATATCATCAAGAATCATTTATTACCTAGTGAAATAGATATGGATAATTTTAAAACTGTTTTTCTTAAAGGGGTAGGTGATAAATTAAATCGCACTATGGGAACAATAAAACTTGCAGTATACGGACATACATCCACATTTCATGTAGTATCTGACGATTTCGATATTCCATGCGAAGGAATTTTAGGTGCCACATATCTAACGGAAACTAATGCAGTAATTGACTACGAAAACCAATCAATAGAAACGAAAGATAAAATCTCTGAATTTACATTGGGAAACGAATTTTTACAGGATAAAAATCAACAATTTGCTATAGAGGAAAATAAAAACTGTATTCCCAGCATACCAGAAGAAATTAAAAGGACAGATTCATCATGGAGCCTGGATGCAATTGCGTCATCAAGTCATTCAATCTTACTTCAAGAATACGAACAAGAAAACCCCTATAAACGACTCTGAAGAACTGGATAGCCCCATCTATCCAGAACATGAACAACTTACATGGTGCACAAAAGATAAATTTCAGGAAACTTTACATGAAATTTCATCTGAACTTAACCTGGATTCTTACTCCGAATTTGAAATTTATGAAACTTATGAAACTTTTCAAGGAAATTTCTCCGAAGAGGAAATTTATGGAAACTTCTCTATAGGAAACAAAACTGCAGTCTCAGAAGAGGATTTATTAATTAATAAGTTGAGATTAAATGATTTAAATGAAAATGAAAGGAATTATATAATTAAATTTGTAACTTCAAACAAAGATCGGTTTTTTAGAGAAGGACAGAAACTAGAAGCAGCAAGTACAGTCATGCACCGAATTCCAACCATAGATGATATTCCAATCAATGTTAAACAATATAAATTTCCAATTTCACTAAAGGAAGAGGTAGAAAGGCAAGTTCAGGAAATGTTAGACTCTGGAATAATAAAACCATCAAATTCACCATACAATTCACCTCTATGGATTGTACCCAAAAAAATGGATTCTTCAGGAAAACAAAAATGGCGACTTGTTTCAGATTTTCGCCAATTAAATGACAAAACCATCAGCGATGGATACCCTTTACCAGATATTACACAAATTATCGACCAAGTAGGAGGACATAAATATTACACAACCCTTGATTTAGCAAAAGGTTTCCAACAAATTTTAATGGATCCACGAGATGCACATAAAACAGCATTTAGCACTCCCCATGGTCATTATGAGTATGTAAGAATGACTTTTGGATTAAAAAATGCCCCTCCAACTTTTCAAAGATTTATTGACGAAACATTTAAAAATCTACAAGGAAAAATTCTATTCACATTCATCGATGACATAGTAGTATTTGCCGATTCTTTAGAAGAGCATGATGAAAAAATGAAATTAATTATGGATAGATTACGGAAATCTAATCTTCAACTAAATCCCGATAAATGTGAATTTTTAAGAGATAAAGTATGTTACCTAGGACACATGTTGAATATAAAAGGAGTTAGCCCTGACCCAAGAAAATTAGAAGCAGTTAGAGAATTTCCAAAACCTAAAAATGTCAAAAATATACGCCAATTTTTGGGCTTGGCTGGATTTTATCGCCGTTTTATCAAGAACTTTGCTCAAATTGCAAAACCATTAAGTAAGTTACTTCAAAAGGATATCGTATTTAAATGGACAGAAAAGGAGGAGCAAGCTTCTTCTACATTAAAAGAACATCTTTGCAATCCTCCAATTTTGCAGTACCCTAATTTTTCAAAACCTTTCAATATCACAACTGATGCATCTGGATATGCTATTGGTGGAATTCTTTCTCAGGGAGAAATAGGCAAAGACCTCCCTATAGCATATACCTCAAGAGTTTTACGTGGTCCCGAGCTTTCTTATGAAGTCTATGAAAAAGAAGCTCTGGCGATGATTCACGCGGTCAAAATCTTTCGTTCGTATATCTATGGAAAGAAAATTAAAATAATTACGGATCATCAACCTTTAGTATGGTTCAAAACAGCAGAATTAAATACTAGAGTACAAAAATGGCGTTTTAAACTTTCTGAATTCGATTATAAAGTCATCTATAAGCCTGGAAAATTAAACCTTAACGCGGATGCACTTTCAAGAAATCCTACGGAGCAAGTGCCAACGCAATCGTGCAACATCATCACAAGGAACCAGAAGAAAACGGAAGAAGCAAACGACGTATCAACTGGTGAAAAACGCAGGTCAAAAAGAATAATAGGAAAACCAACCCCTAATTATGCGGAAAGTGAGTCAAGTTACTCAACTAACCCAAAGGCGAAAACGGCGTTACCGCCGGACAAAATTTCTTCAAAATCAGTATCATCAAAAAATAGAAGATGATATTGAAGACACGGTCAAAATGACCGAATCAAACTTCGAGGCACAAGTCCTCATTCAACAAAAAGAAAATTCAAAAGTCAGTAGCACATCAAGCTACGATTCTTCAAAATTCTAACCAAGAAACTAGGGAATTCGACCCTAACCTAAGATGTCATATTATCGAAACTAAAGAAAATGATACAATTTCGAAAGGACAATTTAATATATTTTGTCACAAGTACCGGAAGTCCCTGAGATAAAGGTGCAAAGCATTTAATTGAATTTAACAAAATTGAAACAAATCAAACATTAAAGGAAATAAGTGCTACCCACACAAAGAAAGGGAGCAAAACAAACCATTTCACTCTTTGCATAAGAGGCGAAAAACCAGAATCTATTTCAAATATTAGAGAAAACTTGTATATAGTATTAAAGCAGTTAAGAAATTTAATAGATAAACTTAATGTAAAGATAGTAAGTGTAGCACGAAGCGAACATGTAGAAAATTTACCATGGTCCGAGGTGCTGTTAGCTTTTAAAACAGTATTTAAGAATGTAAATATCAAAATTCTTATTTGTAAGGGAACATTGAAATTTGTTCCACAGGATAGACGAAACGAAATATTTGAAGAATTGCACTGTTCACCAATTGGAGGTCATAGAGGAGTCTCCAAAACTTACAACAGAATAAAACAAAATTACTACTGGGAGAATCTGAAGGAAGATATTCAACGAAGGATCCAGCAATGTTTAAATTGTCAACTAAAAAAACTAGTACGATTAAAAACAAAACAGCCAATGGTGATTACAGATACACCAGGAACAGTGTTCGATAAAATAGCCCTAGATGTGGTAGGACCCTTACCCAAAACTAAAAATGGATTCGAATACATCCTCACAATGCAGGATCAACTTTCTAAATTCTGTCTAGCAGTCCCATTAAATTGCTATTGCCACTACAATAGCTGATGTTTTTGTTAAGAAATTTATTTGTTTATTTGGAGCCCCTAGGATTGTAATCACCGATCAGGGTCAAAATTTTCTAAGCAAACTTATGCAACGAATTTCAAAAAGATTTAAAATTAAAAAAATTAGAACTACCGCTTTTCATCCTCAGTCTAATGGCTCATTGGAAAGGTCACATCATGCTTTGGGTGAATTTTTAAAGCAATACACTAATGCGGATCAAGAATGGGATGAATGGTTGGAAATCGCGATTCTAAATTTTAACACGTGTGTATCGGAAAGTACTAAACATACGCCATACGAAGTAGTATTTGGAAAACTGGCTAGATTACCTTCAGGTGACCCCTTAAGGGAAACAGATTTACTGCCTTCTTATAAAGGATATATTATAGACTTAGTAACTAGACTAAACGGAATAAGAACTTTAGTTTATGAAAATTTAGTTGGGTCCAAAAATCGTTCGAAAAAATACTATGACAGAACGATAAATCCGCGTAATTTTAGAATAGGAGACCATGTTTTTCTTTTAAAAGGCCCTAAGCCAAATAAATTTGGTGATCACTATTCAGGACCACACAAAATTTTGGAGATTATTAATAAAAACAATATTAAAATTCAATACAATCAAGGTAACAAAATTGTTCATGCAAACAGACTCAGAATTTCACACATAAATCACACTGTGAAAACAAAGAAAATACAAAATCGCAGAGACACTAGTAATGTTTAATTAATAATCATCACTAGTAATGCAAAGATGGGAAGATGTAAACCCTGAAATTTAATACTAATACTTCTTTTATTTTCAGATGTTTTGGTTATTACTTTGGGTAATAATAAGTAATGCAAATGCTTTTATTGGATACGATTGTGGGTCCCGAAACTTAAACGTTACAACGCTTTCACTATTAGAAGTAGGAGAATGGGAGCTACCAGAAACAAATGTGGATGTATCCCAAAAATATGTACAGCTCCTGCAAATCAACGAGTATAGTGAAACAAAAATAATTCAATGTAAGTTTGAAACTCATAGAACAGTGTATTATTGTGGGATGCACTCACATATTTCCATTGTTTTAAACGGAGAAAACGAGTATATAAACGATGTCAGTAGAAGTGCATGCGAAGATGTACACAAAACGGGAATATTAAAGGTTACCGAATCACATATTGTACGCGATATCAAAATTAATCAAACTATAACCCACAGTTTAATGTTTGCGGGATATATTAATTCTGAAGGGAAATGTAATGGAGTAGGTTACTCAGATCCGTTTGGCACATGGGAAAATGTAGTTGTGCAAGGTACAATAAAAATATCTCTAAGTGAACAAACTGCAGAAATAAAGTTAAATTCAAATTCTATTCATTTGCGTTCAGGAACTATTTGTTCACTTTCTGATGGTCATTGCATTGATCAGGAGGGAGGTTATACCTTTTGGAATACAGTACCGGTTGATAATTGTAAATTTCAGCAATATAGCATCCTTTATGAAGGATTAGCAAATAAAGTAATAGATCACGATTTTGATAACAAGCAAATTATGTACTCTCTTTCCACCCAAGATATAACGTTCGCCCTGACAGCAAAAAGCAAAGAAACCGTTTGCGGTTATGTAGTTATTAGAACAGAACATCCTAAATTGTTAATATTTGAAACAACTAAAGGTGAAAGCTTCGCAAATTATAAAAAAATCTCTGTAACGAATTTAGATATTTTTGCATATGTTAACTCCAAATTTGTATACGTCGAAAAACATTTACGCTCTCAAATGAAACAACTGTATAAAGACGTGCTCACCCAAAAATGTAAATTAGAGAAGCAAACTTTGAAAAACTCACTTTCAATAGCAACACAATCACCGGACGAGTTCGCCTACGACTTGATGAAGGGACCGGGGTACATGGCAGTTGTTGCAGGTGAAGTAGTACACATAATTAAATGTGTACCAGTGGAAATAAAAATGGAGCATGGAGAATCCTGTTATGGAGAACTTCAGGTAACTCGAAACAACAAAACGTACTTCCTTACACCTAGAACTCACATCCTCAAGACACAAGGAACACAGATACCTTGCAACAGAATGTTACCTTCACAATATTATGTTGGTAACAAATGGTACAAAATACTACCACTCCCTACTACAGCAGAGAAACCGACAATTATTAAACCGATGACAGCACCTACGTGGGAATACGTCAATCCATCAGAACTGGCGACCAACGGAATATACACAGAACAAGAATTGGACCAAATTAGGGAACGAATTATGTTTCCAGTAGAACGTCCAGCAGTTCTTAATGATTTAGCTAGAGAAATGCGAGGACATCCCTTGGGCGACAATGAAGGAAGTCTTTTAAAGTTACTTAATGAAGACGTGATTACTACAATAGCCAGCAACACATGGAACAAACTCTGGACACATTTCATCACTTTCGGGACTGCAAGTGCCGGAATAATAGCTATTTTTATGATTCTCCATCTGATTAAAGCTATAATAGATATCATCATCCAAGGATATACACTGCATGCCGTCTATGGTTGGTCCATACACCTTTTAGGAGCTCTGTGGAGTTCAGTTACTTACCTACTCATACAGATCGCTAGAAGACCAACAGCTTCAAACGACATAGAATTGGGAGAAATACAGACAACTGAACAGGACAACTCTGATCAAGAAAAATCAACTCAGCGGGAAAAAGAAGAAAAGCCCTCAAACAGTCGTCCATATTTCTAAAGAAAAACTTATCAGACAACGAACACACATTGATTTATGTGGAAAATTCACCCACAACATACATGCCTGTACCTTTTCAAAGCTAGCAACAGCAGAAGAAAGAAGATCTACACAGGGATATGTTTGCTACTAAAGTTGCACTCTACTAGCAACCATTTTACGGTGGGGGTGTAACGTCCTGCGTCCGTCTTTTACTTTTATTATTATTATTAATTTTTATTAACCTGTAATAAGTAAATTTATAATATTCCATTTCATATTTTTCTCCAAAGTCTTACTCATAAAAATGTAAATATTTTAAATGCAATCTCTTCTCTAAAGATTGTATAAATTCAAAAACCTTTTTAGAAAATATGCAGCTGCGTAAATATAAAGATTTGAATTTTCTTAGCAATCGGTAAATGTAATAAAACTTGCACTTTGAAACATTGACCAAAAGATACAGCCCACAATCGTATTCCTTTTAGATATTTCTGTTTGCAATCCTCCAGTAAATAAATGCATAGAACTGCATAGAGCCATAACAGTATATAGCTTAGCGATTAGCCATTTCCGGAAATATCGTAAATAGCTTAGGCTAATGGTCAAAAGGGCCCGCGCTTGTACCACGCCCAAGTAAATACAAACAAAGTACATTGTATTTACCCGGCCTCGAAAATAGAAATAGGCTATATAATGGATAATAAAAATGAATAATAAGAATGTTGAAAATACTAAGAATGTTAAAATATTAAGAATTCAGTTATAAATTAATATTATTCATTTTTATATTATTCATTATATTATGAATAAAAAAATAAAAATAACCTATTATATTAGTTAATAATAGGAACAGTAATTTTAATCTAACTTTTATATGAAACAATAGTTCAAACTTATTTGATTATAACTAAAAACCAATAGCAATACATCGAAGATCTTAATAATTAGGAATCTACCTTATCAACGAATGAATTTATGAGAATTAAATTCTGAAGTTAAAAGACTAATAAAAATTTACTTTCTTACACTCTTTTACTCAATCCTAGAAAAGTTAAAGTATTAGTTTACATGATATGTATTTGAATTTATACACAACATATTTCAACAGTAAATTTAAAAACATTTCTATTTCACCTTCACAAAAATATATATATTTCCAATCTTTATAAACATATTTTTAAGTTCATAAATTCCAAAAATTAAACTTATTTGCAAAATATTAAATTCAATTTTCAAATAACGTCAGAATATATACGAACATAAGTTAAGTACTTGAAAAATTAACAATCTAAGTTAATTAAAATACTGTTATTAAAGAATTGAAATAACGAAATGTTCTGTTTTACCGACAATTTTTCATATTCGAATATGTATCTTATAAATAACTTTGCGTATGTTTTCAAATCAAATAAACTCAACTTCGAATATGTAAATCTTTACACTTATTTTTATAAATAAGAAGTTTATATAAAAACAATAAAAATCACAAACTTTCGGAATTACTTTTTATATTTTATCAAATAAATTCACAAAAGAAAACTTATATTAAATTTACCCTTTTGAATGAATAATTTTGTATATGTAAACAACGTATTCAATGTTGAGTGTGAATTTCATGATGTTTGTGTTTGTGCATGAAACTAATTACAGAGTCGAGATTAGTCATATGTATTAACGATTCTTTTGAATTCTGGAAAGAAGAATATTTAGTTCAATGTAAATTAATTAGTTTGTAAGTTAGATTTTGACATAAATGAATTATATTGTAATTTAACTTTTCAATTATTTAAAGTTAACGCAATCTGTAACAGAATTATTTAAATAATTAATTTTTATCACATTTTATTTAAGAATATACAAATGTCGCCATCTTTTGGAAGGTGGGCGAACTTGGAGAAAACTTGGTACGGCCCACAAGGCCCGGAAAACTTGTAACGCCCCTAGATTTTCACACTAAGGGAAGTCTGGGCGTAGCTAGGCTTGCTTATCTAGGCCAATAGAGATTCAGGAGAGCTACCCCCAGTCTTTTCCTAAATTTGAAAAATGCTGAGGGAAGCGGGGAGCTGGACATAAAACTAACTGCAGACAAAATTTTCTTCAGTCAGCTATTTTTCGGCATTCAAAATCTAAAACTTATTTCTAAAAATTGTCTATTCGCCAAGACAATTCTATCGGGAACCATCATTCTAAATTTAGACAAAAACGTTCTGTCAGTAAAATATAAAAAGTTTACATTTTTTTTTGGAATTATAACAAGGGAACATTTTTCTTACCAAGATTTCTACCAGCCGCATCACCTTCCTAAAAAAATCACCAGGATATTTAACAGGTTTTATTATAAAACGAAATAAAAGTAAGTTCAAATTGTATTTGCTGTGTACTTTCTACACCTTTTTCTCATCTATCTTTTATATACTTAATTTTATATTTTATACAAATGTTTGAGTGCTGGTAACCATCCCAGTGCTAGCATTTGTACCATTTTTGTTTCCTTCTATCCAAATCCCCGAATCAAAGGCAAGTGGCGTGCTCTCATTTATGAGAACAGTACGACTTGTCCTAGATTCACATGTCTTCTCCCATTTCATATATCAATTAATGTTTATAAATATTCATAAAAATTTGGTTAAGAATCATTAAAGAACAGTAGTCCCGGGTTATTGGAATTAATTTTCCAGACCCGAAACTACTATACTTATTATATTCTCTTCAAGAATATAATAATATAAAAATAGATGTAAATCTTATTCTTATGTGTCTCAAGACGTCACATATGCATCGGCCCGGGAAAACTTACAATCAGTGAATGGGAAATCGAAATTTTATAATTACTAGGAATCTAAAATTTATAAATGACAATTATAAATTATCTGATTTCACACATATTTTTTTAAAATAAAATAAATTTGATAAAATCACGAAAAGATTTGACCTTGAGGCTAACTTAAGTGATTAAATAATCATTTTATTCCCGATAGACTAGCCAAGGGAAGAGTAGTAGCTTCTCGACCAGGGTAGGACGTGATGTCAGTACCTCACCTCTGTGGAAGTAATATGGGTAACCGTAAGTCCCTTCGGGTTTCGTCCGCGAAGGGCAAAGATCCCGTGAAACCACATGTTAAACTGGGAAAACCTCTCACGATCCTACTGTCTGCAGTCAATTTCGGGGTTGAAATCATGGATGTCCGGGCGCAGGAATGAAGGATTACCTGGTCGGTATTTCCTTGTATCCGACGCTGCGTACGATAAATCGCACACCGTCTAGCCTGAAGTCCGGGCAGGTGTCGGGGCGGACCTGGCACAACTCGGTCGATAGGGGTGACGTTAAACCTTTTGCATTATTATGGCGCGGGCCTATCCCGTAACCTTTTTATTAGCTTCCATAAATGTGCCGATAGGATCGACCATCCGATAAGCCGCTTCTCGGTTTCGGCTCACACAATCAGGGATTTATACAGGCGGGGATAGTAGCCCTACTTCGGTAGGGCTCCCATGATGGGCGAACCGTCTTAAAACTACTACGTTTAATATGAAGACGAAAGACAAAGAAAGGGGTAAAGAGAAGGGGGAGGCGCTAAACACGCCAAAACCTGCTGCTGTTTTGGCGTCTACATCGGACACTACAGCAGCAAGCAAGGGCTTGGGTGCTTCCCCAGAAGCCGAGGGATGGAAGGACGTCCTTCAGCTCCTGAGGGAGCAAAGCAAAAAAATGGAGAAATTGGCCAGGGCCCTCAGCATCATCCAGCAGGGTATGCTGAGAAACAACCCTGGACATGTTAAAGACAGCGTAAACGAGGCTACAGAGGTGTTGAGCGGAATGCTCAACACCCATAAATGTCTTCTAGAAAGCGGGGTGCAATTCCAGACGAGGCTGGAATCCCTACCCGCCTCGAAAAGGATGGGTATCTTCCGGAGACTGCGCTCTACGTCTCTGGGAGATACCCCGAAAAAACTCACGAAGGGGGAGAAGAGGGTTGCTCCTTCTCCTCCCGAAGATCGGATTCCCAAAAAAGGGAAGGGCAGCTCATCGCCCACATACGCTGCAGCCACCAGAGGCCAGACCCCACAGAAGGATGGGGAATGGCAGCTGGTGGAAAAAAAGAAAAAAAAGAAGAAAAAGATGAAAAAAAAGGTTCCTGTGCCCCCCGCACTGGAACCTAGAGTCAAGGCAAAGTTGCTGAGGCGCACTCCGACTGCTAGGTCAGGCAATGCTGTCAGGGTATCGGCGAAGGACGGTGAGTCCTACGTTGAGATCCTGAAAGCCATGAAGGCCAAGGTGAACCCCCAGAATTCGGGAGCAGAGGTCCTCTCCATCCGGAGAAGTGGAAGGGAGGAGATCCTTCTGGTCCTTAGAAAAGGGGGTGACGTCTCGGCCTTCGAGAAGGCGCTCGACCAGGCGGTCGGCGAGAAGGCCTAAATTAAATCTTTGGTCTCGAAGAGGTCCCTGGAAGTTAGGGACCTTGACGAGACCGTCACAAGGAAAGAGGTTGTTGCCGCGCTATGCATCGCGCTGGGCAAGACAGACTTCGTGGACCATTGCAGGCTGTACAAGCGCTTCGGTGGTGTGCAGACTGCGGTGGTCCGTTTAACCGAGGCGGACGCCCAGAGCTTGCTCGGGCTCGGTAGGCTAAGGGTGGGGTGGGTGAACTGCCGCATCCGAGAGCATGTGGAGGTTGCCCGGTGTTTCAGGTGCCAAGGATATGACCATGTGTCGCGCGGCTGCACGCTTCCAGGCAGGAAGGATGCCTGCTGGAGGTATGGGGGCGCGCCGCACGTGGCCAAGGAGAGCAAGGCTCCCCCTCTGTGCCTGACCGGCGCTGATAGGGGCGAAAAAGTTGTCGCCCATGCTTCGGGGAGCGGTTGTTGTCCAATATTTAGGGCAGAGCTCCGGAGCTCGAGAGGTAGAAATTAAAGCTCCTGCAGCTCAACCTTGGGAGAGGAACGGAAGCCCAGAACCTTCTGATGCAGACTGCCAGGGAGCGGTGGGCCGATGTGTTGCTCATTAGTGAGCAACACAAATGGTCTGAAAACTCTGCTTGGTACCAGGATGCATCAAGGAGGGCCGGCATCCTTCTTGTAACCCTGATTTGGGCGTCGGGGACTTCCTGGAGACCGATGCGGGGTTCGGGTGGGTGGAGGTGGCGGGGGTACGTGTGTACAGCTGCTACTTCTCTCCCAACGATCCTCTCGAGATCTTCGAGACCCAGATCCTCCTTCTTGAGGAAAGCCTCAGAGAGGATAGTGGGCGGTCCCTTATCGCGGGTGACTTTGATAGTAAGTCGCCCGAGTGGGGCGAAGCCCGTCTGGACAGGAGGGGGATCTTGGTCGGCGAGATGGCCGCTAGGAATGACCTGATTGTATTGAATCAGGGCAGGGATTTTACGTTCAGACGAGGAGCGGGGGGGTCGATTATCGAGCTCACGTATGTCGCGCCCCGTCTTGCCTCAAGGATAGTCGACTGGTGCGTCCTACAGGTAATAACCTTGAGTGACCACCGGTCTTCTAAGAGAAGGCTGATGGCGAGCGTCGTGAATTCGAAGCTGCTTTATGCAGCTACGATCTGGACAAGTGCCCTTAACAACCATGCTATCCTGAAGAAGCTGTTCTCGGCACAGAAAGGTGTGGTGATGAGAATTGTCTGGGCATACCGAAATGTGTCGACGAGTGCTGTGCTGGTTCTGGCGAGCGTCCCGCCAATTGACTTATTGGCGGAGGAAAGGAAAGAGACCTTGTAGCTCCGTAAGGAGCTCACCTGCTTAACAAACCCGCAGGTAATAGCTCGCGCGAAGGAGGCCATCCGCAAGGATGGAAGGCGCAGACTCGTCGAGAAATGGCAGACGAGATGGCATGGTGACCAATCCGGGAGATGGACACACCGTCTAATCCCGGAGCTCACCACCTGGCTAGATAGAAAGCACGGTCAAGTCGGCTTTTACCTGGCGCAAGCGCTTTCAGGCCATGGCTGCTTTAATGCGTACCTGAAGCGCTTTATGAAAAGAGACGACGAGTCGTATAGCTACTGCGGATCCCTTGTGGACAATGCAGAGCACACAATCTTCTCCTGTGCCAGGTGGGGCGTGGCAAGAGAGGCTGTCGGTCGGGAAGTGGGCGCCCAACTCACACCTGATACGATGGTCTCTCTCTCATGCTCCAGTCTAAACAAAAATGGACACTTCTAGAGTCATTCGTCACCGTGGAGATGAAGACGAGGGAGCTCGATGGGCGTGTAGAGCGCGGCAACAACGGGGGCCAGTAGAAATCGCATCGGGGCCTGCACCCGCGGTCCTGCGTCTTGGACGGACTTGGCCGTCCGCGTCGTCCGGGGGAGGAATTGCTTTATTCCTCCCCTGACTGGCGCGGCTAGTCGGTCTGCCCAACGGGCGTGCGACCGCGGATGGGAGTCCCGGGCGAACGGATGACGGATTACGCGACGCGTTAGAAGTAGTACCCATATTTGATGGAAGTAACATTCCATTATCACATTTTATTGAAGGATGTTATGAGGCAAAGGCAATGCTGCCAACACCCGCAGCTCAAGAAAATTTAGCACGATTATTGAGAAGTAAACTACCAGGAGAAGCGAGAAAATGTATCTTTGGATCGACCTATGATAATATCGAGGAATTGATTGAAAAACTCAAAAGAGTATACGCCCCAGCAAAAAGTGTGTATCAGTTACAAGGAGAATTAGGGAATACCTATATGTGGGAAAAAGAGAACGTACTTTCCTATGCAGCTAGAAACATGGAGATTGCCGATAGTATCGAAGACGCTTTTAGACTCAACAATAATGGACAAGTAGATAATACCTTTAAACGGAACCTTTAAAGAGACGCTATTCAATGCTCTATTCGCGTTTTGCGTCCCGAATTAGAAATTCGAGTAAAAACAAAAGAAACATTTAAATTTGTAGATTTTGATGTTACCGGTATTATTAACAAGATTATATTATAATAATGAAATTATTGTTATAATAATAATTATTATTAATAAAGTATTATTATATTATTATTAATATTATTAATATCATTAGTATTATCAATAAAATTAACTATTTGGCTTAAAACCTTTACAACATCTAAAAAAATATACAGAATAGGTAAATTTAACATTTAAGATTGTCGATTCACGAAAGTGTTTGCAATCACACTCAATAAAGATTACTTTAATTCCTAATTTCATTCAAACAAACGGCTAAACTTCTCAAACAAGCAAGTATTTATCAAATGCATCAACATTTTTTAACTTTTCTCTTCTATTCAGCAAAAACTAATAATCTAATATCATGTTTTTCTTCTTTTTTTGGATGAAAAAAAGACTTTTTCTGGCAAGAATAAGTAAGCACTTCATAATCAGTGCCATCATAAATATAATTTCAATTTTATTATTTCTTCCATGAAGGGAACTTCTCTTGATTCCTATCCTATTGGAAGAACAGTTTCTACAAATATTGAGTCTGTAAATATAAACTGTGCGATGGCGTTACAAAATTGTTAATTTAAAAATTGCTTTTCCAATAGAAATTAATGAGAAACAATAAAAAATTGAATAATTACTGTTTTTCATATGTTTAAAGCACAAATAACTCTATTAATTTTACAAGAAAGATTAGAAAAACAATGAAAAGTACAAGAATTGTAGGAAAATCTATGCCATGTTTTGAAGAAATCAATTTTAGACTTAACCAAGTTTTTTTTCCTCAATGTATTATGTTACAACGTCTATCAATTTATGTATGTAATCAACGATCCTAATATTTTTTAAATCTCTATTATTAATATTATATATGTCAAATTCTCTTTTTACTAATGTATACATCAACGATCGTAATTCTTGGAAATTATTCTGTAGTATTTTATATCTAAAAAAATTTTACAATTTTTAATCTTCATTTCATCAACAATCATCATGTTTTAAGCTTAAGTAGTTAATATAAAAAAAAAAAAAAAAAAAAATTGGCAAATTACCTGATTACCATTATAAAATATTTAATCAATGATTGTAATATTTCAAGAATTGTATCCTCGGTTATTACTATGCATTTATGTAAAACTTGATATAATTTTTAAATTCGCAACAATAATTTAAAATTTTAATTCCTATAATTATGTATAAACGAAATTTTCTACGTTATAAATGTATTGTTCAACAAAATAATTCAATTACATAAAAACATTAAAATCAGTTCCAATAATTTTTATGGTCTTCTCTGGGTTGTTTCAATTTCAACATATCCTTTTCACAGTTAACGATTTTCTCGTGTTTGGTTAACAATTAAATTTGAACGTCTTTATTAGAAAAACCACTGTTATATTATTCTTGGTTAAGATTCTCCCAATTGTCTTGAAATCGTTAGAAAATACAAGTCGAAAACACAGATACTAGAACCAATTCCATAATTTAATGTCGACATGAAAGGTAAATTAGATCCTTTCCTAACTTCATTGGTAAGCCGATGCATGCGCCATTTTTCGCACTGGTATTTGATGAATTTCTATCGGAATACATGGCTTCCACAAGTTTGTCAATATTTCATTCTTCCAGCGTTTTAGGAAAAGCTTCTACCATCACTGACTTAGTTCCATTTTTTAATTTTGGAATTTCAGAAAATTGTTTAGTTCCTGTTACACTTGTTACAATAATAAGCAACCTATCTAATCAGTCACTGTCTAGAAAATAAGTAATATGAACAATTACGGGTATAATTCATGATTTGATGATAGTAGTTGAAACGGAAACAAACGAGTATCTGAAATTGATGGGAAAAAAATCGTCATCCCAGTGCCTTGTAAATAGTGTTTCAAGATGCAAAGAATTCTTAATTTCAGCAGCACATTTTTCACATCCTTTTTTACGCTCCCGACGAATAGTTGAATAACTTATAATTGAATCATTGACTTCATGACCAAAAATTGAGTGACTGCAGGTAAAATGATTGCTGCACTCCGATCATTAATTTTGGTCCTGTCAAATAATTCTGATAATGTCAACTTGAAGATTTTCTCTTCTTTGTGAGGTTTGGCATGAAAACTGGGACTCACTCTTCGAAGACTGCGTAGAAAGTAGGCTATCTTTGATAACTTCATCCTCGCAAATCATGACACTTTTGTTGCACTTTGTATTTCCGGTGGTATTTTGCCTTTTTAAGTTTGGTAATACGCGTTTTAAAAAAGAATAATGACCGTTGCGCTCTCCACATTTTTGTAATTTTGGAAAATCTTTCAATTTTTGTTTTGAACAAGTAAAAATTAAAGGAAGTGAAACGTAAAGGGAAAAGTGAAGTTGAAGAAATAGAGTGGATAGTGAGTAAAAGCAAGAAAAGTTAGTGGGAGCAAGATAATAGAACTAAGAAGGTAAGATGGGGTTCGAGAGATGATAAGATAGGATAGGATAGACACATATAGAGAAATCAGGGAATCACTGCTCTTATACTTAGTAGAGAAAGTATATAAGATAGAAGAGAAAAAAGAACGAGAAAAAGTAAGAATGAAACAGGAAAAAAAGCAGGAGATAAAGGTTGAACTGAAAGAAGAGATAAGGGTATGGAAACAAAGAAGCGTAAAGCTAGAAGACAAAATCAATAAGAAACAAATGAATGGGGTGGCGGGGGGGGCATCAAAGGGAAGAGCAACGAATGAAGGCAACAAGAGAGGTGATTCTTGCAGCTTAGTCATGCGGCCCGTTCCTTTTCATTTATTGTGGCAATGAATGATTCATCCCTCAACACCTTACGAATTTGTCGACCATCAAAGATACCTTCTTTTAATTTAGCACCAGATAATGCTGGGAATTTCCTAACTAAGTATGAAAAACATTATTTATTCTTATCTAAAGCTTTGATAAATTGTTTCATCAAACTCAGTTCTATGTGCAGCGGAGGAAGGAGAATTTTAGACGGCTCTACTAATGGTTTATTTATGACGGTCTTTGATCCAGATTTGATAAATTTCCGGGCAGGTCAATCTTTTTTGGTATAATGATTGCCGCGATCTCTGCTATTCCACAAACAGAGAAAGCATGGAAGCTTCGTGAAACCAGATTGCTGACCCAAAATCATTGTGATGATCTTGAGATCGCCACAAATCTGCCAAGCGTATTCCGTATATTTAATCTCATCCAATACCATCGTTGTATTTCCACATTCTTCCTTGAGAGTTACTAAATGTGCTATGGGTACCGGAGCACAATTATTTGTATTATTTGTATATTTGCGACTGATGTATTGGGATTTTCACAATCTATTTATTATCATTATCAAATTTTTTTGATTCTTTTGTTACACTGAAAACATACACATGCTGTATTTTATGAGAGTTAGTTGTTTTGAAACCTTTCGTGTTAGTCATCCAAAAATAACAGTCCTCCTTACTATTGGGTTCACGCCAGACGGTTGGTTCAACGAATTTAACCTTCTTTTTATCCTTCTGTCACCGATCAAGCATTGTTTTGCAAACAGTAAAATTTTTTGCTGGTATCCAGTGAACGGTTTTTCGGTAAAATTGGCAGGTTAAGCAATCTCCAAACACATTTCAAATCATCAGAAAATGAGATTTTCTTATTGTTTTGGAAATCTCCAAATATATACAAAACGCCGAGTAATTGCCGTGACATTTATGACCATTTTCTGACGTTTGGGGTTTACTGAATTTGAATTTTTTATCTTGATTAGCCATAAATTTATAGTTATACACACCCAGTAGAGATCCTGTTCCAATCGTAGGTGAGTCTGACAGCTTAAGGGTGATAACACTCATACATGTCATTTGGTTATGGGGTTATAAGTATATTGAATTTAGTGATTTTTCGAAGTGTTTTTTGAGATTAGGACGAAATCGTGACGTGCTGGGGTCAAAGAGTCTACGAATTCGGGTTGGCCGGGAACAAATACATGGGAATATCATAGTGACATTCTTCGCGCAGAAATTTTATTTTTGTGGGCCTGTGTTATGAACATGATATAAAAAGTTAAAGAATGTCCGAGGGATTGGGAGGAAGGCATAATATGCTCAATATACAAGAAAGCAGTGAATGAAAAAGCAAGCAACTACAGGCGAGTAACCTTAATGGGCACAGCGCATGAGGGAGACGCAATGATAGAAGCAAAAAGGTTAGAAGACGAGATATTAATAATGGATTAAAGTTGCGTGAGATAGCTGACAATTTTAAGATATCAGAAGGTAGTGGGTGAAATGCAGGTCTTACCCGTGACCTGGCACTCTTATTTTTGGCTACCCAACTGAATATCTTTGAAAGTAAAATAAGCCTGAACTTTAGTTGAGCGCCAGTCACTCCGGTTAGTGACAGAAATTTATTTAACGAGGATGGGACTCGAAATTAACCAACACAAGGCGGGGTCAAAACAAGGTCACAACAGTTTGGCGGGTAATGAATAAATGAACCAGAATTTGATTAAGATACAATAAATTTGGCAGAACACTATTTATTATTATTAAAGTGAGACTCGATACAAATTAAAATTAAATGTGAGTAATAAATGCCAAGATATCTACGTCAAGATTAGCAAGCAAAATGATACAAATCTCGGAACTTTCCGAGCCACGCGACAATATGACGAATTCGACTTATTCTAGCGCGCGTCACCACCCGAGAGAGTTAGACTCGACTAATTTATTTTATATTTTCAATTTACTTTCCGACCTGAACATCAAATAAAATCACCGGTACGGACGGAAGAGCACTCGCGGACAAGAGAGAAAAGAGAAGAGAGGCTGAGTGGCCGGTACTTGTAAAGTACGCCATATGGCGTAAGTATCAGTTCAATCGTCCATTATTTTCCGGACCACTTGCCAGAGAAATAAAGTTTATAAATAACGCTCACGCTACCTATACGATGTCTCCTAGAACTGGATCGAGTCTCAGCACGAATTCGCCTTCCATTTTCGTTGTAGCAGAAAAACAAAAAAAAACCCCGGACTCAAAATTTCCTTTGGGAGAGAAATGGCGTCACTTGTCACTTAGAGTCGCAGGACGAGAGTGAAGATGATCGACGCGATGCTGACAGATTTCCCGACCTGCCCCACGAATTACATGCGTGACCCAATCGCGGACCCGGAAGCAGGTCACATGTCATTGATCCAATAGACGACTAGGCAACTCGTGCCTAGTATAGTAATTGCCCTCGGCAAATATTTTCTATGAACACGCGGTTCTATTAGTCCCAATGGACGGCGCGTGTAACACGATGACACCATTATGGTCAGTGTTCATCTCCGTCAAACCTCACAAATTTAGCATCACCAAATATCCAAGATGCTAAATATCCAATGTGTTTCGTATCAAGCCCCAGGGTCCATGCGCCCTAGGGTACTTTTTCCGGGTCACGTGGTGGCCTCTGGTCGTCTGCTGTGTCGCTCTCGAACGATCGATGGTGGTGAATATCGAAGCGTCGATCCATCGTGGCTCGAAACTCGACATGGCGGCCAGTGTTTATGTTGATTCGGTAGCCGGTAGTGTCTCGTCTCCAACGCTGATGTCCTCCGGTGCTGTTATCTTCGTGTTGCTCATGAAACAGACAGGACAGGAAGCATGAGTGCGTGTGGTGCGCGAAGTGTGTTTCGAGTGCTCTCGGGTGACGACGAAGTGCGGGCTCTCGTCTCACGACTTTTTCCCCCAGGGACATAACCCCACCTGTCACCGGTGAGTTTATTAAATTAAACATTTTTTCCTTGTGACGGGTAAAATTTACCACGTCACATGGGTTTAGAATTTTGCACGAATCATTGGGGATGCGTAAGTTGTTTTCGAGATGTGTGCCGCGTTTGCTCACACCCGACCAAAAATAACAACGCGTTGAGGATTCAGAGCCCTGTTTGTTCGCTATTTACTCGGTTGGTAATAGTAAAACCTGTTCATATTCAATGTTAAATATGGTACAGGTTAGGTATTCGGATACTAATTTCAAGAAATGAATAAAAAATTGAAACTATAAGTGCATAATGCTATGAAAATAGAACTGCAAGTGCCGTAGAATTTCAGATTGATTATTCGGATACACGTGTTCATTTAATCAAAAATTAGAATAAAGTATGACAACAAGAAGCTCACCTCTAGTGTGATAAAAAAATTAATTCAAACCAAATACAAAGCTTAATTTATAGGATTAATCAGGAATGATTCATGGCATTAAGAATAGTAAGTTTTCAAATGTCTTTCATGAAAAATATTTGATACTTTCGGTATGATCATTTTCAGTTTTAGTAAAATGTTTTTAAATTTTAGCAAATATTTACCTACTCCAACGGAAATTGAAACAAAATCATACAAATTTTCAATGTAAGGTAAATTAAGATAAGTATTTATTATTTCACTTTTATTGGTATTTTTCCGATTAGACTTTTACTTTGTGAAATTTTTTTTTCTTTTTCAGAAAGTTTTAGAGATAAAAATGTATGGAGAAGCCTTATCATTCTATTAAAAATATCAAAACATTAATTAATGTTTCTGGCACTAAATCCCTTATATCCATTGATTTTTGTGAAAATCGTTCGCGGGACAGAAACAAAAATTTCTGTAAAGTGTCTCATGAGTCTGAATTTATGTACTCTATCAGCTCTCATGGTAAATAGTTGCGACAAATCATTTTAGTTCGAGTCCACAATTTCCATAATAATTTTTGTTGTATTTGAAACTTGAGCATCATACAGCAACGGCTATTAATATCGAGTTTCTGAAAAAATAATTGTTTGCATTTTTTACTATGATGGCTGATAGAGTCCATACATTAAGACTCGTGTGAAACTTTACAGAAATAATAAATCTTTATTCGTGTCCGAGGGAACAATTTCTACAATAATAAATTGGTATTGAGGATTTGGTGACAGGAACAACAGTTAATAATTTGAATTTTTTTTAGGGAAATAAATTATGAACTTTAGCTATAGGAACTAATAGGAGACATAAATAGCTATTTACAAACTGAATTGGAAGTATTTAAAATATTTATTTCAGTTACAGTCAATGATTTTCATAGTAATTTGTGTGTATTTAAAAGTTGATCATCATACAACGAGAGCTATGAATATCGAATTTTTCAAAGAATAATTTTGTGCGACTATTACTGTAATGGATGATAAACTACATGACCTGACGCTTCTGAGCTACTTTGCAGAAATTAGAAGCCATTATTCTTCATTAGGAACTATTTTCAAAATAGTGTCCATGTATGAAGGTGTGGTGACCCTGAAACATTAGTTATTAATTTTATATTGTTGTTCGCACCATAGTTGACGAACTTTGTCTATAGAATCTGATAAGAAGTCTAAGTACCTATCAAAAAACTGAGTTGACAAATTGTTAAATCAGTTATTCGGGAGCAGTCAACAATTTTCAAAGTATCCTGTGTGCATCTTGTGTATTTAACAGCGATAAAACTTAACTTCCTTATAACGGGAAAATCTATTTATTATGACTTTTTACTATAAGCGCTTGTAGAGCACGAGTTTAGACTCCAAAGCAACACCTTTTTCATTCTCCCCCACCTTTTTATTTCTGAAACGTTCTGAAAAACAACAAAAACATTCTGCCCCAAGTGCGAATTTAGGCCGGCAGTCAGAGTTTCATGGTCGGGCCAAGGTCGGTCCTACTATGGCAACCGATATTGGGGGCCAAAATCACCCAACTGCCATACAGTGGGACCACAATGCGAAAATCTGGCCAGAAGTCTAAAACAAAATTTTAGAAAATCAGAAAGGGTAGTTTTTGTAGAAAAAAAATAAAAGTTTCAGAATTTACGCCATAGAGATCTCTATCGCTAACAACATTCTCTCTATGGCAGTTTGAAAGTGGCCTTTGTTTTGTGAGCTCATCGCGATTTCGTAGGGCTATATCTGTATTCTGTTGGATGGGGATTACTTTGAAGGCGTCGAAATAGATTTCGAATAATAAATAAAGATTTTAAAAGTTATAACACGATTTCCAGTTTCATTTGGACACAGGAGTATATGCTTACGTGATCATGAACAATTTTTGAAGATTAGAATAATTTCGAGAATAATGAAGACATTGTTCATGTCAATGTGTTAGCTATATTATAACACGTACGTGATTAAACATATAACTATTTTTGTTCTATTTTGTATCTTAGTATTCCCACCTAATACTGAATATGTCCCGATTTTGAATTTTTTGATCTCGATATTTTGGTTTTAACCCAATCTTCATGATTTAAGTCAGTGGGGGGATGATTAATAGAAAAAGTTTATTTTGCAATGACCCTACTGCTCGTGGTACTGTTTTTGACCAAAATTCCGCTCTTTTAGAACAAGCCATACGGCAACGCATCTCATGCCCAAAATTTCCACCAAAATCGAATCAAAAGACTTAGGAGAGATGTTAAGGTCATGAGCTATGTATATACCATAATATATATATATATATATATATATTTATGTATGATAAGCCCGTGTTTTTTATAGAATTGATTTATAATAAGCCTTTTCTAACATTTTTAGCGAGTCGGCATACGAAATTTCACTTGAAACACAAAAGTGGAGGCTAATTCTGTGTTCAATAATTTCGTTCACCGAGAAATTCTTCGTGCACTACTGAAGTGGACTCATTCAACCAGCTGCTGTAAACAAACTAGTTGACAGATCGCGATTATTTTTCGAATAGTAAATAAGTACTTTACAGTGCTAACAACTAATGGAAAAAATATTTCAGAAAAATCATTTGCTTTTAATGCCCGGTACTTTTTTTGACATGATGTAGAATAATAATAGAGAAACTTTGCATGCAAAATTGAGAATTGACATCTATGAATTGATTAATTATACTTTTTCCTGCCAGAGTTATTGACCACGTGTTACTTACGTCCGTAGCAGAACTATGAAACTCCAAAAAATTTTAAAGATTTTAAAATTAAAATATTTTTGAGAATCTCAGTGTAGTCTCTCGAAATAAACAGACTGCAAGGAGCCGTACTCAGATTTAAATACATAAATTATTTAGATAACCTTCTTTTGACAACTAGGATATTTCATGTGAAATATTTTAATGAATGTAATAATAATGTTATAGGTTAAATGATTTGGTTTCACGTGTACAATATACATATATCGAATGTAAATAAAGTTAAATATTATATACAGGGTGTTCCAGGAATATTGTCGTTCCTTGTAATCGCGGATGGAAAACAAATTGTAATTAAAAGGTCCAAGAAAAATGTTGGGTCCAGTACGTTTTTTGGATACGACAGGGCATTGAAATTGCATTTAGGTAAACACTTAGTTGCAAGTGTGCATGTGACCCCGAAAGTAAATTCTTCTACCGCGGTAACTTTACGTTGCTCCGAGCGTAAAAAAAAGACATAAATCAGAGTTAATAGTTATGACGGTCATTGATTAGTTGCCACAATAGAAAAATTATCTAGGCTCACTGAAATAATTTATCCTACGTTCTCCAAATTTTGTTGTACTTAGCCTACATCAGTAAGCCACTATTTTATCTCGAACATATTTGAATAAAATAGTTGATTTTTTTGCGAAGTAACTTCACGATGCGATCAAACTCGAGCCCATCCCATTGAAGTAAAGACATTCTTGATCGCATTTATTTTTTTTAACCCACTCGAGGCCGATTGAAACTATGCACGATTGCACGATGTGCAATTGATTTCCGAGGCTATAAGACTGGTTGCACACCGTGTATGCGATAATAATGAGCAATTATCCATTAATCTCAGCAAAGTATTCGTCGAGATTAGACTTTTTGTGAATCAATAGTATCTGTAAAGTATTGAATAACAAAATTTGGAATTGGTTTTATTGCGTTTTATTACTGAGTTACATTACTTTATTACATTTAGACATTTTCCAAAAACATATTTCTCGTTTATATTATTTTCTTCATTATTCAGCTTATTTTTTTGCCTTTTTACTATTTCTTAAAAATTTTCGTTGCATTTGTAACGAGCCATCTTGCTACTTGAACGCACTCTCTCACCTAGCACGGGTAAAGAGACAGAGACACACAACAGGATCCTTACCGTAACTATAAGTATGTAGGACCACGCCAGGTCCAGTAGAAAAGGTTAAATCTCGATGAAAAACATTTATTGTTCTGACTAGGTTTTAAATAATTTTTTTCCAGTTGTAGATAGAAGCGCGAAAAGAAGGATAGAGACAGGAGAACAGCGAATCGTGGTCAGGAATGGCGGTTCTGTAAACAGAGAGCGAGGGCGCACGGTTCCGGGCCGGGAAGGTGTGCTAATAGCGGCAAGCCAATAAAGTGAATGGCCGTTCGCCGCTCGTACTCTGCCTATCATAATATGGATCGACTGGAAGTCCGTAATACGTTAACCAATGGAAGAAGACTCCTCCATATTGCCATTTTTCTGTCCGGGAAGAGGTTTCAATCCAAAAATAAACCTTACGATTTAGTTAACGAGGAGAGGCGTGCGGGGCGGCCAATTCCAGAGCAAGAGGTTCATGATAAGAACCTGAGAGGGCATCACCTTCCGGTCATGGAAAGTGGGGAGTGGAACGTGAATCTGAGCCGTGAGGAGAGACGCCATTCTGGCTTGTATGTTCGTTTAGTCAAAAGTGTTCGTCTGAAACACGTTACCAGAGAAAATTGCAAATTATTCTGTAACAGAGAATCGAGGCAGACTAATCAATAAAGTTGCCTCTCTCTCCGTCGTCTGGAAAGCAGGTGAATAAAATAAGTCTTGTGTGCGTGTTTGAATGGTGTGCTTGAGTGTGCGTATGTATGGAAAAATATAAAGTTGTAGAAAGGGGCGGGGGTGATTTTGAAAGTTAAATAAAACTGAAATTTTCTTTTTATACTGGAAAAGATACTTAGTTTTATTTAACGTACTTTGATGTTTTTCCTCTTTACAATATCGCCTCTCAGCGGTATCTGCGCGATCAGTTCGTCCCCACGAAATCCCTCTCCGCAGAGCTAGGCGGGCAAAGGGTTACGTCATTACCATTTTCAGGTAATTGGCGCCCTTTTGGTTCAAGAATTTATATCGCACTTTAGTCATGATGAGAATGATATATTTTTATTTGACCTCACATTGCACACATGGTGTTCGTTTCGCTCCTCACAGGAAAAATTTTCTGAGGAACGAGCTGCATACACAGTGTGCAATCATCTTATTCATGCGAATACACTTACAAATTGGGTGATTTCCATAGTAAGCAAGTTTTTTTTATTAAAAATGAACAATATAAAGAAAAAAAATTTCGCTCCTGTGGGACGGTTGCAATAAAAAAGAAGCAGAAAGGTCGAATGTGAAATGTACAATGTAATGAGTGGTAATACGTGTGAAGAATAAATTAATTATGTTTTGGTTAAAATCGATTGTGTGTGGAATATTTCAATTTTATTCTCCCCAATCCAGTTACCCACAAAAATTATAATACATACGTATGAACTTTATTTATTTTAATTAAGGATGTATCAAAGGACATGACTTAATATCACATCGTTGTTTAAAAACGTCCCATGTATAATAGCTGATGAATGGATTCTCCAAAAGAAACTTGAAATTAATGAATCTAATGTAATAAAGACGTAATAAAGGTTTCAGAAAGCTTCAGTCTACTTCAGATCAGGCAAGGGTTGGTTGACAAGATGAACTTTTATTGGTAAATTTTCTACCACACGGAGAGAAATAGCAACTGCCACGCATCTAAAGGGTACCAAACTTTGAGAAATAATCAAATGAGTTTGCAATTGCACTACTGCCCTGGTGATCAGAACTTTCAGTGAAAAGATTAAAATGTTTGTTTCCATGTTTAGTGAAAAGAGTCTCACCTGCAGTAACTGATGCAAAATAAGTAATGTTCGTCTTTCAATCTAAAGCTTATGTAGGATTGACTTTTAGTTTAAGAGGTCTTCTTTCATTGATTATAGACTGAACATCAAAATGATCTACAGATTCTTTGAGAGTTAGATTATTTCTTTCACCCTGCATGTTCCGTCCCACGTGACTATCATATAAACTTTTCAGATTAATGTTTTCTTCCAGCTTCTGACATTCCTTTGATATTTCTTTACTTCTTGAAGCATATGACATTATTGGTGGTGTAAGATAATTTGAATTATTTGTGGAGATCTTCCGAGAAAAATTATCTTCGCTGGAAAGATTTGTTTCTTTTTGCGTCAGCCCAGTAATTTGAAAAGACCGCGATTCAATTGTATTCATCCGTTGAAGACATGAGCTTTGTTTTTGATTGGGTTCTGATTTTGAAGAATTATTTAGAGGTTTTAAATGTTTGGTTTTCTTCCTTGGAAGCAAATTGGGAATATCTGAAATATAAAAATAGTATTGATAATTGATATTGGTGATTAAAAATAGCGCTTCGTATGTTTCTGTACTACTTCTCATCAGTAATATAATGTATGTAATTTTATGGATTTCTTAGTAAACTGAGCTCAAAAAGATAATATTATCGTACATCTATATAATATTAACGCATGCTTATAAACGGTGACCCATTTTAATATATAATCCCACATATAATGCCCTTTTTCTGAATTGTCTTGGTTTTTCGGGGTAAACAAACTTTCAAGATGCTTTACAAAAGTCGATGAAATGTTAAGGTGTACATCAGCTTGACCATCATGACCATGAGGTCAATTTTCAAGGTGACTTGAAGGTCAAGACGATTTTTCTTAGATTGAACTCTGTGCCCGGTTGAATTTTTTTTGTAGACTTCAGGCTGTGAGATGTTATCACAACACCCCCCCCCCCCCCACCCAAACACAGACAGACAGTAACAATCATTTTGGATCAGATGTAAAGACTGTGACTATGTAGTTACAAAAGTGATATTCTTGACAATGTAACTTCTCTGTTACTAGTTACGAAAAAAGGACGCTGTACTTACTGTTAGCGTTACCCAGAAACAGCGGCGTGGAAGTAGTCACAAAAACCATTTTTCAACAGGTCATTTTTGACGTGAAATTTCCCGCTCTTTTCAAAATCGGCAGTCAAAAATAGGGGTTCGCATTCAGGAAAAGGGTCTTACCTCCATTTGACCTTGAAAATTGACCTCAAGGTCAAAATTGATGTTACAGTCAATTATTAATAATTATCAATTATATGTCAAACTTAATATTGTAAGGTGGTTTTTCGCTCCTAAAATCTTCCCACGCATAACTACGGCACTTCGTATCAGGACTACCCGTTTAGCTCCAAAACTATCAAAAGTTTAGCCAGGCGCCAGGCCTTTCTTGGGCCAGTTCATGAAGTTGCACTCAGCTGCAGTTTAAGCTACTAAATAGCTAATCCTAAATTTTCCAGGTTTCCAACTCAATCTCAACTCGTCCTAATACGAAGTATACAGGCAGTGCCGCCAGCTCAGCCCCTTTATCTGGATAATGGTAGAGGAGGGGGTTGCTAACTACCTGTAATGAGACTGTAATTTTATAACAAAAATTATAATTTAGCAACGAAGTTGGGGGGAGGAGGGGCAAAACTCGTTACGCTGGAAGTGCTCCAGGGCTAGTCACTATCACTTTGAAATTATCCAGGGTCTAGCCGGGGAATCTCAAGAACGTGCACGGGCCTATATTATTATTCCAAAAACAATAAAAAAAGTAAGTAAAAAACTTAAATTACTGTGTTCTCCTTCTATACCTTTCTCCTTTTCTACTTTATATTCATTATATTTAACTGTACACTGAGAAAAAAATTTAGCCAACAAAACTTTTTTTGTTATCCTGACAAAATATTTTGTTGTCCCAACAAAACATTTTGTTTAACCAACAAAATTTGTTTGATATAGCAAAATGTTTTGTTGGCCCAACAAAAGATTTTTGTTAGCTAAATACTAACCAAATATTTTTGTTGATTTGACAAAACTGTTTTCTCAGTGTATGGAAGGAATATAAAAACAATGGAAACTGTTATTAACATATTGGTTTATCTATAAACATATTTTTATTTATGATCTTTCGGCATCATGAAAGTTTAATAAGAGTACAAATTCGGAACGGCACACAAATATTCACAATCCTTCGAAATTAAATATACACATATGATATGTTTTTATTAATTTCCATTATCTTCATATTCCTTTCATACAGTAAAATAGATTTAAATTGTAACAATAATAAAATATTTTGTCTTATTTAATAAAAAAAAAGGTCGTAATCGGTATCATTTACGACATCGTAAACGATATCGGATATGGTCCCAAAATCCTACATCGTTTACGACATCACTTACAACAACGTTTACGATATCGCTTACGACAACGTTTCCAATGTCGTTTCCAACGTCGGAATTTTCAATAGGAGATAGATTAGCCGCCATTTTTGGACTCACGAGTCTTCAGGTCAATAAAACCAAGGAGTTTTTTAATTATATGATTATGTTTATTGAAGCCTTGCATAAGCTGTAAAATTAATATTTTTTGTCTCTCCGATTCCCGTTGAAGTCAGCAGTATTATCATTTTTCATAACATTTTTTATTATTAGTATATTTCGTATATTTTCTGAAAATGAAAATCAATAAAAATACAAATTACAGATATTTTTAATTTTTACTTATTACGAAAAAACCAAGATTTAAGGCAAAATTTTGAAAATGTAATTCCAGAGTGAGTTGTTATTAACTTCTCACTCTTGAATTACAATGGAATTCACTGCAGACGGTTCGATTAATTGTCATGCAAAATATCACCAGAAAAAGATTTAGAAAAAATTACAGACTCACGACAAGAATTACAGTCAATAATGTGGATTCCCTCAAAACCTTGCAATTAAAATGTGTGCTAAGGTTATGCTAACAAAGAACATTGATGTTACACGAGGACTGGTTAACGGAAGTATTGGAACTGTTAAATAAGTTTCTGAAGATGCTAATAAGCTGAAAACTGTTGACAAAATAACGATTTCCTTGTCAGCGGGAAAAGTACATGTCATTAAATGAGTGAGTGTCAAATTTAAATCATGGATGGAGCTCATGTTATTCATTATATTATTATTCATTGAAAAATAATTCGAACGAATCGAAGCAGAAGAAGTTGGGGCAAGTGAATAAGATGTACAATCGTAGTTTGAACATTGTTTATTGTCAGGATTTTCTTAAGAAACCCAAATTGAAGAAAAATATAACATAAAAAGGACACCCTGCCAGGGTTAAAATCAGTTTTGTGAAGAGAAATAAAATGCAGCCTGTTTGAAAATCTGAAAAAGGATTTCCAGCGTGCAGTACGCGTATAGTGTGTTTTAACAGTTTACGTAAGGTCCAAGAGTCATAAATTAACCGTGGTCCGTTTTTCAATCTTCAATACGATTTTAGTCTTAGTGTCCAAGAAGGATAACTGCTCCGTCTTCGTCACCCCTGCTGGATACTAACATCAGCCTATTTGAATATTCACAATATAAAAGCTGAATATAAATTTGAATAATTACGTTTCAAAATTACATTTTGATAAATTCTTTTAGGGATACTCTACTTCCCGTTAGGTAACTCAGTTCATAAATACACATTTCAATTTACAAATGTAATGCCACGAAGTAAAATATTAACATTTATTTTAAATTTCCCGCTCTAGTTTTTAAAACTGAATTAATAGTATCTTTTTGTAGTTTCATGATTATAATATAAAAAGGATGTTCCAAATTGAAGAGAAAAAAATGGCAAAATCTTTTATAGACATTTAACAGGACTCTCCTAGGACGGATCTAGGCATACCTGTTAAAACTGAAACCTTCTCTTTCAGACCAATTGCAGCTCGCGACACCGACTGTCAGCTGTGAAATTCACGAGTGGCTCGTCCCGGCTTTCAGTCGCTGTGCGACTCTTTCGTCGCCCGTTCACCCGAAACCCACACTCCCGACAGCACGCGCACGACCAACGGTCCGATGCACCGCACCAAGTGGAAGACAGCATGCTCGTCCTTCCGGCATTACAAACCAGCCCGCTGCCTCCTAGCGAGCAATCGAGATTACAGGCATCAAGGATCATTTTTTGCTGTCCCTCCTCCCACCGTGCTTTATCTCCAGTTAAGTGGCATATTCCTTGAGAAGCAGAAGGGCCTCCTGCGTTTCTTTTGTCAATAAGTCTATTGACGGAACGCTCGACAAAATCAATATGGCGCTCGTCAACAGAGCTCGGTATGCTGAGACAATTCTCATTCTCCATTTTATTTCGACCTGAAATTCAGGTTTCTCAGAAACTATTTATCCTGGAGTTTTATACGGTGATTGTGAGGGTGCTAGTATTTTATTTTTCAATAATTCATTAACTTGTCCCTTAATTTCATCTTTGTGAAATAAGGTTGACCTATATTGTATTGAAAAAATTGGAGAGTCATGTACAGTTGGTATCAAATGTTGTTATACATTAGTAGCTTGAAGAGTTTTTAATTAACAAATTGAATTGCAAATATTTATTAAACTAGACATGATTGTGAAAAATTATTATTACTTTTTCTATAATTGATATTTATATTTTGTAAAAAAATTTTGTTGTTATTGCTTAAATTATAAATTCAAACTAGGTGGTTGAGTCTCTTTTTCCACCGAAAGGTTTCAAATGTTTTGAATTTGAAGTTAAAATTATTATTTTTACTTCTTGAAACATTGTTATTTGGAAAATGTTTGTAACCGTGTATTGAAAAATTATTAATGTTACTACTTTGACAATTGAAATTATTAAATACTTGCTGATTATTTTTTCGCAGTGCGAAATTAACGGCTAGTCTCTGTTTAATGTCAATAGTATCATTAATAACTTCCAGAAATGTATTTTTTTTCTTTGCACGAATTTCTGATTCAGGACGCAAGCCTCGTATAAGGCATCGAATTACTAGTATGCGCTTTTCGCAGGGGCATATATTCTTCTAAGCTTAACTATCAAATCTTCAATTGTTATATTCTGGCAAAGTGTCGGATAAAATCTCCAAAAAACGATGCGTCTTTAGAGGCGATCCACTTACCGATCCATTTTTTGACTTCTTCATAAGAGCGGAAATACTAATGCGCCAGGCCGTGTGCCGTCGATCGAAACAAAAGAACGTCGGAAGGATAACTTTGTTATAACTCTCTTGGTACGTTGACCATTTCTGCTTCAATTCTCGCCTTAAGCATCAATTGCGTTCGATACCGATCCGTTGTGATGGGTTTACTTGGTTTCAACAGCTCATTATAAATCACACCGTGCTGGTTCCATCAACTGCCAGATATAACAGGCCCGTAACGAGTTTGGGGCAAGCGCGGCGGCGCCCCGGGGCGACTGGCTGCAAAGGGCCCCTGATACCAAACATTTTCTTCCGTAAAAATTAGTTGGTGCAAAAAATATTTTTCCCAACACGCCTGGTGAACATTATACATTCACCGTGACTTTTGAGACGAGAAAATGGCTGATTTCACAACAGTTACTATCTTCCCTACATGTAGTGACAATAGCCATTTTCCCGTCTCAAAACAGACGGTGAGTGTACAATTGGCATTAAACTTGTTGGGAAAAATAACGTGTTTTACTCGGGAAGAATAAGCGATTGTCGATTCGTGTGATCGCGGCACTCGCCTTCGCCCTGTGTTGCAAACTTCACACACATTGAAATCATTGAATTGAATCTCGGGCCTAGGACGGTCATTCGCAACATCGCGACCCCTGTCCCTACTTACTAGTAACATCTATGTTACACCCGCGCTACCCACGGGGGTTAAGGTTTATCCTCCTAGACGGTTCTTTCTGATCTGTAACATATTAATAAAAAAAAAAAACAAGAACGGACAAAACAAAAAACGAAAAACAGGCAGAGTGATATCGCTGTTTTTGTCTTGGGTCAATCATCTTTCAGGAAAACAAAAATAAAAATGAATTTTGTTTCCAATTTTTTTCCTCTCTCTTGCCCATCTCCTTCCACCCCTCATTAATGAACAATCGGACGTGTCGGTGGGGATAGTAGGTCATTTGGACCTCCGGAACCCCGGATTTTCGTTGGGCCACCCATTTAAGAGCCAAACAGCTTCTGGCGTGATCCGGAATGCTGCTCTCTCCCACCATGTTCTGGCATCGCCAGCACTTCTTCGTCGTGTTCATTGCACTGGAATTAATATGAATTTTGATGTCTGTATGTTTAATGGGAGTCAGTCTTATGTTGGTTGTTAAAGGAAAAAAGAATTTAACTGTTCAGCGGTCTTAAAGTAGGAGTCAAATTGAGTCGTTTTGTGATCTTAAACCATTTATCCATTGCTTATATGTTTTGACTGTTACTTATACTCTCCAACTCAAGATCATTTACATTACATTCCCCTACACTTTTTCTTTTGAAGTTTTTTAATTCATAAATTGTGGGGGACATTTTTTTCTTAATCATATAGGGACCTTCGTATTTATGGAAAAGTTTCCCTGCCTTACTATCCGCTTCATTAGATAATTTCGTTGCTATTTTTAAAGCCCTATCGCCTACCATTCTGTTTATCCAAATTCTTTTGCACCTCTGTCTTTATTATCTTTAACTTCCTTAACCTATCTGTCCATTTATTTTCATCCTGGAATTCTATTTCATCACCCCTCTCAATGCTTTTTCCGCGGGCTTTTAGTGGTTGTAATTCGCGGCCTAAATTCAAAAATGCAGGGGTGTACTGCGTTATTGCGTTTTTGCTCGTATTTATCGCGAATTGCAGATCATCATCATTATGATCCCATATTGTGTGATCGTCTTCTAGGTATGCCTTAATTATTTGTTTTATGGTTCTGTTGTATCTTGCTTTGGCGCTTTCCTGGGTCAGCTGCTACTATGGTCCACGGCTCTTCGATGAGTCTTTTCCCTATTAGTCTCCTTTTTTCCTGATTACTGGGTTTTGTCCTTTGACAGGTTTTGCAGTTTTTTACATACTTGATTACCTTCGAATACATCCCTGGCCAGTAGTAGCAGTCAGATATTGTCGCGTGTATTTTTTCGGATCCTAAATGTCCTGCCTGCAATTCATCATGATTTCTTTTACGACCTGTGGTCTTAATTTTTTAGGCACAACCAATTTCCATGGAATGATATCTGATAAAAGGGAGGATTTTAGTGAGTCTGGTCTGAAAAAATACAGTTGAGAATCCCTAATTCTCCAATTCTCGTGGACTTCTCGAATTTTTCTGACTTGTATCATGTTTGCTGAGTACCAGTCATCTGATTCGTCATATGTTTCCGCTTTTGGTTTTTCCAAAATACATGCTAACGCGATTGCTGTTGACTCTGTTGCTTCATTGGATCTTGAAAGAGCGTCTGGAACTGGGCTCGAACTTCCCTTTCTATAGATTACGTCATAGAAAAACTCGAGTAGTTCCAATGCCCACCTGGCTAATCATCCTGTAGGATTTTTCAGGTTGTATAGCCATTTGAGAGCCATGTGATCTGTTATTACCTTGAAACTATAACCCTCATTGTATGGTCTGAACTTCCTAATCGCCCATACCACCGCCATATATTCTTTTTCTGATGCCAAGTATCGTGAACCTGCGCTATTTAGGTTTCTGCTTGCGTACGCGATTACATGATCAATTCCATTTATTGCTTGGATTAACACTGCACCCAATCCAGTGTCACAAGCATCCATTTCTAGCTGGAAAGCTTATGAAAAATCTGAGGAAGGTTAAAATGGGTGCTGGTATTATTTAGGCAAAGTATGATATGAACCTTCCATATCAACTTGCCATTCCTATTAATCGTTGTAACTGTTTGATATTTTTGGGTATGGGAAATTCCAAGATTGGTTGAATCTTATCGTCAACTTGAAGTCCTTTTTCGTTAACTTTAAAACCAAGGTATTTGATTTCTAAACAACCCAATTCACAAGGTTCAAATGTTTTAGGTGATCATCAAAATTTTGCGTTACTATAATGTTCAAGTACCAAAAACCTTTTGCTTCGAATCTGGAGTTATAACCTTATCCATCAGTCTCTGTAAAGTTGCTGAAGCATTGGTAAGACCAAATGTCATCCATTTAAATTAGTACATACCCTTTCCAGGAACTGGGAATGCTGTGATATGTTTAGACCTTTCCTTGAAATATGCCGATTTTGATTCTATTTTCGAAATAAATTTGGCTGATAGTAAGGAATCCAAAATTTCATTCATTAATGGAATTAGGTACAAATATTTTTTGATAATTTTATTTACTTTTCTAAAATTACGACAAAACATGTACTCTCCATTCGGTTTTTCAATCATGACGATTGGATTCGACCACTCGGAACCAGAAGGTTCTATTATTCCCTGTTTTAACATTTTGTCTATTGCCTCATTTATTTTTTCTCTTACTGTAAGGCTTACATGATAGTATCTTTGCTACATAGGATCATGGCCCTGGACATCTATTTTATGTTTTGTTAATTGTCTTTGTTTTAGTTCTGTTCCTAACGTTGGTAATTTATTTTTCACAACTTATTTTAATTTAGCTTGTTAAATCTCATCCAGTGCAACAATACCTTCGCATACTTCCGCTGCTCTATCCTTCAGTTCAACCTGCTTAATGGGTTTAAAAATTTCGCAAGTTGCTTAGAACGGTGGTAGTTCTTGTTGCAATCCAAGCGACTATAACGTATATGCTGGTACTGCAAAGTCGTACTCAATGCTAATTTCATTGAGTATTTGTACTACGCTACCCTTTGTGAAGTCTTTTTTTGCGCTGCTATTGCTCTTATCTGCAAAAGAATTATCTATTTGAGTTATTGATGATATGAATTTATCCAAATAGAAGTTAGTTTTTATTTTTCATCAATAGTTATGTTTTTGGTTTGAGTTATTTTATTCGCGTTTGAAAACTCAAAGAGACATTCCGTGTAGAGAAAACCCTGGTGTGCTTTGAACGTATAAAAAAAAGGAACGAGAACATTTTGTTCCTCGCAAACAGAGCTTTTTTATACAGTTGTTCGTTATAATATGGCGGTTAAGGAAAGTTTTTAAAGTTTCTGTTATCTGTCTTCAAACAAAGAATAAGAATAAAAGCAGAAAAGAGAAAAAAGAATATGATTTGATAAATATTTTATTCGTTGTTATAAATTATTGTTGTTGCTTCGGAGTCTACATCGTTTAGTATCTCTTCCCCTTCGTGCAACTCAATCAAGCGTTCGGCGCAGGTCAAACATTGGTCTGCTCATTGCCGTATGCAAAAAATTGTTGATTCGCAAATGTGACAGTTAAAATTCCTTGACTAATTTTGAATTTGTCATTCAAATATTATTCGATGCATTCTTTACAATCAACCGCTCTTTGTCGCGAGGTAATTAATAATTCTTGACAACCATAACAATTCATGTATATGCATTCCAGTTTACAGATAGAATGCCATGACGTAAAAAATTCACAATTATTTTGAATGTCTTGATTTAGTTTTTCAAAACAGAATTGACAATATAATTTGGTGGTTTGATGATTATAATATAAAAACAAAGTTGAGGGTTCTAATTCGAAGCAACAGCTAAGTAATAAGTGCGCGTATGCTATAGGATAGTCTTGCGGACATACACCGTCTGCTGGTCCAAAATGGTTAATAATAGGTTCAGCTGAAGTTGGTATCATTTCTACAAATTTCTTAGAATAGATTTTTTGTTCATTAAGTTTTGATAAGAGGATTGAATAATAGCTTTTTGTATATATTTCCTAATCATGTAAGGTAAAAGATTTTACTAGAAGTATTTTACTTCCCATTAAAAAAACAATTTTTATATTACAGTTTGTTACTTCTTTGGTTAGAAACATTAAAGGCGTGAGTACAAAAACTGTCCTTCTGACGGTATAGGATTTACACCGCTCATCCACGTGGTTTTGAGGAAAGTAAGGACGAAATTTGCCTGTATATGAAAAAAAATTCTAAAGTGATTTCTAGTCTATATAAAAAAAGGGCGTAAAGAAAGTAGAAGAAAGGAAAGGTCAAAAGTTGGATGTTAAGTCGGTCAGTAAAGGTTTTTTCACTGAGCTTAAAGGAGTTTTTTGTATATGTTCTATACGTGTTGGCGTTTTGTTTATTTTTTTAGATATTTTTTGAATTTTCAATAGTATTAATCCTTAAATTTTAATTCTAAGTGAAGTGATAATAATTAGTGCTAGTGTCAATTTATGTGCACTAGAAATGAAAATAGATGGAATAATTTTTTGAATGTTTGTATATTTTGTTACGATAAAGACATGATTTTCGAAGATTGATAACGACATGTCTTCTTTTTGTTAAAGAAGAAGTAATACCTATTTTAGTAAGTGAGGCGCTTGAATAGAAATATTATATAAAAATGGTGAAATTATAGCAAGTGATGTGGTTGATTTGCTGACTGGAATTGAATTATCCCTTATATTCAAATGATTTTGGAGATGGTAATATGGAGTTGATGAATCTAGATTGCGAACTGACTTTGTTTGCAAAATTCCTATTCCTTGAAGTGTGATTAAGGTCTTAGACCGAAAGGAACATTCGCAAATGTGGGCTGCAGCACGTGGTTGTTTCAAATGCCATGCCTGCCGGGTGATGCCCTCTGTGGCTTGTCTGTGAACCCCTCTGACGTGCAACGGTAACACAGTGATCTCTTTGGCGGCGCATTTCAAGCTGGTGTCAATAATGAAACGAACAGAAAAACATAAAACGGCTAGAAAGGTAAATAAAATAAAAGAATTTTTCGAGCAGCTCTCAGATTATCCCTGACAAGTTCGTGTTCTAATTAAAAAAGGGTGGCTTTGGCTCGATTCTGTCGTTGTCGGTCGAAGTAAAAAAATTCAACGTAATTTATCACGTTACAACACGCCCGGCCAGACCGGAAACGATCCCATAGTCTCCAAGACCACACTCTGGGCCAGATTACCAATTATTAGGTTTAAATAGCAAAGTACGTGCTTCAAAACTTAGTGCTAGTGTTCACTTACGATCTAAGAATACCAAAGAAAGGACTTAAGCTTATTATTAAAAAATGAAGAAAAATATACGGCAGCTCGCTGGTTGCGATGCCGAGAACAAGCCTTAATAACTAGCTTAAGAGCCATGGAAGCTGTAATTGCTCCCAGATGGACCGAGGGACGTACGATCAGGGCGAGAAAGATGGGCTGACAGAGCACTCGTTAGATGCGCTGGTAGCTAGGTCTGCCAAAATTGGGCTAGGTCCAGCGCTGACCTTTAGCTCTGGGTCCGTTTTATGTTTCCCGGAGGCTTTTTCGAAGCTTTACACTGCGGTGTAGGACAATCCGGTGTTCTATATCTCACACGACCGCATTTGTAGCAAAAGATTTGCTGTTCTTCAGTACATTTTTTTGTACTATGGTCGTGTGGTGCAGGTATGCCGTCAGAAAGGCAATTCCTGCATATAATGAAGTAGACGGCGCTTGAGAAATCGCGTCTATGTTTAGGCTTGTTCGCTGACGGAAGTTTTTGTGCGGAGTTGTCCCTAACTTTTGTACCCCGGCCTAGGACTTTTTTGCCAAGGTGGGCTATGTGACATTGCGTCGCATCTCGCTGTCCGAGGGGGTGGATGCTTTTTCTCACTGGGAATATTTTTCTCCTCGAAATGCGCGTCCATAGCTGCCAAACTTGCCCTCACGTTCTGAGTTTCTTCGCCCTTATATGCGAATTCCAGTAAAAAAGACGTTCCCATCGCAGGGGGTGGTTTGTAATCACGCATGGTTGCCCATTCAGCTTCCCAATCTTTGCCTATTTGCGCGAGTTCCTCAAAATCGATTATATTTTTGCGTTTTATTACGCGCCTGAATTCTGATCTCAACCCCCTATGAGCATTATCAAGCTTCTCTTCGACCGAGTATGGATTGTCTAACTTGTCATATAAGCCTAACAGGCAAGTCAAATTATATACATTTGCGCCACCGTTATTGTGCGGCGCATAGGAGTTGGAATTACTATGATTATTAGGGGTTGACTTATCCATGTAGTCGAACCTTCGTTGCCCGACAAAAGGTATAACGCGCCGTGGAACGAAAGCCGGCGATTCTATTGTAACACTGCTCGCAACGGTCGTGCCCGGGGCCTGGTGCGTAGTAGGTACGAACCTGGATATATTTTCAAAATGCGATGCAACGGGCCCTGGGTAGGGTGGGCTATACGCCTGTGAATGCGCTGCATATGACGCGCCTGCGCAGGTCGTGATTGTCGACGTGTTCGTCACGGTGGAGGTAGCCAGGGCGTGGACGTTAATCGCAGTCGCGCCTAATATGTTCGATAATTACGAGGTATACGCGCGCATCGACGAGTCAAGGCAAGAAGCCACAGAGAAGCTTGTTCAGAAAATGAAGACTTTTGTGAATATTTATCCCGATGATTCGAACTCCTTTTAGCCGGTGGGTGCCATTTTTAACGCGTGACTTCCGCTGAAACGTCAAAGAAAAATAAAATCTTTATCAATGCGGGCAGCTTCTAAGATAAGCGCCTGGCGTCTCCCGGCGCCATATTTATAATTTGAGAGACCCTGAAAATATAAAACAGCATGCAAAAAAAAACAGAAGCAAAGTTACATATTATAATATAATATGAGAATGTAATATAATCAAGTAACTATATATTTATCAAGGATTAAAATAAAGTCACTCTCTCATGTAGCATTGTTCTTTTACTTAAGGAACAATATGGACGGCCTTAGAATAAAAACCGCGTTAAGGGGGAGGTAAAGTTTGAAACCTTTTTTTTTCAATTTTTTTTATTTGATATTTTGAATCTATAACACCTCAGAAATATTGTGTTGAATTTTGAGATCAATCCGAGCAAAATTGACGGAGTTATAGCAGTTTGAACGAACCTTGCTCCAACTCAGTTTTACGCACATTTTAGCTTCAGAGCGGACGAGAAAGCTGCACTTGAGACTAAGGAAGGCAGAATGCAGCGCAGACAGGAACAAAAAGGAGCCTTAGATCTCTTGGATGATAGTAATATACTATATGGACCTGGCATTGATGATTCTGTATAGGTATTTTATAAGAAAATCCAATTTTTTTCACGTTATTTTCATTTTTTTCGTGTACAAAACTTTAAATTGGTTTCCCCAAACATGTCATTTTTGAAGCCGGTGACCAGCGTCCCAAAAAAACTACTCAACCGATCGTTTTGAAATTTTGTACACATATTCTATACATATAAAGCTTTCAGGTGACGCTTCGTTTTTTTTTCTTCAATTTTAGAATAACAAATAAGTCGTTTTTCTTTTGCAAAAATCAACCTTTTACCTTCAAAATGATACAAAACATGAAAAAATTTATAAAATTAAAAAAACGAAGCGTCATTTGAGGGAGAAAGGTATCAACTAACCAAAACTATTTACTTTCTTGATTTTAGATAATCCAGCGATGAGCATTCGCGGTCACCGGAAAAAAAAACATTTTTCGAGGTATCGGCGACAAACTGCTATAACTCAGTTGTTTCTTCATATTTTTGCACCAAAATTTTTTTACAAACTTTTTAAATATTGTATAATAACATACTAAATTTTCAAATAAGTCGATAATAGAAAAGTGCTTTAAAAAAATTATTGAAAATTTGCCTTTTTTTGACCGAACAAACTTTACCCCCCCCCCCCCCCCCCCAAATGCGGAACTGTGGCGCTAAACGTTGCACGCGCGCACACAAAAATGTTATTGTTGTGAATAAACCACTCCGATCTACACGTTTTCTTTTTCAGGAATAAATGCAAAAATGTATATTACATAAGTTGTTATCGTTAATGTAAATCCCAGAAGCGCAGAAATAGATTTTATTTTTATTTGTTCATAAACAATTGTTTCAATAAACATTGAAATTGAGATTTTTGTAATGCAAAAAAAACTGTTTTGTAGCGTCATGTCTTATTGACCTGCAATTAAAAAATTTAACTCAGGGTATTTATTTGCTGAGAAAAAAAATAATTCTCAAAACACTACAAAAAACATTGATTGTTGATAAAAATTAAACAATTGGGAATTTTACAACGAAATTAACAGGATGTACTTTGTACACTTGAAACTCGGTTTAAGCTAAATATAAACGAAAAATACGTTCCTTCGGAAAATCGGGGTCCACTTGAGAAAGCCCTACCCATATATACATATATATACGTAATTAATCTAGTTTAAAATTTGATTTAAAAAACCCATAAATAGGTACAGTTTGAATCACCTGACCATATGAGCACTTGAAAAAATACATATAATAAATCTGAAAATAAGAAAACTGAAGAAAACATGAAGTTCGCTAAAAAAACATATGAACAATTAGTCTAGTTAGGAAATTAAATCATTAAGAAAAATCTCAACTCGAGAGTATCGAAATATTAAGCACAATATCGTTAAAGACATACTTGATTTCCTTCAACGTCGAAAATTCGCCGAAGCATGATAGAAGATATTTGTCAGTCAGTGCCAGTCGAATTGAGACAGATAGTTACTGTGCTTTTATGCTGTCTTCTCTTGAATAACAAGTTTCTTGCTGAGATAAATAATATTAAGATTCTCATGCGCATAAAGGTGTAAGGTTTCGAAATAATTCAACTTACATTCCTAAATTTATTTTTTTTATAAGAATTTCTCATTTTAAGAGAACAAGACGCTCACACGTTGACTCCAATCCCATACGTGGACTCTGGTGACCAATCTGGAAGGGGATATGTCATTGTCCACGAGACCAGTCCTGCATTGGTGGTGTTTGACGTAGACGAAGGAACGTACCAGGCTGTAAACATCAAAAACGTTTTGTATCTGGGAAAAGACCACGCAGAAATCCCAGCTTTTGCTATTCAATGTGGAGTGCAAGGGGTAAGACCATCCTCATATAATATCTGGAACCGGGACACCTGCGAGTCCTTTGCTGATTTAATCAATACCACCGGCTTATACTTCTAGCCAGCAATAATTGATAAAGAAACCGCCATGGGGGATGCGATATCCGGAAGGGACGAATGGTTGCCACGGACCTGGTTGGTGGCTACGGCAAAAGGAATTTTCGATCAAGGAAATGTTAGCATTTATCCACACATGGAAGCGGAATAAGAAATGAAAACAAAATAATCTTTTACAGGTAGAGAATTACTTCGTTTAGGGGGGCATTGGAATGGAATTACATCAAATTCGAAATGCTTCCCTTACAAATACCTTACAGATTATTAGAAAAACTTAATAATAAAAAATACATATACTAGTATTTAGTTAATTGTTTTTTTTATAGTTTTGTTTTGGGCAAATAATATTTCTTCTGTATAAGTCCACATAAAACTGGGAAATCGTAAAGAAACACCAAAAAAGACGGAGACGGAAAGAGTGCGAGGTTGGTTGGATGACTCTTTTCTCTCTCTCCCTCTTTTTTTTGGGGGGGGGGGGGCATTTAGATGGGTCGGTCTCGAGTTTTGGCATCTTTTTATAAAGAAAATAGAAGGGAATGCTCGAAACTACTGGCGTGAGGACTTTGCGCGTAACAAGTGGGAGCTCACACACAGAATCAACAGCTCTTAACACACAAGAGTTGACCTAATTACGTGTTGAATTGCACGCGGAGAGTATGCGCGAGTCAAACTTAGGCATGATGACTTCACGGCTATTTCCGTTCTAGATAGCAGACAGCGTGATATTAGGCATAGTCTGCCGGCTCTCGTTCCAACACCGAAGTGCAGCGACTCCGATGATAACTGGCCAGGACGACTACCCTAATGTAGTTTAAAAATGCGCTGGCCAAAACTGACATTTCTCCGCAATTTTGAACGTATAATTTTCGAGTTTTCTTTGTGGTGATTTTGCAACGATGGGACGTGGGATTTCTTTCAAATGAATGATAATAGTGAAACTCTTTGCTCAAGACAAATTTAATTTTCAGGTGCAAGACCTCCCTTGTCGATAAACTCGGAAAATTGACCGTAAAAAATCTTGGAATCCAAAGAAATCACCTTTTTGTCTCATTTTTTGTTTACAGAAAATCGATAAAACTAAAGTAAAGAATATAAGATATAATAAGAATTTAAATCACGTAAATTTGGTGTCTCCTTGATATATTAAAATGTTGTAATGAGTCAAATGTTAAAATAAAATATTAAAGATTGATACTTTCCTATTAAAAGTGCTAAAAATAAACACTCACAATATTTGGAATTTATATTCAGGGTTTCTGAAATGAAATATCTAATATCAAACATATGGAATGTTTCATTGCGTTTAGTAGTATTCCTCGATTTCTGTTCAGAACTTGGAACTATAATAACCGAATCTGCCATAATATAAATGCTGACTGAAAAAAATTAGTTTGTAAATCTTGCGTTTCTTCACTTAAAAACTTTATGGCTCCAGTTTAAGTGAGGTTTCTCACTATTAATATGCCTTCATAAAATTATTTATTATCAACTCTGAAGTGATGGAAGTAAAAGGTGATCCAATAAGAACTTCCGGAAGTTTTTTTAAAAATAAAACACAAAAATCCATTTAAAAATAAAAAATTTTATTTGAGAGGTTAGTTCGGTTGATGACATTTAATATTTAAAGATAATTTCGTTTGAATGTTGTCCCCTTCAAAAAGTAATTTGTTAATGAAAATTTTATTTTAATAAATCAATGGTTTCGCTTGCGGTGTGGCACGTTGCACCATCCTGTTGAAATCTTAAGTCAGCTACAACAATATCTTGAATTTTCGGCTACAAAAATTCATTGATAAATGAATTGGTCGAAGATCACGAGAAATATTTTTTACTGAGCTCTGATTTTGGAAATGAATTTTCACAATTTGTAAATGTTGTTCAGGCGTAAGTCTATCCATGGTGAAATGTCAACAAATACTAAACACAAATGTTATATGGACATGAAAATTGTCTCGCGTGATATGCCCGAGAATCCCAATTGAAAAAAGTACCTCATATTGGATTACCCTTTTCATGCGTCGAGTTTTTTATCAGCCACTGAGGTAAACCTAAATTGCGTCAAACTTTCTCTCATGGTCCCTGTTCAGAGGCATCAGTAGTTAGCTTGAAGGACTTACTAAAATCTGAATACTGAAGCACAGGTTAATTATAGGGATATCTACGTATTTGCCGAGAGCTTCATCGTTGTGTTCGTCCCCAATCTTATTTTGTGTCTTTTTTCAAGATATTAGATGAGGGTTCCACAAATTTTACGAATCTTCTATAAACATCCTGTAATAACCTGAACGCTTTCGTGTAATATCTTTTTCATGTACCTAAATGAATCACAATGTCGCCTAAGCAGACAAAAACTTCAGTCCCAAGCATGCCTTTCGAAACGGAATGTATAATGCGCTGGAGTGTAGCTGTAACATTCTTAATTCCCATTAGCATTCGTAGATATTATGTGTCCAAGAGCAGTTGAAAACGTTGTTTGTGTTCGATCATCGGAGTACGTTCCCACTTGGTGAAAATCACTTGTCATTCTGTTCTTTTTTGATTCCGAAAAAATTCCGAATAAATTTATGGTTTCAATAGTAACTGTTCGCAAGATACATAACAACGAAGTTATCTCTTTTTATAGAGTTGACAGTTTGACGGCTCACAAGTACTTGAGGAGAATCATTATACTGTTTCTCGTATCTTATTGCATCAAAGTCTACAATATTAGCAATATTTACAAGATTCAAAGAGTTTAAAATATTTAGAAACTTTGAAATACACCTTCTTTATTATTGGTTGTTAGCTCCTGTCCTGTCTCCTGGCTCCCAGAGAATGTGGGAGCACTTAGTGATGAACACGGGGAAAGATTTAATGAAAACATCGCAAAAATCGAAAACAGGTACTAAGGTATGTGGAGTCTAAACGCTTTAGCAGACTACTGCTGGGGTCTCATGTCTGATGAACCAAATGCTCATCATCGTTGAGCATGCAAGAAAAAAAGTTTCTAGTTAGTAGTGACAGCTTATTATTATTTTTTGACAGGAGCTGATAACCAATATTAAAAAAAGTTATATTTTAAACTTTGTAAATACTGCAAACCCTGAATATTGTAAATATATCCTCTACAGAGCGACCCTGAGGAGATTGTAGAAGTGAAGCAGCGCCTCACAGAGCTTTTCGTCAAAAGGCAGAACCTGTGTGGTGCAGAGAAGAGGCGACGAGAGAGATCCTAGTGAAAAACACGGAGTCTCGTCTGGGGCCAATTAAGCTTGAATCAGGAGAGTTTGCGGACAGGATCTACCCAGTGCTTTTCCAAGAGGGCCTGCGGCTTCCCTTGACGAAGATTCTCAGGGCAGGTATTGTTCTAGGACACATGCCAATGGCATGGGGAGGCAGCAGAGTGGTTTTTTTACCCAAACCGGGTGAGCTACACCGCAGCCAAGGATTTCAGGCTAATCAGCTTGACATAATTGATTTTTAAAGTCCTTAAAAGGCTGGTTGAGAGGTACATCCGAGTAAGGGTGTTAAAAAGTAAGCCACTTAACAGTCGGCAACACGCCTTCCGCCATGGTTACTTTGTCGACACGGCACTGCATGAAACCGTAAATAGAATAGAGCGGCAATTGCAGGAAAGGGGCCATGTAATGGGCACTTTCTTAAATACATAAGGTGCCTTTAGTGGTTTAACAGAATGGGGAGGCATCAGAGTAGGAGGAAGGGCATCAAGGGGCTGCCCGCAGGGGGGTGTCCTGTCGCCCACTCTGTGGAGCATGGTAGTGGATGCACCAATTAGTGAAGTATTTAGGAGTTATCCTCGATAGGAAACTGAATTGGGCGGAACAGGCAAACTAATCGGTTCGAAACCTATTCTGGGTCTGGCACTCTGCTGCACTAATCTGGCGATCAAAAACTGGGTCATGCAGAAATACAACGAATACTGGGCTGGAGTAAAGGGTTGTCGTCAGGCTAGGGCTTCCCTGGGCAAATGTCGCAGAACGGACTTGGCTGACGCAATCCTAGGCATGCCCAAGAATGATACAAGGATTATGGTGCAGATACTAACCGGACATAACCACTTGAACTACCACAAGTACAAGATGGGTCTAGCACCCAACACTGCCTGTAGGAGATGCGGCAGGGATGATGAAACGTCTCTCCATGTCTTAAGTCAATGCTCGGCTCTTGTCAGGATCAGGCTTCAAACCTTTGGATCAGCGCTGCTGAAACCGAAGAGATCAGGTCGCTATCGGCTGGCGATACTCTGGAAATGATATATGTCATTCCATGAACACGTACGACGTATTTTGTTGACTAATGTTATCTATTCATCAAGGACTTAAAAATCGATAACAGCTCTTCACATTTTTCTCTGGAGGCATTAATCTTCTTGGAAATACTGTACATTCTAAAACCGAGGTTACAGCTGCAATTGCATCTAAGTTAATTGATTGATTTGGAGCCGCCATGTTTCAAAAGTCTATGTCTCAACGTACGTACGAAAGAGCGTGAAAACTACTAGAACTTTAATCGAGTCAAAACTCAATAGAAATTCTGTTACATTATTCTTCTTTAGCTGGTATGTGAGGTTTTTTTTCCTGAATTGTTAGCATTGTGGCAGATATCTGTGTCAAATTTTATGTCATTATCCTTATTGTTTTAATAGTAACGCTCGTTCGTGTGAAAAACAAAAAGGGTTTTTTCGATTTTTACAATGTCTGATTTTGTTGAGCAAAGATGGTGCATTAAATATTGTGTGCGGAATGAAATTTCTGCTGCAGAAACATTGAAGATGTTGCAAAAGGCCTTCGGTGACCAGGCTCTATCGAAAAGAAGAACATTCGTATGGCATAAAATGTTTAGAGAAAGCAGAGAACGCGTTGAAGTTGAAGAGCGTCTCGAACGTGAAAAAACATTAACTGATGAACAACATGTCACGGAAATCAAAGATTTGGTACTTAAAACTCGTTGATTGACAATTGAAGACCTTGCTGATAGTATTGGCATTTTAAGAGGATCAGTCAACACTGTTTTAAAAGATATTTTGGGCCTCAAACGCGTAAAATCTCGATTGGGTCTTGCATCACGATAATGCACCGGCTCACACAGTATTGATTCTTCTGGCTATTCAGTAAACTCAAAAGATCGCTTTGGGGGCACCGTTTTGATTCGATTAAGGAGATAAAAGCCGAATCGAAGAAAATATTGGAGGCCATTTCGGAAATTGACTTTAACAACTGTTTCGAGGATTAGAAAAAACGTTAGCATAAGTGTATTGTGTCGAATGTGAATTACTTTGAAGGCGATGAAATAGATTTGGAAGAATGAATAAAGATTTTAAAAGTTATAACACAATTCCCGGTTTCATTAGGAAACAGTAGTAAATGTATGGATCAACTGGATTTTGAGTGGATCGGATTTCTAATAAATGAGGCATACAACAAAGAGTCATGTAACTCATGACGTGGCCAACAAAGTCTATGACTCAGCATACTATACGTACCACAGAGAACACAAATTTTCAGAGAATTCAGAACAAGAAATTTCTGATTTGGATTTTTTCTCTTTTGTCACTATGACATGTCTGTAACTTGGGTTGATGACTCTAGGTACTCCAACAGAAGCAGGTTCTTTGACATTATAAAGGACAATCTTTAATGCTTCTAATTCTAATCGGCAATGATAACAGAAGCTTAGTGACAAGTTATTTGCTACGCGTAACGTTAATGGAGGCAGTGCGAGACAAAATCCCACCTATGCGACCATCAGTTTGTTACGTATAGCTATAATAATTGAACACAGGTGCAGCAAAAATAAAATACAATGGAAAGTCAATAAGTTCTTACAAAAATACAAAAAATTACATCTTTTCCAGTTGGCTTACTTTTTATTTTTTAACATTGTCTCCTTGTAGCTCGATACACTTCACCCATTGATTTTCTAATTTTTTCAAGCCCTTTAAAATGTAAGATTTTCGAAGTTCTTGTCACGTCCTGTAACCTTTTTCTTTCCATTATTTATCTATATTTTTAAATGTTAAAATCTAAAGCTATGTACGAACTTAAATGCACTATTGGAAATTTAAGTATGTAACCAAATTATTATGAAATGAAGAGAATCGACTGGAGACACACCATAGAGGCGACAATCAAAAACATTATGAAAGAAAGCAGCAAAGAAAACAAGGAAGTTACCATTCAAAAACGCCAGTCAACAAGTCAATATCTCCATTCTCACCACAACTGGAGATACACAAACCGAGATGTCACCGCACCTAATTTTATCAGGGTCATTTAGAAGCAACAAGTAGACTTCAGGAATGCGGGAAGTATTGTTCTAAAATAGACGACCGATTGTCAAAAATTCTGACGCAGACTCCGTAACGGAGAAAAAATAGACGCAGACTCCAAAAGGTGACGTCTATTATTAAACATTGCGTAGCAGGAAGGAACAAATAAAGTAATAAAACAGCAGTAAAAGAGAACGAATCCGGGGACCAACAAGGGGAAGGTACCAGAATTGGTCAAAAACCAACGTGGAAATTCTTACGCATACAAAGATGATTCACATACATCATCTCACATTTTACGGACTGACAGCATGTTCACCTAGAGAAGAAGCAACTAAATACAGAAAAGAACTAAAGTAATTAAAATTGGGAAATATCAAAGGCGGACAATTTCCAGAAAACCAAAGTCATAAAATAGGGTGAAATGATCAACCCCCAGAATATTTAAGCAGCCCGATTTTAAGGAGAGGCGGGCTCAAGAAGTTCAGTTCTAGTTTACGTTATGCCCCGCAAGGTTTATCACCTCGCGACGAGTTCCTGGCCACTACAACTTCAGTTCGAGTTTGATTTCTGCCTCGGGAGCTTCGACACCTCGTGACAAGTTCTAGCTTCGATACCTCGTGACCAGTTCCGAAGTAATTCAGTTCCCGGCGAGTCCCCAATTAGCAAGTCAGTTGCTATAGAGAAGTTTGATTCCTCCCTTCTAAGTTTGTTCACGTTGGTAGTGCGATAACAATTCGGATCCAAGATTCACGGATCTTCTCAACAGCAATAGGATTATCAGTGGCTCTAGTACGTTAATCCCAGTCGATTCGTCGGAAAACCAGGTCAGTTGTAATATTCTTCCTTTATCTTTCGTCCTTTTTCTAAGTAATTGATAAAGATGATTCTGTTTACTGCTCCGACTGTTTATTTGTCTTAGGCGTGTGGAAATGTATCCAAGTTTCATTAACAGCGATGGACCGATGCAGAAATTCAGTAGGATTGCGACGGAAAAGCGCTAAAACACCCATCAAATCACTCACATGGTCGAAAAAGAACATGAATGTCAGCCTTGTTTGAGTGAAAATTTTGCAAAAAAATTTACAGTTAACTGCAACTGTCGATAGCTTTTTCAATTTTTCTCCAAAGTTTTACCAAAAACAAGGTAATAGACGTGCTGTATTGTTACTTGTTAAGTTTCCCAAATGTTCAGAAACATACTTTGTAAATTAAGAAAGTTATCTTGCATGAACGAATAATTGTATAATTATGTCACGTGGTCCGACTGATCCTTGGCCTTAAGAAAATATTTTTTTTGTTCGATATTATGTGGTTGAAGTTTTAAAATATATATTTTCCCCAAAAGGGTAAATAATATTTTTATTAAAATTAAAGATTGCAAGAAATAATGTGATCAATACATTAGTAATTTTACAAATTATTTTATTTTCTATTACGACAATTATTTTTACGGGAGCAGTGCGAAATCCATTAAAATTCATGTCAAATGATGAATCTGATGAAAAAATCAGAATGATTATTTATTTATAAAAAATAGAAATGACGGCGATGATGAGGGCCCTGAAGATAATAGTATATTATGCGCCGAGGCGCATAATGACGGTTATTATGCAACCAGCGACAATGCTCGCAGGAGATCGAAGCCGAGACAAAGCCGAGGCAAGATCATTCCTCCGAGAATTTTAAGCGAGTCTCGTAATTACCCGAATTGTCTGCATTGACGCATATACTATTTTATATGAATTCGGCGCATTTACGAGTTTTTCTGCGTACACTTGAATCCAATCTAGTATATGCAGAATCTTCCAATTAAATTTTTGGTAATAAAAAATTACGCGATTCACATGAGACGCAGTCAACACATGGGTGGTTCGGAGAGAACGATTTGTAGATTAGATTGTAATAACGTCTAACCTCATTATATTGTATTTATTATTGTACAATGAATGTTACAATGAAATCGTCTGGAACTAAGAAGCGTATATTAATGAATTGCCACCAGAAATAACTTGCCGAGCGCTCGAGATGGCGGAAAACTATTGTCCACGCACGAAATACATCGATGCCAAATTCGTAATAATATACAAATGTTTCTGAAAATTTCCAGAAAACTTCCTATAACGGTAAGAAACAACTTTGTCCCTGGAAGTTTTCCGCAATCATAAATTTATTAGAGACTTTCTACCGGGACAACCACAAAAACATGGTTTTTTATTTACATTGGAATATGATTTGAAGAAAAATGTTTCAACATATTTCATTTAATACATTGTCTCCGCTTAAGTATTCCACGTCTAATGATAAAAAAAACAAACCATTTCGTCAAAAATTGACCAAGTAATAGCAATTTATGTTTTGAAAAACACTGATTTTCGATCATTTGTGTTGACGAAAAATTGAGTGTTTTTAATTTTAATCTAAAAAAATATTAAGGCTGCATAAAAATTGTATTAAGATAAAAAATTCCTCATGACAAATCCTACAAAACGGTATTTCGTTTGGTGAATGACCGAAAAAAAAATTTTATCACGATTTTCGTGGCCCATGCGCAGTTTAATTGTTACATTATGCTCCTCTGTACCGTAATACACAACTTTACGCTACTCTCAACTGTCACATAAAAACGCGTTAATTCGGCGGAGTCGCATTGTTATGTAAAAAAAATTCAGTTTGTTATGCTAGAGACGGTGTTAAAAATAATAAAATATTAGTAAAATTATTATCTAAATTTGATACCTTCTATTCCTTCTGTCATATTTGTGTATATAAAGTTAGGTGGCAGAGAATGAAATTCAAGCGGGCCAAGTAAAGAGCTCGAAAAACTTGTATATTTTTTCTCAGAGGGATTATTCTCCTTTTGTTTATAGCACTGGATTACTGTATTTTCGTCATTTCCATTTCGAACTATCAATAACTTCTTTTGTTCTGCCATTAACTCCCTCTCCAACTGAGATTCCATGTCAAGATCATCTTCCATCTATTGAGAAATAATGTTAAAAAAATATATGAAATTGTTGCAAGTACAGTCTAGTGCTCGATGTTCGAACATCAAATTAGACTAGTCAACAAAATATGACCTATGTGTTCATGGAAGAAGATATATCATTTCCAGAGTAGTTTTCTGTGCTGAATTCAAATCTGGCATGTTTTTTCAAGCATATCAGGTTTTTGAGTTAAACATTTTTTCGAAAAATCACAAATCGTATGATAGAAGGGTGTCAAAAATATTTTTTAAACGGAAAAAAATACAGGATCTTGATGCTTTTCTTAACGCAGCATCCATTAATTGCTTTATTTTGGATATATTATACAGTTCCTGAGATAATTAAAAAAAACTAAACAAAAATACCAAAAAAATGATTTTAGAAAGAACCCTATATTTAACTGAATATGAATCGTTTTTTATTCGACTGCATGTCATTCTTATGTTTCTTTGGTGCAGAAAGAATTTTAGAAAAGTTTATAGCTCTAGTTATAACCTTTCGAAAGATACATGGCAGGAAAGTTGTCTCTTTTTATAGAGTTGACAGTTCAAGTCTTATGACTGATGAACCAAATGCCCATCATCGTCGAGCATGAAAAAGAAAAATTCTCTAATCAGTAGTAGCAGCTTATAATCATTTTTCGAAAAAAGCTAACAACCAGCAATATAGAAGATATATTTTAAACTTTGTATATACTGCGAACTCTGTGACTATTGTAAACATTTCAAATATTGTAGAATTTAATGCATTCGGATACAAAAAACAGTACAATGATTTGCCTCAAGTACTTGCAAGCCGTCGAACTGGCAACTGTATAGAAAGTGACAATTTTTCTGCTATGTATCTTTCGAATAGCTACAGCTGATACTATAACATTTTTCGGAAATCTTTCTGAATCAAAAAATGAAGAGAATGAGACGCAGTTGACTAAAAAATAAATCATATTCAGTTAAATATAAGTTTCTATGCAAAACCATTTTTTAGTCTTTTTTTTAAAAAGTTTATTCTAATTAACTCAGGAACTGTATAAGATATCGAAAAAACAAAGCAATCAATGGATGCTGCGTTAAAGAAAGCATCGAAATCATGTATTTGTTTCCGTTTAAAAAATATTTTTGACACCCTTCTATCATACAATTTGTGATTTTTCGAAAAAATGTTTAACTCAAAAACCTGATATGCTTGAAAAAACATGCCAGATTTGAATTCAGCACAGAAAACTACTCTGGAAATGATATATCTTCTCCCATGAACACTTAGGTCATATCTTGTTGTCCAGTGTTATTTATGCATGATTCTCGCATAAAAAACGGTTAGTAGAATATGTGAAACTCATTTTACAAACCTGTTTGTGACTTTCCTCTAAATGTTTCATCAACACTGCTACCACAACGTTTACAAGGACAAATTGAGCCATCAAAACGAATATCACAAAAAATATAGGAGCAATTATAGAGTTAACACAGCAATTTTTTACACAGTCTTCAGAATCATCACAATTATCTCTCAGGGTGTCTTTCATAATTCCGTTCCAATTGTCACCAGTGGCTACTCTGAATAAAGTCAAAAAGGCGATACCGAAATTCCGAAAATGCGCGTGTTCTCCTAAACCTTGGCATGGAATTTCGTCGCTACATTCTGTAAATAAACAGTAATATCATTACGTTCGTTCTGATCTCTTAGTTGAAATTTTTTTTACATTATTCTTTCTAATTCCGTGGAGACCGTACATCATGTACATTAAAGAAACACAGGGCGTAGTCCCATTTCGTGGATATTAGTGCCAGCCCAACACAAATATGACTTATCAGGTGATTAAAGTTGTACCAACAATAAAATAAATGTTCAAAACTCTATTTTCCTATAAGGGTTAACAAAATAAAGAAAGCTGCATTACATTACATAATAATATAATATGTTCATACTCTGTCGCATGGAAACCTGGCTCTATAAAAAAAATCACTCACCTTATTCGTCAGAATTTAATGTATCTGAACTGTTTCTATTCTATCGGGTCACCCTTTATACGCATACAAGATGAAAACAAACCTCCGATCTATTTCTAACGATTTTAATCATGGTCTCTATGCCAAAAGGGATCAGGCATATCGTGGTAATATTAACAAAGCAAATTACATTTGCGGCAAGTTCAAAAGCGAAATTACATTATGAATAATACACATTTTTTCCAACGAAGTACCATCTTCTTCTTCCAACCATGCTTTAGCATGTCTATTTTCTCTTACTGCTAAGTCCGTAATCAAAATCGTTTCGATTAAATTGAATGTTTTTTTAAATCCTGTAGTGTTTGATAACGTGACCCAATAGAATAAAAATACTTCAAAGACATCAAACCTTTTCAAGAGGAGTGGAAGAATTCTATCATTTGGAGCAAACTTCCCTATCAAACTGGAGTGATGTAAACATATCGTTTCTTATATAGGAAGTAGAGAACGGTCTTCTTTACCACCATTATGCGAATTCAATACCTGACCCCATTCATCTGGGTATGAATTCCCGGAAGATAGTCCTCCCTGGAAAAGATCATCCTACAGCCCAGGCTAAGACACGTGATCAGCCTCAAGCGCGACATTTAAAGGTGGACAAAATAAAGCATCGTCTTACTACCCGCTATTTTCAGCCGGGCGATATTTAGCAACGTTGCAAGATAGAGCATGCAAAAGCTCCTGAAGGAATCGACGATGGTGTGATCGAAAAACCATGGCTCATGGTAGGTGCAAAGGCTGCAAAATTAGGCGCGTAGAGACGCTACTATATCATCCACAGACAAAGCCGGTCGAATGTTTTAACTCAAGGCATTAAGAGACATTGTGAAAAAGCACTTGGATTTTTAACGCACAATTGAGTATCTCTCAATCTATGTTTGGTACTTATTCTAACCATTTCGTGACTTAATCTCGTCTGAAATTGACGATATATGATAACGATTAGAGTACGAGCTCCTGATTAAAGTGCGCACGCGAATCGATACCATTTAGACTTTTTTTAGTTTTTTTCGCAATATATCCATATAAGTTTCTTTGTCAAATTATTTTGTAAGTAGAGGGGGGATGTTTTTCTTTTAGATTTTTCCACGATATCTTTCATTCTTTCTCCACATTCGTACGCGGTCTCACTTGATAGCGCAAAGTGCCCAAATAAATGTCAATCTACATATTACATTTAAGTTTATTTCTTATAATTTAAAATTACTAAATTTCTCAAATTCACTAAATTTATTTTTCAGTTTAAGTGAAACAGGAAATTTAATTTACTTAAGGCTCTATCGGCCTTTAGGAACACATTCTCATCATGACACTCATGCTTCGCGCTCGATTTTCTGTATACATTTCAGTAACTTTTTAATAAATTACATGATGAAATTAACTTAAATTAATTTATTACTTTATTTAAGGAAACGATTTTGCAGAACAACGCTTATTTCGTACCTCACACATTTTGGTGAAAAAAATAGAATTTTTTTGATATTAAAAATCAAATCATACAATATACATCTTGTCGAGAAATTTCTTAAGAAGCATGTGTAGACCTCATACAGGCAAATATTTTTTCATCTAAACGTTTTTTATGTATCATATATTTTGTCTAAAAAATGGAATTTTTGAATTTTAATCGTATTTTTTGGAATTGAAACGAAAAATATATGTTTCTTCAGAAACTGTGCTAGACAAAATTTGTAGGTATGTTTGAAACGAACAACTTTGTATTCCTACGTTTTTTTCGTATTTCACATATTATTGTTAAAAAATTGAATTTTGGATTTTCAATAGTTTTCTTTTAAATTAAAAAGAAAAATATGCTTCTTATGAACAAATGTTACAATTAAAATTTGTAGGTCTTTATGTAGAAAATAATATTGTATCATAACGTTTTTTCGTATCTCCTGTAATATAACTAGAAAATGGAATTTTGATATTGACTTTTTTCAAGTTTTAATATACTGTAACATTTCTAATTTTGATTTAATCTAAAAATGTTATCAGGCTAATTTGTAGAGATATATGAGCACTATCAAAAACCAGTGTTGAAATTTTTGAGTTTTTCAAAAAGTTATTTTCAAAAACACAAAAGTAGTGCTCAATCCCTCAATTTTGATTGGATGTGGCTGGTTAACGAACTTGTCCTTACTTTTCGGCTCTGATAAAGTGTTTTCTTTATCTGAAATATACATAAAAAAAGTTACGTTAGTCAATTTCCCTTTTAATTTCGGGCGGCTACATCTTTTGAACACGTTTTAATTTGGGGGATTTTTCCCTACATCTGAAAATAAACATTTTTTTGACTTTTGGATCGCGAAACGGACTTTTTTTGCCAGTTAATTTGACTCACAAATTTTACAAACACTCCAACCCATGATTCGCCCTAAATTTAAACTTTTTATTGCTTATTGAAGCATCAGTTTGTCGGTCCAAATTTTGTAAATTGTGAGCATATGCTCCCGACGAGTTCATAATTTGCTTCTCCTCCCAAAATAAATATTTAAACCGTCCTTGCTCGTGGTTGACCCAATTGGAACACAAAAAAGGCACGCCGTCACAGCAAAGTGCACTTAGGGCTCCAATACTGCTCGACGCTAATTGTTTATAAGGTTGGGGAGCTTTCTCCGAGTCTCACTATTTGCGAGTCCACAGATAATCGCTTCCCGGGTTGACCACAAGCCAGGTTTCTAATCGTAGAGCTTACAGTCAGCTATTTTCAAATAAAAACCCCCGCGTGAATTTATAAAAACAAACGGAGAATTTTTTTTAATAAAAGTAATCGAAAAGATCCCTAACCTAAAGGGGGGACCGGGAAACATAAACGATCCGATTCTCAAAGTTGTTCACGTGATCGTGAGATGCAGGTGAACATACTCGAGCCCAAGGTCTAGAATAATGAAATAAAATGTCTCGGTGTCGACTCGTGCTTTCACATTTGAAGGCTGCACGCCTGGAATGAATTTCGATGATCCGCAACCAAGCACGTTACCTCGGTTTTCCACCTCTTTAATAATTTCCCCCCTTAATTAATATGCGCGCGCCTCAATTAGCGACTGCGATCAAATTCAATTTAATCGATTAATTGTGAGATTTATATCCGATGTTTTCACCCCTTTTCAGACCGTTTTCGACGTTGAGATCGGTGTCAAATAAAAGATAACGTTTTCGCGATTCTTACGAAATTTTTCATATTGTAAAAGGTAGCGAATTACGTTCAGTGGAGGTGTTTGAAAACTAGTATGCGCTAATGTGAGAAGGCATACTGTGCGCTGACAGGGAGTACGTTCTTCCCCCACGCCGTCTCTCCCGGCACGCTACCAGTAATTCATAGGATCCATACTTTTATGAAACCCACGTTAATTTATTAAATTTTCGATTCTCGTACGTGTTTTTGCATAAATAAAACTACAACTATATAATAGATACACTTGTATGATATATTATAATCATATAGTGCAATATCTAACATACTAATGATATAACATACAATATGAGTTGTTCAACGCAGTCTGCGGATTTTTTATTTATTATTAATATTTAATTGTTTTTTTATTTATTTTAAATAAGCTGGTTACTTAAAGAAAGAAAGACAATAAATAAAGTAAAGATAAAACAGGTAAAACCTGGAACAAAAAAATAAATGGATGTGGGACGCCCATCCAGACTGCTGCGGGCACAGAGCTGCTTAACGTAGGTGATCGGTTGCGTGGCAGCGACCACAGGTTAGTGTGGCGCTTGCTAAGAGTACGAACGAAAATATCCATGAAAAGCAGATCGCCTCGTTCGTGCCACATGCACTTCCGGTTTGGAAGTAAACCTTTAATTGCGGAGTGAAAACTTAACGAAACCTCGCAATTCGTTCGTGCGAGTTTCGTGTCACTGAGATTGTTCTTATGTCGACTCTATTTTCGTGGCTTTCGTTCCCGTTTTCCCGCAAAAGGCGGAAACTTGAGGCTGGGCCGTCTCAACTAATATCAAGTAATCATATTAAGCATGTTTTAATATGAAGTCCCATAATCGCTGAGGGCGTTTACACTCCCGAAAATATTGATATTTGTATCCTGGCTCCTGACCGCGTGACAAGTCTGTTTACGAAATGGAGACACGTGGACTTGTCTTCCTCTATTAACACTAGCGTCGTCTCTTTCCCTTTTATCTCAAAATGCACGGAAGGGCAAAAGAGCATTTTTCTCGAAAACTAAACGGGATATATATTTTTGATGGCAATATTTTTGACTATTCCCATTGGTCCCCTATGCGTAATTATTACGAATTCAGGCGATTCCACAGGCCTTCCTATGGGAAAATTGCAGAAAAGTAGGAATAATTTGCAACGAATCAGAGATAAACCAAGGTGATAAAGGCTTTTAAAAATCACCAAAAAACAGTTCGGTCTAAAGACCTACACTTAGGTTGGTTTATCATTTTAGCTACGGGGATGGTCGATATATCGACTAGCAGTCAGGTCGGGGACTCTACCTGAGATATCCAGTGATTTTATGTATAAATTTTGCACTTTATAAGAGGTTGATTTGTACTGGAATTTGCCCGCAGCTTAAAGGTTAAAGATTCGACAAAAAAAGATTTTCTGTTTGCTGCAGGGTAAACGGTAACTTTTTTAGGGTAATTTGGGTGCGCTGAATTCAAAAATGACCATCATTTCGCTCAATCAGCTCTTGTTTTTGAGATATTGCAGAGAAACCTGTTTTTCCGATAGGCTATACTTTCAATTTTTATAATTATTTTTTTTGTGTACTTAGATCAAAATCGTTACTTTTTTCGGAAACAGTTGAATGATGAGAGAAAAAGTATTGTACGGTGCATGTTAAACAATCGTCGAAATCTTTTTACAAACCAAAGAGGTCAAATTATTGATTACATATTTTTTCTTTCCCTTTTAGTCATAAAGGTACTTATTACAAAATTATTGCAACGACAGGTGAACCTTAACTTCATTTTTCTTAATTTAGAACTTTTGTATTCAAAGTGTGGATTCACAGAAGCTAATACCAGTATACTGAGAAATACTAAACTGAAATCTATATGTGATGAATTTGACAGTGCCGTAGTAATGGAAAACCACTTTATAATAATAAATCAAACCTATTTTAATTTTTAAGAATATAGAATCAAAATTATAAGTTTGTTAATTAAATTCTATATGAGCTGATCTAAAATAATGTCAAAAGAAGTGTTATAATATTTTAAGTCAGACATCACATTAATACTATTTTTCCTCCATTTTTAAATGTAAAACATCTCTGCAATTATTCTTTTGAAATAGTTTGTTTCTTTGTGTAAAATTTTAATATTATCCCAATCAAAATTTTTTGAGAAACTGTATCATTTTTATTATTTATTCTATGTTTTGTAACAACATTGTGGTATTTTTCATTTAAATTGATGTTTTTTTTATGTTCATCACATCTGACAAAAAGCATTCTTCCCGTTTGGGCTACATACGTTTTTGAACAATCCAAGCATGGAATCTTATAAACTACATTTGAAATTTTAAATTTTTCCAATGGGTCTTTTCCTAATTTTATATATTTATCTAATTTTGAAGTGTTTCTGAATGAAGAAAATTAGTCGGACGTAAAATATCATATAAGTTAAATCAATTTTACAAATTTTTTTTCACACTGCTCCTAGAACTTTTTGAATGAGTCGTATATACGTCAAAGGCGGTAATAACTGTAATTACTGATTTTACCATGCGTGGTTGATTTCATTGTCACTTCGTGAATTTTTATACGATCGCCTTGAAATTTGGAAAAAATTAAGTGGATAAGTTACACTACAAACACAGTCAATTTCGTTTTGATTGCATATAAATTGTGTGCGTGACAAGGTTTTGAATCTGAAAAATTCACAAATTTTGGCTGAAAAATCGATAAAATTTTGCTTCAAACATGGTTTTAAAATAGAAAAACATTGTGCATGTGTTAAGTTTTAGGTTTTGTAGTTTCAATAATACCCATAGCGACATAGAGAAACAATTTTGATCCAAGTACACGAAAAAAATAATAATTATAAAAATTGAAAGTATAGCCTATCGGGAAAACAGGTTTCTCTGCAATATTTCAAAAACAAAGAGCTGATTGAGCAAAATTATGGTCATTTTTGAATTCAGCGCACCCGAATTACTCTAAAAAAGTTACTGTCTGCCCTGCAGCAATATGACTGTTGACCAGTGTTACGTGTGCGTTTAAAAATTGAAAATGGAGCTCGTCTCTTGCTTGGGTGCATTTTAGTATAACTCAGGTGATAAATTTTAAAAACCTATTCGATATACGTATACGGTCCAGCCCTTCATGTTGCATATATTTTTTCCTTATTTTTCATTATTTGTCCTTCTCTTCCGCACTCGCCATTCTCTTATAATTTTAATAATTTTATTTACACCTAGCTCGTAATGAGCCACACCGGAATATTGTGCTCTAGTCCTCGAGATCACATATTATAAGGCAATTCTTGACGTATTTCGGTTCAAAAATTGCTTGTTTAAAACTCATGATTAGGCTCGATGAAGGGAAGAAAATTCCGCGCGATTAATTCTTGATTTCAACGAGTGGCGAAACATAAAAAAATCTCACGTTCTAATATTTGACCAAATTAACTTCGTGCTTGCGAATCTCGAAACATTTATTTCTGGACGTTCGTTTCAATTTTCGGCAAACCTAAAAAAAATGAAACTTGTTATTAAGCTGAAAGTACACCCGTTCTCATTTTTGGGGATATTCCTTACACCTGGAAATAACATACTTTGACCCTTTGGATTGAGAGGTTGGCCATTTTGCGTCAAAAAATCAAGTACATTGAGGGGTAACACTACTGTGAACGCCAAAAAAACACGTTTTTTCAAGAATTTTTTTTTGATGGAAGAAAAGGGAAAACAATTATAATGATTTGGTGAGTTATTATTTATATATTGAAATAAAAAATTACAAATTTTCAATAAGAAATGTTACAAAATGTCAGCACTGGAGACATTTCCGTAATGTGAGTTTTCTTGGAGGAGCTCTGCGGCACGCAGCACACAGGGTGCAAAACTTAGTCTGGAACAAAATAAAAAATGTATTCTTAATCTACGTGTGAATATTTAGAGAAACACGTGAAGGATTTGAAAAATATTGCTTTTTGAAATTTCTACAGTGGTATTACCCCTTAACCCTGAATGAGCGCCAGCTACCGGCCTTACAACACTTATTAAAAGGGAACATTAGTAAGTCGGGCCAATTGTGGACTCAACCGTTTGCACCTGAGGCCGTTTTCGTCCGGACGAACCAGCAACTCGAGATGTTTTGCAGCACCAAACAAAGTACTGAGCGAAAGTCACCTCTGGAGTTGCGGCTTCAAACCACATGGTGAGTGAAAGTCACCACTGGAGTGCAAAGGGTTAATGAGCAAATTCTCACGACAAAGTCATTAATTGTCTTCACCTCCCCTTTTATGACCGAATATAGCACTGATTTGTCGTTGACTCTAAGGGAGTGGAAAGAAAAAGCGTTGTAGCAGTAAAGTGCCATGAGGGCTCCAAAACTGCCCAAGACTATAACGTAGGTTAGATGGGTTGATTTCCCCGCGTCTTACTGACTGTACATGCACGGATGATCACGGCCCGTGTACAAGGTTATTTTTTTCATACATAAAAAGTGCATCATGCGTCCGGTAGAGGCATTAGAATTAAAAAGAATTGGTTAAGTTGAAAACTTGCGTGCGTTAGAGGGAGAAGGCCTCTCACGCGTTGAAAGAAGACGTCGCTTTCCTGCTGAACGCGATTCGCCTAGTAGGGAAATAGATGCATGCGTCCTGCGATAGCTCAATAGTCCATTACCCATATTTAAGAGACCTATCGAATGCATAGCCCGAATCAACGCTGATTCTAAGCAAAGTCTGATTCAAAAATTATTTATCAAACACATGCACAACTACAGTACACTTACATCTAAATATTTTTGGTGGGTAAATTTTTAAATTTTTTAAATTTTAAAGCATTACAGCAAATGTGATTTTATCGACGCAAGTTATAGACAAATCTACAGATCAATAGGAAAATCAATATGAAATTACCATGTGTCGTTATAATACCCATACATGATAACAAATCGACTGAGCCAGGGAGAAAGTGAATGAAGCCTTACAGTACCAACGCACTACTACATGCATTTACCACACACACTGCAGTCACAACATGTAACTTGTAATAGCATGTAACTTGTAATAACATGCGACTGGTAATAGCATGTGAATGGTAATAGCATGTGACTGGTCATAACATGTTACTCGTTATAGTTGACCTTTCAAAGTTCTATAAAAAGCGAAAGTTCCAATAGAGTTCAGTTCAGTTAGTTAGTCAACGTCCGATTTCTACCATGTAACCAACGCGAGTCCAGTGCCATCGAAACTATACCGCGAGTGCAATCCAGTCAGTCTAGTCCAGCTTCACCAGATTTCTACCGCTATCCAACCCAATCTCTTGTTTGGTGCATCGGCCCGGGAAAGACTTATTTAGTGAATGGGATATCGAAATTTTATAATTACTAGGAATCAAAAATTAATAAATTACACTTATAACTTATCTGATTTCACACATATTTTGTTAAAATAAAATAAATTTGATAAAATCACAAAGGGATTTGACCTTGACGCTAACCTGAGTGATTAAATAATCATTTGATTTGATTTAAAAAATTACACTCATATTGCTTAAAATAAAATAAATTTGATAAAATCACGAAAGGATTTGACCTTGAGGTTAACTTGAGTGATTAAATAATCATGTCATTTTTTTGAAATTTCACAGGCATATTGCTTAAAATAAAATAATTTTATCAAATCACAAAGGGATCTGACCTCGAGGCTAACCTTAGGGATTAAATAATTATTTTATTTGAAAAATTGTTTAATTTCCTTATTTCTTGTTGTTTTGTACGAACTGTGTTAAAATAAAATAAATTCTGTTGATTTACGCAGGGATCTGACCTTGAGGCTAACCTAAGTGATCAAACGACTTATTTTTATTTGAAATTTTATCATCTGAATTTCTTAAAGTAGAAGGATTACATAGGATTTTGTGCTTGAGTCATGCCTGTCTAATCTCATACTTCTTTAATTCTAAACTGTCAACTAAGTTCTAATTCGAGTTAAAACGAGAGAAAAAAGCACACGAGACTATAAGTCCTTTTTAAATTCGTTGAGTGGTCACCATTTGATTACGATCAATTGGGTAAGGCAAAATTCAAGTGCTCATGCAGTATGGTTTGAAACTTCTATTTCAACTCTGTTGACTAACAGAATATTTTCAATTGCAAAAGATTGACCAAGATGTTGTGCTTGAGTCAGGCTTGTCCAATCTTGCATTACTAAAATTCTGTATATTTTATAACTTTGTTTATGTGTGTATAATAAAAAATATAATAAAATTTTTTTCTGTGATTGTAACAATTATTTAAAAATCATTTATGACCCATAGGATTCGACAATTATATATATATAATAAAGCACAGGGTAAAAAACACATTAAGTATCCCAGGTAAGACAAAGACCAAAATTATTTTCAATAACAATAATTTTGAAACAAAAATTCTAAATGAATATTTTTTTGTAAGCACATGGAAATTGGTAGAATTAAGGCATATTATTTTAAGAATTGTGGTCAATGACTATAACGAGCAATTTATCCGAATCGAATAATTGGCGTAATTCAAATTTAAAAGTAATTCAAGTATTATTTGTGGATCAATTGATCAAGACGAAACATTAAAAAACGAAACTACTTATATTGACAACGAAGATATAAGTTAGTTAGTCAGTTATAAGACTTAGTTCAATGATAATTCCAAAAAATACAGTTGAAGAAAGAACTAAAATAAATTTATCAGAAAAATCTCTTACACGCCAAACAATTTTAAGTAATCACGATAGCGACGATAATAGTACCGACAACGATCAAATGGAACAAATTGTTCACAACAATCCTGCAAAAAACGTTAATCCAATTATAAACAACGACATGGTCCTACCTAATAATCAACAAGTATCCTTACGCGACGCGTTAGAAGTAGTACCCTTATTTGATGGAAGTAACATTCCATCATCACATTTTATTGAAGGATGTTATGAGTACATGTCAATCAAGCAATTTCAAAAACTTAAGTGATGACGATTTATCTAACCAAATTCTGAATAGCTTCTTAAAAACCGACAATTTTTTCGACAATCCATGCAGATTTTTTAACATAACAGTTGAAGAAAGAATAGAATGCATCAAAAAACCTCTTCGTTTGGATCATTTGAATCAAGACGAATACGAACATGTAGAAATATTAATTATTAACAGTGCAGACAGATTTCGAATCCCAGGAGAACCACTTGAAGCTACTAACGTTTTGCAACATTCAATTCCAACTACAGATGATTTTCCAATTTTTTCATGACAATATAGATTTCCCCCTGTTCATAAAGAAGAAGTTACAAAACAAGTTGACGACTTATTAAAGAATAAAATAATAAAACCTTCACAATCACTGTATAACACTCCAGTTTGGATTGTTCCTAAAATACCAGACTCTAAAGGTAAAATAAAATGGCGAATGGTTCATGACTTCAGAAAACTTAATGAAAAAACAATCGGAGATTCTTACCCACTACCTAACAGAAATGATATACTCGATTCACTCGGATCTGCCAGATATTTTTCAGTATCCGATTTAGCTACGGGTTTTCAACATATAAAAATGGACCACAAAGACTCTCATAAAACTGCATTTTCTACACCTCATGGCCATTATGAATTTGATAGAATGTCCTTTGGTTTAAAAACCGCTCCCGTAACATTTCAAAGGTTAATGGATATTACTTTAACTGGATTATTAGGGACAGAACTCTTTGTATATCTTGACGACATAGTCATATTTGCTGATACACTAAAAGAACATGAGAAAAAATTTAATAATTTAATACAACGTCTTCGAAAAGCAAACATTCATTTACAACCAGACAAATGTGAATTTCTACGCCCTGAGATAGGATATTTAGGTCATATAATTGATAAAAATGGAGTTCTACTCGACCCCGAAAAAATAATAGCAGTAAAAGAATTTCCAGTTCCAAAAACACAAAAGAATGTTAAACAATTTTTAGAATTAGCAGGATATTATCGTTGATTTATCGAAGGATTTTCCAAAATTGCCAATCCTCTTAATCAACTTCTAAAAAACGGATACCCCTTTCATGTGGACCGATAAACAGCAAATAGCTTTTGACATTTGAAATCAAGATTATGTGAAGAACCACTTTCACAACGACCCGATTTTTCTCAACCCTTTGTTCTCACAACAGATGCCTCAGGATACGCAATAGGAAGTATATTCCCACAAGGTAAAATAGGCAAGGGTAAGCCAATAGCATATGCTTCACGTAGTCTAAGTGACACTGAGAAAAAATATAACACATATGAAAAAGAAGCACTTGCAATAATATTTTGTGTCACTCATTTCCGTCCTTATTTATATGGAAGGATATTTACCCTAGTAACTGATCATAAACCACTATTTTGGTTTCAAAACTCTAAGGATCCTTACTCACGAGTTTCGTACTGGAGGATAAAACTCGCTGAATATGATTTTGATGTAGTATACAAAGCAGGAAAAATGAATGTCCATGCAGACGCTCTTTCAAGAAACCCTATTATTAATGGAGAAAAATTAAAAAATTTACACGAAGATGATGACGATGCCTTCATGACATCTCGAGAAAAAATGAATTTTGAGAATGCTTTTATAAAAATTAATCAAGAAAATAATACCAAAAAAGGAAATACTTTAAAAAATTAATATTTTAATTCAGTATTCGTCGAAGATGATGCGAACGTTTTTAGTGAAATTTCAGAAGGACCAATATTCGATGTTAATTTGAGGTTATCTGATATTTTCAATGGAATCTTAAATGAGAAATTACTTAACAAAATTAATAAAGATATAGTCAAATATAAAAATTTACTTAAACTACTATCTTCAAAAATTCCTGTTATAAATTATGAAAATTCGCCATGGAAAACCATGACTACTAGGGGTAAAAAGAAAAAACAAGAACAAACAAAAAATTCAAATCAGCATAAAAATCTAGAATATTTAAATCAAAATGAAATCCAAGAAAAATTATAAGAAAATTTTTCTTCTAAACCTCTTGTAAAAAACCTCGAGGTAGGCCAAGAAAAAATCTACTTACAAATTCAAAAAGTATTCCCTCTGAAACAAAAAGAAAGAGAGGTAGATCAAGAAAACAAATATATTAAAATGAATTACCAGAAATAAATATACAAAAAGATAGCCGAACAAAAGTAGAATCAGATTCCGACTCTGATCGTGATTCTGATCCTGAATATTTGGACTATTTAAAAGAAATCCAAGCAAAAAATAACTAAACAATTTATTATGCCCCAAGAGGAAGAAAGCGAAAATTATTTTTCTACTTCTGAAGACGAAGTAATTGATATAGAACCTGAAGATGAAGAAAACTCTGAAAACTCTTGTATTGAAGAAATTTTTGAAAATGAAAATATCGAAGACACTTTTAATAAACGAAATTCTGAAATAAACAAAAAACGATAAAAATATCGTTGAATGTCTCGATCAATTAACGATGCGAATAGATAATTATGTATATTTCGTTACATCAAATGGAAATTCTCGAGATAATGGATCAAAAAGTCTAGAAAAACGTGGAATTTTATTAAAATTTAAAAAATTACAGAAGGTAACAGCGAAAGAAATTAAAAAAGGAAACTATTATCATTTTGATCTTCTGATTGAAGGAGAAATTCAAGACAATTTATCTGGAACCCTAAATAATATAAAATTGTCAATTTATTCATTACACGAATCATCTCAAAAAGTGAATTTACGATCAATTAGTATTTCAAAAACTTTAAAAATCAACCATACAGCTTGGGAAGAAATAAAATTAATATTTGATTTAGTTTTTGCAAACTCACTTACGAAAATAATAATTTGTAATGGCATAACGCAATATCCAACAAAAGCACAAAGATCACAATTAATGACACAACACATTTACAGCGACACTGAACGCAACACACCCAACACATGGTATGAATGCGGGGGGCCCTTCAATCGGGGTATCGCCCCAAATGCGCATGCGGCGGTGACGCTAAACTTCCCTCGTAACCCTCTCGCGGTCACATCACAACCACATGCACGAAACCGACACCCACACATACCAGAATGAATGTACTACTGAGTGAATGCGCTGCGGCCGGCGCCTGGTGGATATTCCCGATAGACTAGCCAAGGGAGGAGTAGTAACCTCACGACCAGGGTAGGACGCGATGTCAGTACCTTACCTCTGTGGAAGTAATATGGGTACATGTAAGTCCCTCCGGTGTTCTGCCGCGAAGGGCGAAGGTCCGGTGAAACCACATGTTAAATTGGGAAAACCGCTCACGTTCCTACTGTCTGGAGCCATTTTCGGGGTTGAAATCATGGACGCCCGGGCGCAGGAATGAAGGATTACCTGGTCAGTATTTCCTTATATCCGACGCTGCGTAGGATAAATCGCACACCGTCTAGCCTGAAGTCCGGGTCATGTGTCAGGGCGAACCCGGCACCGCTCGGTCGATAGGGGTGACGTTAAACCTTTAGCATCATTATGGCGCGGGCCTATCCCGTAACCTTTTTACTAGCTTCATTTAAGGTGCCGATCGGATCGACCATCCGATAAACCGCTTCTCGGTTTCGGCGCACATACCTAGGGATCTATACAGGCGGGGATAGTAGCCCTTCTGCGATAGGGCTCCCATGATGGGCGAACCGTCTTAAGACACTACGGGATTAATATGTTTTCAATCAATAACAAAGGAGATGGAGAGGTGAAGGCGCCAGATGCGCACTCACACACTCCTCCAGGGGGCTGAGGGATGGCAAGACGTCCTTCAACTCCTGAAGGAGCAAAGCGGAAAAATGGAGAGGTTTAGTATGGCTCTCAAAGTTATACAAGAAGGGATGCGTCAGAACACCCCAACCACCGTCAAAACGAGTGTTAGGGAGGCTGCCGAGGTTTTGGGCAGCCTCTTGAACACTCAAGAGTGTCTGATGAAAAGCGCGTTGGAAATCCAGAAGAGACTGGAGTCCGACCCCGCCACGAAAAAAATGAGGATCTTCCAGAGACCACGTTCGGCTTCTCTGGGAGATACCCCAAAAAGCCAGGCGAAGGGTGAGAAAAGGGCAGCCCCCCCCCTCAGGAAAAAACTCCTAAGAGGGGGAAGGGCGGCCCGTCACCCTCGTACGCCCAAGTGACCAAGAGCAAGCCCCAAATGAAGAAGGGGACTGGCAAGTGGTCACAAAGCGCGGCGAAAAAAATAAAAACATGAAAAAAAAAACTGGAGGAATTGGCGAAGGAACCTGTGCAAAAGGCACAGGAAACTGTTGCCAAATTAAAACCGAAGCGCTCCTCGCACGCCAGGTCGGGCGACGCCATCAAGGTGTCGGCGAAGAAAGGCCAGTCCTACGCCGACATCTTGAAGGAGATGAAGGCGAAAGTCGACCCCCGGAAGGCAGGACTTGCGGTCCTCTCTATCCTGAGGACCAGGAAGGAAGAAGTGCTTCTGGTCCTCAAAAAGGGGGGAGACGTTTCGACCTTCCGAAAGGAGCTCGACCTGGCGGTCGGGGAAAGGACGCAAATATCAGCCCTGGTCTCGACGAGGTCCCTCGAAATTAGGGACCTCGACGAGACCGTTGAGAAAGAAGAGGTCGTGGCTGCATTGTGCTTGGCACTGGGCAGATCGGCACTCGATGGATCCTGCAGGCTCTTCACCCGCTTTGGTGGGGTGAAGACTGCAGTGATCAGGCTGGCTGAGACAGACGTTGAGCGTCTGCTTCAGCTAGGTAAATTGGAGGATCGGGTGGGTTGAGTGCCGCATTCGCGAGCACGTGGAAGTCGCCCGCTGCTTCAGGTGCCTTGGGTACGGTCACGGGTCCCGGGGCTGCAGCAACCCCGACAGGAAAAACGCCTGTTGGAGGTGCGGCGCGACGGGACACTTGGCCAGGAGTTGTAAGGCACCAGCAAGGTGCCTGACAGGTGTAAACAGGGGCCACAAAGATGTCGCCCATGTGTCAGGGAGCGGCTCCTGCCCGGTCTTCCGGGAAGAGCTTCGGAGGTTGAGAGGCAGGAAATGAAGTTCCTGCAGCTCAACCTCGGAAGGGGAAAGGATGTCCAGGACCTCCTGATGCAGACTGCCATGGAGAGCTGCACATTAGTGAGCAGTACAAGTGGTCTGAAAACTCTGCTTGGTATCAGGATGCATCAAGGAAGGCCGGCATCCTTGTTTGTAACCCTGATTTGGGCGCCGGGGACTTCCTGGAGACCGACGCGGGGTTCGTTTGGGTGGAGGTGGCGGGTGTGCGTGTGTACAGCTGCTACTTCTCTCCGGCGACCCCTTCATAGGGGGTGACTTTAATAGTAATTCGCCCGAATAGGGTGAGGCCCGCCTAGACAGGAGGGGAATCTTGGTCGGCGAGATGGTCGCTAGGAATGACCTGATAGTCCCAAATCAGGGTAAAGAGTTTACGTTCAGTCGAGAAGCGGGGGGTCAATAATTGACCTCACGATTGCCGCGCCTCGCCTCTCCTCAAGGATAGGCGGCTGGTCGGTTCTCGAGGAGACAACCTTGAGTGACCACCAGTGCATCGAGTTCAATCTAGTAAAAGGGCGACAAGCAGTGGATAAGGATAGGGGCAGTGAAGGAAGGAGCCCCTCCTGGATCGCGAGACGGCTCTGCAGGGAGAGGCTTAAAGTTCATCTCGAAACGACCAGGCTCATCGATGAGCTTGGTTGGGTCGAGCCTGCTGCGTCGTTGGAGGACACTGTGCGCTCGGTGAGGCAAAAGGTTATCGCAGCTTGTCACTACTCGATGCCCCGCCGCAAGCGCAGGCAAGCCAGGGGTTCAATGAACTGGTGGAATGACCAGTTGGCCACCCTACGTCGAGAATGCCTCGCAGCGCGGCGGAGATTCACTCGCTCAAAGGGTGATCTTCTGCTGCACGAGGCATGAAAAAAGGCGAAAGCAGCTTTGAGGCTGGGCATAAAGAAAAGCCGACTTCAAGATCGGAGAGGTCGAGAAGGACCCACGGGGTCTTGCCTTTAAAATAGTCACCAAGAAATTGGTGACTAGAAGAAAGGCCCCGGGCCTGGACAATCTCGATCAAGTCCAGTATATTGTGCGAAGCTTTTTTCCACACGTGGAGCCGTTCCAAAGGCAGGACCGAAGTTCCTGCGTGGTCCGGCGCGAGGAACTCTTCACTCTCGAGGAACTAAAGAGAGCAGGTGGAAGGCTCAAGGCAAGGACAGCGCCGGGGATCGACAGAGTGCCGAACGAAATCCTCCAAGAGGTGATCGGAGCATATCCGGAGATCCTCCTAGAAGCCTTGAACTCCTGTCTTCGGGAGGGGATATTCTTCGCTGACCGGAAGAAGCAGAGATTGGTCCTGCTGAGGAAGGGCAACAAACCGCTTGGGGATCCCTCATTGTATAGACCAATATGTCTATTGGATACGATGGGGAAGCTTCTGGAGGAGTTGATTCTACAACGGCTTCAGACTCTTCTGGTCGGGGAGAACGGTCTCTGGGAGAACCAGTTCGGTTTCAGGAAAGACAGGTCCACGATGGACGCCATCCAAGCTGTGGTTAACATCGCCACAAATGCAAGAAAGGGAACTGGTAAGCGTAAAGGATTCTGCGCATTGGTCAGCATTGACATACGCAATGCGTTCAATACCGTGAGATGGAACATCTGCATCGAAGCGATGATGCGGAAAAAGGTTCCAGACTACCTGTTGCGAATGATAGATGACTATCTGAGCGACAGGTGGGTAATTTACGAGGGCGACAAATGGTCTCTCAAAGAAGAGATGACATGTGGCGCTCCTCAAGGGTCGCGGGTGAGTCCACTCGTTTGGAACGTCATGTATGACGACTTCCTGCGCATGCACCTACCTGCTGGAACGAGCATCATCGGCTTCGCGGATGACGCACTTGTCGTGTGCGCCGCTGATGACGTCGGAATCCTGGAGCTGAGGATCAATGAAAGCCTGCGGCGAGCAAAGCGTTGGTTGGATAGAAGAGGCCTCAAAATGGCCCCTGAAAAAACCGAGGCTTTGCTCGTCACGGACAGGAGATACTTTCAGTACCCGAGGATCGTTCTCGGAGAGCATGAGGTCGAGTGCAGAACAAGTATAAAGTACCTGGGAGTGCAGTTGGATCGTAGGCTTAGCTTTGGCGAACACCTAAGGATCACAGCTGCCAGAGGCATCCAATGTGGAGCAAGCCTGGCTCGGCTCATGCCAAACATTGGTGGACCCAGGGAAGTAAAACGGAGACTGGTGGCGAGCGCGGTGCACTCGAGGTTGCTTTATGCAGCTCCGGTCTGGGCCAAAGCCCTGCAAAACCTTGCTATCCAGAGGAGGCTGTTCTCGGCGCAGAGACTTGTCGCGCTGAGAGTAGTCGCAGCCTATAGAGCCGTCTCGACGAGTGCTGTTCTGGTCCTGGCGAGCGTCCTGCCAATAGATTTATGGGCGGAGGAAAGGCAGGAGACCTTTCAGCTCAGCAAGGAGCTTACCTGTACCGACCCGCAGGAAATTGCTCGCCTGAAGGAGGCCATCCGCAAGGATGGAAGGCGCAAACTCGTCGAGAAATGGTAAATCAGATGGCATGGTGAGCAGACCGGGAGATGGACCTACCGCCTGATCCCGGAGCTCGCCACCTGGCTAAACAGAAAGCACGGAGAGGTCGGCTTTTATTTGGCGCAAGCGCTCTCAGGCCATGGCTGTTTTAACGCGTACCTGAGGCGCTTTCAGAAAAGAGACGAGGAGATGTGTTGTCACTGCGATTCCCCTGTGGATAATGCAGAGCACGCACTCTTCGTCTGCGCAAAGTGGGTCGCGGCAAGGGAGGCCCTCGTTCAGGCAGTGGGTGCTGAGCTGACTCCTGATACGATGGTCCCTCGGATGCTCCAGTCTGAACGGATTTGAAAAGCTCATCGAATCATTAGTCACACTTGTGATGAGGACGAGGGAGCTCGATGGGCGTCGGGAGATGAACAACGAGTAGGGCCAGTAGAAATCGCATCGGGGCCTGCACCCGCGGTCCTGCGTCTCGGGTAGACTTGGCTGCCCGCGTCGTTCGGGCGAGGAATCTCTTTGTTTCTGCCCTGAGTGGCACGGCTAGACGGTTTGCCTAGTGGGCGTGTGGCCGCGGATGGAAGTTCCGAGCGAACGGATGACGGAAGAGTCGTACGCGACTTTAATGGAATCAACCACCCGTGAAGTTTAAAGCTGAAAGGCGGTTCCGCGGGTGGTGTATTGGTTCGAGAGAGGGGGTTTTTTGGTTTTAACAGGTATGCGTAGACCCGTCATAGGAGAGTCCTGTACAACGTCTATAAAAGATTTTGCCGTTTTTCCTCGTCACAAAAAAAAAAAAAATGTGTCACAATGACCTATAATCCAATTCGCCAAAAAAATTTTTGAGAAAATATGAAAGTCGTTATTAAAACGTATATTCAAGGCAGTTTACAATGCCAAATAAAAAAATTAGTTCGGGTTAAAACTAAAAATCCTATGGTTATTACCGATACACCCACCCTTCGAAAAAATATCAATGGATATTGTTGGTCCACTACCAGAAACAAAGTCTGGAAATCTGTATATTCTCACTATACAAGACAATTTTACAAAATATTCTCTAGCAATACCTCTTCCTAATCATCAAGCTGGTACAATAGCAGACGCGTTCGTGAAAAAATTTATTTGCATATTTGGATCGCCAAAAGGAGTACTAACGGATCTAGGCAAAGAGTTTTTAAGCCTTTTATTAAAAAGATTAGCAAAACGCTTTAGAATCAAACAATTTCGTACCACAGCTTTTCATCCTCAATCCGAAGGATCACTTGAGCGATCACATCATGTCCTAGGATAATATCTCAAACAATTTGTAGCAAAAAACTCAGAGTGGGATGATTGGCTAGAATTAGCAATGTTTTTATATAACACAAGTGTACACGAAGCCACAAATTGTACGCTTTACGAATTAGTTTTTGGCAAATTAGCCCGTGAACCCTCTAGTGAACCTCTATCACAAAATGAAAAATTGCAAACCTATGATGATTATTTGTTCAACTTTCACACAACTGCATGAAATGCCAACACAAGCAAGAGAAAACCTCATAAAGGCAAAAGAAAAATCAAAAATGTAACACGATAGAAAAATAAATCCCTTGGAAATAAAAATTGGGGATAATGTATTTTTATTAAAAGGAGGAAAAATTAAAAACTTAAAATAATATAAGCTTTGCATGAAACCAAAGCTTTTAGAATAAGTAAACCAGGAAAAGTTTTTAAACAAAAAGATAATTTGAAATTTTATTCTAATCATATTTTTTCTATTTCAGAGATTCGAGAATCTCATTTTACCTTTAAATAGCAATCAAAAAATTTCAATATATTATTGAATATATGTTTTTTTTAGAGTAAATTAAACTCCTCAACCTAGCAAGTATTTATCAAATGCATCTAAATTTTTCAACTTTTCTCTTCTGTTCAGTAAAAACTAATAATCTAATATCATCACAAAGAAATTATATTTCTTTAAAATTCTTATGAGTACTTTCTTTGCATTTAATCTATTCAATTTTATTTTTGTACACCAACCTTTCAAAAAACAAACTAAAAACCTTTTTAGTGAGACAAATGCTAGTTTTCATTCGAATCAACATTATATATCATCACTTGAAGAAAAATATAGAAATATTTGCATTTTTCTTCATTTTTGGATGAAAAAAAAGACTTTTTCTGACAAGAATCAATAAGCACTTCATAATCGGTGCCATCATAAATATAATTTCGATTTTGATTTTCTTCTATCATGGGAAGTTTTCTTGATTCCCATCCTATTGGAAGAACAGTTTCTACAAATATTGAGTCTGTAAATCTCAACTGTGCGATGGCGTTACAAAATTGTTAATCTACAAATTGCTTTTCCAATAGAAATTGATGTGCAACAATAACAAATTGAATAATTACTATTCTTCATATGTTTCATACACAAATAACTCTATTAATTTTACAAGAGAGATTAGAAAAACAATTTTAAAGTACAAGAGTTGTAGGAAAATCTATTACCCTGTTATTATGTAAAATTGTTTTTCTTATGATCATTTTATTTATTTAATAATACAGCAATCAAATTGAAGTTCATGAAATTAATTTTCAGAAACCTGTAAAAGTAATAATAAACAATCGCAATGCCATGTTTTGAAGAAATCAATTTCAGACTTAACCAAGTTTTTTCTCTTCAATGTACCAAGTTACAACGTCTATTAATTCATATGTGTAATCAAAGATCCTAATATTTTTAAATCACTATTATAAATATTATGTATGCCAATTTCTGTTCTATGTATAATCACTAATTTTTAATGCTTTCCAGATTTTATTTTTACTAATGTATACCTCAACGATCGCAATTCATGTAAATTGCTCTTTACTATTTTATGTCTAATCGATTAAATTTTACAGTTTCTAATCTTCTTTTCATCAACAATCATAATGTTGTAAATCTAAATAATTATTATCAAATTTTTTTTTTGTCAAATCACCTGATTATCACTTAACACATGTCATCAATGATTGTAATATTTCCAAAATTGTATCCTCTGTTATTACTATGCATTTATGTAAAACTTGTTATAAATTTTTAATTCACAACAATAATTTAAAATGTTAATTCCTATGTATGAACAAAATTTTTATGTTATAAATTGGAAAATTAAATTGAAAATATGTACTTGATTGAGTAAGCATCCTGGATTAAAAATTTTATTCTTCTACCGAAGTTTCGATCGCGGATCGTTAACTCCCCGCGTACGAATTAAGGGGTAGGTGTCACGTCCCGCGACTCTACCGCCACAAGTAACAAGCAGATTGAGAAATCAATAAAGGGATCAAGACAGCATTACAGCGAGTGTGATTTTATCGACTTAAGTTATAGACAAATCTACAGATCAATATGATGATCAATATGAAATTACCATGTGTTGTTATAATACCCATACATGATAACAAATCGACTGAGCCAGGGAGAAAGTGAATGAAGCCCTACAGTACTAACGCACTACTACACTACAGTCACAACATGTAACTTGTAATAGCATGTAACTTGTAATAACATGCGACTGGTAATAGCATGTGACTGTTAATAACATGTGACTGGTCATAACATGTTACTCTTCATAGTTGACCTTTCAAAGTTCTATAAAAAGCGAAAGTTCCAATAGAGTTCAGTTCAGTTAGTTAGTCAACGTCCGATTTCTACAATGTAACCAACGCGAGTCCAGTGCCATCGAATCTATACCGCGAGTGCAATCCAGTCAGTCTAGTCCAGCTTCACCAGATTTCTACCGCTATCCAACCTAAATTCTAACTCGACGCTGAGTTCAACGACTTTGAAAAGTGAAGGGGAATCGCCTTCCAAATTTTCTCGAAACTGGGATCGAAGAATCAACTAGATCAACCGTCTAGATTACGAATCTACTATACAACTGCAACTACCTAAAGATTACAAGTTACACTCAACTGACTATATTCACTTTACTGGACTCAATTAATCATCAACCAATTCACAACTCAGGCTAATTACGAGGGTATTTCAAATTTCAATTCAATTTCCATTTCCATGGTGTTTACTCGATATAATTTTAATTGTCAATAAATATATTTTATATCATTAACCATTCTCAATCACTGAATATTCCTCATCCCTCAGAGAGGATCCTTCCGATCCTCACATAAAACGAGATCTTTTAAGAAGAGAAATGTTACGTTTCTGACGTAACACTATACTTGAGCAATTTTATTTTCATAATTCAATTCTGAAAACCCCGTTCGAAACAAATTCTTCTTTAACACGTTCGAAGTTTTGTTATCGAAATATCATTTGCAAAAAATCTATAAAGTCCTGCATTCGAAATATTATTTGATTTAAAAATTTTTTTACAATGATTGCATGTTACGTGCGGATATTATTAAATTAAGTAAAATGCAAAAAGTAAAAATAATTAACCTTTATATATATTATTCATTACTGTAATGAGTACGCGGAGGTCATCCAAACTGTCGAATTTAGTCAAGTGGTAAGAACACTGTAGAATTTTCAGAAAAACATGTTTCCTTTTATTGGCTTAAGAGATGCTTTGAACCTTCTAAAATATGAGGAAAAAACAAATTAATAGTAAGAGTTTTCTAAGAGTAAAGTTTTTTTAATTTGTTCATGTCTATAACACATTTCAAAACTTCAAACGCGTTTTTCTCGAAATATGATTTTTTAAAACGGCACGCAGCATAACTACCCCAAGTATTATTTCTCTATCACCTTTCCTTCCACCCAAAAAAGAATTGTCAAAAAAACGCTTTTCCAATTCCACTAAGAGTGGTGTTTCCTCTTAATACAAATATTAGCTAAATTCGTTCATTATTATGTGGGGTCGTTGGTCTTCTACTCTCGGACTGTGTGTGTATTCTACACGCGCCTACGCATATCTTTTTTAATTTTGAAAAAGGGGAAACGTGCTTTAAATAAGTTTAGATCAAGCAGCCTGAAATTCACAAAAATTAAAACGTGATTCATTCTTAAGGAAAACAAAACAAACAACCTGGTGTGAACATTTTTTGTAGAGGAGTTAAAAGACAGAAAAAGTGAGAGGAAAAGATACAGTGGTTAAATTTTGTACGTTACCGCATCCTTGTTTCAATTCTAGTTTCTTAATCCTACTGGATGTCCTAGAAGCAGAAGCAAGACAGGGAACACGTTTTTGTTGCTGAAGTCCTGGGTTATCTGGGCCAAACTTGATTCGCTCAATAAGGTTCCTAGTTCTTATTGAATAGCATTCAAAGTGAGGCCATTAAAAACGGGTTGAGAGCATTTGAGAGCATTGACAAGTTTCAGAAAACGTGAAGGTAGGGGGTGTCTAAAAGAAATCCATATAATAAAAATTCATTTCGACTTACTGGTTATTTTTATATAACAAGGAAGCGTTGCTTGAAGGAGCCGTCTGTTTTGAAACTGTTCACAGTGCGGCCACTACCATGTATATTAGGAGGATACTTAAAAAAGTGAAAATGAGCATCAGCGCCGCCAAGTTTTGATAGCAAGAACTAATACCAATGCAAACGAAACCCCCGTCCCCCCATCACAATGTATTCTAAAGAGCAGAAAGTTTCGAAATACATTGCATGAAATCCATTTAATAAATTTAAATGATTTAAAGTTGAAAATAATCTCATTTGAATGGAGTTTTGATTTGCTGATTTCATTTGAAGAAAACTGCGGCTAAGGCTCATCAAGTGCTATCAAGTATTTACAAATCCTGCCATAACTACCGTTCAGATTCCAATAAAAATGACTGTTGCATTGATTGATAAATAATATAAGCATCATTTTGCAAGTTAAGACATCTCAATTGGATACGTGTAAGCGTAGCAAAATCCAATTCAGTCAGCAAAAATATAATTTTCCTCGAGTAACCGACGGCGATTGAATAGATGTGGCAAAGTCGCAAAATGAGTGAAAGCGTGTGCCATTCATGTATCGTAACAAGTCATCTGCTATTTACACATGTATAGTCGCTCTCTTATGCGACGTTGACAAATTTACATACTACGCGAAGCAAATGAGAAAAAGTACTCATTTGATTAGCTACGTACCGACAGTACTATCGTAAGCCAAGATCGAGAATTATGTTTCTCTTGACTTCGTGTAAAAGAGGCGCGAACCAGACGACAAATTCAAAATTAAAAAATAAATAGTTCAAGATATTAGCTTTATTTTTCAGATATTTTGATATACATTCATATAAAGTGAATATCTAAAAGATTTTTTTGAATTTTAGGATGATCTAGACACTTAATAAATAATTTTTTAGTAAAATTTATGATTTAATTAGTGTTTATAGTAAAGTCTCAAAACAAAACATCGAGTTATATATTTTATAGCCTTGCAAATAAATTGTTTGATATTAAAAAATTACGTGGAGAATATTTCATATTAAGGTAAAATAAATCATGAAATTCAAATTTTAAGAAAACCGTTCTAATAAAATACTTTGGAAAGTTTTTTTTTAATACAAAAAATTATACATTGAGATTTCTTTGTTATGAAGTAAAACTGACGAATATTATAAGCATAAAATACTAACAACAAACTTTTTTCATACTTAGAAACTTATATATAACAATTTCATAATATAACCGTCAATTGAAGGTTCGCTTTTTTAAAAAAATGAATAAATGTATTTTATTATTATATTTGTCAATTTTACTTCATATCAAAGATTCCTCAATTTGTAATTTCGTTCGCAAAATATGATATAATTTATTTCATTTTTAAACAATCAAACATTTTATTTACATTTATTTGTTGAAATTTCCATGTAAAAGATGTTAAGTATAATAAAAGTTCTTTTTAAGGTATTTTATTCCAAAGTAATTTTTATAAATTTTATTTTATACTAGAGAAATTGGATGTGTAATTTTCAATACGAAATTAAATATAGTTTTTCACTTTTACAATAATCAAACCTTCTTGTCACAATTATGTATTAAAAAACAGGTTTTTAAAAAGTGTTACGTACTTTAGAAAATTTTTTTTCAAAGTGTTATTTCGTATGCAACATTAGATATAGTTTATATATATTTTAAAACAATCAAACCTCTTATGTATACTTGTATATTGAAATTGTCATGTGAAGGATTTTAAGTATTCTAAATGCTCTTCCAAAGTATTCAATTCCAATGAAATATTTTTCTTCATGACAGGGTAATCTCATGATGTAATTTCTTATCCAAATTTAGATACAATTTATTTTATTATATATTTAAACCCTTCATTTGCACAGGCATGGAATTTATTATACAATTAAACATCGGTAATTAAATGTTCACCATCTGTTGTTTCAGCTTTTTTTCAAATGATTTAATTTTTATAAAAACAAATTAAATTTTTTTCCTCATCTGTTGTTTCATCTATATCGAAAGTAATTTGATTTTGATATTAATAACTCAAAAATAATCTCTGATAATATCAAGAAAGTTGATAAAAATCTGCATCTGATAATGAGATATTTTTCAAGTAAGCCCAAAAACTTCTAAAATTCTCAATTTTTTTACTGAGTTATAAAATTTTTTCTTCTTATTAACTTCTTCTTCATATATTTTGAAAAACATGTGCCCAAAATAAATACCTGAAAAATTTTGTAAAATTTTTCGAGTGATTTAAGCACTTAAAATATAATTTTTCAGTAATGTTTGAAAGTCATCAAATATTTATAATTGAAAATATATATATATATATATATATATTTATTTAATTTTTATTTGGCTTTGTGAATCTATTATTTCAATTAAAAAATTAGGCACACAATTGTTTTTTTATAATAAATATGAGGTTTAAGTTTACAATTAATATTATATTACTGTGACATATGCAGGTATGGGATAATTCAATATAATCAACAATATAATTTTATGAATAAAACTAGTTGTGTTCCTTTTTGATCGTGAGTCCCCTTGTCTCTGACAAAGAACAATATTTCTTATAACGATTTGCCTATTCTTCAGAAGCAAAAAGAGTCGAACCCTGCCTCTTAAATTAATAAAATAAGAAATTTTCATCTAAATTTTAATTTTAACAGGAATTTCCGTAATATTTATCGATAAAACTGTAATTTAAAAAAATGCGTCAAATTGTACTCAAATATCTCACAATTTTATAAAAATTTTATGCTTTCACTACATTAACTCATGGACTCAGTGAATGTGTCAAATACTTCATGTCCGTAAGATATTCTATTCGAAAGAACTCTTAAAAAAATTTTCTTCATAACACAAAAATTTAGTATTGTTTTTTAGGCATATTTAGATATAGTGTACATATTTATTGAATATTTGAACTCTTCATTTACACTAATATATTGAAATTGTCATGTAATAAAAAAAGTTACGTATTTTAAAGGCTTCAAAAAATATTTTATTCGGATTCAATGTTTTTCAATGTTACTTTTTATCAAAGAAAACTTATTGAGTAATTTTTTGTGTAAATTTAAATACAATTCGTGTATTGTTTTAAGATTCTAACTCAAAACTTATATTTATAACTTTTTAATACAAAGTATTTTGGGCATAATTATAATTGTGAAGAGAAGGTTTGATTATTGAAAAAATAAAAAACTATATTCAATTTCGTATTTAAAATTACACCTTAAAATTTGTGTGCAAAATAAGATATAATTTAGTTATTTTTTCAATTATAGAAACCTTTTCTTCACACTTGTATATTCAAATAGTCATGTAAAAGGTGTTGAGTAGTATAAATAAAATTTTTAAAGTATTTTATTCCGAAAAAATATTTCTCAATTTTACTACGTGTCAGAGAAATTTCAATGTTAAAATATCAAAAATTGACAATTTTTCAGTATCTTTTAATGAAATTAACATTTTGCTTACAACTTGAGCTCATTAGAAGAAAGAATTTGATTGACTTTTATGATATTATTAGGAATTTTATTTGAGTTGTTATTATCAAAATCCAGTCACTTTGAATATTAATAAAACAACAGGTGAGGTAAAAAATAAAAATTGTCTTTATAAAAAATTAAGACACTTAAAAAAAATCTGAAACATAAATGAAGGGTTTGATTATAAAATGAAATAAATTGTATCTAAATTTGCATAAGAAATTACATCATGAGATTTCACTGATATGATGTAAAATTGAAATATATATCTTTGGAATTAAATGCTTTGGAAAAGCTTTTGGAATACTCAGAATCCTTCACATGACAATTTCAATATACAAATATACATAAGAAGTGTAATTGTTTTAAAATATATATAAACTTTATCTACTTGTAATGTTGCATACGAAATTACACCTTGAGATTTCTTTGGTGTGAAGCAGAATTGACAGATATTATAATAATAAAATACTTTGAAAAAGCTTCTAAAATACGATGTACATTTTAAGATTCTCTTTTCCAATACGTAATTGTGAATAGAGAGTTTGATTATTGAAAAAATAAAAAACCATATTCAATTTTGTATTTGTTCCATGCACTCGTATGCTTGAGATATGCTGAACGTGCAATAGGGAAACTCAAAATGATTTACACAAAAGTAGTACTAGAAAACGAGAAAATATATTTAATTTACATAAGGATCGCAGCGAAAGAATCCAGGGGAAAAGCCGTTCAAAAGAACAAAGAAAAGGCGCCAATTGTTGCAACTGTCACTGGAAGGGTTGGGGAGCAGCCCCGGAACAACGGTCCAGCCGTTCTATAGAGTCGGAGGACAGCCTCGACGAAAACGGCATAGCCGTGAACTCATAAACCGTGTAGTGCGCAGCTCCTGGAGGAGTTGGAGGTATTCCGATGACCATCGTTTCCAAAAGTTGTCGCGAATACGTTGAAGGAGTTGAAACCGACTCAATCGGTGTTCAGCCCTTACTGGAAATCCAGCGTCGGGAAGAAGGCTTGCATCGTCACCAAGTAGAAAGTGTGCTGGAGTCAACACCGAGAGGTCATCGAGTTCCCCGGTCAAGGGGCATAAAGGACGGGAATTTAAACAAGCTTCTACTTCTACCAAAAGGGTTGAGAGCTCCTCAAAGGTAAGGGTGTGGTCCCCTATAACTCTTTTCAAATGGTGTTTTGTGGACTTGATCCCTGCTTCCCAGAGACCGCCACAGTGGGGCGAGTTCGGAGGGATGAACTTCCATTCTGTCCCCTTATTAGCAAGAATGGTAGCAGCCTCTTCATAAAATTCGGAAGCCGCGTCAAACATCTGCCTGAGTTCCCGTGCGGCTCCCTGGAAGGTGGTGCCGCTGTCGCTCTACAAGTAACGAAAAACACCGTGACGGCCAACAAATCGTCGATAGGCAGCCAGAAAGGTAGCCGTGGTTAGATCGCTCACGGCCTCTAAATGGACTGCGTGTGTGGTAAAACAGACAAAAAGGGCGATATATCCTTTATAAGAATGATGACCCCGCCCCTTTGTCGTACGTATCGGGATAGGCCCAGTGTAATCCAGGCCGGAAGAAGTGAACAGCCGCGCTGGGGTCACACGATTAGCCGGAAGATCCCCCGTTAGTTGCGAAGCCAGGCGGGGCTTTACGCGTTGACATCTTACACAGTTTCGAATCTCAGTCTTAACTAATCGTGTTCTACCCAGAATCCATACCGATTGAATCAAAGTACTTAATGTTAAGTTGGGTCCTCCATGAAGAGAAGAAATGTGCGCATGATGTACGAAGAGACGACTGAGATTAGAGCGGTGAGGGAGAATTGGGGGGTGTTTTGATTCGTGAGGAAGGGCGGAGTGAGACAGGCGACCGCCAACGCGCAGAAGCCCATCTGCTTTATCGACAAACGGGTTTAATTTTCTCAGAGGGTGTCTTTTTGGTAATGCCTGCCGCGTGGTCAGAAGTACGATTTCAGCGTGAAAGGCGCTTTCCTGAGCCAGTCGGATGACTGCGGAACGTGCCCCAGAAATTTCTGAAGGTGTCAGGAATGACCAGCTAGGTATCTGTCCTGCTCTTTGTCTGCGCAGATTTATGAGGGGCCGACGACATTATGCCACTATACGGATCAGCCGCGAAAGGGTTGAGAACCGTGCTAGTAACTCTGGTTCCGAATCTTGCTCTTATACATGCAAGGTTTGCAGAGTGTCTGACCGATCGGGTCAATCCTCTACCGGTAGTGAAAGCCATCTTGGTCCGTGCCACAACATCTCGAGTTCCTTAAGTTCACTAGGCTTCACTCCACGTGTAGCTAAATCAGCCGGATTCTCTCTGGATGAGACATGTTTCCACTCAGCCGAGGGGAGCTTGGTTTGAATGAAGGACACGCGGTTGGCAACGAAGGTTTTCCAGTAACATGGATGTTTTCGTAACCATGCGAGATCTATCTGGCTGTCAGACCACGCACAAACAGGTAAGTTTTTAAAGAAGTGCAACTTCCTAATGTGACGGATAAGTCTTACAAGCAGAGCAGCTGCGTTCAATTCGAGATTCGGGATGATCAATGTCTGAACAGGGCTAACTTCGGTTTTAGCCATCAGAAGTGACACCTGGTATTGGCCGTCGTCAAGCAGGATTCTTATAAATACCACAGCGGCATATGCGCGAGAAGAAGCATCTGAGAAGCCGTGAAGCTGACACTGGACGCTTGGTGAAGTTCCCAACCAACGTGTGATCGCCAGCGTCGAGATGGAGGACATAGAAGCACTATAAGCGCTCCATCGTTCAAGGATCTCTGGAGGCAAAGGGGAGTCCCAATTGCATTTTAAGATCCAGGGATCTTGCATGAGGATTTTCGCAGAATTGGCAATTGGAGCGAGCCAGCCCAATGGATCAAACACTCGAGAGATATCCGATAAAACAGTTCGTTTGGTAGGCATGGAGGCCGCTAGGTTCAGATATGGACTGAAAACGAATACATCCAAGGCCGGGTTCCAGCGTTAACCCAATGCCTTGACAGGTTCATTTGAAGCAATCTGCTTGAGTCCCTCAAATTCACCAGGCGGGATGCTACCAGGAAGAATATCAGGATGGTTCGCTGCCCATTCATCCAGTTCTATCCCAGCCGAACGCAGAATCACCGATAACTGAATCGTTTCTGGATCGCGATCTCAAGATTGTGAGCCCCCGCGAACATGTGATCTACATAGGTATTACGCTGGAGGCAACGAGCTCCGAGAGGATAATGATGCTGTTCATCCTTAGCTACCTGGGCAAGTGTGCGAATTGCCATAAATGGGGCACACTCGGTCCCATATGTGACAGTGGTCAAACGATAATCCACAGGCGGTTCGTTAGGTTTGGGAGCCCAAATGATTCTTTGTAGATCCTGATCCTCAGGGTGAACGCGAATTTGGCGGAACATTTTTATGATATCCGCTGTAAACACGAAGCGATATCTGCGCCAGTTTAGCATTATTAAGGAGATATCACCCTGAAGAGCGGGTCCTGGCATCAAAAAGTCATTTAAACAATACTGATTTGAGGTGCGTCGCGAAGCGTCGAAGACAACGCGCAGTTTCAACTTGGTAGGACTTGGTTGGATCATTGCGTGTTGAGCTATGTACCATGCTCGCGAATCATTCACTTGAGGGCCAGGGACTCTTTCCATATGCCCCAATTCCTCATAGACTCGCATAAATTCATGGTATGCGTCAGCCAACCGAGGGTCTCGAGAGAAACGACGATGGGTAGTGGAAAGCGAACCTAGGGCCATTTGTCAGGTCTCAGCATAGGCTGTTGGCAGCCCAGCTTTCAAAGGGAGCCGAACGACATACCGACCATTCGCGGAACGGGAAAAGGTGTTGACAAATAGCCGCTCGCAGGCTTCTTCCTCTGGTTTCATCAAGCTACTGGTAACGGGGATCTCCTCTACACTCCAAAAACGTAGCAAGGTCTCTTGCAACCCGTTGTCAGAGTTACAACGCCCAATCGCGAGGGTCGTTCGTGGCAGGGAATCCGCCCGCTGCAGCACGGCAGGTTTTGTCGATCCCGAGACGATCCAACCCAACGCCGTGTCCTGAGCGATCAATGATGAAGGTGGGAAGCGATGCAACCCAGATCGCAGGATCCGACAATACACATCGGACCCCAAGACTGCTTCAACTGAATTAGGTTTATAGAAAGAAGGGTCAGATAATTGAAGACCATCGAACTGGCTTAGGTCAAGATCTATAGGAAACCTAGGGGGGAGCTCAGAGGTTAGACGGGGAAGGACCAAGGCTTCAGGGTCAAGATGAAAGGAAGGGTCAGCTACTGAACTTATTGTAACTTGAGCAATGGCACGAGCTGTACCAGCGGGTGATACGCCCGTACCCGTCAACGGGATACTTGCGCGATGTTTGCGTAACTGGAGTGAATGTACAATAGATTCCTTGATAAAGGAGGCTTCGGAGCCTTGATCAACTAAGGCCCGTACACGGAGTTCAGCACTTCCAGGGCCGCTAAGCGTAATCTGGGCAGTTGCAAGTAAGACCACCTGCTATGGAGCGGGAGAACTTGATGTCAATCTGGAGACAGTGGATGGAGGAGCAGGTTGCATCTCGCTACTTTTGTGGAAGGTACTTTTTACTGATTTCAAAATGGCTGCTGCCTGCCTAGGCGCGGTGGTGTGTAGTGACGAATGCTGTTTATCACGGCACTCTTTACATCTGCGTTTAGATGTACATCTTTGAGATTTATGAGGACCCATGCAGTTGAAGCACAGGGATAAACGACGTACATCATCCCGACGTCCGTAAGGAGATTTTGCAAGAAAGGTTGGGCAGGCACCGATATAATGGTTTTGAGATCAGAGCGGCTACTTTCGATCAGCTATGTAAGGATTTTGCTTTTTTGAACCTGTGCTTAAATGAAATGCCCGATTGGCTTGTTTAGCGAGTTTGAGTGGTGGCCTTGAGTCGATCGCTGAACCTTTGTGAGCTTTGGTCTCAGAGGCAATCATACTTAGGGCTTGAGACCGCTGCTCAAGAAACTCCACAAAATCTCGAAATTCCGGGTAGCGCTCTAATCGACTAGGCTCAGCTTCAGAGACAGCAGCCCTTGCGATAATTTTTCGATCCTTTGTACTGACGTCGGTCGCCCAAAGTTTTCGAGACTCAGGATCTAAACGACCAGCCAAAATGTATACAAGCCATGTTACGTCCCGAGCAAAAGGCGAGGGTAGGTTGGATTTTTGGATGTAAGGGAGGAGGTTAGCTGATTATACCAGGTTGGTAAGGCCTGATAATTTATTTTTGTTTGTGGGTACGTTGTCACTTGTCAGATCTATGGGCACTGAGTTGTTCACACTGATGATAAAACACTGAATATATAAATAAATGAAATGATTTATTATGAATAAATAAAATGTTGCACAGTTTGTTACTTAGGTGGTAACTTAGACTACTCCTCAAGATAAGAAGGCAATGATGTCAGTTTTATGCGGATATGAGCCAAATATACAGGTTTTGAGATGCCTATATATGTAACTTCCGCAGTTGATTGTGGATGTTTTACGCTAATATACTAGGTTTTGAGATGCCTAGGTATACAACTCACGCTCCACATTCAGCGTTATAGTTGATATAATAAGTTTTGAGATGCTTATTTATATGTATAACTTACTTGTCTACCTCTTAAATTAGAGGGCAAAAGAGAGAATTGTCGTTTATTACTCCTATTATTGCAAGTCAACGCGCACAAATCCTTGCAGGATAGTTGGGTTTCGTTTGAGTCTCCGTGAGGTAGCAAAACAACAATAAATTTTGCAGGAGGTATGGTGTAAGGGATGCAAGTCCACCAGCAACTGATGTGATCAATTATCCGCTTACGTATCTTGTTGAGTACACGAGAAATGAATCAAACATGCACTTGTTAACAAGATAGGTTAGTTCGTCCCGATTTCAGAAATAATTCACTATTAACCGACACGACTAAATACGACGATGTACGTAATCCAAAGGAACTATCTAGCACTACGGTTTCCGGACTTGCACCACTTAAGGACCAAGGATTTTATTTACCAAGTACCGAATGTTGAGTTGCTCATAGAAATCCAATGAGACTTACGTTTATCGAAGGGTCTGCTCACGACGTTGAATTACCGGTCCAGACCTAATAACCGTCCAACTGTTCGGAACTTAATGACAAACCTCCAGTGGTGAATCTGGGGTATATATATTATTGGATCTTCCAATAGTGACTGCAGTGGGAGTGGATCGCGCAAAATTGAATAAAGTCACGCGCCGTGCAAATTTGTATAAAGTCACGCGCGGCGCAATTCTGTATAAAGTCACGTTCTATCAAAGATCTATGTTTTCTTCCACCACGGTCTATTACTATTGGTCCATGTTGATCTGCAATTTGGATTTTATATCCCTTCTATTCTCTCTCTTAGCTATTCTTATTTCTAATCAACAAGTAAAGCCAGGTATGACTAAGAATACCTGCATCTACCTAGTTGTAGCTTATATTTTATGTGTTACAGCCTATAATTGATTGATTGATTGATTTTCTATAATCAATCAATCAATATTTGTGATAACATGTTTTCTTATTTGTGGCTGGTTTAAGATTAATTAATAAATTATTTTTATCAATATAAGTAATAATTGTATCCTTAAATGCTAACAGGGATGGTATATTAATTATTAATTAAAGCAGTAATTAGTCAATGTTAATAGCGCCATGCCAGTAACCTGTTACCATCTCGTTAGGTCACTAGCGCTGCATCACTATATTATCGACGCGCGGCATGATTCACTGACTAATTACCGCACGGGTAATTACCATATGGACCGACCGATGCTCTTCTTTATCACTTGTTACCAAGTGTCGAGCTGATTTATCGATGTGAGGTAGCGCATTAGTTTACCTCCGTAGAACAGTTACCCGGTCCAGGTAGTTATTACCATAAGACTAAATTTAAAGAGTATTTAGTACTTATTTACGCTTGTGTATTACGTATTGCTCGTATGCAGGGGCAATAATGAACATTTTAAAAATTTTATGTTACCGGGATGTAACAGCCACACGTCCCAATGCTGTACCGGCATACTGAGGTTAGTCAACGCGCGAACAATGCGTTGTGTTTCATCGCTAAAGGCTCGCAATTCTTCTGTGGATTCCCTTTTAAGCTGTGGAAGTTCCATCAGTGCCGTGAGGTGTGTATCCACAATTAATCGCGGGTTCGAGAACCGGGCTTTTAGGGATTGCCAGGTGGATTCGTAATTGGCGTTTGTTGTTGCTACCTCCTTGACCAGGTCGGCCGCAGTACCAGTAAGACAGGATTTCAAGTATTCCAGCTTCGTAACGTTAGCCAACCGCGGAACATCATGAACAAGAGATGTGGACAGGTCACAGAAGTCTTCCCAGTCTTTGTATCGACCAGAGAAGGTCGGATGGTCTAATTTTGGAAAGCCTTGCAGGATGAAGGTGTAAATCCGACTCGTCCCCATCGACGTGCATGGGCGAACGGGCTCTGTTACGTGATGAAGACTCGTCGAACTCGCTTTCTTTGGATGTAACAATTGCATGGCTGGAGTGGTCTGCAGTAGCCCTACGGGGCACTTTACCTGTGAAACGATATTTTTTGTTTATCATATAAAATTGTTGAACAGATGCTTTTTTAAAATTTAAAATTAATAAATTGAAGAACTGAAAAACGTGAAATGTTTCAACTGCCTTAATACATAATTGATAAATTTTTCGCGAGTTATTAAAATCAGCATTAGCGCGATACTCTAAGTTATTCTGGCCGTTTTTGTTCATCCCAATCCTAATTTCTTGAATAATCAAAAACCCCTACTGTTTACCTCGCGATGACCTTACGAGCCGGCTCGAGACAAAATAAAATTCGCAGTTTTCTGAGAGTCTCGAACGAATTTAGATATCGGAACAGAAAAGAAATGTTTTTCTGGTTAGAAGCAGCTTTTATTTTTTCTAATCAAAATTAAATTACCAATTGGTAAAAGGATAGTGTTTGTTTATGTGTCTTCGCATCTGCTAGTGCGCGAATAGTGACAACTAGAGTTGTCATTCTGGACAATGAGTAAGACAAGAAAACTTATTTTCGCGCAAAAAGGTTTTTCTTTATTGAGTATAGGTAATTTTCTTGGTTTGGAATAGCAGCAGTCAAAATCCACGATGGAATTTAAGACGCAGTTCCATTAATACTACTGAAAATGACATAGCTATAGAGGTTACTCCACAAGAAATTTCATAAAATAAAAAAAGAGGTCGTTATTGTATATATTTGAGCCCCATTCATACCCTTGAACCCTACTTAACTATATTGGATGTAGGTGGAGTAGATTTTGATCGACATCTATTTTTCACTTATATGACATCTTTCATTCTTAATCATTCGATTTTCAACGCATAATTTTTAGTGATTAGTAAATTCATTGAAATGTTTTATTGTAAATCACAAACCGATGTAAAGTCAATAATCTCATTCATATTAACATTTTGAATAAAAACATGAACAAAAAACACATAATTACAACTGTCAATCTAAGAAATTTCCGTTGTGACAGTCGAAAAAATTCGTGTGACATATACGATTCAATTGTGTGGCCCACACGACTCAATCGTGTAGCATTAATACAGAGTAGTGTAGGGGGATTACTCTTGACTGCAGCAGCATTCGTGTAGCTGACACAAATAGTTACTGTCGAAAAACGATTGATTCGTGCCACTACATTACTCAGTCGCGTAGGTGATGTTTTTTCAGCTACACGACTAAGTCATGTAGAATGAAGTAACCAGTAGTGTAGGATTTTCTCAGTGTATATTAAAAAAAATTTCGTTTTCGGGGAAGTGAAAATCGACATGTAGCCCTTTCGAATCCACGTTAACCTTTGAAAGTCTCTGCATGGGCAGCTGTTGCTTCCAAAGTAATTTATCTGCGGTTTCACAAAGGTACCATCACCGGAAAAAGTTATCAGGAACTTTTCGAGCAAAACTTCTTTCACTGTGTGAAGAAAAACGGTTTAGTAATAGTATATTATGTGCCTAGGCACACAATGAGGGTGATTGCGTGACGAGCGACAATGCTCGCAGTAGATCGAAGCCAAGGTGTAGTCGAGGCGTGGGTGAGGCATAGTCGAGACAAAGCCGAGAAGAATCCGAGGCGCGATCAGTCCTGCGAGCATTGTCGCGAGTCTCGCAATGTCCCGAATTGTGTGCATTGGCACATATTCTATTTTATGTGACTGTGGTGCGGATACGAGTATTTATGCGTACATTGGAATCTAATCTAGTACTTATTGTAGTTGTTTGCTGCGCTAGTTGTACGAAGCGGGCGCAAATTGGCGACTAGTCCCGGCCATTTTGATTTTATCGGTCTTGTGTAGTAGTCAGTGCTAACGCTGTACGAAGAAGAAGTCAAAAGAAGAAGAATAAGAAATAGATTGCGTTCCGCTGTAAGACTATAATGCACATGCGCAGTTCAATTTCTACATTGTATCCCTCTGTAACGGAATATACAACATTGCTTTACTCTCGGCTGTAAAGGAAGAACGAGTTTCCGCGGCTGAGGCACATAAATAATCATTATTTCATTCATCATGAATTATTTCATTCAATCATTAATTATAATATTATTATTATGTTATTTTGATAACATATAAATGAAAATCAATTAATTTCCACTCCTTCCCATTCATCACCCTGTATGAATCTATAATTAGACCATGATTTCATAATCAATTTAAAAATTATTTTTAGCTAGACTTACAACGAATTTTTTCTGAATTCTGATATGGTCTAGCTAAGAACAATTAATAATATTCGTTATAAAGTCATTTTATACATATTAATTCCTACAAACTTTGCAATAATGATTGAATTTCTTCATGAAAATTGTTTAACAATGTGCAATTTGAATTCATCCGCCAGTAGCACTTAATGAAAGTTTACTGTCTAACGCAAGCGTAGTTAAAAGGGCCCACCGTTAAGATCACTGTCTCGAGGAGCCAGAAGAGTTTCTTTGAGCCGCTGAGAGACGAAATCGGCTGCAAGAGCATTGAGGCCACAAAGTCTGTCAACTGCTTAGGCATGGTGATTGAACCAAAGTTCACGATTTGAGCTACCGAGACGAAGCTCTGTGGGATTAGCCAATGACCAATGGGAAAAAGGATTCTGTGGGCATGGGTTGGAGGAGAAAGGGGTATTCAGTGAGGCCATTAATGAAGGAGTCCTTCACTACTGACTCGGTAGTGTGTTTGAATGTATTTCTTCCCCCAGAAAGAAACTCTTAAGTAGGAAACTTGATAAATAAGTAATTCTATAATCAACTTACATTCCATTTCCATACTTGGATGTTATGCTTCATTTATATTCAATAAGATATATATAAGAACCATTGATTATGTGAAGCTAAAATAAAGAGAATTATGTGATCTTACCGAGTCGTCCAAACAATTCAACACCAAGAGCTGCGAATATGAAGAATAACAAGAAGAACAGCAATCCTAAATTACCAACTTGGGGTAAGGCTTGCATGACAGTATCTAATAATGCTCGTATTCCCTTCGCCATTTTAAGAAGCTTCAGCACTGCAAAGAAAAATAATTTCAGATAATGCTAATGAGATTATAACATTTCTCATTCTAATCTCAGTTTTGTTCATATTTTGATGAATTGAAAAAAAAAAATTGAAACGCCTTAAAATAAACTTCTAGTATCGTATTTAAAGCCTTACTCCTTTCTCAATTCACAATATTGCTCATCCAAAAACTGCGCTAGGTGGAACATGACGCAAATAAATGAAATTCAGTGATTTTCAAGTTTTATTTATATCAAATTTTACGAAAACATTTGGGTTTTCAACCAAAATTATTCTAAGGTACATTACAATCAGGTTAGGTAATCGATTATATATTTTTTGAAAATTTTAAATTTCTTACGTTTTGGGTCATCGTTTTCGTTGCTGTAGGTTTTTTTTAAAACGTGAACTTTCGGAATAATCACCAGACTGAAACACGGTTTAGTATAGTTTGTCTGAGCCCGAATAAGGCAAGTTTTCAAACACATGTAACAGATATTCAAAAAATAAGACTGTTTTACAAATGCTAAAAATTTACTTTTTGAGACGTTCAAGAGTTTCAAATTTTAAATATTTGAGTATTGCATCATATCTGACTCTAAATACTTTTTTATCACACCTTCATTATAAGTGTGACTTGAGCACCGCTGAGCCATCCCCAGAGCAGCGTTCACAGTTCTAGGCTTGAAATGTATTACTTAATGTCCTTGAACTTTAAAGTAGCGGAGATACGGTGATCTGATTATGACATATGACACAGGCGTGGTAAAAAATATTGTGTGACGCTCGACCCTAAGTAGCATTTTTCACTCGTGTGAAATTGAAATACTGGCCGTCGTCTTGGCTACGTTTTGCCTTGTACTGGAATTTCACAATCGTCGGAAAAGTGCCTTGTGTCAGGAATAATAAACGAAGGCGTTCAAAATAGATTTTCTACAATTTTAGGAATTGTAATGATTTTATGTATAGTTACTTATAGAATGAAAAACATTGTTATTCAAGCAAGAAACTGGAAACTTAAAGAAAATATTGATGTTAATAGAAATTAAATTTTTTCCTACTACCACTTCGTACAAAGTTTTTTATCAAAAATTGGGCATTTTTTGGGAAAGAACGGAACCTTATGTTCTATTCGAAGTAAGTATTGTCCATCGCTTACTACTACTTTTCCCCATCTTTCTGGCAGCATACAGATACCACGTCAGAAGAATGAATCATCTTTTGAGGCTATTCACGAATCGACCCAATTTTGGGTATTTTTATATAATGTGAAGTGCTACTCAGACAGGCCATGCGTCATCGATCGAAATGAGTGGAAATCAGAAGGAGCAATGTCTGGTGAATATGGTGGGTGGGGTAAAACTTCCCACTTCAGTGTTTCCAAATAGGTTTTGACCGGCGCCGCAACATGTGGATAAGCATTATCATGCAGGAGAATAACTTTGTTGTGTCTGGAGTAGTGATGGACGCGCTTTTCCTTGAGTGCGCAATTTAATCTCATCAATTGTGTTTGGAAGACAGCCCCAGTAATTGTTTCGCTGCATGATTCTTTGTAAATTTTGTATAAAATTAAATTCCTCAAACCCTGGAAATCCCCGCAATTCTTTTTAATGTCTGGGTCTGGGCAAATTTAGTATAATTTCTATTTTGTCTGGATCGGGTTTTATTCAGTGGATGTTAAAATATGTCCAAGAAATTTGACTTCTGATCTGAAAATAGGAGATTTGTCAAGATTGATTGTTAGATTATTTTCCATCGGTCTTGTGACGTGGTAAATTACGTTAATTTATACCTCGACCGACAATGACAGGATCGAGCAAGGCATACGACAGGCCTCACCAGAGAAAAGAGTGTGGCTCATTCTCCCACCACGATTCCTCACTCAGCACGGAAAATTTGGGTGCTGTTTAATGTCACGAGCTCCCTTCTGATTCTCGTGACGTAGATTCAGTAATGCAGTACCAAAGTGGGGTATCACTATCAGGGTGCTTATAAGGTGCTTTTGAGATTAAAAATTTGTTTCATTATTATTATAATTGAATATTTTAATCGTCTTAAAAATTTTAAATATGGTATATAAAAACTGCTGGCATATTTTCAAGGTTAAAATATATTATGCAATACATAATATGAGATATTAAAACATAATAATACGGGTATAATGTATAAATACGTGTCTTCCAAGCCTTTAAATTTTTTTACAATTAACATAGTTGCAATATATGATTCATTTATAAACGATTTATATATTACTGATCAATATAAAATTGTTTGATGATAAATAAGTATTTTGAAAATGTGTTTTTGTTGTTACCAGTATAAAATTGTAGATTGAGTAGATATGAATCATTTCAAGGCAAAGTCTTTTTTTTTAATTTTGTTCATGTTCTAAAATTTTTACTTCTTTGAAGTCAAAATTATGTTTAAATTTATAAGCATGTTGTGCAAGTGCAGTACTATTACTATTGTAATTTTTAATTGATCTGGCATGTTCTAACATTCTAGTATGTAAAAATCTACAAGTTTGACCAATATATAAACTATTGCATTGTATACATTTAATTTTATAAACTACGTTGTATTTAAATTTAGTAGGTGTAGGTGTTTTAACTGACTTAAGTATTTTTTGCTGAATAGTGTTGTCATAAGTAAAAATGATTTGTAAATTAGAGTTTTTAAATATTCTGTGAAATTGTTCTTGAAAATTATTAATGTAAGGTAGAGTTATTATTTTTTTAAATTCTTTAGACTCAATAGTTTCATCTAATTTTTTGTTCTGATATTTATTAGTTAGAAGATATTTGTATCTATTGGCAATTTTTTCATTCAATAAAGTTAATGGATATCCATTTTTAACTAAGGTTTCCTTGACTAAATTTAAATTTTCATTGTGGTATTTTTCGTGTGATAAAAGTATAGCCCTGTCTGCCAATGAGTATATAATACCAATTTTGTTTGCTAGGCTATGATTAGAGTAGAAGTTCAAGTAACGTCCAGACCAAATTGGTTTTCTGTACCAATTTGTAACAATTTTATTATTTTCTACTTTAATATTAAGATCAAGAAAATTAATGCTATCATTGATAGAATTTTCCTTTGTAAAAACTAAATTCGGGTGTATACTATTAAATTTATCAAAAATATCATTAATTTTATTTTTTGGTAGACAGTTTAATGTATCATCAATGTAACGATAGTAAAATTTAATGTAATAAGTTAGTTCATTTATGATTTTGGTTTCAGCTTCTTCCATAACAATATTAGCAAGAGTGGCTGAAAGAGGTGAACCCATTGGTAGACCATTAATCTGTTTATAAATATTATTATCAAAATTACAGTAAGCAGAGTTTAAACATAGTAATAATGCATTATTAAAATCTTTGTAATTTAAAAATGTATGTGGTTTAATACTTTTCCATCTATTTTTGGTAGATTTTACAATCAAATCCCATGTGATACTAGTATACATGGAAACAATGTCTAAAGAAATAATAGTAAAGTTTTTAGGTATAGTTAAATTGTTAACTTTGTTTTTGAAATTCCAACTATCTTTTATATAGAATTCATTTAGTCCAACTGTTTTTTGTAAAGATTCAGAAATGCATCTTGATAAATTGTAAGTGGGTGAGCCAATAAAAGAAGTGATGGGTCTTAGTGGACAATTAGGTTTATGTAATTTTGGCAGACCATAGAATTTAGGAGCTATGCATGTGTTTGAGTGCAAACATTTGAAGGTGTTATCATTTATAATTTTTTTACTTTTCCAAAATAATAAAGTTGATTTTAATTCTAAATTAATATCAATAGTAGGGTCTTTATCTAATTTAATATATGTAGAAGTGTCTGATAAAAGATTGAATATTTTACTATTATAGTCAGTTTTATTCATAATAACTGTTTTATTACTTTTGTCTGCATTTAAAATTATAAGATCATTATTATTTTTGATAAAGTTTTTTGTCTGTAAAATTGTTGTTGTTTGATTAAGACTACCAATATTATAAATATTAATATTGAAAGCTAAATTTTGTAACCAATATGAAACATCACTTCTTATTTTATTTCTTTCAGTAGTTGGGATATTATGCAAATTATATTCAATGTTTGTGACAATCAGGGCCGGCTCTACCATATAGGCGAACTAGGCAAGTGCCTAGGGCGGCAAAATAAAGACAAATCAAAGAAAAAAGTTCGAAATATTCATCTCTTATTTCAAATTTACCGCAAAAAATTATAGCGAAGCCTAGTGACCAATTAATGAAATACTATTCACGTTATCTATGCATACACATTTTATTATGTAATGGTCATTGGCAATATTGGCATATCTTATGTTGGAACATTTTTCCTGTCATTTTCATAAATTTGTATTTTCATTGATGGAAAATAATGTAAATTACAAGATTACAACTTGTATAATATAGTAACAGTCTTATTCTTTGCTACCTCTTGTCGATTATCGAGAGATTTCTACGTATCTAGACAATTATTCTGAAACGTAAGTTACGTTTCGTAAGTTCGAAGAGGTTATATTCTGTGTCATGAAACTTCTCTGTATTTTGCTTTTCTATTTTTCTTTATAATTATTTCTTAGGGAAAATTAAATATGTCCGGTAGAAAAAAATTATCGGGTGCCGAGTATCGCAAACGCCAAGCTGAAAAGGAAAAATCACTTTCAAAACAAGAGGGTTCGTTACAGAAATATATTTTTCGAGAGAAAAATGTTTCTCCGGAAAAACAAAAAGAAAAATCTGACGCCTCTCAAAAAGAAGATAACCAGGCACAACTTTCTTCGGAAAATGATGATGAAATGACGAATGAAAAAAAACCAAGAAAAGAAAATGAAAAAATGCGAACATCAGACAACAAAGTATCTAAAACGATTCCAAGTGAGGTTACCAATTATAGCGATCCTGCAATTTGGTAAAACTGTGATCACTATTTGCGCCAGATTTTAGTAGAACATGGTCCAATTCAGATAACTGATTTCGATTTTCCTAAAAATAAAGAGCATTTGTCGTCAATGGCTTCAATATTCAGTTTCAGAAGATGCGATATTTTGTTTTTGTTGTAAGTAAGAATTAAGTCAAATGACTGGAAAAATATATCTGCAATATTAGCAAATCATGAAAAAAGGCATGATCACGTTACACGTTTCCAAACATGGAAAGAATTTGAATTGAGGTTGGAAAAAAATAAATGCATTGATAACGAAAATTTGCATTTAATAGGGGAGGAAGAAAAGTATTGGAAACAAGTTTTAGAAAGGCTGTTTACTTTGATACGAGTTCTTGGATCACAAAATTTGGCTCTTCGAGGAACAGAAGAAACATTATTCACTGTGAATAATGGCAATTTTTTGAAATTCGTGGAATATTTGAGTTTGTTCGATCCTGTTATGAATGAACATCTTAGAAGAGTTCGCGACAAAGAAACTCATGTACATTACTTAGGGAAAAACATGCAAAATGAAATGATAAGTTTGCTTCATTTGGCTGTACAGAAGAAAATCCTTGCTTCAGTTCACTTCGCAAAATATTATTCAATCATATTGGATTGCACACCGGATATAAGTCATGTTGAGCAAATGACTGTGATTGTTCGAGTTGTTGATACATCAGACAAATGTAAAGTTAGAGAACATTTTTTAGGATTTTTGCCACTCACCAAAACGACAGCTGCCAGTATGACTAAGGACATGAAAGGAAAAAATAATGGTGTTCAACGTAAAATTTTGGATATTAATCCACGAGCTTTTTTTGTTCCTTGCAGTAATCACTATCTGAATCTGGTGGTCAATGATGGAGCTAAATGTTGTTTAGAGGCTGTGCATTTTTTCAGTTCTGTCCAAAGCATTTATGTGTTTTTTTCTGCTTCGACCCAACGTTGGGCTGTTTTATTACGTCATGTGACCAATTTTACTTTGAAACCACTGAGTGATACAAGATGGGAAAGTAGAATTGATGCTTTAAAACCACTTCGATTTCAAATAAGTAATGTACATGATGCTCTGATGGACATTGTCGATAATGATACTCTGAGGGGGGCATCTGGTAATTTGATACGTGTAGAAGCTCGTGGATTAGTCCAAAAAATCACAAATTTCGAATTTGTCGGATCTCTTGTAATATGGTACAAAATTTTTTTCGAAATAAATATTACGAGCAAATTATTTCAATCCAAAGACTTTGATCTGCACGCTGCTTCAAAAAAAGTGCAAATTACCAGATCATTTCTTGTAGATTGCAGGTCTGATTCGGGTTTTAATGAAATGTTGAAAGAAGCTAAAGAACTCGTTAAAGAACTCGAAATTTCGACCCAATTTCAATCAATGCGTAATCCAACTCGATTAAGAAAGAAAAAAGAACAATTTTCGTATGAAGCAGAAGATGAGCCCATTGTGGATGGCAGAGAAAAGTTTAAAGTACAGTTTTTTTCCCTATTCTTGACACGACAATCAATTCCGTCGACGAAAGATTTTCTCAATTGAACGAAGTAAATTCAGCATTCTGTTTTCTTTACAATGTGCACAATTTGGTAAATGAGACACGTGAGAAAATTTTTGAAAGTTGCTTGAAACTAGAAAAGTTTTTGACTTACAAGGATTCAAAAGATATTGATGCTAATGAACTGTGTAGTGAATTGCAAGCTGTGGCGAGAAAAGTGTCTTTGAATTCAAAACCATTGGATGTATTAAATTACATATATGATTACAATCTTCCAGAAGTCTTGCCAAATGTAGTTGTTGCTCTCAGAATTTTCTTGACTCTTCCCGTTTCAGTAGCCACTGCTGAGCGAAGTTTTTCCAAATTGAAACTTATAAAAACCTATTTATGATCGACTATTTCAGAAGACCGTCTTGTTGGACTGGCTGCTCTGTCAATAGAACATGAAATTGCTCAGTCTATTGAAATGAATGAAATTATTTCATCTTCTTCCAAGCAGAAAGCGCGAAAAATCGGGATAGTCTTGTGATTCGGCACATTCCAACTTTTGATTACATAAGAAGAATCTTACCAAAGAAACTTGCGATTATCCAATTAAGAAAAATTGTAGCAAGTATTTGCACTGCTATTTTATTACTACGAAAGAATGTGTAATTGATTATATTTTTCTAAATGTGCAATGACTTTATTGTATGTTAAAATTATATGAGAATAAAAAAAAGAGGCTCTAAGAGAGTAAATACTTGCGTTAATTCAAATAAAAGATCTCGATTTTTATTTAATTGATCGTGAAAATATTACTTCTGATTGCTTAGAGATAGATTAATTTATTTTGGCAGATCAGAGGGGCGCAAATATTTATTTCGCCTAGGGCGCCAAGTCTTCTTAAGCCGGCCCTGGTGACAATCTTATTAATAGGTAAAGTATTTTTAGTATGAACGTAATTAAATTTTCCATTAAGACCAAGAATTTCTAAGACATTGTTTGGGATCTGCTTATTTGAAATATTCACGACCCAATTTTCTTTATCAGTAATGAATTTAGGTAATTGTGTAATTTTGAGGTTTTCTAATTTATTGTTGAGCATACTAAAAGAATTGTGAGAAATTTTGTTGAAAGTTGGTAACTGCTTATTGTATAATTGTGTAAAAAAATCAATTGTTGAAATATTAATAATTTTACTTTTCAGAATAGAAATTTGTTTTTGTATATATTGAATTTCCTGTATAATAACTGTGATTTCGTGTTCTAAAATTTTTTTGCTAAAAAGTTGTATTGATTTTTCCAATTTAGTCTGAACATTTCTCGAAAAGCATCTAACATTAACATAACAGGTATTTAAAATGTGTTGTGGAAAGACATTACTTGATTTACAATTAAATAAGAAATTCCTCTGCATCTTTCTTCTTTCCAGTGTAATACCGAGTTTTTTCCATTCCTTGATATACTCCACAAAGTTAGGACAGTAAGTGCGTCTCAATTCCTCATAATATCCATGTATATTAATTTTGATGAATTTATAAATTTTTTTATAAAAATTTTTTTTTTTTATAAATTCGAAATCCTCGCAACGAACTGTTTAAGGTAACATCTTATGATATTTTCTACTAAAGTCTTTGGCTATTTTTGTTACACGTTTCAGTATACCGCTATGTGTGACGTAGTTATATGGTACCTCTCTTTTCTATAGGTGGTTTTCTCTCTTTTCAGTAACTTTCCCAGATTTTTCCCCAGACCTAGCCTGTGCCTATGATACATTCAAATATGTCGCGGGACGTGACACCCCCCCCACTAGTTCAAGCGGCGGGGGGGGGGGGTGAAGCATCCGCGATCGAATCTTCGGAAGAAGAGTACATTGCTTTTAATTTGCATGATTTGAAATGTAGTTACAAAAAATTTTATGTTAACAGTTTTTTATATAACTGGCATTTTTTTCACATAATTTTAGTTGACGTAATTTACATTTTTTTTATGAAAAACTTTTATTGTATTTATAGTAAAAAATAAATTTTGTTCGATTAAAAATTTGAATATATAATGAATAAAGGAATTCTTCTCGTTCTTAACTAATGTTTAGTTGTAGAACAAGAACAATACAGTAAGGTACTTAATCTAATACCATTATTTGTTCAGTTTTTCAGGAATATTTTATAATTATTATTATCGTTGGTTAAAAATATTTTTGTATTTTCCATTGAGGAAGACTGGAAATTCTTCTAAAATTATATTGGTTGGAAAGCATTTCCTCATTTCAGTTTCTGCATTTTGCTTTGCAGATTTTTTTTGAGGGATGGTTCACCGAAACAAGAAAAAGTTATTTTATTTTTAAAAATTTCGCAAGTTGCTTGGAACGGCGGCAGTTCTTGGTGTTTTCCAAGTGACTACAATATGTGAGAGTTCGGAGAAATCATATTCTATGCTTATCTCGTTCGAAAATTGTACAGCAGTACCTTTCGGTAAGCATCTTGTTTGCACGGACATTGCCCTGATATGCAAAAAAATGTTTAGAAAATTATCTGTAAGTTTATTAAGAGATATGTTGGTTTTATTATATGAAAATGTTGTCTTGCATTCAGTTTTTTTTCTATTTGGTCGTTATGTTTTCAAATATAGGTTCTGTGCAGGTAGAAAAATGGCCTATTTGTTGATACATGATATAAAAATTAATTCACTATCGCAGTTTGAAATATGAGTTATATGGTTCTGGACAGCGACTGAAAAAAATAAAATAAAAAAAGGGAAAGTTATTTAATGAAAGTGATTTGACATTTCTTTATTATAATAAGAAAAATATAACTTATTTAGTGCGGTTTTTTTTTCAAAATTTGAACGTTTATTTAAGCAAAACATGTACGATAGTATTATTCAAAGTATTGCCCATCTAAAGCTATGACTTTTTCCCATCTTTCTGGCAATTTGTGGATTCCATCCCAAAAGAACTGCGCCGGCTTGGTGGCCAAGAATGAATCAAGCCAATTTTTGATACCCTATTCTGATGAGAACCGTATTCTAGTGAGTACGTTCTGCATCGACCGGAACAACTGGTAGTCAGAAGGGGCAAGGTCTGGGCTATAAGGCTGGTGGGGTAAAACTTCCCATCCACTGTTTTCCAAATAGTTCTCAACCAGAATAGCAGCATGGGGATGAGCGTTGTCATGTTGGAAAAATATTGCCTCGTGTCTGGTCGCATATTCCGGGCGTTTTTCAGCTATTGCTCTTCTTAAAAGGATTAATTGTGTTCGGTAGCGTTTTCCATTGATGGTTTCACCCGGTTTTAGCAGCTCATAATACAGCACACCCTTCTGATCCCATTAAATACGGAGCATTACCTTCGCGCCATGAATATTCGGCTTTGCCGTTGATTTGGCTGGTTGGCCGGGTTTCACATATGATTTTTTCCGCTTGGGGTTGTCGTAATGGATCCATTTTTCATCACCAGTAACAATACGATGCAAAAATGACTTCTTTTTGTAGCGTTCCAGCAGCATTTCGGACATGCAAAACCGCCTTTCAACGTCTCTCGGCTTGAGTTCATGTGGAATCCAATTTCCTTGCTTTTGAATGCTTCCGGCTGCTTTTAAACGTTTCGAAATGGCTGCTTGAGTGACTCCCAAAGATTCAGCGAGATCTCCTTGTTTTTGGCAACAATATTCATCGATTAATGCTTCCAGTTCTTCATCTTCAAACTTTTTTGGCTTCCCAGGACGTTCTTCGTCTTCCAAGCCAAAATGACCACTTTTAAATCGTGCAAACCATTTTTGGCACGTTCGCTCAGCTAGAGCATGTTCACCATAAACTTCCGCCAAAATACAATGACTTTCGGCCGCAGTTTTCTTTATATTAAAGTAATGAAGAAGAACTCCCCGTAAAAACACTTTTTCAGGCACAATGTTCGACATATTTGAGTAAAAAAATTATTGTTGTTTATGCGTCTTGAAGAAGACGCACAATGACTGCAGCTTTCCAAAGCATGTTCGGAATATTGGAACGATGGAATAATAATCAAGTTACGCCATCTCGTTGCAAACCGCACAAATTAAGTTATAGATCCAATATATATATGTTTTTTTCAGTGGTGGTTATGAATAATGATCATAGCTTCGGAATCGACGTCGTTATAAAATGCTTTTTGTTAGTATAGATCTATTAAATGTTCGGCACAATTTAGGCATAGATCTGTTCTTTACCACAGGTAAAAAATTATTCTATTTCAAAGGGAGCAGCAGTCGAGGCTAGAGAGCTTTAAAATATAGTATAAGTCTTTTGTGACGATGTGCTCTATTTCGACGGGTAATGGCACCTTGGACTCAAAGAAGGTAAGTTTCGTGCTATAAAATTCCCCGCAAACAAGTTTTTTTTAATAACTTTCTTATAAAAATCTTCGATTAGGGTTGTGCAATAATATGCCGACCATAAACGATGTTCAAAACGCGGTTTAACATCTTGCTCTCTTGCTTGAACTTCTTCTCCTTCGATTGGTTCAAATTCTCGGGGCAGCATTTTTCTAAGAGTGAATTTACAATATTTTATATATATATTCATTCTTGATTTATATGCGTTCAAGGTAGATGGTTATAAATCATGCAAGGATATTTTTTACTAATATTTCTTTTCCGTGATTCATTTCTAGATTGTTGTTTAAATATTGCTCGATGCATGCCTTACAACTAGGTGCTCTTTGTCGCAGACTAATTGATATTTCTTCGCAACTGTGACAGTTCATATATATAAATTATAATTTACAAATGGGATGCCACGAGGTAAAAATTTCACATTTTTGAGTCTCTTGATCTAGTTTTTCGAAAGAAAATTGACAGTATCTTTTTTGTGTTTCATGATTATAATATAAAAATAATGCCAACGGTTCCAAATAAAAGCAATAGCTATTTAATAAATGTGCGTAAGTTATCGGATATTCTTGCGCACATACACTGCCTACTGGTCCAAGATGGATTACAATAGGTTCTGCTAGAGTTGGTATCATTTTTCTACAGAAATTTCTTTTGAAAAGGATCAGTTCTACTAAGTGTCACGTCTCGCGACTCTACCACCTAGAGTAACAAACAAATTAAGGATCTAATAAGAAATAGGAAGATCGTAAAAATCGAAAGGCAGATTAAAATAGAATTGATATATTTGGCCTTGACATTAATGCTAGGTAATAAATTTTATCGGAGCGTGAGTCAGCGGAGAAGGCAACTCATCCAATCCTAAGCTTTAGTACCAAATATGAAACAGGTGGTACAGTCTGTTCCACAAGAAAAGGTAGGCGGTGACTCTGAAAGTTTTGATGAAAACCTAATTTTTCTTTTTAGGCACAACAGTGCACATAAAGCACTAAGGCGCACTCGCCTAATAAACTGTCAAATCGCCGTTGTTCTGAATAATGGCCTGGCACTTTCTGGGCATGCTCTCGACAAGTTTTCCGGCATATTCTGTAGGTAGAGAGCGCCATGCCTCCTTAATTCGTCGAAAGAGCTGCTTCAGGGTGAATGCACGCCTTCCTGCAAGTTTCCTCTTCACGACACTCCACACATTTTCTATTGGATTCGCATCAGGAGATTGTGAAAGCCAGTCCAAGGTCGTGATGCCATTTTCCGCCTTCCAGGACGTGCAGGGGTGACAGCGATGTTTAAGGTCGTTGTCCTCTTGAAGGATCCAATCCTTATTGTTGGCTCCAAACATCTTCTTTGCAGATCTCAGAAGGCCATGTTCGTAAATTTCAAGCATTTTTTGAGCGTTGAGGTTCTCAGTAAAAAGCTCTGGCTTCACGCGACCGGAGAGTTGGGCTGCGCTTGAACAGTGCAACGATCATCTTATCCTCCTTACTGGACGTTGCTCGCATCTCTCCTATCCCTGGCAGGTCATCGACAGTTTTTTATCCCTTTACCGCTTCACCCACATTTGCACGAAGTGCTTAGACTTTTTAAGCACTTTGGCAGCAGCTGAGTATGAAAGATGTAGATGTAGATGTAGCACTCATACCCTAATGTTGTGTAATATCTGACACTTCGAACAAGACTAAAACGAATCGGTGGTTCCGCCGTAGCTTTTTAAACGTACAGTCAGGAAATAAAAGAACGGAATAAAAATCTTCGAAACTTTCTGAGAAAACGCGTACCTTTTCTTGGGGAACATACTGTACACCATGTTTTTTACTCCCACCATAGTTGGCCTTTCAAAGGCCTATAAAAATCAAAGGTTCCAATAGAAGTCAGTCCAGTCAGTCCAGTGTCATCATCTCTATACTGCGATTTCAGTCCAGTCTAGTCCAGTCTCATCAGATTATTAACCGCCAGTTGGTCCAGTTATAATTCAACCCCGAGTTCAACGAATGTAAAAAGTGAAGGGGAATCGCCTTAACAAATCCTCTCTAAAACCTGGGATCGGAGAATCGACTATTTCAACCGACTGGAACACAAATTTCTCATCTTAATAAAATTATCCCATCGTCTACATAATAATACATAATTCGGGACATTGCGAGACTCGCGACAGTGCTCGCAGGACTGATCGCGCCTCGGATTCGTCTCGGCAAGTAAAGGTTTTGTCACTGAGCTTAAAGGAGTTATTTTACAAGTTCAATACGTGTTGGTGTGTTGTTTATTTTTTAAGATATTTTTTGAATTTTTAATAATACCAATCCTAAATTTTAATCATAAGTAAAGTGATGATAATTAGTGCTAAAGTTAATTCCAGTGCACTAGAAATAGAAATAGATGGAATAATTTTTTGAATGTTTGCTTATTTTTTAAGGATGAAGACTTGGTTGTTGAAGGTTGATAATAACATGTCTTCTTTTTGCTGAAGAAGAATTAATACCTTTTTTAGTAAGTGTCACTCTTAGATAGAAATATTATATAGAAATGGTAAAATTATAGCAAGAAAAATGGTTGCTTTGCTAACTGGAATTGAATTATCCACTATATTCAAATTGTTTTGGAGATGGTAATATGGAGTTGATGAATCAAGATTGCAACCTGACTTTGTTTGAAAAATTCCTATTCCCTGGAGTGTGATTGAGGTCTTAGAGTTTTTTAGACATGATAAGAAAATTTGTTGCGGGAAACTTGTTGAGCATAGCCATCCATGATAAAATTGCAATGGTGTTAGAAAAGGATATTCGTCAAAAGTGATGAAGAATTTACATTTGTATGGTTGAGAAATTAAAAACATTGATGTTTCATCAACAGTATTGTTGTTGGTGTTAAATAAAGATTTCTGTGGGTGACAAATTGTTTAGAATCCCTTTTGATGACATTCATTGCAAAAATTTTCATTTGTTGTAAAGTACGATAGATAACACTCAAATCGTGGTTTTTTTAGTCTACGGTGAAACACGGAGTGAAATCCCCCCCCCCCCCCTTCATATAAAATTTTCAATGTTTTAACTTAAGGCTAAGGTTTAACGCCCCGCGATGCTAATCTGAAAGTTCGAACCTTTTATTTTTCTCACGAATGTTGTTTAATGCATACAATTTTTATCTGTGACTTTGGGCCTTTTTTCTGCTTACGAAGGTTGTGAAATCAGAAAAAAGGCTAAGTTTGGCATGCGATATGACTAAATTTTTGCGACTTATAATTACTCTCGCATTACTTCCGCGTTGCCCAGAATATCATGTAATTTTTTTTCTTTCACTTCGGCCCTATTTTCTGTTTACAGAGGTTATAAAATCAGAAAAAAGGCGAAGTTCTGCAAGCGATGTGACTAAATTTTTGCTATTGGTAATTACTCTCGTATTACTTTTGTATAAAAAATTCTTGATCTTGAAAAAACAATGCGATATAGCGTAGATTTATTTTTATACAGTTACCGTTCGACGTTGGCCTTTCAAGTCCGTAGCGGCTTCTTGAAGAGACGATTTTTCTTTTAATATATATATAATTTGAACTACTGATTGAGTGAAGTAGAGTTGAATGAAAATAAAAATCGAAAGGATTTTTAGCAACTTTACTTTGTGCATAAAAATCCGAAAGAAATATTATTCCACGCACTTTCATCTCAGTTTGTTTTAATAAACATGAAATTCGATGGAGAGGATTTTGAAAAGTTGGTAGAAGTTGAAATTCAGTATCAAAAAAACATGGTTTCATTCAGTAACTGAAATTTGCATTTAATATACAGTTTAAACTAATGGAAGAGCATGTATTTTTTTTTTAACAAATTATTTTTTATGGTCCATCAATTCGTAATAAAGAGATTTAAAGTTACTATATGCAGTTTCAGATTTTGGCAATAAACTTTTTTTAACTCCGAACCTAATTCCTACCTTGAAGAAGTTTAATCAGTTATCTATATTCAGTTAATCTTGAGTTTATCTTCATACAAGAAGTCGCTAAGGACTTGAAAGGCCAACGTAGAACGGTAACTGTATAAAAATAAATCTACGCTATATCGCATTGTTTTTTCAAGATCAAGAATTTTTTATACAAAAGTAATGCGAGAGTAATTACCAATAGCAAAAATTTAGTCACATCTCTTGCAGAACTTCGCCTTTTTTCTGATTTCATAACCTCTGTAAACAGAAAATAGGGCCGAAGTGAAAGAAAAAAAATTACATGATATTCTGGGCAACGCGGAAGTAATGCGAGAGTAATTATAAATCGCAAAAATTTAGTCACATCGCTTGCCAAACTTAGTTATTTTTCTGATTTCACAACCTTCGTAAGCAGAAAAAAGGCCCAAAGTCACAGATAAAAATTGTATGCATTTAACAACATTCGTGAGAAAAATAAAAGGTTCGAACTTTCAGATTAGCATCGCGGGGCGTTAAACCTCCGTGTTTCACCGTATACTAAAAAAACCACGATTCGAGTGTTATCACGCCTTTTTTAATGAGTGATAACACATTCAATCAATGCTATAGCGCCGTTTTGAAAAGAATGTTTATCGATGAGCTGAAAAATTCTATATTTCAGATTTTTAACCTTGGTTGGGATTGTTATTTTTTTCCCATAAATGATCACGGAAAAGCAGATATATTGTGACGTATTCGTTTTAGCAAATAAAAACTTTGTATGATGAAAGAGTGTCGTGCAGTCACGTTTTTTATTATATACTGCGCTGCGACTTTAAAACCTATATCGATCGAAATTGTAGTATTCTTTTGTGGAACACAACTTTAGCCTCGTTCATTTTCATAAAAATAAACATACATGTTTTTATTAACCCTCCTGCACCCTCAGACAGCCATCAATTAAACAATACGCAGTTCGAACCGGTTTATCGCGTGAATTGTTTCAAATTATTGATCGATTTGTTCATTTCAAGTTATCCATATAAAATAAGTATCAAATCATTATTGAATTGCAGTTGGGTGATACGTTTACAGTTTAAATTTTGAAACTGTGAGTCGATTGGTAAATTATTTTATTGGAATAATGCAAATATTCCTTACTCGTGTTTTTGGAAAAGTGCTTTTTTTTACGAGAAAAAAAATCAATACTAATTTTAGCAGCAGGTCAACAAAACGAATCAAAGAGAACCCTAGCGAATTGGCTGAACGCTATCTTTACGCTGTAGCGTAATGCTATCGTAAAGCCATCGAAAAGTAGCATTATAACTCATGAATGAGGCAAAATAAGTATTCAAAATGGTTTTATCCTTATTCTAGTTAAAAATAACGTTAAAAGGTAATGGAAATATGCATTAATTTTATTTATTAACGCTAAAAATTAAAAAAACCTTATACCTGTCATCAAAGGCAGTGCAGTGGTTTATCACATTCCATGTCTTCACCGTCAGGATTGACTATTTGTTAGAGTGAGATGAAAGTATAGTTGTGTCTCACTTCAACCAATGGTCAACTTTAACGGTGGAGACGTTCCACAAAAGGTGAACCACTGTATTGCCTTTAATGACAGGTATTATGTTTTTTAAATTTTTAGCGCTAATAAATAAAATTATTGCATATTTCAAATACCTTTAACGTTATTTTTAACGTAGAATAAGTATAAAAACATGTTTATAATTTTTTTTCCCTCATTCATGAGTTATAATGCTACTACTTTACGATAGCTTTACAATAGCTTACTCGCTTTAGAATCACTGTGATCGAATTTGCGTGACAATAATGACGACAATAATAACGACAATAATGATAACAATAATGAGCTATTATAACAGCTGATGAGTTGAATTGATATTCGATACTGTCGAAGATCGAAGTGCGGTTTCGAAAATTGCTCACTCGTGGCACTAGCGCATCTAATCACGTGACCTGTCTGACGATGAAACTGAAACTTTTTCACGGGATATTCTTGTGAAATTATAACTCCAGATCATGGAATTCCAATAATATTCCACAAAAACATTGTCCTAGTGACGTCGAATGCACTTAAAAAATTCGTCTCAATTCATAATGCCATTCGTTGTACGGGATAAACATGAAAATACATTAAAATGAGTAAAAAAATCGTGAGTGTCGGTAAAGAAATCACTACATTTGAAGTATAGATACCACGGTCGGGCTTTTTTTTTACCTTAGCCTTCTAGACGCGATCGGGTCTCTTGATTCTTTGAAGAAGTAGCGAGATAATGAATATGATGTTTCATGTAAACAGAGGAAATGTCATCAGTATTAAAATCGAGATATATTGAAATTGGGTGTGGTTTAAATAATTGAAATTCTTCAGCAGATGGGATTGGTATAGTCCTAGTGAAAATCAAGTACTACGAAATAAAAAGTATTGTATTTTAGCAAAGGGAAGGACCATAGAAAAAGTGGGATGTTGAAAGGTATAGATCTTCTTTGTTATATTTGAAGTTCAGGAAGGTATCAGCAAGTAACATAGGGAGCCATAAATTAATTGAGGCATCGGTAATAACTTCTGCCAGTTGGTGAAGGAGTAAAAGAAAATATTGAGAAATTTCATGCAGGTCTTTAAGCCAATTTGCTGCTGATATTTGATATTTGTGAATATTGGGATATTTTAAAGAAATATGCCAATCTGTGTAGGTCATAATTTTGCCAATTTTTCAAGAAATATTTGTAACTTTTTGGAAAAATTGATTAAGAGGTAGGAATAAATTTTCTTTGGGCCAGTAAAGGGAGGTTTTCTGTCTCATTCTCAATTCTAAAAGTACTTTTTGTATCTGTTGTAAGAATGAATCATTAGTTATAAAAATATTCGTGATATTACGAGCTTGTCTAGATGTAAATGATATTTCTTTAAGAAAATAGCTGATTCGTTGGTCTATAAAATTAAGTTGTGTTTGATGATCGTATAAATTACAATTATTGATCATATTTGAAAGTATTTAATATTCATATAATTTACGTGAGAAATTTATTATTTTGTATTTAAGTACGTCTGGTAATGGAAGTAGAGGGGGAAATTGGGTTGATTTGTCAACTTTTAAAATATTTCGTCTCCGGCACTCTCTTGTAGCATGCATTTGAGTTTTATAGAATCTACAGGAATTTTCCCGAAGTATTAAATTTTGGTCTCGGATCGGTTTGAACACTGATATTTTATTTTTTTTTTTGCATTTTTTTATCATCATTATTATAAAATTTTTCGTTACAAAAATAGTATGATCTCATTAGTAGTAATAATAGTTTCAATGCTGCTCTATTTTCTGCTGATTCCCCAGTAGGGCCGGCTTGTATAACAAAATGTTCATTTATATTAATTTATGCAAGAAAAAATGACTTTGTTTTCGAATTCTGATCAGGATACAATGTATATTGCGGTAACGGCAATCCATATTCAATCGTGAAATTCCTTTAGTGCGTATGTTTCTTTCCACTTATAAAGGGTTTCCCAATAGGGGTGATATGATTTTGAATGTCCCTATCCGGCTCATTTGAACTGAAATTTTTGACGTCTGCTGTCAGTTGTCATCAGTAAGGTTTGCCATTTAATCATGAGTAGTTTCACGCTTCCACAACGTTTGGAAATTGTCCAATTATTTTATCAAAATTCGAGAAGTTTTGTCGGTGTTCAAAGAGCATATCGTGCAAAATATGGTCGTCATTCTGCTCCATCCGCGCTCTCAATTCGTCGAATAATCGATAAGGTGGAGAGTGAATTTACTCTATTGGATACTAAGCCTAAAAATCGTATGCGTACCGCACGTTCTACACAGAATATAGCCGCCGTACAGGCCAGTATCGAGGAAAACCGTGAATTGTCCGTGCCACGCCGATCTCAGCAATTGGGCCTGTCCAGGATGACTACCTGGCGTATTTTGCGATTGGATCTTGGCCTGCATCCCTATAAGATGATTCTGGCCCAAGAACTGAAGCCTAATGACCATCGTTTGCGTCGGGAGTTCGCGGATTGGGCTCTGGAATCAATTGAAAATGATCCCAATTTTCATCAAAAAATCATTTTTTCTGATAAGGCGCATTTTTGGCTCAAGTCTCGGGGGACATTTGGCCGATATATTGTTTAAATTATAAATGGCATAGAATATCCAATATAATAAAAAAGATTTCGATCAATTCCGAATGAATATTCAGTTAATTTCTAAAAATGAATTTCCAGGTCTGGTTTCAAAAACAAATAATTTTGGAAGTTCAGTTTATATTAAAACTGTAAAATATTTGTTTATTGTTTTACTCACATACAGGAATTCTAATGTTGGCTCATGTACATAAAATCTATTCTCCGTTATATTTTCAATGTTTTTTATGGATCAATAGATATAGCTATACATAGTTTTTTCGTTTTCGTCAAGTTGTACCAAAATGAGTCAATTTACATAAAATGCAATTAGTCATACATGCTTGTATTCACATATGAAGATACCTATCATTAGCGGTACCAGGAAAAGAATGATTTAAATCGTGGAACGAATCTCGCAATGATGAATACTGCTCACCACCGTGAACGCATTCACTTTCGCAAAAAGCAAAACGACTATCGTGATGTGCTGAACAACGTATTCGGTATCCCCATATACGAATCCAGATCCACATTCCCCAATACGTTCCTTCCTTATTGATCTAGCTTATTTAGAATGACATCAGTACAAGAAAAACACGCCACACTGCAATCATTATTAAAAAGATAACGTAAGACTCTACACGAAAACAAAAGAATGACCTAAGAATATTTGACATACCTTGTCGATCCTCTCAAAGTACGAGGAACGTGGCGATAACATAACTGTTGCTCTCATGAGCCAAACGCAACTAAACTTAAGAATAATTATTCCGATTTCTCGACTCTTTGCAATTCGTTCCCGCCTATTCTCACACAAACATGTAACGCTTGATTAGTATCTGATCACTTACTTTGTTAGTTTAGTGTAGGCAGCTCTAACATAACTCATATTTATTATCGGTTACAGAACGTAACTACAAACGGGTTTTCTTGTATTTTCAGCCGGTACAAAGCTTATATTTTCAGTGGTTAATGAATAAAGTGTTTCAGAATTGTCTGTCCCGTTGTCATATGTTTTATTTGCTGGTTCTCAATAGATAATTTTATGTTTCTTAGAATTACATACGTCATTATGTAATGTGTTCCAGATTGTTTGTCCATATTCTACGTCTGTACAGTAAATGTCAGAAAGTGTGCATATTATTCCAGATCCTAATTGAATCTTATTTGAATTCAAATAAGTAGTCAGGTAATGTTCTTGTAAAGTTATTTTGAATATAGTTTGACCTACAACATTATTCCATGTTCCGGATGGGTCAGAAAATTGTGTGCCAGTACAGTCTCAGTTAGGTGTTACAGAACCTGCTAAAGTAATGCTGTGAAATGAAGTTTCATTTCCTTTTAATTTTGATATTTTAATGGAAGGGGTTACTAAAAATGTTCCTATTGTATGCATTTGGTTACATTGATCTCGTGTAACATCTTGTATATATTTGCCATGGCCATTTACAACTATGGCAATGTGTGAATGCATACTAAAATGAGAAATAGCACGTCGAATTTCTGCTTTGCATTGCATTACTCTTGTATTTGAATATCCAGTTAATTGTAAAAGTTGTAAATAAGTTCTTTCAACATGTATTTGAGATTGAGGTAGATCGCATCCTCCTACCTCTAGTAAAGATAATGTCGTAATATTTGATTTATTTGAACCGCAATGAAATCTCATGATGGCGTAGACCTTTCTTACGTAGTCGAAGTTGCAAATGAGCAGTGCCAAGAGGAAGCCTAGTAATCCCATCTCTGGAAAAAGGAGGTTCCAATTAGCAGCCTATTTTTCTTTGTAATACAAGAATAGAAAAATGTATTATCGATATATATGTATATTTTTTGAAGTTATTGATTTTTTTTGTATTTTATGTTCCTAGTTCATTATATCCTACATGTCGGCTATGCAAGTGTGATCTGATAGCCGTAAACTGAGAATTAAGTTTTTGTATGCGTCCAGTCCTCTTGTTTTAGTTGTTGAAAAAATGTCTTTTATTGTATCTGGGTTGCTTAGGTTTCTACTCCATGTGGGAACCTTACAGTCATCTTGGTTACAAGTTCCAGTTTGAATTAAATATGACCAGAGAACTACCAGGTCGATAAAACAAGGAACTATTTCAATAAGATCGTTAATGCGTTTGCGATAAATTTGATCATTATATCTGAAATAACGTGTTAGATTTTAATTACCATAATTTTTTAATTATAGTTTTTTATATATATTATTATATATATTTATACTCTTTTCCATAATTGAAGAAAGGAAATTTTATTTCTATTCATTTAATTTTATACGTGCACATGTGAGCGTTTTAGTCTATTAATGACAACTACAATAGGTTTGCCTTTTTAGCTTATTTAGACATTTCCTTTTCCTAATACTTCCAGCACTTCATAAGGCCCTGTGTAATGGTTTTCAAGTTTTTTATTTTACCTCCTTTTAATAGAAATACGTCATCTGCTATTTTCATTTCTCAAGGATTAATTTTTTTATCATAATATATTTTTGTGTTACGTACGAATAATTAAATTTAAAATAATAAATAAAAATAGCAAACTTGATTGCTCGTTAGGTTGAGGCTCCAAACTGCCAAACTTTAAAAATAAATAAAAATAAATAAATGAAAATTTGTTTATATATTTACAGACAAAAATATAATAATAATAGACATATATGTTAATATAATTGGAACTATACCTGTTTTGAATAAATTTCTCTTAATTCTACCAGTCTTGAGAGAGTGTGACAGAGGGAGATTTACTCCTGGGCTCTCTTATTCGTCCTTGACTGGGCAGGAGGGTTCTTATTAACTGTTGTTCGAAATCACAACATGAGTCCTATTTGCGAGTCGCGCATAATACACGCGTACACAAATACTGTTTTTGCCACTTTCTATTAGCTTTAATAAGTAAAAGGAACGGTTGGCTTTGAACCGGAAAAGGGTCGAATGCTTTCGAATTCACCCATTTCACCGTTAAATTTTCCTATTATATCTAATATGTATTTGATGAAAAATCATCACTACCGTTTTGATATTCCGTAGTGTTAATTGTCCGGTGATTCTGGCACTTTTTGCCGTTTTGTTAAACGAATTGGACTTTAAAATAGTCCGCCGAAGCCAGATATATTAAAAATATATTTTCGTATATTTCAATATATCTTATATTTATTGCTTCCGTCCAGATAAAGGCTTCTGTCTTTTACGCCTCCCGACACGATTCTAAAAATAAATATTTCTTTAGAGAAAGTTCTACGGGTTTAATCAACTAACGAGTCGCGAAGGTACTGTCGATCTTGACCACAGTCGGGCACGATAAAAGAAAAAAATGTTTTCTTTATTATTCTAAGGTCTGAATCCAGCCAAGACACTCAGAAGACTGCGAATTTGATTTTGCCTTGATCCGTTTTACTAGTTCATCGCGAGGTGATCATGGTAGGGTTTTTTGATGATTAAGGAGTTAATGATTGGACAGAGGTAATAATGGCAGGGAGGATTTAGAAAATTTGCACAAATGCTGATGTGGTTATTGCGTGATTTGTTGATTTTTAGATGACAATTATTTCTCCCCTCTTTCTACACCTATCGTGAGAAAGGAAATGTGCTCATCAATTTTTAATATTTGATGCATGGTCATCAAATTGTAGAAACGATTTTAGTTTCTGATATATTTCAGAGTAAATGGAAATATATATATATAGTATATTTATTTAATTAGTCTAGGCTTATAATCTTTAGGTGGATTAAAGCTTTAACATAATTATTTAAGTATTCAGATGAGCCTTGGGTTTTAGTTACAAAAAGCACGTGGCCTTTGTGGCGGAAGATCAGCTGGCTAAAGCATTTGAGCAAGGATAGGTGTATGAGGAGGAGATACAATTATGAAATGTATGCTAGCCTCGCGATGCACAGCAAAGCACATCAAGAAATTTTTTAAAAGACCAATCTTAATATTAGGCATGTGCATAGGCGAACGAAAGGAGGAATTGAATAAACGGCAGAAAGCTGTGCCGATAAAGAGTGCATGGTTGTGCGTGTACTAGATATCTCTGTCTCTCTCTCTCTTCCTCTCTCCTTCGTTTTCTTTTTCCTCTTCTATTCGCACATTCTAGCGCAGTGATATAGTCGCGAGTCTGCTATTGCTCATTCCTTTTCCTATTCTATTCTCTCTCCGCTCATCCTAGTTCTTATATCATCGCTCTCACTTTACACTCATTCTTCGCTTTTCTCTCATTTCATACCTTTATAGTTCATAGCGATAGAGTGCCTATGCACTCTCGCTATCAATTAATCTACTTTATAAAACATTAATGCACCTGAAAAACATAAGGGTGAACTCTCCCTTCCTTTAAAAGTTGTATTAATTGAATGTGTTCAAATAACTGGAAAAGTTAATTTAGGAATTACTGTACGTCTCAAGACCAACTCGTGTAACCAGAAATGCTGAGTTGCACTAGTTATTGGAATGCAATCAGGTTACGAACGCTCAAAAGTGTGCATTTAATGCGCTTCTAAAAGCAATCGATATTCTATAAATTAGATTTTGCACATTAATAAAAACATTTTCCAAAAAATATTGTACACTTTGGACCGCCCGTGACGTTTTGAATTTTCTTTTGCTGAAATAAAATTCTCTCTTGCTTGTGTTCGCATTTTGTGTAGTTGTGCTGCAAAATTAATTGAATAATTATCATACATTTGTAATTTTTCTTGTTGTGATAAAAGTTCACTACAGGGTTTAGAAGCTAATTTACCAAAAACCAATTCATAGGGAGTGAATTTTGTACTTTCATGTACACTAGTATTATACGAGAACATCGTTAGTTCAAGCCAGTCATCTCATTCTGAATTTTTGCAACAAATTGTTTGAGATATTCTCCTAAAACATGATATGAACGTTTTCATGATCCGTTTGATTCAGAGTAAAAAGCTGTGATACGAAATTCTTTAATTCTATAACGTTTTGCCGATATTTTTAATAAATTACTTAAAATATCTCTGCCTTGATCAGTAAGTACTCCTTTTGGCGATCCAAATATGCAAATAAATTTTTTCACAAAACATTGAAGGTTTTACCTCATTTTAGAGTTTGTTTGTTTATTTCTTGTAAGAATTTTCTTGGTAGTCATTTTTTTTAGAAGTTGTAAATGTCCTTCTGCACATAATTTTGCTTTTCAAATATCAAAAGCTGCTTGTTGTTTTTCTGTCCAATTAAAAGGTATATTTTTTTTTAGAAGTTGATTTAAAGGACTGGCAATTTTTGAAAATCCCTCAATAAATCGTCTGTAATATCCTGCTAAACCTACTTCATGTCGTAAAAATTTGCATTTGTCTGGTTGTAAATGAATATTTGCATTTCTGAGTCTTTCTGCTAAATTGTTAAATTTAATTTCGTGCTCTTCTAAAGTACTTGCATATATAACTATATCATCAAGATATACAAAAAGTTCCGTACCGATCAATCCAGTTAATGTTAAATCCATTAATCTTTGAAGTGTGGCTGGTGCTGTTTTCAAACCAAAAGGCATCCTATCGGATTCGTAATTACCGTGAGGTGTAGAAAATGCGGTTTTATGCAAGTCTTTTGTGTTTATTTTTATTTTGGAAATTTGGATGTTTCACACATTACTGTGGATAAGTAAAATTCTCTCTTTTTAAACAATACGTATGGAAATTTTATATAACTGCAATTAATCAGTATGTATAGTTTCGCGCAGTTTATTATTGTGATTAATACTACATGTGTAATACTATGTTTCGAAACCCATTTTTTATAATTGAAAACCAACAGCAACATTTTAACATTCATATTACTGTTTATTACATTTATCATCAAGACTTTTCTTTTTTTCTGGAAATATTCAAAAATACACCTGATAAGCATAGATATTTTTATTATTTTATTATTATATTTTTAGTATTTTGAGCACATACTGTCAAATAAGTCAATTCCATGTTGAATACTCGCAAAAATAATTTTTATATGCTTTTTTACTATGTACATACAATTATTCATATGGTATCACTGACAGACTGACTCCACGCATCATAAAATGTGCATAACAGCGCATAGAAAAAAGTACGATATGGAGGGGATCACTCTCGCGCTCGATGCAGAGAGGCCTCCGATGCTCGAGCTTCTATTTATAGGGAATCTCGAGTGTATATAGTTTATATTACGTGGAGGATACGAATCGTCAATTGTTTTTTCATTTCATTTACGAAAATCAAGAACCTTTTATGGAGAATTTTTGTCTAAAAAATAGTCAATGGATTGAAATGAAATTTTAAGAAGTTATTATAAATGTACTGAGGTATATAATAGTATATTACGTGCCTAGGCACACAATGAGGGTTATTGCGTGACGAGCGACAATGCTCGCAGGGGATCGAAGCCAAGGCGCGATCAGTCCTGCGACCATTGTCGCGAGTCTCGAAATTTCCCGAATTGTGTGCATTGGCACGTATTATATTTTATGTGACTTTGGTACGGATACGAGTTTTTATGCGTACACTCGAATCTAATCTAGTATTTTAGTTGTTTGCGGCAGTTCAAATGTACAAGGCTTTGCCAGTAAGGTGCTAACGCTGTACGAAGAAGAAGTGAGAAGAAGAAGAAGAATAAGAAAAAGATTGCGTTCCGCTGTAAGATTATATGCACTCACGCAGTTTAATTTTTACATTGTATTCCTCTGTAACGGAATACACAACATTCCGTTACTCTCGGCTGTAACGGAAAAACGAGTTTCGTGCCTGAGGCACATAAAAAAAAATTTATTTAAATTTACGATACAAAATGGCGTCGTGACACTTGGTAACTCGAACATGTATTTTTCCGAGGAGAAAATCGGCGTACAACAGCAGTTTCAGAACACCACCGAGAGCAAAAAAATGATCATTAATCTACATTAGTTTTTCTAAGGAAGTACCCACGATTATATATATTTTATTTTCAATTTACAAATTGGCATCAGTCTGAATTTTTTGACTAAAAATCGACTTTGAATTGTTTATAAAAAATGCAATTATTTATCAATCTTAATCACGTGTACTTCCCTGGATAATCTATCTAACAAGTTACAGCCAAATATTTAAGTGATTCCGACAAAAATTGAACGAGTTACAATATACGCCAATTCGCAAAAGATTGTTCCGAGAAAAAACCATTTGAAGTTTCAAAACGCGTTTACTATATAAAATATTCAAAATTTTGACTTGCTAATTCTGTTACTTTTACTCTTCTATCCCAGCACCATATAACTGACTTTCCGAGCGCTTTTTCTCAATTGATCTTCAGATAAAGAGTGCTCATGACATTTAACAGTCCCTGAATAGCGTCATTGTATGTAATAACAGCCATGTTAGTTCCCATATCAACCTTTATGTTGAGAGTTAATCCACACGGCGGCGAATACGTGGTACGCAGGATCCCCACAGGTGTAGTCAAGGTGTGTAAGAGAGACGGAGATATAGGTCGCACAGGTATATTCCGTAAAGACGGTGATCCTAATTTATAACACTGTTCGAAGATCATTACAAAGATCTATACAAGTCCACGATGAATTTTACGACTCTTGAACTTGGATGTTAAATTGTCCCGGTCGAATTTTATTAATCTCAAATTAAGAGATTTTCGGAGTTAAATTGGAAATAACGTACTGAACTATTGTCGCGAGACCGGTGATAATTCCGAAGGGAAATTTAATTGTCGAACCAGACGAAGAATGAACTGAGTGCTTGCTCTTGGTGTGGGCCCCTTTTATATTTTTGCATACAAATTGACGGTCAACGTAAATCGTTACGTAGTCATATTTTCTTATAGGAGAAGGGGCCCTATACTGTTCCCTACTTCCCCTACTCCTTATTCCACTTTATCGATTTTCTCATAAATTTCTGACTCAATCCAGCCTGTGTGTATTTAATACATTCAAATACGTCGCGGGACGTGACACCTCCCCCCTCAGTTCAAGCGCGGGGGCATGGTTTCCACGATCGAATCTTCAGAAGAAGAATAAATTAGCTTATGTTTTAAAGAAATACATTCAAATTCTTTTTCTGATATAATAGCAACAGGCGAATGATAAATATAACATTCATTTCGACGTTTGTTTTTTTTTTTGCATTTTACTATTTGATACATTCCAATATTAACATATTTGTATAGTATGAACTTAACATAAGGTTACATATGATATATTTTTGTTATATACTTAAATACATCAACAATTTTTATGCGTGATTGCGGTATTTAATATTCGTAAATTATAAATAACATGCTGTAATATTTTATATGAAACGTAATTTTATAATGTCGTAGATTAGTGAAAATTTTTAAGGGTTATTTTTATATTTTTTATTACGTAAAGGATTGCGGCAGTTATGAGCTAAATGTCCTCTTCAAAAACCCCTTTAACATGAATTAGTCCATTTTTGTAAAACTTTTTCATTGTTTTTATCACTTATATTAAAAATTTTTGATTCCGTTATTAAGCATTTTTCTAATTTCTCTTCTAAAAATATATATTTCGTGGAAAGTGTTTCCAAGACTTCAGCTGCTGCATTCTGTTTGGCTACTTTCTTTTGGGACGCTGGTTCACCAATACAAGCATGGGTCAAGTTATCTTTAAAAATGTCGCAAGTTGCCTCGAATGGCGGTAGTTCCTGGTGTATTCCAAGCGATTTTACTTTGTACTTTTGTACTGCAAAATCGTATTCAATACTTATTTCATTAAGTATTTGTACTGCGCTAACCTTTGTCAAATCTTTTTCTTGCAGTGCCATTGTCCTTATCTGCAAAAGAATTATCTATTTGAGTTGTTGGTGATTAATTTGATTTAAATGGAAATTAGTTATTATTATCATTAAGAATTATGTATATGGATCATAAATTATTTGTTTTCCGCGTTTGCTAACTCATTGAGATATTCAGTGCAAAGAAAACACTGGTCTGCTCTAAAGCGTATGAAAAAAATTTGCTCTTCGCAGACAGAACATTTTAATATATTAAGATCCGTCGTTACAATATGGAGTTTAAGGAAAGGTACAGATATTTCTGTTTCAAAAAAGGTAATTTTAAATCTGTAACATTCTTTACATGTGAATTTTTGATCTAAAGTATTTTTATATATTTCGATTTCTGGAGAGTAACAACAAAAATGTTTTATGATTATTTGATCGATATACGGTTGGTAGTACTGTCTATCGTTTTCTGGAATTTCGGCTTGAATGGATTCGAAATCTTGCGGCAGCATTTTTCTTTGAACAAATTCGTTATTGAGCTTTGAAATACTAATTAGATTCTAACAGTGTTTTGCTTAAAGAGCATTTTTTAGACATGTTTGGAATTTTATTTATGACTTTACAATCTCTAATATTTTATCGAAAAACATTTGTAACTATGACTTCGTTTCCTAATTGAAGTTGCATTTTATTTTTTAAGAATTGCTCAGTACAACCTTTACAGTCCGTAAAAATATATTGGCGTTGAATGTGTTTTAAATACTTGAAATTGTTTAGAAGATTGAATTGGTATGGTCATAGTAAAAATTAAGTAGTACTAGAAAGTATCTCATTTTAGAAAATGGAATGATCATAGAAAAAAGAGACGTTGGAAAGTGAGAGTCTTCTTTGTTAGATTTAAAGTTCAGGAAGGTATCTGGAAGCATCATGGGATGCCATAAATTTGATACGGCATGGGTTATAGCTTCCGTAAGTTGTGCAGGCAGTGATAGAAAGGATTTGGATATTTCATGCAAGTCCACTAGCCAATTTGCTGCAAGAATTTTATAAATGTAAAAATTTGGGTTAATTTGAGATTTATGCCAGTCTTTGTACATCGTAACGTTGTTGAAATTGGATGAAAGATTTTCAAGTTGTTTAGAAAATGGATTTGGAAGTAGGAACATATTTTCATTAGGCCAATAAAGAGAAGTTTTTTGTCTTATTTTTGACTGTAGAAGAACTTTTTGAATTTGGTGTAAACATGGATCACTATTTATGGGAATATTAGTGATGTTAAGAGCTTGTCCGGATAGAAATGGAATTTCTCCGAGAAAATAATTTATACATTTTTTCATAAATTCAAGCTGTGTGTGGTGATTATATATATTACAGTTATTTGCAATATTTGTAAGTACACAATGTTCATAAAGTATGTGAGAAATATCTACTATTTATATTTTATGTTTTCTGGTTGCAAAATGTCAAAATAAGAGATAAAACTATAATTTTCGGAAAATAGACGTATTTTTGAAATTGGTTCAAAATAAATACCAGAAGAGTGATAAAACTGTGAATTAATATACAAATTTTTTGCTTCAGAAGTAAAAAACAGAATTAACATCAAGTATACGCCAGAAGGTAGTTGGTATAGGAATTTCATTATGCTTCTCGAATGGCGGAAAAAGAAAAAAGAATTAGTATTGGATAAAATTGGATGTTTACACATGGTTTGATTTAGGTCTAGAAGTTTTTTGGAAAAAAGGGGAAAATTGACTACTAAATGTTGTGGAGTTTCGAGGTGGAAGTCGGGGGGAAATTGTGTTAATTTATCAGCTTTAAAAACATTCTGTCAATGGCACTCTTTTGTAGCATGCTTTTGAGTGTTACAATATCTACATGATTTTTTCCATGATACTAATTTTGGTCTTGGATCACTTTGAACACTGATTTTTTGTTTTTCTTTTCCCTTTACAGGTATTATTGTAAAAATCCTCATCGCAAAGATCATAAGATCTAATTAATAGTTGTAGTAGAATTTGGATCAGGATAATCGATGTAATGTGGTAGCGGTAATCCATATTTTATCGTAAAATTTCTCAAAATTTCCATGTGGTTTAAAAGTCCCATAGAGTCTGTTCTACATAACTTTTTTTTGTAACTTCGCACGCGGGTAGACTCATCATAGTAATGCTCCATTGCAGATGATTCCCTGAATCGGTATGGGATATTTATATTAGAACTTATTGTAGTAATTGGGGGGTCTATATCCGCATTTAAAATATTTCTTAAAGCTTTTTCCAGAAAAAGGCGATGTGGTACAAATATTATTTCTTTTTATTTTATAAGGATTTATATTGTTTTTAATGTTGAAAAAATATCCATTATTGTATCTGGATTATTTAGTTTTCTGCTCCATGTGGGAATATTGCAGTAATCTTGCTTAAAAATTCCAGTTTTAAATAAGTATGGCCAGAGAGCTACCATGTCGATAAAATAGGTGTTACGTCACAAGTACGTAAATACTTTATTTGATCGAAGATTCCTCGTTTTAAGTTAGGATCGAATGATCCTCGCTTAGGGATGAGGATAAGTCAATGAAAAGACACAATGATTATAAAGTAAGACAATTTAAGTTTATTTGAATTATAAATTTAATATTATAAAATTCTAAAGTTAAATATAAAAGTCAATCCAAATAACAAATCGATGCATACAATATGGCACGGGCAATTGGTAAAATAACAAACTAACAAGGGAGAGAGAGACAGAGACAGAGAGAGAGAGATGTTCTGTACCTTATTAGTTTCTTAAGTTCACTTCAGTATAATCCTCACAGGTGTGACTGAGATGCGATTCCCACAGGTGCCACACATAAATTCTGCACACAAGATTAGTTTTCCCTTGGCGGCGTGTCCTTTTTATATTATATTTTTTGGTGACGTCACGCATTGCGCAGTCTCCCGCAGCGTGTGACATAGTAATATATCTCTTTTCAATAGGTGGTTTTCTCTCTCTTTTAGTAATTTCTCCAGATTTCTCTCTAGACCTAGCCCGTGCCTATAGTACATTCAAATACGTCGCGGGACGTTACACCTCCCCCCCTAGTTCGAGCGCGGAGGTGAAGCATCCGCGATCGAATCTTTGGAAGATGAATACATTCATTAATGTTTTTGAAGAGATACATTCAAATTATTTTTCTGATATAGTAACAAAATATGAATGATAAACACAACATTCATTTCAGCGTCTGCTTTACAATTTTTTACTATTTTTACTATTTGTTTTACTATTTGATACATTCCAATATCGAACATTTTTTTTTTTTGATGTCATAAAAATTTATAATATCTTAATATTATAATTTTTTTGTTATAAATAATTACAGTTTTTTTTTTAAATAGTATGAACTTAATATAAGGTTACATATGATTTTTTGTCATATAACTAAATACTTCAATGATTTTTTATTTCATATTCGTAAATTATAAATAACATGCTGTAATATAAAACGTAATTTCATAATGTCGTAGATTAGTAAAAGAAATTTTTTTTTTTTCTCAGGAATTATTTTTATATTTTTTATTACGTAAAGAGTTGCGGCAGTTATGAGCTAAATGTCCTCTTTGAAAACACCTTTCACATGCATTGGTCCATTTCTGTAAAGCTCTTCTACCGCTTTTATCACTTATTGTTAAAAATTTTGATTTTGTTACTAAGCATTTTTCTAATTTCTCTTCTAAAAATACATATTTCGTGGAAAGTGTTTCCAAGACTTTAGCTGCTGCGTTCTGTTTGGCTACTTTCTTTTGGGTCGCAGGTTCCCCAATACAAGCATAGGTTAAATTATCTTTAAAATTTTCGCAAGTCGCTTCAAATGGTGGTAGCTCTTGTTGTAACCCTAGCGATATTACAATATATAGGATTTTTATCTATATTAGATATACATCTTGGTGGGTGACAAAATGTTTGGAATTCATTTTGATAACATGCATTGAGGAAATTTTCATTTGTTGTAAAGTATGATTGGTTATTTGAAGAAATAGCGAGATAAAAATTTTGAGGTTTTATGTAAATAGAGGAAATTACGTCAGTATTGAAATTGAGATGTATTGGAATTGGATGTGGTTTAAATAATTGGAATTCTTTAGCAGATGGGATTGGTATAGTCATAATAAAAATCAAGTACTTATAAAATAAGAAGTATTGTAGTTTAGAAAATGGAAGGACCATAGAAAAAAGGGATGTTGAAAGGTGTGGGTCTTCTTTGTTGGATTTGAAGTCTAAAAAGGTATCAGGAAGTAGCATAGGGTGCCATAAATTAGTTGCGGCATGGGTAATAGCTTCTGTAAGTTGGTCAAGGAGTAATAGAAAAGATTGAGAAATTCCATGCAGGTCTTTGAGCCAATTTGCTGCTAATATTCGATATAGGTGAATTTTTTGTACGTCATAATGTTGTCAAGTTTTGAAGAAAGATTTGTAACTTTTTGGAAAAATGGGTTTGGGAGTAGAAATAAATTTTCTTTGGGCCAGTAAAGGGAGGTTTCCTGTCTCATTCTCAATTCTAAAAGTACTTTTTGTATCTGTTGCAGGAATGGATCATTAGTTTTAGAAATATTCTTGATATTACGAGCTTGTCTAGATATAAATGATATTTCTTCAAAAAAATAGTTGATTCGTTGTTCTATGAAATCAAGTTGCGTCTGATGATCGTATAAATAACAATTATCGGCAATATTTGAACGTATGCAATATTCACATAATATATGTGAGAAATCTCTTATTTTGTATCTAAGTACGTCTGGCTGAAAGACATCAATATAAGATAAAAATGATATTTTTCAGAAAAAAGACGAACTTTTGAAGTCGGTTCAAAATAAATCCCTAAAGAATGAGAAAATTGTGAGTCTATGAACTATTTTTCTGCTTTGGAGAAAAGGAGTGGAATTAAAATTAAATACACTCTGGATGCTAGTTGATTAAGGAAATTCATTAGGTTTCTCGGAAGGCTGAAAAAGAAAAGTAGGATTGATATTGAAAAAAATAGGATGTTTACATATGGTTGGAATTAGGTCTAGAAGTTTTTTGGAGAAAAGGGGAAAAAAGTCTACTAAATGTTGAGGAGTTTCTTGGTGGAACTGGAGGGGGAAATTGGGTTGATTTGTCTACTTTAAAAATATTTCGTCTACGGCACTCTTTTGTGGCATGCATTTGAGTGTTACAAAATCTACAGGAATTTTCCCAAGGTATTAATTTTGGTCTTGGATCGGTTTGAATACTTTGATTTTTGGTTTTTTGCATGTTTTTATCATCATTATTATAAAATTTTTCGTCGCAAAAATAGTATGATCTCATTAGTAGTAACAATAATTTTAATGCTGCTCTATTTTCAGCTAATTCGCTAGTAGGGCCGGCTTGTATAACAAAATGTTCATTTATATTAATTTGTGCAAAAAAAAAAATGACTTTATTTTCGAATTTGGGTCAGGATAGACTGTATATTGCGGTAACGGCAATCCATATTTTATCGTAAAGTTTCTTAAAATTTCTACATGATTTAAAAATCCCATGAAGTCTGTTCTGTATTTTTTTTTTGGTAACTTGGTACGTATGTAGGCTCGTCGTAGTAATGCTCCATTGCAGTTGATTTCCTGAATCGGTATGGAATGTTTATATTAGAATTTATTGTACTGGTTGGGAGGTCTATATCCGCATTTAAAACATTTTTTGAAGTTTTTCGTAGAGAAAGATGATGCAGTAGAATTATTATTTGTTTTAATTTTATATGAATTTGTATTTTTAACACGGTTGTTATTTGAAGTAATAGATTTTGTTATTTGGCTACTCGTTGAAGGTTTTGGATCGTTTACAGATGATTCCTGAATTGTTACATGCAAATGTTCTAGTGAGTTTATCAAACTTAGTTCACATTTCTCGTCTTTATGTGAAAAAGGATTAATAACTTTTATGGCAGCAAAATCCTTAACTGTTACTATCGAGTTTGCTATTCCTATTTGTTTAATGTTGTTAATGAAATAAATTGCTATGTATGTTGAGTCTTTTGATGAGGTTTTTATTCGTAATACTGTATACTTTGGATACTCAAATTTATTTTGAGCGCAAATTTCGTTTAATTTTTTGCAATTTTTACTAATAGAATTTGGTTGGACGTTTTGATTTGTTTCCTTTGATTCATTAATTAAGGCATTATATAAATTTTGTGCTACCTTTTGCTTTACATTTTCTTTATCTTTGCCACTATTTATTATTATATAATTTTTATATTGTAAATTAACGTGAAATAGACATTCATTATTATTGGTTTGTTCAATGAGCATCTCATAAATGAGGGGTGGATCTCCTCTTTGTTGAATAATTTTGTTTAGTAAGGTTGTAAAAGGAACATGCGACATTCTGAAGATGTTAGATTTGGATAGAGTAGTGGGTTCTACTAAGTTCTTCTTTTAGTTCAGAGTGAGGATAAAGAGTTGTGTTTGTATTATTGTGATCTTTACCTGAAGTAGTATTTGCGTAATACGATGGACTTTTAGGTGCCTCTTTCGAGCTTTGTGGCGCTGAAGCTGTTAGCAGTTCTTGATGGCTCTCAGCAGGAGGTGCAGGAGGTCGATGGGAACCTAAGTGTGATAAGAGGTTAGTGACCGAATCCCAGAAGGCTCCTAGTAGATGGAGAGACCATCCAAATAATCTGTGTAGTGCATATCCATGAATAATGGTATCCGCTATCAATTTAATCCCTCTAATTATTATTATTAATCCAATTAGGCCTGCACTAGTAGTTCCAAAACTTGTAAAAATTGTCCAAAATTTACCCCATGCGGATTCAGCAATTTTTTCAATTACATCTTCATTAAATAAATTCGTTAATGATATTCCTTGACTAATAGTTGGATGTCCTGTTATTTCTCTAGCTAAAGAATTTAGAATCATTGGTTTTTCTGCGGGAAACATAATATGATCTCGTAGTTTATCAAAATCAGATTGATTACCTCTAAATATTCGTAGTTGTAGATAACATTCTTCAGTTTTGCGATATTTTACTTCAACCGGTATACATTTTACAATATGTACTACTTCTCCTGCAATTACTGACATATGTCCTGGGACTTTCATTAAATGATATGCAAATTCGTCTGGTGATTGGGTTGCTATGGTTAATGTATTTCTAAAAAATAGCTGTTCAAGTATGCATCGTTGAGTAAGAACATCGTGACAAAGTCTATTTACTTCAGTGCGTATATGTCGTTCCACATATATAAATTTAGAGTTAACGTTTGTAAAAATGTCCATATTTTGAACTTCTAAATGTTTATTTTCTAAAAATGAATTTCCAGGTCTGGTTCCAAAAATTAATAATTTTGTATGTTCGGTTTGTATTGAAACGTAACTGCAAACTGGTTTTCTTGTTTTTTCAGCCAGTATGAAGGTTATATCTTCAGTCGTTAAAGAATAAAAGGTTTCAGAATTGTCTTTCGTGTTGTCATATGTTTTATGTGCTGGTCCTTCATATATAATTTCATATTTGTTAAAATTACATACGTCATTAGGTAGCGTATCCCAGAATGTTTGTCCATATTCTACGTCTGTACAGAATGTGTCTGAAACTGTGCATTTTATTCCAGATCCTAATGCAATTTTATTTGAATTTAAATGAATAGTTGCGTAATGTTCTTGTAAAGTTATTTTAAATATTGCTTGGACTACGACATTATTCCATGTTCCGTATGGGTCAGAAAATTGTGTACTAGTACAGTCTCCATTAGGTGTTACAGAACCTGCTAAAGTAACGCTATGAAATGAAGTTTCATTTACTTTTAACTTTAATATCTGAAGAAAATGGGTTACTAAAAATGTTCCTATTGTGTGCAGTTGATTACATTGATCTCGTGTAACATCATGTATATATTCACTGTGGCCATTTGCTACTATGGAACTGTGAGAATGCATACCACAATGATAGATGGCGCGTCGAATTTCTATTTTGCATTGTATTACTTTTGTATTTGAAAATCAAGTTAATTGTAAAAGTTTTATATAAGTTCTTTCAACATGTACTTGAGATCGAGGTAGATCACATTCTCCAACCTCTAGTAAAGATAATGTAATATTTGATAGATTTAAACGGCAATCGAATCCTATGATGGCGTAGACTGTTGTTATATAGTTGAAGTTGCAAGTGAGCAGTGCCAAAAGGAAGCCTCGTAATCCCATCTCTGGAAAAAGGAGGTTCCAATTAGCAGCTTATTTTGCTTTGTAATATAAGAATAGAAAAATGTTTTATCGTTACATATGTATATTTGTGAAGTTATTGATTTACTTTTTGTATTCTGCGTTCCTAGTTCATTATATCCAACATGTCGGCTATGGCAATGTGATTTCATAGCCATAAGCTGAGAATTAAATTTTTATATGCGTCCGGTTCTTTTGTTTTGATTGTTGAAAAAATATCTTTTATTATTTCTGGATTGTTTAGGTTTCTGCTCCACTTGGGAATATTACAGTCGTCTTGGTTAAAAATTCCAATTTGAATTAAATATGGCCAGAGAGCTACCATGTCGATAAAACAGGGAACTATTTCAATGAGATCATCTATGCGTTTGCGATGAATTTGTTCCATTATATCTGGAATAATGTGTTATGTCTGAAATTTCATTTTTATTTTGTTTTATATATATATTTTTTATTTTATGTGTAAGATATATATTTTTATAATTAAAGTAAAGATATTTTGTTTCATTTTAATTAATTTTGTACTTGCACATGTGATCGTTTTAGTCTATTAATGTGAACTACAGTAGGTTTGCCTTTGTAGCTTATTTTGACATTCTCTTTTCCTAACACTTCCAATATTTCATAAGGCACTGTATAATGGCTGTCAAGTTTTTTAATTTTACCTTCTTTTAATAAAAATACGTTATCTCCAATTTTTACTTCTAAAGGATTTATTTTCTTATCATAATATAATTTCGATTTTTCTTTTGCTGAAATAAGATTCTCTCTTGCTTGTGTTCGCATTTCATGTAGTTGTGTTACGAAATTAACTAAATAATATGTTATTAAATATGTTATGTAATAATATTGTTATGTAATAATATGTTATTAAATAATAATATGTTTGTAATTTTTCTTGTTTTTATAAAGGTTCACTGGAAGGTTCAAGAGCCAGTTTACCAAAAAGCAATTCATAGGGTGTGCATTTTGTGCCTTCATGTACACTAGTATTATACCAGAACATTGCTAGTTCAAGCCAATTATCCCATTCTGAATTTTTTGCAACCAATTGTTTGAGATATTCTCCTAAAACACGATGTGAACGTTCTAATGAGCCGTTTGATTGAGTGTGAAAAGCTGTGGTACGAAATTGTTTAAGTCTAAAACATTTTGCCAATCTTTTCAATAAATTACTTTTAAAACCTCTGCCTTGTTCAGTAAGTACTCATTTCGGTGATCCAAATATGCAAATAAATTTTTTACGAAAGCATCTGCTATCGTACTAGTGTGATGTCTAAAGTCACATAAGTTTTAAATTGTCAGAAGGATAATTTAAAAAGATTGTTTTTCGAGTCTAGAGTTTTCACTCTAATAACTCAGGAACCAACATTTTATTGGTTTGGCAGAGTGAATATATAACAAATTTCTTTCTTATCCCAGGGGAATTATTCAAAATTGGAAATGTATCCATGATTCGTAAAACGCCTTACAGTTCTTTCAATTGTTGATTTTGAGACAGGATTTAACCCTTCTCCATTACGAAAAGTGCGATTAAAAAGCAAACGAACTTGTACATAAGGTCGAACTCGATCTCCCCAACCACGCATCATTAATACAGATACCCTCTCTCGTTCCGAAAGTCTAGCTTGCGCCATAATAATCTTTTAGCGAAAGATAGTAAGTATGTACTCGTAATACGTGAATTTAGTTTCGATTCGTAATATTCGTATGGAGATAGAAAAACGGTATAGGACTTATGGTATCGCCTTAGGTATTGACTTAGGTATCGAAAAACGGTATATGACTTATCGATATAACTCTTTGGGGAGGAACAGAACTCTCACCCGAACTCCTGGAACTTTTAATGAAAAATTTCCTATACATATGATTTTACAATATTAAAAACGCTGTAACTAAGATGAATACAGAGCTTACCAATGAATTTCTCGTTGAAATTTACTTCAGGAATTACACTGACCTCTTGGAAAATGTTGTTAATTTCAAATAACCTTTAACTGACCTGGAACGTTACAATTGACCTATGACTTGGTTACGTACTTGAACGTAGTATTTTTCGCTCTATCGATTGCAGATATGAAAAAAGGGGGTTTTCATTTTAAAAAAACAAATTTGACCTTCAAAGGTCAAAGGACTTCAAGGTCAAAATGAAGGTCACCATTGAATTCCTCGTTGAAATTTACTTCAGGAATGACCTTCACTTTTTTGAAAAATATTTTACCTGAGGAAATATCCAACCGTCCCGGGACTTTTTAGACACCCTGTATATAGAGGTAGGCACAGGCTGGTTGGTACTTGGGCGAGAGAGAGGCAGGCAATAGAGAGAGTGCGGAAAGCGGGAGAGAGAGGGAGAGGGATTGGGAGTGTGAGTGGGGGGGGGTCAGTACCTTTATGTAGAGAGTTAATCAACACGGCGGTGAATACGTGGTACGCAGGATCCCCACTGGTGTAGTCAAGGTATGTGAGAGAGACGGAGATATAGGCCGCACAGGTATATCCCGTAAATACGGTGATCCTAATTTATGACACTGTTCGAAGATCTTTACAAAGATCCATACAAGTCCACGATGACTTTTACGACTCTCGATTTTGGATGTTAAATTGTCCCGGTCGAATTTTATTAATCTCAAACTAAGAGATTTTCGGAGTTAAATTGGAAATACCGTACTGAACCATTATCGCGAGACCGGTGATAATTTAGAAGGAAAATTCAATTGTCGAACCAGACGAAGAATTAACTGACTGCTTGCTCTTGGTGTGGGCCCCTTTTATATTTTTACATACAAATTGACGATCGGCGAAAATCGTGACGTAGTCATATCTTCTTATAGGAGAAGGGGCCCTATACTGCTCCCTACTTCCTCTACTCCTTATTCCCATTTATCGATTTTCTCATAAATTTCTAACTCAATCCAGCCTGTATGTATTCAATAGATTCAAATACGTCGCGGGACGTGACACCTCCCCCCTCAGTTCAAGCGCGGGGCACGGCTTCCGCAATCGAATCGTCGGAAGAAGAATACATTAATTTATGTTTTAAAGAAATACATTCACATTCTTTTTCTGATATAATAGCAACATGTGAATGATAAATATAACATTCATTTCGACGTTTGTTTCACAATTTGTATTTTTTTCTTTTCACTATTTGATCCATTCCAATATTAACATATTTGTTGGATGTTGTAAAAATTTATATAATCTTAATATTAAAATTTTTGTTATCAATTATTACATAGTTTGTTTTTTAAATAGTATGAACTCAACATAAGGTTACATATGATTTTTTTTTTGTTATATACTCAAATACATCAATAATTTTAATGCGTGATTGCGATATTTCATATCAGTAAATTATAAATAACATGCTGTAATATTTTATATAAAACGTAATCTTATAATATCGTAGATTTGTGAAAATGTTTAAGGGTTATTTTTTTGCGGCCGTTATGAGCTTGATGTTCTCTTTGAAAATACCTTTAAAATGAATTAGTCCATTTTTGTAAAGCTTTTTTATTGTTATTATCACTTATATTAAAAAATTTTAATTCCGTTTTTAAGCATTTTTCTAATTTCTCTTATAAAAATTTATATTACGTGGAAAGTGTTTCCAAGACTTTAGCTCCTGCCATCTGTGCTTGTACAGCGGTTTCATATGCAAAGACCTATTAATTTTATATTCTGTGATTTTGGTCTCAAATTTGAATTTAGCTACATGAAAAACCTTTTAAAAGCATTCACTTTTTGAATCAGTCAACTGATTCCAGTTCAAATATGAAATCCACCCCTCACATGCAAGGACTAAGAACAATTTTAGGTTCGCCATTTTTAATTTTAGAATCCCAACCTTAGGTTTGGATTCAGCGATATCCAAAACCCGTCAAAAGCGTCTCGCCCATTAAACCACTTGACTCATTCCACTCAATAACGGAAATTGCCCCTAATATACAAGAGGTACTTACTACACTCAAATTTCAGCCTCCACAGATGTAAAAAAAATGCGTGTCGATTATTTTCCCTAACAGTACAAATTTTCAAAGTTCTATCAAAATTGGCGAGTGACAGTTTCCTAGGTTTACTTGTTAGTAATGATAGCCACGAGGACATGAAGAGAAATCTCGAATTCCGTGAATAATAATCAAATTTGTATTTTACAAAGACTGCTATAGCTTGAATAGTCTTCACGTGTGATAAATGATTTTGAATATTTTGTTTCTTTTTTTCAAATTCGAAATAACCGTACGTTACAATGAGAATACATGTTAATCACGTGCTTTCATGCAGATTTGAAAAACTGGCTATCACCATAGGAGAATCAATTATTATATATAGGCCTCAGATTCACCTCCTGTGCTTGTCATTATTTCGCAATCGAAACGGGGTCACACAATTTACTTCTTAATCACCATACAGTAAACTTCTTGGACTGTCCCTTCGATACATTAAACTAATTTCAGATATGAGCCTTATCCTTTTTCTGATTGATGCGTGCTACGATTTTTTCGTGAAAACTGAAATCTTGATACTAGGTAATAAAAGCTATACGAAAGTAGAGGTTAGAATAGTAATTTATAAATTGTTGAAATGTCTTCCGTTCCTCACATTTTTATAACTCCTACAAAATTTATCCAGCATGTTTTGAATATCTAAAACTATTCTGCAATATTTCTCAGAGGCAACAGCAGCTATAAACGTCCTCTGCCACAGGTTTGGCATAATAATTTTCCTTACTTTCAGACTAGAAAAGTATATATAACTCACCTCTTGCTATGCGTAAGACACGCATTACTCTAACTATAGTGGGATTAATCGGAATAACTTTTGATTCAACTTCCTCAAGGATAATTCCAACAATTGACAATACTACAATTCCAACGTCGAGCTGATTCCATCTGAAAGAAAAATAACACTGTTGGGAAATTGATATCAGATAAACTCCACTTTATTTAAAGGGAGGGCTATTCACCTAATTTTTGGCTTACATGTCAGGTTTTTAAGATTTTTTAAAACGGAATAAAAAAATAGGTGTAATCTTTTTTTGGAAAACAAGTGACACATGTTTTCATTAAATTTTTGACACTAATATCGAATACGCATCTGGATATTATAATAAGTCTAATAATTTTCGAAAATATCGCAAAAAATGAGGATAAACCGCTAAAATCGGGTTTATTTAAAAACTTCACACTGAAGTTGAATAGTTTATTACGTGCCTAGGAGCACAATGAGGGTTATTACGCAACAAGCGACAATGGTCGCGGGAGTACGAAGCCAAGGCGCGATCAGTCCTGCGAGAATTTTAAGCGTGTCTCGTAATTTCCCGAATTGTGTGCATTGGCACGTATTCTATTTTATGTGACTTCGGTGCGTATACGAGTTTTTATGCGTACCGTGGAATCTGATCTAGTATTGTAGTTGTTTGCGGCGCTAGCCATTACACTTTATATTTCGCGACTAGTCACGGCCATTTTGATTTTATCGATCTTGTGTAGTAGAAGCGTATTGTAATAGAGCATGCGCAGTTCCAATGTACAAGGCTGTGTCAGTAGGGTGCAAACGCTGTACGAAGAAGAAGAAGAATAAGAAGAAGATTACGCTTCGCTGTATGGCTGTAGGCGCATGCGCAGTTCAATTATTACATTATATTCCTCTGTAGCAAAATACACAACATTGTGCGACTCTAAACTGTAGCGGAAAAACGAGTTTCCGCGCCGGAGGCACATAAAATAAATTTCTGTATAAAATTATTGGAATTATTAACCTCGAGCAGAGAATCATGCCCAAGCCTGTCTGTGTCACTTGTAGGTCAGAAGTCGAGCGTAATATGCTCGATAGGCTCCTGACTTTGACTTTACTTTGCAAGTATCAAATGTGACAAGTTACCTAAAGGAAGAGGTTAGATTTCACAGGCACCTATTCCCAACGGGCATATCAGAAGTTTTGTTCACACCAAGGAGAGGAGCTCGTCGTCGAACCGTTGACAGGTTGTCGACAAACTTACCTGTGCGACGAGGTTAATTCCGCCAATAGCTACGTGGCGGCGCTGAAGATTGGCATACCTTCGCCATCTGTTACTCGCCACTACGAATTTGATGCTAATGTTGGTAGCGTCATTAAACTATGTGAGCACTACCGCCTTCCGAAGCGATCTCACCATTTTTTAATCCATTCTCTGTTCGACGTTCGGTCCGATTGCTGGTAAGAAGCCAGATTACCTCCGGGTCTTTGTCCTAAAAAAAACAAGGAAAACGCGGGGAGACTCGAAGATGTCTGGGCGAGGAAGATGGCGAGAACACCGCAGGATCGTAGGTAGCTTACGATTGTCTCTTTTTACCTTGTGATTAAAAAAAAAACTTGTTCGAATTGTGTGGTGTGCATGGCAGTAGCACCTTGCCACGAAGATTTCAAGGCGATAGGCCCTTCGCGCAAATGAAGCGGCTGGTGGTGCCACAGGTCATAGGCCTCCAGTGGCGAGTGAAGTACCCCCCAAGAGACGGAAGGACTCTAAGGACACCCCCCTCCTCCCGGAAGGGATGAGGAGCTCAAACAGGCCCAAGCTGGAATGCCTACCATCGAATACAAAGCTGTCAGGGGTCGGGCTTTCGGCTGCTCAGAGGACCAATCTTCTGACGGTGATAGTGGCGGAAGTCTGTTACCCGGAGTCGGTCCTGTCGAAAGAGCAGTTCGAACTCTTCAGGGAGGCCGTGACCGTGGCTCTGGATAAAGAACCGGCCAGCAATTGTCCGAGATTTGAGACTTCCTTTTCTAGGGGAGGAGTATTTATTTTTGTGGCGTCAAACCCAGAGTCTAAAGCATGGTTTACCAAACCGGTGGCCGAGCTCAGGATCTGGGAAGGCGTTAACCTGAAAGTGAGCGGGGTGGAGATACTCCAAAAGATGCTAAAGGCGACAGCTTGGATCTCCGGGGAACCGGAGGACCCGGCTGTCGTCCTACGGCGTCCGGAAGGGTTCAACCACTCGCTGAGAACATCATCCTTTCGTATTGTCAGGCATGAGACATCTCAGGAGGCTAACGCGACGATTGGATTTAAATATCTCCAAATCGTTCAGGTCCCTGAGTCTCAGGCGAGAGCTTTAACAGGCTTTAACGACAGGCCCTTCTACCATCTCGGCCAAATTACCTTTAGGGTAATCACTCGAGAGGAGGAGCTTGCCATGGAAACGGAGAGGCCGGAGCAGCCCTAAATGGCTGAATTCGGCTCAACCATTATCCATCCTAACTTGCATCAAAGCAAAAGCGCTTCGGCGGTTTTACAGAAAAGCATAGCTGTGATCCACACAGGCATCTCACTTATCCAAGAACCTTGGATGAACAAATATGGAATTATGGGATTCGGGGGGGGGGGGGATTTGTAACCTAGTCATAGGATCGGCATACTTTTCTTATGATAGTGCATCCTATCCACCCGAGGAAGTCAGCTCACTAGTGGACTACTGTAAGGAAAGAGGCCTGCCCCTGCTCTTGGGGTGCGATGCAAACTCCCACCATAAACTGTGTGGTAGCACGGACACCAACAGAAGAGCTGAGCACCTAGTGGATTATCTAATCACTACTGACTTGGGTATTCTAAATACAGGATTTCTGGTTCTACATGGGACAGAAACCCGAGAAAAACAAACTGGGAGTGCTATTCCACAGACCTAAAAACTGCTGCTGCGCTGGTCCTGGCGAGCGTCCCGCCAATTGACTTATTGGCGGAGGAAAGGAAAGAGACCTTTCAGCTCCCTAAGGAGCTCACCTGCGTAACCAACCTGCAGGAAATTGCTCGTGCGAAGGAGGCCATCCGCAAGGATGGAAGGCGCAGCCTCTTCGAAGAATGGCAGACGAGATAGCATGGTGACCAATCCGAGAGATGGACACACCGTCTAATCCCGGAGCTCACCACCTGGCTGGATAGAAAGCACGGTCAAGTCGGCTTTTACCTGGCGCAAGCACTTGCAGGCCACGGCTGCTTTAATGCGTACCTGAAGTGCTACAAGAAAAGAGACGACGAGTCGTGTAGCTACTGCGGATCCCTTGTGGACTATGCAGAGCACACACTCTTATTTGGTGCCAGGTGGGGCGTGGCAAGAGAGGCTGTCGGTCGGGAAGAGGGCGCACAACTCACCCCTGGCACGACGTTCCGGTCTGAACGAAAATGGATACTTATCGAGTCATTCGTCACTCTGGTGATGAAGACGAGGGAGCTCGATGGACGTGCCTGCACCCGCGGTCCTGCGTCGTGGGCGGACTTGGCTTTCCGCGTCGTTTGGGGGAGAAATCGCTTTATTCCTTCACAAGCTGGCGCGGCTAGTCGGTCTACCTAACGGGCGTGTGGCCGCGGATGGAAGTCCCGGGCGAACGGATGACGGAAAAGTCGTGCGCGACTTGAATCAAGAAGGTGCGGGAGACCCACTGATGGAATGGGAAGCTTGACAAGTTCCATAAAAAACCAGAGAAAGGTTCAGAAGTGCCAAGAAAGGCAATAGGGAAGAACTATGAAACTTATCCAATGCAACTAGTGATGCATACAGAAGGGCCGACCGCTGACCGTGACCCAATTGGGAATACGTGGGTGGCTGGCCCATGAGATCACCTCCCAGCCAGGGTTTGATGGGCCTTGAAGTCTTTTAACCCCTTCAAGTCCCCAGGTCTGGATGGCATTTACTGGGTCCTCCTACAGAGGGCTGGAGACCCCATCATAGGGCCGCTAGTGAGACTTGATAGGGCCAGGCTATTTCTGGGTTACGTCTCAAAAGCTTGAAGAGGGACAAAGGTCATTTTTATACGTAAATGAGGCATAAACGGATGGAGTCCCCGAAGGATTTACGACCAATCAGCCTTACCTCCTTCGTACTGAAAACCGTTGAGAGACTCGTAGAGAGATACATCCGCGATAAGATCGTGACGGCAAAACCAGAACGCATAGATCAGCATGCCTATAGGGCCAGTCGCTCCATCGAAACAGCCCTGAGAACAATGGTGAATCTGATTGAGGATTTTTTAAGGGTAATTATCTGTTACTTTTTGATTTCCATTTTATTGATAATAGCCGTGTGTAACAGTTTTAAATAACGTTAAATTAATTCTAAATCATAGGTTGATAAATAAGGTCGATTTAGTAGAGTTCCGTTGTCACTGATAGTGATACACTCTTCTAATGATTACCATAATCGACTGAAATGATTTGGAAAGATCACGAAAACTGTTAAGCATATGAACAAGCGACTTTCAGCTTACTGTTTAACAGGATTTAGAGAAGGAGTATCGATTTATTTAGTGCTGAAATGTTTATTGGTATACAAATAGCGTTGCTACAAAGATAAGCCTGCAAAAACGAATCGCTTCATGGCTGACGTGATTTGACGTGATTGTTGTATCTAAAACAAACAATTCAACCAGATTTATAAAGAGTATGCATGTCGCTATCGTCAGAACTCAAAATTATAGAAAATATTATTAATTAACAAATTGGCGCCACTTGAAACTCTGAATTTTGATTTTGAACTAACTTTTTCTTTTAAATTGAACTGAAAAATATAAATAAACAAAAGTAATTTCGATGAATTGTGCTTGGTGCGTTGGCAATCGTACGCACCTGCCCTATCGCATTCGGTGCGTTTCCGGAGTTTCCCCGCTGCGCCCCGCTAAGGGCCTTTCGAGACTGCCTAGATTCGTTGACACCTCTATACGGGGTGTTTAAACTATCATTCCGATAATATACACCATTCTGAACGAATCCACGATCATGTAATCTTTGATCACAGTGTCGGGCGTTATAATCGTGCCTATTATAATCGTGGGCCTGGTTCGCACCAATATGGCTCGTAAGAGCATAGTTACGCCCTTTGTGACGAGCCACGATCTTTGATTTTTACACGATTTCATTTTCTGAGGGTGATGGGATTAAGTTCCTTGCATTATTTATCATTTTTATTATCGCATATTCGACTTTAGATAAATTTTCATTGGTAATGTGTCTTCCAAATTTTAATCCTAAACTAATCTGGAAGCATACATTCTCATTCCAATATTTGTTTATAAATTTTTCTCTGAAAGAGCTTACAGTTTCATGCTCCAAGGAAACCAGCTCCCACCACTCTCTTGCAATACCTTCTAAACATGCGAAAATTACATAATTAAAATCACTAGAATTTACATCGATAGCACAAATACAGCGTTCAAAATCTCTCATAAATCGCATTGGCCTTTCACGCTTATGTCCTGAAAATTTAGACATGCGATTAATTTTCAGACATGGCGAGGCTGCCGAAGAACTTCCCTGGTTTCTTTCTAGTTTATTTTCTAAAACGAAATGGTGGTCTCCAAGATGCTTTAATCTTTTTTCATGCACCATTTAGTAATGAGTAATAGTAATGAGATCTACACTTAAGCAGTGAAGTTCTTCAGAAGCCTCACTTAATGCATTGACTTTAGCTTCCACTCGATTTGCATTCTTTCCTGATTCTGAATTTTTAAATTCGCATTCCACCTTACGAATTTGCTCGCAGCTATCCATTCAACCCGCAATTAAATCTGTAAATTAGTTAAATTTTTTTGCCGTATTATGCTTTAAATCAGATACATTCTTGGAATTTTTCTTTACTATGTTTATTACTTTAGCCTGATTATTCGCAACACTTTTTATCTTTACACCCATTGATTTCAATTTTAACAACATTTCATCTAATTTGGCTATATCTTCTTCGTCTGAATCAATTATTGTTACAGCTGCCGCTGCTTGGGTCGTATTTCTTAAATGTTCACCCATATTAAAATTTCTAGCCATCAAGGACTGAGACTGTTTCAGTATTTTCTTAACTGTTTCGTTGTGATTGGCCATTTTGTAACCTTGTTAAAAGAAAATGTAAATAATAATCAGAAAGCTTTTATTTCAAGTTCATGAGTTGTCCTGGTTTGGAACAACACATTAATAAAAAAAAATGTACAATGAATTCTATTTAAATCGCTTTTGCCTTATTAACTCTCGAAGTTTCAATCTCAAATAGATCAGACGAAATGAATATCTGTGTATATTAAAAAAAATAGCAAGAAACTGGAAGAGTTCGATATGTTAATTTTTATTTTATTTATAACATATTAATGTTATGACCCGAAGGGTGCGTGAAATAATCCATACACAATTCATAGGAAAATCAGATATATTTATTCAATAGGCCTTATTTAGTACATACTTTCCGTAGTTGACTTAACGATTGAACAATGTTCATTTACCCCTGTGGGTTTAATACTGTAATTGCCTATCATCTTATTATAACTTTATTTTCGAGTCTCTTATTCGCAGGCTCTTTAGAAGATATGGCGCTTATACCACTATCTCGTGGTTTCATGACGAACTATCCTATGCTATTAAGCTTTTTTAATTAATCTCTTGAACACATTTCCGCGGTAGGCCAGTGATAGTGAAAATATGGACAACTAAGCCTACTTGGACGTCCAGATGACGTTCGCAAGCATTAAATAAAAAGTACAGATTCAATCACTGGTATCACCGAAAATCATCTAGAAGCCTATATGGCGTCGATTCACACGTAATTATCTCAAATCCCTTAGGAGCCAATATGGCGTCGACTCACGTGCAATTATCGCAAATTATATAAGAACTAACCCTCCACAACTACTGCCATCAGTCGTACACGAGAAGATTCCCTAGAAGCCAATATGGCGACCGTTAATGGTCCTACCCACCACTTTATCACCGATACAATATGGCGACGACTCACCCTAACCGTTTCGCGTTACAAACAATTTCGCTGATATGTCGGCATCTTACCACTATCCAGGAGCCAAAATGGCGTCCTTTACATAAAATCAGTCGGCGTATTTGGTGGCGGCAAATATTAAGCATGGAAAACAGAAATGTAGTTGAGCATAAACAAATCAGCATGCATGGCAGCCGGGAAGGCGTGCACCAATCATATTTTAATATTAATCATCATGGCAGCCTGAGGCAGTATACACTATGGGCAGGTAGTGATAGAGATGGCAGCCTGGGCAGCGTACACCTCTATTAAGGATGGAGTGTACCGCGTCTACGCCTGGGGCAGCGGACTTGAGCACGGGGGAGGTACAAAAGAAGATAGTGGAGCCTGAGGCAGCGTTCCCACTGAAAAACGGACCTACCATTCTCCTGGAGCCAAGATGGCGTACCCAGCGAGTTGATCGCTAAAGACTAAATTATAATGTGGGAATTCTTCCAGAGTCGAGATGGCGTACCTGGAAGATTCTCCTTAAAAAATATAACCCTTGATGACTCCTTGGTGGCCCTTTGGCTGCTTCCTAGGTGTCTGTAGGGTTGTGACGTCCTGGCTGGAGGTCCTGAGACCCCGGCTGGTGGTACCGCTGAGAATTGAGTGCGCTCGGTTATAGACACGCGGTTTCGGATCTAAAGCGGGTGAGCTTGCGCTGCGAGCCTAGCGGAGACTGTCGGTACCACTACCCCTGAGTTCCTACTGCGCCGCGTGTACACTATATCTTTAGTATATCGTGGGCGCCATCAGCTGACGTGAATTGTGACCGTTTCAAAACACTTTATCTTATGATATAGAATTTGAGAAGTCTCAAACCCAAACTTGTGACGAATTGTGAAAAGAAATATTATGAAGGAAATTCTTATACGAGACGGAAATTTATCAATAAATCAGATAAAGAAAGAAGACAATAGAACCAATCAACAATACTTCCATAAGCCGAAGAACTTCTATACCTCAGTTTGGGATGAAATTTACATGCATAGAACCGTTGGGACAGACGAAAATTTTATGACTTCAAGGTTAATAAAAAATGTTCGTAAAAAACTCTTCTCATATTTTAACCCTACATGTGCAAAGTCCGCAAAGATTGCATATACCAGGTCTAGAAGTATGAAACCGGAATTTCCCTATAGATGGTGCTTGCCATCAGTTTAGGGACCGTACGACCGCTTCTGCAACGCCATCTTCTCCCTCTGGCAGCTAAGAAAGATTTTCAGTAGACAACAACCTAAGTTCGATATACCAGTGTGTTTACTACAAGCATCAACATGTCAAGTTTTGCGCCTACGAACTACGATTTGCGGATAGCACTGGTTTTTTGTTATCACTTGAAGAAAACTGTTGCAGAATCGCATCGAATGCTTGTCGAAGCTTACGGTAAACATACTCTTGGCAAAACACAGTGTTTTGAGTGGTTTAAAAAATTCAAAAGTGGTAATTTTGATGTGAGAAACGAAGATCGTGGAAAACCACCGAAAAAGTTAGAAGACTGGGATCAGAAGGGTGTTATCTATTATGAGCTGCTAAAACCTGGTGAAACTGTCAACACGAATCGCTACCAACAGCAAAGGTCGATTTAAATTGAGCGTTACAAGAAAAACGACCGGATTATCGAAGAACGCAACACAAAGTAATTTCTTTTAACGATAATACCCCATCACACACAGTGAAACGGGTCAAGGAAACGATCGAGAAGTTCAGTTGGGAAATACTGGCACATGCCGCTTATTCTCCAGATTTGGCTCCGTCGGATTACCATCTGTTCGTATCACTGGGCCGCGCTCTTGCTGAACAACGCTTCACTTCGTATGAAAATGTACGAGAATGGCTGGATAACTGGTTTGATTTAAAAGACGAACAGTTTTATTGGCGTGGCATTCATCACCTTCCGGAGAGGTGGGAAAAATGTGTAGATATAATGTGTAAGTGTGTGTATACGAGGGTTTCCTGCACAGCCTTTCAATGTACTCAATGTACTCATTGTCTTGATAAGTTTTTTGATAATCAAAATCTCGTTCAAACTGGAATCGAAATATAAATATAAAATTCGCCAACTATGTTCGTACTCATTATGAATGTACTTGAAAGGGTGATGAAGGAAATTTAATAATATTTTTAATACGCAAGAACCCAATAACAGAATGTTCTTAAATACCTTTCCTTTGTCAGTGGCATGATTTTCAAAATATAGCCTATTTCACAAATAGAAACCTTTTTCTTTTCACGATTTAAGCATATCAGTACCGAAAAAATTCTCTTGAATTTCGTATGAGAGTCCGTTACAATTTTCGTAAGCGACATTTTATGTGATACTGGTGTCACGTCCCGCGACTACATCGACACAAAATACAGCCAGATCTAATAAGAAATAGGAAGGTCGTTGGAATCGAAAGGCAGATTCAAATAGAATTGATATATTTGGCTGTGACATTAATGCCAGGTAATAAATTTCATCGGTGCGTGAATTATCAGAGAAGGCAACACTTCCAATCTTAAGCTTCAATACCAAATATGGAAAAGGTGGCACACCTGGTCTTTTACCCCCACTGTAATTGACGTACTTTGGGTTAGTGCTGCAGCAGTCAGTCAGTCATGCATAATATGCATTATTGGGCAAATGAGAATCCTCGATGGATGAGAACTGTATCATTTAACATCCGTTAATGGAAGACGTGACCTTGCATGTTCGCATGAACATATGGATGCAATACGAGGGTGCACCACCCCATTATGCTTTGCTTTCAAGACAAGTGATGAATGAGATTTTTGACGAAAAGTGGATAGGACGAGGTGGCCCTGTAGCTTGGCCACCTTGTTCGCCAGATCTAACATCACGGGATTAATTTTTATGGGGTTTTGTCAAAGAACGCGTAATATTACAAATTTTGCAACATATAATTTTTTATACGTAAAAAAAACATTTCGATCATGAACAATGTTCAAATTTTTAGGCACAGTATTCGTGAATCCATCGGAAATTACAATTATTTGTATAATATTAATTTTGGAGCATTTATGCAGCTAATTGTGGAAAATTTGGCAAGGAGAAATAGTCATAATCAGAATATCGGTGAGAAGAAAAAAAGATGTCCAAGGTTCAGGTCAAAGACGTTTGACCCACTTTGTCACTCGTCTGATATCACCAATATGAGAGATAACATTTTCCTGCGAAATTTTCACATTACATCATTATTGTTTGAAAGTTACACATTTGCGTGAATACGTTCGAAGAACAGGTTTTGATGTGTCGAATGCTGACTGCAGATGATCGATGTCCTCGCGCACAAAGTGCGCTGGCTTGATATGTTCGATGGATACGTGGCGTGCAATGCCGTCGACATCAATTTCATATACTCTGTATATGTGTCAGAGTGACACATGATGGCTGCCTTCAATGAACGATGCCATCGCTCGATCATACCGTTAGAAGCAGGATGGTAAGCGGTGGTACGAATTCGGTTGAAACCGATAAGTTGAAAGAGCGCTGAAAACAACTGCGACTCGAACTGGGCTCCCTGATCGGTAGTCAAGGTCTCTGGTGGATCCACTGATCCACGAAAGCTCTACATACGGTTAAAGCTTCGATATTCTGAAGAGGAACTGCCTCAGGCCACCGCGAAAAACGGTCGATGATCGTGAGGCAGTATCTAAAACCATTACTAATGGGGAGCGGACCCACAATATCCATGTGGACATGGCGAAAGCGGCCATCTCGAGCAGTGAAATTCGATGGCAACATAGGATTGTGACGCGAAACTTTCGACTGTTGGCATTCGCGACATGTTTTACACCAGTCGGAAACATCGCGACGCATCGATGGCCATACGTAACGTTTCCTGATGACGCGGTCTGTAACTTTCCCGCCCGGATGCGCTTGATTGTGGAAAAGGTGGAAAACTCGTTCCCTGAGTGGTATAAGTATAATGGGACGAAGTGTCTCGCCGGTTGGTCACAATAGATAGAAGTATGTTCGTGCCCCCATTGTATTTTACGGATGTTGAGAGAGCATTTCGGATCTGAAATCAAAGATTTGAGTTCGGCGTCGTTCGCTTGAGCTTGCGCGAGTTCTAATAGGCTAAACTCGGTAGGCACACGAATGCTTTCAACTCTTGAAAGTGAATCTGCGACAGCGTTATCGATACCAGGTTGGTATACGATGTCCGTTGTAAATTACGAAAAAAAGCAATTTGGCGCTGTTGTCTTTGAGAAATTTTTTCTACGCGTTGAGAGAACATATAAATCAGTGGTTTATGATCAGTAACGATGCTGAAAGCTTGCCCCTCGAGGAAATAACGGAAATGGCGAATAGCTTCGTAAATAGCAGTAAGTTCCCGATCATATGCACTGTATACGCGTTGAGCAGGCGAAAATTTGCGAGAAAAGGACGCCAACGGCTTCCAGTTATTGTCAAGCCATTGCTCAAGTGATGCACCCATACCAAAATTCGATGCGTCGGTGAGAATACGAGTCTTAGCATTGTGAGCTGGATGAGTTAAGAGTGTCACATTAGCCAGATCGTGTTTGACCTGCTGAAACGCAGAGCTGGCCTCGGTGTCCCACGAAATTGGACGCTTGTCGTTTTTGCGTGACTCGCAATGAAGCTTTTCAAGAGGTGCTTGAACTTCAGCGGCATGGGGTAAACTTTTGCGATAAAAGTTCACCATGCCCAGGAATCGGCGCAGCTCAACAATTGTCTTAGGCTGAGAAAACTCAGTAATAGCGCGCACCTTGTCAGGTGTTGGAGCGCAGCCCTCATGATTTATTTGATACCCTAGAAACTCGAGCTCAGACTTACCAAACTCGCACTTGTTAAGGTTTTTACGCAACGAGAATTCCCGCAAGCGTTGAAAGACGATCCTGAGATGATCTTCGTGTTCCTCCAAAGTTGAAGACACGATGAGAATGTCGTCAATGTAGGAAAAAACGAATTCAAGATCACCCAAGGCGCGATAAATGTGACGCTAGAACGTCTGTCCGGCATTACGAAGGCCGAAAGTCATAACCGTATATTCATAAAGACCGAAAGGGGTTATGACCGCCGGTTTTGGAATGTCTTCCGGCGCGATTGGTATTTGGTAATATGCCATGTGAAGATCAAGCTTGGAAAACACTCGCTTGTTGCGTAAAATGAAAGAGAAATCGTGCAAGTGCGGCACCGGGTATCGGTTTGGAACAGTGACCGCATTCAGTCGTCGACAAATGCCATCCTCAACCATTTGACAGAAAATCTTTTTAGCAGCAGCCAACTTCTGTGGAGAGAGATGTCGAGTACGCTCAAAAACAGGAGGTCCACGAGTTAAAATGTGATGTTGCACGTCAACGGAACGAGGAACAATTCCCTGCGAAACGGTTGTAAGCTCTGGAAATGAGTTTATGATATTTGAAAAAGCGTGGTCCTTGTTGACAAGGCTTAAGCCGCAAACTATTACCGACCTAAGAAAACCTCGCACATTCAAACCAATTGAAGTGTCGACCAAACGTGATTCGTGAAGGATTGGGACGAAGTGGTAATGCGTGAGCAGATCTGCTCCTATGATAGGATGAGGTACTGCAGCGACGCAGAAGTTCCACCTAATAACGCGACGTAAGTTGATATTCAGCGTCACATTCCGTTCACCGTAGGTAGGAACGCGTGAATCATTGGCCGCGAACAACACGAGATCGTTTGGCTTTTGTTTTAAGGTTTTGGAATCCGCTGGAAGCAAGGAGATGTCCGAACCTGTGTCTATAAGATAAACTAGACCCGTGGATACATCCCGAATATGGAGACGCTTGGAGTCGTAAGGATTCTCCACGAGCACGGCTGAGAACATTTATTAGCATTTTTGCCAAAACGCTGATGGTAATAACAGCGACTATGGGAGTTACGACTGCGAGATCTGTTATTGCGCTGAAAATTTCGAGAGTTGGTTCGACCTCGATGTTGAGGAGTTGCCTTTAGATTGCGAATTTGGTTAGAAAGCCTATCAAACTGCTTGGTCAGTATGTCCGCCAGTGATGCAAAAGGATCAACTGGGACGGATACTGCGGATGTGTTAGCGACAATGTTGGGGCTTGACGACGCTGCTGAAACTTGATAATTCAAGGGTTGCGCTGCTTCAGAAATTTTGTCAGCAAGGTTAGCTAACTCCTGGAGATTCTCCACATTGGCCATTGCCAAGATAGCGCGGATATTAGAAGGCATTTGTTCTAAAAACACACTTCTGATGATATTATCTGTGCAGTTCCCGTCGTTTAATGTTTGTAGTCGTGTTAGGAATAAAGATAGTTTCCCTTCGGAGATCACCTCTCCAATTAGAAGACGACAAAGACGAGTTTCTGCGGAAACGGAGAAACTTGCGATTAACGTATTTTTAATTTGTGTATAAATGTCTATAGGTTTCGGCTCCATTTCAATTAAGTGCTTTATATGAGGAATGAAATCATGGTCCAAACTGGCAATTAAATAGTCGGCTTTGGTTGATTCAAGATGAATGCGCGCCTGACGGAATGTCGCTTCCACGATGACAAAGAATGAAATTAAGTCTTCGCGAAAAAACTTTGGGATTTTCGGAGTGCGATACGCTTCGGTGCGTTGAGTTTCGATTTTTGCCAATTTTCCATTATTTTAGAAAAGTCTGCACTTCCCGAGGATTACTCGCCCTCAGCCATTTCCAAAGAGTTTGGTTCAAATGCTTTTTTAGAAAAAATTGTAGAAAATAGCAATAATAGTATCGCGATAGATATGGCAGATAGTAATAATATCAAAATTTTAACAAACAATAAATTTCAAAAATAATGTTAAACTTCAATAATAAAATGATACCGATTCCTCGTATTCATGCAAAGAAGGCATTCAGTAAGAATGATGGTCCAAAATTGATTTGCGAATCGAACATTCAGGCACTTGGCGGCGACGACATCCAACACCATAAGTAGCTGCGAAAAATAGTTTAATAAGTAAAAATGTTTAATTAGCAAGAAAAAGATTTTCATGAAAATAAAAATCATATTAATTATGAGCAGCAACGGAACAAAGAAATCCGAAACTCGATCTCCCGTAACAAGAAGCAAAATACAGAGAACGAGACCGGATGGTCTGATCACAATTACCACGTAGTAATAAAAAATGCTCTCGCTTTAAATTTAAAATTTGACACGCTTTTCGTATGTATTAAATGATCTTTAAACAATGTAAATGTAATAATGTATACTTTAAACAATGTATAAGAAAATACCGATGTAATAAAACTAATTTCGTACAAAAATAAATAGTTCTAGTTGACTAGAAAATTAGCATTTGAACATTAAAATATTAGCTAATGTATCACATATTTTCTGACTAACTTCAAACTTGACAATTTTAAAGTAAATGAATTATCAAAACTCGGGAGAGTACTGGTTGTAAATATCACAGCGTATTTGAAAAATTGATAAAATAATAAATTTCGTCATTGGTAATGGTATTAAAATTATGATATAATATTATAAAAACATCAATTCGATTTGTGCCTGTCAAGAAGCGAGTCCTAATTATCTACGAAGACACACTATAATGTTAGTAATAATGACAAAGTCAAATTGTAAAATTATTTATCATACATGGACGACTACCAAGGTGATTTAGAGAAATTTGATGTGTCCTGAATATAAGAAGACAAAATAAATAATTAATTGCTGATACTCAGTCAAATTTTACAAGGACATGTAAAACAACAATCTGGTTGAAATATAATTTCAAATAAAAACAATTTGAATGTCAATTTAGAGTTGATCGAAGAGAATTTAAAATTTCAAAATAAGAGTTAATAAGATCGAGAAAGTCGTCTAACTGGTACTTGTTTGGAGACGTTTGAAGGTTACATGAAAACCGAATACAAATGATATTCGAAAATAGGCTGACAATTATATAAAAGAAATAAATTTTCACATAAAATTACTTAACTCGAAGATGTGATGAATTCACGTGAATATTTCCATTAAATTTAAATTCCATGTAATAGTCTAGTTTGTCTCCGGAACTGGAATTCATGAGGTAAAATGTCAGTTTATGCGGCAGTCCCAAATTGCACATCAAACTTCGATCCAATAAATCTGGTAGAAATCGGTTATCATCCAGGGATTTAAGCGTTGATTAAAAACGTTGGGAGCAAAGGATATGGTTGAGCATGATTGCTGGGTCGTTCCCAGAAAGCCTTTTGGAGCAAGGCTGTCACAAGACCCAAGACGCCATTGATTTGCTTAGCGTCACTGTATTTTCCGTGAAAAAAACATCGCGTCGGGGTCAGCATTTTGTAGGTACTTAGTATGCGGAAATATGTGGGAGACCTACTGTCCCAGGTAGGGTCTAGTAAATGAATTAACACCACTTGATTAACAAATAACAATTATATTTGTAAAGGTTGAAGTGCGCAAGTCTGCGCTTGTTAACTCGGGAACGACCTGCTACCAACTGACTTACAATCATGTCTGCCGTTACGGCATAGAATATATTTATACAGATAGAAAGGAATTTCGTCGAAACGCGGCTAGCCAATGTCGTTCCCTACAGCTGGTTGATTTTGACATATCCAAAACGTCATGAACCAAGCTTAGACATATGGCAAAGAAACCGTTTTGACACATTAGTGATTTTGTTTTCGCGTCATATACTTTTGGTTGTGTGAAAATATCTGATTTTGTGCCAAATAATGGTCGTTTGCGGGAATCGTTTAATTTCATATTTAATTATAAGAAAACGGCGGCTGAAGCGCAACGAGAGCTACAAAAATTTTACGGAGATGCTGCTCTAAGTGAAACGCCGTGCCGTGATTGGTTCCGTCGCTTCAAAGACGATGATTTCTGATGTTGACGACCATCCGCGTGAAGAAAGAGCAAAAACCTTCGAAGACGCTAAAATTATTCATTATGAGCTATTGAAACCGAACCAAACCATCACTGGGGAACGGGACAGTACGAGCAGAGGCACGAAGAAGTGATTCTACATCATGACAACGCTCAGCCTCACGTTGCCAAACCCGTTAAGACCTACTTGGAAACGCTCAAATGGGAAGTCCTACCCTACCCACCGTATTACCCAGATAATGCACCGTCCGATTATTACTTGTTCCGGTCGATGGCACATGGTCTGGCTGATCAGCAGTTTCGCTCATACGAAGACATGGAAAAAAGGCTCGAACTATGGATAGCCTCAATGTAGCTAGCAATGGGCAATAATTCGAATGATTCATTTATAACCATTTTTTTACAATAAAGTTGCAGTTTCATTTTAAAAAAAAACAGCGGGAACTGAGTTGCGCACCTAATATTTTTCGATTAAATTTGCCAATTGTAGTTACGGCCAGAATGACATATCTTTAAATTAAGAATCATCAAAAAATATTGATTTCAGATGTCCTCAAGAGTCAAAATCACCCGGGCCACCAACGCGCTTCTTTGAGGCGCCAACTTCAAATAACCATAACAATAATAATAAATTTTTAAAATTCTTCAACATTTTTTTTAATGTATTCTTAAGATGTGAATAATAACATATTATAAATTCAAAACAAATTTTTTTTTCCAAAAAAAAACGTTCCCGAAAATAGTCATGAAAAACGGTGCGACTTACCAGACCTTAATTTTATTTTCTGCGTTATCGAGAACGCGGTCAAAAAAAGCCGATGAACCATCGTCCCAGGAAGAATTTTCAAGTGGACTTCTATCATATTTGTATTAAAAATATTTACTAAAAGGGTTGATAATTGTAATATTCTTAAGTTTTATTGTTAGCTTTCCTCATCCCTTGTTTTGGTTAAGAAATCTTTTCAGGTCTCTTTTTTGAACAAAAAACGAGGGAAAATGGATAATATAATAAAAGTGAGTGATTTTTTTCAAGTCAAACTTTTCCAGTATAAGACGAAATTATTATTTCATTGTATGAGCAAACGAAAATTCCCCTATAATTTGGTATTAAGTAAACTGTATAAAATACGACTTATGTTTGAAGTGGAAATTGTGTTTAGTGCTAAATATTAAAATTAAAATAAATATAAAAAAAATTAATAGAAAGAAACTAAATATAATCTTTTTTCAAAATTTCAATTAAAAATTTTCGCAAATTTCAAATAGAACTTTTTTGTACATTTTAAATAAATATTTTTCTAAAATTCCAAATACATTTTTTCGTAAATTTTAAATGAATTTTTTCGCAAATTTTAATTAAAATTTTTTGAAAATTTCGAATAAATTTTTTAGAAAACTTTAAATACATTTTTTGGAAAATTTTAAATAAATTTGTTCGCAAAGGGTCTAGGGCGATAAGTATAAAAATTTGTCCCAGCACGTATCTAGTCCAAATTTATGTCGTAAGTAGGCACCAACTAGTTATTCAATTTCCTAAAATGGTAACCTTAAAACAACAGTTTTTTGGGAGCTATGGAGCGAGAAATCGAAATGAAAAAACTAATTTCTTCGAAAACAAATTAACCGATATTGATGACCAAAATATATGTTATTGTCACGTATCCATGACAGATATATTATATATTATAATTATATAATACTATTATGCTATTATATTATATAACACGTTTTATTGTTGTTATAAATATTGTTGCTAGATACATCTAATTGTTTTCATAAATAATTTCACTATTACTATCAACTAAATATCAATAAACAATTGATTTTATTGATAAAATATTAATTATAACAAATATTACCTTTATTATTATTAACTATTATTATTACTATTGTTAATAATACCATTTAACGAAATGCAACAAATGTTATATAACAACAATATTACTTCAACCTTTGTATTTAAAATTATTATTAATCACTGTTATTATTAATATTTTATATTATTATTAAGAATATTTGTCAAAATGCAACAGATATTAAATAATAACAATGTAACTTCAATTTTTGTATTTGCAATAATTATCAATCACTATTATTATAATTATTTCATATTCTTATTAAAAATTGCAACAAATATTATAATAATGTTACTTTAAATTTTATAATAATAATGTTTATAATAATTATCATTATTGTTAATATTCTTATTTGATGTTAATAAACAATCAGCAATTAATTATAAAATACGTTTTTTTTAACAACTATTCAAATCACTATTATGTTATTTTATAAACAAAGGCAATGTTTAAATATAAAGATTAATAGAATTATAAGCAAAGCATAATGACCATTTATGTACAACAATTGTATTATAGTTACTCTATTACTTACCTATGTAAACTGTAACGTGGTAGATTACGTTTAATTTTTTCACCTCGACCGGCAACGACAGGATCGAGCCCAAACCACCTTTTTAATTAAAAACTCAACATTGTCAGGGCTAGTCTGAGAGCTGCTCATAAAATTCTTTATTTTGATTGTTTTTCTGGCCGTTTCTCTTTTTTTTTTTTTTCATCATTAACACCAGCTTGAAAGGCGCCGCCAAAAAGAGATCGCTGTGTGACCATCGCACGTCAGAGGGGTTCACAGGCAAGTCACAGAGGGCATCCCCCAGCAGGCATAGCATCTGAAACGACCACGTGCTGCATCCTATGGTTTCCAACACCGTCGCACCATTATTACTATAATTAATATAGCAAGGGCATGACGAGTTGGAACACTTATAAATTACATTATATATTGTATATTACATTGGTCTATTTGTAACTGCTGTGTTGTGCAGTACAAACTCTACGTAGTTTAAACGCACCCCTCTACGTTTTAAGCCAATGGGGCAAGCTGACCGATAAGACGCTTCAGCTCATTGGTTGCCTGGCCCCGTCATCCTTACAAGGCGAGTCGCCCGCGCAAACCTGAGCTTCATGCGCGTGCGTTAGCCTTTCCAGCTCTCTCAGAGCTTTGCCTCCTTTTTTGGTACCATGTGCCACTGTTGGCGACGATATTTTTTTTTTTTTTTTTGTTAGTTCTTTTGAATTTATATCGAACCAGGGCCTTGCCCAATAATTGAATAAATTGTAGCCTATCCTTTTTTATACTACTTAATTTATTTTATTTTGTTTGCGCAAGAGCTCCTATTCTTAGGTTAGGATCCCTTCCTTAACCTCAAAACCTTTACCTGATCAGGACTCCCGAATCCATAATCACCCTAGCCGGAACCCCTGCTTGGCTTCGCTTTTTTCTTTCTTTCTTTTGCATGCTAAGTTCTTATTTTCAGGGTCATCAATTTATAAATATGGCGTCGGGAGACGCCAGGCACTCAATTTAGAAGCCGCCTTAGTAACGCCGGTGAGATCGGGGGTAATCCCGAATCCTCGGGTCCGCCTTGTTAAATGCATTTTTATTTTTGACGTTTCAGCGGAGGCCACCCGTTATAAAACAAATAATGTCATTGACCCTTGCGACTAAATCTACCTAAAAACCTGGTGGTACGGGTTTACACAGCCCTTGAGAAGATGTGAGTACACCCACACCACGAAAGCATGACCCACACGGACGCAGCACACCAGCAAACTGGCCCATAGTCTCAACTCATCACACTGACACCTACGATTCTAATGGACTTCGAAAAAGCTATTGAAACCATGGAACTCAAATTCCCATACTTTCTACCTACGATTTGAGACTACAGACGACAATATAAGCCAGGCTGCAAGCCCTAAACACCAGTCTCAGGGAGTCTAAAGGAGCATACGATCGAGCAGCATCATTAGAACCGGTTGTTCGTCGCCGAACCGTAATAAATCTCAGTGGCCACAATTTCCACGTGTTCGGGAAAACCAATCTATTAACGGCGGAGTGAATTTTTAGAACATTGGATTTAGTGCCATTTTCATTGAGGTATCAAAACTGGGATACCCATTAAACAAAGGATTAACCTGCCACTGTTGGTCAACAAGGGTAATTAGTGGAGGTACCCGATTACCAGAGGATCAACGGAACCCAAGGGATTATCGTTCTCAAGAAGCCTCCACATCAAGAACAACCGGTAAGTCAAAATAACATTGTTTTTATTAAAGTTCTCTTTTAGACTCTTTAGCCCTTTAGACTCAGGGTGTGTTTTTCTTTAAGGTTGGACCAATCAGACTCGACCAACCAAAGGAAAACAGCCTGCAACCAATAATTAGAAGTCGCTTGGGTTAAAATAAAATTTGTATTTTTTTATAATAAATTATTATTAACATCAATTCCAATATAATTAATTTGGCTTGTCCTCTACCCGGTTAATTGTTAATTTTAACAATAAACAGAGGAACATAGTTAGGGTAATTGGCTCTAGACTTTAGATAGGAAATATATACACTAATTTATAAGAAAATTAAAAAAAGTTTCGGATAAAAAAATGATATTTGTTTATTTTCTTTTAAATCTTATTACAACACAACATTTTTTATTTTTGAATTTCTGCAATCACAAAGATTATTCAGGGTTTGTGCTCGAGTCAACCCTGCGATTGAGATTGTAGAGGACATAATTCCTCGTAGCGTAACCAGTCGATCGAGGAAGATTATATTGAACAAGGGCCAGCGGTAAAACGCATAGCCATCCACAAATTACAGTCCCGAAAGCAGATTTGGGATTGATGTAATGAATTTCATCTTGATGCTGAATGTAAATTCCATCCCCGTACAAATAGTAGAGTCCCGTGGGGCACCGTAGAGCTATGCTGTTTTGAAAAAATTTCATGTGCTCGCATGATGAAAGTTTTAGTGCGCTACTGGCTTAGAATTCGTAGTATGTGTGTGTACGTATAGAGTCCAAGGCCATGTCAGCGGTCGACTCAAAGGTTATTGTTAACAGTTAAAAAAATGTCAGGTCAAGTGAGATGGAAAGGAAGATTTATAAAGAACAAAACTTTAGGCTATGAAGCGCGTCGAAATACGGGACTGGTTGAAGCGAGGAAAAGAAAATATTCTGCCGGCAATTTCACGTATGCTTCCAAGCTGGTTTTGTGTGTGGGTGTGTATCGAGACCTACAGCAGACAAGCTGAAGAAAGGGAACAGTGTTTCCGGGTCGCGATACTGTTACGTTTATCTGTTTGAAAGTGATTGAAATTTAAATGTTCTAAATTAGATTATCTATAAATATGCACGGTGAAGAGATTTGATGTTTTTTCAAAAATTTATATTTTCAAGCAGCACAAAATACCGACATTTTTTTAATTTCTCTACCAGAGCGTTTAATTACTACAAATTAAAATGTGGAGAGTGCCTATAGATTGCCCATGAATTACGTATTAAAATAGTCAACTTTGACATTAATTATCTCTGCATTGGTAGGGTTGAAAAATTTGAAATTAATTTAGCATATAAATAATTATTCTATTAAAATATATATATATTATTGTAGGAGATAAGTATAACGATACTCCACAAATTAAATCTTCATTTGACGATACCATAAAGGATATAATACTTAGAGAAAAATCAATATTCTACCTTATATGATAGAACTTTATGCCAAAATCAATCTGAAGATATTACAAATAATCAAATTTTTACCCCACTTCAAAAAAGATACGAAGAAATACATCTATTTGCAACTGAATCGCAACTAAATAGGACTCCAGAATCTTTTAATCAAATAGCAATATTAAATAATCCAAATTTAGAATCTGAACAAGTCCAAGAAAATTTACTAAATAAAATAAACCAAAATACGCTTGGCGACTCTGCAAATATTGAACAGGCTCTTAATTCGCTAAAATCTTCACACCCGTATTCAACTTCTAAGAAATGTGATAATGAAATCACAGCAAATAATTTACCAAATAATTTACCAAATAATTTACCGAATAATTTACTAAATAATTCACCAAATAATAATCTACCAATACAACCTACCGAAATGATGAATTTACCAGCATACCAACAAGTACCATATCTCTACGAGATGCTTTAGAGATTGTGCCATATTTTGACGGATCAAGTAAAGTACCATTCACTTTTTTTTATCCAAGCTTGTAAAGATACCAAAGAAATGGTCCCAAATGCAGAAGCAAATTTGGTAAAATTAATGAGAAGCAAACTTACACGAGAAGCAAGAAGATGCACAATCGGAAAATATTATAATAATTTAGAACACTTCATTTTAAAATTAAAAACAATTTTTGCCCCTTTAAAAACTGCATACCAATTACAAGGAGATTTAGGTAGAATATATATGTAGAAAAATGAAAGTGTTTCATCCTATGCAACACGCATGCAAGAAATAGCAGCAGAAATCCTCGAATGTCATTAACAAAATAATAATGGCAAAGAAGCTGCTGGATTTGAAAGAAACCTGGAAAGAGACGCGATCGATTGTTTTCTCCGAGGCCTAAAACCAGAATTAGAAATACGAATAGGAAGAGATGATAAATTTGACGAAATAGTAGAAAGAGCAATACAAGAAGAGAGAAATTTAAAAGCCAGAAACGAACTGCGAAGAGGAAATATACAACATTCACTAGTCCAAGGAGTTAAAAAATCATCATATAATAATCGAGATTTTGCAAAAACGAATAAAATAAATTTAGCACGAGAAGAACCAATAAAATGTCACATCTGTCAGAATATAGGTCACACAGCAGCAACTTGTTTTCAATTTGCTGAGCAATTAACAAATAAGAATTCACAAAATAGTCAGTTAAGAAATAACTTGAATAGACAGAATAATCAATACGAGGGAAATAGGCAAGGTCAGGGAACACAATGGAGACCCTCACAGAGATACCAGATGCAAAGCTTAAATTCACAAGTACCTAAAAGTACCTAAAATTAGATTCACATAAAAATAGAAAATCGCAAATAGTAATTGATTATGGACATTATAAATTTGACCGTATGCTATTTGATCTGAAAAATGCACTAGCTACTTTTCAATGATTAATGGATTTTATGTGCCTCCGGCGTGTAAACTTGTTTTCACGCTAGAGTCTAGAGTAGCTTAATGTTGTGTATTAGGATACAAAGGAATATAATGTAAAAATTGAACTGCGCATGCGCCTATAACCATACAGCGGAGCGTAATCTCCTTCTTATCCTTCTTCTTCTCCGTACAGTGTTGGCATAGTACTGACAAAGCCTTGTACATTTGAACTGCGCATGCTCTATTACAATACGCTACTACTACACAAGATGGAGAAAATTAAAATGGCCGGAAGTATTTCGAACTTTTCAGATAGGATTCGAGTGTACGCATAAAACCTCGTGTATGCGCCGAAGTCACATAAAATAGAATATATGCCAACGCATACAGTTCGAGTGATTACGAAACTCGCTTAAAATTCTCGCAGAACCGATCGCGCCTCAGTTACGTCTCGGCTACGCCTCGACTACGCCTTGGCTTCGATCTCCTGCGGGCATTGTTGCTCGCCGCCTAATAACCCTCATTATGCGCCTAGGCACATAATATACTATAGTTTTAACAGGACTTTAAGGAACTGAATTATTTGTCTACCTAAACGACATTGTTTTATATGCAAAGTCCCTTGAAGAGCATGAGGGAAAATACAACAAATTGATGAAAAGGTTAAGTACAGCAATTTTCAAATTACAACCAGATAAATGTGAATTTTCACGACCAGAAGTTTCTTATTTAGGACATATAATAGACAAGAATAAAATAAAATAAAAGCAGTAAAAACTTTTCCAATCCCAGAAGACCCTAAAAATATTTCACAATTTTTAGGATTAGCTGGTTATTACAGAAGATTTATTGATGGATTCTCGAAAATTGTAACATCCTTGAACCAACTTTTAAAGAAGGATGTAAAATGTATATTTGGTTCAAAATATATATATATTCGGTCAGAAAACCGACAAGAAGCATTTGAACGCCTAAAAGAAAAATTATGCGAAGAACCCCCTTTACAAAGACCAGACTTCTTACAACCTTTCATTTTGACAACTGATACTTCAGGATTCGCTATAGCAGGAATACTATCTCAATGCAAAATAGGTAAAGATAAACCTATCAAATCAAAATCAAATTCCGACTTATCGAGTGGAGATGAAAAAGAAGAAGAAATCCAGGAAATTTGTCTAAATGTAGAACATGAAAATGAAAACGAACAACAGGATATACTAGAAATAGAAAATTCTGAAAACTGAGAAAAGATAAATTAACGTACATACTATTGACAATAGATATTAAATAGTATTAGAATCATTGATTACATATATTACGTCACAATTAAGTAAATACTTACTTTGATAAAAGGATTCTCGTTTTTAATTAGAATCGAATGGTCCTCGCTTAGGGATGAGGATAAGTCAATGAAACACACAATCGATTATTAAAATAATACAAATTGGATTTATTTAATTGATTGGTCACTATACACAAAATTTATATATAAATGTAGGCACAGGCTGGTTGGTACATGGCTGAGAGAAAGACAGAAAATAAAGAGCGAGAGAGAGAGATAGGTTCGGTACCTTTATGCTTCGTTGAGTTGCGTTGAGGGTTAATACACACAGCGGTGAGTATGTAGTACGCTGGATCCCCACAGGGGTAGACGAGGTGTGTGAAAGAGACGGAGATATAGACCGCACAGTATATTCCGTAAAGGCGTTGATCCTAATTTATGACACCTCTTCGAAGATCTTTACAAAGATCTATACAAGTCCACGATGACTTTTACGACTCTCGAACTTGGATTTTAAATTGTCCCGGTCGAATTTTATTAATCTCAAACAGAGATTTTCGGAGATAAATTGGAAATACCGTACTGAACTATTGTCGCGAGACCGGTGATAATTCCGAAAGAAAATTTAAGTGTCGAACCAGACGAAGAATTAACTGACTGCTTGCTCTTGGTGTGGGCCCCTTTTATATTTTTACATACAAATTGACGGTCAGCGTAAATCGTGAAGTTGCCATATTTTTTATAGGAGAAGGGGCCCTATACTTCTCCCTACTTCCCCTACTCCTTATTCCCCTTTATCGATTTTCTCATAGATTTCTAACTCAATCCAGCCTGTGTGTATTATATACATTCAAATACGTCGCGGGACGTGACACCTCCCTCCTCTGGTCGAGCGCGGTGGTAAGGCTTCTGCGATCGAGTCTTCGGAAGAAGAATACATTAGTTTATGTTTTAAAGAAATACATTCAAATTCTTTTTCGGATATAATAGCAATATGTGAATGATAAATATAACATTCATTTCGACGTTTGTTTTACAATTTGTAGTTTTTGCATTTTACTATTTGATACATTCCAATATTAAAATATTTTTTGGATGTCATAAAAATTTATATTATCTTAATATTTCAATTTTTTGTGATAAATTATTACGTAGTTTTTTGACATAGTAGGAACTTAATATTAATATAAGGTTACATATGATTTTTTTTATTATATAACTAAATTCATCAATAATTTTTATACGTGATTGCGATATGTCATATTCGTAAATTATAAATAACATGCTGTAATATTTTATATAAAATATTGAAGAGGAATTTTCAAGTATTACGATCGTTACTGTATACATTAGAAAAAAGAGAATCTGGAATTCATTATAATTCATTGATTATACATAAAAGAGAAATTGGCATATATACACTGATAGAAATGGCTCGGGAGCTTCAGCCATTCGGTTGTAGGTTGGGAATTTATAATTTTATTTATAAAATAATATGTCTCTTTGAACAACGCAGGATGTTGAATACAGAAATCAAAATATTGTAAGTGAAACTGGTCGAATCAGAAATATAATATGGGAAGGCGAACAATACATTTTTCCATAACAACCAATAATATGGTTGATTCGTTAATATTTATTCAGTTATAATCGGATGGTTAAAATACAAATCTCATATTGCTGTATCTATGCCAGCAATAAGGTAAGGTTAAATTAATCATAAATATCGTTGTAACAGCCATTTCTTCCTACCAGTGTAATATCAATGATAGAGATTAAAATATATTAAGATTGTTGTTTACATATTTGAATTAATAGACATTGTAAATATGTACATTGAAGAGAAAAAACTTGGTTGAATCTAAAATTGATGTCTTCAAAGAATGGGGTTGTGATTTCTTATAACTATTGTTACAAGTTTCTAAAAATTAATCGCACGAACCCCAATTTGATTGGCGTCCCACTAAACGGATAAAATAATAATAAGAAAAACAATTTTACACAATAACAGGGGAGTAGATTTTCTTACAATTTTTGTACTTTTAATTGTTTTTCTAATGTTTTTTGTAACATTAATAGAATTATTTGTGCATGAAAAAATGTGAAGAATAGTAATGATTCAATTTTCATTTCAACAATTTTGTAACGCCATCGCACAGTTTATATTTACAGACTAAATATTTGTAGAAACTGGTCTTCCAATAGGGTGGAAATCAAGAAAAGTTCCCTTGATGGAAGAATAAACAAAGTTAAAATTATATTAATGATGGCACTAATTATGCAGTGCTTATTTATTCTTGGCAGAAAAGGTATTTCTTTTATGTGCGACGTCTAAGGTAACACAAGTTTTAAATTGTCGGAAGGACAATTTAAAAGGTAGATTTTTGAGTCTAGAGTTTTCACTCTAATAACTCAAGAACAAATTTAAGATGAATTTGGCAGTCAGAATAAGTAAAAATTTCTTTCTTATCCTAGGGGAAGTATTTCACAGTTGGAAGAAGCGAGGTGAGAATTCAAACAAAACTGCACATCGCATAAATGGAGCACACCAGATTGTTTAAATTCTCGGGGATAGGTTTAAGGAAAGATATTTATGAATATCCATACCAGATTGGCTACTGGCACCCAGATATTCATATGGAGGAATATATATAATGATATGCAAAATAAAGATTGAGAGAAATGTAGATAGCAAAAATTGATTTAACTTACTTTTATTTAGTCTTTCAACTTAATCCTTAGGAAACAGTCTCTTGGAGAATCGATGGCTGGAACTTGAGAACTTTAATGCCCGTGGTTTACGTTTTTAAATCTTGCGAAGAAACGTATCGAGACTTTAGAAAATCGTGTCTGTGAATTTGGAACTTTTTAGATATTTAACTAAATGAAATTTAGTAAAGAAAACTTGTTTTTAAAAATTTTTACTGAAGTGACCGAAAACTGAGTGTGACTTGCTGGAGTTTTTACTAAAAGAAATGTTACTTGCTGTCGAAAATTTTACTTAAAGCAGATATTTTCAAGAGGAAATTGTAGAGAAGCGAAACTGTCTAAAAAAATGAAAATGCATACCTTTTATGTACTCTCATCTTTTCCCTTCCTACTTGAAAATCTTTTAGGGCAGTTGAAACTACTAGTTTTAGTTGTTTGATTGGATGGCTGTCTATAGTGACATAGTTAAGCCCCCGCAATAGTCGACGAAAATCTCAAGGGCTGACCCATTGGGTTGGGCCTTGTAGGAGTTTCCAAACTTTTCCAAATTCATCGATTTCCCAAGAGATGGCGCTACATGTATATTCTAAAATAAAATACTTTGAAAATTAATTATTTAAACAATTATGTTTACAGATTTAGTAAATTTTAAGTAAACGAAGAGTCAAACTATGATATGTTTCATTTACATCCTAAATTAACTTAAAAAATCGTGAATTTACATTAAATTAGTCATGTTTCAAATTCAAAAGAATCATTATTGCTTAAAATTAATGTATATTACGAAGTTAATTTTCTAAATTACTCTTATTAAACGTCGAATATTTTGTTTAAATATATATGATTCTTACATTTAAGAAGATTAATTTATATATGTTTTATCTTTCTGAAATTCATTTCTTAAGATAAAAGTACTAATTCTAAAATCTGACTTTGAATTTAATTTTCTATTGATTTTTTAAAACATTTTTATTTGTAGGTAAAGATGTTATAATTTAAAATTTAAAACAAATTATATTGATTTATATTAAAAGTGATGTTAATTTCTTATTTAATTCAATTATTTTATAAAATCTTATTTTCAAAAGTTTTATTTTCTATTTTGAATAGGGCTATGATATTATCTAGACAGAGAATGCACTTTGTATCTATTTGAATTTTCATAGGCGGGGTACCAGCGCGGTCCCTTTTGAGCGATAGCCTAAGCTGTTTATGATTTCTTGTAATGGCTAAATACTGGACTATTTACTGCTTGTATTTGTTTGGAGGTTTATGCATTTATCTTGTTCGAGGCTGGTAAACGTTTGTATTTGAAAAGGAAATACGATTGTGGGTGACGTATTTTGGTCGAAATATAGAGGTACAAAGTTAATTATATTTTACGATAGTTTGAGTAAATTTTCAGTATTCATATTGATGCAGCTGCGTTTCGAATTTATCTTAAAAGGTTTTCTGCAAAGGAAAAAAGTAAGATTAGAATAAAATTTCAAAACATCTTTTTGTTTAATACATTTTTTGGTTTAGTTATTCTAAACGCTTTGGTTTTATGCAAAGTTTATACTATTCTTAGTTTGAATTCAAATTCAGTTAATCAATTTTGCATATTTTTGTGTAATCTTTTTATTCGATTCACGTGAACTACTGTCGTTTTTCCTTTCATGTTGATTTTTAAATTTCCTTTTCCTAGTACATCTAAAACTTCGTGAGGACCTGTGTATTGATTATCTAGTCTTTTAATCCCTTTTCTCTTCCGTGTGTTCGCATTTCATGCAGTTGTGTAACAAAGTTGAACAGATAATCATCATAGGTTTGCAATTGTTTAATTCTAAAACGTTTTGCCAATCTTTTTAACCAATAACTTTGAAAATCTCTGCCTTGGTCAGTAAGTACTCCTTTCGTTGATCCAAATATGCAAATAAATTTTTCACGAAAGCATCTACTATCGTACTAGCTTGGTGATTTGGAAGAGGTATTGCTAAATATATTTTGTAAAACTGTCTTGTGTGGTTAGAATACATAAGTTACCAGATTTTGTATCAGGTAGTAGACCAACAATGTCCATTGATATTTTTTCAAAAACAGTAGTGGGTGTGTCAGTGATTACCATAGGATTTTTTGTTTTGACTGATTAATTTTTTCAGTTGACATTGTAAACAGCCTTGAATATATTTTTGAATGTCAACTTCCATATTTTCTTAAAAAATTTTTTGGCGAATTCGACTATAAGTTTTTATGACGCCTTTATGGCCTCCTAATGCTGAAGAATGGGCTTCTTCAATTAAATGAGTTCGTTGTTCTTTTGTTGGATATTGCAATATTCCATTACAAACTACAATTTTCGTAGTTGGATTTGAAGAAATTGAATCGAAAATCGATTTCACTTCATCCCAAAGTATATGATTAATTCTGGAAGATTTTGAAATACTAATTAATCGTAATTTAAATTTCTGATTTTAATTTTATATTATTCGAAGTTTCGGATAAATTGTCTTTGGTTTCTTCTTTAATTGGCAGTGCAAAATTGTAGTAGTTTCCTTTTTTAATCTCTTTTGCTATTCCCCCTATTAAAATTTAAAATATTGGTAAAGTTTCACGTTTTTCTAAAGTTTTTGATCCGTTGTCGCGAGGAGTACCATTTGTTGTAAAAAATTTGCATCATTATCTTTTCGCATAGTCAATTGATCGCGACGTTCAACTATATTTTTTTCGTTATCATTTTTTCTGTTTGAGAGTTTATAGGAGGAGGTTCTGGGGGTGGACGATTATAATCATCATGATCAGTATCGTTTTTTAGAAAACACTGAACATAATTAAAATATTGTCATAAAAATAAGTCTTGAAGCCATATTTTTGAATAAATTTGTGTATTTTGAAATATCTTTACCAATCTCACTAAATGATTCTTCACTAAGGAATTCTTGAATAAATTCTGGAATTTCTGAGTCAATATTTAATATTTGGGCTTCCGAAATTTCGCTAAAAAGATCCACGTCGTCTGGTGCGAGTACAGGATTTAAGTTTCTTTGTTTTAAAGGTTTTATCTTATTTTCAGAGTTATCTTGTTTATTTCTTGTAAAAGTTTTCTTGGAAAACATTTTTTCTTGAGAAGTCATAAAAGTATCATTGTCATTAACTTGAGAATTACTTGATTTACATTCATTTCTCCTGCCTTATAAACTACATCAAAATCATATTCTGCGAGTTTCAATTGCCAACGTGAAACTGGTGAACAAGGGTCTTTAGAATTTTAAAACCGAACTAGAGGTTTGTGATCAGTCACTAAAGTAAATTTTCTTCAATAAAAATAAGGACAAAAACAAATTACACAAAATATTATAGCAAGAGCTTCTTTCTCATAAGTATCATATTATTTCTGAGTATCACTTAGACTACGTGGAGCATATGCTATTGGTTTATCTTTGCCTATTTTACCTTGTGACAAAATACCTCCTACTGCAAATCCTGAGGCATCTATTGTGAGTATAAAAGATTGGGGAAAATCAGGTCGTTGTAAAAGTGGTTCTTCAGATAATTTTGCTTTTAAAATGTCAAAAGCTGCTTGTTGTTTTTCTGTCCATTTAGAAGGTATATCTTTTTTTAGAAGTTGAATCAGAGGATTTGCAATTTTTGAAAATCCAGCAATAAATCGTCTAACTAAAATTTGCCTAAAATTTGTATAACATTTTTTCTGTGTTTTTGGGACTGGAAAGTTTTTTACAGCTATTATCTTTTTTGGATTTAGACGTACTCCATTTTTATCAATTATATCACCTAAATATCCTACTTCGGTCGCTTTACTTAAATGAAAACATTATTGAGTTGTGTGAAAATCAAAATAAGATGATTCGTTCGTTAGAGTTTGATATTGATTACTAGATCCTGTTACAATGCTTATATCTGGACAGAAACTAGAATGAAATCCGCTAGTTTTTTCTGAATTTTCACTTGATATACTTTGATTATTAATTAAAGTCTCGTCTGAACTTGAATCATCTAACTTTAATGTGTTATCTAATTCTTGTTCTGTAGGGATTGGATCAGGGATTATTATCAGCTGGATATTCTCTATTTCTAACTGGTTTTATTTTCGAACAACCCTTTTTGATTCAAATCTACTATTTTTGCAAGCTGACAAACTTGTTTAGCTTGACTACCTCTTATAAATTTTGGGGTAGATTCTAAAGAGATATTTGGTTTTGCCATTGCGTCATTATAAATTTACAATATTTTTTTTACTGAGCGCCGTCTGAGATTTTTTATTGTTATTTTAAATTATCAATTGTTTATAACAATTAAAAAACTATATATAAAATTTGTTATTCAAGAAAAAATAGAATGAGATTAGTAAAATTTATTTTCAATTTGTTTATTTATTTTAAATAACAATAAAATTTGAAATGAAGTTTGTATTTGTCCATTAGAAAATAAAATAATGTTATAAAGATATAAAAATTTCAAATATGTAAGGTGGTTTGATCGTTTTTGAAAAAAATTACAGATTGCTCTGAAACTTAGAGATTATCTTAATAAAATATGCTAGATTCATTTGGAAAAAAGAAATACCGTGGTTGACGATGTCAATTCCGAAAAAATCGCTACGGAAAAAAAGTCAGTTTAACACGTAGTCTTATGGGATTCCTCATCAAAATCGGCGAGACTCCGAAACAAAACACAAGTCCCCATAAATAAAATATATAATAGTACTTTCGATTTCGAAGAATCTATTAGTATTATAAAAGCAAAGGGTTGACGACTTCAATCAAGAGAAAATTACGAGAAAAGTACAGAATATAAAAAACCGCCTCGAGGTGAAACTAATAAATTTTTACTATCACTTTTTTCAGGGGACATTTCCGTAATTTCTTACCTTTCTACTCATGTGTAACTATAATACATATGATTATTAAAAAAATAAGTAGCAATGAGCATTCATGTAACACGTGCCCCCACGGTGCCCCTCACTTCATATGACACCAAACGCTCAAGCCACCTTAAATTAAATAATTAATGCTCAATTGATTGTAAATTTATAATTTTTAACAATAAATTTCTGGAAATTATAAAATACTTTCCTTTACCAACTGCACGTGCCTTTTATGTAAATTAATATAATTTATTTAATTTATTTATAAATTTTTTATAAAAATTAAACAAATTTGTTCATAACAATGATCATTCAAAATATTCATAAATTATTTTCATTATATTGGACAAGTTAAACTTGAGTTCTAATCCTTGGACAATTTTTTTTGCAATTAAAAATATTCTGTTCCTCAACAGAGTTAAAATTGAAGTCATAAACAATTTAATCACAAGCACTTCGAACTTTGCCTCACGCAAATGATCGTAATCAATGTTGACCGTTCAACGTACCCAAACAGGACTTATACTCTCGTGTGCTGTTTTTCATGTTTGTTTTAAACTTATATTCAAACTTAGTTAACATTTTAGAATTAAAGAAGTACGAGATTAGACAGGCATGACTCAAGCACGAAAACCTATCTAATCCTTGTACTTTCAGAAATTTAGATAATAAAATTTCAAATAAAATAAGTCGCTTGATCCCTTAGGTTAGCCTCAAGGTCAAATCCCTGCGTGACTCAACAGAATTTATTTTATTTTAACACAGTTTGTACAAAATAATGTTACGTCAGAAACGTAACACTACTCTTCTTAAAAGATCTCCTCGTTTTTTATAAGGATCAGAAGGACCCTCTCTAAGGGATGAGGAATAGTCAGTGATTGAGAATGGTTAATGATATAAAATATATTTATTGACAATAAAATTGTGAATCGAGTAGGCACCATGGGAATGGAAATTTAATTGTATTGTTGAAGCACCCTGGTAATTACCCTGAGTTTTACTTTGCTTGATGATTGAATGAGTCCAGTAGAGCGAATGTGGTAACTTGAGTTTTCGTTTGTAATCTTTGAGATAGTTGTTGTTAGATAGGAAATTCGTAGTTCAGCCGGTTGATATAGTTGATTCTTTGATCCCAGTTTCAAAGAGAATTTGGAAGGCGATTCCCTTTCACTTTTTACAGTCGTTGAACTTGGCGTCGAATTAGAACTGGTACTACTAGCGGTGAATAATTTGATGAGGCTGGACTGAACTGCACTGACTGGACTGAACTCGCGGTAAGAAGTGACGACACTGAACTGGACTCGCGTTGGTTACATTTTAGAAATAGGACGTTGACTATGCGACTGAACTGACTTCTATTGGAACCTTCGCCTTTTATAGGCCCAAAGTAAGTCAATCATGGTGGGGGTAACAGACCAGGTGTGCTACCTTTTCCATATTTGGTATTGAAGCTTAAGATCGGATGAGGTGCCTTCTCAGATGACTCACGCGCCGATGAAATTTATTACCTGGCATTAATGTCACAGCCAAATATATCAATTCTATTTTAATCTGCCTTTCGATCTTAACGATCTTCCTATTTCTTATTGGATCTTGCTGTATCTTGAGTCGATATAATCACGCACGCCGTAATGTTGCCTTAATCCCTTCACTAGCTCCTTAATTTGTTTGTTACTCTACGTGGTACAGTCGCGGGACGTGACAATATTAAGACTCACTAGCTCAAAAAAAATTAACACCAAAATAAAGGTAGTCAAAGAGATATTCGTTCAAAATTAGTACCTATATGTAGAAAATGCAGAAATTTGAACCATATCTCAAACAATTGTTCAAAGGAAACGACATAACCTGCAGAGAAGTGACATATACGGGAAAATGTTATTTCTTTTCAATTTATCATACTGTCTAACAAAATTTTTTCTCACAAATTTAACTTTAGTGACTATTACATAAAAATGAAATTTGAAAATTCGAAAGGGCTTTACTTTGAAAGGATTGAAAAAATATAGTTTTTTGAAGGAAAAGCCACTTAGTGACTTACATAGACATTTATGAAATACACAGTTCACAAAATAAGTTGATCAACATTTACGAAAATGTGATTCATTTATGTAAAAACGTTCAAGAAAATATATACTGTATTATAAATTATAGTAACCAAAGATTCAATATCCAGAAATTCGTAACTGCTAATTCAATAGAAAAAATCCATTATCTAATTGATGATACTAAAATCATCATACCAGAATATTTACCAAATTCTATAAAAGATGACTTTGAACTTAAAGATGAAATATTTAATATTTTTGAGGAGGCAAAATATAATTCATGTTTTTCTTCACTCTCTTTAAATAAAACGATGACAAATATCAATTCTACTTTTAATATAAGAAGATTTTACAATTTTTGGATACAGGATAATCCTGAATATAAAAATGATGAAAGATCCAGAGTAACAGAATGGCTAAATGATATACTTGGCTTATTTGATGTCTATCTATCATCTCTTTGAAAAAAAAAATGTTTGAACTAATAATTTATGCAAAGAATGGAATTTGGGACCCAGGACTTTTTAATCCAACAACATTAAATCCATTTCAACAAAACTCAAATTGAAACATTATTGGACTCAAATTGCGAGAAGTAACAAAATTTAGATAAAAACAAGTATATTGATTGATTGACCACATTATTAGTTATTATAAATAACAAATTGAACAGAATAAGGTGAAAGTAAATTTTTTTCAGAAAGTATTATTTTACAAATTAGTCACTTACAAGTAATACAAATAATCAAAAATACTTAACTTCAGTAAGAAAAAGACTCCACTTTTTCTCAGAAATCGAATAAATCAAGAGAATATCTTATAAATTAGGAAAAACATTTTTCTTTTAACCTTAATTGAATCACATTTTTCATAATGATTTCAACAATTGAAAATCCTTTAACAAATTCTCCAAGATATATAGATGGTGTATGTCCACAAGATCATCCAAGAGCTTATCAAATTCCCTTGAATTTTTCATGCATTTCCTTGTTACCGAAAGTAGCAAAAATATACGTCTACAAGATCACAATGTTTAAAATTTGTGAACTATGCTATCTACAGATACATCTTCCTTTTCGCTTCAATTATAACCTTGAAAAAACTTGGCATTCAATAGTAAAAAACGAAGTTATAAACACAAAATGCCAATTTTGCGAAATAGAATAAGTAAAACGATTTCAACCAGCGTATAAATGTTTAGATTGCATTGAGCAATGTTTGGATCATATTGGTAAAATAAACTTAGGATATAAAATCAAAGTAAAAAATCATTGTTTCTTTGCGAATATTACGAACGAAATATATATAAACGAATCGAATGGAAATGATTTAATTTGAAATAATTCTGTCAAACATAATAATTTGCATGGAACTTATAACATAGAATTCAAAAAACTAAAGTTAATTTAAAATATTTCCAAAAAAACTACGAAAATTCTGTTTCAAAAAACGGAAGGAAAAGTTGAAGGCAGAAATATTACAATAACCAAGAGTCCAGTGCAAACCATACATGAAATTAGCTTAGAATATGACTTCGACGATCCAATATTTGGAGGTGTTCAATGTAATTCGTTCCAATATTTGTAGCAACATGTAAAATCCCAAAAGATTCAGGAACGTATGTAAGTATAGGAGAAAAGTCCAAAACAGAAAAAGCATCTAAACATAGTTCACCACATAAATTATAAGAATCTTTGTAAAAAAACAATTTGTTCAGCGAACAAAAAGAACCTGAAATTAAATTCGAAAAAACTATGGAAAATGAATCAGAAAAAGTTATATAGTATTATATAAATGGACCTGCACATGTGAAAGATGCTATCAAAGTGGTCATAAGCCAATGAATTGTACTGCACCAAAGCGAAATAAAAAGTTTATAGAATAAATAACAAATAAAAGCGAATATAAAAATTTGTGATTGCGTGATGTGACACTATCAATAAAATAAAAATATTGATAAAAGAAAAATATATCAATAGAAGAAAAGTACAGTATGTGAATGGAAATTAAGTAAGTTTGAACATATTGATATTAACCCCATGTTCAACCAAAATGGGGGAGGTGTCACGTCTCGTAACTATTACAAATGCGACTTATAAATAAGAATTTTTTTCTCTTTCTCGAAATTATATTGATCCACATTTAACCCCAAGGGAAATATATTGGAAGCAATTGATTATATTTACTGATTATCTATCTGTTTGATTAATTCATATATTTGATATAATATTGATAAAAATGATCGTAAATTCATTCGATGTTGTGTATGAGCGTTTATATTACTAGAAAAGTACTAATAACAAACTATAATGTATTAGAATTTATCCAAAAATTGATACCTGCGTTTAGTAATAACTAAAGGTTTGCTTCGAATGCTGTTACTCAATAATTTATGATATAAGCGAGAAAAATTGACGAATTTGCTTAATGGCGTAACCAAATACTTATGTTTACGAAGGTCAAAAAATATGCTTCTTACCTTTCAAATAATATGTAAGTTTGAAACTCCCTCCAAACTTGGTCGGTAGTCGCGCTCGTCATAATACGAGCAGTGACGGCGATCATGCGTAGTCATGAGAACGACGAGGAGAGGCAGACTCGTCGTTGAAAGAGCACATGGCGTTACATTCACTTTTGTCAATGTCAGTATCGATCGAAAATGGTGGATTTCATGTCGGTATCGACCGAAAAAACAGTCTATAAAAGCACCTACAAATCCGCAAATCTTCAGTGACTGTCGGACCATCTTCAGAATCGCAACTCTCCTCAGAAACGTAACATGTGACTTTCAGACTATCTTCAACCCCGGAATTCTCTTAGAAAAGTGACTCTCGAAAAAGTGACTTCAAGTTCGGAATTCGGTACTTTTCTCAGAAAGCGATTTCAACCGTCACCCATTTCCAACGGTTTATCAGTTCGTTCATCATTGTGAATATTAATTGGATTATCAGTGCTGCTAGAGGATTTAAATATCAAATTGGATCTACTTAAATTATCCTCATCATTTTACCCAGGGGACACAAGGATTTGGTGGACTCGAATCACTAAGATAAAACATTTTCTGTAAGTTCTAAAGTCCCTAATTTGAACTTGAATAGATCTATGAATTCTCCTTCTTTCATTTCCAAGCTGCTTCCCGGAGGAATTTTCAAGGGGAGCTTCTATCATATTTGTATTCAAAATATTTAATAAGAGGGTTAATAATTTTGATATTCTTGAGTTTTACTGTTGGCTATCCTCATCCCTTGTTTCGGTTAAGAAATCTTTTCAGGTCTCTTTTCTGAAAAAAAAATAAATAAATAAAAAATATGATAATAAAAGGTGAGTAACCAGGACGTTACACTTGGTCCAATTACTTAAGTTAGCCTGAAGGTCAAATCCTTGAGTAATGTTGATGAGTCTTTTTCGCTTGTTTGTCATCGATTTTGACTTTAATTTTTAATAATATTCATGAATTATATCATTACTCTGGGTAGTCAAAAGATTTAACTAGTTAGCAAGATTAATAGACTGCCATTTAAAACGTAAAGTCAATCCCTTTAGCATAATTCAAAGCTGCGTGTATTTAACTTACATGGATATCCAGGAAAAGAGACAATCGTAGTTTGAACATTTTTTCATTTATTTATTTACTTGAAAAATTGAAAGTTCTAGTTAAACTGAAGACTTATAAATTGATCCCCTTAGCATAATTCATAGCTGCCTGAATCCAGATTTAACAATTTTCCAGAGTAATACAAATACGAGAATTGAATAAATCGATTGCCCCTTTATAAGAAATCACCTATATATGGTTGTAAGGGAATAAACTCTTCGCCGTTCGTGTTGCAAGAATGTGACTTCATAACTTTATCCATCCAGACTATTATATTTATTAACTAATTAAAATTAATCCGCATTGTCAACCCTTAAGGGATTAAATAAATAAGCTGTCCTTTCTTCTGGAACAATTATTGGTTTTTTGGGTACTAATTACTCGGATACCCTAATTTTTATATTACTTAAAGAGTTGAGCCACTGCTCCATGCTCGCGACTATCATTGTACTCTTTCTTTTCGAGCTACGACAGTTGAGAATAAACTTCTCGTATTTATTTTCGCCTTTATGCGAAATGTTTCGAATAAACTATTAAATTGTTATTTATTTTATAATCCGGTATCTAGACTTCGTGTATTTGCAGCTGGTTCGTGACAATAAAATTAAAATTTCAAGTAAATTAATTGAAATTTGTTTGAGTAATGTTTCTGGCCAAATTGAAAATATACTGCAGTCAATTACATGTATAATAAAAACCTTATTTTGTAATCTCGATTCATTTCATGGTTTCGCTGAAAAAACCCACAAAATATGCCTATTTTAAACTATTTTAAACTATTTTAAACCAAAAATATTGATTGGAACAATCTACAATTATAACAATACTAGTAATGGCACCTATGTTTTTATCGACACAAAAAATTATCCGTAAATGTTGCAGAAGCAATGGTAAGAAAGAATCAACGAACGGTTACAGAAAATCAAGAAGGAGTAAAAAAAACAACTTATTCTATCAGGCAACCAAAGAAACATAGAAGAAATCTGCCCTCAGCTTGGAGTATTAATAACTTCAAAAAGAAAGTTAAAATTGGTTATACATTGTCTGCCGAAGAATTCAGTCATGCAACGAAATTGAAATTTTATCATACAGAAAACCATAAAAAATTAAAATGGCTGGATGAACATTAATATAATGAAAATATTTAATATTTACTTACTTGTCCTTCAAGTATAGAAGTAATCCGAGAGATAGCAGTTTGATCATTGATTCCAAAATAAATACAGCCGTAAAAAAATAGTTGAATATTTTAAGAGTATATGTAAGAGCTTTTGGCATCATGTAAAATTCCATAGCCATTGTAACTACGTTCAAACCAATCACAGCAGCGATTGCAAGATCAAAGTATTTTGATGTTACAACGTTGTGCAGAAATAGTCGTGACTTAGAATAACTATTGTAGTATGGTGGCTCGCGTAATTCTGAAAGGTAGAAAGATATATATATATATATATATATAAATATATGCATACATGTGTACGGTGATTCATTCAACTTAAAACACTTTTGGTCTTTACATTCGCTAAACAACTGTGACAATATGGGTTACATTTTACCAATGCTCGTTGTTGGCACGCAGCCTACGTTTTTGACATGGCTAGTATTCATGTACGCACTTTTACATTCCCCATTAAGTATGTTCGTAAATGGGTATTCTTAACTCTTTCATGTCTGACATTTTTCGAGGTGAATGCAAACAAGGTTAGTGTTGAAATGCGTATTAATTATATATTCTTGTGCTTTAAAAACATCAATTTCGAACAAGTCAAATTCAATTCTCGAATTTGAAGATCAGAAAAATAATCTCGAAGGAACCAAGACGATAAATTATTCCACTTTATTTTTGTTTAAAATTCGAATTAATTGTTTTCTATACATTTTTTACAGCTTGAAAATTTAGTTTTTAAGCTCTTTGTTTCTAGCTAGGGAAGGACACGGAAAATTCACGACCAGCTTCTCCAAGTGTTCGTTGAGTCATGCACAGAATACGGCACCTGGAAATCAGTTAAGTTTGCGAACCGAGGATCACTGTTATCTTTATCAAAAGTCCTATGTAAATTTACGTTTTTTTTTTGAAACTACTTTGTTCGAAGATGACACCATTTAATTTGTTTACGGTTTCATTCGATTTTTGTTTTATCCTAAAGATTTATTGCGTTTTTACTTAATTCAAGGTGAGTTCTGTTGATTTTGGACATATTAAAGAAGATCTGATTTATTATAAGTTTCCTGAAGCTATTTTATGTTATATGCAATTCGTTGATGGCGTTGCTGTATTTTCTGCATCGTCGGGGTTCACAACCCCTTTTATCAGTCTGATATAAAGGCACACTGTTTCCAGCGGCTAAAAATAAAAAAAAAAAAGGAACTGCTCTTTCAATTAAAGAAATTAAGAAGGTTCATTGAATGATTTCTCTCGTAGTCGATTCCTAGAGGTAAACGCGACAGTTTTTATTCTTTGCACTCGTAACCTGAGTATATTGTAGGCTCAGCACAACAGCAACAAGAAGAAGATCACTTCAAAGATCGAAGGAGAATAATGTACTAAGGAATTCCTTTAGTTTATATATAGCATCTTTCTAAATAAATAAATAATAAATAAATAGAATTGTATATTACAGAACACGGGAAAATTATGAAATGTATTTCACATTGTGATACGCATTATTATTTTTCACTCGAATGAATATGTATGCATGCATGGATAACTAAGTTTTGATATGCTTGAATGTTTGTCTATATGGTCAAATGTTTTAAATGTAATTTAAATGTAAAATGTAGCTGGTATCGACATTATGCCCACAAGCCATTCCCTATTACACTTATCTACCATTAAGCACAACTATGTGCACAATAAAATAGTTTATTGGAATCTTGGATAGTCATGAACTGTTATAGCCAACGAGTAAAGTATTATTAGAAAATCTGAACCGCTTTTCCGCAATAAAACAAGAGAGAGGGGGGATTCAGGATTAAAATTAACAAAACTGAAAGGTCAGGTTGACATAGATCTCTGATTTAATATTTCTACTCATCGAAAAACGATTACGTAGCAGAAAGAGGAAAAATTCTCGTTTGTCAATAGACACGAAAGTAACTAAGGCCACCAAGTATTTAGACACCCATTATTTCCGAATTCCTGGTCAGCACGCTCCACATAAAATCCTAAGTCATCACAATTCCCTACCAAGAATCCGTCGATACGAGTTCACGAGGCAAATCAACCTTAATTCGTAAACGCAGTCTTACGAGCTTTTTAATACGATCAAGAAGTTCAGAAAGTAAAGTCCGATCTTTGCTTTTGCCCGTCCGCGTTACGGAAGAGGTGTTACAAGTCGACAAAGTCTCGCAAGAACACAGTGGGCGGACGAAAATAATTTTATGTGCCTCTGGCGCGTAAAATCGTTTTTACGCTACAGTTGAGAGTAGTGTAATGTAGTGTATTACGATACAGAGGAATGTAATGTGAAAATTTAACAGATGTGTAGAATGATTTGTTCTCAGATTTGTTGAAGTAACGAAGCCGTCGAAAGCGCGCTGTCTTGCAGGTGGGTGTGAGGGTGTGAGGATAAAGCCCTAGTGTGTCCAACGACGAGCTGACATAGTCCTCGTCAAAGTCGGAAAGCTCTCCTACTTAGGCCTCAGAAGGTGTGAGAATTATCACCCTTAGAAGAGTAGACTCACCTGCGGTCGGATCAGAATCCTTCACGCGCGAGTTTTTCTTATCACATATGGCACCTCCAAAAAAAAATTTCCAGTTCCTCTTTCGAAACATACCTGCAACAGAGACAGTGATGCTTTTTGCTACATATATAGCGAATACCCCCCCGCAACAGACCGAAGAATAATTCCTGCGAAAATTGAAAAAATTTATCAGGAATGTTTTGGTCTTAAAATAACGTACAAAAAATTGATGCTACACAAAATATGTGCAGCTTGTTCTAAGATGTTGCATCGGTGCTATTCAAGCATACATACTGAGGACATGACGTATAACAAACCTGTGTGTGGAAAGTGCTATTGCATCAAAAGGATTGTTACTTTTGCATGAGTGACGTCACAAGTTTCAAAAGAATAAGTTCGCTTCTATACCAATATCTCATTGAACTGTGCTCAAGGAGACTCTGAAAAATCTCGGATTTGTTTTCAAAAAGATCAAGTATTCAGAATTCAATTGGAAAATTTGCGAGGACTTGAAAATTTTAGGTTTGGTATTAGGTCAACAATCAGGTTTTTCAGAAACAATGCAATTTCATGCTCAAAAAACCAAGAACTACCCTGAAATTCGTTGATTTAAAGCTAGATGGTGAATTCTCGCCAAAACGAACAACCTCTTGCATTTTCCACGTGTCCATCCTAAAGGTGATAACGAAGGTTACTGAAAAAAAAAACTAGAAATTTTTGCACTTGTTGAAAGGCAGTCAAACTGAGCAAGAACTGTCCGGAAATTCTTTGATTCAAAGTTCGTTACACATTGAAAGAAAACTTCTTAGGTCTTATTGTGTATTGAATCCAGTAATATTATTATAATATAACTATAGTTATTGTGCATTTTTTAAACATGTTTTTTAATTTTTGACATATAATATATTTAATGAAAATTTTATTGTGTGAAATTGTTTTTCATTAATTTGTTTAAAAACTGTTTGAAGCTGAATATGAGTCAAACGTCAAACTGCGAAGACAATGAATATTTCCTCAACGTGAAAGTCAAATCAGGAAAGAACACAGAAGAGTGGTATTTTTGTGCTCGAGGCACCGCTGTTGCTGATGCAAATCTACTTTGAAATTGTGCAGTAGTTGTTTTGTGATTTTCTTTATGACAAAAAAATACTGAGGTTTCAACTATAATTCCCTTTCGCCCACTGATAAAGGGCATCTGCAGTTAAAATTTGATCAATCGCATCATGACTCAGACAGACTGATATTATAGCAACACTTAAATGTTTTCGCTATAAACACATTGTTTTCAGCAAAGAAGAAAAGAGGGTTCTCGATAGTGATGATCACATGAAGCTCAAAAGACCAATTCAGTAATATCAGTTTCCAGAAAGAACTCGATGTAAGTTGAAGGACAAATAAGAGTAGGATGTATGCTCCATGCTGTACTTGTAACGCTAAAAAAAATTATTGTATTAACTTCGAGACCTTCAAACTCAAAATGTACTACAGAATCATAATTGAAACAAATCCATTGTTTTTTATGTATCCCTTATACATATTATTACAAGGTTAGCGAATGATCTGTGAATTGTCAGCAAATCGTGAGCGAATTCGCTGACCACTCACCAGACTGCGCCTGCTAGGGTCTGCATCTATGTGCTTCTATATATTTTTTTAATCATTCATCCCTGAATCAAAATGTCGCCGTTTCGAGATTCTTTGTGTTCTGCTCATCGAAATGGAAGCATCATTATCGGTTATATTGATAATTAAGAACATTTTTTATGTATAATTCATTACTCTAAACATGTCACATAATGTAATCCGATACAATGATCTGAAAATAACGTTTATATAATTCATTACTATAAACATTTAAGAAAGAAGTCACATTAATATACCTCTGCCCTCATTTTCAGCAATACTTTTCAAGAAACGCCGAAATAAAAAATGTTTAACATCTAATTTGTCTTTTGGCGATGAAATAATGCGGGAATCTAAAATTCTCGCATGGTTCCGAAGATGTACTAAAATTGGTGCTAGAATGGGGTCATTCTCATTTGACGTCATAAACATCTAGAAAATACTTGTGCGGTCAACACTCTCGAGTGTCACGTGTAAAAAAACAAAATGAAAAATCTGTCACCATATCACGAATTGTCCCATATTAATGAATAAAGTCCCTATTGAAAAGTCCCGTATACTTTTTTATAGATACTAAACTTACTGCGTCTTTTTTTCTCCATTTTCAAGGCGCGCTTGGCAGCTCTTCTCACACGTTCCTCTTTCTCCTGTTCTTCACGACATCTATGGAAATTTTCAACGACAACACCAACAAACATATTCAGGACAAAGAAGCCGACCAGCAAAATAAATGCAATGAAGTACAGCAACCTCCATTCAGAGTAATTTTCAATAGGCTAAAACAACACAAATATAGCAAATAAACAAATTTATGCATAATACGAAATTTCTGGAAGTAGTTGCCTCTAGCTCATGAAAAATAGATAAAGGAGCACGAACTTTTAAAGTTTTAGTTTGTGGGACCATTTGAAAATAAACATACACTATTTATTTGCTTATGTAACCCTGAAGTATGTGCTTACGCTGCTGCGTTAAGTATATATTATATAAATCATTAAATGATCACTGTTTTGTTAATCTCTTCTAATAAAAAATCACAACTTTCAAATTTCAGCAATTTACACTTTATAGAAGTTTTTATATTTTTTATCAATTTTGGTTTTTAAAATTATATGGTGAATGGTGGCCATGCAGGGTGTATAAAAGGCCTCTCCAGCAAGAAGAGGAATTGTTAGTTCTGAGATATGGCAACATTTCCACTACTGTGCTGTTCTCAGGTGTAAAGAGTTAAGATAGTGGTTATGTCGCGCGATGAAATTCAATTTTCCGTCCCCTGCTGCCCAGAAATATCAAATGTTTTATCTTTGGGAATGCGTCAAATTTGCGAAAAACAATGGTCATACTCGGAAATGTAGATGAGAGGAGAGGGTACCAAGGTACAGATCACAGACGTTTGATGATTTAAAACTTTATGAGGGGTTGTATAAGGACGCTCCAAAGCTTTCCTGGCGTGATCACGCAGAAATACGTGAGAACATGAGCAAAGTTCCATAAATACAAAAGCGTTTCGTTTATACTTGTGTGCGACTGGAACCGGTTTTACCTTTCGCATATGTTCTCGAAACTCTTCGAGAAAAATGTGTGGGTTAGGCGAGAGATCCTTGGGCAGGACAAACTCCCCAGGAATTCGGAGGGTGGTTCCAAGAACAAACCCAGCAGGCGACGCTCCAATGTCCAAAACACTAGTCCGTAAACCAATCGAAACTGATGACAAAGATCGCGACCATTCGCGATCGGAATGGCACATAATAGTCGCTTTAACTGTTCAATGCCACTGTTCAATCATGCCATTAGATGCAGGATGATAGGCGGTGGTTCGTATGCGGTTGCAGTCTATTAATTGCAAAAGTGCTAAAAATAGTTGGGATTCGAATTGGCTGCCTTGGTCCGTACTCAGTGATTCTGTTGAACCGTACCGTGAAACCCAATGTTCGAAGAATGCTCTGCAAATGGTTGATGCTTCGATGTCTGTAAATCGTATAGCCTCAGGCCAACGCGAAAAACGTTCGATGATCGTAAGGCAATACTTAAAACCATTACTAATCGGGAGTGGACCAACAATGTCTATGTGATATTTAATAGAGTGAAATAACAAGGTCTAGTCAGGCCATGACTTGTAGTCGCAAGAACGATCTACTACCAACTAGTTTTACAACGTGGCTGCCGCTACGGCATATAACATAAAATATGAGTAGGCAGGAAACTCGCCGAACTGCGCTTATCCAATCATCGTTCCCTACAAACGATTAGCAACTAGCACCGCGTACAATCGTGCATATGAACTATCATTAAATGTGCACTTGTTAGTGCACATACATGCATATGCACGTTCTTTAAATGCGCTGTAGAGAATAAAGTAAAAAGGAAATTGAAAATTAAATGCTAAATTCTGGAAATGTAGGTCAAGAGTGAGAAGTTGATATACACTTCTCACTCTAGAATTACATTTCCACAATTTTACATTAAATTGAATACAAACGGATGTAGACAGACTACTTTTGATTCCAAAATTTCAAAACATCGCACTTTAAAACGCTTTTTGGTAGTATACACCCACGAATAGCACACTGAAATACGTAGTGTTCATTCTTGATAACGCACAATCACGCGTCTCGATATTTAGACATCTCACAACTCTCTAGAAGTGAACACCTGGTTTTTCTACGTTAGGCTATGTTCTTTTTGTATTTGTCTCGAACATTTATATTATCTTGCCTTGTACCTGCATTTCGTGTGTAGTTGTAAACAATAAAGGATCAATCTACACAGCATAATCTGAAAATAACCAAACTTCTGATTAAAATCATAGAACATGTAGCGCGATCTCTTAAACGTTGGCAGCGTTAGAAAGGTGCAGTTTTCTTTTTTTAAGCGCAACCAAATTTAAGCAAATCAGTTGACAGGTCACAAAATTACGCACGTTTTAAGGACAGTAGTTTTTGTGTTTATGTCGTGAGAACATAATGGAACAAAGAGCAAATATTAAATTTGTTCTAAACTCGGTAAAAGAAAGGTCTGTGCACGTTTTGTTCCACATCCGTTAAATTCACCACTTCACAAGACCAAAAAAGTCAACGAATTTTTCATGAAAAAACAGATTTGTGTCATCGACCACCGTCCATATTCGCCTGATCTATCACCACGTGACTATTTTCTGTTCCCAGAACTGAAAACTGCAATGAAAGGAGCTTTTGACGATGACACTATAACCATTCAAGCAGCTGTGACACAGGTGCTAAAGAACATCCCAAAAACCAAGTTTAAAAAGTCTGGATAAATTAGTTGATCGTTCCAAACGTTGTATTGATTTAAATGGATTCTATTTTGAATAAATACTATTATATTATATTATTATTATTATATTATGCGGATAAAACATCTCGTTTGATTTATTCTCCAATAAAATGTTCATCTTTTATGTGTCGTGCTCCGAGAAAAGGAACTCCAAGTCCAAATCGAGAATATCACGGAAGAGCTGATTGAAGAGACAGCGGAAAGCGAATAGCGGGAGTAGGTCTCAGTGATCCAATTCCTTCCCTTTACGACTACATCTTTGCGTCGACTACATCTTCTCGTCGAACACCTGTGTGTTCACTAATGCAAGAGTTCCAAAATTGTGCTGGGAGTAGAGGCGTAGCCTCAAGGGACTCACTGCGGGAAACAAGCTCACGCCGAAATGGAAAGGCCAACATCTTCCTTTGTTTTTTTAGATAGGCAATTCCTGCATGCATTATGTTCTCGATGGACTCCAAAGACACTGAAATCTGTGAAAACCTGATTTTATTTTTTTGACCCAAGTTCCCTTTTCTGGGAGCCCGCCACATATACGCCTACGTGCGTGAAAAAGAGGCTTTATAGACCTTCCTTTTTTGAATAAAATAATAATACAAAAAATAAGATGATTGGAAGAAAGGGATTAAAACTACATAGCAATATCTTATTGGGTTTTGCAAAAAAATGTTTTACAAGTATTCACAATTATTTCTGGTGAGCGTAGAATTAACAAAAAATAGGTCCCAACCGATTTAAAGGGGTCCGATCGTGGTTTAGTTTTAAAAAATTGAATTTTTTTTTGCTCCAATCATTAGATTTGTGTTCTGAAAATGTTGTCTTAAAATTTCAAAGTCTGAATCCGTATAGTATTTTTAGGGCTATAATAACTAGAAAAAAGTAGTCAAAAATTGAACTTTTTTTGAACAATGGTTTTATTAGTAGATTTTTTACTTTAATATGATATTATAGGTCTACTTTGTGCGGTAAATGTGCTTTCATTGTTTGTTTTAGATGAAAACTTCGGACTGCATCATGCTCAACGTTTCAATTGTCTTTTTTACACAAAAAAATGTATACTCAATCTTGAATCTTCAATAAATAACATGATGTGAAATTCTTACGTGTTTTTTCTTTATTCCTAAGAAGAAAATTCCCTTAAAACGACCTTTTCTTCAAGAAATCCATAAGCAGACTCCCTTAAGATGATATCATGTGCAATACCTTTCGGATAGCATAATGATTATGTAGTTTCAGTCCTAGAATACGATTATTAATAATAATTCGAAATAATATAACTTATTTATATCCGATGATCTGTAAATTTCAAAACAAATAAATTGATACCAAATATAACATGTTTCTGGATAGAAAAAAAGAAATTTTTTGTTCTATTCAAAATTCACATTAATTTCAAAATTCGCTCAAGAGTAAATAAATCACTTGTTTAAACTCGTGTTCACGCCACTGGTAAAAAAAGATTCATGCAGAGAGAATACGCGTCCTGGCCCGTGGACGCAATAATATACGGACGGAGTTCAAGCCTGCGGGGTCTGGGCCAAAACAAGTTAGGGGATAACAGTAGTAATGGCTGAGAGGCGGTCATATTACTAGTGGTCATTCCAAAGCTTTCGATTTACTGAGATTTGAGTGCGAGCCTTCTTCTAAGTCTCTTTTTTTTTTTTTTTAATTGTTGTTTCATCTTACCAAGAAAACAAAGAAAACCATTCACATATTTTACTTGTTTGCATTCATTGACCTTTATATAAATATTCAAGTTATAAACTTACGATTTAGCTGATAGAAACAAAATCCGAATCATATTTAAAATAGCGCGCGACTTCCGATAACCAATCACAGCCAATCAGAAGCTTGAAAATGGCCACCCCTCGGACTGGTACCTTGACGAAGTCCTTCTCTTGGCTATGCCAAAAAGGGTCGAGCGGGGAGGCTTAGCAGACGGCCCTCGGTTCATGGAGGTTGTACTGTCCCGATGAATCGGTGAACAAGTACAGGGGGCTCTATAGACGGGCATCTTCCAATTGCGAGAAGGGTGCCCTATAAACGGGTCTATCCCAGGTTGAAATCGGGGGACGCTTTCGCCATCCTCATGCATGGAGAAGGATTTATGCCCCAGGCAGCGGCGCTGAAAATGAGTCTGCGAGTGCCTGTGAGGAATGAGTGAACGGAATGAATGCCAGTGCCGTATGACTGTGATATGTGTGCTTCAAATGTGAGAGAAGAACCTATAGACTGGCTCTCTCTTAAATGAGGCTAAAAGCGAATTGCTGCATGGAATCTCGTGGGGGACACTGCAAAGCGCCAGCAGTCTGTGACCAAGAACAGCCCAAACGATCGTTTCCGTGTGGCATCCCTCTGGGAGCGTTTCGTCGCCGAGTGATGTCATCCCCGGCCCATGAGGAGGCGAGGTTGATGTGAGCCTAGCTCTGCCAAGGTGGTGTGCCATGCGGGATCAGGAGCCAGCGCCTTCGGGACCTTGATCAGGTAGTGCGTATTGGCCACAGGTGTCGAAGCCTGTGTTGCTTCGATCGAGTCCGGTCTGTCCATGTATTCCGGGACCGGCTAAGCGGAGGTTGGGCCTCAGGGAAAAGGGATAGGACTTCAGTCCGAGGGTACACCCGTTCCAACTATTCCGACCCGCTCCTCTACGCACGATGCGCTGGTGAACAAAACCAACGAAAAGAGGAAGGTGAAAAACAACCCTCTCCACGTAACAGAAAGTGTAAAGGAGGCCACTGAGGTGTTGGGTGGGACATATGGTTCAAAACCCATAAGTGCCTCCTGGAAAGCGGGGTGAAAATCCGGAAAAAAATTCCGCAAGGAGCTTGACCAGGCGGTCGGGGAGAGGGCGGAAACTTCGGCCCTTGTTTCGCCGAGGTCCCTTGAAATTAGGGAGGTCGACGAGACCGTTAAAAAAGAAGAGGTTGTGTCTTCCCTTTGCTTGGCACTGGGCAGACCGGCACTTGACAGGTCCTGCAGGCTCTTCCCCGCTTTGGTGGGGTAAAGACCGCAGTGATCCGGCTAGCTACCGCGTCTGCTTCAGCTGGGTAAAATTAGGATCTGGTGGATTGCGTGCCGCATCCGCGAGCATGCGGAAGTCGCCCGATGCTTCAGGTACCTTGGCTACGGCCATGGGCCCTTGTTTGTAGCCCTGATTTGAGCGTCGGGGATTTCCTGATGTCCGACGCGAGGTTCGTTTGGCTGGAGGTGGCGGGTGTGCGTGTGTACAGCTGCTACTTCTCCCTCAACGATCCTTTCGAGGTCTTTGAGACCCAGATCCTCCTCCTTGATGAAAGCTTCAGTGGGGCTGTCGCGCGGTTCCTCATAGGGGGTCGCTAGAAATGACCTGATCATTTAAAATCAGGGCAGGGGATTTACGTTCAGACAAGGAGCGGGGGGTCAATAATTGATCTCATAATTGCCGCACCTCGCCTTGCCTCAAGGATAATAGACTAAGTGGGTTCTCGAGGTAATAACCTTCAGTGACCACCGGTGCATCGAATTTAATTTAGAACAACGAGACGACTCAGCAGGGAAAAACTGCCTCGCAGCACGGCAAAAATTCACGTGGAGCCATTCCAAAGACAGGACCGAAGTTGCTGCGTGGTCCGGCGCGGAAAAATCTTCACTCTTGACGAACTACAGAGAGCGTGTGGAAGGATCAAGGCAAATACAGCGCCGGGTAACGACGGGGTGCCGAAAGAGATTCGCAAAGAGGTGATCGGGGCATACCCGGAGAGCCTTCTAGAAACATTCAACTCCTGTCATCGGGAGGGGAGGTTCTTCGTAGACTGGAAGAAGCAGAGGTTGGTCCTGCTGAGAAAGGGCAACAAACCTCTAGGGGTTGCCTCGTCGTATAGACCAATATGTCTATTGGATACGATGGAGAAGCTTCTGGAGGAGTTGATTCTACAACGGCTTAAGACTCTCTTGGTCGGGGAGAGCGGTCTCTCAGAAAACCAGCTGGGATTCAGGAAGGGCAGGTCAACCGTGGACACTATCCAAACTGTGGTTAACATCGCCTTAAATGCAAGGAAAGGAACTGGTAAGCAACCTGAGCAACAGGTGGGTGATATACGAGGGTGACGAATGGTTTCACAAAGAAGAGATGACATGTGGCGCCCCTCAAGGGTCGCGGGTGGGTCCAGTCGTTTGGAACGTCATGTACGACGACTTCCTGTGCATGGACCTAGCTGCTGGAACGAGCATCGTCGGCTTCGCGGATGACGCACTTGTCGTGTGCGCCGCTAACGACGTTGGAATCCTAGAGCTGAGGATCAATCTGTGGCAAGCTAAGCGCTGATTGGATAGCAGAGGCCTGAAAATGGCCCCTGAGAAAACCGAGGCTTTGCTCGTAACGGACAGGAGATCTTTCCAATACCCGAGGTATTGGAGGTAGCTTTGGACCTGTTTCTCTTGGTGCTTGAATTTGAAATCGGAGTAAAATAAAGTGAACTGTAAAATCGGGTGGTGTGCGACTCTAACACCTCGCCGCGAGAATTCCGAGGCGGCAGAATCTGGGTCAGCCTCAATATTAATGTAAAATAAATTCAGTGTCCGCGTAAATAGCTGGTAGGAACGTGCAAGACCGTTCTAAGGGCACGGGTTCTTGCGCCCACTAATCATAACTTTTCTTCATCAAACTATTGAGTTTCCGTGGTCGCGAGCAGTGACGCTGCTCCTTACCCCGCGCTCTCCGCGGTAATTTCAGTGGTCGCTGTAGCTGCGGTTTCGCCGCTTGCGAGCCACTGGCGGGGAACCGTCCCCACGCATCGGCCGCCCGCCGTTGCCCCTCAGCTACCTTCCCCATAAACTCGATACCCCGCAGGCCTCGTCTTTCTATTTCAATCTGAAGGTAGCTGAGGGGCAACGGCGGACAGCCGATGCGTGGGGACGGTTACCCGCCAGCGGCGTTTCAAGTTTGGGAGCTCTGCAGGGTGACCCGCCACGAGTGGGCTGGTCAATTCGTTAATTTCATTGTTAATTAAAATTTTGGTTGTTTAAAGTGAAATAACCTGGCGCTCAACTATTAGTCTTGTGTGTGCGTTAGGTTGCTCGGGGTAAAAGTAAATTACCCTGAATTCTGTAGAAGCAGTAGTAATTAATAAATATGGTAAAATTTGATAAGAGATTCGGACCAGTAATTAATTCTTATTTGAAAAAAATAACCTAACCTAACCTCACCATCCTTGAATCTATCTGCTATCCTTAAAATTAAAATTTTGGGTTACAAAACATACATATATATATATACAGGGTGTCTAAAAAGTCCCGGGACGGTTGAATATTTCCTCTCGTCAAATATTTTTCAAAAAAGTGAAGGTCATTCCTGAATTAAATTTCAACGAGCAATTCAAAGGTGACCTTCATTTTGACCTTTGAGTTGACTTTCATGGCTTTTTCAAGGTCAACTTTGTTTTTTTAAGTGGACACCCCCTTTTTTTACATCTGCAATCGATAGAGTGGAAAATTCTACGTTGAAGCACGTACCTAAGTCATAGGTCAATTGTAACGTTCCACGTCAATTAGAGGTTATTTTTTAAATAAACAAAGTTTTCCAAGAGGTCAGTGTAATTCCTGAAGTATTTTTTAACGGGGAATTCAATGGTGACCTTCATTTTGACCTTGAAGTTGACCTTCATGGCTTTTTGAAGGTTAAATTTGTTTTTTTTAATGGGAACCTCCTTTTTTCACACCTGCAATCAATAGAGCGAAAAATATAACGTTCAAGTACGTACCCAAATCATAGGTCAATTGTAACGTTTAAGGTCAATTAGAAGTTATTTGAAATTAACAAAGTTTTCCAAGAGGTCAGTGTAATTCCTGAAGTAAATTTCAACGAGAAATTCATTGGTGAGCTCTGTATTGATCTTGGTTACAGCGTTTTGAATATTGTAAAATCATATGTATGGGAAATTTTCTATTGAAAGATTTAGAAGTTCTGGTGAGAGTTCTGTTCCTCCCCAAAGAATTATATCGAAAAGTCCTATACCGTTTGTCGATACCTAAGTCAATACCTAAAGCGATACCATAAGTTCTATACCGTTTTTTCATCTCCATACGAATATTACGAATCGAAATTAAATTTACGTATTACGAGTACTGTAATGCTATACTTTATTTTCAATATAGCAACCCTTCGGCACCAAATTGATGGACAATTTATTAACTCTTTAACAATAGTTTTCAACCCGACAATGATTCGTTCCTAATCTAGACTATCTACAGGGGGGGAGGCGATACGCGACAAATTGGGGGGGGGCGAAATTAATTTAGGCCAAATAAAATCATAAAACAAAAAGGTAGAGGGGGGGCAGAGTCGAGAACAGAGAATTCGGTAATGCTACAATATATCAAAAATAAAAAGGGGGGGCTAACCTCTGAGGTTAGGCTATTTTGTCCGGTACTCGGGGACGGGGTCGACAATACTTTAAGATAAAGGACTCGAGAAAAATAGGGAAGGGTCGTTAACACTTTTGGGGGTCTTAAAACTCAACAGTACAAAAGGAAAATCACTAAAATCGCAGCCCAGTCCGGGAATCCGCCCTGACACGTGCCAAATTATTAATATAAAAGCCAACTCAACAAAACGGTGGCCACGTGTCGGTAGGGTTCCTGGAAAGGACAAAATAAAGCGGCCTCACCTTATAGAAGGCAACAATGCCAAAATCGACGACTGAGGACGATGGCCTTGTTGTCTCCGGGTCCTTACACACTTATAGTTCGATATCAAAAGAAAACACACACTTTAACAATAGTATTCCGTGAGAGCTGGAGGATGTGGTGCGCTGCGGTGAAGTAGCTGGCTTCCTCGAAGGCTGCGGACGAAATAGGACGATGCTGTCGCTTGCCGGTAGCTCGTGCCTTCCTGCCGCTTCCCCTACCGCTGGTACGGCGCGCTGATTGGCTGGCGGCCCACTCCTGCTAGGATCTGGTGCAGAGTTATCGCAGGAGCGTATTGACGAGGAGCCTGCAGTACCCCAACGTCCATACTCCTGGTAAAATTCTCAGACTTGAGTCGTCAGAGGTTGTTGCTCCAGTCTCCTTCCCCTCCGTTGACATCCATATTATTAATCATAATTTTGGGGACTCCCTGGCTCATCCGTTATACGAGGAGTCTTGCTGGGATCCAATAAAGGAGTGGCATGTCACGGGCCTACGCTATAGGGGCCTCTCTAGTAGAACTGGAGGTCGAGACTGGAGTTGCCCATGACTCGGTCGACGTAGTTCCACACCAGGTGGAGGAGTCGTCCAGGATCCTTGTGACAGAAAATGTAACACAGGTCCTGGGGGCATCTTCGTAGGGTGCCCAGTTCATGGGTTGACGTAGTAGGTAGTGGTGTAAAAATAGGCGGCAAAAATTGAAGGTGGTAGGTTCGGCTTAATACAGCGAAATTGTTGTCTTTTCAGGCTAGACGGCAGCGTAAGTCCTGAGTACGTCCTTCCGGTCCTGGGTTCCCTCGACGTACCACGATGATCTCGGCGGTTTTACATAAATAGATAACAAACAAAAAATGGGACAGGAAATTCTTAAAATACAAACAAAAACTAGCCCTTAGTCCCGGAGTACCGTGCAGCCCTTGAGGAACTCCTTAGTTGGATAAAATCATAGAAAATTAAAAATTCCGTAACTAAATATCATAAATCGTATATTTTGTTTATAATTGTGAGTTGCAAAAATTTGCAACGTCACAACACCCTCCTACCCGAAAAGGACCGAACCCGGTCTTAGTCGAAGTGTTATACTACCACATAAAAAATTCCCGAAAAGCAACAAAAGGAAGAAAATGCTATACCGCAGCAAAACTTGATTCAGCTCAAGAATCCATCGTTATCAGTCCATTTTTAATAAGTTATCAAAAACCTGTGAGATTTTGAGTCAGTGAGGCCCCTCTAAATCCCGCCAGAAACCCTTAGGCATACTTTATGGCACGGAACTCCCGGAGTGGACCTTCAGATTGGTAAACATATATTACCAATACCAAAAAAAATCATGCAAACAAAAAAAACTACTGAGTAAGGGTAACTAAATTTAATACTGAAATAAATGGTACTAATCAATATGGTTCCAATGCTTTGGCTTTATTTTCTTATTGAATCTCATTCTCTAGGGGTTACAATAATCAGTCATGGAGGTCGACAATATATAAAATAGGGGACACGATAATTAAACTCACGGGGTCGACAATGCTCCAAATAGGGGTCACAATAATTAAGCTCACGGGGTGGCTCCTTCTTAACTTGCGTTATTAAATATATATTTAACATTTTCCTAACACTAGTGGCATTTTAAACCACGGTAATCGCGGGGTTTCTATGATCAGACTATCAATATTATCACAGGTATGTTATACTATACTCAGTCTCATGATCACAATTAATCCTGGTATTTTAACATGGCAAGATAATAAAAAAAAAGATTAAAATTTACTCTTGAGCTGTAATACTAGTTCGTCTAAAATTATTTGGCATGACATATCCAGTCTTAACGTTAATTATACCACCATTATAGGTCTCAACGTAGCTAGCGAAGTTTACAGTTCTAAAACTTTATGGATTTAAAATATGCTTAGGAGAAGTTAAATTGGAAGTTAAATAATATATGGAGGTGTGCAAAAGGGTTGGAAGGAGACGTAGAAGGTTAAGGAGGTTGTAAGGTTCTGGAACTCGAAGGGTTGACCGAAAATTAAATCATAGGGGAAAGTCGAAACGTCTACGAATTTACCGCGAGTCCGAAATTGGGTGCCGCGTCGATTCTCACGTAAATCTAACTTTTTGCGCGCTCGATATGGCGTGATTCGGAGCAAAAAAGAACAAAAAAATCAAACTGTAGATTCGTTAGGCGCCGATACTGGAGTATCACTAATAGGGAAGATTTTCAAATGGGTGGAGCCGGTATCTAAGAAGGAGTTGTTATAATAGAGTGATATTAAGATATTTATCAATATTCTATACCTTGAGGTCGGATACGGTCGATAATGGTTGAGTGGGGACGGTATGACGGGACTCGGAACAACACAATACAAAAGGAAAAAAATCTATATGAACAATAGACTAATAGTAATACAAAAAAAGTTAATCATAGGAGGCACTTACAAACTATACGTAGGAGAATAAAAAAAGTAAAAATAAACGAATAAATGAATAAAGAAAAAAAGGAAGAAAAAAAAAATAATTAGACATACCCATGGTGCAAGTAGGCGGTTAATAAGGGGACCTCGTACGCTTCGCGGCAGGCCCATACTGGCTGCCCTTATTTCAGCAAGTGGTGCACTGGTTCACCGTTAGCCCCGGCTTCCCGCAGCGGAAACAGAGGGTCCGCATAGGTGGCAGCGAACATTCGGGGTTGCGGTGGCCTGGGGCGTCGCAATTCCAGCAGCCCACACGCATATCGCGGCGGAGCTCCTCCAAGACTCGCGGATCCAGATTCGCTGGGGGCTCCACTTTAATTTCCAATAGGGAAGGTAGAGGGCGTCTCGCGGGGACCGTTAATTTTTCGGATGCGGGGGGTCGGAAGAAGTTGCATCTTAAAACTATGTTTTAGACTATGATCTATATTGATCTCGTCTCTAGGGTCGGCGGTAGGCGGCTCCGTGGTTAATCCGCGCAAAAGGGAATCTACGGGGGATGTTTGGGTGGATTGGGAGTGCGATAGTGTGGGGGTAGAGGTCTGGATGGATCGGGAGTGCGTAGGTTTGGGGGTGGAGGTTTGGGCGGATCGGGATAGTTTTCGGAGATTCATGGGAGTTTGGGTAGCGACAGACGTAAGGAAGTAGTCGGGAGTGGTTTGAATTCCGCACGAAACCGCCACAACGGGGTGAGGCTGTGATTATACAAGAAGCTGGTGTTCGTCGAGGTGTTCCTGGTCCTGTAACTCCTCGCGGCAGTAGCTGAGGAGCTCATCGGCCGCGGAAACGTCGCGAATTGAATAAGGCGTCGGTGCTGCTTCCGCTCTCGATTCCGCCTCCTCTTCGGCGGTTTTAGCCTCTAGGGTTGTTGGAACGCGGCATCGAGATTCTTAATTACCCAGTCCATCATGACCTGAATCTTTTTCATGCGCTCGCTCCAGGACTCGGGGGCCCAGGGGTCTATTTTTAGTTCCGGATCTCCGCCTCGTCTAGGCGAACTCACAGGCTCAGGGTCGCGGCCATAGTTCAGGAAGGCAGGGGAGGTTTAAAGGGAAGAGTGGTAGGCGGTATTGTAGGCGAAGCGAAATTCAGCGAGGTGCTCATCCCATGTTCGGTGGTCGTTACCAACATAGGATATAATCATGGACTTAAGGACTCTATTCACGCGGTCGACCGGGTTGGCATGGGGATGATACGGGGGGGTGGTAGTGTGATGGATATTGTATTCGTGGGCAAGAGAACGCAGTGTACCGTTAACGAACTCGGTCCCGTTGTCCGTGAGGAGAACCTGGGGGGTTCCCCACCAGTTAATCACGAGTTCTAGGAAGGCGTTTCTTATTTTGATTCCCGTGGCCGATCTTAACGGTGTGCACTCTATCATCTTGGTAAACAAGTCCTGGATCACCAGGATATACTGATAACCGGCCTTGCTTCGGGGAAACGGCCCCATTATATCGGCGGCCACTGGAATCCAAGGCTGCTCAGTGATGCGTTGGCACATCAATCCGGGAGGGGCCCTTTGGTCAACTTTGCTGGTATAGCATATTTCACATCCACGAACATACGCGGCCACGTCCCTGTAACACCCGGGCCAGAAGTGGTCCGCGGCGACTCGCATATAAGTCTTTTGCGTCCCCAGGTGACCCGCCTGTGGTGGGCCGTGAGCTACTCTCAATATGGCTGCGCGATATCCGCCAGGTCGGAAATTTCTCAGGGTAGTTGGTAACGGTGAGGAAGCGACGGACATACCATGATGGGGTGGGGTCCTTAGCGAGGCTGATTATTTCTAGGGGATCTTCAAACATCCTCGAAAGAGCGTCAGGCACATGATGCGAACTTCCCTTCCGATGGACAATGTCATAGCTATACTCCAAAAGCGACAGCGCCCATCTCGACAACCTTCCAGTGGGGTTTTTCAGGTTGTGTAACCACCTGAGGCTGCTGTGGTCCGTCACCACCGTGAAGTGATATCCCTCAAGGTACGCGCGGAATTTTTGAATGGCCCAGATCTCCGCGAGACATTCCTTCTCAGTCGTAGAGTAGTTCTTCTCGGCGTCCAATAAGGTCCTACTCGCATATGACACCACACGTTCGACATCGTCAACCGTCTGCGACAGGACGGACCCCAAACCAGTACTACTAGCATCCGTCTGAAGCTCGAAGGGGGTGTTGAAATCGGGGCAGGATAATATGGGGGCTTTGCTGAGGCAAGCACGGATCTGTTCGAATGCCAAGAACTGGTCTCCGGTCCATCTCCATCGTTCCCTCTTCCTCAATAACAAGGTTAGGGGGGCGGAAAGTGTCGCGTAATCAGGGATAAACCTTCGGTACCACGACGAAATACCCACGAATCGTCTAAGCTCTTTTATATTACGTGGAACCGGGTAACTCAATATTGGGGCAACTTTCTCTGGGTCGACTTGTAGTCCAGATGCGTTCACAAGAAAACCAAGATAGTTGGTCGTAGTTCGAACAACAGTCTCGTTGGTTTGATCCTTAGAAATTGCGGACGTGGAGCCCCGAAGGTCCTGACACCTCGCGATCTCTACTCGCGCGACGCGCAACATCGTGTGGTTCCTTCAGCCGGTCAGCTTGGATCGACGCAACCGTTTGCGATCTTGTAACGGGATGGCACCCGTAGTATCACGCGAAATCTCCTCATTTGGACATTTGGACAAATAACGGATTACTGGTCGATAAATGGGGTTAACAACTATGGGTTAAATAATAATTCCGTAAATCAAGAAGGAATAAACAAATTACCAATTTAAGAACCAAGTAAGGGATAAGTACCTCGAGTTTAGTGCTCTGGAGGCCAAGACAATTTCAGGGTCGATACGTCAGGTCAAGGGTCAAGCTGGAACAAAATGTAAAATGAGCGATAAGGCTTTGGCAACTATTGGGTCAATGGGGTTCCCTGAGCAAACGTAAATATATGGGCTCAATAGTATTCTAATTTATCTGGGGGGGGGGGGGGACAAAAAATATAAATTATATAAACATGTAATATAAATATAATAAAAATACATAATGTAAAACGGACTCTCTAATGTGCTACAATATCTTAATGTTATAACAAGTCGGACTCACTGATGTGTTGTCCCAATAATAAATAATAATAAATAAGAGAATAAACAAATAATTATTTATAGTTCGATAAGCAAGTAAGCAATTTCTAATAACTTTGATATTGATTAGGATGGAAATATTAACTCCCCGATATAAAATAAATATTTACTTGAGGGTTATTCGTAAGGGTTACCCTAGTTTTTCAAGGGTTGCTGATAATCTCACAGGGTTAGTAGTCGGTAGGGTTATTACGTTGGGTTGAAGATCGGAATAAATAAGAGAAAGCGGTATTAATGGTTGGGTATAATTGATGAGGGCTAAAAGAATATATGACTTCCTCGCCAATAGAATAGAAGTCGGTAGGGTTATTAGGTTGAGTGAAGGGTAGAGATAAATAAAACAAAATGCCGGAAAAGGGGATATAAATTATCAAAAATATTTTACAAAGGTTAAGCGCCGCACTTTAGGGTTAAGGGGCGTTAACGGGGTTACCTAAAATAAAAAAAAGGCCAATGCAGGGTAAGAGGGATTACTAGACCGGTCAAATAATGTGTCGAAAATAATATATATTATTATAATTAACTCTATATAGTCTATTTAACCTAGGGGTGAACTCGCTTAGGGCTAAGGGGAATTTAATTCCACATTAAGAATATAAAAATAATAAAGCTCAACGTAGAGTACAAGTATTACCCGTAATTCAAAGTAATATTTACCGATCAGATAGACTGTGTTGAGAATCAGGGTTTGTAGGTCCTCAGGTTGAGCTCCGGATACGAAATAATATTTCCCGTCTTCAATTTAATGCTTCGAATTATTCCTAGTATTATAGATCGAAAAGTCGCTGATGATAATTCTAAGGTATGCGAATGCTAGTCGTTGTGTTTTCGTTCGCAATGTTATTATTGGTAGAACAGCTCAATGTAAACATTACAGGACAGAGTCGAAAATAATATCGTCAATTTTAATTCTCGGCTGAAGCAATCTTATTACGATGATATTTTATCAAAGCGAACTCTATAATGAATTATCAAAATATCCAACTACCTAAGGCAATAGGCATTAAATGTAATTTCAAAGGACCAGGAATACTTAAAAATTAAAGTTAAAGAAACATTAAATTATTGAGAACTAATTATAAATGCAAGACAAAAGGGTTAAGTCGGGGTTCAAAATTAGAGACAGATTCGATAATTGACGACTGAGTCGAAATTTTGGGGTTCAAAAGTATCAGAGGGTTAACTATGCTTTCTTAATACATTCTTGAAAAGGGTTAATGCAGGGTTATTAACAACAAAGAGGTCTATATAACAGTATCAGGGGTTATAATAAATTTCCCGTCGGTAACTATTCAATGGGGGGTTCTATAGGGGTTAATTTGGGGTTAAATCGGGGTTAATAATTAGAAACGGATTCGATAAGTGACGACTGAGTCGAAATTTCGGGGTTACAAAGGGATGGCGGGTTCACTAAGCTTCACTAATACATTTTATAAGCGGGGTTAATGTGGGGCTAATAAAAATAGAGAGGCCGATAACTAACTCTGGGTTTTTTGTTACAGGGGTTAAGCTGGGGTTAAGATTCCACAACGGTATGATTTATGATCACCTCGTGGGTCGGAATCATGATTCTCGATAACAGAAATTGGGGTCACACACGTTTTAAATCTTTTACTTAACACATACGTCAAAAAGGGTTAAAGTGGGGTTTTTAAGGGTATAAATAGTCGATAAGTGGCTCTCAAATTTGTATTAGTCGAAAAATAGGCCACCAGGGGTTAAGCGTATTACTTTTAGTCCTGATATCCGCAAAAAGGGTTAATAAGGGGTTATTAATAACAAGTAGGTCGGTAATTAATTCTGGAGTTTATATTACGATTAATGAGTACTAATGAAATTAATAATGATACCAAAAAAATTACCATTTCACATTCCAATAAGACAATCCTTATTTCTAATTTGGTCAATATTATTCTAAAGGTTCATATATAGCGTATTTTCGGACGATAGAACAGCTCAGAGAAGCGACAACATCAACACACACCCAAGTGACCATGGCAATACTCAAGTTATTTACGATTCGCGAAACGATTATGAGGATATTTCTTTGTTTTGGATTCGAAACCTTTAGAGACTGAATATAATATTTCAAGGAAATTAAGATTTCTAAACTAAATGTTTCTCGAAAAATAACCAAAGCTTACAATTTTCTTTCCAACAGAAGCTTAGTGAGAAACCTCTTCATTTGGCAGCCCCACGTTGGGCGCCATTGTAATGCTATACTTTATTTTCAATACAGTACCACTTCGGCACCAAGCTTCCACCAGTGACTTTCAGGGCTTCAAAACAAATAATTTCATACGAAATGTCACATAACAATTTTTGTTGGGCGCCAGACCGACGGGGTCACCTCAGTTCGACAAAATTGAAAGAAACACAAAAAAGCCCTGGTTCCTTCGACGTACCACGATGATCTCGGCGGTTTTACATAAATAGATAACAAACAAAAAATACGGTAGTAAATTCTTAAAATACAAACTAAAAATAGCCCTTAGTCCCGGAGTACCGTGCAGCCCTTGAGGAACTCCTTAGTTGGATAAAATCATAGAAAATTAAAAATTCCCCTAACTAAATATCATAAATCGTATATTTTGTGTATAATTGTGAGTTGCAAAAATTTGCAACGTCACAGTACATACTTACTATCTTTCGTTAAAAGATTATTATGGCGCAAGCTAAACTTTCGAAACGAGAGAGGGTATCTGTATTAATAATGCGTGGTTGGTGAAATTGAGTTCGATCTTATGATCATGTTCGTTTTCTTTTCAATCACACTTTTCGTAATGGAGAAGGGTTAAATCCTGTCTCAAAATCAACAATTGAAAGAACTGTAAGGCACTTTTTGAATCATGGATCTATCAAGGACCTTCAGAGAACTGGTTGGCCAAAATCTGCAGCATCTGAGGAGATGCAGATGGACATAGCCCAAGCATTTGTTGAAAACCCACACCTTAGTTTACGTCTAGTTAGTGATGAGCGTGATGTTGCTCCTGAAATAGTGCGAAATATTTTGAAAAGCATTAATTTACATCCTTACAAAGTTCATCTGGTACAAGAGCTCAATGAAGACGATCCTGATCGTCGGGATGAATTTTGTGAAATTATGATGGACAGAATGAAGGTCAACTTCAAGGTCAAAATTAAGTTCACCATTGAATGCCCCGTTGAAAAATACTTTAGGAATTGCACTGACCTCTTGGAAAACTTTGTTTATTTCAAATAACCTCTAATTGACCTTGAACGTTGCAATTGACCTATGACTTGGGCGTACCTGAACGTATAATTTTCCGCTCTATCGATTGCAGACTTAAAAAGAGGGGGTTTCCATTCAAAAAAATTAAGTTGACCTTCAAAAAGCCATGAATGTCAACTTCAAGGTCAAAATGAGGGTCACCATTGAATTCCTCATTGAATTTTAATTCAGGAATGACCTTCACTTTTTCGAAAAATGTTTTACCTGAGAAAATATTCAACCGTCCCGGGACTTTTTAGACACCCTGTATAGATGCATATTTATACCTTACATCACGCAATTTTGAATTTGGATTTTTATTTGAATTGAGAAGCCTTCCTCGACTTATATATTATTTCCAGTCATTCTTCCCTTCCAATTTCTCTCTTGCTCGGTTTATACTTGGCTCAGACTAACTCGTTGCCCCATGAATGCTGAGTCGGTTATCAAGAAGCGCTCAAGTTACGAGCGTTACAAGGTACCAAAAATGCGTCCTTGGCCCGCCTATAAGTCGTGAATTCATACAGCATAGAAATACTTCCGTGCTATATTAATTCGGGAGTACAAAAATAAGGGAAAATATCCATTATTTTCATTCGCACGTAACAAACCACACCGGAATTATTGTGTTTTCGTCCCCGATAAACTAGGGTGGTTCGATCCAAGTATAACTGTATTTATTCCATGCTTTCAGGTGACATCGTGCGTCCGTACCTTTCCTTTATATCTATTCAGGAAAGAGAGGAAAGAAAAAAAAACTTCCCTCACAATGGTCTTATTTTTAACATATTTGTTCTATACGTATGGTGCCGTAAAGACATAATTTGTCGCTTGCTTCCTATCGCATTAGACTTCTCAGAAATGATATAGGCAGTAAGCAGGAGTGAGCAGCCCCCCCCCCCCCTCATAATTATAAGGAAGCTGAAGTCTCATAAGGTATGCTGCTCTCGACCACCCACTTTTTGTCAGTCGTTCATTATGATTTTACTCGTTGATCCGAGTCATTCGCGCGTCCTGGTAGTGAGACCAGTGTGCAGTGTCTAACCAGGATTATTAGTGCGGGTTAGGGTGTGAAAACTTGGTGAGAAGAGGAGTAATAATAAAAAAATAAAATAATAAAAAAAATATATCAGCAAGAAAAAGGAAACGGGATGTCGACTTCCAAGGTTGCATTGCTGCAGGGCCTGTTAGAGAGGGTCGACCGATCGTTGGAGAACGAAGTCCGACGGCTCAGGAAACCACCCCCTTCCAGTCTTCTACCTTTAGTCCTGGCTCATCAGAAGGCCGCTTCTCTAGGAGGATCAATAAAATATGGAAGAGATGGGTGAGTCCTGTATTACCATTTTTTTGCTATATGTATGTGTGCATCCCCCGGATTTTGTCGGATTTTTTCGGCCGCCGGATCGGGCTGCTGGATTCCGACGGGGCTGACTCTAATGTCGATTATAATTTTTTTTGGCGACCCGCAGTACTGCCCGTAGTGTTCCTTTAATAAAAAAAAAAGTTGTTCGGCAAATAATTGTGCTCTGTGTGGCTGACCATCGTACTAGTCGAGCAGCCCTTTTATCGAATTTGTGTATGCGTTCTCCCTTATATGATCAGGAGTTTTCCTTTCCTTTTTTTACGTGATTCATTTGAAGAGGTTGTTCATAACGAGATATGATATACAACCGAAATTAGTAAGTGTTTGTAGAGTCTGTCGACTTACGTCGGCCTTACGTTCGGCACGGCCCAGTTCAATTAGTTCGTGATTCATAAAAAAAATTTATTTTTAATTTTTAATTTTTTTTTAATTTTTAAAATTTTTTTTCACTGAGATGATACTAAGGTTCATGGCAACTGCATCTAGGGGATACAGTTCTCTTTCCTGAAGTTTGGTTCCCTGTGAATTACATTTCTAACCTGAAGCAACCGAGTTTTGAACATTCGTTTATTCGTTTCAGATTTTTGGTAATCCTTGGTGATTGGGCGTTGGCGCCAACGCGGCTCCTTTTTACCGCACCTTGGGGATATGAGGGTCGTTTCCGACACCTGGCTCTAAAAAAGCCCTTCCTTAGATCGAGATGGATCCAGAAATACAACTGGATGGAGTCAGAGGGCGCCTACTTTTACAGAGGGTATTGGGCCAAAGTAGGTACTCCGTCTTCATGTTGTTCATTTTTAGAGTCATGGTCGTGACGCATGTAGCCGTATCTTTACTTTTACGCTCTTTTCCTTTAGAAGATCTTAGTTTTATCCTCTATATATATATATATATTCTTAATTAAAGTTCCCCTTTTTTTTCCTTTTTAGTATCCTTATCGTCATCCCATGGTGGCGGACTCAGAGGTGTCGAACATGGACATGTGACAGCGGGCGGGTTGCTCCAGTCCTCCGATTTCGACGTGGTTAGTTGCCTTCCCGTCATTATACTAGTATAGCAACATATAATCACTCAGATGTGTGTACGCGCAACCATGGCTATTCGCGTGGGAAATCACATATATAAAGGGTTTCCCAATAGGGGTGATATGATTTTGAAATGTCCCTATCGGGCTCATTTGAACTGAAATTTTTGACGTCTGCTGTTAGTTGTCATCAGTAAGGTTTGCCATTTAATCATGAGTAGTTTCACGCTTCCACAACGTTTGGAAATTGTCCAATTATTTTATCAAAATTCGAGAAGTTTTGTCGGTGTTCAAAGAGCAGATCGTGCAAAATATGGTCGTCATTCTGCTCCAACCGCGCTCTCAATTCGTCGAATAATCGATAAGTTGGAGAGTGAATTTACTCTATTGGATACTAAGCCTAAAAATCGTATGCGTACCGCACGTTCTACACAGAATATAGCCGCCGTACAGGACAGTATCGAGGAAAACCGTGAATTGTCCGTGCCACGCCGATCTCAGGAATTGGGCCTGTCCAGGATGACTACCTGGCGTATTTTGCGATTGGATCTTGGCCTGCATCCCTATAAGATGATTCTGGCCCAAGAACTGAAGCCTAATGACCATCGTTTGCGTCGGGAGTTCGCGGATTGGGCTCTGGAATCAATTGAAAATGATCCCAATTTTCATAAAAAAATCATCTTTTCTGATGAGGCGCATTTTTGGCTCAAGTCTCGGGGGACATTTAGCCGATATATTGTTTAAATCATAAATGGCATAGAATATCCAATATAATAAAAAAGATTTCGATCAATTCCGAATGAATATTCAGTGTTTTTTTTCAATTTCAAAACATATCACCCTTATTGGGAAACCCTTTACATACACATGCACACATACATCCTTTTTTTTTCTTTTTTATAGTGCCTTCAAGGATCATCCTGGTGTCCCTCCGCGCACTGGGTATCAACTCCGAAATAGGGCCTACACCTTCGTGTGGGTCCAGCGCCATTACTTTGCGGGCCCCGACGAACCGCGTGTCTCGCATAATTGGGAGCTGGTAAGTGATAGTCTACTCCCTTCCTTGAGGTAGTTTTACAAACGAGAGAGAAAAAAATTCTGATAATTAATCATTTCCAGCGCTATGCAGTTGGTCTGGAGAAGCATTGGGAGAATTGACGTTAGCCAATAGGGAACGGGTTGCTACTGACTCCGGTCTCCTGCGCCCACCTGAGTATGCCTGGGCTACAATATTAGAGAAAGAAGAAAGAGAGAAAAAAACAACAATAATAATAATAATATAATAAATGGCATTTAAATGTATGTGTATGTGTACGCGAGGCCAGTCTCTATTAATAAAATGATTAGATCTAATTTGCACGGAGTTCCGACTGAACAAATTTGACTACAGTCCAACAATCAATTGGTTTTCCCTCTAACATAATACATAGATACAACTTGATACCCATTATAATAATTATATCAATAAGGTAAATTAGGTGATAAGTATATGAAAAAAACGAAATAGATAATAATCATAATAAATAAGATAATTAAGGTGAATTGGGAGGTTAGAGATTGGAGGTTCAGACATTCAAACTGTGATGGTCAGGGAAAGGTAAGGTTGAGATAAGCAGTGCTGAAAGAAGGAGCGATAATTCCCAATACTTAGTTCGCAGTAGTCAGAAATATGGCTATTATTCCTTGCGAAAGTTAAGCGGGCTGAAGTTTTTGGGGTGGTAGCTGGACTACCGCAGTCATGAATGATTTCTCCCTCGGTGTCACGGAAGGCATGACAGCACGAATCGGGTCAGTCGAGGCTCTGGATGTCTGTGTTGTAGAATTTCCGGAATCCCTCCTTTGTAACTTCTCGTCGACAGGTGCAAAACTGGGGCTGATCGTCTGATTGTTCTCTGCCGTCGTGGGGATGTTCTGCTGTTTTCCTTTGATGGTACTAAAGTTGACATTGTGGTCAGATTTCGTCCTTGTTGAGAGTCGTAGATGGCAGGCAATAATTTTTTTCAGCTTCCTGCTATATATAAGGTATATCAGCAGTCCGGTAGATATGATTCCTAGGCCAAAGTAAGACCCGTGGATCAATTTTGTTTGGTAGTTTCCTACTCGTCGGGCCAGGCTGAGCTCATACAGCTGTTGTTCTAGGTATTCCAGGGAATTGTTGGCTTCAAAGGCTCTATCCTCGGGCGTGATTTCCTTCGTCTGATCAGGCATTGATTTCCCTACAGGTATGTATCCTTGAAGTTCCTGCACGGCTGGTGACAATTCGGAGAGGTTTAGGTGAACCAGCGGAGTATAGATGATTTCGGTCCGCCCTGTTTGATTTATCGTTCCTGGCAGCATTCCCCCTCTTATTCGGAGGTCGCATCCTGGAGCCAGTTGAACTATGCCTGTTCCCCTTAGTTCGGTCTGGTTGTTGCTCTGGTGGAGGCAAACTATTGTAGCAATAATTGACTCTTGGAGATAGTATAACCATCCGCCCAGGATGCTTAATAATTTCCAGTCGAGTTCGTCTTTGTATGTTATTTGGGCGTTGCGAATTCGGAAGGTGTATAATGAGGGACTCAACAGAAGTTCTGCCTGGCAAGTTCTGAACTTCCCCTTCTCATTGATGGGTAGGTTTCTTTTGCAAATCCTGCAAGACGATAGTTCCGTACAAGCCGCAACATCTCGATGGTTCATTAGGACGTAAGTCCTCTGTGATTATTCTGCAGCGATATGGGAGGATTTTGGTAACACATATACCTTCCCAGAGTTGTTTCCTAAGAAGGCTTGGGGCACTGGAAGTGGATGTAGTTGATAAACCAGGTAGTTAGCTCTTCCCAACAGCGGCATATCCAGAAATATTTGAAGTACTCCCCTTCTGTATATGAAATGTTGATCTGTGCTTCATTCAATTCTTCGATCTTTTCCTCGATCATCTGGCCATCGTCGTAGGTTAGAAGCCCGGCTACGGGTCCAATGATTCCACCCAAGAAACCTAGTAGTGGAGTCGCTCGTCATCTTCGCATTGCCTTTGGCAGGTGAGAGGGAAGGAGCTTTTAGGCTCGTTGCTCCATCATTGTTGTTTCCCTCATAAGTTCTCCTTGGAGCCCTTCGGCCAGATCAAGCTTGGATGCAAGGGCATGATTGGCGATGACTTAGTGGCAGTGTTCCTCGTATCCTGGTTGGCAATGTGCGGCTAAGCTGGTCATATTGTGTTTATAGGACGATAGTGGGTTCTGGATTTTACTGATTTCCATGAAGATGGTGATCCTCCAGTTACTGGTTGTCCACTTTATGGCCCCCAGGTATTCGTAGTACACTCCTGTACTACTCTTGAGTGGGGTAACCCGAAATGTGACTTCGTGGTTCCCTTGGCTGATGATACTTTTAGAATGCCAGAGCTCTATTTGCTTTACCGTGTATAAAATTATCAGGTTGGAACCTCATGGGATTTAAATAATGCATATTCTTTTTCGGATTTTCTTCCCTCAATCACAGCGTTTCTAACAGTGCGCAAGCAAGAGTTTGCGTTGTGCTTCATGAACCGTTCACCGTCCTCTGTTTCCAGAATAACATTATTGTTTTGCATAAGAGCTCAGATCTTCGGTTTTGGATCTTGTTCAGAAAGATCCTACTGAGCTCTCCTGGAAGTGGACTGCCTTGGGACGCTCTCGGTGAGGTTGTTTCGTTGCAGCGTCTGAGCGACGAACCTGTTGGGAGTTTAAATTCTCCATAGGGCCTGGTGAAGTCAATCTAGGAGGTGTCATGGCTCCTGGGGCCTACTATACCCGCGCTATGGTTGATTACTCCCGCGACTGTTCCTGTTCGGGGTTTCAGAGGGGTACTGCGGCATAGGTGGAAGGGGTGGGTATGAGTAGGAGTATTGGTAGGTTGGAGGGTATGGTGGGGAATAAGAGTAGAGGAACTGTGGTGGGTATGAAGGATATTGTAGCGGATATTGGTAAAATGGTTGGTGTGGGGATGTGGGATTGCGCAGGTTGGAGACTTCTGGTGAAACTTCGCCTTTTGCCCTTTCTGCCTTATCTGTTTTAACCATTTGACTTGTATAAGGGATAGGTGATCGAACGCGTTCCGGAATTTTCTCGTTTTGCCGCATGATATGGTAAGATGATGCCGAGGGCCTCACTCTTTCCGTTTGCCTTAGTCTTTCTTCTAAGTGAAGGGCATGTTCGAGGGCCTCACCGAGGTCCTTTGGATTTCTGGTGTCTACAAATGTAGACATTTCAACTGATGATATTTTCATCTAACGGGACATAGAATAAGGAGTATTCGAACTCTCGACGTGGCCAACAGAGTCTATGACTCAACGTACGTACCACAGAGGGGACGGAATTCTAAGAAAATTCAAATCAGAAAATCTCTAGTTTGAACTTTTCTCTCCCTATTTTATGTAAAAAGGGAAATAATCAATTCAATCGCTCAACGGTGACAACAGAGTCAGTGACTCAACGTACTTACTTCAGAGCGAGCGAACCACTAGAATTTTCATTGAATTAATAATTCAATCGAAACTATTATATTATTCTCCTACCGCCGGTATGTAACTTTTAAACAGTGTGTTTAGATATAGAGTGATAAACAAGCTTACTATTTGGAAGTGGACGCTCCTTGAAACTCTGGTTTTGCTTGTTGGAATTTCCTTAAGTCAATTTCCGCCTTATCGAGTATATTTTCAAAAAAGAATGAAAACTCGTAGAAATTATTTATTTCCTTAATTTTGAATTCCTGAGGGTTGAAAATTTGGATGGAACCTCGGGTGCCACAGTAGGAACGTATTCCTCAAAATTGTTAGAAATTGATTTTAATTCTTCTAATTGCTGAATAGTTCTTTGTCTGGCCTGCCTTCCTGCTCGAGACTTTGGTTTGCGTTTGCAATCTCTATTAGTGGTAGGTTGTGACATGAGGAACGGTGAAGAATTTTTCGTTAAACTTAAGCTTTCTGCTAAAGAGCATAAAAGCGCAAGTTATGGAATTGTCCTTCTGCTGAAAAGCATAAAGGGCAATTCCGATACGAAAAATAAGTTGAGAGGGGTGATTTGGAATAAAATTGGTGTTCGAAATTTATTGTTTCTGCTAAAGAGCATAAAAGCCTGAATTTAAGAATTTACCTTCTGCTGAAAAGCGTAAAGGGAAATTCTCTAGAACACAATTTTGGAGAAATAAAAGGATTTTATTTTGGGAAAGGAGTGTTAATATTAAACAAGAAATTTAACAGATCAATAACAATGTGAAAAATATGAATTATTCAATTTGGAAATAATATGAGCAGTTGCAAGTGGTTGGTGAGTGTGACTCTGCAACGTGTAACGTGGCTAGGTACAGCGCGAGACAAAAATCCCACTGCTGCCATCATCAGTTTGTTACGTAAGAATAATTAAATTCAATATAAATACAAATATTAAATCCAAATACACGTTCGCTTGAGGCTCCAAACTGACAAATTTCAATTTAGAAATATCTTGCATCGCTTCTTTCTCCTCTTTTTCGTGTTCATTCTTATACTGCGCTAATCATCCCTCCCCTCCTTACTCATGCTCCGTACGCTCTCATTCCTTTTCTCTTGTGACGGACTGTACTCGGCAGTACACTCAGTCACGTTCTCCCCCACCAGCATACCGACCAGAGCGCGCAGCAGCGACCCCCACTACTCTCTGCCTTCCCCCACCACGCGCTGATGGGTATAAAGGAAAGGCCGGAGAGCCGAGAAAGGGCAGTTCGCCCGGGGTGGCGAGCCGGGTCTCACCGGAGCGTCGAAGTGGACGAGCGACCAGGAGATGCCTCTCCTGGTTGGTACTCCTACAGCAAGGTATCTCCAGCACCCTCCGACTTCCTGGTAGAGCCGGACCGAACGCTGGCGATTGAACGCTCCCATGGCCAGTTCTCGGTGCAAGCCGGCACTTAGCTTCAGATGCCCCTGACCAGGTGCTGCTGAGGCTTCACCAGGATGTTGCTCCACCCGACCGGACTAACCCCCAGAGGATGCCGCGTCGAACACCGACGAATGGGTTTCCCCATGGTCGGCTTTCGACATGGGCCGGGAATCAGCTTCAGGCGCACCTGACTGACCCTGGCCCCGACATCCCTGGGTGAGGACGTCCCTCTCAGACCGCGAACTGACCCGCCCTTGACATGAGATTGACTTGGACGTTTTACGCGACTTTGACCAGCACTTAACCCGGAAAATTTACGCGAACTCGACCCGGACTTGGCCCGCACTTGACCTGGACATTTTACGCGATTTTGACCCACGCTTCACGCATCTTCGACAGACTGGAACGCGACCTGACCAGACCGATCGCACGCCGAAACCAACACCGGGCTCAACCAATCGTGCGACACCGCCTTCTCTGCCCTTTTTTTAATAACTGACCGACCGACCTACCAACCGTCCAAACCGAAACCCCGGCCCCCTGGATACCGCTATGGCCGGGGTCCTGAGGGCAGGGCGCGGACCCAGATACCATTGGGAGCAACCTGCCCTAAGACGACACCGACCCGACCGCACGGACGATGCGTACTCGATGGAGAGGGGACAGGGGCGGTTATGAGCGCTTCCCGGAAGCCCGTGTTTCGGACCATTTGTATGTTGCAGTGCAAACAATAAATGACCTTGTCTACATTTGTATTTCAGAATCACAAAACCGATAGGCCAGCACCCGCTTTGATTCCTGACACAAGTCCATCTCCGCTCCACGTATTCCGCTTTTTCATCCTCACGCATTCCGGCAGTCACACGCTCAATCTCACGCGCACACACACACACACGCAAAGACACGCACACGCACACGTTAACTCTATTACACGGACACCGGCACACAACGATTTATATTTATATCCACTCACACGCACACACACATACACACCCACAAACACACGCTTCATCTTGATCCACCTTGTATTATGTTCTCTATCTACATGTATTATTTCCCATTGTCTTCATTAATAAACTATCATTTAACTTGTATACGACCGTTTCTACGCAGTGTGTCAAGATTTGACACGCGAACGTTACGCACACAACGCCAACAGCAGTACGTACGTGAGAATGATTGCGCGCGCAGCGTAGTGTGTCTGTTGTTCTCAGTGGCTCTCTGAGTTTTCTCTGGTTGGAGACTCCTTGTACCTACAGCTGATATTGCGTGCGCGAGGAATCATATGTACGCACTGTTAGCTAAAGTTGTGTAAGTTAGATTGCTATATGAAACTCAACAGTGTGTAGGAGCACTGCTTACAAAATACATTCGACAGCTTGCTCGGTTTTTATGTTTCTTTCGACTCTGCTGGATTCCGTGCAAAAGAGGCGCGAAAGAGATGCCGAATTCAAAATGACGGAAGACATAATTTGAAACCTTAACCCTAAAATCAAAATTTTATAATGTAATCAATATTTAAGCAAGTTAATAATTTATATTCTGATTCACATACGAAATTACAATTACGAAACAATTTTTTTGTATGAACTTGATTCAACAAACCTTTACTATTGAGTAAAATACTTTAAATACCATTTTTTGAAATACATAACATCTTTTACGTGACAATTTCAATATATAAGTGTAAACAAAAGGTTTCTTTTTTTTATTGATGAATAAATTATATTTACATTTTCATACGAAATTACGCATTGTGATTCTTTGTTATTAAGTAAAAGTGACCAATATTATAAAAATAAAATACTTTTAAAAAAAGTTTTAGGATACTTAAAAATTTGTATGACAATTTTAATGTATAAATGTAAATGAAAGGTTTGATTATTAAAAAGGCCAATTAATTATATCTGAATTCGCATGCGAAACTACAAATTGAGATTTCTTTGGTATGAAGATAATTCGACAAACTTTTACTGTAAATTAAAATACATTAAATAATTTTTTTGAATTACGTAAGAATCGTGTAAAAGATAATTTTAGTATATGCACTGCCATCAGAAATTACAGTTCACTTGTACTTTTATCTATTGTTAAAGCATCTTCATTTTTATGAGAACATGTGATGTAAAAGATTTGAGCTTTTCCACAAATTCTTAATGATATTTTATTCGAAATAAATATTTTTCCACTTCATATCAGAGAAATCTCAACATGTAATTTAGTATTCAAATTTAAATGTAATATATTTAATATTTAAAGAACCAAACTATTTATTCACACTTGGATAGTCTTTAAATCATTTATATCCAAACACAATATAATTTATTTTTGAATAATCAAATATGTTATTCACATTTATTTGATGAAATTGTCATGTAAAAGGTTTTAAGTATTCTAATAACTTTTTTGAGGTCCTTTATTCTAAAGGAAATTTTTTGAAATTTATTTCTTACTAGACAAATTTTAAAATTTAATTTCTTATGCAAAATTAAACATGTTTTTTAATTTTTTATATAATCAAATCTCTTATTCACACTTGTAGATTAGAATTTTCTAAAAATAATTTTGGGTAAATAAGAAATTTTGTTTCCAAACAATTGATTATTAAATTTGTAAAATTTATTTTATATTATAAAACTCTTCAGATGCAATTTCATATGAACTTTCAGCAGATATTGCGTGCGCGAGGATTCACACATACGCACTGACATTTAAAGTTGTGTAAGTTTGATCGCTATATGAAATCGAGGCGTGTATTAAAGAAATTCTTAAAAATTGACAGCATGCTCAGATTTTATGTTTTTCTCGATTCTATACAAAAAAGGCGCGAAAGTGACGCCAAATTTGAAACATATTATTTGAAAAATTAAGCTTTTTTGAAATCTTTTGAAAAGTATTTACCTGAAATAAATATATGCAAAATTTTATATAATTTTGGGATGTTTTAAACACTCAAAAAAATTTTTCAGTAAAAATTAATATCAATAAATATGTATGGTTACAAGACGAGATATAAAAAAATGTTTAGCTTCTTGAATTAAAGCTTCAATCACAAATTTGAAATACTTAAAAAGATTTTAAAAATGTTTATACAATCATTAAAATTTCAATCACAAAATTTGGAGCAAAATTTTTCTTAGTGAAAAAAGATAAACAAGTCAAGGAAGTTAATTTGAAGCGATATTAAGAAAATATTTTTCAATAGAACTTTTACTTATCACGTAAAATGTTTTCTATGTAGGCAAATACAATTTGTTTGATTATGGTGGGGATTTGACGAATGAGAACTTTTTTTTTAGGGAAAAATATTCTCCAAAATTTTACCACATCCAATTGGTAACCAAATAAGTGTTTTACTTTCTTAAAGTAGTGAAAAAATTAATTTAAAAAATATGATATAATGACCACTGGAAAGGTACACTATCTTCTGTGCTTAAATTTTGTTTTAAATCTTTTTTCATAAAATCACTTTTTCAGCAAAATAGCATTATTCTCTCAATTTAAGGAGGTTCGACCGTGACTAGGAAACCCTTGGAAAACTTGACTAATTCCCAGTTTAAAAAATCTGAATGCTGTTATCCTGTGCATAATATTAGAGAAAAATGTTCGCCTTGCCGAGACAAAATTATAAAATATAAAAAATGTCCTTTCTAGTACCAATTACGGTAGGTTGAGCCTCTTGAAATATGTACATTTTTCACTAATTTAATTAGCACATCGAATTTGATAGACACATCAGCAATATTTTCAAAAATTTACTTACGTCAACAGTAAAAGAAACTATTAATTAAGCAATGAAATTTAATACATCTCAATGTAAAATTTTGATTCACTTTAATCATAATTTTTTAACGAGCAGTCGATCGGCAATCGAAAGACCTGGGCTCGAATCCCAGCGCAGTCGAAAGCGTCTTTTTTCCTCAGAAAGATTTTCAAATTATTTCATATATAAAATATTAAAATTTGATTGATCTAAAAATTAATAATGAACAGAACTTATATCGACCCTTAGTATTAATATTCAAAAATCGTTGATGTCCTTAGTTGGCTTTAGGGTCCAGAAAAAATGTAACTCAAAGTTTCATACTTTCAAACGTTTCGACTCAGATTGAAGTCCTCATGAGTGAGAATTTATTTCTATAAAAAGAATAAAGGAAGAAACTTAAAAATTGCCCCTGTGACGGATAAACATTATGGAAAAACGATATAAATGAATTTTACATGTGTAACTATTAAATTGGTCTAAATAACTAAATTTACAAAAATTAAAACTACAACAAATTTTTTTCTGTAAAAATACTGTGGGGAGAATCTTCCAAAATAGTACTATTTAGGCAGTTTTTACAGCTTTCACACGTATACACTCGTTATATCGATTGTTACCACAATGTTTATCCGCCACACAGGCAATTTTTAAGTTGTTTACTGTGTATTTTTTATAGAAATAAATTCTCACCCACGAGGACTTCAATCTGAGTCGAAACGTTTGAAAGTATGAAACTTTGAGTTACATTTTTTCTGGACCCTAAAGCCAACTAAGGACATCAACAATTTTTTAATATTAATACTAAGGGTCGATATAAATTCTTTTCATTATTAATTTTTAGATCACTCAAATATTAATATTTTATACATGAAATAATTTGAAAATCTTTCTGAGGAAAAAAGACGCTTTCGACTGCGCTGGGATTCGAGCCCAGGTCTTTCGATTGCCGATCGACTGCTCGTTAAAAAATTATGATCAAAGTGATTCAAAATTTTACATTGAGATGTATTAAATTTCATAGCTTAATTAATAGTTTATTTTACTGTTGACGTAAGTAAATTTTTGAAAATATTGCTGATGTGTCTATCAAATTCTATGTGCTAATTAAATTAGTGAAAAATGTACATATTTCAAGAGGCTCAACCTACCGTAATTGGTACTAGAAAGGACATTTTTTATATTTTATAATTTTGTCTCGGCAAGGCGAACATTTTTCTCTAATATTATGCACAGGATAACAGCATTCAGATTTTTTAAACTGGGAATTAGTCAAGTTTTCCAAGGGTTTCCTAGTCACGGTCGAACCTCCTTAAATTGAGAGAATAATGCTATTTTGCTGAAAAAGTGATTTTATGAAAAAAGATTTAAAACAAAATTTAAGCACAGAAGATAGTGTACCTTTCCAGTGGTCATTATATCATATTTTTTAAATTAATTTTTTCACTACTTTAAGAAAGTAAAACACTTATTTGGTTACCAATTGGATGTGGTAAAATTTTGGAGAATATTTTTCCCTAAAAAAAAAGTTCTCATTCGTCAAATCCCCACCATAATCAAACAAATTGTATTTGCCTACATAGAAAACATTTTACGTCATAAGTAAAAGTTCTATTGAAAAATATTTTCTTAATATCGCTTCAAATTAACTTCCTTGACTTGTTTATCTTTTTTCACTAAGAAAAATTTTGCTCCAAATTTTGTGATTGAAATTTTAATGATTGTATAAACATTTTTAAAATCTTTTTAAGTATTTCAAATTTGTGATTGAAGCTTTAATTCAAGAAGCTAAACACTTTTTATATCTCGTCTTGTAACCATAAATATTTATTGATATTAATTTTTACTGAAAATTTTTTTTGAGTGTTTAAAACATCCCAAAATTATATAATATTTTGCATATATTTATTTCAGGTAAATACTTTTCAAAAGATTGCAAAAGAGGTTAATTTTTACAATATTATGTTTCAAATTTGGCGTCTCTTTCGCGCCTTTTTGTATAGAATCGAGAAAAACATAAAATCTGAGCTTGCTGTCAATTTTTAAGAATTTCTTTAATACACGCCTCGATTTCATATAGCGATCAAACTTACACAACTTTAAATGTCAGTGCGTATGTGTGAATCCTCGAGCACGCAATATCTGCTGAAAGTTCATATGAAATTGCATCTGAAGAGTTTTATAATATAAAATAAATTTTACAAATTTAATAATCAATTGTTTGGAAACAAAATTTCTTATTTACCCAAAATTATTTTTAGAAAATTCTAATATACAAGTGTGAATAAGAGATTTGATTATATAAAAAATTAAAAAACATGTTTAATTTTGCATAAGAAATTAAACTTTAAAATTTGTCTAGTAAGAAATAAATTTCAAAAAATTTCCTTTAGAATAAAGGATCTCAAAAAAGTTATTAGAATACTTAAAACCTTTTACATGACAATTTCATCAAATAAATGTGAATAACATATTTGATTATTCAAAAATAAATTATATTGTGTTTGGATATAAATGATTTAAAGACTATCCAAGTGTGAATAAATAGTTTGGTTCTTTAAATATTAAATATATTACATTTAAATTTGTATACTAAATTACATGTTGAGATTTCTCCGATATGAAGTGGAAAAATATTTATTTCGAATAAAATATCATTAAGAATTTGTGGAAAAGCTCAAATCTTTTACATCACATGTTCTCATAAAAATGAAGATGCTTTAACAATAGATAAAAGTACAAGTGAACTGTAATTTCTGATGGCAGTGCATATACTAAAATTATCTTTTACACGATTCTTACGTAATTCAAAAAAATTATTTAATGTATTTTAATTTACAGTAAAAGTTTGTCGAATTATCTTCATACCAAAGAAATCTCAATTTGTAGTTTCGCATGCGAATTCAGATATAATTAATTGGCCTTTTTAATAATCAAACCTTTCATTTACATTTATACATTAAAATTGTCATACAAATTTTTAAGTATCCTAAAACTTTTTTTAAAAGTATTTTATTTTTATAATATTGGTCACTTTTACTTAATAACAAAGAATCACAATGCGTAATTTCGTATGAAAATGTAAATATAATTTATTCATCAATAAAAAAAAGAAACCTTTTGTTTACACTTATATATTGAAATTGTCACGTAAAAGATGTTATGTATTTCAAAAAATGGTATTTAAAGTATTTTACTCAATAGTAAAGGTTTGTTGAATCAAGTTCATACAAAAAAATTGTTTCGTAATTGTAATTTCGTATGTGAATCAGAATATAAATTATTAACTTGCTTAAATATTGAACCCCTTCATTAACACTTGTTTATCAAAACTATCATGTAAAAGATTTTACACATTATAAAATTTTGATTTTAGGGTTAAGGTTTCAAATTATGTCTTCCGTCATTTTGAATTCGGCATCTCTTTCGCGCCTCTTTTGCACGGAATCCAGCAGAGTCGAAAGAAACATAAAAACCGAGCAAGCTGTCGAATGTATTTTGTAAGCAGTGCTCCTACACACTGTTGAGTTTCATATAGCAATCTAACTTACACAACTTTAGCTAACAGTGCGTACATATGATTCCTCGCGCACGCAATATCAGCTGTAGGTACAAGGAGTCTCCAACCAGAGAAAACTCAGAGAGCCACTGAGAACAACAGACACACTACGCTGCGCGCGCAATCATTCTCACGTACGTACTGCTGTTGGCGTTGTGTGCGTAACGTTCGCGTGTCAAATCTTGACACACTGTTTCTACGGTTATTTCATTCCCTACTCCGCCACTCCTACCGAACCCTGGCTGACTGAAGCGTCTGGCAACCAGGGGGAAAGTAGGGATGTTACACTCTTTATGCATAGTATTTCCGCTTACTTTATTCAGAACTTGTGTCAAGGGTCATTGTGTACCTGAAGACATGAGTACAAAATATGACTTATGTATATTTTGGAATTGTGTATATGGGTCATTTCATGAGAGATTTACAGTCAAATTTTTTTTTCGACGAAATATTTTTGTTTGCCTTTTCACTTTGAAAATAGTCGACACGTTTTTTTTTTAATGTGATACTGGAAAATTTCGAGATATAATTTTTTGAAGTTTGGCACTCGGGAAAATTTTTTTTTCTAACAGCTCACTGTAAAAGCAGTTTTGAATATAAAATGTAACCCTTGCATTCGAAATCCGTGAAAGAGTACAAGCTTTCAAAAAAGTTATAGCACACATTTCGTTGTTTTTTTTTGTAATAACAATATAGTACATTTATATAAACAATTGAATTTTGTTCAATTTGGAACCAATTTTTTTCCGATTTTTTTGTTTCTAAATTTTTGATGAAGTATTTTCAATATGCTGGCAAAATTTTTGAATGGAAAGATGAAAACTGTAGGTGTGATTAATTTATAAAATCTGTCCCGCGCGTTGCAACGCGCGAGCTCGCACGCTGCAACTACGCTTAAGCTTGTTTAGGCATGCTCGGACTCGAAGCACGTGTGGCAGTGAACCGCTGCAATGGGCGGGACAGATTTTATAAATTAATTACACTTACTATTTTCATCATTCCATTCAAAAATTTTGCCTGCATTTTGAAAAAACTTCAACAAAAATTTAGAAACAAAAAAATCGGAAAAAAATTAGTCCCAAATTAAAAAAAATTCAATTATTTATAAAAATTTGCTATATTGTTATTATAAAAAAATTGCGAAATGTATACTATAACTTTTTTGAAAGCTTGTACTCTTTCGCGCATTTCAAATGCAAGGGTTACATTTTATATTCAAAACTGCTTTTACAGTGAGCTGTTAGAAAATCGGGATTTGGAGGGGCTCCCTACTACCACCTACAGTTTCATGGTGGGTTGCCATGACTCTTGGTGTATGTTGACATTTAGTAATGTTTATGTACATAAGTTGTAATGTACTTGCAAATTGTGTAAATTCATTTGGTTTTTCATGATGGAAAATGAAGATAGAAGTACAAACGTAGGTATGTATAAAAATTGACATGATAAAACTCCTGCAAATGAAACATCTGGAGACTGTCACTATGTCACTATGTACAATAAGTGGTGGCTGGAGGAGAAACAAAATGTCCCGATAAATGAGGTTGCGAGATCCCGATAAATGAGTGTCCCGATAAATGAGGTTTTACTGTATACGTATTTTATTATTTACTTATAGAATTTATTTTGTTACGGACAGTCCGAAGTGTGCAACATTTTTTGGAAAATGTTTTTATTAATGTGTAAAATCTAATTTACAGAATATCGATTGCTTTTAGAAGTGAATTAAATGCACACTTTTGAGAGTTCGTTATCTGATTGCATTCCTAACTTTTCCAATTATTTAAACACATTCAATTAATAAAACTGTTAAAGGAAGGAAGAGTTCACCCTTATGTTTTTCAGGCTGTGACGTGGTAAATTTTACCTGTCACATTGAAAAGATTTAATTTGGTAAACTCAGCGGTATGAGAGGTGGGCTTATGTCCCTGGGCAAAAAGTCGTTTGACGAGAGCCCGCACTTCGTCGCCACCCGAGAGCACTCGAAATACACTAATCACGCACTGCACGCACTTACACTTCCTGTCCCGTCTGTTCCATGAGCGATACGAGGACAGCAGCACCGGAGGACAGCAGCGTCGAAGATGAGGTACAGCCGGCTACCGAGTTTATGCCAACACTGGCCGCCATGTTGACCTTCGAGCAACGAGATATCGATACCTGCATCTCAAGGTGCATTAATGTTTTATAAAGTAGATTAATTGATAGCGAGAGTGCATAGGCACTCTATCGCTATGAACTATAAAGGTATGAAATGAGAGAAAAGCGAAGAATGAGTGTAAAGTGCGAGAGAGAGAGAGAGAGAGAGAGAGAGAGAGAGAGAGAGAGAGAGAGAGAGAGAGAGAGAGAGAGAGAGAGAGAGAGAGAGAGAGAGAGAGAGAGAGAGAGAGAGAGAGAGAGAGAGAGTACACGTACACTTATGCACTGTTTATCGCCACAGCTTTCTACCATTTGTCAATTCCTCCTTCCGTTCGCCTATGCACATGCCTAATATATTGGTCTCTTTAAAAAAAATTTGATGTGTTTTTCTGTGCATCGCAAGGTTAGCATATATTTAATAAGTGTATCTCCTCCTTATACACCTATCCTTGCTCGAATGCTTTAGCCAGCTGATCTCTCGCCACAAAGGCCACGTGCTTTTTGTATCAAAACCCAGGGCTCATCTGAATACTTAAATAGTTATCTTAAAGCTTTAATCCATCTCAAGATTATAAGTCTAGACTAATGATATATATATGTTTCAATTTACTCTGAAATGTATTAGAAACTAAAATCGTTTCTACATTTTGATGACAATGCATCAAATATTAGAAATTACTGAGCACATTTCCTTTCTCACGATAGGTGTAGAAAGAGGGGAGAAATAATTGCCATCTAAAAATCAGCAAATGGCGCAATAACCACATCAGCATTTATGCAAATTCCTAAATCCTCCCTGCCATTATTACCTCTGTCCAATCATTAACTCCTTAATCATCAAAAAACCCTACCATGATCACCTTGCGCTTTACTAGTAAAACGGATCAAGGCAAACTCAAATTGGCAGTCTTATGAGTTTCTTGACCGGATTCAGGCCTTAGAATAATAAAGAAAACATTTTTTCTTTTATCGTGCCCGTCTGCGGTCTAGATCGCCACTTCCTCCGCGACTCGTTAGTTGATTAAACCCGTAAAACTTTGTCTAACGAAATATTTATTTTTGGAATCCTGTCGGGCGGACGTAAAAGACAAAATCCTTCATCTGGACGGAAGCAATAAATATAAGATATATTGAAATATACGAAAATATATTTTTAATATACCTGTCTTCGGCGGACTATTTTAAAGTCCAATTCGTTTAACAAAACGGCGAAAAATGCGAGAATCAGCGGAAAATTAACACTACCGAATCTCAAAACGGTAGTGATAATTTTTTATTAAATACATATCAGATATAATAGGAAAATTTGACGGTGAAAAGGGTGAATTTAAAAGCATTCGACCCTTTTCCACTTCAAAGCCAATCATTCCTTTTTCTTATTGAAGCTAATATAAAGTAGCAAAAACAGTATTTGTGTACGCGCGTGTTATGCGCGACTCGCAAATAGGACTCAAGTTGCGATTTCGAACAACAGTTAATAAAAACCCTCTTGCCCAGTCAAGGACGAATAAGAGAGCCCAGGAATAAATATCCCTCTTTCACACTCTCTCAGGACTGGTAGAATTAAGAGAAATCTATTGCAAACAGGTATCGTTCCAATTATATTAACATATGTGTCTATTATTATTGTATTTTTGTCTATGTGGCTAAGTAAACCTTAGAACATGACACTTTTATTGCCTTAAGTTTTCATTCGGTTCACTTCTCTTTCTTCTAAAAAGGATTTTGTAAAAACAAATTTTCATTTATTTAATTTATTTTTATTTATTTTGAAAGTTTGGTAGTTTGGAGCTTCAACCGAACGAGCATTTGAATTTGATATTTTCATTTAATATTTTAAATTTAATTATTCGTACGTAACAAACTGATGGTGGCAGCGGTGGGATTTTTCGTCTCGCGCTGTACCCAGCCACGTTACACGTTGCGGAGTCGCACTCACTAGCCACTTGCAACTGCTCATATTATTTCTGAATTAAATAGTTTCTGTTTTTATATTGTTGTTGATCTGTCAAAATTTCTTGTTTTAAAATTAACTTTCCTTTCCAAAAATAAAAAAATCCCTTCTCTTCCAAAAAGTTGAGTTTTTGAGAATTCGCTTTTGTGCTCTTTAGCAGAAAGCCAATACTGCAATTTAAGCTCATTATGCAATCCAACACCTCCACATCAACTATTTCATCAATACCCGCCACAGTTCCACTTCTTTTAACCCCCGCCATACCCTGCATCCTACCAATACACCTACTCATAACCACCCCTTCCACCTATGCCGCAGTACCCTTCTGAACCCCTGAATAGGAACGAACCCGGGAGCAATCAACCATGGCGCGGGTATAGTAGGCCGCGAGGAGCCGTGACACCTCCTAGATTGACTTCACCAGGGCCTCCGGAGAGTTTAAACTCCCAACAGGTTCGTCGCTCGGACGTGGTAACGAACCAAACTTACCGAGAGCTTCTCAAGACAGGTCACTTCCAAGACAGCTCAGTAGGATCTTTCGAACAAGATCCAAGACACTTACATAGATGTTTACGTCGATAGAGCGTGCAGTTACAATAGACGTGGTGAACCAAGGGCAGGAATAGGAGTCTGGTTTGGACCCAACCATCCGCTTAATGTTTCACGCCCGTGCCAGGGACGTCAAACAAACAACTCAGCCGAGATTGGAGCAGCAACCGTAGAAGCTCAAGAGGCTCACCAGGCTGACATCAAGAAGCTGAGGATAAAGACTGATTCCAAGTTTCTAGTAAACAGTGCCACAGAATGGATTCCAAGATGGGAGGCAAACGACTGGCAAACGTACGAGAATAAACCAGTCAGGAATCGATCCGAGTTTGAAAAGGTTAAAACAGCCCTGGAACCCTTGGACCTGATTTGGGAAATAATTGCCATCTAAAAATCAGCAAATGGCGCAATAACCACGTCAGCATTTGTGCAAATTCCTAAATCCTTCCTGCCACTATTACCTCTGTCCAATCATTAACTCCTTAATCATCATTTCATTTTCAATAATAATGAATTAGGTTGCCAATTTAGTCAATTTGAAGCAAATACAAGTCAAAACTTAAAGATTAAAATTCTGAACTCTTGTGTCCGTGATTTTTAGCGCCACCAAACCATAACCTCAGTATTTTTACATTTCGCCTTGCATTAAAACCACATATCGGTTCATAAGTTGGTTTGACAGGGATAAACTTATTTCCAACATTAAATCTGCAGTGCATATTAAATAATAAGTTTTATTCTATGACGTTCTATTCTATTTATATGAAATGAAATATAACATTTCTACATTTCTAATAAATTGTTTTATTTAGTGATAGAATATTGCCATTGCAACTTGGAAGAGAGTCCACTTGAAATACTTCTTTAAAAACTCTTAAATTTTTCAATCAATAATTTAAAGAATGATTTATTTCACTGATTCGATCAGTGATACGTACAGCTGATTCATTCAGTCGCTTTCATTGATCCAATCAGTGATAACATTTTCACTGAGTGAATCTGTACATTTTCGATAATTCTCAATGACTAACTTCTCACGATTTTAATCGGTGAAATTTGACTGAGAGTCGATGAGGTTTCACTGATTCAGTTTTGGAGAGCAAAAAGGTGCTTGACCTTCACATTCGTTTAAAAGGCTGTTCAGAACTATACCTTTATCTTGTTCTGACTGGAGGGTAGTATTTAAGTCGCCTTTTACACAAATCATAAGATGATAAAAAAGGGGATTTTCTTACTTGGGTTAATATAATAACCGCTGCCTCACAAAATATTGTACACTGCATAAACTAGGCACGAAACTATTAAGACTTTAGCCACTTAAAAATTGTCTACTTCATTTTATTCTCATTATCCCTATTTTTTATTTTATTGAAAATTAAAATGACCCATGTCACATTGCTTGGGTTTTATACACTCCATTATGCAGGTGACAAATGCAAATTATAATAATATTTTCAAAAATATGAAAGATTAATGTGCATTCATGTTAAGTTTGGTAGCTTTCAAACAGGAACCCGTTTAAATTAGTAAACATAATCAAAATAATAAACAGATTGAAATTCAAATCCGAATTCAGGTAAAAGTATTTTGAATATAAATTATCATTCTTTCAGCATCAATTACATTGTTTTATTTTCCAGCACTACGGAACGTGAATAAAGTTTTTGAGCCTTACAAATCAACTTTTCATTATAAATTATTCATAAAGTATTTAAAAAAAAAAAAATTATTAATATAATTGACTCAGTGTTATAATTATGATTGTTGATATATATAATTTAATTATTAATTGAAATTTGATACACATTTTTATCAAAACTACATATGAAGTTTAGTGAAAGCAAACAATTAATACATTAAAATTCGAAATTCCATTGATATCAAAAGTGTCTTGTGCGGGAGTGTTAAAAGGAAGGCTCTGTATTTTCTGTGATAAATATTTTCAGAATATGGATTTTATAATTGCAAATTCCAAACCATTATTGTGCTGGTTACTTAAAACCAAAAGTACCGTTCTTGTACAATTAGATCAATAATCCTGGAAAAAGTATAGAACTTTCCAAAAGTATTCAGTAGAAAGTTCGTGAAAATTCTCAGTACGCAAAATGTATAATTTCTATGAATCATTTGTGAAAATAAAGCTCAAAGATTGGATATTTTTTTTATGAATTAATATGAAATTCTGAATAGAGGCAGATAGAGTTCACAAAGCACTCGTGCCTGAAAACTTCAAAGCCTGTCAATGAAATTTTTATGGATTATCAAAGGCAATAAGAAACAAAAATTATTTTCGCAAGCTGTCTTTCTTTTATGTACTATTTTATTGATTCTTATTACAAATTATGTTGCCGCTGTTGAGATTAATATTACGCTGATAGGATTCGAGCCTTGTTTCATCATCAATTTTATATAAGGCTAACAAAAGTTTTTAGATGAAGAGACTTTTAATAAACTAATTACTGAATTCTAAAATATCAAATATAAGAATTTCATAATTTCCGAAGTTTATGTCAATTTACAAAAATTCTGCGTATCTAAAAAACTGACATTGACAATTGCGCATCGTACCACTAAAAATTTCACAAAACTTTCAAGCGCAGTCCAAGAATTTTTCTTTGATTTGTATAGCAGGTATTCATCTCTTTCTAATCAAATTATTCTATCCAGACTCTTTTAAAACGTGAAGCACTCTTTAGAAGAAGTATTATTTGTCTTTCTATAATTTTTTCAAAAAATATACAATAAAACTTGAAAGAATTTCATTCATTGACTGTGCTTGAATTAATCTTGGACATTCTCTTTTTTTTTCTCGATGAAGTTCTAAGCTCTTAACGAAAAGTATACAGGGTCTTCGGAAAAATTTGTCCTGTCCAAAAGTCGAGGACTGTCAGGTGGATTTCCCAGTACTTATTTTTTTCCGTGTACGGCGCTAGTCGTTGGGAGCCCAGCAGCATGAAACACCTCCAGAATATCGCTGAAAACGGAAACATGGATTATTAAGCAGATGGAAGTAACAATTAAGAAAAAAAAAGAGAACAATGAAAGCACTCACTAGTTCCCAGCGAGCCGCGCGTGGTATCTCCGACAAAGGACTTCCGAGGTACTGGACCCAGAGCAACTCGGAAGCTCTGTCCACTACCTGGTAGCCCCGTGCCTCCGGAGCTTCAAGACTTAGAAAAGGGCTAGAAAAATAAAAGCAAGGCGTTAACACAAAGAAATAAGAAAAATTATTCAGAAACACCCCAAATTAGGTACTTACAAGGAAGTTTCTGGGTTTTCACCCTCGGCACCGCTCCACATTTCAACAGGGTACTCGCAGTGATTACAACGCAAGGGATGCAGAAAAAGAACCTAGAACATACACAAAAGAGTCAATACCAGACCAAATAAGAAAAAGAAGGAAGACAAAAGTTAAATAATCAGACTTACAGGAGCCCAGTAACCTCGACAGTACCACTGAGACTCGTCCTCGTCCCAGCGATATTCTTGAACCCACTGCGAATTGGGACATGGCATCGAAGTGCTGCGCTGTCGCCGGCGGTCACGAGGCCATCTACCCCGCCTGGGAAAAGACACGGGAAGCCACTCGGGGATCCGGTCGACAACGTATCTAAAGGGGGCAAGCAGATACTCCGAATTTATATGGGAAAGAAGAAACATCACCGGGGTAACTGAGAAGTAAGAATTCCTTTAATTACCCTGACTCCCCGACACTAACGTAGGAAGCCATAATCTTGCTTACGCAAAACCGTCTTAATTGCAACAGCAAGGAACGACTAACTGACATTTCGTCGTGATAAAATTGAAACCGCAAGACGAAAACGCAGAATTCAAACGTGAATTCGACACCACCAGAAAATAGCAATTTGACGACATTCCAAACGCAGAAAATGCGTCAGCAGAAATTCATTCGTGAAAATTTATACTAAATATGCGCAAGAAAGAAACCAACTGTGTAAACGACGAGCCAAACAGTTATTAAATTTAAATTATTATTATATAACTACATCGTTAAGATGTTATTGATTTTGATGTACTTAAACATGCAAATGATAGATCAAAGTCGATGAAATTGTACATTATGAAAAATTGGTATACATTCATATTTTAATAAGTAACTTTTCAATCAAAATATATCAAAATTAAAGTTAGCATTATTAAAATACATGCATGAAGTATATTAAAATTGAAGATTAAAAGCTGTATCCTTATTAAGATGGAAGTATTTCGAATTTAATAATTTACCAAATTAATTCGAAATTAAGACTAAAATTTGAATAAAAGCAGGATCATTACAAATATAAATGACGAAAACTAATATGTAAATATATGCAGGCACTTATATAATCAAATGTGTTATATTTCTATATTCTGTTTTGTATTATATTGCTTTAGAGTATTAATTTAAATAATAAAAAACTAACGCGTGAATATCTGTATAAATTAATATAATCGTACATTTTGGTTTGTATAAATATTAAATTACACTACATTATGTTTCAAATATATATATATATAGCTTAGAACTACAAAACAACGCGGATTCTTCAAAATTTTCATTCATACTATTTCTAAATAAATGTAAACTGTAGGAAAATATTATAAATTGGCATAGGATTCGGATGACTGGAAAGTAAAAGCAAGAAGGAGAACGCAAGTCTTAAAGAGATGAATTTAAGAATCGAAATATTTAAAAATAGTATTCAAGCGCACATTGTCATTTCTCAGCTCTATCTGGCTACGTTGTGAGAGAAGAATACATTAAAATCAGACTCAGAACGTGGAAAATCCCTCAAACACAAGTATCAATGATGTTTAGTTTTTCCATAGTTTCTAAATAGTTCCCATCTAGTTTTCCATACTTTTCCCTATATCCCCTTCCGAATATTCTATTACGTTTTTGTTAACCGTATAAGTACTACGGTACTTTTGCTATAAACATTATAAACTATAAATGCTATAAACAAGCTTGGATAGCTGCGAGTTACCATAGCCAGTGTATACGATATTTCTGAAAAGGATCTGAACCATCGTTTTGTTCTAATTATGAAAAATACTTAAGGTGTCAGAATCCAGAATTAATAATCAAAGGAATCGATTTAATCATTTTACATCGATATTTGATTTATTGGTGTCAAGAAACATGATCCAAAAATATAAACTACATCAGATATAACCATTTCATCACAAATTTCACTTGGCAACAGGTAATGATAAGTAGGCTATCAAGTAATTAGGCAACAACTAATAACAAGTAGGCCACCAGGTATTTAGGCAATCGGTAATTGCAAAATTACCAATCAGCATGAACTTTCAAAAATCAGGCCACCCAGAAAAATCCAAAAATCATCGAAATACCCCACCTAAGCATCATCGATACGAGTCTTCGAGGCAAATCTAAATTCAATCAAATTCGCAGTTACTCGAGCAACCTGGTACTAACCATTTCTTTCTCACCTTAAAACTATAAGGTCCAAGTAAAGAAAAAGGGTGTGTGCGCGAGTGAGTCGCGTAAGGACAAGGGTGGTTCCTTTTTGGAACCACGACAATCTTAAATCGAATTTGGCCCGGATCTCCAGGACTTCAGCAGCCAGAACGTATTCTCTTCTTTGCTTTTGCTCCCAGGACATCCGGTAGGATTAAGGAACAACAATAAACACAAGAAGGCGGTAATGTACCTATGTATCGTTCTAATTTACTCTTTCTTATTTTAGCTCATGTAAAAATGTCCACATCGGTCTGTTATTTTGCTTTTCTTAAGAATAAATTGTCTGTTATTTATATGAATTTTAGCCACTAGATTCAAAATTATTTGAAGCACCTTTTCCCATTTTCATTCTTTCAAAATTAAAAGTGATAAGCGTAGGCGTGTAGAATACACTCTCAGTCCGAGAGTAGAAGACCAACGACCCCACATAATAATAAACGAATTTAGCTAATATTTATATTAACTAAATTCGGCAGTTTGGACGACCTCCGCGTACTCCTACTTATTAATGGAATATATTGAAGGTAATGATATTTACTTTTTAATTTTAATTTTATTTAATTGGTAATAGCCGTACGTAACGGGATCGATTGCTCCCTTTTGCCATTTTCGCATAGAACACGTCAGTACATGAGGCCACTAATTTCACATCTTACGAGTTAGTTTCCGGGCGAGTCGCTAGGACACCCAGCTCGTTCCCTCAGGGTACCATCTGGGCAAAATCTCGCTCGAAAGAGCAATACGACAAGAAAATTCGACCACTCAACGCGAAAATCGGAGATACGGTTTACGCCCTTAAGGAAATTAGGGACAGAAAGTTCGACAGCCGAGCCACAGGGCCGTACACCGTCGCCGGTTTTAAAGAAAATAATAATGTTATTCTGGAAGCAGAGGACGGTAAACGGATCATGAAGCACAAGGATAAACTCTTGCTTGCGCACTGTCAGAAACGCTGCAATTCAGGGAAGAAAATCCGAGAAAGAATATGCATTACCAAAATCCCATGAGAATCCAACCTAATAGACATAAAAAAAACTGTTATTATAACTTTCCGTACACACAAAAAAACCGATGGAACCCTGGTCTTCCTAAAAGTATGAAATGCATATCCTATCTCGAGATAGTGCCCTCCCGGTTGTGAAGAGACGATCTAATGCTCCTCCTTTTCAGGTTCCAAAATTCAATGACAATAATGGGATATCGATGGGTTCGCCAGCTCTACAAGAGTTTCAAGGATTATCCACGGGTCCAACCTTGGACTGGCCCTTTTATCTGTTCGACTGCTGATTTACAGTTCTTATCCGGTTCTGAAAAGGATGGCCATTCGCAAGCAACGACGCCTACTAAAGACGAGAGTCGATCAAGGTCTCTTTTTAATATATTATTATAATTATTATCATTATTATTATTATTATTATTATTCCCGGTCCTGCATTTTTTTCTTCGGAAATCGATCAGGGGGCCCTCGAACAGGCCACCGGGCGCGTCCTCAGGTTGCGGATAGAGGGGCCCTGTACCGAGGGTTACTGCTGAATACGGATACAAAACTAAATAAGCAGTCGCGGACAATGTTCCAGGGATGGTCCCGAAGGAATAACCCCCAAGCCAAGGTGTTAACTACGGTGCCGAGGGCTGCATGGCACCAGGGAGTGGTGTTTCACACGGTCTCTCTAGGAAACCAGGCCACCTACTAGAGTATTGAGGCCTTACCCCTGCTTGCGGGGCTCTGCAGGGGCGGACCGAATACTTCCCTAGCTAATCGTGGGAATAAAAATGGAGTTTAAAAATTTAAATAAAAGTGTATGTGAAGAGTTATTTGGAGGGGAGCTAGATGTGACGGAGAAGACGCTGGATCCGTTCGAGAGCGATAAGTCCTAGGTATGCCAGTACCGGGACTGGCTCCATGAAAGAAACGAGAAACAGCTGGAGTTGTTACAGAAGGTGGATTCGGCCCTGGAGAAGATGGAGAACTTCGCCAGGACCAAGAAGAACATGCACCTCCCTATCAGGGATGCAATCCAGGAGGCAAAGAAGGAGCTCGGGGCGCTGCGGTATGACATCGAGGATACCGTCTGCTACCTCGACTCCTTCGAGTACCTTATGAGAGGCCTGATGGTGAGAAAAATAAAGGAGGTAGAGCCACCCAAAAACAAGGGAGCTGTGGACGAGGGTAGCCAAACCCTCCCACAGCCGGCTGCGAGGTCCAGACCGGACACGCGCAGGCGGCCTAGAGAGCCGACTATGAGTCCGGAGGTTTCAGCGGTGAAGAAACCGGCGGAGAAGAGACCTAAAGCCTCCAATAAAGAAGAGGAGTGGGTGTAGGTTCCTTCCAGGAAGAACCTCCAGAAGAAGAAGAGAAAGAAGGCCGAGAAAACGCCTAAGAAAAACAGTCGTCCGCGCTCAGAAGCGGTGCTCATTAAACCAGGAGAGGGAATGAGCTACGCTTCCATCCTGGGCGAACTGAAGAGGAGCGTCAACCCTAAAGAATTTGGCGCAACAGTCCAGTGAATCAGGGAGACGCGCTCCAAAGACCTGCTGGTGGAACTGAAATGTTCCACAAAAAGCAGAGGGAGGCTAGACACTGCCTTCAAAGAGGCAGTTGGATCCAGGGGGACGGTCCGTCATCTCATCCCCCGGATCGAGGTTGAGATCGCCGACTTGGACCCAAGCATTAAAGTCGGAGACGTTGGGGAGGCTGTGAGAGGCTTCTTCAATCAAGAGTCGGAGATAGAGCTTAGGGTCTCCCTAACAAAAAGACCCTATAGGGGAAACAGGAAGGCGTTTATTCTTTTAGAGGAGGCAAAAGCCTTGAAACTTCTCAAGGCGGCCCACATCAAAATTGGGTGTGTATCCTGCAGGGTTCGCAGGAAGAAGGAGCTTAACCGGTGCTATCGCTATCGGTGCCTTGGCTTCGGCCACATAGCAGCGGACTGTCGTGGGCCAGACCGCAGTAGGTGCTGCTGGAGATGCGGCGAGGAGGGACATACCGTGGGGTCTTGCACAAGGCAACCGCGGGACTACCTCTCAGCCGCGTTGGAAGAAAAGCCCCGGAATGATCACATACCGGGGACTATGCGTTGCGCGGCCTTTAGGGAGGCAGCCCCCCATAGGAAGCCTTAGGAAGGCCGCAATAGAGCAGAGAACTGGAGGAGTAAGTCTAAGAAAAAAGACGAAGAAGCACGGAGGAGAAGTTAACATCGCCTCAAGATGGCCCTCACCCTGAAGTAATGCCTAACGGCGGTTCCGGGGTGGGATTCCACGGTCTAGAGACAGGGAGGGAGTTTTAGTGGGTAGGGCTGTGTGAGCAGCAGAGTCCCACACACCAGGGGGGCACGGAGTCCCCTTGACGGTGCATAAAGCATTTCTCCCTTCCTCAAAAAAAAAATTATTATTATTATTGTATTATTCATATTGTTTTTCTTTCGGAAATGAAACTGTTAGAGTAAGATTCTTCTTCTTATGTACTGAACTACAAAACTAGAGATTATAGATTCTCTCGGAGCTTATTAAAAAGAATCGACTGCACTTGAACAACATAAGGCTATCATTCCTTATTCTTATCTATACTCGTCTGTGGACCACCCTTGTTTGTCGGGGATGAAAACACTAAAAATTCAGGTTTAGTTTGTTAAGGGCTGTCCAAAGTGTGCAATATTTTTTGGAAAATGTTTTTATTAATGTAAAAAATCTAATTTATGGAATATCAATTGCTTTAGAAGCGAATCAAATGCACACTTTTGAACGTTCGTAACCTGATTGCATTTCAATGGTTAATGCAACTCAGAATTTCTGGTCATGCGAGCTGGTCTTGAGACGTAGGGTAATTTATATTCTAGTTATTTGAATACATTTAAATAAAACTTTTAAAAGTAAGAAGAGTTCACCCTTATGCTTTTCAGGTGCATTAATGTTTTATAAAGTAGATTAATTGATAGCGAGAATGCATAGGCACTCAATCGCTATGATCTAAAAAGTATGAAATAAGAGAAAAGCGAAGAATGAGTGTAAGGTGAGAGAGATGATATAAAAACTAGAACGAGCGGAGAAAGAATAGAATAGGAAAAAGAATGAGCAATGGCAGACCCGCGACTGTATCACCGCAATAGAATGTACGAATAGAAGAGGAAAACACCAAGAACTGCCACTGTTCCAAGCAACTTGCGAAATCTTTAAAAGTGATGAAATTAGTAAATAAACCATGCAAAAATGGACCAACTCTTGTGAAAGGTGTTTTCAAAGAGGACATTTAGCTGATAACTGCCACAACCCTTTACGTAATAAAAAATATGAGAATAACTTAAAAAATTATCACTAGTCTACGAAATTATAAAATTATGTTTCGTATAAAATCTTACAGCATGAAATGTATTAATTACGTCTGAAAGTTGTTGTATTTGGGTGTATGGCAAAACTGTATGTAACCATATACTCCACGGAGAAAAATAATTGAAATAATTTTACTCAACTCTGTCGATTAATCTCGGAACATAAGGACATTTGAACATCTATTAAATCCTAGTCGGGTAAAATGAATTGGATAAATACCTAATTCGCCCAAAGTGAATAACAAGAAGCGTTACGTAGGGAATATTAAGAAGTTGAGTAGAACGTTATCGACGACAGGGCACCAACATGCGTTAATGGGTTAACATGAAATGTATAAGTATATCACCGACGCTTGATGTGCTTCAAATCGTAGTTGGGTAAAATGAGCATCAGGCGTATTATTTGAACTGGCAATGGCATGGTTCTCTTAAATAATAAAAAATTCTTACCTCGAGCTTGCCGATAGTCATCCGGTATATACATAAACAACATACAAATACATTCACACCATTCAGACGTAGCCAATTACATTTCAAATCACAAATACACTTAAACATATAACCTTACATATATAAACCTAATGACTACACACTTATATATAGTGAGATACACTTTCGTCGAATCACGCACACGCTCGCTTACAATGCTTAGATATAAAGCTTGGAACTTTCTTATATAGTGACTGCCTGAATTATTCAGAGCTTGTGAGAGTAAGTGCCGTCAATAAAATTTTTGAGTCTTACTCAAGTAAAAATAAATCAACTTTTTTCATAAACGATTAAATAAATTATTTTTAAAAATTAATGTACTTAATCAATTTTTATAACTATGATTATTAATATGCATAATATAATTATTAAATTACATTTGGTATACATTTTTATTATAACGACGTATGAAGTTTAGTGAAACTTAATTTTCAAATGTACGTTAAAAAATTTTATTATTATTAAGAAGTATCTTGTATAAAAACATTTAAAAGAAGGTTCTTTTATTTTCTGTGTTTTATATTTTCAAAATATGGATTTTACATTTGCGAATTCCAAATTATTGTTCTGCCTGAGTAATTTATGTGATATTTCATATTTTATGTAATACACTTATCGACTTTTTTTTCAAATTTTCATAATATTAATTTAATTTTAAGAATTTGAGTTTTTAAAATTAAAAATTTTTTATGTGTACCCAAGGCGCAGATTACTTTCATTCGTTCCTGCGTGAATAGATGTAGCTGTTGGAATAAATCTTCCGATATACGGTTTACTCAACTCTCGATTGACGCGTAGAGTAGAATGAACGGAAAGCTCTACTATTTTTGTGATTCAATAAAAGATTAGTTTTTTATAGTTATACTACGAGTAATAATATATATATTTAAAAATTTTTAATGCACGTTTTCATACTTCACCCTACACTTCTGAATTTCACTCAACTTTGATTCATTTTTGAACATTTAATATATCACAAATAAATACAATGATACTAAATAACTTCTAACTTGTCCTTATGTCCCAAATTTGATCGGAAGTTGAGTAAAATTACTTCAACTATTTTTCTCCGTGTAATGTTCAGTTGAAAACATTACAAAAAACTATGTAATAATTTATAACAAGAATTATGATGCTCAAACAATGTAAAATTTTTAATAATTATCGAGCTAGTATGTTAATATTGGAATGTATTAAATAATAAAATGCAAAAAAAAAGAAAAATATACAAATTGTAAAACAAAAACGTCGAAACGAATGTTATATTCAATTCACCTATTGTTATTATATCAGAAATAGAAATTTAATCTATCTCTTCGAAACATGATCCGATATATTTTTCTTCCGAAGATTCGATCACGGAAGCTTTGCCCCCGCGCTCGAACTGAGGGGGGAGGTGTCACGTCCCGCGACGTATTTTATTTTATTTATTTCATTTTATATTTATTTTTATGTTATTTTATTTATTTTATTGTTGTCTTCCTCACACCAATTGGATTATATTGCTGTCTTCCTCACACCTGTGCGGATTAATTAAAAGGGAACCATTCGACAAAGTCAATAACAGGTACCATACTTCTCTCTCTATCTTCTTTCTTTTTCCAACCAACCAGCCTGTGCCTCCAATTATAAACCAATTGTATCAACATTTTTATAATTTCCAATTTATAATTATTTTAATAAATTTAATTTGTATTATTTAATAATCATTGTGTCTTTTCATTGACTTATCCTCATCCCTAAGCGAGGATCACTCGATCCTAACTTAAAACGAGGAATCTTCGATCAAAGTAAGTATTTACGTATTTGTGACGTAACAAATGTAATAAAAAATATATTGGACAAACTTGCAGATTCTTACACAATAGATTACTTGAACATGCTAGATCAGTTAAAAATAAAGAAAATAAAACTGCACTTGCGGAACATGCTATTTCCTATAAACATTCTTTTGATTTCAAAAATACAAAAATTTTAGATACTAAAAATATTTTTTAAAAAACGATTAATTTTGAAAATGATTTATATCGAAAAAGAAAATTTCTCAGTTAATTTTAAAACAGACATTGAAAATCTCAGTGCCATTTATAATAACATAATAAAATCCATAACATGACTTCTTTACTATCTTTTCCTTCTTAATTTCATATTTTCATAAGTTTCATAAAATATCTCTAAATTTTACCACTATTTGATACTTTGCATATCAATAGTGCTTTAAACGCACCTTTACATTAACAACGCTACCATAGCTAAAGAACAGAAATGGAATAAATTCACTTCCAAAATTTTTTATAATAAATTTGCAAGGAAAATGTAAACAATAACTTAAAAAAGATTCAACATAACAACAATTAGGTTTCATCCTACTTATCAAACAATTCTGATGCGAGGAAGTGAATTTTAAAAATTTATCCACGGTATGTTTTTCTCTCTTTTCTTATTATTTTCTTATATTTATCATAAAAACAAAATATTTTTACTGTTTAAATATTTTATTCTTAACTAAAATCTGTTTTTTTCTTCTTCTTGATATTGTAAACACTCATTTTGTATATTCCTTTTATAGTCTTGATAAGGACCAAAACATTGGTCGAAACGTTGACGTCTTTATAGAAATAAACAACTGTACAAAACCGGAAAGGCCATCTATTTTACTCTCAAATTTATAATACCGGTAACACCATATCTACAAATTACTAATTGGAACTTTGATTTTTGAAAAGCTAAAAATGTTTTAAATGTATATATTGATTCAAATTTTCCATTTTTAACGAGTTAAAACCCTTACATAATTTGACAGGATTTTTCTGATATTTATTTTAGGCATATTATTTAAAAATTAAAAAAAAGAAATATTATATCTAAACAACATATTTCATATATATTTAAAATTGTCGTATATTTCGCGCCTTTATTGCACGATGTCGAGAGAGTTGAGAGAAACACAATTCTCAATTTCCACTCAATAACCGACAGCATGAAATCTGAAAATATACGTGTTACATTAGTGCATCCTCGACAATTCTCGACTTTCGACAAACCAACAGTGCCAAACCCAAGAGCCGAAGCGAAGCCGAGACAAAACAAAGAAGCAGTAGCAATCATGCATTTATCGATTTGCGAGCGTGCAAACAAGGGATGGAGCGGGGATAAATCGACACGCCGCGTGTATATGTATTGCTTAATAATATTGTATCTAGCATTAATAACATCTACCGAACCTTCAAAAACCACAATAACAGAGAACTACATTTATTAAAAAACAATTTCCTTAAGATAAAAGCACTTCTCAAATAAGAATTTATTAAATCTATTAACAAATACTGGTCTGAAAACATAGATTAGATACTAGCGAACGATAATAAAAATATGTTCCCCCAAGTTAACCACATTTTCAGAGCAAAAGGTAAAATACTCTCCCACGACTAAAAATAGAAAATTAAAACGTGCCTCTAAAACAGGCATCAAACATCGAATTAGATAAATTATTGAAAGATGAAACAGATAAATTTTTTAATATACAATCAAGAAGATGAACTAGAAATAATAGGAACACAGTTCAACAATACACATACTAAATATCTTCACACAGGCAGAGAAAGATTGAATGAAATTATTAATAAAGCGATAACCAATCTGGAAAAATAAATAAAAGACGATAGAGATTCAAATGCAACAATAGTCACCTTCGGCGGAGAGTTGAAATCAAATAAGAACCATTTACTACAAGAAAAAGTCTCCAATTTTCTCATATCCGAAATTAAGTTGAAAAATATATTTAAAAATCTTAATAATAAAAAATCTTCTGCCAAAAATAATAAGCAGTTACTGCATTTTGTTTAGTAACATGCTAAATAATAGCTTCTTTCCTGAGGAGTGGAAAAAATCGAAAATAACTCCTACACCAAAGAAAGGAAATGAAAGCAGTAACCCAGCAGACTTCAGACTTATTATCATATCTAATATGCTCCAAATATGCGACGAAAAAAATATTATACTGGAAGCCCAATTTGGATTCAAGTATAAACACTCTACGATCCATGCAATAAATAAGCTGACATCTGACGTCTGCTGGGCGCTCAATAATAAACAATATGTAGGAGCCTGCTTAATAGACTTAAAAAAAGCATTCGACACGTTCTGGATAGAGGGTTTGATTTATAAACTAATGAAACTAAAATTTCCTAAACACCTAATTAAAATGATCAGGGAAATAATAACGGGGAAATGTTTTGTAATAACAGACGGTAATATTTCTATTGACAAAGTTTTTCCAGTGCTTAGCGGCCTTCACCAAGAAGCAGTACTATCTCTAATTCTTTTTAATATTCTTACTTACGAATTATTAAAAATATATGGTCTCAACACAGAGCCATCTAAGAAAGCCATTGCTTTTGCAGACGATCTAATAATATACATCGCAGGTAAGAAAGCATCACAAATACAAGAGGAACTCCAAGATCTATTCAAAAAAGTGCAATACTAGTTCTACACGTGGAAATCAAAAATAAATATTAAAAAATGTGAAACCATATTCTTTATTCCTATTCTCAGTAAAGTGAATAGAAATGTCAAAAAAATTGGAAAAACTTTGGTATTGAAGAGACTAAAGGTGAAGGGAAACCAGTCCTAAATAAAACAGTAGTTAAATACCTAGTGTCACTTTCTGTGACCTGTTCTTATTAATACTAACCTATACTCATAAACGTTAATATTGGAACTATGTATGAACTTGAATGTAACATTGACAATTTACGTATGAAACGAAATTATTTAAGAAATAATGAGAATCGACTGGAAAGAATCTACAGAGAAGAGAAATCAAAAAGTACCATAAAAGAAAGCAGAAAAGTGAACACAAAATATAGCATTCAGAGTCGCCAAGTATGAAATAAATATCTCCACCCTCACTGCAACTGGAGATACACAATAGAGGATGCACCGTGGGATTTTATCGCACCCCAACTTTATGAGGTTCATTTAGAAGCAACAAGTAGACTTCAAGAATGCGGAAAGTATTGATCCAAAATAGAGGACCGATTGTCCAAAATTCTAACGCAGACTCCGTAAAGAATAAAAAACTAGACGCAGACTCCAAAAGATGGTGTCTATTATTTATCGCTGCGTGGGAAGAATCGTACAAATAAAAACGCTATACAAACGCAGTAAAAGAAATTGAATTTGAGGACCAACAAGGAGGAAGTACCAAAATTGGTCATAAACCCAAATGGAAATTCTCATACATACTGAACCCTATCCCATTAATCGTGTCACATACACGGATTGACAGCACGTCTACCTAGAGAAAAAGGAACTAAACTGACAAGGAATGAAGTTAATTAAATTGGGAAATATCAAAGGGGGGCCAAGTTCCAGAAAAACAAATTCATAAAATAGGGTGAAATGATCAACCCCCAGGATATTTAAGCAGCCCGATTCCAAGGAGAGCCGGGCAGTACTTCAGTTCCAGTTTGACTTCTGACCCGGAAGGTCCAACACAGCGCTACGAGGTACGGCCACTTCGTCTTCAGTTCCAGTTAAACCTTTGCCTCGGAAGCTAGCACACCTTATGAGAAGTTCCTCCCGGAATATAAAAAGGAATATCAGTGGCTCCAGTTCTCAACTCCATTCGATTCGTGGAAAAATCAGGTTGGTTACATTCTTGGTTAGGGATTTTTAACTTGTATTTAATAAAGAATATTCAGCGATAATTCTCCCCTGTTTATTATTGGTTATCCTTATCCCTGTTTCAGTTTTGAAATCATACAGATTTCTTTACTGTTCAAAAACGAGGAAAGTTTCAATTATAAATTAAATAGGTATGTAACTAGGGCATTATATTAGGTGTCTATATAGATCAACACTTAAATTTTAACCACTATGTAAAAATAAAACTACAAAAAGCAATCAATGCATTCTCAGTGCTATAAAAATTGATTTATAATGAAAATCTAAACCCTGGAATTAAAGTCAATTGCTATACCTTAATAGTAAGACCAATATTAACCTATGCTTGTCCCATATGGTATAATATTAGTGCCTCCACGATGAAAAAGATGAGAGTATTTGAAAGAAAATGTTTAAGAGCTTGTTTAGGGAAATACAGGTCAACAGAGTATATACTTAGGCAAAAACGGTTATATACAGGACACACATAACGTACCAATCACATATCACTATCACAGAACAAGTACACAAAAAGCAATCTTATATGGCAAAAACTTAAACACAAAATACCTCACTCAGTCTGGAGATTCAAAACATGTATAATAAAAAGAGAAAAGAACAATAAGCATAGGCTGGACGTGAAAAAAAATTTTTGGTTAAACACAGCGAAATTCGGAAAATCCTACTATCGACTTACTACATTATCAAACAAACAAAATATTTTGATAAAAAGCCAAATAATTTATTTTAGCATATAAGTATTGTTGTAAATACTAAGATCATATGTAAAATAGTATAAAATTATAGAAAAGGATGAGTATCGATATGCAATTCTTACAGTACAAACGCAGGTTGTGTGAGAGAATATATATATGGTATTAAAGCCATATGACTCCATTTTACACATTGCCATATTACACTATTTTACCTGTTTTTATTTTACTTAAGTTAGTTATAGTTTTGTATTTTGTTAATTTTTTTCATATTTTTCGAGCAACTTAGATTGAACCAACGCAATGATAGAGCCAGTTTTTATAAGCCACTTTTCTCACCAAAGAAATATCCAAAGTGTACATGATATGCAGGTTTACAGATAGTGAGCTATATCGACAATATGATAGGAATAAAATTAGAATAAGTTCCATATGTAATTGTTAAGGCATAAAAGACCGTATGTGACTTTGAGAGCAAATGTATGTAGCCAGTACGTCCTTATTAGTAAGCTAAGTTATTAATTGTTTATTATGAAAACCATCAACAACATTGTATATCTGGGCATTTAATAAACGCACTTAAAACTAAACTAAAAACTACTGCCTATAACTCTATCCCTGAGGTTAAGCAACCTCAGACGTGGCCTGTGGCCGGATGGGTGTCCTTTTTTATATTTGTTATTATCGTTTGTTTTCTTTTATACATAATGATGGCAATAAACATAATATACGTAATTGCATTATTCAATAATATATGTTATGGAAGGGTATGAATAATTGTGGAAATATAAAATAAAAATATAGAAAAATAAATGAATATAAAATAACACAAACTTCCACCATTCTTTTTATGTGGAGTTTTACCACAATTCTCATCATATTCTGGGGTGGGAAAAATTAGGTCTTGGAAATATATTAAGTTGATCTGCATGTTAAATTGAAATGAAATTAATCATAGAATTTTTAGTAAGGGAAAAATAACTAGAAGTAGGAATATTACAATTATGCATGTATTTAAGAGGAATAGGCACATCAATACGGCTTCGCATTTGGCCGATCCCCAAAATAACTTCGTCCCTGCCGGATGAAACACGTGTAGCGGGAAAGCACTCTCTTCCTTCAACGCGTGAAATGCTTTCTCCCTTCAAGGCGCACAAATCTTCTAATGCATCCACTGGATGCAGGATGCACTCCTCAGGAATAGAAAGCATATCACCGTGATCGCGAAAACGACAGCTTTCTCAGCATATCAAAACGCATGCTCAAAACTGTTTGAAAGGGGTTGAAAATATCGCGTAGAAATCTTTCAATTTATTGATAGAACCATGATGAATCGCGGTCGCTAAGTAAAACGCGCGCGCACGTAAATAAAGTTAGGATCCTCCGGAGAGGTGGAAATCCGAGCTATCGAGCTTGGTTGCTGATCCCAGAGTTTCAATCCCAGGGCCGTTCGACCTCTAATGGATGAATTTCCTAAGTATCACATAACCTTAAGGCTCGTAGTTCATTGCGCTGGAAAATATTCTGTATATCTTCTGAAAATAAAGATAAAAATACAAATTATAAATATCTTTTATCTTTACTTACTACGGCAAAACCATGATTCAAGTCACATTCTCACAATTTTGAATTGAATCTTCAATTTGCTTTCAACTATATTCTCTGCAACACATTTAAAGAACCTACATATACATGTATATGGACTAACACGTGCACATGTGATGATAGTTCATGATCGCAGTTAAACGCGGCGCTAGTTACTACTCAACTATTATCTATACATTAGGTTTGCACGGCCTGTTCAGTCTGGTGTCACACTTGTAAAAGGTGGGGACTTATTGCCCGGAGCGAACGAAATAGATCGCGGACTCACGTATGTTCACCTGCATCTGTAGATCAGGTAAACTGCATTGGAGAACTCAATCACACATGTTCTTTGTCCTCCGTTAGTTGGGGACTGATTTGTTTTCTTTTGATAAAAAAGGGAGTTTTTATGCAACAATTAGGAATTTTATAAATTTTGAACAAACTTGGTTAACTTTACACGTGCCACTTGTAGTGTTGACTCTCATATAGAGAGATATAACCAACATGGCACTCCCAATAAACAGCAAAAAAGGAATTTAATAAACTTACAAGAAGGAAGAGTTCTGAAGGAGTCGCATCACTACGGGGAACTTCCTCTGAAGAACGCTGACCTTCTATAAAACAGTTCAATAGGAGTCTCATGTTATTTCGAATTTAAATTTATATTAGGGTGGTAAGGAAAATAATGAGCCATGCCAGTTCAGTTTTGTTCCATTTTAAACAGGTGCTGGTTGACTCATACCTTATTTTTTTTTAGATAAAAAATCCGGTGAAAGGAAAGTCTGTTACTAAAGGAAATGACCGCAAGGCCAAGCGACAATCTCGTCAGTCAAAACATTTTATTTTTTAGTGTAGTGAATTTTCCCCAAAATGAGAATGGGAGAATTTGCGGTGCAATAATGCGTTTTTCAATTTGCGCACTCGTAGAAACGCACGAAGTTTATCTCCACAAAATAATAAAAACGTTTTCGTTTATGTCTCCAGTCGTTGAAGTAAAGAATTTCGCTTAACGAAATTTTTCCCCTGTGTGCAACCCAAGTATAAATTTTCACAGGCAGTTTTGAATAAAAATAGGTCAAAATTGTTCATAAAAATATTAAAAATTACGAATTTCAAACGCACAACAAGCGAAATGTTTCAATATATAATCCATGAAGGTAAAACTCTTACTTGCTGATCTACTCCAACTGCGTCCAAACCAGTATACATAATGTTTACCCAGCCATCTCTTGAGGATAAAACAAACAACGACATCAAAGCCTTTCCAAGATCATCGAAATTGTATTTTCTGTTTACCCATATATTTCTCTTGTCAGCTAAGCAATCACTTTTATTGCGGACGCTCAGTATTTCAGGTCCATCGCAGTGATAAAATGCACCTTTGAAAAGCTGTACTCCTAGGATTCCAAATATAATGAAAAACGTGCAACAAATTAAGACAATGTTGCCAATTGGTCTTAACGACGAAAGAAGTGTTTGGACAACTAACTTCAATCCAGGGGCTCTGTTTATAACCCTCAATGGTCTTAAAGAACGTAAAAGTCGGAAAACCTGTAAAAAGTATGTATATAACAATAAGTGTTTGATGAATAAGCATACAAGTTTGCTATAAAATTGTACAAATGAGTTAGAATCATGTTTACAAATATCAAATGAAACTATACATAAAAATATATATACAGAAAACAGATAACAGACTGTTAATTTAACAATGCTGGTTGCCACATAAACTTTTGGTTTATGCAGAATAAAAAAGAGTATGAATACAGAGTTTTGAGATATCGCTATTCAAGATTAACGCAGCGCGAAATGGAACCGCGAAGAAGGCAGTGGATCAAAACAATAGAGGAAATAAGCTGAACGTCCAAACCCTTCGAATTGAATTATATGTATGTTATAACTTTTTCTTCTTGAAGCATTTTGCATAAGTAGAAAACATCATATAAAAACGCGGATTCTGAAATGTCCATAAAGTAGCAACAATTTTAATAAAAAAGTAATCTGAAGCATTTAATGGAAATAAAACAAACTATGGTAGAAAAAGAATTGAGAATTGAGCTACGGTTACTTTTCGCAATAAACAAATTTTCTTACAATTACTAGAGAAAAAATAAGTGAAGCCACCAAAATGTTTTACGGAGAGGATAAATAATAAAGCAAACTTTGGTATGAAACCGATTGTTGGCGATAAGGTAGACACAAAATTTCTCAATCGTAAGCAATAAATAAACTCAGTAGACGGTCGAAGAAACTGTCAAGTTCTCCTACACTGAAAAAATTTTGGTGCACTGGTTGCACCACCTACAGTACGCTGGCTCCGCTGCAGATTCGGAGCAACCGTTACACAGATTTCGGGCGTACAGATGCGCAAAATTAACGGGCAAATGTTGTCCCTTATGTGTGGTACAGCTCGTTCGCCGAAACTGAGTCTGTAGTCGCGCTATGTAAAAGAGGAATTTATTATACATTCAAAAAATTTACAGTTCTTAATTATTAACCAATTTGAAATTCTTATACAATTAAAATGATAGTGAAGAAGTTTCAGACGTATATTCTGACGAAAAAAGGTTTTTTTCATTTATGGACAGATTATGTCAAAACATCAATAAAAATAGGTTTAATACCAGTCTTACGTTTCTAAATGCAATATCTTGCTCAAAAAATTAAAAACTAACCGAACATTCGTTAATTTTAAGTTAGACGGTAAATTCTCACCCAAAACTAGAAACTTGTGACATTTTTCACATGCCCCACCTAAAAGACGATAACAAGAGCTACTTAAAAAAAATTATTTATTCAAAATTCATTTGTCGGAAGACAGTCAAAATGGGCAAAAACTGACCCGGAATTCGATGATTTCGAGTTAGACGGTAAATTCTCACCTAAAACTAACAACTTGTGACATTTTTTACATACCCAACCTGAAAGAAGATAACAAGGGCTACATAAAAAAAATTATTTATTCAAAATTCATTTTTCCGAAGACAGTCAAAATGGGCAAAAACTGACTCGTAAATCGTAGATTCAAAGTTAGACGAAAATTTTTTTTTTCCATTTATGGACGGATTATGTCAAAACTTTAATAAAAATAGGTTTAATACCAGTCTTACGTTTCTAAATGCAATATCTTTTTCAAAAAATTAAAAACTAACCGAACATTCGTTAATCTTAAGTTAGACGGTAAATTCTCACCCAAAACTAGAAACTTGTGACATTTTTCACATGCCCCACCTAAAAGACGATAACAAGGGCTACTTAAAAAAAATTATTTAATAAAAATTCTTTATTCGGAAGACAGTCAAAATGGGGAAAAACTGACCCGGAATTCGATGTTTTCGAGTTAGACGGTAAATTCTCACCTAAAACTAAAAAATTGTTACAATTTTTTCATACCCAACCTGAAAGAAGATAACAAGGGCTACATAAAAAAAATTATTTAATAAAAATTCATTTTTCGGTAGACAGTCAAAATGGGCAAAAACTGACGAATTCCGGGTCAGTTTTTCCCCATTTTGACTGTCTTCCGAAAAAATGAATTTTTATTAAATAATTTTTTTTAAGTAACCCTAGTTATCGTTTTTCAGGTGGGGCATGTGAAAAATGTCACAAGTTTCTAGTTTTTGGTGAGAATTTACCGTCTAAATCGAAATCATCGAATTTCGGGTCCGATTTTACCCATTTTGACTGTCTTCCGACAAATGAATTGCAAATAAATAATTTTTTTTAAGTAGCTCTTTTTATCGCTTTTCAGGTGGGGCATGTGAAAAATGTCACAAGTTTCTAGTTTTGGATGATAATTTACGGTCTAACTCAAAATCATCGAATTTCGGGTCAGTTTTTACCAATTTTGACTGCCTTCCGACAAATGAATTTTTATTAAATAATTTTTTTTAAGTAGTCCTTAATATCGTCTTTCAGGTTGGGTATGTAAAAAATGACACAAGTTGTTAGTTTAGGTGAGAATTTACGGTCTAACTCAAAATCATCGAATTTCGGGTCAGTTTTTACCAATTTTGACTGCCTTCCGACAAATGAATTTTTATTAAATAATTTTTTTTAAGTAGTCCTTAATATCGTCTTTCAGGTGGGACAGGTGTAAAATGTCACAAGTTTCTAGTTTTCGGTGAGAATTTACCGTCTAACTCGAAATCACCGAATTCTGGGTCAGTTTTTGCCCGTTTTGACTGTCTTCCGAAAAAATAATTTTGAATAAATAATTTTTTTTAAGTAGCTCTTGTTATCGCCTTTCAGCTGGGGCATGTGAAAAATGTCACAAGTTTTTAGTTTTGGGTGGGAATTGACCGTCTAACTCGAAATCATGGAATTCTGGGTTAGTTTTTCCCCATTTTGACTGTCTTCCGACAAATGAATTATTCTTAAATAATTTTTTTTTAAGTAGCCCTTGTTATCGTCTTTCTGGCGGGGTATGTGAAAAATGTCACAAGTTTCTAGTTTTGGGTGAGAATTTACCGTCTAACTTAAAATTAACGAATATTCGGTTATTTTTTGATTTTTAGTGCAAGATATTGCATTTAGAAACGTAAGACTTGTCTTAAACCTATTTTTATTAAAGTTTCGACATAATCCGTCCATAAATGAAAAAAAAATTTTTTCGTCAGAATATACGTCTGAAACTTCAGCCCTATATTAAAATGTATTCAATTGTTGAAAAACTTACTAAGTGTTATTTTTATTTTCTTAACTTTAGTCTTAGCCGTAGAAAAAAACTTTTTTTTCTCTTCTCCCGACATAGAGATGGACTTTGAATCAATTTTATTTGCATGTCGAGTAAATACAAGACACGTAACTAGTTCGTTATAGGCTTCAATATATGCACAAGGCATTCAATCATATAATGAATTTACTAATGTGCCATTTATTTCATAAACCTCTTCACATGCAATGATGAGGTTAAGTCACTATTTTTCCTTGAGGAATTTATTGGTTACATATAACAAACATATTCACAAAGCTTACAATCAAGTTAAAATTGTAGACTTACGTTCAAATACTCATTTCAACTCCTCAAAATGGTTATTTTATAATAAAAATATCCATCACTATATCATTATATCACTATAAAAACAACGCGTTCCCTCATCACTGGTGTACGATGGATCCTGAAAGCAAAGTCAACGCTTATACTATGCAACTCGAAGAGCGCTTGTGCCGATCGAGTGCATCTGCTGTGCGGAAACAGGGCATCGGCTGCCCAGAACTGAGGTATAAGATTTATCACGACATTTGGCGCTGTAGTTGTCCCTATAGGTGCAACCAGTGCACCGACATTTTTTCAGTGTACTTTTCAAACTTTTGAAGCTCCAGTCGAAGGAGAAAACCTTTACGAAAAGAAACAATCGTATAAGAAAGCTCGCGTCGCCTGGGAAATTGGTTTTTTAAGAATAAGAAAAAATCAAATGATCTCAAAATAACTGTAATTAAGGTAGTTTTAATCCACGAAAATGATGCCTCAGGCAAAAATGGATAATTTTGCTCTCAAGAACAGCAATATTATTATTGAAGGGCTATTTTTGAATAGAAAATATTAATTTCCATTAAAAAAATTTGACATATAGAAAAATCTGTTAGCAGATCAAGAAAATAGAAGCAATAAACCGTACTTGAGGTGTACTCTTGATTCGAAATCAAAATTTTGCCTCATAAACCCATGAGATTAAATTCTATGAATTTTTCTTCGCGAAACACATCATATTAGTGTAATGCATTATATGAGAACATGCCTTGTAGAATGTCTGTAAAGTAGCAATATTTTGAAAAAATCGTTGTTTAGTGCATTTAATATAAGTAAAACACACCACACTAAAGAAGTAATCGAGTGAAAACTTTTTAAAATTTAGTATGTTGTAATTGTGCTTTTTACGCAATTATTCTCAATGCACAAATTCGTCTAGGCATACATAAAACACCACATGTTCCTTGCATTGAGAATAATTGTTTTTAAATTGCTTTCTAGAAAATTAAATTAATTCACACAGAAATGCATATACGAAAAATGTGATTAGAGAACATTTTTTCAGAATACAAGGAACGCATGGTGACTAATTTGTGCATTGAGATTAATTGGGTAAAAAAGTTCAATTACAATATACTAAACTTTATTAAGTTTCCACTCAATTACTTCTTCAGCATGGTATGTTTTACTTGTATTAAATGTTAGAAGTAACATTTTTTAAAAAATATTTCCACTTTTCAGACATTTCACAATTGACGTTCTCATATAATGCATTACACTCATATGATGTGTTTCACGAAGGGAAATTCATAGAATTCAATCTCATGGGTTTATGAGGGATAATTTTGATTTCAAATCAAGAGTACGAATTTGTGCATTGACTGAGATGAATTGCGTAAAAAAAGTACAATTACAACATACGAAATTTGAATTATTTTCCACTCAATTACTCCTCCAGCTTAGTTTGTTTTATTTCTATTTAATGCTTCAGATTAATTTTTTATTAAAATTATTGCTACTTTATGGAAATTTCACAACTCGCTTCTTTATATGATGTATTCTACTTACGCGAAATGCTTGGCGAAGAGAAAGTTATAACATATAATTCAATCCGAATGGTTTATGGCAGATAATTTCAATTTCGAGTCAAGAGTACGCCGGACGTACGGCTTATTGCGTCTATGGCCTTGGTCCACAACTAGCGTTGACATAATATGAGCAGTCTTTTATTAACCTTTTAGCTGCGGGGGTGGTTGATGTATCGAACACTCAAGACGCACAGAATATTTAATGTTTTTCGGCAAAATTTGATGTTATGAAAACGTAAAAAATAGTTTTAAAATTCCTCGAAACATTGTTGACCTTGAAAATCGGCATTTCAAGGTCAAATTTAATTTCTAGTAGAAGGGAAATTTTCATAGTGTTTTCCTACGTAATTTGATGAACTGAATACGAACAAAATACTGGAAAAAATCACTGAGGTATCCTTGACATTGAAAATCTACATGACGTGAATATAAAATTTTTTTTTATTTGCTCTTTCGGCCTGGAAGTTAGTACATCTTTGTTGTTGGTGCATTGGGTACAAAACAAATATCATCACATATCGTAGAAAATTATCTCATCTTCAAAAATACTTGAATGTCAAAAAATTGATTTATTGTTAGTACCTACAAAAGGATTAGCAATCACATAAATATGTAAAGCACCCTAACGTGAGAGGCAAGGGGACTCACAAAAATCAAGCACCCTCAAACGTGGGAGGCCAGGTGACTCACGAAAATAAAACACTCCAACGTGAAAGGCAAGGTGACTCACGGAAATAAAGCACTCCAAAGTGAGAGACAAGGGAACTTACGAAAATAAAGCACCCCAACGTGAGGCAACTATTTTTTTCATATTCAGAGCGTCAAATTACACAGAAATACCTTCTCAAACCTTCATGACAAATGAGACAAATGTTTTACATTGCACTTTACATTGCCTGTGGGGCTAGTCGATATATCGACCAGTATGTATAAATTTTGCATTTTATAAGAGGAATTGTTTATTGCTGATATTTTCTTCTTTGTTACCTGATCTAAGGATAAATTTGGTCTCGTAATAAGATTTTCTTCCTGATTTTCCGACTAAAAATTCGTCACAAGTTTGGATGCTGGACGTCTCAAACTTCTGTATCATAAAGTCTGACCATTTTTGTGTGGGCCCTGGCGAAACCAGTCCAGTGAACGATCAGTGAATTCGCTGACCGTTCACAAACCGATCGCTGAGCATCCACTAACTCCGTAATAATCTGAATAAGAAGAGCATAAAGAACATTAAAATTGTTTCTATTATGATTCTGCGTTACATTTTGAGTTTAAAGGTATCAAAGTTAATACAATAATTTTATTTTCTATCGTTAAAAACTAAAAGAACATAATACTTGTCACTGAAGGCACTGCAGTGGTTCACTATTTGCGGAACTTTTCCATAAGATCTAATTACACCAGATTCAAGAGTACTTCTAGCGCTCTCGCCATGCCTTGCTGTGATGGGTAAATAAAAATTTCTCTTAGCCTCCATAGGTAATACGGGCCCAAAAATCCTATGCAATGACGGGAAAACCATAGGTTTTCGAAAGCTGAAGTTTAAGCAAGCAATCTCTGCATGTAAAGGAAATGCGGCATTTTTTGAAAGCTGAGAATGTATATCAACAAAACCCGAAACGAAAATTCGTGCCAAGCCCAGGTGGCCAGTAATATAACAGAAAAAAAGAGTCCTTAAAGGGATGCGTAGGTTTCAGGTTGAATGACCTACTCCCTTTACTATCTTTCGTATTATTGTGACCTCTCCAATCAGACTTATTTTATGGTACTACCTGTGAGCGATGAAAGGCAGACATTTGTCACCTATTCTCGTCTACTCTCTTTCTTAGCATCTCCATCGCACTCATCCTTTCTTTGTGTTCCCACATGGACCCTTTCCAAACCAACAGTAAATATTATTATTGTTGTAGTATTTATAGGGGATGACTCTTCTTATACCTGCGATTAAAGGAGTCTAGTGGTCTATCAGAACGGATCTTCGACTTGTATACTCTGAGTGACCTCAAAAATAGTAATAAATTTTTGGCTTCATAAATCGCGTGTAACTTTTCTTATCGGCTCCTTTAATCGCAGACCCTCGATTAACAGAAATTGATGGAATACTGCACTGGCTTTAGTAACAGGTATTATCTCTTTTTAGTTTTTGATTCCAAGTAGGCCATCATAGGATTTGATTGCGGTTCAAATCAATCAAATATTACGACATTACCTTTACTAGAAGTAGGAGAATGCGATCTACCTCAATCTCAAGTAAGCGTTGAAAGAACTTATATACAACTTTTCCAGTTAACTGGATTTTCAAATACAAAAGTAATACAATGCAAAGCGAAAATTCGACGTGCTATTTCTCATTGTGGTATGCACTCACACATTTCCATAGTTGCAAATTTGCAAAATGTTACACGAGATCAATGTAACCAAATGCCCACAATAGGAACATTTTTAGTAGACCCTTCCCTTCAAATATCGAAATCGAAATTAAATGAAACTATTTCACAGCGTTAGTTAAGCAGGTTCTCTAACACCTAACGGAGACTGTACTGGCATACAATTTTCTGACCCATACGGAACATGGAATAATGTTGTAGTCCAAGCGATATTCAAAATAACTTTACAAGAACATTACGTGACTATTCATTTAAATTCAGATAAAATTCAATTAGGATCTGGAATAATATGCACACTTTCTGACACATACTGTACAGACGTAGAATATGGACAAACATTCTGGGATACATTACCTAATGACCTATGTAATTTTAACAAATATGAAGTAATCTATGAAGGACCAGCAAATAATACACATGACAACACGACAGACAATTCTGAAACCCTATATTCAATAACTACTGCAGATTCAACTTCTGTATTAGCTGAAGAAACAAGAAAACCCGTTTGTAATTACGTTTTAATACAAACCGAAAATCCAAAATTATTAATTTTTGAAACCAGACCTGGAATTTGATTTTTAGAAAATAAACATTTAGAAATTCAAAATATGGACATTTTTACATACGCTAATGTTACAAGCGTATCAAGGCGGCAGAATTTTTCCAAAAACTCACAATAATAAATCATTAATTAAATTTGTATGCCACTCGAAGCGCCCGTAACCCGAGCACCTTGACAAGACCGCTGATGCAGCTCATCATTGCTCGGGTCAAATACTTTAAAAAATGGTTGGCTCAGGAAGGAAATTTCCAATCTTGCTATTATAAGCCAAATAGTTATTAACTTAAAATCATTATTATATAAATTCATCGTTAGGATGTTATTGATTTTGATGTACTTAAACATACGAATGGTAGATTAAAGTCAATGCAATTGTATATTATGAAAAATTGGTATACATTCGTATTAAATTAAATAACTTTTCAATCAAAATATATCAAAATTAAAGTTGACATTATTAAAAAGATATACATACGTATATTAAAATCAAAGTTAAAAGCTGTATTCTTCTTAAGATGAAAGTAATTCGAATGTAATATGCGCTACTGAAAAACAAACTTCCATTATATGCTATGAAAGTTTAATACAGGAGTTTCTAACAGTATTCCAACAAACTTTACCTGAGTAACAATTCACTAAACTAATTCGAAATTGGAACTAAAGTTTGAATAAAGGCAGGATCATTATAAATATAAGTGACGAAAACTAATAGGTAAATATCTGCAGACACTTATATAATCACATGTGTTATATTTCTATATTTTGGTTTATATTATATTGTTTTAGATTATTAATGTAAATAATGAAAACTAACGCGTGAATATCTGTATGTATTCATATAATCGTACATTTTGGTTTGTATAAATTTTAAATTATACTATATTATGTTTCAAATATATATACACTACATGTATATATATTTATAGCTTAGAATTACAAAACAGAGCAGATTCTTCAAAATTTTAATTCATGCTGTTTTCAAATTAAGGTAAACTGTAGGAAAATATTATAAATTGGGATAGGGTTAGGATGACCGGAAGGTAGGAGCAAGAAGGAGAACACAAGGCTTAAGGTATGGTAATAAATTCACAATCGAAAATATCAAAAATAGTACGTTAGCCAACACACTCATTTTTCAGCTCTACGTCGCGAGATAATAATACATGGAAAATCAGACTCACAACGTGGAAAATCCCTCGAACACGAGTATCAATGATGCTTAGTTTTTCCATAATTTCTATCTAGTTTTTCTATAGTTTTCCCTATATCCCCTCCAGAATTTCCTATTATGTTTTTGTTAAACGCCTAAGTACTACGGTGCTTTTCTATAAACACTATAAGCTATAAATACTATAAAAAAAGTTGGATAGCTGCAAATTACCATAGCCAGTGCAGACGATATTTCTGAAAAGGATCTGAATCATTGTTTTTTTAACTATGAAAAATATTTAAGGTGTCAGAGTCTAGAATTAATAATCAACGGTATCGATTTAATTATTTTATATCGATATTTGATTTATTGGTGTCATGAAATATGATTCAAAAATTTCAACTATGTCAGAAATAACAATTTCATCACAAACTCCACTTGGCAACAGTTGATAACAAGAAGGCTACTAAGTAGTTAGGCAATCGGTAATTGCAAAATTACCCTTAAGCATGAATTCCTTCCAAAAATCAGGCCACTCAGAAAAATCCAAAAATCATCAACATACCCCACCTAAGTATCATCGATACAACTCTATAAAATAAATCAATTTGGAACCAAAATTCGCAGTTATTCGAGCAACCTGGTACTAACCAGAACTACTCGGACAGTAGAGAAAATACTTTTTTCTACTTTGCCCGTCCGTGGTTCGGAACAAGTACGTCCTATCACCAGGATAGTTGACTTAGATTCGTAAAAAGACCTAGCCAGGGCCACAAGTTAGGAATTGTACTTGGGCGGACGTAAATACTTCTAAAATCTTTCCTCCGACGAAAGCCGTTCACGGGGTTGTCGCGCTAAAAAATTATACAAGTAAAATTTTTACCACTACGCTTCGCGCTGAAATAATATTTTGAGTGCGTCTGTGGTCGGTTAGCCGCGAGAGTTAATTGTGCGTGTACAGCCTGGCGTTACAAAGCCAGCTAGTTAAATACTAACTAGCTGAGGAAATCTACATCTCGTCGAATCTCAAAATGACAAGGAGTTATTTTCTTATAACCAGAAATAGGTTTATTGCGAGACAGGAGTGGCTAAGTTCAGGCAATTCAAAAGTACTGCCTCCCTTCTAGTTCAAAGCTATCCATTTCTTTCTCACCTTAAAGCTATAAGGTTGAAGTAAAGAAAAAGGGTGTATGCGCAAGTGAGTTGCGTAAGGACAAGAGTGGTTCCTTTTTGGAACTACGGCAACATTAAATCAAATTTGGCCCAGATCTCCAGGACTTCAGCAGACAGAACGTATTCTCCTTCTTTTCTATTGCTCCCAGGACATCCGGTAGGATTAAGGAACTAGAATAAACACAAGAACGCGGTAACGTACTTTGTATAGTTCTAATTTACTTTTCTGCTTCAACTCATGCAAAAAATGTTCACATTGGTTTTGTTGTTTTATTTTCCTTAAAATTAAATTCTCTCTTTTTATTTATATGAATTTTAGCAGTTCGATTTAAACCTATGCAAAGCACCTTTTGCCTTTTATTTCTTTCAAAATTAAAAGTGATAAGCGTAGGCATGTAGAATACACCCTCAGTCCGAGAGTAGAAGACCAACGACCCCACATAATAATAAACGAATTTAGCTAATATTTATATTAACAAATTCGGCAGTTTGGACGAGGTCCGCATACTCATTAAACTAATGAATGAAATATATTAAGGGGAATTATTTTTACTTTTCATGCATTTTATTTAAATTAATAGTAGCCGTACGTAACAGCTGACTCTAAATTTCTATATATGAAACCACGCATACGCACTGAAGTAAGTAGACTTCATTACGATGTTCATACTCAACGATGCATACTTGAACAGCAAGTTTTTGGAAATACATTAACCTTAGCAACCCAATCACCAGATGAATTTGCATATCATTTAATGAAAGGCCCAGGATATATGTCAGTAATTGCAGGAAAAGTAGTACATTGAAAGAGTTCGTTAATTGTCCTTAAATCTATTTCATATATTTATTTGATTTATGGACCAAAAGGTGTGGAAATAATTTGTAGGCACGTATATTGGCATAAAAATAAGTCTTTATTTATAATTTTCTATTATTGAAAAAATCTGTTGACAGATAATAATCTCAATGTAGGTGGCGCTGTAGTCGCGAACCAGTAGCTTAAAGTAAATACACTCTCTCTATCGTGGATTGCTCGGTGGCAAATCCCTTTGCGAAATCTAAAAGAAAACTCTGAACAAATAATAATCTCAAAAGTAGGTGGCGCTGCTATCGCGAACCAATAACTTAAAACAAATACGCCCTCTCCATCGCGGGTTGCTCGGTGACAAATCCCTTTGCGTAATCTGTGAGGAAAACTAAACAAATAATAATCTTAAAAGTAGGTGGCGCTGTTGTCGCGAACCAATAACTTATAGTAAATACGCTATCTTTATCGCAGACTAAATTTACTTGGCCGCCAAGACGGCGGGCACAAGCACTAAGAGAAGTAGTGATCGGCAGCCTGGGTGGCGTGCACAAATCAGAAAAGAACTTAAAAAATACTCTTCACGGCAGCCAGTGATAGCGTGCACCGTGAAAAGCAATATACGAGATTGCAGCCTAGGCAGCGCACCTAGTGTTCTTTGGTACAAAATATTTTTACCAGACTGCTGCTCCTCGGTGACCCTTTGGTTGCTTCCGTAGGTGTTGCCGGGGACTTGCGTCCCGACTGGGGATCTTGAGATCCCGGCTGGAGATACCACTGATGATTGCGCCAGCTAGGTTATAGCCTCGCGGTTTCGAGTCTATAGCGGGCAGGATCTCGCTGCGAGCCTAGCGGTGACTGTTTAAGTCGCTGCCCCTGCTGACCTGCTACGCCACGGAACGCGTGTAGCGCTAGCACCCTGTATGCTGTCGCAGGTAGGTCGATGTGACCGTTACAACATGTCGTGAAATGTATACCGGTTGAAAAAAAATATCGCAAAACTGAAGAATGTTATCTGCAACTACCAATATTTAGAGGAAATCAATCCATTTTCCTTTCTCCACGAACTCATATATTAACAAAATCCGGTATCCAAACAAATTGCGATTCTTTCCTGCCACCAATGTACCTTTCTGGAGAAACCTGGTACAAATTACTTCCAAATCCTGTCGAATCCATAGCACCAACTATAGTTAAACCTCTCACAAAAGCAACCTGGAAATACACAAATCCTTCATCCTTAGCAACAAGTGGCATTTATTCTCAATCTGATCTTGATAACCTGCGAGATCATATTATGTTTCCAGCAGAAAAACCAATGATTCTAAATTCTTTAGCTAGAGAAATAACATGACATCCAACTAGTAATCAAGGAATATCTTCAAGGAATTTATTTAATAAAGATGTAATTCATAAAAGTGCTGAATCCGCGTGGGGTAGATTTTTGACAATTTTATCGAGTTTAGGAACTACTAGTGCAGGCCTAATTGGATTAATTATAATAATTAGAGGGATTAAATTTATAGCGGATACCATTATTCATAGATATGCACCACAGAGATTATTTGGATGGTTTTTCCATCTACTAGGCGCCTTCTGGAATTCAGTCACTAACTTTTTATTACACTTGGGTACCCATCGACCTTCTGGACCGCCTGCTGACATAGAAAAAAAAACTGAATGTAAAACATTATTTTTATGGAACCAAAATGTCTCTCGATGAACTTACAAACAATCTTCTAAACATTTATTTGCAGATCAGGACAATGGGCTTGCAAACAAGAGACCTATCGAAAGGTACTGCTGTACAAGTTTGAAACGAGATAAGCATAGATTATGATTTCTGCGAACCCTTATATATTGTAAATTCACTTGGAAAACACCAAGAACTGCCGCCGTTCCAAGCAACTTGCGAAATTTTTTAAACGAAAATAAATTTTCTTGTTTTGGGGAACCATCCCCCCAAAAAAATCTGCAAAGAAAAATGCAGCAACTGTAATGTTGGAAATGCTTTCCAAGCAGTATACTTCTTAAGAAGAATTTTCAGTCTTTCTCAATGGAAAATCAAAAAATATTTTTAATCATCGATAGTAATGATAACAAAACATTCCTGAAACAGTGAACCAATGCATGCGAAAAGTGTTTCCAACGCGGTCATTCAGTTTCGAACTGACGAAACTCGTTAACAAGATTAAAAATACGAATAATGATATTAGATTAAGGACCTTACTGTATTGTTTTTGTTCTACTACTAATCATAAGTTATTAACGAAATGGTCCTTTATTCTTTATATATTCAAATTATTACTAAAAAAATCGTATTATTTACTACAAATATAATAAAAGTTTTGCATCAAACACATGTAAACTACGTCAAACTCAAATTATGTCAAGGAAAAATATATGCCAATTATATAAGAACCTGTTGTTGGAACAGGATGGTGTGATACAGTTTTTCGTAATTCGTCGCAAGCGTGCTCTCCTCACTCTCAAGTGCACTGAACTGCTTAAAAATTAAGATGGTTGCTGATGCAACACGCTTCGAAGCCGAGAGCTGCGGAAGTTGCTCGAGAGTCGCGCTCGACTCGAGTATAGTACAGTCACGCAGTGAAAGCGTGCGGCTGTACACTCACCGAAAGAAATTCGCTGAACTCAGTTATTCTTGATACTACCGCCGTTCGAGCGTTTCTCGTGAATCGTTGTCATGTTTAGCTTGTAACATAGATCTCTGAAACGGTCTCGCGGCAGCGCCTTCGTGAATATGTCCGCGCGTTGATTCTCGGACGGAACGTACTCAATTATAATTTATTTCTCGGTTACTTTTTAGCGAATAAAGTGGAAATGGACATCTATATGCTTTTTCCTCTTGTGGAATACTGGATTCCTGACTAGTTCAATCGCGCTTTGGTTATATACGTATAGAGTTGTTTCTTTATTGCAAGGACATCCGATGTCCGATAACAGCTTTCTTATCCAGACAACTTTTCGCGCTGCTATCGATGCAGCCACGTATTCGGCTTCCGTCGTGCTCAACGTGACAAGCCGTTGCCGCTGCGACGACCAGGTGGCGGCGCCGTTCGCAAGACAGATGACATATCCTGTCGCGGATCTTCGTGTCTCGATATCTCCGGCGTAGTCAGCGTCCGAAAAGCTTATCAGCTCTGCTTTGCTACCGCCGTTTGCATACTCGATACCGTAATTGCTCGTGTCTTTGAGATACGCGAATATTCGCTTTACTGCTCGTCAATGCGTAGCATTATGATCGCTCAGATATTTGCTTACTGAGTTTACCGCGTACGCGATGTCAGGCCTCGATACTGGTGCTAGGAAGACGTGATCCGACTGCTTCACGGTACGGTGCATTACTTGTTTGAATTCTCGAGCGATTTAGTAGAACTCTTAAACCTTCATAGTCAAGCTCGTTCTCTCGTCCGTTGACCTATTCTTCTTGTCGTTGACCGATGTCGCCGATGTATTCTTCGTCGTTGATCACGTTCCCGTTTCCGTTCTCTCGTTCCTTGTTCTTTTGCTCGCGCTCAGCTTCCGGTAGCGGAAGAATTATTTCGATTTCTTTTTACTTCTCTTCTGTTTCCGCCAACAGCGCTCCAATTTTATCGTTAAACACGACATTGTGAACAACACTGACCTTTTTGTTTTCAGGATCGTACGCCCGGTAATTCGTCGATTCTTCCGTATATCCAACGAAAATCTTCTTGCTCGCTCGTGCATCAAATTTTCGCGTGAATTGGTTGGGATTGTGCACGTACGCATCTGAGCCAAACATTCGAAGATGCTTCAGATTTGGAATTGTCCCAGTCCACGCTTCGTACGGCGTTACTGTGCCACTCGTCCACACGGTTCGGTTGAGAACATATACCAAACAATTTACTTCTTCCGCCCATAGAGTCAGTGGTAAGTTCTTCGCAATTATCATCTTGCGCGCACTTTCAACTATCGTCCGATTGTCGCGTTCGGCTTTGCCATTTTGCTCCGGAATGTACGCCGCCGTTGTTTCTTGCTGGATTCCGCACTTCTCGAGATATTCGTCCATTTCCTTGTTGCAGAATTCTCGGCCGTTATCCGAGGAAAGCATCTTCATTTTCCGACCGAACTTGTTCTCGATCATCTTCTCGAAGATCTTGAATTTTTCGTAAACCTCGGATTTCTTCTTCATGGAGTAGACTTGACTGGAGCCGGTTGCTTCGTCCTTGAATGTTAAGAAGTACCTCGATCCTCCAACCGAGTTGGTTGACATCGGCCCGCAGACATCCGAGTGCATTTTCTCGTCCGGTTTAATTTTCTTATCGTGCTCCAGTTTCTTGTTGAACGGCAGTCTGTGCGATTTCCCCCATTTGACATGGTTCAAAGAAAACGTCACTTTTATCCGTAACTGACACTCCACTAACGAGTCCTTTTTCCGCCAATTCTCGAATCGCGCGCTTCCCTACGTGTCCCAGTCGCTCATGTCACACGGTCAAATTCGTTGTAGCTATGTTAGCTTCTTCAGCGCTTCCCTGTTTAGCGACCTTGAAGAACATGCGATACACATTATTTCACACACATTCCGACGGAGAGTAGATTTTTACGTAATTTCGGAACATGCAACACGTTCTCGATTCTCGCGTCGTGCCAAACACCATCAATAAACTTTTTATTGGGCACAGTGCCGTCACCAGTGACGTTGCAGATTTGGTTATCACCGAGTGGTATCGTAGCGCCAGTGCTATCAGTCTTGTAGTCGGTAAGACAGTCACGTCGATGAGTTAGATGCCGTGATGCACCGCTGTCGATCAGCCAGATCTCTTTTTGGTCGACCTCCATTACGTGACTTTTTGTCCATATCACGCGCGCGTTTCCCACACTTTTCGAACCCGACGCGACTGAACTTTTACCTGTCTCCACCACGAATGCACAGTGACGAGATTTTTCACAATCGTCACCTCGTCTCTGCTTGTTTCGATAACGACTCCCGATGTATCCCATTTCTTGACAATTATAACACTGCACTTCTTTTTCATTGTTAGACTTATTGTTCCCGTTATTCTTTCCTCGCGCAGGCCGATTTTTGTCTGTTTCATCCAATGCCTCCAACGCTTCTTCGTCGCCATTGCGCCTCATATCTTCTCTAATCAGCCTTTCCTGCAGATTATCGAGGGTCTGTCGTGCATGATCGACGCTATCCCACGCGACCTGCAGCGTGCTGAACCTCGTGGTCAGACTCGCGAGGATTTTTGCCATAAACGTGGCTTCTGATACATCCTCGCCGACGTCTTTCAGTTGACCCGCCATTTCCGTCACCCTGGAAACGTGCTAAACCGCCGTATCCACTTTGCTCATCCGATAAGCGTGAAACCTTTGCAGCAGACCCAGCTTGTTCGTCGCCGTCTCTTGCTCGTGAATTAAGCATAATTTGTCCCACATTCTTTAGCAGAGATGCACGATAGCACACACACTTGTTGAGCTTCGTCGAGATTTGACAGGTTGATGAACTTTGCCATTGCATCGTCTTTCACCTTTTTCTTCAACGCGGACGCTTGTCCGGCTCCCGCGGTAGACGCTTCTCTCGTGTCTTCGACGACATCGAGAACATCGTTAATCATAAATAACACGTTCACTTGGGCTTTCCAGCCCTGGAAATTCTTGCATCGAAAGATTTTACACCCTTTACTGAGATGCCGAAGTTGCTGGACAGTCGCGCTCGACTCGAGTATAGTACAATCACGCAGTCAAAGCGTGCGGCTGTACACTCACCGAAAGAAATGCGCTGAACTCAGCTATTCTTAATACCTATTAACATAAAATTTTTTGTAACTAAATTTCAAATCATGCAAATTAAAAGCAATGTACTCTTCTTCCGAAGATTCGATCGCGGATACTTCACCCCTGCGCACGAACTAGGGGGGGAGGTGCTACGTCCCGCGACGTATTAGAATGTACTGTAGGCACAGGCTAGGTCTAGAGAAAAATCTCAGAAAGTTACTAAGAAAGAGAAAACCACCTTGAAATTAAGAAGAATATAACTACGTCACACACGGCGAGATACTGCGCAATGCGTGAAATCACCTAAAAATATAATATAAAAAGGACACGCCGTCAAGGGTGAGGTCAGTTTTGTTAGCAGAATTAAGTGCGGAAAATTCCTGAATACTTAAAAGGATTCTCAGCGTGAAGTACATGCTAAGTGCAGTTAACCAGTCATAAATTCACCGTGGTGCATTTTACTATCGTTGAAAGGATCTTAGACTCAGTGCCAAGAAGAATAGTTGTTGTGTCCTTGTCACACCTGTGGGATATTCACTCCATCGTAGTCACACCTGTGGGAATCGCATCTCAGTCACACCTGTGAGGATTACTTAGGGGAATTTAAAGAACTCATAAAATATCGAACCTCTCTCTCTCTTTCTCTCTCGCTTGTTATTTTTACCAATTGCCCGTGCCATATTATATGCATCGATTTGATAATTATATTCTTGTTATTAATTTCATAATTTGAAAATATTGACTAACCGTATTATTCAAATAAATTCAATTTGTCTTACTTTACTAATCATTGTGTTCCTCACTGACTTATCCTCTTCCCTAAGCGAGGATCACTTGATCCTAACATAAAATGAGGAACCTTCGATCAAAGTAAGTATTTACGTAGTTGTGACGTAACACACTATAAAGAGTCGAGTGTTACAGGATTAAAACCCCACTATCTGCAGACTAGCTAGATCAGACCAGATGAATTGTTAAAAAGTATTTGTATGATCATCGCTTTTACTGCGTTCATTCTTAAAATTATATTTAACCCTTTGACTGCGGCGCGATCTCGGAGTAATATTTTAGCAGAGACGGCGCGTTTTTCGCACGTCGATTTGTGAGAGCGCTTATAAACCCGTTTCGTAGTCAAAGGGTTAATTTTTTCTATTTAGATATGTGTTCAAGTGAAAATAATAGTTATCTACTTTTGAGAAGAATTATATCTTTTCCCTAAAACTTACTTATAATAATTACCATTTTGAATGTTTTTATTTCTAATTAAATAACTCAAATATGTGAAAAAACAATTTGTAAAGACTGACATACATTAAAATTTTTTAAGGATTAAGGAGATATAAATACATACCCTTAAGATACCAAAAATTTTTGGACTACTTGTGGACACAAGCGACATAAGTAGATCAGTTATTGAAATCATGACTAGAAATCCATCCATAATATTCCAGCCAGAGGTGAAATAAGCACATGATCCATAAAGCATACCATTTGCTATTATCTAGAAGAAATAAAATCGTTATGATTTTCGAAAAAGTGTGATTGAAAATTTTGAATACAATGCAGTTCTTCCAGTTCTTTTTTCTCCTAATGTATGAAACGAACTAAAAACGCACGGATTCAATGACAAAATAAAATAAAATTTCATATACACATCAATTTTATTATTTACAATGATAGTTAGGTGCCAGGTTTTCCTTGACAGGAATTCAAAAGAACATAAGGCAAATGAATAATACAAGATTTTTCAAATACGATCTACTAGAAACTTTTTCCAACTATCTCAGTAATAGATATATTTGCTTAGTCTGGGAAAGGTTTTACTCAGTAAAGTTACTATTTATCATTTGAAAGCATGATCTAATTGGAATTCTATTATGAAAACTTCGTATTCAATAAGACTCTTATGATGATTTGCCTCTTTTGCATTGTTAGCTTGCTGGAACCAATTTTCGAGTGACAAAACGTCCGATTCTCTAACACATAGCCTAATTATTTGATCCATTAGGATTTCTTAGGTTAAAAAGCGAATAGGCATTGGATCCGAGTCTATATGTGATCTGTTTGGGTACCTATTTCTAATTCTTTACTGCAGAGAATCTTGTTTGGAAAATTCAACTCATTTCGAGAATTTCGATGAATAATTGCATATATCCATTGTTTTGTTGGAAATTCAAGAAATAATAAACAAACCAGAGTTATTATTTAAAAAAATTCGAAGCATTAATGCAAATCATAATTAAGCTCATGCAATTCTCTGGACTGAAAGTTGAAATCAAGTACCTTGAGCAACTCTTCACTCAATACTTGATTTTTATTAGCAGTTAAACGGTCATTATATTAGTGAACAAATAATACGCTTTTTTCCAAAATGTCGTCATCACTGTAGTCCATTGTATATTACAACAAATTTCTTTTAAGAACCACAACCATCTCAAGATATAAATTTCAATATCTATGGTCATTCGTACACCAACTGTCAAACTTAAGCCAGTCAGTGATTCGTCTACAGAATCTTTCAATAGTTTTTTGAAGATACTTTTTTCATGAGAAGAGGGAGGAAGAATCATTCTTCCAGGTAACGCAACAAATTTCTTCAGTGTAGGTCGTGATATTAAGAAAGATATTAACTTCCGGTAGATCTCTTACAAACTTGCGATTGCTTTTCTTCGTACCTGATTGCGAGAATTATCCTAGAAATCGAAGTTTAGTGCCAGAAAGTAATTCTGACAAACTTGAATTCAAATTGCTAGAACCTTTGCCCATTCTTGGTATCCATGTAACAATCACTACCTTTAGCTGCTTTTTTAAATTTGAGGTTAGTTTAACATGACTAGCATCGTTCGCAATTTATTTTACTGCTTCTGAAATCTTTCTGTAACCTCCGCGTAGTGGGCCCTAGAAACTACAAACGGTTGAGTGGTTACAAAAACGTTCTAACGTTGAGCGTTGAAATCATGTTGAACTCTTGGCACATCTGGCATAAATCATTTATCAAAATTAACTAAGGCTAAAAACTATGAAAAAGTATACACAGTCGCTGTTTATGCAACATTTTAAGTTGCTTTTCCACACTCCTGATCTGGTTAAACACCTTGCTCATCAAAAATTCAGCCTACAACTTTTACGTCTGATCTAAAAACTTACGAAAATAATGTATTTATGTTCGTGTTTATGGTATATATATTGTAACCAGATTTTTAGTTTCATTATTGAGATTATATTATATTATTGAATTCTAAATCGGAAAATTTAACTAATGGCACGTCCCGCGACATATTCAAATGTACTTTACACACACAGGCTGGGTCTAGTAAAAATCTATGACAAAATCAGACAAGGGAAATCAGGAGTAGGGAGAATTAGGGAGAAGTGAAGGGGCCCATCTCTTCTAGAAAAATATGACTACGTCACGATTAACGCTGACAGTCAATTGGTAAAGGAAAATATCAGGTGCGCAACTAGAAGGAAAGGTACGCGTTTGCTTGACAAGTCTAGAAGAAAACCTCTTTTTTTAACATAATTTACCACGTTACAAGGGATTAAAATCTTTAAAACTTAATGAGAAAACGCGTATCTTTTCTCGTCGAACATATCCAAAACGTCATGAACCAAGCTCAGACATATGGTAAACAAACCGTTTTGACACATTAGTGATTTTGTTTTGGAGTCATATACTTTTGGTTGTGTGAAAATGTCTGATTTTGTGCCAAATAATCGTCATTTATGGAAAGTGTTGATTTTCTGCTTTCATTCAAAGAAAATAGCGGCTGAAGCGCGTCGAGAGCTCCAAAAAGATTATAGAGATGCTGCTCGAAGTGAAACTATGTGCCGTGATTGATTCCGTTGCTTCAAAGACGGTGATTTCGATGTTGACGACAATCCGCGAGAAGGAAGGCCAAAAATCTTTGAAGACGCTGAATTTGAAGGCATTGCTCAATGAGGATCCGTGACAAACGCAAGAAGAAGGGCTGATTCTTAATAAATACAATTTATATTATTTTGATAATCGTTGTGTCGTTCATTGACTTATCCTCATCCCTAAACGGGAATCATTCGATCCTGACTTAAAACAAGGAGAGAGAGGGGGAGGGAGAGAGAGAGAGAGAGGGGGGGGGAGAGAGAGAGAGAGAGAGAGAGAGAGAGAGGGGGGGGTAGCTTCGTTTTGAATGTCATGTTTTGATTTAAGTTGAAACAAACATAAAAAACAGCACACGAGAGTGTAAGTCCTCTTTGGGTACGTTGATGGTCACCATTGATTACGATCGTTGGGAAAAGGAAAGTTCGATGTGCTTGTAATTACATTGTTTATAATTTTAATTTTAACTCTGTTAAGAAACAGAATATTTTTAATTGCAAAAAAATTGTCCAAGGAGTTGTAAACAAGTTAACTTGTTCAATATAATGAAAATGATTCAAATAATCATTGTTATAAACAAATTTGTTTAATTGTAATAAACAAATCATAAATAAATAAAATAAATTATTTTAATCTACATAAAGGGCACATGCAGTTGGTAAAGAAAAATATTTTCTTATTTTAAGAGATTTATTAATAAAAATTATAAATTTACAATCAATTGAGCGATTATTTATTTAATTTAAATATTTGAAATAATTATATTCTGATATCATTACTTTATTTTCAAATGAAGAAATACAAATTTAATTTTAAATTATATTGTTATTAAAAATAAATGAACAAATTAAAAATAAGTTTTACTATTCACATTTTATTTTTCTTAAAAAAAAAATTTTATATATAGTTTTTTTTATTGTTATAAACAATCGAATAATTTAAAATAACAATAAACAATCTAAGACAACGCTCAATACAAAATATTGTAAATTTATAATGACCTAATGTCTAAACCAAATATCCCTTTAGAATCTACCCCAAAAGTTATAGCACGTAGTCAAGCTAAACAAGATAGTTAGCTTGCAAAAATAATAGATTTAAATCAAAAGGGTAGTTTAAAAATAAAACCAGTTAGAAATAGAGAATATTTAACTGATAATAAGTGCCAAAATATCCCTAATCCAATCCCTACAGAACAAGAATTAGATAACACTCTTAAGTTAGATGATTCGAGTTTAGACAAGACACTAATTAATAATCAGAGTATATCACGTGAAAATTCAGAAAAAACTTGCGGATTTCATTCAAGTTTCTGTTCAGATTTAAGCATTGTAACGGGATCTTGTAATCAAGATCAAACTCTAACGAACGAATTATCTTATTTTGACGAATTCAATTTGCTAAGCTCTACTGTAATAACAATAGACAATAAAACTTTGAAAGAAAAATTGGAAACCTCATTGGCACGCGAGTCTATAATTAGTAACAACGACAGCGACGACGACAAAAGCGATACAGAAGTCATAAATCGAGATAATTCAGTAATAATAAATATCGAAGAAATGGCCGTAGTCATACCCAACAGCCAACAGGTATCCTTACGCGACGCGCTAAAGATGGTCCCATTGTTCGAAGGAATCAGCCCCCCACTGTCACATTTGATTGAGGGTTGCCTGGAGGGAAAGGCAATGCTACCGACACCTGCAGAAAATGCATTTTTGGTTCAACTTATGCAACAATAGAGGAATGATAGAAAAATTGAAAAGAGTATATGCCCCTGCGAAAAGCGTGTACCAGTTACAGGGAGAATTAGGTAACACATTTATGCGGGAATGAGAAAATGTCCTTTCCTATGCGGCCAGAATTAAAGAATTTACTGACAGAATAGAAGATGCTCACTGGCTCAATAATAATGGACAGGTAGATAATAATTTTAAAGTAAACCTTGAAAAAGACGTAATTCAATGTTTTATACGCGGTTTGCGTCCTGAGTTAGAAATTAGTGTTGAAGAAAAGGATACTTTTAAAGAAGTTATTAGCGACAGTATTGATATAGAAGGAAGATTAGCTGCAAATTCCGCACTACGAAGGAATAAAAACATGGATTATTCAAAAAGTGACGAATCGACTAATAATAAAAATAATAAAATATACCGTTTTAAGGTAGCACTTGATAACAAAACTATTTGTTTAATTTGTAAAAAACCTGGTCAAACAACTGAAAAATGTTTTCATTTAATTAAAGCCCAAGAGGCAGTTCTTAATAATAAACAAAAAAATTTTTTGCATCTTAACCAACAAAGATATAGTAATTTAAATGGTCAAAGAAGAACTCCGCCATTGCTGGTCCCAAGCCCGGATGGGTCAAGGGTGGGTCCACTCGTTTGGAACGTCATGTATTATGGTTTCCTGCGCATGGACCTACCTGCTGGAACGAGTTTCGTCGGCTTCGCGAATGACGCACTAGTCGTGTGCGCTGCTGACAACGTTGGAATTCTGAAACTGAGGATTAATGATACTCTGTGACGGGCAAAGCGTTGGTTAGATGGCAGAGGCCTGAAAATGACCCCTGAAAAGACCGAGGCTTTGCTGGTCACGGACAAGAGATCCTTCCAATATCCGAAGATCGTTCTCGGGGGACATGAAATCAAGTGGAAAAAGAGCATTAAGTACCCGGGAGTGCAGTTGGATCGCAGGCTTAGCTTCGGTGAACACCTGCAGATCGCGACTTCCAAAGGCATCCAATGTGGGGCCGCCCTGACTCGGCTCATGCCCAACATTGGTGGACCCAGGGAAGCTAAGACAAGGCTGGTGGCGAGCGTGGTAAACTCGAAGCTGCTTTATGCAGCTCCGAACTGGACAAGTGCCCTTAACAACCATGCTATCCTGAAGAAGCTGTTCTCGGCACAGAGGGGTGTGGTGATGAGAATTGTCTTAGCATACCGATCTGTGTCGACGTGTGCTGTGCTGGTCCTGGCGAGCGTCCCGCCAATTGACTTATTGGCGGAGAAAAGGAAAGAGACTTTTCAGCTCCGTAAGGAGCTCACCTATTTAACCAACCTGCCAGAAATCGCTCGGGCGAAGGAGGCTATCCGCAAGGATGGAAGGCGCAGTCTCGTCGAGAAATGGCAGAGGAGATGGCATGGTGACCAATCCAGGAGATGGACACACCGTCTAATCCCGGAGCTAACCACCTGGCTGGATAGAAAGCACGGTCAAGTCGGCTTTTACCTGGCGCAAGAGCTTTCAGGACATGGCTTCTTTAATGCGTACCTGAAGCGCTTCAAGAAAAGAGACGACGAGTCGTGTAGCTACTGCGGATCCTCTGTGGAAAATGCAGAGCACACAATCTTTGTCTGTGCCACGTGGGGCACGGAAAGGGAGGCCGTCGGTCGGGCAGTGGGCGCGAAACTCACTCCCGACACGATGGTCTCTCTCATGCTCCAATCTGAACAGATATGGATGCTTATCGAGTCATTCGTCACACTGGTGATGAAGACGAGGCAGGTCGATGGGCGTGCAGAGCGCGGCAACAACGGGGGGTAGAAATCGAAATGGGGCCTGCACCCGCGGTCTTGCGTCTTCGGCGGACTTGGCTGTCCGCGTCGTTCAGGGAAGGAATCTTCGTATTCCTCCTCTGTCCGGCGCGGCTAGTCAGTCTGCCTAACGGGCGTGTGGCTGCGGATGGGAGTCCCGGGCAATTTTTCCTCCTCTAAAAAAAAAGAAAAAAAAATGGTCAAAGAAGTAATAATAATAATTTTATGTGCCACCGGCGCGCAAACTCGTTTTTTTGCTACAGTTAACAGTAACACAATGTAGTACATTGCGCTACAAAGGAATGAAATGTAAAAATTGAACTGGGCATGCGCCCATAGCCATGAAACGGAGCTCAATCCTTCTTCTTATTCTTCTTCTTCTTCGTACAGCGTTAGCATCTTACTGGCGAATGCTTGTACATTTGAACTGCGCATGTGTCTACTAAAATCCATTACTACTACACAAGATCGATAAAATCAAAATGGCCGGGTCTAGTCGTGACATATGAAGTGTAATGACTAGCGCCGCAAACAACTACAATACTAGATTAGATTCAAGCGTACGCATGAAAACTCGTCTCCGCACCAAAATCACATAAAATAGAATACGTGCCAATGCACACAATTCGGGAAATTTCGAGATTCGCGACAATGCTCGCAGGACTGATCGCGCCTCGGCTTCGTCTCGGCTTTGTCTCGGCTTCGTCTCGGCTTTGCCTCAGCTTCATCTCGGCTTTGCCTCGACTATGCATTGGCTACACCTCGAGTGAGCCTCAAATACGCCTCGAATACGCCTTGGCTCCGATCTCATGCGAGTCGCTCGTCACGCAATAACCCTCATTGTGCGCCCAGGCACGTAATATACTATTTCAAGAAACAATTACAATTATTTTCCGAATAACAATTTTTTAAGAAGTAAAAATTATAATTTTAATAACAATAAAAATTTGCAAAATAGGAATAATAATTATAGAAACAATAATAATAATTTTTTACAACAAAGCTACAACAATAATAATAATTTTCCTAGAAATTTTTACAATAATAACAATAGCGTTAATAATAATAATAGACAATGGAATCCACGACAGTGTCACGTCCCGCGACTCTACCGCCACAACTAACAAGCAGATTAAGAAACCAATAAAGGGATCAAGACAGCATTACAGCGAGTGTGATTTTATCGATGCAAGGTATAGACAAATCTACAGATCAATAGTATGATCAATATGAAATTACCGTCTGTCGTTATAATACCCACACATGATAACAAATCGTCTGACTCAGAGAGAAAGTGAATGGAGTCCTACAATACCAACACACTACCGTCACAACATGCGACTTGTAATGGCATCTGATTTTTAATAACATGCGACTGGTCATAGCATGTTACTCGTCATTTTCGACCTTTCAAAGTTCTATAAAAAGCGAAAGTTCCAAGAGAAGCCAGTCCAGTACCAACATCTCTACACCGCGAGTTCAGTTAGTTAGTCAACGTCCGATTTCTACAATGTGACCAACGCGAGTCCAGTCCAGTGCCATCGAATCTATACCGCGAGTGCAATCCAGTCAGTCTAGTCCAGCTTCCCCAGATTTTTGCCGCTACTCAACCCAAATACTAACTCGACGCTGAGTTCAAGGACTATTAAAAGTGAAGGGGAATCGCCTTCCAAATTCTATCGAAACTGGGATCAAAGAATTAACTAGATCAACCGTCTGGACAACGAATTTACTATACAACAGCAACTATCTCAAGATTACAACGAAGACTCAACTGTTCACGTTCGCTTATTGGACTCAATTAATCATCAACCAATTCACAACTCAGGGTAACTACGAGGGTATTTCAAATTTCGATTCTATTTACATTCCCATGGTGCTTACCCGATATAATTTTAATTGTCAATAAATATATTTTATATACCTAACCCTTCTCAATCACTGACTATTCCTCATCCCTTAGAGAGGATCCTTCCGATCCTTACATAAAACGAGGAGATCTTTTAAGAAGAGAAATGTTACGTTTATGACGTAACATACCCAATCTCTTTTTTGGTGCATCGGCCCGGGAAACACTTAGTCAGTGAATGGGATATCGAAATTTTATAATTACTAAGAATCCAAATTTTATAAATTACAATCATAATTTGTCTGTTTTCACACATATTTTTGATAGAATAAAAAAAATTTGATAAAATCACGAAAGGACTTGACCTTGAGGCTAACCTAAGTGATTAAATAATTATTTTATTTGAAAAATTGTTTAATTTCCTTATTTCTTGTTATTTTTGTACAAACTGTCTTAAAATGAAATAAATTCTGTTGAGCCACGCAGGGATTTTACCTTGAGGCTAACCTAAATGATCAAAAGACTTATTTTATTTGAAATTTTATTATCGGAATTTCTGAAAGTGCAGAGATTACATAGGATTTTGTGCTTGAGTCATGCCTGTCTAATCTCGTATTTCTTTAATTCTAAACTGTTGACTAAGTACTAATTCGAGTTAAAACGAGAAAATGCAGCACACAAGACTATAAGTCCTTTTTAGATTCGTTGAACGGTCACCATTTGATGACGATCAATTGGGTAAGGCAAAATTCAAGTGCTCATACAGTATCGTTTGAAACTTTTATTTTAACTTTGTTAACTAACAGAATATTTTTAATTGCAAAAGATTGACCAAGATGTTGTGCTTGAGTCAGGCTTGTCCAATCTTGCATTAATTAAATTCTGTATAATTTATGATTTTGTTTATGTGTGTATAATAAAAAATATAACAAAAAATTTTTTTTTTGTGTAACAATTATTTAAAACCCATTTGTAACCTATACCATTCGACAATTATATAAAAAAAAAACATAGCAAGTATCCCAGGTGAGACAAAGACCAAAATTAGTTTCAATAAGAATACATTTTAAACAAAAATTATAAATAAATATTTTTTCTGTAAGCACATGGAAATTGGTAGAATTAAGGCATATTATTTTAAGAATTTTTATTGATGACTATAAATTTATCTGACTCGGAAAATTGAGACAAATTCATATTTTCTAATAATAAATTATTAATCACATTTATTGATTACAAAAATATTTTAAAACGAAAGATATTTGAAAAACTTTTCTGTTGATCCAATTGAATATTTATGTATTGTAAATTTTAAAAGTGTCTCCATGTACGTATCAGTAAATTTTATTTTATAATAACCTATGTCGGGACCCAATCCCAGTGAATTAGGGAAATCACAAATTCAAGAAAATCCCATTACGCGCAGTCAAGTTAAGAAAAATACTGAACTTGCGAAAATTGCGGCACCAAATCAAACTGGTCCCCTTAAACCAAAAAAAAAACAGTTACTGTAAAGGAAAAGGTAAATAAAGATAATTTTGAAAATATTTCTAACAAGGACAAAACAAATATCAGTTTGCAATTAGATAATATTTCTTTAGAGAAAACCATAACTTTTGAACAATTCAAAAGTGTCGGAACAAGCAATTTATCTGACTCGAATAATTGGCTTAATTCAATTTCAAAAACTAATTCAAGTATTATTTGTGGATCAATTGATCAGGACGAAACACTAAAAAACGAAACTACGTATACTGACAACGAACATATAAGTTTACTTAGTTCAACGATAATTCCAAAAAATACAGTTGAAGAAAGAACTAAAATAAATTTATCAGAAAAATGTCTTACTCGCGGAACAATTTCAAGTAATCACGATAGCGACGATAGTAGTACCGACAACGAACAAATGGAACAAATTATTCACAACAATCCTGAAGAAAACGTTAATCCAATTAGAAACAACGAAATGGTCCTACCTATTAATCAACAAGTATCCTCACGCGACGCGTTAGAAGTAGTACCCTTATTTGGTGGAAGTAACATTCCATTATCTCATTTTATTGAAGGATGTTATGAGGCAATGGCAATGCTGCCAGCATCCGCAGCTCAAGAAAATTTAGCACGATTATTGAGAATTAAATTATCAGGAGAAGGGAGAAAATGTATCTTTGGATCGACTCATAATAATATCAAGGAATAAATTGAGAAACTCAAAAGAGTATACACCCCAGCGAAAAGTGTGTATCAGTTACAAGGAGAATTAGAGAATACCTATATGTGGGAAAAAGAGAACGTACTTTCCTATGCAGCTAGAATTAAGGAGATTGCCGACAGAATTGAAGACGCTCATAGACCCAACAATAATGGACAAGTAGATAATATCTTCAAACAGAACCTTCAAAAAGACGTTATTCAATGCTTTATTCGCTGTCTGCGTCTGGAATTAGAAATTCGAGTAAAAACAAAGGAATCATTTAAAGAAGTTTTCAGTAACACAATCAACGTAGAAAGAGATTTGGCAGCATCTTCCGCACTGCGGAGAAATAAAAATTCAGATTATTTAAAAACGGATAATTCTATAAATAATAGAAATAATAAAACAACTCGATTCAATGTTGCACGAGATAACAATATGAATTGTATAATATGCAAAAAACCAGGTCATGTTGCTGAAAATTGTTAGCATTCAACCAAAGCACAAGAAGCAGTATCTAGAAAACAAAATCCTAATTTTGTTATGCAAAATCAACAGCCTAGTAATAATCACTAACGACGAGAAAATATTTACAATATTTCTGCAAGAAAGAATTACCAGAATAATCATTTCTTAGAAAACAGAAATAACAATTATGATAATAATAACTTTGCACAAAACAATAATCCGAATAACAATTTTTCGAGGAACTGGAACAACAATTACATAACTTTTCAAGTAACAGAAATAATTATCCTAACAGCAATAGATTCCATAATTACAATAATATTAATTTTTCGAGAAACAGAAATAATGCTAATAGACAAGAAATTCTAGATCACAACAGGTATGCAAATCACAGACAATTTTTAAATCAAAATAGACAACGTGAGATGCGAAATCAGCAATTAAGTAGACCAAATCAAAATTATCCACAAAAACCAGAATTTATATGCAACTATTGTAAAAAACCAGGACATATTATAACAAATTGTAATGTCAGATAAAGTAAACAACAATCGCAAAATTCGGAAAACTCAAACGCTCTCCCCAGTACGAATACACTGAGGAAAGCATAAGGCAAGAACTAGAAGCATCCACTTTTAACGATCAACCGGCTATAAAGATTAGCGTTTCCAAACAAAGTACAATTCCATCGATAATAATATGCGCAGAAGGTCTTCAAAGCCCTGCTCGCATGATGATAGATACCGGTGCTGGTCGAAATTTGATCAAAAATTTCCGTAAATCCTAATTTGCCTATTAATGAAAAAATAGTGTTAAAACTTACAGGAATAAATAATTTACCATTTGTTACAATGGGACAAATACAAATAAACATTCTAGGATACCCAACAATATTGAATATAATTCCTAATAAAGTTCCAATAGATGAAGACGGAGTTCTGGGTTCAGAATTTTTTCGAAAAAATAAAGTCAATATGAATTATGTATCAAAATGTCTAGAAATACAAAATAAACTGTATCCATCTAAATCGACACAGATATTAAATATTCCAGCTAGAACAGTAACAAAATTTTATGTTCCAACTGAAAATACTGAAAAAAGCGAAGGTAACGTACCTCGAATACATTTTGGCGAAGGAATTTATGCAGAAGACGCAATTGTAAAAAATTGCAACGGTAAAGCTTATGTAAAATTTGCAAATATAAACGAAATTTCAGTAACATGTGACGTTGCAGATTTTCTGCAACTCACAAAACCACCTTTTAACCTGCGGAAGTAGTCGGTGGCACTATGTTATAAGCTACGATACTTACGTGGTTTACGTGTTTATTGCGGAAGACTCGCTCGGCGCTCCATGGTCTGATAATATTAAATAATTGTTAGTATTAAGGTTAAACTGTCTTTCTTTTGTTTTATTATACACGCATATCGAGATCCACCGTCGAGGAAGCAGTATCAGCCACCTATAGTCGGTTCTGAGAAGTTACAAGAAAGCTGTGGGTAAACCGTGGGTCAGTCGCCGCCATTTAGGCTCCCAGGTCATTAAAGATGCCTTGTCATCATCCCTGGCGTTGCTGGAGGGACATCTACAGTCGAGACACCCTTATTGGTCCTATAATAGTTTATTTTAGAGTTAATCGTCGACATTTGCTGTGGATTTGCCCGACCTTATTCAAGAACTTAGCATGTTCCGGTGAGAATTGGAGCAAGCTGCCCAGCCCTGAGTATCGTGGACGCACTTGCCACGAATACCCAGATACTAATTCATGGCGAGTTCCTGATGAAAACGGAACAGATATCCAACCCTGGTAATGGTGGATTTATTCCCTAAGCCTTCAGACCTTCATATCGTATCAGTCACCAACTAGAGAGGGACAGAACGATATGAAGAAAAAGACAGTAATACCGTTACATACTCACTTGTACGGATGCAGCGTTCGGAGTGTTGTTCAAGACTTCTACTGTTTAACGAATGAGAACGACACTGAGTTATTGTGAAAGAGAATATGGACCAATAAGGAGATGAACAGACGACGAGGCAGACGAAAGCAAAGTAAGAAGAGTCTACTGGCCAGCAGTTCTCCCCCGGCGAGCATTGAGGACGAGGCTTAAGGTTGCAAGCATGGCACAACGAGGGACTATCTTGATATTTTTTGCGTACTCCACGGTGGAGAGACGAGCGAGCTTTCACTTTTGTTCTTGTTGCGTTGCGAAGTGCACGAATTTGTTGAGTGCTGTTGAGTAACGACTGCTGAGTCGGAATTATTGTAGAGCGATCTTCGCCTCCATTGGATTGTGAAAGCGGATTGATTTGTTTAAGTTAGGAGCATTGTTTACGTCGGGTTGAGCCTAGGAATATTTTCCCGAATTTTCCTTTGATATTGGGCGCATTGGCGTCAGGGCAAGGGTTCCTTGGCTGAATCTATATTAAAGTAGTAGTTTTAAAGGAAATTGTATTTCTTTTTTTTCGTTGGTATAAAGTTTGAGTGTGGGGTAGGCATTATTTTTCTTTCCGGGACTGAACTGGGCGTGGTTTCTTTTTGTAGCTCCGCGAATTTTCTTAAGTATAGTTTTCCGTAGAGTGTGGTTTTGCATAACCACGCGATCAAGTCAGTACGTTGAGATTATGCCGCCACCATATTTGCTTTGAATGTGTCTCGCGTTGTTTGTAAGAGCACGATTTTACCCGTAGAGTTAAATTGTTCCGCGACTTCCTAACAATCCTTTATTTAATTTAACTGTAATTAGTTGTAGTTTCTAAGGCATTTCTTCGGAGTCGAGGCGGATAAAATTGTGACGCGTCCATACTTTTCTTTCCATAGGAATAGTGATGTATGTTTAGGCACGATTTTGCCAGTGAAGGTGTTTGTAGAGTCACACTAAATTGTGCATAATAGATTTCGGATATTTGGAGCACCGTAACTGTCGAATATTGAGATAGTGTAGTAACGCGCTATCGTTACGAAACTTCTGGTTAATTTGAATTATATTTTTAATATATTTTATATATGAGCATTATTATTATTTTTAAACCACTCCTCTATCACTTTCTTCCAGCGAAGAGGCTGAGCTAGCAGCACGTCGGACTCCCACTCTGGGCGCCGACATTTTGGGTTTGCGTCGAGTCTGGACGAGGTAGGGAGTAAGTCCAAACTGTGGAATTTCGAACTACTACGAGTTGGCAAGACGAACCACCTATCGAGCTAGGATTGGTGCCTAGTCCTCTAATCTTTTTTTTGTCAACTTATTTTGTTGGGTATTTTTCGTCACCTTAACATTGGTTGAGGATTGGTCCAAGAAAGACCTGGCGCCCGCGGTTATTGTTTTCTCGACTTAATCATTTGATTTCTCTTCTCAGTTATTTTATTTTTTTGAGTCAAGTGGAGAATTAATTTTGTTTTCTTTTGAGCTTGTACCAGAGTGGGAAACCGGAATTGGTCGCGGCTATCTAAAAGAACTGGAAAGTTGGAAAAAGCCACGTCACAAACAATATCAATACCGGCTATTACTTTAGAAGACTTTGAAGAAAGAGATTTTCAAAATGTAACAAAGTCAATCAAACAATTTAAAAAACTGAAGTGATGACGATTTATCTAACCAAATTCTGAATAGCTTCTTAACAACCGACAATTTTTTCGACAATCCATGCAAATTTTTTAACATAACAGGTGAAGAAAGAATAGAATGCATCAAAAAACTTCTTTGATTAGACCATTTTCATCAAGATGAATATGAACATGTAGAAAAATTAATTAAAAATAATGCTGACAGATTTCAAATCCCAGAAGAACCACTTGAAGCTACTAATGTATTATAACATTCAATTCCTACTGTAGATGACGCTCCAATTTTTTCAAGACAATATAGATTTCCTCCAGTTCACAAGGAAGAAATTACGAGACAAGGCGATGAATCATTAAAAAATAAAATAATCAAGCACTCACAAACACCATATAACACTCCAGTGTGGATAGTTCCTAAAAAACCTGATTCTCAAGGAAAAATAAAATGGAGAATGGTTGTTGATTTTCGTAAATTAAATGAAAAAACAATTGGCGATTCGTATCCTTTACCTAATATAAACGATATACTTGATTCACTAGGATCAGCAAATTATTTTTCAGTGTTTGATTTAGCTATCGGTTTTGACCATATAAAAATGGATCCAAAAGGATCGCATAAAACCCCGTTTTCTACACCTCACGGTCATTACGAATTCCATAGAATGCCTTTCGGTTTAAAAACTGCACCAGCCACATTTCAGAGATTAATGGGTTTAACATTAACTGTATTAATCGGAACGGAACTTTTTGTATATCTTGATGATATAGTTATATATGCAAATACTCTAGAAGAGCACGAAATTAAATTTAAGAATTTAGCAAAAAGACTTAGAAAAGCAAATCTTCACTTACAACCAGACAAATGCGAATTTTTACGACCCGAAGTAGGATATTTAGGTCATATAATTGATAAAAATGGAGTACGTCCAGATCCAAAAAAGATAATAACTGTAAAAAACTTTCCAGTCCCAAGAACACAGAAAAATGTTAAACAATTTGTAGGCTTAGCAGGATATTATAGACGATTTATTGATGGATTTTCAAAAATTGCAAGTCCTTTGAATCAACGTCTGAAACAAGATATACCTTTTAATTGGACAGAAAAACAACAAGCAGCTTTCGATATTTTAAAAGCAAAATTATGTGAAGAACTATTTTTACAACGACCTGATTTTTGTCAACCTTTTATACTCACAACAGATGCCTCAGGATTTGCAATAGGGGGTATTTTATCACAAGGTAAAATAGGTAAAGATAAGCCAATGGCATATGCTTCACGTAGTCTAAGTAACACTGATCATTCAAATTATTTTCACTTGAGTACAAATCCTTGGACAATTTTTTTTACAATTAAAAATATTCTGTTCCTTAACAGAGTTAAAATTAAAGCTATAAACAATATAATCACAAGCACTTCGAACTTTGCCTTACCCAATGATCGTAATCAATGGTGACCGTTCAACGTACCCAAAAAGGACTTATTCTCTCGTGTGCTGTTTTTTATGTTTGTTTTAACTTAAATCAAAACATAGTTAACAAATTAGAATATCTTTTTAAATAAGAAAAGTTACTTCATCACTTAGGTTAGCCTCAAGGCCAGTTCCCTGCGTGATTTTCCATACTTGTTTTATTTTATACATTTTACATAAATTATAAAATTTCAAAGAAATGATTTGATTATTGAATCATTAAGGTTAGCCTCAAGGTCAAATCCCTTTGTGATCTAACAAATCTATTTTATTGAAATTTTTAGTTTTCAAGTTGAAATGATATTTCATGATCATTTATTTATTCAATATTAATAATCAATGTGTTAAATTTCATTTGCTTGTGTTTCCCGGGTCGATGCACCAGAAAAAAGGATGTATGTTACGTCAAAAGTACGTAAATACATACATAGATCGAAGATTCCTCGTTTTAAGTTAGGATCGAATGATCCTCGCTTAGGGACGAGGATAATTCAATGAAAATACACAATGATTATCGAATAATACAAATTAAATTTATCAAAATAATTATAAATTGAAAATAATAAAATGTCGATACAATTGGTTTATAATTAACAATAAATTATCGAATATAACGCTTAACCAGTTAACTGTGGCGACCATGGAGAGTTCCATGTATTTATGACGAGTATACTCGTCAATCACAGTTAACTGGTTAATAAATAGAAACTATAAATTTATAATGACCCAATGTCAAAATCAAATACCCCTGTAGAATCCGCTCAGAAGGTTATTACACGTTGTAAAGCCAAACAAGATAATCAGTTCGCAAACTCATGGATCAGAAACAAATGGATTCCATAAAACTAAAAAGATCAGGTAAAATCAAAGAAAATGTAGTCAAGAAATATATACAAAGATATTTTCAAGCTGTTTCCTGCTGAACAAGAATTAGATGGCACTCTTTAGCTAAACGAAACGACTTAAGTTTAGACAAGACTCTAATTAAGATTCGAAGCATATCAATTGAAAATCCTTGTAAAACTAGCAGATTTCATACAAGTTCCTGTCCAGATTCAAGCATATTAACAGAATCTAGTAATCGAGATCAAACTTTAACGAACGAATTATTTTATTTTGACGAATCTTATTTGCTCAGCTCAACACAGTGTTCGCAGAACGTGGACGTAAACGGCCCCCACCATGGACCCTACCAGCTCATGGCTTCTTCCTCGCTCCATTGCTGTAGATTGGTTGAATGAGGAAGATACGATGAGCTCGAAGCATCTATGGTGGGGGCCGTTTACGTCCAAGTTCTGCGAACACTGGCTCAACAGTAATAACAATAGACAATAAAACTTTGAAAGAGAAATTGGGAACTTCATTGGCACGTGACTCTATAATTAGTAACAACGACAGCAAAGACGACAAAAGCGACACAGAAGTCATAAATCAAGATAATCCCGTAATTGGAAATAACGAAGAGATGGTCGTAGTCATACCCAGCAGCCAGCAGGCATCCTTACGCGACGAGCTAGAGGTGGTCCCTTTGTTCGATTGGAGTAACGTCCCATTGTCACCTTTTTTCGAGGGTTATATGGAAGCGAAGTCAATGCTGCCGACACCTGCCAGGCCGTGCAAACCTAATGGAAAGGTGGTGGACCGCTAGCAACTAGCGCCGCGTACAGCACTGCGCATGAACTACCATTATGTGTGCACGTGTTAGTGCATATACATGCATACGTAGGTTCTTTAAATGTGTTACAAAGAATATACTCAAATAAAATTAGAAGGAAATTGAAGATTTAGCGCAAAATTGTGAAAATTTAATTCAAGATTGAGAAGTTATGTTGATATCAACTCACTCTTTAATTACATTTACACAATTTTGCCTTAAATCATGGTTTTCTCGTCATAAATAAAAATCAAAAATATCTGTAATTAGTATTTTTATTTTCATAAAATATAGTTGCTTAGCACATTTTTGCGTTGATTTTTGTACTACAAGATAATCGAACACTTTGTGGGGTCGAGATAGCTCTCTTCGGTGTTGTGTGAAAGTCTTCTCCAAATACATCCTTGCTGCTTCCTGCTTCTGGGATATCTTCTGATTCTTTTTTTCTGGAATATAGATTAAAAGCATTTAATTTATATGAATATTTGAAATTTATTTCGTAGGTATTTTATAAAATAAATAAAAATAAATTTCATAAAATAAAACTCCAGTCATATTTTTCTCGAAATTGTGGTTGTAATTTCTGACATTGTTGAATTTGTATTTTCAATTCTCAGCTATTTTTTCATAAATAATCATTTGTAATTTTATACTATATATGTAACATTTAGACAGAAGTACACTGCCGAGCGAAATTATTTGTTCACGTGTTGTTTCAGCTATTCCTAAAGTGTCTTAATTTTTATAATAACGAGTTGAAATTTTTTTCTCTATCATAAAATAAAAGTTAATAAAGTTTTGCAAATAACAAATAAAACAAAATGAAAAATAATAAAATAATCTAAATAACAAAATTGAAGAAATTTTTTTTTCACAGAAAAATTTCTTCAATTTATATTGGAAAATACCATCTAGTTTTAAATAACGTTGGATTAATTCTAAATCAGAGGTTGATAAGGTCGATATAGTAGAGTTCCGTTGTCACGTACAGTGATACACTCTTCTAATGATCGACATAATCGACTGAAATGATTTAGAAAAATCAGAAAAAAATAACAAAATGTTAATTTTATAAAAAAATATTTCAGAAAACTTGAAATTTCAATCATTCTGAAAAATATTAACAACTCTGAAATTAATTAAGATTTTTAAAAGTTTTTTGTCTCATTTAAATAGTATTTTTTCATAGTATTTTGCTAACTAATCAAGATATATTCAGATTTTTTTTTCCTGGATTCTACCCAGCGTCAAAAATGATACAAAAAGGTCATAAAATTTTAAAAATGTGTAGCTATTTACAAGAAATTTTTAAAAACCAATGTGTATCATATTTTAATAAAATTTATAGATTACTGTCTTCATTTGAAAATTTTCGACATGTTTGTACCATGTTTGACCCCAGGGTAGAATCCAAAAGAAAAATTCTAAAAATATCTTGATAAGTTAACAAAATACTATGAAGAGTAACCTTCAAAATGAGACCAGAAACGTTTAAAGGTCTTAATTAATTTCAGTGTTATTAATATTTATTCAAAAAGATCGAAATTTGACGTCTTTTGCAATATATTCTTATAAAATTATCATTTTGCCTTCAACTTGGGCTCACTAGATGCAAAATTTAAATAATTATAAAAATTAAGACACTTTAAGAATAGCTAACACAGCAGGTGAATAAATAATTTTGACCGGTAGTGTATATACTACTTTTTTTAGTTTGGTATCTGAAAATTACGTGGTAGAATTTTATTGTCATTCCTAAGGAAGTTTTAGATACTTCATCGAAGTTGTTTGTACTATTTTATGTAAATTTTCTTACGATTTTTACATTTTTTCACATTTTATTTATTGCACTTAAAATTTTAGAAATAAAGATCACTAATGAGGACTCTGATCAGAGTCGAAAAGTTTGAAATTATATACAATATCGTATGAAATTAAAAATATTGTTACTTACGTGTGCAAACTGCACGCTACTTTCTTCAAAGTCTCGTGTGCCTTCTGCAGGTTTTTCTACTTCGGGAATAAAAATTTCGAAGTCTGATGGGGAAGAAACACTCGCCGGTTTAATGTTCACATCACTTCCACTCGACACATCACTACACGACGGTAAATTTAACGACGGAAAAATGTCGATGACAAATAAAGAATTGTCTTTCTAGTACTTCGAGGTATCCTAACCTCGACAAGTAGGGATTTGAGCATGCTTCTATCCATCGTTGTCCGGCATTTTCTTTCTTCGGAAACCGATGAATTGACACATTGTTCTTCCGACCCCTTTTGGAGGTACACCCACTCACAGCACACTGAATTTCGTACTTCGAATTCATTTTAAATGATTATAAAGCGCGATCGCGTACGAATTGTTGATACATGTATACAACAATGGCGGAACTCATACGAAGCCGTTCCCTTTGCCGCACTCCGCCCGCTTCCGACAACTAGCGCCGCGTACACCACCGCACATGAACTATCCTACGGGGACACCCAATACATTAGAGGTCGACCTGCCCTGACACCTGCTGTCCAAGAAAACCTTGCACGTCTGTTGAGAGGTAAATTGTCTGGTGAGGAACAAAAATGTATTTTTGGGTCGACGTATGCAACAATAAAGGAAATAATAGAAAAACTGAATAGAGTATATGCCCCTGCGAAAACCAGTTGGAGGGAGAATTAGGTTATAAATTTATGTCGGAAAGAGAAAATGTCCTTTCTTATGCTGCTGTGACATTCTCTGTACATTATCGACATTAAAATATGTTTTGAAATCCCTCTTTATTTAAAAAAATTTCTTTTCTCTAAAAATCAAAAACCTTTTATAATTATCATCGTTCGTTAACCTTAAAATCCGTCTCTAAAACCACACTTTTATCAAGTAATTTATAATTTCCTGTAAGTAGTCAAATTCTACGAAACCTATTTTTTAAATGTATTTTTCATACAGCAAATAGAACTCTTAACTGAAATACTACCCACAATCGTACTCCCTCTTGAAAATTTTACATACCTACCGCTAGCAAAAGATAAAAAAATAGACGCGGTTACAATTATGAGAAGTCTCCGACATAATCTAATGTAAATATCATAAAAAACTTCCTCGGTACCAAAATGGGCCAGTGCTCTTATAGTTAAGCATTAGTAAATACAAATAGACCTAGATGCATTTCCTGTTCTGAAATAACGTCATATAGGAATAAATCATTATAAACTTAAAATTCAAAAAGCCACAAACAAACAAAGAACAAAATTAACATTTTTTTTTTTCACTTAATAATTATATAACAAAAAATTATTAAACATATATTGCTTATATTTCCAACAGACTAAATGATATTTCAGGTCTATTTGAATTCTAATTGTTTTTCTAATAACATCTTATCTTTTAGACATAGAAAATGTAATACCAATCAAATATCAAACAAATTAAGATTTTATAATTGAAAATACATCAAGTTTCGAATGAATCTTTGCTTGAAAATATAAAAACCCTACTGTATAGCAATATATTATACTACAAATTTTATTTTAATATAACTTCATTCTTATGAATTTTAAATATCATTGTAGATCAACATTAAAATGTCAAATAAACTCGATTATTTTCCATTATAAAATAACATAAAAATATATTTATGAATAAAAATATGTACATATATATATATATATGTACATATATATATATATATATATATATATATATATATATATATATATATATATTAAAATTCAATACGATAGTTTGAATATCGGTAGTTTTCGAAAGTTGTGAACGATTTCTTTCGATTAGATATATTGTAACTCCGTTTTCATGTTTAACAAAAATAAAAATTAGGAATGTCAATCAGATTAGTTAATTACATCATTCTTCAGTTTATAAATCATTGAAACACAATAGAATATCCCTTGTAATAATCATCGTAATCATGTAAATTACGTCTCAAATTTTATATCGCAAAAGTTTTGTATGAATTATTAAATGGTTTGTCTCATATGAATGAATTTAAGAAATAAAGAATGGTTTATTAAAATAAGGAAAATTATTAGAAATAAGATAGGACATTGTAAATATGAATTTAAAAGCTAATTATTATTTATCAATAATTTGAAGTTTTAAGAAACTATTTTATGGTTACAATTTTGTTAATAATTATTCATAACTATGTAAAAATTTATATTTCATTATAAAATAGTACAAATGTCTCCATCTTTTGAGAAAAGAGATAAACTTGGAGAAAACCTGGTACCCCTCCTAGACCCAGATATCAGGGCCCGCTACAAAATCTACCTATGAGAATCAAGATAGTAACTGCACTCGCTTATCCACACCAATTGGGAAAGCAAAAGATAAAAAACCAAGTCGCGCTAGAACATTTTTCTGGAAAGGGAAAGTAGAGCAGAACATAAAAACGACTGCACAGCTAAAAAAAGTTAGTTCTTAGTTTTCTCAAAATCTTCACTTCTTCAATTAAAAAGTCCTTCAATTAAAAAAAAAAAACTTCTTCAATTCTTTAAGTTCTCAGTTATTCATTTCTTCAAGTCAGTTCTCAGTTCTCAATTTCAAAATCTTCAGTTCTTCAATAAAAAAAAGGAGTTCTTCAATTCTTTAAGTTCAAATTACCAGGATTTCTCCAGGATTTGTCAGGATTTGTCATATTAAATAAAAGTGAGTTTTCCATTATAATTTTTTGCTTTAGTAATCTTTCTCAACCCTATTTCTTTCTTTTTCTTTCTATTATATTTACAATTGTTCAATTTATATTCCTCCATACAATTTCTTAGGTGCCAGTAACCACTCTGGTACTAGAAATTGTACAAAATCTTCAACCAACCTATCCTCGAGTATTAAACAATTTGACGTGCTCCTTATGAGATGTACGATTTTGTTTAATACTCAAACTCCATCTCTCCAAGTGTAAAAATTCCCCTAGGAGTGACTTTAGGAAAGAATTCTAACAGCAGTATTCCCGAGTTATTGGAGTGCAAGCTCCAGACTCAAAAATAATTGTAAATTATTTCTTCTTAAAAGAAATAATTTAATAAACACAAAAAGCTTGTGTGATTTCAGACGTCACACTGCTAGCAATAAATAAATTTCTGACAGAATAGAAAATGCTCACAAAAATGGTAATGACGGTCAGGTAGATAATGCTTTCAAACAAAATCTTGGAAGAAATGTAATTCGATGTTTTACACGCGGTTTGCGTCCTGAGCTAGAAATTCATGTAGAAGAAAAGGATAATTTTAGGAAAGTTATTAACGACTATATTGATACAGAACGAAGATTAGCTGCAAATTCCTCAATACGAAAAAATAAAAATATGGAATATTCAAAAAGTGACGAACCAATTAATAATAAAAATAATAATGTTTCTCGGCTTAATGTAGTACGTGAAGATAACTTAGTATGTTTAATTTGTGAAAAGCCAGGTTATGCAACTGAAAAATGTTTTCAACAAAGATATAATAATTTTAATGGCCAAAGAAGTAGTAATAATGATTGTTCCAGAAGAAATTACAATAATTTTCCAAATAACAAATTTTCAAGAAAGAAAACTTATAGTTTTAAGATTAACAATCATTTTTTTAAAAATAGAAATAACAATTATAGAATTGATAATACCAATTTTTTACAACAAAGATACAACAATAACAATAATTTTTCTAGAAATTCATACTATAATAATAACAATGTTAATAATAATAATAGACAATTAAATGTAGGACAGTATAAAAAATTTCACTCAGGACAGTTCCAAAATCGAAGTAAACCATATGAAAATAGATTTTTTCCAGTTAAATACACTCGAGAAAATTCAAACTATACTGAAATAGCTTGCAACTACTCTCAAAAACCCGGTCATTCAATATGATAATGATAATGGTGCTGCTCGAAATTTAATTAAACAAAAGGTTCTGTTACAGCCCGGTAACATTACACTTTTAAAATTTCTGTTATTGCTCCTGCATAAGAACAATGCTTCATACATCAAAGTAGATAAGTAGTTAATACGCTTGAATTAAAATCAGTCTTATGGTAATTACTACCTTGACCGGGTAACTGTTCAGCAGAGGTAGACTAATGCATCATCTCACATCGATAGATCCGCTCGGCACTTGGTAACAAGTGATAAAGAAGAGCATCGCTCAGTCTATATGGTAATTACCCACGCGGTAATGAGTCAGTGAATCATGCCGCGCGTCAATAATATAGTGAGACGGCTAGCCTCAGGAATCCGCCTTTTGCGACGAAACAGGGGAAGAATCCGCAAAATTAGGCTTACTTTCAGAACAAGTAGATTCCCACGAGACTTTAAACTTCACGGGTGGTTGGTTCCATTAAAGTCGCGTACGACTCTTCCGTCATCCGTTCGCTCAGAACCTACATCCGCGGCCAAACGCCCACTAGGCAAACCGGCTAGCCGCGCCACCCAGAGGAGAAAACATACAGATTCCACCCCCGAACGACCGGAAGTGAGCGTGGCGAGAACGAAGCAGTCTGCTTTTCAGAAACATTTTCGTTCGTATTCTCAGCGAGCGCCACAGTTACCTGTGTTTGCTTCCACTCGACCGCTCGCTCAGGTCAAGCAGCCTGCGACATGGTTCGCTGGATGGGTGGGCGTCCCATGCTGAAAATTCTTCTACATTTTTTTTTGTATTATTTTTTGCATGTTTATTCAGTTGTTTGCATGGAAACGTATTATATTTAATTATTAAATAAACAAATAGACAGATAAATATGGATATTATAAAAAAATAATTTCGTCGTGTCAGTGGATACAGATAATAAATAAAAATAAATAAACTTACAAATATAATTACCATAAATAAATGCAATTATCATTACATTGTAAATACTGTATATATATATTAAATATTACAGGCGAATGGTGTTACCAATATAAATTACAAATAATAATAAATTGATATTGATTATTTGAAATGGTAAAGGCTCGCTCCGTATATTGAGCAAAATGCCAAAGTCATAAATGGATTGACAATATGCGACCATTCGTCATTTTTATAGGGTTTTATTTGAATAGTTTTCGTATATTTTTCATTTTATAACTTATCATTACCCATAAGTAACATATCCAATCTTTTTCTTTAGAATTATATTTTTTATCTTCACACAAAGTTCAAACCTTCCCATACTGCTGTCCAATGGGAGCCCGCGCCTACGCAGGTAGCACGCGCCAGCGGGAAGTGAAATTGTGGGAAAGGCTTTCTCGACATCATCGCGCGGTGTGCTTTCTCTTTTAAGCGTGTACCAATCTTTGAAGGCTTCCACAGGGCATAATATGCGACCGGTTGGAAGTAGAAAGACATCATCAGAATCGCGAAAACATTACCTTTCCTCTGATACCGATATCCAACCCTAAAACGGTCGAAAAAAGGGGGAAAACATCGCGTATAAAATACTTAATTTATTGATCGCGTTGATCTTGATCGCAGTGGCTAATTCAGGCGCGCGCATATTAATTAAGGGGGGAATTGATTGAGAGGTGGAAATCCGAGGCAACGGGCTTGATTGCCGATCCTCGAAAATCAGTCCGGTTGCGTGCCTAATAAAGGTAAGGACTTATCGCTCTGCGCGAAATTGAAGTCTGAAATAGATCGAGGCTCGGAACAAGCACTGTGCATTTTAGCATCACAGTACCTGTCTCTTGAGAACTCGGTCGACCATATGATTCCTGCCCCCCTCTTAGTTGGGGATCAATGGTTTTAGGTTATAACGGGTGACCTCCGCTGAAACGTCAAAAAGAAATTGAACTTATCGAAGCGGACCCGAGGGCTAGGGATTACCCTCGGCGTCACCGGCGTTACTCAGGCGGCTAAAATAATGAGCGCCTGGCGTCTCTCGACGCCATATTTATAAAAGCAACGACCCTGAAAATAAAAGCTCAGCATGCAACAAGAAAAGCGAAGCCAAGCAGGGGTTCCGGCTAGGGTTATTATGGATTCGGGAGTCCGGATCAGGTAAAGGTTTGGAGGTTAAGGAAGGGATCTTAACCTAAGCATAGGAGCTCTCATGCAAGCCAAAAAAGAAAATAAATTATACAGCGTACAATTTTAACAAGAACTACAATTTATTTATTAATGGGCATAGCCCTGGCTCGATATAAATACAAAAGATCTGAAATAAAATTAATAGCATATCGTGGCCAACATGGCTCGTGATATAAGAAAAGAGGCAGAGCTCTGAGAGAGCCTGAGAGCCACGCGGTTTAAAGAAAATAAGAATTTATTATGGCCCGAAATAAAGTCTCAGGGACTTACCGAAGATCTGGCCGCTATCTCGTGCCTTACTTCCTCCAAATCAAATTCCATGTCGGCGTCCATGGCAAATAAAACTATTAAATCCTTGGAGGTTATTTTGCGCTCGGGCAACAACGACAGAATAAAGCTGCGCGCCAAAGGTGTCGCGCAGTTTTATTACATCAGCTGGAAAGGCTAGCGCACGCGCGTGAAGCTCAGGTTTGCGCGGGCGACTCGTCTTGTGAGGACGACGGCGCCAGACAACCAATGAGCTGAAGCGTCTATCGGTCAGCTTGCCCCATTGGCTTAAAACGTAGAGGGGTGCGTTTAAACTACGTTGAATTTGTACTGCACAACACAACAGTTACAAATAGACAAGGCTAATGTACAATGTATAATACAATTTCTAATTGTTCCAACCCGTCATGCCCTCTCTATATTAATTATAATAATAATGGTGCGACGGTGTTGGAAATGCCATGCCTGCTGGGTGGTGCCCTCTGTGGCTTGCCTGTGAACCCCTCTGCGTGCGATGGTAACACAGCGATCTCCTTGGCGGCGCCTTTCAAGCTGGTGTTTTTCAATGAAACAAATAAAAAAAGAAAACGGCCAGAAAAATAATAAAAAAAATAAAAAGAATTTCATGAGCAGCTCTCAGACTATCCCTGACAGCTTTGAGTTTTAATTAAAAGGTGGCTTGGGCTCGATCCTGTCGTTGCCGGTCGAGGTAAAAAAAGTTAACGTAATTTACCACGTTACAAGGTATTTTGTTTATTTTAGGAATTTTTCTTTCGAAATACGCTCTTTTCAACCCTTATCAGCAACTCGGTTAGCTCGACTCATGCCACAAGTGGTGTGAACTCTCATATCGAGAGACACATCGAACGTGGCATTCCTAATAAAATAAACCAAATTCCCGGAGGAGTTTAGAAGGTGACGAATCCCCACGGGGAACCTCGCCTGATAAACCACTCCTAATATCCACGTCACGCAAGTGTCGAATCCCCACGGGGAGCTTCGCTTGTTTGACGACTCCTTTCTTTTATTTTCCACTGGGTAAAGCCTGCAGAGTTACGCGCGTCAGATATAAATATTGCATATGTTCAGGGAGGCGGCAAGTGATGATTAGTGGCAGGTCTGTGACACAAATTTTACAGTGCCCTGCTCATACCTGATGCTATATTTTTGAAAAAAAAATTAATTTTCAATAGCAGGGAGGAAGTAGTTTAATTGAGAAAAGAAACGTGGGAAAATCATGTATGCTGCGAATAAAAAGACCATTGGTCGAAACCTTTTATTTTCAGAAGTAGGGAATGACCCCCAAATTAAACCGTGATTTATTTTTTTTAGGCGCAACAGCGCAAAATTATGACAAAAAAATAATCGAAATTTTCTCTTATGAATTTTAGACATTAGATCTCGGAATAACGGACAAAAACTGTAAGGATTCTTCGGTTACGCATTCATTCACTCGAAAAAGTATAAATCGTGAGTTTCTTCGGTTTTCTTGCTCATTAAACAAATAATAAAATATCGCGAAATTTTCTCCCTTCGTGCTACCCACTCGTGAATCTCGGAAGTAATTTTGACCCAAAACAGGGCAAAATTGCTGCTCAAAAATTTAGAAAACTGGTGTAATTAAAAATTGAGAATTTTAAATTTAAACACGAATTCGAAGAGCGAAACTTTTGGCTCAATTAGGGGAAAATTCATTTTCAAGGTGTTTAAATATTGATGAAATCAAAATTCTAAGAGTCGAAATGTTTCAATAGTGATGCAATGTTAGTAACCTAGTAAGACGGTAACAGGTTACTGGCGTGGCGCCATTAGCATTGACTCATTATTGCCTTAATTAATAACACAGGCACACAAAAAAAACCAAGTCTCTGATATTTGAACGCGACACATATGTTCCCATGTAATTTGATCCGCTGATCACGAATCCGCGGTCCAATTGACCCCATGACATCTGGGTCAAGGGCATTTGAAGGTCAAAATTGAACACACACATTTGAGTTGAAAAAAATGACTAATCTTTATGTTTTTTGGGTCGCTGAATAATAATTCGAGGTCGGTTTGACCTCAAGTAGTAAAGGTCAAGGTCATTTTAAGGTCAAACGTGTTTATTTTGGAAATAATGCATTTTTGACTGCAGATTCTGAAAGAACGGAAAATTTTACGTCCAAAACTGTATTTTTTAATTTTTTTAATATGATCCAAAGGTCATTTCAAGGTCATTATAAGTGGTGATGTGGAGAATCAATTTAATCACTGCAAAAATACGAAAATATGATTTCCTTTACCTAAACTACTGTGGTAATATATTTTGGTGGTTGCTGGATCAGAATACGAGGTCTTTTTGACCCCATCACACCTGGGTCAAGGGCATTTGAAGGTCGAAATTGGGAAAAATATCGTTTTAGTGGAATAAACTACTTATCATTATGTTTTTTGGTTCGCTGAATTCGAATTTGAGGTCGGTTTGATCTCAAGCTGTGAAGGTCAAGGTCATTTTAAGGTCAAACTTGTTTATTTTGAAAAGAAAATGCATTTTTGACTCCAGATTCTGAAAGAACGGAGTAGTATCTATCAGTAATACCTATCTTGTGTCAGCACCCAGGGCACCTCCACATGGTGACGGCGGAATGTACAGATATATATGAGAAATGTTATAAAAAAGAACTTTCTGTTCAAAATTCAACGTTTGCTCCAGAAACTATTTGCTGCTCTTGTTTTAATATGCTTATCCGATGGGATAAAACCAGAAATGATAAAATTTTGAAATATACTTCACCAGTAATATGGTCAATACCTGAATCCGAGAAAGATTGTTATTTTTGCAATACCAATGTTAAAGGATTCAACGTTAAAACAAAGTCACAGATATCATACGCACTAGTATCTTCCGTTGTACCAGCAAAATCTAGGGTAGAGTGTGCTGACGAAAAAATGGATACGAGTCCATCAATGAATGAAGCTTCAACGAGTAAAGAAACTGATAGGGAGGAATGGTTTGACAGTGTAGAAGAATCTCTCGATAGCTCCGACCAAGATGATCATGAAGAAGAATATGTTCCAAAATTGAGGGAGGAAAAAAATAAACCTGTAAAACTATTCAATCAAGAAAGTTTAAGTAATTTTATCAGGGATATGGGGCTTCCTAAAGATGCTTCTGAATACATGGCCGCTGTGTTGAAAAATCGAGGAATGCTTGAACGGGGAACGAAGTCATCAGTCTACAGAAATAGAGAAAAACAATTCCGTCAATATTTCAAGAAAGACGAAGAAGGCACTCTGGTATATTGCACAGATGTTTTAGGTTTGATGAACGAAATGAAAGAAGGTATTTATGTTCCTGAAGAATGGAGATTGTTTATAGATTCCTCAAAACGGAGTCTGAAGGCAGTGCTTCTCAATAATGGAAATGGGTACGCAAGTCTACCTTTAGCGCACTCAACGCAATTGAAAGAAAGTTACGAAAATGTGGAATACGTATTGGATAAAATACGATATAAAGAACATAATTGGCAGATTTGTGGCGATCTAAAAATAATAACGATTCTTCTTGGTCAACAGTCAGGATTTACAAAGTATCCCTGCTTCCTATGTTTATGGGATAGTAGAGATCGCGAAAACCATTATGTAAAAAAAAATTGGCAATCAAGAGCACAACTAGTTCCTGGAAGTTACAATATACTGAAACTGCCTTTAGTTGATCCCTCAAAAGTTTTACTTCCGCCTCTTCACATAAAACTTGGGCTGATGAAACAGTTTGTCAAAGCGTTGGATAAAGGTGAAAAATGTTTTAAGTACTTAGTGGAGCGATTCCCTCGATTAAGTGAAGCGAAGTTGAAGGAAGGGATATTCGATGGACCTCAAATCCGTAAAATGTTTAACGATGAAAAATTCATTGATACCATGAATGACTTAGAGAAAGCTGCATGGCTCAGTTTCCGAGATGTTTGTCAGAACTTTTTGGGAAATAACAAAAGCGATGACTACAAAACTATTGTAGCAAATATGATAAGAAACTATAAGTGTTTGGGATGTTTGATGAGTCACAAAGTTCATTTTATGTATGCTCATCTCAGCTATTTCCCTGATAACTTGGGAGATTACAGCGAAGAACAAGGGGAACGGTTCCATCAAGATCTGAAAGAGGCTGAAACTAGATGGCAAGGGAAATGGGACGTAAATATGTTGGCGGACTACTGTTGGTTACTGAAAAGAGATCGAGTGTCAGATGATGAAGAAGATGACGAGAGCGCAAAAAGAATTAGAAATCCGCTACACAGATCCTTCGAAAGTAAAAGAAAGCGTTATAGAAGAAAAAACAATAGCTAAGTCTCATATTTATAGTTCTGCAGAGATTCAGTTCTTTTTTTACCTTGATGGGGCGACCCTTATCTTGTCCTTAAGGAGACAGACGAACCTTGTATTCTGGTTCAACGATCACCAAAATATATTACCGCAATAGTTTAGGTGAAGGGAACCATATTTTCGTATTTTTGCAGTGATTAAATTGATTCTCCACATCACCACTTATAATGACCTTGAAATGACCTTTGGATCATATTAATAAAATTAAAAAATACAGTTTTGGACGTAAAATTTTCCGTTCTTTCAGAATCTGCAGTCAAAAATGCATTATTTCCAAAATAAACACGTTTGACCTTCAAATGACCTTGACCTTTACTACTTGAGGTCAAACCGACCTCGAATTATTATTCAGCGACCCAAAAAACATAAAGATTAGTCATTTTTTTCAACTCAAATGTGTGTGTTCAATTTTGACCTTCAAATGCCCTTGACCCAGATGTCATGGGGTCAATTGGACCGCGGATTCGTGATCAGCGGATCAAATTACATGGGAACATATGTGTCGCGTTCAAATATCAGAGACTTGGTTTTTTTTGTGTGCCTGTGTAATTATTATACCCTCCTTGTTGGTTATTAAGCATAAAATTATTATTGATATTAATAACAATCAATAATAATTTAGTATTTAGCCATGAACAATTCATGAATATGAAAACATGTTATAATAAATATAAGGATTGATTGATTTTAGAAAATCAATTGATTTTAGAAAATCAATCAATCAATCAATCATAGGTTGTAATATATAAAAAATAAGCTACGACTAAGTAGATGCAGGTGTTCTCAGTCATACCCGATTCTACTTGTTGCTTATGATTAGAAATAGGCAAGAGAGAGAATAGAAGGGATATAAAATCCAAGTTGCAAATCAAAATTGACCAATAGTAATGGACCGTGGTGGGAGGGAAATATAGATATTTGATCAAACGTGACTTTATACAGAATTGCACCGCGCGTGAATTTATACAAATTTGTATGGCGCGTGACTTTATACAATTTTGCGCGATCCACATCCACTTCTGTCACTATTGGGAGATCCGATAATACATATACCCCAGATTCACCTCTGGAGGTTTGTCATTAAGTTCCGATCAGTTGTACGGTCAACTCGATTCATTTCGAACCAGTAAGTCAACGTCGTGAGCAGACCCTTCGATAAACGTATGTCACAGTAGATTTCTATCAGCAAGATTCTACCTCCGGTACTTGGTAAGTAAAATCCTAACCTATCTTGTTAACAAGTGCATGCCTGATTCATTTCTCGTGTACTTAGCAAGATACGTAATAGGATAATTTTCCTACCAGTTGGTGGACTTGCATCCCTCACACCATATGTCCTGCAAAATTTATTGTTGTTTTGCTACACACCGAGACTCAAACGAAAACTGAACTATCTTCTGCGAAATTTATCGTTGTTTTGCTACTTCACGGAGACTCAAGCGAAACCCAACTATCTTGCCAGAATTTGTGCCGTTGTAAGTTACCACTTAAGTATCATTCTGTGTGAAAACTTATGCAACATCTTATTTATTTATGATGACTTATCTCATACATTTATAAATTTAGTGTTTTATTATCATTGTATTATTATTGTATTATCATTGTCATTTTTAAAATTACAAAATTATAAGTTTAGTAGAAATAATGAGATAAGATATTTTTACTTTTCAAAATTAAAATTTTTGGTATTAAATCTTAAAATAAATTATTTTATTTTAAGCGTTGATATACTTCGCGTGATCGCAAGCTCTGCCATCGTTAATAACATCATCGAATTACCCTGAATAAACCTTGCATGTATTCTTTGTGGCAAGATTGTGCAAGTGAATGGTCTATAAAGTATAGAAAAATCAAAAATATCATTTGTTGACTTAAATCTATTTAAAATTCAGAGCTTTATCTACCTGAAAGTTTACGCAGAAAATGGTGTTTAAGCCTAACCTGAATAAACTTATAGTATTAAAGCATTGAATATTCAAATTCAATATATTAAAATTATGCGAATTTCTGAAAGTACTAAAATTATACAAGCTTTTGAGCTTAAGCCTGGCTTGTCTAATTTCGTACTTATGAAATTTTCAAATTGTAAACCAAGTTATAATTTAACTTTGAAACAAAACAGCAACAGCACACGAGAGTATATGGTAAGTACTTTTTAGATTCGTTGAACGGTCACCATCGATTACGATCGACTGAGTAAGGCAAAGTTCGAAGTGCTTGCATTGTACTTGTTTATAACTTTTATTTTAACTTTGTTAACTAACAGAATATTTTTGATTGATAGAATTGTTCAAGAGTTTTTGCTTGATTCTAGCTTGTCCAATCCTGTATCTCTAAAATTCTGTGACATTAGACAAATTTTTCTGTTGTTTATTAACAATAAACATTTTCTGTGATTTTAAAGATTAATTAAGGGTTTGTGCTTGAGTCTGGCTTAATTAATCTTGTATCATCTAAAACGGAAGTTTTTAATACACATAATCAAATAATAAATTCAACTATTGCAAAAATTTGCTCGAAAATTCGCAGTCGCGTCTGACCTGGTCCACCTTATATGACTGAAAACATATAATTCAAGGTTAAACAAAGCGGTGACTACACGCATTACAGCAAGAATTTACAGTATAATAATAGCTAGTATAAGTCATTAACAACAGCAATTCAAAAATTAGCAATAAACAAATACGCAGAAATAAATAAACGAAGTTAGCAATAAATAAATTTTTCTAAATCAACAACTTAAAACAAACTCGACGTGAATACAGTAATTACAGTATATAGTAATAATTGAATTATAATAATTTTAAAAGTCAACACTTTAAACAGATTCTTATACGATAATGACAAAGAATCAATTTAAAAAATACAACAGTTTATCCAAACTTTGAACCTTTTTAAAACCTCAACAAGTCAAAAGTCGCGACCATACGGTCAAGTTCGCAAAGGAAAAAGAAATTAAAGGCTCCAGAATAGCCCTTTCAAAATTTTCAGTTTTGCACACAAAAAAACAAAATGTATGGTCATCGACATTTGTCACGTCCTGTCACCAATAACATTTATTTATTTATAATATCATAATTTTATTCGCAATTAAACATGCATAAACGACATTTTTTGTTAGGAACATCGGAACGCGCTAAATAAACAAGAATATCGACTGGGGCAGCAAAACTGAGAAATTAAAAAGCTAGTTGATCTGAAAAAAAGGAACGTCGGGGAAACCATAGAGAAAAATTATTCGAACATATTCTTCCCCTTTCTCATTCTTCAATATACGAAAAGCCAAACAAATCCACCACGTGCCAAGGTCGGGGAAGGATCAACCAGAAGCTGGTGAAAATATCCAAGGCAAAACCAGTATCGATTGAAAAATGGTGACAAGGACCACCTTTGATCGAAAATTGCCCATAGAAGTGTTTTATAAATATAAATACAAAATATGAGTTATATTAAAAGTGAAAAAGTGTTTAGTGTCAAAAATTGAAATTTGAATAAATGGAAAAGAAATGAATAAAAATTTTTAATGCAATATTTAATTAAAAATTTCTTCACAATTTTTAAATAAATTTTTTCGTGAATTTAAATAAATTTTTTTTTAATGCAAAATTTAATTAAAATTTTTCACAAATTTCGAATAAATTCTTTGCGAATTTTAAATTAATTTTTTTTTGTGAATTTTAAATTAATTTTTCGTCATGCAATATTTAATAAACATTTTTCGCAAATTCTAAATAATTTTTTTTCGTTAATTTAAATAAATCTTTTTAATGCAAAATTTAATTAAAACTTTCCGAAAAATTATAAATAAATTCTTTCGAAAATTTCCAATAAATTTTTTCCCAATTTTATTTTATTTAAAAAAAAAAATATATATACAGGATGCGCCATCTAGACCTTCGGTAGTTCAGCATTGAATAACTTTGTTGTTTTTCGGCCGATTTTGACAAATGGCCACGATTCTGAAACGTCATTCAGTACCATTTTAACCATGAGTTTAACACACATTTAACACACCGAAAAATCGCGCTGAAATCGTAGCGTTTAACATTGAAAACAATCGTTCAATTGTGAAAACTGTGCGTGCTTATCGTAAAAAATCCTCGTTCTCCGGATTTAACTGTACCTGACTTTTTTCTTTGGGGTTATTTAAAAAGCAAAGTTTATGCCAGCAAGCCAAAGACAATTGACGAACATGAATGTAACATACGAGCCGAAATAGCTGCTATAACGCCCGAAATTCTGGCCAATGTTATGCAGAATGCGCGAAAAAGAGTTGCTTTTTGTGTATCGAATAGAGGTGGTCATTTAATCGACGTTGTGTTCTAAAACTGATTTGAAATAAATGGTAAAGTATATCCTAAACAAATCTTGCTCATTTGCAAAAATCGGCTGGAAAGTGTCATAGTTATTCAATGTTGAAATACCGAAGGTCTAAATGTCGTACCCTGTATATATATATATATAATATAAATTGAGTTTTAAACAGAAAAAATAGAGCACACGAAAGCATAAGTTCTCTTTGGATTCGTCGAACGGTCACCATCATTTGGGTGAGTCAAATCTGGAAGTGCTTACATTTTACTGTTTTCAGCATTTATTTTTTCTCTATTTGACAAAAAAAAACACAAGACATTTTTATTTTAGTCGAATTTCTGCAAGGGCAGAGGTTAGTCAGGGCTTGTCCTTGAGTCATCCTTGTCTAATCTGGTACTACAAAAATTCATCATTCGTTAACTAAGATTAAATTCAAGTTTTAAACAGAAAAAAGGGAGCACATGAAAGCATAAGTCCTCTTTGGATTCGTCGAACGGTCACCAACATTTGGGTGAGGCAAACCTCGAAATGCTTACATTTTACTGTTTTCAACTTTTATTTTTTCTCTATGTGACAAAAAAACAGACACCTTCAATTTCTTGACGAATATCAGAATTTTGTAAATTACATGAATTAAGAAAGAAGTTGTGCTTGAGTCAGGCCTGATTAATTTTGTATTGCAAAAAATTCTGATCTTTGACTGTCGTGATTTCTGTGAGTCGTAGAGTTACCCAAGATTCTGTGCTTGATTCTAGCTTGGCTAATTTTTCACCACAGAAAGATCGAATAATTAAAACCACAAAATAGGATATTAAAATAAAATTTATTTTTATTGATTTCTATTCCTGTGACAGAAATTTGTTTTGGGATATAGCTTTTCAATTTGTAGGATGTTATATTAAACAGCGACTAGCGAATTGCACAATCAGCTATCCCCAAACTAGAGTTTCAGAAGCAGATTAAAAATCAATTTAATAAATTTTATATCCGAAATTTCGATTATTGTAATCAAAAATTTGTTTAAGGATATAGCTTTTCACTTTCGTGGAAAATTATATTAAAAAGCGATCAGCGAATTGCGCGCACAGCTATCCTCAAATTAGAGTTTTTGAATATCAGAATTGCAATTTTCCTATAAAAACTGCACAAGGAAACTATACACGAAAATGTATGTAACAAAATATTTGTTTAGAAATCAGAATTAAAACAAAAATTTTCAACAAAACAACAACTAAAATAAATTCTATAAATAAAAATAAATAAAAAACGTATATCTGTAAATTTGTAAAAAAAATATATATATACAAGTATACATAAGTCATATTTTGTACAATACTGTATTTTCACATGTCTTCACCTCCAGTTAGATATACCCTTACACGCTCCCGAGCAGGAAAACGTATAGATGAGTTAATACTACCAACTTGTGAAATAAGAGAAATAAAAAACGACGTTGAATTTTCTGACTTATTTGAACAATTGTTAGAGAAAAGAAGCAAATATATGAAAAAACAAGCTTTCGCATAATTCAGAAGAAAACAAAGATACGAGAAAATAAAATTTCTCAATATCTAGCCCCAATTATTGAAACTTTGAATATTTTCTTTTGTGAAGTATGTAATTTTGTTACCAGTTTAAATTATTAACAAAGTGGAGGATGGCTTTTCTGGTATTTTTTAGATGTAAAAAAGGAAATTATAAGTCCATTTTCAAATTCTATTGAAATTGAAGTTTTATTAATTTCCTCAGTAAGTCAACGTTTCGAATGAAATTTCATTCCTTATCAAGGCTAAAAGAATAACACAGGTTATTTAAATATGAAAAGAGTAACCTTAGACAGTTCGTTGCGAGGAGTTAAGATTTTTAAAAGAGACGTCACATGATAATAAATTTTTTCGTTGAAAAATACAGATCAATAGACTGTAAAATTAGTTCTTCGTATTTTTATCACATATTCAGTATTGTCAAGATACATTGTAAAATTATCAAAAATTGCCATGAGATTGAAAAATTTAATGATTACTTTGTTGTGGTTAATATTTGATGTTCATCGTTAATTGTAAAATTTGTAAACTTAACCTGCTAGAGGTTAAGTTTGTATTCTGGTAGTTAAAATTCTATGAAGAAAAATAATAATATTCAGCAAATTAACATCCAATTAGAAGCATATCAAATTAAATATTTTCTCTGACTCGGAACGTGAAGAAAGCTCCAGTAATTTTGTTCTTAATAAAGATAAAATACCAAATATTCAGGTTCTCAGCATATCCTCAGATTCAGGATCTGAAACGGGAATTGAGAAACCCAGTTTTGCGCACAATAAAAACGTTTTACCCAAAATAACAAATATTTGCAGTTTAAGGAAAGATAAAGTTAAATTGATTAACGAATTATGGACTTAGAAAAATTGTTCTGTAATAAGAATACAATAACAAGTCATTTTCTAGAAATAATTAATATGTAAAATACTAATGTCGATTCCACCACGAGATACCAGTAAAAAGAGCACTGTAACTCGTAGTCAAGCAAGAAAAAATCCAAGTTTAGCAAAAGAAGTTGAAGAAATTTCCCAATTACTACTTAAACCGAAACGAAAAAACCAAGAAAATACTGCAAAGGATTCACATCATTCAGAAACGCCAAATATTTTAAATCAAGGTGATCTATTGGATATCAGTGTTGGTAGCAATTCTGATCCCGAAATCAGTACTTCAAATTAAACAAAAACGCCAAACAGGCCATTTTTTGAAAAATTGAAAACTTTTATCAGACCAAATAATGGCATCATCATTGCAGGAGATGAATATAACGATACACCACAAATTAACCAATCATTTGACGATAGCATAAGGGATACAACACTAAGAGAAGAATCGATATTTAAAAACGTTACAGCAAACTCTACCTTATACGATAGAACATTGTGCGCGCAGGAAAATTCTAGTGATATATAAAAAAAATCAAGTTCCTGCCCTACCTCAAAAAGAATACGAATTCATAGACCCATTTTCAACTAAATCGCAATTAAATAGAACCCCAGAATCCTTGAATCAAACAACGATATTTAATAACCCATATTTAGAATCGCAACAAGTTCAAGAAGAATTATCAAATAAAACCAATCAAATTACGCTTGACGATTTTGCAAATATTGAACAAGCTCTGAATTTCGTAAAATTTTTCACACCCGTTATCAACCTCTAGGAAATCCGATAAACAAGTTTCAGTACATAATTTGCCAAATAATTCACAGAATAATTTATCAATTAATCTTAATAATCTCTACGAGATGCTTTAGAGATTGTCCCATACTTTGATGGCTCAAGTAAAGTACAATTAACACTTTTTATCGCAGCTTGCAAGGAAGCCAAAGAAATGGTTCCAAATGCAGAAGCAAATTTGGTAAAATTACTAAAAAGCAAACTTACGGGAGAAGCAAGAAGTTGTATAATAGGAAATTATTATAATAGTTTAGATGATTTTATTCCAAAGCTAAAAACAATTTTTTCACCATCAAAACCCGTATACCAATTACAAGCAGATTTAAGTAGAATATATATGTGGAAAAATGAAAATGTTTTATCCTATGCAACACGCATACATGAAATTGCAGCAGAAATCCTCGAATGTCATAAACAAGATAATAATGGTAAAGAAGCTGCTGAATTTGAAAGAAACTTGGATAGAGACGTAATCGATTTTTTTCTACGAAGTTTAAAACCAGAATTAGAAATAAGAATAGGAACAGCAGATAAATTTGATGAAATAGTAGAAAGAGCAATACAAGAAGAGAGAAATTTGACAGCTAGGAAAGAACTACACAGAGGAAACAGACAGCATTCACTGTTTCAAGAAGTTGAAAAGTCATCATATAATAACCGAGAATTTGCAAAAACAAATAAAATAAACTGAGCATAAGAAGAACCAATAAAATGTAAAATCTGTCAGAAAATAGGCCACACTGCAGCAACCTGTTTTCAAAATGTTCAGCAGCTAACAAATAAAAATTCACAAAGCAATCAATTTAGAAATAACTTGACTAGACAAAATAATCAATACTAGGGAAATAGGCAAGGTCAGGAAACGCAGTGGAGACACCCACAGAGATACCAGGTGCAGAACCTGAGCCAACAAGGGAGTAGAAGCGACAATAGCAATGTGAATATTTTCCCATCTCGCCCTAATTTTTTCCAGGGAAATAGATTTAACCAAAATCAAAACTTCAACCGAAATAACAATCAAAATATGTATGGCAATTTTAATCAAAATAATCTTAGTCGAAACTTTAACTTTAACCTAATTTCAGTGAAAATAAAACTGAAAAAGTTAATATAAGCACACGTAATACAATTCCTCGTAAGATTTTTTCAGCAGAAGAATTAAGGGGGTTTCTCCTTTGTTCGGCCGAAAAAACGTGCTTTTTTTAGAAATTTTTTTTGGGGAACGTATTTAAAATAAACACTTGAATTTTTTTTTCAGTTGTAGGTACAAAAAGTTTTTTTTCACTTTATACTGAAGCAAAACTTTGAACGCGTTTTTTTCAAAACTATATCTTTTGGCCTTGCGGAAGTGATTTAAGCCAGACGAGTTAAGCAATGGCCACGAAATTTTTAACAGTCGTGTATCAAGGGCTTAGCTATGGCTCGTACTAGAATCTTCAGTAAATATTTACAATTTTTCATTTTACATAACAATTTGTATCGAAAAAAGTAGGCAAAAATCGAGTTTTTCATTCAAAATCGCATAATTGTTTCATTTTTCATTTTTTTTTCGAAATCCTAGTACCGGCCAAAGACAAAAGTATACAAAGTGAGAATATATTTCATTTTTGTGTTTCAGGTCATCTGAAACAGCGGCAGGACTTCCGCGAGTGGGAAAAATTCGTTCGGCGCGCCGCCATTGCTCAATGACCTCCCCACCCTTTGCATATTTCTACTGAAAACTTTTTGTAGTTGTACAATAAAGTTGTACCTACAACTGAAAAAAATTTTCAAGTCTTTATCTTAAATACGTTCCCCAAAAAAAATTTCTAAAAAAAGCACGTTTTTTCGGCCGAACAAAGTATAAACCCCCCTTAAAAAACCCTATTGACTTAGAAAATATTAAAAATGATGATATAAATAATAAAAATAGTTTTGAAATAAATTTAATTAAACAAAGAAATGCAAAATGCATATCTAATTTAAAATATAAGGTCAAAGTTCCAGAAATAAATCTTACATGCCATGAAGAAATAAACTATGATGATTTTGAAGAAGATATTGAGGAGAATAATTTCGAAGAGACTGAATAATTTATAAATGAGAAAAAATTATTTAAGAATAGGAATAATCAAGGAAATTATGATGAATTAAAGTATAAGAATATTGAAGACAAAAATATAACCACTGATAATTCTGGAGGAAACCATCAAACACCGATAAACGATGAGAACTTAAGTAAGGATATTAAAAATAAGAAATTTAATGATATAAATTATGAAGATTTTGAAAAACGAAAAACTTGTGAAGATTTTAAAGATATTGGACGATCAAACGAAGAAACTTTATTTAAAAATGTTGATAATGAAAAAGGTTATTATGAAGATATTGATGAAGGAAAAATTGATAGAAATGATACTGAAGAATTATTAAATTAAGAATATTTACTGATAAATGATGAAGCCAATGATAAAGACAATGATGAAAAATGTTGTATTAAATTGAATATTAACGATATAAAAAAAGGAGCAGTTTATGTAAGTAATAAAAAAACTATCGAACAATTGGACGAAGAAGATTTATTTAACATGATTAATGAAAGGTTGATTAATGTAATAATAAATAAAATGAAAAATGAGGGAAATGGGAACGCTTTTTACAAATTGATCGATGAAGGAAATATTTCGGAAACATTTGTTTCGCAATTTTTGAAATGTGTCATGGATTCAATTCCGATTTTATTAGAAAATTTAAATAAACGCTATGCTATGCAAGCAAGAAGTCAGTTAAAAAATTAAAAGAATATAAGTAATAATAATGAAGATAATATAAAAAATAAATCGATAAGAAATGATGAAGTAACAAATAAGGTAAAGAGGAAACGTGCCAGGCCACGAAAAATTATTCAAGAAGTAAAATTACAGGAACAAATTAAAGGGAGAGGTAGACCTAGAAAAGTTATAAATGAATCACCTGAAAATGATAAAAAACGTAAATTTGCGGAATCAGAAGACGAATCCGATTCTGATCCAGATTATGATATCAAGCAAAAGCCAAAAGTAAATAAAAAGAATAAACATTTTAAGGAAGATGAACATGAAGAATTGAATGAAGGAAGTAATTTTGAAACAAATTCTGATTTGTCAAGTGAAGACGAAAAAGAAGAAATCCAGGAAAATTTTCAAAATGTAGAACATGAAAACGAAAACGAACAACCGGGTATACTAGATATAGAAAATTCTAAGAACCCCGATGAAGATGATTTTACAAAAGAAAGGCCACCCCAGAGCCACCCCCGGATCAACCTTCAACATCCGGATTGTTTAAGACACAAAAGAATATAATTGAATGCCGCGACCAATTAACGATGAGAAAAGATAATTATGCGTATTTTGTAAGCAATAAAGGAGAACCTCGCGATATAGGCTCTAAAATTTTGGAAGAATGTGGAACATTACCTAATTTTGAAAATTTAAAAAAAGGAATAGTCCAGAAATCACGTAAAGGAAATCAATATCATTTTATACTTCCAATCGAAAACGAATTTCAGGCAAGTCTAGGAGAAACGACTAAAGATATTAAATTAGCGATTCTTTCTCTTCATTCCATGGTAAAAGAATTGAATATTAAATCAATTAGTATTGCGAAATCACCACACATTAACAATGTTTTGTGGGAAGAAATTTCGGCTACATTGAAAATAGTATTTTTGTATTCTACAATTAAAATAATAATTTGTAATGGAATCACACAATATCCTACAAAATAGCAAGGAAATCAATCAATTGAAGAAGCTCATTCATCTGCTATTCGAGGACATAAAGGAGTAACAAAGACCTATAATAGAATCAGACAAAGATATTATTGGAAAAACATGAAATTGGATATACAAAAATATATACAACTCTGTTTACAATGTCAACTAAAGAAACTTGTTAGGGTTAAAACAAAAAACGCTATGATAATTACTGACAGCCCAGGAACAGCATTTGAGAAAATTTCAATGGATATTTTTGGAAAGTTACCAGCAACTTCAGCACAAAATCAGTATATACTTACAATTCAGGATAAATTTACTAAATACTCTTTAGCAATTCCACTGCCAAATCACCAAGCTGGAACAATAGCAGATGCTTTTGTTAAAAAATTTATTTGCATATATGCTTCTCCAAAAGCAGTGTTAACGGACCAAGGAGCAGATTTTCTCAGCAATTTAATGAGAAGAATGGCAAAGCGATTTCGTATACGTCAGTTTAAAACTACTGTTTATCATCCTCAATCAAATGGATCATTGAAAAGATCTCATCACGTTATTAAGGAGTATTTTAAACAATTTATCGAAAATAATGCAGAATGGGATGACTGGATTGAATTAGCAATGTTTTCATATAAAACGAGTGTTCACGAAGGAACGAAATGCACACCTTATGAATTAGTCTTTGGGAAATTAGCACGTTTACCATCTTGCGATCCTTTATCAGGACATGAAGGAATGGAAACCTATGATATGTACATGACAAAATTGATTACAAAATTGCATGAAATGCGTGAAATAGCAAGACAAAATTTAATAGCAGCTATAGAAAAATTGAAAGAATACTATGACATAAAAATTAATCCACAAAATTTTAAAATCGGAGTTAGTGTATTTTTACTGGAAGGTGGAGAACTAAAGAAATTCGAAAATCAATATTCAGGAACATACGAAGTACGTGAAATATTAGGCAAAGGAAACATACAAATTTCAGTTAAAAATAAACCTAAAATTCTAAATATTAATAGACTCAGACTTTCATACATAACCCCACCAACAACCAATCAGAGTAAAAAGAATTAAAATTCAACAAAAATGAGTGCAAATCACAATGGAACCAAAACATCACCAACGCATTGATTTATTATGTGATCTAATCGTTCGCCAAGTTGATATGAAAGCATTATGGCCATGCTTATTTATGAATGGAATATTTAACAACGACGATTGCAACGTACCATATTGGTCTAGAAATATAACAAATCCGGAAATAATCAGACATAATTTTAACAATTAAAACAAGGGGACCTTACGCATATAATGATTTACTAGGAAGCTTAAGACAAAATTTCATTTTTTTCTTATATTCCTCAAAAGAAAAAAAAAATATATATAAACGTGAGAACTCAATCTATACTAAGGACTACAGCCTCTATGAATTTAACAGGACGAGAAGAATCAAAATCACAAGAAAATAAATATAAATATATATTGTAACTTTATATTTTTCTCTATTAATAATATTTGTATGTATTTCAAGACATAATTTTATCATGAGTATCGTGCCCGGGAGGGGAAGTAAGAATCAAACAATTATTCTCAGTAACTAGATTTAATATAATAAAATCTATACGATCTCACTTTACAAGTATGAAGTCTAACAGTGGTATAATATATCAATAAGTAGTGAGATCGTCCTATGCTGTGTATAAAAATTTACTCACAGGTGATCAGCCTGGAGTTCCTAAGCTCTACTCTATAATATGTATTTTTGATTTGCAACTTAAACTAGGTGCACACTTTGGTCTTAGATTTCTTCTTATTTGATAAAATTACCCAATACAGAAACAAAGATATAAAATGTCGTAATTTCGATATTTCAAGTTTTAAATCTTTATACAAATTTAATGCGCGATATTTATACTATAGGACTCTGTATAAACCTACCGTGTGACTCGAAATATCACGAATATGAATTTGGTCTCAAAATGCCAAGATGCTGTATATCTGCTTTTAACCCTTTTATGCTTCTATTGAGCTCGAGGGAGACCGCTGGCATAGGTATCTGAAACCTCTTATTAGTAAATACAAATTTAGTAATGAGAAGACTTTACAGATTACCTTTGGAATCGTGAGCGCCGAACTCAGATGAAGAAGAGAAACTTCTTATCCTGCCCAGCGGACCTCACGAGTGAGACCACTTGGAACTCGTCTAAGAGCAGAAAACTCTTAGCCTGCCCTAAGATACTACTTTAGGCTGCCTGCGGTTCGCTCGCGAGCCGACAGAATGCTCATCTCGGCGCAGCATCCCACTTTTATATCTTTTCGCGCCTTTTCCCACCGTGGTCCATCAGTCGCGGGTGGGAGTCGCGCGCTTGCGCTTCATGCTTGCGCCTGTACGTTGATCGCGCTGCACTTCCATCTTACGTCGAGGCGGCTACGGTTGCCATCCTACAGGGGCATGCTGTTATGCCAGGTTACAATATATATATAAAACCAAAACTTTAGGTATTCTTAATCATATAAGAATTCTGAGAAATTTATCAAATAAATATGGACTAGAAGAACCAGAAATTCTCACCTATAAATATTTTGTCATCAACAAAAGGATAACTTTTACATCATATTGTAGAGTAGAGAATCAAACAGTAATAGCTGCAGGACCTATAGCAATAATAACCGAAAACGAAGCAGCATTCAAGCAAATAAAGAAGATTAAATGAATTAAATGAAGATTTGGAAGCTGAAAAAACTAAATTTCCAAAATAAGAGCACTCAAACAGATTTCCGCCCAAAATTGGTACCCCTTTCGTAAAACATGTAAAAGCTTCAACCATACCTCACACAATTGTTCAAAGAAAACAACGAAAACTAAAAAGCAATCAATTTTAAAAAAATTTGTAAACCTATTTGCATATTCAAAATATCACCTATGGATTTATTTTAACAAATAAATTTTCTTTCAGGTTAAATGCTAATAGCATCTGTTTTTCTTGTTTTAGGACATAGCCATCCCAGAAGCATTATATATGAAAGAAACTTTATACTTTTCGTAATTAAAGTTCGTAAGTACAATTATCATATAAAAACTATTTTAGTCATTTTACCAGTCTTTATCTTGAAGCTTTGCACAATTAAAATCTTTGGAGAAGGTAGTCATTTAATGTTTTACATGGATAATTACAAAATACTCAGTTTTTGAAGTACACTAATTGCAATATTCATAAAAAAAAGGTAAAACGCTATTGATGAAAAAATACTGATAATAAATCTGTAATATTTATTTGGCTTGGGGTCAGTTTAGTTTCTAATAATTTATGTCGTAGAGGACATAAAAATTAGGAAGACAAACGTTCCGGCCACAAATGGGGGCCCTCTTAAGTGCCAATTAGCTTAATTGTAACCTTTAAATATTTATTAACTAAGACATGCAACCTAATAATTATTGTATTTTTTGTTTTTTTGTTTTTTTCATTGCTTATTAAATAGATAATGATAGAGTAAATCATGCAGAAAAACTTATGAGTAAGCGAGTTCCTAGGTGTGAAGGAACCAGGCCGTTCCAAAAACTGTTCCAACAAGTAATCCTCTCCCACAGGAACCGTGAAAAATGCGACCGTGGAACGCACTCCCTCAAGGGCACATATATAAACACAATTATTTCAAAGGAGAAAGAAACAACACGATGCAGAATATAAGGTGGATCCTTGGTAAAGCACGCACAGCAAACCACACATATGCACGAGCACCAGAAGTAAAGGACACTGAAATTAAAACTATCCGAACATTGCAATTGGTACGGAAATTTTTTTATTTACTTTCTCAGAAACCGCAGAGATGACAGACGGATGTAAGTCCACCACTCTGCCACATGGCTAGAAGAAAACTGATTTAGAAAGAAGTCGTATTTAGGAAGACTAGTGTTCAGAGTTTGACATGTATGGAGAGCATTCTCCATGATAGGTCAGGTTCCAACACCAAGGGTTATACACAGTCAAAACTTATTTTAATGTCCCCGGCACTTGAGATTTCCATGTGTTCAAGCGTCCGAGAAAGCAGACCCCTACCACATGTTCGAAAAACTCTGTAAGGGAAGGCACTCAATACGGTCCCGCCGTCGTAAAAAATATACACATTTTTGTGGATATGGAATGTAAAATGCAACTAAGGTGGAAATTCACCAAAAATTAATTTCCTGGTTATTCGAAACCGCGAAGGGACACGCTGCTCTGATTCTTAATAATTGGAACCCGGTGAAATACAATATTAAGTTTATACATATGATGTCCGAGTTTTTCGGATTATAAGACTGTTATAAAGTGGCAAAATATTACGAGGCCTTGGGTTCAATTCCAGAAGTATGGGTAATCTTTTCTCAAACTTGCATATCACCTTTTAGAAGTCCATTCTGAATCTCGAAATTCGCGATATATGCGCACATTTAAGGAATCTCGAGAATCGGATTAGACACCTTAAAAATAGAATTTTTACTTTTGGTTGAGTTTGCTGTTTGAAACGGTCTTTTTATTGTAATCAAGAGCGTTAATTAAACTATCCAATTTCCTTTTGCACTTTAATTCACTTTCCTCGGATTAGAGCGAGACTTTTCTGGATTCATATTCAAAAAAATTTTCGAAGACGTGGTCTGGAAAAACAGTAAAAATTCTATTTTTAAGGTGTCTAATCCGATTCTCGAGATTCCTTAAATGTGCGCATATATCGCGAATTTCGAGATTCAGAATGGACTTCTAAAAGGTGATATGCAAGTTTGAGAAAAGATTACCCATACTTCTGGAATTGAACCCAAGGCCTCGTAATATTTTGCCACTTGATAACAGTCTTATAACTCGAAAAACTCGGACATCATATGTATAAACTTAATATTGTATTTCACCGGGTTCCAATTATTAAGAATCAGAGCAGCGTGTCCCTTCGCGGTTTCGAATAACCAGGAAATTAATTTTTGGTGAATTTCCACCTTAGTTGCATTTTACTTTCTATATCCACAAAAATGTGTATATTTTTTACGACGTCGGGACCGTATTGAGTGCCTTCCCTTTCAGAGTTTTTCGAACATGTGTTTGGGGTCTGCTTTTCTCGGACGCTTGAACACATAGAAATCTCAAGTGCCAGGGATATTAAAATAAGTTTTGACTGTGTATAACCCTTGGTGATGGAACCTGACCTATCATGGAGAATGCTCTCCATACATGTCAAACTCTGAACACTAGTCTTCCTAAATACGACTTCTTTCTAAATCAGTTTTCTTCTAGCCATGTGGCAGAGTGGTGGACTTACATCCGTCTGTCATCTCTGCGGTTTCTGAGAAAGTAAATAAAAAAATTTCCGTACCAATTGCAATGTTCGGATAGTTTTAATTTCAGTGTCCTTTACTTCTGGTGCTCGTGCATATGTGTGGTTTGCTGTGCGTGCTTTACCAAGGATCCACCTTATATTCTGCATCGTGTTGTTTCTTTCTCCTTTGAAATAATTGTGTTTATATATGTGCCCTTGAGGGAGTGCGTTCCACGGTCGCATTTTTCACGGTTCCTGTGGGAGAGGATTACTTGTTGGAACAGTTTTTGGAACGGCCTGGTTCCTTCACACCTAGGAACTCGCTTACTCATAAGTTTTTCTGCATGGTTTACTCTATCATTATCTATTTAATAAGCAATGAAAAAAACAAAAAAACAAAAAATACAATAATTATTAGATTGCATGTCTTAGTTAATAAATATTTAAAGGTTACAATTAAGCTAATTGGCACTTAAGAGGGCCCCCATTTGTGGCCGGAACGTTTGTCTTCCTAATTTTTATGTCCTCTACGACATAAATTATTAGAAACTAAACTGACCCCAAGCCAAATAAATATTACAGATTTATAACTATGGGTCAATAAAACAAAGAACATGTACAGAAACATGTCACGATATACTAATAATAAACACAAACAAAATGAAAATGACTAATTCTTCTTCTCCTCTTTTTATAATCTAATTATTCTTTACGTTTTTGATAAATTTATTAATGCTTCCCATTTACATAATTTGCTTGCATTATGAAATTCTCTGGTGTACTATGATAATTATGGATACTGAAAATTTTCCTAAAATTTTTTCAAGATAATATACTCCCTTCTGCTATGGAAGCGAACATGTTCTGCATATAGAAAATTACTCCTTAAATCTTCATTGAATTTAAAGCTTTCCGTTAAAGTAAATCTTATCCATGATATTCTAAAGCAGAATAGTGAACATAGTAAAGCTGCTCGCTATGAAAGAGGACAGATGGGCAAGAAAGTGTATAAAGGAGGAAATAAGGAACATTAGAAATAGCATCCCAACCAACTGGGGAAAGTCGTTCGAGAAAGCAATGGAGAACATTGAAGATGGACAAATCATGAAGTTGATAGAGGAAGGGAAACCATTGGATATATTTGTGAAGAGGCTAGTCGAACTGGAAACGATAGCAGAAGCCCAAGACATACAGAAAGATTGGACAAGAATAGAACAGTCTAGTTACTGCAGATAATATGAAGCGATCAAGGAAATGACGGAAATTGAAACATACTGGCGAAAGAAAAAGTTAAAGGGGAGACAGAAAGAAGTATGGGCTAGATGGAGATGTGGAAATGCAGTAAAGGAAGGGAAAAAGGCTTCAAAGACACCAACTGCAGGGCCTGCGGAAGCAAAGAAGAAACACTATAGCATGTTATTGAATGTGAAGAGATAATGAATAAGTTAAAAGTACCGGAAAATAATGGTGAAAAAGTTGGAGAGAAAAGAGAAAGACGAAGGATTTGAGGAAGGAGTTACTGGCAGATCTACAGAAGGAAGTAGATGAAGAGTTATGTTCAAATCTAGGCAAGATAGAGAAAATTCTAAATGTTAAGGACTAGAGTCTATGTTCAATAAATAAGTCTGAATGTAAATAAATAAGGTAATTGAAGTAGTTTGTGCTTATTTCGTTAACAGGAGAAATGGCAAGTAACGGAGTAAAACTAAATTGTAGCACCAAGGAAAATAAAAAATGAATAATAATAATAAATACAAAGTATCTGTTTCGTAATTTGAATATAAAGAACAAGAAATGTTATTAACCACATTAGACGAAGTTAAAATGATATATTTACAAAGTAATCTTGGAATACGATTTTAAAGGTTTAAATGTTAAGATTATTCAATGTGTAAAATTTTTAGTAATATACAAGTATTTATGGCTATATATACTATTGAAAGATAAAAAAAAACAGAAAAAAAGAGTCTAAGCACAGTTCAGCATAAAAGTTACTAAAAATTTTGTATAGAGACTATTTATTCAGCGTACAAACAGAACCCAGTGTTCGCAGAACGTGGCCGTAAACGGCCCCCTCCATGTACCCTACCAGCTTATGGCTTCTTCCTAGCTCCACTGCCATAGGTTGGCTGAATGAGGAAGACACAATGAGCTCGAAGCATCTATGGTAGGGGCTGTTTACGTCCACGTTCTGCGAACACTGACAGAACCTGTAAATTAATTATAAAAACTTATGGAAAACGATTTCGAAAAAGTTATACCAATAAATGGACTGGAACATGCGAACGTTGTTACAAAAGATGTCACAAGCCAGTAAATTGTACTGCTCCGAGGCGAAATAAAAAATGTATAGAATAAATTTCAACTTATACATTATAAATAAATTTTAAAAGAATTTTGTAACCAAATATATGATATCACGCGATGTGACACATTGCTAAGAAAAATATAAAGAATTGGATGAATAAAAATAAAAATGAGTTTGAATATTTCGATTTTATCCCCATGTTTAAACAAAAGGGGCGAGGTCTCACGTCCTGTGACTGTCATGATCGAAATTTGAAAATGGAGAGTTTTTCTAGTCATATGTTCTGACGAAGAATTAACAGGCATAAGGGTATATTGGAAGCAATCAATTCAAATATTATCTAAATAAATATTGACTATCAGCTTAATATTATATTAATGTAAGTACGTATCATAAAAGTATTCAATGTTGTATATGAGCATTTATAAGACCAAAAAAAATAATAATAATGAATGATGCGCTAACTAATGTCAAAAATGTATGTAGACAAACTTTACAGGAAATTTAATAAAAAGATGAAATAATGTATTTGTACGTATGCAGATTCACTTATAAAGAACGATAATGAAACAAATTATGAAAAGAATAAAAAAAAACTTTATGTGTTATAAATAGTTCCCTCTGTTTTCAAAATAAAATGGAAGTTAGAGGAATTATATTCATTCATTAGTATATACGTAGTTACTGTTTTATAAGCAAGGGTAAATGTTAAATATGACAAATAGTGTACGCGTAACTACATAAATTCATTCAAGGATAGAGTAAAATACTTATGTCGCTTAATATTATATTCAGAATTTTTTTAATCGTAATTTTCGAATTACATTCATCCATATCAATATGTATGTAGTCAGTGCTTCACGAACAAACTAAATATTTAATTGAAACATATGTAGAGTTTACAAAATAATGTTTAATAATATAATAATTATAATATATAATATAATAATTTTAAATGTCAAGAAGATTCTAATCGACGTTTTGATTTATAGTCATTTTAAATTATTTGTCGTTTTATATATAGGGATTTAGTATAACGCATCAATAGGTCGTTTAACAATTACGGAACAATTATGTATCAATTATTCAACAATAATGTGAAAATTATGTAGCATTTATGTAATATTTATGTGACAATTATGTTTCAGCTTCGGCATTCGATTAATGAACATTCACTAATTTAAATCATATTGCAAATGATTATTGCTTCTATGGAACCATTATTGCGTATTGCAATCAAGTTAATGTATTAATGGAAACCAGTATCTATTGAAAAATGGTGACCAGGGCCACTAACGATCGAAAATTGACCATAAAAGCGACTGCGAATCCTCAAATTTTCAGTTACCGCCAGACCATCTTAAACTCCGTAACTCTCCCTAGAAAAGTACTTCTTCAGTTCTTCGTCAGTTTTCCGTAAGTCTTCTTCAAGTCCATCGCCACAAGTGTGGTCTTTTTTTAGTTGAACAAAAAAAAAATCAATGAATAAATAAATCATGATATCAAAATATGTGTGCCAAGCTATAAATCTTCAAATAGATGACCTTGGTGTATCCAAACATTGTCAACTAATTGTCCTTAAACTCAATATCTAAATTACATGTATAACGTTTAATAAAAGCTATCAGACGAAATGTCTCATTTCCAGGAAAAAAACTACCAGGTGTACAAGTGTGAAACCGGCAATGACATCTATGTGTCGCTAGGTAAAACTATACGCTCTGCCAAACCAAATCATTGACGCCATTTCCTCGCATTGAGTTCTGTCAACAATATTCAGTTCATAAACAATCAAGTTTCATACAACAACTAATTTTTTTTCGCTAGTAAAAATGTCGATTTTTGTGCCTTCAAACTACGATTTTCGGACATCATTGCTTTTCTGTTACTAATTGAAGAAATCTGCTTTGGAAGCCCATCGAATGCTTGTGGAAGCTTACGGCCGGCATGCTCTAGGCAGAACACATTGCAACGAGTGGTTCAATAAGTTTAAAAGTGGCGATTTCGATGTGAGAAACGAAGAACTTGGAAAACCACCCAAAAAGTTTGAAGATGCCGAATTGCAAGCATTATTGGATGAAGATGATGGTCAAACGCAACAAAAACTTGCAGAACAATTAAATGTGACCCAAAAATGCATTTCTCAAAGTTTAAAGGCCATGGGATTGATTTTGAAGGTGGGAAGATGGGTGCCGCATGAATTGACTGAAAGACAGTGCACCAGCACATCGAACAAAAAAGACTTGGGAATTGGTAAATTCTTACAGCTGGGAAGCCCTCCCTCATGCGGCTTATTCACCAGACTTGGCTCCATCTGACTATCACTTATTTTCATCAATGGGGCACGCACTTGCTGAACAGCGCTCCGATTCGTATGAAAATGTGAAAAAATGGCTCGATGACTGGTTTGACTCAAAAAACGAACAATTTTTTTGGCGAGGCATACACAATTTGCCAGAGAGATGGGAAAAATGTGTGGCTAGCAATGGCCATTACTTTGAAGATTGAATGTATAACCATTTTTATTAAATAAACGTGTATTTTCTCAAAAAAATTACCGGTTTCATACTTGTACACCTGGTATATTAAAGGAAACTCAAACAAACAATCTCAACTTGAATTTGGCCCGGATCTCCAGGGCTTCAGCAGTCAGAACGTATTATCCTTCTTTGGTTTTGCTCCGAGGACATCCGGCAGGATTAAAGAACTAGAATAAATACAAGAAGGCGGTAACGTACTCTGTATCGTTCTAATTTACTTTTTCTGCTTTAATCCATGTAAAAATATTCACATCGGTTTGGTTGTTTTATTTTCCTTAAAAATAAATTGTATTTTTATTTACGTAAATTTTAACCGCTTGATTTGCACCTATTAGAAGCACCTTTCCCCTTTGCTCTTTCAAAATTAAAAGTGATGAAGCGTAGGCGCGTGTAGGATATACTCTCAGTCCGAAAGTAGAAGACCAACGATCCCACATAATTATAAACGAATTTAGTAAATATTTATATTAACTCAATCCGGCAGTTTGGACGACCTCCACGTACTTCTAGTAATTAGTGAAATATTTTGAAGGTGATTATCTTTACTTTCTGATTTCCATTTAATTAGTAGTAGCCGTACGTAACAGTAAGTTACGAAGTAACGATTTTAACTATCAAAGGATATTTTATTTAATATCAAATTAAAACATGATTTAAAAAATGAAGATGGCATGATACAAAAAAAATCTTCGGACAAAAGATACTTACTTTTTGACGGAGAATCCTAATCTACAATTCAAAATAGTATGTTTTATTCAAGAAATTCGACTTTCGGTCAAAAAAACCAACTTCCGGTGGAAGTATAAAGTCGGAAATATCTGAATTTAAAAGATCATATCTCATATAGTAATAAGCAATTTTTACTAGATTTTTGAATTTAATTCGCAAGATTTCTAGAGGGGTGGACGGGTGGTCTGTGACACCCGTTATATATATATATTGTCACGTCCCGCGACTCTACCACCTAGAGTAACAAACAAATTAAGGAACCAATGAAGGGATCAAGGCAACATTACCGCGTGCGTGATTATATCGACTCAAGATACAGCAAGATCTAATAAGAAATAGGAAGATCGTTAAAATCGAAAGGCAGATTAAAATGGAATTGATATATTTGGCTGTGACATTAATGCCAGGTAATAAATTTCATCGGCGCGTGAGTCATCTGAGAAGGCATCTCATCCGATCTTAAGCTTCAATACCAAATATGGAAAAGGTAGCACACCTGGTCTGTTACCCCCACCATGATTGACTTACTTTGGGCCTATAAAAGGCGAAGGTTCCAATAGAAGTCAGTTCAGTCGCATAGTCAACGTCCTATTTCTAAAATGTAACCAACGCGAGTCCAGTTCAGTGTCGTCACTTCTTACCGCGAGTTCAGTCCAGTCAGTGCAGTTCAGTCCAGCCTCATCAAATTATTCACCGCTAGTAGTACCAGTTCTAAAAAGTGAAAGGGAATCGCCTTCCAAATTCTCTTTGAAACTGGGATCAAAGAATCAACTATATCAACCGGCTGAACTACGAATTTCCGATCTGACTAGAATTACCTGAACATCCACAAGTGAGAACTCAAGTATTCATATCTAATCTAATGGACTGATTTCATCACCGACCAAATTCCAACGCAGGGTAATTACTAAGTATTTTAACGTTTATATATTCATGTACATCTTTTCCATGTTGCTTACTTTAAATACTTTTGTTAATAAATTTATTTATATGATCAACCCTTCTTATTCCCTGACTATTCCTCATCTCTTAGCGAGGATCCTTCCGATCCTTACATAAAACGAGGAGATCTTTAAAGAAGAGAAATGTTACGTTTCTGACGTAACATACCCAATCTCTCTTTTTTGATGCATCGGCCGGGAAAACTTAGTCAGTGAATGGGATATAGAAATTTCATTATTACTAGGAATCAAAAATTAATAAATTACAATTATAATTTATCTGATTTCACACATATTTTGTTAAAATGAAATAAATTTAATAAAATCACAAAGGGATTTGACCTTGAGGCTAACCTGAGTGATTAAATAATCATTTTATTTTATTTGAAATTTTAACACATATTGGTTAAAATAAAAACAATTTGACAAAATCACAAAAGGATTTGACCTTGAGGCTAACTTGAGTGATTAAATAATCATCTTATTTTATTTGAAATTTTACACACATTTCTCGTTAAAATAAAATAATTTTATCAAATCACAAAAGGATCTGACCTTAAGGCTAACCTGTGATTAAATAATTATTTTATTTGAAAAATTCTTTAATTTCGTTATTCCTTGTTATTTTGTACAAACTGTGTTAAAATAAAATAAATTCTGTTGATTCACGCAGGGATGTGACCTTGAGGCTAACCTAAGTGATCAAACGACTTATTTTATTTGAAATTTTATTATCTGAATTTCTGAAAGTACAAGGATTACATAGGATTTTGTGCTTGAGTCATGCCTGTCTAATCTCGTACTTCGTTAATTCTAAACTGTTAGCTACGTTCTAATTCGAGTTAAAACGAGAAAAAACAGCACACGAGACTATAAGTCCTTTTTAGATTCGTTGAACGGTCACCATTTGATTACGATCAATTGGGTAAGGCAAAATTCAAGTGCTCATGCAGTATCGTTTGAAACTTCTATTTCAACTCTGTTGCCTAACAGAATATTTTTAATTGCAAAAGATTGACCAAGATGTTGTGCTTGAGTCAGGCTTGTCCAATCGTGCATTACTAAAATCCTGTATATTTTATAATGTTGTTTATGTGTGTATACTAAAAAATATAATAAATATAAAAAAAAAAATTTTTTGTGATTGTAACAATTATTTAAAAGTCATTTATGACCCATAGCATTCGACAATTATATAAAGAAACAATGTAAAAAACACATCAGGTATCCCAGGTAAGACAAAGACCAAAACTAGTTTCAATAAGAATAATTTTTAAACCAAAATTCTAAATGAATATTTTTCTGCAAGCACATGGAAACTGATAGAATTAATGCATGTTATTTTGAGAATTTTGTTTGATAACTATAAATTTACCTGACACGCAACATTGAGACATATTCTTATTTTCTTTCAATAACAATTGTCAATCTCATTTATTGATTATCAAAAATATATATTTTTAAACGAAAACTATTTGAAAGTTTTTTTCGGTTGATCCAAGGGAATATTTGTGTATATTGCAATTTAAATAGTGTCTCCATGTACGCATCAGTAAATTCTATTTTACAATAATCGATGTCGGGACCCAATCCCAGTGAATTAGGGAAATCACAAAATCAAGAAAATCCTATTACGCGCAGTCAAGTTAAGAAAAATACTGAACTTGCAAAATTTGTGGCACAAAATCAAACTGGTCCCCTTAAACCGAAAAAAAGAGTTACTGTAAAGGAAAAGGTAACTAAAGATAAGTTTGAAAATATTTCTAACAAAGACAAAACGAATATTAGTTTTCAATTAGATAATATTTCTTTAGAGAAAACCTTAACGTTTGAATAATTCGAAACTGCCGGAACAAGCAATTCATCTGACTCAAATAATTGGCGTAATTCAAATTCAAAAACTAATTCAAGTATTAATTGTGGATCAATTGATCAGGACGAAACATTAAAAAACGAAACTACTTATATTTACAACGAAGATATGAGTTTACTTAGTTAGACGATAATTCCAAAAAATACAGTTGAGAAAGAAACATTGAGACAATTCATATTTTCTAATAACAAATTATTAATCACATTTATTGATTACAAAAAAATTTTAAACAAAAGATATTTGAAAAAATTTTCTGTTGATCCAAATTAATATTTATGTATTGCAATTTTAAAAGTGTCTCCATGTACGTATCAGTAAATTTTATTTTATAATAACCTATGTCGGGACCCAACCCCAGTGAATTAGGGAAATCACAAATTCAAGAAAATGCTATTACGCGCAGTCAAGTTAAGAAAAATACTGAACTTCCAAAAATTGTGGCACAAAATCAAACTGGTCCCCTTAAACCAAAAAGAACAGTTACTGTAAAGGGAAAGGTAACTAAAGATAATTTTGAAAATATTTATAACAAGGACAAAACAAATATCAGTTTGCAATTAGATAATATTTCTTTAGAGAAAACCTTAACGTTTGAACAATTCGAAACTGCCGGAACAGGCAATTCATCTGACTCGAATAATTGGCGTAATTCAAATTCAAAAACTAATTCGAGTATTATTTGTGGATCAATTGATCAGGACGAAACATTAAAAAACGAAACTACTTATATTGACAACGAAGATATAAGTTTACTTAGTTCAACGATAATTCCAAAAAACGCAGTCGAAGAAAGAACTAAAACAAATTTATCAGAAAAATCTCTTACACGTCAAAAAATTTTAAGTTATCACGATAGCGGCGATAATAGTACCAACAACGAACAAATGGAACAAATTGTTCACAACAATCCTGAACAAAACTTTAATCCAATTATGAAAAACGAAATGGTCCTACCTATTAATCAACAAGTATCCTTACGCGACGCGTTAGAAGTAGTACCCTTATTTGATGGAAGTAACATTCCATTATCACATTTTATTGAAGGATGTTATGAGGCAAAGGCAATGCTGCCAGCATCCGAAGCTCAAGAAAATTTAGCACGATTATTGAGAAGTTAATTATCAGGAGAAGCGAGAAAATGTATCTTTGGATCGACTCATAATAATATCGAGGAATTAATTGAAAAACTCAAAAGAGTATACACCCCAGCGAAAAGTGTGCATCAGTTACAAGGAGAATTAGAGAATACCTATATGTGGCAAAAAGAGAACGTACTTTCCTATGCAGCTAGAATTAAGGAGATTGCTGACAGTATCGAAGACGCTCATAGACTCAACAGTAATGGAAAAGTAGATAATATCTTCAAACGGAACCTGTAAAGAGGCTATTCAATGCTTTATTCGCGGTCTGCGTCCCGAATTCGAAATTCGAGTATAAACAAAAGAAACATTTAAATATTCAGATTTTGATGTCACCGATATTATTAACGAAATTATATTGTTATAATAAAATTATTATTATTATTATATTATTATTAATATTGTTAATATTGTTAATATCATTATTATTATTAATAATAATAATTATCTGGCCTAACACCTTTACATCTAAAAAAATGTACAGAATAGGTAAATTTAGCATCTAAGATTGTCGATTCACGAAAGTGTTTGCAATCACACCCAATAAAGATCACTTTAATTCCTAATTTCATTTAAAAAAAGCGGCTAAACTAAAAGTGAAATATACCGAAAATTGTTTGAAATGCTGTAAGCGGAGTCGGCTTGGTGCGTTTGTCACAGTAAGTCCCCGGATAGGCATGTATATTCGGAGGTTCGATTCCTCCTGGAACATGCAAGATGCACGCTTTTATATTTTTTTCCCTTCATAAAATATTTTACCATCTAAATATTATCCATTTTACATATTTCACGAACTTAATTGACTATACAAAGCAACGGAAAGGCCATCTACTTTCTTTTAAAATAAGAAACATTTAAGGAGGTTTTCAATGACACAATCAACGTAGAAAGAGATTTGGCAGCATCTTCCGCACTAAGGAGAAATAAAAGTTCAGATTATTTAACAATGGATGATTCTATAAATAATAGAAATAATAAAACAACGCGAATCGATGTTGCGAGAGATAACAATATAAATTGTATAATATACAAATTTATTAAAAAATATGGCTTCAAGACTTATTTTTATGACAATATTTTTATTAAGTCCAGTGTTTTCCAAAAAATTCGAAAATTTATCATGGAAAAGTATTACTACAAGTGCTCAAAAGAAAATACAACAAGAAAAATCAAAAGATTTGAATCTAAATGAAATCCAAGAAAAATTAGACAAAAATTTTTCTTCTAAACCTCTTGTGAAAAAAACTCGAGGTAGGCCAAGAATAAATCCACTTTCAAATTTAAAAAGTATTCCCTCTCAAACAAAAAAAAGAGAGGTAGACCAAGAAACTAATATAGTAAAATGAATTACCAGAAATAAATATGCAAAAAGAAAGCCGAACAAAAGTAGAATCAAATTCCGACTCTGATCCTGATTATTTAGATTAGTTGAAACAAACTCGAGCGAAAACAAAAAGAAAAAGAATGCCAAGAAACCAAAAAATATTAATGGATTTGGAAGCGAAGAAATTGAAAATTATTTTTTAAATTCTGAAAATGAAGTAATTGATATTAAAACGGAAGATGAAGTAATTGATATAGAAACTGAAGATGAAAAAAAAACTTTGAAATCTTGTATTGGAAAAATTTTTGAAAATAAAAATATTGAAGATACTGTGACGTCCTAAGTTTTAAATTATAATATATATATATTTCCTATCTAAAGTCTAGAGCCAATTACCCTAACTATGTTCCTCTGTTTATTGTTAAAATTAACAATTAAGCGGGTAGAGGACAAGCCAAATGAATCAAATTACAATTATTGTTAATAATAATTTATTATAAAAAATAAAAATTTTGATTTAAACCCAAGCAACTTTTAATTGTTGGTTTATTTTTAATTTGAATTTTAACATTACCTTTTCCTAAAACTTCTAAAATTCTATAAGGACCAGAATATTGATTTTCAAGTTTTTTAGGTTTCGGACCACTTAGTAAAAATACTTCTTCATCAACGTTGAAATTTTGTGGGATTATATTTCTATCGTAGTACTTTTTTGATTTTTCTTTTGCTGCAATAAGATTATCTCTAGCAATTTCCCTTATTTCATGAAGTCGGGTTACTAATTCAATCAAGTAATCATCACATGTTTCTAGTTTTTCATGTTCTGGAAGGGGTTCGCTTGAAGGTTGTCTGGCTAATTTACCAAAAACTAATTCGTATGGACTGCAACGAGTTCCTTCATGAATGCTTGTGTTGTAAGAAAATGTAGCTAGTTCTATCCAGTCATCCCATTCAGAATTTTCACTAACAAATTGTTTTAAATATTCAGCAAGTACATGATGAGATCTTTCCAAAGATCCATTTGATTGCGGATAAAAAGCTGTTGTTTTGAATTGACGAATTCTAAATATTTTGGCTAATCTTCGGATAAGATTACTTAAGACATTTTTTCCTTGATCAGTAAGAACTGCTCTAGGTGATCCAAAAATACATATAAGTTTCTTTACAAGAGCATCTGCTATAGTACTTGCGAGAGAATTAGGAAGTGGTATTGCTAATGAGTACTTAGTGAAGTTATCTTGAATTGTTAATATATACTCATTTAATTTTTGTGTCACAGGCAATGGACCTACAATGTCCATAGAAACTTTTTCGAAGGCAGTTCCAGGAGTATCAGTTATTATCATATGTTCTTTTGTTTTTACGCGTACAAGTTTCTTTAACTGACATTTTAAACAAGTTTGAATATATTTTTGAATATCTAGTTTCATATTTTGCCAATAATAATTTTGACGTATTCTATTGAAAGTTTTAGAAACTCCTTTATGTCCACCTAAGGCCGATGAGTGAGCTTCTTCGATTAATTGAGATTGTTGTTCTTTAGTTGCATATTGTGTGATTCCATTACATATTATGATTTTTATTGGTGAGTCAGAAAAAGCTAATTTTATGGTACTCAAAATTTCTTCCCATAAAATATTATCAATTTCAGGTGTTTTTGCGATACTAATTGTGCGTAATTTAAGGCTTTTTGCTTTTGAATGGAGTGAATAAATTGATAATTTAATATTCTTTAATGTATCACTTAAATTTTCTTTTAATTCAGATTCTATTGGTAATGCTAAGTGGTACTGTAATCCTCTACGAAATTCTTGTGCATGACCTACGCAAAGGTTTTTAAATTGGGGTAACTCATTACGTTTTAGTAAAATTTTAGAACCATTATCTCGTGGTTCGTTTTTAGTTGAAATAAAATAGGCATAATTGTCCTTACGCATTGTAAATTGATCTCAACATTCGATTATATTGCGGTTTGTCGTTAATTTTATGGCCAGCAGGTCCTTTTCAGCGGGGGGTAGTTCTGGTGCAGGTCGATTTTCTAAGACTTCAGATGCTATATTTTCGTTTTGTGAATATAAATCATCATTAAAGTTTTATATAGTTTCATTTTTGATAATTTTTCGTTTTTCATTTCTTTCAGGAGGTTCGTCGTCGCTAACTTCGTCTTTTTCTTCATTTGAGTCTGAAAAATCTTTATATGTTGGCTGGTTATATATTTTCACATTTTGTTTCCTTGCTTGATTTCGAGTCAATATTGTATTTATTTTTGACTCGAGTTTTTCATATTGTGTTTGCTTCAATTTTGATAATATATATGTGATTACCAAATTTTCGGTTTCGTCATCAGAACTTGAATTTTGATTGGAGGATTGTTTTTCCTCAAATTTTGAAGAATTTGTGGCTACCGGAGGTTCAGGCTCGCCATCAGAATCGTTAATATATGTTTGAATTAAATAGAAAGGATTTGTATGTTTCGTCGAATTTGTAGATTTTTTAGATTCTGTTTTCTTATAATTCTCTTCTTTATTATTTTCTTTGATGAAATATTTTGAATCATTATTGTGTTTAGATTCAAAGGTATTTGTTTTATTTTCAGTTTCTTTAATATTTTCGACAGGGATTCGAGATAATGCATCAGCATTAACATTCGTTTTTCCTGCTTTATATACAAAATCGAAATCATATTCGGCTAATTTAAATCTCCATCTCGTTACTCGAGAACAGGGATCTTTAGAATTTTGGAACCATACTAATGGTTTATGTTCGGTTACTAGAGTAAAACGTCTGCCGTAAAGGTAAGGTCGAAAGTGCTGAACTGAGTAAACTATTGCTAGTGCCTCCTTTTCACAAGTGTTTAATTTTCTTTCACTGTCACTAAGTGTACGAGAAGTATAAGCCTTCGGTTTATCTTGTACTATTTTTCCTTGAGAAAGTATGCCTCCTATCGCATATCCGGATGCGTCTGTAGTTAATATAAAAGGTTTGGAAAAATCGGGTCGCTGCAGTAATGGTTCTTCGCATAATTTTTGTTTTAAAGTATCGAATGCTACTTGCTGTTTTTCAGTCCAAACAAAAGGTGTGTCCTTTTTTAGAAGTTGTGTCAAGGGAATTGCAATTTTAGAGAAATTTTCAATAAACCTTCTGTAATAACCGGCTAAACCTAAAAATTGTTTAATATTCTTTTCATTTTTTGGTCTTGGAAATTCTTGTACAGATTTTATTTTTTTAGGGTCGGGTCCAACTCCGTTTTTGTCTATAATGTGTCCTAAATAAGCTACCTCAGGTCTGAGAAATTCACATTTATCAGGTTGTAAGTGTAAGTTACTTTTTCTAAGTCGATTCATAAGTTCATAGAATTTTGCTTCATGTTCTTCTAATGTATCTGCATATAGAACAATATCATCTAAATAAACAAAAAGTTCTGTTCCTTGTAATCCCGTTAATACTATATCCATAAGTCTTTGGAATGTCGCTGGCGCATTTTTTAATCCAAAGGGCATTATATCAAATTCGTAGTGTCCAAATGGGGTTAAAAAAGCTGTTTTATGTGAATCTTTAGGATCCATGGGGATATGATGGAATCCAGTGGCTAAATCAAAGACTGAAAAATATCGTGCATTTCCTAATTGATCTAAAATATCAATAATGTTTGTTAATGGATAGGAGTCTCCGATCGTTTTGTCATTTAATTTCCTGAAATCTCAAACCATTCTCCACTTTCTTTGACCATGTGAATCTAGTTTTTTAGGTACAATAGATACTTGTGCATTATACGGTGATTGTTACATGATCGAACTCTTCTTGATTCAAGTGATCTAAACGAAGTAATTCTTTGATTATTTTAATTCTATTTCCTCCTGTGATTTTATAAAATTGAGATATTATTTGTTCTGTGTCACTAGAATTTATAAATTTGTCAATTAATTCTTCAGCGGATTTGTTATGATTCTTGTTCGTAAAAGTGTTAATTTGATTTTTAATTAAAGTACTACTCATTGTGATTTCTTCAAAATCTTCTAGCATAACTATAGGAGTTTCTATTTCTATAGGTATAGAAATTATGTTTTCCTACTTTTATATAGGCTTTTCCACCATGATTTTTGACAATAGCATTTCCTGCATATATTCCTTTTTTCAAATTAAGTAAAGGTATAAATCCTTCTTTTTAATTTGTATTTGAAATTCGGATACAAAGAGTTTAAATTGATCTTGCTGGCAAAATTATGGTCTCCGGATTTCAAAATGGATATTTATTATTTTGTATTTCTAAGCATTTTGATACATAATTTATATTGACGTCATTATCTGTGAAAAATTCCGATCCTAGTACTCCATCTTCATCTATTGGTACACTATTTGGAATTAAGTTAAAAATTGTGGGATATCCAAAAATATTGAGTGTTATCTGACCTAATGTATAAACTGGTACACTATTTATACCTGTAAGGCGTAAAATTTCATCTTGATTTATTTCCACGTTGTGATCAATTATATTTAGTTTTATTAAATTTCGTCCTGCTCCTGTGTCTATCATCATACGTGCTGGGTTTTTTAGACCATCAGCAGATACCATAATAGAAGGAATTGGGTTGTCTGAGTGTACATTTATTTTTGTATTTATAATATTCTGATTTGAAGTGGGTGCTGTAAAATGTTTTAAATGGCCTCCTCATTGCACCCTGAGCGGGGAGGGGTCTGGAGTTTCCCTGGTTCTGTTTCTCAGCTCTTTTAGGTTGTTGTTGCTGTTTAAGCGATTCGTTGTATGCTCGACGCCGACATTCGTCAATTGTATGACCTATTTTTTTACAGTAATTACAATTTTTATTATTATTTATTTTTGGATAATTTGCTGAAGCATTTTGAAATTCTCTATTTCTATTAAAATTGTTAATTGTTTGCTGTCGCCATGAACTTTGGTTTGGTAAAGACGACTGAGGTCGCCATTGACCTGGATTCTCCTGACGGGGGGTCCATTGACTCACGTTCGGTTGTGGACCTCTGTTAAAAGGTTGCCGTTGGTTATTTCTGTTGTAAAAATTTCATTATATGGAGGATTTCTTATGGGCTGCAATTTTCTTACATAATTGTTTGAATATCCTTGTCTGTTTGAGGTTATTTGGTTCCATTGTCTACAGGTGGGAGCTGTATGTCCTCTTCTTCCACAAATTTGACAAAAAGTTTCTTCCTGAGTTATATTTATCCTATTTCTGTCTCTGTTTTCTGATGGTCCTGTAAAATTATCATCTTTCTGTTTATACGGTGAGCGTGCAGACCGCAGTGCTGCAGTTGCTGTAAGTTTTCTTTCCATTTCTATGGCATTATTCACTGTGTCCTTAAAGTTATAAATGCCTTGTAATCTGGATTCAATTTCGGTTTTTAATCCTCGTAAAAAGCAATCCCGAATGTCGCTGTCAAGGGCTGCTTGAAAGTTTGCGTCTATTCTATCATTATTATTTGCTTTATGGACATCTAATATTTTTTCTCCGAGTTCCCTAACACGAGTTGCGTAGGAAATTACTTTCTCAATATCCCATTGATAAATGTTACCTAATTCACCTTGTAATTGATATACTGATTTATTTAAGGAATAAACGCGTTCAAGACTACCTATAATATCTTCTACACTTCTGTATTGTCCTCCACTGACACATTTTCTTGCTTCTCCTTTGAACTTTGTTTTGATTAATTTAGTTAAGTTTGATTCTGCCCCTGCAGGAAGCATATCTTTTGCTTCTCTACATCCTTCTATAAATTGATCCAGAGATATATTATCTCCTGTAAATATTGGTACAACTTCTAGTGCATCTCGCAATGATACTACTTGATTATGAGCAACAGCTATAATTTGTGGGTTATTGGTAGTCATTTTAGTTGAAATAGGCGAATATTCTTCTTTATATTGTTTAATTAGAGGTTTTAATAATTGTGGATCGTTAGAAATTGATTTTTCGGGATCTTCTGCTAATTTGTCTGGAAATTTGTAATTTAATTCATGGTCTGAATCTTCTGAGGATTCAGGTAAATGTAATTGTTCCTTATAATTTGAAGTATTTGTTGGGATCAAACTGCGGTCAAATTTATCAACTATAGTAGAATTTCCAGTTAAATTTAATGTATCGAAAATACTTTTATCGAATAATATTGAATCTGTTAAAGCTGATCGGTCTTTTGGAGGTATACTAGAACTAATTATTATACTAGTATCTTGATTGGGATTTCCTGATAACTCTAATTTTTGGGACGTAGAGGCAATAGTATTTGAAGGAGTATTTATGTATTTCAAATCTAGGTTTTCAGCTGTTTTTTTCTTAATTTCAAAAGTTTTTTTCCTATTGTCTTCTATAATTTCAGCAAGTTTTGGATTGTTTTTAGTCTGACTACGAGTACTACTTTTTTGTTGTTAAATTATCTTTCTTATTTTCCACAGACATTTTGATTCAAGATCATAACGATGAAAAAATATAATTTTTGTGTAATTTAATCGATTTAGGTTTAACGATTTTTCATTTAAAAAAAAAAAAATTCTTAGATAAAAAGTATATAATTTTTTTGTATATTTGACGAATTTTAATTAAATAATTTAATAAATAAGAATAAACATTTAAAGAAGAAACAACAGAAATTTAATTTTTATGAATTTTATAAAATTTGTGTAAAATTGTATGAAAATTTATGATATATGTATCCAGAGCATCGAATTTGTGCAAAAGAATGTTTTAACCTGCCTTAAACAATCCAAATCTTATATTTTATACGGTGAAAAATTGTTTATATTTTATTATTATGATATTTTATATCATAATAAAAATATTTTAGCTGCGCAATATTTTGAAATTATAAAAATCAAACTGAAATTATTTTAAAGAAATTTCAGGAGATTTTTGTAAAAAATATGAAAATTATTCAAGAAAAAATTTGCATAAAATTCATAAGGCTTGATGTTTGCCAACGGCCGATGCACCAGAATAATTAGCTCTGTGACGTCCTAAGTTTTAAATTATAATATATATATATATATATGTTTCCTATCTAAATTCTAGAGCCAATTACCCTAACTATGTTCCTCTGTTTATTGTTAAAATTAAAAATTAACCGGGTAGAGGACAAGCCAAATGAATCAAATTACAATTATTGTTGATAATAATTTATTATAAAAAATACAAATTTTGATTTAAACCCAAGCGACTTTTAATTGTTGGCTGCAGGCCGTTTTCCTTTGGTTGGTCGAGTCTGATTGGTCCAACCTTAAAGAAAAACACACCGTGAGTAAAGGACTCGAAAAGAAAAGAGAACTTTAATAAAAACTAAGTTATTTCGACTTACCGGTTGTTCTTGATGAGGTGGCCTCTTGAAAGCGATAATCCTTTAAGTTCTGTGTATCCTCTGCTAATCGGGTGCCACCCCTAATTATCCTTCTTGACCCACAGTGGCAGGTCAATCCTTTGTTTTACCGGTATCCTTATTTCGATACCTCGATTACAATGACACTAAACCCAGTTTTATTGAAATTCACTCCGTTGTTATTATATTGGTTTTCACGAACACCTGGAAATTACGGCCACTTAGATTTATTGCGGTACGGCGACGAAAACCGGTTCTAACGATGCTGCTTGATCGTACGCTCCCTTAGACTCCCTTAGACTCGCTTAGACTCAGACGTAGGCGCGCTTAGACTGGTGTTTAGGCCTTGCAGCCTGGCTTATATTGTCGTCTGTAGTCTCAACTCGTAGGAAGAAAGTATGGGAATTTGAGTTCCATGGTTTCAATAGCTTTTTCGAAGTCCATTAGAATCTTAGGTGTCAGTGTGATGAGTTGAGACTATGGGCCAGTTTGCTGGTGTGCTGCGTTGGTGAGCTTAGGGACTCACACCGATTTTCCAAGTCCGTGTGGGTCATGCTTTCGTGGTATGGGTGTACTCACATCTTCTCAAGGGCTGTGTAAACCCGTACCACCAGGTTTTTAGGTAGATTTAGTCGCAAGGGTCAATGACATTATTTGTATACATAGGTAAGTAATAGAGTAACTATAATACAATTGTTGTACATAAATGGTTATTATGATTTGTTTTAATTCTATTAATCTTTATATTTAAACATTGCTTTTGTTTATAAAATAACATAATAGTAATAGTTATTAAAAGAACGTATTTTATAATTAATTGCTGATTGTTGATTAACATCAAATAAGAATACTAACAATAATGATAATTATTATAAACATTATTATTATAAAATTTGAAGTAACATTATTATAATATTTGTTGCAAATTTTAATCACAATATTTAAAGAATTTGAAAATCTTTCTGTGGAAAAAATGACGCTTTCGACTGCGCTGGGATTCGAGCCCAGGTCTTTCGATTGCCGGTCGAAAAAATTATAATGAAAGTGATAGATAATTATTGTAAATCAAGAAATTGAAGTAACATTGTTATTATTTAATATTTGTTGCATTTTGACAATTAATGTTAATAAAAATATTATATATGAATAATAATAGTGATTAATAATAATTTTAAATATAAAGGTTGAAGTAATATTGTTGTTATATAACATTTGTTGCATTTCGTTAATTGTTATTATTAACAATAGTAATAATAATAGTTAATAATAATATAAGTTTAATATTTGTTGTAATTAGTATTTTATCAATAAAATCAATTGTTTATTGATATTTTAGTTAATAGTAATAGTGAAATTATTTATAAAAACAATTACATGTATCTAGCAACAATATTTATAGCAACAATAAAACGTGTTAGATGATATAATAGCATAATAGTTTTATATGATTATAATATATAATATAATTGTCATGGATACGTGACAATACCTTTAATGAACAAAGTTCCGAAATAAACAAAAAGCAACAAATAAAAACCAGGGAAAATCTCGAAAATGATAATAATTCAGAATTCGAAGAAAACCGTCCACCCCCAGTGCCCCCTCCACCCAACTCAAAATCTACCAGACAAATTTTAACGAATAAAAATATCGTTGAATGTCGCGATCAATTAACGATGCGAAAAGATAATTATGTATATTTTGTTACAACAAATGGAATTCCTCGGGATAGTGGATCAAAAAGTCTAGAAAAACGTGGAACCTTACCAAAATTTAAAAACTTACAGAAGGGAACAACAAAAGAAATAAAAAAAAGAAACTACTATCATTTTGCTCTTCCGATTGAAGAAGAAGCCAAAGACAATTTATCTGGAACCTTAAATAATTTCAAATTGTCAATTTACTCATTACATGAATTATCTCAAAAATTGAATCTACGATCAATTAGTATTTCAAAGACTTCAAAATTCAACCATATAGCTTGGGAAGAAATAAACTTAATATTTGATTCAGTTTTTGCAAATTCACTTACGAAAATAATAGTTTATAATGGCATAACGCAATATCCAACTAAATAACAAAGATCACTATCAATTAAAGACGCTCACTCCTCAGAATTAGAAGGCCATAAAGGTGTCACAAAGACCTATGATCGAATTCGCCAAAACTTTTTTTGGGAAAATATGAAAGTCGATATTCAAAAGTATATTCAAGGTTGTTTACAATGCCAAATAATAAAATTAGTTCGAGTTAAAACTAAAAATCCTATGGTTATTACTGATACACCCACTACTGCCTTCGAAAAAATATCAATAGATATTGTTGGTCCACTACCAGAAACAAGGTGTGGAAAACCGTATATTCTTACTATACAAGAAAATTTTACAAAATACTCTCTAGCAATACCTCTTCCTGATCATCAAGCGGGTGCTATAGTAGACGCGTTCGTAAAAAAGATTATTTACATATTTGGATCGCCAAAAGGGGTACTAACGGATCAAGGCAGAGATTGTTTAAGCAATTCATTAAAAAGATTTGCGAAACGCATTAGAATCAAACAATTTCGTACCACAGCTTTTCACCCTCAATCAAACGGGTCGTTAGAACGTTCACATCATGTTTTAGTAGAATATCTCAAACAATTTGTAGCAAAAAACTCAGGATGGGACGATTGGCTATAATTAGCAATGTTCTCATATAACACAAGTGTACATGAAGCCACAAAATGTACGCCTTACGAATTGGTTTTTGGCAAATTAGCCCGTGAACCATCTAGTGCACCTCTATCACAAAATGAAAAATTGCAAACCTATGACGATTATTTGATCAACTTTGTCACACAACTGCATGAAATGCGAACACAATCAAGATAAAATCTCATAACAGCAAAACCAAAATGAAAAATGTACCACGACAGAAAAATAAATCCCTTGGAAATAAAAATTGGGGATAATGTATTTTTATTAAAGGGAGGGAAAAATTAAAAAACTAGATAATCATTACACAGGCCCTTACTAAGTTTTAGATGTACTAGAAAAAGGAAATGTAAAAATTAACATAAAAGGAAAACCGACAGTAGTTCACGTCAATCGAATAAAAAGATCGCACATAAATATACAAAATTGTTTAACTGAATTTGAATCCAAACTTAAAATAATATAAACTTTACATAAAACCAAAGCGTTTAGAATAACTAAACCAGCAAATGTTTTAAACAAAGAGATCTTTTAAAATTTTATTCTAATCTTATTTTATCTATTTCAGAGATTCGAGAAGCTCACTGTACCTTCAAATAGGAATTAAAAATTTCAATATATTTCATGTTTTTCTTTTTTCAGACTAAACCAGACTTCTCGAACAAGTAGGTATTTATCAAATGCATCAAAATTTGTTAACTTTTCTCTTCTATTCAGCAAAAACCAATAATCTAATATCATCACAAAAAAATTATATTTCTTTAAAATCTTATAAGTACTTTCTTTGCATTAAATTTATTCAATTTTATTTTTTGTTCACCAACCTTTCAAAAAACAAACAAATAACTTTTTAGTAAGACAAATGCTAGTTTTCATTTGAATTAATATTTTATTTTATCACTTAAAGGAAAATATAGAAATATTTGCATTTTTCTTCTATTTTGGATGAAAAAAAGACTTTTTCTGAAAAGAATAAGTAAGCACTTCATAATCGGTGCCATCATAAATATAATTTCTATTTTGTTTTTTCTTCCGTCAAGGGAACTTTTCTTGATTCCCATCCTATTCGAAGAACAGTTTCTACAAATATTGAGTCTGTAGATATAAACTGTGCGATGGCGTTACAGAATTGTTAATTTGAAAATTGCTTTTCCAATAGAAATTATTGTGAAATAATAACAAATTGAATAATTACTATTCTTCATATGTTTCATGTACAGATAACTCTATTAATTTCACAAGAAAGATTAGAAAAACAATTAAAAGTATAAGAATTGTAGGAAAATCTATTACCCTGTTATTATGTAAAATTGTTTTTCTTATGATTATTTTATTCATTTAATAATACGCCAATGAAATTGAAGTTCATGAAATTAATTTTTAGAAACTTCTAAAAGTAATAATAAGCAATAGCAATGCCATGTTTTAAAGAAATCAATTTTAGATTTAACCAAGTTTTTTCTCTTCAATGTATCAAGTTACAACGCCTATTCATATATGTGTCACGTCCCGCGACTCTACCGCCACAGGTAACAAGCAGATTAAGAAACCAATAAAGGGATCAAGACAGCATTACAGCGAGTGTGATTTTATCGACGCAAGTTATAGACAAATCTACAGATCAATAGGATGATCAATACGAAATTACCATGTGTCGTTCTAATACCTACACATGATAACAAATCGACTGACCCAGAGAGAAAGTAAATGAAGCCCTACATTACCAACACACTACCGTCATAACATGCGAATTGTAATAGCATGTGACTTGGACCACATTCACTTACTGGACTCAATTGATCATCAATCAATTCAAACTCAGGATAACTAAAAGGGTATTTCTAATTACGATTCTATATTTACATTTCCATGGTGCTTACCTGATATAATTTCAATTGTCAATAAATATATTTTATATACCTAACCCTTCTCAATCACTGACTATTCCTCATCCCTTAGAGAGGATCCTTCTGATCCTGACATAAAACGAGGAGATCTTTTAAGAAGAGAAATGTTACGTTTCTGACGTAACATACCCAATCTATATGATTTCACACATATTTTGCTAAAATAAAATAAATTTGATAAAATCACGAAAAGATTTGACCTTGAGGCTAACTTGAGTGATTAAATAATCATTTTATTTTATTTGAAATTTTACACATATATCTTGTTAAAAGAAAATAATTTTATCAAATCACAAAGGGATTTGACCTTGAGGCTAACTTGAGTGTTTAAATAATTATTTTATTTGAAATATTATTTTATTTTCTGATTTCTTGTTATTTTGTACAAACTGTGTTAAAATAAAATAAATTCTGTTGATTCACGCAGGGATTTGACCTTGAGGCTAACCTAAGTGATCAAAAGACTTATTTTATTTGAAATTTTATTATCGGAATTTTTGAAAGTGCAGAGATTACATAGGATTTTGTGCTTGAGTCATGCCTGTCTAATCTCGTACTTCTTTAATTCTAAATTGTTGACTAAGTTTTAATTTGAGTTAAAACGAGAAAAAGCAGCACAAGAGACTATAAGTCCTTTTTAGATTCGTTGAACGGTCACCATTTGATTACGATCAATTGGGTAAGGCGAAATTCAAGTGCTCATACAGTATCGTTTGAAACTTTTATTTTAACTCTGTTAACTAACAGAATATTTTTAATTGCAAAAGATTGACCATGATGTTGTGCTTGAGTCAGGCTTGTCCAATCTTGCATTAATTAAATTCTGTATAATTTATAATTTTGTTTATGTCTGTGTAATAAAAAAAATATAACAAAAAATTTTTTTTGTGAGTAACAATTATTTAAAACCCATTTATGACCTTTACCATCCGACGATTATATAAAAAAAAAACATATCAAGTATCCCAGGTAAGACAAGGAACAAAATTATTTTCAATAAGAATAAATTTGAAACAAAAAATTCTAAATAAATATTTTTTCTGTAAGCACATGGAAATTGGTAGAATTAAGGCATATTATTTTTAAGAATTTTGATTGATGATTATAAATTTACCTGACTCGGAACATTGAGACAATTCATATTTTCTAATAACAAATTATTAATCACATTTATTGATTACAAAAAAATTTTAAACAAAAGATATTTGAAAAAATTTTCTGTTGATCCAAATTAATATTTATGTATTGCAATTTTAAAAGTGTCTCCATGTACGTATCAGTAAATTTTATTTTATAATAACCTATGTCGGGACCCAACCCCAGTGAATTAGGGAAATCACAAATTCAAGAAAATGCTATTACGCGCAGTCAAGTTAAGAAAAATACTGAACTTGCAAAAATTGTGGCACAAAATCAAACTGGTCCCCTTAAACCGAAAAAAAGAGTTACTGTAAAGGAAAAGGTAACTAAAGATAAGTTTGAAAATATTTCTAACAAAGACAAAACAAATATCAGTTTGCAATTAGATAATATTTCTTTAGAGAAAACCTTAACGTTTGAACAATTCGAAACTGCCGGAACAGGCAATTCATCTGACTCGAATAATTGGCGTAATTCAAATTCAAAAACTAATTCGAGTATTATTTGTGGATCAATTGATCAGGACGAAACATTAAAAAACGAAACTACTTATATTGACAACGAAGATATAAGTTTACTTAGTTCAACGATAATTCCAAAAAACGCAGTCGAAGAAAGAACTAAAACAAATTTATCAGAAAACTCTCTTAAACGCCAAACAGTTTTAAGTAATAACGATAGCGACGATAATAGTACCGACTACGAACAAATGGAACAAATTGTTCACAGAAATCCTGCAGAAAACGTTAATCCAATTAGAAACAACGAAATGGTCCTACCTAATAATCAACAAGTATCCTTACGCGACGCGTTAGAAGTAGTACCCTTATTTGATGGAAGTAACATTCCATTATCACATTTCATTGAAGGATGTTATGAGGCAAAGGCAATGCTGCCAACACCCGCAGCTCAAGAAAATCTAGGACGATTATTAAGAAGTAAATTATCAGGAGAAGCGAGAAAATGTATCTTTGGATCGACTTATAATAATATGGAGGAACTAATTGAGAAACTTAAAAGAGTATACGCCCCAGCAAAAAGTGTGTATCAGTTACAAGGAGAATTAGGGAATACCTATATGTGGGAAAAAGAGAACGTACTTTCCTATGCAGCTAGAATTAAGGAGATTGCCGACAGAATTGAAGACGCTCATAGACTCAACAATAATGGACAAGTAGATAATACCTTCAAACAGAACCTTCAAAAAGATGTTATTCAATGCTTTATTCGCGGTCTGCGTCCCGAATTAGAAATTCGAGTAAAAACAAAGGAAACATTCAAAGAAGTTTTCAATGACACAATCAACGTAGAAAGAGACTTGGCAGCTTCATCCGCACTACGCAGAAATAAAAATTCAGATTATTTAAAAATGGATGATTCTATAAATAATAGAAATAATAAAACATCTCGGTTCAATGTTGCAAGAGATAACAACATAAATTATATAATATGTAAAAAACCAGGTCATGTTGCTGAAAATTGTTATCATTTAACCAAAGCACAAGAAGCAGTATCTAGAAAACAATGTCCTAATTTTTTTATGCAAAATCAACACGCTAGTAATAATCACCAACGACGAGAAAATATTTACAATAATTCTGCAGGAAATAATTACCGGAATAACCACTTTTTAGGAAACAGAAGTAACAATTATGATAATAATAACTATCCGAATAACAATTTTTCAAGGAACAGGGACAACAATTACAATAACTTTTCAAGTAACAGAAATAATTATCCTAACAGCAATAGATTCCACAATTACAATAATAATAATTTTTCGAGAAACAGAAATAATGATAATAGACAAGAAAATCTACATCACAACAGGTATGCAAATCACAGACAATTTTTAAATCATAATAGACAACGTGAGATGCGAAATCAGCAATTAAGTAGACAAAATCAAAATTATCCACAAAAATCAGAAGTTATATGCAACTATTGTAAAAAACCAGGAAATATTATAACAAATTGTAACGTTAGATTAAATAAACAACAATAGCAAAATTCGGAAAACTCAAACGCTCTCCCCAGTACGGGTGCACTGAGGAAAGCGTAAGGCAAGAACCAGAAGCATCCACTTTTAACGATCAACCGGCTATAAAGATAAGCGTTTCCAAACCAAGTATAATTCCATCGATAATGATATGCGCAGACGGTCTTCAAAGCCCTGCTCGCATGATGATAGATACCGGTGCTCGTCGAAATTTGATCAAACAAAATTCCGTAAATCCTAATTTGCCAATAGATGGAAAAAGAGTGTTAAAACTTACAGGAATAAATAATTTACCACTTTTTACAATGGGACAAATACAAATAAATATTCTAGGATATCCAACAATATTGAATATAATTCCTAATGAAGTTCCAATAGATGAAAACGGAGTTCTAGGTTCAGAAGTTTTTCGAGAAAGTAAAGTCAATATAAATTATGTATTAAAATGTCTAGAAATACAAAAGAAACTGTATCCACTTGAATTGACACAGATATTAACAATTCCAGCTAGAACAGTAACTAATAAATAATATCAAAAAAGGAAATAATTCCAAAAGAGAATATTTCAATTCGATATTTACCCAAGATGATATAAATGACTTTAGTGAATCATCACAAGATACAATATTAAATATCAATCCTAATTTTTTAGAAACTTTTAATGTTTCTCCCAATGAAGAATTATTTAATAACATTTGTAACAATTTTATGAAATATACAAGTTTATTGAAACTTTTAGCATCAAAGCTTCTGTTTATGACTATTATACTCTTAAGTCCAATACTTGGAAAAAATTATGAAAATTCGCCATGGAAAACCATGACTACTAGGGGTAAAAAGAAAAAACAAGAACAAATGAAAAATTCAAATGAGCATAAAAATCTAAAAAATTTAAATCAAATCGAAATCAACGAAAAATTAGACGAAAATTTTTCTTCTAAACCTCTTGTGAAAAAACCTCGAGGTAGGCCAAGAAAAACTCTACTTACAAATTTAAAAATTATTCCCTCTCAAACAAAAAGAAAGAGAGGTAGACCAAGAAAACAAATATATGAAAATGAATTACCAGAAATAAATATGCAAGAAGGAAGCCGAACAAAAGTAAAATCAGATTCCGACTTTGATCCTGATTCTGATCCTGAATATTTGGACTATTTAAAAGAAATCCAAGCAAAAAATAAAAGAAATAAAAATGGCAAAAGACCTAAACAATTTATTTTACCTCAAGAGGAAAAAAGCGAAAATTATTTTTCTACTTCTGAAGACGAAGTAAGTGATATGAAACCTGAAGATGAAGAGAACTCTGAAAGCTCTTGTATTGAAGAAATTTTTGAAAATGAAAATATCGAAGACACTTTTTATGAACGAAATTCTGAAATAAACAAAAATCGACAAATAAAAACCAGGGAAAATGTTGAAAATGATAATAATTCAGAATTCGAAGAAAACCGTCCACCCCCAGAGCCCCCTCCAACCAAATCAAAATCTACCAGGCAAATTTTAATGAATAAAAATTTCGTTGAATGTCGCGATCAATTAACAATGCGAAAAGATAATTATGTATATTTTGTTACAACGAATGGAAATCCTCGAGAAAACGGATCAAAAAGTCTAGAAAAACGTGGAACCTTACCAAAATTCAAAAACTTACAGAAGGGAAAAGCGAAAGAAATTAAAAAAGGAAACTATTATCATCTTGCTCTTCCGATTGAAGGAGAAATTCAAGACAATTTATCTGAAACCTTGAATAATATAAAATTGTCAATTTATTCATTACACGAATTATCTCAAAAATTGAATTTACGATCAATTAGTATTTCAAAGACTTCAAAAATCAACCATATAGCTTGGGAAGAAATAAAATTAATATTTGATTTAGTTTTTGCAAATTCTCTAACGAAAATAATAGTTTGTAATGGCATAACGCAATATCCAACCAAAGAACAAAGATCACAATTAATTGAAGAAGCACACTCCTCAGCATTAGGAGGCCATAAAGGCGTCACAAAAACTTATAACCGAATTCGCCAAAAATTTTTTTGGGAAAATATGAAAGTCGATATTCAAAAGTATATTCAAGGCTGTTTACAATGCCAAATAAAAAAATTAGTTCGGGTTAAAACCAAAAATCCTATGGTTATTACTGATACACCCACTACTGCCTTCGAAAAAATATCAATGGATATTGTTGGTCCACTGCCAGAAACAAAGTCTGGAAATCTGTATATTCTTACTATACAAGATAATTTTACAAAATATTCTCTAGCAATATTTCTTCCCAATCATCAAGCGGGTGCTATAGTAGACGCGTTCGTAAAAAAGATTATTTGCATATTTGGATCGCCAAAAGGAGTACTGACGGATTAAGGCAGAGATTTTTTAAGCAATTTATTAAAAAGATTAGCAAAACTCTTTAGAATTAAACAATTTCGTACCACAGCTTTTCACCCTCAATCCAATGGATCACTTGAACGATCACATCATGTCCTAGGCGAATATCTCAAACAATTTGTAGCAAAACATTCAGAATGGGACGATTGGCTAGAATTAGCAATGTTTTCATATAACACAAGTGTACACGAAGCCACAAAATGTACGCCTTACGAATTGGTTTTTGGCAAATTAGCCCGTGAACCATCTAGTGCACCTCTATCACAAAATGAAAAATTGCAAACCTATGACGATTATTTGATCAATTTCAAAAAACAAACTAATAACCTTTTTAGTAAGACAAATGCAAGTTTTCATTCGAATCACCATTTTATTTTATTACTTAAAGAAAAATATAGAAATATTTGCATTTTTCTTCTTTTTTGGATTAAAAAAGACTTTTTCTGTCAAGAATAAATAAGCACTTCATAATTGGTGCCATCATAAATATAATTTCAGTTTTGAGTTTCTTCTATCAAGGGAACTTTTCTTGTTTCCCATCCTATTGGAAGAACAGTTTCTACAAATATTGAGTCTGTAAATGTAAACTGTGCGATGGCATTACAAAATTGTTAATGTAAAAATTGCTTTTCCAATAGAAATTAATGTGCAACAATAACAAATTGAATATTTACTATTCTTCATATGTTTCATGCACAAATAACTCTATTAATTTTACAAGAAAGATTAGAAAAACAATTAAAAGTACAAGAATTGTAGGAAAATCTATTACCCTGTTATTATGCGAAATTGTTTTTCTTATGATTATTTTATTCATTTAATAATATACCAATGAAATTGAAGTTTATGAAATTAATTTTTAGAAACATGTAAATGTAATAATAAGCAATAGCAATGCCATGTTTTGAAGAAATCAATTTTAGATTTAACCAAGTTTTTTCTCTTCAATGTACCAAGTTACAACGTCTATTAATTCATATATGTAATTAACGATCTTAATATTATTTTTAATCTCTATTAATATTATATATGTCAAATTCTTTTATTTATAATCAATAATTCATAAGGCTTTTTAGATTTTATTTTTACTAATGTATACATTTAACGATCGTAATTCTTGGAAATTACTCCTTAATATTTTATATCTAATCGATAAAATTTTACAATTTTTAATCTTCTTTTCATCAACAATCATCATGTTGTAAGTTTAAATAGTTATTATCAATCAAAGAAAATTTGCCAAATTACCTAATTACCACTATAACGTAAGGAATCAATGATTGTAATATTTCCAGAATTGTATCCTTTGTTATTACTATGCATTTATGTAAACCTCGTTATAAATTTTTAATTTGAAACAATAATTTAAAATGTTAATTCCTATGTATAAACGAAATTTTTTATGTTATGAATTGTTAAATTAAACTGAAAATATGTACATGATTGAGTAAGCATCCTGGATTAAAAATGTATTCTTCTACCGAAGTTTCGATCGCGGATCGTTAACTCCCCGCGTTCGAATTAAGGGGGGAGGTGTCACGTCCCGCGACTCTACCGCCACAAGTAACAAGCAGATTAAGAAACCAATAAAGGGATCAAGACAGCATTACAGCGAGTGTGATTTTATCGACGCAAGTTATAGACAAATCTACAGATCAATAGGATGATCAATACGAAATTACCATGTGTCGTTCTAATACCTACACATGATAACAAATCGACTGACCCAGAGAGAAAGTAAATGAAGCCCTACATTACCAACACACTACCGTCATAACATGCGAATTGTAATAGCATGTGACTGGTAATAACATGCGACTCGTCATAGCATGTTACTCGTCATACTTGACCTTTCAAAGTTCTATAAAAAGCGAAAGTTCCAAGAGAAGTCAGTCCAGTACCATCATCTTCACACCGCGAGTTCAGTTCAGTTAGTTAGTCAACGTCCGATTTCAACAATGTAACTAACGCGAGTCCAGTCCAGTGCCATCGAATCTATACCGCGAGTGCAATCCAGTCAGTCCAGCTTCTCCAGATTTCTACCGCTACTCAACCCGAATTCTAACTCGGCGCTGAGTTCAACGACATTAGAAAGTGAAGGGGAATCGCCTTCCAAATTCTCTGGAAACTGGGATCGAAGAATCAACTAGATCAACTGTCTAGATTACGAATTTACTATACAGCAGAAACTATCTGAAGATTACAAGTTACACTAAACTGACCACATTCACTTACTGGACTCAATTGATCATCAATCAATTCAAACTCAGGATAACTAAAAGGGTATTTCTAATTACGATTCTATATTTACATTTCCATGGTGCTTACCTGATATAATTTCAATTGTTAATAAATATATTTTATATACCTAACCCTTCTCAATCACTGACTATTCCTCATCCCTTAGAGAGGATCCTTCTGATCCTGACATAAAACGAGGAGATCTTTTAAGAAGAGAAATGTTACGTTTCTGACGTAACATACCCAATCTCTTTTTTTAATTATAATTAATTTTTATTATTTATATAATTATAAAATATTATTTTATAAATAAATTATAATTTATATGATTTCACACATATTTTGCTAAAATAAAATAAATTTGATAAAATCACGAAAGGATTTGACCTTGAGGCTAACTTGAGTGATTAAATAATCATTTTATTTTATTTGAAATTTTACACATATATCTTGTTAAAATAAAATAATTTTATCAAATCACGTAACAATATGTTTAAATTTTTTTTTAAATAAAATAAAATTGGGAAAAAATTTATTGGAAATGCTCGAAAGAATTTATTTATAATTTTTCGGAAAGTTTTGATTAAATTCTGCATAGAAAAGATTTATTTAAATTAACGAAAAAAATTTATTTAATATTTGCGAAAAATGTTTATTAAATATTGCACTAAGGAATATTTATTTAAAATTCACAAAAACAAAATTGATTTAAAATTTGCGAAAAATTTATTTGAAATTTTCGAAAAATTTTAATTAAATTTTGCATAAAAAAAAAATTTATTTAAATTCGTGTTACGATGAGGAATAGTCAGTGATTGAGAATGGTTAATGATATAAAATATATTTATTGACAATAAAATTATATTGAGTGAGCACCATGGAAATGGAAAATGAATTGAAATTTTGAAATACCTTTGTAATTACCCTGAGTTGCAATTTGTTTGATGATTGATTGAGTCCAGCAGAGCGAATGTGGCAACTTGAGTCTTCATTGTAATCTTTGTTATAGTTGTTGTTGGATAGGAAATTCGTAGTCCAGCCGGTTGATATAGTTGATTCTTTGATCCCAGTTTCAAAGAGAATTTGGAAGGCGATTCCCCTTGACTTTTAAAGTCGTTGAACTCAGCGTCGAATAATAATTGGTTTGTCTATCGGTAGAAATCTGGCGAAGCTGGACTAGACTGACTGGGTTGCACTCGCGGTATAGATTTGATGGCACTAGACTCGCGTTGGTTACATTGTAGAAATCGGACGTTGACTAACAAACTGAACTGACTTCCATTGGAACTTTTGCTTTTTATAGAACTTTGAGCAGAGATGAGTTGGGAGATTGCTAAAGTAATGTATTTAATTTCAAGTGATTTTCCGCAGCGCGCCCTATTGCGAAATGCTCTTGGGAACTAAAATGAAAGGTTCATGCTACTACTTGAAGGGTAAAACAGAGCTACTGTATATCACTTTTGTAGCGCCCCCAATTGCGTAATGCTTTTTCCGTGGCTTTTTCGAACTAAAATTAAAGGTCCCCACTGCTACAATAATATGTGGGAGCACACACAATGAAGCGCGTCATGTCAGTGTATCCCCACTAACTGGCTTCGATTTCACGCTGTCTGTTGTCGAGTTAAAATCAGAAATTGTATTTTTCTCGACTTCGTGCAAAGGAGGCGCGAAATAGACACAGAATCCAAAATTACGGAATATAATATTAAGAAAATTACACTTTTTTTCTATATACTTTGAAAAATATTGATCTGAAATAAGTATCTAAAAGACATTGTGAAATTTTTAGATGATTTAAATACTTGAAAAATAATTTTTTAATGAAATTTAAAGTCAATAAATGCTTAAAGATTCGAAACAAAATATTGATTTCAGCATTTTTTTTTTAAATTATGTAGAGAATATTTCATAATAAGATATCATTCAAGATAAGATACAAGTTTCAAAAATGAAGGGTTTGAACATTTTCGTAATAGGTAACATCTTTTGTATGAAAATTTCGATAAATTGCTGATTTAAGGTAGTTCATCCACAAAAATTTGACTTCAGGCAAAAATAGATAAATTTTTTTTCAAGAATAGCAATATTATTATTGAAGAGATCATTTGGAAGAAAAGAGATTAGTTTCCAAAAAAAAAAAAATTAAAACATAAACAAATAATGCATTTAACAAATTTTAGTTTTACCCGGACTTGTTTTCTTATCGCTTCGAGCCAAATTTTAAAAAATGATGTGATTCTGTGAAATCACGGATAATTTTTTTAAGAAAAAGGCTTTCTACAACTTAACCGTTTCCATTTTTTGGAAATTATAATAAATTCTTCAATGGCTGAAATCATTAAAAATAAATTTTCCAAAACAAAATTCTTGTAAAAAAATTACTGAATTTGGTAAAAACTTATTCATTTTAAAAAAATGGAAACGGCTAGGTTGTATTAGGTCTTTTGCCTGAAAAAACGATTCTTGATTTATTTGAATCACATCATTTTTTTTAAATTTGGTATGAAGCGATAAGAAAAAAAGTCGGGGTAAAAATAAAATTTGTTAAATTTATTTTTTCTAATGCTTCAAATATTTTTCTTGGAAATTAATCTCTTTTCTTTGAAATGATCTCTTCAATAATAATTTTTCTATATTTGGAAGCAAAATTATCTTTTTTTACCTAGGATCTAATTTTTGAAGATAAACTACGAAGACAGTACATAAATTATATCTGAATTCGCAATATGAATTTACACCTTAAATTTTTTTAAGTATGAAACATCTTATACATATGTAGTGTACATAATTTACATATGTAAATGAAGTGTTTGCTGATTTAAGAAAATACATGAATTATATGTGAATTTACACCTCAAACTTTTCTTGATATGAAGCTAAGTCGACAAACCTTTAATAAAAAATAAAATACATTGAATAAAATTTTTTGGAATTCAACATCTTTTACATGACAATTCGTATATATATATAAACTACCATCGGAAATTACAGATTGACCTGGAGTTTCAACTTTTGTCAAAGTGTTTTATTTTACAGAAAGATATTACAAAATAAATTTTAATTTAGATTTAGATTTCAAGAGGTTTTTTTCAGTATGCCTTCATAGTGATTTCTTAACCTAATCAAAATATTTTTAGAAATTCTTTCCTGGATTCTATCTTGAGGTTGAACAGAATTAAAAAAAGTCATGCAATTTTTATAATATGTAGCTTCTTCAAGAAGTTTTTAAAAATCGATGTATATCATATTTCAATAAATTTAGAAATTTTTATCAAAATATTGATAGTTTGGATTTTTTGAATTGTTCAAATGAATGTAGTACAATCATCATTTGAAATTTGATGATTTTTCATTACCATGTTTGATTCTAGAGCAGAATCTAGCAGAAAAATTCCAAAAAAATCTTAATTAGTTAGAAAAATACTATGAAAACTTACCTCTGAAATGAGACTACAGACTTTTCACAATGATCATTAATTTTAGAGTTATTAATATTATTAAGAAAGATCTAAATTTGATGTTTTTTAGATTCTCATCATATGAGAATTAAAGTTTTTGTTTTATGCGAAAAATCATTTTCGGAATTTTCGTCAAATCTTTACGTTTTGAGATCCCTTGAGTCAGAAAAAAACGGTTTTTACGAAAGTGTCTGTCTGTCTGTCTGTCTGTCTGTCCGTCTGCAGTAGTAATAGGTCAGATACTCAATAACTCTGGATAGAAAAAAATTGTCGGATTGAATTGAGCTTTGGCATATATTATCGCAGCTGAAAAAGTAAGGACAAGTTCGTTAACCAGCTACATCTGACAAAAATTGTCAAAATAGGAGCATTTTTTATGTTTTTGACAAAAACTTTATGAAAAAATCAAAAATTTTAAGACTGGTTTCTGATAATTCTCGTAAAGCTCTACTAATTATCCTCATAATATTTATGATATAGAAGTTTGAGACGTCTCAAACCCAAACTTGTGACGAATTGTGAGACGGGAAATTAAGAAAGAAATTCTCATAGTGACGAAAATTTATCCCTAGATCAGGTAACGAAAAAATACAATAAGAGCAATAAACAATACCTCTATATATCAAAAGACTTTGATACCTAACTTCGGGATAACACTTACACGCGTGCAACCCTTGGGACACGCGACAATATATTAACTTCGAGTTAAAAAAAAATGACCGCAAAAAACACACCTTATATTTTAACACTACATGTGCGAAGTCCGCGAAGATTGCATATGTGCATATGTGCTATAGGACGAAAATCGTCTCACAACTTCGGTCGGACCGCTTGAAGTCGAACTCAAAAGCAGGTAGCAGATCATGACAAAGGAAGCAATAAACTGTACGCGTGGCGTACTCCTAATTGAAAATTAATATTATCCCTCATTAGCCCATGAGATTGAAAATCGTTAAGTTTTCTTGCAAAACACATAATATGAGTGTCATGCATGAAATCATAAATATTTGAGAAAATCATGCGTCACTTGCATTCAGAAATATGGTTTTTCCATTAGAATTTCTGTATATGCATTTCTGGATTATTCAAATTATTTATCAAACAAGTAACTTTTTGAGATTGCGTTACTCTTTGTAAAAGAGTAACATTTCAAGCTCACGTGACTACGGAAGACATGGGGCAAGCCATCAGTGTTTTGCGAAGGGAACAAGTGTTGGAGCAAACACTAGTGGCATAAAACTGACTGCCGATATGATACGAGACATTTCCAAAACTCATGTAATAAATTGACTTCGTAGACGGTCGAAAAAAACTATGACGTCCTCCTATTCTTTAAAGTTTTAAATCTCCAGCTGATAGACAAAACCTTAACGAAGCGAAAGAATCGTATTAAAAAGTTCGCGTCGAATGGGAAGTTGGTTTTTTATTTAAAAAAAATATATAATTTTCGGGAATTTGAGGTCTATTTGAACGCTCAATTGCTCCGAGCTACAACGGCATTTCTGATTCGTAGTTTAGCATGGATGATAAAGCAAAGTTTCAACTTCATATTGCAGAAAAGTATGTCATGTAAATGTGCATAGAACTTGAGATTTTGCTCTTTTCGCAGTTGCATAAATTCGTCTAACTTGCCAGAAATAAAATTTTCTGAATGCCAGATATGAGACTAAAATCGTCTCACAACTTCTGTCGGACCGCTTGAAGTCGAACTCAAAAGCAGGTAGCAGATCATGACAATGGAAGCAATAAACTGTACGCGTGGCGTACTCCTAATTGAAAATTAATATTATCCCTCATTAGCCCATGAGATTGAAAATCGTTAAGTTTTATTGCAAAACACATAATATGAGTGTCATGCATGAAATCATAAATATTGGAGAAAATCATGCGTCACTTGCATTCAGAAATATGGTTTTTCCATTAGAATTTCTGTATATGCATTTCTGGATTATTCAAATTATTTATCAAACAAGTAACTTTTTGAGATTGCGTTACTCTTTGTAAAAGAGTAACATTTCAAGCTCACGTGACTACGGAAGACATGGGGCAAGCTATCAGTGTTTTGCGAAGGGAACAAGTGTTGGAGCAAACACTAGTGGCATAAAACTGACTGCCGATATGATACGAGACATTTCCAAAACTCATGTAATAAATTGACTTCGTAGACGGTCGAAAAAAACTATGACGTCCTCCTATTCTTTAAAGTTTTAAATCTCTAGCTGATAGAGAAAACCTTTACGAAGCGAAAGAATCGTATTAAAAAGTTCGCGTCGAATGGGAAGTTGGTTTTTTATTAAAAAAAATATATAATTTTCTGGAATTTGGGGTCTATTTGAACGCTCAATTGCTCCGAGCTACAATGGCATTTCTGATACGTAGTTTAGCATGGATGATAAAGCAAAGTTTCAACTTCATATTGCAGAAAAGTATGTCATGTAAATGTGCATAGAACTTGAGATTTTGCTCTTTTCGCCGTTGCATAAATTCGTCTAACTTGCCAGAAATCAAATTTTCTGAATGCCAGATATGAGACGAAAATCGTCTCACAACTTCTGTCGGACCGCTTGAAGTCGAACTCAAAAGCAGGTAGCAGATCATGACAATGGAAGCAATAAACTGTACGCGTGGCGTACTCCTAATTGAAAATTAATATTATCCCTCATTAGCCCATGAGATTGAAAATCGTTAAGTTTTATTGCAAAACACATAATATGAGAGTCATGCATGAAATCATAAATATTTGAGAAAATCATGCGTCACTTGCATTCAGAAATATGGTTTTTCCATTAGAATTTCTGTATATGCATTTCTGGATTATTCAAATTATTTATCAAACAAGTAACTTTTTGAGATTGCGTTACTCTTTGTAAAAGAGTAACATTTCAAGCTCACGTGACTACGGAAGACATGGGGCAAGCTATCAGTGTTTTGCGAAGGGAACAAGTGTTGGAGCAAACACTAGTGGCATAAAACTGACTGCCGATATGATACGAGACATTTCCAAAACTCATGTAATAAATTGACTTCGTAGACGGTCGAAAAAAACTATGACGTCCTCCTATTCTTTAAAGTTTTAAATCTCTAGCTGATAGAGAAAACCTTTACGAAGCGAAAGAATCGTATTAAAAAGTTCGCGTCGAATGGGAAGTTGGTTTTTTATTAAAAAAAAAAATATATAATTTTCTGGAATTTGGGGTCTATTTGAACGCTCAATTGCTCCGAGCTACAATGGCATTTCTGATACGTAGTTTAGCATGGATGATAAAGCAAAGTTTCAACTTCATATTGCAGAAAAGTATGTCATGTAAATGTGCATAGAACTTGAGATTTTGCTCTTTTCGCCGTTGCATAAATTCGTCTAACTTGCCAGAAATCAAATTTTCTGAATGCCAGATATGAGACGAAAATCGTCTCACAACTTCTGTCGGACCGCTTGAAGTCGAACTCAAAAGCAGGTAGCAGATCATGACAATGGAAGCAATAAACTGTACGCGTGGCGTACTCCTAATTGAAAATTAATATTATCCCTCATTAGCCCATGAGATTGAAAATCGTTAAGTTTTATTGCAAAACACATAATATGAGTGTCATGCATGAAATCATAAATATTTGAGAAAATCATGCGTCACTTGCATTCAGAAATATGGTTTTTCCATTAGAATTTCTGTATATGCATTTCTGGATTATTCAAATTATTTATCAAACAAGTAACTTTTTGAGATTGCGGTACTCTTTGTAAAAGAGTAACATTTCAAGCTCACGTGACTACGGAAGACATGGGGCAAGCCATCAGTGTTTTGCGAAGGGAACAAGTGTTGGAGCAAACACTAGTGGCATAAAACTGACTGCCGATATGATACGAGACATTTCCAAAACTCATGTAATAAATTGACTTCATAGACGGTCGAAAAAAACTATGACGTCCTCCTATTCTTTAAAGTTTTAAATCTCTAGCTGATAGAGAAAACCTTTACGAAGCGAAAGAATCGTATTAAAAAGTTCGCGTCGAATGGGAAGTTGGTTTTTTATTAAAAAAAAATATATAATTTTCTGGAATTTGGGGTCTATTTGAACGCTCAATTGCTCCGAGCTACAATGGCATTTCTGATACGTAGTTTAGCATGGATGATAAAGCAAAGTTTCAACTTCATATTGCAGAAAAGTATGTCATGTAAATGTGCATAGAACTTGAGATTTTGCTCTTTTCGCCGTTGCATAAATTCGTCTAACTTGCCAGAAATCAAATTTTCTGAATGCCAGATATGAGACGAAAATCGTCTCACAACTTCTGTCGGACCGCTTGAAGTCGAACTCAAAAGCAGGTAGCAGATCATGACAATGGAAGCAATAAACTGTACGCGTGGCGTACTCCTAATTGAAAATTAATATTATCCCTCATTAGCCCATGAGATTGAAAATCGTTAAGTTTTATTGCAAAACACATAATATGAGTGTCATGCATGAAATCATAAATATTTGAGAAAATCATGCGTCACTTGCATTCAGAAATATGGTTTTTCCATTAGAATTTCTGTATATGCATTTCTGGATTATTCAAATTATTTATCAAACAAGCAACTTTTTGATATTGCGATACTCTTTGTAAAAGAGTAACATTTCAAGCTCACGTGACTACGGAAGACATGGGGCAAGCCATCAGTGTTTTGCGAAGGGAACAAGTGTTGGAGCAAACACTAGTGGCATAAAACTGACTGCCGATATGATACGAGACATTTCCAAAACTCATGTAATAAATTGACTTCATAGACGGTCGAAAAAAACTATGACGTCCTCCTATTCCTTAAAGTTTTAAATCTCTAGCTGATAGAGAAAACCTTTACGAAGCGAAAGAATCGTATTAAGCAGTTCGCGTCGAATGGGAAGTTGGTTTTTTATTAAAGAAAAAATATAAAATTTTCTGGAATTTGTGGTCTATTTGAATGCTCAATTGCTCCGAGCTAAACGGCATTTCTGATTCGTAGTTTAGCATGGATGATAAAGCAAAGTTTCAACTTCATATTGCAGAAAAGTATGTCAAGTAAAAGTGCATAGAACTTGAGATTTTGCTCTTTTCGCAGTTGCATAAATTCGTCTAACTTGCCAGAAATCAAATTTTCTGAATGCCAGATATGAGACGAAAATCGTCTCACAACTTCTGTCGGACCGCTTGAAGTCGAACTCAAAAGCAGGTAGCAGAACATGACAATGGAAGCAATAAACTGTACGCGTGGCGTACTCCTAATTCAAAATTAATATTATCCCTCATTAGCCCATGAGATTGAAAATCGTTAAGTTTTCTTGCAAAACACACAATATGAGTGTCATGCATGAAATCATAAATATTTGAGAAAATCATGCGTCACTTGCATTCAGAAATATGGTTTTTCCATTAGAATTTCTGTATATGCATTTCTGGATTATTCAAATTATTTATCAAACAAGTAACTTTTTGAGATTGCGTTACTCTTTGTAAAAGAGTAACATTTCAAGCTCACGTGACTACGGAAGACATGGGGCAAGCCATCAGTGTTTTGCGAAGGGAACAAGTGTTGGAGCAAACACTAGTGGCATAAAACTGACTGCCGATATGATACGAGACATTTCCAAAACTCGTGCAATAAATTGCCTTCGTAGACGGTCGAAAAAAACTATGACGTCCTCCTATTCTTTAAAGTTTTAAATCTCCAGCTGATAGACAAAACCTTAACGAAGCGAAAGAATCGTATTAAAAAGTTCGCGTCGAATGGGAAGTTGGTTTTTTATTAAAAAAAAAATATATAATTTTCTGGAATTTGAGGTCTATTTGAACGCTCAATTGCTCCGAGCTACAATGGCATTTCTGATACGTAGTTTAGCATGGATGATAAAGCAAAGTTTCAACTTCATATTGCAGAAAAGTATGTCATGTAAATGTGCATAGAACTTGAGATTTTGCTCTTTTCGCCGTTGCATAAATTCGTCTAACTTGCCAGAAATCAAATTTTCTGAATGCCAGATATGAGACGAAAATCGTCTCACAACTTCTGTCGGACCGCTTGAAGTCGAACTCAAAAGCAGGTAGCAGATCATGACAATGGAAGCAATAAACTGTACGCGTGGCGTACTCCTAATTGAAAATTAATATTATCCCTCATTAGCCCATGAGATTGAAAATCGTTAAGTTTTATTGCAAAACACATAATATGAGTGTCATGCATGAAATCATAAATATTTGAGAAAATCATGCGTCACTTGCATTCAGAAATATGGTTTTTCCATTAGAATTTCTGTATATGCATTTCTGGATTATTCGAATTATTTAACAAACAAGCAACTTTTTGATATTGCGATACTCTTTGTAAAAGAGTAACATTTCAAGCTCACGTGACTACGGAAGACATGGGGCAAGCCATCAGTGTTTTGCGAAGGGAACAAGTGTTGGAGCAAACACTAGTGGCATAAAACTGACTGCCGATATGATACGAGACATTTCCAAAACTCATGTAATAAATTGACTTCATAGACGGTCGAAAAAAACTATGACGTCCTCCTATTCTTTAAAGTTTTAAATCTCTAGCTGATAGAGAAAACCTTTACGAAGCGAAAGAATCGTATTAAGCAGTTCGCGTAGAATGGGAAGTTGGTTTTTTATTAAAGAAAAAATATAAAATTTTCTGGAATTTGTGGTCTATTTGAATGCTCAATTGCTCCGAGCTAAACGGCATTTCTGATTCGTAGTTTAGCATGGATGATAAAGCAAAGTTTCAACTTCATATTGCAGAAAAGTATGTCAAGTAAAAGTGCATAGAACTTGAGATTTTGCTCTTTTCGCAGTTGCATAAATTCGTCTAACTTGCCAGAAATCAAATTTTCTGAATGCCAGATATGAGACGAAAATCGTCTCACAACTTCTGTCGGACCGCTTGAAGTCGAACTCAAAAGCAGGTAGCAGAACATGACAATGGAAGCAATAAACTGTACGCGTGGCGTACTCCTAATTGAAAATTAATATTATCCCTCATTAGCCCATGAGATTGAAAATCGTTAACTTTTCTTGCAAAACACACAATATGAGTGTCATGCATGAAATCATAAATATTTGAGAAAATCATGCGTCACTTGCATTCAGAAATATGGTTTTTCCATTAGAATTTCTGTATATGCATTTCTGGATTATTCAAATTATTTATCAAACAAGTAACTTTTTGAGATTGCGTTACTCTTTGTAAAAGAGTAACATTTCAAGCTCACGTGACTACGGAAGACATGGGGCAAGCCATCAGTGTTTTGCGAAGGGAACAAGTGTTGGAGCAAACACTAGTGGCATAAAACTGACTGCCGATATGATACGAGACATTTCCAAAACTCATGTAATAAATTGTCTTCGTAGACGGTCGAAAAAAACTATGACGTCCTCCTATTCTTTAAAGTTTTAAATCTCCAGCTGATAGACAAAACCTTAACGAAGCGAAAGAATCGTATTAAAAAGTTCGCGTCGAATGGGAAGTTGGTTTTTTATTAAAAAAAAAAATATATAATTTTCGGGAATTTGAGGTCTATTTGAACGTACAATTGCTCCGAGCTACAACGGCATTTCTGATTCGTAGTTTAGCATGGATGATAAAGCAAAGTTTCAACTTCATATTGCAGAAAAGTATGTCATGTAAATGTGCATAGAACTCGAGATTTTACTCTTTTCGCAGTTGCATAAATTCGTCTAACTTGCCAGAAATAAAATTTTCTGAATGCCAGATATGAGACTAAAATCGTCTCACAACTTCTGTCGGACCGCTTGAAGTCGAACTCAAAAGCAAGTAGTAGATCATGACAATGGAAGCAATAAACTGTACGCGTGGCGTACTCCTAATTGAAAATTAATATTATCCCTCATTAGCCCATGAGATTGAAAATCGTTAAGTTTTCTTGCAAAACACATAATATGAGTATCATGCATGAAATCATAAATATTTGGCTATAGTACATACTTATATCAGAAAAAATAGGTCATAGCAAAAAATACTTCAAGTTCAAGCATTAAATTTTAAATAATACTTAGATATTAATGAAAGATTACAATCCCTTTTGAGAAATTTAAGAAGAAAGTATGAATAGGACATATTTTCTCTATTTTAAGATGTATTATAGTCAAAATAGCATACGTGAAGAAAATGAAGACTCACAGATGGTTTATGTGCTGCTTTGTGGTATATACCTGTAACTACAATTTCATATACGAATGAGTGGAATAGGCCTAAAGGGGAAACCACTAAATAATAAAACGCACCAAGAAATACTCTACCTCATGGGTGGTGAGGAAATGAGTATATGAACTCCAAGCAATTGAATAGATTTTAATCGAATTTAATGACAATCAATTACGTGGACTAAAGAAAAATACAAAAAAAAATCTGCCCGCTTCGCGGGCACATTCTCATTGCGCGCTTCGCGCGCAGCTCGCAAGTTTGAGCGCGCCTAGGGCGCGCGATTTGATCGTCGCGCTGCGCGCTCCGTTCTTTCTGGACCTCGCGCTTCGCGCTCGGTCTTGTGCTCTTGGCATACGTTTAAGTTTATTTCTTATAATTTAATACTGAAGCTCAAACCAATTTAATGATATTAAAGATGATGTAAATTAGTCGTTTTCTCGAAGTCACTCTATTTCTTTTTGAATTTAAGTGAAACAGGAAATTCAATTTAACAATACAATTTACTTCTCGTATCATATCGGCAGTCAGTTTTATGCCACTAGTGTTTGCTCCAACACTTGTTCCCTTCGCAAAACACTGATGGCTTGCCCCATGTCTTCCGTAGTCACGTGAGCTTGAAATGTTACTCTTTTACAAAGAGTAACGCAATCTCAAAAAGTTACTTGTTTGATAAATAATTTGAATAATCCTGAAATGCATATACAGAAATTCTAATGGAAAAACCATATTTCTGAATGCAAGTGACGCATGATTTTCTCAAATATTTATGATTTCATGCATGGCACTCATATTATGTGTTTTGCAAGAAAACTTAACTATTTTCAATCTCATGGGCTAATGAGGGATAATATTAATTTTCAATTAGGAGTACGCCACGAGTACAGTTTATTGCATCCATTGTCATGATCTGCTACCTGCTTTTGAGTTCGACTTCAAGCGGTCCGACAGAAGTTGTGAGACGATTTTCGTCTCATATCTGGCATTCAGAAAATTTGATTTCTGGCAAGTTAGACGAATTTATGCAACTGCGAAAAGAGCAAAATCTCAAGTTCTATGCACTTTTACTTGACATACTTTTCTGCAATATGAAGTTGAAACATTGCTTTATCATCCATGCTAAACTACGAATCAGAAATGCCGTTGTAGCTCGGAGCAATTGTACGTTCAAATAGACCCCAAATTCCCGAAAATTATATATTTTTTTTTAATAAAAAACCAACTTCCCATTCGACGCGAACATTTTAATACGATTCTTTAGCTTCGTTAAGGTTTTGTCTATCAGCTGGACATTTAAAACTTTAACGAATAGGAGGACGTCATAGTTTCTTTCGACCGTCTACGAAGTCAATTTATTACATGTGTTTTGGAAATGTCTCGTATCATATCGGCAGTCAGTTTTATGCCACTAGTGTTTGCTCCAACACTTGTTCCCTTCGCAAAACACTGATGGCTTGCCCCATGTCTTCCGTAGTCACGTGAGCTTGAAATGTTACTCTTTTACAAAGAGTAACGCAATCTCAAAAAGTTACTTGTTTAATAAATAATTTGAATAATCCAGAAATGCATATACAGAAATTCTAATGGAAAAACCATATTTCTGGATGCAAGTGACGCATGATTTTCTCAAATATTTATGATTTCATGCATGACACTCATATTATGTGTTTTGCAAGAAAACTTAACGATTTTCAATCTCATGGGCTAATGAGGGATAATATTAATTTTAAATTAGGAGAACGCCACGCGTACAGATTATTGCATCCATTGTCATGATCTGCTACCTGCATTTGAGTTCGACTTCAAGCGGTCAGACAGAAGTTGTGAGACGATTTTCGTCTCATATCTGGCATTCAGAAAATTTGATTTCTGGCACGTTAGACGAATTTATGCAACTGCGAAAAGAGCAAAATCTCAAGTTCTATGCACTTTTACTTGACACACTTTTCTGCAATATGAAGTTGAAACATTGCTTTATCATCCATGCTAAACTACGAATCAGAAATGCCGTTGTAGCTCGGAGCAATTGTACGTTCAAATAGACCCCAAATTCCCGAAAATTATATATTTTTTTTTAATAAAAAACCAACTTCCCATTCGACGCGAACTTTTTAATACGATTCTTTCGCTTCGTTAAGGTTTTGTCTATCAGCTGGACATTTAAAACTTTAAAGAATAGGAGGACGTCATAGTTTCTTTCGACCGTCTACGAAGTCAATTTATTACATGTGTTTTGGAAATGTCTCGTATCATATCGGCAGTCAGTTTTATGCCACTAGTGTTTGCTCCAACACTTGTTCCCTTCGCAAAACACTGATGGCTTGCCCCATGTCTTCCGTAGTCACGTGAGCTTGAAATGTTACTCTTTTACAAAGAGTAACGCAATCTCAAAAAGTTACTTGTTTGATAAATAATTTGAATAATCCAGAAATGCATATACAGAAATTCTAATGGAAAAACCATATTTCTGGATGCAAGTGACGCATGATTTTCTCAAATATTTATGATTTCATGCATGACACTCATATTATGTGTTTTGCAAGAAAACTTAACGATTTTCAATCTCATGGGCTAATGAGGGATAATATTAATTTTCAATTAGGAGTACGCCACGCGTACAGTTTATTGCTTCCATTGTCATGATCTGCTACCTGCTTTTGAGTTCGACTTCAAGCGGTCCGACAGAAGTTGTGAGACGATTCGTCCTATAGCATATATGCACATATGCAATCTTCGCGGACTTCGCACAGGTAGGGTTAAAATATAAGGAGTGTTTTTTGCGGTAATTTTTATTTAACTCGAAGTCGAAATATTGTCGCGTGTCCCAAGGGTTGTACGCGTGTAAGTGTCATCCCGAAATTAGGTATAAAAGTCTTTTGATTTATAGAGGTATTGTTTATTGCTTCTATTGTATTTTTTCGCTACCTGATCTAGGGATAAATTTCCGTCTCTTATGAGAATCTTTCTTTATTTTTCGTCTCAAATTCGTCACAAGTTTGGGTTTGAGACGTCTCAAACTTCTATATCATATAATATTTTGCAATTAAAATAGAATTAAGAAAGTCACAGTATATTAAAACTTGAAAAAAGTCAATATCCATTTTCCAGTTAAATTATACGAGATACGAATAAAAGTTATGATAAAAAGTGGTTTACTACATAAAGATCTACAAGAGTAATAACTGTAAAGTGACATGACATGTCAAATCTACAGATCAATAGGATGATCAATATGAAATTACCATGTGTCATTATAATACCCACACATGATAACAAATCGACTGACCCAGAGAGAAAGTGAATGAAGCCTTACAATACCAACACACTACCGTCACGACATGCGACTTGTAATAGCATGTGACTTGTAATAACATGCGACTGGTCATAGCATGTTACTCGTCATACTTGACCTTTCAAAGTTCTATAAAAAGCGAAAGTTCCAAGAGAAGTCAGTCCAGTACCATCATCTCTACACCGCGAGTTCAGTTAGTTAATCAATGTCCGATTTCTACAATGTGACCAACGCGAGTCCAGTCCAGTGCCATCGAATCTATACCGCGAGTGCAATCCAGTCAGTCCAGCTTCTCCAGATTTCTACCGCTACTCAACCCGAATTCTAACTCGGCGCTGAGTTCAACGACATTAGAAAGTGAAGGGGAATCGCCTTCCAAATTCTCTGGAAACTGGGATCGAAGAATCAACTAGATCAACTGTCTAGATTACGAATTTACTATACAGCAGAAACTATCTGAAGATTACAAGTTACACTAAACTGACCACATTCGCTTACTGGACTCAATTGATCATCGATCAATTAAAACTCAGGATAACTAAAAGGGTATTTCTAATTTTGATTCTATTTTACATTTCCATGGTGCTTACCTGATAAAATTTCAATTGTCAATAAATATATTTTATATACCTAACCCTTTTCAATCACTGACTATTCCTCATCCCTTAGAGAGGATCCTTCTTATCCTGACATAAAACGAGGAGATCTTTTAAAAGAGAAATGTTACGTTTCTGACGTAACACTACTTACGATAAAAAACGCAAAAAAAGAGAGAAGGCAAACGTTTCGGCTACATATGCGGGGGCCCTATTCAGTGCCATAAATTAAAAGATTAATTTAAAATTTTCGTAAAAGATAAAAATGTAGAAGATAGTTAAAATAAGGATAATAATGAAACTCAAAAACTTATCTCATTGCTTGCAATTCAAAATGAAGAAGTCCAGTAAGCAACAACACGAAACTTAGTAATTTGTAAACAACAGGCCAGAATTTTTGTTTGTTTTTTTTCCTTTATAAAGAACGGATGACCATTTCTTCGACCGTTATATTATTATATAATATAGGTTTGGTTTCGTCGGTCTTAAGGTCAATAAAACAACCTTAAAGAAAAATTATTGAATCAATTTATATAAATAAAAATATTAATACTTCAATAAATTTTAAGGCTGAAATTATGAATATTAATCGAATTTGCCATGAAATTATTTAACATATGATTTTCAAGTTTGTGTTCTCAAGCTTTAGCACACTTTTCATTGGTGAATTTAATTCAATTTATCGTATCTTCGTCTCCCTATCCTACAGTTTGTGTTGCTTCATCGGATTGTACTTACACACCGTATTATAATGTATTTTTAAATTATTAAAGCCCTCAATCTTTGAGGCTTTAATTTTAATGACATTTTCAAGAATAAGACTGAATCTTCATGTGTGCTTTCGTTTATTTGTAATTTATGTAAGTCCTTATTTATTATATCAACACAACATAAAATAGTTCTCTTTGGAAAAAGAAATTTGATTGTAAATTGATTTGTTCAATTTTTAGTGACATATATATTCCTTGAAAAAGACTCGCAGTGAGGTTGAAACATAGGAGAATTTTTGACCAAACATAATGAAGGATTTTTTTATAGAATGTTGTTTTATTGACCGCAAGACCGATGAAACCAAACCTATATGATATAAAGATCTATAGAAGTTTGAACTGCAACATTTTTTCATAAGATGTATATTTTTCTTTTTAATTAAAAAAAAAAAATACCATTGAAAATACGAAATTCAATTTTTTAACTAAAATATGTGAAATACGAAAAAAACGTAAGAATGGAAAATTGTTCGTTTCAATAATATATACAAATATATTCAGATATAGTTTCTGGTAAAACGTATATTTTTCATTTTAATGTTAAAAAATACGATTAAAATTAAAAAATTCCATTATTTGAGCAAAACATGTGACAGACGAAAAAAACGTTGAGATGGAAAATTATTTGCCTAAATGAGATCTACAAATTCTCAGTAGGACATTTTTTGACAAGATGTATATTTTATGTTTTGGTTTAAAAAAAACACTATTGAAAATAAAAAATTCCATTTTTGAACCAAAATATGTGAGATAAAAAATAAGCGATAATACGAAAAATCGTTTCCTCAAAAAGAGTATATGAATTCTCTTCCTTTTTTAAATATTTGGAAGAAAATAGATTTTTTGTAATATTGTAAATTACTAGAAAGTTACAGAAATGTATACAGAAAATCGAGCGCGAAGCGCAAGTGTCATGATAAGAATGTGTTCTTTAAGGCTTTTTGAAAAAACCTTCAGAATACATAACATATTTTAAATGAAAATTTCAATATATAAGTATAAATAAAAGGTTTGATTATTCAAAAGTAAAATATATTATATCTAATATTTTATCGAACAGAACACTTTAAGATTTCATTGGCATGGGGACACACATTTTTAAAATTACACGACTTTTTATAACATGTTCAACTCCAGCATATAGAATCCAGAAAAGACTTTCTAAAAATATTTTAATTAGGTTAACAAATCACTATGAAGACATAATAAAAAAAATCTTTTAAAATTTCAATTTTTTTACATACTTATTAATTTCCTTCAAAGAGATCTAAATAAAAATTTCTTTTGTAATATCTTTCTATAAAATAAATCACTTTAACGAAAGTTGAAACTCCAGGTCAACCTGTAATTTCCAATGGTAATTTATATATATATATACAAATTGTCATGTAGAAGATGTAAATTCCAAAAAATGTTGCAGTTACAAAGCTTCAAAATTTTGTAATTAAAATTTTAATATAAAACTTTAAGCATTTATTGACCTTGAATTCCATTGGAACATTTGTTGTTTACTGTTCAAATCTTCCTCCGATTTCAGAAGAACAGACAAATTAAAAATTACAAAATATTTCATTAAAAAAATTGAACTCGTCCATATGATCTTGTCATATTGTAACAAGATTTGAACACTTCGGACAAAAATTTTTATGTAAAATTTAATATCGATGAATATTTACATATTCATATGAAGATATTAATGAACACATATTTTAGCTTTTTAATTTATCCACATCTGTTAGAAAATTTTTCCTTTCCATAGACCATTTCATTGTTTTAATGAAAAGTCTGTGCTTAGGCTACAAAAATGTGAGATGAAAATATTTCTAACATAAAATTGAAAATGTAAATTTTAAACTTGAATTTTATGTTTATCTCTTCTTAATAGAAAATATCTCTCTAACTAAAAAGTTTTCAAATGTACAAAGTTGATAAGAAGTATGGAAATTTGAATAGGAAAATATATATTGATTCAAATTTGGAACATTTATTGGTATCAAATTTTACTGAAAGTTTATTTTTGAAGTATTCAAATGCTTATAAAATTTCACACGATATTTCAGATTTTTATTTTAGGCAGATTTTTTCCAAAATATCGGAAAAAAAGTGTTGTTTCTTAAATAACACATTTCGTAAATTTGAAATTGTCGTCTGCTTCGCGCCTCTTTTGCAAGGTTTCGACAGAAATACACAATTCTCAATTCCGACTCGATAACCGAAAGCGTGAAATCTAAAAATAGCATTGCATGGAGGAAGCGAGGAGAATAAGGAGAAGTGGGACGAGCCGTTCTCACGTGCAAGAGCGACGAGGAAGGAACAAGGGCAGCGCGCCCCGCTGCCCCTCCAAAGAAATTCTGATCGTAAATCATTTCTGGATTTTCTAACTTTCATTATTTACCGACGCGCAAAGTACACCTTTTGCGCAAAGCGTTCAGAGGGCGCGTTTATCAGCCCACTTTTGTGAAATTCTCTTATTCCATTACTTTAGCAATCTCCCAACTCATCTCTGCTTTGAGAGGTCAACTATGACGAGTAACATGTTATGACCAGTCACATGTTATTACCAATCACATGCTATTACCAGTCGCATGTTATTACAAGTTACATGCTATTACAAGTTACATGTTGTGACTGTAGTGTGTGTGGTAAATGTGTGTGGTAAATGCATGTGGTAGTGCGTTGGTACTGTAGGGCTTCATTCACTTTTTCTCTGGCTCAGTCGATTTGTTATCATGTGTGGGTATTATAACGACACATGGTAATTTCATATTGATCATCCTATTGATCTGTAGATTTGTCTATAACCTGTGTCGATAAAATCTCACTCGCTGTAATGCTGTCTTGATCACTTCATTGATTTCTTAATCTGCTTGTTACTTGTGGCGGTAGAGTCGCGGGACGTGACATTCGGGAAAAAATTTATTTAAAAATTGCGAAGAAATTTTTAATTAGATATTGCATCGAAAATTTTTATTAATTTCTTGTCCATTTATTCAAATTTCTTTTATTGACACTAAACACTTTTTCACTTTTAATATAAGTCATGTTTTGTATTCATATTTATAAAACACTTATATTCGATTGAAGAAGGAATTTCTATATGTGGGTAAAATCTCTCTATTTTAAAAAAATATCTATATATCTTTCAAAGAAAATTTCATTAGAAAGTCAGGTATCATTTAATATATTATATTTTCTCTCCATTGTTGTTAGCTTTTTGTATTTCCCGGGCCGATGCCCTAAAAATAGTAAAAGGGTATGTTACGTCCTAGTTACTCACCTTTTACTATTATAATTAATTTTCCCCGTTTTTTGTTCGATTAGAAATCGGAAGGATTTCTTAATCGAAACAAGGGTTAGGGATAGCCAACAACAAATAAGTATTCAACAAATTCTACAATTATTAACCTTTATTATGATTTCTCAAAATTTTACACTACAGGGAATATTAGAGAGAGAGAGAGAGAGAGAGAGAGAGAGAGAGAGAGAGAGAGAGAGAGAGAGAGAGAGAGAGAGAGAGAGAGAGAGAGAGAGAGAGAGAGAGAGGGAGAGAGAGAGGGGGAGGGAGGGAGAGAGGGAGAGAGAGAGAGAGAGAGAGAGAGAGAGAGAGAGAGAGAGAGAGAGAGAGAGAGAGAGAGAGAGAGAGAGAGAGAGAGAGAGAGAGAGAGAGAGAGAGAGAGAGAGAGAGAGATTATGAGTAATACTCTGATATGGAGAACTGTGCTCTAATATTTCAATTGGAGCCTGCTGGTATTTAATCCTGGAACAATCATTGTGGAGGTTGCTACTTGGGAGCCACTTGAAATCCTTGTAGGAAATTTAACCACTCATAATCCAACACTGAACGAGGGTACCGATAACAGTCACTTGTAGGAACTTGACATATAAATTTGAGTTACTTCTACAGTGTTCAGGAGGGTAAACACTCGTGGTGACGGACTTGAAGAAGACTGACGGAAAACTGACGAAGAAGTGAAGAAGTACTTTTCGAGGGAGAGTTACGAAGTTTAAGATGGTCTGACGATAACTAAAAATTTGCGGATTTGCAGTCGCTTTTATTGGCAATTTTCTATCGATAGTTGTCCTTGTCGCCAATTTTTAATCGATACTGGTTTTGCCCTGGATGTTTTTACCAGCCTCTGGTTGATCCTTCCCCGACCTTAGCACGTGGCTAATTTTTTTGGCTTTTTGTATATTGAAGAAGAAGAAAGGGGGAGAATATGTTCGAATAATTATTTCCTTTGGTATTTCTCTCTCCCTATTACAATTTTACCACCGTACATTTTATTTCGTATAATTAATACCTTTCAAAACATATCGTTTATGCATGTTTTATTACGAATAAAATTATGATATTATAAATAAATAAATGTTAATGGTCTGTAACGTGGTAAATTACGTTAACTTTTTTTACCTCGACCGGCAACGACAGGATCGAGCCCAAGCCACCTTTTAATTAAAACTCAAAACTGTCAGGGATAGTCTGAGAGCTGCTCATAAAATTCTTTTATTTTTTTTATTGTTTTTCTGGCCGTTTTCTTTTTTTATTTGTTTCGTTGAAAAACCCCAGCTTGAAAGGCGCCGCCAAGGAGATCGCTGTGTTACCATCGCACGCAGAGGGGTTCACAGACAAGCTACAGAGGGCACCACCCAGCAGGCATGGCATCTGAAACGACCACGTGCTGCAGCCCATGGTTTCCAACACCGTCACACCGTTATAATTGTAATTAAAATAAAAATGGGCATGACGAGATGGAACAATTGGAAATTATATTATATATTGTATATTAGTCTTGTCTATTTGTAACTGCTGTGTTGTGCAGTACAAACTCAACGTAGTTTAAACGCACCCCTCTACGTTTTAAGCCAATGGGGCAAGCTGACCGATAGACCCTTCAGCTCATTGGTTGCCTGGCGCCGTCGTCCTCACAAGACGAGTCGCCTGCGCAAACCTGAGCTTCACGCGCGTGCGCTAGCCTTTCCAGCTGATGTAATAAAACTGCGCGACACCTTTGGCGCGGCTTTATTCTGTCGTTGCGATCCGAGTGGCAAACAGCCAAAGAGGAAAAATTATTCTTTTATCTCCTAATGGACGCCACCGGAGATTTTAACTTGGACGAAGTTAGGCGCGAGATCGCGGCCAGATCGTCGGTAAGTCTGTGAGACTCTATTCCGGGCTGTATTAAAATTCTTATTCTTTTTTTAACCATGGCTCTCAGGCTCTCTTAGAGCTCTGCCTCTTTTCTTGTACCACGAGCCATGTTGGCCACGATATTTTGATAATTTTTGTTGTCAGCTCTTTTGAATTTGTATCGAGCCTGGGCCTTGCCCGATAACTAAATAAATTGTAGCTTAGTTCTTATTTGCTTAATTTATTTTATTATTTTATTTGCACAAGAGCTTCTATGTTTAGGTTAAGATTCCTTTCCTAACCTAAAACCTTGCCTGATCCGGACTACCAAATCCATAATCACCCTAGCCGGAAACCCTGCTTGGCTTCGCCTTTTTTTTTAAATGCTAAGCTTTTATTTTCAGGGTCGTTGCTTTTATAAATATGGCGTCGAGAGACGCCAGGCGCTCATTATTTTAGCCGCCTTATTAACGCCGGTGACACCGAGGGTAATCCCGAATCCTCGGGTCTGCTTTGTTAAATGCTTTTTATTTCTGACGTTTCAGCGGAGGTCACCCGTTATAGGTCATAGGACGTGACAAATGTAATGAAAAAATTGAACTACGCATGCTCCTATAACCATACAGTGGAGCGTAACCTTTTTCTTATTCTTCTTCTTCTTCGTACAACGTTGGCACCATACTGACAAAGCCTTGTACATTTGAACTGCGCATGCTCTATTACAATATGCTACTACTACACAAGATCGATAAAATCAAAATGGGTAGAACTAGTCGCGAAATATCAAGTGCAATGGACGAGAATCATGATGAATACTAAATTAGATTGGAGTGTACGCATAAAAACTCGTATACGCACCGAAGCCACATAAAATAGAATACCTGCCAATGCACACAATTTGGGTAATAACGAGACTCGCGACAATACTCGCAGGACTGATCAGACCTCGGCTTCGTCTCGGCTTTGTCTCGGCTTTGTCTCGGCTTCGACCTCCTGCGAGCATTGTCGCTCGTCGTGTAATAACCCTCATTATGCGTCCAGGAACGTAATATACTTTTTCAAATTTTTTAAAAAATTTCTAAATAAAAACTAAAGTTTACAAATTTTCGAAACTTTCCGAAATTTACGGAATCTTACAAATTGAAAGAAAAAAATTTAATCAAACAAATTGTCTAAATTAAAGAATACTATACATTTTACAAAGTTTATGAAATTTTACAATCTTTTTCAAAATTTACAATATCTCTAAATTTTCAAAATCAAAGAAACTTTTACAAATTTTACGAAATCTTACAAATTTTCCGAATCAAACAAAACTACGATTTTTTCAAAATTTTTTAAAGGCGTATTTATACCTTTGGTTGGTTGGTCGATGACCGAACAACATATCGTTTTACTCATTCACACCTATTTTTCCAGAGTCGGGAAAACTTTCAGAAAAAGTTTGTAGTGGCAACACTGGCACCTTTTTGAAGGTTGGGTTATGTTATGTTGACTGAAAATTTTGATCATTGGGCATATCGTTCAGTGGGAATTTGGAGAGCATTTTAGGTAAGTAATCGTGACATTTATTAATAAAATCATGATAATAATAATTTATTATAACAATATTAGCACAGTTTGAGTATCCATTATTTGGTGATTGATATAGTATAAAAGATAATAGAGCATGATGCATAACCTATATGTCAAATTGACTATATTTATGATATATAAAATTTAAGTAACATAAATACTTTACTTAAAGCAAATTAAAATATGATTGAAACTTTAACGTGTATAATTATTATGATTGATGCACAGGATCTCGTGAAATGGATTGCTCCGACGATAGTTTGGACGAAGATATATTAGCACTTATGTTGATACGAAGACGGAGAAAAAGAAGGCGTGCGGAGAGAAGATTTCGGGTACACCCTCTTTGGAAAAGACGAAGAGAACAAGGTAAAAAATGAATTTTAAATTTCTTTATTAATCGGTTATCTAATAAAAATGTAATCCTTTCTCCTTTCACTCTATACTTTTTGTAAAATTTTTAATAAGAGCATTTGCAGTGCGTTCAACGTGTATACTTGTCATAACTGAAACTTCATTCCTCATCCCGGAAAAGATTTTTAAAATAAAATTCCGCATTTAAGGCTATGGATCAACCGGACTATATAATCAATTTTTCTTTGTAAACTTCATATCAAGTCAAAAATTTGTGAATTCAAAGATAAGGCAATGAGAAAGGTGTATTACCTCTTAGATTTTTATAATTATAAAAGAAAAAATTTCAGGATTTAAAAAATCGAAGAGTGGACAGACCGTTACACAGAGAGAAATTTTAGGTTTCACTGACCAAAGTTTTTTTGTTAAAATCGTCTTTACAAAAATGTTAAAGTTCTCATGACAACCATGGTAGTGGCTGTCATACATTGGAAAAGTGTTTACTTCAACTGCAAGGAACGTTACTGAGACCACGATTCTGGTACTTGAAATACCATAGCGCTGCGGTTATAGGAACCAAAGTCCATCGTAAAGCCGCGCATAGAGTTTAGTTAAAATGACTAAGTCTACGGACAGTAAATACCCAGCCAAAATTATTTTTGAGGTTATAGGTATGGTTCTCTTAGTTATCAAAATACAAATTCAATTTGATGAGAAAAAATAAAGTTTCACCGAAAAGATCTAAGAAAAATAATCCGGTATAATGATATTTATGATAACTTTCGTCGATTAAGTTAAAAAATTGTCACTTTTTTCATCACCATAAACTTTTTTTGACTGACTATAGTTTTGACAAAATACGACGAGACAGCAAAATTGGAACGCATTGCATTGTCCCCGAACAAAATCGTTTATCATTTAGAAAGAATTGTCAAACTATATTTATAATAGAATTATTTACCTGATAATGCTTGGCACGGTGAAATATAGTCCAGGAATCGAGAACGAGAATTGGCAGGATTCAACTTAGGCTGCATATCTTTCAATGAAAGTTATACTTGATTTGTCTAGCGCAACAGCGAACGCTGCGGTTGTAGTAACCAAAGGAGCTTGGCAGTACACATAAAGAAAATGTACGTGTACTAACCGTTGGGGTACGTATAAAGCTCATTCTAATCATCAACTTTGGTCACAACAACCGAATACACAAAAAAGTCCAAATTACTGTCATGATAACTATAAAAGTAGTAGCTTCTCTCAACTTTTTTGGTCAAGGCAACTATTGTACAAAAAATTTATGTGCTATGTGCACAGGAACCAAAGCCGATTTCTCTCAGTGTAGTGCTTCATCATTGATTTTACCAATTTTTGACTTGATATCTTACTTTGCATGGACAGAATTTTTCAGAGGAAAAATTGACCATATTGATTATATGGTCCGCTTCATAATGGACTAAACTGGTTAAATATCAGCACATTGTAAATACATAACATTACAAATTTAATTCCTCATTGAATTTCGTAATGTCATACTACGATATTACTAATATATTTATAATCATATATTATATTCATATATTTATTGTAGGAGCTCATGATAACCTTTACATGGAGATGTTCATGATTGACCCGGTTATGTTTAGAGCATATATACGAATGACGTGTGTCCAGCAAGAACACCTTCTTCTGCAGGTGGGTCCAAAGCTGATCAGTGCTCCAACGAGAGATGACGTCGTCACTCCGTCGCAAAAACTAATGGTCACGTTGAGGTATAGTGTGGATGTAATGAAACTATTATTAAATAACAATAAACGATTTTTTAATTATCAAGCTTATATTATAAATAAACACCTTTATTGAAAATGTGATTCTAAACCTTGTAGTATAAGGTTATTGTTTACAAATATTTATACATTTTGTCAGTATATCATTAATTTCATATTACATTTAATTACAAATTTAAATATTACTTTTAATCGTTTAGGTATCTTGCTACCGGGGGGAGAGTTTCATGTCTCTTCAAGGTCAGTTTCCTATTGGTGCAACTACAATTCATGGCTTTATTCCCGAGGTTTTAAGAGTTTTTTGGGATACGCTGCAACCTAGAGTATTAGAAATGCCAAAAACTTTTGATGATTGGAAAGAAATCATTGATGACTTTCATGAAAAATGGCAATTTCCTCATTGTTGGGGGGCACTGGACGGAAAACAAGTTGTTATGGAGGTAATGCTTTAATAGAACTAAATAAGCCGGAAGAAGGATTAACATAAAAAGGAACATACAATTCATGTTAATATATTTCCTTTTAAAAGACTGAACTTTTTCAAAAACTGCAAATTAAGAAGATAGCATCATGTATACTTTAAGTAACTAGAGCAATTAATTCTACTGAATAATTGTTATAATTAAATCTCATCGTAATACATTTATCGAGGATGAATGAAAATATTATTTATTTTTATTTTTATTTTTATTTTTATAGGCTCAGCCAAACAGTGGTTCTTCTAACTTCAACTACAAAAATCATCACAGTCTCAACTTGTTAGTTCTTTGTGATGCGAATTACAGGTTCATAGTAGTAGATGTCGGGGCAAAAGGTAGACAAAGCGATGGTGGTGTCCTTCGGAACAGTAACTTTGGCAAGAAACTGTTTGCTCGTTCCCATAATCTCCCTCATCCCTCGGAGTTGTATGAAGGAGGTCCACTAATACCTCAGGTATGTGTGTCAGACGAGGCTTTTCCTTTGGACTCGAATATGATGCGCCCGTTTCCAGGACGATCAACTGGACGAATGCCAAATGATCAAAGAATCTTCAACTATAGATTAAGCAGAGCACGACGGGCAATTGAAAATACTTTTGGTATTATGGTTTCTCAGTGGAGAATATTTCGCACACCTATAAAAGGAAATGTTAAGTTGATAAAAGGTCTTATACTGGGAGCTGTGTGTTTACACAACTATTTAAGATTTTCAGAACAAAATGCACCTGATGATATGCAATACTTCTGTCCACCATCCTTTGTGGATAGATCTGAAGATGGAAGAGAAGTGGACGGAGAATGGCGCCGTGATTTCAGAATGGATGCTTTTGCACAAATTCCTGCTGTTCGCATTGAAAATTTGTCCGCACTTCAAGTCAGAGAGGAACTAAAAAGGTACTTTCTGAATGAAGGCAGAGTTGACTGGCAACAAATGAGGGTGGATGAGGGTTTATTCTAGATTTTATACGATTAAATATATGTACATACATATTTGATTTTTAAATTTATTTCAATGTAACAAATTTTATTATGTTGAACTTGTGGCTTTAATTGAATAAATACCCGTATTACTGAATAAAGTTTTTAAAGTTATTTAATTGTTAACTAAACACATTCTGTCAATTTTGTAATTTTATTAATCAAGGGTATGTGATACTCAGCAATATAGCAAACTATTTGTTTCAAGTTTCTACATATTTGTATCAAGAATTTATAAAATTTGGTTTTCAAATTTTAGTAAATGGTAGAGAAGATAAAAGCGAACGCAGATTGACTACTTTTAGTTTAAAAATGAAACAAACTTCAATTTTAGCAAAATCTATCTGATAATTTATTCTTATTATCAAACCAAAAGTAGTCTATCTAAGTTCGATTTCAACTACTTTACCATTTACTAAATTTTTAATAAATAAACTTAATGTATTTTGGGTATAACATTTAGAAACTAGACAAAGTTGTTCACATGAACTTACTACTCTTCTCAAGTATCACATGCCCTCAAGTATCCCACACAAAACATTGGAAGGTATGAGTGGGTTTCTTTCGTTTTCGGATAATTGATAGCTTATTATAAGATTAATTCTTATGATTAGCTTTTGAGTATTTTAGACATGTCCAGATAAGATCGATTTCTTTAAATTAATTAGGGGTGGCAGTTTAGAAGTGTTGAAAAATAATTTGGACTGACAGTATACTTTTGAGTCTTGTGAAGATTATTTTCAGTTAGAATTTCTTTGAGCGTTTAACACGTTGACTACCATGGGGGTCACCGGTGACCGGACCTCGACTTGGCTACAGCGCTGTGGGGGCCAGTGGTGACCGGCATCGCATAATGAAAAATTCACGTTGGCGCCTTGGGCAAACCATGGAAAATGCGCCTGGCTATCAACGTGTTAAAACATGATCCGATTAGAGAACCTTCTTTGTAAAAGTTTGAGTCGATTTTCTGGGGTTGAAAAATTTGTTGAGGTTGAAGCTACATCTTGGAATCTTGCAAAAGTGGCTTCGTTTACTATTTTTAATCTAAAATTATTTTTAAAATTTATACGTCGACTATCAATACATAGCTGTTGTAGAAAATCTAAGAAATTACTTTTAAGGGTTCCTTCAAAATATTTTTCTTATGGAAGTAGGAGCTTTGGAAATTCTCTAAAAATGACTTCAAATGATTTGTTAGGCTGTCAAATTTTCTAACATGTTTATTGATTGCTGTAACAGTATTTAAGCATAGGGATCACATGTTATAATTTTTTGGCGTATGCTTCAAAAAGAACACTGGAGAATATGTAAGAATTAGATAGTTATTAAAAAGAATACCATAAAAAAAACCATAAAATAAAGAATATTTTTCTGACAAAAAACAATATTGGCAGAGCAAACTATGCCTTCAAAAGACAGTAGACTATCACAAATAATACGTGTAAAAATATTCCGTACAATCGGGAACGGTAACGTAATAGAATATTGAAATTTTCAAATTTTAACTACCCTACTAATATCAACTTTGAACTTTAATTTATTTTTAGACATATAGATGTGATACGACGCGAGAAAAGGCATGTGAGCGTTATGAGGCAACTCGGAATTACGATAAATTGTAATTATACATAACTTCAGATGGAAAGCAAGACAAGTTCTGAGAATACAGAAGAACCCAGGAAACAAGAAACGATTGGTTGAAATTTTCGCGAATTGCGTATCTTAAAATGTACGACTAAAGGCTTCTGAATGTGCAGTTTTATCTGAGAACGATTGCATCGAAATATTGTTGAATTGTGTTCAGGAATTTTCAATCGTATAAATTTGTTTCAATGATGTTCAATCGTAGTTTTACGATTAAGTGACACAGTCCACAAAATTTAAATCGTCCAGATACATTTTATGTATTGTTTATCTCAATCGTGAAATTACGATTAATATCAGTAAAACAAATTTATGTGATTCGAAGAAGCGTAAAAACAATTCAACCAACATTTTATCTAATTGTTCTGGAATAAAATTGCCGATTCAAAAACCTTACCGATTCAAATGTCCACAATGCAATTAAACGGAAAAATTTTGAATCTGCAATTTTAAAATACGCAATTCGAAGCAATTTTAGCCTACCGCTTTTTGTTTCCTGGGCAGCTTTTATTTTATCACCCACATAAAATATAAACCTCCATAAAATGCTAAGAACTCTTTCCTCGCGTCGTGTCACATGTGTATACTTTACCGCAGTAAAAATACTTTTATTATGTCCGCGTTTCTATCACAGCAAATTTTAAATTATAAGTAATAAACTATTCAAATTGTAGCAAAATTTGCATTCTTAAACATTTTTCAATGATTTTATAAAACAGTTAATAATGCAAGTTGTATTGATTGTATTGTCCATAAATGATGAATTCAAAATTAATCAGACGTTTCGGCTCATATTGGAGCCCTCATCAGTGATTTTTATTAAAATCTAAAAAATTTTTCATATGTATAAAAGTACTTTATGAGACTGGAAACCGTAACATGTTGAATGAGTGTAAAGGTTTTAATTTTTTGTTTGGAAAAATGCACAGAAAAGAAGAAGGAGATATGACCATTTAAATACGTTAAATTGTACAATAAAAATTTTAAGAATTTTATCTCACTATGTTAAATTTACAGTTATTATATTTTCAATGTATAATTTAACGTATAGATTTAATGAAATGGTCATATCTCCTTCTGATTTCTGTGCAATTTTTCAAACAAAAAATTTAAACCTTTACACTCATTCAACATGTTACGGTTTCCAGTCTCATGAAGTACTTTTATGCATATGAAAAATGTTAGGATTTTACCCCAAGAATATGTCAACAACCAACTTTCTCTGTATTTTTTAGATTTTAATAAAAACCACTGATGAGGGCTCCAATATGAGCCGAAACGTCTGATTAATATTGACTTCATCATTTATGGACCCTAAAGCCTATAATTTCCAAGAATATATCAATATTTTCTAGAACTTTGGACAATTTCTTAAACAATATTGACAATTTCTTGAACAAAAGTATTGAAAGTTATTAAAAGTAACAATAAAACTTATAACAAAAAATGCATTTCTTTTTGACAATTTGAAAAGTTTTATAAAATTTATAAACTTAAACGCACACACACACACACACATTTATGTTCCTAACAACTGAACGAGTTTTTGAGACCATACCTTCTTCTTAACATTTTTCTCATTTAATTTCTTATAGACGGTTTCTATAATATAATCTTTTTGAACTGAATACTTAAATCTATTAAAATTATTATTTTTAAATCATTAACCATAATTTGTTAAAAGTCTGCTTCTGTACGACTAGATTGCAATTCTCTGTGTTTTCTGGCAATATAGTTAGTAATATATCTTTGCATTGCTATTCTACCTACAGCCTCAGGAAAGCGTTCGATTTCTGTACCTAACCACAATCCCCATTGCTGCCAATGGTTCAGCTGAGGTACAGATTGTTTCGACATTTTATTTGTTATGTTTTGAAGTAGTACTTTTTCCAACGGGTCAAGCGGTTTACTCTTTTTGGCTGTAATAATGATTAATATCAACGACAGAAATGGTTTTATTGTGTGTATGAAAAGTACAACAGTTTTTTAGCTCAAAGCATTTCAGATGACTGTAAAAATATTAAACTTTCTGTTTCATGTCAAAGTGAAAGATGTGGTAATATGATACAAGTTTATGGAACTTCAATTACGAATGAAAATACACTTTTAAAGTGAGGCAATGTGGTTTTAAAAGTGAACAGTAAATTAACATACTTGGCACTGGCGATTCGTGTAAGGTACTCTTCTCACAGCCTAAATCATACAGCTCAGATTCTCCTTCATTTTCAATGTTTGTATTTCTAATTTCTGCTGAGGATTTAACCGGTTTGGGTGGCGGGACATTGGAAATTGTGCTACAATCAAAAAACGTTATTACTTTGTGCATTTCAAAAATTATATTATGATGCATGAAAGTAAAATAGGTTGACGTCAAGGAATCAAGATTTTATACTTGCATTTCTGGTCTTAATATGTCCTTCAGAAATGTTAGATATGGTGCAAACACCCACGGTTTTCTTCTCTTACTCGCAGATCCACTGGGTTGTACTACGTTTCGTCGAATTAAGGCACTTTTGAGACTTTGAAACTGTTTTCTGGCTACTGGAGGAGTCCATCCTACAAATTTAATAACTAATTCCTATAAAATTGTACTAACAAACTGCAAAAAACTTTACTCAAAGCAAATTGAAAACGTTTATATTTATAAATTATTAATTCAGGTTTAATTTCAATATTTACCAGGGAATTTACCAGCAACCTTCAGCCATGCCGTGCTTACAGCATATTGGTTTCGTTGCTCGACAGGCAAGGTATGATTCCATAAGCATGGATTTTCTCTAACTAACTCTATCAGTTTAATCAAATTGTTCTCACTGGCATATGCAATGCCATCTTCGTTAAGTTCTATGTCTATGTCATAAATTTCTGATACATTCAAGGAAGTCCCTGTTTCATTGAAATCTAAAGAAGTAGTATCATTTTTCTTAGTGCTTTGCTTACGGCAAAAATCTATTGCATTTTTGGTTTTGTCATCCTGCTTCTTTTCACGCGGGACAGAATTTGCGTTCTTATTTCGCGATGAAGTGATCGCCGATATAACCTTTGGCGGTATTTCACTTACATTTTTTGTCAACGGACTTTTCAAAATATGTGGAGACGCGTTTGTCGCAACCTGCAATACAAATAAAAAAATTTCTCAAAATATTAATGCAAATAAAAGCAATAATTCACTAGGGAAGTAACATCCCTAGCGGAACCGGTCTAATGAACGGTCCGCGAATTCGCTCACAAATCGCTGATCGTCCACTTACCTCGTAATAATCTGAATAACAAGAGCACAAAAAAACTTAAAATGTTCCGATTATGAATAATAATGAATTATAATATATAAATTAATTCATAATAAATGAATTTTTAATTTCTTTCAAAAATCCTTCAGGAAAACCTCGAGTAAATACACGTGGGTTTATTCGTGTAAATCCTGGAGTGAATTTTGGAATAAATTCCTCGTATATTTATGCGTGTATTTACTTGTGAATAATTCATTTATTTACTCGAGGTTTTCTTCAAGGAATTTTTCAATGGAATACAATCGTATCGGTGACTTTTATACATTCACAAATGCACTAACCTCTTCGTACTCATCTAAATATTCCACTGAAAGATCTTCATCTAAAAAGTTGATCTCCTTTCTGGATGTGAAATCTTTAATAGTAATTATATTACCAACTACTACAAGATTCTCCGGATCATCAATGCATTCAAAGCACTTGTGGTTGTAAGCAGAACCTACGTCATCTATTTTCTCTGCGCAAATCTCGCAATATAAATATTCTAAAACCTATAACGTATAGAAAAAAATATCTACAATTGGATAATATACAAATAGCGTAAAAATTACATTCGAAATTTTTTTATTTATTCTATATCCACAAAAAAAAGTATTTATTATGGAAGCTTTCAATTCACGAGTTTATAAATTATTTAAGATAGAAAATTAAAAATTCCAAGGCTTTTAACTTTTGTATATAGTATAAAAAATTACTGTAATTTCTAGATAAATTGACTAAAAATTATAACTTTTGACATTTTAGATCATAAGAGGAGAACCTAAGAAACTTAAAAATGTAGTTCATTTAATTTAATTTCGTTCCAATTTTAATACACTTTTATCAGGCATTAAATCCGACGGTCCTTTCCTAGTTAACAGTAAAGTGAAGAAACTCACCCCAGAGTACTCGTAATCCATTTCGAAGCTGAAAATAAAAAACTTGTTATATTTCAACAGTAAATTTATCAACTATTGATTAATGTGTTAACTATTTATGTTACTTAAATTTTATATATCATAAATATAGTCAATTCGACATATAGGTTATGCATCATGCTCTATTATCTTTTATACTATATCAATCACCAAATAATGGATACTCAAACTGTACTAATATTGTTATAATAAATTATTATTATGATGATTTTATTAATAAATGTCACGATTACTTACCTAAAATGCTCTCCAAATTCCCACTGAACGATATGCCCGATGATCAAAATTTTCAGTCAACATAACATAACCCAACTTTCAAAAAGGTGCCAGTGTTGCATCTCCAGTGCAGTCTTTAAAACTTTCTATATATCATATTTTTACTTTTACAATGCAAATGCATTAAACAATTCACTTTTAATAGCAATAACGTACCTTTTACAACTATAGATATCATTAAATATTTACTTTGCACTTTTGAATATATATTTAACATTTTAAATTTCCCGCCACTACAAACTTTTTCTGAAAGTTTTCCCGACTCCGGAAAAATAGGTGTGAATGAGTAAAACGATATGTTGTTCGGTCATCGACCAACCAACCAAAGGTATAAATACGCCTTAAATCTCACGAAATTCTTTAAATTTTGGAACATTTACAAATTTTACAAATTTAACATACTTTTACAAAATTTCCCACACTTTTTAATTTGATCCAATTGTACAAATTTTCGAGCTTTACAAATTCTTAAAATTCTTCTGAATCAATTAAAAATTTACAACTTTTCCAAACTTAACAAAATTTTACAAAATTATCTAAATCTATCAAAATTTTACAAATTTTACAATTTTTACAAAATTTAATAGAAAAAATCTTTACAAACTACGAATTTTCAAATTTTTCTGGATTAAAGAAACTTAACAAATTTCACAAATTCTACAAATTTTTAAGAATGTTATAAATTTTACAAATTTTTAAGCTTTCTAAATCAGTCAAAATGAAAAATGACAACACTGAACAAACTATTGATCGCAATGATTACTGCCAGATAAATACCCCTATTAAACTAAAAAAGATCAAATCTACATTAAAACAGTGTATAAACACCAGTCTGGGTCCAGATAAAATCCCGAACATATTCCTGAAAAACCTCCCAGAAAATGGTTTAACTTACCTCCTCAAAATCTACAATTTGATTTGGAAATCTGGAGTCTTCCCGGCAAAATAGAGTGAAGCCATTGTGATTCCAATTCCAAAACCAGGGAAAGACAAACGCAAACCTGACAACTATAGACCCATAGCTCTAACATGCTCAATGTGCAAATTAATGGAGAAGATAGTAAATAAAAGACTGAGATGGTACCTTGTAAGTAAAAACTTCTTCGACCCAAACCAAAGTGGCCTCAGACAGAATAGAAGCACTTTGGACCCCGTAATAAACCTGGAGACCAACAACTGTGAAGCACTTATACAAAATCAACATCTCCTCACCGTTTGCCTCGACATAGAAAAAGCTTACTATTTCTAATAGCCTTTAATGATATTGACAAATGTTTCACCAACCCAGTTAAAAGCAGTAAATTCGCTGATGATATCAGCATGTATTGCGAAGGTAAAGATCTTGAAACAACAGAACAACTAATGCAGGAAAGTCTTAATGCCCTCCAAAAATGATCTGAAACTACAGGATTCAAATTGTCTCCTACGAAAACAAAGTGCATACTCTTCTCTAGAGGAGGAAAACAATCCCAAAGGCTCGAACTCTATCTAAACGAGCAAGAATTACCGGTCACTCAAACAGTCAAAATTCTGGGACTGACTCTGGATGACAAACTCACATGGAAACCCCACATAAACCAATTGAAGGACGACTGTAAACGCAGAGTAAATATTATCAAAACTCTTGCCAAAAGAAATTGGGGAGCGGACCAGCAATTTCTTATCCGTACATACAATGCCCTAGTAAGACCCAAATTGGACTACGGATCGATTGTTTACAATTCTGCCAAACTACAGACCTTAAAAAAACTATCGCCGATTCACAACGCAGGATTGAAGTTAGCATTAGGGGCTTTTTGTTCCAGTCCAGTCAGCAGTATTCTCGCCGAGACGAACGAAAACCCCCTGGACATAAAAAGAATACAACTGAGCCTGGTCACCATCACCAAACTAGCATCGACCCCGGAAAATCCGGCCCACGATTCCACTTTCAAAGGAAATTATTTAGAGCAATATCTAAAACGCCCAAACTACCTACATCCTCTCTAATTCAGAAAGGACCAACTACTGAAAGAATTAAACTTGAGGTTACCAAAAATAGCCTTAAGAAGACCCCATATATTCCCCATGGGAAATTCCCATCGCTGATATAAACCTGGAGCTTCAAAAACTACCAAAGAATCAATCAAAACATATTGAATACAGAGCTGCCCTAGAGGATATCACCAATAAATTTTCTAACTATAGATCAATATTCACTGATGGTTCAAAATCGGAGACTGGAACGGGATGCAGTATAGTCGCATCAGAAAATGAGTTACAATACAAATTACCAGACGAATACCCAATATTCAGGAGTGAAACCTATGCAATCATGACATCAATGAAATACATTGAGAAATCAAGATGGAATAAATTCGTAATCTTCTCTGACTCCTTGAGTGGCATCAAAGCGATCATAAACACGACAAAATTCGATTACATTACCCAAAGTATACAAGAATCACTTAAAAACTTAAAAGATATTGGGAATGAAATTACATTCTTCTGGATCCCTTCGCATATAGGGATCGAAGGAAATGAAAAAGCGGACGCCCTGGCAAACCTAATAGAACTGTAAAAGACTAAGAGAATAACTGGACACCCGGTATTAGTATCATCTATCCTTTTACTCTCTTCGTCTTACACACGGCCCTTATAGGGACCAAATCATATATATACCGCGTAAAAAAACACGAGAGTCAGTCAAGATCTGGGAGTTTGGTTCTTAGCAGAACTAGCCCCAAACTACTTAAACTAAAATTTAGATTTTCCAAATTTGTAAGTTTTCAAGCATAAGCAACTGTTATATTTCCAATCTGCAACAATAATAAAATTCTAAAAGTGAGTACAATTTTTCTCTTATAATTTCATAACCATCGCAACCCAACTTCAAATTTTAATTCCTCAAAATTCAATATTAACTGAAAACATAATTTCAAGTTTACAAAACTGAATTTAAACGAATTTTCCAATTTTTATTCTTAGAGGATTTAAGCTGTTCATTTGCGATCCAATCTTTCTAAATGTTTATTCGAACCAAACGCTCAACATTCATCAGTTTGGTGTAGGTTCGAATCTTTAAAATTGTTTATTCAAGTGAATTATTTAAATCGTTAATTTTAATTGTTTATTTAAAATATAGATCTGTCTCATCTAAATGTTTATTCGAACCAAACGGTCAACATTCATCAGTTTGGTGTAGGTTCGAATCTTTAAAATTGTTTATTGAAGTGAATTACTGAAATTGTTAATTTTAATTGTTTATTTAAAATATAGATCTGTCTCATCTAAATGTTTATTCGAACCAAACGGTCAACATTCATCAGTTTGGTGTAGGTTCGAATCTTTAAAATTGTTTATTGAAGTGAATTACTGAATTTGTCAATATTAATTGTTTATTTAAAATATAGATCTGTCTCATCTAAATGTTTATTCGAACCAAACGCTCAACACCCATCAGTTTGGTGTAAGTTCGAATCTTTAAAATTGTTTATTGAAGTGAATTACTGAAATTGTTAATTTTAATTGTTTATTTAAAATATAGAACTGTCTCATCTAAATGTTTATTCGAACCAAACGCTCAACATTCATCAGTTTGGTGTAGGTTCGAATCTTTAAAATTGTTTATTGAAGTGAATTACTGAAATTGTTAATTTTAATTGTTTATTTAAAATATAGATCTGTCTCATCTAAATGTTTATTCGAACCAAACGCTCAACATTTATCAGTTTGGTGTAGGTTCGAATCTTTAAAATTGTTTATTGAAGTGAATTACTGAAATTGTTAATTTTAATTGTTTATTTAAAATATAGATCTGTCTCATCTAAATGTTTATTCGAACCAAACGCTCAACATTCATCAGTTTGGTGTAGGTTCGAATCTTTAAAATTGTTTATTGAAGTGAATTACTGAATTTGTCGATATTAATTGTTTATTTAAAATATAGATCTGTCTCATCTAAATGTTTATTCGAACCAAACGCTCAACATTTATCAGTTTGGTGTAGGTTCGAATCTTTAAAATTGTTTATTGAAGTGAATTACTGAAATTGTTAATTTTAATTGTTTATTTAAAATATAGAACTGTCTCATCTAAATGTTTATTCGAACCAAACGCTCAACATTCATCAGTTTGGTGTAGGTTCGAATCTTTAAAATTGTTTATTGAAGTGAATTACTGAAATTGTTAATTTTAATTGTTTATTTAAAATATAGATCTGTCTCATCTAAATGTTTATTCGAACCAAACGCTCAAAATTCATCAGTTTGGTGTAGGTTCTGAAACATTTCGACCTTTACGAAAATTAATTCATCAATTTTTAAACCTTTATAATTCTATTTCTGCCCGATTTGGCCGAAAGCTTCGCTCATCAAGTAGGGGTTAAATTTTAAATTAGCAATTTTTAATTACATCGATTTTCTGGATTTTTTTGGATCAGCAATTTCGCCCTATTTTGGGTCAAAATTGTCCATTTATCGTCTACGTGTGGGTCACACGAAGGGTGAAAATTTCGCGAATTTTTATTCTTTATTTGAAGAGTAAGAACGCCAAAGAAACTCACGATTTTCAGTATTTCGGAAGGAGAAAAAGTAAGACGGAGGAATCGTCCAAACGTCGCCCGTAGTTTATAGGTTTCGTACCTAGAATTCATAACAAAATTTCAATCAATATTTGCCGCGTGACTTCGCCCAGTAGCGATTTTACAACACGTTTTAATTTTGGGAATTCCCCATGTCTGAAAATAAAGGTTTTCGACCAGTGGTTTATTTTTGTAGCATATGCGATCTTCCCAAGTTCTCTCTTTTTTTTTTGTTAAGCTAACTCCTCCCTTCAATTTTTAATAGATTTAAATAAATACAGGCATCAGGCGTGGACAGGGCACTGTGAAATTTGTGACACAGGCCTGGCACTTTTCATCATTTGCCTCCACCCAAAGAAATACTCAAAATTTATATTTGACGCGTGCAACTTGCCAGGATTCACTCATTAGGAAAGAAATAAAACATAAGAAAAGGAGTTACCAACCAAGTGAAGCTCCCCGTGGGGATTCGACACTTGCGTGGCGAGGATATGGAGAGGAAATTTTTTTAAGGTGAAGCTCTCCGTGGGGATTCGACACCCAAATTTTCCTGGAATTGTTATTTATTTAATGAGGAATGCCACGTTCGATGTGTCCCTCGATATGAGAGTTCACACTACTAATGGCACGAGTTGAGCTAACCAAGTCGCGTCTATTTCATAACACCCCTAAAATTCAGAGTAATTTGGCTCCCATAAGTTTCAAAAAAAAAGGAATAAATTTTAAACCACTGATCCCTAACTAAGGGGGGACAGGAATCATATATTCGACCGAGTTCTCAAGAGACAGGTACTGTGATGCTAAAATGCACAGTGCCTGTTCCGAGCCTCGATCTATTTTCACGTCAATGTTTCGCACAGGGCGATAAGTCCTCACCTTTATCAGGCTCGCAACCGGACTGATTTTCGAGGATGTGCAATCAAGCACATCGCCTCGGATTTCCACCTCTCAATTAATTTCCCCCCTTAATTAACTTGCGCGCGCCTGAATTAGCGACCGCGATCATGTCCAATTAAATTAATAAATTAAGAGTTTTTTACACGGTCTTTTCCCCCTTTTCGCGACCGTTTTGAGGTTGGAAATCGGTATCACAAGGAAGATAATATTCTTGTGATTATAATGATGTTTATCAATTTGCAAAAAGTCGCATATTTTGTCCCGTGAGAGAGTTTAAAAATTGATGTGCGCACAAAAGTGAAAGCGCATCGCACGACGATAACGAGAAAGCCTTTCCCCCATCTCACCTGCCGCTGGCGCGTGTTACCTGCGTAGGCGCGTACTCCTATTGGACAGCAGAATCGGAAGGTGTGGGCTTTAAATAAAGATTAAAAAAAAATAAATAAAATTCCAAAAAGAAATATCGGATGTGTCGTTTATAGATAAAGATGAGTTTTAAGCTCCAAATATACCAAAACCATTAAAATGAAACCGTATAATAATGACCAGTGGTCTGAAGTGAGCCTTTACCATGTCAAACACCCATATTAATTCATTATAATTTTAAGTTATATCAGAAACTGTATTCCCTTATGATGTTTAATATTTACAGTATTCACCATATAATAATTATTGTATTTATTTATGGTAATCATATCTGTGTGCTCATTTATTTTTATTTATTATTTGCGTCCATTAACATGACGAAATTGTGTTTCATACCATCTATTTATTTATCTGTTCGTCTGTTTATTTATTCTTTTAATTATTTTATTATTATTTAGTACATTATTATTTTATGACGAAGTTGTCTTTTAATGCTATCCATTTATTTATCTGTTCGTCTGTTTATTTATTCTTTTAGTTATTTTATTCATTTATTAATTCAAATTCTTATTCATGCAAAAGAATAAATGATCCTGTGATAAATAATTAAAAAAAAATGAAATAACTGTGTGGGACGCCCATCCATCCAGCGAACCATGCCACACGCTGCTGGATCTGAGTAATCGGTCGGGTAGCAGCAACCACAGGTTAGTGTGGCGCTCGCTGAGGATACGAGCAAAAATGTCTGTGAAAAGTAGACAGCCTCGTTCTTGCCATACTCACTTCCGGTTTGGAAGTAAATCCCTTATTACTCGACAAATACTTAACGAGACATCGCAATTCTTTCGTGCGAGTCTCGTGGGAACCTACTTATTCTAAAAGTAATCCTAATTTAGTGGATTGCTTCCTCTTTTCGTCGCAAAAAGGCGGATACTGGAGGCTGGGCCGTCTCAGTTCGAATCTTTAAAATTGTTTATTCAAGTGAATTACTGAAATTGTTAATTTTAATTGTTTATTTAAAATATAGATCTATCTCATCTAAATGTTTATTCGAACCAAACGCTCAACACCCATCAGTTTGGTGTAGGTTTGAATCGTTCACTCAATTTTTTTTATTCACGTCGGTAATTCTAACGGTTAATTTTTATTTAACAATCGACTCTAACGTTGGGAGTCAATCAAGACAGCTTTCAATACGTTCACATACCACCTTTCAATGTGGAACCTTAGGTTGTCTTGGATTGGCGAATGTATGCATTTTTGTAAGCGATTTTAGGAAGGTAATCGTAATATAAGTTTTATGTAATTGTTTGAGGTTTTCTCTATCTTTCGTTAACGGCTTCGATTTCGGTCTATGAGTTTCGCGCATCGCATCATCAAGGTCTGGATTCCTAGGTTATAGCGCGTGGGCGTTGACCTAAAATAAGGGATCAACACTCGTTGATCACTATTGAAATTATATTTTGCATGCTGCGTTTTCGGACGTAACATAGTAAAAATTTTTGGAGGCCCCGGGGGGATACTTGACTACAGATGATTGTGAAGGGTTGCGAATCATAACGAAGTCTTCTCCACGTCTTTTGTTAATAAATTTTATGTAATAAATTACATAAGTAGTTTTATTACTTATGAAATAAAATTGGAAATTTAGAATGAAATTTCAAAGATTTGGAAAAGGAAAATAAAAACCTGATAAAGACAAATGAAATTTAACAAAAGTAATAGACGAATTTAAAGAAAATATTTAAAAATTGCTGAAAATCTAAAGAAAATAATAAAGTCGTTGGAAATTTCAAAATCTTGATCTGACAAATACCAAATGTAATTTAATTGCGTAATTTTTTAAAAATATTTTGCCAATTTCAATCTTTTTTCGAATTTTTAATTTAAATAAGGTATACGAAAAATTTAAGAATGACGCATAGCCTAACTAAAAAGGTTTTCCTTCAGTTATGAGTCAATTAGAAAAATTTTTTTTTCAGAAAACAGAGAAGCAAAATTTGTTTTTCCAAAGCAGGTGTTGGAATAAAACTAGCTCTTGACAAAGCTTTAAAAATTTTCCTTTTTATAGAAATTTTGTTTTCACAACTCGCCTAATCTATTCTTCTCTACATTATTAGAAATTTCAGGAAACTTACAGAATTTTTGTATTACAAGGGTGATTTGAAATTGTTGATGATATTTAAGGTGTTTCTGAGTGAAGATATTTTAAAGTTGCAAAACAATGTACTGAGTTTCTGAAATGTTTATTGATGTTATGAGGCTCAATTGAATTTTCATAAAATGCCTCTTAATAAAAACTACCAAATTACAGGAGAACTTTCTAAAATTTATGATAAAATTACAAAACTGAAACAAAATTTTCAGTAACATGTAATTGTACGAAACTTCGGGTAACCAAAGCGTTAACTTGTTGCAATCTTGAGAATTTCCCGATACAAGTATTAGAATAAAACGACACTTTGTAAGAGAAAATTAGGAAATTGTTTCGTAAATCTACTAAAAAGTAACTGAATTATCGTTGAATATTTCCAAAACTAGCAAAATTTTAACATTGAATAAAATCATAAAATACTAAATTCAGATATTTGGCGAAAGATTGAGCATTCTATACTGAAATACAAAATTCCGAATTCTAAATTCAGATATTTCACAAAAGATCAAATATTTTATTCTAATACACAAATTCCAAGTTCTAAATTCAGATATTTGACAAAGTTCAAATATTCTACTCTTATATACGAAATTCTAAAAATCTAAAATCAGATATTTGACATAGGATCAAATATTCTATTCCAGCACATGAAGTTCTAAATTCAGATGTTTGAAAAGGTTCAAATATTCTATTCCAATATATAAGATTCAAAATTCAAAATTCAGATATTTGAGAAAAGATCAAATATTCTATTCTTATATCAAAATTCTAAGGCTCCAAATTTAGATATTTCACAAAGGTCAAATATTCTATTCTAATTATCAAATTCTAAATTTTTCTAAATCTCCGAATTTTAAATAGGTTTATAGAATTCCTATATTACAAAATTCTAAAAAGGATCATAAGAATCCTAAAATTGAAGACAATTTTCAAACGGATCTAAGGAATCCAAATCCCAACTATATCTAAATCTCAAAATTTCAAATAGGATTACAAAAATCCTAAATTACAAAATTCTTAAAGAGGATCACAAGATTCCTTAATTTATTCAAATTTCCTATGCATAAAAAAATCCAAATTCTAAATTTTTCTAAATCTCCGAATTTTAAATAGGTTTATAGAATTCCTATATTACAAAATTCTAAAAAAGGATTGCAAGGATCCTAAATTTATTTAAATTTTCTATGGATCAAAGAATCCAAATTCTAAATTTTTCAAATCTCCAGATTTTATATAGGATTATAAAAAATCCTATCCTATAATTATAAAAATCCAAATCCTAAATTTTTCAAATTCTCAAAATTTCAAAAGGGATTACAAGAATCCTAAATTTTATTTAAATTTTCTATGGATCAAAGAATCCAAATTCTAAATTTTTCAAATCTCCAGATTTTAAATAGGATTATAAAAATCCTATCCTATAATTATAAAAATCCAAATCCTAAATTTTTCAAATTCTCAAAATTTCAAAAGGGATTACAAGAATCCTAAATTTTATTTAAATTTTCTATGGATCAAAGAATCCAAATTCTAAATTTTTCAAATCTCCAGATTTTAAATAGGATTATAAAAATCCTATGTTACAAAATTGTAAAAAAGGATTACAAGAATCCTAAATTTATTTAAATGGATTAAAGAATCCAAATCCTAAATTTTTCAAATTCTCAAAATTTCAAAAGGGATTACAAGAATCCTAAATTTTATTTAAATTTTCTATGGATCAAAGAATCCAAATTCTAAATTTTTCAAATCTCCAGATTTTAAATAGGAATATAAAAATCCTATGTTACAAAATTGTAAAAAAAAAGGATTACAAGAATCCTAAATTTATTTAAATTTTCTATGGATCAAAGAATCCAAATTCTAAATTTGTCAAAATCTCCAAATTTTAAATAGGAATATAAAAATTCTATATTACAAAATTCTAAAAAAGGATTACAAGGATCCTAAATTTATTTAAATTTTCTATGGATCAAAGAATCCAAATTCTAAATTTTTCAAATCTCCAGATTTTAAATAGGATTATAAAAATCCTATGTTACAAAATTGTAAAAAAAAGGATTACAAGAATCCTAAATTTATTTAAATTTTCTATGGATCAAAGAATCCAAATTCTAAATTTGTCAAAATCTCCAAATTTTAAATAGGAATATAAAAATTCTATATTACAAAATTCTAAAAAAGGATTACAAGAATCCTAAATTTTATTTAAATTTTCTATGGATCAAAGAATCCAAATTCTAAATTTTTCAAATCTCCAGATTTTAAATAGGATTATAAAAATCCTATGTTACAAAATTGTAAAAAAGGATTACAAGAATCCTAAATTTATTTAAATGGATCAAAGAATCCAAATCCTAAATTTTTCAAAATCTCAAAATTTCAAAAGGGATTACAAGAATCCTAAATTTATTAAAATTTTCTATGGATCAAAGAATCCAAATTCTAAATTTTTCTAAATCTCCAAATTTTAAATAGGATTATAAAAATCGTATATCACAATGTTACGTCACAAATACGTAAATACTTACTTTGATCGAAGATTCCTCGTTTTAAGTTAGGATCGAATGATCCTCGCTTAGGGATGAGGATAAGTCAATGAAAAGTACACAATGATTAGTAAAGTAATACAAATTGAATTTATTTAAATTAACACTGATATAAACAAGGTTAAAACTTTACAATGATTCAAACAATGGCACAGGGAATAGGTGAAGAATAGGAAGAATTTTCGGTACCTTTGTTGAGTTGTGAATAGTCCCTTTTTTATGAATGATCCTCACAGGTGTGAGGGAGAGAGAAAGATTCTTCCACTGGTGCGACGAAGACAGCAATAGGTATCCCACTGGTGTGAGGAAGACAGAAACAAATATCCCACTGGTGTGAGGAGGACAAGAATAGTTATCAAACTCTACACTGACTCTTAAGTTCCTTCAAAGATTGAAAGTACAATCAGAGAATTTACGACACGTTTCTTCGGAAAACTGAACTAAACACGTATCTCACGCTGTGAATCCTTTTAAGATTTTAGAAATTTGCCGCACTTAATTTTGCTCACAAGATTAGTTTTCCCTTGGCGGCGTGTCCTTTTTATATTATATTTTTTGGTGACGTCACGCGTTGCGCAGTCTCCCGCTGCGTGTGACGTAGTTATACCTCTCTTTTCAACAGGTGGTTTTCTCTCTCTTTTAGTTATTTCCCCAGATTTCTCTCTCTAGACCTAGCCTATGCCTATAGTACATTCTAATGCGTCGCGGGACGTGACAACAAAATTCTAAAAAGGATCACAAGAATCCTAAAATTAAACAAATTTTTTTAAATGGATCAAAAGAATTAAAAATCTAAAAACTATCCAAATTTCGCCTTGCTACACCATTACCAAATGCCTCAGCAAATTGATCCAGAAAATAGCAGAAAGATTTGAGATAAAAGGAGTTAAAATCACTGCATTTCACCCTCCGTCTAATGGTGTTTAGAACGCTCACATCATGCAGTAGACGAATTCTCAAAACAATATTCTGAAAAAGTTTGCCAGTGGGATCAGTGGGTAGAAATTGCTATATTCAATTATAATACGTGCATACATGAAGGCACGAAACATACACCTTTCGAAGTGGTTTTGGGTCATTTAGCCAGATCACCTTCATGTAAACCACTCTGAGAGGACGATTTATTACCAACGTATCAAGGGTACATAAAAGACTTGGTCACTCGCCTTACTGGCATAAGAACAATAGTGTATAACAATCTTGTAGAGGCTGAAACCTGGCCGAATGGCTACTATGACAAAAATGTAAACAGCGCAAATTTTAAGGTGGGTGATTATGTCTTTTTGCTGAAGGGACCAAAACCCGGTAAATTCGGGGATCATTATACTGGGCCTCATAAAATTTTGCAAGTAATATACAAATTTAATGTAAAAATTCAATTCAAAAGGAGCAGCAAGATAGTCCATGCTAATAGACTCAGAGTATCGCATATTAACTGCGAAGCAAAATTAAAGGAAAAGCAAAAGCAAACCATTTAGAAAATGAATAATCAAATTCATGTTCTGATTACAGATGTTGCTCAAAATCGTGTTCGTCTTGCTGGTCCAATGCACAACAGCGTTTGTTGAATATGACTGCGGATCTCGAACACTAAATATAACAACAATGTAAATTTGAGGTACATCGGACAGTGCATCATTGGGGGATGTATTCACATATTTCAATTGTAAAGCACGGCGAACGAGATTATATATACGATATAAGTAGAGAAGCTTGTAAAAAACTTCATACCACCGGAATTTTACAATTTAATAACCATGTAATAAGTGGAATTAAAATAAATAGCACAACCACTCACCCCATGCTTTATGCGGGTTATTTAGGTAACGATGGAAGGTGTAACGGGGCGGCATATTCGGATCCTTACGGAGATTGGGAATCTGTGGTTGTACAGGGTACTTTAAAAATAACTACACAGGAACAGAATGCAAGAGTAAACCTTAATACTGATTTAATATATTTGCGCTCCGGTACACCTTGCACCCTCTCTGATGCAACATGCATAGATGTTAAGGGCGGACATACCTTTTGGAATACTATTCCTACGACTAATTGTAAGTTTTACCAATATAGCATCCTGTATGAAGGTTACGCAAACAAGATGGAGGATTTAGTTAATAATCGCATACAAACTGTATATTCATTAGTAACAGAGCAAACAACTTTTGCATTAATGATCAAAAACGCAGTAAGCGTTTGCGGGTATACTGTATTACGCACTGAGCATCCTAAGCTAGTTATTTTTGATACGGTTAAAGGCGAATCATTCGCGGAAAATTATAAACTTAGTATAGACAACCTTGACATATTCGCATACGTCAACTTCAAGTTTGTATACGTAGAAAAACATATAAAAAATCAAATTAGGAATTTATACAGAGATGTCCTCCTACAACGATGTAATTTAGAAAGGGAAACTTTGAAGAACGCACTGGCTATTGCTACACAAGCACCGGACGAATTTGCTTACAATTTAATGAAGGGACCTGGATACATGGCAGTAACAGCCGGAGAGGTAGTACACATCATCAAGTGTATACCAGTAGATGTAATGGTCCAGCATGGAGAAGAATGTTACGCAGAACTCCAAGTAACAATAAGAAATGTGACTTACTATCTTACACCTAGGACACACATAATTAAAGGGAGGGGAACGAAAATCACATGCAACACGATTTTACCTTCCTATTATCTCATCGAAGGGAGCTGGTACAAATTACTACCAAGACCAACTGAAGGTGTGGAACCAATCACAATTCAACCTTCATCCAAATAAACTTGGGAATATACAAACCCAGCCTCCCTAGCTACAAGTGGAATCTATACAGAAAAAGACTTAGATGACCTAAGGGAACGAATTATGTTCCCTGTTGAGAAACCCTCTTTATTGAACGATGTGACACGAGAAATGCACGGCCATGTCACGACCAACAATGAAGGAACACTTTCCAAACTACTAAACGAAGACTCCATGGCCAAGATTGTAGAATCAACTGGAACAAGGCTCTGGGAAAAATTCATGACGTTTGGCACGGCTAGCGCAGGAATTATAGCAATTTTTGTAATTCTTCAAGTCATAAAAATGATAATAGATATTATGATCAACGGATTTCTGTTACATCGTGTATACGGATGGTCTATCCACATGGTTGGAGCTGTTTGGGACTCTCTAACTCAATGTCTCATTCAGCTTGGAAGAAGAACAACTGAACCTACGCTGGCAAAACGATACAAAGTACAAAATGATATTGAACTTGGACAGATAGATGTACAAGCAGAGCTACTGCCTAACCCAGCCTCAAGTACAACACAAAGCGATACTACATCAGACAATCAAGGAACCGAGAGGGAAAATAGAGGAAGGTTTTTCTCTTACAGCGCCTAACTACTGTATTAGAAGGGTCAAGTGTAGCCATAGCACTGTTTTGTTTCTTTCTCATTAAAAGCCGATTGGGAAGCCGATCACCACGACAACAGATTAATTTACGCAACGTACGCTTCCTAGACATTAAATTTACTAGTAAGCGTTTAAGGGTGGGGGTGTTACGTCCAGTACGTATTAGATATAGTTAAGAATTAAAAAAATAATTTCTATATGTAAAAAAACAACGTATCAGATATAAGAATTTTGTGCTACCCAGTATATAAAGGGAAAACCTTTTAAAAACACGAAATAGCAGACTTTCGACTCATTAAACTGCATAGTTAAGATAAGCGCAACGGAAACTGTAAGTGCTATTGCGTAAGATCTCTATTTTCGATGAGTCCAGAATCTATTTACTTTCGAAATTATTTTAAGGTAAATATCATGTTTACAAAAATCAAACTTTCCAATTCCAGATTTATGTTAAAATGCGAAATATGCGTTCACCAAATAAACCTAAGCGTACAATATACATGTATATGCACATGTATATTAATATACACGTGCATTTACATACATAGTAACGGACAATTACGGTAATTAATAAACATATAGATAGTGATTTACTTGTTTAAAATAAGAAAACCATACTTGTTGCGAAAATAAGAACAAAATAGAAAATTGTATATTTACAAATACTACGTATTGCACAAATTAATGTATACAGCAACAGCAAATCATGCACGAACAAAAATAACCTAATAGAACTGTAAAAGACTAAGAGAATAACTGGACACCCGGTATTAGTATCATATATCCTTTTACTCTCTTCGTCTTACACACGGCCCTTATAGGGACCAAATCATATATATACCGCGTAAAAAAACACGAGAGTCAGTCAAGATCTGGGAGTTTGGTTCTTAGCAGAACTAGCCCCAAACTACTTAAACTAAAATTTAAATTTTCCAAATTTGTAAGTTTTCAAGCATAAGCAACTGTTATATTTCCAATTTGCAACAATAATAAAATTCTAAAAGTGAGTACAATTTTTCTCTTATAATTTCATAACCATCGCAACCCAACTTCAAATTTTAATTACTCAAAATTCAATATTAACTGAAAACATAATTTCAAGTTTACAAAACTGAATTTAAACGAATTTTCCAATTTTTATTCTTAGAGGATTTAAGCTGTTCATTTGCGATCCAATCTTTCTAAATGTTTATTCGAACCAAACGCTCAACATTTATCAGTTTGGTGTAGGTTCGAATCTTTAAAATTGTTTATTCAAGTGAATTATTTAGATCGTTAATTTCAATTGTTTATAAATATATCGATCTGTGTCATCTAAATGTTTATTCGAACCAAACGCTCAACATTTATCAGTTTGGTGTAGGTTCGAATTTTTAAAATTGTTTATTCAAGTGAATTATTTAGATCGTTAATTTCAATTGTTTATAAATATATCGATCTGTGTCATCTAAACGTTTATTCGAACCAAACGCTCAACATTCATCAGTTTGGTGTAGGTTCGAATCCTTAAAATTGTTTATTGAAGTGAATTATTTAGATCGTTAATTTCAATTGTTTATAAATATATCGATCTGTGTCATCTAAACGTTTATTCGAACCAAACGCTCAACATTCATCAGTTTGGTGTAGGTTCGAATCCTTAAAATTGTTTATTGAAGTGAATCACTGAAATTGTTAATTGTAATTGTTTATTAAAAATATAGATCTGTCTCATCTAAATGTTTATTCGAACCAAACGCTCAACATTTATCAGTTTGGTGTAGGTTCGAATATTTAAAATTGTTTATTGAAGTGAATTACTGAAATTGCTAATTTTAATTGATTATTTAAAATATTGATCTGTCTCATCTAAATGTTTATTCGAACCAAACGCTCAACATTCATCAGTTTGGTGTAGGTTCGAATCTTTAAAATTGTTTATTGAAGTGAATTACTGAAATTGTTAATTTTAATTGTTTATTTAAAATATAGATCTGTCTCATCTAAATGTTTATTCGAACCAAACGCTCAACATTCATCAGTTTGGTGTAGGTTCGAATCTTTAAAATTGTTTATTGAAGTTAATTACTGACATTGTTAATTTTAATTGTTTATTTAAAATATAGATCTGTCTCACCTAAATGTTTATTCGAACCAAACGCTCAACATTCATCAGTTTGGTGTAAGTTCGAATCTTTAAAATTGTTTATTGAAGTGAATTACTGAAATTGCTAATTTTAATTGATTATTTAAAATATTGATCTGTCTCATCTAAATGTTTATTCGAACCAAACGCTCAACATTCATCAGTTTGGTGTAGGTTCGAATCTTTAAAATTGTTTATTGAAGTGAATTACTGAAATTGTTAATTTTAATTGTTTATTTAAAATATAGATCTGTCTCACCTAAATGTTTATTCGAACCAAACGCTCAACATTCATCAGTTTGGTGTAAGTTCGAATCTTTAAAATTGTTTATTGAAGTGAATTACTGAAATTGTTAATTTTAATTGTTTATTTAAAATATTAATCTGTCTCATCTAAATGTTTATTCGAACCAAACGCTCAAAATTCATCAGTTTGGTGTAGGTTCGAATCTTTAAAATTGTTTATTCAAGTGAATTACTGAAATTGTTAATTTTAATTGTTTATTTAAAATATAGATCTGTCTCATCTAAATGTTTATTCGAACCAAACGCTCAACACCCATCAGTTTGGTGTAGGTTTGAATCGTTCACTCAATTTTGTTTATTCACGTCGGTTATTCTAACGGTTAATTTTTATTTAACAATCGACTCTAACGTTCGGAGTCAATCAAGACAGCTTTCAATACGTTCACATACCACCTTTCAATGTGGAACCTTAGGTTGTCTTGGATTGGCGAATGTATGCATTTTTGTAAGCGATTTTAGGAAGGTAATCGTAATATAAGTTTTATGTAATTGATTGAGGTTTTCTCTATTTTTCGTTAACGGCTTCGATTTCGGTCTATGAGTTTCGCGCATCGCATCATCAAGGTCTGGATTCCTAGGTTATAGCGCGTGGGCGTTGACCTAAAATAAGGGATCAACACTCGTTGATCACTATTGAAATTATATTTTGCATGCTGCGTTTTCGGACGTAACATTGGCAATGTAATACAAAATGAATTCATTTAAATTAAAACTGGTACAAACAGAGTTAAAATTTTAAAAAGATTTAGGTAATGGCACAGGGAATAGGTAAAGAGTACAGGAGGAAGAAAAAGAATTTTCGGTACTTTTTTTTATGGATGATCCTCGCAGATGCGAGGGAGAGAGAATGATTCCTCCACTGATGTGAAGAAGACAGCACTATGTATCTGACTGGTGTGACGAAGACAGGAACGAATATACATTCTAATACATTGGTTAACGTTTTTGAAGATGAATTGAATTTTTATCTTGATATATGTTGCCGTTATTAACTTTTATTTTACAGGTTTGTATCAGGTGTCTAAAAAGTCCAGGGACGGTTGGATATTTCCTCAGGTAAAATATTTTTCAAAAAAATGAAGGTCAGTCCTGAAGTAAATTTTAACGAGGAATTCAATGGTGACCTTCATTTTGACCTTGAAGTTGACCTTCATGGCTTTTCAAGGTCAACTTTGTTTTTTAAAATGGAAACTTCCTTTTTTTACATCTGCAATCGATAGAGCGGAAAATTATACGTTGAAGTACGTACCCAAGTCATAGGTCAATTGTAACGTTCCAAGTAAATTAGAGGTTATTTGAAATAAACAAAGTTTTCCAAGAGGTCAGTCCAATTCCTGAAGTATTTATCAACGGGAAATTGAATACTGACCTTTATTTGACCTTGTAGTTGACCTTCATGGATTTTTCAAGGTCAACTTTGTTTTTCAATCGGAAACTCCCTTTTTACATCTGCAATCAATAGAGTGGAAAATTCTACGTTCAAGTACGTACCAAAGTCATAGGGCAATTGGAACGTTCCTGATCTGACGCCTCTCGACTATTTTCTTTGGGGTTATTTAAAGAGCAAAGTATACTCAACGCAACCCCAAAGCTTAGACGAATTGCAGAATCGGATTCTGCAAGAGGCTACTTTGATTGATTGGGAGATGATTCGTAATGCTGTAACTCATTTTTACTATCGCATAGCTTTTTGTCAAGAAGCTCAAGGTTTACATTTCGAACATCTTCACTGATGCGTGAGAAGCAAGGGGACTCACGCTAATTAAGCACCCCAAAGGGAACAGAATTTACTACATCCACGTCGTTGTTCCTGGGTAATGCTAAACGTAAACGTAAACTGCTTGGAAAAAACCTTGAAAAAACCTTGAAGATCATCACCAAGATCAATACAGAGCTCACCAATGAATTCCCCGTTGAAAAATACTTCAGGAATTGCACTGACCTCTTGGAAAATTTTGTTCATTTCAAATAACCTCTAATTGACCTTGAACGTTACAATTAACCTATGACTTGGGTACGGATCTAAACGTAGAATTTTCCGCTCTATCGATTTCAGATGTAAAAAAGGGGGTTTCCATTTAAAAAAATTAAGTTGACCTTGAAAAAGCCATGAAGGTCAACTTCAAGGTCAAAATGAAGGTCACCATTGAATTACTCGCTGAAATTTACTTTAGGAATGACCTTCACTTTTTTGAAAAATATTTTACGTGAGGATATTTTTGAATATACTCATAAAATTTTTTAAATTGTAATATATAGTTTTTTAATGACGTAAACTTAGTATTAGAATACGATTACATATGTGAACTGTCGATAAAAATAATCTAAATTTTGAATACACGTTGATTATGTATATATATTTTAAATCTAATAGTATTGAATATTGAAGACTATTTTTTATCTTTTCATTTTGCAAAGGGTTGCGTTAGCTTTGGGCTAAATGTTCTTATCTGCAAAAGAATTATCTATTTGAGTTATTAATAATTTGAATTTATCCAAATGGAAGTTAGTTTTTATTTTTCATCAATAGTTATGTGTTTGTTTTAAGTTATTTTATTCGCGTTTGCTAACTCAAAGAGACATTCCGTGTCACACCCTGGTGTGCTTTGAACGTATAAAAAAAAGAAAAGGAACATTTTGTTCTGCGCAAACAGAGTTAAACAACGAATAAGAATAAAAGGAGAAGAGAGAAAAAAAACATGGTTTAATTAATATTTTAGTCGTTGTTATAAATTAATGTTGTTGCTTCGGAGTCTACATCGTTTAGTATCTCTTCGCGTTCGTCCAACTCAATCAAGCGTTCGGCACAGGTCAAACATTGGTCTGCTCTTTACCGTACACAAAAATTGTTGATTAGCTAATGTGGCTGTTAAAATTAGGGTTCTTTAACGTATGATAAGAATCTTTTGTTACGATGGGACCAAATTCTAAGGGTAATATTATTTCCAATTCAAAAAACGTAAGCTTCGTTCTATAACACTGTCCGCAAAAAAGTTTTTTTTCTATAACATTCATATACGCTTCTTCAACGCAAGTTTAACAACAAAATTGTGATCATAGAAGATGCTCAAAATACGGGTGGACATCTTGCTCGCTTGCTCGAACTTCTTCTGCTTCGATTGTTTCAAATTCTTGGGGCAGCATTTTTCTAAGGAGAAATTTACAATATTTCAAGAACTTGAAATATTTGCAAAATTTTACAAATTTTTAGTATTAAGAATTCTATTAAAATTTACAAAATATTGTATGCGTGATTACATGCGTGGAAAGTAGACGCCTATAAATCATGCCGGGATGTTTTCTACCAGAAAATCGTTTCCTTGACTAATTTTAAATTTGTCCTTCAAATATTGTTCAATGCATTCTTTACAATCAACCGTTCTTTGTCGCGGAGTAATTAATAATTCTTGACAAAAGTAACAATTCATGTATAATCATTCCACTTTACAGATGGAATGCCATGACGTAGAAAATTCACAATTATTGTGAATGTCTTGATTTAGTTTTTCAAAACAGAATTGACAATATCTATTGTTGGTTTGACGATTATAATATAGAAACAAAGTCGATGGTTCTAATTCGAACCAACAACTAAGTAAAAAGTGCGCGTATGCTATACGATAGTCTTGCGGACATACACTGTCTACTGGTTCAAGATGGTTAATAATAGGTTCAGCTGAAGTTGGTATCATTTCTACAAAATGTTTAGAATAAATTTTTTGTTATTAAGTTTTGATAACGGGATTGAATAATAACTTTTTGTATATATTTTCTAATCATGCAAGTTAAAAGATTTTGCTAGAAGTATTCTACTTTTTGTTAGAAAAACAACTTTTATATTACAGTTTTTTACTTTTTTAGTTTGAAACATTAAAGGCGTGAGTACGAACTGTCGTTCTGGCGGTATAGGATTTACAACGCTCATGCACGAGGTTTTGAGGAAGGTAAGGACGGAATGTGCCTGTATCTGAAAAAATTTCTAAAGTATCTTTGACTCTATATAAAAAAAGAGTAAAAGGAAGATATAATCAAGGGATGGTCAAAAGTAGATTTGTGAATCATATAAAAAAAAGGTTCCGTTGGAAAAGGGATTATTTGGTACAGAGTAATAAAATTATTGTCAGAAAATTAGTTACGGATTTTCTCTTTGACTGATATTTGCTGTAAAAAAAAATGATAGGAGGAATATGGTTGAGAGTTACAAATTGGATTTTGAGATTTATTCTTGTAAATTCTTCTTTCAAGTTCGAAAAATTTACGCGCGATCGATATGAAGACAATTTTTGAATTATTAAATGAAGTTGATTTTAGTTCTGTATATAGTAGTTAGGAAGTATTGAGCATAGTCGAGAATATTATGAAATAGATATAGAAAATTTAATTAAAGAAGTTACAGATGGAAGTTTCACGGACAGGAGTGATCATAATAGTTCAATTGATGAGTTGGGTTTAATTGAAAATGAGATTAGAGTGAGTGATAGAGAAGCACAGTGCGGCCACTACCATGTATTTTAGGAGGGTACTTAAAAAAGTGAAAATGAGCATCAGCGCCACCAAGTTTTGATAGCAAGAACTATTATCAATGCAAACGAAACCCCCGTCCCCGCAACCAGATTTATTCTAAAGAGCAGAAAATTTTGAAATATATTGTATGAAATGCATTTAATAAATTTAAATGATTTAAAGTTTAAAATAATTTGTGAAAGAATAAAAATACAACAAGAATTTTAAAATATGAATCACAATGAACAGTTAAATACTGTACTATTATACGGAGAAAAATAGTTGAAGTAATTTTACTCAACTCTGTCGATTAAACTTGGGACATAAGGACATTTGAACATCTACTAAATGCTAGTCGGGTAAAATGAATTTGATAAATACTTAATTCACCCAAAGTGAATATCAATAAGCGTTACATAGGAAATAGTAAGAAGTTGAGTAAAACCTTTTCGACGACAGGACATCACAATGCGTCAGTGGGTTAACCTGAAATGTATAAATATATCACCGACGCTTGAGGTGCTTCGAACGGTAGTTGAGTAAAATGAGCATCGGCTGTATTATTTCAACTGGCATTGATATGGTTGCTATGGTTACAACAGTTTAAAAATAACATCGGTAGCGACAATAGCGCCATCACTTGTTGATAGCAAACATTAAAATTCGTCCCCCTTTTCTCCTATATGAGTGGACCCACTGTGTAGAGAAGCAAGGGAGTTAGAGAGTTAGAGAGCGAGTTAGAGAGTGAATATTTTTGAATATTTTATAAATATATCCATTTTTTTTTATACAGTTGGATCCCACTCGAATTCAGTGTATGTCTGATGGTCGGTGATTGAAGAGGGCGTTGCCAAAGTTGGAGAAGAATGCTCTTAAACCTCCTTTGGCATGGTAATCCAATCGTCGTATAAAAATAGACGATTGGATAAGATCATATTATGAAAATCTTAGGAGTCCTGTTGTTTCCGGTGGCCTGAGGTAGAAATTACAGGAAGGACGCATCGTATGGGTAATTGTGAATGAGAGTGTTAAATTGAAGTAAGACCTAAAATTATCTCAAGATTTGTATTTATTAATTGTATTTTGTCTTAGGTGGGAAGGGAAAATTTAAAATGGACCTTGCAGGATTCATCCATATTTATAACTGAAAGGGATCGTATCTTCGAATGCAGGGGCAAAAATATAAAGGCGCCCCTGGATTGGATGTATGTTAACCCGAGTAGGTTAAAGAAAAACAAGGCCCTGTTGCAGGTAATTTCAAATAATCAAAGAGAGGGGATTCCATTTATAATAAATGAGCAAAGATATCGTCTGGTCAACGATAAGATTGACGAGGTAATAGTTTGAGTTAAGTTAATTTTGTTTTTAGATAGCGAAATTTAATGGTATTAATAAGAAATTTTCACTCTTTTTCAGTATTGGGACAACTGCGAGGAATGATGTTTTAAATATTTTTGTGTCCAAACGGGCGGAAAAAGTCGCATTGCATGCTTGTGCGTAGAGCGGCATGCAGTCCATTGTGCCTCGGCGTCAAAATCGGGCGAAATGTTCATACAGCTCGCTTCAAACGGCGTTAATGTTCATACCGCCCGCTTCAAAGGGCGATAATGTTCATACCGCCCGCTTCAACGGGCAAAATGTTCATACTGTATGAAACTTGACTGTCCGCGGCTAACTACGCACTCGCACGCAACGCGACTTTTCCACCAAATTGGACATAAAACGTCGTGTGTACCTCGAGCGACATGGTAGCGATGTGACTCGTGCGAATACCGCCCTCGCTACGCTCGGGGGTATACTTCGCACTCGTCACAATCGCCACCATGCCGCCCTTGGTACACAATCTACTATTGTATGTTTATAGATTTTTGTGATGTTCATATGTATATTTATCGTTACTTATGTATATTATAGTAGTAGTATTGTATGTTTTGTAAATAGTTGTATATATAATAAGGATAATGTTTCCGCAGTAGTCATAGTGTGCATATTTGGTTATTTATATAGATTTATGTATGAGAATTTGTATCGATTTTGTTTAAATATATATTATATTTTATCCTAATCTCTGTAAAGTTTATTCAATGTAAATTTGTATATTATTTGTAGTCAAAGTTAACTGTAAAATCAGTAAGTGAAGGTTTTGTTACTGAGCTTAAAGGCGTTTTTCTACAAATTCTATACGTGTTGGCGGTTTGTTTATTTTTTTGACATTTTTTGAATTTTCAATAGTATTAATCCTTAAATTGTAATCATAAGTAAAATGATAATAATTAGTGCTAACGATAATTTATGTGCACTAGAAATTAAAATAGATGGAATAATTTTTTGAATGTTTGCATATTTTGTAAGGATAAAGACATGGTTTTCGAGGATTGATAATGACATGTCTTCTTTTTGTTGAAAAAGAAGTAATACTTTTCTCAGTAAGTGAGGCTCTTGAATAGAAGTATTATATAAAAATGGTGAAATAATGGCAAGGCAAGTAGTTGATTTGCTGACTGGAATTGAATTATCCATTATATTCAAATGGGTTTGGTGATGATAATATGGAGTTTGTTTGCAAAATTCCTATATCTTGGGGTTAGATTAAGGTCTTAGAGTTTTTTCGACATGATAAGAAAATTTGTCGAGGGAAAATTGTTGAGTATAACCATCCATGATAAAATTGCAATGGTGTTAGAAAGAGATATTAGCTAGAACTGATGAAGATTTTACATTTGTATGTTTGGGAATTTAGAAACATTGATGTTTCACAAATAGGATTGATCTTCGTGGGTGACAAAATGTTTGGAATCCATTTTGATAACATGCATTGAGGAAATTTTCATTTGTTGTAAAGTACGATTGGTGATTTGAAGAAATAGCGAAATAAGAAATTTAAGGTGTTATGTAAATAGAGGAAATGTCAAGTTTTGAAGAAAGATTCGTAACTTTTTGAAAAATTGGATTGGGAAGTAGGAAGAAATTACCTTTGGGCCAGTAAAGGGAGGTTTTATGCCTAATTCTCAATTCCAAAAGTACTTTTTGTATCTGTTGCAAGAATGGATCATTGGTTTTATGAGTATTTGTGATATTACGAGCTTGTCTAGATATAAACGATATTTCTTCAAAAAAATAGTTGATTCGTTGCTCTATAAAATCAAGTTGTGTTTGATGATCGTATAAATTACAATTATTGACCATATTTGAAAGTATTCAATATTCATATAATTTATGTGAGAAATTTATTATTTTGTATTTAAGTGCGTCTGGCAATGGAAGTGGAGGGGGAAATTAGGTCGATTTGTCAACTTTTAAAATATTTCGTCTCCGGCACTCTTTTGTAGAATAAATTTGAGTGTTACAGAATCTACAGGGAGTTTCCCAGGGTATTAGTTTTGGTCTTGGATCGGTTTGAACACTTTAATTTATCGTTGTTTACATTTTTTATCATCATCATTCCAAAAATCTTCGTCGCAGAGATCGTATGATATCATTATTAGTAACAATAATTTTAATGTTTCTCTATTTTCTGCTAATTCGCTAGTAGGGCCGGCTTGTATAACAAAATGTTAATTTATATTAATTTGGGCAAGAAAAAATGACATTTTTTTCGAATTTGGGTCAGGATAGACTGTATATTGCGGTAACGGCAATCCATATTTTATCGTAAAGTTTCTTAAAATTTCTACATGATTTAAAAATCCCATGAAGTCTGTTCTGTATTTTTTTTTTGGTAACTTGGTACGTATGTAGGCTCGTCGTAGTAATGCTCCATTGCAGTTGATTTCCTGATTCGGTATGGAACTTTTATATTAGAACTTATTATACTGGTTGCGAGGTCTATATCCGTATTTAAAACATTTTTTTAAGCTTTTCGTAGAGAAAGATTATATAATATGATTATTATTATTTTTTTTTTTTTTATATGAATTTGTATATTTAACACGATTGTTATTTGAAGTAATAGGTATTGTTATTTGGTTACTCGTTGAAGGGTTTGGATCGTTTATAGATGATTCTTGAATTGTTACATTCAAATGTTCTAGTGAGTTTATCAAACTCAGTTCATATTTCTCGTCTTCATGTGAAAGAGAATTAATTACTTTTATGGCAGCAAAATCCTAAGCTGTTTCTATCGAGTTCGTTATTCCTTTTTGTTTAATGTTGTCGATGGGTACCTAAGTGTAATAAGAGGTTAGTGACCGAATCCCAGAAGGTGCCTAGTAGATGGAGAGACCATATAAATAATCTGTGTAGTGCATATCCATGAATAATAGCATCCGCTATTAATGTAATCCCTCTAAATATTATAATTTATCCAATTAGGGCTGCAATAGTAGTTCCGAAACTTGTCAAAATTGTCCAAAATCTACCCATGCCGATTCAGCAATTTTATCAATTACATTTTCATTAAATAAATTCGTTGATGATATTCCTAGATTAATAGTTGGATGTCCTATTATTTCTCTAGCTTAAGAATTTAGAATCATAGGTTTTTCTACTGGAAACATAATATGATCTTACAGTTTATCAATATCAGATTGAGAATAAATGCCACTTGTCGCTAAGGATGAAGGATTTGTGTATTTCTAGGTTGCTTTTGTGAGAGGTTTAACTATACTTGATGCTATTGATTCAACAGGATTTGGAAGTAATTTGTACCATGTTTCTCCAAAAAGGTACATTGGTGGAAGGAAAGAATTACAGTTTGTTTGGATACCGAATTTTGTTAATATAGGAGTTCGTGGAGAAAGGAAAAAAGATTGATTTCCTCTAAATATTGGTAGTTGTAGATAACATTCTTCAATTTTGCGATATTTTACTTCAACTGGTATACATTTTACGATGTGTACTACTTCTCCTGCAATTACTGACATATATCCTGGGCCTTGCATTAAATGATATGTAAATTCGTCTGGTGATTGGGTTGCTAAGGTTAATGTATTTCTAATAACTTGCTATTCAAGTATGCATCATTGAGTGAGAACATCGTGATGAAGTCTATTTACTTCAGTGTGTATGTGACGTTCCCCATGAAGAAATTTAGAGTGAACGTATGTAAAGATATCCATATTTTGAGCATCTAAATGTTTAATTTCTAAAAATGAATTTCCAGGGCTGGTTTCAAAAATTAATAATTATGGATGTTCGTCTTGTATTAAAACGTAACTACAAACGGGTTTTCTTGTTTTTTCAGCCAATACAAACGTTATATCTTCAGTAGTTAATGAATAAAGGGTTTCAGAATTTTCTATCCTGTTGTTATGTCTTTTATTTGCTGGTCCTTCATAGATAACTTCATATTCCTTAAATTTACATATGTCATTAGGTAATGTATCCCAGAATGTTTATCCATATTCTACGTCTGTACACAATATGTCTGAAAGTGTGCATATTATTCCAGATCCTAATGGAATTTTATTTGAATTCAAATGAATAGTTGCGTCATGTTCTTGCGTTAGGTGTTACAGAACCTGCTAAAGTAACGCTATAAAATAAAGTTTCGATTACTTTTAATATTGATATCTGAAGAGAATGAGTTACTAAAAATGTTCCTATTGTGTGCATTTGGTTACATCGATCTCGTGTAACATCTTGTATATATTCGCTATGGCCATTTGCAACTATGGAAATGTGTGAGTGCATACCACAATAAGGAATAGCACGTCGAACTTCAACTTTGCATTGTATTACTCTTGTATTTGAAAATACAGTTAATTGTAAAAGTTGTATATAAGTTCTTTCAACATGTACATTGGACATGTTCAGTTAAATTCTCGTCTACATTTGGTACAATCCACTCCCCAATTATGAAAAGCATTGTATGAGCCAGCGTGATTAATTGCCCAGCATTTTGTCTCAGCATATTGCCATCAGCAAGGTGCTCAATTAGGATAGCCGCTGGTTTGTCATGACCAAACTGTTGGAAATCAAAATTCTTGAGTCGATTGTTGAAATCGTCTAATGAAGATAATTCCAAATAAACTATGCAATGACGCAAGAAAACTTTACATAACACTTAAAGAGACCCTTCAATTAATATGTGCATACAATCTCGTGGTAAACATTGGGTGACATCGATTATTTCTGTTAACATACTTCTCGAATTAACACCTAATCGTCTTTGCCAAAATTTTCGTGCAGAATTTATAACGTTTCCATCAGTAACAGCTTCCAAATATCTGTCATGATGTACCCTGTCACGTGCTATAAAATCAGTATCACAAAAATAGTTTTGCCAATTTGTAATCAAGACTGTACAAGACCGACAAAACCGATGAGCATTGACAGACTGTTTGAATCCACCTAACATTGCTGCAGCTGGAGTGTCAGCAGGACAAAACAACACAGAACCTTTGTAATTCTTTAATTCACCAGTTACTTCCACATTCACCCCTTCTGTTTTCAATTTTTTCATAAGTTTCTCAAATGCTTTGGGTTTTTGCAAGTATTCGTACTTGACTATTGCATATAATTGAATAGAATTTTGAGACGATCGTAAATTAGGATGTATGTTACCCAGACTCCAGTAAAACATTGACATTTTCTGATCTTTGGAAGCTGTACCTAATGGGTTCGAAATGCCAAGATCGTCGTAATAAAATATAATTGCAAGAGCATTCTCACCCATTTCGGGTATGAAATTCTCACGGTAATAACTACCATCAAGAACTGTTCTATACACTCCCGATTCATGAGGAAGAGGGTTTTCAATATTATTTCTGATTTCGTCATTTTTCAATAAATTACGTAAACTTTCCAAAACTGGCACAATGATAGCTTCTCGATCAACATTATAAACATGTAACTGAATGACATGAAATTTGGGTCGACGTTGATATAGCCTGCGTCAATAAAAAGTACAAGTCAATTTAAACAATGTCAGAATGTCTATGATTTTTTAGATTAAAAAATTAATACCTTCGTTTGGTTGTTCATCGAGGTCATCCAAAACATTGTTTTCATTTAACACGTCATTTTCTCCAGCTGGTAAATCGGGATCATCGTGCATTTTCATTTCATTAGGAATTTGATTGTGACGTCGGTACAAATGATTAAGAAATGCTCTCCATTTCGTAAAAACTGCGCCACAACCATTTTTTGGAAACAAATACGAAATTGAGGGTCGTGTTGATGGTATTTCACATAATGTTTTATCAATTCCTGATTTGAATTCTGCTCGAAGAAGCATAGATTGCATTTAAAAATATTTCCATCATCATCAACGTCCATAATTTAACATTCTTGACTTTCGGATAAATAAAATAGACTGATAATGTAAAATATAATACTAACGCAACAGTTTTCAACCATATGCTGCTGTCTTTTATATTATCGCTGTCTTTTTTTAATGCACGACAAAGATCAAGACGGATATACTGTCAAAGCACTATTCCTCTTCAACGTAAGTGCTTTGCGCTTGCGCGTACCTGCTATGAAAAAGAGACAGAAACTTTTCCGACTGCCTGTATATTAGCTGATGCGATTTTTCTCCTCTTACATAACGTGTCTGATCCAGTGTGCTCAGATTGCAAACCGGGGTACCTACAACTACCAATGCACGCTCCGTCCGTGTGGTTTCCACTGCGAGGCACGGCAGCACTCTCCTCCGTTCCTTCTTTCATGCTTTCGTGCCTATGAGCCGAGAATGTGGAGGTAAAACAATGAAGCGCTCCATGTCGGTGTGTTCACACTACTTCGCTTCAATTTCATGCCGCTGGTTTTTCGGCTATCGAAACGAAAATGAGAATTGTGGTTTCCCATGTTTCTCTCGACTCGACTCCGTAGAAAAGAGGCACGAAAGCAGACGACAATATGAAACCTATGTTAAGCAAAATCTACCCGAAAGGAATATAACCATGAATGAGTAATAAAACCCCGCGTGGCAATATTGAGGCTGAGAAACTGATTTAAAAACGGACATCTTAGAAAAGAAATTTCAAAAATATGAGAAAATGTAAATCTAGTCTTGTCTCATAAAACAAAGACGAAAGCGCATTAAAATAGCACCCCGGCCGCATGTGACCGAGTGCGAGTCTTTGCGTTTAAGTTTTCTCGAGTCTTGCAAAAAAGATATTATTTTGGAAAAGATGATTAGAAATAAGGCGATAATATTCCAAACACGTGAAGACAATGGAGAATGGTGTGATATGAATGATGATGACACGCTTGTAAATGGATGTGAAGTAAATGTTGTGCTCATCGCAGTGGATGAAGATTATTCGCAAATAAAGAATACAGATGCTGATTCGAATAACAACCTCGAGATTCATCAAATTTCCGATGCTATGATCTTTTCTCTGGATGATGTATCAACAACAAAGAACTTTGAGGCTGCTGTAAGTTATGAAATTTTCCTGATCTTAATTTGAGTTTTCAATCTAAATTAAAATTTCGATGTGGTTGTTTTTATTGAGTTTAGGGAATAAAAATTTTAAGTGCATTAGTAATAAGTAATAATAACTCAATATATACTTTGTTGCAGCTTTTACCATTAGAGTCGTCAGCAAACAGAAAAATCGACAGTCTTGTAATAGGGGCGGCGAACGATGTACTCTCAATAAAGCAGGTTTCTCGAATTATTAATTCAATTTTTTATAATTGCATTCAAAAACAAAAAATTAATAATTTACAAAGTTTGCTGTAGTTCAAGGATTACTATAAATGATAATTTGTTACTTTAGACTTCATCATCCATGGACAACAATCCAGACACAGAACCCCCTCGCAAATGTTCGAAAAACTTGCCAGAAGATGTTTTGAAGAAGCAATCCTCTAGATCTGTTCCATATCCTACTAAATTGCCTGCTCTGACTTCTGATCTCCAAATACTGTATAATGAAGGCAACATTCTCCAAAATCAAAAAGATTTCATAGCATTTTGGGTTAATTTCCTTATTCGAGAAACTGGAGGAAATCCCACAAAACAGGACTATATGAACATTGGAACAATTGTGGAAACGTTTCCTGCTTTACGTGGAGGAAACAATAATAACGTAGCCAATATTTTAATTATTAATAGAGTTAACTATAACCTATCTGTTAACCAGTTTTAGAATTAACTTGATTGTCCTATCATCTAAGTTTTTTTTCAAATTTGAATTCTTTTATTAATTTTCATCGTGAAAGTCATACTTAATTTTTCATGATAGTAAAGGTAGCTTATATATTTCAGGGAATAGTTCGTGCCGCTCTAAGCCAATACGTAAGAAATAGTAAGAGACCAAAAAAAACGACAAGCGAAACTACGCCACAGCACAAACTGATAAGAGAGAAGCATTTTCCTTCTAAACAAGCAAAGTTGGCCCCACAAGAGTAAGGAACATGAAAACAACGTATTTTATGAGTTAATTTTGCCGACTGATTTGTATATGATTTGTAATCTTCGTTATAGGCTCTTAGAATCTGAAGCTGCAAAGAAGATTGACGATAAAGAGGCAATGCAGGAAATCCAAAAAGGGTATACATCGGGCAAAAACACGAGTCACTTCAAAAGGCTTCTGATGATCACAAAAAATGTTCGTAGAAAATGGATAGAAAATGACGGAAGTCGGATAACAGACATCATCACGAAGTTTCCTCTATTAGAAAATTATGACATGGTGAATAAACAAACGTACAAATTATGGAACCCTCATCAACTTTTAATTGTTTTTTAATATCTCGACTTTTTTATCAATTGTTTTAGATTATATTTGAAGTGAATAACGTTATCCACAAAGAAAACGAAGAGACAATGTTTCAAAAAATTTTCAAAATTATACAAGATCTCGGTCAGCTGTTTGATCTCCCATTCGACGATGAAATCGAAAAGCTGGCTATTTTTGAAAAACTATGCAAGGATTTGGCATGGCGACAGATGTACAAGAAAGTTCCTCTTCTCTGCACTGTAAAAAAGGCATGTATCGCATAAGCAACTTATTAATTATCTTGAACCTCAAAACATTTGTTTTAATGTATCGATTCGATGACGCAGATCCTTTCTTCGTTGCAAGATATGAATATGGAAATTGACGGAGCTCCCAAGCTTGTGGTATTCGTCTCTGAAGATGTCATTACAACTGCTTACATTGTTGCTGATGAGAAACTTCGTATTCCCATACCTGAGCCAACTGTAGAACGTTTGATTGGAGGACTACTGTGCGCTTATTACTGTTGGCACCGTACTTTTCCGGCAGCTTACGCAGGAATTCTAGAATTCATGGCCTACCGCGTTTTTGGGCTTGTTATGAAAAAAAATAGTGGGGCTGCAAAACTAGTGCGCAAACTCGAGAACATCAAAAAATACTTTTTGTAAAATTTTGTAAAATTGTAACGTTCAAAAATCACTAAGGTTAATAAAATGATAATGATAGTTTAACAATTTCGTTGTGTGCATTATTCAAATTCCATTATTTACAACGACCGAATTCCTTTTCAATTACACACATAAAGTACGTTATTCTGAACACTTAAAGCATGTATAGTAACACGCTTTATTTATGTTACAAAATAACACGGACTAAAATGTGCTAAATTATGCTCACTAGTCTAACACATACCAAGTGTGTTGATCAACACGTTTTGGTTTGCAGTGTATAGATGATTCAAAACTTTAAACAAGTGGTCAGATAACAAAACCTAGTACACCAGATAACAATCGTTATAAAATATAAATCCTTATAAAATAAAAAGAAATAATATTCCTGCTGTATCGCTTTTTTCTGGAAAAAGTTTTAAGAAATGTTTTAAATGCGGATATAGACCTCCCAATCAGTACAATAAATTCTGATATAAATATTCCATACCGATTCAGGAAATCATCTGGAATGGAGCATTATATGATCAGCCTACTCACGTGCGAAGTTACAAAAAAAAGATACGTAGAACAGACTACGAGACTTTTAAACAACGTGGAAATTTTGGGATTATTTTATGATAAAATATGGATTACCGTTACCGCAATACATAGGTTATCCTGATCCAAATTCAAAAACAAAATCATTTTTTCTTGCTCAAGTTAACACAAACGATCATTTTGCTGTACAAGCGGGTCCTACCAACGAATCAGCCGGATATACAGCTGCTTTGAAATTACTACAACTATTGATAACGTCTTCTGATCTTTGCTATGAAGATTTTTACAATAATACCAAAACAGCCAAAAATAAGACAAAAAACTTCTCTTTCTTGGACTAAAGGTAATTTGTTCCTACTTCCAAATCCACTTTCTGAACAACTTGAAAATCTTTCATCAAATTTTGATAGTGTTACCTTGTACAAAGACTGTCATAAATCTCGAATTAACCCAAATTTTCACATTCATAGAATTCTTGCAACAAATTGGCTAATGGAGTTGCATGAAATATCCAAATCCTTTTTATCACTGCCTGCACAACTTACGGAAGCTATAACCCATGCGGCATCAAATTTATGGCACCCCATGCTGCTTCCAGATACCTTCCTAGACTTACAATCTCACAAAGAAGACCCTTACCTTACAACGTCTCTTTTTTCCATGGTCATTCCTTTTCTAAAATAAGATACTTTACTTTCAACAACTACCTTATTTTTACTATGACCATACCAATTCCATCTTCTGAAGAATTTCAAGTATTTAAAACACATTCAACCCCAATATATTTTGACTTCAATACTGATTATATTACACCTATATTTATAAAATCTCAAATTTCTTATATCGCGATTTCTTCAAATAACGAATCTTACTTCACAACAAATGAAAATTTCCTCGCTTCATACCACCAAAATTGACTTTAAAATTTTTGTCACCCTACACATTCTATATACAGTACTCAAAATAATCCTATTTGGGAAACATCAATGTTTATAAGATCTCAACCGTATAAATGTAAAACATTTATACACTCATATTAAGCCATTTTATTTTACAAACTGAGTACCATGAGGTACAGAATTTATATTTATTTTGTTCTACTATTAGTAGTTTTTCAAAACAAAATTGGAAAAATTTCTTTGTTGTTTCCTGACTATAAATCTATGTGAATCGTGCAAAAGTATCAAAATCTAATCCTAATAGAGGTCCTACATTATTGGGAGGTATTCTATTACTCCGCTAGAAAAACTTTTTTTATGTTACAATACTGTTAGAAGAACTGTGCTTCTAAAGGTACATTCCTGGGGATCATGCTGTGGCTTTACAGTATAGAAAGAGAGCGATGGATTTTACCTGTACCAGAAAAGTTGAAAGGATGGAAAATATGGGGTTGTAGTTAGTTGGATGTGGGAAAAAAAAAAGAAGTAAAAGTCAAGATTTGACAAGGGTTTTTAGGCGACATTGGTTGAGATAGAAGGAAATTTTATATTGTTTGAGCCATGAAGGTTCTAACGATCAAGGTAATAAAGTCTTTAAGAAAACCTATACGGGTTTCAGCTGGTATTTGGCACGCTCGTAAAAATTTGAAAAGAGGAAGTAAAGGAGCCAATGTAGTTTAGACTTTATATATATTTGGTTATATATATTTGGAAGTGATATATTCGATTTGTAAGGAAATAAGAGATAATACAGATTTGGAAGAATTATGTAAAGAAGTGATACGATGTGACTGTGTAGACAGAACTGATTTTCAATCTTCAATAAGTAAGTTAGATTCTGATGTTGAGAACGTTGAATATCGGTCTGAAGGTGACATCCGTATTATAATAGAAACACCGCGTCGCAATATTAGTAATTAAAAACGGATGTCGAGACGGTCGTCTTGGAAACAAATTTTCAAATATATGAGAAACCGTAAATCTAGTCTTGTCTAGATTTCCTTCGGGCATGCAGTATTTATAATGTTGTATTATATAAAAAATATTAATGAGTTATAAAATACCGTTGAACATGATTTGGGCTCAAAAAATGATGTGGAGACGGTCGTCTTAGAACTCAAATTTCAAATTTATGAAAAAAGGTAAATCGGGTCTCGTCTAGATTTCTTTCGGGCATAAAGTATTTTTATTGACGTATTGTATAAAAAACATAAATGAATAATAAAACACCGTTGGACAATATTTGGACTGAGAAACTAATGTCGAGACGGTCGTCTTAGAAATCATATTTCAAATTTATGAGAAAGCGTAAATCGGGTCTCGTCTATGTTGCATTCGGGCATAAAGTATTTATATTGATGTATAATATAAGAAAACACAAATGAATAATAAAACGCCGCGTGGCAATATTGAGGCTCAGAAACTGATTTAAAAACGGACATCTTAGAAAAGAAATTTTAAAAATATGAGAAAATGTAAATCTAGTCTTGTCTAGATTTCTTTCGGACATAAAGTATGTATATTGGTGTATTATATAAAAAATATAAATGAATAATGAAAAACCGTGGAACAATATCTGGGCTCAGAAACTAATGTCGAGACGGTCGTCTTAGGATTCAAATTTAAAATTTATGAAAAAACGAAAATGGGGTGTCGTTTAAATTTTTTCAGGCGAAAAGTTCTTTCAAAATTGTATTATAATACAAACACCGCGTGACAATATTTGGACTCAGAAAGTGATATGAAGTCAGTCGTCTTAGAATTTGAATTTCCAATTTATGACAAAACGTAAATTGGCAACAATATTAGTCCTCAAAAACTGATGTCGAGACGGTCTACTTAGAAAACGAAATTCTAATTTATCAGAAAATGTAAATCTTATCTCGTCTAGATTTCATTCGGGCATAAATTATTTATATTGATATGTAATATGTATAAAAAACATAAATGAAAAATAAAACACCGCGTGACAATATTAAGGCTCGGAAACTGATGATGAAACGGTCGTCTTAGAAAACATATTTCAAATTTATGATTAGAAGAAAATTGGTTCTCGTCTAAATTGTTTCCGGAAAAAATACCTCCAAAACTGTATTATGACAAAAATTCTGCGTGGCAGTATTAGGGCTCAGAAACGGGTGTCCTGAATGTGGGCTTAGAACTCAAATTTCATATATGGTATATGACAAAAACGAATATAGGGAGTCGTCTATATTCTTTCCCGGCACGGAGAATTTACAACGTTGTAATATAAAAAACATATAAATAAATAAATGAAACACCGCGTGGCAATATTAGGGCTCAGAAACTGATTTAAAAACGGACATCTTAGAAAAGAAATTTTAAAAATATGAGAAAACGTAAATCGGGTCTTGTCTAGATTTCTTTCGTGCATAAAGTATTTATAATGTTGTATTATATAAAAAATATAAATGAATAATGAGAAACCGTGGAATAATATCTGGGCTCAGAAACTAATGTCGAGACGGTCGTCTTCGAAATCATATTTCATATTTATGAGAAAACGAAAATGGGGTGTCGTTTAAATTTTTTCGGAGCAAAGAGATCTTACAAATCTATATTAGAACCAAAACTCCGCGTGCCAATATTAGTTCTCAAAGCGGATGTCAAGACTAACATCTTAGAAAATTAATTTCAAATACATGAAAAAACGTAAAAATATAAACTATACATTAATAATAAGGCAGAATGGGACAATATTTGGGCTCAGAAAGTGATGTCGAGATGGTCGTCTTGGAAATCATATTTCAAATTTATGAGAAAACGTAAAACGGGTCTCGTCTAGATTTCTATCGGGCATGAAGTATTTATATTGATGTATAATATGTATAAAAACATGAATGAGTAATAAAACCCCGCGTGGCAATATTGAGGCTCAGAAACTGATTTAAAAACGGACATCTTAGAAAAGAAATTTTAAAAATATGAGAAAATGTAAATCTAGTCTTGCCTAGATTTCTTTCGTGCATAAAGTATTTATGATGTTGTATTATATAAAGAATATAAATGAATAATACAACACCGTGGAACAATATTAGTGCTCAGAAAGTGATGCCGAGATGGTCGTCTTAGGATTCAAATTTAAAATTTATGAGGAAATAAAAATATTAGTATATTAATAATAGTATATGCAATAATAGTATAGAATAACGTATTTATAATGTTGTATTGTATATAAAATATAAATAAAAAAATAAACACACACCGAGTGCCAATATTAAGGCTCAAAAACGGACGTCAAGACGATCGTATTTGAATTCAATATTCAAATATATGAGAAAATGAAAATGGGGTCTCGTCTAGATTTCTGTCAGACATAAAGTATTTATAATAATAGTATATAATAATAATAGTATTTATAATAATAGTGTATAATAAAGTATGTATAATTTTGTATTATATAAAAAATATAAATGGTTAAAAAAACACCGAGTGATAATATTAGGGCTCAGAAACGGATATCTTTCCGTCTTCTGAGTTGCCGTGTTCATATCTGTCATCAGAATTTTTATCCAGCTTCTAACATTTGCCCTAGCCTACAAAAAATTCCATGATATTAGTTTGTTCATCTTTTCCTCGTTTCATTATCGTCAAACGTCCTACGCAGGTGAGTCCGCCGTCCTAGGGGTGATAACCCTTATACCTCCCTAGGCCTAAGTATGAGGGCTTTCCGACTTTGACGAGGACCATGTCAACTCATCGTCAGACACACTACGGCATCATCCTCACTCATTAACGCCCACCTGCAGGGCAGCGCGCCTTCGCTGGCATCATTATCTTGACAAACCTCAGTACGAATCATTCTACACATCCCCATTCGAGGCAGTTGTCATTGTCCCAGTATCTGCCAGGGCAGCAGGATTTTGCAGTTTGTTAAGAACAATCATGGTTGCCCGTTGAAAGTCACCGTAAAACCCACGTACTACACTTTTTACTTTAGACTACTAAAATTTCTAGGTCCTGTAGAAAAAGTCTGATATCAAATATGAATCCAGCTACTCGAAACACGAGAAGACATGAGCTTTTCCGTATAAAAAAAAGGCTACGTGAAGTTGTAAGCTTCCGTTATCTTTGCATATTTTCCCTAGGCTAGAGAAATTATGAAGTACTGTGGAACATTTTGCACGTCAGATATGAATTCAGGAACTCAAAATACGAAAATATATAGGCTTTCTGACGTAAAAATAGAAACTTCCAGAAATCGCAGGCTTTGCTCAGCTCAAAACTTTTTTCTCTAGGCTAGTGGAATTCTAAGGTACTCTAGTGAAATTCCACAGTGAGATTCAAACTAAGCAACTCGAGATACGTGAAAAAATTATCGTTTTAATTAATATTTCGTAGATCAAATTTGCTTTCACAGATACTGAAATTTCTAAGATTTCACGCATTTCCCCAAGGCTAGGGGAAAACTGGGGCGTCCAAGGGAAATTCTGAGACCAGATTCGGATTCAGTGGCTCAAAATCCATAGAGGCAGTATACTCACATGTGAAGTTCATTCCACTTTTTTTTGTGGGCCTGTGTAATTATTATTAAATTGAAACTAAAATACCTTTATGAACATTTCCATGGCGAATACGGCTGTGAATAAGTAATTGGCACTACAGAGGAACTGCCTTTCTGTACTACTAGGAGGTATATTTGGTCGTTCCATTGCCAAAGTAATACAGTTTAGTCCAATAAAAAGTAGTACTCCATTGTCAAACCACTTTTGATCAACAACCCAGATGCATAATCTACGGAACCTGTAAATAACATAAATATATTTACAGAGAAACTGGATTTTTTCGTTTAGTGCATTCTTCTTTCACAAGGTAAAACTGCGACAAACCAAAAGTTGTCTGTCTTCGTCAACTTCTATCTTCACAACCATTTTCTAAATTTGGAAAATAAAATTTCATATATTTCCGACACAAAAATGTAGAAACCTAACATCAATAACGTTTGCTAATTTTGTGCGTATCACATGCCCTTAAGGACTCTTAAGCATCAAAGTTTTTTCTGTCATTGCGTTAAGTACCAAGTTGAGGCAAGGGTAGATCGGTAAAATTTAAGTTGAAAGGAGGTTATTTGATGTAACGAGCACATGGCAAAAATAATTTAAATTATCCTAAATTAATTACAGAACTTACCTAAATATATATAAGTGATCCATTAGAATAATATTAAACAGGGGCCGCACATAAAAATTAAAAGTTCATTCGCCACTTTTACTAGAATTTAATAACGCGACACAAGAAATATAACACACGCCACATTTCAACTCAGCAGGTGTGCTCCATAATTTTTGGTAAATTATATATAGATAAATGAATTCAGTCAATACGTTTAAAAGTAATTCATTTGTTGTTGAAAATTACTCTCTGCAGACTTCTTCTAAACAGTGCTTTGTTACCAAGAGAGCTGGCTTTAACAAAGCGATTATTGCAACAAGGAACAAATATAAAATTTTAAATCTTTGGACGTTTAAGGGGGTGTTCTCATGGATTGGCCGTATTTCGAAGCGTTTTTTGGAATTTTACTGTGAGAAAACTATATTTGATTTTTTAATGCGGTTTCTTTTAAGAGTTTTATTAACCGTTAGACTAAAAAATTCAGAAAACTTGTATGAAAAAATTTGCACGGTTTGGCCACTGCACCCTTCCGAACATAGGCCTTCCAAGAAAAATTGGTTGATGGTTCCCATCAAATCTAAAAAATGGCTGGTCTGAAACACAAGAGTAAATGTTTTTCTTAATCTATCTGAGTGACAGGTGGGTTATATACGGGGGCGACAAGTGATCTCTCAAAGAAGAGATGACATGTGCAACCCCTCAAGGGTCAAGGGTGGGTCCACTCGTTTGGAACTTCATGTATTACGGTTTCCTGCGCATGGACCTACCTGCTGGAACGAGCATCATCGGCTCCACGGACCACGCACTTGTCGTGTGCGCCGCTGACGACGTCGGAATCCTCGAGCTGAGGATCAATGACACTCTGTGGAGGACAAAGCGCTGGTTGGATAGCAGATGCCTGCAAATAGCCTCTGAAAAGACCGAGGCTTTGCTGACCACGGACAGGAGATCCTTCCAATACCCGAAGGTCATTCTCGGGGAGCATGAAATTGAGTGAAAAAAGCGCATTAAGTACCATGGTTTGCAGTTTCATCGAAGGCTTAGCTTCGGCGAATACCTGCAGAACGCGACTGCCGAAGCCATCCAATGCGGAGCGCCTCTGAATCGGCTCATGCCCAACATTGGTGGCCCCAGGGAAGCTAAGTGAAGGCTGGCTGCGAGCGTGGTAAATTCGAAGCTGCTTTATTCAGCTCCGGTCTGGACACGTGCCCTTAACAACCATGCTATCCAGAAGAAGCTGTCCTCCGCACCGTGTGGTGCTGAGAATTGTCTCAGCATACTTTAAGCTGGAAACAACCGCCCACGAAGTTTAAAGCCGAAAGGCGGTTCCGCGGGCGGTGTATTGATTCGAGACAGGGTTTTTTTTTGGTTTTAACAGGTATGCCTAGACCTATCCTAGGAGAGTTATATAAAACGTCTTTAAAAGATTTCGCTATTTTTCTTCCTAACCAAAAAAAGGGTTATTGCGCGACGAGCGACAATGCTCGCAGGAGATCGAAGCCAAGGCGTATTCGAGGTGTAGCCGATGCTGTATGGCTATAGGCGCAAGCGCAGTTTAATTTTTACAGTTCATTCCTCTGTAGCGGAATACACAACATTGTGCTACTCTCATCTGTAGCGGAAAAACGAGTTTCCGCGCTGAAGGCACATAAAAGTCAATTTGATACAAAAACACGTTTAACATTTGTAAAGAAAACAATAATTCTACATCCATACACTTGGCTGATTGAAATTGCCCAAACATCAGGCATCCCACTCCAGAGAAACTTGCTATGGAGTGACGAGAAAAACCTTTTCACGGAAAGCACCCCCTTACCCAAGATCAATTATATCTGGATAGAGATGCTTGCGACTTGTGACTGCGTAGAGGCGATCCTTTCCGAGAACCGGAAGGGTCCGTCAAGGCCATCCAGGACAAGGTAGTCGGCGCTAGAAATTACCGAAAGCACATCCTTCGTTACAATGTTGACGACAAGTGCCAATTATGTGAAAATCCCAGTAAGTCCATCGAATACATAATTGATGGCCGCAGAATGTTGCTCGAAGGAGAATACACATCGAGGCATAATAATGTGTTGGATTATCTACCAAGAAATAGCCTTGAACACGTGGCTACTGTAAGATTGGAAACTCAACCAACGACACGTTCCAGTACCAGTTCTTAATAATAAACATTATCTTTCGTACAGGGACAAGACGCCATGATGTTGAAATCTGATGTCTTTCTTACCTGTGTGATATTATGTTTTTTTATTTTGGCATTCTAATAGATAAGTAATTAATTAGTTGTAAATATATTATTATAGATTAAATATTATGAATATAAGTCATCTTCTTTATGTTCTAACATCATGTATTATATGATTTCCAATCCATGAATTTCAGTTTGGGGAATATCTTTTTTCAGCGCACGTATTTGGAGCCCCTGAATCATACATCTGATGCAGCCTACTGACACTCGGTCAAGAAAGCACACTTTTCTTAAAAGTTGGTCTTCGAAAATAAAACTCCAAAATATGACAAGGCGTTTTGTTAGCTATTTTTGCATTTAGGATTCAAATGCAAAATGGCGAAGATTCATTTCATTTTCATGTGAAAGTAAAACTCCTGCATTGAATTTGAGTTAACTTCGAAAAGATAGGGATAATTATTTTTACTTTATTAATGATCAATTTTCCGTGTTTTTAGAATTTTAAATTGGCCAAATAATGATTGTAATCTGCTACTACTGAGAATAAACAATTTCTTGGGGAACACGAAATCCAGAAACTGCGAACACCTGGTGAACACTATGCTGCAGAATTTCCAGAAAATAAAGGTGAACATGTCACTAATGATTCACATTATTGATTCTCACCTGGACCTTCTACCAGAAAATTTAGGAGCAGTTAGTGATGAACACGGGGAAAGATTTCATTAAGAATGAATGATGACTGATGAACCAAATTCTCATCATCGTCGAGCATGCAAGGCAAAAAGTTTCTAGTCAGTAGTAGCAAATCATAATCATTTTTCGACAGGAGCTACCAACCAATAATAAAGAAAGTATATCTTAAACTTTTTAAATACTGTGAACTCAATGAATACTGTAAATATTGCAAATATATTAGACTTTAATGCCGTCAAACTGACAACTCTATAGAAACAGACAACTTCTCTGCCATGTATCTTTCGAACAGTTACAGCTGAAATCATAAACTTTTTCGAAATCTTTGCTGCATCAAAAACGAAATGAGCGACGCATATTTAAACGAAACTTAAATGATATTTAGTTAAATATAAGGCTTTTTTAAAATTCATTTTTATTGTATTTTATTTTTTTATTTTTTTGACATTATTTTAGAAACTGCATAAAATATCGAAAAAAAGCAATCAATGGATTCTGCGTTGAGAAACGCATCGCTATCATGTATTGTTTTTCGTTTCCAAAATTTTTTACACACTTTTATCATACGATTTGTAATTTTCTGAACAAATTTTTAACTTCAAAAATCTCAAAAACCTGAATTGATGGGAAAAAACAGAGGCCAGATTTAGATTCAGCATAAAAACTAGTCTAGGAATGATATATCTCATTCCATAAACACATAGGTCATATTTTGCTGACGAGTGTAATTACTTTAGAAGTATATAGAAGGTGTGTGTAACGCGGAGCATTACTCATTTATATTAATTTCATTTTTTATTCTTTATTTTATTTATATCAATAAGAGCTTACTTACTTGTGGTTTGCAGGGAAGAAAAACAATGAAAACTCATCTTTGTTGTCGTTGCATCCTTTTGAATCAAATAACATAAATAGTGTTCTTGGTCGCTTTCTACTTGAATTTTGTTTATTAATTATCAGAGAATGGTGTTCTTCTGTCTGCATACAAGATTGATCATTTTCTTCGAAGTGATATTTTTCTTTTCCTACTGATCCTGCTTCAGTCAGGAGATAGTTTATAGTTGACTGAGTGTAATTTGGCGCCATGATGTTGAAATCTGATGTTTTTCTTACCTGGATGATATTATGTTTTTTTATTTTGGCATGCTAATAGATAAGTAATTACTTTTTTCTACTAGCGGGTCATACATTGTATTTTATCACCCCGTGTGGGGGCAAATAAATCCACTTTTTACCCTCTAGTAGAAAAATATCGTGTTCGAAACTGGAAAAATGTTAAGGACCCCGCACACTTTACATTAAAATCTGGCCCGGTCAATTTGGCTGTAATTGCACTATAATATAGTTCGAAGCCTCCTGATCGAAAAATTATAATGGGTATCAGTCCAAAAAGTCAAAAATTTCGAGATAGGTGGGGTTGAACGCGAAAAATATGACCACAAGCGAATCTAATATCCCGCTTGTAATTTAAAGATGAGGTGCAGATTTTTCAATGAAATGTGATCAACACAATCACTGACAACAATAGAAACACTAACAAGAGCAATTCAGCTGATAAGGGCAACAAAATAGCGCTGTCTTGGTAATAATAGGCGAAATCATGGGGCTGCTCAGGAAATGTAAGTACCGTTCGAAATACTATGGTATATTGAAGGTGGAAGACAATTCAGTCAATGAATGCAAGACTGTAGATCTAAAATATAATACGATCACGCACATTGTCATTTATTTCTGAATTTCATGCAGTTCTAAAACATAAGGCATTCACTCACATTGCCATTTGTTTCTGAAATTTGCTGTTTCCATTTTTTCTGATTTGTACACATCTAAGGAAATGCTTAGTTCCATTTGTTGCTATTCCTCAATATAGGCTACTTCGCAATAGATATATCTCACAGTGGATACACGCGTCTACACCACATGTGTTAAACTGTGGATGTACACGTAATTTTTTATTTTTGCATAATTCTTGTGCATAATACTTGCTGAATTGAAATTAACGTGGCAGGACGAAAGAGAATACATTGTTACGTGTTTGATCTTCGATTAGAACCTCATACAATGGTGCGTATTTCTAGAGAACTGGATGCGCAAAAGTGTGAGATCACAATTCTTCGTCGTGGTAATCTGAATCATCCTGCGCAAGAGATACAAGATAATACTCGTATATGTGTAAGTTGCAATCGAAGTATTAACGCGGAAATACGTTAAGTAGAATAGAATAAGTGGCATGGTTCTTGCATATTTTACAATCGCTTGGAAGATTTTGTAAGACTTTCTCCCGAGTGCAGGGTTGATGTTTTTATTATAAAAAATATCTACGTCCACGAATTAACTCGCTGCTGTTTTCAGCATTTAGACACTAATGGCTTTATACCGCATATTTTATTGGACGGTTTACAATTCGTAAATAGGACTTATCACTGATGTTCGGTTTTTCCCTTACAATATTGGATTAAATGCAATAAAAAGAGAGCAATACATAAAAAGACATGTGACGGATTTTGAAAATAATATCTATAATCCTAACACTAATGATCCTGTTGAAATCGCATTCACCGATGAAACGTATGTATATGTGCTTAAATCCAGTAACTTCAGAGCACTAGGACAGTCATACTCAATGCATAAGGGACGTCATTTAATTAAGCCAGCCGTCGTTGTAGCTCCAGATGGATATATACTAGATATCGATGGCCCTTATTTCTCGGACTTTAGGAATAATAATGTTTAAAAATAGGGACATATCGATAGTGGATCGTGGCTACAGTGATGTTTTACCATTAGTTGAAAACTCAGGTATTTATCATTTAATGCCCGCCCTTCTACACCCAAGTCAACGTCAACTTGATAATCAAGCTGCAAATTAATCTAGAATGATTACAAAGACAAGGTGGCTAATAGAGTCGCGCAATGTTCATATAAAATCCGCTTTTCAATTCTTTGAAGGGACTGTTTCTATGAACCATGCCATCAACCTTGGAGAATTGTTCCGAATTTCCGGTGCGATTCTCATTAAACATCGAAAGTCAATCGTTATGGAGGGGGCAACTGTTGAAGTAGCGGAATCAATGTTATAAAAGTCTCGTACACTTGATGTAATTCAAGATAGAGTTGAAATGACAACCTTTACACGAGAAACGCTAGGTGGGCTCAAATTAAACGCAAATAATGTACCCTACTTTCCAAGACTCGATTCCATTTATTTGATGGGCCTGGCAATGGGAATATACCAACTATAGCTTGCACCTGCTTACATAAAATACAAACTTCAGAGAGAACAGGCTGAAAAATTTCAAATAGACGAACTATTGGATGAACGTGGACTTATTAGAATGCGAATGTATTTCCGATTCAGAAATGTTACCAAATACCAACAATGGGTAGCATGCATTGAAGAAGACTTCACCAGGCTAGAGAATAAGGACTTCGTAGATGAAGAACCTAATGAACCTATCCCAGGGTATTATTGCACAAGTAAAACTGGATCTAGAACGCTTGGTTCATGTGCCCACATTGCGAGCATATTATGGTATTTAGGGTATGCACGACATCAGCCACACAGGATCAAATATCTTACGACAGCATTGCTTGAAAACGTCATTGATACAGGTCACAAACATTAACACGCCAAGGCGCATTGCAAAGCCTGCTTGCATAAAAAGCCCAGCGTAGACAAAGTTGTCTTAAATGACTACACAATTTACATGTTTTTCCTCTGTTGATTAGACAGATATATGTCTTGTCTTAACCGGCTGGACTAATAACATGTCTTCCCTTTGTAGGTTGGACTGATCTGTAGCCTCGTCTTAATTGGCTGAACTACCAAAGTATCTTGCCTTTGTCGGTTGGACTGATCTATAATCTACCACCAAATATCTTTGGTAGTCCAGTATATCTTTTGCTTTGATTATTTTGAAAAATCTTCACATTGACAAGGCAGTCCCATTACATTGCCTTTAGTATCAATGCTGGCTTTTCATTTGATGATAATTGGGCTGATCTACAGTCTTGCATTCATTAAATGAACTGTCTTCCACCTTCAATATAGTATTTCGAACAGTATTTACATTTTCAGGGCAGCCCCATGACTCCGCCTATTATTACCAAATCAGCGCCATTTTATTGCTTTAATTAGCTAGACTGGTCTTCCCAACGTTTCTAGTGTTGTCAGTAATTGGGCTGATTACATTTTATTGAAAAATCTGCTCCTCATCTTCAAGTTTCAAGCGGGACCGTAGATTCGCTTGTGTTCATATTTTTCGCGTTCAATCCCACCTATCTCGAAAACTTTTGATTTTTTGGATTGGTAGCCATAAGGATTCTTTGATCAGTAGGCTTTGAAATATCCCGAAACAGGAAACCCTGATGCTAGCGAATAATACTCAGAATCTACTGACTCAACTGACTCCTAAGATTCTGACGATTCCAATGAATCCTACAAATCCTCTTCCCTATGAAACAACTCTGAAAACATTAAGAGCTCCACATCCAAACCTTTAGACATCCGAAAGGTATTAGTAATAACGCGTTCCGGGGCATCGCGGGCAGAACCTAGTCGAATTGAACCTTCCTCCACCAGCCAGGAGCCCTCAGATTCTACTAGTCGCATAAATGAAACAAAAAATTTCATACAGTCAAAGAAGCAATCCATTTCCAGACCCATTGTGGAATCCACGTTACCACTAAGAAACAAAGAGAAACCTTCTGTGCCCCGATCCAGCTCCCTTAGCGTAGCAAGGCCGAAACTCACAGCACCACCGCTACCGTCCACCTCAGCTGGAGCGATACCTAAGCGACGGGGAAGGCCAAGGAAGGACTCTGCTCCAAAAGCCAGACAAACAACTCAGCCGAAGTTGAAGCAGCAAGCTGAGCAGCTCAACAGGCTCACTAGGCTGGTATCAAGAAGCTCAGGATGAAAACTGATTCAAAGTTTCTGGTAGCAGTGCCACAGAATGGATCCCAAGGTGGGAGGAAAATGACTGGAAAACGTACGAGAATAACCCATTTAAAAACCGATCCGAATTTTAAAAGATGAAAACAGCCCTAGAATCCTTCGATGTGATTTGGGAACATGTCCCAAGTTATAAAAGAATTTTAGGAAACGAAATGGCTGATAAACTCGCCAGAGACGGGATTGAAGTACTACCATATACCGAGAACAAAGGAAAAGAAATATCTCCTTAGAAAATGATCGTTGACGTTTTCCCACAACCCCTGGACAGTGAAAGCAGCAACGAAACTGATCGGGATATCTCCAAGCAAACCCAGCCCAAGAACAACTTCAGAGAATACTTACAGAAGTATAGGAGATTGGAACAAACGAAACCATCCTACAAACTTGTCCAAAGTCCTATGTCATATCCTAGCTCCATTATCGACGTCAAGGTACCATATGTGGACGACGCACCTACCTCTGTCAGACCTTACGCGGACCCCACGACTACAGACCAAAAACCAGTTAGCATCTGTACAGACGAACCACATTTCATCCACCAATGGACGGAATCTCTAACTTTCAGACGTGACAACTATGTTCACTTTATTTCCGAAGATTGCGAGCCTACGAACCCCATAGCAAAACTCCTTATGGCTACCGAGCGTCTTGACCTACAAGACCTCTGGAGATGCCGCCCTAAAATGGGGCAAGTCCTTGTCACTCCGCACGGTGGACATAAGACATATTCCGTTTTCATAAAAACACGACATGTCAAAAATGTCGACTGGAAGGATGTGGCGCAAGGATTAGAAACCTTTGAACTGCTTTAGAACAGGACAGTCAGACCTCCTGCCGTATGGCAAATTCAGGAGATTTGCTGGGATCGTTACCGCAAAATAAAATGACGAAACTCGTGGCAGGAATATTCCGGGGTGATAATATCACCATTACTCCCTGCCACGGAAAAATTGAAGTTCCGCCTGTAGAAATCCAACCACAAGTTGTCGCCAAATATTATCGCAGCGTTATAGGTGGCTGTAAGGGCATTACGAAAACTTATCGCCGTATCAGAGAGCGATATACACGGCCTGGTTTACGGGACGAAATCAGTGAGTTTATCCGAGGATGCAGAAGCTGCCTGGAAGAAAAACTCGTCCGAGCTCGTACCCGTGAACTAATGCTCATCACTAACACTCCTGCTAGGCCATTCGGACAGGTATCTCTTGATACTGTCGGAAAATTGCCCACTACCCCAAACGGGAACAGAAACATCTTGACGATGCAGGATAATTTCAGTAAATACTGCATTGCAGTTTCCATACCGGACTTGAAAACGACCACTGTTGCTCACTCGGTCGCGACAACTTTCTTCTCTTTGTATGACGCGCCCAGATACATCCTAACAGACAGGGGAGGGAGTTTTATAAGCAAATTAATGAAACACATGGAAAGGCTATTAAACGTGAAGCAACTAACTACTTCCGGATACCGACCAAAAACTAACGGATCACTCGGGAGAAGCTATATTGTATTGACGGATTACATAAAGTATTATTGCTGATGATTATGACGATTGGGATCGATTGCTCCCTTTCGCCATGTTCGCATATCAGTACATGAGGTCACCAATTTCACACTTTACGAGTTAGTTTTTGGGTGAGTCGCTAGGACACCCAGATCGTTCCCTCAGGGTACGGAACTCGAGACCTATGGATCTTACTGACGCGACCTGATAGTAAGAATAGCCGAAATCCAGAACATCGCTCACAAAAAACGCATCAAAGTAAAATCTTACTCGAAAGAGCAATAAGACAAGAAAATAAAACTTGTGTTCTAATGATACACCGAGATGTTGCGGCATGTACTCAACTACCAGCTTATCAGATCTGTAAAGGAAACTTACCTGTCAACGAGAATGGAAAATTCAGAACTTGCGAAGCAGAACTTTTACTGAATCCATCACTATCCACCTTTCAAATTTGTAACGTTCAAATGACATACGAAAACCAGTTCGAATGGAGTTTAGTAGAAAGCCTAGGCGGATGGTTGTACTCTCTCCAAGAGCCGACTAATGCTATAACAACCTGTCCTTATCAGATCAACAACCAAATCACATCAAAGGGAACCGGCATAATCCAATTGGCTCCAGGATGCGATCTTAGAATAAAGGAAAGGGCACTCCTAGGTACCACCGACCGGAAGGGAGAAACCGAAATGATCTACGCCCCACTGCTTCACCTGAAAATTTCTGCGCTGTCACCAACTCTACAAGAGTTTCAAGGATACATACCTACAAGAAAATCAATGTCTGCTCACACGAAGGAGATAACGCCTGGGGACAAAGTCCTCGAAACTAACGACAAATCCTTCGGGCATCTAGAACAACACTGTATGACTTCAGCCTGTCCCGACGAACAGGAAGCAGCCAAATAAGAATGATCCATGGATCCTATCTCGGACTAGGCCTCATATCTATTGGACTACTTATATCCATCCTCTTTCGCAGGATTTCAGAACTAAAGATCAACTGTAGTCAACGACTCTCACCAAGGAAAAGAGTTGATTAATGTGTCGACTCCAGTACCATTAACATCAAGAAAGAGCAGTAACCAACCCCCGCACAGAACTCTCTGCCACAAACGACAACGGAGACAGGTACTTCCACCCGCGCAGTCATACCTGCTGTACCATCAAGGGAACGACCAGCAACTACATTCATAATTCAAATGCCATGCCAGACTCTTCGACCAGCATAAGAAAACAATCAGGGTCTAGGTTAAAGCAGTCATAGAGCATGGCCGTTAAAAAATCTCAAATCTAAAATACATTTATCGCCAAAACATTCCTTTTTAATTGTATTATCTTTATTGGTTTTCTTTAGGAAATGAAACTGTTAGAGTAGGACTCTTGTTCTTAGATATTGGATATATAACTTAATTCGTGCGTTTTTTTCGAAATTTGAACATTTATTTAAGAAAAACATGTACAATGGTATTATTCAAAGTATTGCACATCCGAAGCTATGACTTTTTCCCATCTTTTTGGCAATTTGTGGATTCCATCCCAAAAGAACTACGCCGGCTTGGCGGCCAGGAATGAATCAAGCCAATTTTTGATATCCTGTTCTGATGTGAACCGTAATCCAGCGAGGGAGTTCTGCATCGACCGCAACAAATGGTAGTCAGAAGGGGCAAGGTCTGGTCTATAAGGCGGGTGGGGTAAAACTTCCCATACAATGTTTTCCAAATAGTTCTTAACCGGAATAGCAACATGGGGCCGAGCGTTGTCATGATGGAAAATTATTGCCTCGTGTCTGGTGGCATATTCCGGGCGTTTTTCGACTATTGCTCTCTTCAAACGGATTAATTGCGTTCGGTAGCATTTTCCATTCATGGTTTCACCCGGTTTTAGCAGCTCATAATACAGTACACCCTTCTGATCCCACCAAATACAGAGCATTACCTTCGCACCATGGATATTCGGCTTTGCCGTTGATTTGGCTGGTTGGCCGGGTTTAACATATGATTTTTTGCGCTTAAGGTTGTCGTAATGGATCTATTTTTCATCGCCAGTAACAATCCGATGCAAAAATGACTTCTTTTCGTGGCGTTCGAGCAGCATTTCGGACATTCAAAACCGCCTTTCAACGTTTCTCGGCTTGAGTTCATGTGGAACCCAATTTCCTTGCTTTTGAATGTATCTGGCTGCTTTTAAACGTTTTGAAATGGCTGCTTGAGTGACCCCCAAAGATTCTGCGAGCTCTTCTTATGTTTGGCAACAATCTTCATCGAGTAATGCTTTCAGTTCTTTATCTTCAAACTTTTTTGGCTGCCCAGCTAGAGCATGTTCACCATAAACTTCCACCAAAATACGATGACTTTCGACAGCAGTTTTATTCATATTAAAGTAATGAAGAAGAACTCCCTGCAAAAACATTTTTTAGGCACAAAGTTCGACATATTTGAGTGAAAAAAGTTATTGTTGTTTACGCTTCAAATGAATGACATATGGTATACTACAAAAGACGCACAATGAAAGTAGCTTTCCAACGCATGTTCGGAATATTGGAACGGTTACGTCATCTCTTCGCAAACCGCACGAATTAAGTTATAGATCCAATAAATAAATTAAGAATATCATTTGAAAGATAAAAAACACAAATATCTAAAAAAATCACATGTGTAGAAGATTATATTTTGCGTTTTTGAATTGCATTGATTTATAATTTCATTTGTCAGGTGACTATAGTATGATGTATATGGGGCGTTCCATGCCAAATCGAACATATCTAGGACTTTAAGCTCCCGATTTACTTGAAATTTTGAGGGTTGATAGACTAACATAACACAGGCACACAAAAAAAACCAAGTCTCTGATATTTGAACGCGACACATATGTTCCCATGTAATTTGATCCGCTGATCACGAATCCGCGGTCCAATTGACCCCATGACATCTGGGTCAAGGGCATTTGAAGGTCAAAATTGAACACACACATTTGAGTTGAAAAAAATGACTAATCTTTATGTTTTTTGGGTCGCTGAATAATAATTCGAGGTCGGTTTGACCTCAAGTAGTAAAGGTCAAGGTCATTTGAAGGTCAAACGTGTTTATTTTGGAAATAATGCATTTTTGACTGCAGATTCTGAAAGACCGAACAATATTACGTCCCACACTTTATTTTAAAATTTTTTTAATATGATCCAAGGGTCATTTCAAGGTCATTATAAGTGGTGATGTGGAGAATCAATTTAATCACTGCAAAAATACGAAAATATGGTTCCCTTCACCTAAACTATTGCGGTAATATATTTTGGTGATCGTTGAACCAGAATACAAGGTTCGTCTGTCTCCTCAAGGACAAGATAAGGGTCGCCCCATCAAGGTAAAAAAAGAACTGAATCTCTGCAGAACTATAAATATGAGACTTAGCTATTGTTTTTTCTTCTATAACGCTTTCTTTTACTTTCGAAGGATCTGTGTAGCGGATTTCTAATTCTTTTTGCGCTCTCGTCATCTTATTCATCATCTGACACTCGATCTCTTTTCAGTAACCAACAGTAGTCCGCCAACATATTTACGTCCCATTTCCCTTGCCATCTAGTTTCAGCCTCTTTCAGATCTTGATGGAACCGTTCCCCTTGTTCTTCGCTGTAATCTCCCAAGTTATCAGGGAAATAGCTGAGATGAGCATCCATAAAATGAACTTTGTGACTCATCAAACATCCCAAACACTTATAGTTTCTTATCATATTTGCTACAATAGTTTTGTAGTCATCGCTTTTGTTATTTCCCAAAAAGTTCTGACAAACATCTCGGAAACTGAGCCATGCAGCTTTCTCTAAGTCATTCATGGTATCAATGAATTTTTCATCGTTAAACATTTTACGGATTTGAGGTCCATCGAATATCCCTTCCTTCAACTTCGCTTCACTTAATCGAGGGAATCGCTCCACTAAGTACTTAAAACATTTTTCACCTTTATCCAACGCTTTGACAAACTGTTTCAGCAGCCCAAGTTTTATGTGAAGAGGCGGAAGTAAAACTTTTGAGGGATCAACTAAAGGCAGTTTCAGTATATTGTAACTTCCAGGAACTAGTTGTGCTCTTGATTGCCAATTTTTTTTTACATAATGGTTTTCGCGATCTCTACTATCCCATAAACATAGGAAGCAGGGATACTTTGTAAATCCTGACTGTTGACCAAGAAGAATCGTTATTATTTTTAGATCGCCACAAATCTGACAATTATGTTCTTTATATCGTATTTTATCCAATACGTATTCCACATTTTCGTAACTTTCTTTCAATTGCGTTGAGTGCGCTAAAGGTAGACTTGCGTACCCATTTCCATTATTGAGAAGCACTGCCTTCAGACTCCGTTTTGAGGAATCTATAAACAATCTCCATTCTTCAGGAACATAAATACCTTCTTTCATTTCGTTCATCAAACCTAAAACATCTGTGCAATATACCAGAGTGCCTTCTTCGTCTTTCTTGAAATATTGACGGAATTGTTTTTCTCTATTTCTGTAGACTGATGACTTCGTTCCCCGTTCAAGCATTCCTCGATTTTTCAACACAGCGGCCATGTATTCAGAAGCATCTTTAGGAAGCCCCATATCCCTGATAAAATTACTTAAACTTTCTTGATTGAATAGTTTTACAGGTTTATTTTTTTCCTCCCTCCAATTTTGGAACATATTCTTCTTCATGATCATCTTGGTCGGAGCTATCGAGAGATTCTTCTACACTGTCAAACCATTCCTCCCTATCAGTTTCTTTACTCGTTGAAGCTTCATTCATTGATGGACTCGTATCCATTTTTTCGTCAGCACACTCTACCCTAGATTTTGCTGGTACAACGGAAGATACTAGTGCGTATGATATCTGTGACTTTGTTTTAACGTTGAATCCTTTAACATTGGTATTGCAAAAATAACAATCTTTTTCGGATTCAGGTATTGACCATATTACTGGTGAAGTATATTTCAAAATTTTATCATTTCTGGTTTTATCCCATCGGATAAGCATATTAAAACAAGAGCAGCAAATAGTTTCTGGAGCAAACGTTGAATTTTGAACAGAAAGTTCTTTTTTATAACATTTCTCATATATATCTGTACATTTTTTATTCATTGACCTACGATATTTGCTTACTTCATATTTCCCGCAAACGTAACAAAAAATATTTTTATCAGTGCCACAAAAGTGGCTTGCAGCATCTTCAATTCTTCTTGTAGCATCATACTCCTTATTAGCCAAGTCACCAACTAGTAAAGAGCTGCGGTCACTTGATGACGATGATTGCGGGCCCGCTTGCTCACCCTGACCAACCGCCGATACTGGGCATCCAAGACCCTGCATCGTAGACTTTCCTGTGCCAGCCATGACGGCGTCATGCCTTCACCCCAGGGCTTAGCCGGAAAACAAACAAGAAAAACAAAGCCGTTTCCGCCGTCACCACGTGGAGGTGCCCTGGGTGCTGACACAAGATAGGTATTACTGATAGATACTACTCCGTTCTTTCAGAATCTGGAGTCAAAAATGCAGTTTCTTTTCAAAATAAACAAGTTTGACCTTAAAATGACCTTGACCTACACAGCTTGAGATCAAACCGACCTCAAATTCGAATTCAGCGAACCAAAAAACATAATGATAAGTAGTTTATTCCACTAAAACGATATTTTTCCCAATTTCGACCTTCAAATGCCCTTGACCCAGGTGTGATGGGGTCAAAAAGACCTCGTATTCTGATCCAGCAACCACCAAAATATATTACCACACTAGTTTAGGTAAAGGAAATCATATTTTCGTATTTTTGCAGTGATTAAATTGATTCTCCACATCACCACTTATAATGACCTTGAAATGACCTTTGGATCATATTAAAAAAATTAAAAAATACAGTTTTGGACGTAAAATTTTCCGTTCTTTCAGAATCTGCAGTCAAAAATGCATTATTTCCAAAATAAACACGTTTGACCTTCAAATGACCTTGACCTTTACTACTTGAGGTCAAACCGACCTCGAATTATTATTCAGCGACCCAAAAAACATAAAGATTAGTCATTTTTTTCAACTCAAATGTGTGTGTTCAATTTTGACCTTCAAATGCCCTTGACCCAGATGTCATGGGGTCAATTGGACCGCGGATTCGTGATCAGCGGATCAAATTACATGGGAACATATGTGTCGCGTTCAAATATCAGAGACTTGGTTTTTTTTGTGTGCCTGTGTAATTAATGAACAAACCCAAAATTTCAGATTTTTTCATGCATTATCTAAAAAGCTATGGGATGAACAGAAAAATATTAGGTTTTTGTTGCTTTTCAATTATTTAAAAACTGAAACAAGGAAAAATTCTGAAAAAAATTACAAAAACGTATAATCAAATGGACGTAATAGTAACATTTTTCGGAAAAATGTTTACTACAAAGATAATAACAAAAAACTTTTTTTTTAAACAAATTGATTTTTTTTTAAAACTCCAATTTTGAATAATCTGAAAAAATTCATAGTGATAGCCCCAAGTATTTTGAAAATTTAAGGTATATGATTAAGGTGTGCCCTCACAAATTTCCCTACATGCGAATTTTTGTGTGAAGTGATGCACGTGGAATTACGATCTTTGATCAACGGCGTCGAAGGCAACTTCCACTAGTGATGAATACTGTCTACTTTCTCGAGAACATTATTATCAAAAAGTGATAAGAAGTGATTATTTTACTTTATTTTAATTTGTATCTAGTAGTGAAAAATCACTTAATAATCACTTACGGTTTTTGTTTTTGTATGGATTACAACAATGTTTTATTTTTTTTCGAATTATGTAAATTGTGCTTTGAAAATAAACTCTCTGATAAAACGATGATCTTAAAAATTTGTATCCTCACTATGAATGCGTTTGTGACCGTGCAAGGGAAAAAATCTGAACTCAACTGAGAAAAGAAACGATTAGTTGCGCCTAGCATTTGTTCTCTTTTGGCTTCCGGGCACCGCCCGATTCCAAAAATCCGTCGGTGACAATAATATTGACAAAAAGTCGGAGTCCTTGCGATTCCTCACATTCTCATCAACGTATTGGGCTGGCAACAAAGTCATTTCGTTTTTTTTAATGATTTTCAAAGCAAGTTTATTAACATAAAAAACAAACATTAATCAATTATGTATTGACCATTTTTTTCGATGTCCTTTTGCCATCTTCCAGCCAGCTTCATAATCCCTCTTTCGTAGAAAGTTTGATTCTTAGAAGCAAAAAACTGAATCAACTCATCTTTAACAGCCTCATTTGAATCAAATTTGTTTCCATTCAAATGGTTTTGAAGTGAACGGAATAAATGATTATCGGATGGTGCAAGGTCAGGTCTATACGGTGGACGAGGCATCACATCCCAGCCTAACTCCAATAATTTTTTGCTAATGACCAAAGATGTATGTATCTTTGCGTTATCTTTATGGAAGATGACGCATTTACCAAATTCCAGTTCTGGCCGCTTTTCCTTGATTTCTTTGTCCCATATCATTAGCTGTCGACAGTAGACATTCTAATTGATAGTTTGGTTCAGTGGGAGCAGCTCAAAATAATTAATACCTTTGAAATCCAACCAAATACTCCGATTAACCTTGTTTTCATAAATGCCAGAACACTATCGACCAGAAAAATGTCTATAAGTACACCAGCTATTTGATAAATATTTAGTAACTTTGAGACTATTATCGAAATCGTTACTCTGCTTAATCTGCTTAAAACAGTGACTTTCAGACCATGACATCCATCGTCACTTTGCTTAAACCAGTAGTCAATTTTATAGGCCGAACTGTTAAGTGTCATCCAATATTCGTTTTCAATAAATATGAAGTCAAAAAGAAGAAGTGTGGTTTGGAATAATATTACATATTATGTATTGCATTATATTATGTATATTATACATACATAGATATCTTGAAGGCAGACTACCAGAAGAAAAATTTGACAGGAAGTTGAATGTAGTTAAGGTAACTTTCCCTGATTCAAGCATAAATCAACCTGGAGTAATTCCAGCAGGCAAGACAAGAGTCTCAAGGACTGTCTACTTTCAAATAAGAAAGTTTTATTTGTGCCCCGATTTTTGCCATATGAATATTGTCCATTTATTATATATATACAGTTTTGTGTATTTATAATTTTTTATTCATTTATTATTTTATTATTATAGAAACTTATTTTACTGTTAACCTTAGGTCTAAAAATAGATGCATGTTCTCAAAATCCCTTATTTTTTGTTATTTTTGTCATAAACCAGTTGAAGGAGAATAATATAACAGAATTTCGATTGAGTTATGATACAATCAAAATTCTATTGGTTCTCTCACTCTGAAGCACGTTCGTCAATTAACAGACTTTGTTGTCACCGTTAAGCTATCGAATTGATTATTCCCCCTGTTTATAGAACAGAAGAGACATTAATGCACGTTAGAAACTTTCTGATTTGAATTCTTCTAAAATTCGTCCCTTCTGTAATACGTGCGTTATGTCATAGACTCTGTTAGCCACGTTGAGAAGTCGCGTAATCTGTGCTCTATGCCCTGTAAAAAGATCCTACACTTCTGAAATCTCCCCAAAAATGTCCTTCCAGGAGAAAAAATCTGTATACTCCCACTCATTCACCAATTTATCGAAATCTAGTATTCTGTACTACAAGAGCAACTCTTTTGGGTGTGGTTCCACTCTTTCGACAGTCCGAAGTGCCTGCACAAGAAATCGTGCCTATTGTCGTTCATCTCACAGCAATATATTTAGATATTGGCAAGGCTCTTAAACACAGAAGACAAGCCTTCAGAGAAGTAAATCATCACTTTCGTGAGATTAACCAACCCCACGTAGGGAGTACTATAAACACAAGTACTTCTGAAAACGAAGTCTGATGCAGAAGTATCATTTTAAATTCAGAATCAGAGACTGAGTCAACTTCGGAATAACATCAACTTTTCATGCCTTCTAAATCTGAAATCCTTACTAGTTTCAAATTCACCCTTTTTATTGGCACTAGGACATAACTAAACAACAAGGCAGGGGACTGAGCCAGAAATGATAGAAAGGGTAAAAAATGAAGTTGCGACCACAGTTCCTAGACCCCATAATGCGACATCTCTGCACCAACAATTTCGACAGTGCCCACTACAGTAGCCTTCATAAACACGACAATATTTGATTTTGAAGACATTAATCGAATTTCATGCCGTAATAAATAGTATCCCATTTTGGCCGGATCGAATTCTAAGAAGACTTCATTTGAGACAAGAACATTTGCAAACTCGTGCATGCCCACCTCTTGAGTAGTATCACAAACATTTTAGATCACTTGGAAATGCCCAGTATTTTTCAGTGTATGATTTGAAATGCTTCAATTACTTTCAAACGCCTCCTAGACGTTAGTCATTTGGAAACTTCAGAAGCACATGATCCACATGTTTAATAGGCTAACAGAAGCGCACCTAAAACTTCAGCCGGACAAGTTCAAGTTCCCATGGACTGGAGTAGCTTACTCAGGTGACATAATCGGTTGCGACGAAGTCAAATATAATCCCGCCTAAATAGCAGCGATCAGGAAGTTCCCACGAACAAAGATAGTCTAGGCTGTTCGCCCATTCACAGGCCTTTCGGAATATGACAGGAGGTTTATAAAGGACTACGCAAAATTGGCGGAACCCTTATCCAATCTTCCAAAGAGTGATAGAATATGAATGCAATTATCTCAAATATTTGTCAACACTTTTTTGTTGTAGAAAAAGTTCCAGTGGATCTATCGGTCACGCCGTTTCCCTCTGCGTGGAACGCACACTACTTCAGGCGCTTGAATGCTTAAATCTGCGGGATGGATACAATTTTTACAAAATGATGATTTTTCTGTGATTTTATAAATAAATTACCATCTTTGTACCAAATTTGGGGTATACAACAGTGAAACTTTTCTTCCCCTTCATTCTAGGGAATAAAAAGTGAATCCGTTAGGTCGATTTAGTCAATTTTGCAAATCTCTACGTGGAATTCTTTGCAATTATATTACACGAGAGGGTCATATAGTTGCCCTCTCGTTTGTACTTGGCTCAAGTGCAGTTTCTGTGAATATTGTTAGTGATTATAATAATTTGATCAACCACTGTATATTTTAAACTGTCAGAGGGTGTTGGCTTGTTTTAAAAAAGACAAAGAAGCGTCCCTATTCTCATTGCCTGATACTAAAGCTGAAAAATCATCGCCTGTACTCGAAATTAACTTCCAATAGTGAGTTGGATGAGATGTGAGTAAAGCTCAACATGCATTTACGTGGTAAGTTTGGATCGGTTTTCAATATGATTTTGATTGGCCAAAGCTGACTGGCAAAACTTTCCACCAGATTGGATGCAGCAGTCTGTACAAGGCAAAAATACGTATTGCCACAAATATAATAGTAGGATTGAAATACGTAAAAAATGTTTAAAGAAAGTACAAGCCTTCGAATATGATCTGTGCAATTCTTAAACATTTTTATCAACATATATTCGTATGTGTATAAATTATACTGTAAAAAAATATAAATTACCTTGGAGTAAGAAAAATTGTTAGTAGCAGAATGGTTTTTAGATATGTTCGACAATCCTTTGTCACTGTTAAATCCAATTTCTGTAGAAGCAATTCTTGTTAATTCCCGTTGTTGTCTCTCTTGCCTTTCATTCCTCTGAAATGTTATAAGTAACGTATTATTTTGTTTTAAAATCCAAGATGAAATTTTTTTGCAAAAGTAAATGAATTTTAACCATAGACATATTGAAGTAGGCTGCTAATTATAACGGGGTGAATTACTGCTGCATAGGAAAAGACTTTTAAAAACATGAATAGTATGTATTTGAATTAAAAACAAATAATATTGTATAAGAATGTAAAAAACCTAATTTTTCTAAAAAGAAATTATAATTCTTTAGAGCTGCAGATCGTATATAGTAGAGAAGCGGCTGAATTGTCGCACGGTTATTTACAGAAAATCATAATATCTAAACAAACGGAAATAGCCCTATCATATTCATTCATTCATTCATTTTTTGTTAAATTAGTAAGATGTCTTCTGTCTGGAAACCGTTCAGCGTAAAGTCTTGATGACGCGGCATAATTAACGTGACATTCCTCTAAAATATCAAAATATCACAAAAATTAACAACACCTAATTTTTTTATTGTCCCATTTTCAATTATTCAAATTATGAATATAAAATCAGCAGCATTTAAAATTTTTAAATAATAAATTTTTCCTGCATGAAGCTCCGAACAAGACTATTATTGCAATAAACAAAAAAGCTTAACACCAAATGGTCATCAAACTCTTACATAAGAAAACACAATTTTTTCAATTCAATACATTTTTTTTCGATATTAAACTTTAAAAAGTGAAAAACAAAACTCAACTATCTAAAGGATACCTGCGTTTGTGATTAGTATGTAGTAAAAATTGATGATTCAAAGATTCTACCACAGATATAACTATGTTTCACAAACACATTATTTTTATTTCTTGTTGCATACAATTAAACGTTACTTTTACAATGCACAAAATTGCAATGGATAGAACTGTGAAAATTTTCACTCGTAAAATGTTTCTATTTCTATAAAAATATTGGTAACAAGTTTGCCCGGATAACTGAAGCAAAGTTTTCACTATACAACTGGTTGGGAATAACTACATTATCAATTAGTTCACCCAGGAAAAAGTTTTATTCAAATTTAGGAAATCGTTTTATTAATTTTGTTTCTTCAATTCGGAGTAAAAACACTTAACTGGAACAAAACTCAAATAATACACAAAGAAAATAACTTATTGAAAAGATTGATTGCAGAAATGATATATATAAAAAAAGAAAAAGATAATAGTCTCAATAAAATTATTCATTGTGACAACCTCAGTGAATCATATTTTCCTCTTATCTCAGATATTTCTAAATATCGATTTTCTTACTACGTGATTTTAAATGTTAATATGATACTGGTTGATAATTTCCCCCTCCGCCCTCCGAACTCTATTAATTCTTATACTTTCCTTATTGCTATACCTATTCACCTTAGTAGAATAGTCTTTCTCAAAGGCAGGAGATTGCCGAACATCTTACTCTCCCCCCCTTTCCTTTCTTTTCTTCGTATTTTTTAATGTACGACATTTTCTATCTTAACATACTACAGTTTTTTTTTTTAAATCTACAAGATGGAATGGATGGTACTAGTTTGTCAGACCATTATATGTTTCTACGAATCACGAAAAACAAACTATTGAAGGTTCAACTATCCAAATTTTATCAACTTTGACGAATTTCTATTTTCTGACAATGGTTTTGAACCTTTGACTTTTTGATTCTACAATTGTTATGATGTTTCTCCGTTCTCCTAATTACTAAGGTATTCTTAATTTTTCTATTTTATCTAATTTACTTTATCGACTTTTTAATTTCCATTATGATTATAATTTTTTCAAAATTCCTATTTTGACTTTAATTCTAATTTTATTTTATCATAATTTTATGTATGTAATTCTCTTAATATCAATTTTTTAATAAATGTAGGCCCTGAAGAGGAAGACTGTTCCTGTCTTCGAAACGTTGGCCATTTAATAATAATAAACATCAATTATTGTCCAGCTCGGTCATTTTCCTTATTTTGATGAACTATACTAACTGGATGTCTCCTAACGAAATTGAAAAAAAAAACATAAACATCAGAAAGGCAAACGTTTCTCGCCACAAATGGGGGCCCTCTTCAGTGCCAACAATTTTAATTTGCATTAAAAATAATAATTATAAACTAAACAAGCAAAACTCATGCAACTTAATATTTATTTTCTTTTTTTTTGGGTTTTTTTTTGTTTTTGTTTTGTTTTTTTCTTATAATAAATTTATTAATAAAAATAGAATTAGAACATGCGAATAGACCTTCCAGCATCGTCCTCACACAGAAGTCCTCTCGTGTCCGATTCGTGGAAGATGTAAATTGCTGGACGCGCCAACTCAAAGGCACACAACCACAATTAATTCCATAAAAAACACAGGTCAAAAATCCAACCGTGAGCCCTCGATGAAGAACGCACAGCACAACACACACACACACACATACACGAACTCGAGAAGTTAAGGGTGAGTCGAAAACCGATAAATTTGAATTTGGGAAGAAAAAATTAAATTTTTTTCTCTTTACGATCACGGAGTCGACAGTCAGTATGGTAGACTGCCACTCCGCTACAAGACAGAGAGAAAACTGATTTAGAAAATATTGAGAATTTTCTGTATACGAGAAAACTTGTTATGAGGAGTCAAGTTACAACCTCAAAGAGTATGCACACTCAAAAATCTTTTCAACGTCCCGAGCACTTGAGATTTCTATGTGCCAAAGCGTTCGAGGAAAGCAAACCCCATACCACATGTTCGAAGGAATCCGTCAGAAAACTCGCTCAATTCGGTACCGAAACACTCCCTCGAACATATTTTAGTACAGTCGTTAAAAATAATCGCGAGTGAGAACATTTTTTGATAAAAGAGAATGTTATAGAATTTTAAAGTTATTTTGAATTGATATACGTGTAGAAAACTTTTTTGCCAATACTTTTACTGAAGTATTGTATTTATATTAAAACAAACACATAATGCAACCAGTAATCCTGGAAACACGGAGAATAGAATTATATAACTGCTTAAATTAGACATGTATGATACGCGCGTGAACCCTTGTTGCCAAAACTGTTTTTAGCATTGTATTTAGATTGAGACAGTACTGAAACATTTCGACCTTCACGATCTTTAATTTATCAATTTTTAAACATTTATCAAGTTATTTTTGCCCGATTTGGTCAAAAGTTTCGCGTTTAGATTCTGATTATAAATTTCGAATCTGCAATTTCTAATTATATCAATTTCTTGAATTTTGGAAAGGCAACTTTGCCCTATTTTAGGCCAAAATTGTCCGTTTATAATCTACGTGTGGGTCACACGAAGGGTGAAAATTTCGCGAAATGGCATTCTTGATTTTAAGAGCTAGAAAACCGAAGAAACTCACTATTTTTAATTTTGGAGAGAGCGAACGTCAATTCTATAATTCCTCGTTCTCACAGTGCGTAATTTAAAGATTTTGTATCTATAATCATAGGAAAATCATACTTAACTTTTATTTTGAATAATTTCGCGCAAACGTGCCACGAACAAAAACACGTTCTAATTTTGGGGAATTGTCCCTACACCTGAAAATAAAGTTCCTTTTGACCTTTTGGATCATAGAGTGGCTTTCTCTTTGCCATGGTTAATTCAACCCACTAGTTTCCTAAACATTCCAACCCACCATTTATCTTTAATTAGAAATCTTATTATCCACAAGCATCAGTTTGTCGGTCCCAAATTTTGGAGATTAAGAGCATATGCTCCCGACGAGTTCATCATTTGCTTTTTCTCCCGTTAGAATCGATAAAACCGTGCTAGATTCTGGTTGACTCAATGGAAGTTTAGAAAGAAAAGGGAACGCCGTGATAGTGAAGTGCCCTCAGGGCTCCGACACTACACGACGCCAAAAATATATGAGGATAGGAAATTTTTCCGAGTCTCACTTTTTGTGAGTGCACGGATACTCGCGTCCCGAGTTGACCAGAATCCAGTATTTTACTCGAGCCTGTTGCTCGCTGCTTTTAATTCAAAAATAAGAAAACCCCACGCGAATTTAAAAAAAAACAAACCTACAAATATTTTCAAAAAAAAAACGTAAAACGATCCAAAAGATCCCTAACTGCTAAGGGAGGACCGGGAAGCATAGACGACATGGTTCTCAATGTTGTTCACCTGATCGTGAGATGCAGGTGAGCATACTTGAGCCCGAGGTCTCGAATTAATAAATTAAATGCCTTGGTGTCGAGCCGTGCTCTCACCTTTGTGGGCAGCGCGCCTGTAATAAAATTTGTGGATCAGCAACCGTGCACCTTACCTCGGTTTTCCACCTCTGTATTAATTTCCCCCTTTAATTAATATGCGCGCGCCTCAATTAGCGACAGCGATCGAGTCCAATTAAATCAATAAATTAAGAATTTTATACACGGTCTTTTCCCCCTTTTCGCGATGGTTTTAAGGTTGGAAATCGGTATCAGAAGAAAGATAACATTCTCGCGATTATGACGATGTTTTTCAGATTTCAAAAAGTCGTATATTTCGTCCCGTGGAAGCGTCTAAAAAAATTGATGTGCATTCAAAAGCGAAAACGCAACGCGCGACGATGACGAGAAAGCCTTTCCCCCATTTCAGCTCACGCTGGCGCGTGCTACCTGTGTGGGCGAGAGTTTCTATTGGACAACGGTGTGGGCAGGCTTGAACGTCGTGTAACGATTTTTATAATAAAAGGGAAATTTCAATAAATCGACCTCAATTCATTATTGTTAAGTGACCCATTTTTATAAATACAGTTATTCGTAATGTTTAATATTAATGAAGTTTAAGACACAATCATAATTATCTTTATCTATAATATCAAAGATCTATATTACTTGCAATGTGATACGGATTATACTTATTCACTTAAAATGAAATAACAATTACATTTCCTTATTTATAATATAATAATAACTGTATTTATTTACAACCATAAAATTTGCTCATTTATTTATATATTGCATTTGATTATTTAGTTATTTTATTTAATCATTAATTAAAACTCCCATACGTGCAAATGAACAAATGATCCTGCAATAAATAATAAAAAAGAATATAAAAAAAAGGAACAGTGTGGGACGCCCACCTATCTAGCGGACCATGCCGCAAGCTGCTTGACCTGAGTGAACGGTCGAGCGTAAGCAAGCACAGGTTAGTGTGGTGCTCGGTGAGAATGCGAACGAAAATGTCCGTGAAAGGTGGACTGCCTCGTTCTCGCCACCTTCACTTACGGTTTGGAAGTAAATCGTTAATTACTGGGCGAATACTTAACGAGACATCGCAATTCCTTCGCGCGAGTCTCGTGGGAACCTACTTGTTCTAAAAGTAATCCTAATTTTGTGGATTCCTTCCTCTTTTCGTCGCAAAAAGGCGGATACCGAAGGCTGGGCCGTCTCAGTACCGTAATACGATTACTAATTCTTAATCCACGAAAAATAGCATTTTAACACTATTTCAAAAGTATTGTATTTATAGTGAACATCACTCCCGTAATGTAATTACCAATCATAATTACGCGACAACGCAAAGAATAAGATTCTCTGGATATTTTACATTGACCTGTAAGATATATGCGTAAAAATCCTTGTTAGAAATACTTTTTCAAAAGTATTTTATTTATAGTAGAGCAATTCCATAATGCAATTACTGATCCTGAAAACGCAAAAACCCGAAGAATACAAATTTTTAAGAATTTTTAAGATATTTTAACTTGACATGTAATGTAAGATATATGCGTAAAAAACTTAGTTGACCACACTTTTTCAAAAGTATTGTATTTATAGTGAACATCACTCCCGTAATGTAATTACCAATTATAATTACTCGATAACGAGAAGAATAAGATTCTCTGGATATTTTAAATTTACCTGCAAGATATATGCGTAAAAATCTTTCTTAGAAATACATTTTCAAAAGTATTTTAGTTATAGTAGAGCAACTCCATAATGCAATTACTAATCCTGAAAACGCGAAAACCCGAAAATTAAAAATTTTTAAGAATTTTTAAGATATCTTAAGTTGACATGTAATGTAAGATATATGCGTAAAAAAACTTAGTTGACAATGATTTTTCGGAACTATTGCATCGATAGTAAAGCGATCACATAATGCAATTACTGATCCTGAAAACGCGAAAACCCAAAAAAAATAAAAATTTTAAAGAATTTTTAAGATATTTTAAATTGAAATGTGAGATATATGCGTAAAAAACTTAGTTGACCACACTTTTTCAAAAGTATTGTATTTATAGTGAACATCACTCCCGTAATGTAATTACCAATCATAATTACGCGACAACGCGAAGAATAAGATTCTCTGGATATGTTAAATTGACATGTGAGATATATGCATAAAAAAACTTAATAGACAATAATTTTTAGGAAGTATTGCATTTATAGTAAAGCGATCCCACAATGCGATTACTAATCCTGAAAACGCGAAAACCCGAAAAATAAAATTTTTTAAAAATTTTCGAGATATTTTAAATTGACATGTGAGATATATGCGTAAAAAACTTAGTTGGCGATACTTTTTCAAAAGTATTGTATTTATAGTAAACATCACTCCCGTAATGCAATTAACAATCATAATTACGCGACGACGCGAAGAATAAGATTCTCTGGATATTTTACATTGACCTGTAAGATATATACGTAAAAATCTTTGTTAGAAATACTTTTCCAAAAGTATTTTATTTATAGTAGAGCAATTCCATAATGCAATTACTGATCCTGAAAACGTGAAAACCAGAAGAATACAAATTTTTAAGAATTTTTAAGAAATTTTAAATTGACATGTAATGTAAGATATATGCGTAAAAAACTTAGTTGACCACACTTTTTCAAAAGTATTGTATTTATAGTGAACATCACACCAGTAATGTAATTACCAATCATAATTACGCGATAACGCGAAGAATAAGATTCTCTGAATATTTTAAATTGACATGTAAGATATATGCGTAAAAAAACTTAGTTGACCACACTTTTTCAAAAGTATTGTATCTATAGTGAACATCACACCCGTAATGTAATTACCAATCATAATTACGCGATAACGCGAAGAATAAGATTCTCTGAATATTTTAAATTGACCTGTAAGATATATGCGTAAAAAACTTAGTTGGCAATACTTTTTCAAAAGTATTGTATTTATAGTAAACATCACTCCCGTAATGTAATTAACAATCATAATTACGCGATAACGCGAAGAATAAGATTCTCTAGATATTTTTTACATTGACCTGTAAGATATATGCGTAAAAATCCTTGTTAGAAATACTTTTTCAAAAGTATTTTATTTATAGTAGAGCAATTCCATAATGCAATTACTGATCCTGAAAACGCAAAAACCCGAAGAATACAAATTTTTAAGAATTTTTAAGATATTTTAACTTGACATGTAATGTAAGATATATGCGTAAAAAACTTAGTTGACCACACTTTTTCAAAAGTATTGTATTTATAGTGAACATCACTCCCGTAATGTAATTACCAATTATAATTACGCGATAACGCGAAGAATAAGATTCTCTGGATATTTTAAATTTACCTGCAAGATATATGCGTAAAAATCTTTGTTAGAAATACATTTTCAAAAGTATTTTATTTATAGTAGAGCAACTCCATAATGCAATTACTAATCCTGAAAACGCGAAAACCCGAAAATTAAAAATTTTTAAAGAATTTTTAAGATATCTTAAGTTGACATGTAATGTAAGATATATGCGTAAAAAAACTTAGTTGACAATGATTTTTCGGAACTATTGCATCGATAGTAAAGCGATCACATAATGCAATTACTGATCCTGAAAACGCGAAAACCCAAAAAAAATAAAAATTTTAAAGAATTTTTAAGATATTTTAAATTGAAATGTGAGATATATGCGTAAAAAACTTAGTTGACCACACTTTTTCAAAAGTATTGTATTTATAGTGAACATCACTCCCGTAATGTAATTACCAATCATAATTACGCGACAACGCGAAGAATAAGATTCTCTGGATATGTTAAATTGACATGTGAGATATATGCATAAAAAAACTTAATAGACAATAATTTTTAGGAAGTATTGCATTTATAGTAAAGCGATCCCACAATGCGATTACTAATCCTGAAAACGCGAAAACCCGAAACATAAAATTTTTTAAAAAATTTTCGAGATATTTTAAATTGACATGTGAGATATATGGGTAAAAAACTTAGTTGGCGATACTTTTTCAAAAGTATTGTATTTATAGTAAACATCACTCCCGTAATGCAATTAACAATCATAATTACGCGACGACGCGAAGAATAAGATTCTCTGGATATTTTACATTGACCTGTAAGATATATACGTAAAAATCATTGTTAGAAATACTTTTCCAAAAGTATTTTATTTATAGTAGAGCAATTCCATAATGCAATTACTGATCCTGAAAACGCAAAAACCCGAAGAATACAAATTTTTAAGAATTTTTAAGATATTTTAACTTGACATGTAATGTAAGATATATGCGTAAAAAACTTAGTTGACCACACTTTTTCAAAAGTATTGTATTTATAGTGAACATCACACCCGTAATGTAATTAACAATCATAATTACGCGATAACGCGAAGAATAAGATTCTCTGGATATTTTAAATTGACATGTGAGATGTATGCATAAAAAACTTGATGGACAATAATTTTTAGGAAGTATTGCATTTATAGTAACGCGATCCCACAATGCGATTACTAATCCTGAAAACGCGAAACCCCGAAGAATAAAAATTTTTAAGAATTTTTAAGATATTTTAAATTGACATGTAATGTAAGATATATGCGTAAAAAAACTTAGTTGACAATGATTTTTCGGAACTATTGCATCGATAGTAAAGCGATCACATAATGCAATTACTGATCCTGAAAACGCGAAAACCCAAAAAAAATAAAAATTTTAAAGAATTTTTAAGATATTTTAAATTGAAATGTGAGATATATGCGTAAAAAACTTAGTTGACCACACTTTTTCAAAAAGTATTGTATTTATAGTGAACATCACACCCGTAATGTAATTACCAATCATAATTACGCGACAACGCGAAGAAAAAGATTCTCTGGATATTTTAAATTGACATGTGAGATATATGCATAAAAAAACTTAATAGACAATAATTTTTAGGAAGTATTGCATTTATAGTAAAAGCGATCCCACAATGCGATTACTAATCCTGAAAACGCGAAAACCCGAAACATAAAATTTTTTAAAAATTTTCGAGATATTTTAAATTGACATGTGAGATATATGGGTAAAAAAACTTAGTTGGCAATACTTTTTCAAAAGTATTGTATTTATAGTAAACATCACTCCCGTAATGCAATTAACAATCATAATTACGCGACGACGCGAAGAATAAGATTCTCTGGATATTTTACATTGACCTGTAAGATATATACGTAAAAATCTTTGTTAGAAATACTTTTCCAAAAGTATTTTATTTATAGTAGAGCAATTCCATAATGCAATTACTGATCCTGAAAACGTGAAAACCAGAAGAATACAAATTTTTAAGAATTTTTAAGATATTTTAACTTGACATGTAATGAAAGATATATGCGTAAAAAACTTAGTTGACCACACTTTTTCAAAAGTATTGTATTTATAGTGAACATCACACCAGTAATGTAATTACCAATCATAATTACGCGATAACGCGAAGAATAAGATTCTCTGAATATTTTAAATTGACCTGTAAGATATATGCGTAAAAAACTTAGTTGACCACACTTTTTCAAAAGTATTGTATTTATAGTGAACATCACACCCGTAATGTAATTACCAATCATAATTACGCGATAACGCGAAGAATAAGATTCTCTGAATATTTTAAATTGACCTGTAAGATATATGCGTAAAAAACTTAGTTGGCAATACTTTTTCAAAAGTATTGTATTTATAGTAAACATCACTCCCGTAATGTAATTAACAATCATAATTACGCGTCGACGCGAAGAATAAGATTCTCTGGATATTTTACATTGACCTGTAAGATATATTCGTAAAAATCTTTGTTAGAAATACTTTTTCAAAGGTATTTTATTTATAGTAGAGCAATTCCATAATGCAATTACTGATCCTGAAAACGTGAAAACCCGAAGAATACAAATTTTTAAGAATTTTTAAGATATTTTAAATTGACATGTAATGTAAGATATATGCGTAAAAAACTTAGTTGACCACACTTTTTCAAAAGTATTATATTTATAGTGAACATCACTCCCGTAGTGTAATTACCAATCATAGATACGCGATAACGCGAAGAATAAGATTTTCTGAATATTTTAAATTGACCTGTAAGATATATGCGTAAACATCATTCAATAATGCAATTGCTGATCCTGAAAACGCGAAAACCCAAAGAATAAAATTTTTTAAAAATTTTCAAGATATTTTAAATTGACATGTGAGATATATGCGTAAAGAACTTAGTTGACAATACTTTTTCAAAAGTATTGTATTTATAATAAACATCACTCCCGTAGTGTAATTACCAATCATAGATACGCGATAACGTGAAGAATAAGATTCTCTGAATATTTTTAAATTGACGTGTAAGATATATGCGTAAACGTCTTTCAATAATGGAATTGCTGATCCTGAAAACGCGAAAACCCAAAAAAATTAAAGTTTTAAAGAATTTTTAAGATATTTTAAATTGAAATGTGAGATATATGCGTAAAAAACTTAGTTGACCACACTTTTTCAAAAGTATTGTATTTATAGTGAACATCACTCCCGTAATGTAATTACCAATCATAATTACGCGACAACGCGAAGAATAAGATTCTCTGGATATTTTACATTGACCTGTAAGATATATGCGTAAAAATCTTTGTTAGAAATACTTTTCCAAAAGTATTTTATTTATAGTAGAGCAATTCCATAATGCAATTACTGATCCTGAAAACGCAAAAACCCGAAGAATACAAATTTTTAAGAATTTTTAAGATATTTTAAATTGACATGTAATGTAAGATATATATGCGTAAAAAACTTAGTTGACCACACTTTTTCAAAAGTATTGTATTTATAGTGAACATCACACCAGTAATGTAATTACCAATCATAATTACGCGATAACGCGAAGAATAAGATTCTCTGGATATTTTAAATTGACATGTGAGATATATGCATAAAAAAACTTAATGGACAATAATTTTTAGGAAGTATTGCATTTATAGTAACGCGATCCCACAATGCGATTACTAATCCTGAAAACGCGAAACCCCGAAGAATAAAAATTTTTAAGAATTTTTAAGATATTTTAAATTGACATGTAATGTAAGATATATGCGTAAAAAAAACTTAGTTGACAATGATTTTTCGGAACTATTGCATCGATAGTAAAGCGATCACATAATGCAATTACTGATCCTGAAAACGCGAAAACCCAAAAAAAATAAAAATTTTAAAGAATTTTTTAAGATATTTTAAATTGAAATGTGAGATATATGCGTAAATAACTTAGTTGACAATACTTTTTCAAAAGTATTTTATTTATAGTAAACATCACTCCCGTAGTGTAATTACCAATCATAGATACGCGATAACGTGAAGAATAAGATTCTCTGAATATTTTAAATTGACGTGTAAGATATATGCGTAAACGTCTTTCAATAATGGAATTGCTGATCCTGAAAACGCGAAAACCCAAAAAAAATTAAAGTTTTAAAGAATTTTTAAGATATTTTAAATTGAAATGTGAGATATATGCGTAAAAAACTTAGTTGGCAATACTTTTTCAAAAGTATTGTATTTATAGTAAACATCACTCCCGTAGTGTAATTAACAATCATAATTACGCGACGACGCGAAGAAATAAGATTCTCTGGATATTTTAAATTGACCTGTAAGATATATGCGTAAAAATCTTTGTTAGAAATACTTTTCCAAAAGTATTTTATTTATAGTAGAGCAATTCCATAATGCAATTACTGATCCTGAAAACGCGAAAACCCAAAGAATAAAAATTTTTAAGAATTTTTAAGATATTTTAACTTGACATGTAATGTAAGATATATGCGTAAAAAACTTAGTTGACCACACTTTTTCAAAAGTATTGTATTTATAGTGAACATCACACCAGTAATGTAATTACCAATCATAATTACGCGATAACGCGAAGAATAAGATTCTCTGAATATTTTAAATTGACATGTGAGATGTATGCATAAAAAACTTGATGGACAATAATTTTTAGGAAGTATTGCATTTATAGTAACGCGATCCCACAATGCGATTACTAATCCTGAAAACGCGAAACCCCGAAGAATAAAAATTTTTAAGAATTTTTAAGATATTTTAAATTGACATGTAATGTAAGATATATGCGTAAAAAAACTTAGTTGACAATGATTTTTCGGAACTATTGCATCGATAGTAAAGCGATCACATAATGCAATTACTGATCCTGAAAACGCGAAAACCCAAAAAAAATAAAAATTTTAAAGAATTTTTAAGATATTTTAAATTGAAATGTGAGATATATGCGTAAAAAACTTAGTTGACCACACTTTTTCAAAAGTATTGTATTTATAGTGAACATCACACCCGTAATGTAATTACCAATCATAATTACGCGACAACGCGAAGAAAAAGATTCTCTGGATATTTTAAATTGACATGTGAGATGTATGCATAAAAAACTTGATGGACAATAATTTTTAGGAAGTATTGCATTTATAGTAACGCGATCCCACAATGCGATTACTAATCCTGAAAACGCGAAACCCCGAAGAATAAAAATTTTTAAGAATTTTTAAGATATTTTAAATTGACATGTAATGTAAGATATATGCGTAAAAAAACTTAGTTGACAATGATTTTTCGGAACTATTGCATCGATAGTAAAGCGATCACATAATGCAATTACTGATCCTGAAAACGCGAAAACCCAAAAAAAAATAAAAATTTTAAAGAATTTTTAAGATATTTTAAATTGAAATGTGAGATATATGCGTAAAAAACTTAGTTGACCACACTTTTTCAAAAGTATTGTATTTATAGTGAACATCACTCCCGTAATGTAATTACCAATCATAATTACGCGACAACGCGAAGAATAAGATTCTCTGGATATGTTAAATTGACATGTGAGATATATGCATAAAAAAACTTAATAGACAATAATTTTTAGGAAGTATTGCATTTATAGTAAAGCTTGATCCCACAATGCGATTACTAATCCTGAAAACGCGAAAACCCGAAACATAAAATTTTTTAAAAATTTTCGAGATATTTTAAATTGACATGTGAGATATATGCGTAAAAAACTTAGTTGTCGATACTTTTTCAAAAGTATTGTATTTATAGTAAACATCACTCCCGTAATGCAATTAACAATCATAATTACGCGACGACGCGAAGAATAAGATTCTCTGGATATTTTACATTGACCTGTAAGATATATACGTAAAAATCTTTCTTAGAAATACTTTTCCAAAAGTATTTTATTTATAGTAGAGCAATTCCATAATGCAATTACTGATCCTGAAAACGTGAAAACCCGAAGAATACAAATTTTTAAGAATTTTTTAAGATATTTTAAATTGACATGTAATGTAAGATATATGCGTAAAAAACTTAGTTGACCACACTTTTTCAAAAGTATTGTATTTATAGTGAACATCACACCAGTAATGTAATTACCAATCATAATTACGCGATAACGCGAAGAATAAGATTCTCTGAATATTTTAAATTGACCTGTAAGATATATGCGTAAAAAACTTAGTTGACCACACTTTTTCAAAAGTATTGTATTTATAGTGAACATCACACCCGTAATGTAATTACCAATCATAATTACGCGATAACGCGAAGAATAAGATTCTCTGAATATTTTAAATTGACCTGTAAGATATATGCGTAAAAAACTTAGTTGGCAATACTTTTTCAAAAGTATTGTATTTATAGTAAACATCACTCCCGTAATGTAATTAACAATCATAATTACGCGTCGACGCGAAGAATAAGATTCTCTGGATATTTTACATTGACCTGTAAGATATATTCGTAAAAATCTTTTGTTAGAAATACTTTTTCAAAGGTATTTTATTTATAGTAGAGCAATTCCATAATGCAATTACTGATCCTGAAAACGTGAAAACCCGAAGAATACAAATTTTTAAGAATTTTTAAGATATTTTAAATTGACATGTAATGTAAGATACATGCGTAAAAAACTTAGTTGACCACACTTTTTCAAAAGTATTGTATTTATAGTGAACATCACACCAGTAATGTAATTACCAATCATAATTACGCGATAACGCGAAGAATAAGATTCTCTGAATATTTTAAATTGACCTGTAAGATATATGCGTAAAAAACTTGTTTGACCACACTTTTTCAAAAGTATTGTATTTATAGTGAACATCACACCCGTAATGTAATTACCAATCATAATTACGCGATAACGCGAAGAATAAGATTCTCTGAATATTTTAAATTGACCTGTAAGATATATGCGTAAAAAACTTAGTTGGCAATACTTTTTCAAAAGTATTGTATTTATAGTAAACATCACTCCCGTAATGTAATTAACAATCATAATTACGCGTCGACGCTAAGAATAAGATTCTCTGGATATTTTACATTGACCTGTAAGATATATTCGTAAAAATCTTTGTTAGAAATACTTTTTCAAAAGTATTTTAATTTATAGTAGAGCAATTCCATAATGCAATTACTGATCCTGAAAACGTGAAAACCCGAAGAATATAAATTTTTAAGAATTTTTAAGATATTTTAAATTGACATGTAATGTAAGATATATGCGTAAAAAACTTAGTTGACCACACTTTTTCAAAAGTATTATATTTATAGTGAACATCACTCCCGTAGTGTAATTACCAATCATAGATACGCGATAACGCGAAGAATAAGATTTTCTGAATATTTTAAATTGACCTGTAAGATATATGCGTAAACATCATTCCATAATGCAAATACTGATCCTGAAACCGCGAAAACCAGAAAAATAAAATTTTTTTAAAAAATTTTCAAGATATTTTAAATTGACATGTGAGATATATGCGTAAAAAACTTAGTTGACAATACTTTTTCAAAAGTATTGTATTTATAGTAAACATCACTCCCGTAGTGTAATTACCAATCATAGATACGCGATAACGTGAAGAATAAGATTTTCTGAATATTTTAAATTGACCTGTAAGATATATGCGTAAACATCATTCAATAATGCAATTGCTGATCCTGAAAACGCGAAAACCCAAAGAATAAAATTTTTTAAAAATTTTCAAGATATTTTAAATTGACATGTGAGATATATGCGTAAAGAACTTAGTTGAGAATACTTTTTCAAAAGTATTGTATTTATAGTGAACATCAATCCCGTAATGTAATTACCAATCATAATTACGCGATAACGCGAAGACTAAGATACTCTGGATATTTTAAATTGACATGTGAGATATATGCATAAAAAAACTTAATAGACAATAATTTTTAGGAAGTATTGCATTTATAGTAAAGTGATCCCACAATGCGATTACTAATCCTGAAAACGCGAAAACCCGAAAAATAAAATTTTTTAAAAATTTTCGAGATATTTTAAATTGACATGTGAGATATATGCGTAAAAAACGTAGTTGGCAATACTTTTTCAAAAGTATTTTATTTATAGTGAACATCACACCCGTAATGTCATTAACAATCATAATTACGCGACGACGCGAAGAATAAGATTCTCTGGATATTTTACATTGACCTGTAAGATATATGCGAAAAATCTTTGTTAGAAATACTTTTCCAAAAGTATTTTATTTATAGTAGAGCAATTCCATAATGCAATTACTAATCCTGAAAACGTGAAAACCCGAAGAATACAAATTTTTAAGAATTTTTAAGAAATTTTAAATTGACATGTAATGTAAGATATATGCGTGAAAAACTTAGTTGATAATACTTTTTCAAAAGTATTATATTTATAGTGAACATCACTCCCGTAGTGTAATTACCAATCATAATTACGCGATAACGCGAAGAATAAGATTCTCTGGATATTTTAAATTGACATGTAAGATATATGCGTAAAAAACATAGTTGACCACACTTTTTCAAAAGTATTGTATTTATAGTGAACATCACACCCGTAATGTAATTAACAATCATAATTACGCGACGACGCGAAGAATAAGATTCTCTGGATATTTTACATTGACCTGTAAGATATATGCGTAAAAATCCTTGTTAGAAATACTTTTCCAAAAGTATTTTATTTATAGTAGAGCAATTCCATAATGCAATTACTAATCCTGAAAACGCGAAAACCCGAAAAATAAAAATTTTAAGAAAATTTTAAGATATTTTAAATTGACATGTGAGATATATGCGTGATAAACCTAGTTGACAATACTTTTTCAAAAGTATTATATTTATAGTGAACATCACTCCCGTAGTGTAATTACAAATCATAGATACGCGATAACGCGAAGAATAAGATTCTCTGGATATTTTAAATTGACCTGTAAGATATATGCGTAAAAAACTTAGTTGACCACACTTTTTCAAAAGTATTGTATTTATAGTAAACATCACTCCCGTAGTGTAATTAACAATCAGAATTACGCGACGACGCGAAGAATAAGATTCTCTGGAAATTTTACATTGACCTGTAAGATATATTCGTAAAAATCTTTGTTAGAAATACTTTTTCTAAAGTATTTTATTTATAGTAGAGCAATTCCATAATGCAATTACTGATCCTGAGAACGAGAAAACCCGAAGAATACAAATTTTTAAGAATTTTTAAGATATTTTAAATTGACATGTAATGTAAGATATGTGCGTAAAAAACTTAGTTGACCACACTTTTTCAAAAGTATTGTATTTATAGTGAACATCACTCCCGTAATGTAATTACCAATCATAATTACGCGACAACGCGAAGAATAAGATTCTCTGGATATGTTAAATTGACATGTGAGATATATGCATAAAAAAACTTAATAGACAATAATTTTTAGGAAGTATTGCATTTATAGTAAAGCGATCCCACAATGCGATTACTAATCCTGAAAACGCGAAAACCTGAAACATAAAATTTTTAAAAAATTTTCGAGATATTTTAAATTGACATGTGAGATATATGCGTAAAAAACTTAGTTGGCGATACTTTTTCAAAAGTATTGTATTTATAGTAAACATCACTCCCGTAATGTAATTAACAATCATAATTACGCGACGACGCGAAGAATAAGATTCTCTGGATATTTTACATTGACCTGTAAGATATATGCGTAAAAATCTTTGTTAGAAATACTTTTTCAAAAGTATTTTATTTATAGTAGAGCAATTCCATAATGCAATTACTGATCCTGAAAACGTGAAAACCAGAAGAATACAAATTTTTAAGAATTTTTAAGAAATTTTAAATTGACATGTAATGTAAGATATATGCGTAAAAAACTTAGTTGACCACACTTTTTCAAAAGTATTGTATTTATAGTGAACATCACACCCGTAATGTAATTAACAATCATAATTACGCGACGACGCGAAGAATAAGATTCTCTGGATATTTTAAATTGACATGTGAGATATATGCATAAAAAACTTAGTTGACCACACTTTTTCAAAAGTATTGTATTTATAGTGAACATCACACCCGTAATGTAATTAACAATCATAATTACGCGACGACGCGAAGAATAAGATTCTCTGAATATTTTAAATTGACCTGTAAGATATATGCGTAAAAAACTTAGTTGGCCATACTTTTTCAAAAGTATTGTATTTATAGTTAACATCACTCCCGTAATGCAATTAACAATCATAATTACGCGACGACGCGAAGAATAAGATTCTCTGGATATTTTACATTGACCTGTAAGATATATTCGTAAAAATCTTTTTTAGAAATACTTTTTCAAAAGTATTGTATTTATAGTAAACATCACTCCCGTAATGTAATTACCAATCATAATTACGCGATAACGCGAAGAATAAGATTCTCTGAATATTTTAAATTGACATGTGAGATATAAGCGTGAAAAACCTAGTTGACAATACCTTTTCAAAAGTATTATATTTATAGTGAAAATCACTCCCGTAGTGTAATTACCAATCATAGATACGCGATAACGCGAAGAATAAGATTCTCTGGATATTTTACATTGACCTGTAAGATATATACGTAAAAATCTTTGTTAGAAATACTTTTCCAAAAGTATTTTATTTATAGTAGAGCAATTCCATAATGCAATTACTGATCCTGAAAACGTGAAAACCCGAAGAATACAAATTTTTAAGAATTTTTAAGATATTTTAAATTGACATGTAATGTAAGATATATGCGTAAAAAACTTAGTTGACCACACTTTTTCAAAAGTATTGTATTTATAGTGAACATCACACCCGTAATGTAATTACCAATCATAATTACGCGATAACGCGAAGAATAAGATTCTCTGAATATTTTAAATTGACCTGTAAGATATATGCGTAAAAAACTTAGTTGACCACACTTTTTCAAAAGTATTGTATTTATAGTGAACATCACACCCGTAATGTAATTACCAATCATAATTACGCGATAACGCGAAGAATAAGATTCTCTGAATATTTTAAATTGACCTGTAAGATATATGCGTAAAAAACTTAGTTGGCAATACTTTTTCAAAAGTATTGTATTTATAGTAAACATCACTCCCGTAATGTAATTAACAATCTTAATTACGCGTCGACGCGAAGAATAAGATTCTCTGGATATTTTACATTGAGATGTAAGATATATTCGTAAAAATCTTTGTTAGAAATACTTTTTCAAAAGTATTTTATTTATAGTAGAGCAATTCCATAATGCAATTACTGATCCTGAAAACGTGAAAACCCGAAGAATACAAATTTTTAAGAATTTTTAAGATATTTTAAATTGACATGTAATGTAAGATATATGCGTAAAAAACTTAGTTGACCACACTTTTTCAAAAGTATTATATTTATAGTGAACATCACTCCCGTAGTGTAATTACCAATCATAGATACGCGATAACGCGAAGAATAAGATTTTCTGAATATTTTAAATTGACCTGTAAGATATATGCGTAAAAATCTTTGTTAGAAATACTTTTTTAAAAGTATTTTATTTATTATAAAAAAATCCCATAATGCAATCAATGATCCTGAAAACGCGAAAACACGAAGAAAGAGAATTTTTAAGTCATTTTAAATTGACATGTATGATATGCGCGTGAAAAACTTAGTTGACCATACTTTTTCAAAAGTATTATATTTATAGTGAACATCACTCCCGTAGTGTAATTACCAATCATAGATACGCGATAACGCGAAGAATAAGATTCTCTGGATATTTTAAATTGACCTGTAAGATATATGCGTAAAAAACTTAGTTGACCACACTTTTTCAAAAGTATTGTATTTATAGTGAACATCACACCCGTAATGTAATTACCAATCATAATTACGCGATAACGCGAAGAATAAGATTCTCTGAATATTTTAAATTGACCTGTAAGATATATGCGTAAAAAACTTAGTTGGCAATACTTTTTCAAAAGTATTATATTTATAGTGAACATCACTCCCGTAGTGTAATTACCAATCATAATTACGCGATAACGCGAAGAATAAGATTCTCTGAATATTTTAAATTGACCTGTAAGATATATGCGTAAAAAACTTAGTTGGCAATACTTTTTCAAAAGTATTGTATTTATAGTAAACATCACTCCCGTAATGTAATTAACAATCATAATTACGCGTCGACGCGAAGAATAAGATTCTCTGGATATTTTACATTGACCTGTAAGATATATTCGTAAAAATCTTTGTTAGAAATACTTTTTCAAAGGTATTTTATTTATAGTAGAGCAATTCCATAATGCAATTACTGATCCTGAAAACGTGAAAACCCGAAGAATACAAATTTTTAAGAATTTTTAAGATATTTTAAATTGACATGTAATGTAAGATATATGCGTAAAAAACTTAGTTGACCACACTTTTTCAAAAGTATTGTATTTATAGTGAACATCACACCAGTAATGTAATTACCAATCATAATTACGCGATACCGCGAAGAATAAGATTCTCTGAATATTTTAAATTGACCTGTAAGATATATGCGTAAAAAACTTGTTTGACCACACTTTTTCAAAAGTATTGTATTTATAGTGAACATCACACCCGTAATGTAATTACCAATCATAATTACGCGATAACGCGAAGAATAAGATTCTCTGAATATTTTAAATTGACCTGTAAGATATATGCGTAAAAAACTTAGTTGGCAATACTTTTTCAAAAGTATTGTATTTATAGTAAACATCACTCCCGTAATGTAATTAACAATCATAATTACGCGTCGACGCTAAGAATAAGATTCTCTGGATATTTTACATTGACCTGTAAGATATATTCGTAAAAATCTTTGTTAGAAATACTTTTTCAAAAGTATTTTAATTTATAGTAGAGCAATTCCATAATGCAATTACTGATCCTGAAAACGTGAAAACCCGAAGAATACAAATTTTTAAGAATTTTTAAGATATTTTAAATTGACATGTAATGTAAGATATATGCGTAAAAAACTTAGTTGACCACACTTTTTCAAAAGTATTATATTTATAGTGAACATCACTCCCGTAGTGTAATTACCAATCATAGATACGCGATAACGCGAAGAATAAGATTTTCTGAATATTTTAAATTGACCTGTAAGATATATGCGTAAACATCATTCAATAATGCAATTGCTGATCCTGAAAACGCGAAAACCCAAAGAATAAAATTTTTTAAAAATTTTCAAGATATTTTAAATTGACATGTGAGATATATGCGTAAAGAACTTAGTTGACAATACTTTTTCAAAAGTATTGTATTTATAGTAAACATCACTCCCGTAGTGTAATTACCAATCATAGATACGCGATAACGTGAAGAATAAGATTCTCTGAATATTTTAAATTGACGTGTAAGATATATGCGTAAACGTCTTTCAATAATGGAATTGCTGATCCTGAAAACGCGAAAACCCAAAAAAAATAAAAATTTTAAAGAATTTTTAAGATATTTTAAATTGAAATGTGAGATATATGCGTAAAAAACTTAGTTGACCACACTTTTTCAAAAGTATTGTATTTATAGTGAACATCACACCCGTAATGTAATTAACAATCATAATTACGCGACGACGCGAAGAATAAGATTCTCTGGATATTTTAAATTGACATGTGAGATATATGCATAAAAAAACTTAATAGACAATAATTTTTAGGAAGTATTGCATTTATAGTAAAGCGATCCCACAATGCGATTACTAATCCTGAAAACGCGAAAACCCGAAAAATAAAATTTTTTAAAAATTTTCGAGATATTTTAAATTGACATGTGAGATATATGCGTAAAAAACGTAGTTGGCAATACTTTTTCAAAAGTATTTTATTTATAGTGAACATCACACCCGTAATGTCATTAACAATCATAATTACGCGACGACGCGAAGAATAAGATTCTCTGGATATTTTACATTGACCTGTAAGATATATGCGAAAAATCTTTGTTAGAAATACTTTTCCAAAAGTATTTTATTTATAGTAGAGCAATTCCATAATGCAATTACTGATCCTGAAAACGTGAAAACCAGAAGAATACAAATTTTTAAGAATTTTTAAGAAATTTTAAATTGACATGTAATGTAAGATATATGCGTGAAAAACTTAGTTGATAATACTTTTTCAAAAGTATTATATTTATAGTGAACATCACTCCCGTAGTGTAATTACCAATCATAATTACGCGATAACGCGAAGAATAAGATTCTCTGGATATTTTAAATTGACATGTAAGATATATGCGTAAAAAACATAGTTGACCACACTTTTTCAAAAGTATTGTATTTATAGTGAACATCACACCCGTAATGTAATTAACAATCATAATTACGCGACGACGCGAAGAATAAGATTCTCTGGATATTTTACATTGACCTGTAAGATATATGCGTAAAAATCCTTGTTAGAAATACTTTTCCAAAAGTATTTTATTTATAGTAGAGCAATTCCATAATGCAATTACTAATCCTGAAAACGCGAAAACCCGAAAAATAAAAATTTTAAGAAAATTTTAAGATATTTTAAATTGACATGTGAGATATATGCGTGATAAACCTAGTTGACAATACTTTTTCAAAAGTATTATATTTATAGTGAACATCACTCCCGTAGTGTAATTACAAATCATAGATACGCGATAACGCGAAGAATAAGATTCTCTGGATATTTTAAATTGACCTGTAAGATATATGCGTAAAAAACTTAGTTGACCACACTTTTTCAAAAGTATTGTATTTATAGTAAACATCACTCCCGTAGTGTAATTAACAATCAGAATTACGCGACGACGCGAAGAATAAGATTCTCTGGAAATTTTACATTGACCTGTAAGATATATTCGTAAAAATCTTTGTTAGAAATACTTTTTCTAAAGTATTTTATTTATAGTAGAGCAATTCCATAATGCAATTACTGATCCTGAGAACGAGAAAAACCCGAAGAATACAAATTTTTAAGAATTTTTAAGATATTTTAAATTGACATGTAATGTAAGATATGTGCGTAAAAAACTTAGTTGACCACACTTTTTCAAAAGTATTGCATTTATAGTAAACATCACTCCCGTAATGTAATTACCAATCATAATTACGCGATAACGCGAAGAATAAGATTCTCTGAATATTTTAAATTGACATGTGAGATATATGTGTAAAAAAACTTAATGGACAATAATTTTTATGAAGTATTGCATTTATAGTAAAGCGATCCCACAATGCGATTACTAATCCTGAAAACGCGAAAACCCGAAAAATAAAATTTTTTAAAAATTTTCGAGATATTTTAAATTGACATGTGAGATATATGCGTAAAAAACTTAGTTGGCGATACTTTTTCAAAAGTATTGTATTTATAGTAAACATCACTCCCGTAATGCAATTAACAATCATAATTACGCGACAACGCAAAGAATAAGATTCTCTGGATATTTTACATTGACCTGTAAGATATATGCGTAAAAATCCTTGTTAGAAATACTTTTTCAAAAGTATTTTATTTATAGTAGAGCAATTCCATAATGCAATTACTGATCCTGAAAACGTGAAAACCAGAAGAATACAAATTTTTAAGAATTTTTAAGATATTTTAACTTGACATGTAATGTAAGATATATGCGTAAAAAACTTAGTTGACCACACTTTTTCAAAAGTATTGTATTTATAGTGAACATCACTCCCGTAATGTAATTACCAATCATAATTACGCGACAACGCGAAGAATAAGATTCTCTGGATATTTTAAATTGACATGTGAGATATAGGCGTAAAAAACTTAGTTGACCACACTTTTTCAAAAGTATTGTATTTATAGTGAACATGACACCCGTAATGTAATTACCAATCATAATTACGCGATAACGCGAAGAATAAGATTCTCTGAATATTTTAAATTGACCTGTAAGATATATGCGTAAAAAACTTAGTTGGCAATACTTTTTCAAAAGTATTGTATTTATAGTAAACATCACTCCCGTAATATAATTAACAATCATAATTACGCGTCGACGCGAAGAATAAGATTCTCTGGATATTTTACATTGACCTGTAAGATATATTCGTAAAAATCTTTTAGAAATACTTTTTCAAAAGTATTGTATTTATAGTAAACATCACTCCCGTAATGTAATTACCAATCATAATTACGCGATAACGCGAAGAATAAGATTCTCTGTATATTTTAAATTGACATGTTAGATATAAGCGTGAAAAACCTAGTTGACAATACCTTTTCAAAAGTATTATATTTATAGTGAAAATCACTCCCGTAGTGTAATTACCAATCATAGATACGCGATAACGCGAAGAATAAGATTCTCTGGATATTTTACATTGACCTGTAAGATATATACGTAAAAATCTTTGTTAGAAATACTTTTCCAAAAGTATTTTATTTATAGTAGAGCAATTCCATAATGCAATTACTGATCCTGAAAACGTGAAAACCAGAAGAATACAAATTTTTAAGAATTTTTAAGAAATTTTAAATTGACATGTAATGTAAGATATATGCGTAAAAAACTTAGTTGACCACACTTTTTCAAAAGTATTGTATTTATAGTGAACATCACACCCGTAATGTAATTACCAATCATAATTACGCGACGACGCGAAGAATAAGATTCTCTGGATATTTTAAATTGACATGTGAGATATATGCATAAAAAACTTAGTTGACCACACTTTTTCAAAAGTATTGTATTTATAGTGAACATCACACCCGTAATGTAATTAACAATCATAATTACGCGACGACGCGAAGAATAAGATTCTCTGAATATTTTAAATTGACCTGTAAGATATATGCGTAAAAAACTTAGTTGGCAATACTTTTTCAAAAGTATTGTATTTATAGTAAACATCACTCCCTTAATGTAATTAACAATCTTAATTACGCGTCGACGCGAAGAATAAGATTCTCTGGATATTTTACATTGAGATGTAAGATATATTCGTAAAAATCTTTGTTAGAAATACTTTTTCAAAAGTATTTTATTTATAGTAGAGCAATTCCATAATGCAATTACTGATCCTGAAAACGTGAAAACCCGAAGAATACAAATTTTTAAGAATTTTTAAGATATTTTAAATTGACATGTAATGTAAGATATATGCGTAAAAAACTTAGTTGACCACACTTTTTCAAAAGTATTATATTTATAGTGAACATCACTCCCGTAGTGTAATTACCAATCATAGATACGCGATAACGCGAAGAATAAAGATTTTCTGAATATTTTAAATTGACCTGTAAGATATATGCGTAAAAATCTTTGTTAGAAATACTTTTTTAAAAGTATTTTATTTATTATAAAAAAATCCCATAATGCAATCAATGATCCTGAAAACGCGAAAACACGAAGAAAGAGAATTTTTAAGTCATTTTAAATTGACATGTATGATATGCGCGTGAAAAACTTAGTTGACCATACTTTTTCAAAAGTATTATATTTATAGTGAACATCACTCCCGTAGTGTAATTACCAATCATAGATACGCGATAACGCGAAGAATAAGATTCTCTGGATATTTTAAATTGACCTGTAAGATATATGCGTAAAAAACTTAGTTGACCACACTTTTTCAAAAGTATTGTATTTATAGTGAACATCACACCCGTAATGTAATTACCAATCATAATTACGCGATAACGCGAAGAATAAGATTCTCTGAATATTTTAAATTGACCTGTAAGATATATGCGTAAAAAACTTAGTTGACCACACTTTTTCAAAAGTATTGTATTTATAGTGAACATCACACCCGTAATGTAATTACCAATCATAATTACGCGATAACGCGAAGAATAAGATTCTCTGAATATTTTAAATTGACCTGTAAGATATATGCGTAAAAAACTTAGTTGGCAATACTTTTTCAAAAGTATTGTATTTATAGTAAACATCACTCCCGTAATGTAATTAACAATCTTAATTACGCGTCGACGCGAAGAATAAGATTCTCTGGATATTTTACATTGAGATGTAAGATATATTCGTAAAAATCTTTGTTAGAAATACTTTTTCAAAAGTATTTTATTTATAGTAGAGCAATTCCATAATGCAATTACTGATCCTGAAAACGTGAAAACCCGAAGAATACAAATTTTTAAGAATTTTTTTAAGATATTTTAAATTGACATGTAATGTAAGATATATGCGTAAAAAACTTAGTTGACCACACTTTTTCAAAAGTATTATATTTATAGTGAACATCACTCCCGTAGTGTAATTACCAATCATAGATACGCGATAACGCGAAGAATAAGATTTTCTGAATATTTTAAATTGACCTGTAAGATATATGCGTAAAAATCTTTGTTAGAAATACTTTTTTAAAAGTATTTTATTTATTATAAAAAAATCCCATAATGCAATCAATGATCCTGAAAAACGCGAAAACACGAAGAAAGAGAATTTTTAAGTCATTTTAAATTGACATGTATGATATGCGCGTGAAAAACTTAGTTGACCATACTTTTTCAAAAGTATTATATTTATAGTGAACATCACTCCCGTAGTGTAATTACCAATCATAGATACGCGATAACGCGAAGAATAAGATTCTCTGGATATTTTAAATTGACCTGTAAGATATATGCGTAAAAAACTTAGTTGACCACACTTTTTCAAAAAGTATTGTATTTATAGTGAACATCACACCCGTAATGTAATTACCAATCATAATTACGCGATAACGCGAAGAATAAGATTCTCTGAATATTTTAAATTGACCTGTAAGATATATGCGTAAAAAACTTAGTTGGCAATACTTTTTCAAAAGTATTATATTTATAGTGAACATCACTCCCGTAGTGTAATTACCAATCATAATTACGCGATAACGCGAAGAATAAGATTCTCTGAATATTTTAAATTGACCTGTAAGATATATGCGTAAAAAACTTAGTTGGCAATACTTTTTCAAAAGTATTGTATTTATAGTAAACATCACTCCCGTAATGTAATTAACAATCATAATTACGCGTCGACGCGAAGAATAAGATTCTCTGGATATTTTACATTGACCTGTAAGATATATTCGTAAAAATCTTTGTTAGAAATACTTTTTCAAAGGTATTTTATTTATAGTAGAGCAATTCCATAATGCAATTACTGATCCTGAAAACGTGAAAACCCGAAGAATACAAATTTTTAAGAATTTTTAAGATATTTTAAATTGACATGTAATGTAAGATATATGCGTAAAAAACTTAGTTGACCACACTTTTTCAAAAGTATTGTATTTATAGTGAACATCACACCAGTAATGTAATTACCAATCATAATTACGCGATAACGCGAAGAATAAGATTCTCTGAATATTTTAAATTGACCTGTAAGATATATGCGTAAAAAACTTGTTTGACCACACTTTTTCAAAAGTATTGTATTTATAGTGAACATCACACCCGTAATGTAATTACCAATCATAATTACGCGATAACGCGAAGAATAAGATTCTCTGAATATTTTAAATTGACCTGTAAGATATATGCGTAAAAAACTTAGTTGGCAATACTTTTTTCAAAAGTATTGTATTTATAGTAAACATCACTCCCGTAATGTAATTAACAATCATAATTACGCGTCGACGCTAAGAATAAGATTCTCTGGATATTTTACATTGACCTGTAAGATATATTCGTAAAAATCTTTGTTAGAAATACTTTTTCAAAAGTATTTTAATTTATAGTAGAGCAATTCCATAATGCAATTACTGATCCTGAAAACGTGAAAACCCGAAGAATACAAATTTTTAAGAATTTTTAAGATATTTTAAATTGACATGTAATGTAAGATATATGCGTAAAAAACTTAGTTGACCACACTTTTTCAAAAGTATTATATTTATAGTGAACATCACTCCCGTAGTGTAATTACCAATCATAGATACGCGATAACGCGAAGAATAAGATTTTCTGAATATTTTAAATTGACCTGTAAGATATATGCGTAAACATCATTCAATAATGCAATTGCTGATCCTGAAAACGCGAAAACCCAAAGAATAAAATTTTTTAAAAATTTTCAAGATATTTTAAATTGACATGTGAGATATATGCGTAAAGAACTTAGTTGACAATACTTTTTCAAAAGTATTGTATTTATAGTAAACATCACTCCCGTAGTGTAATTACCAATCATAGATACGCGATAACGTGAAGAATAAGATTCTCTGAATATTTTAAATTGACGTGTAAGATATATGCGTAAACGTCTTTCAATAATGGAATTGCTGATCCTGAAAACGCGAAAACCCAAAAAAAATAAAAATTTTAAAGAATTTTTAAGATATTTTAAATTGAAATGTGAGATATATGCGTAAAAAACTTAGTTGACCACACTTTTTCAAAAGTATTGTATTTATAGTGAACATCACTCCCGTAATGTAATTACCAATCATAATTACGCGACAACGCAAAGAATAAGATTCTCTGGATATTTTAAATTGACATGTGAGATATATGCATAAAAAAACTTAATAGACAATAATTTTTAGGAAGTATTGCATTTATAGTAAAGTGATCCCACAATGCGATTACTAATCCTGAAAACGCGAAAACCCGAAAAATAAAATTTTTTAAAAATTTTCGAGATATTTTAAATTGACATGTGAGATATATGCGTAAAAAACGTAGTTGGCAATACTTTTTCAAAAGTATTTTATTTATAGTGAACATCACACCCGTAATGTCATTAACAATCATAATTACGCGACGACGCGAAGAATAAGATTCTCTGGATATTTTACATTGACCTGTAAGATATATGCGAAAAATCTTTGTTAGAAATACTTTTCCAAAAGTATTTTATTTATAGTAGAGCAATTCCATAATGCAATTACTGATCCTGAAAACGTGAAAACCAGAAGAATACAAATTTTTAAGAATTTTTAAGAAATTTTAAATTGACATGTAATGTAAGATATATGCGTAAAAAACTTAGTTGATAATACTTTTTCAAAAGTATTATATTTATAGTGAACATCACTCCCGTAGTGTAATTACCAATCATAATTACGCGATAACGCGAAGAATAAGATTCTCTGGATATTTTAAATTGACATGTAAGATATATGCGTAAAAAACATAGTTGACCACACTTTTTCAAAAGTATTGTATTTATAGTGAACATCACACCCGTAATGTAATTAACAATCATAATTACGCGACGACGCGAAGAATAAGATTCTCTGAATATTTTAAATTGACCTGTAAGATATATGCGTAAAAATCCTTGTTAGAAATACTTTTCCAAAAGTATTTTATTTATAGTAGAGCAATTCCATAATGCAATTACTAATCCTGAAAACGCGAAAACCCGAAAAATAAAAATTTTAAGAAAATTTTAAGATATTTTAAATTGACATGTGAGATATATGCGTGATAAACCTAGTTGACAATACTTTTTCAAAAGTATTATATTTATAGTGAACATCACTCCCGTAGTGTAATTACAAATCATAGATACGCGATAACGCGAAGAATAAGATTCTCTGGATATTTTAAATTGACCTGTAAGATATATGCGTAAAAAACTTAGTTGACCACACTTTTTCAAAAGTATTGTATTTATAGTAAACATCACTCCCGTAGTGTAATTAACAATCAGAATTACGCGACGACGCGAAGAATAAGATTCTCTGGAAATTTTACATTGACCTGTAAGATATATTCGTAAAAATCTTTGTTAGAAATACTTTTTCTAAAGTTTTTTATTTATAGTAGAGCAATTCCATAATGCAATTACTGATCCTGAGAACGAGAAAATCCGAAGAATACAAATTTTTAAGAATTTTTAAGATATTTTAAATTGACATGTAATGTAAGATATGTGCGTAAAAAACTTAGTTGACCACACTTTTTCAAAAGTATTGTATTTATAGTAAACATCACACCCGTAAATGTAATTACCAATCATAATTACGCTATAACGCGAAGAATAAGATTCTCTGAATATTTTAAATTGACATGTGAGATATATGTGTAAAAAAACTTAATGGACAATAATTTTTATGAAGTATTGCATTTATAGTAAAGCGATCCCACAATGCGATTACTAATCCTGAAAACGCGAAAACCTGAAACATAAAATTTTTTAAAAATTTTCGAGATATTTTAAATTGACATGTGAGATATATGCGTAAAAAACTTAGTTGGCAATACTTTTTCAAAAGTATTGTATTTATAGTAAACATCACTCCCGTAGTGTAATTAACAATCATAATTACGCGACGACGCGAAGAATAAGATTCTCTGGATATTTTACATTGACCTGTAAGATATATTCGTAAAAATCTTTGTTAGAAATACTTTTTCAAAAGTATTTTATTTATAGTAGAGCAATTCCATAATGCAATTACTGATCCTGAAAACGTGAAAACCCGAAGAATACAAATTTTTAAGAATTTTTAAGATATTTTAAATTGACATGTAATGTAAGATATATGCGTAAAAAACTTAGTTGACCACACTTTTCAAAAGTATTGTATTTATAGTGAACATCACACCCGTAATGTAATTACCAATCATAATTACGCGACAACGCGAAGAAAAAGATTCTCTGGATATTTTAAATTGACATGTGAGATATAGGCGTAAAAAACTTAGTTGACCACACTTTTTCAAAAGTATTGTATTTATAGTGAACATGACACCCGTAATGTAATTACCAATCATAATTACGCGATAACGCGAAGAATAAGATTCTCTGAATATTTTAAATTGACCTGTAAGATATATGCGTAAAAAACTTAGTTGGCAATACTTTTTCAAAAGTATTGTATTTATAGTAAACATCACTCCCGTAATATAATTAACAATCATAATTACGCGTCGACGCGAAGAATAAGATTCTCTGGATATTTTACATTGACCTGTAAGATATATTCGTAAAAATCTTTTTTAGAAATACTTTTTCAAAAGTATTGTATTTATAGTAAACATCACTCCCTTAAAAGAATTACCAATCATAATTACGCGATAACGCGAAGAATAAGATTCTCTGAATATTTTAAATTGACATGTGAGATATAAGCGTGAAAAACCTAGTTGACAATACCTTTTCAAAAGTATTATATTTATAGTGAAAATCACTCCCGTAGTGTAATTACCAATCATAGATACGCGATAACGCGAAGAATAAGATTCTCTGGATATTTTACATTGACCTGTAAGATATATACGTAAAAATCTTTGTTAGAAATACTTTTCCAAAAGTATTTTATTTATAGTAGAGCAATTCCATAATGCAATTACTGATCCTGAAAACGTGAAAACCAGAAGAATACAAATTTTTAAGAATTTTTAAGAAATTTTAAATTGACATGTAATGTAAGATATATGCGTAAAAAACTTAGTTGACCACACTTTTTCAAAAGTATTGTATTTATAGTGAACATCACACCCGTAATGTAATTAACAATCATAATTACGCGACGACGCGAAGAATAAGATTCTCTGGATATTTTAAATTGACATGTGAGATATATGCATAAAAAACTTAGTTGACCACACTTTTTCAAAAGTATTGTATTTATAGTGAACATCACACCCGTAATGTAATTAACAATCATAATTACGCGACGACGCGAAGAATAAGATTCTCTGAATATTTTAAATTGACCTGTAAGATATATGCGTAAAAAACTTAGTTGGCAATACTTTTTCAAAAAGTATTGTATTTATAGTAAACATCACTCCCGTAATGTAATTAACAATCTTAATTACGCGTCGACGCGAAGAATAAGATTCTCTGGATATTTTACATTGAGATGTAAGATATATTCGTAAAAATCTTTGTTAGAAATACTTTTTCAAAAGTATTTTATTTATAGTAGAGCAATTCCATAATGCAATTACTGATCCTGAAAACGTGAAAACCCGAAGAATACAAATTTTTAAGAATTTTTAAGATATTTTAAATTGACATGTAATGTAAGATATATGCGTAAAAAACTTAGTTGACCACACTTTTTCAAAAGTATTATATTTATAGTGAACATCACTCCCGTAGTGTAATTACCAATCATAGATACGCGATAACGCGAAGAATAAGATTTTCTGAATATTTTAAATTGACCTGTAAGATATATGCGTAAAAATCTTTGTTAGAAATACTTTTTTAAAAGTATTTTATTTATTATAAAAAAATCCCATAATGCAATCAATGATCCTGAAAACGCGAAAACACGAAGAAAGAGAATTTTAAGTCATTTTAAATTGACATGTATGATATGCGCGTGAAAAACTTAGTTGACCATACTTTTTCAAAAGTATTATATTTATAGTGAACATCACTCCCGTAGTGTAATTACCAATCATAGATACGCGATAACGCGAAGAATAAGATTCTCTGGATATTTTAAATTGACCTGTAAGATATATGCGTAAAAAACTTAGTTGACCACACTTTTTCAAAAGTATTGTATTTATAGTGAACATCACACCCGTAATGTAATTAACAATCATAATTACGCGACGACGCGAAGAATAAGATTCTCTGAATATTTTAAATTGACCTGTAAGATATATGCGTAAAAAACTTAGTTGACAATACTTTTTCAAAAGTATTGTATTTATAGTAAAAATCACTCCCGTGGTGTAATTACCAATCATATATACGCGATAACGCGAAGAATAAGATTCTCTGGATATTCTAAATTGACCTGTAAGATATATGCGTAAAAATCTTTGTTAGAAATATTTTTTTAAAAGTATTTTATTTATTATAAAAAAATCCCATAATGCAATCAATGATCCTGAAAACGCGAAAACACGAAGAAAGAGAATTTTTAAGTCATTTTAAATTGACATGTATGATATGCGCGTGAAAAACTTAGTTGACCATACTTTTTCAAAAGTATTATATTTATAGTGAACATCACTCCCGTAGTGTAATTACCAATCATAGATACGCGATAACGTGAAGAATAAGATTCTCTGAATATTTTAAATTGACGTGTAAGATATATGCGTAAACGTCTTTCAATAATGCAATTGCTGATCCTGAAAACGCGAAAACCCAAAAAAAATAAAAATTTTAAAGAATTTTTAAGATATTTTAAATTGAAATGTGAGATATATGCGTAAAAAACTTAGTTGACCACACTTTTTCAAAAGTATTGTATTTATAGTGAACATCACTCCCGTAATGTAATTACCAATCATAATTACGCGACTATGCGAAGAATAAGATTCTCTGGATATTTTAAATTGACATGTGAGATATATGCATAAAAAAACTTAATAGACAATAATTTTTAGGAAGTATTGCATTTATAGTAAAGCGATCCCACAATGCGATTACTAATCCTGAAAACGCGAAAACCCGAAAAATAAAATTTTTTAAAAATTTTCGAGATATTTTAAATTGACATGTGAGATATATGCGTAAAAAACGTAGTTGGCAATACTTTTTCAAAAGTATTGTATTTACAGTGAACATCACACCCGTAATGTCATTAACAATCATAATTACGCTACGACGCGAAGAATAAGATTCTCTGGATATTTTACATTGACCTGTAAGATATATGCGTAAAAATCCTTGTTAGAAATACTTTTCCAAAAGTGTTTTATTTATAGTAGAGCAGTTCCATAATGCAATTACTGATCCTGAAAACGTGAAAACCCGAAAAATACAAATTTTTAAGAATTTTTAAGATATTTTAAATTGACATGTAATGTAAGATATGTGGGTAAAAAACTTAGTTGACCACACTTTTTCAAAAGTATTGTATTTATAGTGAACATCACTCCCGTAATGTAATTACCAATCATAATTACGCTATAACGCGAAGAATAAGATTCTCTGGATATTTTAAATTGACCTGTAAGATATATGCGTAAAAAACTTAGTTGACCACACTTTTTCAAAAGTATTGTATTTATAGTAAACATCACTCCCGTAATGTAATTAACAATCAGAATTACGCGACGACGCGAAGAATAAGATTCTCTGGATATTTTACATTGACCTGTAAGATATATTCGTAAAAATCTTTGTTAGAAATACTTTTTCAAAAGTATTTTATTTATAGTAGAGCAGTTCCATAATGCAATTACTGATCCTGAAAACGTGAAAACCCGAAAAAATACAAATTTTTAAGAATTTTTAAGATATTTTAAATTGACATGTAATGTAAGATATGTGGGTAAAAAACTTAGTTGACCACACTTTTTCAAAAGTATTGTATTTATAGTGAACATCACACCCGTAATGTAATTACCAATCATAATTACGCTATAACGCGAAGAATAAGATTCTCTGGATATTTTAAATTGACATGTGAGATATATGCATAAAAAACTTAGTTGACCACACTTTTTCAAAAGTATTGTATTTATAGTGAACATCACACCCGTAATGTAATTAACAATCATAATTACGCGACGACGCGAAGAATAAGATTCTCTGGATATTTTAAATTGACATGTGAGATATATGCATGAAAAACTTAGTTGACAATACTTTTTCAAAAGTATTATATTTATAGTGAACATCACTGCCGTAGTGTAATTACCAATCATAGATACGCGATAACGCGAAGAATAAGATTCTCTGAATATTTTAAATTGACCTGTAAGATATATGCGTAAACATCTTTCAATAATGCAATTGCTGATCCTGAAAACGCAAAAACCCGAAGAATAAAATTTTTTTAAAATTTTCAAGATATTTTAAATTGACATGTGAGATATATGCGTAAAAAACTTAGTTGACAATACTTTTTCAAATGTATTGTATTTATAGTAAACATCACTGCCGTAATGTAATTACCAATCATAGATACGCAATAACGCGAAGAATAAGATTCTCTGGATATTTTAAATTGACCTGTAAAATATATGCGTAAAAATCTTTGTTAGAAATACTTTTTCAAAAGTATTGTATTTATTATAAAAAAATCCCATAATGCAATCAATGATCCTGAAAACGCGAAAACACGAAAAAAGAGAATTTTTAAGTCATTTTAAATTGACATGTATGATATGCGCGTGAAAAACTTTATTTACAATACTTTTTCAAAAGTATTGTATTTATAGTAAAAATCACTCCCGTGGTGTAATTACCAATCATATATACCCGGTAACGCGAAGAATAAGATTCTCTGGATATTTTAAATTGACCTATAAGATATATGCGTAAAAATCTTTGTTAGAAATACTTTTTCAAAAGTATTTTATATATAGTAGAGCAATTCTATAATGCAATTACTGATCCTGAAAACGTAAAAACCCAAAGAATAAAAATTTTAAAAAATTTTTGAGATATTTTAAATTGACATGTAAGATATATGCGTAAAAAAACTTGGTTGACAATGATTTTTCGGAACTATTGCATCTATAGTAAAGCGATCACATAATGCAATTACTGATCCTGAAAACGCGAAAACCCAAAAAATAAAAATTTTAAGTATTTTTAATATATTTTAAATTGGCATGTGAGATATATGCGTCAAACACTTAGTTGACAATACTTTTTCAAAAGTATTATATTTATAGTGAACATCACTCCCGTAATGTAATTACCAATCATAATTACGCGATAACGCGACGAATAAGATTCTCTGGATATTTTAAATTGAACTGTAAGATATATGCGTAAAAATCTTTGTTAGAAATACTTTTGCAAAAGTATTTTATTTATAGTAGAGCAATTCCATAATGCAATTACTAATCCTGAAAACGCGAAAACCCGAAAATTAAACATTTTTAAGAATTTTTAAGATATTTTAAGTTGACATGTAATGTAAGATATATGCGTAAAAAAACTTGGTTGACAATGATTTTTCGGAAGTATTGCATTTATAGTAAAGCGATCCCATAATGCGATTACTAATACTGAAAACGAGAAAACCCGAAAAATAAAAATTTTAAGAATTTTTAAGATATTTTAATTTGATATGTAAGATATATGCGTGAAAAACTTAGTTGATAATACTTTTTCAAAAGTATTATATTTATAGTGAACATCACTCCCGTAGTGTAATTACCAATCATAATTACGCGATAACGCGAAGAATAAGATTCTCTGAATATTTTAAATTGACCTGTAAGATATATGCGTAAACATCTTTCAATAATGCAATTGCTGATCCTGAAAACGCAAAAACCCGAAGAATAAAATTTTTTTAAAATTTTCAAGATATTTTAAATTGACATGTGAGATATATGCGTAAAGAACTTAGTTGACAATACTTTTTCAAAAGTATTGTATTTACAGTAAACATCACTGCCGTAATGTAATTACCAATCATAGATACGCGATAACGCGAAGAATAAGATTCTCTGGATATTTTAAATTGACCTGTAAGATATATGCGTAAAAATCTTTGTTAGAAATACTTTTTTAAAAGTATTTTATTTATTATAAAAAAATCCCGTAATGCAATCAATGATCCTGAAAACGCGAAAACACGAAAAAAGAGAATTTTTAAGTCATTTTAAATTGACATGTATGATATGCGCGTGAAAAACTTTATTTACAATACTTTTTCAAAAGTATTGTATTTATAGTAAAAATCACTCCCGTGGTGTAATTACCAATCATATATACCCGGTAACGCGAAGAATAAGATTCTCTGGATATTTTAAATTGACCTATAAGATATATGCGTAAAAATCTTTGTTAGAAATACTTTTTCAAAAGTATTTTATATATAGTAGAGCAATTCTATAATGCAATTACTAAACCTGAAAACGCGAAAACCCGAAAAATAAAAATTTTTAAGAATTTTTAAGATATTTTAATTTGACATGTAAGATATATGCGTAAAATAAACTTGGTTGACAATGATTTTTCGGAACTATTGCATCTTTAGTAAAGCGATCACATAATGCAATTACTGATCCTGAAAACGCGAAAACCCGACAAATAAAAATTTTAAGTATTTTTAATATATTTTAAATTGGCATGTGAGATATATGCGTCAAACACTTAGTTGACAATACTTTTTCAAAAGTATTATATTTATAGTGAACATCACTCCCGTAATGTAATTACCAATCATAATTACGCGATAACGCGACGAATAAGATTCTCTGGATATTTTAAATTGAACTGTAAGATATATGCGTAAAAATCTTTGTTAGAAATACTTTTGCAAAAGTATTTTATTTATAGTAGAGCAATTCCATAATGCAATTACTAATCCTGAAAACGCGAAAACCCGAAAATTAAACATTTTTAAGAATTTTTAAGATATTTTAAGTTGACATGTAATGTAAGATATATGCGTAAAAAAACTTGGTTGACAATGATTTTTCGGAAGTATTGCATTTATAGTAAAGCGATCCCATAATGCGATTACTAATACTGAAAACGAGAAAACCCGAAAAATAAAAATTTTAAGAATTTTTAAGATATTTTAATTTGATATGTAAGATATATGCGTGAAAAACTTAGTTGATAATACTTTTTCAAAAGTATTATATTTATAGTGAACATCACTCCCGTAGTGTAATTACCAATCATAATTACGCGATAACGCGAAGAATAAGATTCTCTGAATATTTTAAATTGACGTGTAAGATATATGCGTAAACGTCTTTCAATAATGCAATTGCTGATCCTGAAAACGCGAAAACCCAAAAAAAATAAAAATTTTAAAGAATTTTTAAGATATTTTAAATTGAAATGTAAGATATATGCGTAAAAAACTTTGTTGACCACACTTTTTCAAAAGTATTGTATTTATAGTGAACATCACTCCCGTAATGTAATTACCAATCATAATTACGCGACAACGCGAAGAATAAGATTCTCTGGATATTTTAAATTGACATGTGAGATGTATGCATAAAAAATTTGATGGACAATAATTTTTAGGAAGTATTGCATTTATAGTAACGCGATCCCACAATGCGATTACTAATCCTGAAAACGCGAAACCCCGAAGAATAAAATTTTTTAAAAATTTTCGAGATATTTTAAATTGACATGTGAGATATATGCGTAAAAAACCTAAGTTGACAATACTTTTTTAAATGTATTGTATTTATAGTGAACATCACTCCCGTAATGTAATTACCAATCATAATTACGCGATAACGCGAAGAATAAGATTCTCTGGATATTTTAAATTGACCTGTAAGATATATGCGTAAAAAACATAGTTGACCACACTTTTTCAAAAGTATTGTATTTATAGTGAACATCACACCCGTAATGTAATTAACAATCATAATTACGCGACGACGCGAAGAATAAGATTCTCTGGATATTTTACATTGACCTGTAAGATATATGCGTAAAAATCTTTGTTAGAAATACTTTTCCAAAAGTATTTTATTTATAGTAGAGCAATTCCATAATGCAATTACTAATCCTGAAAACGTGAAAACCCGAAGAATACAAATTTTTAAGAATTTTTAAGAAATTTTAAATTGACATGTAATGTAAGATATATGCGTAAAAAACTTAGTTGATAATACTTTTTCAAAAGTATTATATTTATAGTGAACATCACTCCCGTAGTGTAATTACCAATCATAATTACGCGATAACGCGAAGAATAAGATTCTCTGGATATTTTAAATTGACATGTAAGATATATGCGTAAAAAACATAGTTGACCACACTTTTTCAAAAGTATTGTATTTATAGTGAACATCACACCCGTAATGTAATTAACAATCATAATTACGCGACGACGCGAAGAATAAGATTCTCTGGATATTTTACATTGACCTGTAAGATATATGCGTAAAAATCCTTGTTAGAAATACTTTTCCAAAAGTATTTTGTTTATAGTAGAGCAATTCCATAATGCAATTACTAATCCTAAAAACGCGAAAACCCGAAAAATAAAAATTTTAAGAATTTTTAAGATATTTTAAATTGACATGTAATGTAAGATATGTGCGTAAAAAACTTAGTTGACCACACTTTTTCAAAAGTATTGTATTTATAGTGAACATCACACCCGTAATGTAATTACCAATCATAATTACGCTATAACGCGAAGAATAAGATTCTCTGGATATTTTAAATTGACCTGTAAGATATATGCGTGAAAAACTTAGTTGACAATACTTTTTCAAAAGCATTATATTTATAGTGAACATCACTCCCGTAGTGTAATTACCAATCATAGATACGCGATAACGCGAAGAATAAGATTCTCTGAATATTTTAAATTGACCTGTAAGTTATATGCGTAAAAATCTTTCCATAATGCAATTGCTGATCCTGAAAACGCGAAAACCCAAAGAATAAAATTTATTAAAAATTTTCAAGATATTTTAAATTGACATGTGAGATATATGCGTAAAGAACTTAGTTGACAATACTTTTTCAAAAGTATTGTATTTACAGTAAACATCACTGCCGTAATGTAATTACCAATCATAGATACGCGATAACGCGAAGAATAAGATTCTCTGGATATTTTAAATTGACCTGTAAGATATATGCGTAAAAATCTTTGTTAGAAATACTTTTTTAAAAGTATTTTATTTATTATAAAAAAATCCCGTAATGCAATCAATGATCCTGAAAACGCGAAAACACGAAGAAAGAGAACTTTTAAGTCATTTTAAATTGACATGTATGATATGCGCGTGAAAAACTTAGTTGACCATACTTTTTCAAAAGTATTATATTTATAGTGAACATCACTCCCGTAGTGTAATTACCAATCATAGATACGCGATAACGTGAAGAATAAGATTCTCTGAATATTTTAAATTGACGTGTAAGATATATGCGTAAACGTCTTTCAATAATGCAATTGCTGATCCTGAAAACGCGAAAACCCAAAAAAAATAAAAATTTTAAAGAATTTTTAAGATATTTTAAATTGAAATGTGAGATATATGCGTAAAAAACTTAGTTGACCACACTTTTTCAAAAGTATTGTATTTATAGTGAACATCACTCCCGTAATGCAATTAACAATCATAATTACGCGACGACGCGAAGAATAAGATTCTCTGGATATTTTAAATTGACATGTGAGATGTATGCATAAAAAATTTGATGGACAATAATTTTTAGGAAGTATTGCATTTATAGTAACGCGATCCCACAATGCGATTACTAATCCTGAAAACGCGAAACCCCGAAGAATAAAAATTTTTAAGAATTTTCGAGATATTTTAAATTGACATGTGAGATATATGCGTAAAAAACGTAGTTGGCAATACTTTTTCAAATGTATTGTATTTTTAGTGAACATCACTCCCGTAGTGTAATTACCAATCATAATTACGCGATAACGCGAAGAATAAGATTCTCTGGATATTTTAAATTGACATGTAAGATATATGCGTAAAAAACTTAGTTGACCACACTTTTTCAAAAGTATTGTTTTTATAGTGAACATCACTCCCGTAATGTAATTAACAATCAGAATTACGCGACGACGCGAAGTATAAGATTCTCTGGATATTTTACATTGACCTGTAAGATATATTCGTAAAAATCTTTGTTAGAAATACTTTTTCAAAAGTATTTTATTTATAGTAGAGCAGTTCCATAATGCAATTACTGATCCTGAAAACGTGAAAACCCGAAAAATACAAATTTTTAAGAATTTTAAGATATTTTAACTTGACATGTAATGAAAGATATATGCGTAAAAACTTAGTTGACCACACTTTTTCAAAAGTATTGTATTTATAGTGAACATCACACCCGTAATGTAATTAACAATCATAATTACGCGACGACGCGAAGAATAAGATTCTCTGGATATTTTAAATTGACATGTGAGATATATGCATAAAAAACTTAGTTGACAATACTTTTTCAAAAGTATTATATTTATAGTGAACATCACTGCCGTAGTGTAATTACCAATCATAGATACGCGACGACGCGAAGAATAAGATTCTCTGAATATTTTAAATTGACCTGTAAGATATATGCGTAAACATCTTTCAATAATGCAATTGCTGATCCTGAAAACGCAAAAACCCGAAGAATAAAATTTTTTTAAAATTTTCAAGATATTTTAAATTGACATGCGAGATATATGCGTAAAAAACTTAGTTGACAATACTTTTTCAAATGTATTGTATTTATAGTAAACATCACTGCCGTAATGTAATTACCAATCATAGATACGCAATAACGCGAAGAATAAGATTCTCTGGATATTTTAAATTGACCTGTAAAATATATGCGTAAAAATCTTTGTTAGAAATACTTTTTCAAAAGTATTGTATTTATTATAAAAAAATCCCATAATGCAATCAATGATCCTGAAAACGCGAAAACACGAAAAAAAGAGAATTTTTAAGTCATTTTAAATTGACATGTATGATATGCGCGTGAAAAACTTTATTTACAATACTTTTTCAAAAGTATTGTATTTATAGTAAAAATCACTCCCGTGGTGTAATTACCAATCATATATACCCGGTAACGCGAAGAATAAGATTCTCTGGATATTTTAAATTGACCTATAAGATATATGCGTAAAAATCTTTGTTAGAAATACTTTTTCAAAAGTATTTTATTTATAGTAGAGCAATTCTATAATGCAATTACTAAACCTGAAAACGCGAAAACCCGCAAAATAAAAATTTTTAAGAATTTTTAAGATATTTTAATTTGACATGTAAGATATATGCGTAAAATAAACTTGGTTGACAATGATTTTTCGGAACTATTGCATCTATAGTAAAGCGATCACATAATGCAATTACTGATCCTGAAAACGCGAAAACCCGACAAATAAAAATTTTAAGTATTTTTAATATATTTTAAATTGGCATGTGAGATATATGCGTCAAACACTTAGTTGACAATACTTTTTCAAAAGTATTATATTTATAGTGAACATCACTCCCGTAATGTAATTACCAATCATAATTACGCGATAACGCGACGAATAAGATTCTCTGGATATTTTAAATTGAACTGTAAGATATATGCGTAAAAATCTTTGTTAGAAATACTTTTGCAAAAGTATTTTATTTATAGTAGAGCAATTCCATAATGCAATTACTAATCCTGAAAACGCGAAAACCCGAAAATTAAACATTTTTAAGAATTTTTAAGATATTTTAAGTTGACATGTAATGTAAGATATATGCGTAAAAAAACTTGGTTGACAATGATTTTTCGGAAGTATTGCATTTATAGTAAAGCGATCCCATAATGCGATTACTAATACTGAAAACGAGAAAACCCGAAAAATAAAAATTTTAAGAATTTTTAAGATATTTTAATTTGATATGTAAGATATATGCGTGAAAAACTTAGTTGATAATACTTTTTCAAAAGTATTATATTTATAGTGAACATCACTCCCGTAGTGTAATTACCAATCATAATTACGCGATAACGCGAAGAATAAGATTCTCTGAATATTTTAAATTGACCTGTAAGATATATGCGTAAACATCTTTCAATAATGCAATTGCTGATCCTGAAAACGCGAAAACCCAAAAGAATAAAATTTATTAAAAATTTTCAAGATATTTTAAATTGACATGTGAGATATATGCGTAAAGAACTTAGTTGACAATACTTTTTCAAAAGTATTGTATTTACAGTAAACATCACTGCCGTAATGTAATTACCAATCATAGATACGCGATAACGCGAAGAATAAGATTCTCTGGATATTTTAAATTGACCTGTAAGATATATGCGTAAAAATCTTTGTTAGAAATACTTTTTTAAAAGTATTTTATTTATTATAAAAAAATCCCGTAATGCAATCAATGATCCTGAAAACGCGAAAACACGAAGAAAGAGAATTTTTAAGTCATTTTAAATTGACATGTATGATATGCGCGTGAAAAACTTAGTTGACCATACTTTTTCAAAAGTATTATATTTATAGTGAACATCACTCCCGTAGTGTAATTACCAATCATAGATACGCGATAACGTGAAGAATAAGATTCTCTGAATATTTTAAATTGACGTGTAAGATATATGCGTAAACGTCTTTCAATAATGCAATTGCTGATCCTGAAAACGCGAAAACCCAAAAAAAATAAAAATTTTAAAGAATTTTTAAGATATTTTAAATTGAAATGTGAGATATATGCGTAAAAAACTTAGTTGACAACACTTTTTCAAAAGTATTGTATTTATAGTGAACATCACTCCCGTAATGTAATTACCAATCATAATTACGCGACAACGCGAAGAATAAGATTCTCTGGATATGTTAAATTGACCTGAGAGATATATCCATCAAATAACATAAAAGACAATAATTTTCAGGAAGTATTGCATTTATAGTAAAGCGATCCCACAATGCGATTACTAATCCTGAAAACGCGAAAACCCGAAAAATAAAATTTTTTAAAAATTTTCGAGATATTTTAAATTGACATGTGAGATATATGCGTAAAAAACTTAGTTGGCGATACTTTTTTAAATGTATTGTATTTATAGTGAACATCACTCCCGTAGTGTAATTACCAATCATAATTACGCGATAACGCGAAGAATAAGATTCTCTGGATATTTTAAATTGACCTGTAAGATATATGCGTAAAAAACTTAGTTGACCACACTTTTTCAAAAGTATTGTATTTATAGTGAACATCACTCCCGTAATGCAATTAACAATCATAATTACGCGACGACGCGAAGAATAAGATTCTCTGGATATTTTACATTGACCTGTAAGATATATACGTAAAAATCTTTGTTAGAAATACTTTTCCAAAAGTATTTTATTTATAGTAGAGCAATTCCATAATGCAATTACTGATCCTGAAAACGTGAAAACCAGAAGAATACAAATTTTTAAGAATTTTTAAGAAATTTTAAATTGACATGTAATGTAAGATATATGCGTGAAAAACTTAGTTGATAATACTTTTTCAAAAGTATTATATTTATAGTGAACATCACTCCCGTAGTGTAATTACCAATCATAATTACGCGATAACGCGAAGAATAAGATTCTCTGGATATTTTAAATTGACATGTAAGATATATGCGTAAAAAACTTAGTTGACCACACTTTTTCAAAAGTATTGTATTTATAGTGAACATCACACCCGTAATGTAATTAACAATCATAATTACGCGACGACGCGAAGAATAAGATTCTCTGGATATTTTACATTGACCTGTAAGATATATGCGTAAAAATCCTTGTTAGAAATACTTTTCCAAAAGTATTTTGTTTATAGTAGAGCAATTCCATAATGCAATTACTAATCCTAAAAACGCGAAAACCCGAAAAATAAAAATTTTAAGAATTTTTAAGATATTTTAAATTGACATGTAATGTAAGATATGTGCGTAAAAAACTTAGTTGACCACACTTTTTCAAAAGTATTTTATTTATAGTGAACATCACACCCGTAATGTAATTACCAATCATAATTACGCTATAACGCGAAGAATAAGATTCTCTGGATATTTTAAATTGACCTGTAAGATATATGCGTGAAAAACTTAGTTGACAATACTTTTTCAAAAGCATTATATTTATAGTGAACATCACTCCCGTAGTGTAATTACCAATCATAGATACGCGATAACGCGAAGAATAAGATTCTCTGAACATTTTAAATTGACCTGTAAGTTATATGCGTAAACATCTTTCAATAATGCAATTGCTGATCCTGAAAACGCGAAAACCCAAAGAATAAAATTTATTAAAAATTTTCAAGATATTTTAAATTGACATGTGAGATATATGCGTAAAGAACTTAGTTGACAATACTTTTTCAAAAGTATTGTATTTACAGTAAACATCACTGCCGTAATGTAATTACCAATCATAGATACGCGATAACGCGAAGAATAAGATTCTCTGGATATTTTAAATTGACCTGTAAGATATATGCGTAAAAATCTTTGTTAGAAATACTTTTTTAAAAGTATTTTATTTATTATAAAAAAATCCCGTAATGCAATCAATGATCCTGAAAACGCGAAAACACGAAGAAAGAGAATTTTTAAGTCATTTTAAATTGACATGTATGATATGCGCGTGAAAAACTTAGTTGACCATACTTTTTCAAAAGTATTATATTTATAGTGAACATCACTCCCGTAGTGTAATTACCAATCATAGATACGCGATAACGTGAAGAATAAGATTCTCTGAATATTTTAAATTGACGTGTAAGATATATGCGTAAACGTCTTTCAATAATGCAATTGCTGATCCTGAAAACGCGAAAACCCAAAAAAAATAAAAATTTTAAAGAATTTTTAAGATATTTTAAATTGAAATGTGAGATATATGCGTAAAAAACTTAGTTGACCACACTTTTTCAAAAGTATTGTATTTATAGTGAACATCACTCCCGTAATGTAATTACCAATCCTAATTACGCGACAACGCGAAGAATAAGATTCTCTGGATATGTTAAATTGACATGTGAGATATATGCATAAAAAAACTTAATAGACAATAATTTTCAGGAAGTATTGCATTTATAGTAAAGCGATCCCACAATGCGATTACTAATCCTGAAAACGCGAAAACCCGAAAAATAAAATTTTTTAAAAATTTTCGAGATATTTTAAATTGACATGTGAGATATATGCGTAAAAAACGTAGTTGGCAATACTTTTTCAAATGTATTGTATTTATAGTGAACATCACTCCCGTAGTGTAATTACCAATCATAATTACGCGATAACGCGAAGAATAAGATTCTCTGGATATTTTAAATTGACCTGTAAGATATATGCGTAAAAAACTTAGTTGACCACACTTTTTCAAAAGTATTGTATTTATAGTGAACATCACTCCCGTAATGAAATTAACAATCAGAATTACGCGACGACGCGAAGAATAAGATTCTCTGGATATTTTACATTGACCTGTAAGATATATTCGTAAAAATCTTTGTTAGAAATACTTTTTCAAAAGTATTTTATTTATAGTAGAGCAGTTCCATAATGCAATTACTGATCCTGAAAACGTGAAAACCCGAAAAATACAAATTTTTAAGAATTTTTAAGATATTTTAACTTGACATGTAATGAAAGATATATGCGTAAAAACTTAGTTGACCACACTTTTTCAAAAGTATTGTATTTATAGTGAACATCACACCCGTAATGTAATTAACAATCATAATTACGCGACGACGCGAAGAATAAGTTTCTCTGGATATTTTACATTGACATGTGAGATATATGCGTGAAAAACTTAGTTGACAATACTTTTTCAAAAGTATTATATTTATAGTGAACATCACTGCCGTAGTGTAATTACCAATCATAGATACGCGATAACGCGAAGAATAAGATTCTCTGAATATTTTAAATTGACCTGTAAGTTGTATGCGTAAACATCTTTCAATAATGCAATTGCTGATCCTGAAAACGCGAAAACCCGAAGAATAAAATTTTTCAAAAATTTTCAAGATATTTTAAATTGACATGCGAGATATATGCGTAAAAAACTTAGTTGACAATACTTTTTCAAATGTATTGTATTTATAGTAAACATCACTGCCGTAATGTAATTACCAATCATAGATACGCAATAACGCGAAGAATAAGATTCTCTGGATATTTTAAATTGACCTGTAAAATATATGCGTAAAAATCTTTGTTAGAAATACTTTTTCAAAAGTATTGTATTTATTATAAAAAAATCCCATAATGCAATCAATGATCCTGAAAACGCGAAAACACGAAAAAAGAGAATTTTTAAGTCATTTTAAATTGACATGTATGATATGCGCGTGAAAAAACTTTATTTACAATACTTTTTTCAAAAGTATTGTATTTATAGTAAAAATCACTCCCGTGGTGTAATTACCAATCATATATACCCGGTAACGCGAAGAATAAGATTCTCTGGATATGTTAAATTGACCTGTAAGATATATGCGTAAAAATCTTTGTTAGAAATACTTTTTCAAAAGTATTTTATTTATAGTAGAGCAATTCTATAATGCAATTACTAAACCTGAAAACACGAAAACCCGAAAAATAAAAATTTTTAAGAATTTTTAAGATATTTTAATTGGACATGTAAGATATATGCGTAAAAAAAACTTGGTTGACAAGAATGTTTAGGAACTATTGCATCTTTAGTAAAGCGATCACATAATGCAATTACTGATCCTGAAAACGCGAAAACCCGACAAATAAAAATTTTAAGTATTTTTAATATATTTTAAATTGGCATGTGAGATATATGCGTCAAACACTTAGTTGACAATACTTTTTCAAAAAAGTATTATATTTATAGTGAACATCACTCCCGTAATGTAATTACCAATCATAATTACGCGATAACGCGAAGAATAAGATTCTCTGGATATTTTAAATTGACCTGTAAGATATATGCGTAAAAATCTTTGTTAGAAATACTTTTCCAAAAGTATTTTATTTATAGTAGAGCAATTCCATAATGCAATTACTGATCCTGAAAACGCGAAAACCCGAAAATTAAACATTTTTAAGAATTTTTAAGATATTTTAAGTTGACATGTAATGTAAGATATATGCGTAAAAAAACTTGGTTGACAATGATTTTTCGGAAGTATTGCATTTATAGTAAAGCGATCCCATAATGCGATTACTAATACTGAAAACGAGAAAACCCGAAAAATAAAAATTTTAAGAATTTTTAAGATATTTTAAATTGACATGTGAGATATATGCGTGAAAAACTTAGTTGACAATACTTTTTCAAAAGTATTATATTTTTAGTGAACATCACTCCCGTAGTGTAATTACTAATCATAGATACGCGACGACGCGAAGAATAAGATTCTCTGAATATTTTAAATTGACCTGTAAGATATATGCGTAAACATCTTTCAATAATGCAATTGCTGATCCTGAAAACGCAAAAACCCGAAGAATAAAATTTTTTTAAAATTTTCAAGATATTTTAAATTGACATGTGAGATATATGCGTAAAGAACTTAGTTGACAATACTTTTTCAAAAGTATTGTATTTACAGTAAACATCACTGCCGTAATGTAATTACCAATCATAGATACGCGATAACGCGAAGAATAAGATTCTCTGGATATTTTAAATTGACCTGTAAGATATATGCGTAAAAATCTTTGTTAGAAATACTTTTTTAAAAGTATTTTATTTATTATAAAAAAATCCCGTAATGCAATCAATGATCCTGAAAACGCGAAAACACGAAGAAAGAGAATTTTTAAGTCATTTTAAATTGACATGTATGATATGCGCGTGAAAAACTTAGTTGACCATACTTTTTCAAAAGTATTATATTTATAGTGAACATCACTCCCGTAGTGTAATTACCAATCATAGATACGCGATAACGTGAAGAATAAGATTCTCTGAATATTTTAAATTGACGTGTAAGATATATGCGTAAACGTCTTTCAATAATGCAATTGCTGATCCTGAAAACGCGAAAACCCAAAAAAAATAAAAATTTTAAAGAATTTTTAAGATATTTTAAATTGAAATGTGAGATATATGCGTAAAAAACTTAGTTGACCACACTTTTTCAAAAGTATTGTAGTTATAGAGACCATCCCTCCCGTAATGTAATTACCAATCATAATTACGCGACAACGCGAAGAATAAGATTCTCTGGATATTTTAAATTGACATGTGAGATATATGCATAAAAAAACTTAATAGACAATAATTTTCAGGAAGTATTGCATTTATAGTAAAGCGATCCCACAATGCGATTACTAATCCTGAAAACGCGAAAACCCGAAAAATAAAATTTTTAAAAATTTTCGAGATATTTTAAATTGACATGTGAGATATATGCGTAAAAAACGTAGTTGGCAATACTTTTTCTAATTTATTGTATTTATAGTGAACATCACTCCCGTAGTGTAATTACCAATCATAATTACGCGATAACGCGAAGAATAAGATTCTCTGGATATTTTAAATTGACCTGTAAGATATATGCGTAAAAAACATAGTTGACAACACTTTTTCAAAAGTATTGTATTTATAGTGAACATCACACCCGTAATGTAATTAACAATCATAATTACGCGACGACGCGAAGAATAAGATTCTCTGGATATTTTACATTGACCTGTAAGATATATGCGTAAAAATCTTTGTTAGAAATACTTTTCCAAAAGTATTTTATTTATAGTAGAGCAATTCCATAATGCAATTACTAATCCTGAAAACGTGAAAACCCGAAGAATACAAATTTTTAAGAATTTTTAAGAAATTTTAAATTGACATGTAATGTAAGATATATGCGTAAAAAACTTAGTTGACAATACTTTTTCAAAAGTATTATATTTATAGTGAACATCACTCCCGTAATGTAATTACCAATCATAATTACGCGACAACGCAAAGAATAAGATTCTCTGGATATTTTACATTGACCTGTAAGATATATGCGTAAAAATCCTTGTTAGAAATACTTTTTCAAAAGTATTTTATTTATAGTAGAGCAATTCCATAATGCAATTACTAATCCTAAAAACGCGAAAACCCGAAAAATAAAAATTTTAAGAATTTTTAAGATATTTTAAATTGACATGTAATGTAAGATATGTGCGTAAAAAACTTAGTTGACCACACTTTTTCAAAAGTATTGTATTTATAGTGAACATCACACCCGTAATGTAATTACCAATCATAATTACGCTATAACGCGAAGAATAAGATTCTCTGGATATTTTAAATTGACCTGTAAGATATATGCGTGAAAAACTTAGTTGACAATACTTTTTCAAAAGCATTATATTTATAGTGAACATCACTCCCGTAGTGTAATTACCAATCATAGATACGCGATAACGCGAAGAATAAGATTCTCTGAATATTTTAAATTGACCTGTAAGTTATATGCGTAAACATCTTTCAATAATGCAATTGCTGATCCTGAAAACGCGAAAACCCGAAGAATAAAATTTTTAAAGAATTTTTAAGATATTTTGAATTGACATGTGAGATATATGCGTAAAAAACTTAGTTGACAATACTTTTTCAAAAGTATTGTATTTATAGTAAATATCAATCCCGTAATGTAATTACCAATCACAATTACTCGATAACGCGAAGAATAAGATTCTCTGGATATTTTAAATTGTCCTGTAAGATATATGCGTAAAAAACATAGTTGACCACAATTTTTCAAAAGTATTGTATTTATAGTGAACATCACACCCGTAATGTAATTAACAATCATAATTACGCGACGACGCGAAGAATAAGATTCTCTGGATATTTTACATTGACCTGTAAGATATATGCGTAAAAATCCTTGTTAGAAATACTTTTCCAAAAGTATTTTATTTATAGTAGAGCAATTCCATAATGCAATTACTAATCCTGAAAACGCGAAAACCGGAAAAATAAAAATTTTAAGAAAATTTTAAGATATTTTAAATTGACATGTGAGATATATGCGTGAAAAACCTAGCTGACAATACTTTTTCAAAAGTATTATATTTATAGTGAACATCACTCCCGTAGTGTAATTACCAATCATAGATACGCGATAACGCGAAGAATAAGATTCTCTGGATATTTTAAATTGACCTGTAAGATATATGCGTAAAAAACTTAGTTGACCACACTTTTTCAAAAGTATTGTATTTATAGTAAACATCACTCCCGTAATGTAATTAACATTCAGAATTACGCGACGACGCGAAGAATAAGATTCTCTGGATATTTTACATTGACCTGTAAGATATATTCGTAAAAATCTTTGTTAGAAATACTTTTTCTAAAGTATTTTATTTATAGTAGAGCAATTCCATAATGCAATTACTGATCCTGAAAACGAGAAAACCCGAAGAATACAAATTTTTAAGAATTTTTAAGAAATTTTAAATTGACATGTAATGTAAGATATATGCGTAAAAAACTTAGTTGACCACACTTTTTCAAAAGTATTGTATTTATAGTGAACATCACACCCGTAATGTAATTAACAATCATAATTACGCGACGACGCGAAGAATAAGATTCTCTGAATATTTTAAATTGACCTGTAAGATATATGCGTAAACATCTTTGTTAGAAATACTTTTCCAAAAGTATTTTATTTATAGTAGAGCAATTCCATAATGCAATTACTAATCCTAAAAACGCGAAAACCCGAAAAAATAAAAATTTTAAGAATTTTTAAGATATTTTAAATTGACATGTGAGATATATGCGCGAAAAACTTAGTTGACAATACTTTTTCAAAAGCATTATATTTATAGTGAACATCACTCCCGTAGTGTAATTACCAATCATAGATACGCGATAACGCGAAGAATAAGATTCTCTGAATATTTTAAATTGACCTGTAAGTTATATGCGTAAACATCTTTCAATAATGAAATTGCTGATCCTGAAAACGCGAAAACCCGAAGAATAAAATTTTTTCAAAAATTTTCAAGATATTTTAAATTGACATGTGAGATATATGCGTAAAAAACTTAGTTGACAATACTTTTTCAAAAGTATTGTATTTATAGTGAACATCACTGCCGTAGTGTAATTACCAATCATAGATACGCGATGACGCGAAGAATAAGATTCTCTGGATATTTTAAATTGACCTGTAAGATATATGCGTAAAAATCTTTGTTAGAAATACTTTTTCAAAAGTATTGTATTTATTATAAAAAAATCCCATAATGCAATCAATGATCCTGAAAACGCGAAAACACGAAAAAAGAGAATTTTTAAGTCATTTTAAATTGACATGTATGATATGCGCGTGAAAAACTTTATTTACAATACTTTTTCAAAAGTATTGTATTTATAGTAAAAATCACTCCCGTGGTGTAATTACCAATCATATATACCCGGTAACGCGAAGAATAAGATTCTCTGGATATTTTAAATTGACCTGTAAGATATATGCGTAAAAATCTTTGTTAGAAATACTTTTTCAAAAGTATTTTATTTATAGTAGAGCAATTCTATAATGCAATTACTAAACCTGAAAACGCGAAAACCCGAAAAATAAAAATTTTTAAGAATTTTTAAGATATTTTAATTTGACATGTAAGATATATGCGTAAAATAAACTTGGTTGACAATGATTTTTCGGAACTATTGCATCTATAGTAAAGCGATCACATAATGCAATTACTGATCCTGAAAACGCGAAAACCCGACAAATAAAAATTTTAAGTATTTTTAATATATTTTAAATTGGCATGTGAGATATATGCGTCAAACACTTAGTTGACAATACTTTTTCAAAAGTATTATATTTATAGTGAACATCACTCCCGTAATGTAATTACCAATCATAATTACGCGATAACGCGAAGAATAAGATTCTCTGGATATTTTAAATTGACCTGTAAGATATATGCGTAAAAATCTTTGTTAGAAATACTTTTCCAAAAGTATTTTATTTATAGTAGAGCAATTCCATAATGCAATTACTGATCCTGAAAACGCGAAAACCCGAAAATTAAACATTTTTAAGAATTTTTAAGATATTTTAAGTTGACATGTAATGTAAGATATATGCGTAAAAAAACTTGGTTGACAATGATTTTTCGGAAGTATTGCATTTATAGTAAAGCGATCCCATAATGCGATTACTAATACTGAAAACGAGAAAACCCGAAAAATAAAAATTTTAAGAATTTTTAAGATATTTTAAATTGACATGTGAGATATATGCGTGAAAAACTTAGTTGACAATACTTTTTCAAAAGTATTATATTTTTAGTGAACATCACTCCCGTAGTGTAATTACTAATCATAGATACGCGATAACGCGAAGAATAAGATTCTCTGAATATTTTAAATTGACCTGTAAGATATATGCGTAAACATCTTTCAATAATGCAATTGCTGATCCTGAAAACGCGAAAACTCCAAAGAATAAAATTTATTAAAAATTTTCAAGATATTTTAAATTGACATGTGAGATATATGCGTAAAGAACTTAGTTGACAATACTTTTTCAAAAGTATTGTATTTACAGTAAACATCACTGCCGTAATGTAATTACCAATCATAGATACGCGATAACGCGAAGAATAAGATTCTCTGGATATTTTAAATTGACCTGTAAGATATATGCGTAAAAATCTTTGTTAGAAATACTTTTTTAAAAAGTATTTTATTTATTATAAAAAAATCCCGTAATGCAATCAATGATCCTGAAAACGCGAAAACACGAAGAAAGAGAATTTTTAAGTCATTTTAAATTGACATGTATGATATGCGCGTGAAAAACTTAGTTGACCATACTTTTTCAAAAGTATTATATTTATAGTGAACATCACTCCCGTAGTGTAATTACCAATCATAGATACGCGATAACGTGAAGAATAAGATTCTCTGAATATTTTAAATTGACGTGTAAGATATATGCGTAAACGTCTTTCAATAATGCAATTGCTGATCCTGAAAACGCGAAAACCCAAAAAAAATAAAAATTTTAAAGAATTTTTAAGATATTTTAAATTGAAATGTGAGATATATGCGTAAAAAACTTAGTTGACAACACTTTTTCAAAAGTATTGTATTTATAGTGAACATCACTCCCGTAATGTAATTACCAATCATAATTACGCGACAACGCGAAGAATAAGATTCTCTGGATATGTTAAATTGACATGTGAGATATATGCATAAAAAAACTTAATAGACAATAATTTTCAGGAAGTATTGCATTTATAGTAAAGCGATCCCACAATGCGATTACTAATCCTGAAAACGCGAAAACCCGAAAAATAAAATTTTTTAAAAATTTTCGAGATATTTTAAATTGACATGTGAGATATATGCGTAAAAAACGTAGTTGGCAATACTTTTTCAAATGTATTGTATTTATAGTGAACATCACTCCCGTAGTGTAATTACCAATCATAATTACGCGATAACGCGAAGAATAAGATTCTCTGGATATTTTAAATTGACCTGTAAGATATATGCGTAAAAAACATAGTTGACAACACTTTTTCAAAAGTATTGTATTTATAGTGAACATCACACCCGTAATGCAATTAACAATCATAATTACGCGACGACGCGAAGAATAAGATTCTCTGGATATTTTACATTGACCTGTAAGATATATACGTAAAAATCTTTGTTAGAAATACTTTTCCAAAAGTATTTTATTTATAGTAGAGCAATTCCATAATGCAATTACTAATCCTGAAAACGTGAAAACCCGAAGAATACAAATTTTTAAGAATTTTTAAGAAATTTTAAATTGACATGTAATGTAAGATATATGAGTGAAAAACTTAGTTGATAATACTTTTTCAAAAGTATTATATTTATAGTGAACATCACTCCCGTAGTGTAATTACCAATCATAATTACGCGATAACGCGAAGAATAAGATTCTCTGGATATTTTACATTGACCTGTAAGATATATGCGTAAAAATCCTTGTTAGAAATACTTTTTCAAAAGTATTTTATTTATAGTAGAGCAATTCCATAATGCAATTACTAATCCTAAAAACGCGAAAACCCGAAAAATAAAAATTTTAAGAATTTTTAAGATATTTTAAATTGACATGTAATGTAAGATATGTGCGTAAAAAACTTAGTTGACCACACTTTTTCAAAAGTATTGTATTTATAGTGAACATCACACCCGTAATGTAATTACCAATCATAATTACGCTATAACGCGAAGAATAAGATTCTCTGGATATTTTAAATTGACCTGTAAGATATATGCGTGAAAAACTTAGTTGACAATACTTTTTCAAAAGCATTATATTTATAGTGAACATCACTCCCGTAGTGTAATTACCAATCATAGATACGCGATAACGCGAAGAATAAGATTCTCTGAATATTTTAAATTGACCTGTAAGTTATATGCGTAAACATCTTTCAATAATGCAATTGCTGATCCTGAAAACGCGAAAACCCGAAGAATAACATTTTTCAAAAATTTTCAAGATATTTTAAATTGACATGTGAGATATATGCGTAAAAAACTTAGTTGACAATACTTTTTCAAAAGTATTGTATTTATAGTAAACATCACTGCCGTAATGTAATTACCAATCATAATTACGCGATAACGGGAGTAATTAGATTCTCGGGATATTTTAAATTGTCCTGTAAGATATATGCGTAAAAAACATAGTTGACCACAATTTTTCAAAAGTATTGTATTTATAGTGAACATCACACCCGTAATGTAATTAACAATCATAATTACGCGACGACGCGAAGAATAAGATTCTCTGGATATTTTACATTGACCTGTAAGATATATGCGTAAAAATCCTTGTTAGAAATACTTTTCCAAAAGTATTTTATTTATAGTAGAGCAATTCCATAATGCAATTACTAATCCTGAAAACGCGAAAACCGGAAAAATAAAAATTTTAAGAAAATTTTAAGATATTTTAAATTGACATGTGAGATATATGCGTGAAAAACCTAGCTGACAATACTTTTTCAAAAGTATTATATTTATAGTGAACATCACTCCCGTAGTGTAATTACCAATCATAGATACGCGATAACGCGAAGAATAAGATTCTCTGGATATTTTAAATTGACCTGTAAGATATATGCGTAAAAAACTTAGTTGACCACACTTTTTCAAAAGTATTGTATTTATAGTAAACATCACTCCCGTAATGTAATTAACATTCAGAATTACGCGACGACGCGAAGAATAAGATTCTCTGGATATTTTACATTGACCTGTAAGATATATTCGTAAAAATCTTTGTTAGAAATACTTTTTCTAAAGTATTTTATTTATAGTAGAGCAATTCCATAATGCAATTACTGATCCTGAAAACGAGAAAACCCGAAGAATACAAATTTTTAAGAATTTTAAAGAAATTTTAAATTGACATGTAATGTAAGATATCTGCGTAAAAAACTTAGTTGACCACACTTTTTCAAAAGTATTGTATTTATAGTGAACATCACACCCGTAATGTAATTAACAATCATAATTACGCGACGACGCGAAGAATAAGATTCTCTGGATATTTTAAATTGACCTGTAAGATATATGCATAAAAATCTTTTGTTAGAAATACTTTTCCAAAAGTATTTTATTTATAGTAGAGCAATTCCATAATGCAATTACTAATCCTAAAAACGCGAAAACCCGAAAAATAAAAAATTTTAAGAATTTTTAAGATATTTTAAATTGACATGTGAGATATATGCGCGAAAAACTTAGTTGACAATACTTTTTCAAAAGCATTATATTTATAGTGAACATCACTCCCGTAGTGTAATTACCAATCATAGATACGCGATAACGCGAAGAATAAGATTCTCTGAATATTTTAAATTGACCTGTAAGTTATATGCGTAAACATCTTTCAATAATGAAATTGCTGATCCTGAAAACGCGAAAACCCGAAGAATAAAATTTTTCAAAAATTTTCAAGATATTTTAAATTGACATGTGAGATATATGCGTTAAAACTTAGTTGACAATACTTTTTCAAAAGTATTGTATTTATAGTAAACATCACTGCCGTAATGTAATTACCAATCATAGATACGCGATAACGCGAAGAATAAGATTCTCTGGATATTTTAAATTGACCTGTAAAATATATGCGTAAAAATCTTTGTTAGAAATACTTTTTCAAAAGTATTGTATTTATTATAAAAAAATCCCATAATGCAATCAATGATCCTGAAAACGCGAAAACACGAAAAAAGAGAATTTTTAAGTCATTTTAAATTGACATGTATGATATGCGCGTGAAAAACTTTATATACAATACTTTTTCAAAAGTATTGTATTTATAGTAAAAATCACTCCCGTGGTGTAATTACCAATCATATATACCCGATAACGCGAAGAATAAGATTTTCTGGATATTTTAAATTGACCTGTAAGTTATATGCGTAAACATCTTTCAATAATGCAATTGCTGATCCTGAAAACGCGAAAACCCGAAGAATAAAATTTTTCAAAAATTTTCAAGATATTTTAAATTGACATGTGAGATATATGCGTAAAAAACTTAGTTGACAATACTTTTTCAAAAGTATTGTATTTATAGTAAACATCACTGCCGTAATGTAATTACCAATCATAGATACGCGATAACGCGAAGAATAAGATTTTCTGGATATTTTAAATTGACCTGTAAGATATATGCGTAAACATCATTCAATAATGCAATTGCTGATCCTGAAAACGCGAAAAACCCAAAGAATAAAATTTTTTAAAAATTTTCAAGATATTTTAAATTGACATGTGAGATATATGCGTAAAGAACTTAGTTGACCACACTTTTTCAAAAGTATTGTATTTATAGTGAACATCACTCCCGTAATGTAAGTACCAATCATAATTACGCGACTACGCGAAGAATAAGATTCTCTGGATATTTTAAATTGACATGTGAGATATATGCATAAAAAAACTTAATAGACAATAATTTTTAGGAAGTATTGCATTTATAGTAAAGCGATCCCACAATGCGATTACTAATCCTGAAAACGCGAAAACCCGAAAAATAAAATTTTTTAAAAAATTTTCGAGATATTTTAAATTGACATGTGAGATATATGCGTAAAAAACGTAGTTGGCAATACTTTTTCAAAAAGTATTGTATTTATAGTGAACATCACACCCATAATGTCATTAACAATCATAATTACGCGACGAAGCGAAGAATAAGATTCTCTGGATATTTTACATTGACCTGTAAGATATATGCGTAAAAATCCTTGTTAGAAATACTTTTCCAAAAGTATTTTATTTATAGTAGAGCAATTCCATAATGCAATTACTAAACCTGAAAACGCGAAAACCCGAAAACTAAAAAATTTTAAGAATTTTTTAGATATTTTAATTTGATATGTAAGATATATGCGTGAAAAACTTAGTTGACAATACTTTTTCAAAAGTATTATATTTATAGTGAAAATCACTCCCGTGGTGTAATTACCAATCATATATACGCGATAACGCGAAGAATAAGATTCTCTGGATATTCTAAATTGACCTGTAAGATATATGCGTAAAAATCTTTGTTAGAAATACATTTTCAAAAGTATTTTAGTTATAGTAGAGCAACTCCATAATGCAATTACTAATCCTGAAAACGCAAAAACCCGAAGAATACAAATTTTTAAGAATTTTTAAGATATTTTAACTTGACATGTAATGTAAGATATATGCGTAAAAAACTTAGTTGACCACACTTTTTCAAAAGTATTGTATTTATAGTGAACATCACTCCCGTAATGTAATTACCAATTATAATTACGCGATAACGAGAAGAATAAGATTCTCTGGATATTTTAAATTTACCTGCAAGATATATGCGTAAAAATCTTTGTTAGAAATACATTTTCAAAAGTATTTTAGTTATAGTAGAGCAACTCCATAATGCAATTACTAATCCTGAAAACGCGAAAACCCGAAAATTAAAAATTTTTAAGAATTTTTAAGATATCTTAAGTTGACATGTAATGTAAGATATATGCGTAAAAAAACTTAGTTGACAATGATTTTTCGGAACTATTGCATCGATAGTAAAGCGATCACATAATGCAATTACTGATCCTGAAAACGCGAAAACCCAAAAAAAATAAAAATTTTAAAGAATTTTTAAGATATTTTAAATTGAAATGTGAGATATATGCGTAAAAAACTTAGTTGACCACACTTTTTCAAAAGTATTGTATTTATAGTGAACATCACTCCCGTAATGTAATTACCAATCATAATTACGCGACAACGCGAAGAATAAGATTCTCTGGATATGTTAAATTGACATGTGAGATATATGCATAAAAAAACTTAATAGACAATAATTTTTAGGAAGTATTGCATTTATAGTAAAGCGATCCCACAATGCGATTACTAATCCTGAAAACGCGAAAACCCGAAAAATAAAATTTTTTAAAAATTTTCGAGATATTTTAAATTGACATGTGAGATATATGCGTAAAAAACTTAGTTGGCGATACTTTTTCAAAAGTATTGTATTTATAGTAAACATCACTCCCGTAATGCAATTAACAATCATAATTACGCGACGACGCGAAGAATAAGATTCTCTGGATATTTTACATTGACCTGTAAGATATATACGTAAAAATCTTTGTTAGAAATACTTTTCCAAAAGTATTTTATTTATAGTAGAGCAATTCCATAATGCAATTACTGATCCTGAAAACGTGAAAACCCGAAGAATACAGATTTTTAAGAATTTTTAAGATATTTTAAATTGCCATGTAATGTAAGATATATGCGTAAAAAACTTAGTTGACCACACTTTTTCAAAAGTATTGTATTTATAGTGAACATCACACCCGTAATGTAATTACTAATCATAATTACGCGATAACGCGAAGAATAAGATTCTCTGAATATTTTAAATTGACATGTAAGATATATGCGTAAAAAACTTAGTTGACCACACTTTTTCAAAAGTATTGTATCTATAGTGAACATCACACCCGTAATGTAATTACCAATCATAATTACGCGATAACGCGAAGAATAAGATTCTCTGAATATTTTAAATTGACCTGTAAGATATATGCGTAAAAAACTTAGTTGGCAATACTTTTTCAAAAGTATTGCATTTATAGTAAACATCACTCCCGTAATGTAATTACCAATCATAATTACGCGATAACGCCAAGAATAAGATTCTCTAGATATTTTAAATTGACCTGTAAGATATATGCGTAAAAATCTTTGTTAGAAATACTTTTCCAAAAGTATTTTATTTATAGTAGAGCAATTCCATAATGCAATTACTGATCCTGAAAACGCAAAAACCCGAAGAATACAAATTTTTAAGAATTTTTAAGATATTTTAACTTGACATGTAATGTAAGATATATGCGTAAAAAACTTAGTTGACCACACTTTTTCAAAAGTATTGTATTTATAGTGAACATCACTCCCGTAATGTAATTACCAATCAAAATTACGCGACAACGCGAAGAATAAGATTCTCTGGATATTTTAAATTTACCTGCAAGATATATGCGTAAAAATCTTTGTTAGAAATACATTTTCAAAAGTATTTTATTTATAGTAGAGGAACTCCATAATGCAATTACTAATCCTGAAAACGCGAAAACCCGAAAATTAAAAATTTTTAAGAATTTTTAAGATATCTTAAGTTGACATGTAATGTAAGATATATGCGTAAAAAAACTTAGTTGACAATGATTTTTCGGAACTATTGCATCGATAGTAAAGCGATCACATAATGCAATTACTGATCCTGAAAACGCGAAAACCCAAAAAAAATAAAAATTTTAAAGAATTTTTAAGATATTTTAAATTGAAATGTGAGATATATGCGTAAAAAACTTAGTTGACCACACTTTTTCAAAAGTATTGTATTTATAGTGAACATCACTCCCGTAATGTAATTACCAATCATAATTACGCGACAACGCGAAGAATAAGATTCTCTGGATATGTTAAATTGACATGTGAGATATATGCATAAAAAAACTTAATAGACAATAATTTTTAGGAAGTATTGCATTTATAGTAAAGCGATCCCACAATGCGATTACTAATCCTGAAAACGCGAAAACCCGAAAATTAAAAAATTTTTAAGAATTTTTAAGATATCTTAAGTTGACATGTAATGTAAGATATATGCGTAAAAAAAACTTAGTTGACAATGATTTTTCGGAACTATTGCATCGATAGTAAAGCGATCACATAATGCAATTACTGATCCTGAAAACGCGAAAACCCAAAAAAAATAAAAATTTTAAAGAATTTTTAAGATATTTTAAATTGAAATGTGAGATATATGCGTAAAAAACTTAGTTGACCACACTTTTTCAAAAGTATTGTATTTATAGTGAACATCACTCCCGTAATGTAATTACCAATCATAATTACGCGACAACGCGAAGAATAAGATTCTCTGGATATGTTAAATTGACATGTGAGATATATGCATAAAAAAACTTAATAGACAATAATTTTTAGGAAGTATTGCATTTATAGTAAAGCGATCCCACAATGCGATTACTAATCCTGAAAACGCGAAAACCCGAAAAATAAAATTTTTTAAAAATTTTCGAGATATTTTAAATTGACATGTGAGATATATGCGTAAAAAACTTAGTTGGCGATACTTTTTCAAAAGTATTGTATTTATAGTAAACATCACTCCCGTAATGCAATTAACAATCATAATTACGCGACGACGCGAAGAATAAGATTCTCTGGATATTTTACATTGACCTGTAAGATATATACGTAAAAATCTTTGTTAGAAATACTTTTCCAAAAGTATTTTATTTATAGTAGAGCAATTCCATAATGCAATTACTGATCCTGAAAACGTGAAAACCAGAAGAATACAAATTTTTAAGAATTTTTAAGAAATTTTAAATTGACATGTAATGTAAGATATATGCGTAAAAAACTTAGTTGACCACACTTTTTCAAAAGTATTGTATTTATAGTGAACATCACACCCGTAATGTAATTAACAATCATAATTACGCGACGACGCGAAGAATAAGATTCTCTGGATATTTTAAATTGACCTGTAAGATATATGCATAAAAAACTTAGTTGACCACACTTTTTCAAAAGTATTGTATTTATAGTGAACATCACACCCGTAATGTAATTAACAATCATAATTACGCGACGACGCGAAGAATAAGATTCTCTGAATATTTTAAATTGACCTGTAAGATATATGCGTAAACATCTTTCAATAATGCAATTGCTGATCCTGAAAACGCAAAAACCCGAAGAATAAAATTTTTTTAAAATTTTCAAGATATTTTAAATTGACATGTGAGATATATGCGTAAAAAACTTAGTTGACAATACTTTTTCAAAAGTATTGTATTTATAGTAAAAATCACTCCCGTGGTGTAATTACCAATCATATATACGCGATAACGTGAAGAATAAGATTCTCTGAATATTTTAAATTGACGTGTAAGATATATGCGTAAACGTCTTTCAATAATGGAATTGCTGATCCTGAAAACGCGAAAACCCAAAAAAAATAAAAATTTTAAAGAATTTTTAAGATATTTTAAATTGAAATGTAAGATATATGCGTAAAAAACTTAGTTGACCACACTTTTTCAAAAGTATTGTATTTATAGTGAACATCACTCCCGTAATGTAATTAACAATCATAATTACGCGACGACGCGAAGAATAAGATTCTCTGAATATTTTAAATTGACCTGTAAGATATATGCGTAAACATCATTCAATAATGCAATTGCTGATCCTGAAAACGCAAAAACCCGAAGAATAAAATTTTTTTAAAATTTTCAAGATATTTTAAATTGACATGTGAGATATATGCGTAAAAAACTTAGTTGACAATACTTTTTCAAAAGTATTGTATTTATAGTAAAAATCACTCCCGTGGTGTAATTACCAATCATAGATACGCGATAACGTGAAGAATAAGATTCTCTGAATATTTTAAATTGACGTGTAAGATATATGCGTAAACGTCTTTCAATAATGGAATTGCTGATCCTGAAAACGCGAAAACCCAAAAAAAATAAAAATTTTAAAGAATTTTTAAGATATTTTAAATTGAAATGTTAGATATATGCGTAAAAAACTTAGTTGCCGACACTTTTTCAAAAGTATTGTATTTATAGTTAACATCACTCCCGTAATGCAATTAACAATCATAATTACGCGACTACGCGAAGAATAAGATTCTCTGGATATTTTAAATTGACATGTGAGATATATGCATAAAAAAACTTAATAGACAATAATTTTTAGGAAGTATTGCATTTATAGTAAAGTGATCCCACAATGCGATTACTAATCCTGAAAACGCGAAAACCCGAAAAATAAAATTTTTTAAAAATTTTCGAGATATTTTAAATTGACATGTGAGATATATGCGTAAAAAACGTAGTTGGCAATACTTTTTCAAAAGTATTTTATTTATAGTGAACATCACACCCGTAATGTCATTAACAATCATAATTACGCGACGACGCGAAGAATAAGATTCTCTGGATATTTTACATTGACCTGTAAGATATATGCGAAAAATCTTTGTTAGAAATACTTTTCCAAAAGTATTTTATTTATAGTAGAGCAATTCCATAATGCAATTACTAATCCTGAAAACGTGAAAACCCGAAGAATACAAATTTTTAAGAATTTTTAAGAAATTATAAATTGACATGTAATGTAAGATATATGCGTAAAAAACTTAGTTGACAATACTTTTTCAAAAGTATTATATTTATAGTGAACATCACTCCCGTAATGTAATTAACAATCATAATTACGCGACGACGCGAAGAATAAGATTCTCTGGATATTTTAAATTGACATGTGAGATATATGCTTAAAAAACTTAGTTGACCACACTTTTTCAAAAGTATTGTATTTATAGTGAACATCACACCCGTTCTGTAATTAACAATCATATTTACGCGACGACGCGAAGAATAAGATTCTCTGGATATTCTAAATTGACCTGTAAGATATATGCGTAAAAATCTTTGTTAGAAATACTTTTCCAAAAGTATTTTATTTATAGTAGAGCAATTCTATAATGCAATTACTAAACCTGAAAACGCGAAAACCCGAAAAATAAAAATTTTAAGAAAATTTTAAGATATTTTAAATTGACATGTGAGATATATGCGTGATAAACCTAGTTGACAATACTTTTTCAAAAGTATTATATTTATAGTGAACATCACTCCCGTAGTGTAATTACAAATCATAGATACGCGATAACGCGAAGAATAAGATTCTCTGGAAATTTTACATTGACCTGTAAGATATATTCGTAAAAATCTTTGTTAGAAATACTTTTTCTAAAGTATTTTATTTATAGTAGAGCAATTCCATAATGCAATTACTGATCCTGAGAACGAGAAAACCCGAAGAATACAAATTTTTAAGAATTTTTAAGATATTTTAAATTGACATGTAATGTAAGATATGTGCGTAAAAAACTTAGTTGACCACACTTTTTCAAAAGTATTGTATTTATAGTAAACATCACACCCGTAATGTAATTACCAATCATAATTACGCTATAACGCGAAGAATAAGATTCTCTGAATATTTTAAATTGACATGTGAGATATATGCATAAAAAAACTTAATAGACAATAATTTTTAGGAAGTATTGCATTTATAGTAAAGCGATCCCACAATGCGATTACTAATCCTGAAAACGCGAAAACCCGAAAAATAAAATTTTTTAAAAATTTTCGAGATATTTTAAATTGACATGTGAGATATATGCGTAAAAAACTTAGTTGGCGATACTTTTTCAAAAGTATTGTATTTATAGTAAACATCACTCCCGTAATGCAATTAACAATCATAATTACGCGACGACGCGAAGAATAAGATTCTCTGGATATTTTACATTGACCTGTAAGATATATGCGTAAAAATCCTTGTTAGAAATACTTTTTCAAAAGTATTTTATTTATAGTAGAGCAATTCCATAATGCAATTACTGATCCTGAAAACGCAAAAACCCGAAGAATACAAATTTTTAAGAATTTTTAAGATATTTTAACTTGACATGTAATGTAAGATATATGCGTAAAAAACTTAGTTGACCACACTTTTTCAAAAGTATTGTATTTATAGTGAACATCACTCCCGTAATGTAATTACCAATCATAATTACGCGACAACGCGAAGAATAAGATTCTCTGGATATGTTAAATTGACATGTGAGATATATGCATAAAAAAACTTAATAGACAATAATTTTTAGGAAGTATTGCATTTATAGTAAAGCGATCCCACAATGCGATTACTAATCCTGAAAACGCGAAAACCCGAAAAATAAAATTTTTTAAAAATTTTCGAGATATTTTAAATTGACATGTGAGATATATGCGTAAAAAACTTAGTTGGCGATACTTTTTCAAAAGTATTGTATTTATAGTAAACATCACTCCCGTAATGCAATTAACAATCATAATTACGCGACGACGCGAAGAATAAGATTCTCTGGATATTTTACATTGACCTGTAAGATATATACGTAAAAATCTTTGTTAGAAATACTTTTGAAAAAGTATTTTATTTATAGTAGAGCAATTCCATAATGCAATTACTGATCCTGAAAACGTAAAAACCCAAAGAATAAAAATTTTAAAAAATTTTTGAGATATTTTAAATTGACATGTAAGATATATGCGTAAAAAACTTAGTTGCCCACACTTTTTCAAAAGTATTGTATTTATAGTGAACATCACACCCGTAATGTAATTAACAATCATAATTACGCGACGACGCGAAGAATAAGATTCTCTGGATATTTTAAATTGACATGTGAGATATATGCATAAAAAACTTAGTTGACCACACTTTTTCAAAAGTATTGTATTTATAGTGAACATGACACCCGTAATGTAATTACCAATCATAATTACGCGATAACGCGAAGAATAAGATTCTCTGAATATTTTAAATTGACCTGTAAGATATATGCGTAAAAAACTTAGTTGGCAATACTTTTTCAAAAGTATTGTATTTATAGTAAACATCACTCCCGTAATATAATTAACAATCATAATTACGCGTCGACGCGAAGAAAAAGATTCTCTGGATATTTTACATTGACCTGTAAGATATATTCGTAAAAATCTTTGTTAGAAATACTTTTTCAAAAGTATTTTATTTATAGTAGAGCAATTCCATAATGCAATCACTGATCCTGAAAACGTGAAAACCCGAAGAATACAAATTTTTAAGAATTTTTAAGATATTTTAAATTGACATGTAATGTAAGATATATGCGTAAAAAACTTAGTTGACCACACTTTTTCAAAAGTATTGTATTTATAGTAAACATCACACCCGTAATGTAGTTACCAATCATAATTACGCGATAACGCGAAGAATAAGATTCTCTGAATATTTTAAATTGACCTGTAAGATATATGCGTAAAAAACTTAGTTGACCACACTTTTTCAAAGGTATTGTATTTATAGTGAACATCACACCCGTAATGTAATTACCAATCATAATTACGCGATAACGCGAAGAATAAGATTCTCTGAATATTTTAAATTGACCTGTAAGATATATGCGTAAAAAACTTAGTTGGCAATACTTTTTCAAAAGTATTGTATTTATAGTAAACATCACTCCCGTAATGTAATTAACAATCATAATTACGCGTCGACGCGAAGAATAAGATTCTCTGGATATTTTACATTGACCTGTAAGATATATTCGTAAAAATCTTTTTTAGAAATACTTTTTCAAAAGTATTTTATTTATAGTAGAGAAATTCCATAATGCAATTACTGATCCTGAAAACGTGAAAACCCGAAGAATACAAATTTTTAAGAATTTTTAAGATATTTTAAATTGACATGTAATGTAAGATATATGAGTAAAAAACTTAGTTGACCACACTTTTTCAAAAGTATTATATTTATAGTGAACATCACTCCCGTAGTGTAATTACCAATCATAATTACGCGATAACGCGAAGAATAAGATTCTCTGGATATTTTAAATTGACATGTAAGATATATGCGTAAAAAACGTAGTTGGCAATACTTTTTCAAAAGTATTGTATTTATAGTGAACATCACACCCGTAATGTCATTAACAATCATAATTACGCGACGACGCGAAGAATAAGATTCTCTGGATATTTTACATTGACCTGTAAGATATATGCGAAAAATCTTTGTTAGAAATACTTTTCCAAAAGTATTTTATTTATAGTAGAGCAATTCCATAATGCAATTACTAATCCTGAAAACGTGAAAACCCGAAGAATACAAATTTTTAAGAATTTTTAAGAAATTTTAAATTGACATGTAATGTAAGATATATGCGTGAAAAACTTAGTTGATAATACTTTTTCAAAAGTATTATATTTATAGTGAACATCACTCCCGTAGTGTAATTACCAATCATAATTACGCGATAACGCGAAGAATAAGATTCTCTGGATATTTTAAATTGACATGTAAGATATATGCGTAAAAAACATAGTTGACCACACTTTTTCAAAAGTATTGTATTTATAGTGAACATCACACCCGTAATGTAATTAACAATCATAATTACGCGTCGACGCGAAGAATAAGATTCTCTGGATATTTTACATTGACCTGTAAGATATATGCGTAAAAATCCTTGTTAGAAATACTTTTCCAAAAGTATTTTATTTATAGTAGAGCAATTCCATAATGCAATTACTAATCCTGAAAACGCGAAAACCCGAAAAATAAAAATTTTAAGAAAATTTTAAGATATTTTAAATTGACATGTGAGATATATGCGTGAAAAACCTAGTTGACAATACTTTTTCAAAAGTATTATATTTATAGTGAACATCACTCCCGTAGTGTAATTACCAATCATAGATACGCGATAACGCGAAGAATAAGATTCTCTGGATATTTTAAATTGACCTGTAAGATATATGCGTAAAAAACTTAGTTGACCACACTTTTTCAAAAGTATTGTATTTATAGTAAACATCACTCCCGTAGTGTAATTAACAATCAGAATTACGCGACGACGCGAAGAATAAGATTCTCTGGATATTTTACATTGACCTGTAAGATATATTCGTAAAAATCTTTGTTAGAAATACTTTTTCTAAAGTATTTTATTTATAGTAGAGCAATTCCATAATGCAATTACTGATCCTGAAAACGAGAAAACCCGAAGAATACAAATTTTTAAGAATTTTTAAGATATCTTAAATTGACATGTAATGTAAGATATGTGCGTAAAAAACTTAGTTGACCACACTTTTTCAAAAGTATTGTATTTATAGTGAACATCACACCCGTAATGTAATTACCAATCATAATTACGCGATAACGCGAAGAATAAGATTCTCTGAATATTTTACATTGACCTGTAAGATATATGCGTAAAAAACTTAGTTGACCACACTTTTTCAAAAGTATTGTATTTATAGTAGAGCAATTCCATAATGCAATTACTGATCCTGAAAACGTGAAAACCCGAAGAATACAAATTTTTAAGAATTTTTAAGATATTTTAAATTGACATGTAATGTAAGATATATGTGTAAAAAACTTAGTTGACCACACTTTTTCAAAAGTATTGTATTTATAGTGAACATCACACCCGTAATGTAATTACCAATCATAATTACGCGATAACGCGAAGAATAAGATTCTCTGAATATTTTAAATTGACATGTAAGATATATGCGTAAAAAAATTAGTTGACCACACTTTTTCAAAAGTATTGTATTTATAGTGAACATCACACCCGTAATGTAATTACCAATCATAATTACGCGATAACGCGAAGAATAAGATTCTCTGAATATTTTACATTGACCTGTAAGATATATGCGTAAAAAACTTAGTTGACCACACTTTTTCAAAAGTATTGTATTTATAGTGAACATCACACCCGTAATCTAATTGCCAATCATAATTACGCGATAACGCGAAGAATAAGATTTTCTGAATATTTTAAATTGACCTGTAAGATATATGCGTAAAAAACTTAGTTGGCAATACTTTTTCAAAAGTATTGTATTTATAGTAAACATCACTCCCGTAATATAATTAACAATCATAATTACGCGTCGACGCGAAGAATAAGATTCTCTGGATATTTTACATTGACCTGTAAGATATATTCGTAAAAATCTTTGTTAGAAATACTTTTTCAAAAGTATTTTATTTATAGTAGAGCAATTCCATAATGCAATTACTGATCCTGAAAACGTGGAAACCCGAAGAATACAAATTTTTAAGAATTTTTAAGATATTTTAAATTGACATGTAATGTAAGATATATGCGTAAAAAACTTAGTTGACCACAGTTTTTCAAAAGTATTATATTTATAGTGAACATCACTCCCGTAGTGTAATTACCAATCATAGATACGCGATAACGCGAAAAATAAGATTTTCTGAATATTTTAAATTGACCTGTAAGATATATGCGTAAACATCATTCAATAATGCAATTGCTGATCCTGAAAACGCGAAAACCCAAAGAATAAAATTTTTTAAAAACTTTCAAAATATTTTAAATTGACATGTGAGATATATGCGTAAAGAACTTAGTTGACAATACTTTTTCCAAATTATTGTATTTATAGTAAACATCACTCCCGTAGTGTAATTACCAATCATAGATACGCGATAACGCGAAGAATAAGATTTTCTGAATATTTTAAATTGACCTGTAAGATATATGCGTAAACATCATTCAATAATGCAATTGCTGATCCTGAAAAAGCGAAAACCCAAAAAAAATAAAAATTTTAAAGAATTTTTAAGATATTTTAAATTGAAATGTGAGATATATGCGTAAAAAACTTAGTTGACCACACTTTTTCAAAAGTATTATATTTATAGTGAACATCACTCCCGTAGTGTAATTACCAATCATAGATACGCGATAACGTGAAGAATAAGATTCTCTGAATATTTTAAATTGACGTGTAAGATATATGCGTAAACGTCTTTCAATAATGCAATTGCTGATCCTGAAAACGCGAAAACCCAAAAAAAATAAAAATTTTAAAGAATTTTTAAGATATTTTAAATTGAAATGTGAGATATATGCGTAAAAAACTTAGTTGACCACACTTTTTCAAAAGTATAGTATTTATAGTGAACATCACTCCCGTAATGTAATTACCAATCATAATTACGCGACTACGGGAAGAATAAGATTCTCTGGATATTTTAAATTGACATGTGAGATATATGCATAAAAAAAATTAATGTACAATAATTTTTAGGAAGTATTGCATTTATAGTAAAGCGATCCCACAATGCGATTACTAATCCTGAAAACGCGAAAACCCGAAAAATAAAATTTTTTAAAAATTTTCGAGATATTTTAAATTGACATGTGAGATATATGCGTAAAAAACTTAGTTGGCAATACTTTTTCAAAAGTATTGTATTTATAGTGAACATCACACCCGTAATGTCATTAACAATCATAATTACGCGACGACGCGAAGAATAAGATTCTCTGGATATTTTACATTGACCTGTAAGATATATGCGTAAAAATCTTTGTTATAAATACTTTTCCAAAAGTATTTTATTTATAGTAGAGCAATTCTATAATGCAACTACTAATCCTGAAAACGTGAAAACCCGAAGAATACAAATTTTTAAGAATTTTTAAGAAATTTTAAATTGACATGTAATGTAAGATATATGCGTAAAAAACTTAGTTGACAATACTTTTTCAAAAGTATTATATTTATAGTGAACATCACTCCCGTAGGGTAATTACCAATCATAATTACGCGATAACGCGAAGATTAAGATTCTCTGGATATTTTAAAGTGACCTGTAAGATCTATGCGTAATAATCTTTGTTAGAAATACTTTTCCAAAAGTATTTTATTTATAGTAGAGCAATTCCATAATGCAATTACTAATCCTGAAAACGCGAAAACCCGAAAAATAAAAATTTTAAGAATTTTTAAGATATTTTAAATTGACATGTGAGATATATGCGTGAAAAACCTAGTTGACAATACCTTTTCAAAAGTATTATATTTATAGTGAAAATCACTCCCGTAGTGTAATTACCAATCATAGATACGCGATAACGCGAAGAATAAGATTCTCTGGATATTTTACATTGACCTGTAAGATATATACGTAAAAATCTTTGTTAGAAATACTTTTCCAAAAGTATTTTATTTATAGTAGAGCAATTCCATAATGCAATTACTGATCCTGAAAACGTGAAAACCAGAAGAATACAAATTTTTAAGAATTTTTAAGAAATTTTAAATTGACATGTAATGTAAGATATATGCGTAAAAAACTTAGTTGACCACACTTTTTCAAAAGTATTGTATTTATAGTGAACATCACACCCGTAATGTAATTACCAATCATAATTACGCGATAACGCGAAGAATAAGATTCTCTGAATATTTTAAATTGACATGTAATGTAAGATATATGCTTAAAAAACTTAGTTGACCACACTTTTTCAAAAGTATTGTATTTATAGTGAACATCACACCCGTAATGTAATTAACAATCATAATTACGCGACGACGCGAAGAATAAGATTCTCTGAATATTTTAAATTGACCTGTAAGATATATGCGTAAAAAAACTTAGTTGGCAATACTTTTTCAAAAGTATTGTATTTATAGTAAACATCACTCCCGTAATGTAATTAACAATCATAATTACGCGTCGACGCGAAGAATAAGATTCTCTGGATATTTTACATTGAGATGTAAGATATATTCGTAAAAATCTTTGTTAGAAATACTTTTTCAAAAGTATTTTATTTATAGTAGAGCAATTCCATAATGCAATTACTGATCCTGAAAACGTGAAAACCAGAAGAATACAAATTTTTAAGAATTTTTAAGAAATTTTAAATTGACATGTAATGTAAGATATATGCGTAAAAAACTTAGTTGACCACACTTTTTCAAAAGTATTGTATTTATAGTGAACATCACACCCGTAGTGTAATTACCAATCATAGATACGCGATAACGCGAAGAATAAGATTCTCTGGATATTTTACATTGACCTGTAAGATATATACGTAAAAATCTTTGTTAGAAATACTTTTCCAAAAGTATTTTATTTATAGTAGAGCAATTCCATAATGCAATTACTGATCCTGAAAACGTGAAAACCCGAAGAATACAAATTTTTAAGAATTTTTAAGATATTTTAAATTGACATGTAATGTAAGATATATGCTTAAAAAACTTAGTTGACCACACTTTTTCAAAAGTATTGTATTTATAGTGAACATCACACCCGTAATGTAATTAACAATCATAATTACGCGACGACGCGAAGAATAAGATTCTCTGAATATTTTAAATTGACCTGTAAGATATATGCGTAAAAAACTTAGTTGACCACACTTTTTCAAAAGTATTGTATTTATAGTGAACATCACACCCGTAATGTAATTACCAATCATAATTACGCGATAACGCGAAGAATAAGATTCTCTGAATATTTTAAATTGACCTGTAAGATATATGCGTAAAAAACTTAGTTGGCAATACTTTTTCAAAAGTATTGTATTTATAGTAAACATCACTCCCGTAATGTAATTAACAATCATAATTACGCGTCGACGCGAAGAATAAGATTCTCTGGATATTTTACATTGAGATGTAAGATATATTCGTAAAAATCTTTGTTAGAAATACTTTTTCAAAAGTATTTTATTTATAGTAGAGCAATTCCATAATGCAATTACTGATCCTGAAAACGTGAAAACCCGAAGAATACAAATTTTTAAGAATTTTTAAGATATTTTAAATTGACATGTAATGTAAGATATATGCGTAAAAAACTTAGTTGACCACACTTTTTCAAAAGTATTGTATTTATAGTGAACATCACACCCGTAATGTAATTACCAATCATAGATACGCGATAACGCGAAGAATAAGATTTTCTGAATATTTTAAATTGACCTGTAAGATATATGCGTAAAAATCTTTGTTAGAAATACTTTTTTAAAAGTATTTTATTTATTATAAAAAAATCCCATAATGCAATCAATGATCCTGAAAACGCGAAAACACGAAGAAAGAGAATTTTTAAGTCATTTTAAATTGACATGTATGATATGCGCGTGAAAAACTTAGTTGACCATACTTTTTCAAAAGTATTATATTTATAGTGAACATCACTCCCGTAGTGTAATTACCAATCATAGATACGCGATAACGCGAAGAATAAGATTCTCTGGATATTTTAAATTGACCTGTAAGATATATGCGTAAAAAACTTAGTTGACCACACTTTTTCAAAAGTATTGTATTTATAGTGAACATCACACCCGTAATGTAATTACCAATCATAATTACGCGATAACGCGAAGAATAAGATTCTCTGAATATTTTAAATTGACCTGTAAGATATATGCGTAAAAAACTTAGTTGGCAATACTTTTTCAAAAGTATTATATTTATAGTGAACATCACTCCCGTAGTGTAATTACCAATCATAATTACGCGATAACGCGAAGAATAAGATTCTCTGAATATTTTAAATTGACCTGTAAGATATATGCGTAAAAAACATAGTTGGCAATACTTTTTCAAAAGTATTGTATTTATAGTAAACATCACTCCCGTAATGTAATTAACAATCATAATTACGCGTCGACGCGAAGAATAAGATTCTCTGGATATTTTACATTGAGATGTAAGATATATTCGTAAAAATCTTTGTTAGAAATACTTTTTCAAAAGTATTTTATTTATAGTAGAGCAATTCCATAATGCAATTGCTGATCCTGAAAACGCGAAAACCCAAAGAATAAAATTTTTTAAAAATTTTCAAGATATTTTAAATTGACATGTGAGATATATGCGTAAAGAACTTAGTTGACAATACTTTTTCAAAAGTATTGTATTTATAGTAAACATCACTGCCGTAATGTAATTACCAATCATAGATACGCGATAACGCGAAGAATAAGATTCTCTGGATATTTTAAATTGACCTGTAAGATATATGCGTAAAAATCTTTGTTAGAAATACTTTTTTAAAAGTATTTTATTTATTATAAAAAAATCCCATAATGCAATCAATGATCCTGAAAACGCGAAAACACGAAGAAAGAGAATTTTTAAGTCATTTTAAATTGACATGTATGATATGCGCGTGAAAAACTTAGTTGACCATACTTTTTCAAAAGTATTATATTTATAGTGAACATCACTCCCGTAGTGTAATTACCAATCATAGATACGCGATAACGTGAAGAATAAGATTCTCTGAATATTTTAAATTGACGTGTAAGATATATGCGTAAACGTCTTTCAATAATGCAATTGCTGATCCTGAAAACGCGAAAACCCAAAAAAAATAAAAATTTTAAAGAATTTTTAAGATATTTTAAATTGAAATGTGAGATATATGCGTAAAAAACTTAGTTGACCACACTTTTTCAAAAGTATTGTATTTATAGTGAACATCACTCCCGTAATGTAATTACCAATCATAATTACGCGACTATGCGAAGAATAAGATTCTCTGGATATTTTAAATTGACATGTGAGATATATGCATAAAAAAACTTAATAGACAATAATTTTTAGGAAGTATTGCATTTATAGTAAAGCGATCCCACAATGCGATTACTAATCCTGAAAACGCGAAAACCCGAAAAATAAAATTTTTTAAAAATTTTCGAGATATTTTAAATTGACATGTGAGGTGTATGCGTAAAAAACGTAGTTGGCAATACTTTTTCAAAAGTATTGTATTTACAGTGAACATCACACCCGTAATGTCATTAACAATCATAATTACGCTACGACGCGAAGAATAAGATTCTCTGGATATTTTACATTGACCTGTAAGATATATGCGTAAAAATCCTTGTTAGAAATACTTTTCCAAAAGTATTTTATTTATAGTAGAGCAATTCCATAATGCAATTACTAATCCTGAAAACGCGAAAACCCGAAAAATAAAAATTTTAAGAATTTTTTAGATATTTTAAATTGACATGTGAGATATATGCGTGAAAAACCTAGTTGACAATACATTTTCAAAAGTATAATATTTATAGTGAACATCACTCCCGTAGTGTAATTACCAATCATAGATACGCGATAACGCGAAGAATAAGATTCTCTGGATATTTTAAATTGACCTGTAAGATATATGCGTAAAAAACTTAGTTGACCACACTTTTTCAAAAGTATTGTATTTATAGTAAACATCACTCCCGTAATGTAATTAACAATCAGAATTACGCGACGACGCGAAGAATAAGATTCTCTGGATATTTTACATTGACCTGTAAGATATATTCGTAAAAATCTTTGTTAGAAATACTTTTCCAAAAGTATTTTATTTATAGTAGAGCAATTCCATAATGCAATTACTAAACCTGAAAACGCGAAAACCCGAAAAATAAAAATTTTTAAGAATTTTTAAGATATTTTAATTTGATATGTAAGATATATGCGTGAAAAACTTAGTTGATAATACTTTTTCAAAAGTATTATATTTATAGTGAAAATCACTCCCGTAGTGTAATTACCAATCATAGATACGCGATAACGCGAAGAATAAGATTCTCTGGATATTTTACATTGACCTGTAAGATATATACGTAAAAATCTTTGTTAGAAATACTTTTCCAAAAGTATTTTATTTATAGTAGAGCAATTCCATAATGCAATTACTGATCCTGAAAACGTGAAAACCCAAAGAATACAAATTTTTAAGAATTTTTAAGATATTTTAAATTGACATGTAATGTAAGATATATGCGTAAAAAACTTAGTTGACCACACTTTTTCAAAAGTATTGTATTTATAGTGAACATCACACCCGTAATGTAATTAACAATCATAATTACGCGACGACGCGAAGAATAAGATTCTCTGAATATTTTAAATTGACCTGTAAGATATATGCGTAAAAAACTTAGTTGACCACACTTTTTCAAAAGTATTGTATTTATAGTGAACATCACACCCGTAATGTAATTACCAATCATAATTACGCGATAACGCGAAGAATAAGATTCTCTGAATATTTTAAATTGACCTGTAAGATATATGCGTAAAAAACTTAGTTGGCAATACTTTTTCAAAAGTATTGTATTTATAGTAAACATCACTCCCGTAATGTAATTAACAATCATAATTACGCGTCGACGCGAAGAATAAGATTCTCTGGATATTTTACATTGAGATGTAAGATATATTCGTAAAAATCTTTGTTAGAAATACTTTTTCAAAAGTATTTTATTTATAGTAGAGCAATTCCATAATGCAATTACTGATCCTGAAAACGTGAAAACCCGAAGAATACAAATTTTTAAGAATTTTTAAGATATTTTAAATTGACATGTAATGTAAGATATATGCGTAAAAAACTTAGTTGACCACACTTTTTCAAAAGTATTGTATTTATAGTGAACATCACACCCGTAATGTAATTACCAATCATAGATACGCGATAACGCGAAGAATAAGATTTTCTGAATATTTTAAATTGACCTGTAAGATATATGCGTAAAAATCTTTGTTAGAAATACTTTTTTAAAAGTATTTTATTTATTATAAAAAAATCCCATAATGCAATCAATGATCCTGAAAACGCGAAAACACGAAGAAAGAGAATTTTTAAGTCATTTTAAATTGACATGTATGATATGCGCGTGAAAAACTTAGTTGACCATACTTTTTCAAAAGTATTATATTTATAGTGAACATCACTCCCGTAGTGTAATTACCAATCATAGATACGCGATAACGCGAAGAATAAGATTCTCTGGATATTTTAAATTGACCTGTAAGATATATGCGTAAAAAACTTAGTTGACCACACTTTTTCAAAAGTATTGTATTTATAGTGAACATCACACCCTTAATGTAATTACCAATCATAATTACGCGATAACGCGAAGAATAAGATTCTCTGAATATTTTAAATTGACCTGTAAGATATATGCGTAAAAAACTTAGTTGGCAATACTTTTTCAAAAGTATTATATTTATAGTGAACATCACTCCCGTAGTGTAATTACCAATCATAATTACGCGATAACGCGAAGAATAAGATTCTCTGAATATTTTAAATTGACCTGTAAGATATATGCGTAAAAAACATAGTTGGCAATACTTTTTCAAAAGTATTGTATTTATAGTAAACATCACTCCCGTAATGTAATTAACAATCATAATTACGCGTCGACGCGAAGAATAAGATTCTCTGGATATTTTACATTGAGATGTAAGATATATTCGTAAAAATCTTTGTTAGAAATACTTTTTCAAAAGTATTTTATTTATAGTAGAGCAATTCCATAATGCAATTGCTGATCCTGAAAACGCGAAAACCCAAAGAATAAAATTTTTTAAAAATTTTCAAGATATTTTAAATTGACATGTGAGATATATGCGTAAAGAACTTAGTTGACAATACTTTTTCAAAAGTATTGTATTTATAGTAAACATCACTGCCGTAATGTAATTACCAATCATAGATACGCGATAACGCGAAGAATAAGATTCTCTGGATATTTTAAATTGACCTGTAAGATATATGCGTAAAAATCTTTGTTAGAAATACTTTTTTAAAAGTATTTTATTTATTATAAAAAAATCCCATAATGCAATCAATGATCCTGAAAACGCGAAAACACGAAGAAAGAGAATTTTTAAGTCATTTTAAATTGACATGTATGATATGCGCGTGAAAAACTTAGTTGACCATACTTTTTCAAAAGTATTATATTTATAGTGAACATCACTCCCGTAGTGTAATTACCAATCATAGATACGCGATAACGTGAAGAATAAGATTCTCTGAATATTTTAAATTGACGTGTAAGATATATGCGTAAACGTCTTTCAATAATGCAATTGCTGATCCTGAAAACGCGAAAACCCAAAAAAAATAAAAATTTTAAAGAATTTTTAAGATATTTTAAATTGAAATGTGAGATATATGCGTAAAAAACTTAGTTGACCACACTTTTTCAAAAGTATTGTATTTATAGTGAACATCACTCCCGTAATGTAATTACCAATCATAATTACGCGACTATGCGAAGAATAAGATTCTCTGGATATTTTAAATTGACATGTGAGATATATGCATAAAAAAACTTAATGGACAATAATTTTTAGGAAGTATTGCATTTATAGTAACGCGATCCCACAATGCGATTACTAATCCTGAAAACGCGAAACCCCGAAGAATAAAAATTTTTAAGAATTTTTAAGATATTTTAAATTGACATGTGAGGTGTATGCGTAAAAAACTTAGTTGACAATACTTTTTCAAAAGTATTGTATTTAGAGGGAACATCACACCCGTAATGTCATTAACAATCATAATTACGCTACGACGCGAAGAATAAGATTCTCTGGATATTTTACATTGACCTGTAAGATATATGCGTAAAAATCCTTGTTAGAAATACTTTTCCAAAAGTATTTTATTTATAGTAGAGCAATTCCATAATGCAATTACTAATCCTGAAAACGCGAAAACCCGAAAAATAAAAATTTTAAGAATTTTTTAGATATTTTAAATTGACATGTGAGATATATGCGTGAAAAACCTAGTTGACAATACATTTTCAAAAGTATAATATTTATAGTGAACATCACTCCCGTAGTGTAATTACCAATCATAGATACGCGATAACGCGAAGAATAAGATTCTCTGGATATTTTAAATTGACCTGTAAGATATATGCGTAAAAAACTTAGTTGACCACACTTTTTCAAAAGTATTGTATTTATAGTAAACATCACTCCCGTAATGTAATTAACAATCAGAATTACGCGACGACGCGAAGAATAAGATTCTCTGGATATTTTACATTGACCTGTAAGATATATTCGTAAAAATCTTTTGTTAGAAATACTTTTTCAAAAGTATTTTATTTATAGTAGAGCAGTTCCATAATGCAATTACTGATCCTGAAAACGTGAAAACCCGAAAAATACAAATTTTTAAGAATTTTTAAGATATTTTAAATTGACATGTAATGTAAGATATGTGGGTAAAAAACTTAGTTGACCACACTTTTTCAAAAGTATTGTATTTATAGTGAACATCACACCCGTAATGCAATTAACAATCATAATTACGCGACGACGCGAAGAATAAGATTCTCTGGATATTTTAAATTGACATGTGAGATATATGCATAAAAAACTTAGTTGACCACACTTTTTCAAAAGTATTGTATTTATAGTGAACATCACACCCGTAATGTAATTAACAATCATAATTACGCGACGACGCGAAGAATAAGATTCTCTGTATATTTTAAATTGACATGTGAGATATATGCGTGAAAAACTTAGTTGACAATACTTTTTCAAAAGTATTATATTTATAGTGAACATCACTGCCGTAGTGTAATTACCAATCATAGATACGCGACGACGCGAAGAATAAGATTCTCTGAATATTTTAAATTGACCTGTAAGATATATGCGTAAACATCTTTCAATAATGCAATTGCTGATCCTGAAAACGCAAAAACCCGAAGAATAAAATTTTTTTAAAATTTTCAAGATATTTTAAATTGACATGTGAGATATATGCGTAAAAAACTTAGTTGACAATACTTTTTCAAAAGTATTGTATTTATAGTAAACATCACTGCCGTAATGTAATTACCAATCATAGATACGCAATAACGCGAAGAATAAGATTCTCTGGATATTTTAAATTGACCTGTAAAATATATGCGTAAAAATCTTTGTTAGAAATACTTTTTCAAAAGTATTGTATTTATTATAAAAAAATCCCATAATGCAATCAATGATCCTGAAAACGCGAAAACACGAAAAAAGAGAATTTTTAAGTCATTTTAAATTGACATGTATGATATGCGCGTGAAAAACTTTATTTACAATACTTTTTCAAAAGTATTGTATTTATAGTAAAAATCACTCCCGTGGTGTAATTACCAATCATATATACCCGGTAACGCGAAGAATAAGATTCTCTGGATATTTTAAATTGACCTATAAGATATATGCGTAAAAATCTTTGTTAGAAATACTTTTTTTCAAAAGTATTTTATATATAGTAGAGCAATTCTATAATGCAATTACTAAACCTGAAAACGCGAAAACCCGCAAAATAAAAATTTTTAAGAATTTTTAAGATATTTTAATTTGACATGTAAGATATATGCGTAAAATAAACTTGGTTGACAATGATTTTTCGGAACTATTGCATCTATAGTAAAGCGATCACATAATGCAATTACTGATCCTGAAAACGCGAAAACCCGACAAATAAAAATTTTAAGTATTTTTAATATATTTTAAATTGGCATGTGAGATATATGCGTCAAACACTTAGTTGACAATACTTTTTCAAAAGTATTATATTTATAGTGAACATCACTCCCGTAATGTAATTACCAATCATAATTACGCGATAACGCGACGAATAAGATTCTCTGGATATTTTAAATTGAACTGTAAGATATATGCGTAAAAATCTTTGTTAGAAATACTTTTGCAAAAGTATTTTATTTATAGTAGAGCAATTCCATAATGCAATTACTAATCCTGAAAACGCGAAAACCCGAAAATTAAACATTTTTAAGAATTTTTAAGATATTTTAAGTTGACATGTAATGTAAGATATATGCGTAAAAAAACTTGGTTGACAATGATTTTTCGGAAGTATTGCATTTATAGTAAAGCGATCCCATAATGCGATTACTAATACTGAAAACGAGAAAACCCGAAAAATAAAAATTTTAAGAATTTTTAATATATTTTAAATTGGCATGTGAGATATATGCGTCAAACACTTAGTTGACAATACTTTTTCAAAAGTATTATATTTATAGTGAACATCACTCCCGTAATGTAATTACCAATCATAGATACGCGATAACGCGAAGAATAAGATTCTCTGAATATTTTAAATTGACCTGTAAGTTATATGCGTAAACATCTTTCAATAATGCAATTGCTGATCCTGAAAACGCGAAAACCCGAAGAATAAAATTTTTCAAAAATTTTCAAGATATTTTAAATTGACATGTGAGATATATGCGTAAAAAACTTAGTTGACAATACTTTTTCAAATGTATTGTATTTATAGTAAACATCACTGCCGTAATGTAATTACCAATCATAGATACGCGATAACGCGAAGAATAAGATTCTCTGGATATTTTAAATTGACCTGTAAAATATATGCGTAAAAATCTTTGTTAGAAATACTTTTTCAAAAGTATTGTATTTATTATAAAAAAATCCCATAATGCAATCAATGATCCTGAAAACGCGAAAACACGAAAAAAGAGAATTTTTAAGTCATTTTAAATTGACATGTATGATATGCGCGTGAAAAACTTTATATACAATACTTTTTCAAAAGTATTGTATTTATAGTAAAAATCACTCCCGTGGTGTAATTACCAATCATATATACCCGATAACGCGAAGAATAAGATTTTCTGGATATTTTAAATTGACCTGTAAGTTATATGCGTAAACATCTTTCAATAATGCAATTGCTGATCCTGAAAACGCGAAAACCCGAAGAATAAAATTTTTCAAAAATTTTCAAGATATTTTAAATTGACATGTGAGATATATGCGTAAAAAACTTAGTTGACAATACTTTTTCAAAAGTATTGTATTTATAGTAAACATCACTGCCGTAATGTAATTACCAATCATAGATACGCGATAACGCGAAGAATAAGATTTTCTGGATATTTTAAATTGACCTGTAAGATATATGCGTAAACATCATTCAATAATGCAATTGCTGATCCTGAAAACGCGAAAACCCAAAGAATAAAATTTTTTAAAAATTTTCAAGATATTTTAAATTGACATGTGAGATATATGCGTAAAGAACTTAGTTGACCACACTTTTTCAAAAGTATTGTATTTATAGTGAACATCACTCCCGTAATGTAAGTACCAATCATAATTACGCGACTACGCGAAGAATAAGATTCTCTGGATATTTTAAATTGACATGTGAGATATATGCATAAAAAAACTTAATGGACAATAATTTTTAGGAAGTATTGCATTTATAGTAACGCGATCCCACAATGCGATTACTAATCCTGAAAACGCGAAACCCCGAAGAATAAAAATTTTTAAGAATTTTTAAGATATTTTAAATTGACATGTGAGGTGTATGCGTAAAAAACTTAGTTGACAATACTTTTTCAAAAGTATTGTATTTATAGTGAACATCACACCCATAATGTCATTAACAATCATAATTACGCGACGAAGCGAAGAATAAGATTCTCTGGATATTTTACATTGACCTGTAAGATATATGCGTAAAAATCCTTGTTAGAAATACTTTTCCAAAAAGTATTTTATTTATAGTAGAGCAATTCCATAATGCAATTACTAATCCTGAAAACGCGAAAACCCGAAAAATAAAAATTTTAAGAATTTTTTAGACATTTTAAATTGACATGTGAGATATATGCGTGAAAAACCTAGTTGACAATACTTGTTCAAAAGTATTGTATTGATAGTGCACATCACTCCCGTAGGGTATTTGCCAATCATAGATACGCGATGACGCGAAGAATAAGATTCTCTGGATATTTTAAATTGACCTGTAAGATATATGCGTAAAAAACTTAGTTGACCACACTTTTTCAAAAGTATTGTATTTATAGTAAACATCACTCCCGTAATGTAATTAACAATCAGAATTACGCGACGACGCGAAGAATAAGATTCTCTGGATATTTTACATTGACCTGTAAGATATATTCGTAAAAATCTTTGTTAGAAATACTTTTTCAAAAGTATTTTATTTATAGTAGAGCAATTCCATAATGCAATTACTGATCCTGAAAACGTGAAAACCAGAAGAATACAAATTTTTAAGAATTTTTAAGAAATTTTAAATTGACATGTAATGTAAGATATATGCGTAAAAAACTTAGTTGACCACACTTTTTCAAAAGTATTGTATTTATAGTGAACATCACACCCGTAATGTAATTACCAATCATAATTACGCTATAACGCGAAGAATAAGATTCTCTGGATATTTTAAATTGACCTGTAAGATATATGCGTAAAAAACTTAGTTGACCTCACTTTTTCAAAAGTATTGTATTTATAGTGAACATCACACCCGTAATGTAATTAACAATCATAATTACGCGACGACGCGAAGAATAAGATTCTCTGGATATTTTAAATTGACATGTGAGATATATGCATAAAAAACTTAGTTTACCACACTTTTTCAAAATTATTTTATTTATAGTGAACATCACTGCCGTAGTGTAATTACCAATCATAGATACGCGACGACGCGAAGAATAAGATTCTCTGAATATTTTAAATTGACCTGTAAGATATATGCGTAAACATCTTTCAATAATGCAATTGCTGATCCTGAAAACGCAAAAACCCGAAGAATAAAATTTTTTTAAAATTTTCAAGATATTTTAAATTGACATGTGAGATATATGCGTAAAAAACTTAGTTGACAATACTTTTTCAAAAGTATTGTATTTATAGTAAAAATCACTCCCGTGGTGTAATTACCAATCATATATACGCGATAACGCGAAGAATAAGATTCTCTGGATATTTTAAATTGACCTGTAAGATATATGCGTAAAAACTTAGTTGACAATACTTTTTCAAAAGTATTGTATTTATAGTAAACATCACTGCCGTAATGTAATTACCAATCATAGATACGCGATAACGCGAAGAATAAGATTCTCTGGATATTTTAAATTGACCTGTAAAATATATGCGTAAAAATCTTTGTTAGAAATACTTTTTCAAAAGTATTGTATTTATTATAAAAAAATCCCATAATGCAATCAATGATCCTGAAAACGCGAAAACACGAAAAAAGAGAATTTTTAAGTCATTTTAAATTGACATGTATGATATGCGCGTAAAAAACTTAGTTGACAATACTTTTTCAAAAGTATTGTATTTATAGTAAAAATCACTCCCGTGGTGTAATTACCAATCATATATACGCGATAACGCGAAGAATAAGATTCTCTGGATATTCTAAATTGACCTGTAAGATATATGCGTAAAAATCTTTGTTAGAAATATTTTTTTAAAAGTATTTTATTTATAGTAGAGCAATTATATAATGCAATTACTAAACCTGAAAACGCGAAAACCCGAAAAATAAAAATTTTTAAGAATTTTTAAGATATTTTAATTTGATATGTAAGATATATGCGTAAAAATAACTTGGTTGACAATGATTTTTCGGAACTATTGCATCTATAGTAAAGCGATCACATAATGCAATTACTGATCCTGAAAACGCGAAAACCCGACAAATAAAAATTTTAAGAATTTTTAATATATTTTAAATTGGCATGTGAGATATATGCGTCAAACACTTAGTTGACAATACTTTTTCAAAAGTATTGTATTTATAGTGAACATCACTGCCGTAGTGTAATTACCAATCATAGATACGCGATGACGCGAAGAATAAGATTCTCTGGATATTTTAAATTGACCTGTAAGATATATGCGTAAAAATCTTTGTTAGAAATACTTTTTCAAAAGTATTTTATTTATAGTAGAGCAATTCTATAATGCAATTACTAAACCTGAAAACGCGAAAACCCGAAAAATAAAAATTTTTAAGAATTTTTAAGATATTTTAATTTGACATGTAAGATATATGCGTAAAATAAACTTGGTTGACAATGATTTTTCGGAACTATTGCATCTTTAGTAAAGCGATCACATAATGCAATTACTGATCCTGAAAACGCGATAACCCGACAAATAAAAATTTTAAGAATTTTTAATATATTTTAAATTGGCATGTGAGATATATGCGTCAAACACTTAGTTGACAATACTTTTTCAAAAGTATTATATTTATAGTGAACATCACTGCCGTAGTGTAATTACCAATCATAGATACGCGATAACGCGAAGAATAAGATTCTCTGAATATTTTAAATTGACCTGTAAGTTATATGCGTAAACATCTTTCAATAATGCAATTGCTGATCCTGAAAACGCAAAAACCCGAAGAATAAAATTTTTTTAAAATTTTCAAGATATTTTAAATTGACATGTGAGATATATGCGTAAAAAACTTAGTTGACAATACTTTTTCAAAAGTATTGTATTTATAGTAAAAATCACTCCCGTAATGTAATTAACAATCAGAATTACGCGACTACGCGAAGAATAAGATTCTCTGGATATTTTACATTGACCTGTAAGATATATTCGTAAAAATCTTTGTTAGAAATTCTTTTTATTATGTATTTTATTTATAGTAGATCATTTCCATAATGCAATTACTGATCCTGAAAACGAGGAAACCCGAAGAATACAAATTTTTAAGAATTTTTAAGATATTTTAAATTGACATGTAATGTAAGATATGTGCGTAAAAAACTTAGTTGACCACACTTTTTCAAAAGTATTGTATTTATAGTGAACATCACACCCGTAATGTAATTACCAATCATAATTACGCTATAACGCGAAGAATAAGATTCTCTGGATATTTTAAATTGACCTGTAAGATATATGCGTGAAAAACTTAGTTGACAATACTTTTTCAAAAGCATTATATTTATAGTGAACATCACTCCCGTAGTGTAATTACCAATCATAGATACGCGATAACGCGAAGAATAAGATTCTCTGAATATTTTTAATTGACCTGTAAGTTATATGCGTAAACATCTTTCAATAATGCAATTGCTGATCCTGAAAACGCGAAAACCCGAAGAATAACATTTTTCAAAAAATTTTCAAGATATTTTAAATTGACATGTGAGATATATGCGTAAAAACTTAGTTGACAATACTTTTTCAAAAGTATTGTATTTATAGTAAACATCACTGCCGTAATGTAATTACCAATCATAATTACGCGATAACGCGAAGAATAAGATTCTCTGGATATTTTAAATTGACCTGTAAGATATATGCGTAAAAAACATAGTTGACCACACTTTTTCAAAAGTATTGTATTTATAGTGAACATCACACCCGTAATGTAATTAACAATCATAATTACGCGACGACGCGAAGAATAAGATTCTCCGGATATTTTACATTGACCTGTAAGATATATGCGTAAAAATCCTTGTTAGAAATACTTTTCCAAAAGTATTTTATTTATAGTAGAGCAATTCCATAATGCAATTACTAATCCTGAAAACGCGAAAACCGGAAAAATAAAAATTTTAAGAAAATTTTAAGATATTTTAAATTGACATGTGAGATATATGCGTGAAAAACCTAGTTGACAATACTTTTTCAAAAGTATTATATTTATAGTGAACATCACTCCCGTAGTGTAATTACCAATCATAGATACGCGATAACGGGAAGAATAAGATTCTCTGGATATTTTAAATTGACCTGTAAGATATATGCGTAAAAAACTTAGTTCACCACACTTTTTCAAAAGTATTGTATTTATAGTAAACATCACTCCCGTAATGTAATTAACAATCAGAATTACGCGACGACGCGAAGAATAAGATTCTCTGGATATTTTACATTGACCTGTAAGATATATTCGTAAAAAGCTTTGTTAGAAATACTTTTTCTAAAGTATTTTATTTATAGTAGAGCAATTCCATAATGCAATTACTGATCCTGAAAACGAGAAAACCCGAAGAATACAAATTTTTAAGAATTTTAAAGATATTTTAAATTGACATGTAATGTAAGATATGTGCGTAAAAAAACTTAGTTGACCACACTTTTTCAAAAGTATTGTATTTATAGTGAACATCACACCCGTAATGTAATTAACAATCATAATTACTCGACGACGCGAAGAATAAGATTCTCTGTATATTTTAAATTGACATGTTAGATATATGCTTAAAAATCTTTGTTAGAAATACTTTTCCAAAAGTATTTTATTTATATTAGAGCAATTCCATAATGCAATTACTAATCCTAAAAACGCGAAAACCCGAAAAATAAAAATTTTAAGAATTTTTAAGATATTTTAAATTGACATGTGAGATATATGCGCGAAAAACTTAGTTGACAATACTTTTTCAAAAGCATTATATTTATAGTGAACATCACTCCCGTAGTGTAATTACCAATCATAGATACGCGATACCGCGAAGAATAAGATTCTCTGAATATTTTAAATTGACCTGTAAGATATATGCGTAAACATCTTTCAATAATGCAATTGCTGATCCTGAAAACGCAAAAACCCGAAGAATAAAATTTTTTTAAAATTTTCAAGATATTTTAAATTGACATGTGAGATATATGCGTAAAAAACTTAGTTGACAATACTTTTTCAAAAGTATTGTATTTATAGTAAACATCACTGCCGTAATGTAATAACCAATCATAGATACGCGATAACGCGAAGAATAAGATTCTCTGGATATTTTAAATTGATCTGTAAGATATATGCGTAAAAATCTTTGTTAGAAATACTTTTGAAAAAGTATTTTATTTATAGTAGAGCAATTCCATACTGCAATTACTGATCCTGAAAACGTGAAAACCCGAAGAATACAAATTTTTAAGAATTTTTAAGATATTTTAAATTGACATGTAATGTAAGATATGTGCGTAAAAAACTTTAGTTGACCACACTTTTTCAAAAGTATTGTATTTATAGTGAACATCACACCCGTAATGTAATTACCAATCATAATTACGCGATAACGCGAAGAATAAGATTCTCTGGATATTTTAAATTGACCTGTAAGATATATGCGTAAAAATCTTTGTTAGAAATACTTTTCCAAAAGTATTTTATTTATAGTAGAGCAATTCCATAATGCAATTACTAATCCTAAAAAACGCGAAAACTCCGAAAAATAAAAATTTTAAGAATTTTTAAGATATTTTAAATTGACATGTGAGATATATGCGCGAAAAGCTTAGTTGACAATACTTTTTCAAAAAGCATTATATTTATAGTGAACATCACTCCCGTAGTGTAATTACCAATCATAGATACGCGATACCGCGAAGAATACGATTCTCTGAATATTTTAAATTGACCTGTAAGTTATATGCGTAAACATCTTTCAATAATGCAATTGCTGATCCTGAAAACGCGAAAACCCGAAGAATAAAATTTTTCAAAAATTTTCAAGCTATTTTAAATTGACATGTGAGATATATGCGTAAAAACTTAGTTGACAATACTTTTTCAAAAGTATTGTATTTATAGTAAACATCACTGCCGTAATGTAATTACCAATCATAGATACGCGATAACGCGAAGAATAAGATTTTCTGGATATTTTAAATTGACCTGTAAGATATATGCGTAAACATCATTCAATAATGCAATTGCTGATCCTGAAAACGCGAAAACCCAAAGAATAAAATTTTTTAAAAATTTTCAAGATATTTTAAATTGACATGTGAGATATATGCGTAAAGAACTTAGTTGACCACACTTTTTCAAAAGTATTGTTTTTATAGTGAACATCACTCCCGTAATGTAAGTACCAATCATAATTACGCGACAACGCGAAGAATAAGATTCTCTGGATATTTTAAATTGACATGTGAGATATATGCATAAAAAAACTTAATAGACAATAATTTTTAGGAAGTATTGCATTTATAGTAAAGCGATCCCACAATGCGATTACTAATCCTGAAAACGCGAAAACCCGAAAAATAAAATTTTTTAAAAATTTTCGAGATATTTTAAATTGACATGTGAGATATATGCGTAAAAAACTTAGTTGGCGATACTTTTTCAAAAGTATTGTATTTATAGTGAACATCACACCCATAATGTCATTAACAATCATAATTACGCGACAACGCAAAGAATAAGATTCTCTGGATATTTTACATTGACCTGTAAGATATATGCGTAAAAATCCTTGTTAGAAATACTTTTTCAAAAGTATTTTATTTATAGTAGAGCAATTCCATAATGCAATTAGTGATCCTGAAAACGCGAAAATCCGAAGAATAATAATTTTAAGAATTTTGAACATATTTTAAATGGACATGTGAGATATATGCGTGAAAAACATAATAGACAATACTTTTTCAAAAGTATTATATTTATAGTGAACATCACTCCCGTAGTGTAATTACCAATCATAGATACGCGATAACGCGAAGAATAAGATTCTCTGGATATTTTAAATTGACCTGTAAGATATATGCGTAAAAAACTTAGTTGACCACACTTTTTCAAAAGTATTGTATTTATAGTAAACATCACTCCCGTAATGTAATTAACAATCATAATTACGCGACGACGCGAAGAATAAGATTCTCTGGATATTTTACATTGACCTGTAAGATATATACGTAAAAATCTTTGTTAGAAATACTTTTCCAAAAGTATTTTATTTATAGTAGAGCAATTCCATAATGCAATTACTGATCCTGAAAACGTGAAAACCAGAAGAATACAAATTTTTAAGAATTTTTAAGATATTTTAAATTGACATGTAATGTAAGATATATGCGTAAAAAACTTAGTTGACCACACTTTTTCAAAAGTATTGTATTTATAGTGAACATCACACCCGTAATGTAATTAACAATCATAATTACGCGACGACGCGAAGAATAAGATTCTCTGGATATTTTAAATTGACATGTGAGATATATGCATAAAAAACTTAGTTGACCACACTTTTTCAAAAGTATTGTATTTATAGTGAACATCACACCCGTAATGTAATTAACAATCATAATTACGCGACGACGCGAAGAATAAGATTCTCTGGATATTTTAAATTGACATGTGAGATATATGCATGAAAAACTTAGTTGACAATACTTTTTCAAAAGTATTATATTTATAGTGAACATCACTGCCGTAGTGTAATTACCAATCATAGATACGCGATAACGCGAAGAATAAGATTCTCTGAATATTTTAAATTGACCTGTAAGATATATGCGTAAACATCTTTCAATAATGCAATTGCTGATCCTGAAAACGCAAAAACCCGAAGAATAAAATTTTTTTAAAATTTTCAAGATATTTTAAATTGACATGTGAGATATATGCGTAAAAAACTTAGTTGACAATACTTTTTCAAAAGTATTGTATTTATAGTAAAAATCACTCCCGTGGTGTAATTACCAATCATATATACGCGATAACGCGAAGAATAAGATTCTCTGGATATTCTAAATTGACCTGTAAGATATATGCGTAAAAATCTTTGTTAGAAATACTTTTTCAAAAGTATTTTATTTATAGTAGAGCAATTCTATAATGCAATTACTAAACCTGAAAACGCGAAAACTCCGAAAAATAAAAATTTTTAAGAATTTTTAAGATATTTTAATTTGACATGTAAGATATATGCGTAAAAAAAACTTGGTTGACAATGATTTTTCGGAACTATTGCATCTATAGTAAAGCGATCACATAATGCAATTACTGATCCTGAAAACGCGATAACCCGACAAATAAAAATTTTAAGAATTTTTAATATATTTTAAATTGGCATGTGAGATATATGCGTCAAACACTTAGTTGACAATACTTTTTCAAAAGTATTATATTTATAGTGAACATCACTCCCGTGATGTAATTAGCAATCATAATTACGCGATAACGGGAAGAATAAGATTCTCTGGATATTTTAAATTGACCCATAAGATATATGCGTAAAAATTTTTGTAAGAAATACTTTTTCAAAAGTATTTTTTTTATAGTAGAGCAATTCTATAATGCAATTACTTAACCTGAAATCGCGAAAACCCGAAAAATAAAAATTTTTAAGAATTTTTAAGATATTTTAATTTGACATGTAAGATATATGCGTAAAAAAAACTTGGTTGACAATGATTTTTCGGCACTATTGCATCTATAGTAAAGCGATCACATAATGCAATTACTGATCCTGAAAACGCGAAAACCCAAAGAATAAAAACTTTTAAAAATTTTTAAGATATTTTAAATTGACATGTAATGTAAGATATGTGCGTAAAAAACTTAGTTGACCACACTTTTTCAAAAGTATTGTATTTATAGTGAACATCACACCCGTAATGTAATTACCAATCATAATTACGCTATAACGCGAAGAATAAGATTTTCTGGATATTTTAAATTGACCTGTAAGATATATGCGTGAAAAACTTAGTTGACAATACTTTTTCAAAAGCATTATATTTATAGTGAACATCACTCCCGTAGTGTAATTACCAATCATAGATACGCGATAACGCGAAGAATAAGATTCTCTGAATATTTTAAATTGACCTGTAAGTTATATGCGTAAACATCTTTCAATAATGCAATTGCTGATCCTGAAAACGCGAAAACCCGAAGAATAACATTTTTCAAAAATTTTCAAGATATTTTAAATTGACATGTGAGATATATGCGTAAAAACTTAGTTGACAATACTTTTTCAAAAGTATTGTATTTATAGTAAACATCACTGCCGTAATGTAATTACCAATCATAATTACGCGATAACGCGAAGAATAAGACTCTCTGGATATTTTAAATTGACCTGTAAGATATATGCGTAAAAAACATAGTTGACCACACTTTTTCAAAAGTATTGTATTTATAGTGAACATCACACCCGTAATGTAATTAACAATCATAATTACGCGACGACGCGAAGAATAAGATTCTCTGGATATTTTACATTGACCTGTAAGATATATTCGTAAAAATCTTTGTTAGAAATACTTTTTCTAAAGTATTTTATTTATAGTAGAGCAATTCCATAATGCAATTACTGATCCTGAAAACGAGGAAACCCGAAGAATACAAATTTTTAAGAATTTTTAAGATATTTTAAATTGACATGTAATGTAAGATATGTGCGTAAAAAACTTAGTTGACCACAATTTTTCAAAAGTATTGTATTTATAGTGAACATCACACCCGTAATGTAATTACCAATCATAATTACGCTATAACGCGAAGAATAAGATTCTCTGGATATTTTAAATTGACCTGTAAGATATATGCGTGAAAAACTTAGTTGACAATACTTTTTCAAAAGCATTATATTTATAGTGAACATCACTCCCGTAGTGTAATTACCAATCATAGATACGCGATAACGCGAAGAATAAGATTCTCTGAATATTTTAAATTGACCTGTAAGTTATATGCGTAAACATCTTTCAATAATGCAATTGCTGATCCTGAAACGCGAAAACCCGAAGAATAACATTTTTCAACAATTTTTAAGATATTTTGAATTGACATGTGAGATATATGCGTAAAAAACTTAGTTGACAATACTTTTTCAAAAGTATTGTATTTATAGTAAATATCACTCCCGTAATGTAATTACCAATCACAATTACTCGATAACGCGAAGAATAAGATTCTCTGGATATTTTAATTTGACCTATTAGATACATGCGTAAAAAACATAGTTGACCACACTTTTTCAAAAGTATTGTATTTATAGTGAACATCACACCCGTAATGTAATTAACTATCATAATTACGCGACGACGCGAAGAATAAGATTCTCTGGATATTTTACATTGACCTGTAAGATATATGCGTAAAAAACATAGTTGACAATACTTTTTCAAAAGTATTGTATTTATAGTAAACATCACTCCCGTAATGTAATTAACAATCAGAATTACGCGACTACGCGAAGAATAAGATTCTCTGGATATTTTACATTGACCTGTAAGATATATTCGTAAAAATCTTTGTTAGAAATACTTTTTCAAAAGTATTGTATTTATAGTAAACATCACTCCCGTAATGTAATTAACAATCATAATTACGCGACGACGCGAAGAATAAGATTCTCTGAATATTTTAAATTGACCTGTAAGATATATGCGTAAACATCTTTCAATAATGCAATTGCTGATCCTGAAAACGCAAAAACCCGAAGAATAAAATTTTTCAAAAATTTTCAAGATATTTTAAATTGACATGTGAGATATATGCGTAAAAACTTAGTTGACAATACTTTTTCAAAAGTATTGTATTTATAGTGAACATCACTGCCGTAATGTAATTACCAATCATAATTACGCGATTACGCGAAGAATAAGATACTCTGGATATTTTAAATAGACCTGTAAGATACATGCGTAAAAAACTTAGTTGACAATACTTTTTCAAGAGTATTTTATTTATAGTGAACATCACTCCCGTAGTGTAATTACCAATCATAGATACGCGATAACGCGAAGAATAAGATTCTCTGAATATTTTAAATTGACCTGTAAGTTATATGCGTAAACATCTTTCAATAATGAAATTGCTGATCCTGAAAACGCGAAAACCCGAAGAATAACATTTTTCAAAAATTTTCAAGATATTTTAAATTGACATGTGAGATATATGCGTAAAAATCTTAGTTGACAATACTTTTTCAAAAGTATTGTATTTATAGTGAACATCACACCCGTAATGTAATTACCAATCATAATTACGCTATAACGCGAAGAATAAGATTCTCTGGATATTTTAAATTGACCTGTAAGATATATGCGTGAAAAACTTAGTTGACAATACTTTTTCAAAAGCATTATATTTATAGTGAACATCACTCCCGTAGTGTAATTACCAATCATAGATACGCGATAACGCGAAGAATAAGATTCTCTGAATATTTTAAATTGACCTGTAAGTTATATGCGTAAACATCTTTCAATAATGAAATTGCTGATCCTGAAAACGCGAAAACCCGAAGAATAACATTTTTCAAAAATTTTCAAGATATTTTAAATTGACATGTGAGATATATGCGTAAAAAACTTAGTTGACAATACTTTTTCAAAAGCATTATATTTATAGTGAACATCACTCCCGTAGTGTAATTACCAATCATAGATACGCGATAACGCGAAGAATAAGATTCTCTGAATATTTTAAATTGACCTGTAAGTTATATGCGTAAACATCTTTCAATAATGAAATTGCTGATCCTGAAAACGCGAAAACCCGAAGAATAACATTTTTCAAAAATTTTCAAGATATTTTAAATTGACATGTGAGATATATGCGTAAAAACTTAGTTGACAATACTTTTTCAAAAGTATTGTATTTATAGTAAACATCACTGCCGTAATGTAATTACCAATCATAATTACGCGATAACGCGAAGAATAAGATTCTCTGGATATTTTAAATTGACCTGTAAGATATATGCGTAAAAAACATAGTTGACCACACTTTTTCAAAAGTATTGTATTTATAGTGAACATCACACCCGTAATGTAATTAACAATCATAATTACGCGACGACGCGAAGAATAAGATTCTCTGGATATTTTACATTGACCTGTAAGATATATGCGTAAAAATCCTTGTTAGAAATACTTTTCCAAAAGTATTTTATTTATAGTAGAGCAATTCCATAATGCAATTACTAATCCTGAAAACGCGAAAACCGGAAAAATAAAAATTTTAAGAAAATTTTAAGATATTTTAAATTGACATGTGAGATATATGCGTGAAAAACCTAGTTGACAATACTTTTTCAAAAGTATTATATTTATAGTGAACATCACTCCCGTAGTGTAATTACCAATCATAGATACGCGATAACGCGAAGAATAAGATTCTCTGGATATTTTAAATTGACCTGTAAGATATATGCGTAAAAAACTTAGTTCACCACACTTTTTCAAAAGTATTGTATTTATAGTAAACATCACTCCCGTAATGTAATTAACAATCAGAATTACGCGACGACGCGAAGAATAAGATTCTCTGGATATTTTACATTGACCTGTAAGATATATTCGTAAAAATCTTTGTTAGAAATACTTTTTCTAAAGTATTTTATTTATAGTAAAGCAATTCCATAATGCAATTACTGATCCTGAAAACGAGAAAACCCGAAGAATACAAATTTTTAAGAATTTTTAAGAAATTTTAAATTGACATGTAATGTAAGATATATGCATAAAAAACTTAGTTGACCACACTTTTTCAAAAGTATTGTATTTATAGTGAACATCACACCCGTAATGTAATTAACAATCATAATTACGCGACGACGCGAAGAATAAGATTCTCTGAATATTTTAAATTGACCTGTAAGATATATGCGTAAACATCTTTGTTAGAAATACTTTTCCAAAAGTATTTTATTTATAGTAGAGCAATTCCATAATGCAATTACTAATCCTAAAAACGCGAAAACCCGAAAAATAAAAATTTTAAGAATTTTTAAGATATTTTAAATTGACATGTGAGATATATGCGCGAAAAACTTAGTTGACAATACTTTTTCAAAAGCATTATATTTATAGTGAACATCACTCCCGTAGTGTAATTACCAATCATAGATACGCGATAACGCGAAGAATAAGATTCTCTTTATATTTTAAATTGACCTGTAAGATATATGCGTAAACATCTTTCAATAATGCAATTGCTGATCCTGAAAACGCAAAAACCCGAAGAATAAAATTTTTTTAAAATTTTCAAGATATTTTAAATTGACATGTGAGATATATGCGTAAAAAACTTAGTTGACAATACTTTTTCAAAAGTATTGTATTTATAGTAAAAATCACTCCCGTGGTGTAATTACCAATCATATATACGCGATAACGCGAAGAATAAGATTCTCTGGATATTTTAAATTGACCTGTAAAATATATGCGTAAAAATCTTTGTTAGAAATACTTTTTCAAAAGTATTGTATTTATTATAAAAAAATCCCATAATGCAATCAATGATCCTGAAAACGCGAAAACACGAAAAAAGAGAATTTTTAAGTCATTTTAAATTGACATGTATGATATGCGCGTGAAAAACTTTATATACAATACTTTTTCAAAAGTATTGTATTTATAGTAAAAATCACTCCCGTTGTGTAATTACCAATCATATATACCCGATAACGCGAAGAATAAGATTTTCTGGATATTTTAAATTGACCTGTAAGTTATATGCGTAAACATCTTTCAATAATCCAATTGCTGATCCTGAAAACGCGAAAACCCGTAGAATAAAATTTTTCAAAAAATTTTCAAGATATTTTAAATTGACATGTGAGATATATGCGTAAAAAACTTAGTTGACAATACTTTTTCAAAAGTATTGTATTTATAGTAAAAATCACTCCCGTGGTGTAATTACCAATCATATATACGCGATAACGCGAAGAATAAGATTCTCTGGATATTCTAAATTGACCTGTAAGATATATGCGTAAAAATCTTTGTTAGAAATACTTTTCCAAAAGTATTTTATTTATAGTAGAGCAATTCCATAATGCAATTACTAAACCTGAAAACGCGAAAACCCGAAAAATAAAAATTTTTAAGAATTTTTAAGATATTTTAATTTGATATGTAAGATATATGCGTGAAAAACTTAGTTGATAATACTTTTTCAAAAGTATTATATTTATAGTGAACATCACTCCCGTAGTGTAATTACCAATCATAATTACGCGATAACGCGAAGAATAAGATTCTCTAAATATTTTAAATTGACCTGTAAGTTATATGCGTAAACATCTTTCAATAATGCAATTGCTGATCCTGAAAACGCGAAAACCCGAAGAATAAAATTTTTTTAAAATTTTCAAGATATTTTAAATTGACATGTGAGATATATGCGTAAAAAACTTAGTTGACAATACTTTTTCAAAAGTATTGTATTTATAGTAAAAATCACTCCCGTGGTGTAATTACCAATCATATATACGCGATAACGCGAAGAATAAGATTCTCTGGATATTCTAAATTGACCTGTAAAATATATGCGTAAAAATCTTTGTTAGAAATACTTTTTCAAAAGTATTGTATTTATTATAAAAAAATCCCATAATGCAATCAATGATCCTGAAAACGCGAAAACACGAAAAAAGAGAATTTTTAAGTCATTTTAAATTGACATGTATGATATGCGCGTGAAAAACTTTATATACAATACTTTTTTCAAAAGTATTGTATTTATAGTAAAAATCACTCCCGTTGTGTAATTACCAATCATATATACCCGATAACGCGAAGAATAAGATTTTCTGGATATTTTAAATTGACCTGTAAGTTATATGCGTAAACATCTTTCAATAATCCAATTGCTGATCCTGAAAACGCGAAAACCCGTAGAATAAAATTTTTCAAAAATTTTCAAGATATTTTAAATTGACATGTGAGATATATGCGTAAAAAACTTAGTTGACAATACTTTTTCAAAAGTATTGTATTTATAGTAAACATCACTGCCGTAATGTAATTACCAATCATAGATACGCGATAACGCGAAGAATAAGATTTTCTGGATATTTTAAATTGACCTGTAAGATATATGCGTAAACATCATTCAATAATGCAATTGCTGATCCTGAAAAGGCGAAAACCCAAAGAATAAAATTTTTCAAAAATTTTCAAGATATTTTAAATTGACATGTGAGATATATGCGTAAAGAACTTAGTTGACCACACTTTTTCAAAAGTATTGTATTTATAGTGAACATCACTCCCGTAATGTAAGTACCAATCATAATTACGCGACTACGCGAAGAATAAGATTCTCTGGATATTTTAAATTGACATGTGAGATATATGCATAAAAAAACTTAATAGACAATAATTTTTAGGAAGTATTGCATTTATAGTAAAGCGATCCCACAATGCGATTACTAATCCTGAAAACGCGAAAACCCGAAAAATAAAATTTTTTAAAAATTTTCGAGATATTTTAAATTGACATGTGAGATATATGCGTAAAAAACTTAGTTGGCGATACTTTTTCAAAAGTATTGTATTTATAGTGAACATCACACCCATAATGTCATTAACAATCATAATTACGCGACGACGCGAAGAATAAGATTCTCTGGATATTTTACATTGACCTGTAAGATATATGCGTAAAAATCCTTGTTAGAAATACTTTTCCAAAAGTATTTTATTTATAGTAGAGCAATTCCATAATGCAATTACTAATCCTGAAAACGCGAAAACCCAAAAAATAAAAATTTTAAGAATTTTTTAGATATTTTAAATTGACATGTGAGATATATGCGTGAAAAACCTAGTTGACAATACTTTTTCAAAAGTATTATATTAATAGTGAACATCACTCCCGTAGTGTAATTACCAATCATAGATACGCGATAACGCGAAGAATAAGATTCTCTGGATATTTTAAATTGACCTGTAAGATATATGCGTAAAAAACTTAGTTGACCACACTTTTTCAAAAGTATTGTATTTATAGTAAACATCACTCCCGTAATGTAATTAACAATCAGAATTACGCGACGACGCGAAGAATAAGATTCTCTGGATATTTTACATTGACCTGTAAGATATATTCGTAAAAATCTTTGTTAGAAATACTTTTTCAAAAGTATTTTATTTATAGTAGAGCAATTCCATAATGCAATTACTGATCCTGAAAACGTGAAAACCCGAAGAATACAAATTTTTAAGAATTTTTAAGATATTTTAAATTGACATGTAATGTAAGATATGTGCGTAAAAAACTTAGTTGACCACACTTTTTCAAAAGTATTGTATTTATAGTGAACATCACTCCCGTAATGTAATTACCAATCACAACTACGCGATAACGCGAAGAATAAGATTCTCTGGATATTTTAAATTGACATGTGAGATATATGCATAAAAAACTTAGTTGACCACACTTTTTCAAAAGTATTGTATTTATAGTGAACATCACACCCGTAATGTAATTAACAATCATAATTACGCGACGACGCGAAGAATAAGATTCTCTGAATATTTTACATTGACATGTGAGATATATGCGTGAAAAACTTAGTTGACAATACTTTTTCAAAAGTATTGTATTTATAGTGAACATCACTGCCGTAGTGTAATTAACAATCATAATTACGCGACGACGCGAAGAATAAGATTCTCTGAATATTTTAAATTGACCTGTAAGATATATGCGTAAACATCTTTCAATAATGCAATTGCTGATCCTGAAAACGCAAAAACCCGAAGAATAAAATTTTTTTAAAATTTTCAAGATATTTTAAATTGACATGTGAGATATATGCGTAAAAAACTTAGTTGACAATACTTTTTCAAAAGTATTGTATTTATAGTGAACATCACTCCCGTAGTGTAATTACCAATCATAGATACGCGATGACGCGAAGAATAAGATTCTCTGGATATTTTAAATTGACCTGTAAGATATATGCGTAAAAATCTTTGTTAGAAATACTTTTTCAAAAGTATTTTATTTATAGTAGAGCAATTCTATAATGCAATTACTAAACCTGAAAACGCGAAAACCCGAAAAATAAAAATTTTTAAGAATTTTTGAGATATTTTAAATTGACATGTAAGATATATGCGTAAAAAAACGTGGTTGACAATGATTTTTCGGAACTATTGCATCTATAGTAAAGCGATCACATAATGCAATTACTGATCCTGAAAACGCGAAAACCCGACAAATAAAAATTTTAAGAATTTTTAATATATTTTAAATTGGCATGTGAGATATATGCGTCAAACACTTAGTTGACAATACTTTTTCAAAAGTATTATATTTATAGTGAACATCACTCCCGTGATGTAATTAGCAATCATAATTACGCGATAACGCGAAGAATAAGATTCTCTGGATATTTTAAATTGACCTATAAGATATATGCGTAAAAATCTTTGTTAGAAATACTTTTTCAAAAGTATTTTATTTATAGTAGAGCAATTCTATAATGCAATTACTAAACCTGAAAACGCGAAAACCCGAAAAATAAAAATTTTTAAGAATTTTTAAGATATTTTAAATTGACATGTAAGATATATGCGTAAAAAAACTTGGTTGACAATGATTTTTCGGAACTATTGCATCTATAGTAAAGCGATCACATAATGCAATTACTGATCCTGAAAACGCGAAAACCCAAAGAATAAAAATTTAAAAAAATTTTTGAGATATTTTAAATTGACATGTAAGATATATGCGTAAAAAAAACTTGGTTGACAATAATTTTTAGGAAGTATTGCATTTATAGTAAACATCACTCCCGTAATGTAATTACCAATCATAATTACGCGATAACGCGAAGAATAAGATTCTCTGGATATTTTAAATTGACCTGTAAGATATATGCGTAAAAATCTTTGTTAGAAATACTTTTCCAAAAGTATTTTATTTATAGTAGAGCAATTCTATAATGCAATTACTAAACCTGAAAACGCGAAAACCCGAAAAATAAAAATTTTTAAGAATTTTTAAGATATTTTAATTTGACATGTAAGATATATGCGTAAAATAAACTTGGTTGACAATGATTTTTCGGAACTATTGCATCTTTAGTAAAGCGATCACATAATGCAATTACTGATCCTGAAAACGCGATAACCCAAAGAATAAACATTTTAAAAAAATTTTCAAGATATTTTGAACTGACATGTGAGATATATGCGTAAAAAAACTTGGTTGACAATACTTTTTAGGAAGTATTGCATTTATAGTAAACATCACTCCCGTAATGTAATTACCAATCATAGATACGCGATAACGCGAAGAATAAGATTCTCTGAATATTTTAAATTGACCTGTAAGATATATGCGTAAACATCTTTCAATAATGCAATTGCTGATCCTGAAAACGCGAAACCCCGAAGAATAAAAATTTTTAAGAATTTTTAAGATATTTTAAATTGACATGTGAGGTGTATGCGTAAAAAACTTAGTTGACAATACTTTTTCAAAAGTATTGTATTTATAGTGAACATCACTCGCGTGTTGTAATTACCAATCATAGATACGCGATAACGCGAAGAATAAGATTCTCTGGATATTTTAAATTGATCTGTAAGATATATGCGTAAAAATCTTTGTTAGAAATACTTTTGAAAAAGTATTTTATTTATTATAAAAAAATCCCATAATGCAATCAATGATCCTGAAAACGCGAAAACACGAAGAAAGAGAATTTTTAAGTCATTTTAAATTGACATGTATGATATGCGCGTGAAAAACTTAGTTGACCATACTTTTTCAAAAGTATTATATTTATAGTGAACATCACTCCCGTAGTGTAATTACCAATCATAGATACGCGATAACGTGAAGAATAAGATTCTCTGAATATTTTAAATTGACGTGTAAGATATATGCGTAAACGTCTTTCAATAATGCAATTGCTGATCCTGAAAACGCGAAAACCCAAAAAAAATAAAAATTTTAAAGAATTTTTAAGATATTTTAAAATGAAATGTAAGATATATGCGTAAAAAACTTAGTTGACCACACTTTTTCAAAAGTATTGTATTTATAGTGAACATCACTCCCGTAATGTAATTACCAATCATAATTACGCGACAACGCGAAGAATAAGATTCTCTGGATATGTTAAATTGACATGTGAGATATATGCATAAAAAAACTTAATAGACAATAATTTTTAGGAAGTATTGCATTTATAGTAAAGCGATCCCACAATGCGATTACTAATCCTGAAAACGCGAAAACCCGAAAAATAAAATTTTTTAAAAATTTTCGAGATATTTTAAATTGACATGTGAGATATATGCGTAAAAAACTTAGTTGGCGATACTTTTTCAAAAGTATTGTATTTATAGTAAACATCACTCCCGTAATGTCATTAACAATCATAATTACGCGACGACGCGAAGAATAAGATTCTCTGGATATTTTACATTGACCTGTAAGATATATACGTAAAAATCTTTGTTAGAAATACTTTTCCAAAAGTATTTTATTTATAGTAGAGCAATTCCATAATGCAATTACTGATCCTGAAAACGTGAAAACCAGAAGAATACAAATTTTTAAGAATTTTTAAGAAATTTTTAATTGACATGTAATGTAAGATATATGCGTAAAAAACTTAGTTGACAATACTTTTTCAAAGTATTATATTTATTGTGAACATCACTCCCGTAGTGTAATTACCAATCATAATTACGCGATAACGCGAAGAATAAGATTCTCTGGATATTTTAAATTGACCTGTAAGATATATGCGTAAAAAACATAGTTGACCACACTTTTTCAAAAGTATTGTATTTATAGTGAACATCACACCCGTAATGTAATTAACAATCATGATTACGCGACGACGCGAAGAATAAGATTCTCTGGATATTTTACATTGACCTGTAAGATATATGCGTAAAAATCCTTGTTAGAAATACTTTTCCAAAAGTATTTTATTTATAGTAGAGCAATTCCATAATGCAATTACTAATCCTGAAAACGCGAAAACCCGAAAAATAAAAATTTTAAGAAAATTTTAAGATATTTTAAATTGACATGTGAGATATATGCGTGAAAAACCTAGTTGACAATACTTTTTCAAAAGTATTATATTTATAGTGAACATCACTCCCGTAGTGTAATTACCAATCATAGATACGCGATAACGCGAAGAATAAGATTCTCTGGATATTTTACATTGACCTGTAAGATATATGCGTAACAATCCTTGTTAGAAATACTTTTCCAAAAGTATTTTATTTATAGTAGAGCAATTCCATAATGCAATTACTTATCCTGAAAACGCGAAAACCCGAAAAATAAAATTTTTTAAAAATTTTCGAGATATTTTAAATTGACATGTGAGATATATGCGTAAAAAACGTAGTTGGCAATACTTTTTCAAAAGTATTGTATTTATAGTGAACATCACACCCGTAATGTCATTAACAATCATAATTACGCGACGACGCGAAGAATAAGATTCTCTGGATATTTTACATTGACCTGCAAGATATATGCGTAAAAATCTTTGTTAGAAATATTTTTTTAAAAGTATTTTATTTATAGTAGAGCAATTATATAATGCAATTACTAAACCTGAAAACGCGAAAACCCGAAAAATAAAAATTTTTAAGAATTTTTAAGATATTTTAATTTGATATGTAAGATATATGCGTGAAAAACTTAGTTGATAATACTTTTTCAAAAGTATTATATTTATAGTGAACATCACTCCCGTAGTGTAATTACCAATCATAGATACGCGAAAACGCGAAGAATAAGATTCTCTGAATATTTTAAATAGACCTGTAAGTTATATGCGTAAACATCTTTCAATAATGCAATTGCTGATCCTGAAAACGCGAAAACCCGAAGAATAACATTTTTCAAAAATTTTCAAGATATTTTAAATTGACATGTGAGATATATGCGTAAAAAACTTAGTTGACAATACTTTTTCAAAAGTATTATATTTATAGTGAACATCACTCCCGTAGTGTAATTACCAATCATAATTACGCGATAACGCGAAGAATAAGATTCTCTGGATATTTTAAATTGACATGTAAGATATATGCGTAAAAAAAACTTGGTTGACAATAATTTTTAGGAAGTATTGCATTTATAGTAAACATCACTCCCGTAATGTAATTACCAATCATAATTACGCGATAACGCGAAGAATAAGATTCTCTGGATATTTTAAATTGACCTGTAAGATATATGCGTAAAAATCTTTGTTAGAAATACTTTTCCAAAAGTATTTTATTTATAGTAGAGCAATTCCATAATGCAATTACTGATCCTGAAAACGTAAAAACCCGAAAATTAAACATTTTTAAGTATTTTTAAGATATTTTAAGTTAACATGTAATGTAAGATATATGCGTAAAAAAACTTGGTTGACAATAATTTTTAGGAAGTATTGCATTTATAGTAACGCGATCCCACAATGCGATTACTAATCCTGAAAACGCGAAACCCCGAAGAATAAAAATTTTTAAGAATTTTTAAGATATTTTAAATTGACATGTGAGGTGTATGCGTAAAAAACTTAGTTGACAATACTTTTTCAAAAGTATTGTATTTATAGTGAACATCACTCCCGTAGTGTAATTACCAATCATAGAAACGCGATAACGCGAAGAATAAGATTCTCTGAATATTTTAAATTGACCTGTAAGTTATATGCGTAAACATCTTTCAATAATGCAATTGCTGATCCTGAAAACGCGAAAACCCGAAGAATAACATTTTTCAAAAATTTTCAAGATATTTTAAATTGACATGTGAGATATATGCGTAAAAAACTTAGTTGACAATACTTTTTCAAAAGTATTGTATTTATAGTAAAGATCACTGCCGTAATGTAATTACCAATCATAATTACGCGATAACGCGAAGAATAAGATTCTCTGGATATTTTAAATTGACCTGTAAGATATATGCGTAAAAAACATAGTTGACCACACTTTTTCAAAAGTATTGTATTTATTGTGAACATCACACCCGTAATGTAATTAACAATCATAATTACGCGACGACGCGAAGAATAAGATTCTCTGGATATTTTACATTGACCTGTAAGATATATGCGTAAAAATCCTTGTTAGAAATACTTTTCCAAAAGTATTTTATTTATAGTAGAGCAATTCCATAATGCAATTACTAATCCTGAAAACGCGAAAACCCGAAAAATAAAAATTTTAAGAATTTTTAAGAAATTTTAAATTGACATGTAATGTAAGATATATGCGTAAAAAACTTAGTTGACAATACTTTTTCAAAGTATTATATTTATTGTGAACATCACTCCCGTAGTGTAATTACCAATCATAATTACGCGATAACGCGAAGAATAAGATTCTTTGGATATTTTAAATTGACCTGTAAGATATATGCGTAAAAAACATAGTTGACCACACTTTTTCAAAAGTATTGTATTTATAGTGAACATCACACCCGTAATGTAATTAACAATCATGATTACGCGACGACGCGAAGAATAAGATTCTCTGGATATTTTACATTGACCTGTAAGATATATGCGTAAAAATCCTTGTTAGAAATACTTTTCCAAAAGTATTTTATTTATAGTAGAGCAATTCCATAATGCAATTACTAATCCTGAAAACGCGAAAACCCGAAAAATAAAAATTTTAAGAAAATTTTAAGATATTTTAAATTGACATGTGAGATATATGCGTGAAAAACCTAGTTGACAATACTTTTTCAAAAGTATTATATTTATAGTGAACATCACTCCCGTAGTGTAATTACCAATCATAGATACGCGATAACGCAAAGAATAAGATTCTCTGGATATTTTACATTGACCTGTAAGATATATGCGTAAAAATCCTTGTTAGAAATACCTTTTCAAAAGTATTTTATTTATAGTAGAGCAATTCCATAATGCAATTACTAATCCTGAAACCGCGAAAACCCGAAAAATAAAATTTTTTAAAAATTTTTAAGATATTTTGAATTGACATGTGAGATATATGCGTAAAAAACGTAGTTGGCAATACTTTTTCAAAAGTATTGTATTTATAGTGAACATCACACCCGTAATGTCATTAACAATCATAATTACGCGACGACGCGAAGAATAAGATTCTCTGGATATTTTACATTGACCTGTAAGATATATGCGTAAAAATCTTTGTTAGAAATACTTTTCCAAAAGTATTTTATTTATAGTAGAGCAATTCCATAATGCAATTACTAATCCTAAAAACGCGAAAACCCGAGAAATAAAAATTTTAAGAATTTTTAAGATATTTTAAATTGACATGTGAGATATATGCGTGAAAAACTTAGTTGACAATACTTTTTCAAAAGCATTATGTTTATAGTGAACATCACTCCCGTAGTGTAATTACCAATCATAGATACGCGATAACGCGAAGAATAAGATTCTCTGAATATTTTAAATAGACCTGTAAGTTATATGCGTAAACATCTTTCAATAATGCAATTGCTGATCCTGAAAACGCGAAAACCCGAAGAATAACATTTTTCAAAAAATTTTAAAGATATTTTAAATTGACATGTGAGATATATGCGTAAAAAACATAGTTGACAATACTTTTTCAAAAGTATTGTATTTTTAGTGAACATAACGCCCGTAATGTAATTACCAATCATAATTACGCGATAATGCCAAGAATAAAATTCTCTGGATATTTTAAATTGACATGTGAGATATATGCGTAAAAAACTTAGTTGACAATACTTTTTCAAGAGTATTTTATTTATAGTGAACATCACTCCCGTAATGTAATTACCAATCATAATTACGCGATAACGCGAAGAATAAGATTCTCTGGATATTTTAAATAGACCTGTAAGATATATGCGTAAAAATCTTTGTTAGAAATACTTTTTCAAAAGTATTTTATTTATAGTAGAGCAATTCTATAATGCAATTACTAAACCTGAAAACGCGAAAACCCGAAAAATAAAAATTTTTAAGAATTTTTAAGATATTTTAATTTGACATGTAAGATATATGCGTAAAAAAAACTTGGTTGACAATAATTTTTAGGAAGTATTGCATTTATAGTAAAGCGATCCCATAATGCGATTACTAAAACTGAAAACGCGAAAACCAGAAAAATAAAAATTTTTAAGAATTTTTAAGATATTTTAATTTGATATGTAAGATATATGCGTGAAAAACTTAGTTGATAATACTTTTTCAAAAGTATTATATTTATAGTGAACATCACTCCCGTAGTGTAATTACCAATCATAATTACGCGATAACGCGAAGAATAAGATTCTCTGAATATTTTAAATTGACCTGTAAGTTATATGCGTAAACATCTTTCAATAATGCAATTGCTGATCCTGAAAACGCGAAAACCCGAAGAATAACATTTTTCAAAAATTTTCAAGATATTTTAAATTGACATGTGAGATATATGCGTAAAAAACCTAATTGACAATACTTTTTCGAAAGTATTGTATTTATAGTAAAGATCACTGCCGTAATGTAATTACCAATCATAATTACGCGATAACGCGAAGAATAAGATTCTCTGGATATTTTAAATTGACCTGTAAGATATATGCGTAAAAAACATAGTTGACCACACTTTTTCAAAAGTATTGTATTTATTGTGAACATCACACCCGTAATGTAATTAACAATCATAATTACGCGACGACGCGAAGAATAAGATTCTCTGGATATTTTACATTGACCTGTAAGATATATGCGTAAAAATCCTTGTTAGAAATACTTTTCCAAAAGTATTTTATTTATAGTAGAGCAATTCCATAATGCAATTACTAATCCTGAAAACGCGAAAACCCGAAAAATAAAAATTTTAAGAAAATTTTAAGATATTTTAAATTGACATGTGAGATATATGCGTGAAAAACCTAGTTGACAATACTTTTTCAAAAGTATTACATTTATAGTGAACATCACTCCCGTAGTGTAATTACCAATCATAGATACGCGATAACGCGAAGAATAAGATTCTCTGGATATTTTAAATTGACCTGTAAGATATATGCGTAAAAAACTTAGTTGACCACACTTTTTCAAAAGTATTGTATTTATAGTAAACATCACTCCCGTAATGTAATTAACAATCAGAATTACGCGACGACGCGAAAAATAAGATTCTCTGGATATTTTACATTGACCTGTAAGATATATTCGTAAAAATCTTTGTTAGAAATACTTTTTCTAAAGTATTTTATTTATAGTAGAGCAATTCCATAATGCAATTACTGATCCTGAAAACGAGAAAACCCGAAGAATACAAATTTTTAAGAATTTTTTAAGATATTTTAAATTGACATGTAATGTAAGATATGTGCGTAAAAAACTTAGTTGACCACACTTTTTCAAAAGTATTGTATTTATAGTGAACATCACGCCAGTAATGTAAATAACAATAATAAATACGCTATAACACGAATAATAATATTCTCTGGATATTTTAAATTGACCTGTAAGATATATGCGTAAAAAACTTAGTTGACCACTCTTTTTCAAAAGTATTGTATTTATAGTGAACATCACACCCGTAATGTAATTAACAATCATAATTACGCGACGACGCGAAGAATAAGATTCTCTGGATATTTTACATTGACCTGTAAGATATATGCGTAAAAATCTTTGTTAGAAATATTTTTTTAAAAGTATTTTATTTATAGTAGAGCAATTATATAATGCAATTACTAAACCTGAAAACGCGAAAACCCGAAAAATAAAAATTTTTAAGAATTTTTAAGATATTTTAATTTGATATGTAAGATATATGCGTGAAAAACTTAGTTGATAATACTTTTTCAAAAGTATTATATTTATAGTGAACATCACTCCCGTAGTGTAATTACCAATCATAATTACGCGATAACGCGAAGAATAAGATTCTCTGGATATTTTAAATTGACCTGTAAGATATATGCGTAAACATCTTTCAATAATGCAATTGCTGATCCTGAAAACGCGAAAACCCAAAGAATAAAATTTATTAAAAATTTTCAAGATATTTTAAATTGACATGTGAGATATATGCGTAAAGAACTTCGTTGACAATACTTTTTCAAAAGTATTGTATTTATAGTAAAAATCACTCCCGTTGTGTATTTACCAATCATATATACGCGATAACGCGAAGAATAAGATTCTCTGGATATTCTAAATTGACCTGTAAGATATATGCGTAAAAATCTTTGTTAGAAATACTTTTTTAAAAGTATTTTATTTATTATAAAAAAATCCCATAATGCAATCAATGATATTACATGTAAGATATATGCGTAAAAAAAACTTGGTTGACAATAATTTTTAGGAAGTATTGCATTTATAGTAAACATCACTCCCGTAATGTAATTACCAATCATAATTACGCGATAACGCCAAGAATAAGATTCTCTAGATATTTTAAATTGACCTGTAAGATATATGCGTAAAAATCTTTGTTAGAAATACTTTTCCAAAAGTATTTTATTTATAGTAGAGCAATTCCATAATGCAATTACTGATCCTGAAAACGCGAAAACCCGAAAATTAAACATTTTTAAGAATTTTTAAGATATTTTAAATTGACATGTGAGATATATGCATAAAAAAACTTGATGGACAATAATTTTTAGGAAGTATTGCATTTATAGTAACGCGATCCCACAATAAAAATTTTTAAGAATTTTTAAGATATTTTAATTTGACATGTGAGGTGTATGCGTAAAAAACTTAGTTGACAATACTTTTTCAAAAGTATTGTATTTATAGTGAACATCACTCCCATAGTGTAATTACCAATCATGGATACGCGATAACGCGAAGAATAAGATTCTCTGAATATTTTAAATTGACCTGTAAGTTATATGCGTAAACATCTTTCAATAATGCAATTGCTGATCCTGAAAACGCGAAAACCCGAAGAATAACATTTTTCAAAAATTTTCAAGATATTTTAAATTGACATGTGAGATATATGCGTAAAAAACTTAGTTGACAATACTTTTTCAAAAGTATTGTATTTATAGTAAACATCACTGCCGTATTGTAATTACCAATCATATTTACGCGATCACGCGAAGAATAAGATTCTCTGGATATTTTAAATTGACCTGTAAGATATATGCGTAAAAAACATAGTTGACCACACTTTTTCAAAAGTATTGTATTTATTGTGAACATCACACCCGTAATGTAATTAACAATCATAATTAGGCGACGACGCGAAGAATAAGATTCTCTGGATATTTTACATTGACCTGTAAGATATATGCGTAAAAATCCTTGTTAGAAATACTTTTCCAAAAGTATTTTATTTATAGTAGAGCAATTCCATAATGCAATTACTAATCCTGAAAACGCGAAAACCCGAAAAATAAAAATTTTAAGAAAATTTTAAGATATTTTAAATTGACATGTGAGATATATGCGTGAAAAACCTAGTTGACAATACTCTTTCAAAAGTATTACATTTATAGTGAACATCACTCCCGTAGTGTAATTACCAATCATAGATACGCGATAACGCGAAGAATAAGATTCTCTGGATATTTTAAATTGACCTGTAAGATATATGCGTAAAAAACTTAGTTGACCACACTTTTTCAAAAGTATTGTATTTATAGTAAACATCACTCCCGTAATGTAATTAACAATCAGAATTACGCGACGACGCGAAAAATAAGATTCTCTGGATATTTTACATTGACCTGTAAGATATATTCGTAAAAATCTTTGTTAGAAATACTTTTTCTAAAGTATTTTATTTATAGTAGATCAATTCCTTAATTCAATTACTGATCCTGAAAAAGAGAAAACCCGAAGAATACAAATTTATAAGAATTTTTAAGATATTTTAAATTGACATGTAATGTAAGATATGTGCGTAAAAAACTTAGTTGACCACACTTTTTCAAAAGTATTGTATTTATAGTGAACATCACTCCCGTAATGTAATTAACAATCAGAATTACGCGACGACGCGAAAAATAAGATTCTCTGGATATTTTACATTGACCTGTAAGATATATTCGTAAAAATCTTTCTTAGAAATACTTTTTCTAAAGTATTTTATTTATAGTAGAGCAATTCCATAATGCAATTACTAATCCTAAAAACGCGAAAACCCGAAAAATAAATATTTTAAGAATTTTTAAGATATTTTAAATTGACATGTGAGATATATGCGTGAAAAACTTAGTTGACAATACTTTTTCAAAAGCATTATATTTATAGTGAACATCACTCCCGTAGTGTAATTAACAATCATAATTACGCGACGACGCGAAGAATAAGATTCTCTGTATATTTTAAATTGACCTGTAAGATATATGCGTAAACATCTTTCAATAATGCAATTGCTGATCCTGAAAACGCAAAAACCCGAAGAATAAAATTTTTTTAAAATTTTCAAGATATTTTAAATTGACATGTGAGATATATGCGTAAAAAACTTAGTTGACAATACTTTTTCAAAAGTATTGTATTTATAGTAAAAATCACTCCCGTGGTGTAATTACCAATCATATATACGCGATGACGCGAAGAATAAGATTCTCTGGATATTTTAAATTGACCTGTAAAATATATGCGTAAAAATCTTTGTTAGAAATACTTTTTCAAAAGTATTGTATTTATTATAAAAAAATCCCATAATGCAATCAATGATCCTGAAAACGCGAAAACACGAAAAAAGAGAATTTTTAAGTCATTTTAAATTGACATGTATGATATGCGCGTGAAAAACTTTATATACAATACTTTTTCAAAAGTATTGTATTTATAGTAAAAATCACTCCCGTGGTGTAATTACCAAACATATATACCCGATAACGCGAAGAATAAGATTCTCTGGATATTTTAAATTGACCTGTAAGATATATGCGTAAAAATCTTTGTTAGAAATACTTTTTCAAAAGTATTTTATTTATAGTAGAGCAATTCTATAATGCAATTACTAAACCTGAAAACGCGAAAACCCGAAAAATAAAAATTTTTAAGAATTTTTAAGATATTTTAATTTGACATGTAAGATATATGCGTAAAAAAAACTTGGTTGACAATGATTTTTCGGAACTATTGCATCTATAGTAAAGCGATCACATAATGCAATTACTGATCCTGAAAACGCGAAAACCCGACAAATAAAAATTTTAAGAATTTTTAATATATTTTAAATTGGCATGTGAGATATGTGCGTCACACACTTAGTTGACAATACTTTTTCAAAAGTATTGTATTTATAGTGAACATCACTCCCGTAATGTAATTACCAATCATAATTACGCGATAACGCGAAGAATAAGATTCTCTGGATATTTTAAATTGACCTGTAAGATATATGCGTAAAAATCTTTGTTAGAAATACTTTTCCAAAAGTATTTTATTTATAGTAGAGCAATTCTATAATGCAATTACTAAACCTGAAAACGCGAAAACCCGAAAAATAAAAATTTTTAAGAATTTTTAAGATATTTTAATTTGACATGTAAGATATATGCGTAAAATAAACTTGGTTGACAATGATTTTTCGGAACTATTGCATCTATAGTAAAGCGATCACATAATGCAATTACTGATCCTGAAAACGCGAAAACCCAAAGAATAAACATTTTTTAAAAATTTTCAAGATATTTTGAACTGACATGTGAGATATATGCGTAAAAATCTTTGTTGATAATAATTTTTAGGAAGTATTGCATTTATAGTAAACATCACTCCCGTAATGTAATTACCAATCATAATTACGCGATAACGCGAAGAATAAGATTCTCTGGATATTTTAAATTGACCTGTAAGATATATGCGTAAAAATCTTTGTTAGAAATACTTTTCCAAAAGTATTTTATTTATAGTAGAGCAATTCCATAATGCAATTACTAATCCTGAAAACGCGAAAACCCGAAAATTAAACATTTTTAAGTATTTTTAAGATATTTTAAGTTAACATGTAATGTAAGATATATGCGTAAAAAAACTTGGTTGACAATGATTTTTCGGAAGTATTGCATTTATAGTAAAGCGATCCCATAATGCGATTACTAATACTGAAAACGAGAAAACCCAAAAAATAAAAATTTTAAGAATTTTTAAGATTTTTTAAATTGACATGTGAGATATATGCGTGAAAAACTTAGTTGACAATACTTTTTCAAAAGTATTATATTTATAGTGAACATCACTCCCGTAGTGTAATTACCAATCATAGAAACGCGATAACGCGAAGAATAAGATTCTCTGAATATTTTAAATTGGCCTGTAAGATATATGCGTAAACATCTTTCAATAATGCAATTGCTGATCCTGAAAACGCGAAAACCCAAAGAATAAAATTTATTAAAAATTTTCAAGATATTTTAAATTGACATGTGAGATATATGCGTAAAAAACTTAGTTGACAATACTTTTTCAAAAGTATTGTATTTATAGTGAACATCACTGCCGTAGTGTAATTACCAATCATAGATACGCGATGACGCGAAGAATAAGATTCTCTGGATATTTTAAATTGACCTGTAAGATATATGCGTAAAAATCTTTGTTAGAAATACTTTTTTAAAAGTATTTTATTTATTATAAAAAAATCCCATAATGCAATCAATGATATTACATGTAAGATATATGCGTAAAAAAAACTTGGTTGACAATAATTTTTAGGAAGTATTGCATTTATAGTAAACATCACTCCCGTAATGTAATTACCAATCATAATTACGCGATAACGCGAAGAATAAGATTCTCTGGATATTTTAAATTGACCTGTAAGATATATGCGTAAAAATCTTTGTTAGAAATACTTTTCCAAAAGTATTTTATTTATAGTAGAGCAATTCTATAATGCAATTACTAAACCTGAAAACGCGAAAACCCGAAAAATAAAAATTTTTAAGAATTTTTAAGATATTTTAAATTGACATGTGAGATGTATGCATAAAAAACTTGATGGACAATAATTTTTAGGAAGTATTGCATTTATAGTAACGCGATCCCACAATAAAAATTTTTAAGAATTTTTAAGATATTTTAAATTGACATGTGAGGTGTATGCGTAAAAAACTTAGTTGACAATACTTTTTCAAAAGTATTGTATTTATAGTGAACATCACTGCCGTAGTGTAATTACCAATCATAGATACGCGATGACGCGAAGAATAAGATTCTCTGGATATTTTAAATTGACCTGTAAGATATATGCGTAAAAATCTTTGTTAGAAATACTTTTCCAAAAGTATTTTATTTATAGTAGAGCAATTCCATAATGCAATTACTGATCCTGAAAACGCGAAAACCCAAAGAATAAAAATTTTTAAGAATTTTTAAGATATTTTAAATTGACATGTGAGATGTATGCATAAAAAACTTGATGGACAATAATTTTTAGGAAGTATTGCATTTATAGTAGAGCAATTCCATAATGCAATTACTGATCCTGAAAACGCGAAAACCCAAAGAATAAAAATTTTTAAGAATTTTTAAGATATTTTAAATTGACATGTGAGATGTATGCATAAAAAACTTGATGGACAATAATTTTTAGGAAGTATTGCATTTATAGTAACGCGATCCCACAAGAAAAATTTTTAAGAATTTTTAAGATATTTTAAATTGACATGTGAGGTGTATGCGTAAAAAACTTAGTTGACAATACTTTTTCAAAAGTATTGTATTTATAGTGAACATCACTCCCGTAGTGTAATTACCAATCATAGATACGCGATGACGCGAAGAATAAGATTCTCTGGATATTTTAAATTGACCTGTAAGATATATGCGTAAAAATCTTTGTTAGAAATACTTTTTCAAAAGTATTTTATTTATAGTAGAGCAATTCTATAATGCAATTACTGATCCTGAAAACGCGAAAACCCAATGAATAAAAATTTTTAAGAATTTTTAAGATATTTTAATTTGACATGTAAGATATATGCGTAAAAAAAACTTGGTTGACAATAATTTTTAGGAAGTATTGCATTTATAGTAAACATCACTCCCGTAATGTAATTACCAATCATAATTACGCGATAACGCGAAGAATAAGATTCTCTGGATATTTTAAATTGACCTGTAAGATATATGCGTAAAAATCTTTGTTAGAAATACTTTTCCAAAAGTATTTTATTTATAGTAGAGCAATTCCATAATGCAATTACTGATCCTGAAAACGCGAAAACCCGAAAATTAAACATTTTTAAGAATTTTTAAGATATTTTAAGTTGACATGTAATGTAAGATATATGCGTAAAAAAACTTGATTGACAATAATTTATAGGAAGTATTGCATTTATAGTAACGCGATCCCACAATGCGATTACTAATCCTGAAAACGCGAAACCCCGAAGAATAAAAATTTTTAAGAATTTTTAAGATATTTTAATTTGATATGTAAGATATATGCGTGAAAAACTTAGTTGATAATACTTTTTCAAAAGTATTATATTTATAGTGAACATCACTCCCGTAGTGTAATTACCAATCATAATTACGCGATAACGCGAAGAATAAGATTCTCTGGATATTTTAAATTGACATGTAAGATATATGCGTAAAAAAAACTTGGTTGACAATAATTTTTAGGAAGTATTGCATTTATAGTAAACATCACTCCCGTAATGTAATTACCAATCATAATTACGCGATAACGCCAAGAATAAGATTCTCTGGATATTTTAAATTGACATGTGAGATATATGAGTAAAGAACTTAGTTGACAATACTTTTTCAAAAGTATTGTATTTATAGTAAACATCACTGCCGTATTGTAATTACCAATCATAGATACGCAATAACGCGAAGAATAAGATTCTCTGGATATTTTAAATTGACCTGTAAGATATATGCGTAAAAATCTTTGTTAGAAATACTTTTTTAAAAGTATTTTATTTATTATAAAAAAATCCCATAATGCAATCAATGATCCTGAAAACGCGAAAACACGAAGAAAGAGAATTTTTAAGTCATTTTAAATTGACATGTATGATATGCGCGTGAAAAACTTAGTTGACAATACTTTTTCAAAAGTATTATATTTATAGTGAACATCACTCCCGTAGTGTAATTACCAATCATAAATACGCGATAACATGAAGAATAAGATTCTCTGAATATTTTAAATTGACATGTAAGATATATGCGTAAACGTCTTTCAATAATGCAATTGCTGATCCTGAAAACGCGAAAACCCGAAGAATAAAATTTTTTAAAAATTTTCAAGATATTTTAAATTGACATGTATGATATGCGCGTGAAAAACTTTATTGACAATACTTTTTCAAAAGTATTGTATTTATAGTAAAAATCACTCCCGTGGTGTAATTACCAATCATATATACGCGATAACGCGAAGAATAAGATTCTCTGGATATCTTAAATTGACATGTAAGATATATCCGCAAAAAAAATTAGTTGACAATAATTTTTAGGAAGTATTGTATTTATAGTGAACATCACTGCCGTAGTGTAATTACCAATCATAGATACGCGATGACGCGAAGAATAAGATTCTCTGGATATTTTAAATTGACCTGTAAGATATATGCGTAAAAATCTTTGTTAGAAATACTTTTTCAAAAGTATTTTATTTATAGTAGAGCAATTCTATAATGCAATTACTGATCCTGAAAACGCGAAAACCCAAAGAATAAACATTTTTTAAAAATTTTCAAGATATTTTGAACTGACATGTGAGATATATGCGTAAAAATCTTTCCATAATGCAATTGCTGATCCTGAAAACGCGAAACCCCGAAGAATAAAAATTTTTAAGAATTTTTAAGATATTTTAAATTGACATGTGAGGTGTATGCGTAAAAAACTTAGTTGACAATACTTTTTCAAAAGTATTGTATTTATAGTGAACATCACTGCCGTAGTGTAATTACCAATCATAGATACGCGATGACGCGAAGAATAAGATTCTCTGGATATTTTAAATTGACCTGTAAGATATATGCGTAAAAATCTTTGTTAGAAATACTTTTTCAAAAGTATTTTATTTATAGTAGAGCAATTCTATAATGCAATTACTAAACCTGAAAACGCGAAAACCCGAAAAATAAAAATTTTTAAGAATTTTTAAGATATTTTAATTTGACATGTAAGATATATGCGTAAAATAAACTTGGTTGACAATGATTTTTCGGAACTATTGCATCTATAGTAAAGCGATCACATAATGCAATTACTGATCCTGAAAACGCGAAAACCCAAAGAATAAAAATTTAAAAAAATTTTTGAGATATTTTAAATTGACATGTAAGATATATGCGTAAAAAACTTAGTTGACAATACTTTTTCAAAAGTATTGTATTTATAGTGAACATCACTCCCATAGTGTAATTACCAATCATGGATACGCGATAACGCGAAGAATAAGATTCTCTGAATATTTTAAATTGACATGTGAGATATATGTGTAAAAAAACTTAATGGACAATAATTTTTATGAAGTATTGCATTTATAGTAAAAAACACTCCTGTAATGCAATTACCAATCCTAGATACGCGAAAAACGCGAAGAATAAGGTTTTTATTTTTTAATTGACCTGATAGATACGCCCATAAAAAACTTTGTTGCCAATACTTTGACGAAAGAATTGTATTTATAGTAGAGCAATTCCATAATGCAATTACTGATCCTGAAAACGTGAAAACCCGAAGAATACAAATTTTTAAGAATTTTTAAGATATTTTAAATTGACATGTAATGTATGATATGCGCGTGAAAAACTTAGTTGACAATACTTTTTCAAAAGTATTATATTTATAGTGAACATCACTCCCGTAGTGTAATTACCAATCATAAATACGCGATAACATGAAGAATAAGATTCGCTGAATATTTTAAATTGACGTGTAAGATATATGCGTAAACGTCTTTCAATAATGCAATTGCTGATCCTGAAAACGCGAAAACCCGAAGAATAAAATTTTTTAAAAATTTTCAAGATATTTTAAATTGACATGTATGATATGCGCGTGAAAAACTTAGTTGACAATACTTTTTCAAAAGTATTGTATTTATAGTAAAAATCACTCCCGTGGTGTAATTACCAATCATATATACGCGATAACGCGAAGAATAAGATTCTCTGGATATTTTAAATTGACATGTAAGATATATGCGTAAAAAAAACTTGGTTGACAATAATTTTTAGGAAGTATTGTATTTATAGTGAACATCACTCCCGTAGTGTAATTACCAATCATAGATACGCGATGACGCGAAGAATAAGATTCTCTGGATATTTTAAATTGACCTGTAAGATATATGCGTAAAAATCTTTGTTAGAAATACTTTTCCAAAAGTATTTTATTTATAGTAGAGCAATTCCATAATGCAATTACTGATCCTGAAAACGCGATAACCCAAAGAATAAACATTTTAAAAAAATTTTCAAGATATTTTGAACTGACATGTGAGATATATGCGTAAAAATCTTTCCATAATGCAATTGCTGATCCTGAAAACGCGAAACCCCGAAGAATAAAAATTTTTAAGAATTTTTAAGATATTTTAAATTGACATGTGAGGTGTATGCGTAAAAAACTTAGTTGACAATACTTTTTCAAAAGTATTGTATTTATAGTGAACATCACTCCCGTAGTGTAATTACCAATCATAGATACGCGATGACGCGAAGAATAAGATTCTCTGGATATTTTAAATTGACCTGTAAGATATATGCGTAAAAATCTTTGTTAGAAATACTTTTTCAAAAGTATTTTATTTATAGTAGAGCAATTCTATAATGCAATTACTAAACCTGAAAACGCGAAAACCCGAAAAATAAAAATTTTTAAGAATTTTTAAGATATTTTAATTTGACATGTAAGATATATGCGTAAAATAAACTTGGTTGACAATGATTTTTCGGAACTATTGCATCTATAGTAAAGCGATCACATAATGCAATTACTGATCCTGAAAACGCGAAAACCCAAAGAATAAAAATTTAAAAAAATTTTTGAGATATTTTAAATTGACATGTAAGATATATGCGTAAAAAAACTTGGTTGACAATACTTTTTCAAAAGTATTGTATTTATAGTGAACATCACTCCCATAGTGTAATTACCAATCATGGATACGCGATAACGCGAAGAATAAGATTCTCTGAATATTTTAAATTGACATGTGAGATATATGTGTAAAAAAACTTAATGGACAATAATTTTTATGAAGTATTGCATTTATAGTAAAAAACACTCCTGTAATGCAATTACCAATCCTAGATACGCGAAAAACGCGAAGAATAAGGTTTTTATTTTTTAATTGACCTGATAGATACGCCCATAAAAAACTTTGTTGCCAATACTTTGACGAAAGAATTGTATTTATAGTAAAACAATTCCATAATGAAATTACTGATCCTGAAAACGCTAAAACCCGAAAAATAAAAATTTTTAAGTTATTTTAAATTGACATATATGATGTATGCTTAAAAAACATTGTTGCCAATACTTCATCGAAAGTATTGTATTTATAGTAAAGCAATCCCACAATGCAATTACTGAACCTGAAACCGCGACAACATGAAAAATAAAAATTTTTAATTTATTTTAAATTGACATGTAAGATATATGCGTAAAAAGAACTTTTTTACAATACTTTTTCAAAAGTATTGTATTCATAGGAAAAATCAATCCCGTAATGCAATTATACAAGATATGTAATGCTCGAGTAGTGCAGTCGCAGGTCCTAGGACCCAGGTCCCCCTTTTTTTAAATATTATTATGACTCTTTTTTTAAGTATAGGGTTAGAAATCTTGGAAAGGTTTTCCACGTCTGTTCTCAGGTTCACCGCATCATCTGTACCTACGATATGGCACATCTCCAACAATACTCTTTTTTTATAGTTCTCTTCGTTATCTAGAATTATGGTTTTATCAAAATCAAAAAATTGGTCCTTCTCAATTGTATGTTTCGTTAGTGCATTTTGTTTATTGGGGCTTTCTCTAATGTTATTTTTGTGTTCTTTTAATCTGTTTTTGAGGAACCGTTTTGTTTGACCTATATAGACGGCTTAGCACTCATTCCCTTTGCAAGGAACACTGTAGACGATGTTAGAGGAATGTTCTTTAGGTATTTTATCTTTAGTTGATTTGAATATCATTTTAAGGTTTTTTTTATTTTTGTAAGCAGTGTTTTAGTTGTAACTGTGTAGGATTCCTGATATTTTTTTCGAAAGGCCTTCAATATAAGGAATACTGATAAAGGGTTTGCTTTCCGCGTTTATGTCGATATGATTGTTACCTAATCGTGTCTTTTGTTCAAGAGTGAGGAGTCTCTGATTAATAATTTCTTGTGTGAAAAAAATGGGATAGTCGTTTTCTTCTAGTGTATCTGTAATTAATTTAAGGTTGCTTTTTTGAAAATCTATGTCTGAAAGTAAGACTGCTCTATCAACCAAGTTGTTGATTACACTTTTTTTATATCTGAGGGGGTGATTGGAATTAAAGTTAAGTTATCTGCCTGACCAAGTTGGTTTTCTGTACCAATTGAAAGACAGTTTACGGTTCTGTTTCCTCATGATAGAGACATCTAAGAAATTGATAGCACCATCGACCTCTTTTTCGAGGGTGAATTTGATGTTGAAGGGGTTGGTATTAAAGATTTGTAAAATATGCTCAACATGTGTGTTAGGAACCACGATGAGAATATCGTCCACGTATCGGAAATAGACAGGTACTTCAAAATCAAGGTTGGAAAGTCTGTCTTTTTCTAGGCCATCCATCACTATACCAGCAGGGACAGGGGAAAAAGGAGAACCCATTGGTAATCCTCGTTTTTGAAAATAAGTGGTACCATCAAAATTGAAATCTGTGCTGTCCAAGCATAGTCGCAACCCTTCTTCGTAATCTCTCCATGGTAAGGATACTTTGCAACGAATCTCATCCCATCTACTTTTAACAGCAGAATTAGCTGCTTGTTTGAGTATATTCGTGAAGAGGGAGACTACGTCTAAGGAGGCGAGAACATAGTTTTCAGGAACGCTCACGTTTTTTAGTTTATTCACTAGTTCAAAACTGTTAATGATTTTTGACTTTGGTGGGGTGGTATTTTTGGATATGGTAGAGCAAAAGAAGGATGCTAGGTTGTAGGTTGGGCTACCCACATAGGAAACAATGGGTCTAACAGGGTTACCTTCTTTGTGGATTTTTGGTAATCCATAGAATCTCGAGGGAATTGCATTAGAAGACTTTAAGTCCTTGGCTAACAGTTTGTAAATAAGACTCTTGTTTTCCCATGATTTCACGAGGGAATTAACTTTATTTTGAATTTTGGTTGTTGTGTCTTTGGACCGGACTTGATATGTGTTATCGTCTTGTAAAAGGTTTATAACTTTTTCATTGTAATTTGCTCGCGTCAAGGCTACTGTGGTGTTACCCTTGTCTGCCCTAATAAAAACTATATCAGGGTTATCTTTAACGAAATTTCTAGCTTCTTTGATTTCTCTAACCGGTTCTACAAATTTCGATTAGTGTTCGTTGACACCTTTCTTAAATTATTACCAACATTTGCAACTTTAAGTCTCATTTCGTCCTGCGATTCAGGGTTAATTTTATTAATGTTAGATTCAATGTCCGCGATAATAGTATATGTGGGAATTTCACGTTTTTTGATAGTAAGCCCGAAATTTATACCTAAGCTAGCTATTTTTGCGACATTTTCTGGGCTTTCATTCCCTGTCAGATTTTTTGAACCACTTTTGATTAAGTTTATTGTTATAGACTGTCCTTTTTTTGGAATCAAGAGCGCTGATTAGACAATCTAATTTTCTTTTACATTTAGATTTACTTTCCTCGAATTGGCGCGAAACTTTCCCAGATTCAAATTCAAAAAAACTGTTGAACATGTGGCTAGGAAAAACAACAACTATTCCACCCTCAAGATGCCTGATCCGATTCTCAAGATACCTTAAATGTGCGCATATATCACGTATTTCGAGACTCAGAACAGACCTCTGAAAAGTGATATGCAAGTTGGAAAATATATTCTATATACTTCTAGAATTAAACTCAATGGTTTGAGTACAGAGTATTTGCAAGTGTTTAGGAACAACGTCGAGTTTTCTACAACGTAATAAAAAGATTCTTTGATTAAAACTTTTGGCAAAATCTAAATTTAATTGAGACCATTTTTTGAGGAGTGATTCCTCTTCAATTCCATATGTCTCTTCAATTTGTTTGTAAAAACCCCCTCCATTTCTACTCCTATAATTGTTGCCATTTTTAGAATTGTATCTTGACATGTTCCTGCACATGCCCTTTGTTATATTGACCCACAGTGATATATCTGTGATATTTAATTTGGCACGGGGTCAGTTTAGTTACAAATTGTTTATGTCGTAAAAAACATAAACATCAGAAAGGCAAACGTTTCTGCCACAAATGGGGGCCCTCTTCAGTGCAAACAATTTTAATTTAACTAAACTGACCCCATGCCAGATTAAATATCACAGATATTGATATTAAGTTGAGATTAAATATGTCGCGTATTGATATTATGTCCTCTTTTATAAACAAAATATTTTAAAATATCGAGCGAGGCTACCTGTTCTGGGGATGAATTTCGAGACTTCGAATATTACTCTCATGACAATTCATCTTAAGTTTGCGCTTCAAAAGAGCAACTTCTGGAAAATTACTGCAAAAATTTGGGAGATTCTGTTACACTCCTAAAGTCAACAAATCATTCATTCCAAAATTTACTTTAGCATCCATCTTCCTCGCGAAACATTTTTTTGAAATATCACGTTTTGTAATGGAGCAAAGCAGGTTGATATGATCTTTTTCAATCCGGAGATGATTTACTTATATCTAGTGGGTGCTTGTGATAAGTATTTTATGGAGAGTATTGCTATTCCGGTGAAATGATCAATGCTGTGTTATTTTCTTTTTTAACAGCAAAAGTTTTATAAAATTCGAATCATTATACAGTGTGAGGCACACAAAGTGTTACAGAACGATAGCACTCAAACTATTGATCACACCCAAAAATATTTCGAACAAAAGGTTCAGTGTTCGAGAAGGCCGTCATACTCGACCACTCTATTTTTTTATCGGTGGAGGCTCTGAAGGTGTGTCAAAGTCAACTCCACTTTTTAAAATGAAACCATGTATTTTTTTCGAACGCATCAATACTGATTTTAAGACGAATTCAGCAACCTACAACACAAAGTCATTCTAGTCACGCAAAGTATGAAAATAGTCTAAAATCAATTTCATTTCTTTTCATTTCTTACGATACCCGTGAGAATAAACATCGATAGGGTATTGTTGACATCGGCAGAAAGTAAGCATTTTCTGTTGATATATCAGTTAGTCACGCATTACCTTCTAATGTAAGTACATTGGAAGGCGAGAAGGAACGATTTTCAAGAATATTTTAATATGTTGATGGTGCTGGGGGAATGCCGTAAACATTATAGAAACGCCCATGATTTTTATAAGACTCGTTATCCGGATAGGCAACAAAAATCGCACATGGCTTTTACGCGATTAGCTGACCGTTTCTCTCGCTTCCTACAGTGCAACAAACACGAATCAAACGTCGACCAAGTGTTAATGAAAATAATGCGGCTGCTATCTTAGTTTTTGCCGCACAAAATCTACATGCGAGCAGCAGGCAAATAGAAAAAAAGAGTGGAATTAGTCAGCGATCTGTATTAAAAATCTTACGTATACACAACTTCCATCCGTATTGTATGTCATTACATCAGGATTTGTATGGCAATGATTCCCTAAAACGCGTCAATTTCTGTAATTGGATTCATAGCAAAATGGACACTGGTGTCTCATTTTTGAGTCATGTGCTTTTTTCTGAAAAAGCTAATTTCGCAAATAAAGAAAATGCGAATAGGCATAATATGCATTAATGGGCAAATGAAAATCCTCGATGGATGAGAACTGTTTACGCAAACTTTCTGCAAAACTTACTGCATCAGTTAACGGAACACGTGCCCTTGCATGTTTGCATGAACATGTGGATGCAACACAACGGTGCACCACCCCATTATCCTCTGTATTCAAGACAAGTGATGAATGAGATTTTTGACGATAGGTGGACAGGAGGAGGCGGCCCTGTAGTTTGTCCACCTCGTTCGCCAGATCTAACATCACCAGATTACTTTTTATGGGGTTTTGTCAAAGAACGCGCAATGGCGGTAGTACCTACCACGCCTGTCGACATGAAGGAAAGAATACGCCGAGTATGTACCGAAATTACACCATGAATGTTGGCTGAAGTTAGACGGTCTTTTCATTAGCGAATTAACAAGTACTTACAAGTTGAGGGTCATCACTTCGAGCATCTTCTGTAGGTAGACCCAAACCAAGGTAAGTGGATCCTTTCAAAGTGATTATTTCGATATGTTTTGATTTTTCGTCTATTTTCATACTTCGTGTGACTAGAATGACCTTGTGTTGTAGGTTGCTGAATTCGTCTTAAAATCAGTATTGATGCGTTCGAAAAAAATACATGGTTTCATTTAAAAAAGTGGAGTTGACTTTGACACAGCTTCAGAGCCTCCACCGATAAAAAAATAGAGTGGTCGAGTATGACGGCCTCTTCGAACACTGAAACTTTTGTCTGAAACATTTTTGGATATGATCAATAGTTTGAGTGCTATCGCTCTGTAACACTTTATGTGCCTCACCCTGTATATCAATCAAATGTGCTGCTTATTACAAGTAATTATGATACAAAACAACGGTTCGATGCTAGAGCAGTGTATAGAGGCTGAATTTATTTTCGTGGTCAGCTACCCGTTCTAATGCACCTTTGAGAATAACGATATCTCAACATTCGTTTATTTCTAGAAGTTCATTTAGACTGAAATCTGAAGATGAAATACGCCTTTGTCAACCCTTTTCAATTTAAAACCATTCAAAATGCTACGCTGGATGCATTCCAGCGTATAGTGATAAACTTCTTCTGCAAAAATATGCTTTTTTGTTCAAAATTAAATGAAAGTTTCCCGTTGACAGCAATGTTTCTGAGTACATTTATTTCCTACGTAAATTATTTTTTTGTGCTGTTGAATTAAGAAAGCGGCTGGTTCTGGATTGCAGTCATGAACGACTCTTCCAGCATCCGATTGCTCAAGGCCCTCCCCAGCGTCCGAGCGTCGTTCAGTGAAGCGGGGTACCACTCCAGCTAGAAGAGAATTAGGATTTCTCTCCCCACTGTCGCGGCAGCCTGGCCCAACCGGGATGCGTAATCGCGGGTGTAGGTCCCAGAAACATTTACGTTAATGCAGAAATCTCCATCCATCCTGAAGAGCCCTCCTCATTATATGAATATTTATTAGGATCTTCAGGTATACCGCGACCACTTCTTTGGAAATCTCATTCGGCACCACGTCGATCCCTGCAACCGTATTGGCTTTAAGCCTCCAGCAAACTTTCCCTAGTTCTTTGAAACTGAAAAGCTCTTTGCACTGCACTATGCAGGAACTTCGGTCCTGTCTTTGGAATGACTTCACTTGTGGGAATAAGCTTCACACGATGTACAAAAGAAAGTAAAAATATCACTAGAAATATAATAAAAGTCACAACGAAAGTAGTATCAGCACAGACTCATAATGAAATAGCTAAATAAAATTATGAAAATTTAACGAAAGTACATCAATTGAGCACTTCTGTCAGGACGAAATCTGGATCTGCTAACCGAACAATCCTATTAACATCTGACCATCCTTACACGTCAATGACTAGTGAACCTCTTGTCTTATCAGAAATATATGATAAGCAAGATAAACAACCATACATTCTCATAAAGTCACGGAACGCCATCCAGTGGAACACTGGATAGGAGCTATGAGGTATTGGTTAGTAGTAAAATCATAATCCGGCTAACATGGTTACGCTCAGGTAACACTATGTTTCAACTAACTCGAACGGTTTCGTATATGTATATTCCATACTTATAATTTTAAAAAACACACATGGTCCAGTGACCATCGCTATTAATCAGCAGAAATAATAATTTTTAACTCGATAAAAGAATTCATGATTTTATAAACAATAGGTTTTAGCATGGGAGTGAAGCCCGCTTTGGAAGGGGAGAAACATGCCCATGCAAATGTGGGGGAATCACGAAATCAATTAAAAATCCCCCAGAAAACAGTTGATCTCGCAGTTCAGAAGAGTCATAGCTGCTTGTGAAATGACATGTAGTCTGAAGCCAAGGAAATTAATGCCAAATACTTCAATGAGGCACCAAAGGGGATCAAGTTATGTAAATACAACATCAAATTTACTGCTTAATACATAGTAATACAAAGTTTTGCAATTTCAGTACCTAATCGTTTCAGATGTATAAAAAGATCATTTTCGAATTTATTCGGGCAAAGGGGTAAGAGGGCAGCGGGAGCACTGAAAGGCTTCATGCAAAAGTGGGGGATCGCATGCTTTTACCGACATGTTTGTTTCCAGTAATTTACCATTGGGTTTCACCCCCGTGGGTTTTAGAGGTATTCATTATACGGAATCCCTAAATGTCTAGATATAAATGAAATGGTATTAGGGAGAGAGAAACGTGTGGAAGTATGAATGAAATATTGTAAACTATTGATTATGTAAAAAAAGGAAATCCCATCGGAATGTGTTGTGTAAACAAATCTGTGATACCTGTATTCACACGTAATGAATCAACCCGAAGGTCTATTAGTAAGAAAAGGACGGAAATCGACGGAAATCAACGAAAATCGGCGAAACCGAAGAAGAGGAGTATTCTAATACATCCTTTCCCTTATCGTCGGAACATGGAGGATTCAACCATATGAACGGATGAGGTCACCCACGCGCCAAGGTTGGCCCAGTATTAACTAAAATTTGTTAGAAAATAAGTCAACGGGATCCTCATGACTCATGATGTTGATCAGAAAATGGTGGAATTTTGCCCAAATAAGGGCCCATAAAACCACCCGTCCTAATGTAAATCGGCAGAGTGTCTTCAGCTTTCACTGAGTGTCGTCAGCTTTTATAGAGTATCTTCACCTTTCATAGAGTATCTCCAGCTTTCATAGTATATCTTTAGCTTTCGTAGAGTATCCCCAACTAATTATCAAATCGTCCAATAGTTCAGTAACAACGTACTAGGTTCCAGTAACTACGGTGTTACAAAACAATTGTTCAAGTGTCAACATATTTTTCATCAAGGATATATATATATAAATATTTCAATCATATCGACCACAAGTTTTTCAAAATACCAGTGGGTTCAGTTTTGTGGAACGCAATTTCGGTTCCTCATTTCTCTTGGATTATCAGCGGCTCCGGATTGAAACACCAGAACCCTCTAACTGCGATCACTAAGCATCTTGGTATCCATTTCTCGATTTGGATCATTACCACGATAACATGATCACGTAAAAAGCAAGTGTATTAAATCATTCTGCCGAGGAGGAAATTTCGAAACACACACTCTGTCCCTCTCACTTACTCATTGCCTATAGTCATTTTCAAAAATTTTATAATAAAAGGTTGATAATTGCTAAAATTTGTTGAGTATTTATTCGTTGTTGGCTTCCCTTACCCAGTTTCGGTCTTGAAATCCTCTAGATTTCTTCACCGTTCTCAACAAAGGGAAACACAGCAAATAGTAGGAGAAAGGTAAGTGACGGGACGTTACAGTGGATTAACATCATATATTTTAGATTGATAAAACAATGGGCTGACCACGTTGGAATAAAAACTCAATCACCTAGCCGAAAATTTTAAACAATTTATAAAAATTGCATAGTTAGCACGAGAAAAAGGGTTGCATCTACTCCTTTTTTCTGGAGAACAATTCCAAGAAATTATCATTGAAATACATTTTGAACTATTGGATCTATAACTTAATTCGTGCGGTTTGCTAAGAGACGGCGTAACTTGATTATTATTCTATCATTCCAATATTTCGAACATGCGTTGGAAAGCTACTGTCATTGTGCGTCTTTTTCAGTAAATGTCATTCATTTGTAGCGCAAACAACAATAATGCTGCTCGAACGCCACAAAAAGAAGTCATTTTTGCATCGGATTGTTACGGGTGATGAAAAATGGATCCATTACGATACATGCGACCAGACACGAGGCAATAATTTTCCATCATTACAACGCTCGGCCCCACGATGCTATTCCCATTTAAGAACTATTTGGAAAACAGTGGATGGGAAGTTTTACCCCACCCGCCTTATAGCCCTGACCTTGTCCTTTCTGACTACCATTTGTTTCGGTCGATGCCGAACGCCCTTAATGGAATACGGTTCACATCAGAACAGGGTATCAAAAATTGGCTTGATTCATTCTTAGCCACCAAGCCGGCGCAGTTCTTTTGAAATGGAATTCACAAATTGCAAGAAAAATGGGAAAAAGTCATAGCTTCAGATGGGCAATACTTTGAATAATACTATTGTACATGTTTTTCTTAAATAAACGTTAAAATTTTGAAAAAAACCGCACGAATTAAGTTATAGATCCAATATGTGAGTATGAATTTCCAATATCCACTTTGCAGGTACGTGCAGAAGAATGATTAAAATTAGGAAAAACGGATGTTAAAGTCAGCTCTGCAGGACTACTCACACCATCGATATACCCCTACTGGATAAATCAGAGTATCAACTGTACAAAATTTATGCACATCCACTGTATCACCAAATATCTTCGAATACAACAGGATCTGTATATATAATACAAAAAACTCCATATATCGCCCTGGAAAATGACGAAAGATAATTCTTTCTCATAGAGAAAGAATTCTATAATAATTGTCAAAAAACCTTTTATAACACTATTTGCGAAAACACCCAGCCAAAACCCGAAGTTTCCACTACCACTTCATGTGAATGCTTAATGTTAACTTGTCCATAATAAGATATAAAAAATCAACAAAAAATCCAGAGCCAATAAGTATCAACTCCATAAAAGGAAAATTGAAAAAAAGTTACCTTAGCAATTCAGGACTACTCTGATCAGGTACAGATTGCGTTGCAAGAACAAAGTATATCACTCTAACCCGGACTCAAATTAATAAAAGGACAGAAAAAATATATTTACGGCCCTAAATATACCTTCAATATAAATAAAATTCTTTCAGAGATGGACACAATTCAACAACTACTCAAATTAAAACCTTTTAGTTGGGAAAAATTTCAAATGGGAAATTGGAAAAAGCTCCACACAGACGAAGCACTCTTGAACATTGAAGAACAACTAACAGAATTTGAAAAACAAAATTTTAATAAACAAGTACATAATAAATACTAGACAGGAATATCTAGTGTGATAATAGTCATAATAATTATAATCATTATTCATTTTTGATGAAATTCTCTTCAAAAATATTTGAATAATTCAAAAAGAACTCCAAACGAAGAAGAAGCACCCAAAGAACTATAATAATTGTAAACAAGAAATACCCGAGAAATGCATGCTCAATCAGAAGAAACAAAATTCCCAATCAAAAATATCCGTATTGATCAATGTACCACCTACTGTGTCATTCAGAACGCTGAAAAATCTAAGGAGGGAGGACACTGAAAACTATATGAAAAATTTTTACCAGAATATGAATAAAACAGAGGGGAAGCTACAATGCATCCGCCAGACACGCCGTGAAATAGACTAACAGAAACATAATTGATATACGTATATACGCTGACATGCATACACCCCACATAGGGTATACACATCAATATTAATACCAATATACGTGCTTACATATGTAAGTACACTAACATTGGATAGTATCAAAACACTAACCGCGCGATTAATACAAAATTATGCTTGGATTTGAAAGGTGATAGTACCGTCTAGAATAAAAATATAATAATTTTTTTTTTAAACCATTAGAAAGTTTATTAAATTCTCTTTAGAATGCGTCGTGAATTAAGGGATTTTATTAATTTCCAGTAATGATATTTTTAGAATTGGAGATTAACCATCTACAAATCAACTTTATTTCATGAATTCAAAATAGTGTTAAAAATTCCTGTCTGCACTCTAGCAACATGAGCTGCCGGTGCGATAGTTAGAACTATAATTAATGATTGCACTCATGCCTTTTCTCACGGTAGCAAATAGTACCTGATGTTATTACGCGCCATGTCGCGTAGTGTCCGTCTGTCTGGAGTGATATAAGAACATCCGAAAGGTGTTCTTAGTCTTACGTTATCGGACAATGTGCTGCATCGGCATACTACAATCAGCATGCACTTAAAATATATGTATATACTCGACACCTTGCCCCTTAGGAGGGTATTCTGGTCTAGAGGCACAAATTTTTGACGTTTTTTGAAATTCGTTACGAAAATATATATATTTTTAGTATCCAGTTTTTTACCAGATATTTACTGATGTTTTAATAATACACAAAAAAATTTCAAAAAAAATTCAAAATTCGAAAATTTACATTCTGGTAAAGTGGGGGGTAAAAAAAGGGTGCGTCCTGGTAGACATAATGCCAACTCTTCTAGTCATCTGGAAGCTCTAATTACATTTTGTTAATCGCCGTTACAACATCCTTCGTTTTATCGATTTTATACTCTTAAAGGTCTAAACTTTGAAAATATGCAAAAAATCGATTTTTTCACAATTCTAGACCAGAATACCCCCTTAAGACGAAACTTTAAGGGTTTGTAGAACTATTAATTAGCTCTTATATAAGCCCTATCTTACAAGCTATGAGAAACCCAGAAATTGCTTATGCGTTATATCCTGTGATATGTAACCAAGAATAAAAATTTTCCGTCCATGTCAGTTCTTTTTCGTTTAGCCATTAATTCTACTTTTTCCCACAAGTCCTAAGAATCATTTACTTCTTTTGCGTTTTTTGGGTCTGGATAATTTTTAACTTTAATAATTCTGACAGGATTAAGTTTTGTTTTGTCTGCTGTTATAAGATGCCCTAAATATTCTAACTCTGGGCTAAGATACTCACATTTGCTAGGTTGTGATTTGAGATTTACGTGCCTTGATATTTGAAATAATTTTTTAAGGTTGTCATTGTGTTCTTTTATCGTGTTTTAGTAAACAACGATGTCGTTTGTATTAATGAAACATCCGTTCACTATTAGAGTTTTCAATCCGTTATTGATCATGCGCTGAAATGTTGGGGGTGCGTTTTTCAACTCAAAAGACATTCTGTTATACTCGCAATGCACGTCTGAAGTACTAAAAGCTGTTTTTACGGTATCTTTTAGATGCATCCCGAATTTGTGAAATCCCCTCGCGACGTCAAAAGCAGAAAAGTATTTAGAATTCCCTAAGTGATCTATTATTTCATCGATATTTGATACTAGAAAATTATCAGGTATGGTTCGCTTATTTAATTTTCTATAATCTGCTACAAGACACCATTTTATTTTTCCTAACGCGTCCTTTTTTTTTGGTGCTACCCAAATAGGTGAATTCCATAGTGAAATTAAATCCTTTATTACTTCCGAACGAAGCATATCTTTTATTTGTTTCTTAATTTCTTCTTAGTGCATTTGTGGGCCTTGGTATTTTTTTGTATGAATAGGGTCTTGATTTTCACTCTGAATTTCAAGTTAAGTAGATTTGGTCAACGGGAGGGGGTCATATCCTTATAGAAAAATATCGTTGTATGAAGTAATAATTCCTTAGATTTCTTTTTCCCCGCTTTTACGTGTGATTATTGAGTTTTCAATGAAATTTCTTCGGTTCTTTCTGGGTTATAACCAGTTTTATTGGCATTCAAATAGCACGTTATTGTATTAACTGATTGCTTTCCTTTTATTTCATACCAATTTCCAACTTTTGCTTTATTTTTTATAATTAAAGGTTACCCATTCTTTAGGTGCGTTACGATCGCGAATCCTTCCACGAAGTTGACAAACGTTAATTCCTTGTCGGTTTCGACTGACTTGACGACGGGTAATATTTTTGGTCCTATCCTTATAATTCCTTTTTCGAAATCGCCCGCAAATCCTAGTTCTGATAAAAAATTCATTCCCAGTATTCTTGATCCAGGAAATCCCATATTGTCATCTACAACTTGGAATGTGCATAATTTGTTGTTGATTTTTAAACCGACCGAATATTTTGCTTTTACTGATTCGTTATTGATATTAGTAATCCTTAATAGTTCATGTCTTTTAAAAAATTTTCCTTTCAACATGGACTCTTTTATTATCGACATATTTGCGCTTGTATCTATGATGAATTTTTCGCATTCTAATCTATCGAATTTTAAATGAACGTATGGTGTATCTGATCTGTGTTTGGGTTTTGGAATTGGCCGTCCTTCACTTTCGGAGGGTGTTCCTCCTCTAAATTCTCCTGGTTGCAAAATACTTTTTCTGGGGGTCTGCTTGTTGAGGGAGTAAATTGAAAATTTCGGGCTCCCTGTTTTGGAGAATACCCTTTTTGTTTAGAGTAGCATTGTAACATCCCTACTTTCCCCCTGGTTGCCAGACGCTTCAGTCAGCCAGGGTTCGGTAGGAGTGGGGGAGTACGGAATGAAATAAACGTAGAGACGGTCGTATACAATTTACAAGATAGTTTATTACAATAGAAAAATAAGAGAAATACAACTAAATATAACTACATCTAGATTTAAACGGATGTGTGTGTGAGTGGATATAAAACTAAATGATTCGTTGTGTACCGGCGTCAGTGTAAAGGGGTTTACGTGTGTCGGTGTGCGTGTGTGGGTGAGTGTGTGTGTGCGCGTGAGCGTGTGACTGCTGGAACGCGTGAGAATGTAAGCGGATTGCGTGGAGCAGAGATGGATGTGTGAGGAACAAGTGGGTGCTGGCTTACAGTGTTCGCAGAACGTGGACGTAAACTGCCCCCCACCATGGACCCTATCAGCTCATGGCTTCTTCCTCGCTCCACTGCCATAGGTTGGTTGAATGAGGAAGACACAATGAGCTCGACGCAACTATGGTAGGAGCTGTTTACGTCCACGTTCTGCAAACACTACTGGCCTATTGGTTGCGTGATTCTGGAATGAAAATGTAAAGAAAGGTCATATTCGTTTATGGTTTGCGCTGCGACACATAATTTGTCCGGAACACGGGCTTCCGGGATGCGCTCATAACCGCCCCTGTCCCCTCTCCTTAGAGTACGTATGGTCCGTGCGGTCAAGTCGGTATCTCCATAGGGTAGGGCGATTCCAACGGTATCTGGCTCCGCGCTCTGCCCTCAGGTCCCCGGCCATGGCAGTATCCAGGGGGCCGGGGTTTCGGGTGTGTCGGTCGGTAGGACGGTAGGTCGGTTATGAAAAGGAGGGAGGAGGAGGTGGTGTCGCGTGATTGGTTGAGCCCGGTGTCGGTTTCGGCGTCCGTTCGGTCAGGTTCGACCGCGTTCTAGTCGGTCGATCATGCGTAAAGTGCGGGTAAAGTTCGCATCGAAAACGCGCGGGTCAATTTCGCTTCAAAATGTTCAGGTCAAGTTCGCGTCAACATGTTCGGGCCAAGCGCGGGTCAAGTGCAGGTCAAGTACGCGTCAAAATGTTCGGGTCATGTTCGCGTCAACATGTGCGGGTCAAGTGCTGGTCAAGTTCGGATCAAGTGTGGGTCAAGTTCGCGTTAGAATGTAGGTCCAGTCCGTTGTCTAGGTTGGGTCAAGTCCCCCGGTCCGAGAATGACGTCCTCGCCCAGGGATGTCGGGGCCAGGGTCAGTCAGGGGCACCTGAAACTGGTTCCCTGCCCATATCGAAAGCCGACCATGGGAGCCCCCATTCGTCGGTGTTCGACGCGGCATCCTATGGGGATTAGTCCGGATGGGGTGTGACGTCCTCACCCAGGCTCTCCGATCTTCCCTTTATACCTATCCATGCGTGGTGGGGGGAGGCGGAGAGTAGTGGGGGTCGATGCTGCGCTCGCTGTGTCGGTATGCTGATGGGGGAGAACGTGACTGAGTGTACTGCCGAGTATAGTCCGTCACAGCATTCATCTTCGCGATGACCCGGATTTTCACAGTGATTACAAATGGTTTTTGATTTTTCATTTCCGATTTCTGATTTAAAGTATTTTTTTGGCTGAGTTTTAAATTTTAGATTGTCATCGCTAGGTGATTGATATCTTCTTCTTTCGCATGATCCAATTTCTACTTCCGACTGTTACGTACGGCTATCATTAATTTAAATAAAATGCATAAAAATTAAAAAAACAATTACCCTTAATATATTTTATTCATTAGTATAATGAGTACGCGGAGGTCGTCCAAACAGCCGAATTTAGTTAATATAAATATTAGCTAAATTCGTTTATTACTTATGTGGGGTCGTTGGTCTTCTACTATCGGACTGAGAGTGTATTCTACACGCCTACGCTTATCACTTTTAATTTTGAATGAAAGAAAATGGGAAAAGGTGCTTCAAATAATTTCAAATCAAGTGGCTAAAATTCACATAAATAAAAAGACAATTTATTCTTAAGAAAAGCAAAATAACAGACCGATGTTTTTTTCTAGTAGAGTTTTAGAAAAACGGTATAAATATCAATGAGAACGATACAATGTTTGTATTTTGTACATTACCGCATCCTTATGTTTATTCTAGTTTCTTAATCCTACCGGATGTCCTGGGAGCAAAAGAAAAGAAGGAGAATACGTTCTGGCTGCTAAAGTCCTGGAGATTCGGGCAAAATTCGATTTGAGATTGTCGTGGTTCCAAAAAGGAACCACCCTTGTCCTTACGCGACTCACTCGCGCACACACCCTTTTTCTTTGCTTTAACCTTATAGCATTAAGGTGAGAAAGAAATGGATAGCTTTGAACTAGAAGGGAGGCAGTACTTTTAAATTTCTTGTCTTTCGCCACTCCTGTCTCACAATAAACCTATTTCTGGTTATAAGGAAATAACTCCTCGTCGTTTTGAGATTCGACGAGATGTAGATATCCTTTGCTAGTTAATATTTAACTAGCTAGGTTTTCAACGCCAGGCTGTACACGCACAGTTAACTCTCGCGCCTAACCGAACACAGACGCACTCAAAATATTATTTCAGCGTGAAGCGTAGTGGTAAAAATTTTACTTGTATAATTTTTTAGCGCGACAACCCCGTGAACGGCTTTCGTCAGATGAAAGATTTTAGAAGTATTTACGTCCGCCCAAGTAGAATCCCCAATTTGTGGCCCTGGCTAGGCCTTTTTGCGAATCTAAGTCAACTATCCAGGTGATAGAACGTACTTGTTCCGAACCGTGGACCAGTAAAGTAGAAAAACTACATTCTCTACTGTCCGAGCAGTTCTGGTTAGTACCAGGTTGCTCGAGTAACTGCGAATTTTGATATCTAATTGATTCGTTTTATAGACTTGTATCGATGATGCTTAGGTGGGGCATCTTGATGATTTTGGGATTTTCCTGGGTGGCCTGATTTTTGGAAGGAATTCATGCTTACCGGTAATTTTGCAATTACCGATTGCCTAACTACTTGGTAGCCTAGCTGTTATTACCTGTTGCCAAGTGAAGTTTGTGATGAAATGGATATTTCTGACATAGTTGAAATTTTTGGATCATTTTTCATGACACCAATACATCAAATATCGATATAAAATAATTAAATCGATTTCGTTGATTATTAATTCTGGACTCTGACACCTTAAATATTTTTCATAGTTAGAAAAAATAATGGTTCAGATCCTTTTCAGAAATATCGTCTGCACTGGCTATGGTAACTTGCAGCTATCCAAGTTTGTTTATAGTATTTATAGTTTATAGTGTTTATGGAAAAGCACCGTTGTACTTATGCGTTCAAAAAAAACATAAATAGGAAATTCGGAAGGGGATATAGGGAAAAGTGTATAAAAATTAGGTGGAAACTATTTGGAAACTATGGAAAAACTGAACATCATTGATACTTGTGTTTGAGAGATTTTCCACGTTTTGAGTGTGATTTTAATGTATTCTTTTCTCACAACGTAGCCAGATAGAGCTGAAAAATGACTATGTGCGCTAGCGTACTATTTTTAAATATTTCGATTCTCAAATTTATTTCTTTAAGACTTGCGTTCTCCTTCTTGCTTTTACTTTCCAGTCATACGAATCCTGTGCCAATTTATAAAATTTTCCTACAGTTTACATTTATTTAGAAACAGTATGAATAAAATTTTTGAAGAATTCGCGTTGTTTTGTAGTTCTAAGATGTATATATATATATATATTTGAAACATAATATAGTATAATTTAGAATTTATACAAACCAAAATGTAGGATTATATGAATTCGTACAGATATTCAAGCGTTAGTTTGAATTATTTATAATGATCCTGCTTTTATTCCAATTTTAGTTTTAATTTCGAATTAATTTGGTAAATTATTACTCGGATAAAATTTGTTGGAATGCTGTTAAAAATTTCTGTATTAAACTTTCATCGCATATAATGGAAGTTTGTTTTTCAGTAGCGCATATTAAATTTGAAATACTTCCATCTTAAGAAAGATACAGCTTGAGACGGCCCAGCCTCAAACCGTAAGTGAGTGTGGCGAGAACGAGGCAGTCTGCTTTTCACGGACATTTTTGTTCGTATCTTCAGCGAGCGCCACACTAACCTGTGTTGGCTTCCACTCGACTGCTCACTCAGGTCAAGCAGCTTGCGGGATGGTTCAATGGAAGGGTGGGCGTCCCACACCGTTGTTTCTTTTTTTTTACTATTGTTTACATTATTTATCACAGGATTATTTATTCATTTGCATGAATAGGAATTTTGATTAATAATTGAATAAAATAACTAAACAAATAAATGAACAAACAAATAGATAGATAAATGGATGTTATACAAGATAAATTCCTCATGTTAATGGATGCTGATAATAAATAAAAATAAATGAACATACAAATATTATTACCATAAATAAATACAATTATTATTATATAGTAAATACTGTGAACATTAAATATTATGAGCGAATATTGTTTATCTATGAGCAACACATCCAATCTTTCTTTTTAGATTTTTATTGAGTTTTTAAATCTTTACACAATGTTCACACCTTCCCATTCTGCTGTCCAATGGGAGCCCGCACCTACGCAGATAGCACGCGCCAGCGGGAAGTGAAATGGGGGAAAGGCTTTCTCGTTATCGTCGCGCGGCGTGCTTTCGTTTTTGAGTGCACATCAATTTTTAAACGCTTCCACGGGACGAAATATGCGACTTTTTTAAATCTGAAAAACATCGTCATAATCGCGAAAATATTATCTTTCTTCCGATACCGATTTCCAACATTAAAACCACCGCGAAAAGGGGGAAAAGGCCGTGTATAAAATTCTTAATTTATTGATTTAATTGGACTCGATCGCGGTCGCTAATTGAGGCGCGCGCAGATTTATTAAGGTGGGAAATTATTAAAGAGATGGAAAACTGAGGTAACGTGCTTGGTTGCGGATCCTCAAACTTCAGTCCGGGTGCCGCACCTTTAAGACGTAAGGCCATATCGCTCCTGGCAATCATCTCAAAAAAGATGGATCGAGGCTCGGAACAGGCACTGTGCATTTTAGCATCACAGCGCCTGTCTCTTGAGAAGTCGGTCGTACATGTCTCCTCCGCCCTCCTTTAGTTAGGGATTAAGAGGTTTTTACTCCTTTAAATCATTAAAAAAAAGGGGGATAAAATAAAAATTGGAAAGTTTAGATTTCAATAATAAATTCACTCGAGGGGTTTTCTGACTGAACAAAACACTTGTTGGGCTCACCTCGCACCACCAGTAGGGTGAACTTCCATCTAGGGAGACACCTCGAAAGTAGTGCTCCTGAAATTAAATAAAATTGACAAGATTTTGGAATTGAATCCAAGGTGGTCGAATCCACACGGGGAACTTCCTCCAAAGATTTGATACTAACAGAATAATTCGAAGGGTGACGAATCCCCCCGGGGAACTTTGCCTTGTGAATATTCTTGTTCTTTTTCCTCTCTATCACCTGTCCGTTGAGGGAAGCCTTGCCAAGTGTCGGAAGCTTAGCGCGTTATTCTCAATTATGGGTGGAAGGGCAAATGATGAACTATGCCAAGACTAGGTTGCCTTGTCTCCAGTTTTTCTTGGTTATCTGATGCTGAGGGTTTTTAAATCGCAATAAACTTTTCATAATTGTGACGTAACGATGGGCAGGTCATAAGGATAAATAAAATGACATCGCTTGAGCGAAACCGCTTAGTCAACAAATTTAGTTTCAGTAGTAGGGACAACACCCCAAAATTAGAACGTGTTTTCGTTTTATGGCGCGATTGCGCGAAATTATATTAAAAAGAAATTAATCAAACTTTCTTACGCTTTTTAGATTCTGTATCTCTAATTTTGCAATCACGGACAACTGTCACGAGGACGCGCCCGTTTCGCTTTGTTCTTTTGAAAAACTAAAAATCGTGAATTTTATTCGGCATTCTGACTCTTTAAATTAAGAATTCCGTTTCGTGAAATTTTCACCCTTCGTGTGACCCACACGTAGGCTATAAAGGGACAATTTTGATCCAAAGTAGGGCAAAATTGCTACACAAAAAAATTTTAGAAAACTAAGGAATTTGAAAATCGAGTATTTCAAAATTTAAACTCGAATTTAAAGAGCGAAACTTTTGGCTCAATTAGGAAAAAATTCGTGTTAAAAATAACTAAATATTAATAAAATCAAAATTCTAAGAGTCGAAATGTTTAAAGCTTTTACCCTTAGTTTTAATATACTTCATGCATGTATTTTAATAATGTTAACTTTAATTTTGATATATTTTGATTGAAAAGTTATTTGTTTTAATATGAATGTATACCAATTTTCCATAACATACAAGTGCATTGACTTTGATCTACCATTTGTATTTTTAAGTACATCAAAATTAATAACATCTTAATGATGAAGTTATATAATAATAATTTTATGTTAATAAATATCTGGCGTAGAGTAGCAAGATTGGGAATTTCCTTCCTGAACCAACCATTTTTTTAAAGTCTTCGACCCGAGCAATGATGGGCTGCATCAGCGGTCTTGTTAAGGTGCTCGGGTTACGGGCGCTTCAAGTGGCATACAAATTTAATTAATGATTTATTATTACGAATTTTTGGAAAAATTCCGCCGCTTTGATACGCTCGTAACACCGACGCCATATTGAAAGCTTCGTTTCGAATTTTTGGATTTTGTGGTTGGATTCTAATTTCGTATCCTCCACATAATTCTGGTAAAAGTGCTTTGACCGACTTTTCCGTTTCAATCTCGTGACGTATATATATTTTCTGAGGCAGCGAGACTGGTCTCGATTCTATGCAATGTGGATAGGATTTGTTGTATAGGATCATTGGGATTACTATTTCTAGGAGGAGAGTTTTTTGAGACATGTTTCTTGCAATAAAAAGTATTTCGTTTTCTAAAATTTTACTGATCGACGTTGCCGCTTTGGATTCAGATGAATTTACATACACTCCTTTTTCCCTATAATCCGTCTACGCCATTTTAACTCGCAAATATTCGATTATTTTAAACCTAGACCTCGAAGTGGCCGTGTTACAACAATGAACGTGGTTCAAACTTGAATACCTTTTGTTTTCTCGTTGAATCTTAATCCTAAACTGCTGAGTTTTATTGAAGATTCCTGATTAAATGTCCTGGTTCGATGTCCTCGTTCGATGTCCTGGGCCTCTTTTATCTTTATTAGCAAGTAGTCACGACAAGCCTACTCGATCCAGCCTGCTACGTGTTTCTCTGTTTTGAATTATTTTATTTTTATTTCACTTCGCATTTCAACTTTTGCTTCACTTCACAGTTGAATTTTGGCTTCACAATTCAATTCGACGAAAACGCTCCGTTCACTTGGATATCTTCGAACGATTATCCCATACCACTGCCAATATTTATGTCGTAAGTATAGGATTTTGATTAATCTCCAGTAATAATATTTTTAGAATAGGAAATAAACCATCAACAAATCAACTTTAGTTCATAAATTTAAAGTGATGTTGCAAATGCCCGGCTGCACTCTAGCAGCACGACCTGCCGGTGCGATAGTTAGAACTATAATTTATGATTGCTCTCATGCCTTTCCTCACGGTGGCGAAAAGTGCTGCATCAGCACGCTACAATCAGCACGGGAAAATATTATTATGCGCTTTAAATATATATTCTATATTATATAAATATATAATGTATATTCTCGACGAATGAACCCTATTTGAATGAATTTGAATACATATGTGCTAGTGTAACGGAAACATATATCCTCCCCCACTCTACAGTCGGTTAGGGATGGGCTTGGCCACCGCATCTCTTGCGAAAGGGAGTCAGTCCTTTTCGTAACTTTGACCACGTTAGGTCCATTATATAATAAAGAAGTCCCGCAGTATATTTCAGGCATAATATACAAATATTAGGAGTTGTTATATATTTCCTCTACCCCGTTACAAAATTGACGATCCTGCCAGGATAGGAGTAAACGATCTCGACTCTACGGAGTGATTTATTGATCAAACTACCCTATCTTTGGATAAAAACTTGGACCACGGAAATCACTACGGTGGTTAATCAAGGTCTCCGGACTATTACTGCGGTATAGCCCGTAAAAGGAAAAATTGAATGAGTTATTATAACGGTAAAAACCTAGAGCTTGTCAAACAGGACAGTAGGACTCAGAAAAAGACGTGCCCAGCAGCACTAAGCAGCAGAACAACAATTCTCCAAGCAGCATTAAGCAGCAGAAATTTCCAAGTAAGCAGTGAATTTAGAAAATAAGGTAAACAATTTGTGCAGTTACTCAAATTGAGTAACTTGAGGCGTTGGTATACTTCGCGTGCTCGCAAGCTCTGCCACCGATAATAAAAGTCAACGAAGTACTCTGAATTAACCTTGAGGCATTGTTGTAGCACGATCCCGCAAGTGAAGAGTTTAAAAATAAAAAAATTAGATCAAAATTAAACATTGTTACGCGTTCGCGACACACACACCCGACACTCGCATTTAAGATCAAACCTGGCGTTCTACGCTTATAGGGAAAATTTAAGTACACAATACCACTCACAAACAGACAGTTCTACGGATTCTGACAGCTCATGTACTAACATGCCGCTCGAGATCCCGGTAGAAGAATCATAAAAAATGAGTCAGGATACTTTGTCCCTTATCCTGAGTAAGTTACAGCTAATTGAGGATAAGCAAAGCAGGATTGAAACTGGCATGTCAACTCTAAATGCAGAAAATCTGAAGCGAGCGGACGAAATTAGAAATCTCGCTCAGATCAAGAATGCATTGGTCACGGAGGATGAGTCCAATGAACTCTTGCATCATCACGAGTCGTCAGACGAGGAAACGACACCGCCACTGCCGCCCAAAACCATCCTAACAGCGGGTGGTCGGGCTAGACCAAGAGGGAACGGTATGCAACCACTGAATTCCTTCGACTCGACAACACCCAGCGCATCCGGCGCACACGCAAGTCCATCTCTAACACCTGCACATGACTTTCCGAGAAATACTCCACAAGCGGTGTCTCCGAGGGAAAACGAACCGCTTTCCCACGCTACAGAACTTATACGCACTGTAGAGGTTCTCAACGGCCAAGATGACGTTGGGGTACATGACTTCATCAATATTGTGGAGCGTGCTAAGATCTGATGCTATCAACCTAATTTACTATTAGACTATATCTTAACAGAAAAGATAGTGGGAAATGCTAAAAGAGCAATCCGACACTGTCCTATTAGTAGTTACGATGACCTCTATAACGCATTAAAGACGAATTTAGGCAGTACAACGACGCTGGAAACGTGTCGAAGCAAACTTGAGTCAATCCGGCAAAATCAAGACTCAGTTCAATTCTACAATCAAAAATTCAGGAGCGCGTATAATGAATTGATTTATACAATTCAATCAGAATATTCATCTGGAATAGAGAGGAAATTAGCTCTTCAGATGGAGGAAAAATTGGCTACAAAAAGGTACGTAATGAATTTGCGAGATGAGATAAGTCATCAAGTGCGGCCCTTAAAACCTAGAACACTGAACCAAGCTCTACAGGAGGCACTGGAAGCAGAGGTATGGTGTAAGGAACGTCTACGTATGAAGGTCTCTACGATCCACCGGCCATCACCAAGTAGTCTGACTGCCCACGGGCAACAGACCTGCGACTGTGACCCGAATTCCACAGTCACAAATGCGGAACCAACCCTATGATTCTGCGAACCACGGTCTACCTTTACAACTGAGGACGCAAATGACTTGCAACTTCTGCAAGAAAATGGGTCATTTGGAAAAACAATGCTATCTAAAATCGAAACAACAGGGTTTTCGAAACGTTACAGTCTAGAAAAGACCACCGGAGGTCAGAAATATACAGGAGTTGGAGGTCATACAGGGCCCACTAGAATCCTACGAATTAACACCGGGAGAGCAGGAGGAAATAGACTACTACGAGGAGTCTGCAGAGTTTAAGCAATCAGCCGACGATTGCGCTTCATACACGGAAAACACTCTGATGGACGTACCTACAGACTTTTAGTAGAAAGCGAACGCTTTATTTCACCATTTAATTCACCTATTTGGGTCGTTCCAAAAAAGGAAGATGCGTCTGGAAAGAAGAAATGGCGCATAGTAATCGACTTCAGAAAGATAAACGAAGACACAGAACAAGACGCCTACCCTTTTCCTTTTATCGACGAGATTTTGGATCAATTATGGAAAGCAAAATTCTTTGTTGCTTTTGACCTGAGTTCAGGATTTCACCACATTCCGTTAAGCGAAGAATCAAAAAAATATACTGCGTTCTCAACACCAGAAGGACTTTTTGAATTTAACCGAATGCCCTTCGGGCTTAAAAACGCCCCTGCAACCTTTCAGAGATTGATGGACAATGCTTTGAGAGGATTGATAAGGAAACAATGTTTCGTTTACCTGGATGACATTGTGGTATTTTGCTCCACCTTACAAGAACACAACAAGAACATGATTGATGTTTTTGACAGATTACAGAAAACGGGACTCAAACTCCAATCATCCAAGTGTGAGTATTTGCGACCGGAACTTGAATATCTGGGACATTTAGTAACCAAGGATGGCGTGAAACCCGACCCTGCAAAGATAGAGGCAGTGAGAGCTTTCAAAACACCGCAGAACGTCACTGAAATCCAAAGCTTCCTAGTACTCGCAGGATACTATAGGAAGTTTATAAAAAATTTTGCTCACCTCGGTAAACCACTTACGAACTTGACACAAAAGGAAACCCCTTTCAATTGGACGATGGATTGTCAAAAGTCTTTTGATACAATAAAGGAATTACTATGTACATCACCAGTATTGAGATTCCCAGATTACAAGGAAAAGTTTACGTTGACAACGGACGCATCCAACGTTGGATTAGGAGCAGTTTTATCACAAAATGGACACCCCTGTTGTTATATATCCAGGACACTAAATAAAGCTGAAATCAATTATAATACAACGGAGAAGGAGCTGTTAGCAATAGTTTGGGCATGCAAAAGACTGAGACAATACCTTGTGGGCAGAACGTTCACCATTCAAACTGACCACCAAGCATTGATATGGTTACATAAAATAAAAGATCCCTCTACACGCCTGTTACGATGGAAGCTTCACCTAGAACAGTACCAATACGTTGTTGAACACGTGAAGGGGAAGGAAAGCATAGCTGCAGATAGTTTGTCGAGATTATTTCAAGTCATAGATGAGGAAAATAGTATAAGAGAAACGCCCGAATCTCCGGAAGGAAATACAGGAAATAGCAAAACCTGTAGCGAGGAGTCTGAAGAAGAATCATCAATCAGCTCACAATTACCTGCAAGCTCGTAACTTCCAGGCATAACCGATGCGTCTAGCAGCTATATAGAACGGAGCATGGATGCAGACCAGCTTATCTCAGATGAGGAAGGACTAACTGACGAAAGAGAAAACTTAATTAGGGAATATAAAAAATAGATTGCCAACAGAATGCCTAGTAGAGTAAGTAATAAACCTAATGCAGGAGGAAAACTTTGGCGCACAATATCAAAGGAACGGAAAGGCAGCCAGGAAACATCTCGATATACATTACCTCAATTTAATGAGACTCAGTGATTAGCAATATTAGACAGAATAAACCAAGAGGCCATGACCGCCAAACTAACCATTACACGTTACCACTTCGTTGACCCAACGATTATGCCTTTAGAAAAGCTGAAAATACAAGATTACCTTAACTTCCTGAGCAATAAAAACAAAGAATAACAGTTTCACACGTGCTACACTCCACGTACAGAGCTCACACGACAGGAAAAGGAAGAAAGCGTAAGGGAATCACATGGGTCTATTACGGCACAACATTTTGGGGAAAACAAAACTATTGAACGAGCAAGAACACTAGGAGAATGGAAAAATATGGAGCAAGAAATCATCCACTACATCAAACGATGTCCGGTTTGCCAATTGCAAAAGACAGTTAGAATTAAAAGACAATGTGAAGCAATCATTCCAGATACGCCGGTCAATCCTAACGACAAAATAGCAATGGACATTTTCGGACCCTTGCCCGTGACACTTTCAGGAAACGAATATATCCTCAGCATTCAAGATATGCTCACAAAGTACATAACCCTGATACCTCTGAAAAACATATCATCCGAAAACATTATAGAAGGCTTATTTGACTATTACATATACCTATTCGGAGCACCCAGGAATATCCTAACAGATCAGGCACAAAACTTTGTATCTGATCTGGTACAGAACTTTGAAAACATGTTTAGGATTAAGCACATAAAGACAAGAGCGTATCACCCACAGAGCAATGGAGCCCATGAAAAAGCCCATTCAACAATTAAGAATTTATTAAAAACCAGTATCGAGGATCATAGAACCGAATGGGATCAAAATTTGAAAATAATTTGTATGGCGTACAACACTATGAAAAACGAAGGTACCGGATACTTGCCTTTCCAACTAACCTTTGGCAGAGAGGTAAACTTACCCTCAATGCTAAGCACCACACCGAAGTTCAAATATGAGGAATTACTTAACCTTTGGAAACGAAGGAACGAACACTACTTACAGATGGCAATAGAGAAAATAGAGATACAGAAAATAAAATACAAAAAGCTCCAAGATTCAAAAATTTCTATACCACAAGGTGTCTACGAACTGGGGGATTTAGTCAAGTTCATCAATAACCACCCATTACTTTTGGTACTCTAAGTGAAAATGATATGAATTACTTTAATAAAGACCTAGATAAACTATTCAAAGATAATACCATTCTATCAACTGACATTTCTAACCAGACCAAGGTAATAAAATTACTATTAAATTCTGCTTCTACTGATCTCAACACGCTTGAACTACACAGTAAGGAAAACGTTAATCGTCTTAATCAACTGGCTAACGGAACCAACAAAAATACACAAAATTTAGCCATTGCCAACCAAATAACGGTTTGCATGATGATAGTCGATAGTCCTGATAAATGCAATAAATGACGTGAAAAATGGAATAGTTCATCCCCAACTTCTAACACCAGACATCCTTATACTTGAGATGAAAGAATTTCAAGAAAAGCTGAACGTCAAATATACCATTCCTTTGAAAGAATCTAACTTCCAGCATATCATCGACATCTCAATAGTGAACGTAGCCATCGCAAGGAATCGATTTGTGTACTCTATTCACATTCCTATCCCGGAAACCGAGACCTATGAATTCAAGCACTTAATACCTATCCCCAAACAAATCAGATCGGTTTTCCTTGCCATAATCCCAGACTACGAATACTTGTTCATGGGACAGGGACACACTACATACGTACCTACCGACAAAACGGCTCTAGACACATGTAAAACTTATGGAAAAACAAGAATGTGTAAACGACTCCAACCTACGTATCTGATGTCAGAAACCCATAGCTGCGAGAATAGTATATTAAGAACACATGTAAAAACAATTGGGGACGAGTGCAAATACTCCCCATTTAAAATTATAAACATCGCTTTTATCCCGCTTACTAGTAGATACATCCTGATTCCCCACGAATCTATAGGAGTAGACGCGTTGTGTGAATCACGTCAGCAAAAAATTAGAATTCAAGGTCCAACGAAGATCACTAGCAACGACAAATGTTTTTTGAATGGATTGAAAATAGTATTAAAATTAAGCACTACAGAATCTTTAGTGGGAGAAATAAAATATAAGAAAAACTTGTCCCTACCATATACTGATAAGCAATTAGATTCTATTAAAGAAAAACGGATACCGTTAACGCAGGAAATCAAGCCTTTAAATTTAAATAATTTAAAACAATCAATCGATGACATCGAGAATGCCGTTGACAAGGTCAGTAGAGACAGGCGAACGAGAAGATGGACTGAACAGGCTACTACCTGGTTACAGTACTTAGGCTACGGTGCAATCGGAACAATCTTAATTTTTGCGGGTTACAAATGTGGTATCGTCGAACTACTTCGTAAATGTGTCCCTCGGAAAATTGGTATATTTTGCGTAAAAACAACAGTAACCGCAGCTCCAACTGTGCATTATACTCCTGCGTCTACAACACCTACGGAAATAAGTAATATGGATTGTACTATTAAGACTGCGAATGTTAAAATAAGACCCAACAAAAGGTTTTAGAGACTAAACCCACTATAAAGGGGGGATTGTAACGGAAACATATATCCTCACCCACTCTACAGTCGGTTCGGGAAGGGGCTTGGCCACCGCATCTCTTGTGAAAGGGAGTCAGTCCTTTTAGTACCTTTGACCACGTTAGGTCCATTATATAATAAAGAAGTCCTGCAGTATATTTCAGGCATAATATACAAATATTAGGAATTGTTATATATTTTCTCTACCCCGTTACACTAGCTCATGATGTGAGAATGACAAAAATTAAATTTTGATTTTTACAGAATTTTGTACCTCAAATTTAGCTTTTGGCTGGAGCTGTGGAAACTATCTAAAAATTATTTCATTCAAACGAAAATATTCTCTAAAATAGTGCTTTTAATTTAAGAATTAAGACATTGAAAAATCTTAACAGGTTCCGAAAATATTAATTTTTTCGTGAGAACGTACAGAGTTCAAGCAAGGTCCGTCGATCGCTTCGTTTTGCTGTCTCGACCGATGTTTCGTCTGCTGAAGCAGGTACATAGTGGCCACTGACTAACGTGTGGTTCTTCGGGGCAACACTTGTTTTTACTAAACATTTTATTTTAACTCTGTTAACTAAATTAACTGGGATTCATTATTTCATTGTTACGTACGGATGGTAGGTGTGGGAAATAAATAAATAATTAATATTATAAATAATATATTAACATTTATTTCAAAGATGACAAGGTGTACGCGGAGGTCGTCCAACTTTTTTATTTTTAAGCGGGATCGCTTCCCGGTTTTTTTCCCTAATCCTGACCTGCTACCGAATGAAAATTTTGAAACAGTGCTGAAATTTATTTTGGTGAATTTCGATCGGAAGGTTTTACTATAATTTATTATAAACAAAACAGTTTCTAAAATCGTACGATACAGCTTACCAGTCCGAAGTTATTAATTCTACCAGTCGGTAGGGTAAGGGCTGGAGAAGAAGGCTGCCTTCGACGTCACCCTTAATTTTCCTGACCCACTGGGCTTCAAAAAAAACTTTGTTGGGCGTGACTAAAACTAGTCACTCTTGTTTGTCCTTTTCACCAATTGCACGCGGTCGCAACAAGCACACACGCACGAACTTTCGACACTCTGGCCTTGTTAATTTTATAAAAATTAAAAGGCGGATGGCTTTGAACCAGAAAGAAAACAGTGCTTTTAAATCGTTTTTTTTCCCCATTTTTAATTGTTTATAATCTTAATACGGCTCCTCGAAAAATATCTTCTCGTCGTTTTGAGGTTCGACGACAGGATTATTTTTCGGAATTTTTGTTTTTCAGCGCCAGGCTGTGCGCGCACAATCAACTCTTGCGGCTGACCAACCACAGACGCACTCAAAATCTTATTTTGGCGTGAAGCGTAGTGGTAAAAATACGGTATATATTTTTTAACGCGACAACCCCGTGAACGGCTTTCGTCGGAGGAAAGATTTTGAAATTATTTACGTCCGCCCAAGGGTGTGTACTTTAACCAACTTTGTCGATTCCTGACAACACGTTTGTTCCGAACCGCGGACGGGCAAGCAAAGATCCGTGTTTTGCTCTCTAGAGTTCTTACCCGGAGTAAGAAGCTCGTCAGAATGCGATTTTGATTTCGAATTAATTTACCTCGTCGACTCGCATCGATGTTATTCAGGTGGGGAATAATGATGACTTAGAATTATTTCTAAGTGGCGTGATTTCCATGGGAACTGGCTAACGATATTTCGTTGTCAAAGTTTTTTAAATTAATTTTGATTTACACGAAGGTATTTAGTGGATTCCAGGTAGGGATATTGATTTAAAAGATGTTATTTTGCATATAACATCGATGCCAGCGATCAAGAACTTAGTAAGTAGTTTCTAACGTGCCTAGGAATCGCCAGAGTAGGTGCATACGGACGTAAGGTTATCATGGCGTCGCCGCAAGGGTTTACGCGCGTTTGAAACTATCAAGTTCACGTGTGTGCCCGTAGAATCGTTTCGATTCTTTCCCCTTTCCCTTCTACACCTTTCTTCTCTACCCTTATCCTACCTACCTGTGTGCATCGTTCTTTCATTCTCTTATTTCACAATTAAGAATGAAAAAACGATGCACACAGGTAGGTAGGATAAGGATAGAGAAGAAAGGAGAAGAAGGGAAAGGGGAAAGAATCGAAACGATTCTACGAGCACACACGTGAACTTAATGGTTTTGAACGCGCGTAAACCCTTGCGGCGACGCCATGATAACCTTACGACCGTACGCACATACTCCGGCGATTCCTAGGTACGTTAGAAACTACTTAATAAGTTCTTGATCGCTGGCATCCATGTTATATGCAAAATAACATCTTTTAAATCAATGTCCCTACCTGGAATCCACTAAATACCTTCCTGTAAATCAAAATTAATTTAAAAAACTTGGACAACGAAATATCGTTAGCCAGTGAGTGACATATTGCCATAAAACCTGAACCAACATTTTCCTGAAAATATGAGAAATTGTTAAGGTATCAGGCCCTAAATTAAAATTATAAACATATAAAATTCCGGAGTTAGAAAAATCCAGGAATCATTATAAATTGATGAAATGGCCAAGTCAACAAAAAATTCTCACTTGGCAACAGACGAAAGAAATTTCGAAGCTACCAACTATTTGGCGAGTCCAGTGTCAGCACAAATTCCTGTCCCATGGAAATCACGCTACTTAGAAATAATTCTAAGTCATCATTATTCCCCACTTGAATAACGTCGATGCGAGTCGACGAGGTAAATTAATTCGAAATCAAAATCGCAGTCTGACGAGCTTCTTACTCCGGGTAAGAACAAACGTGTTGTCAGGAATCGACAAAGTTGGTTAAAGTACACACCCTTGGGCGGACGTAAATAATTTCAAAATCTTTCCTAAGACGAAAGCCGTTCACGGGGTTGTCGCGCTAAAAAATATATATCGTATTTTTGCCACTACGCTTCGCGTCAAAATAAGATTTTGAGTGCGTCTGTGGTCGGTCAGCCGCAAGAGTGGATTGTGCGCTCACAGCCTGGCGCTGAAAAACAAAAATTCCGAAAAATAATCCTGTCGTCGAACCTCAAAACGACGAGAAGATATTTTTCGAGGAGCCGTATTAAGATTATAAACAATTAAAAATGGGGAAAAAAAACGATTTAAAAGCACTGTTTTCTTTCTGGTTCAAAGCCATCCGCCTTTTAATTTTTATAAAATTAACAAGGCCAGAGTGTCGAAAGTTCGTGCGTGTGTGCTTGTTGCGACCGCGTGCAATTGGTGAAAAGGACAAACAAGAGTGACTAGTTTTAGTCACGCCCAACAAAGTTTTTTTTGAAGCCCAGTGGGTCAGGAAAATTAAGGGTGACGTCGAAGGCAGCCTTCTTCTCCAGCCCTTACCCTACCGACTGGTAGAATTAATAACTTCGGACTGGTAAGCTGTATCGTACGATTTTAGAAACTGTTTTGTTTATAATAAATTATAGTAAAACCTTCCGATCGAAATTCACCAAAATAAATTTCAGCACTGTTTCAAAATTTTCATTCGGTAGCAGGTCAGGATTAGGGAAAAAAACCGGGAAGCGATCCCGCTTAAAAATAAAAAAGGGACACGAAAGTGTCCTACAGTTTGGACGACCTCCGCGTACAACTTGTCATCTTTGAAATAAATGTGAGTATATTATTTATAATATTAATTATTTATTTATTTCCCACACCTACCATCCGTACGTAACAAACTGTTGGTGGCAGCGGAGGGATTTTCCCTACGTGTAAAAAATTCCCCTTAGCTTCGCTATCAAGTGACTTTTTGGTTTCTGTCTTTTTTTTTTTTTTTTATTATTATTCTTAAAGTGACTTCAATTCTTTTGATAAAGTAACTACCTGTCACTTTTTCTAAATTCAGACTGAGTAACTACCGAGTTACTACTGGGACAGTTTGGCCCAAAATTATTGCCACGCGGCATTTCAAATTTGTCTAAATTTTCCCATATCATCACCTTCTAACTAGAACAAAATAAAGTTGCAGTGTCGATCAAGATTATGACCTTGAGGCTAACTTGAGCGACAAAATCACCAGCTTTATTTTATTCGTTACCTTCTCAACATTTTCCAATCATATTCATTATTATTTCTAATTCATATTTCATCTTTAAATAAAATAAAAGCAATTGAGTCACTGAAGGGTTTGACCTTGAGGCTAACTTCAGTGACTGAATCTTCAGCTTTATTTTATTCACAAAATTCATTCTTTTTCCGAATTAACCCGGATATTGTGCTTGAGTCAGGCTGGATTAATTTGAGTAAATTTAATTGCACATAGCTGAGACCTATATGATCCCGGTTATGAGGCAATTATATTTTAAAATCTAAATCCGTTGTTGTTACCACTCAGAATAACATAACAGTGGAACATTTTTCTCTCTCCAGAAAACCTTATCACATGAGCTATAGTAAACCGACTTAACGCATAGGAACAATCATCCCAAAATATAAATCCTATAAACATTCCCAAATTGAGCAAAACTGGTGAACCGCCGCGATCGCTCCGCAGGGAGTATCAGTTTTGAAAATTTCAGTTCTGTTCCTGCGATAATCCGCCGAAGGAACTGCAACCTCTCAATTTGAAAATTCCTTACAAGTTTTTTGTGCAAAAGTGGCGAACTGCCGCGATAGCTCCGCAGGGGGTACCAGTTTGGACAGTTTTAATTCTGTTCTCGCGATAATCCGCCGAAGGAATTGAAAACTCGCAAAACACTTTTTATCATAACACTTTTATCTTCCTTTCTCATGCGTTCAGAACCGACGGAACTAAATTAAGCACTATACTTGACTTTGTCCAAATTTTCATTCGCAAAGAGAGAGGGAAAAACTTCACCTAATTATTTCTACTAACCCTATGTCACATTTACCGGTTACTATTGATATCTCTCGTCGAAGACGCCCTCGAGGGGGAAGAGGCTTGCGTCAAAGAAAGCGATTCGCAGAATTCCGAGGACAAGTAACACGGCTAATCGAATCCGGAGACACAGACCGGATTCGAGAAGTTAAAAATTACGAGGAGTTCTCGGACCTTTTCGAATCACTTTTCGAACGAGCAGAAAGTATAATTGCAAAAAGAACGCTTGAAAGGGCTACCCCACTACCTGTTCTAGCCACATCTCTGACGTTCAGAGAAGCATACGGACAAAAATTCCCCTCTAGAAAACTAGGCAAGAAAGCTTGATACCCCAAATACTAGAAAAATCTGATCCGAGGATAAAAGTGCCTACAATAGAACTAAGCTCAGAATCCGAGTCATCCATAATCAACTTATATTCTGACTCGGAGACGGAGGTTCCAAGTAACGCGGAAACAATAAGTCCGCAGAACATAGAGAAGAACAGGATCGTTGGTGGCTACGAACTTCAGTCCGGACTTAAAGAACAAAAAAATTAAAAACATAAAGCCTTACACTGGCCAAAATTGCAGTTGTGTTTTCAAATTTCGATTGCAAGGGTTTACTTCCCTATCCAGGCATAATAGGCTTGTAATCGTAGAAACGTGGAGCATTCCTGCACAATTAGAACAGACATTCAGGTATCCATAATCGCTTCACAACCTGCATACGCAACAGCGTAACCGAGGTCATAAATAAACAACCTGTGCAGGGCTGCTAGCGTTCTCTGCTATAGCCCTTATTCCTGTTTTACAATTTAAGGCGTAGATTATAAGCTATTGTATCATATATATATACATGAATGTAGGTGTAAGTATAACAATATTCCGGTGTGGTCTTAATCTAGCTTAACTAGGCAAATTATATAAAGTAAGGTCCGCAATTACGGCATGTTCACATACTTAACCTAGGATGCCATATCATTAACACTAGAGTACAATATATTCCGAGGTGGTCTTACGTATACAATAAATCCATAGTTTTTCGCGCCGCTACAATATCCCTACGAACGCGGATCGAAACACATTCCAACATGGGGATTACCATGGTAAGAATGACATAGGAACGGAACCCGAACAAGACACTCAAGTAACCTTGAATCAAAGCGTCTCAGATTCACTAACCGGAGACCCAGCAAATATTCCGACTCCCGCGTCCTACCTCAATTTAAATACAAGCGCGGGAATGGCGTCGGTGCTAGAGTGCATGACTCTTCAGCAGAGTACATATCACTTCCCCCAATTTGACGGTAAAGATCCACCTCTAAAAGAATTCCTACAAGATATCTCCAACGGAGCGGTATTCGTGACAGACGCCACAGAACCCGGCTTCATCAAGGCCGTGTTGGCCAAACTAAAGGGCATTGCTCGTGAAAGCGTTCGCGATAAACAATTCTCTAGGGTAAAAGACCTAATTGCGCACCTGAAGAAAAGATTCGCGCCGACGAAAAAGTACCAATGGTACTTCGAGTCTATCGTCAACCTCCGGATGAAACAATCGGAAACCGTGAGCGATTACAACGATCGCGTACAGGGCCTTTTGAGTGGCGCTAGACATGCGATAGAAGAAAAGTATACGGGCACGTACGGACACACCAAACAAAGCACTATTATGATGAAGCCAGTATTCGACTGTGCTTTAGACGCTTTCATTAGGGGCCTCCCTGATGATATATCTATTTTTGTTGATACTCGAAATCCAAACGATCTCAGCGAGGCGTTCGAGCACGCCCTGCACGCTGAAGAAAGGCAACATACTCTGAGAAAGCTAGAAACGCCGCGTCCTCCTATCATATCTCACGGCCCACAGAACTCGCGTCTGAGCGTCCACGCTCACCAAGTCCCTTCTCAAAACAAATGGACCACTCGGAGAAGCAGGTCAAGTTCGAGAAGCCGAGTTCGAAAGAAAAGACCGCAACCATGATAACGCCAAGTCGTAGACCCAGCATGGCACCGGATTCAACGTACCCACCAATGTATAACCAATACCCCCCACCGTATCCTCTCTATCAAGCCAATTATCAATCTCAATACCCGTACACCTTTCCTCATTATCCACCCAATTATCCCTATTCGCCTAACTACCCTTACCCCTCTCATCCCGCAATGATGCAGTATCCACCCGTTGAAAAGACTCCAAGGGTACCTGGCAATGCATCATGGCAAGGTCAAGGTAAAACGGCAGGAAGCATGACCCCACCTAGATCGACCTCTCCAGGACCCTCAGGAGCTTTAAACTTCCAAGCGACTCGTCGCTCGGACGCTGTGACGAGTCACTCAACCCAACAGGAGCGTCCCAAGTCGGTTCACTTTCAGGAGAAATCCGTAGGGTCCTTCGAACCGGACGCGGCCAAGAGGACTCACCAGTAGTTAAGTTGACTGCACCTGAATTCCGAGGCCCTACAGCCACCTTCCTGGTCGACCCAGGTTCCGACGTGAATCTCGTAAAGCTTCACGCTCTGCGTCAGGAAGTGCTCATAGAGCCCCTCAATTCCATTCTTATCACGGGCATAACCAATGACCCCGTGAGAACAATCGGTACCGTGAAAATTACTATTTTTAAGAGTCCCGTGGAATTCCATGTTGTAAATAACGAACTTCCCATTTCACCTGACGGGATCTTAGGGCGACCGTACCACCTCAAGAAATCATTCCCATTGATTTCTGCAAGTTCCCTGGTGAAGAAATCTCGGATTCAGAAACGAAAGACTTGCAGGAAAATCCTCAGGAAGAGCTGGGCGGAAAGTACTCAGATCGCGTCCGAAAAGTGATACAAAGTTTGCCCAACATTTCGGTCATTTTCGACCAGCTCGGGAATGCCCAATATTTCTCGGTGTTCGACCTCGCAAGTGGTTTCCACCAAGTCGAAACAAACCCTGAAGATCGGGCGAAAACAGCATTTTCATCACCCCGAGGACACTTTGGATACCTTCGCATGCCAATGGGGATCAAGAACGCGCCCGCTACCTTCCAGCGTCTTATGGATACGGTATTGAAAGGAATGCATAGTACAGAAGTATTCGTCTATCTAGACGACATTGTAGTTTATGCAGAAAGTCTTGTGACGAACACGACAATAAGGCCAGAAGACTTTTTGATCGCCTGCGGGATGCTAATCTAAAGTTGCAACCGGATAAGTGCAACTTCTTGAGGACAGAAGTAGCTTACTTGGGGCACATTATCGGGCGTGATGGGGCTAATCCGGCAAAAATTAATGCAATTATGAAATTTCCTCGACCCACCACCGTCCGAGCGAACCGACAATTTCTCGGGCTCTCCGGGTACTACCGAATATTTATGAAAGATTACGCAAAAATAGCAAAGCCACTCTCTGATCTACTCAAGAAGGACATGAAATGGGAATGGGGATGCAGCCAGAGAAGGAGCTTCAGGAAGCTCCGCAGGTACCTCTGCAGGACGCCTATTCTCCTGTATCCAGATTTTCAGAAGACCTTCAAACTCACCACCGATGCTTCTGACCATGCGGTCGGAGCAATATTGACGCAAGAAAAAGATGGAGTGGATATGCCCGTAGCGTACTTTTCCAAAACAATGAACGCCTGCGAGCAACAATACGCCAAGGCTGAGAAAGAGTGCCTTGCCGTGTTATATGCCGTGATGAATTTCCGACCGTATCTGTACGGCCAAGAATTTATATTAGCTTGCGACTACGAGCCAATCCACTGGATAACTTACGTTGAGAACCCCGGAGCACGACTTCTACATTGGAGGTTGCGACCTCAGGACTACCAATACAAATTCGAATACAAACAGGGAAATTTAAATCGAGGAGTTGAGGCTCTCTCCGGAAATCTAGCCAGAGGCACGGAATCGACATGCTCAACAGAATCCTCTGAGGACTCCGATAATTCTGAGGTAATGAGTCGATCAAACTCGCCGTCCCAGAGGAAAAGAAACTCCGAAATAACAAGAACAAGCGGGGATAGCCCAACTGGAACTCGCAAGCAAGTGCTGGTCATACGCAACAAGGTTGAGGTGGAGAGATCGAAACCTGTAACTAGGTCGGTCACTCAACAGGCCAGACCTGGATTTCTGCAAGTAGCACCAAGTACTTCCGGTCGTGTCCCGCGCCCTACGAAAACTGCTAAGGCGAAAAAGGAAATCGCCGTTGTTTCAAAGCCATCAATAGCGAAAGGTAAACCTTCAATTACGAGGTCAACCGCGTTTAAACCCGCCAAATCTAAAACCATCGTGGCTACTACGCAAAAGGAAGTCGAACCCACAGCATTGAAGGCACGAAGGGCGGATCCCCGCCGAAGAGTGCACCTCCACGTATCCGTGCTCCAAGTCCTTGGTTCCCTCCTATCCAGGCACCCTACGTTGACGTCTTCGTTGATGGCGCTTGCAGCAACAACGGGAAAGGCGAACCCAGAGCCGGTATTGGAGTCTGGTTTGGTCCTAACAACCCGCTGAATGTAACGATGATAACGAAGTCAACATGGAAGCTCTCAAGAAGGATTTACAAAAATCATTCTCTCAATTCGAGAAATCCATCGAAAAGAAGGGAATGAATATATCCGGTATCAATCCTGATTCACTCTACTGGGACCATGAGGGCATGGATACAGAGGATTTACCGGTATGTACCCATGTCTCGGAGGGCGAGGAAGATGAACAACTGGAAGAGCTACGGTAAGATTCAAGGATCTACCGGAAGATACTGATTCCCCAATCATTGGGAGACCACCTCCTAGGAGATCATTGTTCCCAACCCCGGCTCCCTCAGTCACCCCAGAAGCGAGGTCAACACCCTTCCCAACCATTGAGGAAAGGGAAAGTGAGGACGAAAGTCCCTCCAGACGAGGCCTGGAGTTTAAGCCACGACGATTACAGCGTTCGGAGACGTCCGAAACAGCCACGGCTGGCCCTACTTTGACCCCTACTTCAACCATCGATGTAACCATCCCTTAAGTCGATCCACCAACACCCTCATCATCGGAAGAAGAGCCGGAGGAACGAAAGCCCGTTTTTAATTGTACAAGTGTGCCCAATATCAGGTACGAGTGGACTGAACCACTGACTTATCGACGAGACAATTACGCACATTTTCTTTCTGAGGACTCCGAGCCAACAAACGCTATTTCGAAGCTGCTTGTGGCTACCGAGCGCTTTGACCTCCAAGAAACTTGGGAAAGCCGACCTAAACTAGGGCAAGTCCTAGTCACTCCGCACGGTCAGTACAAGACTTATTCGATCATAGTGAAGAAACGACACTTTGACGAAATTGACTGGAAGGATGTGACACAGGGACTGAAGAATCTTCAACTGGCCCTTAAACGGGACAAGCAAACAACAGTTCGAATGGCAAATTCAGGAGATCTCCTGGGCCCTTTACCTCAGAATAAAATGACGGACATTTTATCCAAAGTATTCCGGGGTGGTGACATAACTGTCACCCTTTGCCATGGAAAAATTCAAGTCCCAACTCCCGAATTGAGGCCCAAGATAATTGAAGAATACCACAGCAGCCTCATAGGAGGCCACAAGGGCATAACTAAAACCTATAGAAGAATCAGGAAACGATATACTTGGCCCGGATTGCGAGATCAGATCACGGAGTTTATCCGAGGCTGCAAAAGTTGTTTCGAACAAAAACTCGTGCGTACTCGAACCCGAGAGCCCATGCTCACTACCGACACTCCGGCCGAGCCATTTGACAAAGTGTCCCTTGACACCGTTGGTAAACTTCCCACAACTCCTCACGGGAATCGCCACATTCTCACGATGCAGGACAACTTCAGCAAGTACTGCATCGCGGTTCCCATACCGAACCTCAAGACAACCACCATCGCGCACACCTTCGCGACAAACCTCTTTTCGCAGTATGGCGCTTCAAGAGCCATACTTACAGACAGAGGGGGAAGTTTTGTGAGCAAACTTATGAGGAAGTTGGAAGGGCTGTTCAACGTCAAACAGCTGACGACTTCAGGCTATCGACCTCAGACCAACGGATCGCTGGAAAGAAGTCATATTGTACTAACCGATTATATTAAACATTATGCGAGCGACTACGACGACTGGGATCGTCTACTACCATTCGCAATGTTCGCTTATAATACCTCGGATCACGAGGCGACCAATTTTATACCCTATGAGCTTGTGTTTGGGCGAATAGCCAGGACCCCCAGTTCCTTTCCCCAGGGCGAGAAACTGGAAACCTACGGCTCCTACTTGCGTGACCTGATAGTCCGACTATCGGAAATACAGAAAATCGCGGCGCGGAATTTGGTAAATGCCAAACAACGCTCAAAAGAATTCTACGATCGAAAATCTCGACCCTTGAAGGGTAAGATAGGCGACCAAGTCTACGCGATAAAGGAAGTTAGGGAAGGGAAATTCGACAGTAGGAGAGAAGAGCCATTCACTATTGTAGGGTTTACCGAAAATAACAACGTAATCTTAGAGGATGACTTTGGAGAGCGCCGCATGAGGCACGCTGACAAGCTTTTGATCTTCCATGAATAAAGCATCAGAAGGTTGCTGACGCGCATCATGTTCGGGCGCTAAAGTTGCGGCCACTCCGCCAGAGGAAAATGTGCCACCTCAAGCAAAAAAAAAACCTTTCTCTAAATTACCATGGCGGCGTGTGCCCAACCTCCCACGCCTGAATTACAATTAACAATGTTGAAACTTTCACAGGTGACATCATGGAAACCTCTACCATTCTATTACTTTTTGCTGGCAGTAGGTGCCATGCTTAAAAACACCACCAGCCAAGGGACCGAGACCTACCGAATCCTGCCCTTTGAGGCCAGTACCGGCCTTTACTACGAATACCAGGACCGTTCATTTGCCGCAGCAAAGCTTGAAGCCGATGTAATGAAAAAAAAAAAAAAAAAAAAAAGCCATTTATGTTTTGTGTGCGTGCATGCGTGAATGTTCAATCTCTTGTTTGGGTTATTTTTAGAGAATATTTTTGTTCAAATGAAAATATCTTTAGACAATTTCACAAGCTCCATCTAAAAGCTGAAGTTGGGGTACAAAATTCTGTAAAAATCAAAATTTAATTTTTGTCTTTCTCACATCATAAGCTGGCACACATATATCCAAATTAATTCAAATAGGGATCATTTTACGCAGATTTAATAAGCTTTCTAATGGTTCTTTTGAATTTTATTATATCTTTATTCTAGCCTTATTGTAAGCTTAATTCTTGATAGATCACGCATTTAGTGGTCCGATACTATCTGACAGTAGTGTATATCAATAGTACCACGATAGCCTAAATTTGAATTAATCGCTCAAGTGGGAGTTATGAACTCTAAATAGGTAAATAAGCCCAATCAAGGATACTATGACCTAATTTTCCATTTAAAAACACAAAGAAAAACGATAAACACAGTGGAAAATTGCGACAAATTAATTAAAAATTATTATAATAAAACATTTACGATATATTGTCTCTCAAGCAGAAATCATGAGACTCTGCCGACTGTGACGATCGGTTAAGAGTTGGTCCGATGTAGGAGATCGACTGCTGATTACCAACGTTGGTACGATGTTGGGAAACAATTGGCTCAACCTTATTCCGACTGTGGAAAAAGTAATTTGCCGACAGTGGATGTACAGGGTCTATCCAGTGTCTATTCAGCCCCGGTAGTAGGCTATAAAATACCAGCGTTTATAGAATGTTGGATGTACAACAGGTCCAACCTTCTTCCGACTGTGGGAAAAGTAATTTTTCGACAGTAAGTGTACAAGGTCCACCCAGTGTCTGATCTACTCTGATAGTTAACGCTGTAAACTACCAGTGTTTGTACAAAGTTGATTCGACACTGGTACACTCTAAAAAAAGTCTATTGATAGTGAAGTTAGGTTCCTTTCAGAATGAATCAATTGAAATTATGCAGATTTATTTTGTCTATCAACAGAATCGTTTTACTGTTATTGTAGTATTGATGAATAGAAAATCCTCTAATAGTGAAGGGAATCGTTTGAGAGTCAATAGTCTGTTTTTAGAGTGTAGAATTCTCTAAAAAATGTCTTTAACCGTAAAACATGGATTTAATAATAGAATTTTATATCCAGTATTTTAGAAATGTTGACAGCCAGCGTTGAAAATATGTTGGTCACCACTATTGATACAACGTTGGAAACTGGTGTTGTACCAACGTAGTACATCGTTATCATTTTGACTGTCCGACGACAGTCGGAAGTTGGTATCCAATGTTGGATCGACGTTGGTCTGATTGTTAATATCTGCTTGGGCTTTCACAATTAACTTTTAGCAATTTCCATGAACTAAATAAAATGTACATAGACAAAAAAAGGAAAAAAATTTAAGCATTTACATTTTATTTGATAGATAAATGGTTCACAAATAGACGGCACACCCTGTACTATACTAAATAATATATATATGAAATATATTATTTCATTTAGCTCAAAGTTATAGCCATTAGTAATATGAACTCTCAAATTCTTTATACAGCGCGCTGTTGAAATTAAACCTTTAAATACACATTTTAAAAATAATTATTTGGATGATTTAAAGGTAAAGATTAATACTTAATTTTCGTGGAAGTAATAAATTCTAGAATATATAAATGTTTTACCTCAGAAGAGAATCCTTCTACCAAAATAGCAACAAGCAAATTGAACAAGACATAATTGCCAAAAGTCATCAGAGCAATAAAATAAAGTGCAGCCCAATGTGAAGTCTTCTGCATGCCATTAAAAAGAACAACATTCCAGTCTTCTTGTGTAAGAATCTGCAAATCGAAATTTGTTACAAGTAATATTCGGTTGTAACACACGCATATGCTGAAAAATGAGAAAATTCGTTAATAAGAAAGAGAAAGTAGCTCTAGCTGAACGCGTTTTGCCTAGTGGGAAATTAGTTCACGTGTCCTTGGATCGCCGATTGCTCAATAATTGCGTTGGGATGGTATAATAAATCTGCCTAATTAAATCTACGGACTTATTCATTCTCTATTCTACCTTGAACGTATGTGAAGAAACATTCGCAAATAACAAAAAGTTTATTTCTCACATGTATGTTCTTATGGTAGGGAATTTTGAAGTTTTTCCCCTTTTTCATAGCTAAATTTCAGAATTTACGAATTTTGAAAAAACTATTTCGCAGCCCTTAATTTTCTCTTCGTTCGTGGCCCTGACCGCGTAGTCGCGTTTTTTGAGTATTATGTCTTGAAAGGGACTTCATAGTCAGGGAATGATGCCAAACTTTTGGAGCCAACTTTTGGTTTCTTTTTTCTGTTGAGTGGAAATCTTGTCGCATCACTGTAAAATCCCTAAACAAAATTGGATGTATGGGAAAGACGTGACCATCTCAATTGATATTACAAAACATGTATTTATGATCAAAACGATCAAGAAGGCTGATATGATTTGCATCTCCTTTTAATATCATGTTAAAAAAATAAGTACATTGCAACAAAAAAATTATATCACTTTCAACGAACCCACTCGATTTATTGCGATTAAAATAACTACGTAGACTGCGGAATGAAGATGCATAATAATAACCTCGCATCCTATCTTTATTATATGCTTAGAAAAAAGAAGTCAAGTGCAATGCATGACAGAGAGGTATACCATATGATTTATATTGCGCTCGATTTTCCTTTTATTTGGAAAATGTTCAGTTTTTAAAATGCATGTGTATTGTTGCGTTTTTCGGTGCGTGCGTGTGTGGGATAAACTGTAGTTACGAAACTTGGAGTCATAGCAGTCACAATGAACCAAATACTGATGTTAATTGATTAAATTGATTCGCTTGATTATTAGCTATAAATTCTGATACCTCAACTATGTTTCATGATTAGAAAAATAATAGTTTAGATCCTTTTTAGAAATAGCATATACACTGGCTGTAGTATATTGTAGCTATACGTATTTAGTTCATTCTATTGGAGAACATTAGTACTTCTCTGTATAATGGAACAAAATAGGGAATTTCAGGAGTAAATATAGGGAAACTATAGTGAACTAGATAGAAACTATTCAGAAAATATGTAAAAACTATGCATCATTGATCCTCGCATTCGAGGGGTTCATCCCGTTGTAAGCCCGATTCTAATATGTGTCTGCATATTTCCGATGTGGCCAAATAGGGCTAAAACTAAATGCGTGCGCTAGTGTGCTAGTTTTCAATGTTTTAAATCGTCAATTTATTCCCTCAGGTGGAGGGAATAAATCTTGCTCCTACAAAAAGTTATCATAATCCTGTGCTAACTTATAACCTTCTCAATTTTATATTTACCTGAACGCAGTGTGGGCCAAGGTTTTGAGTAGCTTACGAGGTCTGCTAAAAAAATAAGGTGAATTTTCATTTTTTTCGAAAAATATTAATTTACTCATAAATTTCTATGTTTTCCCCTTCAAAGTAATCCCTCTCAGATATAATACACTTGTTTCAGCGTTTTTTCCAATCCTCGAAGCACTTCTGATATGCACTTTTTGGTATGTCCTTAAACAATCTCAGCAATTCGGTTTCTATCTCCTCACTCGTGCAAAACGCCGTCCTTTCATGGGCCTCTTCAATCTTGGGAACAGGAAAAAGTCACAGGGGGCTAAATCTGGTGAATACGGTGTCTGAGGTATGATTACGGTGTTGTTTTTGGCCAAAAAATTACGAACAAGCAATGACCAGTGAACAGGTGCGTTATCGTGATGAAAAAGCCATGAATTGTTTTTACACAATTCTGAGCGTTTTTTCGTAAACATTTCAAATGTTTTTGAGCACTTAACTCCATCTTAACACAAAAATTGATGCATACGAGGTCTGTCCAGAAAGTATCGGGCCTACCTTCATATCTCCGCGCTGGCGTTATCCTTCATCATCGGACGGATGGCATCCTTCAAACTTATCCCCACTTGATACACACGACACACAAGAGTCATTCCCAAAATCTTGTTCAAAATTTCCCAAACAGTAGTTTTCGGTATTCCGAGATCATTTTCTAGTTCACGAACAGTTAATAGACGATCACCTTCAATAGCAAGTCGCACCCGTTCAATATTATCCAATGCTTTTGTCGTCGAAGGTCGGTCAGAACGAGAATCACTAACAACAAAAATGCGGCTTCCTTTGAAACGATTATACCACTCTTTTATTCGTGTTTTGCTCATACACTCATTCCCAAAGGCCTTCTGCATCATCTGAATAGTTTCCGAACTCGTTTTTCCGAGTTGCAAACAAAATTTGATGCAAATTCTTTGATCTTGTTTTCCAGTCATTTTTAACAATCACAAAATCCGCCGAACTCAAAAATAGCTTTGTAAACAAATACACGCTGCGCATGGACTATACGTCCGGCAGATGTCAGCAAGCAACCCATAGGTTTGTGAGGATTTACTGTTGACGTTCATTCCATTTTCATCGACAGCAGAAAATCGCCAACACACGTAAAACACTTCCAACCTTTATACCTCTCACAAACAAACAAAAAATGCTATATTGCTGAAACTGTGAACATACATTCAGGACAAGTTAACTAGTTAATGAGCTTATTTGATGGCACATAATAATTTAAGGGGGTATTCTACCCGAGATGGTCCGAAATAACTTACGAAAAATTGCGAATAAAAATATTAAAAAGTTTATTTTCACAACGAATTAAAAACATCGATATTTCGGACCGACTCGGGTAAAATACCCCCTTAAGCGTATGAATACATATATGTGCATATATGTTGATATTCACATATATGTACTACTTGACGTTTCATACTGTCTATTTAAATGATATTTTTGATTCTACTTGATTCGTAGATTTGCCCTTCATTACAAATTCTATTGACCATTGCACTTACCTTTGATTTAGAATTTCCTTCCTCAAATAACCATTTTTTAAAGTCTCTGACCCGAGCACTGATAAGCCGCACCAGCGGTTTTGTCAAGGTGCTCGGATAACGAACGTTTTAAAGTGGCCGAAATATTGTGGAAACAAAATATTTTTACGAAAAAAGAAACACCGAAGTTAAGCAACCTCAAGCACGACCAGTGGTCGGATGGGTACCCCCTCCTAATATTTTTTTTATTATTATCATTCATTTCTTTTTTTTATAAAATAGTAATAAAAACGTAATTTAAACATCTATATTGTCCAATAACAATGTGTAATATTGAAAAATGCAGATGGTAATACTAACATAAAACGAAGATTTACAATTAGAAATAAATGCCAAATACCCAAGACTTCTTTTCTTCATGTAGAAGGAATAACCATGCGAGTTGCGCACTCTTCCATTTAATAATTTATTTTTCTTTTATTGACAAATCACTCTATTTACGCTTGTTATTTTACATGCTGACCATAACTAAAATGTTGAATAAAACTATTAGAAAATCTCTCATAGAGGGCAATTATCTAGAAATTTGGCCACCAAGAATGTCTAGACGTAATTAATTTACAATTATGCTGGCATTTTATATTTTCAAACTCGCATGCATTAGGAATTCAATAATGGAAAAGGGGATTTATTTCGGCAACTGATTTCAGTGAGATTCCTTAATCACTCCTGTTTCCCTCTTATCAAACCACTTGCTTAGCCTTACCCGTGCTGCTTGTAGTGTGCACTCCCATATAGGGAGACATAGCGAACGCGGCACTTCCAATAAACAACAAAGAAAACACTAATCTATTAAATTCAAAAGGAGATAAAGTTCTGAAAGAGTCACTTTCCCACGGAGAACTCAGCCTAAAGAACATCCAAAGCAAGAAAAGAAGGAAAAAATCCCATCCATTGAGGAAGGCCTGCCACGTAACGCGTGATTTTGGATATGAACTTACATCAGGGTGGCATCGGCAAATGATGAACCATGCCAGGCTTGTGTTATCAATCCCTCCAGTGCTCTAGTTATTACTGATGCCTTTTTTTCTTATTAAGATAGGATTTACATTTGAGGTTATTAAAAAGATGGGAGGAAAAAATAAGAAATACACTCCTGTCTTTCGCGAAAACTAGGCAACACACACGCGCACCTGCCTTTCGGTATCCTTAATTTTTAACCTTAGAAGAGGTAACAAAATGAGTGGCTTTCAACCAGAAGACAAGCAATGCGTTAAAATTGCTCTACCTTCCTCACGGATGCCCCGTATTAATTTTAAAGTATCTGTAGAGAAAGTCTTCTTGTCGTTTTAAGATTCAACAAGATGATTTCCTCCGAAGATCTCTTTTTTTTGCTCGAAACCAAGCTCACCCATGCTTCGAGGAGTGGTTATTGCCCAGTATTTAGGGCGGAGCTCCGGAGGTTGAGGGGTGAAAAGTGAAGTTTCTACAGCTCAACCTCGGGAGAGGGAAGGAAGCCCAGGACCTTCTGATCCAGACTGCTAGGGAGAGGGAGGCCGATGTTTCGCTCATTAGTGAGCAACACAAATGGTCCGAAAACTTTGCTTGGTATCATGATGTATCACGGAGGGCTGGGATCCTTGCTTGCAGTCCTGTTTTGAGCAACGGGAAGTTTCTTGAGACCGACGCGAGGTTCGTTTGGGTGGAGCTGGCGGGTGTGGTGTGTAAAGCTGCTACTTCTTTCTCAACCAACCTTTCGAGATCTTCGAAACCCAGATACTCCTCCTTGAGGAAAGCCTCAGAGAGGCTAGTGGGCGGTCCCTTATTGCCAGCGACTTTAACAGTAAGTCGCCCGAGTGGGGAGAAGCCCGCATGGACGGGAATCTTGGTCGGTGAGGTAGTCGCTAGGAATGACCTGTATGTATTGAATCGTAGAATGGATTTTACGTTTAGACGAGAAGCGGGGGGGTCGATTATTGACCCCACGAATGCCCTGCCCCGTCTTCCCTAAAGGATAGGCGAATTGTGCGTCCTCGATGTAAAAACCTTGATTGACCACCAGTGCATTGACTTTAGCATCCAGGAAAGGAGTCACCCAGTTAATACGGGAAGGCGTGGCAAAGGGAGGTGCCCCTCCTGGAACACAAGGCGACTCAGCAGTTAAAAGCTTCGGAAAAATCTGTAGGAAACCAGGTTCATAGATGAGCTTCGTTGGACAAAGTCTGCTGGGTCATTGACGGGGTACTGTGCGGTCGGCGAGGTATAAAGAACAGCCGACTTCAGTGCTGGAAAGACTTCATCAGTGAGGTCAAAATTGAAATAAGAATTGTTCAAAATTGTTACCAAGTGATTCCCCTCCTAGGAGCTGTAGGACCTTGTCGTTGGTGGAAGGGCTTAGCGCGCGTTCCGGGGCCACGGCGGTCCCCGATCCTGTCGGTTCGGGTGTAGGATTCCTATAAACGGCCTCTCCTGAATGAATGCAGGACCCCCACAAATGGGAGTCCGGGAGTGAATGAAGGTCCCCTATAAACGGGCTCTCCTCGTGTGGATGGATAGGGTCGGGTGCCGTCCTGGTCCCTGGCTCGCGCTGCGACCAAGAAACGGCTCCCCCTAAGCCAGGGTGTGAGCAACCGTGCCCATTGACTCTCTTGAAACCCAGGGGTAAGACAGGGTGCCTCGCACGGTGCCTCGGGAACACCGGGCGACCTTCCCGAGTACTTAGCCTTAACCCTGCAAGCGGGGCTCTGCAGGGTCGGACCTTATGATTCCCTAGCTTCTCGTGGGACTAAAAATGGAACCTCATAAGAACAAAATTATAAATAGCAAGGTGGAGGAGGCGGGAGCTGGAGTGGATGCGGAGCTGGGCTTGCAAAGGTCTAGCACAAATCCACCCCTGCAAACCGACCCTGAGGAATCGCAGAAGCTGACGGTGGCTGCTGGCCCTTCATGCTAACGAAGCGGCTTGTAGCGCCGCAGCTTTCCTGTCTCCTGTGGCGAGTACAGTGACCCCCAAGAGACGAAAGGAATCAAAGGACACTCCCCCGCAAGGGATAAGGATTCCGAAGAGGCCCAAGCCGGCGCGCCTGCCGACGACGAACACAGAGTTGGCAGGCGTGGGGCTTTCGGCTGCTCAGAGGACCAATCATCTGACGGTGATAGTGGCGGACACCGGTTACCCGGAGTCGGTCCTGTCACTAGAGCAGTTCGAACTCTTCAGGGAGGCCACGTTGCATGCCCTGGACAAAGAACCGGCCAGCAACTGACCGAGATTTGAGACCCCCTTCTGCAGGGGAGGTGTATTTATTTTCGTGGCGTCAAACCCAGAGGCCAAAGCATGGCTAACCAAAACGGTGGCCGAGCTAAGGCCCTGGGAAGGCGCCAACCTGAAAGTAGGCGGGGTGCAGATACTCCAAAGGATGCTTAAGGCGAGGGTCTGGGTCCCCGGGAAGCCGGAGGACCCAGCTGTCGTCCTGCGGCGTCTGGAGGGGTTCAACCCCTCGCTGAAAACATCATCCTGGCGCATCGTCAGGCATGAGAGACCTCAGGAGGCTAGCGCGACGGGAGGATTAAAACACCTCCTAATCATTCAGGTCCCTGAGTCTCAGGCGAGAGCCCTAGCAGGCCTCAACGACAGGCCCTTCTACCATCTTGGCCAGATTGCCTTTAGGGTAAGTGGCCGAGAGCAGGAAGGGCCTGCCATGGAAACGGAGAGGCCGGAACAGCCCAAAATGGCTGCATCCGGCTTAACCATTATCCAGAATAATTTGCATCACAGCAAAAGTGCCTCTGCGGTTCTACAGAAAAACATAGCTGTGATGCACACAGGCATCTCACTTATCCAAGAACCGTGGATAAATAGGGATGTCATCAGGGGATTAGGGGGGGGGCTGGCATTTCTTGTTAAAGGTACCCCGAGGCACCCAACCCGAGGACATGCATTCTGGCGAAGAACGTCAACATCGTCCCACTACTGGATCTTTGCTCCAGAGACCTCATGGTGGCTTCAGTCGACCTAATAGGAATTGGTAAGCTCGTCATTGGATCGGCATACTTTCCACATGACAGTGTGACCCATCCACCGGAGGAAGTCCGCTCATTTGTGGTATACTGTAAGGTAAGAGGCCTGCCCCTGCTCTTGGGGTGCGATGCAAACTCTCACCATAAGCTGTGGGGTAGCACGGACACCAACAGAAGGGGTGATGACCTAGTGGACTATCTAATCACTACTGACTTGAATATTCTAAATACAGGTACTGTACCGACCTTTCGGAACTCTGTGAGAGAAGAGGTAATCGACATTACCCTCTGCACCGGGAGCTTTAGGGATAAAGTAAAGAAATGGAGGGTTTCAGACGAACCCTCTCTATCTGACCACATGCAGATACTGTACGAACTGGAATCACACGCACCCTCTGGCCCCACATGGGTCAGAAACCCGAGGAAAACAAACTGGGAGCGTTATGCCACAGGCCTACAAGCTGCACTCCATGGGAAAACCGTGGAAATCAAAGACGTAGATGCCCTTGAGAGGGCGGCTGACCAATTCTCGTCGGCCATCATCACTACGTACGAACTCAACTACTTACCTTCGAAAATCAAGAAGGCGCGTAATCAACCAACGATCAATCGCAGAGCGCATGGATCGCCTTCTTTACTAGGCGAAACACGCTCAGTGGGGTAACATTATTTTCTTCCTACGCGTGAGAAGCTTTCTTCCTCCTATACCCGCCAAACTTCTAATGCATCCACCGGACGCGGTGCTTTCGCTACATATTTGAATGCATTCTCAAAAGCGTCTGAAAAGGGTTACAAAATTATGTTGAAATCTTATAATTTACCGACTAAATTATCATAGATTTTCGTCGCTAATGAAGACGCAGACCCATCTAATAGAAGTGGGGATCGGCCAGAGAAGAGGAAATCAAAGCTTACGAGCTTGTTTGCCGATCATCATTGTAACAGTGTTCTCAGATCGTGGAACTTATCGGGCTTTAACATTGACCCGTGTGGAACCTCACACAACCCAACACGGCGTGTCAGTATGTCCTTACTTCCGTGCCACGATTTCACGCTGTCGGCTGTTCAGCCACAATCGCGAATTATATTCCTCTCGATTTCGTGTAAAAAAGATACAAATCAGACGAAAAATTCGAAATGACAATATTATATTATGTGCCTAGGCACATAATGAGGGTTAATACGCGAAAAGTGAAAATGCTCGCAGGAGATCGAAGCCAAAGTGTAATCGAGGCGTAACCGATGCGTAGTCGAAGCGTAGCCGAGTCGTAGCTGAGGCAAAGCCGAGACGAAGCCGAGGCGCGGTCAGTCCTGCAGGTATCCTTACGGGACGCGATAGAGGTGGTCCTTTTGTCTGATAGGAGTAACGTCTCATTATTACACTCCATTGAGGTTTTCATAGAAGCGAAGGCAATCCTGCCGGCACTTGCTGTCCAGGAACGCCTTGCACGCCTTTTGAGAGGTAAATTGTCTGGTGAGGCCCGAAAATGAATTTTTGGTTTAACTTATGCGACCATAGAAGATTAATAGAAAAACTAAAGGTGGTATATGCTCTTGAGAAAAGCGTATACCAGTTACAGGGAGAATTAGGTAATACATTCATATGGGAAAGAGAAAATCTACTTTTCTATCCCGACAGGATAAAATAAATAGCTGACAAAATCGAAGATGCTCACAGGCTTAATTATAATGGTCAGGTAGATAATACTTTTAGACAAAACCTTGAGAGAGACGTAATTCAATGTTTTATACGCTGTTTGCTTCCTGAATTAAAAATTGGCATAACAGAAAAGCACACATTTAGTAAAATGATCAATGATATTATAGATACTGAAAGAAAATTAGCTGCAAATTCAGCACTGCGAAAAAATAGAAACACGGATTATTTAAAAACTGAAGGAACAGCCAATAATGAAAATAATAAAACAACATGGTTTAATGTAGTACTTGAAGACAAAATTATTTTATTTTATTTGTAAAAAACACGGTCACACAACTGAAAAATGTTTTCATTCAGTAAGGTTCAAGGAGCAGTTCTTAATAAACAACAAAGATATCTTTTTTATCCCAACCAACAAAGATATAGGCATTTCGATAGCCAAATCAGTAATAATAATTTTGCAAGAAAATAATTACAATAATTTTTCAAATAACGATTTTTCTACCAATGAAAATTATAATTTCAATAATAATAACAACATTTTCTTGAAAATAGGAATACCAATTATAGAAATAATAATAATGATTTCTTACAACAAAAATACAAGAACAATAACAACAATTTTTCTAGAAAATTGTATAATAAAAATAAAAATGTTAAGGTTGAATGTAAGTCCCATTCCCGCATACGTATAGTCACCAATGCCATGCCAGCGGTCGACTCGTAGATCGTGCAATACTGTAATTTCAATCTAACTGTGTTATGCGTTTGAATAGCTGGATGTTTTTTTCAAAAATTTATATTTTCAAGCAGCACAAATACTGACATTTTTAAATCTTGTCTACCAAAGTGTCACGTCCCGCCACGCATTAGAATTATTAGAATTAGAATCTCCCCCCCCCCTCTCTCTCTCTCTCTCTCCGTATGATATCTTTAAGTTGACAGCTATCTCACGCAATTTTAATTTATGGTTTTCAAAAACGATTTGGTGGAATTTTTTTATGGTTTCCGGTGTACCTCATTTGGCCGGCCGGAGCATTCGTCATCTTCAGTGTCTGTACGACCACGTTTAAACTCAGCATACCACCGAAAAATGGTTGTTTTTGATGGAGCAGAGTCCCCGTGGCACTTTTCAAGCCATTGCTGATCTTGCACTGTGTTTTTTTGTATCAAAAAGCAATGGTAAATCAACACGCGAAATTGTTTCGAATTCATTGTTTTGAGAATATCAAGACTAGCGTCACTTAAATCACTGCAACTCGTGGAACAAACATCAGAATGTCATGAAATTTTGACAGGTATCTTTTGAAGGTTGGTACTCATCAAAAATCATACAGAACTTTTGTTGGCAACGCCATCTATGTATCAGTCCCGGGACTTACTGATCTACGTGTGTTAGATTACATATTAAAAATGGTGTTTACGTAATGGAGGCTCCTTTAAAAAATCACAAAGGAAAAGCTTACATAAAATTTGCAAACATAAATAATATTCCGGTAACTTTTTTAGTTCCAATAGTTAATTTAGAAGATTTTGAAGAGGCAGAATATTAGTCAATTGAAAGTTCAAATAATGTTGAAGAAGTAAATAATGGTGATTTATCAAGTGAAATATTAAATAACTTTTAAAGAACTGACAATTCTCTAATTAACTTATGCAAATTTTATAAGATTACAAACGAAGACAGATTAGAATGTATTAAAAACCTTCTTCGATTAGACCATCTAAATGGAGATGAATATGAACATGTAGAAAAATTAATTTAGAATAATGCTTCGGCGAACACCTTCAGATCGCAACTGCCAAGGCCATCCTTTGTGGAGTAAGCTTGGCTCGGCTCATGCCCAACATTAGTGTACCCAGGGAAGCAAAGAGAAAAATGGTGGTGAGCGTGGTGCATTCGAAGCTGCTCAATGCAGATGCGGTGTGGGGGGGGGGGGGCTACAAAACCATGCTTTCCAGAGGAGAATGTTCTCAACGCAGAGAAGTGTTACGCTGAGAATAGTCTCAGAATATAGAACTGTGTCGACGAGCGATTTATTTTTTTTTGGGAAGAGCAGCAGTTGAATCCATGAATCCTGCGTTTTATTTTGCGCGAGTTGCAATTTTCCGTATCTAAAATAGAAAGAAACGTCAATTAAAGTTTTTTCTTCCTAATTTCACGTGGCTGTGCATTGAAGATCTCATTTAACTTCGGGGTTTTCCCTACTCCTGAAAATAATATTGGGTTGACTTGCGTTTTCTCCTTCAAATAAATGTTTTTTGGAACCAATCTCTCGTGTCCCGCGCTTGATGGCATATTATTTTTATTGAAAATCATATAAATCTTCCAATTTCCTAAGAGAACGTCTCTAGTACGACGGATTGTCAGTATACAGGGGCTCGAATTTTCAACCTTTTACCGCGCACGCTGATACTCAATTTACAATAACTTTTACAAAATTTATCCAAATAAATTTTTTTATGCAGGTCTTAGTAACGCTTTTTCATCAGCTTTACGCTGAAGACAATGGTTTCAGATTTAAAAAATTATTTAATCTTCATTTTTTAATTTGAAACATATTTTTGAGCTTTTCTCCAAGTGCGGCCGTTAATTTTCTTTCCAAAATTATGTTTAAAAAAAAGCTTGACTTTTTCCCTACAAAATGAGCCATGGGCGAAAGTGGGGCGAAAGAAATTGGTGGAGATATATAACACTCCTTGCGCGCGGCTTCTGCCTCTCGAGCACCCATGCTTCAAATTCAGAATGTGCGGTTTCTAGTCGACTACAAATAATCGACTACAATCTGCATTATTTAACCAAATAATTATTATCGTTATAAATTATTTCACGGATGATAATTTTTATTATTTATTGGACAAGTAAAATCCAATTTTATGTCGATACTTTATTTTTAAGACTTTAGAGAGAATTTGAAAAACCCGCCGAAAAAATTAGTACACATATTTGACCACTAGATGGATGTCTTCGATACCTTTCTCGAAACAAAACTCATTGTCAGTTATTATAATTGCCAATTCTTTTTCGATCAGAAATTGCTTTTATGCGATTTAGCTTCGGCTTATTTCGACGTCATAATACTGCAGGTTCGTACTTTCCCGTATATTATTTATTTTCATTTACTTTTCTCATTATTCAAAATAGACATAGTATTACTTGAATACTAAATTTCGAACACTTACCCACCTTCTGTGGTTGGACTCGCATTGTTATTCAGTGCCTCAACTTCGCTTTTTCTTCTGCTTAATTTTGAATCATGCCATGAAGAACCAGCTTGGGTCGTCCTTGTTACAATCCTTTTTCTAAGGAAAATCACAAGCGTGATCAATGCAGTTTAAGGACAATTTCTGCAACTCTTCAAAAAAAGTATCCCAGTATACCCATCGATGCGAAACTGTGTGTAAATTGCAGAAGAGAAATTTCTCAACTGGCATTGCTATCCTGTTTGTATTCTCATACTGATCCAACAATTGAAGATGCTTTAGTGATCAACGATAATTCACCTCCTATTCTCGAAAATGATATTTTAATGGAAGATGACAATATCTTTGCAGATCCTTCGACATCGAAGTTTGAAAAATCTAAAACTGATTGTTCTGATGAAAATCATTACGCCGGAATGGAGGTTTTTAAACAAATAAAAAAAAATTTCGAAAATCTGCAATTAATTCAGAAAAAGTGTTACTCTTGCTCCGAAATCTTGGGGCCGCAGCAGATTGGCTAAAGAATTTGGTGCTTCTGAACGCCAAACTAGAAAGGCTAAGAAATTAGTAGCTGAGAATGGTATTTTAACTTCTCCTAATTTAAAAAAAGGTAAAACTTTATATTCCGAGATTGAAAATTTGGTCCAAAAACTTTACCTTGATGATGAGAATAGTCGTATGATGCCTGGCATGAAAGATTTCGTTTCCGTAAAAAAAGATGATGGCTCCCATGAGCACGTTCAAAAAAAGTTAATTCTGTGCAATCTTTCTGAATTATATGCAAATTTTAAGGCTCAGCGTCCTACAGTTAAAATTTTCTTATCAAAAACCTTCAAAAACCTTAAGGACATACTGAAAGAAGGAAAATTTAGTAGTAGTAGTAGTAGTAGTAGCACGTTTTGAGGTTAGTTTTAGGAGCGAATGCACTTTCCTGTATATAATATGCATCAAAATGTATAAGTTATAATGCACATATCATAATTAGATACTTATTAAACGAATAGACTTACATTCGTTATGAATTACTAAAAAAAAAACACGACCGCTTATCACTTAACCGGAACTCTCCAACAAACTCCGCTCGGCCAATCCGTATTAGGTACGGAGTTTGTCGCGTCCTTCCCTAGAGGATCCTTAATCGAAATGAACGTCGTACACGGTAGGCATGCTCTCACTTGTCTGCATGTTGTAATCGAATGAAACTGATTGCGATTTTAAGTGATTTTAATCAACTTCGATCTTTAAAGTGCTTATACCTAGGCTAATGTGCCAATAACTAATAGTGCTTTCCTGTTTGCTCTCCAAATGAAAATAGTTGTAGCTGCAAATCGGGTAAGTCACCAATAACTTTTCTTTTGAATCAAGAATAAAACTCGCGAACGCTTGTTTTCAAGGTTTTGTCTATAAAAATTCATTACGTATTATCATATTGTAAAACCCGGTAAGGAGGCTTGGATTACAAAGTATTTTTGTCCTTCAGTTTTAAATCCGCATTCGAATGTCGATAAAGATAAAACTCCAGTCCCTTTCAAAGTCGATTGAAGCCATATAAAATAACCTTAAATATAATAAAATCCGAACTTTTCCTTTTTCGCATAGAAAGGCACTACAACAACACGAATGTTGAAAACTCTTATAGAATTATACCTAACAATACATCACTTTATAAGCAAACACTAGCTTTATTCAAATTTTATCAGAAAATTATAAATTATTAACATAAATTTTGAAAATTATGTTTTACTGCAAAACCTGAAGTGGAGGAGGGAGCGGTGGTTTCCTTTAAATCTAATTCTTGCTACGTCTCCTAGATGTCACTGATATGAATTCATTCGTCTCCACCATCTGTAAGTACCCCGTTGAAATACATGGGAGTGGACACGCCGTGGGCATCGATCGAGAGCACCGGTCTATAGCGTAGCCTCGACTCGCAAGTAGTACTTGTTTTCACACAGGTTCAGAGGCAGACATTATCAAAAATCATATGTTACCTAACGAAATTGGTATCAATAACTTAAAGACTGTTTTTATTGAAGGAATAGGTGCTAAATTAAATCGAACTATAGGTACAATTAAACTCGCAGTATACGGGTACACTTCCATATTTCATGTGGTACCTGACGATTTCGATATTCCATGTCAAGGAATTTGAGGTGCTACTTATCTAACGAAAACTATTGCGATAATTGATTACGAAAAGGAATCAATAAGAACTAAGAACAAAATATCTAAATTTGCATTGCGGAAGGAAATTTTACGAAATGAAAACCAACAGTATACGATAGCAAAAGAAGGTAACAACTCTAATTTAAACTCTGTCGAAAAAATTCAAAAATCAGAATCACCATGGAGTCTAGAAACAGCCATCTCACCATACAACCAGCAGAATGAAGAAATATTTTCGAAGAAAATATTGAAGAATTCGAAATTCCCATTGTCCCAGAACAACTAGAACCTAAATGGTGTACGAAAGAAAATTTTCAGGAAAATTTAAATGAAATTTCATTCGAACTTGACCTAAATCCTTATTATGACTTGGAAATAAAAGAAACTTATGCAATCTTCCAAGTAAATATCCCCTGAAAAATTTATTCATGGAGTCTTTCCAATAGAAAACAACAAATCACTTTCAGAAGATGATGAAGCTTTGATTAATAAATTAAGACTAGAAAATCTACCCGAAAATGAAAAAAATTACATAACTGAATTTGTTATTTCTAACAAAGATCGATTTTTCAAAGAAGGACAAAAATTAGAAGCAGCCAGTACAGTTAACCTTTTAGCTGCGAGGAAATTTCAGTACAAATCGACCTCTTATAAAAATGCAATATTTATATATAAAATCACTGGATATCTCAAGTAGAGTCCCCGACCTGACTGCCGGTCGATATATCGATCAGCCCCGCAGGCAACGTAAAGTGCAATGTGAAAAATTTGCCTCATTTGTCATGAAGGTTTGAGAGGGTATTTCAATGTAATTTCACGCGCTGAATATGAAAAAAATAGTAAAAAAATTCTTACAGACACTCTTGACCTTGATAATCTCTAATTCAAGGTCAAATTTTATTTCTAATATAATCCAAGTTTTTAGAAGGTTTTTGTATGTAGTGTGATGCGCTGAATATGTAAAAAAAATAGTAAAAAAATTCCCGCAGACACCCTTAACCTTGAAAATCTCTATTTCAAGGTCAAAGATGCTTTGAGGATTTTTTTCACGGTTTTTCCACTTTTAACGCATCAATGACGCTGGAGAGCCATCTCCAACTTTCACTTATGCAAAGAATGAAATGTGACCTTGAATCTAGATTTTCAAGGTCAAGGATGCCACAGTGATTTTTTTCAGTATCCTGCCAATGTAAAACAATATGAATTTTCGACTTCACTTGAAGTAGAAGTAGAACGACAAGTACAAGAAATGTTAAATTCTGCAATAATAAATCCATCAAGTACCCAAAAAAATGGACGCTTCAGGAAAACCAAAATGGCGTTTGTTATCAGATTTTCGTTTATTAAATGATGGAACAATTAGTAATGCTTATCCAGTTCACGATATTACACAAATTATAGATAAAGTAGGAGGCCATAAATATTACACGACACTGGACATAAAAAAAGGATTCCTGCAAATTTGAATGGATCCACGCTATGCTTACAAAACAGCTTTCAGTACTCCACATGGCCATTATGAGTATGTAAGGATGACCTTTGGATTAAAAAACGCCCCTCCAACATTTCAAGGATTTATCGATGAAACTTTCAAAAATCTTCATGGAAAAATTTTGTTTACTCTTATTGATGGAATAGTTGTATTTCCTGACTCATTAGAAGAGACGAATTTGTAAAACAATATACAAATGCAGATCAGGAATGGGATGAATTTGTGGAAATGGCAATTCTTAACTTTAACATATGTGTATCGGAAAGCACCAAGCATACCCTCTATGAGGTTGTGTTCAGTAAATTAGCTAGAATACCCTCAAGTGACCGATTAAGGGAGACAGACTTACTACCTTCTTATAAAGGATATATTATCGATTTAGTAACTAGATTAAATGGTATAAGAACTTTAGTTTCTGGAAATTTAGTTGGATCCAAGAATCGTTCAAGGAAGTCATATGACAGAACGATAAACCCGCGTGATTTTAGAATAGGAGATTACGTTTTTCTTTTGAAAGCTCCTAAGCCAAATAAATTTGGTGATCACTATTCAAGACCACACAAAATTTTAGAAATTATTAACAAATACAATATAAAAATCCAATTCAATAAAGGAAACAAAATTGTTCACGCAACAAACTTAGGATTTCACACATAAACCACACAGTGAAACCAAGGAAAGTAAAAAAGCGCAGAGACTCTAGTGATGATTAATTAATAATCATCACTAGCAATGCAAAGATGAAAAGATGTAAAGATGTAAACCCTGAAATGTAATACCAATACTTTATTTACTTTCAGATGTTTTTGTTATTGCATTCACTATTAGAAGTAGGAGAATGTGAACTGCCAGAAATAAATGTCAACGTATCCGAAAAATATGTGGAATGCACTCACATATTTCCATTGTATTAAACGGAGAAAATAAATATATAAACGACATCAGTAGAAGTGCTTGCGAAGATGTACACAAAACGGGCATATTAAAGTTTACCGAATGACACATTGTATGCGGAATCAAAATTGATCAAACTGTAACCCACAGTTTAATGTTTGCAGGATATATTAACTTTTAATGAAGGTGTAATGGAGTGGATTAATCAGATCCGTTTGGTACATGGGAAAATATGGTAGTACAAGGTACAATCAAAATATCTCTGAGTGAATAGCGGAAATAAAATAAAATTCAAACACCATTCATTTACCTTCTGGAACTATATGTTCACTTTCTGATGGTAGTTGCGTGGATCAGGAGGGTGGTTATACCTTTTGGAATACAGTACCAGTATTCGATGTTTAATAAAAATAATTTAGAAAAGCAACTACAAAATATGCATTAATCTTAAGTAATAACGATTCCTTTGAATTTTGAATGGAAATATACTCAATTTAATGAGATTTGACGATTTTGTAAGCTAATTTAATATACATATGTGTACTACAGTGTAATTTAGATCTTTTAGCATTCAAAATTGATGATTCCTGTAAAACATAATTGTTCAAATAACGAATTTATAACGTATTTTATTTAAGAACGTACACGTTGGTTCATCTCTTCAGAAATCGATGAATCTGGAAAATTTTGCAACTCCTACAAGGCTCAACCCAATGGGTCAGCCCCTAGAATTTTCTTCTACTATTACGGGGGCATAACAATTTATCTTGAATATTCTGCTAATCAGGAGAAACAATTAGAAATCTTCACTCTTCTGGGAAGACCTTGAAGTTGAAAGTGAAAAGAGGAAGATATATAAAAGCCCACGCATATTCATTTTGGATAGTCAGTTTTAACATTCACAATTTGCAGTCAATATAAAAAGTACTAGCATTTGTAAAAGTGCTTTCTTTCCATTCCAAATCCTAGAGTCAAGGACAAACTGGCGTGCTCCTTTGTATGGGAATAGTACGACTTTGTCCGCAATTCGCCTTGTTTAACAGTATTCCCGGGTTATTGGAAATTCACTTTTTAGACCCAATTATGATAACATAATTATATTCTCTTCCAGAATATAAATATAAAATTATAAAATTAACTTTTTATCTTGTGTGACTTGAGACGTCACACCGAAGAGAGATGCTGCATAACGATTTCATTTCCACAATTTTGAATTAAATCTTCAATTTTATTTTAATTATATTCTTTGCAACACATTTAAAGAACGTAAGTATGCATGTATGTTCATATGCACAGTTGTACGCCGCGCTCGTTGCTAATCGTCCACCATCTATGCATTAGGTTGGAAATAATAATACACGGAATGACTCTAAAAGAGCTGATCTGTCTCGTAGACAGATTCTCCCATTCTCCTGTTGCCCCACGAGGAAACCCACACTTTTCTTCAGATATTGTAAAGCGGTTGATCTCTCTTATTCTGTAATGCCCTTGTACTTTTTCGATCATTTACAGGCTAAAAATCTTATTTTATCATTATAAATTTCATAACGCTCTTTATACATGTGAATAATTAACATTTCTCTCACATGCATACCTTAATTTTGATTTGCATCCACATCATCTTTTTGTAGAAGCCTTATTAAAGCGTATTTCACATTATATTTACTGTAAAGCTTCCCTTTATGCAACGTCCTTGCACTACCTGTCGTTTTGGGTTTTGCAGGTATAAAGTAAATTTTCTCTGATTCAGTCGGGTAAGTAATCAGTTTTTGAAATTGATTTTATTTTATAAGAATTAAAAAAAGAAAATCAATAAAAAACACTTTTGGCTACGAACATTAAAATCCATCACAACTTTTCGATATAATAAATAATTAATTTCATTACATGAAATGTAACGTGGTTTATATTATATTAACCTCAAAGTATCCCAGCACAGAGTACACTGTCTGAGCTAATAGCTCAGCCCGTTGGTCTGAAAGATTGGGGAAGGGGGGGGGACTACCTGAAATGAGACTCACGATTATTTATTGAAAGTACATTAGACAATTCATTATAATTTCTAAATTGCTACAGTGTCTACATAACCTATGCTGGCGCGTGCAAGTGAATCATTGACTTACAAAAAAAAAATGTTTGAGAATAAAAAGGTGGTGACAAACGGGGTGAAAGGGGGGGGGGCAACCTGACGCTTGATAAAAAAACCAAAAGAATTTTGGGAGACATGCCTAACAGATGGGGCAATTTCGTATTGTCAGGAACTACTAATTATAGAAAACTGGGGAGTGGGAGTTCACCTTACTGGAAGTGCTCCAGGGCTTGGTACACGCTGACCTAACACAATAGTAGGAGCCAGCCGAGGAATCCTGTTAGCGTACACGTGCGTATTCTGCCGTCGGCGGCGCGTAAGAAGGTAGGAAGGAATCAGAGGAAACGTGTTTCTCGGATTGTGCTGCTGGTGAAAGACTTAACCCCTTCGTTGGCATTGACGCAACAGTGCGTCAAATAATTCCGTGCCCTGTGTTCCAGTGACGCAATAGTGAGTCAACCTTTTTTTCCCTATTTAACTCTCTCTGATTTGGAATCCGAGCCTCACTCGGGGGTTTTTGGGCTCGCTGAATCAGATTTTGAAGTCAAAATTTGGAAATTCAAAATGGTAGCTCCAATATGGCGGACAAAAATCAGAAATTTTACTTGATTTACATTAAAATTTGTACTACGCGATTTTTGAGGTTGCACATCGCGAATTTGAACTCTGGATTCGAAAATTCAACATGGCGGCGCCAGAATGGTGGACTGAAATTGCAAATTTTATGTTAAGACTCATAATCAGTGCGCTACACAACCTGCGAGTACCGAGTTTTATCTAAATCAATCTGTATTATTTGTATTTTCATGCGCCATATTTGTTTGTCGTTCCAAATTCGTGAATTTTGAGTTCAGATTAGTGATAAGCAACGTAAATGACCCATGAGAACCAAGATTTATCGAAATCAGCCCTTGTTTGCATTTTCGTCCACCATATTGGATCCGCGAGTTTGAATTTATGAATTTCAAGTTTAGATTCGTAATCTGCACCCTCAAAAACTATAGGGTACATGTTTTCAGGGTAAAAAATTTTCCTGCCATTTTTGTCACTTTTTGACGAATTCTCTCTGCCAACGAAGGGGTTAAAATTCGTATCTGTCAATATCCTTAATTATGCTGGTCCTTTCAACACTTAATTATCCAGTCGAAGCGACTACAATTTACTGGTTCGATACGCTTAAGTTGCTGGGAAAGCGACAGCCTTTATTAAATCCTTAATTTTCCACAAAATTTCACTTATAATCGCCGAAGTACACCAAAAAGAACAGTTTCACCCGCTTTTCCCTCCTTATCCAGGAACAAAGTGTCTTCTCATAGCGTCCAAAGCCCTTATCCCGCGCAAAATTCGTTCCAAGTCTCCCCCATTAGGATTACCACAAGGCGGGTTCACACTCGTTCGTCAAGTCGCTCGAGGTTCTTCGACTGAAGGTCACTCCACAACGTCGATCTCAGAGACATCGTCCATGTCGGCCATTTTATTTTTATTAAAACGCATTTTTCTCGAAACTGCATTTTCCCAAATGGCTGCAGCTCTAACTCGCGACACATCGATTCAGAATTTTCAGGGTATACTCAGCGCATGTTTTTACATACCATATACTAGAATATTCCTGATCCGTTAAAAATTGAAAATTTGCAATGCAGAAAACTGGCGTTTTTTTTTGCAAAATTCGAAACTTTTTTTCAAAACGCCTCCGTTTTGTCAATTTTTGATATTTTACAAAAATCAGTGTTCATTATATGCATAATATTATTTATTTTAACGCCTTTTTTTTATTTCAGTCACTTTGACGTTACTTAGAACTGTAGCCGTTTTGCTACTTTTTTTATGGACCGCCAAGAAATGGCTTATATCTCGGCTATAACTCCATATTTCAATATCAAAAATTTGTGGAACTATATTGAATAATGTTAAATACCGTCTGAAGAATCTCATACTATTTGGTCGTATAGTTTTTTTTAATACCAGAAAATCGACCCTATTCTCAGTAGTGGAAACTAGTCTAGCCCCTTAAAGATATCATATCAAAAATAAAAATCTCAGAGGATCACATTATGATTTCCCTTTCCCTTCCGTTTCTAAATCTGTTGATTAAAAAATCAGGACCGTACAATTGAAACAAATCGGTACAGAAAAAACACGTATTCAGGTTTTTGCCGTGGTCCTACTGGAAGGAGGTGTTATTTTCGTGAAAAGTACCTGCTTCTAGAGAGACGCTGTAATGATTATTTGAACAATACTAATTATTGAAATATAGGGTCAGTGGGTTAAATGATTTAAATATTTGATTTCATGTATCTATGTTAATACATATTGAAAAAATATAAAGGAGTAACAATTACAGTACCTGAAAAACGGTGACAAGAGCCCAAACAATATCGTTAAAATGTTTACGATCACAACGACACATTGGATGACGAGTCACCACTTCAACACAGGTGCATGGGCGAGTATGATCCGTCGTCCACACACAAAATTTTCCCCCAAACAGGTACATCCCAAGAATGCTGTAACCAAGTTGTTTGAGAATTAATGCTTCTAACTTTTTTGTAAAAATATATGTTAGAAAAATTAGGCAAACGGGCTTTCGTAAGTAACATGAATAGTAATAGGGGGTCAGGAAATAAAAACAGTTGCTGATAAAGCTATACAATTCCCTTATTTATCAACGTGCATAAGGAACGTTAATGCGTGGCTTGTGTCTTTTTCCTCCCATGTTTCTTGTGGCAGATAAAGTATCTTTTATTGGTGGTGACAGAGTATAAGTACGAAGCTCTCAAGCATTGATATTCTTAATATATCGATCATAAACTGTATGAGAAATAAGGTGTCTTGATATCAAAAGCTATAGACGCGATGTACAAATTTTCTTTACATAATATTTCAGATATCTCTACAGTTTAACTTTAGTATAATACGAGGGACACTATTTATATTCTGAGCCTAATAATGAAAAACAGTACTGTGTCATAAAAAATGACTTTATTGTTTTTCAAAGTATTTTCCTTTATGATTTATACATTTTTGCATGCGTTCGAATCAAGTGTCATAGAATTTTTTCCATTCCGCTTGAGACATCTCCAAAACATGGTTTTGTCAAATTATGTGGGATCCAACGAGAACAAATCTTTTCCACGGCTCAATGTTGATGCAATATTTTATAATATATATGGTGGTGGAACTAATGCCTAAGGTTGCCTCAATCTCACAGTATGTCACATGACGATCTTGCATTAACAGTTTTCGCACATCATTAATGTTTTCTGGCTCAACAACTAGTTTTGGACGGCCTTTACGAAATTCCTCGGTGAGCGAATGTCGGCCACGATTAAACTCGTTATACCAGCGTTTCTCAGTGGCATAGGATGGAGCTTCATTGCCAAAAGTGGAAATAAGTTAATCCTAGCATTCTTGTGTTGATAATACACGTCGAAAGTCGTAATAAATCATCGCACGAAAATGTCCACTTGTTATTTCCATTTTTTTGCTGAGACACAATTTTCAAGTGACTGTGCACAACGAAAATAATGCTCAAATGACAAAACGTTCTAAAGATGGTTATTGTGAAAAATGTCAAACTTTCCAGTGCAAATGTAAGATGGTACCTGACAACACCCAGTGTTGCGAAGGCTCAAAATATAAATAGTGCCACTCGTAGAAGTCTTCCCTTCAGTATTATTGAATTCTAAATTGTGGTGTTTTTCATATCTGACTACAACTCTTTCTTTAAATCTGTAATGGATGATGAAAGTTTCTCTCATATTACTACAATAATTTCAATAGTGGTTTTTCGTGAAAAGTTTTTTGTGTTTTGTACTTATCTTCACTGAGCTATGAAAGTACTTCATTCCATATATGTCTCCAAGTCTGAATGGAATATGTCCAGTCCTCTTATAAAGGGTTGGGGTATCGATCACAGGGAAATTGGTGAGGCTTTTTGGGACTAGTTTTATGCTGGGATGTGTCCGGAAGGCATGGAGATGAGAGAAGGTGGGCTTTATTCCAAAAGCAAGTAGAAACGGATAGACTTCACCTAAGGACTTTCGTCCCATCAGCCTCACCAATTTCTGCTTGCAAGGCAACAGCTGAGGCATAAATGCTTGTCGATTGGAACATTTATGGACATCAAAGGAGCTTTTGACTACATCTCATGAGAGATTAACAGGGTGGCTATGATTGTGCATGGCGTGCCGATCGAGATCGTGGAATGGACATGCCACATGTTGGGATCAGAGGTTCTTTGGAGTAAGGCAGACGTATCTGTACTAACTAGACGGTAGAAGTGAGATGCCACGAATACATTACAGCTGGATGGTCAACAACTGAATATCACAGATCGAACTAAAGACCTAGAAGTCATTATTAAATTTTTTCCTAATCATTTTAGTCGATTATGTCGATCATTAGAAGTGTGTATCACTCTCTGTGATAACGGAACTGTAGTATGTCGAACTTATCAACCTGTGATTTCGAATTAACGTCATTTAAGACTAGATAGAATTTTTCACAGAAATTTGTTTTTCAAAATTATATTTAAAACTCCAACCAGTCCTGAATGACCTTAATTCTAAGTTACAAGTTGATAAGGTTAATATAATAGAGTTCCGTTATCACGGAGAGTTACACTCTCTTCTAATGATCGACATAATCGACTGAAAGAATTACGAAAAAATTTAATAATTAGTTCATGATATATCCGTAGCCTCATAGGCGTAAATATATTTCGTTAGAAAAGTTGTGTGTAACCGTACTTTAGATCCCTAGTCACAGTAGTTCCAGAGCTAGCAAAACAACAAGCTCGCAAAACTAACAGTAGGAGAACACTCCACTGGTTCTGAACCAGTCATAGGTATTTACGACAGGTTGGTCAATGGAGGAATAAATAGTTGGTTGACCGAGAACTACCGGAAGGAGTGAAATAATGCCACTGGATGCAGGCAGGCCAAGCACTCGTGGGCACAGATTTGAAACCTAAATGAGAAGTGGAAATACACAGGCACGGTAGTAACGAGGTTAAGATCCTAAAAGAACTATTCATAGGGCGCGGAAGTCTCAGCTGCCACAAATATAAGATAGGGCTCGCGGACAGCCCCTCTATCGTTTGTGCAGAAAGGATAATGAGAGACCAACTCACACCCTTTGCTACTGCCCCGCAATCGCGGGTAACCGTCTGGCACTCACGGGCAGTCACTGCATCAGTACGTCAGACAAATCTAATAATATAGCTTAAAGATTCTCCTGATTTTCCAATAGTAATCTCACGTCTTGCGACTTTATCAACGCAACTTACAGGAAGATTGGCAAGGGCCGTATTGCCATATATTGATACAATATCAACGTAAACTAATAAATCAATCAATCTAAGGAGAAGGTTGATGAATCTCCACTATACTGTTTGTTATAGCATACTGTTTTTCACAATTAATTCATTTTCTCTCCATAAAAAGCGAAAGGCCCATTAAGCAGTAAAATTCTACTAACTTTTGCCATCGAGTTCGATTATCAGTTAGTCAGAGTAGAGGACAATTTCCATCTAACCATTTGCAAATGCTGGAAATATATCGTATGAGATCTGGCATCCGTTAAAGTTGAAAGCTAAATCGGATTCACCTACAGACATTAAGAAAGTACTCGAATTAAAGATCAAGATAAAGATTAGCGCCAAATCCATGAACATAATTATATGGACTCAATAAAAGGTACTGGCATCAGAATCAATGCAGAATCCCACAAGTTAATTGACTATACTTTATTACTCTAATGGAAAATAAAAAGTGATAATTACCAATAAATAATAATTCCATCACAGTTCACCAATTACACTGATCAACAAAAATGACCTATGTTCTCGCTGAATACACCAAAACATTTCCGAACTACTTTTTAGTGCTAAGCACGAATCTGGTTTCCGTTTGTTGCTATTACGCCCAGTTTAACAGATACTTGCAATCAAAATTGTTAATAAAATTTTTTTTAACAATTTTAACATTTTTAGTGTCTACTAGAGGGTTCTCAGCGACGTTTCTCTGCCTTGGTTCAAACGAGCCGCATTCGGACAAAAGCTTGACGGTGCAATGTTTTCATAACTTCGTAGTACTCTTTTAAATGTGAAATATAGGCAACGGGTATAGATGGATACTCATTACCATTATGCAGAAGAACTCCTTTCAGACTAGTCTTATTTGAATCGATAAATAAACGCCATTCGCTTTAATCAATTTTCATCAATTTATTTACCTTACTACAATAAATAAGACCGTCTTTATCAGAAACTAATTTGGCCAGATGTTTTTCACGATTGCAATAAAATATTTTGACACTTTCGTTTAATAAATTCATTTCCTTTAATCGCGATCTCAACAATTCAGCTTTATCTTTTGATAGATCAAGATCTCTTATAAGATCGTTCAATCCAGCTCGAATGAATAAAATCGGGTTTTTCTTTGAACGTTTTGGTTCTGGTTCTCACTCTTGCGTTGTGCCCGGGTGGACAAGATAACATAACACAGGTCTACAAAATATGAGGTTTTGATTGTTATGAGAATGCTGATAGTCATTCTCGAAGTAATTTTAAACGCAGAAACCGAATCCGGGCTCAGAATTGCTTCATCACCTTAAATTTCGAAAAACACGGTTTTCGTCATATTTGAGCATCAAAAATAATAGGATCCTACCATTTTTTCCCGCCATATATCGGTCATTGCGAAACCTGCAAAAGTGGCTCTTTTTGATGCTTTGTTCATATTTAAATAATATCGGAAATTCGCGAAGTTATCGATGCTCAAATATAGCAACAAACCGTGTTTTTCGCACTTTTAGGTTAGGATTAGACAAAAACCTGACGTGATAGAGCAATTCTGAACCCGCATTCGGTTTCTACGCCAAAAATGACTTCGAAAATGTACCTCAGCCACTCCATAACAAAACCATGTAGACCTGTGTAATTGGTAGTAAATTTAAGATTCTTTTTTTGGGTAGCTAATTTAAATTGACCCGTGAAAGGCCTGGAGCCCACGGAATGAATTTAATACATTTAATACATTTTGGCTTTTCGGAGTACCAAAAAATTATTGAAACTTCACAGATTTCTATCCAATTCATGAAAAACCGCAACAGAAAAACCTATCCTTGCTCAAATGCTTTAGCCAGCTTATCCCCCGCCACATAGGCCACGTGCTTATTGTAACTAAAACCCAAGGCTCATCTGACTACTTAAATAATTACGTTAAAGCTTTAATCCACCTAAAGATTAAAAGCCTAGACTAATTAAATCTATATATTTCAATTTACTCTGAAATATATCAGAAACTAAAATTGTTTCTACAATTTGATGGACATGCATCAAATACTAAAAATTGATGAGCACATTTCCTTTCTCACAATAGGTGCAGAAAGAGGGGAGAAATAATTGCCATCTAAAAATCAGCAAATGGCGCAATAACGACATCAGAATTTGTGTAAATTCCTAAATCCTCCCTGCCATTATTACCTCTGCCCAATCATTAACTCCTTAATCATCAAAAAAACCCTACCATGATCACCTGGCTATGAACTAGTAAAACGGATCAAGGAAAAATCAAATTCGCAGTCTTCTGAGTGTCCTGGCCGGATCCAGACCTTAGAATAATAAAACAATTTTATCGTGCCCGTGTGCGGTCTAGATCGACAGTTCCTTCGCGACTCGTTAGTTGATTAAACCCTCAAAACTTTGTCTAACGAAATATTTAAGTGGCAAAACAGTATTTGTGAACGCGTGTGTTATGCGCGACTCGCAAATAGGATTCAAGTTGTGATTACGAACAACAGTTCATAAAAACCCTCCTGCCCAGTCAAGGATGAATAAGAGAGCCCAGGGAGATATCTCCTTCTCTCACACTCTTTCAGGACTGGTAGAATTAAGAGAAATCTATTGTCAACAGGTATCGTTCTAATTATATTAAGATGTGTCTATTATTATTCTATTTTTGTCTGTGTGGCTAAATAAACCTTAGAACAGGGAATTTTTATTGCCTTAAGTTTTTATTCGGTTCACTTCTCTTTCTTCTAGAAAGGTTTTTGTATACAGGGTATAGCCTCCTCAGTAAGAGGGGAGAGCAAAGCACGATCCCAATAAATAGACAAATTTTTATTTATTTATTTTCATTTATTTTGAAAGTTTGGAGTTTGGAGCCTCAACCGAACGAGCATTTAAATTACATATTTTTAGTTAATATTTTAAATTTAATTATTCGTACGTAACATTTATAGTTAAAATTTCACATAGATTGAAAATTACCTTAAGGGTTCGGTTCGAATTAAAATTTAAAAATTTGTGAACAGTTAAAATTTTTCAACACATATTTGAGCCGACAGTGTTCTGTCTACTGAAGGTATGTCATGATTACTCGTCGTATTTATTTATTTAATAACTAATACAAGTAAGAAAACATAAAAAAATATTGGTGGCTGGTGTATGTCTATCGAAGAGGCTTAAATATAGAAGTCAATCATGAATTTATTAATTTGAGAATCGGGAAATAAATAGTGTTTAGAGTATAAATATCTTCTTTTTTATTAATACTATTGTGATTAGATTATATATGTATCATTTCTGACATTAATCTTTTCTTATAATTTGATTCCCGATCTATAATTTGAGTTCCTTTCTAATTAAATTCATGATTGTAATTCATTTGCTGTTGACAAATTACAGATTCTGTACTTTTTTTATTTTTTATGCTCGTTAAAACGTGTTTTTAAAGATCTCTTAGTCTCACCTATATATAGTTAATAAAGATTTTACTTTAATTAGATTTTTATTGTGGAACATTTTATCAGACAATAACAACGCTCTATCCACAAGATAATTGACAATGCTTTTTATGTTGGATTGGATGATTTTAAAGATAATTAATCATTCTACCAGAAGAATATGGTTTTTGAAACCAATCGGTAATAATGCAATTATGCTGTCTGATTAGTCATATCTGAAAAATTAACTCTTTTATTGTGTTCTTAAATTAATTTCTTTAATTCGAACCGAACCTTCAAGGTAATTTTCAATTTATGTGAAATTTTAGCTATAAATGCATTTACCTATATGTGTTAGTGAATTTTAATAATTTAATTTTTCAATAAATTAGCCTGATGACGTTGGCAAACCAAGCCAACGAAACGTCGCTACTTTGACCTAAGAAGATACTTGGTCTTTTCATTTTCTGTTGGCCCTTTCCTGAATCAATCGAGTCTCTTACTTATAATAATGCTTTAGGAAATACATATGTAGACAAGTTTAATAGAAAACATGTTATGACAAAGATATACCCGTACAAATAGATGAATGTCTAATTAAAACATATGATAGACTGTTTAAATATAAAAAAATGCAGTAGTATATGTGCCATAATACAAATTCATTCATGTGGTATATATCAATATATCAATATTATACTTGAATGATAAATCGTGATTCTCAAAACACATTCATCTATATTAATATACATGTAGTTCGAGCTTTGTGAACAAATAAATGTTAAATTAATACATATATTGAATTGTTTAAATATGAAAAGGACGAAAAATGTATGTGTATGAATACAGAAATATTTATAAGAATAACATTAAAGAAAAATTACAAAAAATAATAAACATTATGTGTGTGTGATAGATGTTCCTTTCAATCATATATTCAAAAATGAGTGTCATTTTTAGAAATCATAGTTAGCTATATTAACATGTTTCAATTTCAATTTATTTACTATCAAAACAATGTATCAATAGGTCTTGTAATTATATAACAAGCCTCAGTGTGTGGATTCTAATGATAGAATATTTAAATTTTTTTAGAAATTATAACCATTGCAAATGTTATTAGTATTGATTGTGCAAAAATATTTCTATGTATTAAATGTAATGTGTTCAATTTGATGTATTTGCAAAAATACAATTATTAACCTGCCAGTTATTATCAATGTAAACAACGGCTGATAAGTGTAGCTCGTGAATCATTTACAAAAGAGATTTTGATCTAAACAAAATTTAAATCAGAATTGACTGTTCAACTTGATTGTTTGCGATAGTTCCAACACGGTCATTGCATCGCCGTTTTCGAACTAAGGGGGAAGGTGTCACGTCCTGTGACCGTCAATATTTATTCATAATAATAACCTGCGCAAAATTAATAAAAAGGCTTTACGAAATTATATTTATAAAGCATCAGGTTCTGGATGTATTGATCATAGAAAAATGTTCCAGCTTTATATAAAAAGCCTTCGGTTCCAGTTTTGATATAAACTGGCTCCAGTTTGGAATAAAAGGCTTCCGGTTCAAATTTAGTAACCTCCTCCCTAGAAGGAAATTTCAACAACTTGTTCTCTCGCTATTTTTCCCCAGTGTAAATTGTCAGAATAAAAGTGGTTAATAATTGTGAATTTCGGTAAACTTTCTTTGTTAGCTTGTAACGTGGTGGATTACGTTAACTTTTTTTACCTCGACCGGCAACGACAGGATCGAGCCCAAGCTACCTTAAATTATTTCTTTTTGATTGTTTTTCTGGCCGTTTCTCTTTTTTTTGTTTCATCACTAACACCAGCTTGAAAGGCGCCGCCAAAAAGAGATCGCTATGTTACCCAGCACGCATGGCATCTGAAACGACCACGTGCTGCAGCCCATGGTTTCCAACACCGTCACACCGTTATAATTGTAATTAAAATAAAAATGGGCATGACGAGATGGAACAATTGGAAATTATATTATATATTGTATATTAGTCTTGTCTATTTGTAACTGCTGTGTTGTGCAGTACAAACTCAACGTAGTTTGAACGCACCCCTCTACGTTTTAAGCCAATGGGGCAAGCTGACCGATAGACGCTTCATCTCATTGGTTGCCTTGCGCCGTCGTCCTCACAAGGCGAGTCGCCCGCGCAAACCTGAGCTTCATGGGCGTGCGCTAGCCTTTTCAGTTGATGTGATAAAACTGCGCGACATCTTTGACGCGCAGCTTTATTCTGTCATTGCGATCCGAGTGGCAAACAGCCAATGAGGAAAAACTATCTCAAGTCTTATTTTTTTCAATGGACGCTAACGCAAACTTCGATTTGGAGGAAGTAAGGCGCGAGATCGCTGCCAGATCTTCGGTAAGTCTTTGAGACATTATTCCGGGCCATAATAGATTTTATTTTTTTTCTCCTTAAACCGCGTGGCTCTCAGGCTCTCTCGGAGCTCTGCCCTTTTTTTGTACCACGCGCCATGTTGGCAATGATATTTTAATAATTCTTTTTGTTAGTTCCTTTGAAGTTGTATCGAGCCAGGGTCTTGCCCAATAAATGAATAAGTTGTCGCTTTTGTTAAATGGTACGCGGCTTGATTTATTTTTTTTGTTCGCATAAGAACTTCTATGTTTAGGTTAAGATTCCTTTCCTAACCTGAAACCTTTCCTGATCCGGACTCCCGAATCCATAATCACCCTAGCCGGAAACCCTGCTTGGCTTCGCTTCTTTTTGTTCTCTCGCATGCCAAGTTTTTCTTATTTTCAGGGACTCTACATTTATAAATATGGCGTCGAGAGACGCCAGGCGCTCAATTTAGAAGCCGCCTTAGTAACGCCGGTGACACCGAGGGTAATCCCGAATCCTCGGGTCCGCCTCGTTAAATGCATTTTTATTTTTGACGTTTCAGCGGAGGTCACCCGTTATAAATGGCGCCCAACGGCTAAAAGGAGTTCGAATCATCGGGAAAAATAAAACGACAGAAAACTTTATAAAAGTTCAGTGAACAAGCTTCCTTTATTTGTATTGAAGTTTGAAACCACGGTGAATTTCATATTTCACCCAATAAAAATTTCAAACAAAAACTCAAATTCTTAATTTTGAGTTGTTTCGAAATTTTTATTTATTTTTTTTTCCTTCCTGAATTTTATTTTCAGCTTGATTGCGCTCGCTTGTCCGCGCAGGATTTTGGATCATTTCATTTTTCAAATTAGAAAAATATTTATTTTATGTATCATATATTTTCATGTTTTAAATGTATTTATATATTGATTTGTATTTTGTGTTGCACATTTTATATCTTGTATTTTTTTTTATTAGGCGCTAAAGCGCTATACAAGAATAAAAGTGCTCTGCACTATAAAGCTGCCATATTAATTTAAAGTGCGGGTAGGCGGTGATAGGTCGCGAAAAATCGTGTACGCGAGTGAAGTGTTTGCCTCTGTTTTTCCGGGAGTGCGATTATACAGCTGTTCGGTTGACAGCTCGGTCGATTTTAATTAATTTTCAATTAAAATCACGATCGAAAAATATCCTAAATGGTCTCATTAAATAGTAAAACTATTTATGAGACTATTCCAAAAATTTGGACGATAAGGAGTAATCTGAAATACATAAAAATCGATGCGCACGTGAACTTCGTGACTGCGCTCGGCTAGTTTCGTATTATCGCGGTCCTTTTCTAGTAGCCGAACTGTCACTTGACACCACAGCGCGAGAAAATAAAGAAATAAATTCACGTTTTCGTTGAATCTCTTAATTTCTTTCGATTATTTAAATTTATTTCAATTATATTAATTTAAATTACTAATTAATATTAATTAATTAAACAATCTTATATCACTCGCACCAATTTATTAGCTCGAAAAAGGATTGCTTGAGTTTAGTATTGATGATTTTTTTTTAAAATTACTAATCATTATTAATTAATAAAAATTACTATATTATTAGTGATTGATAGTCACTTTAATTTCAAATAGCTCGATAATGGATTCCTACGCAACCGAATCGTGGGTGTACACACTGGGTGAAACGGAACTGCGAAGACTCGCGAATGCATTTAATATAAATGCAGAGGGGGGTGGTACCAATTTTAAGAGATCGCGTAGTTCGATATATTAAAAAGAGAGCAGGCGATAACAATATACCGTGGGAAGAAGACGACACACTAGACACGTCACAATCACAAATACGTGATGATCAGACGGTATCTCGAAAACCGTCTGACCTATCGAACATTTTAGACGTGACTGCGTTTAACACCCACGCCCATGTTATCTCCACCGTGACGACCACGTCGACAATCACGACCTGCGCAGGCGCGTCATATGCACCGTATTTACAGGCGTACACCGCAGCCTTAACCAGGACCCGTTGCATCGCATTTCGAAAATGCATCCAGGTTCGTACCTGTTGCGCAATAGGCCCCCAAACACTACTATTTCAAGCAATTTAACGACGGAATCACCGCATTTTGTTCCACGTCGCATTATACCCTTCGTCGCGCAACAAAGTTTCGATTACATGGGGATATCAACCCCTAATATTCACAGTAATTTTAACCCCTATGCGCCGCACAATAACGCAGGCGCAAATGTGTATAATTTGACGCGAATTCCGCCAATAACATCAGATGAAGAACAAAATTTTTATTCCGCGCCTACCAACCCTGATAATCATAATTCGCGAGGTACCAACACTCGTGTTGAATTAAATAGGGACGTCGGTAAAGTAGTGCGCCAGTGGAATTTAAAATTTAATGGCTCATCTAAGGCAAGCGCGGAAGATTTTCCAACGCGAGTAGACGAGTGCAGAATTTTTTCTTCACTCTCGGATATTGAATTAATTAGCGCACTACCATTGCTGCTGACAGGTGTCGATTTACAATGGTATCGGCTGAAGAACTCGCAATGGACATCATGGTCCACATTTAGAACAGCTTTCAGAAGTCGAATTGGCGACGATAATTTTGACCGCCGCGTAAGAGACCAAATCCGCCCGCGCACTCGAGGCGTGAAAGAAAAAATCGAAGACTATCTAACTTGCCTGCTAGGTTTATACGACAAGTTAGACGGTCCATACACGGTCGAAGAGCAACTTGATAATGCTCACAGGGGGTTGAGACCAGAATTAAGGCGCGTAATAAAACGCAAGGATATCGCTGATTTCGAGGAACACGCGCAGCTGGGTAAAGATTGGGAAGCGGAATGGGCAACCATCCGCGATTACAAACCACCCCCTGCGCCGGAAACGTCATTTTGACCCAAATTCGCGTATAAGGGCAAAGGAACTCGGAACACAAAGGCGAGTTTAGCAGCAATGGACGCGAATTTCGAAGAGGAAAATATTCCTATCGTAAAAAGACATTCACCCCCTCGGACACCGGAGTGTAAAGCTTCCAAAAAGCCTCCGGGAAACGCGAAACGGGCTCAGCGCTAAAGTTCAGCGCAGAACCTAGCCCAATTTTATCAGACCTTGCTACCAGCGTCTCTAATGAGTACTCTGTTTCTCCATTTTTCTCGCCCTTATCGTATTCTGGCGGGGAGGGGGCGCGTATATCGCCTAGCGAATCACGCGTATATCTCGATTCCGATAAGTTCTCGGAAAACGATTGCGCAGCCTTAAAATTTTATGAACAAGGCACACGATTTTTCGTGAAATTGAAAATCGCCGACAGAGAACTCGACGCGCTAGTGAAGTCGGGTTCCACGAAATCCATTCTGGGTAAAGATGGGATAAAATTAGCCGCAGAATTTAACCAAGAGATTAAACCCTCTGAAGTTAAAGCTATTCTATTCCCGAATGGTAGCATAGAGTCAGTTTTAGGGCAAGTGGCGCTACCTAGCACCCTAGATGTCGTCCAAAAATGCGTAGAATACAAAGTGGTACCGAATTTTAAGTACCAATGTGTTCTGGGCATGGATGCCATTGGACAATTTAGATTAATTGTGGATGGCAACGACAACGTTATTCGTATGGCTTACGACGACGAAGTTTACCGCACAGCCACTATAAACTTATTGTCCAACTTGGCGCGGATAGACGACGATGGGTGCGCTGCGATTAAGGAACTCACCAAGACACAAATGGCTCTGGTAGAGGATTTCCTTAAGCGCGAGTTAAATGTTTCAAAAAAGGAACTGGGTGCTACCCACCTTGCCAAGCATACCATTGATGTAGGTGACCATCCGCCCATCAAGCAAAAGTACCATGTTAGGTCTCCTGATGTGATGGACGAGATGAAAAAGCTGATGGACAATCTAATTGAACAAAAATTAGTTGAGCCGTCTAATAGTGCTTGGTCCTCACCGGTTGTAATGGCCAGGAAGTCGAATGGCACTTATCGTCTGTGCATCGACTTCAGGGAAATAAATCAAGTCACTAAGAAGGACGCTTATCCTCTTCCGCCAATGACAAACATCCTGGATAAACTTTAGAAAGCTAATTATATTAGCAAGCTGGCCCCTATTTTGGACTTGCCAGCGCCGCGAAACATCCGCAAACTTTGGAGTTTTCTAGGTTCGGCAGGTGGGTATCGGCGCTTTATACCGAACTTTGCGACAGTAGCAGAGCCCCTTTTCTGACTGTTAAAGAAAGCGCAGCCCTTTGATTGGCAGGCAGAGCAGGAGGCCGCATTTGAGGCAATTAAAACTGTCTTAACTACGGCGCCAGTAGTTGCTCGCCCAGACTTCGCGCATCCGTTCACTCTACAAACAGATGCAAGCTCCACTGGAGTTGGAGCCGTCCTGACCCAGAAGATAGAAAGCGTAGAGCGCGTAATCGCTTACGCCAGCCATACCATCCGCAAGCGAACCCGGTCGAACGAATCAACCGAGTATTAAAGACGATGAATATCTCGTTATCAAAGAGACGCAGCGTAAGTGGAACGTCCACCTAAACGAATTCCGCTTTGCGTTTAACACCGCGTATCATTCGTCTTTAAAAACCTCGCCATCGTTTTTAAATTTCGGCTGAGATCCACTGCCCCAGGGCACTCTTCATGAAAAACTCGAGCCTGTTACATCAGAACCCCCTCGACCCGGGAATGTAGACACCTGGTCCGAGAGAGTCAAAAGGCTTGAAGCCTTGAGAGACCTCATGAACAGACATTTAGATGCTGCCCATAACAAGCAGGCGCACGCGTATAATCTTCGAGTACGTCCGCGCACCTACCAAGTCGGTGACCGCGTCCTTCGGCGAGAGCGTACGCTTTCTTCCGCGAATAAAGGGATAACCGCGTCACTCACTAATAAATTTGACGGCGTATTCACAGTATCGAGAGTGATCTCGCGGACAATTTACGAACTCGTGAATGATAGAGGCGAATCGGTCGGCCGCGCGGACACCAAAGACCTCAAGCCGTATCTAGAGGCCGCTGCCTCTGAGTAGCGCCCTCGGACAACTTACAGTTGTTTTAATCTAGGTGGTGGCCATATTGTCCAAGGGGAAATGTTCGTCCTTGTCCGTCCATGTGAGTCGAATGTTGTTATTGTTGTCCTGCATGTATGCATGAATCGCCAGATAATCGGCTGAGTTCCTTTTATTATCTCGCCCAAAGCCAACGGATGACTTCTACGGAGTCTTCGCCCCTAATGACGAGGGGATTATGAACCTAATCACCGACTCGGTGACCGGGGTGCTGTGGGTGGTCGTGGTCGATCCGTTATACTAGTTGCCGAGCGTTGTCATGATGGAAAATTATTGCCTCGTGTCTGGTCGCATATTCCTGGAATTTTTCAGCTATTGCTCTCTTCAAACGGATTAATTGTGTTTGGTAGCATTCTCCATTGATGGTGTTATCCGGTTTTAGCAGCTCATAAAACAGCACACCTTTCTGATCACACCAAATACAGAGCATTACCTTTGCGCCATGGATATTCGGCTTTGCCGTTAATTTGGCTGATTGGCCGGGTTTCACATATGATTTTTTGCGCTTGTGGTTGTCGTAATCAATCCATTTTTCATCACCAGTAACAATCCGATGCAAACATGACTTCTTTTTGTGGCGTTCCACCAGCATTTCGGACATGCAAAACCGCCTTTCAACGTCTCTCGGCTTGAGTTCATCTGGAACCAACCCAACTTCTTTGCTTTTGAATGTATCCGGCTGCTTTAAAACGTTCCAAAATGACTGTTTGAGTGACTCCCAAAGATTATGCGAGCTCTTCTTGTGTTTGGCAACAGTTTACATCGAGTAATGCTTCCACTTCTTTATCTTCAAACTTTTTTGGCTGCCTAGGACGTTCTTCGTCTTCCAAGCCAAAATCGCCACTTTTAAATCGTCCAAACCACTTTTGGCACGTTTTCTCAGCTAGAGCATATTCACCATAAACTTCCACCAAAATACGCTGACTTTCGGCAACAGTTTTCTTTATATTAAAGTGATTAAGAAGAACTGCCCGAAAAAACACTTTTTCAGGCACAAAGTTCGCCATATTTGAGTGAAAAAAAATTATTGTTGTTTACGCTTCAAATGAATGACATATAATGAAAAAAACGCACAATGACAGTAGTTTCCCAATGCATGTTTGGAATATTAGAACGCACAATAAGCCATCCGGGCAAGACGCAATCACCAATCGGACACGAAATTCACTTAACCGGAAAACCCCTATAATTTTCATCGGGGGCGATAACTGTTCTAAGGAGGGAGGACTGTTACATCGCGGCAACATTAAATTTACGAAAATTTCTATTATTTCCCCTGCATAAGAACAATAAGTCATACGTCAAAGTACATAATTAGTTAATACTCTTCAATTAAAATCAGTCGTATGGTAATTGCTACCTAGACCAGGTAACTGTTCTGCAGGGGTGAACTAATGCACTACCTCACATCGATAGAACGGCTTGACACTTGGTAACAAGTGATAAAGAAGAGTATCGCTCGGTCTATATGGTAATTACTTACGCGGTAATGAGTCAGTGAATCATGCCGCGAGTCAATATTATAGTGATGCAGTGTTAGTAACATAGTGAGACGGTAACAGGTTCCTGGCGTGGCGTGGCGTCGCTAACATTGAATCATTATTGCCTAAGTTAATAATTATTATACCATCCTTGTTAGTTATGAAATATAAAATTATTATTGATGTTCATAACAATCAATAATAATTTAGAATTTAATCACAAGCAATGCATAAATAAGAAAACATGATATCATAAATAGTAGGATTGATTGATTATAGAAATTCGTCAGGTGCTTGAGTTGCTATAATTAAGGAATTTTTGAAGACTTGTTGTTCAAGCTGACATTTATGGGTTAAAAGGCCATGATATAATTTACTCATTTTTCTGAAAATGTGTCTTTCGAAATAAATGAAGTTTGAATTTATATATGTAAATAGATCCATATTTTCAACTAATAGTTGTTTATTTTCCAAAAATGTATTTCCTCGAGTAGTTTCGAAAATCAATAATGTTGGATGTTCTGTGCGTACTAAAACGTAGTTACATACAGGTTGCATGGCCTTTTGAGCTAAAACGAAAGTTATATCATTGCTAGTTAGGGAGTATATAACTTGTGGATCAAGAGTTGAATTATCGTATGTTTTATTTGCTGAACCTTCGTATAATACTGTATATTTTTGAAAATTATAATTGTCGTTGGGTAACGGATTCCAATAAGTTTGTCCACCTCCTAGTTCGTCAGTGCATGTAGTATCAGAGACTGAACAAATTACTTCAGATTTTAAATGAATTTTATCTGTATTTATATTGATTGTTGCTTGGTATTCTTGTAGGGTTATTCTGTATTTTGCATATACGATAACGTTGAATAATTTTTGTCAAGGTAAAGTCACTTAATTGTAAAAGTTGAAGGTATATTTTTTCTACTTGTACCTGAGGTTCTAGAATATCACATTCTCCTACCTCCAGTAAAGACAGGGTTGTTATATTCAGATGATTCGTCCCACAGTCATATCCAATAATGGCGTGTACTGTACCACTTCAAAGTAAAAGGCAAAAGATGCAGATTTTCTTGACTTTTGGTTTCATTATCTGTAAAATGATAGTTCTCAATTAGCAGCTAGAACTGCTAATAAATTCCTCTTTTTTTTTTAATTTATTAAATTTATACTTAGTTGGGCATATCTATGATGTCAGCTAAAAATTCTTGATCGGATTGTCGTAAGCTTCTTAGTAAGTCGTAATTGCTAATTTCCCAAACATTAATTCGTAAGGTGTACATTTCGTTCCTTCGTGAACACTCGTGTTATATGAAAACATTGCTAATTCAATCCAGTCATCCCATTCTGCATTATTTTCAATAAATTGTTTAAGATATTCTTTAAGAACGTGGTGGGATCTTTCCAATGATCTATTTGATTGAGGATGATAAGCAGTAGTTTCAAACTGACGTATGCGAAATCGCTTTGCCATTTTTCGCATTAAATTGCTTAGAAAATCTGCTCCTTGATCTGTTAAAACTGCTTTTGGTGAGCCATATATGCAAATAAATTTCTTAACAAAAGCATCTGCTATTGTTCCAGCTTGATGATTAAGGAGTGGGATTGCTAAAGAGTATTTAGTAAAATTATCCGGAATAGTAAGTATATATTGTTTTTGTGATGAAGTTGTTGGTAACTTTCCAACAGTATCCAATGAAATTTTCTCAAATGCTGTTCCTAGGGTATCAGTGATTATCATAGGGTTTTTTGTTTTCTCTCTAACTAGTTTTTTAAGTTGGCATTGTAAGCAAAGTTGTATGTATTTTTGTATATCTAATTTCATGTTTTCCCAATATAATCTTTGTCTGATTCTATTATAAGTTTTTGTTACTCCTTTATGTCCTCCTATAGCAGATGAGTGAGCTTCTTCGATTAATTGATTTCTGTGTTCTTTCGTAGGGTATTGTGTGATTCCATTGCAAATTATTATTTTAATTGTTGAATCCAAAAATGCTATTTTTAATGTAGCCAAAATTTCTTCCCACAAAACATTGTTAATGTGTGGTGATTTCGCAATACTAATTGATTTAATACTTAATTCTTTTACCATGGAATGAAGAGAATAAATCGCTAATTTAATATTTTTAGTCATTTCTCCTAGACTTGCTTTAAATTCGTCTTCGATTGGAAGTATAAAATGGTATTGATTTCCCTTACGTAATTTTTGGACTATTCCTTTTTGTAAATTTTTAAAATTAGGTAATTTTCCACATTTTTCCAAAAGCTTAGAGCCTATATCGCGAGGTTTTCCTTTGTTGCTTACAAAATATGCATAATTATCCTTTCTCATTGTCAATTGGTCACGGCATTCAATTATATTCTTCTGTGTTCTAAGCAATCCGGATGTTGAAGGTTGGTTAGGGGGTGGCTCTGGGGGCTGCCTTTATTCTGTAGAATCGCAATCATTAGAGTTTTCAGAATTTTCTATTTCTAGTATATCCGGTTGTTCGTTTTCATTTTCGTTTTCATGTTCTACATTTTGAAAATTTTCCTGGATTTTTTCTTTTTCATCTTCACTTGACAAATCAGAATTTGTTTCAAAATCACTTCCTTCATTAAATTCTTCATCTTCCTTAAAATGGATTTTCTTATTTGCTTTTGGTTTTTGCTTAATATCAGTCTGGATCAGAATCGGATTCGTCTTCTGATTCCGTAAATTTACGTTTTTCATTCATCTCAGGTGACTTATTTATACATTTTCTCGGTCCACCTCTCCTTTCAATTTTTACATTCTCATCATGGATGAGAAGGTATTGGTTTTTAGTGAAAAATGACTTTCGAAATTTTCATCAAATCTTTACGTTTTGAGACCCCCTGAGTCAGAAAAAATGGTTTTTACGAAAGTGTCTGTCTGTCTGTCGGTCTGTATGTCTGTCTGTCTGTCTGTAGGTCGTGTGCGGCATAACTCTCGATAGAATTATCAGATTGCATTGAGCTTTGGTACACTTTATCGGAGCCGAAAAAGTAAGGACAAGTTCGTTAAAGAGCCACATCCAATCAAAATTGAGGGATGGAGCACTACTTTTGTGTTTTTGAAAATAATTTTTTGAAAAAATAGAAAATTTTAATACTGGTTTTTGATAGTGCTCATAAATCTCTAAAAATTATCCTGATAACATTTTTTGATTAAATCAAAATTAGAAATGTTACAGCATATTCAAATTCGAAAAAAGTCAATATCAAAATTCCATTTTCCAGTTAAATTATACGAGATACGAAAAAACGTTATCATACAATATTATTGAATACATAAAGACCTACAAATTTAAATTATAACATTTTTTCATAAGATGCATATTTTTCTTTTTAAATGAAAAAAAAACTATTGAAAATCCAAAATTCAATTTTTTAACAATAATATTGGAAATACCAAAAAAACGTAAGAATACAAAGTTGTTCGTTTCAAAGAGATCTACAAATTTTGTCTGACGCAGTTTCTGATAAAAGATATATTTTTCGTTTCAATTCCAAAAAATACGATAAAAATGAAAAAATTCCATTTTTTAGACAAAATATGTGATGCAAAAAAAAACATTTAGGTGGAAAATTGTTTGCCTAAATGAGGTCTACAAATTCTGATAAAGAAATTTCGGGACAGGATGTATATTTTATGTTTTGATTTTTAATATTGAAAAAATTCGATTTTTTTCACCAAAATATGTGAGATACGAAATAAGCCTTGTTCTGCAAAATCGTTTCCTTAAATAAAGTCTACGATTGTTTTTTCTTTTTGAGAGATTTGGAAGAAAATAAATTATTTTAATCATGTAATTTATTAAAAAGTTACTGAAATGTATACAGAAAATCGAGCGCGAAGCGCGAGTGTCATGATGAGAATGTTTTCCTTAAGGCCGATAGAGCCTTAAGTAAATTGAATTTCCTGTTTCACTTAAATTTAAAAAGAAATTCAGTGACTTTGAGAAAATGTGTAATTCACGTCATATGTGATATTATTATAAAATTTTGAGAGATTTGGAAGAAAATAAATTATTTTAATCATGTAATTTATTAAAAAGTTACTGAAATGTATACAGAAAATCGAGCGCGAAGCGCGAGTGTCATGATGAGAATGTTTTCCTTAAGGCCGATAGAGCCTTAAGTAAATTGAATTTCCTGTTTCACTTAAATTTAAAAAGAAATTCAGTGACTTTGAGAAAATGTGTAATTCACGTCATATGTGATATTATTATAAAATTGGTTTGAGCTTCAGTATCAAAATATAAGAAATAAATTAAAATGTATGCGAAGAGCATAAGACCGAGCGCGAAGCGCGAGGTCCAGAAAGAATGGAGCGCGAAGCGCGACGTTCAAAAATTCCGGAGCGCGAAGCGCGACGATCGAATTGCGCGCCCTAGGCGCGCTCAAACTTGCGAGCGAAGCGAGCTGCGCGCGAAGCGCGTGATGAGAATGTGCCCGCGAAGCGGACAGATTTTTTCCTGTAATTTTATTTCTTGAATAATTTTTCGTGGCCTTCCACGTTGTTTTTTACTTTATTTGTTACTTCAACATTTCTTAATAATTTATTTTTCATATAATCTTCATTATTATTACTTATATTCTTCGAATTTTTTAACTGACTCCTTGTTTGCATAACATAGCATTTATTTTTATTTTCTAATAAAATTGGAATTGAATCCATGACACATTTCAAAAATTGCGAAACAAATGTTTCTGAAATATTTCCTTCATCGATCAATTTGCAAAAAGTGTTTTCATTTTCCTCATTATTCATTTTATTCATTATTACATTAATCAATCTTTTATTAATTATGTCAAATAAATCTTCTTCGTCTAATTGTTCAATAGTTTTTTTATTATTTCCATAAACTGTTCCTTTTTTTATATCCTTAGTATTCAATTCAATACATTTTTCATAATTGTCTTTATCATTGTCTTCATCATTTATCAATAAATATTCTTCATATAATAATTCTTCAGTATTATTTTTATCAATTTTTTCTTCATCAATATCTTCATAATAACGTTTTTTATTACCAACATTTTTAAACAAAGTTTCTTCGTTTAATTGTCCAATATTTTCAAAATCTTCACAAGTTTTTCGTTTTTTAAAATCATCATAATTTATAAGATTAAGTTCCTTATTTTTAATATCCTTAATTAAGTTCTCATCGTTTATCGGTATTTGTTCGCTTCCTCCAGTATCATCAGTGGTTATATTTTCGTCTTCAATATTTTTATATTTTAATCCATCATAATTTACTTGGTTATTCCTATTCTTAAATAATTTTTTCTTATTCATAAATTGTTCAGTTTCTTCGTAATTATACTCCTCAATATCTTCTTCAAAATTATCATAGTTTATTTCTTCATGGCATGCTAGATCTATTACTGGTACTTTTTCCTTATATTCTAAATCAGATATGCATTTTGCATTCCTTGGATTAACTAAATTTACTTCAAAACTAGTCTTATTATTTATTTAATTATGTTCAATATTCTCTACGTCAATAGGATTTCTTGACAATGAATCTGCATTTACATTAATTTTACCTGCCTTATATGCAACATCAAAATCATATTCTGCCAGTTTTAGTTTCCACCTAGTTACTCGAGAGCAAGGATCTTTCGAGTTTTAAAATGAAACTAGTGGTTTATGGTCTGTGACCAAGGTAAATTTTCTTCCGTATAAATAAGGGCGAAAATATGTTACGCAGTAAATAATTGCTAAAGCTCCTTTTTCTTATGTATCGTATTTTCGTTCACAGTCATTTAATGATCTAGAAGTATAAGCTATAGGTTTATCTTTACCTATTTTACCTTGTGAAAGAATTCCACCTATAGCAAATCCTGACGCATCAGTTGTTAAAATAAAAGGTTGTGAGAAGTCTGGTCTTTGTAAAAGAGGTTCTTCACACAATTTTTCCTTTAAAAGTTCAAATGCTTCTTGTTGTTTTTCAGGCCAATAAAATTTTACATCTTTCTTTAAAAGTTGATTCAAGGGTGTTGCAATTTTAGAAAATCCATTAATAATTCTTCGGTAATAACCAGCCAATCCTAAAAATTGTTTAATATATACTTGACGTGAAATTTCTTCTTTATGTACCGGAGGAAATCTATATTGTTTTGAAAATATAGGTTGATCATCAGTTGTTGGAATATTATGTTGTAAGACAGTTGTTGCTCCTAATGGTTCTCCTAGTATGTGAAATCGATCTGCATATTTTTCGATCAAATTTTCAACATATTGTTTTTCTTCTTTGTTTAAATGATCGAATATTAATAACTCTTTAATGGAATTTTTTCGATTTTTATTTGAAATGTTAAATGATTGGTGATAATCATTTATTTGTGGAATCTGAGTAATTAAATCATTAAAAATTTGTTGTGAAAAATTTAATTTTTCATTTCCTAAATTTAATTTTCTGTCATTCTGATTTACTGTTTTTTCATGTATTTTTAGTTCTTCAAAGTCTATTAATTCAACAGTTGGCATGGTTAATGTTTGAGGTTGAGTATTTGTATTGAATATTTTCAGATATGCTTTATTGTTCTTATTGGAAGCAATTGCATTTCCTAAATAAACTCCATTGCATAAGTGTAATTGTGGAAAAAATCCCTGTTTTTGTTCACTGTTCTTAATTTTCACATAAAAATCTTAAATTGTTCTTGCTGGTACCAATATAGTTTCTTGCATTTCAAATGGGTAAATTTTGTCATTTATTTCAAGCTGTTTTTCTGCATAATTCATTTTTGCGTCATTGTTTCTGAAAAACTCTGTACCTAATATACCATCATGTTCAATAGTTACTTCGTTCGGTATTATGTTGAGGGTAGTCAAGTAGCCGAAAATATTGATCGTTATCTGGCCAAGTGTAAATACAGGATGTTTATTTATGCCCGTTTGTTTTAGGCATTCGTATTTATTTATGTCCACATTTGTTTTAACTGCTTGTTGTTTGATTAAATTTGATCCGGCTCCTGTATCTATCATCATGTGTATAGGATTTTTTAATCCTTCAGCTGAAAGAATTATATGAGGAATTGTATTACTGGTATTCAAATTGACCTTTTCAGTTTTATTTTCAATCAAATTAGTTGCGAATATTTGTTCGTTTAAGCCCTACTTTGTGCACCCGTTCCAGGAAGGGCATTGGAGTTTTCCTGATGATTAAATTCTTGTTGTTATTTTTGTAATTGTTGATTCATATTTATTTGTTTGTTACAACTCCTAGATGTATGCCCTGGTGTGTTACACGAGTAGCAAATAACTTCATAATTTTGACCTGGATTTTGGTTTTGAATAAAATTTGGATTTTGATTTCTATTTTTATTGTAATTAAAATTTGGTCTTTGATTAAAATGGGGGTTTTGATTGAAATTCCTACGTTGATTTTGAACTTGATTAAAATTTTGGCCTTGGTTGAAATTTTGTCCTTGGTTGAAATTACTATTGAAATTTCTGTTGAAATTCGGATTTTGATTAGAATTACTATTGAAAATTGGATTTTGATTAAAATTTCGACCTTGATTATTTTGGTTGCGATACATATTGTGAGTATTTCGATTGAAGTTTGGGTTTTGGTTAAACCTGTTTCCTTGGGAAAAATTAGGGTGGGGTGGGAAGCTATTTATATCTCTATAGTTGTTTCTACTACCTTGTTGATTCAGGCTTTGCACCTGGTATCTCTGTGGGGGTCTCCTTTGCGTTCCTTGACCTTGCATATTTCCCTGGTATTGATTATTTTGTCTAGTCAAGTTATTTCTAAACTGATTGCTCTGTGAGTTTTTATTTGTTAACTGTTAAACATATTGAAAACAGGTTGCTGCTGTGTGGCCTATTTTCTGACAGTTTTGACATTTTATTGGTTCTTCTCGTGCTAAGTTTATTTTGTTTTTGCAAATTCTCGGTTATTATGTGTTGACTTTTCAACTTCTTGAAATAGTGGATGTTGTCTGTTTCCTCTTCGTAGTTCGTTCCTTGTTGTCAGATTCCTCTCTTCTCTTATTTCTCTTTCTACTATTTCGTCAAATTTATTGGCTGTTCCTATTCTTATTTCTAATTCTGGTTTCAAACTTCGGAGAAAACAATCGATCGCGTCTCTTTCCAAGTTTCTTTCAAATTCAGCAGCTTCTTTACCATTACTATTTTGTTTATGACATTCGAGGATTTCTGCTGCTATTTCTTGTATGCGTGTTGCGTAGGATAGAACACTTTCATTTTCCCACATATATATCCCGCCTAAATCTCCTTGTAATTGGTATACGGTTTTTGATGGTGAAAAAATTGTTTTTAGCTTTGGAATAAAATCTTCTAAATTATTATAATAATTTCCTATTATACATCTTCTGGCTTCACCTGTAAGTTTGCTTCTCAATAATTTTACTAAATTAGCTTCTGCATTGGGGACCATTTCTTTTGCTTTTTTGCAAGCTTCGATAAAAATGGTCAATGGCACTTTACTCAATCCATCAAAGTATGGGACAATTTCTAACGCATCTCGTAGAGATACTTGTTGATTTGTAGGTAAATTCATCATTTCGATGGATTGTGTTGTTAGATTATTATTTGGTAAATTATTTGATAAAATTTCTTTATTAAATTTCCTGGAGGTTGAAGACGGATGTGAAGATTTTAGTGAATCAAGAGCCTGTTCAATATTTGCTGGGTCGTCAAGTGTAAGTTGATTGATTTTATTTGGTAAAGTTTCTTGAACTTGTTGCGATTCTAAATTTGGGTTATTAAATATCGTTGTTTGATTCAAGGATTCTGGGGTTCTATTTAACTGCGATTAAGTTAAAAATGGGTCTATGAATTCGTATCCTTCTTGAGGTAGGGCAGGAACTTGATTATTAGATATATCACAAGAATTTTCCTGCGCACACAATGTTCTATCGTATAAGGTAGAGTTTGCTGTAACGTTTTTAAATATCGATTCTTCTCTAAGTGTTATATCCCTTATGGTATCGTCAAATGACTGGTTAATTTGTGGTGTATCGTTATATTTATCTCCTGCAATAATTATACTATTATTGCGTTTGATAAAAGTTTTTAATTTATCAACAAATGGATTCTTAGGGTTTTTTGTGTCAATAATTGATTTGTTTAAAGTACTAGTTTCAGCTTCAGGAATACTTCCTATGCTAATATCTAAAAGATCAGTTTGATCTAAGTTACTTGACGATTCGGAATATGGTAAATTTCCTTCTTGAGTTTTTCGTTTTGGTTTAAGTAGTACTTGGGAACTTTCTTCAATTTCTTTTGCTAAACTTGGGTTTTTTCTTGCTTGACTACGAGTTACAGCGCCTTTTTTACTGGTATCTCGTGGCGGAATCGACATTGGTATTTTTCATATTAATTGTTCCTAGAAAATGGCTTCTTATTGAATTCTTATTACCGAACAATTTTCCTAAATCTAAAAATCCTTAATCAATTTAACCTTATTTTTTTCTAAACTACGAATATCTGTTATTCTAGACAAGAAATTTTTATTATAGGCAAAAATAGGTTCCTTAGACTCTGTTTCAGATCCTGAATCTGATGATATATCCAAAATTTCGATATTCGGAACAATACTTTCGCAAGAATTAGAAATTTTTTGATTTGTTTCGGGGTCAAGGTCTGAACTGCTATCTGATATTTCGGTTATTGGGGATAAATTTTGGGTGGTTTTATTACATGTTGATTCTGCCTCAGAATTTCTTAACTAAGAACTTCCTGGTTTAGATTCGGCGGAGGTTTCGTTGATTTTTCTTTTTCCATATTTATGAGAACATTTATTTGCAATAAATTTTTCTGTTTTTTCTAACAATTGTTCAAAGAATTCTGAGAATTCGATATCGTTATTGATCTCTCTGATTTTGATATCTTTTGACTTAAAATTTCTTGCTCGGGGACGTTTAAAAGTATGTTTTCTTGATGGTAAAGGCATTTATTATACAGTGCTGACAAAATATGACATAAATTTCAAATACGAGTGACTACTCAATTTATATATATATATATCACGATTATATACATATTTTTTTTGAAAGTTATTTACCTAAACAATTCCTAATGAAAATAAATTTTATTTTGAGTATCCCTTTCCTTTTTTTTTCTTTTGTTTTGTTTGTTTTATAGTTGTGTAGGATAAATTTCAATCCTGATTCAAAAAAATTCTAATTTGAGGATGGCTGAGCGTGTTATCGCTACCCCCAGTTCAATATAACCCTCCTCGAGCAACTGGTTTCGCTATGAGGGGTTAAATCCTCAAACGAATTTTTTAAATTTCAGTAATTGAATTTTTAATATGAAATTTATTAAATTAATCCCAAATCCACTTTTAAGACTGTAATTTGAGGACGGCTGTGCGTTTTACCGCTGGCCCCTGTTGGATATAATCCTCCTTGAGCGACTTGGTTACGCTGTGAGGGATTATGTCCTCTACAAATCTCAATCGCAGGGTGGAAATCAATTTGAAAATAAATTCTATTTTTTATATCCTTTTTGTTTTGTGTCTGTGTTTTATAGTTGTGTAGGATAAATTTCAATCCTGAATCAAAAAATTCTAATTTGAGGATGGCTGAGCGTGTTATCGCTACCCCCAGTTCAATATAACCCTCCTCGAGCAACTGGTTTCGCTATGAGGGGTTAAATCCTCAAACGAATTTTTTAAATTTCAGTAATTGAATTTTTAATATGAAATTTATTAAATTAATCCCAAATCCACTTTTAAGACTTTAAATTGAGGACAGCTGTGCGTTTTACCGCTGGCCCTTGTTCGATATAATCCTCCTCGAGCGACTGGTTACGCTGTGAGGGATTATCGCTCGATATTCTGTATACATTTCAGTAACTTTTTAATAAGTTACATGATTAAAGTAATTTATTTTCTTCCAACTCTCTCAAAAAGAAAAAACAGTCGTAGACTTTATTTAAGGAAACGATTTTGCAGAACAATGCTTATTTCGTATCTCACATATTTCGGTGAAAAAAATCGAATTTTTTTAATATTAAAAATCAAAACATAAAATATACCTCCTGTCCCGAAATGTCTTAATGAGAATTTGTAGACCTTATTTAGGCAAACAATTTCCCATCTAAATGTTTTTTTTGTATCTCACATATTTTGTCTAAAAAATGGAATTTTTGAATTTTAATCTTTTTTTTTGGAATTGAAACGAAAAATATATGTTTTATCAAAAACTGTGTGAGACAAAATTTGTAGATCTTTTTGAAACGACAAACTTTGTATTCTTACGTTTTTTTCGTATTTCGAATATTATTATTAAAAAATTGAATTTTGGATTTTCAATATTTTTTTTGGAATTAAAAAGTAAAATATGCATCTTATGAAAAAATTTTACAATTCAAATTTGTAGGACTTTATGTAGAAAATGATATTGTATCATAAGGTTTTTTCGTATCTGGTATAATTTAACTGGAAAATGGAATTTTGATATTGACTTTTTTCGAATTTGAATATGCTGTAACATTTCTAATTTTGAGTTAATCAAAAAATGTTATCAGGATAATTTTTAGAGATTTATGAGCACTATCTAAAACCAGTATTGAAATTTTTGATTTTTTCAAAAAATTATTTTCAAAAACACAAAAGTAGAGCTCAACCCCTCAATTTTGATTGGATGTGGCTGGTTAACGGTCTTGTACTTACTTTTTCGGCTCCAATAAAGTGTACCAAAGTTCAATTGAATCTGATAGTTCTATCGAGTTATGCCGCACACGACCTACTACAGACAGACAGACAGACAGACACTTTCGTAAAAACCCTTTTTTCTGACTCAAGGGGTCTCAAAACGTAAAGATTTGATGAAAATTTAGAGTCATTTTTCACATAAAACCAATACCTTCTCATCCATGATGAGAATGTAAAAATATTTAATAAATTTAATTTATTTAAGGACGTTCTCTTGAAAATCACTTTTCTTTAGATTTCTTTCAAACTCCGTAAATAAGTACTTTCTACCATGATCTACAAAGCGGTAAAAAGATTAGCATCAAGACCGGTACTTAAAATCGAGAAATTAAGCTCTAAAGTTGAATCTCTTAACACGTGTTAGATAGGCGTAGTTCAGTTTCGTGATACCTTTCTTTACATTAAAAGCACAATTTTCTTTAGAGTTTTTGGAAAACTAGTATATTATACTAGAGATTATAAGGAATCGTATGCCATCATAAAAAATACGTGTACCGGTACTATTAAAGATATACGTTGTTGAAAATCGCAGTTGCACAAATTCTTAGCCGGCTTGCTGAAGCAAATATGGTGACTTGGCAACACCGCATCAACAGCGCGCGCGTACGCTTACATTTGACATTGCTTCCAGAGCTTTGTTTTTACGAGCAGCTGATTTTTGTGAAATAAAAAATCCATTTTTGTTGCGAAATTTATTAGACATCTCTTTAGTATTCACAAACTGTCAATAAACTCATAATGTAATCTCTCTCACACCATATGCTTTCGACTCGATATGAGAAAGACAGGAAAGCGGTGTTGCGAAATCGCACAAATCGACGCAGAAGACACATTTTGTTACTTTTGCGCATAAACGGTGCTCAACTCATTCGGTTAGAAAGCTTAACAGTAATTTTAAATTTAATAATTGAGGGTAGTGTAACTTGTGTTGGTCCTCAATATTAATATTTTGTGGACCTTAAAGTAAAAAATAAAAATGTTCAAAAACTTATTATTCTATTTAAAATTTAAATTAAAAAGAAAGTTTTAATTTATTTTTATTTTTAATTTGTAAGCGAGGATACATTTTATTCACACCTGTCATATTTTGTCACACTTGTAATATTTTTATCACTTGTCATATGAACTACTAATATAAGAGAAGGAATATTCGCTCAATTATTTCATTAAAATCTCTCTTAATATTAATTTTATATATATATAAAAAAAAATATTCCAATTTATTTTATTTTTCATAAAATTTCAATACATTAATATTTTATTTTAATTTCATTCCAATTCAATTTACTTCAATTTCAATTCAAATAATTTTTTTTATTCGATACAATTCAATTTTATCTCAATTTGATTCAATTCAAATTTGATTTTATTTTAATTTAATTCAATTCCAATTCAATTTAATTCAATTTGAACTAAAATAATTTTATTTTAATTCGATTTAATTCAATGTTATCGCAATTTGATTCAATTGAAATTTTATTTTAATTTAATTTTAATTTAATTCAATTCCATTTCAATTCAATTCAATTTTAATTAAAATAATTTTATTTCAATTTGATTCTATTCTAATATAATTTAATTCAATTTTATGTTCATTTACTTTTATTTTAATTTAATTCTAATTTGACTCAAATCAATTTCATTTTACTTTGATTTAATTTCAATTTAATTTAATTCTAATTTGACTCAAATCAATTTCATTTTACTTTGATTTAATTTCAATTTAATTTAATTCTAATTTGACTCAATTCAATTTCATTTTACTTTGATTTAATTTTAATTTAATTCTAATTTGATTCAATTCAATTTAATTTTACTTTGATTTCATTTTAATTTAATTTTAATTTGATTTGGTTTAATTTGATTATTATTTACTTTAATTTTGATTTAATTTAATTTAATTTAATTTAATTTTTATTTTATTTTAATTTGATTTAATTTTCATTGTTGGCTTATAATTTTCCCGGTCGATGCACCAAAAATAATATAAGGGGTCTATGTGACGTCCTGTCACTTACCTTCTACTATTATAATTAAATTTCCCCATTTTTTGTTCGCTTAAGAAATCGGAAGGATTTCTTAATCGAAACAAGGGTTAGGGATAGCCAACAATAAATAATTAATCAAATAAATTTTACAATTATTAACCGTTTATTGAACAATCTACATAAATGAGAGAGAGAATATTCCTTTTTAACTTAAAATGGGGACTTACTCCTTTATTTTATTTTATTCCACCTGGAACTATGAAACTGGTAACACTGGAACTGGTAACACTGGAAGTGGTACCACTGGAACTGGTACCACTGGAACTTGTGCCACTGGAACTTGTACCACTGGAACTTCCTTGTAATAACTGAAGACACTGATATCCAATTGATCCCCCGTTTTTACTTGAGGACGAACATACCGTAGAAACGATTCACTAAGTTGACTGTTGAACTCTCCAATTTATTCTTAAGAGGAAGACTGTTATTTATTGGGGAGGACACTTGATGATACCGCTTTCGATCTTAACCCGACGAGAACTGAAGAAAAACTGACGATGAACTCTACTTTTGCGGATTCGCAGTCGCTTTTATGGTCAATTTTCTTGGTCGATAGTGGCTATGTTCGCCATTTTTTCGATCGATACTGACATGGAACTTCTTGTGCTGACTAATGGGTTTTATATTTTTTGGTCGATACTGGCTATGTTTTAATTTGCCCTGCGAATATTTTTCTGATGTTGACCTGACCTTGGCACGTGGCTGAGCTGGCCTCTTTTCCTTTGGGTTGCCATTTTTGTGTACTGAAGAAAAAAAGGGGAGACTTCGTTTTTCTTATTCTGGTTTCCCCGACGTTCCTTCTTCTTGGGATGATTCATTTTTTAATTTCTATCCTTTGCTGCGCCTGTCGATATTCTTGTCTACTTAGGACATTCCGATGGGGTTCCCTCGTTAACAGGTAGTTAAGAGTTTCAACGGTTCATTCATAACCGTTGTCTATTTATAGGCACCGTGCGAAGTCATGGTAGGGAGAGTTAGATCGACGCCAGCGCACGCAGTGGATAATTTAGGCGTTAAAGGAGACTGTTTTATATTTCCGAGCAATCAAAATACATGTGCAAATCTAAATTTTGTTTTAATTTAAAAAATATAGCTGAAATGAGCCACCGAAGTTGTTGTGTTGTGAATTGTAAAAATACAAGCAGGAAAAGTGAGTGTAAATTTTATAAATTTCCAACGTCTAAATGGAAAATAAATCAAAGGAATAAGTGGGTAGATGCAGTAAGAAGGCAAAAGTTATTATTTCTACGGAACTCTTGGACATCTCGTGCGTGTTCTGCTAGAACGAGATTTTTACCTTTAATTTTCGTTTGTGGTTGAAATTCTATTGTATGTTTAATTGATTGAAAACCTCTTTTAATAATTATATCCAAGATGAATTTGAATCTGAAAATAATCAATCAATATTTATTTACTCAACAAGTACCTAAAACTGTCATCATGAAATTACAATTTAATTCTTTATTATTTTTCTAGTCTATTTTGATCTGTCATTAACTTAAGGTAGTCGTTATACCAGAAATCAGTCTCTGGAAAAAGAAGTTTTTCTATGATTTTAAGACTGACAATTGTATCATCAGCCGTGCCATATGTAAGGAAAGACACTCTTTTTAATGAAAAAATTTAAAAGTTACGAAAAGTAATATTTTGATAATGTTTTTTGTAACAGGATTTTTCCTTACTATCGCTTCTTACCAATTTTTTGAAAATGATTGGTTTCTTAACTCATAGCTTCTTTTTTAGGAAAAAGATTCTCTACAACTTAACCGTTTCCAATTTTTGAAACTGAATCAATTATTATCAAATACAGCAATTTGTTTATAAAAATTTTGTTTTGGATAATTGATTTTTAAAGACTTCAGCCATTAAAGAATTTATTTTTAAAAATTGGAAACTGTTAACTTGTAGAGAATATTTTCACCGTAAAAATAAGCTATGATTTGAGAAACTTCAATCATTTTCAAAAAATTGGTAAGAAGCGATAGTAAGGAAAAATCCTATTACAAAAAACATTATTAAAAAATTATTTTTCGTAATTTTTAAATTTTTTCATTAAAAAGAATGTCTTTCCTTACATATGACACGGCTGATGATATAATTTCCAGTCTTGAAATCATAGAAAAACTTCTGTTTCCAGAGACTGATTTTTGGCACGACAACTACCTTAACCTTATATTTACTGATTTCTATATCATTTTTATTATGGAAAATACTTACTTTTTACTGCTGATTTCACACAAATACTTCACAAGAAAAAACAATTGAATTTTAAAGTGAATTACATTGTTTTTTTTTTTTTTTTATTGATAATAAACATTTTTATAACTGAGTCCTATTATAATACATTGTAAAAGTTCTCGAACAGTCTCCTTTAGTTCACTCATGCTATGGCGCTGCAGTCACGCACAGAGCGTATAACCAGAGATGAGTTGGGAGATTGCTAAAGTAATGTATTTGATTTCGAGTGATTTCCGCAGCGCGCCCTATTGCGAAATGCTCTTGGGAACTAAAATGAAAGGTTCATGCTACTACTTAAAGGGTAAAACAGAGCTACTGTTTATCACTTTTGCAGCGCCCCCAATTGCGTACAGCTTTTTCGGATCTTTTTCGAACTAAAATTAAAGGTCCGCGCTGTTATAATAACATGTGGGAGCACACACAATGAAGCGCGTCATGTCAGTGTATCCCCACTAACTTGCTTCGATTTCACGCTGTCGGTTGTCGAGTTAAAATCAGAAATTGTATTTTTCTCGACTTCATGCAAAGGAGGCGCGAAATAGACTCAGAATTCAAAATTACGGAATATAACATTAAAAAAATTACACTTTTTTTCTATATACTTTGAAAAATATTGATCTGAAATAAGTATCTAAAAGATTTTGTGAAATTTTAAGATGATTTAAATACTTGAAAAATAATTTTTTAATGAAATTTAAAATCAATAAATGCTTAAAGATTCGAAATAAAATATCGATTTCAGCATTTTTTTTTAAATTATGTAGAGAATATTTTATAATAAGATATCATTCAAGATGAAATACAAGTTTAAAAAATGAAGGGTTTGAACATTTTTGTAATAGGTAACATCTTTGGCATGAAAATTTCGATAAATAAATGTAAATGAAGTTTTTGCTGATTTCAGGTAGTTCATCCACAAAAATTAGACTTCAGGCAAAAATAGATACATTTTTTTTCAAGAATAGCAATATTATTATTGAAGAGATCATTTGGAAGAAAAGAGATTAGTTTCCAAGAAAAAAAAATTAAAACATAAAAAAATAATTCATTTAACAAATTTTATTTTTACCCGGACTTGATTTCTTATCGCTTCATACCAAATTTTAGAAAATGATGTGATTCTGTGAAATCACGGATAATTTTTTTAAGAAAAAGGCTTTCTACAACTTAACCGTTTCCATTTTTTGGAAATTATAATAAATTCTTTAATGGCTAAAAGCATTAAAAATAAAATTTCCAAAACAAAATTCTTGTAAAAAAATTACTGAATTTGGTAAAAACTTATTCATTTTAGAAATATGGAAACGGCTAGGTTGTATTAGGTCTTTTTCCTGAAAAAACGATTCTTGATTTATTTGAATCACATCATTTTTTTTTAAATTTGGTTTGAAGCGATAAGAAAAATGTCGGGGTAAAAATAAAATTTGTTAAATTTATTTTTTCTTATGCTTCAAATATTTTTCTTGGAAATTAATCTCTTTTCTTTGAAATGATCTCTTCAATAATAATTTTTCTATTTTTGGAAGCAAAATTATCTTTTCTTACCTAAGACATATGGCAATTTCAATAGATGAATGTAAATGAAGTGTTTGCTGATTTAAGAAAATACATAAATTGTATGTGAATTTACACCTCAAACTTTTCTTGATATGAAGCTAAGTCGACAAACGGTTGCTAAAAAATAAAATACATTGAATACAATTTTTTGGAATTTAACATCTTTTACATGACAATTCGTATGTATACATATATATAAACTACCATCGGAAATTACAGATTGACCTGGAGTTTCAACTTTCGTCAAAGTGTTTTATTTTATAGAAAGATATTACAAAAGAAATTTTAATTTAGATTTAGATTTCAAAAGGTTTTTTCAGTATGTCTTCATAGTGATTTCTTAACCTAATCAAAATATTTTTAGAAATTCTTTTCTGGATTCTATCTTGGGGTTGAACAGAATTCAAAGAAGTCATGCAATTTTTAAAATATGTAGCTTCTTCAAGAAGTTTTTAAAAATCGACCTATATCATATTTTAATAAATTTAGAAATTTTTATCAAAATATTGATAGTTTGGATTTTTTGAATTCTTCAAATGAATGTAGTACAATCATCATTTGAAATTTGATGATTTTTCATTACCATCTTTGATTCTAGAGCAGAATCTAGCAGAAAAATTCCAAAAACATCTTAATTAGTTAGAAAAATAATATGCAAACTTACCTTTGAAATGAGACTACAGACTTTTGACAATGTTAATTAATTTTAGAGTTATTAATATTATTAAGAAAGATCTAAATTTGATGTCTTCTAGATTCTCATCATATGAGAATTAAGGTTTTGGTTTTATGTGAAAAATAATTTTCGGAATTTTCGTCAAATCTTTACGTTTTGAAATCCCCTGAGTCAGAAAAAACGGTTTTTACGAAAGTGTCTGTCTGTCTGTCCGTCTGCAGTAGTAATAGGTCATATACTCGATAACTCTGGATAGAAAAAAATTGTCGGATTGAATTGAGCTTATGCATACATTATCGCAGCTGAAAAAGTAAAGACAAGTTCGTTAACCAGCTACATCCGACAAAAATTGTCAAAATAGGAGCATTTTTTGTGTTTTTGAAAAAAACTTTATGAAAAAACCAAAACTTTTAAGACTGGTTTCTGATAATTCCCGTAAATCTCTACTAATTATCCTGATAATATTTTACAATTAAAATAAATTTAAGAAAGTTACAGTATATTAAAACTTGAAAAAAGTCAATATCCATTTTCCAGTTAAATTATACAAAATACGAAAAAAAAGTTATGATAAAAAATTGTTTACTACATAAAGATCTACAACAGTAATAACTGTAAAGTGACATGTTTGATGACATGTCTGCTATTATATTGACCCAAAATTCACAGAATTTTTGTTAATTTCTCATTTTTTTGGCATTGGGTCAGCCTCTTTTTATTTTCATCTATTAATATTATCAATGCTACCTATGATACAAAACGCAAAAAAAGAGAGAAGGCAAACGTTTCGGCCACATATGGGGGCCCTCTTCAGTGCCATAAATTAAAAGATTAATTCAAAATTTTCGTAAAAGATAAAAATGTAGAAGATAGTTAAAATAAGGATAATAATGAAACTCAAAATCTTATCTCATTGCTTGCAATTCAAAATGAAGAAGTCCAGTAAGCAACAACACGAATTGGAAAAAATATGTAGAATTCACTGTATATAGAAAACCGGATAAAATGAACGAAAAACTTAGAAATTTGTAAACAACAGGCTAGAATTTTTGTTTGTTTTTTTCCCTTTATAAAGAACGGATGACCATTTCTTCGACCGTTATATTATTATATCATATATAGGTTTGGTTTCGTCGGTCTTAGGGTTCATAAAACAACATTAAAGAAAAATTGTTGAATCAATTTATATCAATAAAAATATTAATATTTCAATAAATTGCAAGGCTGAAATTATGAATATTAATCGAATTTGCCATGGCATTATTTAACATATGATTTTCAAGTTTGTGTTCTCAAGCCTTAGCTCGCTTTTCATTCACGGAGAAATTTTTTATATCAATTTTTACTGTAGTATTTTTCAATTTAGGGAAAGACGTATCACTTTGAGGATTTTTTGTTAGTAAAAATACTAAACTTTATTATAATGATATGAAACTTCAGCATAGTCCATAGCAAATTTTACTATAGTTTATACTAAAGTTTCATATCATTATTATAAAGTTTAGTATTTTTACTAACAAAAATTCCCAAAGTCATAAGTTTTTCCCTAAATTGAAAAATACTATAGTAAAAATTGATATAAAAAGTTTCTCCGTGTTGGTGAATTTAATTCAATTTATCGTATCTTCGTCTCTCTATCCTAAAGTTTGCGTTGCTTCATCGGATTGTACACACCGTATTATAATGTAATTTAAAATTATTGAAGCCCTCAATCTTTGAGGCTTTAATTTTAATAAAACATTTTCAAGAATAAGACTGAATCTTCATGTGTGTTTTCGTTTCTTTGTAATTTATGTAAGTACTTATTTATTATATCAACACAACATATAAAATAGTTCTCTTTGGAAAAAGAATTTTGATGGTAAATTGATTTGTTCAATTTTTAGTGACATATATATTCCTTGAAAAAGACCCGCAGTGAGGTTGAAACATAGGAGAATTTTTGACCAAATATAATGAAGGAGTTTTTTTATAGAATGTTGTTTTATTGACCGCAAGACCGACGAAACCAAACCTATATGATATAAAGATCTACAAGTTTGAACTGCAACATTTTTTCATAAGATGTATATTTTTCTTTTTAATTAAAAAAAAAATACCATTGAAAATCCGAAATTCAATTTTTTAACTAAAATATGTGAAATACGAAAAAAACGTAAGAATGGAAAATTGTTCGTTTCAATAATATATACAAATATTTTCAGATATAGTTTCTAATAAAACGTATATTTTTCATTATAATTTTAAAAAATACGATTAAAATTAAAAAAATTCCATTATTTGAACAAAATATGTAACATACGAAAAAAACGTTGAGCTAGAAACTTATTTGCCCAAATGCCGTCTACAACTTCTCAGTAGGACATTTTTTGACAAGATATATATTTCATGTTTTGGTTTTAAAAAATACAATATTGAAAATAAAAAATTCCATTTTTGAACCAAAATATGTGTGATACAAAATAAGCGATAATACAAAAATTCGTTTTCTCTAAAAGAGTCTATGAATTCTCCTCCTTTTTTAAATATTTGGAAGAAAATAGATTTTTTGTAATCTTGTAAATTATTAGAAAGTTACAGAAATGTATACAGAAAATCGAGCGCGAAACGCAAGTTTCATGATAAGAATGTGTTTTTCAAGGCTGATAGAGCTTTAAGTAAATTGAATTTCTTTTTTCATTTGAAATCAAAAATAAATTTAGTAACTTTGAGAAAATGTAATTCACATCGATAATATTATAAAATTGACTTGAACTTAAGTATCAAATTACAAGTAATAAATTTAAATAATAATGAAACAGGACTTATATCGACCCTTAGTATTAATATTCAAATATTGTTCATGTTCTTAGTTGGCTTTACGGTCCGAAGAATATAAGACCGAGTGCGACGATCGAATCGCGCGCCCCAGGCGCGCTCAAACTTGCAAGCGAAGCGCGCCATGAGAATGTGCCCACGAAGCGGGCAGATTTTTTGTAGTATATTTTTACAAAATTAATATTATGCTCTTAACTTGGGATTATTAGAAGCAAAACTGTGTTAACTTTTATTTTAGCATCATGAAAAAATGTTAACCTTTTATTATAAAAATTAAGTTACTTTAACAATAGCTTAAATAACATATGAACCTCTAATTTCCGATGGAAGTGTCTGTGTAAAGAAAGGTTTTAAGTATTACAAAAAACGCATAAATTGTATTTGAATTCGCATGCGATCTTGCACTTTGATATTTATTCGGTGTGAAGTAAATTCGACAAATCATTACTATAAAGTAAAATACTTGAAAAAACATTTTCAAAATATTTAATATTTTTACACGAATGTACATACAGTCGACCGGCAATCGAAATACCCGGGCTTGAAACCCGGTGCATTCGAAAACGTCTTTTTTCCACAGAAATATTTTAAATTCTTTAAACTTAAGTATGTAACTATGAACGTATTAATATGTTTAATGTTTTTAAATTATTCAATGTTTTATTAAAAGAATTAAAATAGTAAATTGTAATGACCCTTGATTTAATTTATAATAGACTTCTTCATTTATGGACCCTAAAGCCAATGCAATTTATTAAAACATTTTGAATTCAAAATAATACTGAATGTTTGAGTATAAAAGGTTTAAATATTTGAAAAATACATAAATTATATCAAAATTAGCACACGAAATCGTACACTAACTTTAATTTGGTATGAAGTAAAATTGAAAATAAATCCTTTAGAATAAAACATTTTGAAAAAACTTTCAGAATACATAACATATTATAAATGAAAATTTCAATATATAAGTATAAATAAAAGGTTTGATTATTCAAAAGTAAAATATATTATATCTAATATTTTATCGAACAGCACACTTTAAGATTTCATTGGTATGGGGATACACATTTTTAAAATTACACGACTTTTTGTAACATGTTCAACCCCAGCATATAGAATCCAGAAAAGACTTTCTAAAAATATTTTAATTAGGTATACATATACATACTTATATACATACTTATTAATTTCCTTCAAAGAGATCTAAATTAAAATTTCTTTTGTAATATCTTTCTATAAAATAAATCACTTTAACGAAAGTTGAAACTCCAGGTCAACCTCTGTAATTTCCGATGGTAGTTTATATATATATATATATATATATACAAATTGTCATGTAGAAGATGTAAATTCCAAAAAATGTTATAGTTACAAAGCTTCAAAATTTTGTAATTAAAATTTTAATATAAAACTTTAAGCATTTATTGACCTTGAATTCCATTGGAAAATTTGTTGTTTACTGTTCAAATCTTCCTCCGATTTCAGAAGAACAGACAAATTAAAAATTACAAAATATTTCATTAAAAAAATTGAACTCGTCCATATGATCTTGTCATATTGTAACAAGATTTGAACACTTCGGACAAAAATTTTTATGTAAAATTTAATATCGATAAATATTTACATGTTCATATGAAGATATTAATGAACACATATTTTAGCTTCTTAATTTATCCACATCTGTTAGAAAATTTTTCCTTTCCATAGACCATTTCATTTTTTTAATGATTAGTCTGTGCTTAGGCTACAAAAATGTGAGATGAAAATATTGCTAACATAAAACTGAGAATGTAAATTTTAAACTTGAATTTTATGTTTATCTCTTCTTAATAGAAAATATTTCTCTAACTAAAAAGTTTTTAAATGCACAAAATTGATAAGAAGTATGGAAATTTGAATAGGAAAATATATATTGATTCAAATTTGGAACATTTATTGGCATCAAATTTTACTGAAAGTTTATTTTTGAAGTGTTCAAATGCTTATAAATTTTCACACGATATTTCAGATTTTTATTTTAGGCAGATTTTTTCCAAAATATCGGAAAAAAGTGTTGTCTCTTAAATAACATATTTCGTAAATTTGAAATTGTCGTCTGCTTCGCGCCTCTTTTGCACGGTTTCGACAGAAATACACAATTCTCAATTCCGACTCGATAACCGAAATACCGAAAGCGTGAAATCTAAAAATAGCATTGCATGAAGGAAGCGAGGAGAATAAGGAGAAGTGGGACGTGTCGTTCTCGCGTGCAAGAGCGACGAGGAAGAAACAAGGGCACCGCCCCTCCATAGAAATTCTGATGGTAAATCATTTCTGGATTTTCTAACTTTCATTATTTACCGACGCGCAAAGTACACCTTTTGCGTAACGCGTTCAGAGGGCGCGTTTATCAGCCCACTTTTGTGAAATTCTCTTATTCAATTACTTTAGCAATCTCCCAACTCATCTCTGGTATAACTTACTATTTCTCTCTCCCTATTACAATCTTACTACCGTACATTTTATTTCGTATAATCAATATCTTCCAAAACATATCGTTTATGCATGTTTTATTGCGAATAATTTTACAATATTATAAATAAATAAATGTTAATGGTCACAGGACGTAACAGACTGAATTGTTTGAAATCAAGAAAAAATAACCTAAAAAACATTAAATTCTTCATAAAGAAATGAATTATGTTCAAGTCTCATTAAATTTATCCAATGCAGACTGAATTGGTTAAAATTAATAAAAAATAACCTAAAAAACATTAAATTTATCTTAAAGAAATGAATTATGTTCAATTCACATTAAATTTATTCTGGACAGACTGAATTAGTTGAAATTGATAAAAAATAACCAAAAAAACATTAAATTTGTCTTAAAGAAATGAATTATGTTCAATTCACTTTAAATTTATTCAATACAGATTGAATTGGTTGAAATTAATAAAAAATAAGCTAAAAACATTAAATTTTTCTCAAAGAAATGAATTCTGTTCAATTCACATCAAATCTACCTAATACAGACTGAATTGTTTGAAATTAATAAAACATAACCTAAAAAACATTAAATTTGTCTTAAAGAAATGAATTATGTTCAATTCACATTAGATTTATTCAATACAGACTGAATTGTTTCAAGTTAATAAAACATAACCTAAAAAACATTAAATTTGTCTTAAAGAAATGAATTATGTTCAATTCACATTAAATTTATTCAATACAGACTGAATTGTTTGAAGTTAATAAAAAATAACCTAAAAAACATTAAATTTGTCTTAAAGAAATGAATTATGTTCAATTTACATCAAATTTACCTAATACAGACTGAATTGATTGAAATCAGCCGTATGCATCAGCCCGTATTTCTCGATTCTAACTTGACCCCCTTAGTGTCCTAAGTTGAATTCCTAAGTTATTTTAACGAATCGTCACACACGGCGCTAACTGTACCATCACTCCCTGGAAATGCACAGTAACATACGAAGAATTTAATAAAAAAATTTTAAAAATATATTATTCAATGCCATAAACAAATAAAAGAGATCAGACATCAAATAATAATATTATTTGAATATTTTAAATTAAATTTTCCCCTTTTCATTCATATTTATCTCGTACAAAAACTATTTTGAAACATTCAGCTATTAGAATTTAAATATTAACATCTTTTTTATTCCTTTTTTTATATTTAATTGTCTACATATCACTGCATTTATATTATTTTTTGAGGTAAAATTAAGTTGAAAAATGGACAAAAAATGAAAAATTCTGAACATGGAACGAAGTTGATGAGAGTTGTAATTAGTTGGAAATCATTATGAATAATTAAAGAAAATAGAATATAAAATAAGGTGAATATAATTTTTTTTTTAAAATAATTAACTAATAATAATAAAAACAGTATAATAAGAACAATTGAATTTTGTTTCATTTTCAAATCCAAAAGTAGTCTATCTACGTCCGGTTTCATCCTCTCTAACATTCACGAAATTTTGGAAACAACATTTTATGTACTTTGGACACAAACAAGTAGAAACTGGAACAAATTATTCATATAAACTTGCTACTCTTCTCGAGTATCAGATGCCCCTCAAAGCTCATAATTTTAGTAATAGATCAAATAAATTACATTTCTAGAAATCGCGTCAGAGGTAATGAAATTTTTCATTTAGTGACCTAAAAAGGAAAGTGTTTTTGTGCAGCATTGACAAAAATAATGCAAAAAAAGTCCAAATTTCATAGTATAACCATTTTCAATAACACCTAAAGCAATGAATTTTTAAAATTTTTGTTCATCTACCACAAAGGTAGATTTACGGAAAATATCCGCTGTCTATGCAAGAACCTGTAATCACTTTTACGTGGATGCTGTGACAGTGTAAATTTAGGGAAACACAGTTGTAAAAGTACAAATTCGTGAAATCATTCATAAAAAAAATATAAAAATACTTTTAATGTATTTCTAAGTTACATATTTTCTATTTTGTTTCTAATAATTAATTTTCACAATTTGTAGAATCCGCTTTTTAGGTATGAAAATACTTTGAATTTTTACAACTTTTTGTTTCCCTAAATTTCAACTTTCACGTTTCGTGAATGTTAGAGAGGATGAAAACGGACGTAGATAGACTACTTTTGGATTTGAAAATGAAAAAAAAATTAATTTTTCTTATTATACTGTTTTTATTATTATTAGTTAACTATTTTTAAAAAAAAATTATATTCACCTTATTTTATATTCTATTTTCTTTAATTATTCATAATGATTTCCAACTAATTACAACTCTCATCAACTTCGTTCCTTGTTCAGAATTTTTCATTTCTTTTTCCATTTTTCAACTTAATTTTACCTCAAGAAAATAATATAAATGCAGTGATATGTAGACAATTAAATATAAAAATTTAAAAAAAGTTATTATTCAATGCCAAAACGGAATAAAAGAGATATTAATATTTAAATTTTAATATCAGCTGAATGTTTCAAAATAGTCAAATAATATTATTATTTAAAGTCTGATCTCTTTTATTTGTTTATGGCATTGAATAATATATTTTAAAATTTTTTTTATCAAATTCTTCGTATGTTACTGTGCATTTTCAGGGAGTGATGGTACAGTTAGCGCCGCGTGTGACGGTTCGACAAACTAACTTAGGAATTCAACTTAGGACACTAACGGAGCGCCATTTTCTTTTCTGATGCATACGGCTGATTGAAATTAATAAAAAATAACCTAAAAACAACTCATTCGTCAATTTTTTTCACATTGTTTCAAAATTATTAAATTTGTTCTGTAAATAAATCAATTCGTAATTGCAAAATATCATAAAAACCATATCTCGCAATAAATAATTATTGCTCCCAATTTTATATTTCTTAGTGTTGAATGTTATTAAAAAAGAAAAATCTTCTTTTTCTTTTCTATTAAAATTAAATTAATTTTAGATTTAGCGCCATCTATCGAACGGTTTGGATGTTTCTTTTGGTATCGTCCTGACCACTATGCATATGCCTATCATTTATGTATTTTTATCGTGTTCTATTTTTTCATGGAAGACTCGAATGCACTACACTAGTCAGGACATTGACCAGGCTGGACATTGACGTACACCCCGAAATCCTTCTACGCCGAGCTAGACGGGCAAGAGATTTCGTCATCACCCCTTTTGGGTGATTGGCGCCCTTTTATTTATATTTGAAAACAGTTATTCATATCGTGCTGAATGATGAAAATTTTACGTGGTCGCCAATTTGTGGGGTCGCTTGGCCGCCATTACCCTAAGTGGCGGTAAGGCGCGTCATAAGTAATACAAGTAGTAGCGCACAGCGCGAAGCATTTAATATTTGATTTCATTATCCCGGCACTAGTTGTCGCTAATTTATTACTTTTTTTTTATATTTCAGCGATAATAGACTCAAGGACATTTATACTTATTCCCAATTCAGAAAATAATTAAAAAATAATTCCCTCTTGTATATTTTATGGAACACATAAATTTATTTATTCGGTTAATACATAATTAAATTAAGAGTAATTTTTCATTTTAGTGTAAATTAATTAATTTTATTGAATAATAAGTGATGATCAAGTGCGGTTTTTGACATACAAAGTTTTCATACTTCTGCAGTATCAAATTATGCACAAAATTACACCTTTCTTTTTCTCGCAGGCTTAGAATATTTTATTTCCTCAGTATTTTCCTCAACGATTTCAGCATTTTCCAGTAATAAATTAATAACAAATTCATCATTTTCTTCGTTCACCAATTCATCAACCACATCATCGTTCAATATGCATTCATCGTTGGACACAGTCGGCTCATTAGTTGCTTCTAAATTGGAGCACGTGTCGTCGCAAAAATTAACGCAAAGGTTCGAGCATTTCAAACCGCTTTTTTTACAGCCACACGAGTTATCAATGCATCCCTTTTTACTGCATGAACATGAAATTTGGTCAAACAATTTTTGAGGTATCGGTTTATCGGCACTACCTACAGGTATAAAGAGATCGTTTTTAACTCACCAACCCCAATCAGTTTGTTTTTAGAGTTGTGTTTCCTAACCAACATTGTACTTGATAGAAAACACGGAATGCATGTTGTTTTGCTGCTCCTTCTGTAGGTGGCAAAGTATCTAAAGCAAATGTCGATTTCATTTTAGCTTTATTGAAATGCAAATTACTCTTAATTTACTTATGTATTAATCATATGAATAAATTTATGTGTTCCATGAAATATACAATAGCGACTTATTTTTTAATTATTTTCTAAATTGGGAATAAGTAAAAATGTCCTTGAGTCTATTATCGCTAAAATATAAAAAAAAGTAATAAATTAGCAACAGCTAGTGCCGAGATAATCAAATTAAATATTAAATGCGTCGCGCTGTGCGCTACTATTACTATATATACGCGCTTCTCCTACTCGCCTTCTCCTCCCTCCACTCAGTCACTTTGCTGCGTTCAAGCGTTTGGAGCGATGTTTGGGCATTTTTTAAATAAACTTCACAACATTTTAGCGAAAAACCTAGGTTGACGTTCTGTTGTGCTTGATTTATATTTTTAAAAGCCGTTTTCAAAATAACAATCGGACCACCTCTGCCGCAAGTAGATATTTTACAATTAACGTCTTAAATAAATTTAATTGTCAATAGCGCGGAAACGTATTATCTTAAAGTGTCCGTTTTTTTATACATTTAACGAGCATAAAGCCTGCTACTTTTCCACTAAACCTCAACCTAAAAAGTTAAAAATTAAATGAGATATTAATTTGTTTAACAAAAAGCTGAATTTCCTAGTTTTTCCAAATTTTCTCCGCTTTCAATTGTCCAATCAGATCAAGCGACAGCTCATTTTATTCGCAATTCAACTGTATACAACTTTCCAAATTATGTCATTAAGATGGGATGATTACATTTAATGTTATAAAGAAAAAACTAAAAAAGGGCGATTTTTTGGTCTTCATTTCCCGAATTGTGTGCATTGGCACGTATTCTATTTTATGTGACTTCGGTGCGTATACGAGTTTTTATGCGTACACTCGTATCTAATCTAGTATTGTGGTTGTTTGCGGCGCTAGTCATTACACTTGATATGTCACGACTAGTCCCGGCCATTTTGATTTTATCGATCTTGTGTAGTAGTATTGGATTTTGATAGACCCATGCGCAGTTCAAATGTACAAGGCTTTGCCAATAAGGTGCTAACGCTGTACGAAGAAGAAGAAAAATAAGAAGAAGAATGTTGCTCCGCTGCATGGCTATAGGCGCATGCGCAGTTCAATTTTTACATTTCATTTCTCTGTAGCGCAATATACTACATTGCGCTACTGTTATCTGTAGCGAAAAAACGAGTTCGCGCGCCGGTGGCACATAAAATAATATCTCAATCAGATGATTGAATTGTGCCCTGCTTAGCAGACGCGCAGACTCTGAGTTTGGGGCGTTGATATGAATTTACTTAGTACATGAAGAATTTATTTACAAATGCGTGCGGCAGACACTATCGCAAATGTATTATGTTCAAAATTATTTTAGACACTTCACATGATACAGAAAATATTTATTTCAAATCAATTGAATACTTTGATACTAATGGAAGAAAACATTATTCAGGCTTCGAGTTTAAGTACATTCTTAAGGGGTTTTTATCGCAATTGTGCTACCTAATAAATTAAACGTGGTTTACTTACCTGAATATGAATATAAATAGCATCAAAAGTGAGAAAAATACAGCAACGTTATCCATTGTCCGCAGCATTACAAAAAGTTGCCGTCGTAAGTTTGGCATAAAGCGTACCAATTTTAGTATTCTCAATAGTCGGAAAGTTCTTAATACACTCAGTCCAGAAACACCTCCTCGTTCTTCAACAAATGCTTGACACAATTCTATAACACTGTAAGTAACATAATAAGTAAGGAAATAATATAATATATTTCTCCCACCCAAAAATTATATACTACTTGGATAAAATAGTATAAGTATCAATAATGAAATAGATCAATATAAAATTCTTCTGTCTAGACAGCATCTTCTGGATATAAAATAAACTATCAGTGATCACGTCGGTAGCCTTCAGGTCTGAGTACAATGAAAATATGTACATAAAAACTTGAGTCCATTCGAGCATACGTTGTGGCAAATAATTACTCTGCATGTGCTTTGGCATTGAGTTGACACGCGAGTCGTGCCAAAAATCAGTCTCTGGAAACAGAAGTTTTTCTATGATTTCAAGACTGGAAATTATATCATCAGCCGTGTCATATGTAAGGAAAGACACTCTTTTTAATGAAAAAATTTAAAAATTACGAAAAATAATTTTTTAATAATGTTTTTTGTAATAGGATTTTTCCTTACTATCGCTTCTTACCAATTTTTTGAAAATGATTGAAGTTTCTCAAATCATAGCTTATTTTTACGGTGAAAATATTCTCTACAAGTTAACAGTTTCCAATTTTTAAAAATAAATTCTTTAATGGCTGAAGTCTTTAAAAATCAATTATCCAAAACAAAATTTTTATAAACAAATTGCTGTATTTGATAATAATTGATTCAGTTTCAAAAATTGGGAACGGTTAAGTTTTAGAGCATCTTTTTCCTAAAAAATAAGCTATGATTTAAGAAACCAATCATTTTCAAAAAATTGGTAAGAAGCGATAGTAAGGAAAAATCCTGTTACAAAAAAAATTATTTTTCGTAATTTTTAAATTTTTTCATTAAAAAGAGTGTTTTTCCTTACATACGACACGGCTGATGATATAATTTCCAGTCTTGAAATCATAGAAAAACTTCTTTTTCCAGAGACTGATTTTTGGCACGACAACTACCTTAAATCCTGAACACAAAAGTGTATTCGGAAATTTAATTGGACCACAGGAAGAGGTTTGAATAATGAAATGAAATGAGGCCTGGCGCGCTAGTCTAGTGAAGCCCTGCACGATACGCTGGACAGAATACAAAATACAAATTATCGTGATGTATCATAGCTATCGATCTGATTTTTTCTTATTTGAAGGTATAATTTTTGCTCTAGGTTAGGGGAATCCTGAGGTACTGTAGAAAAACTCTTATCTTAGATATGAATTAAGCAACTCAAAATTTGGAAAGATTAAGTTTTCCGTGCAAAAATAAAACCTCTGTGAAACCTCAAGTTTTGCTGAGTTATACACTTTTTCTCTAGCCAGGTCATGTATCATCGATCAGAACTAGTAATAATTGAAAGGGGCAATGTTTGGTTAATGCGGCAGGTGTGATGGGACTTTTCATCCAAGCACTTCCAAGTAGGTTTTCAGCGATTTTGTAACATGTAGCCCAGCGTTGTCATGCTGCAATATAACTTTGTCATGCCTCCTTTCGTATATCAGCCGTTTTTCCTTAGATTTTCTGCTCAAACAGATCAATTGTAATCGATATCTATCTTTCTTAAAGGTTTAGTTCGGTTTGTGCAGCTTAAGATAAACAACACCCAGCTAATCCCATCGAATGCAGAACAGATGCTTGGGACCACGGATATTTGTTTTTTTCGACGATATTGATGCATGGCTCGGTTTATCACACGATTTTCTACGCCTAGTGTTATCGTTGTGTATCCATTTTTATCACCAGTCCCGATACGATACAAATAACCTTTACTTTTTTACCGTTGGAGCAGTTATTCACACGTGAAAAGATGTCGTTCGACCTTTTTCAGCTTCAACTCGTACAGCACTTGATTTCTTTGCTTTTGAATCATTCCGAATGCTTTTAAACGTTTCAAACTGTTGTATGATTCACTTCTAATGATTCTGCAGGTTTATCTAGCGTCTGACATGAGTTTTCTTTAAGTCAAACCTCCAATTCTTCGTCTTTGAATTTTTTCGGTGCGCCGGAGCGTTCATCTTCAAAATCTAAAACATTCACTCCCTTTCTCTCCGTCCATATTAGCGGAAGCAAGGCGAAGCATCTTCTCGTTACGCTACTGGGACAGTTCCACCTGGCTAACAGAAGGATCTGGGTCACGAACGCACCATCTTGCCTTACCAGACCAGGGTTTACGAGGACTACCTCCTCCACCGAGAAACATCTGTTGCACGGACATCGGCTCTACTATACGTGCCTGATTGGATATCGTCCAACAACCTGGAATACCTCCCACAGAGCCCGATAGATTTCCAGTATCTCTCTTCTCCGGTCTACCAGGGGGGCGCCACTAGAAAGTTTCTCCCCTGAACCCGTGACCGACACAAGCGCGTTCAGTACCACCCGAAGACTCCTGCTGGCATTCTTCGCTCTAAGATAACCAACGTATTTCTCATACGCATCTAGCGTTAGCCTTCGACCCAGTACTGATCCGCTCGAATAATCTAAAAGGACCTTGGAAACCATCCAGGATCGCCTCCCCCAAGAAGGTCACCGTTAAGCCCGTAAGACCACGGTCGATTTTCTCTCTTCCGGACACACCCGTCAAACCCCCCGCTACGACAAAAAGGAATCAGCCTATGACTTCAGACGATCTGCACGCCATCTTATACAACATACTGAACATCCCGATCTTTCACTCTCGAATAGGATCAACAATCCCACTACTTACATGACAGGGTACGTATACAGCCGCAACGGTCACTACGGGACCCCTCTTAAAATTTTGAAAGAATTTTCATCCTCCCTACTTAGATAATAGCGAACTATCTTAAGCTACATGCACCCTGCTCTGGTAATGCCATATTTCGGGAAACAGTGAAAACTTATTCAAACTTCGCAATAATAAAATTCCAATTCTGGGGATAAATTTTTTAAAGTTACTTTATATTAATTTATGGAAATATAAATGTAATTAAATGTATTCATATGAAGAATCTATTTTTTATCCTAGTATATATGAATTCCCATGCAATTGAAAAATTCTCCTACCACTTTTTGACGCCTAATGGACCAAGTTCTACTAGGGCTGCAGGGCACTGAATTATTTGCCCATAAAGATGATACCACAGTATGTGTTGATGACTTAGAAGACCATGGAATGAAAGGAAGACGTCATCTTAAACAACTAATAGAAGATAACCTTTCAATACATCCTGAAAACTGCGACTTTTTTAAGGAAACAGCGTACATAGGTCTCATAATTAGTAATAAGGTAGTAAAACCAGACCCTAAGGAAGGCGAAGTTAAAATTTCCCTAGACTAAGAACTCCTAGAATTTAAAGTATCAGTTGGATCTGAATTAAATTATCTTACAACGGAAGAAAAAAATAGCTCAAAACACACTTTGAAAACATTGGTGTCTGTATCAAAGAATAAACCCTAGATTCAAACTGAAAGAGAATCCACTTCTAGCATCTCACCCTCTAAACCATCAGCTTTAAAACCTTAGAAAAAATAATTTATTTGTCCATATATATATATATATATCTATGTTATTATTATTTTTGGCATTGCATTATAAAATAAAGTTAATTTAAAGAAATCGATTATTGATTGAAATGCATGATATTTTTATTAAAAAAAACTATTCTAAAAATTATACGAAAACTTATATCGGGTGTACATGCAAAATAGAAATAAGTTTTAATAGAGAATGCTCAATCAATCCTTTCTATCCTAAAATCACCAGTAATCCTATTATAAGATTGAGCACATAAATATAAAGTAACTACAACGAAAGTATGAGAATAAAGAATTCAAGGGTGATGACATGGAGGTTGCCTTTTTCTTTCTGCTATTATAGGGTGGGCCATATTACATTTGAAATTTGAATCGGCTATAAAAACAAACTTATGGATATTTTTTATAAAGTATGGTTTTATTAAAAAGATTGAACCTTTCTATTCAAGAATGAAACACAATATCATTCAAATGACTGACACGGCTGGCCTTACAGTACCACATTCAATCAACCCAATTTTTCAGTACATTTTCGCTTGTTTGGGCTTCAATCCCATAAATGACAACTTCGATTTCGTGTTTCAAGGCCTCAATCGTCTCTGGGTGTTTAGCGTAACATTTATCCTTAACGGCTCGCCTAAAAAATAGTCTAACGGGGTCGAATCACAGCTCCGAGGCGGCCAATTGACATAAGAATTTTGGCTGATTATTCGATTTTCGAAAACGGTGCACAAAAGATCGATTGTTACGTTGGCTGTGTGGCAAGTGGCCTTGCGCAGGATCAATGAAAGCCTGTGGCGGACAAAGTGTTTGTTGGATAGCAGAGGCCTGAAAGTGGCCCCTGAAAAAAACGAGGCTTTGCTCGTCACGGACAAGAGATCCTTTCAGTACCCGAGGATCGTACTCGGAGAACATAAGGTCGAATGGAAAACAAGCATCAAGTACCTGGGGGTGCAGTTGGATCGAAGGCTTAACTTCAGCGAAAACTTACAGATTGCAACTGCCAAAGCCATCTAATGTGGAGCAAACTTGGCTCGGCTTATGCCAATTGTTGATTGACCCAGGGAAGCAAAGAGGAGACTGGTGGCGAGCGTGGTGCTTTCGAAGCCGCCTCATGATGCAGCTTCAGTCTGGAAAAATGCCCTGCAGAACCATGCTATCCAGAGGAAACTGTTCTCAGCGCAGAGATCAGTCGCGCTAAGAATAGTTTCTGTATACAGAAATGCTTCGACGAGTGCTGTGTTGGTCCTGGCGAGCATTCCGCTAATAGATTTATGGGCACACGGAAGGCAGGAGACCTTTTAGCGCCGCAAGGAGCTTACCCGTACCGACCTGCAGGAAATCGCTCGCGCGAAGGAAGCCATCCGCAAGGATGGAAGGCGCAGACTCGTCGAGAACAGAAAGCACGGGGAAGTCGACTTTAACTTGGCGTAAGCGCTCTCAGGCTATGGCTGTTTCAACGCGAACCTAAGGCACTTTAAGAAGTGAGGCGAGGAGATGTGTTGCTACTGTGATTCCCCTGTGGATAATGCGGAGCACGCACTCTTCGTCTGCGCAAAGTGGGGCATGGCAAGAGTGGCCGTTGGTCAGGCAGTGGGAGCTGAGCTCACTCCTGACACAATGGTCTCTCTGATGCCCCAGTTTGAACGAACCTGGACGCTCATCGAGTCATTCGTTACACTTGTGATGGAGACGAGAGATCTCGATGGGGTCGGGAGCGAAACAACGGGGAGGGCAAGTAGAAATCGCATTGGGGCCTACGCTCCAAGTCGCGAGTCTTGGGCGGACTGGGCTGCCACGACGGTTAGGGGAGGAATCTTATCCTTCTCCTGGCTAGTGCGGCTGGTCGGTTAAGCCTAATAGGCAGGCGGCTAGAGGATACGTTCTGGGCGAACGCACGACGAAAGAGTGGCACCCGACTATAAGCCGAAACCAATCGCCCGAGAATCTCAAAGCCGAAAGGTAGTCCCGCGGGTGGTGTTTTGCTTCGATAGAGAGGGTCTTTGGTTTTAACAGGTATGCCTAGCCTCGTGTTAGGACGGCATTGACCGCAACGGCGGCTCCTTGCTCATTTTCGAAGAAAAATGGCTCAATCATTATTTTAAATTACCTATCTCGACATATTTTTCGTATAGGAAATTACCCTTTATGCTTTTCAGCAGAAGGACAATTCAAAACAAGAGTCTCAAAGAGCGTCCAGTTCCAAATAATAAGCTTGTCTACCTCTCTATTCTTGACACACGTGTATTGCATATTTCTTTTGACTCATTTACTATACTTTATCATTAATCTCAGCCCAACAATAAATATTTGTTGTCAGGATTCCCAAATATTTCTTAAAATTTACATACCGCGGGAGGAGAATAATATAACAGAGTTTAGATTGAATTATTAATTCAATAAAAATTCTAGTGGTTCTCTCGCTCTGAAGCACGTACGTTGAGTCACAGACTCTGCTGTGACCGTTGAGCGATTGAATTGATAATTCCCCCTATTCCATAGAATAAGGAGAGAAACATTCAAATCAGAATCTTCTGGTTTGAATTTTCTTAGAATTTCGTCCCCTCTGTGGTACGTACGTTGAGTCATAGACTCTGTTGGCCACGTCGAGAGTTCGAATACTCCTTATTCTATGTCCCGTTAGATGAAAATTCTATTCGATCAAAATCTAACAGACTTCTACAGTAATAATAGATTTGTTTTATTATTCATTTTTTGTTTTTTTTCCACTTCTTGAAAAAAATTAATAATAAATTTCATCCCAATTGTATATATATTTTCTTCTCAAGAGTTCTGTATCTAAATACACTGCTAAAATTTACATTCTTATTGGAAGGGCCCTAAATGGAATATTTCCGAGAGCAAAATTTCTGACACTGAAATTATCGTATTAGACTCAGAATCAGAAACAGGACAAATTTCAGAGTGATTCAATTTCTTCACCGTTGAAGTTTAATACGTCAGACAAAGTTCGATTTCACCTCTTTTTTATCACTAGCTCATTGCTAGTAAGGTCGACACTTTGAGTTTCTTGAATTGCTACAGCTGAGATAATAAAGACGACATTTTCCTATTGTGAGCCTGAAAATTTCCAGTTTTAATAATAGGCCACTATCTAATACATTTTTACTTCTGTATATTTTGTTGTTGTTGTTGTGTGTGCATATGCATCTGTATATATTCTAATTGTTATTAATAACTGTACTCGTAAGTATCCATACATGGGAACACAAAACGGAAACCGTAAACGATTATTACGAACGGGTACAGGGTTTGCTGAGTGGGGCAAAACATGCAATCCAGGATAAGTATACGCAGGTTCATTATGTCGATACTACTCATGAGATAAGTGAGAGTACCACCATGATGAAACCGGTGGTGGATTGTACACCAGACGCCATCATTAAAGGTCTCCCGGACAAAATGTCTACAGTTGTAGACACCAGAAATCCGAAGGACCTTGGTGAGGCCCTCGAACATGCCCTTCACATTGTACCGTGGTAGGTTACGTTAAATTTTTTTTACCTCGACCGACAAGGACAGGATCGAGCCCAAGCCACCTTTTTTAATTAAAACTCAACACTGTCAGGGATAGTCTGAGAGCTGCTCATAAAATTCTTTTATTTTTGATGGTTTTTCTGACCGTTTTCTTTTTTTATTTGTTTCATTTAAAAACACCAGCTAGAAAGGCGCCACTAAGGAGATCGCTGTGTTACCATCGCACGCAGAAGGGTTCACAGGCAAGCCACAGAGGGCATCACCCGGCAGGCATGGCATCTAAAACCAACCACGTGCTGCATGCCATAAAGTCCAATGCCGTCACGACGCTGCTCTTATGTTTAATATATACAGCGCATATTCAGTTGGAATTGCCACACCATATGTATAAAATAATTTGTACTACTACATAATAGTATTTAATTGTATTGCCTGTTTGTAACTGCTGTGTTGTGCAGTACAAACTCTACGTAATTTGAACGCACCCCTCTACGTTTTAAGCCAATGGGGCAAGCTGAACGATAGACGCTTCAGCTCATTGGTTGCCTGGCGCCGTCGTCCTCACAAGACGAGTCGCCCGTGCAAAACTGAGCTTCATGCGCGTGCGCTAGCCTTTCCAGCTGATGTAATAAAACTGCGCGACACCTTTGGCGTGCAGCTCTATTCTGTCGTTGTCACCCGAGTGGTAAATAGCTAAGGGGAAAATTATTAAACTTCCACCTACTAATAGACGCCACCGGGGATTTTGATTTGGACGAAGTGAGGCGCGAGGTCGCGGCCAGATCTCTGGTAAGTCTTTGAGAGTCTATTCCGGGACATGAAGAAATTTTTATTCTGTTAAACCGCGTGGCTCTCAGCCTTTTTCAGAGCCTATGTACAAGGCTCATGTGCCATGTGCCATTATTGGCGAAGATATTTCATTTCTTCTATCATTTTGCGTTTGTGTCGAGCCAGGGCCTTGCCCACCAATGAATAAATTGTAGCTGTAGTTAACCTATAAGTTGCTTAATTTATTTTATTTTGTTTATGCAAGAGCTCCTATGTTTTAGTTTAAGATTCCTTCCCTAACCTAAAACCTTACCTGATCCGGACTCTCGAATCCACAATCGCCCTAGCCGGAACTCCTGCTTGGCTTCGCTTTTTCTTGTTGCAAGCTAAGTTTTTATTTTCAGGGTCATCAGTTTATGAATATTGCGTCGGGAGACGCCAGGCGCTCATTTTTAGAAGTCGCCTAAGTAACGCCGGTGACGCCGAGAGTAATCCCGAGTCCTCGGGTCCGCTTTGATAAGTTTAATTTTTTTTTGACGTTTCAGCGGAGGTCACCCATTATAACATAGAAGAAAGACTAAGGCAAGCGGAAAGAGCAAGGCCCTCCGCGTCATCTTACCACATCATGCGGCAAAACGGGAAAATTCCGGAACGCGCGCAAACACCTAGCCCTTATACAAGACAAATGGTTAAACCAGATAAGGCAGAAAGGGCAAAAGGTGGTGTTGCACCAGAAGTCTCCAACCTACGCAATCTGACATACTTACGCCAACCACTTTACCAATACCCGCCACAATATCCTTCATACCCACCACAGTTCCCCTACTCTTATCCCCCACCATACCCTCCAACCTACAAATACGCCTTCTCATACCCACCCCTTCCACCTATGCCGCAGTACCCCTCTGAACACCCCGAACAGGAACGGTCCCGGGGGTAATCAACCGTGGCGCGGGTATAGTAGGCCGCCAGGAGCCATGAAACCTCCTAGATCGATGTCGCCAGGACCTCCAGAGCATTTAAACTCCCAACAGGTTCGTCGCTCCGACGCGGCAACGAACCAAACTCACCGAGAGCATTTCCAGGCAGTCCACTTCCAGGAGAGCTCAGTAGGATCTTTCGAATAAGATCCAAAACCGAAGACTCACCCGTAGTTAAGTTGAGTGCACCTGAGTTCCGCAACACCAAAGCTAGTTTTCTTGCGGACCGAGGTTCGGACGTTAATCTAATCAAACATCTGAGCGCCTTGCGTCAAGAACTAATTCTTGACCCGAAAAGATCAATCCCGATCACCAGAATAACCGAACCACCCGGAAGTACGATAGGCACCATCAGCCTTTCAATACTAAATACCCTAGTGGAATCACATGTCGTGGAAAATAGCACCCCCATTTCACCAGTTGGAATTCTCGGGAGACCTTATTTGAGGCAGGAACAGGCTCAAATTTCCTTCCGGCACAACGCATTAGTGACTGCTTCCAACCCTATCACATCGATCCCTTTCATTGATCGAAAATCACAGGAAGCCAGAGAATCACTTAAAACCGAAATCAAAGATTTTTCCAGAATATTACAAATTAGAGCTAAAACGAGGCAATCTATTGCTATAAGCGTCACAAACCCAGAGGTTGATGAAGGCTACCCACCTAAAATGGATACTCCTGAAGGGCTCTACCTTGTAGAGGCAGCAGTCTCGAAACACAATGGCATCTGTCACGCGATTGCCATCAATACCACGAAAGACGACATAAATATAGGAATTTCCCCCCAGGCGGTCAGACCGGTCGATTTATGTACATGTCCCGGTGAAGAATCCTCTGACTCAGAACTCGAGTACTCTATCCTTGGCATACAGGGACATCTGAGCTCTTATGCAGAGCGTGCCGAAAGAGTGAAAAGGAACCTGCGCATTTTTCATCCAAATGATGAAGAGGAGGATTACGTCCTTAGATGGGCAGATGACTACGCTGATATGTTCCACCTAAATGGCGAGAGGCTTAGCAGCAGTCATCTGATCCAGCACTGAATTCCAACAATGGATAACGAAGTGATTGCCAAGAAACAATATAGGTATCCTTACGATGCGACAGACAAGGTCATTCTGCAAACTAAAAGATAATACAGCAGCGAGATAATAGGTTACTCTAAATCTTCTTACAATTCTCCACTTTGGATTAACCCAAGAAAACGACGGAGTAGATATGCTCATTGTCCACTTTTCCGAAGTGATGAATTCCTGCGAACAAAACTACTCGAAAGCAGAAAAGGAATGCCTGGCGGTGTCGTATGCTGTCACGAACTTTAGCCTATATTTGTATGGTAAGGAGCCTGCGAATGCAAACCAGTTCACAGAATGACTTATATTAATAATCCAAGAGCAATGTTGCTGCGATGGCGATTTAGACTCCAGGATTATCAATATAAGTTTGAATATAAACAAGGGAAACTAAATAGGGGTTGAAGCCTTGTCAGGAAACCCTAAGGCTAACAAACAATACTCAGAATCTACTGACTCTACAGATTCCTAGGATTCTAACAACTATGACCAATCGTACAAATCCTCTTCCCTCCCAAAACCTTCTGAAAACATCCAGAATTCCGTGGAAAATCGCTCTAGCACCAGAAAAGTGTTGGTTATAACGCGCTCCAGTGCATCGCGAGCAGAACCTAGTAAAGCTGAACCTCCCTCCACCAGACAGGAGCCCCCAGGTTCCGCTGAACACACAACTCAAACGAGGAAATTCATTCAGACAAAGAAGCAACCCACTTCTGGATCCGGTGTAAAATTCGCAAACAAAGGAACACCTTTTGTACCCCGATCCATCCCCTTCAACGCAGTAAGGACTAAACCCACATTTTCTCCACAACCGTCCACCTCAGCTGGAGCAATGTCTTATCGACGGGGAAGGCCAAGAAAGGATTCGGCTCCCGAAAATCCCCAAGAAGCTCACAAACCCCAAAGTGAACCAAAAGCAACCAACCTTGACGAAAGTTGCATTGGTAAACGACTCTCGAGACAAAAAAGAATTAGTAAGGCCTCGGTGTTAATCGAAAACCCTTCCAGTGATCCATCGTCAGATGATGAGGATAGTGACGATTTTGACCCCCCAGTGTTTCGCGAATCCCGTAGTGTTTTACCGAACTTAAAGCCAACCCTAGTAGCAAAAACGGACAACAGTGCCCCTAGAACTGCAACTCCTAGACTTACAGGTCCAAGCTCTTGGTCAGCCCCATTGCGAGAAAAAGCATGGTCCGATTTAAGGATGCTCCTGAGGAAATCGAATCTTCATCAGAGTCTCCAATAATTGGAAAACTTCCCCTCAAAGATCCTTGCTTGCGACGTCAGCAGTCAGACCAACGCGCTTCACAAGGTCAGTCATCGACCCAGATAATGGCGGAAAAGACTCAACAGGAAGAGGAGAAGGGATGAAACCGAGAAGGCTGGAACAAGCACAACCATTTTACGAACCTGTCAAAGGTACTATGTCCCATCCTGGCTCCGCCATCGATGTCAAAGTACCATATATGGACGACGCACCTTCCTCTGAAAGACGTTATGAGGACACCACAAATACAGACCGCAAACCAAGTAGCATCTGCACAGACGAACTTAATGTCATCAATTAATGGACAGAACCTCTAACCTACAGACATAAAAATTATGCTCACTTCATATGCGAAGATTGTGAGCCTATGAACCCCATAGCGAAACTTCTTGTGGCTACCAAGCGTCTTGACCTACAAGACCTCTGGGGATGCCGACCTAAGAAGAGACAAGTCCTTGTTACTTCGCACGGTAGACATAAGACATATTCCGTGGTCCTAAAAAGACGACACGTTGACAATGTCGACTGGAAGGATGTGGGGTAGGGATTAAGGAGACTTCGAACAGCTTTAGAAAGGGATAGTCAGACCACCTGCCTTATGGCGATGTCAGGAGATTTGCTGGGATCGTTAACGCAAAATAAAATGACGGAACTCGTGGCAGAAATATTCCGGGTTGGTAACATCACCATTGCGCTCTCCCACAGAAAAATCGAAGTTCCACCTGTAGAAATCCGACCCAAAATTATAGCCTTATAGGTGGCCATAAGGGCATTACGAAAACTTACCGTCATATCAGTGAGCGATATACATGGCCTGGTTTACGGGACGAAATCAGTGAGTTCATCCGAGGATGCAGAAGCTGCCTTGAACAAAAACTTGTCCGAGCACGTACTCGTGAACCAATGCACAAATTGCCCACAACGCCAAAAGGGAATAGGCACATTCTGACAATGCAGGATAATTTTAGTAAATACTGCATTGCAGTTCCGATACCGGACCTAAAAACGACTACTGTTGCTTGAGCGGTTGCGACAACTCTCTTCTCCCAATATGGCGCGCCGAGATACATCCTAACAGACAGGGGAGGGGATTTTATAAGCAAATTAATGAAACACCTAGAAGGACTATTTAACGTGAAGCAACTAACTGCTTCCGGATACCGACCACAAACTAACACATCACTCGATAGAAGCCTATTGTATTGACAGATTACATAAAGCATTATGCTGATGATTATGACGATTGGGATCGAATGTTCGCTTTCACCATGTTCGCATATAACACGTCAGTACATGAGGTCACTAATTTCACACCTTACGAATTGGTTTTCGAGGGAGCCGCTAGGACACTCAGCTCGTTCCCTCAGGGTACGGAACTCGGGACCAGTACCTGGAGGATCACCATCTTCATGGACTTCATTAAAATCCAGATCCTACCATCATCCTATATACATAATATGAACCACTTAGCCGCACATTGTCAACCAGGGTACGAAGAACACTGCCATCAAGACATCGCAAGTCATGCTCTTGGATCCAAGTTCAACCTAGCCGAAAGGCTCCAAGAGGAACTCATGAAAGAGACAACGATGATGCAACAACGAGCCGAAAAGATCCTCCCCTCTCAGTCACCCAAAGCAATGCGAAAACGGCCATCAACTCCACTACTAGGTTTCCTAGGCGGAATCATTGGACCCGTAGCTGGACTCCTAACCTATGACGATGGTCAGCTCATTCAGGCAAAAATCCAAGAGTTAAATGAACCTCAGACCAACCTTTCGCAACTAGTAGGGTAACAGACCTACTTGGTCAGGTCCCAACTAGAGGAGACGCACAACCAAGCACAACAGCATCAAGAAAAACTCAAATCGCTCAAGAACGAACTTACCAATCTTAATCAAGAACTTAGTCAGGTCACCAGGAAGATCACTGAGCTTGAATACACTGAAGCCTTAACTCGAGTCCTGCGAGCAAACGAAGCAGAGACATCCAGACCATCACCCAGAGGTGTCCTTCCTACTGTACTTCCTACTTCCTACTTCCGGACCTACTGTAGACATCGAGGAACTTACCAGCGTATCTACCGCTACCCCAATATACAGAAGGGGAGTCCTTAAAATATTGCTGGATCTACCGCTGTTGGGAACAGCTAACTATCTGGTGTATCAACTACATCCACTTCCAGTGCCCCAGGCCATCTTAGGAAACAACTCCAGGAAGGAATATATTCTTCCTAAATTCTCCCACATCGCCGTGGAAGAATCACAGAGGACCTTTGTTTTAATGAACCACCGGGATGTTGCGGCATGTACCGAACTACCAGCTTATAAGATTTGTAAAGGAAATTTACCCGTAAACGAGAATGGAAAATTCAGAACTTGCGAAGCAGAGCTTCTACTGAATCCATCGCTATCCACCTTCCAAATTTGTAACGTTTAAGTGACATATGGAAACCAGTTTGATTGGAGTTTGATAGAAATCCTAGGCGGATGGTTGTACTTTATCCAAGAGCCGACTATCGCTATTACAACCTGTCGTAATCAGGCCAACAACCAAATCACATCAAAAGGAACCGGCATAATCCAACTGGCTGCAGGATGCGACCTTAGAATAAAGGAAAGGAAGCTCCCAGGTACCAGCAACCGAAAGGGAGAAACCGAAATGATCTACGCCCCACTGCTTCACCTGAACATCTCTGCGCTGTCACCAGCTCTACAAGAGTTTCAAGGATACATACCTACAAGAAAATCTACGTCTGCTCAGACGCAGAAGACAACGCCTAGGGACAAAGTCTTCGAAACTAACGACAAATCCTTGGAGCATCTAGAACAACAACTGTATGACTTTAGCCTGGCCCGACGAGCAGGAAACAGCCCAATAAGGATGATCCACGGATCCTACCTCGGACTAGGCCTCATATTTATTGGACTACTTATATACATCCTCTTCCCCAGGATTTCAAAACTAATTATCAAATGCAATCAACGACACTCACTAGGGACGAGAGATGATCAATGTGTCGACCTCAGTACCATTAACATCAAGGAAGAGCAGGAACCAACCCCCGCACGGAACTCTCTGCCACAAACCACTACGGAGACAGGTACTTCCACCCGCACAGTAATACCTGCTGCACCACCAAGGGAACGACCAGCGAATACCTCCGTAATTCAACTGCCATCCCAGACCCTTCAACCAGCATAAGAATTCAATCGGGGTCTAGATGAAAGCAGTCATAGAACATGGCCGTTGAAAAATCTCAAATCTAAAATACATTTACCGCTAAAACATTTTTTGTTTATTGTATTATCTATACTGCTTTTCTTTAGGAAATGAACCTGTTAAAGTAGGACTCTTCTTCTTATGTACTATACTACAAAACTAGACATTGTAGATTATCTCACAGCTTGATGGAAAAGAGCAACTACACCTGAACAACATAAGGTTATCGTTTCTTATTCTTATCCGTACTCGTCTGTAGACCACCCTAGTTTGTCGGGGACGAAAACACTAAAAATTCCGGCATGATATGTTTCAGGTGCATTAATGTTTTATAAAGTAGATTAATTGATAGCGAAGGTACATAGGCACTCAATCGCTATAAACTATAAAGGTATGAAATGAGAGAAATGCGCAGAATGAGTGTAAAGTGAGAGCAATGATATGAGAACTAGGATGAGCGGAGAAAGAATTGAATAATAAAACGAATGAGCAGAGAGAGAGAGAGAGAGAGAGAGAGAGAGAGAGGGGGGGGGGGGGTCCCGCACACGTGCACCCATAGACTGTTTGTTGTCACAGCTTTTTGCCATTTTCCCATTCCTCCTTTCGTTCGCCCATACACATGCCCAATATATCGGTCTGTTTTGGAAAATCTTGATGCGCTCTACTGTGCATCGCGAGGCTACTATACATCTCGTAATTGCTTTACTTTTCTTTTATCGTGCCCGTCTGCGGTCTAGATCAACAGTTCCTTCACGATTCGTTAGTTGCTTAAAACCGTAAAATTTTTATCTAACGAATATTTAATTATTTTTGGAATCGTGTCGGGCGGGCGAAAAAAACAAAAGTCTTCATCTAGACGGAAGCAACGGAATGAATACTTAAATTTTAATGTTTCATCATTTTAAATATTTAAAGAATTAGAAAATCTTTCTGTGAAAAAAAATCCTTTTATGTCGGGATCGGAAGGATCCTCTCTGAGGGATGGATTATAAGACAGTGAAAAGGAAGAGATTAATTATATGAAATATGTTTATTAACGCAATAGTATATTCCGTGCCTAGGCGCACAATGAGGGTCATTGCGTGACGAGCGACAATTCTCGCAGGAGATCAAAGCCGAGATCATTACACTTGATATGTCACCACTAGTCCCGGCCATTTTGATTTTATCGATCTTGTGTAGCAGTAATGGATTTTAATAGAGCATGCGCAGTTCAAATGTACAAGACTTTGCCAGTTAGGTGCTAACGCTGTACGAAGAAGAAGAATAAGAAGAAGATTGTGCTCCGTTACATGGCTATAAGCGCATGCGCAGTTCAAATTTTACATTTCATACCTCTGTAGCGCAATATACTACATTGTGCTACTGTTAACTGTAGCGAAAAAACGACTTTGCGCGCCGGTGGCACATTAAATAAATTGTAAGTTAGTACCACGGAAATATGTTAACAAGATAGAAAATTCAAACTTGTTTGTATCTTCCCTTAATTGAAAATAAATTTATTTGTGATTGAGTCCAGTTGGGTCGAATTTGACGAGTTGAATCTTTCCTTGGTGGGTGTTTTGAGATGAGTCTTAAATAGGCTGTAGAATGTTGTGGTCCAATCGGTTCAGATAATTAATTTACTGATGCCGGATACTTTGGTAAAGAGCAGTTTATAAGTATTATGATCGTTGATGTGTACATTAGTGCAAAATGAATCTGAAAAGTATTATAACTAGTAATGATACATAAAGGAAATTAATATTCAATAATGGTAAGAGATATTGAGAAATATTCAAACCGTTAATTGCAATTAAAGAGAGAAAATTGAAAATGTCAAATGATTAACGTATAAATTAACTGATTTCCGTTATTCTTGATATTGATGATTATTTAACAATCGAGATATTAAAAAAAGTTTTAAAATAATTAAAAGGAATTTTCTATGTATTCGATCATTGGTAATATCCATCATCATAAAAATAGGGTATGAGAAGTGTTGTTGATATTTATTTTACGTTAAAGAAGAGTCGACATGAATAGTATTAATCATAGATAATATTATTATCATCATTGATTGGATTTATAAGAATAAGAATGTAAAATATTAATAGTGATAAAATAATAAAATTATATATATAATAAGAATGGTAATATAATTAGAGATAAAATTAGGCTGGGTTTGATAAAAACTATTCATAGATTGTAATTGCGATTGCGCTTTGTCCCGTAACAATTTTCAGGTAGGTGCCCACGTTACTAATATTTTTTACAGTAGTTCATCCACTTATACAATTTGATTTTAGTGTTGGATAAATTTGAGTCGAATATAACATTCTTTTACGCTTCACCTACAAGATTTTTGTTAATTTTTTCTTCACAAAAATTATATACCATGATGCCAGAGGCAATCATTTTTTCCCTCATTTGGACGGATTTGCAGCTTTTTAATTCATTGTATAATTTCATGTCTGAGAAACATTTCTTAGGTACTGACGTGACCATATGTGCGACTGTACACCTGTGCGCATTCGAACAAACAAGATGCGACGTTGACAGATCAAGTACTAATATAGTCATCCTGTGTGTTTAACCCTGTTTTGACTAGGCGGGTAGGTGAGTAACTCCCTTAAACGGGGGTAGTTCCGAATATTGGCCTTAACATTCTAACTCATATGTTGGTTTACAAAAATCATATTCGATACTTATCTCGTTAAGTACCTGAACGGCACCACCCTTACGGAAATTCCTCTCTTGGAAACTATTTTCTCTTTTTTTTACTATAAAAAAAATATTGTAAATTGCAATCGCATTTTAATTTTATAACTATCGTTATATATTTATACAAAATATAATTTGATTCAACTCATAGAAAAAACAATTTTTACATTTAAAAAAAATATATGTGATGTTATTCCCAACAATAGTTGTATTTTAAATTGTTTTACAAATGTTTTTACTTTTGTATAGGCTGTATAGAGTGGTTAGTTGTTTTGCAAAAGGAATTAAATGTTTTCGTGCATTTCTATTTCTATTTTATTGCCTTGTATTATTAACGTTTTACTTTTAAATAATTACGCAATACGTTCCAATCAGATGCTTTACATCGTGGTTATGTTAGTTCCCCTCGAAAGTCGTAATATTTTAGGTAGATATGTGGTACGTTTTGAATTCTTGCTCCTTTTGCGTCGGGATCATTTCCATAAAGAAATGGTGAAAATTTATAGTGATATTTTTGATAAAATTTTCAAGGTAAGTAATTTTTGTTTTTGTTTTGTTTGGTTTAAAGTTGAGTTATTAGGTCATCCATGGTCTCTTTAAGGAAACGGTAATGATTTGATGAAGGTAGGTTTTGTAACGAGCTACGTAAAGATTAATGTTTATTATTATATATTATTATATAAATTAATGTTTATTATTATATATATTATATAAATTAATGTTTATTATTATATATTATTATATAAATTAATGTTTATTATTATATATATTATTTTATATTATTATATATTATAATAAATAGTCAGAGGAGTCGAAGCCCCTTAAGTCTTCTTAGTATCGAGGGCGGGCGGGCTTGCTTCAAATGCTCGCAATTTCGCGACAAGAGTGTAATGTTTGTTGCGAGGAAGCGACTAATGCAAGTAAATTAAAAAATAGTAGAGTGGATAACGATAAAAGTCTCGTTTTAAAAGAAGTAATTGAATTTTATACATGAGGATGGTTCTATTGTAAAGGTTTCTGTGCAAGTTGAATGGTTAATTTCTGGAGATCATCGATGGAACTTAAAAAAGGAAAATGTATTATCTGGGCTTATAAATTCTGAAAAATTGGAAGTTCCTTTCGTGATCATACTTATATAACGTTCAACGAATCTGATCGGGTCATTGACATTAATGGCCAGGCCGTAAAAGTCCCTTGGGATTGGATAATTTTTGGTAGACACAAGCGAGTGGAATATGCAGACCAGTGGTCCCAGAACGTGGGGGGTGGCGGCCCCCACCACAATCAAGTGCGCCGTGTCGATGTGTTCCCACTTCCTCGCTTCGATCTCACGCTTTCGGCTGTTGAGCCAAGATCGAAAATTATTTTTCTGTTGACTTAGTGTCATAGTGGCGCGAAGCAGACGACAAATTTCAAATCACCAAATATATAATTTAATATATAACCTTTCTTTCTATGATATTTTCAAAAACATTTACCTAAAATTAATGTATAAACATTTTATTTTGAATTTTAGGATGATTTAAAAACTTAAACAGTGATTTTCTATTGGAATTTAAACTCAATAAATTTTCAAAGTTTCAAAACAAAATATCAATTCCAATATTTTTTAGCTATGCAACTCAAATAATTCAATTACAAAATTATGTAGAGAATATTATATATTAAGGAATGAAAAAATATGATATTGGAGTTTAAAAAATAAAATATTATAATACTTAAGTAATACATAAATTATACCTAATTATACACTCGAAATTTAGTAGCTTTGTTAGTCAACTATTTTTATCAGAAAATTCTTCATTTTCGTAGATTTTTTCAATTTTTTAATTAAAAATCTATGCATAGGCCACAAAAATGCGGGGTGAAAATTTTGAATCATCAGCTACAATAAAACAGAAATATTAATTCGATTGTGGTAGGGCCCTAGCTGTTTTGCCTTGTTAGTAATCAGGTGCTGATCCACTTTTTCAAAAATTTGCATTAATACGAAAGCGAAAAAAAATAGTTCTAATTATATAATATATAACATTGTATGCAGATTGTAGCCAATTCTGAAAAACATTTCTCTGAATGCAATGTATAAATAATCATTTTTCAAAAATTTGGGAAAACATGTCGTCCTAATTATATAATTTCCGTAAATTAATAGTATTCAATAACGATTTTATTAGAATGGTCAAGGTAATTGATATCCAATAGACGAAGAAGCAACTCGTGCCTAGTATAAAAATTGCCCTCGGCAAATAATTTTCCTCAGCACGCGGTTCTATTATTTACAATGAACGGCGCGTGTAACACGATGACACAATTATAACCAATGTTCATCTCCGTCAAACTGTACGAGTTTAATATCAGCAAATGTCTAAGATACTAAATATCAATTATGTTTTATATCAAGTCCCAGGGTCTATGCGCCCTAGGGTACATTTTCTGGGTCACGTGGTGGCATCTGGTTGTCTGGTGCGTCGCTCTCCAACGATCGATGGTGGCAATAATCGAAACGTCGATCCATCGTGGCTCGAAACTCGACATGGCGGCCAGTGTTGACATGGATTCGGTAGCCGGCTGTGCCTCGTGTTCGACGCTGCTGTCCTCCGGTGCTGTTGTCCTCGTGTCGCTCATGGAACAGACAGGACAGGAAGCGTGAGTGCGTGCAGTGCGCGAAAGGTGTGTTTCGAGTGCTCTCGGGTGACGACGAAGTGCGGGCTCTCGTCTCACGACCTTTTCCCCAGGGACATAACCCCGCCTGTCACCGGTGAGTTTGCTAAATTAAACATTTTCCTTGTGACGGGTAAAATTTACCACGTCACAATTCAAACAAAATATTTTTCGACCAAATAATTATTTGTTCAAATAAATAAGTTTCTGCCTTAAATCAAACAAATTATATCTTTGACCATATGTCAATGCATTAATTTCTTTGTTTTGAAGAAAAATTAATTTGATTCAAACAAATATTTATTTGGTTCAAGGATATTTTGTTTGAATCAAACAAATTTTATTTCATTTAAACAAATCATTTCTTTAAATCAAAGAAAGTCGTTCAAACAAATTATTTTCTTTGATTCAATCAAATCTTTTTTCTCAGTGTATCTATCATGTTTAATATCTTGGTAAAAGACATCTACTAGCATCCATTTACAAGTGATCAAAGGTGTATTTCTTTTCATGTGCCTTGAGTTATGCGAGAGGCAAGGGGACTCACGTTATTTAAGTACCCCAAATATATTTTCTTCTATTTTTTCGATTTCGTCTATTGCAAATTTTTGAAAAACTAGATTAGGCCTACAGAGGAAACCACTAAAAAAACGCGCCTGCAAGTCTATCTCCTCGGTGGTGTGGAAAGGAGTTTAATAGAAATTCATATTAACTAAGGCTCTCACTAGTCTTTCCTATCAGCACCTGATTACTGACAGTGCAAACCATCTACGGTTCTACCACAATCGAATTAAAATTTCTGTTGCCTCGAAATCGTAGCTGATGATTCAAAATTTTCACGTCGCATTTTTGTGGCCTATGCATATATTTTTAATTAAAAAATTGAAAAAATCTACGAAAATGAAGAATTTTCTGATTAAAATAGTTAACTAACAAAGCTACTAAATTTCCAATCATTACCTTAACTTGAAATTTTAAACATTTATTGACTATGGAATTTTATGGATATCTGAAAAACATTCACCTAATATAAACATTTTTGAGATTATCTGAAATTCATGGAAAATTCTAAGTAAAATTTACACGGAGAGAACTGTTAGAGTACATGCTACTATTCCCGTTTAGTAAGCTAATTTATGGTAATAACAACCACCCGTTGGTTCAGAAATACTAAACAACGTTCTGTCCACTCTACTAAACAGAATAGTACGAACGCTGACCACTTGTTTAGTAGAATCAACTGTACGAGGGTTCCCCTTACGAGCGCGTCATCATTCCCTACAACACATTGTGGGACCAGACTAATAGTATGGAAGATATTTTAAAGGAGTGGGGATTTTCCTCATACCTGTTGGCATTTAAAGGTAAGTTAATTTAAGTTTCTTTTATAGTGATTGTTTTTTGTAAGTTTGAGCTAAGTTCAGGCTAATGGAACGGTGCTATAACCTACAAATTTAGTTTCTTTATTTATTTATACAAGAAATACTCAATCTTTTCTTTATAAAAAAAAAAACGAAGCCAAGATCCGAAAAATATTCCCTTTGAGTGTAACTTATGTAACGTTTTTAAAAAAATGTTTTGGAGTCAAATATGTATGTCGCTTGGAACTTGAATTTATCCTAGAATTGACACTTTTATCGCGTTAAATGCCTCTTTCAAAATATCTCTTTTTCACGTTAATTACAGAAAATTACATCGATATTCCGGCTCTCGAATTACTGGACTTCAACTCCTTGGCGTTGTTGATTCCTCCAATAGGGGATAAGCTGAAGTTTTTTAAAAAATTGGACGATTTTAAAAACAATAAAGAGGTTATTCGATAAAAGGAATTTCAACCTATTTTCTAAAAAAATGAACTTATATGTATAAAATAAAAAATTATTTCACTTGTAATATTAGTTTCAATATATGTTATCTGCATTTTTATGAAAAGAAATGTTTGCTAATTGTTTTAGGTACTAGTAGATAGAATTGATTTTGATCAGGATCTAGAGAGTCTGAAATTCATGGACGTGTGTTCAGAGCCTTTAGACGTCGAACAAAAATCAGAAGCTTCAACTTTTAAGGGGTGTAGCAAAAGGGCATCCATTGATGAGTTACTGGAATTGAAAAGAGCCAAGAGGACAAGAGATAAGCTTACGACTGTAAGGGCTTTTCACGAAAAAAACAATAATTGAATCAGCTTTACGAAGTTAAAGTTGAAAAACAAATTTTTCAATATTTCAAATTACCAAAAATTTCACATTCTTCAATAGAATGATTTAATTTTTTTAAATTCAATCAATTCGCCTTGACAAAGGACATCTTTTTTTTTCCTTCTATCAGCTTTGAACTAGGATTATTTCCCAACCTAAGAATTTATCACATTTGCATTTTTATTTCCTTTCTATGTTCTTAATATTCAGAATTTCTTTTTAATTTGTAGAACGTCATTCAGGAGTACCTTAAATGTCCTAAAGGTGAGAGGGTCTATGTAAATTATTATGGAACACAAAAAAAGCCGAAATCACCTGAAGAGCAGGGCTTGGATGTTGCACATCAGAATTTGCTCGTAAACATTATTTTCGAAAACGAACTAAAAACTTCAAATACCGAGTAAATTGTTTCTTTGTTTTTCGCATAAGGTACTATTTTTTTGCAAGCATCGAAAATTTGATTTTGTATTTTATGTGTCTGTGAAGGATTTCCACTGCGAGATTTCAAGAACTTACAGCTCTAATTGAAGAGGTTTTTCCAAATGAGATAAGGGTAAGGATTGGATCTACATGTGTTTAACTTATGTATAAGTGATACTATATATGAAACATGATGTTGAGTCAACTCTGGTGCAGCTCCATTTTTTCACTTATTCCTATCCAATTATATTTTCAGGGTATTTATTTTATTCCGTATTCATCCACAACAGTAAATGGAAGAGTTGTAAAGAAACACAGCGCACAAGGGAAGTTATGGTGGAAGTATCATAATATGTGCAAACTTTTACTTAAAGAGGAAACTCGTGCTCGAAAGAGGATTTCTAAAGAGGATTCATTATTTGCAATAAGTAAGAGTATAAATGTGCATAAGAGTTCAGTCATCAGTTCCAAATTAGGTAAGAGCCTTGAAAGCTTGGACGTAAGCAATGCACATTCATCTAGTGTACAAAAAATTGATCCAGAGCTTGCTCAAAATTATTCTGAAATCGAGTTAGATGCTCCATCAATATTAACTATTGCAGACATTGAAAACCATATGCAATCTTTGGCTACGACTTTCATCTGCAAATTATACGCTAATGCAAGATTACCTCGAAATCATGTCCAAGAGGCAGTGGAAGACATAGCTGAATTAGTGGAGAATATTTTAGTATTGATTAAACCATTCCTTAAAGTGGGAAAAGAAACAGAAGAATTTGAAAATCGTTTCAACAAAGCGATGCAGTAATAAAACCTTTTCGAAATACCTTCTCTACTGAGCATCGCAGGCTACAAATTATTGAGAAAACAAAATGTTTCATTACACCCAGAGATTATGTTGTTGGAGATAGACTTGATAATATTTTACACGAAGGCAGAATCATCCAGGATAGAGTTACTGTCACAGGAAAATTTTGTCCACTTAGGTATGTCCTGAAAGCATTTTTCTCTCTACCAGGAGTTCTGGATAGAACTCTTTCTTACTTGAAATACCTCGAAGCAGAGAATGAAAGTAGAAATATTTCTAATTTTGTTCAGGCTGAACTATGGCAAGAAAAATTGAAAGAATTTGGAAAAAAGTTTGTACTTCCAATTTTCTTATATTACGATGACTTCGGAATAAATAATCCTCTTGGATCCCACGCAGGGGTAAGTAAGATAGGTGGCGTCTATTTCTCAATACCATGCCTGCCTCCTGAGTATCGTGCAAGAGTAGAAAATATCTTCACGGCTGCTTTATTTAATTCAACTGACAGAAAAACATCTCCAGATGGTAACGATGCCATTTTCAGCGTTCTTGTGGAGGAATTAAACTTTCTTTCGCGAGAGGGAATTGAAGTTGATACACAGGGTCAGCCTACAAGAATGTACTTTGCTTTAGGTTTGCTGTTGGGTGACAATGAGGCCCTCAATAGTGCCGCTGGATTTATGGAGGGTCCAAATCCACCCATCTATTGTAGACTTTGTAAAATGCGGAAGCACGAAAATCAAAAGAACTGTCCTCTTCGAGATGAGTTAATGAGAACCCCTCAGCAATATGTCACAGATGGTTTTCAAAAACAAAAAGAAACCAGTGTTAAAGAAAATTCTATTTGGAACCTTGTTGACTCTTTCCACGTAGTAAAAAATTTCTTTCAAGACATAGCCCATGACTTACTTGCAGGAGTCTGCAAGTACGACATGCAACACATTCTCTATGATCTTATTTGTGGACCAAATAAAACTTTGAGTCTTGATGGAGTTAATGCAAAACTTAAATCTTTCAATTACGACAAAAATGGTTTAAGAAATAGGCCACCCCTTTTAAGATACGATGAGATAAATAAGAAGAAGTTGCACATGTCTGCAAGTGAAATGCATACCTTTATTTTGATATTTCCCATGCTTGTCGAGGATATAGTTGAAGGCGGCATTAATATGGAAAAAGAATTTTGGCAATTCTTCTCTATTTTGAGACAAATCATGGATGTTTGTTTTGCGAAATCTTTAAGAACAGAGTTGATTGATATTCTGGATTCTCTTGTAAATCAGCACCACAATTTGTATCTCAAAATATTTAATGATCCATTGAAACCCAAGTTAATCCCGATGAGTTTTTAGAATTTGGTAAAATTTTGAATATTTTAGCCAATGGGGACCAACGTGTTCTTTTTATTTGTGAAAAATTAATAGCACAATCTTTCAATGAAGAGATTCATGGTTATGAAATTTTCAGTTCTAATCAGGTTACATGTTGTTCGGCTGAAAATCTTCTATCTCCCTTCTTAGCCATTCATCATTATTTGTCGGATGGAAAAGGCATTGTATCACTCAGACATACAGTCTGATATATATGTATATTAGTGTCACACATAGTTTATAGTATATGATTTTATTTGTTCATTGAATATAAGGAAATAAATAATTTTCATACGTTATATACATGTGTTATTAGTCATTAACCGTCAAAAGTCACTTTTATATCAGTAAGGTTTGTGAAGATTAAAGAAATTACATTTTTCAAATAAATATGGAAAATACATTCAGTAAATATAAAATATCTTATTTTAATAATTTTTTTGTAAAACAAAAAATTAGAATTTTTACACCATATAATTCAAATTTCTAGTTGTGTATAAAAAGTACTGAAGTTAGATATTTTTTTGCTCTCATGATGTAATAATCTGTACAACAAAAAGGGAGTATCGCTATAGCGCTGTTATCAAAATATGTAATTCTAATTGTTATTAAGAAAAATAAATTTGATTTTTGAGGCTAGAAACCTTGTTCAACACTATTCAGTTGCTTTTCTATATAATTATTAAGAGCAGTTTTGCTTTATTAAGTTTTTTATTTGCTTTTACGAAGTTTGAGGTTTTGTATATAAGTACACTCAAACAAGATTGAAATCATATTTTAGGTATATTTTACAATACAGAAAATTCTTTTGAACAAGAAAAAAAAAAAATATATTTATTTCTTTTCATGGACAAAATGCCAACCAAATCATATGACTGAAGTATTAACGTGCTGAAGAGTCCATTCCTGGTTTATCGAGCTGCTGAGAACTAGTCTCGATAGGCGTTAGGTTAGGCTCGTTGATTTGCGTGCGTTAGGTTAGGCGTTCAAATCCCCCCCGTTGCGTGCGAAATTTTAATCATTAATTAAGCGTTAAAAATTGCGATTATCAATTAATTATAAGTAGATCCGTGTTTGTCTTAACACAAATCATGCGTTATGCGTAATTATATATTTTTTATGAATCTCTTTATACTTTTAAGCGCGATTTTACTAATCACTGAAGAGCAGCATCTACTGCGCAAAGTCTCTCTCTCTCTCTCTCTCTCTCTCTCTCTCTCTCTCTCTCTCTCTCTCTCTCTCTCTCTCTCTCTCTCTCTCTCTCTCTCTCTCTCTCTCTCCCCCCCCCTCTCCAATATAATCATTTATTTTTGGAATCTGATTAATAAAATTTGTTTTTGTGTTGGTTTCCTTTTCTTCGTGTATTGGTACTTCTTCAAAATCAATTAGTTCAACAGTTGGTATGGTTAACTTTTGAGGTTGTATGTTTGTATTGAATATTTTCATGTACGCTTTATTGTTGTTATTAGAGACAATTGCATTTCCTAAATAAACTACATTACATAGATGTAGCTGTGGAATAAATCCCTGTTTTTGTTCACTGTTTTCAATTCTTACGTGAAAATCTGAAATTGTTCTTGCTGGTACCAATATAGTTTCTTGCATTTCAAATGGGTAAATTTTGTCATTTATTTCAAGCTGTTTTTCTGCATAATTCATTTTTGCGTCATTGTTTCTGAAAAACTCTGTACCTAATATACCATCATGTTCAATAGTTACTTCGTTCGGTATTATGTTGAGGGTAGTCAAGTAGCCAAAAATATTGATTGTTATTTGGCCAAGTGTAAATACAGGGTGTTCATTTATACCTGTTAGCTTTAGACATTCAAATTTATTTATTTTTACGTTTGTTTTGACTGCTTGTTGTTTGATTAAATTTGATCCGGCTCCTGTATCTATCATCATGTGTATAGGATTTTTCAATCCTTCAGCTGATAAAATTATATGAGGAATTGTATTGCTTGTACTTAAATTGACTTTTTCTGTTTTATTTTCAATAAAGTTAGGTGCATTCAACAGTTCATTTAAGCCCTCCTTTGTGCACCCGTTCCGGGAAGGGCATTGGAGTTTTCCTGTTTATAAAATTCTTGTTGTTGCTATTGCTGTTGTTGTTGTGGTTGTTGTAATTGTTGATTCATATGAAATTGCTTGTTACAATTCCTAGATGTATGTCCTAGTGTGTTACATTCATAGCAAACGAGTTCAAAATTTTGACCTGGATTTGGGTTCTGATTAAAATATGGATTCTGATTTCTATTTTGCTTGTAGTTTGCATTATAATTTTGTCTTTGGTTGAAATAAGGGTTTTGATTGAAATTCCTGCTTCGATTGAAATTTTGACCCTGATTGAAGTTTTGACTTTGAATGAGATTTTAATAAAATTTCTATTGAAATTTGAATTTGGATTAAAATTTCTGTTAAAATTTGAATTTTGGTTATAATTTCGACATTGATTAATTTGATTACGATGGCGATACATATTTTGATTAATCCGATTAAAGTTTCGGTTCTGGTTGATTCTATTTCCTTGGGGAAAATTTGGTCGGGTTGGAAAACTATTTATGTCTCTATAATCGTTTCTACTTCCTTGTTGATTTAGGCTTTGTATCTGATATCTCTGTGAGGGTCTCCACTGAGTTCTCTGACCCTGCCTATTACCCTCGTATTGATTATTTTCTCTATTTAAGTTATTTCTTGACTGATTCCCTTGTGAGTTTTTATTTTTTATTTGTTGAATATACTGAAAACAAGTAGCTGCTGTGGGACCTATTTTCTGACAGATTTGACATTTATTTGGTTCTTCTCGCGCTAAGTTAATTTTATTTGTTTTTGCAAATTCTCGGTTATTATGTGTTTATTTTTCAACTTCTTGAAATAATGAATGTTGTCTGTTTCCTCTTCGCAGTTCGTTTCTGGCTGTTAATTTTATTTATTCTCGTATTGTTCTTTTTACTATTTCGTCAAATTTACTGGCTGTTCCTATTCGAATTTCTATTTCTGGTTTTAAACCTCGAAGAAAACAATCGATTGCGTCTCTTTCTAAGTTGTTTTCAAATTGTGCAGATTCTTTACCATTATTATTTTGTTTATGACATTCGAGGATTTCTGCTGCAATTTCCTGTATCCGTATTGCATAAGATAAAACACTTTCATTTTCCCACATATGTATTCTGCCTGAATCTCCTTGTAGCTGGTATACAGATTTGAAGGGGCAAAAATGGTTTTTAATTTTGAAATGAAGCCCTCTAAATTATTGTAATAATTTCCGATGATACATCTTCTTGCTTCTCCTGTAAGTTTACTTCTTAACAATTTTACCAAATTTGCTTCTGCATTAGTGACCATTTCTTTAGCTTCTTTACAAGTTTCGATAAAAATTGTTAATGGTACTTTATTTGATCCGTCAAAATATGGAACAATCTCTGAAGCATCTCGTAGAGATACTTCTTGGTTTGTCGGTAAATTCATTTCGGTAGGTTGTGTTGGTAAATTATTCGGCAAATTACTTGGTAAATTATTTGGTAAATTATTTATTGAAACTTCTTTATCAGATTTCCTAGAGGTTGATACCCGGTATGAAAATTTTGGTGAATTAAGAGCTTGTTCGGTATTTGCAGAATCGGCAAGCGTACGTTGATTGATTTGATTTGGTAATTTTTCTCGGATTTCCTGCAATTCTAAATTTGGGTTGTTAAATATTGTTGTTTGGTTCAAGGATTCTGGAGTCCTATTTAGTTGCAGACTAAAGATAAAGTTTTATCATACAAAGTAGAATTTGCTGTGATGCTTTCAAATATTGATTTTTCTCTTAGTGTTATATCTCCGGCGGTATTGTCAAATGACTGGTTAATTTGTGGTGTATCGTTGTACTTATCTCCTGCAATAATGATGCTATTATTTGGTCTGATGAAAGTTTTTAATTTGTCAAAAAATGAACTACTTGGGTTTTTTGTTTCAATTATTGGTTTATTTTGAGCACTGATATCAGGATCAGAAATACTTCCAACGATGATGCCTAGAAGATCAGTTTGATCTAAAGCACTCGATTTTTCTGAATATTGCAAGAATTTATCTGTATCTTCTCGGGATTTCCGTTTTGGTTTAAGCAGACGTTGCGAAGTTCTTTTAATTTCTTCCGCTAAAGTTGGATTTTTATTAGTTTGGCTACGAGTCATAGTACCCTTTTTACTGGCGTCTTGGGGTGGAACCGACATTGATGTTTTGCATATTTTGTTGTTATAACAACAAAAATTTACTTTTTAAATTTATTTATTATCAATATTATAATTTGTTTTCCAATAAAAATAATTTTCCTTTTCTTATAAATCTTTAATTAACTTAACCTTATTTTTTTTCTAAACTGCAAATATTTATTATTCTAGGGAAAATCCCCTCTATTAGTTGATAGTATGAGTCAGGAACAACGCGTAGACGTGTTTTCCAAGAATTGTTTTTGTTAAATGCTGGTTTTGAGTTCGGTGCGTGCTAAACTTGTCTTTTCCGGTGGTCAGAATTGCCATATTAGGAAAAGATCTAGAGCAGTACTCCTACTCTTTGGCTTCTCCGATTTTCCTTCTTTCCGTAGCGGCAGACCCCCCGCTTAATCTTCTACCTGTGCCTACCGGTCTGGGAGGTTATTTGACATAACACGGTGAGACGGAGTTCCTCTTCCAAAAATAGCTAATACCTTTACTATGCTCATTCATCGTTTCTCACTTCTCTCTTTCCCTTTACAACTTGTTTACATTACGCACCTAATGCTTCCGCGTGCCTTACAATTGTAGATTCGTTGATTAACATAAAAAGTATTATTATTATTATTTATGTACTACAGATGGTCACAGGACGTGACATAATAATAAAAATAATAAAACAACGCGATTTAACGTAGCACTTGAAAACAAAAACTATTTGTTTAATTTGTAAAAAACCAGGTCACACAACTGAAAAATGTTTTCATTCAAGTAAAGCCCACGTGGCAGTTGTTAATAATAAACAAAAAAATTTTTTGCAACAAAGATATAGTAATTTAAATCGTCAAAGAAGCAATAATAATAATTTTTCAAGAAACAATTACAATAATTTTCCGAATAACAATTTTTTAAGAAATAAAAATTATAATTTTAATAACAATAACAATAACAATAATAATTTACAAAATAGAAATAATAATTATAGAAACAATGATAATAACTTTTTACAACAAAGATACAACAATAATAATAATTTTCCTAGAAATTTTTACAATAATAACAATAGTGTTAATAATAATAATAGACAATGGAATCCAGGACAGTATAAACACTTTAACTTGGGACAGTTTCAAAATCGAAATAAACCATATGAAAATAGATTTTTATAGAATAATAACACTCAACAAAATTTAAATTATACTGAAATAATTTGCAATTACTCTAAAAAACCCGGCCATTTAGTACGAGACTGCAAGATACGACCAAATAACCAATCACAAGCAGCTCATCAGGAAAACTCCAAGGCTCTCCCGTGCACGGGTGCACTGAGGAAAACATAAGTCGAGAACCACTGGCATCCACTTTTAACGATCATACAACAACGACAATCAATATTTCAAAGTCCACTTCAACTCCATCAATTATAATATCAACGGAAGGTTTAAAAAATCCAACACACATGATGCTGGTTCTGTTCGAAATTTAATTAAACAAAAGGTTCTCAACCCTGAAGTACCAATATATAGCCAAAACGTATTGAAACTTACAGGAATTAATGATTTACCACTTTACACATTAGGACAGGTGAAAATAAACATTTTTGGTTATCCAACAATATTTAACATTATTCCCAATGAAATCCCAGTAGAAGAAGATGGAGTATTAGGATCAGAATTTTTTCAATATAATAGTGTGAATATAAACTATACTTCAAAATACTTAGAAATTGAGAACCACTGTTACCCTTTTAAATCTGCCAATACATTTACTATTCCAGCTCGAAAAGTTACATTTTATGTTAATATAAAAAATACAGAAAAGAGTGAAGGGTATGCACCTCGATTGCATATCCAATATGGCGTCTACGTAGGTGACGCAGTTGTAAAAAATCACAAGGGAAAAGCTTATTTAAAATTTGCAAATACAAATGAAATACCAATAACATTATCCGTCCCAATAGTTAATTTAGAAGATTTTGAAGAACAAGAATGTTATAAACAAATTGAAAAATTACATAATTTTAAACAATCAAATAACGAAAATTTATCAAGTAAAATATCAAATAACTTTTTAAGAACTGACAATTCTCTAATTAAGTCATGCAAAATTTATAACGTAACAGAAGAAGACAGAGTAGAATGTATTAAAAAACTTCTTCGATTAGACCATTTAAATCAAGATGAATATGAACATGTAGAAAAATGAATTAAAAATAATGCAGACAGATTTCAAATCCCAGGAGAAACACTTGAAGCTACTAACGTATTACAACATTCAATTCCTACTGTAGATGACGCTCCAATTTTTTCAAGACAACATAGATTTCCCCCAGTTCACAAGAAAGAAATTACAAGACAAGTCGATGAATTATTAAAAAATAAAACAATAAAGCCCTCACAATCACCATATAACACTCTCTAGGATCAGAAAAATATTTTTCAGTGTTTGATTTAGCTACCGGTTTTCACCATATAAAAATGGGTCCAAGAGACTCGCATAAAATCGCGTTTTCTACACCTCACGGTCATTACGAATACGATAGAATGCCTTTCGGTTTAAAAACTGCACCACCCACATTTCAAAGATTGAAAAAAAATTTAAGAATTTAGCAGAAAGACTTAGAAAAGCGAATCTTCATTTACAACCAGACAAATGCGAATTTTTACGACCCGAAGTAGGATATTTAGGTCATATAATTGATAAAAATGGAGTACGTCCAGATCCAAAAAAGTTAATAGCTGTAAAAAACTTTCCATTGATGGATTTTCAAAAATTGCAAGTCCTTTAAATCAACTTCTGAAAAAAGATATACCTTTTAATTGGACAGAAAAACAACAAGCAGCTTTCGATATTTTAAAAGCAAAATTATGTGAAGAACCACTTTTACAACGACCTGATTCTTCTCAACCTTTTATTCTCACAAAGCAGGAAAAATTAATGTAAATGCAGACGCTCTTTCAAGAAACCCCATTGATGATAACAAAGAGAAATCAAGATATTTACAAGTTGATAACAATGATACTTTTATAACTTCTCAAGAAAAAATGTTTCCCAAGAAAACCTTTACAAGAAATAAACAAGAAAACTCTGAAAATGAGGTAAAACCTTCAAAACGAAGAAATTTGAATCCAGAAATCGTACCAGACGACGTAGATCATTTTAGCGAAATTCCCGAAACCCAAATATTAAATATTGACTCAAAAATTCCAGAATATTTTCAGGAACTTCTTAGTGAAGAATTATTTAGTGAGATTGGTAAGAATATTTTAAAATACACAAATTTATTTAAAAATATGGCTTCAAGACTTATTTATATGACAATATTTTTATTAAGTCCAGTGTTTTCCAAAAAATACGAAAATTTACCATGGAAAACTATTACTACAAGAGCTCAAAAGAGAATAGAGCAAGAAAAAGCGAAAAATTTGAATCGAAATGAAACTCAAGAAAAATTAGACGAAAATTTTTCTTCTAAACCTCTTGTGAAAAAACCACGAGGTAGGCCAAGAAAAAATCTAGTTACAAATTTAAAAAATGTTCCCTCTCAAACAAAAAGAAAGAGAGGTAGACCAAGAAAACAAATATATGAAAATGAATTACCAGAAATAAATATGCAAAAAGAAAGCCGATAAAAAGTAGAATCAGATTCCGACTCTGATCCTGATTATTTAGATTATTTGAAACAAACTCTAGCAAAAAACAGAAAGAAGAATGCCAAAAAGCAAAAAAATATTAATGAATTTGAAAGTGATGACAGTGAAAATTATTTTTCAACCTCAGAAGATGAAATCAACGACATTGAAACTTCACACGAAGAAAATGATGGAGAAAATTATGAAGAACATTTGGAAGAGAATTTTGAAGATGATCTTGAAGACAATTTCGAAAAGAATTTCGAACAGAATTTTGAAGAAAATTTTGATGACAATCTTCAGGAAAATTTTGAAGAAAAGTTTGAAGAAAACCAAGAATAAAACTTGGAAGAAAAATTTGAAGAGCCTTATTTTAATGAAAATTTGAAACTAAACCGAAGATCTCAAATAAATTCTGGAAAAAGCGATAATGATCATGATAATTATAACCGTCCACCTCCATAACCTCCTCCTATAAACTCTCAGACAAAAAAAACCATAACAAGGAAAAATTTAGTTGAATTTCGCGATCAATTAACTATGCGAAAAGATAATTATGCATATTTTGTTACAACAAATGGAACTCCTCGCGACAACGGATCAAAAACTTTAGAAAAACGTGAAACTTTAACAAAATTTAAAAATTTACAAAAGGGAATAGGAAAAGAAACGAAAAAGGAAACTACTACCTCTTTGCACTTCCAATTGAAGAAGAAATTAAGGACAATTTATCCGGAACTTTGAATAATATAAAATCATCAAATCACTCATTACATGAATTATCTCAAAAATTTAAATTACGATCAATTAGTATTTCAAAAACTTCCAGAATTGATCATATACCTTGGGAAGAAGTGAAATCAATTTCTGATTCAATTTTTTCAAATTCAACTACAAAAATTATAGTTTGCAATGGAATAATGCAATATCCAACAAAGGAACAACGAACTCATTTAATTGAAGAAGTTCATTTTTCAGCATTAGGAGGCCATAAAGGCGTTACAAAAACTTATAGTCGAATTCGCCAGAAATTTTTTTGGGATAATATGAAAGTAGACATTCAAAAATATTTTCAAGCCTGTTTACAATGTCAACTGAAAAAATTAATCACATACAGAGTCAAAACAAAAAACCCTATGGTAATCACTGACACACACACTACTGCTTTTGAAAAAATATCAATGGACATTGTTGGTCCACTACCTGAGACAAAATCTGGTTACTTATATATTCTAACGATACAAGACAATTTTACCAAATATTCTTTAGGAATACCTCTTTCTAATCACCAAGCTAGTACGATAGCAGATGCTGTCGTCAAAAAATTTATTTGCATATTTGGATCACCGAAAGGAGTACTTACTGACCAAGGCAGAGATTTTTAAAGTAATTTATTAAAAAGATTGCCAAAACGTTTTAGGATTAAACAATTTCGTACTCCAGCTTGTCACTCTAAATCAAATGGAACATTAGAACGTTTACATAATGTTTTAGGAGAGTATCTTAAACAGTTTGTTGCAAAAACTACAGAATAGGCTGATTGGCTTGAACTAGCAATGTTTTCATATAATATTAGTGTACATGAATGTTACATCCCAGTAACTTCAAAAATTTTTCATTGCCCCTGTGCAAGGGCAACACGCCAAACACCAAGGATAGCGAAGAAGACACCATTCAAATATAATCGTGTTCCCATGATAAATTATCATATGGACCGGGTAGCTGTGCGCATGAGGTAAACCTATATTACCTCACGTCGACGAATCGGTTTGACACATGGTAATAAGAGATAAAGAAGAACAGCTCTCTGTCTATATGGTAATTACACCCGTGGTAATGAGTCAGTAACTCACACCACGTACCGATAAAGTAGTAACGCTGTGCTAATAACCTAATGAGAGAATGAGAAGTTATCGGCACAGCCTCATTAATTATAATGTCTAAATATTATAATCATTATTATGTTAATATTAATTATGTATTAACATTACACCATAACTCTTATTAATATCTCGAGTAGTAAAATAGTATTGATCAATATTATCACCATTGATTGCCGATGAGTCGACCACAATCAATGAATAAAAATCGATCATTGATTATGGATCATAGATAAGAAATCGATTGACTGATCGTTGGCAATCAATTAATGATCATACTTCATAAAATAGCTAATATAAATTATAAACAAATAAATGCAGAAATGAGTAATTAAAAATGCATCTATTTGGAAACTAGATATAAAATTGGGCAATAGAGGAGATGAACTCATGAATCCTTGCAGAGATCGTGCCTAGCCACCGATTCGCAATTCGTACGTGCCTTGCCACCGATTTGCGATTCGTACGTGCCTTGCCACCGATTTACGATTCGAACGAGCCGTGCCACCGATTTACATTGATCTGCCCCCACTAATAGAAGCATCAATAGTATATATACCCCAGATTCACCTCTGGCGGTTTGTCATTAAGTACCGAACAGTTTTACGGTTGTTAGGTCTGGACCGGTAATTCAACGTCGTGAGCAGACCCTTCGATAAACGTAAGTCTCATTGGATTTCTGTGAGCAACTCAACATTCGGTACTTGGTAAATAAAATCCTTGGTCCTTAAGCGGTGCAAGTCTGGAAACCGTAGTGCTAGATAGTTCCTTTGGATTACGTGTATCGTCGTATTTAGTCGTGTCGGTTAATAGTGATTTATTTCTGAAATCGGGACGAACTAACCTATCTTGTTAACAAGTGCATGTTTGATTCATTTCTCGTGTACTAAACAAGATATGTAAGCGGATAATTGATCACACAGTTGCTGGTGGACTTGCATCCCTTACACCATACCTCCTGCAAAATTTATCGTTGTTTTGCTATCTCAAGGAGACTCAAACGAAACCCAACTATCCTGCAAGGATTTGTGCGCGTTGACTTGCAATAATAAGAGTAATAAACGACAATCCTCTCTTTTGCCCTCTAATTTAAGAGGTAGACAAGTAAGTTATATATATAAATAAGCATCTCAAAACTTATTATATTAACTATAACGCTAAATGTGGAGCATGAGTTGTATACCTAGGCATCTCAAAACCTAGTATATTAGCGTAAAACGTCCACAATCAACTGCGGAAGTTACATACATAGGCATCTCAAAACCTGTATATTTGGCTCATAACCGCATAAAACTCATAACATTGCCTTCTCATCTTGAGAAGTGGTACAGGTTATCACCTAAGTAACAAACTGTGCAACATTTTATTTATTCATAATAAATCATTTCATTTATTTATATAGTCAGTGTTTTATTATCATTGTGAACAACTCAGGGCCCATAGACCTGACAAGTGACAACGTACCCACAAACAAAAATAAATTATCAGGCCTTACCAACCTGATATAATCAGCTAACCGCCTCCCTTACATCCAAAAATCCAACCAACCCTCGACTTTTGCTCGGGACGTAACATGAAGACACAAAATGCACACCCTATGAATTGGTTTTTGGTAAACTAGCTCGTGAACCTTCCAGTGAACCTTTATCACAACAAGAAAAATTACCATTGTATGATGATTATTAAATTAATTTCGTAACAACTACACGAAATGCGAACACAAGCAAGAGAGAATCTTATTTTAGCAAAATAAAAATCGAAAATATATTATGATAAAAAAATAAATCCTTTAGAAGTAAAAATTGGAGACAACGTATTTTTATTAAAAGGAGGTAAAATTAAAAAACTTGACAGCCATTATACAGGGCCTTATGATATATTGCAAAAATTAGGAAAAGGGAATGTCAAAATAAGCTATAAAGGCAAACCTTCTGTAGTGTCACGTATCCATGACAGTTATATTATATATTATAATTATATAATACTATTATGCTATTATATCATATTACACGTTTGATTATTGTTATAAATATTGTTGATAGATACATCTGATTGTCTATATTCATAATTTCACTATTACTATTAACTAAAATATCAATAAACAATTGATTTTACTGATAAAATACTAATAACGACAAATATTACCTTTTATTATTATTAACTATTATTATTACTATTGTTAATAATAACAATTAACGAAAAGCAACAAATGTTATATAACAACAATATTACTTCAACCTTTGTATTAAAATTAATCACTATTATTATTAATATTTTATTGTTATTAACAATAACTGTCAAAATGCAACAAATATTAAATAATAAAAATGTTACTTCAATTTCTGTATTTTAAATAATTATCGATCACAATTATTATTATTATTTCATATTGTTATTGAAAGTTGCAACAAATATTATAATAATGTTACTTCAAATTTTATAATAATAGTGTTTATAATAATTATAATTATTGTTAATATTCTTATTTTATGTTAATCAACGATCAGCAATTAATTATAAAATATGTTCTTTTTAATATCTATTCAAATCACTATTATGTTATTTTATAAACAAAAACAATGTTTAAATATAAAGGTTAATAGAATTATAAACAAATCATAATCACAATTTATGTACAACAATTGTATTATAATTTCTCTTTTACTTACCTATGTATACAAATAATGTCATTGACTCTTGCGACTAAATCTACTTAAAAACCTGGTGGTAGGGGTTTACACAGCCCTAGAGAAGATGTGAGTACAACCACACCACGGAAGCATGACCCATACGGACTTGGAAAATCGGTGTGAGTCCCTAAGCTCATCAACGCAGCACACCAGCAAACTGGCCCATAGTCTCAACTCACTACACTGACACCTAAGATTCTAATGGACTTCGAAAAAGCTATTGAAACCATGGAACTCAAATTCCCATACTTTCTACCTACGAGTTGAGACTACAGACGACAATATAAGCCAGGCTGCAAGGCCTAAACACGAGTTTAAGCGAGTCTAAGTCTAGTCTAAGGGAGCCTAAGGGAGCGTACGATCGAGCAGCATCATTAGAACCGGTTTTCGTCGCCGTACCGCAATAAATCTAAGTGGCCATAATTTCCACGTCTTCGTGAAAACCAATCTAATAACAACGGAGTGAATTTCGATAAAACTGGATTTAGTGCCATTCTCATCGAGGTATCAAAATAAGGATACCTGTTAAACAAAGGATTGACCTGCCACTGTTGGTCAACAAGGATAATTAGGGAACGTACCCGATTAGCAGAGGATAAACAGAACCTAAAGTTAGAACATAGTTGGGGTAATTGGCTCTAGACTTTAGGTAGGAAATATTTATATTAATTTAAAACTTAGGACGTCACAGTATTTCACATTAATAGACTAAAACGCTCACGTGTAAGCACAAAATTAATAAAAATGAAACAAAATATCTTTACTTTAATCATAAAAAAATATATATATATATATATATATATATATATATATATATACTATCAGTTTAAAGAAGGATATAAAAATTTGAAGTGTAGAAATGGTAGTGTTACCCTCCATATTAATATAATAAAAGATGCTGGTTTACGATCAATGAGGGTCGAATATAAAGAAGAAAACTCTTTATAGTGTCAAAATTGTTGCGACGTTTCGTTGGCTATGGGTTTGCCAACCTCATCAGGCTTTATAATCATGAGTCAAACTTCTTTTATAAAGCCTGATGAGGTTGGCAAACCCATAGCCAACGAAACGTCGCAACAATTTTGACACTATAAAGAGTTTTCTTCTTTATATTTGACCCTCATTGATCGTAAACCAGCATCTTTTATTGTATAAAAATTTTATTTTGTCGATAAATAGTAAAATATAAAAAATAAATTTTTTTTAAATGAAAATATATGTTTTATATATAAAATAAAAAATATATAAAACGAAATAAAAATGAAATTTCAGACATAACACATTATTCCAGATATAATGGAACAAATTCATCGCAAACGCATAGATGATCTCATTGAAATAGTTCCCTGTTTTATCAACATGGTAACTCTCTGGCCATATTTAATTCAAACTGGAATTTTTAACCAAGACGACTGTAATATTCCCAAGTGGAGCAGAAACCTAAACAATCCAGAAATAATAAAAGATATTTTTTCAGCAATCAAAACAAAAGAACCGGACGCATACACGCATACACGAGATCAATGTAATCAAATGCACACAATAAGAACATTTTTAGTAACCTCTTCTCTTCAGATATAAAAGTTAAAAGTAAATGAAACTTCATTTCAAAGCTTTTACTTTAGCAGTTTCTGTAACACCTAATGGAAACTGTACTGGTACACAATTTTCTGACCCATACGGAACATGGAATACTGTCGTAGTCCAATACAGATTCAAAATAAATTTACAAGAACATTACGCGAATATTCATTTAAATTCAAATAAAATAAAAGTAGGATCTAGAATAACATTCACACTTTCAGACACATTATGTACAAACGTAGAATATGGACAAACATTCTGGGATACATTATCTAATGACGTATGTATTTTTAACAAATATAAAATTATTTATGAAGGACCAGCAAAGAAAACTTATGACAACACGACAGACAATTCTGATACCTTTTATTCTTTAACGACTGAAGATATAACCTTCGTACTGGCTGAAAAAACAAGAAAACCCGTTTGTAGTTATGTTTTAATACAAACCGAACATCCAAAATTCGTAATTTGTGAAACCAGACCTGGAAATTCATTTTTAGAAAATAAACATTTAGAAGTTTAAAATATGGACATTTTGACATACGTTAACTCTAAATTCATATATGTGGAAAGAGACATACGTACTGAAATAAATAGACTTTATCACAACGTTCTTACTCAACGATGCATATTGAAACAGCATGTCTTTAGAAATACTTACATTAACCTTAGCAACCCAATCAACAGACGAATTTGCATATCATTTAATGAAAGGCCCAGAATATATGTCAGTAATTGCAGGAGAAGTAGTACATATCGTAAAATGTATACCGGTTGAAGTAAAATAACGCAAAACTGAAGAATGTTATCTACAACTACCAATATTTAGAGGATATCAATCCAATTTCCTTTCTCCACGAACTCATATATTAACAAAATCCGGTATCCAAACAAATTGCAATTCTTTCCTTCCGCCAATGTACCTTTTTGGAAAAATCTGATAGAAATTGCTTCCAAATCCTGTCGAATCCATAGCACCAACTATAGTCAAACCTATCACAGAAGCAACCTCGAAATACACAAATCCTTCATTCTTAGCGACAAATGGCATTTGTTCTTAATCTAATCGTGATCAACTACGAGATCATATTATGTTTCCAGCAGAAAAACCAATGATTCTAAATTCTTTAGCTAGAGAAATAACAGCACATCCAACTATTAATCAAGGAATATCATTAACGAATTTATTTAATAAAGATGTAATTGATAAAATTGCTATATCGGCATGGGGTAAATTTTGGACAATTTTCACAAGTTTTGGAACTACTAGCGCAGGCTTAATTGGATCAATAAAAATAATTAAAGGGATTAAATTGATAGCGGATACCATTATTCATAGATATGCACTACACAGATTAGTTGGATCGTATTACGCAAATACTACTACCGGTAAAGATCACAATAATACAAACACAACTCTTTATCCTCACTCTGAATTAAAAGAAGCACTTAGTAGAACCCACTACTCTATACAAATCTAACATCTTCAGAAAGTCGCATGTTCCTTTTACAATCTTACTAAACAAAATTATTCAACAAAGAGGAGATCCACCCCTCATTTATGAGATACTCATTGAACAAACCAATAATAATGAATGTCTATTTCACATTAATTTACAATATAAAAATTATATAATAATGAATAGTGGCAAAGATAAAGAAAATGTAAAGCAAAAGGTAGCACAAAATTTATATAATGCCTTAATTAATGAATCAAAGGAAACAAATCAAAACGTCCAACCAAATTCTATTAGTTAAAATTGCAAAAAATTTAACGAAATTTGCGCTCAAAAAAATTTGAGTATCCAAAATATACAGTATTACGAATAAAAACCTGATCGAAGGACTCAACATACATAGCAATTTGTATCATTAACAACACTAAACAAACAGGAATAGCAAACTCAATAGTAACAGCTAAGGATTTTGCTGCCATGAAAGTTATTAATTCTTTTTCGCATAAAGACGAGAAATGTGATCTAAGTTTGATAAACTCACTGGATCATTTGCATGTAAAAATTCAAGAATCATCTATAAACGATCCAAAACCTTCAACGAGTAGCCAAATAACAAATTCATATAAAATGAAAACAAATAATAATCATACTGCATCATCTTTCTCTACGATAAGCTTTAAAAAATGTTTTAAATGCGGATATAGACCTCCCAACCAGTACAATAAATTCTAACATAAAGATTCCATACCGATTCAGGAAATCAACTGCAACGGATCATTACTACGACGAGCCTACCCACGTACCAACTTACCAAAAAAAGATATACAGAACAGACTCCATGGGATTTTTAAATCATGTGGAAATTTTAAGAAACTTCACGATAAAATATGGATTGCCGTTACCGCAATATACAGTCTATCCTGACCCAAATTCGAAAACAAAGTCATTTTTTCTTGCACAAATTAATATAAACGAACATTTTGTTATACAAGCCGGCCCTACTAGCGAATTAGCAGAAAATAGAGCAGCATTAAAATTATTGTTACTACTAATCAGATCATACGATCTCTGCGACGAAAATTTTTATAATAATGATGATAAAAAAATGCAAAAAACCAAAAATCAAAGCATTCAAACCGATCCAAGACCAAAATTAATACCATGGGAAAATTCCTGTAGATTTTGTAGCATGCTTTTGAGTGTTACAAAATCTACAGGAATTTTCCCGCCGTAGAAGAAATATTTTTAAAGTAGACAAATCAACCCAATTTCCCCCTCCAGTTCTACCAAGAAACTCCTCAACATTTAGTAGACTTTTTCCCCTTTTCTCCAAAAAATTCTAGACCTAAATCCAACCACATATAAACATCCTATTTTTATTAATCCTACTTTTCTTTTTCAGCCTTCCGAGAAGCCTAATGAATTTCCTTAATCAACTAGCATGCAGACTGTATTTAATTTTAATTCCACTCCTTTTCTCCAAAGCAGAAAAATACTTCGTAGACTCACAATTTTCTCATTCTTCAGGGATTTATTTTGAAACAATTCCAAAAGTTCGTCTTTTTTCTGAAAATTACCATTTTATATCTTATATCGATATCTTTCAGCCAGACGTACTTAAATATAAAATAAAAGATTTCTCACATAAATTATATAAATATTGCATACTTTCAAATATTGCCAATAATTGTAATTTATACTATCATCAGACACAACTTGATTTTATAGAACAACGAATCAACTATTTTGTTGAAGAAATATCATTTATATCTAGACAAGCTCGTAATATCACGAATATTTCTAAAACTAATGATTCATTCCTGCAACAGATACAAAAAGTACTTTTAGAATTGAAAATGAGACAGGAAACCTCCCTTTACTTGACCAAAAAAAATTTATTTCTACTCCCAAATCCATTTTTCCAAATAGTTACAAATCTTTCTTCAAAACTTGACAATATTATGACCTACAAAAAATGGCATAATTCTCAAAAAGATCCAAATATTCACCTATATCGAATATTAGCAGCAAATTGGCTTAAAGACCTGCATGAAATTTCTCAAACTTTTCTTTTACTCCTTGACCAACTTACATTACCCATGCCGCAACTAATTTATGGCACCCTATGCTACTTCCTGATACCTTCTTAGACTTTAAATCCAACAAAGAAGACCCACACCTTTCAACATCCCTTTTTTCTATGGTCCTTCCATTTTCTAAAATACAATACTTCTTATTCGATAAGTACTTGATTTTTATTATGACTATACCAATCCCATCTGGTGAAGAATTTCAATTATTTAAACCGCATCCAATTCCAATACATCTCGATTTTAATACTGACGTAATTTCCTCTATTTACATAAAACTTCAAAATTCTTATCTCGCTATTTCTTCAAATAACCAATCATACTTTACAACAAATGAAAATTTCCTCAATGCATGTTATCAAAATGGATTCCAAACATTTTGTCACCCACCAAGATCTATATCTAATATCGATAACAATCCTATTTGCGAAACATCAATGTTTCTAAATTCTCAACCATACAAGTGTGAAATATTCATCAATTTTAGTGAATATCCCTTTCTAACACCATTGCAATTTCATCATGGATGGCTATACTCAACTATTTTCTCCCGACAAATTTTCTTATCATGTCGAAAAAACTCTAAGACCTTAATTGCACTTCAAGGAATAGGAATTTTGCAAACAAAGTCAAGTTGCAATCTCGATTCATCAACTCCATATTACCATCTTCAAAACCATTTGAATATAATGGATAATTCAATTCCAGTTAGCAAATCAACCACTTCTCTTGCTATAATTTCACCATTTTTATATAATATTTCTATTCAAGTGCCTCACTTACTAAAAAGGGTATTACTTCTGTTATGTCCCGAGCAAAAGACGAGGGTAGGTTGGATTTTTGGATGTAAGGGAGGAGGTTAGCTGATTATAACAGGTTGGTAAGGCCTGATAATTTATTTTTGTTTGTGGGTACGTTGTCACTTGTCAGGTCTATGGGCCCTGAGTTGTTCACAATGATAATAAAACACTGAATTTACGAATATATAAGGTAATTTATTATAAATAAATAAGTTGTTGCATAAGTTTTCATAAAATGATACTTAGTTGGTAACTTACTTGTCTACCTCTTAAATTAGAGGGGAAAAGAGAGAATTGTCGTTTATTACTCCTATTATTGCAAGTCAACGCGCACAAATCCTTGCAGGATAGTTGGGTTTCGTTTGAGTCTCCGTGATTGAGTCTCCCGATTTCAGAAATGAATCACTATTAACCGACACGACTAAATACGACGATGCATGTAATCCAAAGGAACTATCTAGCACTACGGTTTCGGGACTTGCACCACTTAAGGACCCAGGATTTTATTCACCAAGTACCGAATGTTGAGTTGCTCATAGAAATCCAATGAGACCTATGTTTATCGAAGGGTCTGCTCACGATGTTGAATTACCGGTCCAGACCTAACACCGGACAACTGTTCGGAACTTAATGACAAACCTCCAGAGGTGAATCTGGGGTATATATACTATTGATGCTTCTATTAGTGGGAGCAGATCAACGTAAATCGGTGGCACAGCACGTTCGAATCGCAAATCGGTGGCAAGGCACGTACGAATTGCGAATCGGTGGCCAGGCACGATCTCTGCAAGGGGTCATGAGTTCCTCTCTTCTATTGCCCAATTTTATATCTAGTTTCCAAATAAATGCATTTTTAATTACTCATTTCTGCATTTATTTGTTTAAAATTTGTGTTACTTATTTTATGAAGTATGATCATTAATTGATTGCCAATGATCAGTCAATCAATTTCTTATCTATGATCCATAATCAATGATCGATTTTTATTCATTGATCGTGATCGACTCATCGGCAATCAATACATAATAGCGATAATATTGATCAATACTATTTTACTACCCGAGATATTAATAATAGTTATGGTGTAATGTTGATACATAATTAATATTAACATAATAAATAAAAAATTTTAAAAGTTACTGGGATGTAACACTTCTTCTTACACAAGAAGAAGACATGCTATTATCAATCTTCGAAAACCATGTCTTTATCCTTACAAAATATGCTAACATTCAAAAAATCATTCAATCTATTTTTATTTCTAGTGCACATAAATTAACATTGGCACTAATTATTATCACATTACTTATGATTACAATTTTAGGATTAATACTATCGAAAATTCAAAAAATATCTAAAAAAATAAACAAAACGCCAACACGTATAGAACTTATACAAAAAACTCCTTTCAGCTCAGTCTCAAAACCTTTACTGACCGACTTGACATTCAACTTTTGACCTTTCCTTTATTCTATCTTCTTTTTACCATTTTTATATATACTCAAAGTCACCTTAGAAATTTTTTCCGATACAGGCACATTCCGTCCTAATCTTCCTCAAAACCACGTGCATGAACGTTGTAAATCCTATACCGTCAGAAGGACAGTTTTTGTACCCACTCCTTTAATATTTCTTACTAAAGAAAAAACAAACTGTAATATAAAAGTTGTTTTCTGACGGAAAGTAAGATACTTTCAGCAAAATCTTTTACCTTGCATGATTAGAAAATGTATACAAAGTTATTATTCAACCTCCTTATCAGACCTTAATAAAATAAATCTATTCTAACAATTTGTAGAAAATGATACCAACTCCAAGTGAACCTATTGTTAACCATCTTGGACCAGTAGACGGTGTATGTCCGCAAGGATATCCGATAGCATACGCGCACCTATTACAAAGTTATTGCTTCGAATTAGAACCTTCGACATTGTTTTTATATTATAATCACCAAACCACAAAAAGATATTGTCAATTCTGTTTTGAAAAACTAGATCAAGACAATCAAAATAATTGTGAATTTTTTACGTCATGGCATTCCATCTGTAAACTGGAATGCATATACATGAATTGTTACGGTTGTCAAGAATTATTAATTACTCCGCGAAAAAGAGCAGCTGATTGTAGAGAATGTATTGAACAATATTTAAATAATAAATTCAATATTAGTCAAGGAACCGAAGTTCTAGTAGAAAATATCCCTGCATGATTATACGTATCTACTTTCCACGCATGTAATCACGCATGGAAAATTTTTGTTAAATTTAATAAAATCCTTAATACTAAAAAATTGTAAGTTTTGAAAATATTTCAAATTCCTTAAATATTGTTCGAGCAAGCGAGCAGGATGTTCAGCCGTATTTTGAACATCAATTATGATCGGAATACTGCTGCATAACCCTGGTCGAGAATTTCTACATGAATGGTCGTGAAAAAAAACTTGTTTGCGAGGATTGTTGGATGACAGAACTAAGCTTCTTTGAAACCGAAGTAACATTACCCGTCCAAATAGATCACATAGTTACTGAAGACTTATATTGTGCCTTAAAACTATCTAGCCTCGACTGCTCCTTTTGCGATACACAAATTTTTTACATGCGGCAAAGAGCACATTCATGCGTAACTTGTGCCGAATGTGTTATTCATTTATACTAACAAGAAGCATTGTATAACGACGTCGATTCCGAAGCATCCACCATTATTTATAATAACAAGGAATAAAAATAATAAATCAATCCATATTTTTTATTATTCTTTTTTCTAAATATAAACAATATCTATTAGTAACTTTTTTAAAAAAATTTTCCCTTTTAATTTTTTACTCGTTGTTTAAAATCATATTGCATATACATCACTACTTCTTCCTTAACCCCCATAATGTAACGACAAACTTTAATAAATTAATATGTTCTATCGGCAAAAAACAAACTTTTTTGGTACATCTTAAAACAGACCACTGTTTTCTCTGCATGAAATATCTCTTTGAGTTAGGAAACGCGGAAAGTGAATATACCAACAAGCACAAAATTATTAACAAAAAACTAACTAACTTTAAAATTTTAATAAATTTAATCATCAAATCAAACAGGTAATTTTTTTGCAGATCAAAACAATGGCCTTGCAGACAAGAGACATATCGAAAGGTACTGCTGTACAAGTTTTAAACGAAATAAGCATAGAGTATGATTTCTCCGAACCCTCGTATATTGTAAAATCGCTTGGAAAACACCAAGAACTGCCACCGTTCCAAGCAACTTGCGAAATCTTTAAAAATAAAATAACTTTTCTTTGTATTGGGGAACCAGCCCCTAAAATGAAGTCTGCAAAGCAAAATGCAGCAACTAAACTCTTGGAAATGCTTTCCACAAGATACGTATTTTCAGAAGAAATGGAAATAAAAAGCTTAATCCCGGAAATCAAAATTTTCAAAATAAGTGATGAAATCAGTAAAGAAACCCTGCAAAAATGGACCAACTCTTGTGAAAGGTGTTTTCAAAGAGGACATTTAGCTCATAACTGCCGCAACCCTTTACGTAATAAAAAATATAAAAATAATTCTTGAAAAAAACAATTTTTTTACTAATCTACGACATCATAAAATTACGTTTTATATTACAGCATGTTATTTATAATTTACGAATATGAAATAAAAAATTATTGATGTATTTAGTTATATAACAAAAAATCATATGTAACCTTATGTTAAGTTCATACAATTTCAAAAAAAACTATGTAATTATTTATAACAAAAAAAAATTATAATATTAAGATAATATAAATTTTTATGACATCAGAAAAAAAAATGTTCGATATTGGAATGTATCGAATAGTAAAATGCAATGAATACAAATTGTAAAACAGACGCCGAAATGAATGTTGTATTTATCATTCACATTTTGTTACTATATCAGAAAATGAATTTGAATGTCTCTCTTGTTAGTTTGTTATTTTACCAATTGCCTGTGCCATATTGTATGCATCGATTAGTTATTTGGATTGACTTTTTATATTTAACTTTAGAATTTTATAATATTTTTATAATTCAAATAAACTTAAATTGTCTTACTTTATAATCATTGTGTCTTTTCATTGACTTATCCTCATCCCTAAGGGGGGTTCATTGGATCCTAACTTAAAACGAGGAATCTTCGATCAAAGTAAGTATTTACGTACATGTGACGTAACATATGCAAATTTAGATGTAATTTTGTTTTTTTTGTATACTGAAACCTTTTATTCACAGTTTTATAATGAAATTCATATGTGAATAATATTACGTATTTCAAAAAGAATTCAGAGTATTTTATTTGAATGAAATTTTTTGCAATGTTGCCTTATACCAGAGAAGAAACTCTACTATATAATTTTGAGTGTATAATTAGATTTAATTTATGTATTGCTCAAGTATTTTAATTTTTTTTTTTTAACTCCAATATCATATTTTATCATTCCTTAATATATAATGTTATATATTATATAATTAGAACTATTTTTTTTCGCTTTCGTCTTAATGCAAATTTTTGAAAAAGTGGATCAGCACCTGATTACTAACAAGGCAAAACAGCTAGGGCCCTACCACAATCGAATTAATATTTCTGTATATACTTGGTGATTTTAAATTTGTCGTCTGCTTCGCGCCACTTTGACACGAAGTCGACAGAAACATAATTTTTGATCTTGGCTCAACAGACGAAAGCGTGAAATCGAAGCGAGCAAGTGGGGACACACCGACGCGGCGCGCTTGATTGTGTGTGCTCCAACATGGGAGTGTGGTGGGGGCCGCCAGCTCCCACGATGTGTGATCACTGATGCACACAAGGTTTTCCTAAAGTCGAAGGTCGTTGATGACCCCTTTATTCATCAAGAGAGGAGATATCGACTGGTCGATGGTGAAATCGTTAAATTATGTAAAATAAGGTGACAGATTATCTTAGGTATAGTATTTTATAGTTTTTACTGCTTTTTCTTATTTCAGTGTTTCAGTTGCTTGGATAATGAATAGTTTCCGTAAACTTTCCCTAGAAAACTGGAGGGAGAGATGGAGGAAGAAAAATGTATTTAACGAATTATAGTACCAACCAAGGTCAGGTTATCCCCGGGATGTTCCGCTAAAAAAAAAATTTTAACGAGAAGATACGGGTGTTTGTAAGAAGCTTGAAAAGTTCTATGTATTCTACTTCTATTCTATTCTATGTATATATGTATGTATTCTACCTATTGTAAAAAACTGCGAAAGGAAAAGAAGAGAAAAATGAAAAGGGTACTCATCGTAAGGGCACCAGATGAACGACGGTTTAAGCTGTGTCTTTAGCTCGACGATTGGGGTCAGGATCGGAAAAACTTATACAAGATGAGAAAGATTTTCCTGAAGAGGGATTAAGTATATATTTTTATTATTTTTTTTAAATTTTATTAATTTTATTATTTTGTTTCTTGGTTTTATTTGTCTACTGTACGAGCCTATGATTAGAGAAGGGAGAATAAACTCGAATCCTCAATTATGGCCTTTAAGCGCGATACCGTCTGACGAGGGCGATTTCATTGCGCCTGATTTAGAAAGATACGAGTATAGACATCACTCACCCCCCTTACATTGAGAGGAAGAATATATGCGTTGAAAATTATCGAAAGATGTCGGACAATTATACATTTTTTTACTCGTTACATTAACCTATTTTATATGTTTTTTATTTAATACATTAGTAAAGGTTAATATTTTTTGTAATTGTTGGTGTTTATTTTAAGTTTTCCTATACCCTTTTTCCTTCTATTCAGGGTATCATAAAATAATTGAATTTCAGTTTTAGATTTTTATTATATTTCATAATTTCGAGTTTCGAGGCGTCAGCGCCAAGTCCAGTGTGGATCGGACTAAGCATGGGATGTGTCGAATTTCCAGACCTTTATCAGTTTTGTTCTTTTGCCACGCATTACATTGTGATTTCTAGTAAGCTTTTACGGGACCGTAAACTGAGACATCCAAGGGCTGCAAGCGATGGCTGCAGTGTGGCGGAAATGAGAGTAATTTGACACCATTTCGAACAGCAAAATCCAATTCCTCTACGGAAAGATGAGAAGCGTGATTGTCAAACAGCAACAATTTTGGTGATTTCTTCTTCTTCATCGACGAAGAACTTCGTATAATTAATGAATTCTGGTTTCTGCGTCCACCCAGATCCATTGGCTAAGCCAATGGCCCCAGAAGATGCATTTTCCATTAACGTAGACTGCATGTTCTGGCGAGGGAACAAAAAAAACGGTAAGATAGAATTGCCCTCTGCATTAACCGCTAGACATAGTGATCATGGATTCTCTTGCTTGAGTCAAAATTTGGCCTACTCTTCTCATGCCTCGCATCAAAATCACCTTTGCAATCTTCGTTGGTACTGTAGAGAAGCCCGTTTCATCCATATTCCAGATATCTGCCGCTTGATATGGATGCTCCGACAAAACCGAATCCAGATTGCGAAAAAACAGCTGCATATTTTCTTTGGAAAACGATTTTACACGATTTGAACTCGTCTGCTCGGGAGTGCGCAGCGTAAGTTCTGGGTGGCGCCCCATAAACCCATAGTACCAATCACGCCCACTCCTTTCGTTCGTATCCCAGTTTGGAGGATATTTTGCATGTATTTTTTTAGAAAATGGTACGATAGCTCTCGCAATTCGATGATACTTAGACCGTAGTAATGGTTGCTGCATTGTTTGGCATAGCCGACCACCGCTTTTTCTTCTTCAGCAGAAAACACCAGCATTGACACACATCAATCATTCTACCTTGACAACAAGCACCATGAACTCAACGCGTCACACAACAGCCAAACTTGTTAGACAATTGAATATTCCCCTTGCTGTCTTGTTAAATCTTAAACGCATAATACACATATATGCTTACCTTGACGATAGCATCTTTTTTTTCTAAATCCTGAGATGATTTCCACCGATGCTAAAAAACTTTTTCGTTTATCACAAAGCAACTGAGTGCACAACACTTGACAAACGCGCTCTGAAATGAGCAATGCTCCGAAAAGTTCGCTGTCACCAAGAGTACTTTTACCACGCTCGCACATAGATATCGCTAGTGGTCTTATATGAAATATTGCAAAGATCCAACCGAGACAACGGTTCGACCCTGACGACATTCCCCTAAATTTATTTATTTCACTTAAGTTATTGTAATACAATTTTAATGAGTATTTTTAGAATAGGTACGATTATATTCATTTTAAAAATTTTCTAGATTTTTGAAATTAAAAAAAAACAAAGGTTGTTAGTTATTAAAGTTAATATTTAGGTTTATCAATAGCGGTACAGCAGTGTTAATTAGTTGTGTTATGTATTTTTGTAATTCTTACTTTCGTTCTGTTTCAATCAACTTAAATTTAGTTTAAATTTTGTTACAAATATGCTTATTTTTAGTTTTAGTTTTTCCAAATTTTAAGATCTAAAAATATGAGATTGATGTTTTGTAGATGGAATAGGTATATTGATTTTATTTCACACTCTGGTCTTATTTGAAGGATTCCTAAATTTTGAATATCGATTATAATCTATAATTTTTCAGGGGCAGTTCAGATTGATTATTTAAGGTGTTGAAGTTGTCTGAATGCAACCGTACACTGTAAAAAATCCAGTTGAAAATTACCAATCGATTATAAAATATTTTACTATGATTGACGTAGGAATAATACGACTCTATTGTGAATTTGCAACGATAAGCGGTGTGATTTCACAGTATTTGTATGAAGTTTGCAGTGAAAGTTTAATATTACCACTTGAATCAGGGGACATAAAATTACGCATGCTAAACATGGTAAATTTCAACCATAGTGTAACGTATATTTGAATGTAATTAATTTTACAACGTGTCAGTAAATTCGCAATGCGTACTGCGACTTATTTTACCATGAAAGTGTAAAAATGCAGACTGAGTGTAAATCTACCAGAATTTTATAATTCCACGCTTCATGATGCATTTTTGTTTTAACGCCCGGCGCTACAACAGTGATTCTATAACTTCTATAACCTAGAAAGCCAACTCTCGTGCAATAGCAGCAGGTTTCAAATTCTTATTTAATTTATCATTTATATCGCGTTTTCACAATGTAAAGGTAAGTGTTAAATTAAGAAAATAAACTAAAAAATTCGGCTTTGAATACTATTAATTTTATACTATTAATTCATAAAAATATACTACAAGAACCAATAAATATGTTAATAATTCTATAGCATATTGATTTGAATCCATGATATACATGCTTTTAGAAAGAAATGCTTTTGATTCAATAGCATTTTTTTCTCAGTGTACTGTCAGTGTTAATTTACAAATGATATATATATAGCGCATGCGCAATGAAATTCATCCCGGCCATTTTACATTGTCAATTGAATTTTACAACAAGAAACGTAAAATTATACTGCATTGAAAGTGAGATTAAGGGAATGTTACTGTCTGCATGTGATTTTACCGTTCCAAATTATTTTTACACCATTTTGGTAAAATTACCACGTTAATCACTAATAATTTTATGTCCCCTGTTCTACGTGGTAATTTTCAACTGAATTTTTTACCATGTAATGTTTAGTTAATTGGTTAAGTCTCGAGCGACTCCATGTGTTCTACTGTTTGGGAATTTCCTGGCTTCTGAAAATAAAAGGTATTGATCAATAGTTTTTTTTAAATATATATACATGTGTGTCCCAATTAAATAGAATCCTCACTCCCGTCTACAAGTTTTTATTTCTTAGAATTTAATACTGGAGCTCAAACCAATTTTATAATATTAAAGATGATGTAAATTACTCATATTCTCAAATTCACTAAATTTCTTTTTCAGTTTCAGTTAAACAGGAAATTCAATTTACTTAAGGCTCTATCGGCCTTAAGGAACATATTCTCATCATGACACTCATGCTTCGTGCTCGATTTTCTGTATACATTTCAGTAACTTTTTAATAAATTACATGATTAAAATTATTTATTTATTTTCTTCCAAATATCTCAAAAGGGAAAAACAATCGTAGACTTTATTTAAGGAAACGATTTTGCAGAACAACGCTTATTTCGTATCTCACATATTTTGGTGAAAGAAATCGGATTTTTTCAATATTAAAAATCAAAACATAAAATATACATCCTGTCGAGAAATTTCTCAATATGAATGTGTAGACCCCATTTAGGCAAATAATTTTTCATCTAAACGCTTTTTATGTACCTCATATATTTTGTCTAAAAAATGGAATTCTTCAATTTTAATCGTACTTTTTGGAATTGAAACAAAAAATATATGTCTTTTCAGAAACTGTGTGGAACAAAATTTGTAGATCTTTTTGAAACGAACAACTTTGTATTTTTACGCTTTTTTCGTATTCCACATGTTATAGTTAAAAATTCGAATTTTTGATTTTCAATAGTTTTTTTTTAAATTAAAAAGAAAAATATGCATCTTTTGAAAAAATGCCACAATTCAGATTTGTAGGTCTAGATGTAGAAAATAATATCGTATCATAACGTTTTTCCGTATCTCGTATAATTTAACTGGAAAATGGAATTTTGATATTGACTTTTTTCGAATTTGAATATGCTGTAACATTTCTAATTTTGATTTAATCAAACAATGTTATCAGGATAATTTTTAGAGATTTATGAGCACTATCAAAAACCAGTATTCAAATTTTTGATTTTTTCAAAAAGTTATTTTCAAAAACACAAAAGGAGTGCTCAATCCCTCAATTTTGATTGGATGTGGCTGGTTAACGAACTTGTCCTTACTTTTTTGGCTCCGATAAAGTGTGCAGAAGCTTAATTCAATCTGATTATTCTATCGAGAGTTATTCCGCACATGACCTACTACAGACAGACAGACACTTTCGTAAAAACCGTTTTTTTTACTCAGTTGGTCTCAAAACGTAAAGATTTGATGAAAATTTCGAAAGTCATTTTTTACATAAAACCAATACCTTCTCATATGATGATAATGTAAAAAGCAAAACCCATTGATCCCTATCACACTTTTCCACTGTACGCGTCTCTGTTGGCGCGGGTAACGATCCATGCATGGTATATATCGTATATCGTTTATTTATACGTGAGATCGACATTTTGGTTCATTATTTATAATGTTTCAATGATGTATGAAGTTTATTTAAAAGTTCAATATTAATATCCATTAACTATTATTTCTATCATTTGTTTATAACTATAATAAAATTTTAATATCGAACTAAAATACACATACATGCGTAAAAATAAAAGAAATAGTAATAAAAAAAAACGCAGGTAAAAAGGAACGTGCGACGCCCATCCCAGACACTGACCAAGCTGAAAACTGCTCACCTAGGGGATTGGGTGAGCGGCAACAAACGCAAGTCAGTGTGGCACTCTCTGAGATCAAGAACGAAAATGTCTGTGAGGACTGGATGGCTTTGTTCGATCCACACGCACTTCCGGTTCAGAGTTTAATGTTTAATTAGGGTAATAGGGGTCAACGACACCTCGCGATTTTTGTGTCACGAGATTATTTTTAGGAATTTCGTTTCTTTTTCCTCCTAAAGAGGCCAAGACTTGATGTTGAGCCATCTCAATAGGTTTTTGTTTACTTTTCTTTTTACCCGATGATGGAAATTGAATATTTATTATGTATTTCAATAGAATACAAATTGATATTTCTCGGAAAAGACTCCTTAGTTCGTTATTGGCTTAAAGAATATACCTGGAGATTTCAGAAATTTTTTATAGGTGTAAATGTATGCAAACGTTTTTAATAGGGATATAATTTAAAAAAGGATAATACCTAAAAGTTGAGGATCCACTGAGCTTCTCAATGGACTGAAAACAATAAAATAATATTGAGATCAGAATAGTTTCTGTGAAATGTTTTATGATTTATTTTAGAGGCTAGTTACTTCAGAAATTCTTGAAAAACAAATGGATCAAATAGTCGGCCGAAGGTAGTAGGGATTGGACATGGTAAGATAGGGGCAATTGAATGGCTTCAAGGTTTCACGTGCTTTAAGGTTTCCATTGAATTGCATCGCGACCTTTGCTTTACGTATCTTGATTTTCTGATTGGTGTTTTGTGATAACTTGACATCTTAAATTACGACATCATCTATTGAAATTTAAAATATGGGATTAACAGTCTGTTTCCGCATTTAATGAATTTTTGAAGGTTTTGTTCAATTTTCGAAATTTATGAAGTGAAGAATTTTGTTTTCTATTCAAATTTAAAGACATGCAAGAACGGTTGTTATGCTTGCAAATTGGAATTTTTCTTTATTATTAGATCCAGTGTTTTGTAATTCATTTTTCATTACCAGGGGATTTCTATGAAGGTTTGAGAAATTTGTTAAAGGTTCGTAACATGAAATGTGAGTATTTTGTAGGCAGTTGGATATAGAATCTTTGTAATTTGCATTTAGGCATTCAGTGCTTGTTATCATATGTATTATTTTAATACAACCGAGTTTCAATGTTTCTTTACTGGTATTAGTAGTTCCTGTTGGCCTTATTTCTTGGAGTGAACGAATTGCTATCTATACACGGAGAAAAATAGTTGAAGTAATTTTACTCAACTTCCGATCAAATTTGAAACATAAGGACAAGTTAGAATTTATTTAGTATCATTGTTTTTGTTTGTGATGTATTAAATGTTCAAAAATGAAGCAAAGTTGAGTAAAATTCAGAAGTGTAGGGTAAAGTATGAAAGCGTACATTAAACATTTTTGAATATATATATTATTACTCGTAGTATAACTATAAAAAACTAATCTTTTATTAAATCACAAAAATAGTAGAGCTTTCCGTTCATTCTACTCTACGCGTCAATCGAGAGTTGAGTAAACCGTATATCGGAAGATTTATTCCAACAGCTACATCTATTCACGCAGGAACGAATGAAAGTAATCTGCGCCTTAGGCACACATAAAAAATTTTTAATTTCAAAAACTTAAATTCTTAACATTAAATTGATATTATGAAAATTTAAAAAAAAATCGATAAGTGTATTACATAAAATATGAAATATCACATAAATTACTCAAGCAGAATAATAATTTGGAATTCGCAAATGTAAAATCCATATTTTGAAAATATAAAACACGAAAATAAAAGAATCTTCTTTTAAATGTTTTTATACAAGATACTTCTTAATAATAATGCAATTTTTTAATCTACATTTGAAAATTTAGTTTCACTAAACTTCATATGTCGTTATAATAAAAATGTATACTAAATGTAATTTAATAATTATGTTATATATTTTAATAATCATAGTTATAACAATTGATGAATTATATTAATTTAAAAAAATATTTTATTAATCATTTATGAAAAAAGTTGATTTATTTTTACTTGAGTAAGGCTAAAAAATTTTATTGACGGCACTTACTCTCACAAGCTCTGAATAACTCAGGCAGTCACTATATAACAAAGTTACAAGTTTTATATCTCAGCATTGTAAGCGAGCGTGTGCGTGACTCGACGAAAGCGTATCGTACTATATATATGTGTAGTTATTAGGTTTTACTCAACTCCTTACCATTCCCTATGTAACGCCTATTGTTATTCACTTTGGGTGATTTATGTATATATCAAATTCATTTTACCCGACTAGGATTTAATAGATGTTCAAATGTCCCAAGTTTAATCGACAGAGTTGAGTAAAATTACTTCAACTATTTTTCTCCGTGTATGTTGATATTTTGCGAAATGTTTATTTATATAGTTGTATATTGTAATTTCTGTAATTTTGTCCAATAAATGTTTCATAATGCGGGGGATGGTCACCTTATTGTCCAACCATTTGATTAGGTATTGTTATGTAGTTATCGTGCGACATGATATGTAAGATATATATTTTTGGAATATTCTCTGTTATTAGATGCTTCAGCTAGTTTGTTTTTTTTGGTACGGAGGAAAAATGACGAAATCTTTTATAGACGTTGTACAGGACTCTCCTAGGACAGGTCTAGGCATACCTATTAAAACCAAAAAAAACCCTCTCTCGAACCAATACACCGTCCGCTGAACCGCCTTTCGGCTTTAAACTTCACGGGCGGCTGGTTCCGGATGCTTTAGCTAGTTGAGAAAGAGGATAGAGAGTAGTTTGGGTATCGTTCTGTCTTTTACCTGTATCAGTAGGTCGTACTGATTTTCTTAGAATGTCGCGGTCCTGTATTCCTGAATGTGGTGCTGATGTGTTTGGACCTTCCTTATCTCTTTAAGGACGTTCTCTTGAAATCACTTTTCTTTTGATTTCTTTCAAACTTCGTAAATAAGTACTTTTTACCATAATCTACAAAGCGATAAAAAGATTAGCATCGAGACCGGTACTTAAAATCGAGAAATTAAGCTCCAAAGTTGAATCTCTTAACACGTGTTAGATAGGCGTAGTTCAGTTTCGCGATACCTTTGTTTACATTAAAAGCACAATTTTCCTTAGATTTTTTTGAAAAACGTATATTATACTAGAGATTATAAGGAATCGTATGCCATTATAAAAATACGCATACCGGGACTACTTTTAAAGATATACGTTGTTGAAACTCGCAGTTGCACAAATTCTTAGCCGGCTTGCTGAAGCAAATATGGTGACTTGGCAACACCGCATCAACAGCGCGCGCGTACGCTTACCGCGAGCCGTACGATTCGTACGTATGCCTTATTTTCGCAGTTAGACGTTTGTGTAAATTGAATAATATTGAAATTAATCGATACAGGTGAAATAAATTTTAGAAGCTTGTGAATAAACAACACGAATGAAAAATAAACTCTTATTGTATTTACTTATAAAGTTTATAATCATTTACAAAAAGTAATAAAGCTCGTTTACTTTCTTCAATTTTTTATGATGTTTGTTTTGAAAATATTTTAAGCAACATACTTAAAAATAAAAAGATGAATGTTTAATGAAGTCAACATTTATAATTACATACAAAACTAATAAAGCTCGTTTCACTATAATACTTTTCAGTTTTAGCTTAGGAATAAGCAACAATTTTTCAAAAATCATTTGTTTTTTCAGTCTTCAAGAATTCGACTAATCTAGATACAACTTTTTGGTCTTTCGTAATTTTGATTTTATTATTATTTTTCTCTGTAAACATTGCATGAATGCCCTCTGATCCTTTATTTTGATATAAATCAAATATTTGTTTATACGTAATGTTATTCTTAGCCAATTTCTTTAAAAATGTAAGAGAAATTATGCCTCGTAGTTTATTCAAAAATTGCAAATTAAAATTAACTCTATTACTCTCCAGAATCTCATTGTAACATACATAATAAGACTTTTGAAAGCTAATGAGATTTTTTTCACTCTTGGAAGCATGAAAATTTTTTCTAAAATTCTAACATCACTATTGCATCGTGAAGATTTTGTAATTCGTCGATTTTTGTGAAATAAAAAATCCATTTTTGTTGCGAAATTTATTAGACATCTTATTAGTATTTACAAACTGTCAATAAACTCATAATATAACCTCTCTCACACCATATGCTTTCGACTCGATATGAGGAAGACAGGAAAGCGGTGTTGTCAAATCTGCACAAATCGACGCAGAAGACACATTTTGTTAATTTTGCGCATAAACGGTGCTCAACTCATTTGGTTAGAAAGCTTAACAGCAATCCCACTACCTAAGATAGAGTAGAATGAGCATATCTACGGGCAACAAAACGTCCTTAAGTAGGTATTTTCCATAGTTGCCTCGTTCCTACGTGCAAAAGTACGTTAGTGACTGAGTCCCAGAATGCGCCCAGTAAGTGAAAATACCAGCCGAATAAATTATGTAATGCGTATCCATGTATAATAATGTTTGATATTATTTTAATGCCTCTTATCATTATTATAGACCCTATCAATCCTGAGCTTGTTGTGCCAAAATTAATAAAAAGAGTCCAGAATCGACTCCATGTGAACTCAGCGATTTCGTCAATTATTTTTTCATGAAAATTTTTTTTACAGATATGCCTTGATTTACTGTAGGTCGTCCTGGTATTTCTCTTGTTAATAAATTCAAAATCATGCATTTTTCTGTGGAGAAAATATTGTGATCAAGGAATCTATCGAGATCTGATTGCGAATATAAACCACTTGCTGCTAAGGACGAAGGGTTTTGACATCTCCAGGTTACTTTTGTAACCGGTTTTATCATTTTAGGTGCTATTGACTTTATAGGATTAGGTATCAACTTGTGTCATGTTTCACTGAAAAGATACTTTGAAGGGATAAGAGAATTGCAGTTTGTTTGTATAACAGATTTTGTTAAAATACATGTTCGTGGAGAGACAAAGTAAGACTGGTTTCCTCTAGTTAGTGGTAGTTAAAGATATCATTCATCAGTTTTTATATATTGTCACGTCCCGCGACTCTACCACTTAGAGTAATAAACAAATTAAGGAACCAATGAAAGGATCAAGACAACATTACCACGTCCTTGATTATATCGACTCAACAGCAAGATCTAACAAGAAATAAGAAGATCGTTAAAATCAAAAGGCAGATTTAAATAGATATATTTGGCTGTGACATTAACGCCAAGTAATAAATTTCATCGGAACGTGACTCATCAGTAAAGGCAACTCATTCGACCTTAAGCTTCAATACCAAAATATGGAAAAGATCGTACACCTTGTTTTTACTTCCACAGTAGTTGACCTTTTCATTAGAATCGAATAACAGATAAAATAGAATTGATATATTTGACTGCGACATTAGTGCCAGGTAATAAATTTCATTGGAGCACAAGTCATCAGAGAAGGCAACTCATCCGATCTTGATACCAAATATGGAAAAGGTGGTACACCTTGTCTTTATTCCCACCATAGGTGACCTTTCAAAGGCCTATAAAAACCGAAAGTTCCAATAGAATTCAGTTCAGTTAGTAGTCAACGTGCGATTTCTACAATGTAGCCAACGCGAGTCTAGTCGAGTACCATCATCTCTACGCCGCGAGTCTGGTCCAGTTTCATTATCTCTACACTACGAGTTCAGTCCAGCCTCGTCAGATTTTACCGCTACTCAGACAAATTCTTACTCGACGCTGAATTCAACGACTTTAGAAAGTGAAGGGGAATCGCCTTCCAAATTTTTTCTTCGAAACTAGGATCGAGAATCAACTAGATCAACCGTCTGAACTACGAATTTCCATCCGACAAGTACTATCTCAAAGATTATAACGAAGGCTCAACTGACCACGTTCGCTCCACTGGACTCAATAAATCATCAAGCAAATTTCACTCAGGGTAATTGCAAGGGTATTTCAGTAATACAATTCTATTAACAATTCCATGGTGCTTACTTATTTCTTATTTGATCGTCAATAAATATATTTTACATCATTAACCATTCTCAATCGCTGACTTCTCATCCCTTAGAGAGGATCCTTTCGATTCTTACATAAAACGACGAAATCTTTTAAGAAGAGAAATGTTGCGTTTCTGACGTAACATACCCAATCTCTTTTTTGATGCATCGGCCGGGAAACACTTAATGTCAGTGAATGGGATATTGAAATTTTATAATTACTAGGAATCAAAACTTGTTAAAGTACAATTATAAATTATCTGATTACACACATATTGGTTAAAATAAAATAAATTTGATAAAATCACGAAAGGATTTGACCTTGAGGCTAACTTGAGCGATTAAATAATCATTTTATTTTATTTGAAATTTTATACACATGTCACGTCCCGCGACGCATTAGAATGTACTATAGGCATAGGCTAGGTCTAGAGAGAAATCTGGGGAAATTACTAAAAGAGAGAGAAAACCACCTATTGAAAAGAGAGGTATAACTACGTCACACGCAGCGGGAGACTGCGCAACGCGTGACGTCACCAAAAAATATAATATAAAAAGGACACGCCGCCAAGGGAAAACTAGTCTTGTGAGCAAAATTAAGTGCGGGAAATTTCTAAAATCTTAAAAGGATTCACAGCGTGAGATACGTGTTTAGTTCAGTTTTCCGAAGAAACGTGTCGTAAATTCTCTGATTGTACTTTCAATCTTTGAAAGGATCTTAGAGTCAGTGTAGAGTGAAATAACTATTCTTGTCCTCCTCACACCAGTGGGATATTTGTTTCTGTCTTCCTCACACCAGTGGGATACCTATTGCTGTCTTCGTCGCACCAGTGGAAGAATCTTTCTCTCTCCCTCACACCTGTGAGGATCATTCATAAAAAAGGGACTATTCACAACTCAACAAAGGTACCGAAAATTCTCTCTATTCTTTACCTATTCCCTGTGCCATTGTTTGAATCATTGTAAAATTTTAACCTTGTTTATATCAGTGTTAATTTAAATAAATTCAATTTGTATTACTTTACTAATCATTGTGTACTTTTCATTGACTTATCCTCATCCCTAAGAGAGGATCATTCGATCCTAACTTAAAACGAGGAATCTTCGATCAAAGTAAGTATTTACGTACTTGTGACGTAACATACTTCCTTTTTTTCTGGTGCATCGGCCGGGAAACACAAGTCAATTGAAATTGAACACATTGGTTCTTAATAATAAATAAATAAATGATTATGAAATATTATTTCAACTTTAAAACTTAAAATTTCAATAAAATAGATTTGTTAGATCACAAAGGGATTTGACCTTGAGGCTAACCTTAATGATTTAATAATCAGATCATTTCTTTGAAATTTTATAATTTATATAAATTGTTTAAAAATAAAATAAGTTTGAAAAATCACGCAGGGATCTGACCTTGAGGCTAACCTAAGTGATTAAGTAACTTATCTTATTTATAATGTTGTTCTAATTTGTTAACCAAGTTTTGATTTAAGTTAAAACAAACATAAAAAAAAACAGAATATTTTTATTTGCAAAAAAAAATTTTTTGTCCAAAGATTTGCACTTAAGTTAACTTTTCCAATATAATAAAAATAATTTATGAATATTTCTAATGATCATTATTATAAACAAATTTGTTTAATTGTTATAAACAATTTATAAATAAATAAAATAAATTATTTTAATTTTACATAAAGGGCACATGCAGTTGGTAAAGAAAAATATTTTATTATTTTAAGAAATTTATTATTAAAAATTATAAATTTACAAACAATTGAGCGATTATTTATTTAATTTGAATATTTGAAATAATTATATTTTTATATCATTATTTTATTTTCAAATGACGAAATACAAATTTCATTTCAAATTATATTGTTATTAAAAATAAATAAACAAATTAAAAATAAATTTTACTAATCTCATTTTATTTTTCTTAAAAAACAAATTTTATATATAGTTTTTTTTATTGTTATAAACAAATTTAAAATAACAATAAACAATCAACGCTCAATACAAAATATTGTAAATTTATAATGACTCAATGTCAAAACCAAATATCCCTTTAGAATCTACCCCGAAAGTTATAACACGTAGTCAAGCTAAACACGATAGTCAGCTTGCAAAAATAGTAGATTTGAATCAAAAGGGTAATTTAAAAATAAAACCAATTAGAAATAGAGAATATTCAACTGATAATAAATGCCAAAATATCCCTGATCCAATCCCTACAGAACAAGAATTAGATAACACTCTTAAGTTAGATGATTCAAGTTTAGACAAGACTCTAATTAATAATCAAAATATATCACGTGAAAATTCAGAAAAAACTAGCGGCTTTCATTCAAGTTTCTGTCCAGATTTAAGCATTGTAACAGGATCCAGTAATCAAGATCAAACTCTAACGAATGAATTATCTTATTTTGACGAATTCAATTTGCTAAGCTCAACAGTAATAACAGTAGATAATAAAACTTTGAAAGAAAGATTGGAAACCTCATTGGCACGCGAATCTATAATTAGTAACAACGATAGCGACGACGACAAAAGCGACACAGAAGCCATAAATCAGGATAATCCCGTAAGAGTAAATAACGAAGAGATGGCCGTGGTCATACCCAACAGCCAGCAGGTATCCTTACGCGACGCGCTAGAGGTGGTCCCATTGTTTGACGGAAGTAACCTCCCATTGTCACATTTTATTGAGGGTTGCATGGAGGCAAAGGCAATGCTACCGACACCTGCAGCTCAAGAAAACCTCGCAAGGCTATTAAGAGGTAAATTAACTGGAGAAGCCAGAAAATGCATTTTTGGTTCTACTTATACAACAATAGAAGAATTGATAGAAAAATTGAAAAGAGTATATGCCCCTGCGAAAAGCGTGTACCAGTTACAGGGAGAATTAGGTAATACATTTATGTGGGAAAGAGAAAATGTACTTTCCTATGCTGCTAGGATAAAAGAAATTGCCGACAAAATCGAAGATGCTCACAGGCTCAATAATAATGGTCAGGTAGATAATAATTTTAAAGTAAACCTTGAAAAAGACGTAATTCAATGTTTTATACGCGGTTTGCGTCCTGAGTTAGAAATTCGTGTTGAAGAAAAAGGATACTTTTAAAGAAGTTATTAGCGACAGTATTGATATAGAACGAAGATTAGCTGCAAATTCCGCACTACGAAGAAATAAAAATATGGATTATTCAAAAAGTGACTAATCATCTAATAATAAAAAGACACAACCAACCCGATTTAACGTAGCACTTGAAAACAAAACTATTTGTTTAATTTGTAAAAAACCAGGGCACACAACGGAAAAAGGTTTTCATTTAAGTAAAGCTCAAGATGCAGTTTTTAATAATAAACAAAAAAAATTTTTTGTTGCGTCCTAACCAACAAGGATATAGTAATTTCAATGGTCAAAGAAGTAATAATAATAATAATTTTGCAAGAAACAATTACAATAATTTTTCGAATAACAATTTTTTAAGAAATAAAAATCATAATTTTAATAACAATAACAATAATAATTTGCAAAATAGAAATAATAATTATAAAAACAATAATAATAATGTTTTACAACAAAGACACAACAATAATAACAATTTTCCTAGAAATTTTTACAATAATAACAATAATGTTAATAATAATAATAGACAATGGAATCCAGGACAGTATCAAAACTTTAACTTAGGACAGTCTCAAAATCGAAATAAACCATATGAATATAGGTTTTTACAAAATAATAATAATCAACAAAATTCAAATGAGACTGAAGTAGTTTGCAATTATTGTAAAAAACCCGGTCATTTAGTACGAGACTGCAAGATACGACCAAATAGCCAATCACAAACAGCTCATCAGGAAAACTCCAAAGCTCTCCCCAGCACGGGTGCACTGAGGAAAGCATAAATCGAGAACCACTGGCATCCAATTCTAACGATCATACAACAACAACAATAAATATTTCAAAGTCCACTTCAATTCCATCAATTATAATATCAACGGAAGGTTTAAAAAACCCAACACACATGATGATTGATACTGGTGCTGCTCGAAATTTAATTAAACAAAAAGGTTCTCAACCCTGAAGTACCAATAAATAGCCAAAACGTATTAAAACTTACAGGAATTAATGATTTACCACTTTACACATTAGGACAAGTAAAAATAAACATTTTTGGTTACCCAACAATATTTAACATTATTCCGAATGAAGTCCCAGTAGAAGAAGATGGAGTATTGGGAACAGAATTTTTTCAAGATAATAGAGTGAATATAAACTATACTTCAAAATGCTTAGAAATTGAGAACCACTGTTACCCTTTTAAATCTACCAATACATTTACTATTCCAGCTCGAACAGTTACAACATTTTATGTTAATATAAAAAATACAGAAAAGAGTGAAGGGTATGTACCTCGATTACATATCCAAGATGGCGTCTACGTAGGTGACGCAGTTGTAAAAAATCACAGAGGAAAAGCTTATTTAAAATTTGCAAACACAAATGAAATCCCAATTACATTATCCGTCCCATTAGTTAATTTAGAAGACTTTGAAGAACAAGAATGCTATAAACAAATTGAAAATTTAATTAATTTCAAACAAACAAATAACGAAGATTTATCAAGTAAAATATTAAATAACTTTTTAAAAACTGACAATTCTCTAATTAACTCATGCAAATTTTATAATGTAACAGACGAAGACAGAGTAGAATGTATTAAAAAACTTCTTCGATTAGACCATTTAAATCAAGATGAATATGAACATGTAGAAAAATTAATTAAAAATAATGCAGACAGATTTCAAATCCCAGGAGAACCACTTGAAGCTACTAATGTATTACAACATTCAATTCCAACTGTAGATGACGCTCCAATTTTTTCAAGACAATATAGATTTCCCCCAGTTCACAAGGAAGAAATTACAAGACAAGTCGATGAATTATTAAAAAATAAAATAATCAAGCCCTCACAATCACCATATAACACTCCAGTGTGGATAGTTCCTAAAAAACCTGATTCTCAAGGAAAAATAAAATGGAGAATGGTTCTTGATTTTCGTAAATTAAATGAAAAAACAATTGGCGATTCGTATCCTTTACCTAATATAAACGATATACTTGATTCTCTAGGATCAGCAAAATATTTTTCAGTGTTTGATTTAGCTACCGGTTTTCACCATATAAAAATGGATCCAAAAGACTCGCATAAAACCGCGTTTTCTACACCTCACGGTCATTACGAATTCGATAGAATGCCTTTCGGTTTAAAAACTGCACCTGCCACATTTCAAAGATTAATGGATTTAACATTAACTGGATTAATAGGAACGGAACTTTTTGTATATCTCGATGACATAGTTATATATGCAAATACTCTAGAAGAGCACGAAATTAAATTTAACAATTTAGCAGAAAGACTTAGAAAAGCAAATCTTCACTTACAACCAGACAAATGCGAATTTTTACGACCTGAAGTAGGATATTTAGGTCATATAATTGATAAAAATGGAGTACGTCCAGATCCAAAAAAGATAATAGCTGTAAAAAACTTTCCAGTCCCAAAAACACAGAAAAATGTTAAACAATTTTTAGGCTTAGCAGGATATTATAGACGATTTATTGATGGATTTTCGAAAATTGCAAGTCCTTTAAATCAACTTCTGAAAAAAGATACACCTTTTAATTGGTCATAAAAACAACTCGCTGCTTTCGAATTTTTAAAAGAAAAATTTTGTGAAGAACAACTTTTTCAACGACCTGATTTTTCTGATCCTTTTCTACTCACAAAAGATGCCTTAGGATTTGCAGTAGAAGGTATTTTATCACAAGGTAAAATAGGTAAAGATAAGCCAATAGCATATGCTTCACGTAGTCTAAGTGATACTGAGAAAAAATATGATACATATGAGAAAGAAGCTCTTGCTATAATATTTTGTGTAACTCATTTTCGTCCTTATTTGTATGGGAGAAAATTTACTTTAGTGACTGATCACAAACCTCTAGTTTGGTTTCAAAATTCTAAAGACCCTTGTTCACGAGTTTAACGTTGGAGACTGAAACTCGCAGAATATGATTTTGATGTAATTTACAAAGCAGGAAAAATGAATGTAAATGCAGACGCTCTCTCAAGAAACCCTATTGATGATAACAAAGAGAAATCAAGATATTTACAAGTTGACGCCAATGATACTTTTATGACTTCCCAAGAAAAAAATGTTTTCGAAGAAAACTTTTACAAGAAAAAAACAAGAAAACTCTAAAAATGAGGTAAGACCTTCAAAACGAAGAAACTTGAATCCAGAAATCGTACCAGACGACGTAGATCGTTTTAGCGAAATTTCGGAAGCCCAAATATTAAATATCGACTCAAAAATCCCAGAATATTTCCAGGAATTTCTTAGTGAAGAATTATTTAGTGAGATTGGTAAGAATATTTTAAAATACACAAATTTATTCAAAAATATGGCTTCAAGACTTATTTTTATGACAATATTTTTATTAAGTCCAGTGTTTTCCAAAAAATACGAAAATTTATCATGGAAAACTATTACTACGAGAGCTCAAAAGAGAATAGAGCAAGAAAAAGCAAAAAATTTGAATCGAAACGAAACTCAAGAAAAATTAGACGAAAATTTTTCTTCTAAACCTCTTATGAAAAAACCACGAGGTAGGCCAAGAAAAAATTTGAAAAATATTCCCTCTCAAACAAAAAGAAAGATAGGTAGGCAAAGAAAACAAAATGTTTGAAAACGAATTACCAGAAATAAATGTGCAAAAGGGAAGCCGAACAAAAGTAGAATCAGATTCCGACTCTGATCCTGATTATTTAGATTATTTGAAACAAACTCAAGCCAAAAATAAAAAGAAGAAGAATGCCAAGAAGCCAAAAAATATTAATGAATTTGAAAGTGAAGAAAGTGAGAATTATTTTTCAACCTCAGAAGATGAAATCAACGACATTGAAACCTCACACGAAGGAAATGATGGAGAAAATTATGAAGAAAATTGGGAAGAGAATTTTGCAGATGATCTTGAAGACGATTTTGAAAAGAATTTCGAACAGAATTTTGAAGAAAATTTTGAAGACAATCTTGAGGAAAATTTTGATGAGAAGTTTGAAGAAAACCAAGAAGAAAAATTGGAAGAAGAATTTGAAGAGCCTTATTTTGAAGAAAATTTGAGATTAAACCGAAGATCTCAAATAAATTGTGAAAAAAATCGATAAAGATCATGATAATTATAATCGTCCGCCCCCAGAACCTCCTCCTATAAACTCTCAAACAGAAAAAATTATAACAAAGAAAAATTTAGTTGAATGTCGCGATCAATTAACTATGCGAAAAGATAATTATGCATATTTTGTTACAACAAATGGAACTCCTCGCGACAACGGATCAAAAATTTTAGAAAAACGTGAAACTTTACCAAAATTTAAAAATTTACAAAAGGGGATAGCAAAAGAGACTAAAAAAGGAAACTACTACCATTTTGCACTTCCAATTGAAGAAGAAACTAAAGATAATTTATCTGAAACTTTAAATAATATAAAATTATCAATTCATTCATTACATGAATTATCTCAAAAATTTAAATTACGATCTATTAGTATATCAAAAACTTCCAGAATTAATCATATACCTTGGGAAGAAGTGAAATCAATTTTCGATTCAATTTTTTCAAATTCAACTACAAAAATTATAGTTTGCAATGGAATAACGCAATATCCAACAAAGGAACAACGAACTCATTTAATTGAAGAAGCTCATTCCTCAGCATTAGGAGGCCATAAAGGCGTTACAAAAACTTATAGCCGAATTCGCCAAAAATTTTTTTGGGAAAATATGAAAGTAGACATTCAAAAATATATTCAAGGCTGTTTACAATGTCAACTGAAAAAATTAATCAGAGTCAAAACAAAAAACCCTATGGTAATCACTGACACACCCACTACTGCTTTTGAAAAAATATCAATGGACATTGTTGGTCCACTACCTGAAACAAAATCTGGTAACTTATATATTCTAACGATACAAGACAATTTTACCAAATATTCTTTAGCAATACCTCTTCCTAATCACCAAGCTAGTACAATAGCAGATGCTTTTGTGAAAAAATTTATTTGCATATTTGGATCACCAAAAGGAGTACTTACTGACCAAGACAGAGATTTTTTAAGTAATTTATTAAAAAGATTGGCAAAACGTTTTAGAATTAAACAATTTCGTACCACAGCATTTCATCCTCAATCAAAAGTGTAATTATAACGTTCACATCATTATTTAGGAGAATATCTCAAACAATTTGTTGCAAAAAATTAATAATGTGATGATTGGCTTGAACTAGCAATGTTCTCATATAATACTAGTGTACATGAAGGCACAAAATGCACACCCTATGAATTGGTTTTTGGTAAACTAGCTCGTGAACCTTCCAGTGAACCTTTATCACAACAAGAAAAATTACAAACATATGACGATTATTTAATTAATTTCGTAACACAACTACATGAAATGCGAACACAAGCAAGAGAAAATCTTATTTCAGCAAAAGAAAAATCGAAATTATATTATGACAAAAAAATAAGTCCTTTAGAAGTAAAAATTGGAGATTACGTGTTTTTATTAAAAGGAGGAAAAATTAAAAAACTTGACAGCCATTATACAGGGCCTTATGAAATATTGGAAGTGTTAGGAAAAGGGAATGTCAAAATAAGCTATAAAGGCAAACCTACTGTTGTCCACATTAATAGACTAAAACGCTCACATGTGCAAGTACAAAAGTAAATAAATAAAAATAGAAACAAAATATCTGTACCTTAATTATAAAAAAAAATATATATATATATATATTTATATATATATACATATACAACTTAAATAAGATATAGAAATTTTATTTTGTCGATAAATAGTAAAAGTATAAAAAATAAATTTTTTTTTTTTGGTTATAAAAATATATGTTTTATATATAAAATAAAAAATATATATAAAACAAAATAAAAATGAATTTTCAGACATAACACATTATTCCAGATATAATGGAACAAATTCATCGCAAACGCATAGATGATCTCATTGAAATAGTTCCCTGTTTTATCGACATGGTAGCTCTCTGGCCATACTTAATTCAAACTGGAATTTTTAAGAAAGACGACTGCAATATCCCCACATGGAACAGAAATCTAAACAATCCAGAAATAATAAAAGACATTTTTTCAACAATCAAAACAAGAGGACCGGACGCATACAAAAATTTAATTCTCAGTTTACGGCTATCAAATCACATTGTCATAGCCGACATGTTGGATATAATGAACTAGGAACGCAAAATACAAAAAGTAAATCAATAACTTCAAAAATATACATATTTAATGATAAAACATTTTCCTATTCTTATATTACAAAGCAAGCTGCTAATTGGAACCTCCTTTTTCCAGAGATGGGATTACGAGGCTTCCTTTTGGCACTGCTCACTTGCAACTTCAACTATATAACAACAGTCTACGCCATCATAGGATTCGATTGCGGTTCAAATCAATCAAATATTACGACATTATCTTTACTAGAGGTAGGAGAATGTGATCTACCTCGATCTCAAGTACATGTTGAAAGAACTTATATACAACTTTTACAATTAACTGGATTTTCAAATACAAAAGTAATACAATGCAAAATAGAAATTCGACGCGCCATCTCTCATTGTGGTATGCATTCTCACAGTTCCATAGTAGCAAATGGCCACAGTGAATATATACATGATGTTACACGAGATCAATGTAATCAAATGCACACAATAGGAACATTTTTAGTAACCCCTTCTCTTCAGATATCAAAGTTAAAAGTAAATGAAACTTCATTTCATAGCGTTACTTTAGCAGGTTCTGTAACACCTAATGGAGACTGTACTGGTACACAATTTTCTGACCCATACGGAACATGGAATAATGTCGTAGTCCAAGCAATATTCAAAATAACTTTACAAGAACATTACGCGACTATTCATTTAAATTCAAATAAAATTCAATTAGGATCTGGAATAATATGCACACTTTCAGACACATTCTGTACTGACGTAGAATATGGACAAACATTCTGGGATACATTACCTAATGACGTATGTAATTTTAACAAATATGAAATTATTTATGAAGGACCAGCAAATAAGACCTATGACAACACGACAGACAATTCTGAAACCTTTTATTCTTTAACGACTGAGGATATAACTTTTGTACTAGCTGAAAAAACAAGAAAACCAGTTTGCAGTTACGTTTTAATACAAACCGAACATCCAAAATTATTAATTTTTGAAACCAGACCTGGGAATTCATTTTTAGAAAATAAACATTTAGAAGTTCAAAATATGGACATTTTCACATACGTCAATTCTAAATTTATATATGTAGAACGACACATACGCACTGAAGTAAATAGACTTTATCACGATGTTCTTACTCAACGATGCATACTTGAACAGCAAGTTTTTAGAAATACATTAACCTTAGCAACCCAATCACCAGACGAATTTGCATATCATTTAATGAAAGGCCCAGGATATATGTCAGTAATTGCAGGAGAAGTAGTACATATCGTAAAATGTATACCGGTTGAAGTAAAATATCGCAAAACTGAAGAATGTTATCTACAACTACCAATATTTAGAGGAAATCAATCCTTTTTCCTTTCTCCACGAACTCATATATTAACAAAATCAGGTATCCAAACAAATTGCAATTCTTTCCTTCCACCAATGTACCTTTTTGGAGAAACCTGGTACAAATTACTTCCAAACCCTGTCGAATCCATAGCACCAACTATAGTTAAACCTCTCACAAAAGCAACCTGGAAATACACAAATCCTTCATCCTTAGCAACAAGTGGCATTTATTCTCAATCTGATCTTGATAAATTGCGAGATCATATTATGCTTCCAGCAGAAAAACCAATGATTCTAAATTCTTTAGCTAGAGAAATAACAGGACATCCAACTATTAATCAAGGAATATCATTAACGAATTTATTTAATGAAGATGTAATTGATAAAATTGCTGAATCCGCATGGGGTAGATTTTGGACAATTTTTACAAGTTTTGGAACTACTAGTGCAGGCCTAATTGGATTAATAATAATAATTAGAGGGATTAAATTGATAGCTGATACCATTATTCATGGATATGCGCTACACAGATTATTTGGATGGTCTCTCCATCTACTAGGCGCCTTCTGGGATTCGGTCACTAACCTCTTATTACACTTAGGTACCCATCGACCTTCTGGACCTCCTGCTGAGAGTCATCAAGAACTGCTAACAGCTTCAGCACCACAAAGCTCGAAAGAGGCACCTAAAAGTCCATCGTATTACGCAAACACTACTTCAGGTAAAGATCACAATAATACAAACACAACTCTTTATCCTCACTCTGAATTAAAAGAAGAACTTAGTAGAACCCACTACTCTATCCAAATCTAACATCTTCAGAATGTCGCATGTTCCTTTTACAACCTTACTAAACAAAATTATTCAACAAAGAGGAGATCCACCCCTAATTTATGAGATACTCATTGAACAAACCAATAATAATGAATGTCTATTTCACGTTAATTTACAATATAAAAATTTTATAATAATGAATAGTGGCAAAGATAAAGAAAATGTAAAGCAAAAGGTAGCACAAAATTTATATAATGCCTTAATTAATGAATCAAAGGAAACAAATCAAAACGTCCAACCAAACTCTATTAGTAAAAATTGCAAAAAATTAAACGAAATTTGCACTGAAAATAAATTTGAGTATCCAAAATATACAGTATTACGAATAAAAACCTCATCAAAAGACTCAACATACATAGCAATTTGTTTCATTAATAACATTAAACAAATAGGAATAGCAAACTCAATAAAAACAGCTAAGGATTTTGCTGCCATAAAAGTTATTAATTCTCTTTCGCATAAAGACGAGAAATGTGAACTACGTTTGATAAACTCACTAGAACATTTGCATGTAACAATTCAAGAATCATCTATAAACGATCCAAAACCTTCAACGAGTAGCCAAATAACAAAACCTATTACTTCAAATAACTATCGTGATAAAAATACAAATTCATATAAAATGAAAACAAATAATAATCATACTGCATCATCTTTCTCTACGAAAAGCTTTAAAAAATGTTTTAAATGCGGATATAGACCTCCCAACCAGTACAATAAATTCTAATATAAACATTCCATACCGATTCAGGAAATCAACTGCAATGGAGCATTACTACGACGAGCCTACACACGTACCAAGTTACCCAAAAAAGAAATACAGAACAGACTCCATGGGATTTTTAAATCATGTAGAAATTTTAAGAAACTTCACGATAAAATATGGACTGCCGTTACCGCAATATACAGTCTATCCTGATCCGAATTCGAAAACAAACTCATTTTTTCTCGCACAAATTAATATAAATGAACATTTCGTTATACAAGCCGGCCCTACTAGTGAATTAGCAGAAAATAGAGCAGCTTTAAAATTATTATTACTACTAATAAGATCATATGATCTCTGCGACGAAAAATTTTATAATAATGATGATAAAAAAAGGCAAAAAACCAAAAATCAAAGTATTCAAACCGATCCAAGACCAAAATTAATACCTTGGGAAAATTCCTGTAGATTTTGTAACACTCAAATGCATGCTACAAAAGAGTGCCGTAGACGAAATATTTTTAAGGTAGACAAATCAACCCAATTCCCCCCTCCAGTTCCACCAAGAAACTCCTCAACATTTAGTAGACTTTTTTCCCCTTTTCTCCAAAAAACTTCTAGACCTAAATCCAACCATATGTAAACATCCTATTTTATCCAATATTAATCCTACTTTTCTTTTTCAGCCTTCCGAGAAGCCTAATGAATTTCCTTAATCAACTAGCATCCAGAGTGTATTTAATTTTAATTCCACTCCTTTTCTCCAAAGCAGAAAAATACTTCATAGACTCACAATTTTCTCATTCTTCAGGGATTTATTTTGAACCAATTTCAAAAGTTCGTCTTTTTTCTGAAAAATATCATTTTATATCTTATATCGATATCTTTCAGCCAGACGTACTTAAATACAAAATAATAGATTTCTCACATAAATTATATGAATATTGCATACTCTCAAATATTGCCAATAATTGTAATTTATACGATCATCAGACACAACTTGATTTTATAGAACAACGCATCAACTATTTTCTTGAAGAAATATCATTTATATCTAGACAAGCTCGTAATATCACGAATATTTCTAACACTAATGATCCATTCTTGCAACAGATACAAAAAGTACTTTTAGAATTAAGAATGAGAAATGAAACCTCCCTTTACTGGCCCAAAGAAAATTTATTTCTACTTCCTAATCCATTTTTCCAAAAAGTTGCAAATCTTTCTTCAAAACTTGACAACATTATGACCTACAAAAAATGGCATAATTCTCAAAAAAGATCCAAATATTCACCTATATCGAATATTAGCAGCAAATTGGCTTAAAGACCTGCATGAAATTTCTCAATCTTTTCTTTTACTCCTTGACCAACTTACAGAAGCTATTACTCATGCCGCAACTAATTTATGGCACCCTATGCTACTTCCTGATACCTTCTTAGACTTCAAATCCAACAAAAAAGACCCACACCTTTCAACATCCCTTTTTTCTATGGTCCTTCCATTTTCTAAAATACAATACTTCTTATTCGATAAGTACTTGATTTTTATTATGACTATACCAATCCCATCTGCTGAAGAATTTCAATTATTTAAACCACATCCAATTCCAATACATCTCGATTTTAATACTGACGTAATTTCCTCTATTTACATAAAACCTCAAAATTCTTATCTCGCTATTTCTTCAAATAACCAATCATACTTTATAACAAATGAAAATTTCCTCAATGCATGTTATCAAAATGGATTCCAAACATTTTGTCACCCACCAAGATCTATATCTAACATCGATAACAATCCTATTTGTGAAACATCAATGTTTCTAAATTCAGAACCATACAAGTGTAAAATATTCATCAGTTTTAGTGAATATCCCTTTCTAACACCATTGCAATTTCATCATGGATGGCTATACTCAACAATTTTCCCCCGACAAATTTTCTTATCATGTCGAAAAATTCTGAGACCTTAATCACACTCCAAGGAATAGGAATTTTGCAAACAAAATCAGGTTGCAATCTAGATTCATCAACTCCATATTACCATCTTCAAAACCATTTGAATATAATGGATAATTCAATTCCAGTCAGCAAATCAACTACTTCCCTTGCTATAATTTCACCATTTTTATATAATATTTCCATTCAAGAGCCTCACTTACTAAAAAAGGTATTACTTCTTCTTCAGCAAAAAGAAGACATGCCATTATCAATCTTCGAAAACCATGTCTTTATCCTTACAAAATATGCAAACATTCAAAAAATCATTCCATCAATTTTTATTTCTAGTGCACATAAATTAACATTAGCACTAATCTTTATCACTTTACTTATGATTACAATTTTAGGATTATTACTATTGAAAATTCAAAAAATATCTAAAAAAATAAACAAAACGCCAACACGTATAGAACTTATACAAAAAACTCCTTTAAGCTCAGTGACAAAACCTTTACTGACCGACTTAACGTTTAACTTTTGACCTTTCCTTTATTCCATCTTTCACCCTTTTCTTTAATAGACTTAAAGTCAATTCACAAAATTTTCAGATACAGGTACATTCCGTCCTTACCTTTCTCAAAACCACGTGCATGAACGTCCTATACCGTCAGAAGGACAGTTTTTGTACCCACGTCTTTAATGTTTCTTACTAAAGGAAAAACAAACTGTAATATAAAAGTTGTTTTTCTGACGGAAAGTAAAATACCTTTAGCAAAATCTTTTACCTTGCATGATTAGAAAATATATTCAAAAAAGTTATTTTTCAATCTCCTTATCAGACCTTAATAAAATAAATCTATTCTAACAATTTGTAGAAAATGATACCAACTCCAAGTGAACCTATTGTTAACCATCTTGGACCAGTAAACGGTGTATGTCCGCAAGGATATCCGATAGCATACGCGCACCTATTACAAAGTTATTGCTTCGAATTAGAACCTTCGACATTGTTTTTATATTATAATCACCAAACCACAAAAAGATATTGTCAATTCTGTTTTGAAAAACTAGATCAAGACAATCAAAATAATTGTGAATTTTTTACGTCATGGCATTCCATCTGTAAACTGGAATGCATATACATGAATTGTTACGGTTGTCAAGAATTATTAATTACTCCGCGAAAAAGAGCAGCTGATTGTAGAGAATGTATTGAACAATATTTAAATTATAAATTCGAAATTAGTCAAGGAAACGAAGTTCTAGTAGAAAATACCCCTGCATGATTATACGTATCTACCTTCCACGCATGTAATCACGCATGAAAAATTTTGTTAAATTTAATAAAAATCCTTAATACTAAAAAATTTTAAATTTTGCAAATATTTCAAATTCCTTAAATATTGTAAATTTCCCCAACAGAAAATGCTGCCCCAAGAAATCGAAACAATCGAAGCAGAAGAAGTTCGAGCAAGCGAGCAGGATGTTCAGCCGTATTTTGAAAATCAATTATGGTCAGAATACTGCTGCACAACCCTGGTCGAGAATTTTTACATGAATGTTCTCGAAAAAAAACATTTTTGCGAAGATTGTTGGATGACAGAACTCAGCTTTTTCGAAACCGAAGTAACATTACCCGTCCGAATAGACCACATAGTTACTAAAGACTTATATTGTACGTTAAAACTATCTAGCCTCGACTGCTCCATTTGCAATACACAAATTTTTTACATGCGGCAAAGAGCAGATTTATGTGTAACTTGTGCCGAACGTGTAATTCATTTATACCAACAAGAAGCACTGTATAACGACGTCGATTCCGAAACATCGACCATTATTTATAATAACAAGGAATAAAAATAATAAATCAATCCATATTTTTTATTATTCTTTTTTCTAAATATAAACAATATCTATTAGTAACTTTTGTTAAAAAATTTTCCCTTTTAATTTTTTACTCGTTGTTTAAAATCATATTGCATATACATCACTACTTCTTCCTTAACTGCCATAATGTAACGACAAACTTTAATAAATTAAAATGTTCTTAAAAACAGACCACTGTTTTCTCTGCATGAAATATCTCTTTGAGTTAGGAAACGCGAAAAGTGAATATATCAACAAACACAAAATTATTACAAAAAAAAACTAACTAACTTTAGAATTTCAATAAATTCAATCATCAACTCAAATAGGTAATTCTTTTGCAGATAAAAACAATGGCCTTGCAGACAAGAGACCTATCGAAAGGCACTGCTGTACAAGTTTTAAACGAGATAAGCATTGAGTATGATTTCTCCGAACCCTCATATACTGTAAAATCGCTTGGAAAACACCAAGAACTGCCACCGTTCCAAGCGACTTGCGAAATTTTTAAAAATAAAATAACTTTTTCTTGTATTGGGGAACCAGCCCCTCAAAAAAAGTCTGCAAAGCAAAATGCAGCATCTAAACTCTTGGAAATGCTTTCCACAAGATATGTATTTTTAGAAGAAATGAAAGAAAAAAGCTTAATCCCAGAAACGAGAATTTTCAAAATAAATGATGAAATCAGTAAAGAAACCTCCCTATTGTAAAATACGACGTCGTATACGACATCGTAAACGACATCGTAAACGACGTCGTAAATGACATCGTAAACGACATCGTATACGACGTCGTAAATGACGTCGTATACGATGTCGTAATTTGGGATAGTATACGATGTCGTATACGACGTCATTTACGACGTCGTATTCGATGTCGTTTACGAGGTCGTGTACGACGTCGTTTACGATTTGATAATTTTTCAAATAAATATTTATTAAGTAATTAAATAATTAACTCTGTAATTGAATCTTAAAATTTGGCAAAGAAGACGTTTTTTAAACGTTTTTATAACGACCTATACAGCTGCACGGACATCCAGCAGTTTGAATTCTTTCACAGGTAAATAGTGAAATATGAAAGATAGTAAAAATACAAAGTAAAGGATAGCAAAAAGTTCCATTTCGTATCAGAGAATAAAATTTATTTCAAAACCTCAGGTACAAACATTTACTTTATAGAAAATGATTTCTATAGGAAAAATTAAACACTGATTTTTTATTGACGATATATACTACAAGCATCTATTTTTTACCAGAAACTTCAAGAACGAATATTTTACGTTTTTAATCTATTTTTTACATCGTAGAGTTTCTTCGACATATATGTGGAAATTCGCCTCATACGCGCTTCTCGTAGAGCTCCTTTGACACCAGCGTTCGTAATTTTTTTGTAAAGCAACTCTGTAAAAAATAAAGTTCTAAGTGCCAGTTTGAAAATGGAAAGTAAATGTTTAATGTGAATGTACCTGGTAGCCAAAAAATGAAATGTAAAATTATCAGTGATCACATTACATACTTTTCAGTAAATCGTACTTCTTCGGTGTAAGTTCTTTACTGGAGTACTCCTCAGTTTCGTTTTCGTTATCTTTGGTCTTTCTCAAATATCGTTTTTTTAAAGTAGTTCTTCCCCAAATTACTTCGGCTGTGTCTCTAACAAACTTGGAATCATTTTTCTTGAGCATCGTCTCCCAAATATCTAAATGCACATAGACATTTTCTCCAAGATGAACCTATTTAATAGAAAGAATTTCGTTGTAGGAATTGAAAGTTAACTCTGATGTGAAAAAATGCTGTAGTAAAACAGAAAAAAGTCAGTGATAAAAGAATGTGAGGACCAAAAAAAGAAGGAAAAATTTTCTACATTGAATCAAATATTTTCTAAATAATAAAATTTTTACTTAGTTTTTTAGTCATTTCTAGTATTAAGTTCAATTGCAATCATTCGTAAAAAGAACCACTCTCCACTTGTCATTCTAAACTGTTTACTTTGCTACTCTAGTGGATGAATTCAAATTTTGAAAGACAGAAGTATTTTTACAGCTACTAAAAACAAATAAAAATATAAAGTCAGACTGAGATTCAGATTAATCGTGATATTTTTTTTACACATGAAAAGAAACGTTTAAAAAGCGTAAAAACCGACTAGCTAACAGGTTTGTTGAAAGTTCAGTATATACGTTCAAAAATGTTGTAATACATACTTGCTCGGAATCTACATCATCTTCTGTACCTAGGGAAAGTCCTCTTTCTCCTGAAGATCTTGAAAATCGGCGAACTAGTGGAGTCCTTACAGGAGTTCTTTGAGAAGCTCTTTCAGGAGTTCCGACGTGTTGTCTCTTTTGAGATCGGAGAGTTGCAGGAGTTATTTTATGAGATAGTTGACGTGATATTTCACGAGAACTTTGAGGAGATGTTTCAGGAGATCTTTGGCAAGAACTTTCACGAGATCTTTCACATCTCTGGTGAAATACTTGTGGAGACATCTGAGCAGATGATTCATGAGATGTTTCAGAAGGTCTTCGGCGAAATATCTGACGACTTTTATCAGGAGATCTTTGGAGAGATCTGTGAGGAGATCTTTGAAAAGATTTTTCAAATGAACGTTCAAGAGATATATGAGACCCTTTAGGAGAACCCACAGTACTAGGTTCGCCCTCAAAATTACGTGGTTCACTTACGCCTGAAAGAATAAAAAATTTATCTATACAATTGCAAAATATGTCAATGGGAAAAAAAGTTTTTTAAAAAATGTGCACCATAATGATTTGAATTATCTAGGTCGTCTTCTTCATCATCAAAAATGTGTGTCTCATAAGATTCCAGTTCATCCAACTTATCACTCTCTAATAATTAGGGAATACATGATTATGAAAACTTCATTAATTATATATTTATTTGAAGAATATTTTTAATCAAGTACATACCATTGTTGTTATCACGAGTCTCAGTCTCAGTCTCATCACTCTCTGGTGTGCTATTCAAATTTTTCCGATTGCTCATTAAATTCATATGCTTTTCTAAAATTTTCTTCATTTCATGCTCCTTTGCTTTTTTTGTTGGAAACTCAAGCTTTCTCTTAACTGTCTATGAAAGTAAAAAAAAGGTATTGCAATAAGACTAATAAAAATTAATGAAACAATAAAGAACAATAAAATAATATTTTCTATTGCATGAAAGTCAGTAATATTCGTAAGAAAAATGTATAGATTTTATTAGTTTGGTTATACGGTCTGACCTCTTTATTGTAGACAAACCAATCTGTTACTTCAAACATATTAGTAAAAAGATTTCTCATCAATATATTAGTTTAAGTACATATCTTACTTTCTTAGTTTTCTTAGCTTTTTTATTATGATTCATCTCTTTCATTTCTCCTTTCGCTGAACCATGACCATTATGAAATGCGAAGCTCATATTCCGTTTATTCGGAAATTGAAGGCGCTTCTCATTCTTCTTATTTAACACATCATCTTCGCTTTCTGATAATGAAATATGAACAAATTTTGTTATCAATTTACATTCACTGAAGAAAAAAATTTAAAAGACTCTAGTTGTAAAAATTATATTACGTTAGTAGAAGAAAAGTGATAAAGACTTTGCGTGTATTAATCCAGTGGGAATAAAATGATTTTTCACGTGAACAGGGAAAAAATAGGCGAATTATTTTTCAAGAATTGAAATCAGTTGAAAACGATTAAAAAAATAGTTAAATTTTCAAAAACATGGAATTTGTACTATATATTTTCACTTTAAACATAGTACTTTTTTTTAAAATGAAGAAAGATTACTTTTTTGACAAAAAATGTTTCTATTTCAAAAGGAATTTGTCTTCAGATTTCTTTTTTGTATCTTTCAGTCAAAGTTGACTTTTGCAAACTGATATTTTTATAATTGATTTTTTATAATAACTTGACACGAATACAGTTTTTACAAAAAGGACATAAGATTTTTATGAAAGGAAAAAACTGTACTTCGATTTCCACTGTTTTAGTATTTTTTAAACATTTTTTCTGATTATTCGGATTTAAAGATTCAAGCCTTCAGAACTCAACAATCTTCAAATTTAGACACTTTTTAATTGAAAACCTTAAAAGTTTTAATAATTTTGAATTGAAAACCTTCCCCATCGAATACAGTTTAAAATTCAAATATTAAAAATTGTAGGGCAATTTCTTTCAAAATAGTGAAATTTTTACACTGAAAGTCTAAAAAATTAAATACATTTAGATTCAAATATTCAAAATTGTGGAATGTGAAAGTAAAAGCCTTAATTTTGTGCACTTTACAGTAGTGCTTGAAATAGAAGCAATTTTTAATAAAACAATTTTGAAATAATATCCTTTAACATTGAATAAATTCAAATTCGAAGCATTCAAAATTAAATAATTTTCAAAGGCAAAACGTTTAAAACTGTATACTTTCCACGTGAAAGTCACTAAACAGAGCATTTTATTTTTTCCAGGATTACGAATTTAAATATTTTCCATTCAAATGAGTTGAAAATTATTTTATTTCAAATGCTTTCAAATCGAAATTATTTGATTTTAAGAAGTTTTACAGAATTAAAAATAGATCAATTTCAAACTCCTTGAACTTCAAATTACTTAATTTGGAATGATTAAAACTTAAAATTAATAAATCACCACGGCTTTCGACTTGAAATTGAAGAGCATTTCACATTTTAAATATTTTCATTAATAAGCATTTAAAATTGAAAATTAATTATTTTTATTTTTCATACCTATTGTTATTTACATAAATTTTCACATTTATCTTTAAAAAATGTTATCATTTTAAATTACACATGAAATTGTACACTTTCAAAATGGAAACGTTTCAGACTTTAAATTTTGAAACTAAAGACTTTTCACATTTTAAGGATCAAATTAAAATTGCCAAATTTGAACAGTTTTAAATTTGCAGCATTTGAAATAAAAAATTTCAGAATAATGTAACTGTTTCAGTGTTTACTACCTTCAAATTAGATCTTCGGAAACTTGAAAATTCCAAAATTTTATTTGATAAAATCGAGATACTTGATGTTTTCAACGTTCAAATGAATGAAATTTTCCTTTGAATGCTTTTCAAATTATAAATAGTACTTAAATATTGTTCAATTTAAATTAGAAATAAAACAGTTTACAATAGAACAAGTTTGATTTCCAATGTAATATTTTAATTTTTAATTGAGAAGATGGATTTTGAAGGTAATACGAGTAGATGAATTTTCAATGAAAATTTAAATTTTGACGCGACTACTTCATTTTTAAAATAAAAAGATACATTTCAAAAAATAAAAGAATTTTCAACCTGAAAATTGAATTAGTAACAGATTATTCTAATTATTTCAAATCAATTGATTCAGTTTGAAATTTTTGTCTATTTATTATTGTTTTGCACGTATGAGTAGAAAACGTCCGCAGTAAATACCACGAATATGCTTTTACATTTTTGGTATTAAAAATCACTTACCTCCTAAAAGAAGAATGAATGCATTAAGTAGTATGTCATTTCTTCCTTTGTCACCATAAAGCCATACTTTATATTTTTGATTCCGCACAAAATCAGTTGTTGTTTTAGGATGATGATTTTCAATCGACCTCGTTGACAGTACTTTTTCCTTTCCATTAGTAAATAACACGTATGCATGTGACACGGTCATTTCTTCTTATTTGGAAAACTTATAATTTTTTTCCTGAAGAAGCTTCCCTTGAACTTAATTGCACCGGCACAAAAAACGGGAACACATTCACGTTGTTTTAAGAAAGTTCCGAACATCACCGTTCATCCTTTGTTTTCTACTCGCGTACGTGTTGGTGTTCAGACTTACAGTGTGACGTCACTGTATGACGTCGGTTGCCGTTCATTCGTAATCGCGCGGAGTGACGTAGGAAAACAGAGATCATAGTGATCATACAAGATACAGAGATACAGTTGCCGGCCGCCTAATGCGACTTGTGACCTGTTAACCAAGGTATTACAAGTCGCTGAGCGAAATTTGAATCTGGTTAAAGTTTTTTATTCTAAAATTGTTGAATTTGTCTTCAATAACTATTATCAGTACACGAGGTAAGTACTAATATTTTACTTCTATGCATGTTTCTAGGTATTCATATGTGTAACCATAATTGTGCTTCAAAATGGGTATAACCTCCAAATCGAATAGTTTCAGTTTAAGCATAAAATGCGAACATTGTAAGTTTTTTCGGTAGCCATTGATATTCCTTTCATTTCAATAAAGAACGAGGACAGCGAATTTTGAGTTTACAGGTTTTCCATTACTATCGTGTTGCCTTAATATTTCACCGGCAAATTTTGTGCCGGTGATCTATCCTCGGTCTTTTAGAAATAGAAAATGTTTGAATGGATTATTTCATGATTGAAATAAAAACATTGAATTCAACATTCTTCAAAGTTAGAAATGTATGCGTTTGATCTAATAAATAAGTGCAGTTTTAACTGGTGTGAATTTTCAAAAGGCGCCTACGGCTCGTGTTGCAAACTTCACACTCGTACAGAACTGCCTACTTTCCGCACTTGTTCACCTAGAAGTGTTTTCTTCCATTTGCTTTTATAGCAGATAAATCGTGTGAAGTTTATACTTCTATATGTATTCATAGATTATGTTTAATAGAGAATAGTATTTTCGGAAGCCAGATAGATTTTTAATGTACATTACATTTAACTCAATTATCAGCTCTATATCTCGAGAGGAAGGTGTTATTTCATTTTTAAATTGCAAATTATACTATTATTCAACGTCACAATTGACTCTACGTTTCAATTTCAATTGAATCTAAAAAACTTTCTTTACCTAAAGTCGTTTTTAGTGCATCAATTTAATACTTTGGCCAAAAGTTTTTTTCTCTCGTTTAATTGTCAAATACATTGTAGAAAACGTTTTTTGCCGCTTCCGGGAAATCATGAAATTGTGGATTGGCTACTTTTGCAGTAGCATCCTTCATATAAGGAACTTTTAGAAAATAAAAGATATAAATTTATAGCAACTTTTGCTCCTCATTATATTGTCATTTACTTTTAAATATCATATTTTGCAGAATCATGGAAACTTCTAGATCTGAAGGATACAAAAGGTATTTGGAGCCAGAATGTAAAGAACCAATTCCGCCATCCTCTTGGTTCCGGTATAAAAAGTTGTGTAAACAGCAGGTAAGTGAGTGAGTGAGAAATAATAAAATTCTATCTTGGATGTCAATGAAATGAAAGTTCTTACTGATACCACGATTAAAACGGATGAAAATTTTAAGAAAAACAGAATAATTGTTAACGTTTTTCATTGTATGCAAATTTTTATTCAATCCGGCTGGGATATCAGGACAGGCGCTCCTTCCCTACTTTTCATTGTAAGAGGTAAATAATCAATGAAGAGAAATTAAAATATTTCTATTTTCCCTGTTTCAAAAATAATTTATTTCTTTCACTGAAAAATGATAAAGGAGCACCTGTCTTGCAATATTAGCCTCCTTTCTAAGATTCAAAAAATTCATATTTGTGCATTTTCATCACTAAACAAGTTAAAACTGGAATGAGATGTACTTATAAATTTTAACCCCCTCAACGCATGCTTTTTATAACATGCTGCATATTGATATACACATTTTTGCTTGTCGTGCATAAATATTTAAAGAAAAATCGAAAAACACCCCTTCAAGAAAGCATTTTACAATATTTAATACTAATTACAGAAAATAGCAGACGCCTCTCCGAATTCATGTGATATGAATGAAGAAAATGCTGTTGACGTCTTTCATAAAGCTGAAGGTGAAGATGTTACTTTGGAAAATGATGGTGGCGATATGTACAGAAACTTCTTGGCTCCTGATATGGAAGAAAATAATTTTCGAGAAGAATTTCAGGTAAAAAAAATGTATACATTGGCGTGGTAAATAATTTCTTTGGATTACAACTCTAGAATACCTTCCGACCAATTTGTTAATTCTCGTTAATTAATAATTTTTGCATGCATTGAAAATTTAACGAAATGAGTAAATATATTTAACATAAAATATAAAAGTAGAATCTATTAATTTAATAATTAGTATGTGGTACAAAATGTACTCGCCAGGAGTTCAAGTGTCAATTCAGTATAATTAATATATTGATATATATAATAATGAACACGACTTATATCGACCCTTGGTATTAATATTACATATTGATATATATATTTTACTATAAAAATAAAAAAATGTGTTTCGGTATTTCATAAATTATTCTATTAACGATGACTAGTAATGTTCATATCAATTTACAAAGTATTTGTGTTTTGAATAGTTAATAAATTAATCAAAGTATCTTCGAATATTTTAACGTACATAAAAAAAATTTATAACCTAATGAAGAAGATCAAAATTTCTCATAATTAAAAAATTGTATATATGTAACGTTTTTTGAAATCAGAAAAATTAATTAAACATTTTTAATTTGTTTACACTTTACTTTTTTTAAATTTCACGAGTATTGTAAGTTTGGAGCTTCACTTTTAATTTTGATGTTTTATAATTTATTATTTAAGGTTCTTCCGACGGAGGAGAGCTCACTTGAAATCTCCAAACAGGTTATGCAGACTGTCATTGAATCACTAGTGATCGATCTAGATGATATTGAGAATTCTACAGAAAAATGTGTTCAGGTAATACACTAATTTGTAACTATAATAAGTCTATTTTGCAAATAAATAGAACTATTCACAGATTTTAAAACATTCAAAGAATTGATATAGAATTTCAAAGTCTACATATACATTTTCAACACTAATACATTAACTTATTTTAGTATCAAGAGGAAGATGACTGTTTTTTTGACGCCGTGGATGATGAAGAAATACTCAGAAGCGACATTGCAATGGAACCTGAGAATGTGGAAGTTACTCCGGAGAATTGTTATTCTTCCCTTGAAGACATGGTCAACAGCGATGGTTTTAGCAGCCCAATTAATAAAATGATAAATAGAAGTGTAGGCGAAGTCATAATTATGATTATAAAATATGCACTTGTTCATGCGTTATCTCTAACACAAATTTACGAATTGTTCAATTTGATCAATTGCATTTTCGATGAAGCTGTGTTACCAACAACTAAATATTTAATCGACAAATTATTTTGCCCTCGAAGTTGCGTACATCTGCATGCAATTTGTACCGAATGCGGCGCATACATAGGTCAATTTCAGCGAAAGGATCAGTTTGTGAACTGTCCACTTTGTAAAGCAAAAATCAATGTCAAAAATAACGCATATAAAGATTTCTTTGTTATGCTTGACATTTCTAATCCAATTTCAAAGTTAATAGAGTCCAACAGCGAATATTATAAGTACGTCACAAATGACAGAGTACACGTTAAGGGTACGATTCGCGATATTTATGATGGAAAAAGATATCGTCAATTTGTAACAGAACTAAGTGAAGAAGACAGAAACCGGTATGCAACTGTAACTTTCAACACTGACGGCGCACCATTATTTACAAGTTCAACATTGTCCATTTGGCCTATATTTTTAATGTTGAATGAATTGCCGTACGAGGTCAGAACAAAAGAGTTAATATTAGTAGGACTGTGGTTTGGAAAAAATAAACCAAACATGAATACATTTCTTGGGCCATTCATTAAAACTATGAACACTCTTTCAACAAAAGGAGTTGCATGCACTATAGATGGTTTCCAAATTTTTATTAAGATTTTCGCCTTAATATGCTGTGTCGATTCGGTTGCTCGGGCACCGGTTCAAGGGTTCACCCAATTTAATGGTTCTTATGGATGCAATCAGTGTCTTCACCCTGGTGAGTCTGTTCTCACTAATGAGAATAATCCGCGTAGTGGGAACATTAAGTATCCACTGCTGAAAACAGTGCCGAAAGAGAGAAATGCTCGAGATACCATAGAACATATGATAAAAGCATCTTCTAGTAAGAAACCTTTTCTGGGAGTAAAAAGTCCGTCTCATTTAATAAATTTAATGCATTTTAATATTATTTTTGGTTGTGTTCCGGAAAGCATGCATTGTGTCACTGGAATAGCAAAACAGTTTGCAACAATTTGGTTTGGTAAAAAGCAAAAAGCTGGATTATTTGCCAAACAAAAAGTACTTGAAATTGATGCACTTTTAAACAATATAAAGGCACCTCATCAGATAGTCAGATTAACTCGGCCTCTTTCTGATAAAGAATTTTGGAAAGCAAGAGAATGGGAGAATTGGATTTTATTTTACAGCCTTCCATTGCTTCAAAATTTGTTACAACCTGGATTGTTGATGCATTGGGCTTTATTTGTTGAAGCATTATACATACTATTAAAAGGAAATATTCAAACTTGGGAAGTTGATCTAGGTGACCGATTATTACATGAATTCGTTGGACGTACTGAACTACTGTATTCTAAAGTAGCCATGACATTTAATGTGCATTTGCTTCTGCATATGGCCAGAAGCGTGTATGATTGGGGACCTCTGTGGAGTCACAATACATTTGCTTTCGAATCTGGGAATGGAGATTTACTAAAAGTTGTTCACGCTGCAAAGGGTATTCATAGTCAAATATGTCGATCCATTAGTTTGAGGTATAGCATGTTAGTTTTAAAGGAGCGTGTGCATGTTTCTTCAAGTGTAAAACGATTTCTCATTGAAACTGGCACGACTATGGTTGCAAAAACTTTCAAAATATCTGAAAATAGATACTTTGATCCAATATCAAATGTGAATCAGTTCTGGGTAGATAAATTGAAACTCTCATGTGAAAAAGCAATTTCATACAAAAAATTGGTCAAAAATAGATGCTTGTATACATCGTCAATAAAAAATAACAAACGCTCCGACAATACGTTTGCTCAACTAAGTGATGGTACATATGTTAAACTTAATTATTTCATTATCGACTCAGATAGTAAGAAAGAATGTACAATAGTTCAACGAGTTTTCACAAATGACTTTATTCAACAAAAATGCAATATGCTGCAAAAAATTGTATCCATAGATACGGACGAGTCATCTGTATTGACTAATGCAATTTTTAAGGTATGTGTACATATGAATTTGAGTGGGAATGAATATTTGTGTGCTGTTCCAAATTTGTATTTTTATTGAAGAATCATCTTCTGAATGTATTGGCCACGGCCGAATATTTAATGAAAAAGTTATCCCTGAGTGTTTAATTTTTCCTATAGAAATCATTTTCTATACAGTAAATGTTTGTACCTGAAGTTTTGAAATAAATTTTATTCTCTGATAAGAAATAGTACTTTTTGCTATCCTTTACTTTCTATTTTTACTATCTTTCATATTTCACTATTTACCTGTGAAAGAATTCAAACTGCTGGATAGCCGTGCAGCTGTATAGGTCGTTATAAAAACGTTTGAAAAACGTCTTCTTTGCCAAATTTTAACATTCAATTACAGAGTTAATTATTTAATTATTTAATAAATATTTATTTGAAAAATTATCAAATCGTATATGACGTCGTATGCGACGTCGTAAACGACATCGTATGCGACGTCGTAAACGACATCGTATACTATCCCAAAATTACGATGTCGTATACGACGTCATTTACGACGGCGTATACGATGTCGTTTACGACGTCATATACGACGTCGATTACGATGTCGTTTACGATGTCGTATACGACGTCGTATTTTACAATAGGGCTTGCCAAAATGGACCAACTCTTGTGAAAGGTGTTTTCAAAGAGGGCATTTAGCTCATAACTGCCGCAACCCTTTACGTAATAGAAAATATAAAAATAATTCTTAAAAATCTACATTATGAAATTACGTTTTATATTATAGTTTTATATATTATTATTTTATATTAAATGATATTTATAATTTACGAATATGAAATAAAAATTATTGATGTATTTAGTTATATAAGAAAAAATCATATGTAACCTTATGTTAAGTTCATACTATTTCAAAAAAAAAACTATGTAATTATTTATAACAAAAAAATTATAATATTTAGATAATATAAATTTTTATGACATCAAAAAAAAAAATCGATATTGGAATCAAATAGTCAAATGCAAAAAATACAAATTGTAAAAGAGACGCCGAAATGAATGTTGGTTATTACGTCAGAAATAGAAATTCAATGTATCTTCAAAAACATTAACGAATGTATTCTTCTTCCGAAGATTCGATCGCGGATGCTTCACCCCCGCGCTCGAACTAGGGGGGGAGGTGTCACGTCCCGCGACGCATTAGAATGTACTATAGGCATAGGCTAGGTCTAGAGAGAAATCTGGGGAAATTACTAAAAGAGAGAGAAAACCACCTATTGAAAAGAGAGGTATAACTACGTCACACGCAGCGGGAGACTGCGCAACGCGTGACGTCACCAAAAAATATAATATAAAAAGGACACGCCGCCAAGGGAAAACTAGTCTTGTGAGCAAAATTAAGTGCGGGAAATTTCTAAAATCTTAAAAGGATTCACAGCGTGAGATTCGTGTTTAGTTCAGTTTTCCGAAGAAACGTGTCGTAAATTCTCTGATTGTACTTTCAATCTTTGAAAGGATCTTAGAGTCAGTGTAGAGTGAAATAACTATTCTTGTCCTCCTCACACCAGTGGGATATTTGTTTCTGTCTTCCTCACACCAGTGGGATACCTATTGCTGTCTTCGTCGCACCAGTGGAAGAATCTTTCTCTCTCCCTCACACCTGTGAGGATCATTCATAAAAAAGGGACTATTCACAACTCAACAAAGGTACCGAAAATTCTCTCTATTCTTTACCTATTCCCTGTGCCATTGTTTGAATCATTGTAAAATTTTAACCTTGTTTATATCAGTGTTAATTTAAATAAATTCAATTTGTATTACTTTACTAATCATTGTGTACTTTTCATTGACTTATCCTCATCCCTAAGAGAGGATCATTCGATCCTAACTTAAAACGAGGAATCTTCGATCAAAGTAAGTATTTACGTACTTGTGACGTAACACACATATCTTGTTAAAATAAAATAATTTTATCAAATCACAAAGGGATCTGACCTTGAGGCTAACCTCAGTGATTAAATAATTATTTTATTTGAAAAATTGTTTAATTTCCTTATTTCTTGTTATTTTGTACAAACTGTGTTAAAATAAAGTAAATTCTGTTGAGTCACGCAGGGATTTCACCTTGAGGCTAACCTAAGTGATAAAAAGACTTATTTTATTTTAAATTTTATTATTTGAATTTCTGAAAGTACAAGGATTACATAGGATTTTGTGCTTGAGTCATCCCTTTCTAACCTCGTACTTCTTTAATTCTAAATTGTTGACTAAGATTTAATTCGAGTTAAAACGAGAAAAAAGCAGCACACACGACTATAAGACCTTTTTAGATTCGTTGAACGGTCACCATTTGATTACGATCAATTGGGTAAGGCAAAATTCAAGTGCTCATGCAGTATCGTTTGAAAGTTCTATTTCAACTCTGTTAACTAACAGAATATTTTTAATTGCAAAAGATTGACCAAGATGTTGCGCTTGAGTCAGGCTTGTCCAATTTTGCATTACTAAAATTCTGTATATTTTATAATTTTGTTTGTGTGTATATTAAAAAAATTGTATGTTCTGTGATTGTAACAATTATTTCAAAATCATTTATGACCCATACCATTCGACAATTATATATATATATATATATATATATATAAAAGGTAAAAACACATCAAGTATCCCAGGTAAGACAAAGACCAAAATTAGTTTCAATAAGAATAATTTTGAAACAAAAATTCTAAATGAATATTTTTCTGTAAACCCATGGAAATTGGTAGAATTGAGGCATATTATTTCAAGAATTTTGGTTGATGATTATAAATTTACCTGACTGGGAACATTGAGACTATTCATATTTTCTAATAACAAATTGTCAATCACATTTATTGATTACAAAAATATTTTAAAACGAAAGATATTTGAAAAACTTTTCTGTTGATCCAAATGAATATTTATGTATTACAATTTAAAAGTGTCTCCATGCACGTATCAGTAAATTTTATTTTATAATAATCTATGTCAGAACCCAATCCCAGTGAATTAGGGAAATCACAAATTCGAAAAAATCCTATTACACGCAGTCAAGTTAAGAAAAATATTGAACTTGCAAAATTTGAGGCACAAAATCAAACTGGTCCCCTTAAACCGAAAAGAACAGTTACTGTGAATGAAAAGGTAACTAAAGATAAGTATGAAAATATTTCTAACAAAGACAAAACAAATGTCAGTTTTCAATTAGATAATATTTCTTTAGAAAAAACCTTAACGTTTGAACAATTCGAAACTGCCGGAACAAGCAATTCATCTCATTCGAGTCATTGGCTTAATTCAAATTCAAAAACTAATTCAAGTATTATTTGTGGATCAATTGATCAGGACGAAACATTAAAAAACGAAACTACTTATATTGACAACGAAGATATAAGTTTATTTAGTTCAACGATAATTCCAAAAAACACAGTTGAAGAAAGAACTAAAATAAATTTAGCAGAAAATTCTGTTAAACGCCAAACAATTTAAAATAGTCATGATAGCGACGATAATAATACCGACAATGAACAAATGGAACAAATTGTTCACAACAATCCTGAAGAAAACGTTAATCCAATTATAAACAACGAAATGGTCCTACCTAATAATCAACAAGTATCCTTACGCGACGCGTTAGAAGTAGTACCTTTATTTGATGGAAGTAACAGTCCATTATCACATTTTATTGAAGGATGTTATGAGGCAAAGGCAATGCTGCCAACACCCGCAGCTCAAGAAAATTTAGGACGATTATTGAGAAGCAAATTATCAGAAGAAGCAAGAAAATGTATTGAAAAAAAATTAATTGAAAAACTCAACAGAAAATACGCCCCGGAAAAAAGTGTGTATCAGTTACAAGGAGAATTAGGGAATACCTTTATGTGGGAAAAAGAGAACGTACTTTTCTATGCAGTTAGGATTAAGAAGATTGCCGACAGAATCGAAGACGCTCATAGGCTCAACAATAATGGACAAGTAGATAATACCTGCAAACAGAACCTTCAAAAAGACGTTACTCCATGCTTTATTCGCGGTCTGCGTCCTGAATTAGAAATTCGAGTAAAAACAAAGGAATCAGTTAAAGAAGTTTTCAATGACACAATCAACGTAGAAAGAGATTTGGCAGCATCTTCCGCACTACAGAGAAATAAAAATTCAGATTATTTAAAAATGGATGATTCTATAAATAATAGAAATAATAAAACAACTGGGTTCAATGTTGCACGAGATAGCAACATAAATTGTATAATATGTAAAAAACCAGTTCATGTTGCTGAAAATTGTTAGCATTTAACCAAAGCACAAGAAGCAGTATCTAGAAAACAAAATCCCAATTTTGTTATGCAAAATCAGCAGCCTAGTAATAATCACTAACGACGAGAAAATATTTACAATAATTCTGCAAGAAATAATTACCGGAATAACCATTTTTTAGGAAACAGAAATAACAGTTATGATAATAATAACTTTGCACAAAACAATTATCCGAATAACAAATTTTCGAGGAACAGGAACAACAATTACAATAACTTTTCAAGTAACAGAATTAATTTTCCTAACAGCAATAGATTCCATAATTACAATAATAATAATTTTTCGAGAAACAGAAATAATGACAAAATAAAGATAAGCGTTTCCAAACCAAGTACAATTCCATCAATAATGATATGCGCAGAAGGCCTTCAAAGCCCTGTTCGCATGATGAGAGATACCAGTGCTGGTCGAAATTTGATTAAACAAAATTCCGTAAATCCTAATTTGCCAATAGATGAAAAAATAGTGTTGAAACTTACAGGAATAAAAAATTTACCACTTTTTACAATGGGACAAATACAAATAAACATTCTAGGATACCCAAAAATATTGAATATAATTCCTAATGAAGTTGCAATATATGAAGACGCAGTTCTAGGTTAAGAATTTGTTCGAGAAAATAAAGTCAATATAAATTATGTATCAAAATGTCTAGAAATACAAAATAAACCGTATCCATTTGAAGCGACACAGATATTAACAATTCCAGCTAGAACAGTAACAACATTTTAAGTTCCAATTGAAAATACTGAAAAAAGCGAAGGTTACGTTCCTCGGCTACATTTTGGCGAAGGAATTTATGCAGAAGAGGCAATTGTAAAAAACTGCAACGGTAGAGCTCATATCAAATTTGCAAATACAAACGAAATTTCAGTAACGATATCATTACCGGCTATTACTTTAGAAGACTTTGAAGAAAGAGATTTTCAAAATGTAATAAGTCAATCGAGCAATTTATAAAACTTAAGTGATGACGATTTATCTAATCAAATTCTAAATAGCTTCTTAAAAACTGACAATTTTGTCAACAATCCATGCAGATTTTTTAACATAACAGGTGAAGAAAGAATAGAATGTATTAAAAAACTTCTTCGCTTGGACCATTTGAATCAAGACGAATACGAACATGTAGAAAGATTAATTATTAACAGTGCAGACAGATTTCAAATCCCAGAATAACCACTTGAAGCTACTAACGTTTTACAACATTCGATTCCAACTACAGATGATTCTCCAATTTTTTCAAGACAATATAGATTTCCCCCTGTTCATAAAGAAGAAATTGCAAAACAAGTTGACGAATTATTAAAAAATAAAATAATAAAACCTTCATAATCACCGTATAACACTCCAGTTTAGATTGTTCCTAAAAAACTAGACTCTAAAGGTAAAATAAAACCGCTCCTGCAACATTTCAAAGCTTAATGGACATTACTTTAACTGGATTAATAGGGACAGAACTCTTTGTATATCTTGACGACATATTCATATTTGCTGATGCACTAGAAGAACACGAGTAAAAAATTAATAATTTAATACAACGTCTTCGAAAAGCAAACCTTCATTTACAACCAGACAAATGTGAATTTTTACGATCTGAGATAGGATATTTAGGTCATATAATTGATAAAAATGGAGTGCGACCGGACCCCAAAAAAATAATAGCCGTAAAAGAATTTCCAGTTCCAAAAACACAAAAGAATGTAAAACAATTTTTAGGATTGGCAGGATATTATTGTAGATTTATCGAAGGATTTTCAAAAATTGCCAATCCTCTTAATCTATTTCTGAAAAAGGATACTCCTTTTATATGGACCGATAAACAGCAAACAGCTTTTGACATTTTAAAATCAAGATTATGTGAAGAACCACTTTTACAACGACCCGATTTTTCTCAACCCTTTGTTCTCACAACAGATGCCTCAGGATACGCAATAGGAGGTATATTATCACAAGATGAAATGGGCAAGGATAAGCCAATAGCATATGCTTCACGTGGTCTAAGTGACACTGAGAAAAAATATGACACATATGAAAAAGAAGCACTTGCAATAATATTTTGTGTCACTCATTTCCATCCTTATTTATATGGAAGAAAATTTACCCTAGTAACTGATCATAAACCACTAGTTTGGTTTCAAAACTCTAAGGATCCTTGCTCACGAGTTTCGCGCTGGAGATTTTTATAAAACTCGCTGAATATGATTTTGATGTAGTATGACTTTAGTGGAACTTCAGAAGGACCAATATTTGGTGTTAATTTTAGGTTATCTGATATTTTCAATGGAATTATTCATTACACGAATTATCTCAAAAATTGAATTTACGATCAATTAGTATTTCAAAGACTTTTAAAATCAACCATATAGCTTGGGAAGAAATAAAATAAATATATGATTTAGTTTTTGCAAATTCACTTACGAAAATAATAATTTGTAATGGCATAACGCAATATCCAACAAAGGAACAACGAACTCATTTAATTGAAGAAGCTCATTCTTCGGCATTAGGAGGCCATAAAGGCGTTACAAAAACTTATAGCCGAATTCGCCGAAATTTTTTTTGGGAAAATATGAAAGTCGATATTCAAAAGTATATTCAAGGCCGTTTACAACAGCAAATAAAAAAATTAGTTCGGGTTAGAACTAAAAATCCTATGGTTATTACCGATACACCCACTACTGCCTTCGAAAAAATATCAATGGATATTGTTAGTCCACTACCAGAAAGAAAGTCTGGAAATCTATATATTCTTACTATACAAGACAATTTTACAACATACTCTCTAGCAATACCTCTTCCTAATCATCGGGCTGGTACAATAGCAGACACATTCGTGAAAAAATTTATTTGCATATTTGGATCGTCAAAAGGAGTACTGACGGATCAAGGCAGAGATTTTTAAAGCAATTTATTAAAAACATTAGCAAAACTTTTTAGAATCAAACAATTCCGTATCACAGCTTTTCACCCTCAATCCAATGGATCATTCGAACGATCACATCATGTCCTAGGTGAATATCTCAAACAATTTGTAGCAAAAAATTCAGAATAGGACGATTGGCTAGAATTAGCAATGTTTTCATATAACACAAGTGTACACGAAGCCACAAAATGTACGCCTCATGAATTAGTTTTTGGCAAATTAGCCCGTGAACCCTCTAGTGAACCTCTATCACAAAATGAAAAATGGTAAACCTATGATGATTATTTGATCAACTTTGTCACACAACTGCATGAAATGCGAACACAATCAAGATAAAATCTTATAACAGCAAAGAAAAATCAAAAATGTACCACGATAGAAAAATAAATCCCTTGGAAATAAAAATTGGGGATAATGTATTTTTATTAAAAGGAGGAAAAATTAAAAAACTGGATAATCAATTCACAGGACCTCACGAAGTTTTAGATGTACTAGAAAAAGGAAATGTAAAAATCAACATAAAAGGAAAACCGACAGTAGTTCACGTCAATCGAATAAAAAATCGCACATAAATATACAAAATTGATTAACCGAATTTAAATTCAAACTTAAAATAATATAAACTTTAGATAAAACCAAAACGTTTAGAATAACTAAACCGGGAAATGTTTTAAACAAAAAGATCTTTTGAAATTTTATTATAATCTTATTTTTTCTATTCCAGAGATTCGAGAAGCTCACTGTACCTTCAAATAGCAATCATAAAATTTCAATATATTTCATGTTTTTTTTCCAGAGTAAATTAAACAAATTGAATAATTACTATTCTTCATATTTTTCATGCACAAATAAATCTATTAATTTTACAAGAAAGATTAGGGAAACAATTAAAAGTACAAGAATTGTAGCAAAATCTATTTCGCTGTTATTATGTAAAATTGTTTTTCTTATGATTATTTTACCCATTTAATAATAGATCATTGAAATTGAAGTTCATGAAATTAACGTTTAGAATCATGTAAAAGTAATTATAAGCAATAGCAATGCCATGTTTTGAAGAAATCAATTTTAGATTAAACCAAGTTTTTTTCTTTAATGTACCAAGTTACGACGTCTATTAATTAATATATGTAATCAACGATCCTAATATTTTTTTTTAATCTCTATTAATATTATATATGTCAATCTCTTTTTATGTATAATCAATAATTTATAATGCTTTCCAGATTTTATTTTTACTAATGTATACATTAACGATCGTAATTCTTGGAAATTACTCTTTACTATTTTATATCTAATCGATAAAGTTTTACAATTTTTGATCTTCTTTTTATCAACAATCATTATGCTGTAAGTTTGAATAGTTATTATTCATCAAAAAAAAAAATTGTCAAACTACCTAACTACCACTATAACACATGTAATCAATGATTGTAATATTTGCAGAATTGTATCCTCTGTTATTACTATGCATTTATGTAAAACTTGTTATAAATTTTTAATTCGCAACAATAATTTAAAATGTTAATTCCTATGTATAAAAGAAATTTTTTATGTTATGAATTGTAAATTAAACTAAACATATGTACTTGATTGAGTAAGCATCTTGGATTAAAAATATATTCTTCTACCGAAGTTTCGATCGCGGATCGTTAACTCCCAGCGTTCGAATTAAGGGAGGAGGTGTCACGTCCCGCGACTCTATCACCTAGAGTAATAAACAAGTTAAGGAACCAATGAAGAGATCAAGGCAACATTTTACGTCCTTGATTATATCGACTCAACAGCAAGATCTAACAAGAAATGAGAAGATCGTTAAAATCGAAAGGCAGATTTAAATAGATACATTTGGCTGTGAAATTAACGCCAAGTAATAAATTTCATCGGAACGTGACTCATCGGTAAAGGCAACTCATTCAACTTTAAACACCAAAATATGGAAAAGATCGTACACCTTGTTTTTACTTCCACAGTAGTTGACCTTTTCGTTAGAATCGAATAACAGACAAAATAGACTTGATATATTTGACTATGACACTAATGCCAGGTAATAAATTTCATCGAAGCATAAGTAATCAGAGAAGGCAACTCATCCGATCTTGATACCAATTATGGAAAAGGTGGTATACATTGTCTTTACTCCCACCATAGGTGACCTTTCAAAGGCCTATAAAAACCGAAAGTTCCAATAGAATTCAGTTCAGTTAGTAGTCAACGTGCGATTCATACAATGTAACCAACGCGAGTCTAGTCGAGTACCATCATCTCTACGCCGCGAGTCTGGTCAAGTTTCATTACCTCTACACTACGAGTTCAGTCCAGCCTCGTCAGATTTTACCGCTACTCAGACAAATTCTTACTCGACGCTAAGTTCAACGACTTTAGAAAGTGTAGGGGAATCGCCTTCCAAATTCTCTCTGAAACTAGGATCGAGAATCAACTAGATCAACCGCCTGAACTACGAATTTCCATCCGACAAGTACTATCTCAAAGATTATAACGAAGACTCAACTGACCACGTTCGCTCCACTGGACTCAATAAATCATCAAGCAAATTCCACTCAAGGTAATTGCAAGGGTATTTCAGTAATACAATTCTATTTACAATTCCATGGTGCTTACTCATTTCTTATTTGATCGTCAATGAATATATTTTACATCATTAACCATTCTCAATCACTGACTTCTCCTCATTCATTAGAGAGGATCCTTTCGATCCTTGCATAAAACGAGGAAATCTTTTAAGAAGAGAAATATTACGTTTCTGACGTAACAATATTTTACCTCGATGGGTATACATTGTATGACATGCACAACTTCTCCTGGTCTCAGTGACACGTAACCTAGGCTTTTCATAAGATGATATGAAAATTCGTCTGGTGCATGAGTAGCTAAGGCTAATGTATTCCTGAAAACTTGTTTTAGAAGGCATTGTTGAGTAAGAACGTCACGGTGATTTTTACAAAATACTCTAGCAATACTCCATCCTAATCGTCAAGCTGGTATAATAGCAGATGCGTTTGTGAAAAACTTTATTCACATGTTTAGATCGCCCAAAGGAGTACTAGCTGACCAAAGCAGAGATTTTTCAAGCAATTTATTAAAAAGATTAGCAAGAAGGTTTGGGATCAAAAAATTTCGTACCACAGGTTTTCACCATCAATCTAATTGATCACAGTAACGATCACATCATGTTTTAGGTGAATATCTCAAACAAGTTGTTGCAAAAAACTCAGAATGGGACGATTGGCTAGATTAAGCAATGTTCTCACACAACACAAGTGTACATGAAGCCACAACAGGTACGCCTTATAAATTGGTTTGTAGTAAATTAGTCCATAAACCGTCTAGTGATTCTTTATTAAAAAATGAAAAATGGCAAACCTATTATGATTATTTATTAAACTTTGTCACGCAACTTCATTAAATGCAAACTCAAGCAAAAGAGAATCCCATAACAGCGAAATAAAAATAAAAATAGTACCAAGATAAAAAAAATCCCTTGAAGTTAAAAATCGGAGATAACGTATTTTTATTGAAAGGGGGAAAAACTACAAAGCTATATAATCAGTTCACAGGTCCTGACGAAGTTTTAGATGTACTAGGAAAAATAAATGTGAACACGAATAGCAAAGGCGAACCGACAGTAATTTACTTTAACTGACTAAAAATTTCGCATATAAATATCGAAAAATAAAAAAGTACAAAAATATATATATATCTCTTATTATATATTAGACTAAAATAGATTATACTTATCGCCAAAATACTGACGCCCTAATTGATGCATTTCTGAATTCCGTCGATAAAATAGCTCTTTGGCTTTATTTAATTCAAAGCGGAATCAACAATCATAACGATTGTAGGCAAATTCATAACGGCCATGAGGTATAGAAAATGCAGTTTTATGCGAATCTTTTGAGTTCATTCTTATATAGTGAAAACCAGTAGCTAAAGTAAATACTGAAAAATATATTGCAGATTCGAGTGAATCAAGTATATCATTTATGTTAGGTAGTGGATAAGAATCTTCCATTGCTTTTTCATAATAAGTTTTCTGAAGTCAAGAACCACTCGTCATTTTATGTTACGATTAGCGTCAGGTTTTTCAGGAACAATTCAAACCCGAGTGTTATGAAGGTTTTATTATTTATTTTTTTATTATTTGTCAACTTTTTAAGTAGCTTCTTCTTTGTGAACGCGAATACATCTAACATATATTGTCTTGAAAAAATTGGAGAATTATCTATAGATAGAATCTACTGTTGCAAAACGTCAGTAGCTTCAAGTGGTTCTCCTGGGATTTGAAATCTGTCTGCATTGTTGATGATGAATCTTTCCACATGTTCGTATTTGTATTGATTCAAATGATTTGAACGAAGAACTTTTTTAATACTGTCTATTCTTTCTTCACCTATTTTGTTAGAAAATTTGCATGCATTGTCAAAAAAAATGTCTGTTTCCAAGAAGCTATTCAGAATTTTGTTAGATAAATCGTCATCATCCAAGTTTTTAAAATTTCTTGATTGTTTTGTTACTTCTTGAGAATGTGTATCTTCCAAATCTTTCGAGGTAATAGTCGGTATCGATATTGCCACAGGTATTTCGTTTGTATTAGGTGCGCAGCTAAGTCCCTGCTGTTTTATTTTTCTGAAAATGCAACTTTATTGCGAAAAAATGGTTACAAATGAATCATTCAAAGTATTGTCCATCGTTAGCTACAACTCTTGGACATCTATCTATCTATCTGTAAAATCACTTTTTCGTGCCTCTGCTCGTATTGTGGCCGTTTTTCGCGCAGTGCTGGGGTCAATCGCATGAATTACGTTTGAGACAGTTGCCCAGTGATGGTTTCGTTCGGTTTCAACAGCTCACAACAAATAACATCAGCGTCTTCGAAGGTTTTTGGCCTTCCTTTAGGCGGACGGTCGTAATCGTCGAAATTACCGTCTTTGAAGCGAAAGAACCAATCACGGCACGTTGTTTCACTTAGAGCAGCATCTTCGTAAACTTTTTGGAGCTCTCAATGCGCTTTAGTATCTTCATCTTCTAATAAAAAAAGAAAATCACCACTTCCCGCAAATGACGATTATTTGGCACAAAATGAGACATTTTCAGAGAACCAAAAGTATATTTCGCCAAAACAAAATCACTTATGTTTTAAAAACGATTCGTTTACCATATGTCTAAGCTTGGTTCATGACGTTTTGGATATGTCAAAATCGAACAGCACTTACTGCTGGGGCCATCTGTTGACAAAGAGCGGAAACTTAGTTGTGGACCTATAATTTGCAAATTTGATACAAGATTTAACATTGCAATTTTTTACAATTACGTCTCCGGCATAAATACCTTCGCTAATAAATAGTCGAGGTATGTAAACTTCGCCTTTCTAAATATTTTTAATCAGAATGTAAAATCTTGTTACTCATCTAGCTGGAATAGATGATATCTATGTTGATTTAAATGGATAATGTTTATTTTGTATTTCCAGATATTTTGATACGTAATTTATATTGACTTTATTTTCTCGAAAAAATTCTGAACCTAAAACTCTGTCTTCATTGATTGGGACTTTATTACGAATTATATTCAGTGTTGTTGAATATCTCAGAATGTTTATTTGTACTTGTTCTATTGTAAAAAGTGGTAAATCATTCATTCCTGTGAGTTTTAAAATTATTTTTAGTCTCTATTGGAAATTCAGGATTCACGGCATTTTATGAATTAAATTGCGACCAGCACTGGTATCTATCATCATGCGAGCAGGGCTTTCAAGGCCTGCCACGCACATTATTATCGATAAAATTGTACTTGGTTCAGAAACGCTCATCTTTATGGCCGGATGATCGTTAGAATTAGATACTTCTGTTTCTTGCTTTATGCTTTCGTACGTGCATCCGTATTAGGGAGAGCGTTTGAGTTTTATGGATGTTGAGATTGCTGTTTATTTAATCTAATATTACAATGTGCTATACCATGTTCTGGTTTTTTTACAATAGTTGCACATGACTCCTGGTTTCTGTCGATATTGTTGATTAGGTCTACTTAATAGTTGATGTCTCATTTCATGTTGTCTGTTTTGATTTGAAAATTGTCTACGATTTGAATACCTATTGTGATCTAGATTTCCTTGTTTACTATCACAGTTTCTGTTTCTTAAAAAATTATTATTGTTGTAATTATAGTATCTGTTCCTATTAGGATAATTATTTCTGTTGATTGAAAATTCATTATTATTGTAATTGTATTTCCTGTTTCTTAAGAGACTATTATTCGGATAATTGTTTTGTGCAAAGTTATTGCTGTTATAATTATTCATTCTGGTTTCTAAAAAATTTTCATTCCGATAATTATTTTTGCAGAATTACTGTTGTTACTTTCTCGTTGTTGATAAATATTACTATGCTGTTTATTTTGTATAACAAAATTAGGATTTTGTTCCTTGGAAAATACTTGTTGTGCTTCAGTTAAATAATAACGATTTTCAGCAGCACGACCTAGTTTTTTACATATTAAACAATTTATCTTGTCATCTCATGCAACATTGTATCGGATTGTTTTATTATTTCTATTATTTATAGAGTAATCCATTTTTAAATAATCAGAAGTTTTATTTCTTCGTAGTGCAGAAGATGCAGCTAAGTATCTTCCTACATCGGTGTTGTCCTTAAAAAATTCCTTAACTGTTTCTTTTGTTCTTACTTGAATTTCTACCTTAGGGAGCTGACCACGAATAAAAAAGCATTGAATATCGTCTCTTTGAAGGTTCTGTTTGAATGTATTATCTACTTGTCTTCTATTGTTAATTTGATGAGGATATTCGATTCTGTCGGCAGTCTCCGTAATTCTAGCTGCATAGAACAGTACAATTTATTTTTCCCACATATAGGTATTCCCTAATTCTCTCTGTAGTCAAGGGGGTACCTGTTTGGGTAAAAAGAGCTTTTCTACGAGTTTGTTATGATGACAGGTTTATTTGTTTTGTCAACAATGTTTCAACAGTCGATTAATATACATTTGAAGAAGTTAGAAAAAAATTTTAATGATGATTGAGTACTGAACATGCCAGTAACATTCCATCTCCGAAAAGTTAAAAAAAGGGCGTTTTGTGGTAGAACTAGATGTAACAGTATTGATTTTTTACAAAATGGCAGATTATCAAATTGAAAATCAATTTTTCATGGAAAAAACGCTCTTTTTTAGGCTATATAAAAAAAGTCATTAAAAAAATGTCGATCGTTCAATACCTCGGGTTTTATATCATAAATAATTAATAAAAATTCTAAAGCAATCGGTCAAGCTGTTCTGGAGTAAGTGGAGTAGCAGGTAAACGCTATGGGGTGATCTTCCAAAGGTTTTCATTATAACTCTCGTTATTGTTCTTCGTAAAATTTCCTACACACCTTTTTAATAATTCATCTTCCAAAAGATCATTGTAAACTGGTTTAATGGCTTTCAAAACTGCGTCTGGAAATGACTTATAATCTTCCAGATGAGACTTCAGGCTGTTTTCCTCTTTTACATTTTGATACTTACACCATGAGTTTTACCTGTCGGACACTTGCTGTGGCATGGTTTCTTATCGATTAAACTATAATGGTAAAACGTCGCCCAAATGGCATTTTTTATGTCCTTTACAGAGTTTTTGTTATTTCTAATGGCATTACCGTAGTAAATAGTCAATTTATCTATTACTTTACCAGTAAGTTTACTTTACCGCCGAGACCTTTGTTGGTTTTTTTCAGTGCACGTAAGCGAGTACCCATCATTTTCTGGACGTGTCCAACACACTCTTTTTTTGTGACAAGATCGTTGCGATATGGAGCAGCTTTCAGTATACCACTGAAAATTTTTGAGTCTCCATCACCAATATAGTTCATAAACCTGACCCTAAGTGTTTTGATGGATCGTAGAAACATTTCAATTACAGCGTCGACCTCCATTTTTCCGGAGGGTCCTTCGTGGCTTGCGTGGCACACTTTTTCATGAGTTTCCACTTCTTCGACATATTTAGCAGAATCTCTTTTTGACTTATTTAACGCACACCAATGACAATAAGAACTTTTCACATCCCATCGCCAGACACAGTCAAATCAGTTTCTTTCTCATTCGGATTTTTCCTCTTATTTTCTTCAATCTCCTCTTTGCATGCCTTTGTCATAAAATACTTAGCAATAGTTCCAGGTGAATTCCGTATGTTTTCTAATATCTTTTTATATGAATTTTGTTTCACGAAACAAATTGAAATCCACACTTTTCACAAATCACAGCGATGTTAAATCCAAGACCGCGCTCTTTTGATACTTGAAAATCAAGTTTGCTATAAACTTTGCATGTTTTACCAAATTGGAAAGCACTGTAAAAACTGTTATAAAGTTTAAAATTCGGTATGGAATTTTGTCATTTTTTGAAACGTCCCACTTATTTTGTTTCAGTTTTTTTGCCGACGTGCTAACTCCACTTTTATCCTTCTCTAAGGACAATGGATTAAAACTGCTTCCTTTTCTTTGGCCTACTTAACTGTAGATTGGAGTCACCACTTCTTCTTCGTCTTAAAACTTTTCGAGGCATTTTGGAAGAAAATATAGCAGCACAACAGCAAACAGCAATCTCTCGTATAACAAACAGCTTAAGACCGCTTCGCATGAAATGGTATATTATCGTCTCTATCGTGATTACCGGTAATTAACTTGCGAGTAAGTAAATTGCCTGATAAATTTTATTATTTATTTTTTCAACTATCTGTACTGGGATTATAATTAAACTAAGTAAACTAATATCTTCGTTGTCAATATAAGTAGTTTCGTTTTTAAATGTTTTGTCCTAATTAACTGATCCGCATATAATACTTGAATTACTTAAAGTTTTTCCCAAAGAAATATTGTCTGGTTGAAAACTAATATTTGTTTCATCTTCGATAATAATATTTTCAATATTACCTTTAGTTACCATTTCCTTTACAGTAATCGTTCTTTTCGGTTTGAAGGGACCCGTTTGGTTTTTTGTCACAAATTTTTGCATTTTAATAGGTAAGGCAACAGGTTTATAATAAAATAAGAATTTGTCTCAATGGTCCATGCCATGTAAATTTATAATAATCAGCCATTCTTTTTCAATTATATTCCTCCCGAACGCTTGCTCACTAGGCTTCATCACTGGAGGAGGATGAAGCACCCTCAGGGGGCCTTCAAACTAAGAGTTAAAGCCAGTTGTTGGCAGCTTTCCTCATAGGAAATGGCAATGGCAGAGGAATTCGAATGTTCACTCTCTATGATGACTTGAGAATGAAATCCTTCTCTCTACAGTGTTATCGGATAGGCGAAACCAGAGGAACTCCGAATAACAGTATCAGCAGACTTTTAGAACTCACTTTGCATTATTACCCAGCATCTTTGACAAGTAGCATTATTGTGCATCAATTAAATCCTCAGCATGCTGATAAAAAGTCCTTCTTGAACCTCTCTATATTAAATAGAGGCTCATGGAACAATTCGTAAAAGGACTAGATGAAGAGGGTTATTTGATGGACCTTTAATGCGACAGCTATTAAAAGATGAAGTTTTTGTTACTAAAATGATTTTAGCTGAGAAAAGAGCATGGCTTGATTCCAGAAATGATGTTGAACTTTACGTAGGAAACGTCAAAAGTCCAGAGTGGGAAAAAATATTCTCGAAATTGGTGGAAAGTTTTAAGAAATCGAAGTGTTCAACGAGTTTGAAGCACCGTTTCATGGATTCTTAGGTTGAATACTTTCCTGAAAATCTTGGCGACTAAAGTGAGGAATAGAATAAAACGTTTCATGAAGATATGGAAGTGGTGGAACAACGACATCAAGGAAGATGGAATGAAAAGCTTAGAATAGGAATTGCGTCACGCATATGAGAATTTGAGAATTGAATATAAAATGTATATCAAGCGTAACGACTTCAACACATTCGAACAACTCGACGACCTAGGCAAAGCGTAGGAGATTGAATTGGAAAAGTCCAAAATTAGGGGAAAAGTATTAAAAATAATGGAACCTAAGATAGAAAATAACAAAAACAGAAAAGAACACTCCAAAACTGACTATCAAATTTAAAATTAAAACCAAAATTTTCAAAATAAGAGACAACAGGATACACCTGGAGCCTCGGCAGTACAACAAAGATATAATGGCCAACAATATCAAATTCCTTATCTACAAGGATCAAACCCATACCGCACATTCCTAAACACTTCTCAACCCAGATGTTGCAAGAATTCCAACCTAGATTCGAAATAATCAAAACAAATTTCAGTATAACCCGTATAATCAACTAATACCCAGGATGAACCAATTAACGTTAAATACAGTACCACGTCAAACACAGCCCACGATAGAATTTCCAGCGGAAATACAGTTAAACTGCTTTAACTGTAAACAACCAGGACACTTCAAAAGGGAATGCCCATATTTGAGACAAAACAACGGTAACAAAACTCATTGCCAGAACGCCAGGATACTTAAATTCAGATACTGAGGAATTAAATGAAACAAGGTTCCATTTAATGATAAAATTTGAAAGTAATTTATATAGAATATGAGTCGATACAGGGGCCATACATTCATATGTTGGCAAAGAATTACTAGAGGAAATTCTAAGTTCAAATAACCCAATATCTAAACCGACCTTCCAAAGTCTAAAGGTAGCAAACGGAGAAACCGTAGAAGTAATTGGATAAGAAGTCATTCCCATTATGATTAGTAAGGCCGCTAAGCTTGTGTCTTGTCAACTAGTTCTCAAATTAAAATCTTCAAGCATTTTGCGGACAGACATGATTAAAAACATAAAAATGACCCTAAATAATGATACCGAAACTTGGTGGCTACCAGGTAGCTCACCAACTCGCTATCAAATGGAGTCAAGGCCTCATTCCCTACCCAAACCAATCAGAAAAATAAAATAGTAAAACCGTGGTTGGAAGGAACCTAAATGATCTCAATCAATCAAATGAGAACTCAGGCCCATTCCAAAAAACAAAAAATGGCCAAAAACCCAAAACAAACCCTTACAAAGAAATCCCGAGCTTCTTCAGCATTCCTATACATAACAGATTCTAAATCCTGGAAAACCTCACCCTAAAAACACAGGGCAGTAACGAAAATCGAGAAAATGAGGAAAAAATAATGACAGGAATTTTTTATAATAGCGAATTACCAGAAGAGTTAAAAAAACGATATTAATAGAAAACTAGAATCTAGAAAAACTCAACTGTCAAGCAAAACAACCGAGATTATAAATAAACACTCGTGGATTAATTTTAAAAACAGGGTAATGTCATTAAGTCATTCAGGGGGCAAACCCAGTAAGCAGGTTGAACGAAAAGATAACGCAACGGATGTATTCGAAGGTATTGTTGAACTGGATGAGAGTCAACAAGCTAAATTAAAAGAAACTGTAAAAAGTAGAATACAGGAAATAGGAACAGAATTAAAACAGACACATTTAACACAACATAAAATAGATGTTTAGGGCCATGATCCTAACAAGCAATGATACTATCATGTAAGCCCTAAAGTAAGAGGAAAAATATGCATCTTATGAAAAAATGTTACAATTCGAATTTGTAGGACTTTATGTAGAAAATAATATTGTATCATAACGTTTTTTCGTATCTCGTATAATTTAACTGGAAAATGGAATTTTGATATTGAATTTTTTCGAATTTGAATATGCTGTAACATTTCTAATTTTGATTTGATCAAAAAATGTTATCAGGATAATTTCTAGAGATTTATGAGCACTATCTAAAACCAGTATTAAAATTTTTGATTTTTTCAAAAAATTATTTTCAAAAACACAAAAGTAGTGCTCAACCACTCAATTTTGATTGGATTTGGCTGGTTAACGAACTTGTCCTTACTTTTTCGGCTCTGATAAAGTGTACCCATGCTCAATTAAATCTGATAATTCTATCGAGAGTTATGCCGCACACGACCTACAGACAGACAGACAGACACTTTCGTAAAAACCCTTTTTTCTGACTCAGGGGGTCTCAAAACGTAAAGATTTGATGAAAATTTCGAAAGTCATTTTTCACATAAAACCAATACTTTCTCATCCATGATGAGAATGTAAAAATTAACGAGGAAATAGTCAAAATCTTAAAACAGGGAATAATAGAACCTCCTTGTTCCGACCGGTCGAATCCAATCGTTATGATTATAAAACCAAGTAGAGAGTACAAGTTTTGTCTTAATTTCAGAAAAGTAAATGAAATTACCAAAAAAGATTTGTACCCAACTCCATCAATGAATGAAATTCTGGATACTTCACGATCAGCCAAATTTATTTCAAAAACAGACTTGATGTCGGCATATTTGCAGATACCATTAGAGCAAAATTCTAAACATATCACAGCATTCACAGTTCTTGGAAAGGGCATGATCCAATCTAAACGGATGCCATTTGGTCTTACCAATGCTCCGGCAACTTTCCAGAGACTGACGGACAAGATTATTACTCCAGATTTAAAGCCAAACCTAAATAGCGCGGAGTCACGATACTTGACGTCAGAAAAAGAATGTTTGGTGGTGGTATGGGCGATGAGGAAGTTTAGACCATACCTTGAGGGCTATAGTTTCAAGGTAATAACAGTTTACATGGCACCAAAATGGCTACACGACCTAAAACACCGTACAGGACGATTAGCCAGATGGGCGTTGGAACTACTAGAATTCGACCATAAAGTAATCTATTGAAAGGGAAGTTCGAACCTAGTCCCAGGCGCTTTGTCAAGATCCAATGAAACAACAAAATCAACCGCATTCCCGTTAGCATGTAGTGTAGAGAAACCGAAAGCAGAAGTAGATGACGAAACAGATAGCCGGTATTTAACAAAAATGAGACAAGGCAGGTAAAAACGGCATTCGCAAATAAGGCCATACGAGATTTAACGGAAAAATTCGGAATTCGACACACCAAAACTCCTAAATATTACCTCCAAGCAAATCCTAACGAACGATATAACAGAACGGTAAAGCAAATAATTAAGGCATACCTAGAAGATGATCATGCAACATGGGATGATAATGTTGATGATCTACAATTCGCAATAAACACTAGCGGAAATGCAGTTACGCAGTATACCCCTGAATTTTTGAATTTGGGACGCGAATTGCAACCACGTTAATCTCTAAGGAAAAGCATCGAGAAAGATGACAAGATTGTATTCCTGGATGAAGATAGATGGACGGATAGATTAAGAAAACTACAAATAATCAAGGACGAGGTCCAAAAGAATTTGTACGAAGCGAATATAAAACAGGCTACTCCTTATAATTTACGTAGAAGACTGATAGAATTTAAGGTAGGCGATAGGGTTTTGAAAATAGAAAGCAAAATGTCGAATAAAGCGGATAATAAGGCAGGTAAACTTTTCAATAAATACGAAGATCCTTATGTAATTAAAAAAATCTCCCACACAATTTATGAATTGAAAAACCTCAAACGAAAAAGTGTAGGGGAATGGAATGTGAATGATTTTAAGTTAGAGAGTACACCTAGCGATAGAAACATATAAGCAATAGATAAATGGTTTGACAGGACTAAACGACTTAATTTAACTCCCACTTTAAAACGATTTGGCAATGAAAATTTTTCTTTTGAGAGTCAACACAAGACGGCCTCCCATTAAACATACAAACATCAAAATGTACACTAATTTCAGCGCAATGAACACAACGTAGAATTGCTGATAGATAGAAGTTTGGACTAATCGCAAGCTTTTAAAGGATGGACTACGTGATTTCGGATCACGAAGTCCATGTGGTTAAAGCATGTAAGAGTTAAATGCTCGAAAAGCATAAAGATTCATCCTTTTAAACCTTAATTTTTCTTTCATTGTGTACATGTAAATTGTGCGATGGCATTACAAAACTGTCAACGTGAAAATTGCTTTCCCAATAGAAATTAACTTGTGACAATAACAAATTGAATAATTACTATTTTTATATTTTTAATGTACGAATAATTCTAGTTATTTTACAAAAAATATTACAAAAAAAATTGAAAGTACACGAATTGTAAAAAAATCTATTTAGGTGTTATTATATAAAATTGTTTTTCTTATGATTATTTTATTTATTCAGTAATTCACTAATAAAATCGAAGTTCATGAGATTAATTTTTAGAAGCATATAAAAATAGTAATAATCAATCTCAATGCCATTCCTTAAAGAAATTTACATTAGACACAACGAAGTTTTTACATTTTCTATATACCAGTTTTCGACGTCTATCAATTTATATATGTAATTAACGATCTTAATTTTTTTTATTCTCTATCATCAACATTTTGTATGTTAATTTATCTCTTATGTATAATCAATGTTTTATAATGCTTTTTAGATTATCTTTTTACTAATGTACACATCAAGGATCATAATACTTGTGAATTGCTCTTTACTAATTGTGTTCACTATGTTGTGAATTTATATAATTATTATCAATCATAATGTTTAAAAATTGGCAAATTATCTAATTACCTGAGGCGGCTCAGCCTCTATTCCCAGCCCTTTTGAGAAGAAAACGTAATAAAGTCAAAAACAAATTACATGGGAAGATTGTGCGTCGTGAGTGTGAGCTCACACTCAAAATTCACCACAATTCGCCAACTATAATCTCCTTAATTATGCACAAAATTGCACGCAAAGAACGCACGTGAGTCGAACGCAGGCATCAGGTTTTCACGGTTATTTTTGGTTGATAGAGCAGAAAGCTCAATAGTAGGCTGAGTTTGCTGACTCTCGGCCGATGACTGATGTAAAGCAAGCCCATGCTTGGTTAGTCATTGGATCGGAGTCCCTATTAATACTGTCACAAGAATAAATAATGATAAGAGGTCAGGACGACTACCCTAATGTCGTCTTAAAATATGCTGGCCAAAACTGATATTTATGTGCAGTTTTGAAACGTATAGCTTTTTTTGTGGGGTAATTGAAAGCGATGAAACGTTGGAATTTGGAACTCATGTACAAGTGACGCTCTTCGCTCTAAACTATCTTGTTTCCAGGTGGAAGTCTTCCCTTGCGATATACTCGTCAAAGCAAATTAGCACAGAGATTGGGCAAAATAAGCGAAAAATTAGATTTTTGCTTCTCTTGCTTCTGTTTGAATGCATGCTCCAAAACGTCCGGAAGGGGTTGAAAACATTGGATCAAAATATCTCAATTTATCGATCGAACTATGATATATTGCGGTCACCGATAGAGACGCGCGTGCGTGTGATTTTTGAGAGGATCCTTCAGAGATTGGATAGGGACTAGTTGTAAAAATTTTTAACTTTGTTTAGATAAATGAAATTTGTATAATCTTATAATTCTTCTGTCTTTAATTGACTCATCCCTATCCCTAAGCGAGAAACATTTGTTCTTGACTTAAAACGAGGAACTTACAAATAAAGTGAGCATTTGTGTGATTGTGACGTAACACATATAACAAAGTAGCAGAATGAAACTTTATATCCAGTTCATGAGTTCCCCTGGCTTGGAAGAATTCAGTAAACATTCGTGATATTTTTCTTTAAATAAAATTTACTCTCCTCATAGCCATACATACAGTATATTTCTTGTAAATAGTTTCAATATTGTATTTTGTACTCAATTCTTCTAGAATTAAATTAAAGTACTTAATTTAAAATGCCTTTACTTGGCCAATTTTCAAATCTTCATTCTCCAATAAATTAAGCGAAATAAATATATATATATAATAAAATAGAAAAGGAAACTTTATCTCACATTCATGACTTGTCTTGGTTTGAGGCGATTCCCTGAATATATATAATTTAAAAAAGAAAAATCGTTTTCGTTGTAATTATTAATTTTCTAATATTTTTAATATTTTATTCACAAATTAATTCTACGAGGATTAATGAAATGCACACGATTAAAAAAAAAACTTTTGCTTGATTAATTTTAAAATTCTAGGATTTTGCACGTGAGGCCAGTCCCGTCACCTCGCGAGCAATTTATAAAATTGAGATAAAATTTATGTGCGTGGTTTCAAATTATTTTGGACGAAAAGACAGGAAAATTTTTACCAGAATTTCTTGATTCATCATGACGAACACACAAAGATGTCATGCGAGAAATGCCCACCCGGTGTACCAATTTTTATTTACCTAAACAAGATATTTTGAAATTCCACGAAACTTTCCTATTTAAAAATCTTTATGCTTAACGTTGAGCGCCAGATAAAACATTTCGCTATTTGCGTAGCTTTATTTCTTGGAATTTAGAGATCTTAGAGCAATTTTCGACCTATTTAGGTTCAAAATCGCTTGTTTTAAAATTGTGTTCGGGTTTTATGAAAGGGGAAAATTCATTGAAGATGCTTCAGTAATCAACGATAATTCACCTCCTATTCTCGAGAATGATATTTTAATGGAAGACGACGATATCTTTGCCGATCCTTCGACATCCAAGTTTGAAAAATCTAAAAATGGTGGTTCTGATGAAAATCATTACGCCGGAATGGAGGTTCTTGAACAAGTAAAAGAAAAATTTCAAAAATCTGCAAATAATTCAGAAAAAGTGTTACTTTTAACTCTTGCTCCGAAATCTTGGGGCCGCAGAAGATTGGCTAAAGAATTTGGTGCTTCTGAACGCCAAACTAGAAAGGCTAAGAAATTAGTAGCTGAGAATGATATTTTAACTTCTCATAATTTAAAAAAAGGTAAAACTTAAGATTCCGAGATTGAAAATTTGGTCAAAAAATTTTACCTCGATGATGAGAATAGTCATATGATACCTGGCATGAAAGACTTCGTTTCCGTAAAAAAAGATGATGGCTACCGTGAGCACGTTCAAAAAAGTTAATTCTGTGCAATCTTTTTGAATTATATGCAAATTTTAAGGCTCAGCATCCTGCAGTTAAAATTTGCTCATCAAAATTCTCTCAGCTCAGACCCCGAAATTGCGTACTCGCTGGAGCCAGTGGTACGCATATTGTTTGTGTTTTTGTCCATCATGAAAACGTTAATCTAATGCTAGATGCTGTAGATTTAAAAGAACCATCCTGTGAAAATTTTACCCCCATTAAGACTTATCATGATGCTATGAACAGGATTATGTGTAGCGTTCCGACTTTAGAATGCTACTAGAATGAATGCACAGCGTGTCCTGGTACAAGCGCACTTAAGGACTTTATAACATCAGTTCTCGCAGACCAGTGTATTAACAGAGTAGAATTCCAGACTTGGCAACAAACTGACAGAAGTACGTTACGCACGGAAATAACAGACGCAGAAGATTTTGCTGAACAGATCTGCGAACGCTTGCCTAACCTTGAACCTCACTATTTTACAGCCGAACAACAGTCGTATTTCTTCAAAAACCTTAAGGACACACTGAAAGAATGAGAATTTCTTATCCTTTGTGATTTCGCTGAAAACTATGCCTTTGTAGTCCAGAATGCAGCTTAGTCATTTCATTGGAACGATGATCAAGCTACCATTTTTACAGTGGTAATTTATTATAAAGAGGACAACATTCTAAAGCACCGCAGTCTTGCTATTTATCAGACTGTTTGACCCATGACACAATTGCTGTGTACGAATTTCAAAAAATTATTACACACTATTTGAAAGAGAATTTTCAACCCACAAAAATGATTTGTTTAAGAGATGGAGCCGCCCAGCACTTTAAAAATAAATATAACTTTATCAATTTGCTCCACCATAAAATGGATTCTGGTATTCCAGCCGAGTGGCATTTTAATGCAACGGCGCACGGAAAAGGCCCTTGTGATGGTATTGGGGAAAATTTAAAAAGACTCGCAGAGCGTGCTAGCCTACAAGCGTAATATTAAGATCCGATTTTGACTGCTGATGCCTTGCATCAATGGGCAAAGAAAAATTTAGTTGAAACTTTAGTATTCTTTAGTCCCAAAGAAAATCACGCCATGACACCTCAAGAACTTAAGAGTAGATTTGCATCAGCAAACACAGTGCCTTGTACTCAAAAATATCACTCTTTCGTTCCCTCTGCTGAATTAACTCTCATGTTGAGAAAATATTCGTCATCATTAGAATGCGATGTTTTCCCGAAAAAAACTATGAGGCAAAGAAGAAATAGAAGTGCACATCATTACAAATTAATTTTTATTTTCAGTTTCGTACCAGCCAAAAATAACAGTTTTACGAACAAATTATACAAAGTCCAATTAAATAAGTTCGCAATGGACGGTACGTCGTGATCGTGGCGCCTAGCTGAACTGCGACACAGAAACCGTGTGCAAGAAGTGTAATATATCTGCACCAATTTCTTTCGCCCCACTCTCGACCATGGCTCATTTTAAAGGGAAAAAGTTAAGCTTTTTTTCAAACATTATTTTGGAAAAAAATTAACGGCCGCACTTGGAGAAAAACTAAAAAATATGTTTAAAATTAAAAATAGAGTTTCAAATGATTTTTTTTATCTAAAACTATTCCTTACTGCGTAAAGCTGATGAAAAAACGTTTCCAAGACCTCCATAAAAAAATTAATTTAGGTAACTTTTGTAGAAGTTATGGTTAATTGAGTATCAGCGTGCGCGGTAAAAGGTTGAAAATTCGAGCCCCTGTATACTGACAACCCGTCATACTAGAGACGTTCTCTTAGGGGAATTGAAAGAGGTTCACTAGGACAATAATTTCGCGGACTTTCAAGGAAATCGGAGACAAAAAGTTTTTAGGCGGGTACACTTGGCGAATTTTACCCCATAAAATAACAGAATCTTTCACAATCAAATCAACTCGAAAAATATCCTCACTACACGGAGAAAACAATCTGACTATAATAGTAAGAACACTAGTCATGCCTTTGTAGCAGGTTTCGTTCTTGCTATCCTGATTAAAAAATCATACATTTTAAGCAGGAATCCCTTCATGATAAAAAAGTAGCAAGTTTCATGCTTTTAGAGCAGTTGTGCCTTGCGAAAATAGTTCGAACTTCGCCTTACTATGATTGCAAGAAACCCATCCTATTTCAGTATGAGCTCTCTTACAACCGAGGTATTAGGCCACGCCTACTTTCGAACGTAGCACCTTACGTGTTCCCTCGGTTGTAAGAAATTCATCCTATTGTAGTATGAGTTCTCTTACAACCGTAGTCAGACGAGAACCTTGCTACGACAGCATATTACACTAGCAACAATGGCATGCGCTTCTTTCTTTTATAGTATAAGACATTTCATGCTAAAAATGCACGAGTTGATGCCAATACTGGTAAAAGCTCATACCAATTTTGCTCATTAAGTTCGGTGCTTTAAAAGGAAGTACCTCAGCCTACTATAATAGTTAGATTTTTTTCTCCGTGTATGAGAACAAACAGACATTATTTCAACTCGATAAATCCGGAAAAAATATATGTTGCACGCGATAATAAAATAGAGTTTACGTATATTTGCAGTTTGATGAGAAATTAATTCATAAGGGGTAACCACCCTCAAGTGCATCTTATTATATTTCTACAAAATAAAGTAAATTTCACGTACAAAACCAAGCAGAAAAAATTCTTTCACACAGGAGGTTGAAAAATATAAATTGCTTAATTTAGTCGAAACATTTTATGGGGGTAAACTACCACAAAAAAGTTACGATTATACAAAAAAATTACCAAACAGGTTAAATTGAAGCTGAAAATTCTGAAAAAAATATAAATGCCACGCGACAATAAAATAAAGTTTACGTATATTTCCATTTCAATGAGAAATTAATTTATAAGAAGTAACCACCCTCAAGTGCATGTTATTATATTTTTACAAAATAAAGTAAAGTTCACGTACCAAACCAAGCAGAAAAAATTCTTTCACACAGGAGGTTGAAAAATATAAATTGCTTAATTTAGTCGAAACATTTTATGGGGGTAAACTACCACAAAAAAGTTACGATTATACAAAAAAATTACCAAGTGAGTGCTAATTCATGTCGTAAAAATCTGAAAAAAGTGTATGTTGAAGGCAATATCAAAATAAAATTGATCAGACCAACAATCCTCATTAGACTTGTTTATTCATTGTACGTGGTACAGTAGTGATGCTCTTCAAAGAAATGTTTAAAACACAAAGATTTTTTGCACCACGAACATCTAATTGCGGCTACAGTTTGACATCCTGAAATTTCACATAATGTGTTGAAAAATGTTTTGAAGGAAAAGTCCACTGGATTCTCTTATTCTCCTGGTTTTTCTGCAACATAACCACTTTTAAACCAGGAGAATTTAAAAATACTGTGATACCTTGGTGAAGATAATTAATTATGTCCTAAAGACTGTAACTTTATAATATTATTTCGTATGTGCAGATTCAAATCATAGTCTAATAGTATAACTGAATCTGAAAAATGTCGCACATAATTTTTCCATATGTGAAATCCGTAGACGTTAACGAGCTGAACTTTTCCTGTACTACCTTTTGGTATAATCATAGGAATAACATTCTTTCCTGCAGGCGTTGCTTGCCGTACAACTTCTGGGCAGTGTCCAGTCCAAAAATCTATGAGCAACACGCTTGTCGGCCCTACCTTCGGGAAAAAAACATTTACAACCTGCTCTGAAAATGTTCTGCAGATAAAATAATTTGAAAAATTTAAAGACTGTAATGTATTTATTTTATGACCAAAAATTACTAAAAATAAACAAATTTAGCAGACGTAAGTTTTCCAGATTTGGATGCAGCTATAAAGGCGTTTATAGGCTGAAAAATGGTTTCTTGTACAATGGGTCCAAATTTTACACTTGGCTCTTTTAACACAAGATAAAGTGGAGATAGAAGCTTTCCATCCGCAGACATCGTGGGTTGGATCGTGTAGCTGTGAATTGTACACGGGAAATGAACTAGGCACTTCGCTCGCTTGCGACAGTGGCGTCACGCGACCAGAGTGTGCATGCGTCTAACTGCCAAACTTTGGCGGGAAGGCGGCACCACTTGGGAGATCACGCGCCAATAGCTAGCGGCTATGGGCGCGTGATCGTCAAAGTGTAGCAGTTAGACACACGCAAACTCTGGGCGCGTGACGCCACTGTCGCGAGCGTGCAAAGTGCCGAGTTCGTTTTCCGTGTAGAAGAAATAGATTGGACGACACATCCGACTTGCCGTGTACCTTCAATTGCCAATGTTCTCTCAGAATGCATTTCTGACTGGAATCCACTTTGATCCGAGTTATAAACATTCTCTCTCCCATATTGAGTGATGTACGGCTTCACTTCATTCACAAAATTCTCCGCATTTACTTTTAACTTTTCCTTATCTTCTAATGTTTTTCTGGTGATGAATTTATTGACTTTTCTGGGTGTTATTTGGTTAGGTCGTCTAAACTTCCACACCCACCAGTCAGATGCTTTAAAATCGTGTGTCTTCAAAACGAAGGATATTTTTAGCATGTAGACCCCATTTCTGTAGGTCTACATCGTGAATTATCATACCAGCATCAATTGCACTTTTAAAATTGTTCAATGTGTACTCCGCAATACGATGCAACTTTTCCATGTATGTACCGCCTTTATTTACTTGTCCTGCCCATTGCCTTAATTGACGTACTGATGTTACTTTTCTGAACCGATGTTGAACAGCACTTAACTCTCGATTGCTTTTTTTCATTCCGCTTCTCCAAAGCTCCAAAGCTCCACTGCTCTTTGTTTATAATCGACTTCAACACTTTCATCATCTCTCGTACAAACTCATTCATAGCCTGAATTAGTATTTCATTGAAATGATCTGCCAGTCGCTGTTCTGCATCATTAACTTCACTGTCAGGTATGTTCATTGTATGGAATGCAACTAACAAAAGTTTTATTGCATTTTAGGGATTTATAGGCATACTTACAAGACTTGATAAACTGTTAACTGATATGTTTGACTGCAGAAACAAATAAATAAACTTTTAAACTCGAGAACGATGAAAGCAACACTGAACGATTATTCGCAGTCTTCACAAAAGTTTGCATCCTAAAAATAAAACTTGCTCTTGAAAAACAAATACATTAAGCCTCATATACACAGTGTGTCCCAAAAATAACCGAACTTTTTGGATATAGAATAAGATACACATTATATTATCTTTGAAAATTATTATTTATTCAAAATAGGTTCCATTAGACTCAATACAACGTTTGGGACGATCAACCAATTTATCCATAGACTTTTTAAACTCGGTTTTTGGGATGTTCTTTAGCACCTGTGTCACAGATGATTGAATGGTTGGAACGTCATCGTAAAAAGCTCCTTTCATTGCATTTTTTAGTTTTGGGAACAGAAAATAGTCACACTGTGATAGATCAGGTGAAAACGGAGGGTGGTCAATGAGATAAATCTGTCTTTTCATCACAAATTCATTGACTTTTTTGGTCTTGTGAGGTGGTGCATTTAACTGATGTGGAACGAAACGTGCAAAGGCCTTTCTTTTACCCAAATCTTCAGTTAATATTGTGTAGATTGTACAGAAAGATGAATTTAACTCTTCCGCCAGCATTCCCACAGTGAAATTTGTATCGATAGCGATTATTTCACGTAGTTTTTCCACTAACTCAGCACGATTTGATGGTTCTGGTCGTCCAAGTCTTGGATCATCATTTACATTGTCACGGACATTTTTAAATCGTGTAAGCCACGTATAAACTTGAGTACGACTCATACTATCATCACCATAAACTTTTTTCATCAATTCGTATGTCTCAGCGAATTTTTTTTCAACTTTAAGACAAAATTTTATATTTGCTCTTTGTTCCATTTTTGTTTTTTAATATTAGCACACTTTTCCTTTTATTGAAATGGCTGTAACTTTCACATCTGTCATTCGATTTACATGAATTTAGGTGCGTTTGAAAGAGGATAAATGTATCTTTTCAATGCTGCAAATTTTCAATGGATGTCGCTGCATGTAGTATGATTTAAATATAAAGTTCAGTTATTTTTGGGACACACTGTGTACATTTCAATACGTTAGTAAAGATACGTGCGTCGAGATAAATAGCAGCTTAATCAGTTTAACCTTCTGCATGAGTAAAACATGTATTTCATGTATTTCTACAAATATAAACTTATATGTAGAATATAGAGTTCTTTAATTTATAGAAGCATAAGAAAATGATCTTAAGGCTGGTTACCCCCTATAAATTAATTTCTCATGAAAATGCAAATATACGTAAAGTTTATTTTATTATCGCGTGCAACATATGTGACGCGATCCGAGTAAAGGGACCTCCGAGGCAAAAAATCGATTTTAGGATTATGATTAATTCTATAAGTTCTTCAATTAATCTTTCTAGGGGTGTAATCAGAAATGTTGTATCTGCATTATTTTAAAAGATATAAATTATTGAAAAAGAGTCTGTAAACCCGTGCGGATCGGCAGCTCGACGCCTCAACTCTTTTTCTACTCCCACCACTTACCCTACAATTCGCCGTGTCCCCTGCGCGGAACTCTATGTTCCGCAGAATCAACGTGCTAGTTGAAAAAAATTTGTTACCTCGTTATATCGTTACCTTGAGAACAAGAAACGTTTTCTTAAAATTTTCATCGGAAGAATAACTCATTAGTTAGTTATTTTGAAGTCATAGTGAATATGAAAAATTAATACTATTGTTTTAAAAGTGACATGAAAAATGTGGGCAGAAAAATATTGGTTTTGAAAATTTTATTTCTTGAAAGTATGACAATTTGGACACGATACACTTTAACGTGGCAAATATGTTATAATTTTTAACTGTTCAATAAGTATCAAAAATAGTGGAAAATAAAATAATTTGCGTTTTCAGATATTATTAAAAACGACGAAAATGTTCTAGCACCCCAATAAAATTTTTTTTTATCCGTATCCTCGTAATTTTTTATATGAAAACGCACGAAATTACGATTGATAAACTACTAAAGCAGTGAAACAATTATTTTCATTAGTTTACAAAAAGGTACTAAATCACAAATTCATTTCATACTAATGTGTAATCGATGAGTTTTTAAAATAACTGAAAAAAATGGATGTTCCTTTTAATATTTCGAAATGAAATTCGTAACGTAACAAAAATTCTGCAGCACAGTATAATAGACGGGAAAACTTGGGACTCTATTGCTGGCGCGCGAACAAGTGGAAAAGAGAGTGAGGAAACACACGGGAACTGTAGAAAGTGGGGGTCAGAATCCCCCACTTAGACTTCTCCTCCGCTCCGTTACCTCAAGCTCGAGATTTCTTGAATCACTCGTCGTGTAAAATTTCACTTTTGCCTTGAATGTCCCTTTTCTCGGATCGCGTCACACATATTTTCATCAGAATTTTTACCTTCAATTTACACCTATTTGGTAATTTTCTTGTGTGATCGTAACTTCTTTTGGGGTAGTTTACCCCCATAAAATGTTTCGACTAAATTGAGCAATTTATATTTTTCAACCCTCTGTGTGAAAGAATTTTTTCTGCTTGGTTTTGTACGTGAAATTTACTTTATTTTGTAGAAATATTATAACATGCATTTGAGGGTGGTTACACCTTATAAATTAATTTCTCATGGAAATGCAAATATACGTAAACTTTATTTTATTATCGCGTGCAACATATATTTTATCCAGATTTATAGGGTAGAAATAATGTGTTTTTGAAAATTTTTTGTATAATTAAAACTTATTGTGGGGTAGTTTACCTCGCAAAAATCTTTTTTATCAAGTTGACAAAATCACATATTTCATCTCTCATAGTGAGTATATTTTTCGAGTTGGTTTGATTGTGAAAGATTCTGTTATTATATGTGAATCAATTAAATGGGTATTTGGTACCACACTTTTCGGGGGTAAATTTACCCCCTAAAAACCATTTTGGGCACGTAAGAAAACATACGTGTCGCTTAGTTTTTCGAGTACTACAACATATGTGCGAAAGAACGCAATCGGAGGGGGACACCCACCTAGGGTTCCGTGTTAGTGTGGCGCTGTCTCGTTCTGCTAATTGAAATGGGTGATGAAAACCTGATGGGTGATGCGTTCGATTCACGCACGTTTTCTGCGGTAGGGTGTACTTTGGACCGTATATCACATATAACAACATACATTATCTTTTATTGATGATAATATACAGCTATCTTTTTTACTATTATTTAGTATTATTGTTATTAATAACGATTAATGAATTTCAGAAAATATTATATTTTTCCACAATATAAAAACAATGTTATTTCGACTTTTATGATAATTACATTCATGATAATAACTGTTATTATTATCACTGATTGTAACTTTAACAATACCTGTTTGGTAAATATGAGCCATTGTTTTTGACTTTGTAAGAAAGAATTCGTACCAAGGGTTTTTGAAAATAATAATTTTAAGATTTTTGGTGGCCTTCTCAAATTTGTCCTCAATTCATTTATCTTATCTCGGGGTTCAGACATCACAGGGACCGTCAAAAATAAAATCCGACAACTTCCTAGGAACGGATGCTTCCTTACACTGTCCAAAACAATGGGTAAAAATTTAGATGTGATAGCTCTAACGGTATTCACGATGCGTTTTACCAAAGACAGCTATATTTTCAAAACCATAAATTGTTGCATATTATTTTTAAGTTTTTTTTCCAATGGTCCAAATGTAACTGAATCTCGATGGAGTGAACTTGAGTATGTTATAAAACGCGGTAAAAATTAATAGTGCAATTTTCAAATTAATGGTTATTGTTAAACTTTGTTTGTTATCCTATTCATTTGGCTTGACCTCTACTTGTTTAATTATTAATTATACTTAACAATGAACAGGGGAATATAGAAAGGGTAATAGGCTGTATAATTAAGCTAGGACAATTAATTTGATCATTAAAATTAGGACGTCATAATACAATAATACTTAATATGCAATTTGAAATAATTTTCAATTTCGGTTTCGCAAAATCAAGTTTTTATTTTATTTCTATCGAATGAAATTCTGATAAAATTGCTAGTTATTTGCCATTACAAGCCTAAGATATAAAACTAATGATTATACACGCATACCTTAAAACAACAACGATACCATCGAAGACATTAAAGCCATTGCTTATATAGCCAAACGGTCCTTCAGCTACAATCTTAAGTATCATTTCGACAGCAAAAATTCCAGAAAATACAAAATTGCTTAGTTCCACCAGCACAGTCAGTTCTTCTGGCTAAACATTTTATAAACATATTTGAGAAAATTATTCTTTATTTATATTACAATTTTTTACAAAGAACAAAATTTAACCTTCTGCGAGTCCTAGCAAACATTTTCGACGAATATCGGTAATTTTAGGATATGGAAGAGAAACTGGAGAAAACGTTTTCTATTTCAGAGGTAGGAATGAGATGTTAGCCGAAGATAATCAAGAGCTTACATATGGGTTTATTGCATATGTCTTAAGGTACACAAAAAAAGTTTTTTAATCGACAAACTTTCAAATTGCGACTTACAAGTACTTTGAGTGAGGGTTTTTTGGGAGCCCCGCGGCGGACAGTTTAAGTCCTGTGAAAAAGCACTTCAAGCAACAAATCATTTTTTTTATAAACTGCATTTGATTTGCTAAAGAAGCATACACGATTATCAAGAATTTTTATTCCCCGCAAATTGGTCCCAGTTTAAGAAAAAAAGATTTTTTATACAAAATCAACCTTAATTTGTAAATGACTAAATACATTAATTCACCTCCATTTTTCACGTTGAAACTTATTCTTGAGATTCTTACAGTGCTACTAGGTGTGCCTCGATATTCACTACTTTTATCACACGTATTATTTGCTCCGAAAAGGAAGTTTAATCACACGGATTAATCATCGATCATGGAATCGAAGACTTTCGCTGCCTTGCGCCAGGACCCAAAAATTGCCTTTCCCGCGCGGATATAAAAAAGAATATATTCCTTCTAGAAGCCTTTAACTTCTGTCTTCGGGAGGGGAGGTTCTTCGAAGATTGGAAGAAGCAGAGGTTGGTCCTGCTAAGGAAGGGCAACAAACCTCTAGGAGTTGCCTCGTCGTATAGACAAATATGCTTATTGGATACCATTGGGAAGCTTCTGGAGGAGTTGATTCTACAACGGCTTCAGGCTCTCTTGGTCGGGGAGAACGGTCTCTCAGAAAACCAGTTCGGATTCAGGAAAGGCAAGTACACTGTGGACGCCATCCAAGCTGTAATTAACATTGCAACAAATGCAAGGAAAGGAACTGGTAAGCGTAAGGGATTCTATGCGTTGATTAGCATTGACATACGCAATGCGTTCAATACCGCGAGATGGGACATCTGCATCGAGGCGATGATGCGGAAAAAGGTTCCAGACTACCTGTTGCGAATGATAGATGACTGTCTGAGCGACAGGTGGGTGATATACGAGGGCGACAAATGGTCTCTTCAAGAAGAGATGACATGTGGCGCTCCTCAAGGGTCGCGGATGGGTCCACTCGTTTGGAACGTCATGTGCGATGACTTTCTGCGCATGGACCTACCTGCTGGAACGAGCATCGTCGGCTTCGCGGATGACTCACTTGTCGAGTGCGCCGCTGACGACGTCGAAATCCTAGTGCTGAGAATCAATGAAAGTCTGTGGCGAGCAAAGCGCTGGTTGGATAGCAGAGGCCTTAAAATGGCCCCTGAGAAAACCGAGGCTTCGCTCGTTACGGATAGGAGATCCTTCCAATACCCGAGGATCGTTCTCGGAGAGCATGAGGTCGAGTGGAAAATAAGCATTAAGTACCTGGGGGGAGGGGGGGGGCAGCTGGATCGTAGGCTCAGCTTTGGCGAACTCGACGTGGGGGACCGCTAGCCGTCTGTCGCGCGTCGTCGTCTGGGAGGCCATTTCCTGGCGGACCCTGGGCAGCACTCAGTCAGGAGCACCTGACGCTGAGTGCGCACTCGCACCGAGAGCTGACCATGGGAGCGCCCATCCGTCAACGCTCGGTCCGGTTCCTCCAGGTATGGGGTCGGTCGGTACAGAGATACCCTTCTATGGGAGCACCCATCAGAAGAGGCATGTCCTGCCGTCCGTCCAGTGCGAGGCTTATTTACTCGCTTAAGCGATTTCATGTTACTTGAATTTATTTCCCATCCCAGCGTTATTTTACAAACTTTAACAGATTTTTATAAATTAAAAACCCTGGACATCACATAGCCAAGAAAATCTAGTGACAAAGCAACCTATTTTTGGCATACTTCATCATTTGCCCTTCCACCCAAAAATAAAAACAAACACGTTGAACCTCGCGACGCTTGGCGCGGCTTCCCTCAATGGATTGGTTTCAAGCAATAAAAATTTCTCAAGGCGAAGTTCCTCGAGGGGATTCGACACCTGTTGATAATCCTTTATTATTATTTTTTTTTAATTCCAAAATTTAAAATTCCCCAGGCAAAGTTCCTCGAAGGGATTTGAAGCCTGTTGATTGCTCTTTTGGAGTTAAGTCCCTGGAGGAAGCTCCCCGTGTGGATTCGACCACCTCAGACTGCTCCAATATTGAACCACTTTAATTTCAATTAAGGAGCACTATGTTCGAGGTGTCTCCCTAAATAGGAGTTCACTCTACTTATAGCGCGAAGTGAGCTAACCAAGCCTTTTTTTAAAACAAGAAAATCCCTCGAATTGATTTAATATTTAATTCAATGTCCCCCTATTTTTTTATTTTCAAATTTATTCCGTTCCAAAAAAAAGGAAAGCCTCTCAATTTTTATCTAAGGGAAGACAGGAAGCATCGGCGACCGGATTCTCAAGGAGTCAGGTGCGGTGATGCTACAATTCATGTCACCTGACTCCGAGCTTCGATCAGTTAAACGTCAGAATCGCGCCGAGCGATAAGACCACACCTTAATTAGGTACGGCAATCAACTAATTCTCGAGGATCTGCTATCTCTAATGTATTGGGTGTCCCCGTAGGGTTATTCAAGTGCAGGGATATAGGCGGCACTAGTTGTCGGAAGCGGAAGGAGTGCGGCAAGGGGAACGGCTTCGTATGAGTTCCACCATCGTTGTATACTCTTTCTGAGCTACATCAAGCTACATGCCATTGATGAAACCGTTTCAGAATTAAATAAGACAAAATATTTTATTATTGTTAAAATTTTAATCTATTTAACTGTATGGAAGGAATATAAAAACAATGGAAACTGTTATTAACATATTGGTTTATCTATAAACATATTTTTATTTATGATCTTTTGGCATCATGAAAGTTTAATAAGAGTGCAAATTCGAAACGGCACACAAATGTTCACAATCGTTCGAAATTAAATATACACATATGATATGTTTTTATTAATTTCCATTATCCTCATATTCCTTTCATACAGTAAAATAGATTTAAATTGTAACAAGAATAAAATATTTTGTATTATTTAATAAAAAAAAGGTCGTAATCGGTATCATTTACGACATCGTAAACGATATCGGATATGGTCCCAAAATCCTACGTCGCTTGCGATATCACTTACAACAACGTTTACGATATCCGTTACGATAACGTTTCCAATGTCGCTTCCAACGTCGGAATTTTCAATAGGAGATAGATTAGCCGCCATTTTTGGACTCACGAGTCCTCAGGTCGATAAAACCAAGGAGTTTTTTAATCATATGATTATGTTTATTGAAGCCTTGTATAAGCTGTAAAATTAATATTTTTTGTCTCTCCGATTTCCGTCGAAGTCAGCAGTATCATTTTTCATAACATTTTTTATTATTAGTATATTTCGCATATTTTCTGTATATTTTCTAAAAATAAAAATCAATTAAAATACAAATTACAGATATTTTTGATTTTTACTTATTACGACAAAACCAAGATTTAAGGCAAAATTATGAAAATGTAATTCAAGAGTGATTTGTTATTAACTTCTCACTCTTGAATTACATTTCACAATTTTGCTTTAAATCTTCAATTTCCTTTTAATTAAATTTGAATATATTCTCTGTGACACATTTAAAGAACCTACGTATGCATGTATATGTACTAACACGTGCACACATAATGGTAGTTAATGTGCAGGGATATAAGCGGCGCTAGTTACTAGCGGTCCACCACCTTTCCATTAAGTTTGCACGGCCTGTTTCTATCACTAAATGGATGCAATTTAAGCGAAGATACTTTTGTTAAGAACACAGTCTGGGGTTGGTATTGGTTAATTAAATCGTTTTCTGTATCGAACCAACTGTTTTCTCATTGTCACTCTCGTGTAGATCGCCACACTTCGAGTTTTATCATAACATTGATAATTTGTATGAATTTCATAAAAACAATGAGTTACAATGTCTTAGGGTGTGCCGAAAAAATGCGATATTTTTTTTCACGAAAACTTTAAAATATCGTAGAATATGTATAAACAAAAATTCTGTTCTGAGCACAGCTCGTAATTTCAACTTTGAGATGTTTCTCATCGTAGCTAAAGTTTTTTCATTCAAATAACATAGATTATAGGTATTTTCTACATTAGTTCCTCCCGCAAGCTAAGATAAAATTGTTTTTCATCAAATAAATGAGTAAAGCTTATTCAGAATTAAGTTCTCTATAAAAAAATTCCATTGAGTCGACTTCCTATCATCAATATTGCATTTTCTACAAAGCCTCAAAATTTTAAGTTTTTGAATTTTTAAGCTAAACTATTTAAGATAGGACAAAAAGTTGAATTAAAACCTATAATCTGTATTATTTGAGTGGAAAAACTGTGGGTAGGATGGGAACAATCGTAAAATTAAAATTACGGGCTGTGCTTTTGACAGAATTTTTCTTTAGACATGTTCTACGATATTTTCAAGTTTTCGTGAAAAAAAAAATATCGCGTTTATTTCGCACTCCCTAATATATATATATATATATATCAGAGAATAAAATAGTTTATGTATTTCTAAGAAAATTTTTTAGTTATAAATGATAAAAGTAGGAATTCGAGCATACCTGATTATGATATTCGATACCCATGCTAAGAGTATTCACAAGAATTGCCAGGAGGATTCCTTGTTGAAATGTTCTGTGTTTCACGAACCTCTTTATCCACTTTTGCAAACAACGAATGGTACACACACACCCATTAATAATGTCATTAAATATACGTCTACTCGGTATAATTTGATATTTCATATCCTTTTCTGGGCATTGATAATTGTTACTCAAAAAGTAGCAGCATGAACAATCACGCATATCCTTTAAGCATTGCGATTCATTCACTAATTGTCGTCCATTGATACCTGTAATGATTAAATGAGGTTTAATAATAATTCAATAAAGTTTTGATAACCCAATTTTTATTCTTATTTATTGTCTCAGATGGTTGTGGTTTCAGTTATCATGATGTTATATCTTTTCATTGACAAGATACATAAATAACATTGACCATGTCCTTGAAGATCAGTTGTGGTTCATCTCTAAAATTCCAAATGGAAACCCCTACTTTTGCCCCAGGATTGGTATAACGATTGCAATTTGAACATTGATACGCAAATGACCTTGAAGAACATGGTCAACGGCAAGTTTAAGGTTTCCAGGAGGTATCACTTATTGATCCTTACAACTTTTTCAGGATGAAATTCAGGATGAAATTTGGCGCTAGTGTAATGTTCATAGAGAAAAATATGAAAATCCCATAAGACCACAATTCTTTAGAATTATAATATAAGAACGGGAATTTCGAAAATTATTTCTAGAAAATATTTTCCCATAAAGTATTCGTAAAATATTTAAATGATATTGGATGGATAAAGAGTTATTGTGATGGTTTATCATTTTTGTAACACAGACACATAAAAAAAGGCTGGAACTTTTGATGAGATGCATGTATTTCTATGTATTTTGAGTCTATGAATCCGAACATGAGATCAAAATAGCAAGTTTCACGATTGGTTTTCGACATAACTTCTAAAAATCATATTTTTGAGTATATGATGACGAAACATGGTTTTATTATAGATTTCAAGCTGCTAAATTCATACATAATATCAGTTCAGTGATATAACTAGAAAATCTGGAACATAATCTCAATATAAAATTGTCTGAGCGGTGCTTTGCAGGACAAAATTAGATTTGTGTACTTTCAGGCATCGAAAACGATACGTAGTCAAGTTAGCGTTTGTGGACTCAGTGGATTCGCACTTACTTTTCAGTAGAACGCTTTTCACTGATGAATCAGTAGAATTTCTAGCCGTTGATTAGATAGTCCCTAGATTACGTGGGTTTTATATGTAGTTCTAAATACCATTGACTTTCGATGGCAAAACAGCTATTCCTTTTTATTAAAATGCACTCTTTTAGAAATTCTGACATCATATTTTCATCCCATCTGCCTGCCTTGATATATTTGTTCCATCACTTTGATTTCTTGGTGGAACCTTTCGCCCTGTTCTCCACTGTAGTCTCCAAGGTTTTCAGGGAAGTATTCAACATGAGAATCCATGAAATTATTTTATTAGACCCAACTTGATATGAAGGGGTGGAAGAAGGACTTTTGATGTCTCCACTAATGGGTCATTAGCACGTTTGTCGCCACCTCACCCATATTTGGGTGTCAGGTAAGCCTCCATTCACTCAGACATGGGTGACGTTCTTCTTGTTCAAGTTGAATGGGATTTTTAAATAAAATTTCAAATGGAATTTAATGGAATAAGCACTGGAATATAAATATAAAATATACAAAACAGTCGGATTTGGGCCCCGTGAGAAACTCAACTGAGTGACGCTGTGCAACGAACGTGTTAATGCCGTTTATGCATCCTCCTTTTAGTGATATTCTTTTCGACCAATTTTAATTCTTATAATGATTACCACGATCTCGGCTGTGTCATAGGCACAAGAAACAAGGATACTTAGTATTTCCTGATTGTTGTCCCAGAAGCATCGTAAAAACTTTGAAATATTCAGAAATTTGTCATTTATGTTTCTTGTACTTGATTTTCCGCACGACGATTTTCATATTAGTGTATTATTCATTTAGTTTTGTTATAAGCTATTTGTATAGTTGCATAATCGTTTGTGTTGTGCAACAAGATGGCTTTCAGGCTTCGTTTAGAAGAGTCTATGAATAATCTTCACTCCCCATCTTTGTAAACTCCTGGTTTCAATTCGTTTATAAGTCCATTAACATCCGTACAACAGACTAAAGAAAGTTCTTGACAAAAATGAAAGTATTTGCAAAAGTTCTGTTCTCTGTTCCGATAAGTACACTATCGTCGGAAATTGTGTGCACGATGTTTGCGGGTGCTATTAAAAATCACTGCTGACTTCAAACCACGATATCTCGGTGGAAAAAAGAGATAGGGCATTTTTAAAATTTCCTTTCCTGTCATTCTTCGTTGATATTTACAATGACTATTAACTTTTTAATTAACGTTCTAGTTTATAAGAATATTAAGAAATAAAAAATGTTCACATATCATTGTTCTATTCGTTAATATGGGAATAATCTTAGATTTAAATAATTGTTAATAATCACAAATAACAATAAATATTTTTCAAAAATTTATAATAATTAGAAATAAAAATTACTAATGAACAGAATCAGAAATACATATAAGAGGGCTCCACTTAAGCGCAACCTTTGTGCGTAGTTTATTCGGTCCTGCCTCAACGAAGGAGGCGAGCAACTAACCGGCCGAGAACCGTGATTGTCGATTAAAATTCAACTCAGATACGATTGAACATTCTTAATCGTATCTCGGGTATCCACGAATATTTTTTAAGTTTTCTTGGCTTGAATTAAAGATAAGATTTTAAACTCTCTGTAGTACAATTTTGAAATTTTGGAAAAATTTTCCCTAGGTCAGGCTAAAAGTTGAATTTGAGGTAGAGGGCATCGTTGAGGGTATGGGGATTCTCTTGTCGAACTCTAGCTTCTAATTCTCCTTCTAAACCTAAGCGAATACAGGTCGTGACTTCAAAATTATATTATTTAATTTTAATTTCAGCAACATGCGCAGGAGTTTTAATACATTTCCAAGTATTTGAGTGAGTAATTTTTTATGTGCCACCGGCGCGTAAACTCTTTTTTTCGCTACACTTAACAGTAGCGCAATGTAGTATATTGCGCTACAGAAGAATGAAATGTAAAAATTTAACTGCGCATGCGCCTATAGCCATGCAGCGGAGCACAATCTTCTTTTTATTCTTTTTCTTCTTCGTACAGCGTTAGCACCTTACTGGCAAAGCCTTGTGTACATTTGAACTGCGCATGCGTCTATAAAATCCATTACTACTACACAAGATCGATAAAATCAAAATGGCCTGGACTAGTCGTGACATATCAAGTGTAGTGACTAGCGCTGTAAACAACTACAATACTAGATTAGATTCGAGTGTACGCATAAAAACTCGTATACGCATCGAAGTTACATAAAATAGAATACGTGCCAATGCACACAATTCCGGACATTACGAGACTCCCGACAATGCTCCCAGGACTGATCGCGCCTCGGCTTCGATCTCCTGCGAGCATTGTCGCTCGTCACGCAATAACCATCATTGTGCGCCTAGGCACGTAATATACTATTATTGCTATCCAAGACTTCTGCATTGTTTGTTGATAAAGCGAGAATGTTGCCAAACAGAATTAAAAAATTGAGTCAAGTACTGTGAAAGTATACTGTAAAAGTAAGCTCAGAAGTTCTGCCCGGACATGCATATTTTTTTCATCAACATACCGCGTCTGCAAAGTCGTCCACTTCTTCCTTTGTACAGGCTCGGTAAGTTTATCGATGTCCGAAGAAAATTTACAGTTTTGTAAACTTTTTACGTGCCTTTATTTCTCATAAGGGCACAAGAAATTTTTCACGACGACGTTAGAAATTTATGTAGACGACATGTTCATACCTTGGAAAATCGCACGATCTTGCCCAACTCTGATGAAAAATTTTAAAACTTCTTAGCCTTGTGTGAAGCTTATTCCCGTTTGGGCTGCAAATGTAGCAAATCCTAATTCTTCCACTTTCTTGCGATTCTCCGATGTTAATCCTTCGGGCAGATTAGTTGCCGAAGTCATGATTTATATCTTTATTATCCGCATCGTAATCTATATCATCCGCTACTTCATTTTCTTTGATTTCAACTCCATGGCCATCAATTTTTGCATGTCCTTCTAAACAACTTTTGCCTGCAGCACATATGAAAGAAGAATCAGAACTACAAAATTTAGATTTTAATGACATTAGGTTACTTGGATGTAGTTAAAACCAAATTCGAATAATTAATTTGAAATTAAATAGCACCAGGTTCGGCGAGTTTAGATTAATTCGTCTGTTTATAATAATTATTTATGAATCAATAAGTTTCCAGGTGCGCTGTATCAGATTGATTCGTAGGTTTGTAATAATTATTTATACATCAAAAAGTTTCTAAGTTCATCGAGTTGGATTTATTTGCAGAATTCGAGTAATAATAATAATTTTAAAATTAAATAGCTCTAGGTTCGACAAGTTAGATTATTTTGTAGGATTATGATAATTATTTTCAATTTGAAATTCAAGACCTCAGAGAGAAAATTGATGAACTACACAAAGGCATAAAGAACAGTTTTGAAGAGATCGAAGGTAAAATATCTTAAATACAATAGTAAACATTAATTAAAGGGTCGCCAGGAAATTGAAGACCGAAGTAGTCTGTGTAACAAAATTTATATATCTTTATGAATGTTATTTCAAATTTGGCAGCGAGTCGCCGTTTTCACTTTTTGTCACCTCAAAATACATTCACTTCTTTCAGTTAAGTACAAATTGCACTACCGCTTGTTTAAATATTTCTCATTGCATTGCACAGTTGTAAAGCTTTAGATGCAAATTCTATTAATAGAAAAAAAACTATTAATTTTATGTAGTTTATTCTATGTTTCTTGTTTACGCAATACTTTAGTATAAAGAAATTAAAACTTTAGTCAAACAGTTTATTGCATTTTATTTACAAAAATTGCACAATTATTGACAAATATCTTGATCGCAACACTTACAACTCGCGAAAATGATTATAAAACATTAATTAACTTCATTACATAAAATACATATTCCTTAAAATGTATTTTAAAAAAGTAAATTAATTAACGTTTTCATATAATTCCCGCGAGACGAAAGTGCTGCCATCACTCTGCCAGCTGAACCCAAAATCCAAGTTCACGATTGGAAACCATTGGGAACCTGTAGACGTTGAATTGAATTGAATCGGGTACACCCAATTAAGAAACACATTTGGAAACGATTGAAACTTTCATTCTATCGTTTTCAATCGATTCCAATCGATTATTTCTAGAAGGGATACTTCTAAATTGTAAATGGTCCTCTTTCAAGTATTTGTGTCTCTTTAAGTTAAGATTTTCTTCATTATTATTCGGATGATTTTCATCAATCATTTTATGAAAATTCTTCAATTTATGTGATGTGATAAAACAATAAGGGTAAGTTGCCATCGCCGTCTGCTGTCCATTAGCAAGTAGAACAAGTTTTAAGTCTGCATGAAATTTGAAAGGTATCACATTCAGTTTGGTTAATTGAACTAAGGTTTTGAAATGTTCACAAGTCTCTTTAATCCGAGGGTCCATGCACAATAAAATTAATTTATAGACACTATTCAGTTCACAAAACGAGCTGGAACACGCATTTGAATCACTATAGTGATTCAAATTCGTGTTGCAGCTCGTTTTGTGAAATTGCGTCTAGTGCTCGTGTTATTGCTGCTTTGATGGTTGACATGTCATTGAAAAAACATCCTTTCAACTTCGATTTTGAAAATAGAGAGAAATCGCACGGGACCAAATCAGGTGAATACGGTAGATGATTCAACACACAAACTTGATTTCAAGCCAAAAATTGACGATCAATGAGTGAGGTGTGACTCGGTGCATTATCGTGCAACAGAGACCAGGTCTCTGGATCACGATATTCGGGTCGTATACGACGGATTCTGACCATCAGACGCTTCAAAACTTCGAGATAATATGCGCCAGTATTTTTTTGGCCAGTTCGAACGAATTCCCTGTGGATAATTCCTTTGCTAACGAAGAATGTAATGCGCATGGCTGAAATTGGCCTTCCTTCGCCATTATCATCTTCTAACCTCTCTCTGCCTTCTAAAAAACGTTTATGTATCACAGCTTTCAAACGCCGATTTGAAAACATAGGTGGCGCTACTAGTTACTCAAATATGATTCGAGTCTTGGAACTTATTTTTCGCACTGTGTATGTCAACAACCAAATAAGCCTAGAGTTCGAAAATTCCCGGTGTGTCCTTCTTTAACCTATAGCGGTGTCCTTTACTAGAGAAACATGGAGTTATAGGCTAGAAAAAGACACACCGGGAATTTTAGAACACTAAATAAGCCGCGCATCGGATGAATAAAAACTGGGGGTAAGGTAGAGAGGGAAAGCGCGACGAATAGTATGTGATCGTGCATGCTCAACACGAGGCGTCGTATATGCCCGGCATGCGCGTGCATGTTCGCTTACTCGGTTTAGGGGCTCTCTGCAACGAGGGAGCTGAGCCTACACTCGGTGCACAACTTCCCTAGCGGACCCGTGTGAGAGAACGGTCATAGAATACTCTGACCGTTCTATGACCGTTCTATGACCTCGCATTATTCCGGCTAAGAACAGTAAAAAAGACATTAAAAGCATTGCAATTATGATTCTGTGGCGAAATTTGGATTAGAAGGTGAATCAATAAATAGAATTATCTTATTTTTCAGCGATAAAAACTAGAAAAAAATAATACCTGTCACTGAAGGCGGCTTCAACTGCTCTCAGTAGCATTTTGCGCGCTAAATTTAAAAACAGAATTAAAGATTGAAAAATGCAAATGTATAATATAAATGAATTTAATAGTGAACTTTACGTAATACAAGTTGCATGAATAATGTAAACAGTACTTTTTAAAGCCTCTGATGTCATTCAATTGTAATTTTTTTCTTTTTTGCATGATGCGACTTTACCGACCGCCGTGACTAATCAAACAAATCATTTGAATTGAGAAATGCAAATGTGTAAAATAAATGAATTTAATAATGAACTTTACGTAATACAAGTTGCTGATATTAATTAAAGTTACACGAATAATGTAAAGTCTCTGACGTCATTCAATTGTCATTTTTTACTTTTGTACATATGATGCGACTTTACCGACCGCCGCAACAAATCAAAGAAATCATTTGAATTAAGAAATGCAAATCTGTAAAATAAATTAATTTAATAATGACATTTACGTAATAAAAGTTGCTGATATTCATCAAAGTTGCATGAATAATGTAAAGTCTCTGATGTCATTCAATTGTCATTTTTTACTTTTATGCATGATGTGAATTCATGGACCACAGTCACAAATCCTAAAAAGTATCTTCTAAAAAGTATTGATAAATGATTTGGGATCATTCAAAATACGCAAAATAAGAGAAACAATATTTATAATTTGACAGTATTTGTATTTGCATTATTTTGGGTAATATTATGTTACGTCGTAACAAATGTTAAGAATCATTTATAAATAAGTAGATCATAAGAAACATTGTACACCCGGTAGACTCAAGAATAATCTCTTCCGGAAGACAAACACTCGAGATAGTATCAAAAACAAATATGCATATGAGATAAGGATGCATCATAGACGCATGCAATCGAGTTGAATGCACCTTTTTAGAGTCTTGAATATGTAGGAAAGAAATTATTCTTGAATTGAAATTATTTAAATTACAAAAAAAAACGAAACCAAACAAACGAAAATTATAGACAAATCACAGAGATTGAGTAATTATAGTAAGTTTTCTTTTTGTATTGAGTAAACGCACAATTTTATGAGCAATTTGCTTAACGTCCATGTATAGAAATAGTTCAGATAAGAAGTACTTACAGAAATTCGCAACATAATTGTCCAAAATCGACTTAAAAACATATTTAAGAAATGTTATTTAAAAATGCAATAACTCCGAAAATTTTATTATAAAGGGCGAGGAAAGGACTAGGACACCGTGTATAAAACGTTATCTATCCTAGTGCTTTCTTTGTCATACCTATGGGCCTTATGGGAATTTTTAGATATAAAAAGGCCGGAAAAAATGCTTTAGGCAGTTCAACTTGGACTTGGTCCAACGAAATTCAAAGTCTTTTTATTTTTCTCTTGCAACCCGTAAGGTTTTATGCTTTAATGATTTGTAGATCATTGTGAAATAAATGTTTAAGAAGCCGTCACATTCTCGAACAATTGTGCTCAACTGACTGTTTTACTGAATAAATAATCAAGTAAGTTAATTTTGTGGTTAATCATTTACCTTTCTTTTCTGTGCACTCTACAATCGACTGGTGATTCCTGTAGCCATTCAATTTTCTTATTTTTCAATGAACTACACTCTGGACATTAATTTCGTTCATTGTGTATTGTTTATAAATATCTTTTGGTTTCATTTTTTTATAACATTGTCATTCAATTTTCTTACATTTCAATAAACTACACTCTGGACATTAATTTCGTTCATTCTGTATTGTTTATAAATGTCTTTTGGATTTATTTGTTTATAAAATTGTTTATTTAACAATATCATATTATTCAATTTCTTACTTTTCAATAAACTACACTCTGAACATTAATTTCGTTCATTGTGTATTGTTTATAAATGTCTTTTGGATTTATTTGTTTATAATTTTGTTTATTCGACAATATCATATTATTCAATCTTCTTACTTTTTAAGAAATTACACTCTCGACATTAATTTCGTTCATTGTGTATTGTTTATAAATGTCTTTTGCATTCATTTGTTTATAATATTGTTTGTTTAATAATATCGTATTATTTAATCTTCTTACTTTTCAATAAATTACACTCTGGACATTCATTTCGTTCATTGTGTATTATTTATAGATGTCTTTTGGATTTCTTTGTTTATAACATTGTTTATTTAACAATATCATATTATTGAATTTTCTTACTTTTCAAAAAACTACACTCTGGACATTAATTTCGTTCATTGTGCATTTTTTATAAATGTCTTTTGGATTCATTTGTTTATAATATTGTTTGTTTAATAATATCGTATTATTTAATCTTCTTACTTTTCAATAAATTACACTTTGGACATTCATTTCGTTCATTGTGTATTATTTATAGATGCCTTTCGGATTTCTTTGTTTATAACATTGTTTATTTAACAATATCATATTATTCAATTTTCTTACTTTTCAACAAACTACACTCTGGAAATTAATTTCGTTCATTGTGCATTGTTTATTAATGTCTTTTGGATTTATTTGTTTATTACATTGTTTATTTAATAATATCGTATTATTCAATTTTCTTACATTTCAATAAACTACACTCTGGACATTAATTTCGTTCATTGTGCATTTTTTTTAAACGTCTTTTGGATTTATTTGTTTATAACATTGTTTATTTAATAATATCGTATTATTCAATCTCCTTACTTTTCAATAAATTACACTCTGGACATTAATTTCGTTCATTGTGTATTGTTTATAAATGTCTTTTGAATTTATTTGTTTATAACATTGTTTATTTAACATTATCAAATTTTTCAATTTTCAACAAAGCATTACACTCCGGACATTAATTTCGTTCACCGTGTATTGCTTGTGAATGTCCATTAAACCCAATTGTTTATAAGTTTGTCTATTTAGCAATATCAAAATTATCCCTCCCCTCGGACTGGTACCTTGACGAAGTCCTTCTCTTGGCTATGCCCAAAAAGGACGGGTGGGGAGGCTTAGCAGACGGCCCTCGGGTCATGGAGGTTGTAGTGTCCCGATGAATCGGTGAACAAATGCAGGGGGCTCTATAGACGGGCATCTTCCCATTGCGTGAAGGGTGCCCTATAAACGGGTCTATCCCAGGTTGAGAGTGGGGGACGCTATAAACGCGTCCATACCCATGCATGGAGAAGGAAGTATGCCCCAGGTAGCGGCGCTGAGAGAGAGTCTCAGAGTGCTTGTGAGGAATGAGTGAACTGAACGAATGTCAGCGCTGCATGACTGTGATATGTGTCCTTCGAATGTGAGAGGAGAACCTATAGACGGTCTCCCTCTTGAAAGAGGCTAAGAGCGAATTGGTGTATGGAATCTCCTAGGGGACACTGCAAGGCCTCTGCAGTCTGTGACCAAGAACAGTCCAAACGATCGTTTCCGTATGGCGCCCCACTGGGAGTGCTTCGTCGCCGAGTGGTGTCTTCCCCGGCCCACGAGGAGGCGAGGCTGCTGTGAGCCTAGCTCTGCCGAGGTGGTGTGCCATGCGGGATCGGAAGCCAGCCCCTTCGGGACCTTGATCAGGTAGTGCGTATTGAACACAGGTGTCGGAGCCTGTGTTGCCTAGAGCGAGTCCGGTCTGTCCGTGTATTCCGGGACCGGCTAAGCGGAGGTTGGGCCTCAGGGAACTGGGGTAGGACTTCGGTCCGAGGGTACACCCGTTCCCAACTATTCCGACCCGCTCCTCTACGCACGATGCGCTGGTAAAAATGATTTATGGATTCAAATAAGAAAACGATGGGGAAAGAGGACTTGGGTGCTCCTTCTGGAGCTGAAGGATGGAAGGACGTCCTTCAGCTCCTGAAGGAGCAGAATGAGAAAATGGTGAAGCTAGCCAGGGCCCTGAGAGTAATACAAAAGGGTATGCTCAGGAACAACCCTGGCTTTGTAAAAGACTCAGTAAACGAGGCAGCTGAGGTGTTGGGCGGTATGCTCAACACCCACAGGTGCCTACTTGAAAGCGGGGTGGAACTCCAGAAGAGGCTGGAGACCTACCCCGTCTCGAAAAAAATGGGTATCTTCCGGAGACCGCGCTCTGCGTCTCTGGGAGACACCCCAAACTTCCGTCACCGTCGGCTGCACAGGTGGCCAAGAGCCAGGCCCCGATGAAAGATGGGGACTGGCAAGTGGTAACCAAAAAGAAAAAAAAGGAAAAGGAAAATCAAAAAGTGGATACGGAGAGAAGGGCGAAGGATCCTGTGCAAAAAGCACATGGTTCAAACAGCAAGAGGACTTCGAAGCGCTTCTCGCCCGCCAGGTCGGGCGACGCCATCAAGGTGTCGGCAAAGGACGGCCAGTCCTACGCCGACATCTTGAAGGAGATAAAGGCGAAAGTCGACCCCAGGAAGGCAGGACTTGAGGTCCTGTCTATCCGGAGGACCAGGAAGGAAGAAGTCCTTCTGGTCCTCAAAAAGGGGGGAGACGTTACGGCCTTCCGGAAGGAGCTCGACCTGGCGGTCAGGGAGAGGGCAGAGATTTCGGCCCTGGTCTCAACGAGATCCCTCGAAATTAGGGACCTCGACGAGACCGTTGAAAAAGAGGAGGTTGTGTCTGCCCTGTGCTTGGCATTGGGCAGACCAGCTTTTGAGGGGTCCTGCAGGCTCTTCACCCGCTTTGGTGGGGTGAAGACTGCAGTGATCCGGCTAGCTGAGGCAGACGCCGCGCGTCTGCTTCAGCTAGGTAAATTAAGGATCGGGTGGGTAGCGTGCCGCATTCGCGAGCATGTGGAAGTCGCCCGCTGCTTCAGGTGCCTTGGGTACGACCACGGGTCCCGGGACTGCAGCAACCACGACAGGAAAAATGCCTGTTGGAGATGCGGCGCCACGGGACACTTGGCCAGGAGTTGTAAGACGCCACCAAGGTGCCTGACATGCGCAGACAGGGGCGACAAAGATGTCGCCCATGTGTCAGGAAGCGGGTCCTGCCCGGTCTTCCGGGAAGAGCTTCGGAGGTTGAGAGGCAGGAATTGAAGTTCCTGCAACTCAACCTCGGAAGGGGGAAGGATGCCCACGACCTCCTGACGCAGACTGCCAGGGAGAGGGGGGCCGATATGCTGCTCATTAGTGAGCAGTACAAGTGGTCCAAAAACTCTGCTTGGTATCAGGATGCATCAAGGAGGGCCGGCATCCTTGTTTGTAACCCTGATTTGGGCGTCGGGGACTTCCTGGAGACCGACGCGGGGTTCGTTTGGGGGGAGGTGGCGGGTGTGCGTGTATACAGCTGCTACTTCTCCCCCGGCGATCCCTTCGATGTCTTTGAGACCCAGATCCACCTCCATGAGGAAAGCCTCCGTGAGGCCATCGGGCGATCCCTCATAGGGGGTGACTTCAACAGTAAGTCGCCCGAGTGGGGTGAGGCCCGCCTAGATAGGAGGGGAATCTTGGTTGGCGAGATGGTCGCTAGGAACGAACTGATCGTCTTGAATCAGGGCGGGGAATTTACGTTCAGACGAGGAGCGGGGGGGTCAATAATTGATCTCACAATTGCCGCACCTCGCCTCGGTTCAAGGATAAGCGACTGGTCGGTCCTCGAGGTAATAACCTTGAGTGACCACCGGTGCATCGAATTTACACTAGAACAACGGTTTCAGGCGGTGGATAAGGGTAGGGGCGGCAAAGGAAGGAGCCCCTCCTGGAACACGAGACGACTCAGCAGGGAAAGACTTCGCGAATACCTCGAAGAAACCAGGCTCATCGATGAGTTCGGTTGGGTCTGCCCTGCTGGGTCTTTTAAAGCTGCTGTGCGCTCGGTGAGGCAGAAGGTGGTCGCGGCTTGCGACTACTCGATGCCTCGCCGTGAGCGCAGGCAAGCCAAGGGTTCGATGTACTGGTGGAACGACCAGTTGGCAGCCCTACGTCGAGAATGCCTCGCAGCGCGGCGAAAATTCACCCGTTCAAAGGGGGATGCTACGCTGCACGAGGCATGGAAAGGGGCAAAAACAGCTTTGAGGAGAGGCATCAAGAAAAGCCGACTTCAATGCTGGAAAGACTTGATCGGTGAGGTCGAGAAGGACCCATGGGGTCTCGCCTTCAAAATAGTCACCAAGAGATTGGTGGCTAGAAGAAAGACCCCGGGCCTGGATAACCCCGATCGAGTCCAGTACATTGTGCGAAGCTTTTTTCCACACGTGGAGCCGTTCCAAAGACAGGACCGAAGTTCCTGCGTCCCGTTGCGAAGAATTCTTCACTCTCGAAGAACTAAAGAGAGCGAGTGGAAGGCTTAAGGCAAATACAGCGCCAGGTCTCGACGGGGTGCCGAACGAGATCCTCAAAGAGGTGATCGGGGCATACCCGGAGATCCTCCTATAAGCCTTTAACTCCTGTCTTCGGGAGGGGAGGTTCTTCGCAGATTGGAAGAAGCAGAGGTTGGTCCTGCTGAGGAAGGGCAAAAAACCTCTAGGGGTTGCCTCGTCGTATAGACCAATATGCTTATTGGATACTATGGGGAAGCTTCTGGAGGAGTTGATTCTACAACGGCTTCAGGCTCTCTTGGTCGGGGAGAACGGGCTCTCGGAAAACCAGTTCGGATTCAGGAAAGACAGGTCCACTGTGGACGCCATCCAAGCTGTGGTTAACATCGCCACAAATGCAAGAAAAGGAACTGGTAAGCGTAAGGGATTCTGGGCGTTGATTAGCATTGACATACGCAATGCGTTCAATACCGCAAGATGGGACATCTGCATCGAGGCGATGATGCGGAAAAAGGTTCCAGACTACCTGTTGCGAATGATAGACGACTATCTGAGCGGCAGGTGGGTGATATACGAGGGCGATAAAGGGTCTCTTCAAGAAGAGATGACATGTGGCGCTCCTCAAGGGTCGCGGGTGGGTCCACTCGTTTGGAACATCATGTACGATGACTTTCTGCGCATGGACCTGCCTGCTGGAACGAGCATCGTCGGCTTCGCGGATGACGCACTTGTCGTGTGCGCCGCTGACGACGTTGGAATCCTAGAGCTGAGGATCAATGAAAGTCTGTGGCGAGCAAAGCGCTGTTTGGATGGCAGAGGTCTTAAAAGGGCCCCTGAGAAAACCGAGGCTTTGCTCGTTACGGACAGGAGATCCTTCCAATACCCGAGGATCGTTCTCGGAGAGCATGAAGTCGAGTGGAAAACAAGCATTAAGTACCTGGGGGTGCAGCTGGATCGTAGGCTCAGCTTTGGCAAACACCTAAAGATCGCAGCTGCCAAAGCCATCCAATGTGGAGCGAAATTGGTCCGGCTTATGCCAAACATTGGTGGACCCAGGGAAGCGAAAAGAAGATTGGTGGCGAGCGTGGTCCATTCGAAGCTGCTTTATGCAGCTCCGGTCTGGGCCAATGCCTTGCAAAACCATGCTATCCAGAAGAAGCTGTTCTCGGCGCAGAGACTTGTCGCGCTGAGAATAGTTTCGGCATATAGAACTATCTCGACGAGCGCTGTGCTGGCCCTGGCGAGCGTCCCGCCAATAGATTTATTGGCGGAGGAAAGGAAAGAGACCTTTCAGCTTCGCAAGGAGCTTACCTGCGCCGACCTGCAGGAAATCGCCCGCGCGAAGGAGGCCATCCGCAAGGATGGAAGGCGCAGACTCGTCGAGAAATGGCAGACGCGAAGGTATGGTGATCAATCCGGGATATCGGCACACCGTTTAATCCCGGAGCTCGCCACCTGGCTGAACAGAAAGCACGGGGAAGTCTGCTTTTACTTGGCGCAAGCGCTCTCGGGCCATGGCTGTTTTAACGCGTACCTGAGGCGCTTTAAGAAGAGAGACGAGGAGACGTGTTGCTACTGCGATTTTCCGGTGGATAACGCAGAGCACGCACTCTTCGTCTGCGCAAAATGGGGTGTGGCTAGGGAGGTCCTCGGTCAGGCGGTGGGTTCCGAACTTACTCCTGACACGATGGTCCCTCTCATGCTCCAGTCTGAATGGTTCTGGACGCTCATCGAGTCATTCGTCACACTTGTGATGAAGACGAGAGAACTTGATGGGCGTCGAGGGCGAAACAACGGGGAGGGCCAGTAGAAATCGCATCGGGGCCTGCACCCGCGGTCCTGCGTCTCGGGTAGACTTGACTGTCCGCGTCGTTCGGGGGAGGAATCTGTTTGTTTCTCCCCTGGGTGGCGCGGCCAGTCGGTTATCCTAGTGGGCGTGTGGCCGCGGATGGAAGTTCCGAGCGAACGGAATGCGGAAGAGTCGTGCTCGACTTTAATGGAACCAACCACCCGTGAAGTTTAAAGCCGAAAGGCGGTTCCGCGGGTGGTGTATTGGTTCGAGAGAGGGGGTTTTTTGGTTTTGGTTAATTAAATTGAACCTTTGAGGCTGTTTCTGGATTTGTATAATCGTCCTGGTTTGTTCTCAACCCTTTACAGTTGAGGAAAATACTTTTGCGATTCCTCGAGTGATTGCGCAATCGTTCTTACGTTTAAGGGCGTAGATTCCCAAGTTATAACGCAAGGGCGTTGACTTGAAAACGATTTTAAATTTGAACTACTTGAACGTCGCAGGACGTAACAATTACCTCTAATATACAGGTGTATATCCAATTGGAAGAACTTAAGATTATGTATCAACCAGTACAGCTGACTAAATCAATAATATCAGTTTCCCCCCAGGATTTTCCGATGAAAATAAATTTTGATATTTGAAAATTTAGGACATAATAAAGGTCATATTAGCGGATGTCTGTTGACTTTAATTACTTTTAAACAATAAAAAGTAATAATTCCTGTCTTACCGACACTAAAACTTCTTTAATTGCTCAAAACTAATTAAAGTCTACAGCCATCCGCTATTGTGTCCTTTATTATGTCCTAGAGTTTCAGCTGAAAAAATTCATTATTGTTGAAAATCTTGGGGAATTGATATTATTCAGTCAATATCAAAAAAAGTTTTTCTATACAGAATTATGTCGAATTTACAAAACAGCACGGTATACAATTAAAATTAATACAAGTGCATACTTATATCATAAAATTTCTTGGAATTGTTGTAAAAAGTTTTTCTGAATTAGTCATGGAATTCACTTTTGTGTTAGCTATAAGCGTAATATTATGTTATATTTTTTATAAGATTTTTGTGGATTTACATAATTTATTTGTAATATAGATCTTATTTGGAATTAGATTCTCAATCAATTTGATGTGAGAACTAACTTAATTTTATTAAATCAATGGGAAATGTAATTTTGAATAAAATGTACATAGCAAATAAAATATGGGTTATTCCATATCAGATTTACAATCAAAATTTTGATTCACCCGAAAATTTTTTTCCTCGTTCTAGAGGGAAAAAAATGACACGTATTTTTTTTATTCAATATGATATGTAAGTTTTTCAATTTATTGATTTTTTTATTTCCAAAGTGCAAAAAATGTTTTTTTCAATACTGCTTCTAATATTCAACGAAGAGTATAGAATACATAAATGAAATATGCCATGGGATCTACTATTAAGTCCATGCTATGATGAAAACTCAGAAACGGTATTTAGTACTTTCTATGCAACAATTAAGTAAACAAATGGAATTATCTCAAAAGGGACATGTCTGAATTGAATTATTTTTTGTGTAATTTGTTCGTTAAGTACACAGAACTTTGTGTCAAAATTTGGTAGTGGACCGTTTGAACTTTTCGAGAAAAAATTTTATTTGTGTGGCCGTGCACTTGGAGCGCGCAACGCGAAGTATTGAGTCGATAGTCCAAGCAACAGGGCATTTATTATGAATGATTTATGACATTATTTATTTCAGAAAAAGGACTGCGCCATCAGAAGAAAGGTTGGTCATAGAGTAATTGTGTCATGTTTTGGACAATGAAATATGATTTATAAATTTTTTATCAACATTTAAGAAAACGGACACTTTGAGATAATACGTTTTCGCGCTATTGACACTTTAATTTATTTAATCCGTTACTTTTAAAATGTCTGCTTGTCGCAGAGGTGGTCCGATTTTTATTTTGTAAACGGCTTTTAAAATATAAATCAAGCACAAAATAACGTCAATCTTGCTTTTTCGCTAAAATGTTGCAAAGTACATTAAAAAAAGACCCAAATATGACTTCAAACTCCTGAAAGACAAGCACGAAAAGCTAGTCTTCAAAGGTCTGTATATGATCAAATAACGACACCATTACAAACATTACAAACTGAAAACAATTGAATTTTCATTTATTTGAAAGTATTGGATGTAAAAGTGCATTGTTAATATATTACATGACTGCTCTCGAATTAAACAGTGTTTCTTTCTCAAAAGACTTTTTATTATTTACCGACTTTTATTTGTGGGAACTGCATAAAATCCTCATCGGAATATGGTAGACTCACTTACAAATGTTTGAGTGCGCTCGACTCTATACTTCGCGTTGCACGCTCCAAGCGCGCGGTTACAGAAAAAAAAATTTTTCTCGAAAAGTATCAAACGGTCCACTACCAAATTTTGACACAAAGTTCTGTGTACTTAACGAACAAATTACACAAAAAATGATTCAATTCAGACATGTCCCTTTTGAGATAATTCCATTTGTTTACTTAATTGTTGCATAGAAAGTACTAAATACCGTTTCTGAGTTTTCATCAAAGCATGGACTTAGTATTAGATCCCATGGCATATTTCATTTATGTATTCTATACTCTTCGTTGAATATTAGAAGCAGTATTGAAAAAAACATTTTTTCACGTTGAAAATAAAAAAATAAATAACTTGAAAAATTTACATATAATATTGAATAAAAAAATACGTGTCATTTTTTTTCCTCTCCAGAACGAGGAAAAAAATTTTCAGGTGAATCAAAATTTTGATTGTAAATCTGATATGGAATGACCCATATATAAATTCACAATTATCTCCTTAAAAAAAAACATAAAAATAACATAACTCTACTCGTATTGAATGATATTGTATGTATAATTGCATATTTACCATACATGACTTTAGTTTTAAGAGACGCACTTGTATTAATTTTAATTGTATACTGTGCTCTTTTGTAAATTCGACATAATTCTGTATAGAAAAACTTTTTTTTGCTATTGACTGAATAATATCAATTCCCCAAGATTTTTCAACAATAATGCATTTTTTCAGCTGAAACTCTAGGACATAATAAAGGACACAATAGCGGATGGCTGTAGACTTTAATTAGTTTTGAGCAATTAAATAAATTTTAGTGTCGGTAAAAGAGGAATTATTATTTTTTTATTTTTTAATAGTAATTAAAGTCTACAGACATCCGCTAATATGACCTTTATTATGTCCTAAATTTTCAAATATCAAAATTTATTTTCATCGGAAAATCCTGGGGGGAAACTGATATTATTGATTTAGTCAGCTGTACTGGTTTACATTATTCATGCAACTTTAATTACTATCAGCAACTTTCATTACGCAAAATGTCATTATCAAATTAATTTATTTTACACATTTGCATTTCTTAATCCAAATGATTTGTTTGATTTTTTACGGCGGTCGGTAAAGTCGCATCATATGTACAAAAGTAAAAAATGACAATTGAATGACGTCAGAGACTTTACATTATTCATGTAACTTTAATTAATATCAGCAACTTTTATTACGTAAATTTCATTATTAAATTCATTTATTTTACACATTTGTATTTCTCAATCCAAATGATTTGTTTGATTAGTCACGGCGGTCGGTAAAGTCTCATCATACACAAAAGAAAAAAATTACAATTGAATGACATCATAGGCTTTAAAAAGTACTGTTTACATTATTCATGCAACTTTAATTAATTTTAGCAACTTTTATTACGTAAAGTTCATTATTAAATTCATTTATCTTACACATTTGCATTTCTCAATCTTTAATTCTGTTTTTAAATTTAGCGCGCAAAATGCTACTGAGAGCAGTTGAAGCCGCCTTGAGTGACAGGTAATATGTTTTTCTAGTTTTTATCGCTGAAAAATAAGATAATTGTATTTAATGCTTCACCTTCTAATCCAAATTTTGCCAAAGAATCATAATTGCAATTCTTTTAATGTCTTTTTTACCGTTCTTAGCCGTAATAATGCGAGGTCATAGAACGGTCATAGAACGGTCAGAGTATTCTATGACCGTTCTCTCACACGGGTCCGCTAGGGTTCAGACTGCGCTCATCTGCTCTCTGTTTATAATAAAAAATTTCCGTGAACATATAAAGATTAAATACTTATATCAAAATTCAACCTTCTCAACCAGCCTCTATATTGAATCCAGAATGAAGAATAATTATTCGATTTACACAATCATCGCATTTTTCGTAAACTTCTACTTATCTTCAAACGTGAATCTGTGGATCCTGACCTAAAATAGATGACCTTTCTGATTAAGGGCATGTGATACTTGAGAAAAGTAGTAATTTCATGTAAATAATTTGGTCAGTTTCTTCATGTTTGTGTCCTAACATACATAAAGTGTTTTCAAAATGTTTAAAATGGTAGAGAAGATGAAAACGGATATAGATAGACTACTTTTGATTTGGATAATGAAAACAAAATTTCCATAATATTTTGTAAAATTAAACTTTTTTTCATTTTCAGAACCAAATGTAGTTTATCTATGTCCGTTCTTATCTTCTCTACCATTTTTCGAATGTGGAAACAAAATTTTATTTACTTTGGAAATAAACATGTAGAAACCTGAAATAAATAAAATTTACTAATTTTCTCAGTATCACATGCCCTTAAGTAAGATTTTAATTTATCCTTGACGTCGAATTCTTGAGGTTTTATCATATATGCATACATACATTACTTACCATTACTGGACATTTTTAGAAAAGAATTAAGTGCTGCTTGTCCAGTCGGTAATGCTGCGCTGAATGCTCCACTTAGTGCTAGTAACTCTTGACATGATATTGCTTCTTCTCGTTTTAGTATCATCTAAAACATAAATTAAACCGAATGGTTAGACTAATCTATAAACTATAGTAGACATTCAATTTACAATCTTTTTAGAAATCCGCTTAATTAGAGTCCTCACGGGATTCTTTTTATTTCCCGCAAAAAACATTTTTTGTACAACAGGTTATCAATGCATAAATGCCGCTCGAAAAGTAAGGTTAATTTCTCACTAGATGGTGTCACAATAGGCTTTGTAGTATATGACCAGATAGTAACATTCTTTAAAGTAGCATAAACCAAGTTATAGCCAAAATCAACGCTTAGTTCACACTTGGGATACGTTGAAAAAAAGTTGTCGGGAATCATTGTGAAAATAAAGAGAGAAGAGTTCCATTTAGTGATCAAACATTTTTATTTTGTAAAGTGGATATCTGCGCAGACGAAAACTTAATTGTAGGCAGTTCAGGATGACTCTGCACGAGCGTTAAAGACCGTTTACTTTTGGCCAAACATCGACTTAAGATGAAGCGCGCGAGATAATGGAAATTGAAGGCATATCAATAGATGGAGTGCATAATGAGCTGCACGAAAATTTACAAATGCGAAAGCTGCATCGGCTATAGGTTCCACGATTGCTGGCCATTGGCAAAAAACGCAACGCAAAAAAGTGATCTTCCACCATTATCTAGGCAAATCAATTTCGCAGCATTCATACATTTGATGAAAATATTCGTGGACAATGATCCAGACGTTTACTGTTAAATTTAACTCACGTATTTCATAAGCAAATGAACAATCGTAAATTGAATAGAAGTTGACTTTGGTCATTAATTTACACAACGGATAACAAAAGTGTTGTGTGAGTTATCGGAAGTACGCACAACAATTGGCGGGAAATGACCACCGCGAGCCACGCCGCGTCAGCTGATGAATTGCGTATTCAAATCAATACGTATATATCGAATTAAGAAAAACTATATTTGCAATGGATAAAAAACTCTAGAAGATTGCGCGTGTCATTAAATTATCAATGATCGAATGCCGCCGATTCCACCAGCCATCAAAGCCAGAACGAATAAAATGTGGATATACATACATATATGACGGATGTGAGACATAAATCTTTGCTGATTAATACATTGACGATAATAAGAAAATAACAATAAGATTACTCATCCATCAATGTCGCCAGAGTATCAAATAGTCACTCATCATGAAAATTCCATTTCCAAAAGGGATATGTCAGGAAGATCAGGTGTCTGATTTTGCAGTCAATAAGGGTGTAATTCCAAAATTATGATACACGTGTCATTTTGTTAATCCCTTTCCTAATTTCAGGATGAGTGGTCATTTACGACCAACGCCACGCTGTAAAATCACACAGAAAATTGACATTTTTCTTTTATACAAATTCACCAAAAAAAAAAACAAAAAGACCTTCACACTAATCGCTCTCAATTGCCTGACAACAACTTTCACTTTCTTTGCTATACGTGGCGCTATAAAAGTTGAAATAATTTATTTATCCGCCTCATTACTTTGAATCTCGATCGGTGATAATGTAACCGTGTAATGCCTTCGAGGTACGCTTGTATCCCTCACGGTTCTTCACACTCCCGCCTGATCATTATCTTCTACGTCACATGTGACGTTCAGATTCGCGGTTCGACAAATTTTAATATGAAGTTGGAAAGCGTCCAGCGCTGCATTTGAAATCAGTGCATTAGCCAGGATCGTTTTCGCGATTACTTTGATTAATGTCGCCTCAACTTCTTCACATTCAAAAACGTCAAGATCTGGCTGTGTAAAAAGAAATTTTAACCAATTGAGGAGGCGATCGCCGCTGTAGATTAGTACTTTCAAGGATTTGATAGTTTCCACTTCCCCTGAAAGAACAAACAATTAGAACAGGACTGGAGCAAGTATGTCAAGCTTTAAGGAAATTATGTTGAGAAATAAACTTAAATCTGACACATCATACATCATATATATTTTACACATTTAACGACCCCTGTATAGGGTCTTGAATTTTGATAATAAATCTAATTACACATAACATAAACCATTAGCATTAGATGAAACATTACTTCTAGTGGAGTATTTTGATCAAACTTCTATATGAGGGCTTTTGAAACAGTTTTACTAACTTAAAGAGATTGTCAATGACCTTTTTGACGCTAAGTAGGCACCACTGTCCTCTATACTGACGTGGGGTACAAGCACGATCTGTCATTTAGTTTGTTCATAGTGCTCGATGTTGTCAGTTTATCTCAAGTGTGTTTCGACATTTTTCCAATGGATAAGAATATCGAACAAAGAATTTGTCTCAAATTTTGTATTTAAAATGGAAACTAATATTATTTGAGCGTTATGAAGCGTTTGAGAGAGCGAATTCGTCGAAATAGGGCAGATTTTTAAAACGAAAGTTCATGGATTTTGCACCACGATAACGCACCATCTCACAAGGCTATCATTTGAACATAAAAGAGAATTCGCGGCAAGAACTGAAAGTAGTAAGTAGTAGCGCTGGTTGCCCAGGACATCAAGTAAGATGAAAAGTTCTTTTGGCGTGGTAATATCAGTTGTACTTTCTTTTCTTCAAAGTCGACTTTTCACGATCGACTGTTGGTCGATTCTAATGATTGATTGTTACGAGCCCTCTAAACTGGCAAAACCATGGTACCGGAAATGCAAATATGTACGTACCAGTTTTGAAATGCCCGTGATTCAAGACCCTTGACAAGACCTCTAATGCGGCTTCTCGCTGCTCTGGCAAGAATAATGACGATTACAAAAGACAGGTTGAGAAAATGAGATTCGTTTGTAAATATTAAATTCGCGTTGCTTGTTTATTTTGAGAATATATATATATATATATATATTCACCCATACACAATGTGATCTAAAAAAAAGCGAACTTTTTAGTTATAGAATAAAACAAGCATGGCATTATGTTTCAAAGGTAATATTTATTCAAAATAGGATCCATTTAACTCAATACAACGTTTGGAACGATCAACTAATTTATTCATGGACTTTTTAAACTCGGATTTTGGAATGTTCTTTAGCACCAGTGTCACAGCTGCTTGAATGGTTGAGACGTCATCGTAAAAAGCTCCTTTCATTGCAGTTTTCAGTTTTGGGAACAGAAAATACTCACACGGTAATGGATCAGGCTCAACGTTTAATATTTTAACAGGAAAACAGGGGTTAAGGAGAAGAAGAAGAAAGACGGAAGAGCAAATAGACCTGTGCGATGGCGAACATACTTTTCTGCCTGTGAAAATTCGTGCACGATACGAACTCTGACCGCTGTGAGTCACGCATAACCTGAGTCGGGTTTCACGTTAGCTTGCAGAAAGCAAGTAATTCTTTTGCAGTCCTTGTCTCCTAGCTGATGGATATAATCAGAAATAATAATTGTATTTCTATGAATGAACCTAATTGACAGTAAATATGGTCATCAATATAAAAATATCAGTAATATCACAAATAGTCAGCCAAAACACGACTAGACAATTAACTATCGACAATCAATCCATGGAATAATAATGAGTAGTCAGTTATTGATTTTTAAATAAAATTACGAATAGTTGATTGAATAAAGACGAGGGTGCATTGAAATTATGACGATAGAAAAATCTCACACTGCAATAAACAGGTGAATGTCCTCGAAGCTGTCGTGACAATCTAAACTCTAACCTACGTGCTTGTTAATCAGCAAAATTCTCATATACCAATCATTTCCAAATTACTTAAATTATCCAAGCTCTTTTAGACCCTAATTTTGAAACAATTATTTTCAACCCTTTTCAACTGTTAAAATCGCACGAAATGAGAGAATTTCCTCAGGGTATCCTTCCGAGTATGTTTTTGTTTCAATAATCGATTGAGCTAGGTGGAATATTCGTGAGTTTCTCTTAAACATCTCTCAGTAATCTGCGTCTCGGCTGACTACATATTGCAGAAAGATATTGCCAAAAATCTGAGAACCTTATATTAATCAAAATGAGCAATCCTTGCAGTAATTTTACGAGGGTACTTACTTTGAAAGTTTCAGTTTAGTTTCAGCAGTAATTTTCAGAGCAAACTAAAACCCTTCAATACCGATCCTGAAGGTAACTTGAACAGTACGGGTGTACCGCTCCGGTGATTTCGCTGGTGGTGCCCATTGTCAAAATTCTACTTCTTATTCAGCGGTAATTTTGCCGAGAGAACTATCATCACATGTGTACATGTTCGTGCACATACATGCATATGTAGGTTTTTTAAATGTATTGCAGAGAATATAATTAAAAGAAAATTGAAGATTTAATGAGAAATTGTGAAAATGTAATCTGAGGAAGAAAAGTTGATATCAACTTCTCACCCTCGAATTACTTTTTACAACTTTGCATTAAATCTTGGTTCTTTCGCAATAAGTGAAAATTAGATATATCTGTAATTTGTATTTTTATCAACGTTAAAAATTCAATTTTGTCTTACTTATGAGAAGATCAATAACTATTTTCAATTCAGATTTGAGTAGTTACTAAATTATTTCGAACTTCTATATTCACTGAATATTCTGCCGCTTTTTCTGCATTTAGTGTCTAGTAATGACCATTAAACTCACAGAAATGCCTGCCGATTTGAAAGTTGTTAATCTATACTTAAGCGATGTCAGCATTTGAAAGTTTTCTGAAAAATGAAATAAATTTTGTTGATAATTTTGTTTCGTTAAACTTAATACATATATCAATAAAGATATGCAAATGTATATAAATATATATATTCTGACGCAACGATCACGCTGAGAGCCCTGTTCCCTTCTGAATCTGAAAAGGAAACAAAGATTAATTGAATAGAGTAAACAGCCCTAGCGGACCCGTGTGAGAGAATGGTCATAGAATACTCTGACCGTTCTCTGACTGTTCTATGACCGTTCTATGACCTCGCATTATTACGGCTAAGAACGGTAAAAAAGACATTAAATGCTTTGCAATTATGATTCTGTGGCGAAATTTGGATCAGAAGGTGAAGCAATAAATACAATGATCTTATTTTTCAGCGATAAAAACTAGGAATACATCATGTACCTGTCATTGAAGGCAGTGCAGTGGTTCACCATTTACGGAACGTCTCCACCAATAGTAAAACTTCAGTGTGGAGAAGTTCCGCCAATTGTGAACCACTGCACTGCCTTCAATGACAGGTATTATGTTTTTCTAGTTTTTATCGCTGAAAAATAAGATAATTGTATTTATTGCTTCACCTTCTAATCCAAATTTCGCCACAGAATCATAATTGCAAAGCTTTTAATGTCTTTTTTACCGATCTTAGCCGTAATAATGCGAGGTCATAGAATGGTCATAGAACAGTCAGAGAACGGTCAGAGTATTCTATGACCGTTCTCTCACACGGGTCCGCTAGGGAGCATACTGGCCGGAAGGGACTCAGTAAGTACAAAACATGCTATGTTTATTATATATTTATGTACTATATTATTATATAATTACTGCTATCCTATTATTTAGTTGTAAAGTAGTATTTAGTTGTAGGTTAGATTAGAGTAATATAATTTGTTCGGCAAGGCAAGAATCAAAATGTACATACCTTGTAGTAGTTATCACTAGATGTAGACTTGGTGGCAGACATATTGTCACCACTGACAGCTGCTAGGCTAGTTTCTAGAGTGGCCGCATGAGTACGCCATCTCCTGGCAGAGTGTAGGCACTTAGTAAGCGGAAAAGTGTGGGAGACCTACTGTCCCAGATAAGGTCTTGTAAATAAAGTTAACACCACTTATGAACAAATAACAATTATATTTGTAATACTGCAAGTACGCAAGTCTGCGCTTGTTAACACGGAAACGACCCGCTACCCAGCCCTATCCGACTCCCTGCTTGCAACGGCGAGAACTTGATTCCCTTAGTGATTATAGTTTCTATTGCGAAGTTTTCTCACCAGAGCGGCGCTGCACGTTGCACGCTCTACAAAAGCATTATACTATTAGACAAATATTTAAAAAAATTTAAATAATTAAGTTTCTGAACAATATGAAATGAAAAAATGTTCCTAAAACGATTCTAGGACATAAAATACACATTTTACATAAATAAATTAATACAAAATAAAAAAAGCACACATTAAACTTCGTAAAATATATACTGTGGATACGCATGAAGAATTTTTGAGACCCTGAACAAAATTTTTTTTATGTTATCCCCATATAACTGAAAATATATTTAAAAATAAATAAAAAGCTTAAGCTTCTAAATAGAAGTATTTTCCATTTTTATTTTCCAGCTTCAAACGAATGAAATGAAAAATAATTATTTTGTTAAGCCCTGTGTTCAACATAAAAAACCGTGTCAAGGGAAATATATAATCAATTAAAAATTTGTAAATGTAACAAAAAATATTCATTACTATAAAATTTGCTAGTACATATTTTTAACACATTTTAAATTTTTAACATGTACAGATCGATGATGACTAGTTAAGTGTCGCAAAGCTTGGCTGCTTTTTTCTTCAAGACGCTAACTTTTAATCTCAGCCATTTCCTGTCTTACGAATTGTCTCATCCGTATTTGTAGATAAAATTGAATTATATATGCTAACATCTCCACAGCTTCATTGGCATGTTCTTTGCATTGAAAACTAAATTTTGTTTCAGATGAAATTAAATCGTCTAGAATTAGTTCAAAAGAATTGTTAGACCGGCAATGTTTGTTAAATAGGTATTCGACAACTGTGATAAGCTTGTATAACTTAACATTTTAAATTCTAGCCATTTCCTGTCTTACGAATTGTCTCATTCTTATTTAAAATAAAATTAAATCACATATGCTAACATCTCTACAGCTTCATTGGCATGTTCTTTGCATTGAAAAATAAATGTTGTTTCACATGACAAAAAATAATCATTACTATAAAATTTGCTAGTACATATTTTTAACATGTACAGATCGATGATGACTAGTTAAGTGTCGCAACGCTTGGATGCTTTTTTCTTCAATCCGCTAACTTTTTTAATCTCAGCCACTTTCTGTCTTACGAATTATCTTATTCGTATTTGAAGATAAAATTGAATTATTTATGCTAACATCTTTACAGCTTCCAGTGAAATATAAATATGGAAGAAAGCACCTTCATATTTTTTTACAAAATGGATTTGTATAAGAAATATAGTGTCGTTGATGTTGCATTCAAAATCCATTTAGTATTTCGTTAGCTTCCTTAATTTCAGAAAATTTAACTGAACAAGATAAAAATATTTTATTCAGTATGAGATTTCGAATGGAATATTATCAATACTTTATAAAAGTTTCACTAATTTTTTGTTCCTTTCCTTTTGTTTAGAGATTTTTTGGCACTATCAGATTAGCTAGAGGAACAAATGATCATCCTTGTACACCAACCTTCTTGCAAATATACAAGATATTAGCTGCCTTTAGCATTTTGAAACCTGCAAAGCTTTGAAATTGTAGTACTTTCGATGGCAACCCTCCATAGCCCTTAATAACAATTTCAAAATTGAAAGAATTACATCAGTCAAATAGTAAAAGCGCAATTCAAGAAATTCGAGAAAAGTTAAAAGCAATAATCGATTGTGAAGACATTGATTTTAGTGATTTTGTAGATGCAGTAGCGCACGATTATGCTTTACCAGCTGTAAGAGATTGTTTGATTTATTACACAACTGGTCGTATAACTGCTTACATTAAACAGCACACTCAGTGTTCGACATGCTTAAATGCATTTTTGACTACTTCTGAAATTCATGCAGATACGATAACTTTTTCTTGTGATCAGTTACCTGAAAGTTTGAGTAGATTTGCAAGAATAAATAAAGATTTCATACATCCAAATGTTAAGTTATACAAGCTTATCACAGTTGTCGAATACCTATTTAACAAACATTGCCGGTCTAACAATTCTTTTGAACTAATTCTAGACGATTTAATTTCATCTGAAACAAAATTTAGTTTTCAATGCAAAGAACATGCCAATGAAGCTGTGGAGATGTTAGCATATATAATTCAATTTTATCTACAAATACGGATGAGACAATTCGTAAGACAGGAAATGGCTGAGATTAAAAGTTAGCGTCTTGAAGAAAAAAGCAGCCAAGCTTTGCGACACTTAACTAGTCATCATCGATCTGTACATGTTAAAAATTTAAAATGTGTTAAAAATATGTACTAGCAAATTTTATAGTAATGAATATTTTTTGTTACATTTACAAATTTTTAATTGATTATATATTTCCCTTGACACGGTTTTTTATGTTGAACACAGGGCTTAACAAAATAATTATTTTTCATTTCATTCGTTTGAAGCTGGAAAATAAAAATGGAAAATACTTCTATTTAGAAGCTTAAGCTTTTTGTTTATTTTTAAATATATTTTCAGTTATATGGGGATAACATAAAAAAAAATTTTTTCAGGGTCTCAAGAATTCTTCATGCGTATCCACAGTATATATTTTACGAAGTTTAATGTGTTCCTTTTTTTATTTTGTATTAAATGATTTATGCAAAATGTGTATTTTATGTCCTAGAATCATTTTAGGAACATTTTTTCATTTCTTATTGTTCAGAAACTTAATTATATAAATTTCTTTAAATATTTGTCTATTAGTATAATGCTTTTGTAGAGGGTGCCGCGTGCAGCGCCGCTCTGGTGAGAAAACTTCGCACATAGAAACTATAATCAGTAAGGAACCGCCATTTTGTTTTTAGTCGGACAGGGCTGACACTGCCCGCTACCAACTGACTTACAATCATGGCTGCCGTTAGGGCATAGAATATATTTATACAGATAGAAAGGAAACTCGCCGAAACGCAGCTAGCCAATGTCGTTCCCTACAAGAGTACTCGTCTGCAGCGACATGAACACCACCTGTGGGAGGAATGAGTAAGTAGTGGGAGAAGAAGGAACAGCAGAACCCGTACGGACAGCTAGCTGACGACTACATTTTTAAGTGTATAACGGAAAGCACGTTGAGGGCGGCCATGCTATGGGTTAGCGTTAAAGAACTCTAGCCAGTAAATTATAACATTGTAAATATAAAGTAAAGTCATATTTGAGCAGAGAATTGAGATTTGAGTTAGAGTATAGATTTAAAGAGTATATTCGAAATTTATTATGTTAAAATTATAGAATAAAGGTAGCTTAAAGCAGACTTGAGATTTGAGTTCGAATGTAAATATTGTCGAGTTTCTTTGACCTTGTGCCTTCAGATGAATGGGAAGAAAAGGGCAAGATCGGAAATAAGTTGAGATAGATAACGAGAAATTCTAAGTTGTTGACGCCATGTTTATAAGAAGTATTTTAGAAAGTTTAAATATATTGAAATTTAGATAGAATTAGTTTCAAGCATTTAGGAATCTTGCCGTTTAGTGGAGAGGAGTTGAGTCTGTCAACTTGTACAGTACATTAGCAACGTAGCATAGTTATGACAATTAAGGTTAGATCTAGCATAGTCGTGGTAATAGTTTCTAAAATTTCAAATATAAACTAGTTTAAATATTTTAAAGCGTAATTGTTGTTATTGTTGCTAATAGATTTATTAATAAATTAGAATTATGTTATTTTATCAATATCAGTTGGGTAGCTGCGTATTATTCATTTCAAAACTTTTCTTATATTGTGTTTGACCTATCCAAGTGTTCGCTCCCAGTTTCCCCTCTATCGACCTAACTGGGAATACTATTGTAGAATTTTTATTAATCGTAATAATTTAGTAAGAAAGGACTAGAGGTCAGAATTGTTGGAGTACAGTCAAAGTTGGAAAATTAATTTCATTCGGTATTACAGATGAGTACCTGGCGCCCTGCAAATAAGATCACGTTGGGCATTTGTGCGACACTTTCGCTGGCGTCTTTCCTCGTTAGTGAGACTGTCGTTACAATATACAAGTATATAGATATCGAAAGCGGTTCTTTTTGTACTAGAATAATTCCGTAAAAAATGAAGTCAAAAACGCCTAAAATGATGTCAAAAACTGTCCCAATTCTTGACTAACGTTTTTGACGTCCTTTCCCTATTCACTTTTTATTCCATTTTGGACGAGCCTTTTCATGTTGTTTTTGACATGGTTTCTGAAGGCAAGTTCATTAATAGGGACAAATGATTATGCAGAACGACTTTAAGGATTTTCAAATAAAATATTTCTACCCACATGTGCAAACTGTATGTTACTTTCCCGAACGTCTCGCATGCCTTCTCCAGGCTTTAAAAGAAAGACCCCATTTCTTTTTTGATAATAATATTGTTCATCGAAACGTCAATGACAAACAAAATATTTTCGTCCTACTACTTCTATCCACCGCTGTCTAGCATCTCCTCTTTTCGGCAACCGATGTGAATAGGCACACTTTCATGCCGACGCCTTTTGACAGTACACCCACGATTGGCACAGTGAATACCGTATTTCTTATCCATGAATTTATTTATTTTCAGTACACGCACAATGAGAAAAAAATTGAGGCAAGAGGATAAAGTTAGATACGATTAAATAACAAAATGAGTTTTAAAAGAGACCGTCACATTATTGTGACTGATGATAATAGTTCGAGTTAGGAATGAAAACTGAAAGATATCAGTATATGACTTTGAAAGTAAGTTATATAGTAATTGTACTTTTAGGTTAGAGTTTATCATACTTCTCTCATTCTTTTACAAATAGTTGCAAATCAAATATAGTCTTTTGAAGTAAGAAAGAACGACTATTTGAAAATTCTATAAGAGGAGTTAAAATTGAGTTTTTCTATTTTTTTATGTGCTGGAAGTGAAATAATCGAAAACACAAAAGGATCCTTTAACTCAACGGACTTAACTAATTCGATGGCAGGACTTCCCAAAGGCCAGTGCACTATTATAAGTGTTCAACTATAATTAAAATGTTAAAAGATAGTTTACAGAATTTAGTTTTGGCGATTATTTTCAGTAATGAATAATAATAGTTTTTTTATTCTTTACAATTTCAGAAGTGCCAAAAAAATCGGTAGATGATAATGCAGTCCATTTATTGCTTGACAAATGGAAAAATCATGATCAAGATTTCAAGCAGGGTCGACTTCGGCATGAAGTGATCTGGAAAACAGTAAGCAATTAATTCCAAGAAAGAGGTTATGAATACAAAGTTTACCAGTGTCAGAACCAATTTAAGGACTTGCGCAAAAAGTACATGAAAATAAAGGATCACAAAGCGCAAACGGGTGCTGAATCCAACTTTTGGAATTTTTTTGACAAAATGGATGAAATTTTAGCTGATGTGTAATGTCAATCCTATTTCATTCGCGTTTATCAGAAGGAAACTTTTTTTAAACTAGAATTCCGATTTTGAAGATAATTTGAGTGCAGATAAAATGGATGAAAAGGAAAAAAAAATATCCTAGAAAGAAAAAGAAATTTTTGAAAGTCGATAATGAAATAAAAGCTTGGGCTGACATTTTACATGAACAGAAAAGTGCCAAAAGGGAATATCAGAATAGAAAACATACTAATCATGGAGCTTTAATGATAAAAATGTTGGAAGCAAATAATGCATTTTTCATGGAACTACTTGATAAAATATAAATGTTATAGACATTCTGTCGGCAGGATAATGCCAAAGTCAATTCTTCTTTTTTATTGGTTTTAAACTTACATTAAAAATAGAGCTGAATGTTCGCGTAATGCCGTATCAAAGGACTAGCGTGGAGCTTGACGTCAGGTGCCCCTAATCGAGTTCTACCTTGGTGGCCATTGGATTTTTGACCTGGTGCCATCACGTCGATCGCCGACGAATGGGTGTCCCTCATGGTCGGCCTTCGACATGGGCTGAGGATTAGTGTCTTGTGCCCCTGACTGACCTCAGCTCCGATTACACCAGGACGATGTTTCAACGGAACCCTAGAAACCAGACCAGGGACGTGGCTACGGTAAATGCTTGGTCCACCAGATGTACCTGACCGTGCCTGACCGTACCCGAACGTACCAAAACCTACCCGACCGCATGAAATTGTGAAAATACCGGCGAACCAGCTCATCCCTTGACCAAGGGATGATGACCAATGATGACACGAACCGATGCATAGCCGACCATATAGGCCTGTGCCCGCGCACCTGCTTCGACACACACACACACACACACACACACACAGACTTAGTATTTTATTTATATAAAAATTGTTATTTTATTGTAAAGGGTTTTCCAATAGGGACATAACAATTTCATATCTTTATATGAACGAACCCTTAAACTTTTTTAATGAACTGTCAATCTCAAAACGTTAGTTAAAGTCAACATTTTCATCATGGTTAAGTTCATGAACCAGCAACGTTTGGGAATTATTAAAAATTACTACCAAAATTCTGAGTCGGTGGTCGCAACTTTAAGAGCGCTTACTCCAATTTTCAGCCGTAATAATCGTCCCACCCGACAGGCTCTGCGTGCTTTAGTGGATAAATTCGAGACCAAATTTACACTATTGGAACCTCCGGTGCTAAAAAGACGTCGTATTGCTCGAAGCAAAGAAATAATCGCAGCCGTAAGTGCATCGATTAAAAATGAGCCAAATCAGCCGATTCCACGTCGTTCTCAAGAATTGGGCATCGCTCAAACGACACAGTGGCGTATTATGCACAAAGATCTTGGCCTACATGCTTTCAAGATTAAATTGACTCAAGAACTAAAGCCACTTGATCATTTGAAACGCTGAAATTTCTCCAATCGGGCTCTCGAAAAGCTTGAAGAAAATGAAGAATTTCATCGAAAAATCATCTTCACGATGAAGATCATTTCTGGCTCAATGGCTTTGTTAATAAGCAAAATATGCGTTATTGGTCAGCAACAAACCCAAATGTGCTTCTTGAGACACCGTTGCGTCCGCAAAAAGTGACTGTTTGGTGCGGTGTTCATGCCGGAGGTGTAATTGGGCCGTATTTTTTCGTATATGAAAACGACCGTCATGTTACCGCCAATGGAGAGCGCTATCGTGCTATGTTGGAAGATTATATGTGGCCAGAATTGGATGAACTTGACATCAACGATATGTGGTTTCAACAAGACGGTGCCACTAGCCACACAGCACGCGTCACAATCGATTTATTGAAAGGCAAATTCGGTGAACGTGTTATCTCGAGAAATGGTCCGGTCGAATGGCCGCCTCGTTCGTGCGATCTAACGCCATTGGATTTCTTTTTATGGGGCCATATCAAGTCACTGGTCTATGCCGACAAGCCAGCAAGTTTAGACGACCTCAAAGACAACATCCAACGCGAAATTGCCAACGTTCTGCTTGAAATGACCGGCCATATGACCGATATCGAATTTCATTCATAAAATCTAATGCTTGCACCACACCCACAATAAATTTGATCTCAATATCTCAAATATTTCTGTGTTTTATTCATAGATAAAATTGTTATGTACCTATTGGAAAACCCTTTATTTCCTTTAATTGTAATTTTATAATATATATAGATTTTAAATAAATCGCATAAATTCAATATAATGTCCGTTTCTGATTCCCCCCCCCCCCCCACTTACTTGACTTTGGCTGACTGAAGCGTCTGGCAGCCAGGGTGAAAGTAGGGATGTTACAATATAATTATTATGACATATCTTCTTCATTTATACTCAAAGCAATTTTCTGCGTTTTGCAGCAAGGAATACTTATTAAAGTAGCAAATTACCTTCCAAATGTGTTAAAACATTTCGCCGTTTCTCAATATTTAATTTCAAGTTTTTTTATAGAAACTTTATTGCCTAATTTGGCTAAAATTTAGAGATTTTAAAATCACTTTTTGGGTTTCACGAAAGGAAAAAATTTGGCTCAACAAAACTTCTTATTTTAGCGAGTGAGGAAATAAAAGAAAACTCACATTTTATTATTCGAGAGACTGAATTTTATGTGTCCAAATCCTCGTTTTGCGTCCGTCGTGTGCAATTTTCAAAATCTAAAATAATAAAATGAGTGTGATTTATGTGATTATTTTGAGTGATAGGTAGCTATCCCTTGCCCTTTTCAGGTAGAAAGGGAATCATTACATGTCACGAAAGGGTACAAAACTCGTATGTAGGCAACGTTGTCACTAAACTTTGTTACTAAATTACACGTAGGGGTATGCCACAGAACAAACTCTCTGCTTGATCGATAAGGGAGGTCCCTGATATATCGATCCAAGAGCGTTTTCGAAAATGAACACGTTGAATTGAACTAATGTAAAGAACCAATTGAATTTTAGAAAACAAAAGAAATATTAAATGCTGAGCGTATTTTTCAAACAAATATCATTAGAAAAATGTTTAAGCCCAATACCAAGCTTATGGAGACTGAGCGATTGCCTTGAATAAGGCAATAAACAAACTGGATTGAATCAATATGTAACGTCCTAAAGTTTGATTTGGTAAACAATTCCAGGTTGGACGTTACGAGTCTATTGCACTATCTACGTTCCTCATTTAATTGTTAAATGGTTAACAATTTTTCCGGGTTGAGGACAAGCCAATGGATTTTATGAAAATTATTATACAAGAACAATATTTATTAATTTAAAGAATTTGAAATCTTTCTGTAGAAAAAAAGATGCTATCGACTGCGCTGGGATTCCAGCCCAGGTCTTCCGCTTGCTGGTCGACTGCTCTAACCACTGAGCTACACAGGCGTTCGACATCTCCTTCTCCACAGGAAGATCTTCTTATATCGCCTAGTGGCTCAGCCTTGCGGCTATAAATTATTTCAAATTAACTAGTTGAGTTTGAAATTTCTGCTACTGCCTACAGTTTGACAGAAATTAAAACAAAAGAAGAAAAGTTGAAGAAGTGAGGTTTATATTTTTTTTTACTAATCTTTTAAGTAAAATCCCTTGTTGAATGATATCGGTAATATCCTGGTGTAAGTCATTAATATTCAATTATATTTCCAATTGATTGGGAAGTTGCACGTATATTTATTTGAAAGTGGTGAACTTGAATTTCTCACTTGGTACTACCACGTGCTATATCCGTCGGATTTTTTAGGCGGCGATAAGACGATAAGAGAAATCTTAGATTCTCGACTTTCTACTAACTTCTTGACTCTCGACCCCCCATGACTTGACTCTCCGCTTAAGGTCCAAAGTATCTGCTTATATAGGTAGTCTGTACTTTCAACTCTCTAGACCCAGGTATGAGAAATTGTATGCTATGTACACTCAATATGATTTGGAGTTCTCATTAGAATCCTAATGATCAATGTGTTGAATTGAAAGTATGGGCCAGCTTGTTTGTGTGCTTCGTTAACGTGCCACACAGATTTTTCCAATCTGTGTGACTAACTGAAGGGGTCTTCTTCATAGTGTAGGTGTTACTCACATCTTCTAAGAGTGTGGACTATGTGCATCTAAACTCACTTAGATAAGCTTAGTTGCAAAGATTAGCTACATTGTTTTGAATAAATTTTCTGTGAAAGAAGGAACGCTTCCACTTTCAATTGGGTATCGAGTCCAGGACCTTTCGATTACCAGTCGAATGCTCTATCATTTGAGCTACGGAGGTTCCACACAATTTTTCTCACAGAGTCTATTTACGCCTATTTGGACACGGATATGTCATGAATTATTTACTAATTTTTCCAAAACATTTCAGTCGATTATGTCGATAATTATAAGAGTGTGTCACTCACCGTGATAACGGAACTCTACTCTACCTTAAGTTAAAAGAAAGGCAGCAACGTCCTGGTACGTCTGCTGCTAATGCGCCTACAATTTCGCAACAAAAATACGAAATTATTTGTTTTCGATGTGATCGACCCGCCCGCTATCAAGAACGTTGCGCAATTCTGAGAAAAATTGGTTCCTACCGATGTAAGTTAGAGGGCTATACGAGCAGAAATTGTTCTAATTGATTGGAAAAAGAGAAAATAAAGCAATGATTATAATAGTTACGGTTCTTCCTGACACATTGGTCAAGAACGAGAAAAGATATGTCTTGCCCGGTATATTTTTTTGTTCCTTAATTGAATTTTTTGGCTGGGAGAACCGTTAATTTCTTTATTTAAACGTTATAGATCGCAGACGTTAAAACTCCCTTCTACATGCACACGTTTAATGAGTTATGTTTTAACAAATCATGTTTAATACTTCCTAGCTGAAAGCTCAAAGTCTTCAAAAAATACTAATTTCACAAATTTGATAATTTTCAATTATACGAAGTCTCTTTTATGAGGTTTTAAAATTATTGGTGCCTGCAGGGTCAGATTGTGTTGTATAGATAAAATTTAGAATACCTCATCACCTAAGGTAGAATCTCCGACATTCTTTTAAACATTAAGTTTTCAATTAACATTTATGTAATGTACCTGTAAATTTCTAGAGAGTGGAATCAACCATATATGCCCATTACCAGTCCGCGTCATTTTTTCACTGCGGCGTACCTCACGTTCATCCAATAAAGCAGAACCAGACAGAATATTTCTGTTGCATCCATGAAGCAAAATTTCATCACTAAACATCACACTATTTCGCCGTTGGTATTTTCCATCAGTAAAATTCAAAATATTATTTTCATTCTGAAACATAAATTGTTCATTTAATATGGAATTATATAATGTGGAAAGAAGAAACAGTACAATTGAAATACTTTCAATAACAAAAATCGTAATTTATACAACTCAAGTTCAAATTATTCTTTTCATTATTCTTTATTGGTAAGTATTTTTTGTTGCGTGAATTCTTAATTAAGATGAAGAAATATAATAATTGAAATCTATCAAGAATAAGGAAAATCTTGATCTGAAAGTACGCTACTATATTAAAGGCATTTTATTTTACGTCATATCTCACTAAAGAATTTTACATTTTCATCACACATGAGAAGGTATTGGCTTTATGTTAATTTGAGTCTTCAAGTTTTCATTGAATCTCAACGTTTCGAGACCTTCCGAATAAGAAAAACTTATTTCTACATCAATATCTGTCACAGTAGTTGTTGTGACTGTTGAAGTTCAATGACACGACATCTGTCGAAAAAATGATCAGATTGTAATGTAGATCAGAACTTCAAACTAAAGTGCAAGTTTGTTATCTAGGCATATCTGCGCAGGATTCAGAAATCACATTTTTACCTTATCCTGTATAGATGAATACATTTTGATCTTTTTCAAATTCCGAAATCGCCGAATAGAAAGAAGGTATCCCTTAACACGTTCCCTGCCGAATCATTTTTAACAATATCCATCATTAAAACCTCTTCTCTCAAAATCTGAGCCAAATCCATTCATTAGTTTACAAGTTACAATGTCTGAAAGCTACCAACCTCTGAATTTTTTGCAAAGATGGAAGAAAGTGAATTTCGTGTGTTGATTAAACACCACTTTTTGCGTAGAAAAGCCTCATCAGAAACCAAGGCCAAGATCGATAAATATTATTTGGACTCTGCTCCATCGCATTGAATGGTTCAGAAGTGGTTTACCGAATTCGGTGTGGTCATACGAGCACAGAAGGCATCCCAAGTCCATGTCGTCCAAATGAGATGACTACACCAGAAATTATCGATAAAATCCATAATATTGTTTAGATGCACAAAGAGTAATCTTGATCAACTACCTCAAAAATAAAGGAGGATTACTGAAGCATATTATGCTGCATTATTCGATCTATTGGTTGAAGAAATCAGAAAGAAACAGTCACATTTTAAAAAGAAAAAAAATATCTTTTTCATGATTATAATGCACCAACTCACACATCAAACATTTTTTTTCCGCGGGCACACGCCCGTTAGGCCGGCCGACTATCCGCGCCAACTAGGGGAGGAACAAGAATATTCCTCCCCCGGTGGACAACAACACGACAAGTGCGTCATCTGCGAAGCCGATGATCCTCGTTCCAGCAGGCAGGTCTATGCGCAGGAAATCGTCGTGCATGACGTTCCAAACGAGTGGACCCACCCGTGACCCTTGAGGGGCGCCACATGTCATCTTTTGCTTGAGAGATCATTTGTCGCCCTCGTATATCACCCATGTCATCTATCATTCGCAACAGGTAGTCTGGAACCCTTTTCCGCACCATCGCCTCGTTGCAGATGTTCCACCTCGCGGAATTGAACGCATTGCGTATTCCAATGCTGATCAACGCGCAGAATCCCTTACGCTTACCAGTGCCTCTTTTTGCTTCAGTGGCGATATCCACCACTGCCTGGATGGCGTCAACTATCGATCTGCCTTTTTGAAAACGGAACTGGCTTTCCGAGAGACCGTTCTCGCCGACCATGTGACCCTATAGTCTTTGTAGGATCATTTCCTCCAGAAGCTTCCCCATTGTATCCAATAGAAAAATGGGTCTATAGGATGAGGCATCTTCTAGAGGTTTGTTGCCCTTCCTCAGCAGAACAAACCTCTGCTTCTTCCAGTCTACGAAGAACCTCCCCTCCCGAAGACAGGAGTTGAAGGCTTCCAGGAGGATCTCCGGGTATGCCCCGATCACCTCTTTGAGGATCTCGTTTGGCACCCCGTCGATCCGCGGCGCTGTATTTGCCTTGAGCCTCCCACCCACTTTCTTTAGTTCCTCGAGGGTGAAGAGTTCTTCGCGTCGGACCATGCAGGAACTTCGGTCCTGTCTTTGGAATAGCTCTACGTATGGAAACACACACATCGAACATTGTACAGGCAAAAAAGCTTGAATTGGGTTTTAAATAGCTCCTGCATCTACCGTATTCTCCACACCTGACCCCCAGCGACTATTATCTGTTTTCAAAATTCAAGAGATGGCTGTGTGGTAGGCATTTTGAGTCGAACGAAGAAGTTGGATGGAAAACAGAAGGGTATTTCGGAGTTTGACAAGCCATATTATTTGGAAGGCATAACGCAGTTGAAAGATCGTTGAACTCATTGCATCAAGCTGAGAGGAGAGTACATTGAGGAATAAAACCGATTTTTGCCAAAAATAGAAATTTTTGTTTATTTTATTACGTCAATATCAATCACCCTAGTATCATTGTTCAATTTAATCATTGAATGTTTCAACACTATAAGACTTGTAAGGAAGAGGATCCGGAAGGTTCAAGAAAACAGCTTCTTGTGGCTATATCACGATAATTTTAATGTTTCAAAATTAAACGGCTCACTCTCACTAACTTATAACAAAATTCGCGCACTTCTACCAAATTTTAGTGTGTCTTCCGGTTTCCGAAACCGCACTAACTGTTCCTTGCGTGTCTTGCCCTTTTTGAGGGTTGGGGCAGCCAGCCGGCATCCCTTCCTTCCTTTTCTTTTCATTGTTCTTCACTCCTGCTTAAGGTCCGCTATTTTTCTGCAAGCAAAATAATCAAAAGGGAAGCGAAGGGATGAGACCGAACGGTCTGGATGGCCGCGCAGCCTGAGACCCAGACGCTTACAGCTTATAAAATAATATCATGAGTATTACACTCGTTCTTCACCCCCCGCTCACGATCATTTTGCGATCGCGAGCTTGATCGTATTCTCTTATCAGATATCTTCTGACAAGTGCCCCATAACGCTCCTGTCTATCCGAAGCTGTTACCAAGTGAAGTGTCACTAAGTCGCGCAACGCTTGAAGTCGTTTCATCCGATCTTTACATTCGTCCACCGATAACTCGATAATTTCCGGCTGCCCCTCTTCTCGGCGCTTTATCGTTTGCGGAGGCCTTGGTTCACGGCCGAAATTCAAAATGCCGGTGATGTCTTTAATGAGCTGTGCACGGCGGTTTTCATCGCGAAGCGGAATTCCGAAAGGTGCTTATCCCAGTTCTGATGATTTTCTTGAGTAAACGACGCGATCATCGTTTTCATTATTCGATTCCAGAATCTGGTAGAAGAGGGTCTGTCACCTGGTGGGGTTTCTGATAATATAAACGACCTTCTTCGACTTTCCAATTCGGATAATAAATCGACTGTGCCTCTACTTCTTTGACGCGGCGCAAATACCATGGGTCGGTAGTCTCACCAATCGCCGATACCTCCTCCTCCTCCCATATTCGAGAGAGTGCGTCGGGGACGTGGTGTAATGCGCCTTTACGGTGAATCACTTCAAAATCGTATTCCTGAAGGCTCAACGCCTAGCGAGCTAGACGCCCGGACAGATCCTTCAGGTTCCACAGCCAGCGAAGGCTGCTGTGGTCTGTGATTACTGTGAAGCGGGAGCCTTCCAGGTATTTCCTATATTTCTTCACGGTCCATACCACCGCCAAGCACTCTTTTTCTGTCACGGAGTAGTTCGTTTCGGCGCTGGTGAGAACTCGACTTCCATACGCTATGACGTACTCCTTGTCGTCAATTGTCTGTGTGAGGACCGCACCCAGACCAGTAGCGCTCGAACTCGTCTGGAGACGAAATGGGATTTTAAAATCGAGGCATGTCAGAGTTGGGGCGGTCATCAAAGCATTCTTCAATAGTTCACGGCTCCATTCTTAAAGCGCAATCCACAATAAACCTCCGGTACCATGAGACCATTCCTAATAACCTACGAAGCTGCTTTATGGTCTTTGGTGCCGGATATTCTTTGATACCCTGGACTTTGTCTGGATCTACAGTGAGTTCATGCTCGTTCAAAATATACCCGAGATATCGTACTTTCAAGCAACAAAAATGACTTTTTTCTTGATTGACCGTAAATCCTGCTTTTTGGAGGATGGTCAATACCTTTTCCAACCATTTAAAATGTTCCTCAAACGTCTCACTGACGACAATAATATCGTCCAGATATGTGAAGACGTGCGGCTCCAGCTCAGGGCCTATCAGGCGGTCCATGAGCCGTTGAAATGTGACTGGTGCCACTGATAAACCAAAGGGCATTCTTTTATATTGGAATAACCCTCGTCCCGGAACGGTAAACGCTGTGTACTCACGACTGTTCCTCGCTAGTGGGATCTGGTGAAAAACTTTACTCAGATCTATAGTCGTGATGTACCTTGCTGAGCGTAATTTGGACAGGATCGTGTCCATGTGAGGTAATGGATACACATCTTTCTTCGCTACCTCATTGACCTTCCGGAAGTCCAAACACATGCGGTAGGTCCCATCGGACATGGTGACCATAACAATCGGGTTGGACCACTCGCTTGCCGATGGCTCGACCATATTCGCCTCTAATAACTCGTCTAATTCCTTATTGATATATTCCGTTATTTTTGGCGAGTAGTTTCGGTATCGCTGCTTAATTTTCCGATTCTCAGACTCAGCCTCCTCTGTAAAGGAGTGGATTGGAAGTCCTGGAAGTCGCCAGTATTTACTACCGTAATCTACCTGGAAACCGAATCTGTTAGCTCCATCCATACCAAATACACATTCATACTCAAAAGAAGGCGCTACTCGCGCTTCTATTGTCTCATTCACACCGTCTATTCCCAAGCACACCAATAAAGACCCTCCGGTTTCGTCTCCGTTTCCATTCGGGTATACTACTTTGGCCTTTGTTCCTTTTTTATCCTGTCTTAGCATTCCCGGAAACTTTTCTAATGCTGGCCCACCTAAATAGGTATGAAACGAACCTGGGTCAAATAATGCTTCAAAATTTTGGTGATGTAGGTCTCCTTATTATCCCTGTCGGTCCTTGCCTGGGTTCCATGGCTCTATTCCTGTCCGGTGATGATGCAAACCTAACATGAGGGCTTGGGCTTCTATCCCTTGATCCTGCATAAGGTGTAGAATATCGATTTTCCGCTATATTGTTCATAGGAAAATGGGGGTTTAATTGATGTCGAGCCTCATACTCGAGTGCGTACTTTAATGCTGATTCCAATGAAGATGGATTCCGTGATTCCACCATCCCTGATATTACATCGGGTAGTTCTCGAATGAAAGCCTCTAAGGCGCAAACATTTAAGGGTAGTAGCATTTTCTCCGCGTTCTGATATTTGTCTTCTAACGCCGCTTGAGCTCTGGATTTTAGTAGATTGATTCTGTCATAAAACTCGCTTACGCTTTCGCTGCGAGACATCCTAATTGTAGATATCTCATGCAAATACCACGACTAAGTTTTTTGGAGAGGGGGGGGGGGGGCAAAGCACTGTTTAAGATGTTGTATTAAATCAGTTATTGTAGAAAATGATTTTCCATGAGTACTATCTCTTGCAGCACCCTTTGATCGCGCTAGTACCGCCATTATGTACTGCCTTTCGCAATTTGCAGGTACACTGGATTCTCCGTTTAACACATCTTGAATAAAGTCCCTAACAGGAATATTTTTCCGTTAAAGGTGGGTATATTCATCACCCCTTGCTGTATAGCAAAACATTCCGCCATTGAAGTGACCATGGCGTCGCTAAGGGTGCGTGAGATGTTCCCTGTGAACTCTCCACCCTGTGTTTTCTTATGAGTGGTACTATTTTTGTCGTGAGGCATTTTGATTTGATAGTTATTCGAAAAATTTGATAAAACTCCTAGAATCTAGTGTTTCCAGAAAACGGGAGTTCTGAGCGTTTCTTATGTGCCAAATAATTATTATAATTTAGTATTTAATACCTAAATTCGATTATTTCTAGAAAACCGACTTTCCAAAAAAAATCCTGAATTAGGTTTTTCCAAAAAAAATTTGTTGTTGTTTTATTCCTAAAATAATTTATAGGTACTATTAGTTTATTATTTGATATTCAAGTTGGCAGTGTAATGTCGAAATTTGTTTCCGAAACTGGAAATTAGTCCTTCCAGAATTAAGTTGCCCTATATAAAATGTGCATTATTATTTTTATTATTATTATTGATATTATTATTATTATTATTATTATTATATTTATTTCCAATATTGTAATTTTCTAAGAAATATTTAGACTTCATCCGGAATATTTATTTTGAAAAGAGTTGGAAATGATTTTCCAATTACTCCGGATATGCCTGTACCTATTTCTGGATTTATAATGTTAAATTCGATTTCTTGCTTTAATATGGGAAATTTTACCACACCACTTGTTGCGAGGGTGGCGTTGTGAATAATGTAAATTTTGAGATAATTGATATTATTAAAGGAGGCTAATTTTTCCTTCCGGATTAGATTAATAGTTAAATTTGGATCGTATAAAAAGTAGCCTACTTTGTTTTTTAATATGTCGGAATAAACTGAAATTATAGTGTTTGAATCGTGTTTAAACGCTATATGTGAGTTTTTATGTGACATGTAAATGCCATGCAATTTTTGTAATGGTAGTGACCAATTAATTGTTAAATTAGTCAAGATAATTAATACTTTATATCAATGTCCCTAAATTGAGAATTTTTTGATTTTTTAAATTTTGAGAAAATATTTTGTAGACCTTAACTTCTTCTTTCTTTGTTACCCTGACCGTATGGTCGCAGTTTTTTTGACTGTTTGAGGCTGTAAAAAGGTTTGAAGTTTGAATAAGCTCTTGTGATATTGAAATTGATCCTTTATCGTTTTTGGTATGAAAATTTGTTCAAAGCGTTGAATTAAAAAAAAATATTATAAATCAATTATTATTATTATCTACGATAATATCATAGTTACTTTGAATTTTATTTTTAATTGTTAATTTATGAAATTTTACTTCTTGTTAAATTTGTTTATTTATTCGTCTGTATTTGTTTATTCTTAAATGAATGCGGCAATTCTAATTTTTGAACTATTATTGTCAATGATGTGTCCTAGCTATTACTGCACAGCAAATTCTTGCTGTGGCCCGCGCAGTCGCTGCAGCGTTTAACCTTGGATTATATGTTTTCAGTGATATAAGGCGGGTCAGGCCAGAAGCGACTGCGAATTCCTGAGCGAATTTTCGCAATAGTTGAATTTATAAGTTGGTTATGTGTATTAACAACTTGCGTTTTCGATGATACGAGATTAATTAAGCCAGACTCAAGTACAAACCCTTAATTAATCTTTAAAATCACAGAAAATGTTTATTGCTAATAAAGAAAAAAACATTTGCTTAATGTTACAGAATTTTAGAGATGCAAGATTGGACAAGCTAGACTCAAGCACAGACTCTTGGACAATCTTTGCAATCAAAAATATTCTGTTAGCTAACAAAGTTAGGATGAAAGTTATTAACAATTACAATGCAAGCACTTCGAACTTTGCCTTACCCAGTCGATCGTCATCGATGGTGACCGTTCAACGAATCTAAAAAGGACTTATACTCTCGTGTGCTGTTCTTGTTTTGTTTTAAACTTAAATTCAAATTTAGTTAACAAATTGGAAATTTCAGTAGTACGAAATTCAGGTAAGGTTTAAACACAATTCCTGCGTAAACTTGGAGTAGAAAAAGCTCTGAATTTTAAATGAATTTAAGTCAATAATGATGTTATAACTTTTCTATATTTTTTAAACCCTTCACTTGCACAATCTTGCTACAAAGAATACATGCAAGGTTTATACGGGGTAATTCGATGATGTTATCAACGATGGCAGAGCTTGCGATCATGCGAAGTATACCAACGCTTAAAATAAAATAATTTATTTTAAGATTTAATTCCAATTATGTAAATTTTGACCAATAATAGTGACTGCAGTGGGAGTAGATCGCGCAAAATTGTATAAAGTCACGCGCCGTGCAAATTTGTATAAAGTCACGCGCGGTGCAATTCTGTATAAAGTCACGTTCGATCAAAGATCTATGTTTTCTACTATTAAGATATATGATAATATATAGATCTTATACAGATAGACAATATACATAGATCTTATATAGATATAAGATCTATGTCTATTACTATTGGTCAATGTTGATCTGCAATTTGGACTTTATATCCCTTCTATTCTCTCTCTTACCTATTCTTATTTCTAATCAACAAGTAGATCCAGGTATGACTAAGAATACCTGCATCTACTTAGTTGTAGCTTACATTTTATGTGTTACAGCTTATGATGGATTGATTGATTGATTATCTATAATCAATCAACCCTAATATTTGTGATAACATGTTTTCTTATTTGTAGATGGCTTATGATTAATTGATAAATTATTATTGATTTTTATCAATATTAATAATGATTGTATGCTTAAATACTAACAGGGATGGTATAATAATTATTAATTGAAGCAGCAATTAGTCAATGTTAATGGCGCCACGCCAGTAACCTGATACCATCTCGTCAGGTCACTAGCGCTGCATCACTATATTATCGACGCGCGGAATCTTTCACTGACCAATTACCGCGCGGGTAATTACCATATGGACCGAACGATGCTCTTCTTTATCACTTGTTACCAAGTGTCGAGCCGATTTATCGATGTGAGGTAGCGCATTAGTTTACCTCCGTAGAACAGTTACCCGGTCCAGATAGTAATCACCATAAGCAGAGATGAGTCGGGAGATTGCTAAAGTAATGGAATAAGAGAATTTCACAAAAGTGGGCTGAAAACGCGCCCTCTGAACGCGTTGCGCAAAAGGTGTACGTTGCGCGTCGGTAAATAATGAAAGTTAGAAAATCCAGAAATGATTTACCATCAGAATTTCTTTGGAGGGGCAGCCGCGCGCGCTGCCCTTGTTTCTTCCTCGTCGCTCTTGCACGTGAGAACGGCTCGTCCCACTTCTCCTTATTCTCCTCGCTTCCTCCATGCAATGCTATTTTTAGATTTCATGCTTCACGCTTTCGGTTATCGAGTCGGAATTGAGAATTGTGTATTTCTGTCGAAACCGTGCAAAAGAGGCGCGAAGCAAACGACAATTTCAAATTTACAAAACATGTTATTTAAGAAAAAACACTTTTTTTCCAATATTTTGGAAAAAATCTGAAATATTATGTGAAATTTTATAAGCATTTGAACACTTCAAAAATAGACTTTCAGTAAAATTTGATGCCAATAAATGTTCCAAATTTGAATCAATATATATTTTCCTATTCAAATTTCCATACTTCTTATCAATTTTGTGCACTTAAAAACTTTTTAGTTAGAGAGATATTTTCTATTAAGAAGAGATAAACATAAAATTCAAGTTTAAAATTTACATTCTCAGTTTTATGTTAGCAATATTTTCATCTCACATTTTTGTAGCCTAAGCACAGACTTTTCATTAAAAAAATGAAATGGTCTATGGAAAGGAAAAATTTTCTAACAGATGTGGATAAATTAAGAAGCTAAAATATGTGTTCATTAATATCTTCATATGAACATGTAAATATTTATCGATATTAAATTTTACATAAAAATTTTGTCCGAAGTGTTCAAATCTTGTTACAATATGACAAGATCATATGGACGAGTTCAATTTTTTTAATGAAATATTTTGTAATTTTTAAATTGTCTATTCTTCTGAAATCGGAGGAAGATTTGAACAGTAAACAACAAATTTTCCAATTTTTGCGTGAAACATTTTATTCTTCGTTCTTTGGTAAAAAATATTTGATACGTATTTTTTTATTTCAATATGATATGCAAAATTTCCGAGAAATGAATTTTTGAAAATTATCGTGTTAAAAAAAATGATCGTCTTAACTTTTTTATAACTAAAAAAGTACTTATAAAAAAAATGTTAAATATTTCATCTAATATGCGGCTGATACCAAACTTCGAAATGACATATACTGAAAAATTGTTCCAATGAATTTTCATAAATAAATTAGCCATTTTTATAAACAAATAGAGATTGCTGAAAAAGGACGTAATTTTTAAAAAAAATTTTTGTGGATTAATATTCCTAACACATTCCAGGATATACTGTAAAAAATTGAAAGTGGAGAAATGAATAGTTCTTGAGTAATAAATTTGTTTATACGACACATCGAAAAATGATATGTTTGTTTCCATGTTATTTTCTTTAATGAAACAAAATACATGCAGATATAATATATTTTACTTTTGAATAATCAAACCTTTTATTTATACTTATATATTGAAATTTTCATTTATAATATGTTATGTATTCTGAAAGTTTTTTCAAAATGTTTTATTCTAAAGGATTTATTTTCAAGTTTACTTCATACCAAATTAAAGTTAGTATACGATTTCGTGTGCTAATTTTGATATAATTTATGTATTTTTCAAATATTTAAACCTTTTATACTCAAACATTCAGAATTATTTTGAATTCAAAATGTTTTAATAAATTGCATTGGCTTTAGGGTCCATAAATGAAGAAGTCTATTATAAATTAAATCAAGGGTCATTACAATTTACTATTTTAATTGTTTTAATAAAACATTGAATAATTTAAAAACATTAAACATATTAATACGTTCATAGTTACATACTTAAGTTTAAAGAATTTGAAAATCTTTCTGTGGAAAAAAGACGTTTTCGAATGCACCGGGATTCGAGCCCGGGTATTTCGATTGCCGGTCGACTGTATTTACATTCGTGTAAAAATATTAAATATTTTGAAAATGTTTTTTCAAGTATTTTACTTTATAGTAATGATTTGTCGAATTTACTTCACACCGAATAAATCTCAAAGTGCAAGATCGCATGCGAATTCAAATATCCCGTGTAGAAATTTTGATAGGGATCTAGTGGGGCCCGACGAGTTTGCCCTATCTCTAGTCGGGATCTAGCGTGGAAAACTATTCAGGGCCCCGTCGGTAACGTAACGCTTTTGTCGACGTGGGCCCTACTAGACTTTCTAGTAGGGGTTTAGTGAGGTCAGCCCTTACACTACCCCACCTACAAAAAAGGACACCATTAGGGCCCTATTGGACCTCCGCATTGAATTTAAGTGCTAAAATCAGCAGAGTCACGTGACCAATTTTGTTCAGGTACCTCACTTAGAAAACAAAAAATAAAAAGGATTTTCCAGAACTGATAGAAAAAGTACAGAGGAAATGCGAGTTACGACTCTAATATTTACCGTTTTTAACGGCAACGGAGGGATATTCGCTTGGAAAGTTAAGTTTACTGTTTTCACAGTAAAAATCTGTTTTCAAGATAGGAAATTTTTTCTGAGTAAAATGACAGTATTTTTACGTTACATGTACACCGGAAAAAAATCTCAGTAGGTTTGACTACTTTTTAACTTACTTTCCGTAGTTTGTAAAGGCCCCAAAGTGTCATTTTTTTTTACATTTCAAAACTGTATATACTTTCAAGTAGACTCTAACTTACTATTTTTATATACACACCTACAAACACACACCCCCCTCTCTACACTAAACAAACGCTCGTTTAGGTGGTATTAAAAATTATTCTTAACGCTGTGGGTTCGAACCCTCTCTACTTATAATTAACGCATTACTAACCTAACGACTAAGCCTCTCGGCTGCGCACGCTTGGTATACGAGGAAGAAAATAGCGCTTATAACCTTCAACTACTGCAGGGCAGTGTAAGAAGTGTATAGGCCCCGTGTAATCGCGAATTTTTAGATTTTAGCCCAATTTATGATTCTGATTAAAATTTTTAAAACTTTTAATTATTAAATCGATTTTCTATAAAATAAAATATTTTTGAAAGAAAGCGTTCAAATTTTTGAATTAAAGAACATTACATAATAAAAAGATTTATATACATTTTAGAATTATTAACATTTATGATTGTATATTAGTGAAACTTTATACAGGTTATCTTAAGTATTGATCATATTCAAGACAGTGTTCAGAAAATCTCCATTTTTCTCAGATAAGATCAAATTTTAATGGGAATAAAGAATAAAGGTTATGTTGTATCTAATGGACCTAACCTCAACCACAAATATTACAAGTAGGGATTATCTAGTCGGGGCCCCGCTAAATACAAATAGATTTTCCATACTTGAGCGAAACAAGGAATTGCTCTCTGGAACCTGACAGGGGCCCTAATAGTTTTTTCTGGACTAGAAATACTAATCGGGTGCTAACAGGGCCCCGACCAGTTTTCCATCGGAAATTAGAGGTTCATATGTTATTTAAGCTATTGTTAAAGTAACTTAATTTTTATAATAAAAGGTTAATATTTTTTCATGATGCTAAAATAAAAGTTAAAACAGTTTTGCTTCTAATAAGCCCAAGTTAAGAGCATAATATTAATTTTGTAAAAATATACTACAAAAAATCTGCCCGCTTCGTGGGCACATTCTCATGGCGCGCTTCGCTTGCAAGTTTGAGCGCGCCTGGGGCGCGCGATTCGATCGTCGCACTCGGTCTTATATTCTTCGGACCCTAAAGCCAACTAAGAACATGAACAATATTTGAATATTAATACTAAGGGTCGATATAAGTCCTGTTTCATTATTATTTAAATTTATTACTTGTAATTTGATACTTAAGTTCGAGTCAGTTTTATAATATTATCGATGTGAATTACATTTTCTCAAAGTTACTAAATTTGTTTTTGATTTCAAATGAAAAAAGAAATTCAATTTACTTAAAGCTCTATCAGCCTTAAAGAACACATTCTTATCATGAAGCTTGCGCTTCACGCTCGATTTTCTGTATACATTTCTGTAACTTTCTAATAATTTACAAGATTACAAAAAATCTATTTTCTTCCAAATATTTAAAAAAGGAGGAGAATTCATAGACTCTTTTAGAGAAAACGATTTTTTGTATTATCGCTTATTTTGTATCACACATATTTTGGTTTAAAAATGGAATTTTTTATTTTCAATATTGTATTTTTTAAAACCAAAACATGAAATATACATCTTTGTCAAAAAATGTCCTACTGAGAATTTGTAGACCTCATTTAGGCAAATAATTTTCTATCTCAACGTTTTTTTCGTATGTCACATACTTTGTTCAAATAATGGAATTTTTGAATTTTAATCGTATTTTTCAAAATTATAATGAAAAATATACGTTTTATTAGAAACTATGTCTGAAAATATTTGTATATATTATTGAAACGAACAATTTTCCATTCTTACGTTTTTTTCGTATTTCACATATTTTAGTTAAAAAATTGAATTTCGTATTTTCAATGGTATTTTTTTTTTTTTTAATTAAAAAGAAAAATATACATCTTATGAAAAAATGTTGCAGTTCAAACTTCTATAGATCTTTATATCATATAGGTTTGGTTTCGTCGGTCTTGCGGTCAATAAAACAACATTCTATAAAAAACTCCTTCATTATATTTGGTCAAAAATTCTCCTATGTTTCAACCTCACTGCGGGTCTTTTTCAAGGAATATATATGTCACTAAAAATTGAACAAATCAATTTACAATCAAATTTCTTTTTCCAAAGAAAACTATTTTACGTTGTGTTGATATAATAAATAAGTACTTACATAAATTACAAAAAAACGAAAGCACACATGAAGATTCAGTCTTATTCTTGAAAATGTTATTAAAATTAAAGCCTCAAAGATTGAGGGCTTCAATAATTTAAAATTACATTATAATACGGTGTGTAAGTACAATCCGATGAAGCAACGCAAACTGTAGGATAGAGAGACGAAGATACGATAAATTGAATTAAATTCACCAACGTGCTAAAGCTTGAGAACACACACTTGAAAATCATATGTTAAATAATGCCATGGCAAATTCGATTAATATTCATAATTTCAGCATTACAATTTATTGAAATATTAATATTTTTATTGATATAAATTGATTCAATAATTTTTCTTTAATGTTGTTTTATTGACCCTAAGACCGACGAAACCAAACCTATATATGATATAATAATATAACGGTCGAAGAAATGGTCATCCGTTCTTTATAAAGGAATAAAAACAAACAAATATTCTAGCCTGTTGTTTACAAATTTCTAAGTTTTTCGTTCATTTTATTCGGTTTTCTATATACAGTGAATTCTACATATTTTTTCCAATTCGTGTTGTTGCTTACTGGACTTCTTCATTTTGAATTGCAAGCAATGAAATAAGTTTTTGAGTTTCATTATTATCCTTATTTCAACTATCTTCTACATTTTTATCTTTTACGAAAATTTTGAATTAATCTTTTAATTTATGGCACTGAAGAGGGCCCCCATATGTGGCCGAAACGTTTGCCTCCTCTCTTTTTTTGCGTTTTTTATCGTAAGTAGCATTGATAATATTAATAGAAGAAAATAAAAAGAGGCTGACCCAATGCCAAAAAAATGAGAAATTAACAAAAATTCTGTGAATTTTGGGTCAATATAATAGCAGACATGTCATCAAACATGTCACTTTACAGTTATTACTGTTGTAGATCTTTATGTAGTAAACCATTTTTTATCATAACTTTTATTCGTATCTCGTATAATTTAACTGGAAAATGGATATTGACTTTTTTCAAGTTTTAATATACTGTGACTTTCTTAATTCTATTTTAATTGCAAAATATTATCAGGATAATTAGTAGAGCTTTACGAGAATTATCAGAAACCAGTCTTAAAATTTTTGATTTTTTCATAAAGTTTTTTTCAAAAACATAAAAAATGCTCCTATTTTGACAATTTTTGTCAGATGTAGCTGGTTAACGAACTTGTCCTTACTTTTTCAGCTGCGATAATATATGCCAAAGCTCAATTCAATCCGACAATTTTTTTCTATCCAGAGTTATTGAGTATCTGACCTATTACTACTGCAGACGGACAGACAGACAGACAGACAGACAGACACTTTCGTAAAAACCGTTTTTTTCTGACTCAAGGGATCTCAAAACGTAAAGATTTGACGAAAATTCCGAAAATTATTTTTCACATAAAACCAAAACCTTAATTCTCATATGATGAGAATCTAAAAGTCATCAAATTTAGATCTTTCTTAATAATATTAATAACTCTAAAATTAATTAACATTGTCAAAAGTCTGTAGTCTCATTTCAAAGGTAAGTTTGCATATTATTTTTCTAACTAATTAAGATGTTTTTGGAATTTTTCTGCTAGATTCTGCTCTAGAATCAAAGATGGTAATGAAAAATCATCAAATTTCAAATGATGATTGTACTACATTCATTTGAAGAATTCAAAAAATCCAAACTATCAATATTTTGATAAAAATTTCTAAATTTATTAAAATATGATATACATCGATTTTTAAAAACTTCTTGAAGAAGCTACATATTTTAAAAATTGCATGACTTTTTTGAATTCTGTTCAACCCCAAGATAGAATCCAGAAAAGAATTTCTAAAAATATTTTGATTAGGTTAAGAAATCACTATGAAGACATACTGAAAAAAACCTTTTGAAATCTAAATCTAAATTAAAATTTCTTTTGTAATATCTTTCTATAAAATAAAACACTTTGACGAAAGTTGAAACTCCAGGTCAATCTGTAATTTCCGATGGTAGTTTATATATATGTATACATACGAATTGTCATGTAAAAGATGTTAAATTCCAAAAAATTGTATTCAATGTATTTTATTTTTTAGTAACCCTTTGTCGTCTTAGCTTCATATCAAGAAAAGTTTGAGGTGTAAATTCACAGATAATTTATGTATTTTCTTAAATCAGCAAACACTTCATTTACATTCATCTATTGAAATTGCCATATGTCTTAGGTAAAAAAAGATAATTTTGCTTCCAAAAATAGAAAAATTATTATTGAAGAGATCATTTCAAAGAAAAGAGATTAATTTCCAAGAAAAATATTTGAAGCATAAGAAAAAATAAATTTAACAAATTTTATTTTTACCCCGACTTTTTTTCTTATCGCTTCAAACCAATTTTTAAAAAAATGATGTGATTCAAATAAATCAAGAATCGTTTTTTCATGAAAAAGACCTAATACAACCTAGCCGTTTCCATATTTCTAAAATGAATAAGTTTTTACCAAATTCAGTAATTTTTTTACAAGAATTTTGTTTTGGAAATTTTATTTTTAATGCTTTTAGCCATTAAAGAATTTATTATAATTTCCAAAACATGGAAACGGTTAAGTTGTAGAAAGCCTTTTTCTTAAAAAAATTATCCGTGATTTCACAGAATCACATCATTTTCTAAAATTTGGTATGAAGCGATAAGAAAACAAGTCCGGGTAAAAATAAAATTTGTTAAATGCATTATTTTTTTATGTTTTAATTTTTTTTCTTGGAAACTAATCTCTTTTCTTCCAAATGATCTCTTCAATAATAATATTGCTATTCTTAAAAAAAAAATTTATCTATTTTTGCCTGAAGTCTAATCTTTGTGGATAAACTGCCTTAAATCTACAAACACTTCATTTACATTTATTTATCGAAATTTTCATACCAAAGATGTTACCTATTACAAAAATGTTCAAACCCTTCATTTTTGAAACTTGTATTTCATCTTGAATGATATCTTATTATAAAATATTCTCTACATAATTTAAAAAAAAAATGCTGAAATCGATATTTTGTTTCGAATCTTTAAGCATTTATTGACTTTAAATTTCATTAAAAAATTATTTTTCAAGTATTTAAATCATCTCAGAATTTCACAAAATCTTTTAGATACTTATTTCAGATCAATATTTTTCAAAGTATATAGAAAAAAAGTGTAATTTTCTTAATGTTATATTCCGTAATTTTGAATTGTGTATCTATTTCGCGCCTCCTTTGCATGAAGTCCAGAAAAATACAATTTCTGATTTTAAGGAGGTTCTACAGTTACGATGCAAGTCAGTATAGAGTTGCTGTCGTCGCTTGACTCACGTGGTAGTAGTTCTGACAACGCCGCGTTTCACACATATATATAGATATACGGGTATAATGCGTTATGGAAAGCGTAGCCTACCACGGACGCATACCGTGCAACATGTCTGAATGGAAGAAGCTGGAAGAAAATCTAGAAAAACAAGCAAGATTCTTTTGGAAAGGCAAAAGGGTTACAGAGAAGGTGTATAAAAGAAGATGTTTGGATACAAATTTGGGCAAAAATTTGAGGAATATTTACGGTACGAAGAGAGGTACTCATAACCTCAAAAATAATGAACTCCAAAACAATGGAAATTGTCAAATGGTTGAAATTGAAGGACGTAGAATCATACACATGAAGACTCTTGGAGATCAAATGTTTTGCAACAAGTGTAAATCCATACTCTCCTTGCAGGATATTGTGAGTGAGAAACGATACGGTTTAGCTTCTATGTTCGAGGTGAAGTGTCGAAAATGCAAACTAATTTCTAAAGTTGAAACGGACAAAAAACATGTAGTTTGTAAAGATAAAAAACATGATGGTTCAGAACAGAACTGTGATAAATCCAAGGAATGTCTACATTATGATACTAATACAAAGGGAGTTATAGGTTTGTATATATGCTAACTTGTACAATTGTGTATGTATATATATATGATATAGAAATATCTTTCTAAATAATTATTACATTCATAGGTGTACTCAATGGGGGTCTTGGAAATACGCAATTCAACAAAGTATTGACGAATTTTGATATTCCAGAGATGTATTGGTCGACATATAAAAATCATGAGAAAGAAGTTGGAGTGGCCATCGAGAGTATGGCCTACGAGAGTTGTGTTCGAGCAGCCTATGAAGAAAGAATGAAGACCATAGAAAATAAACAAGATGTTGTAAAGTTATTGTAAGCGTTGAAATTGTACATTCTGATTATTTTTTACTATTGATTTTTTTCAACTCATCTACAATTTATATTTTTTAATTTTACATTTTGATCAATTTTCAAGTATTTACTTCTGATTTTTGTGTTCGTTGTTATTTTTTATATATTTTTACTAATTATGATAAATATTGAGTATTTATTGTTTTAATGATTTGTAGCTGAATTGATTGATTTTTATAATATACAAAGTATTAATTCATTACACGCTACATATATATATATATGTATTCAAGCATTCATATATATATATATATATTGGTGTATAGGCTACAATAATAATTGTTTGATGATTGAATCTTGATTTGATTTATACCAATAAATAAAAAAGAAATCCAAAATCAAGTTCAATATTATATTTTTCCCCTTTTGATTTATTTTCAGGCCTAGTCATTTAGATCATAATTTTATATTTCCTGGTGAGTATGGAAACGATGGTCAATATCCAGAAGAAAATTTAGTACGCATAGCTGCATCATTCGACATGGGCTGGACAACCAGAGGTACTGGTCGAACATACGACAGTCTTTCAGGAACTGCTGCTTTAATCGGTTACTATTCAAAAAAAGTTATATCCTATATTACACTAAATAGAAAGTGTAAAAAGTGTGACCTTGGCCAGTCACCCAGTGATCATGATTGTCGGCTGAATTTTGAAGGATCTGCTAAAGCTATGGAGCCTCATGCCGCAGTCAAACTTGTTAATGAAAATAAAATTTTGAAAAAATGTAACGTTGAAGTCGGAGTTCTAATAGCGGACAATGACAGCAGTTCCATTAGTGCTATTCGCAATGCTTGTACTTATGAAGTAGTCAAGCAAGCCGATAAAAATCATACAAGCAAAGGAGTTACGAACGCGTTATACAAAATTTAAAAAAGTTTCAAAGAACTTACTGGGCCAGCAATAAAGTATTTGCAAAGGTGTTTTAATTTTTGTATTTCGCAGAATATTGGAAACGATACGAACATGGCTACTGCTATTAGAAATATTCCAGATCATTGTTTTAATAGTCATGAAAATTGTGGCGAATGGTGCGGCTATAAAAATAATCCAGACACTTATACCCATTCAGTAATTAAAGAAGGTTTTAAAAATCCTAATTTCTTTCAAAGTTTAAGAGATATATTTGAAACTCTAGCAAATAAGGCAAGCTCGTTTTCAGCAGGTGCTTCAATCAATGCTAACGAAAGCTTGAATTCTATGATAGCAAGTAAAGCGCCAAAAAATAAAATGTATGGCACGTCTCTGTCTGGTGATGTGAGAGTAGCGTGTGCTATCAATATAAAAAACGACGGCGAGCAGTACGTCCTAGGCTTAGCTGAAAAGTTGTCGTTATCACCAGGCAAATATGCAAAGAAGTACACTACTCAAAAAGACTTATATTCTAGGGAAAAATATACGAATTCGTTGACACGTACCTTTAAAAAGCGACGTTTATTCTTAAGGAAACGTAAGACTGATTTGAGACATAAAAAGGAGCTATCAGAAGGAACAACCTATGAATCTGATATAGGACTCCTTGATTTAGATACAATTATTTCTATCGCAGAAATAACTGATGATGAACCTATTGTTATTCTATTCGATTTGGAAACTGGCGGCCTTAGCAAGAGCGCGGATATTTTGCAAATAGCAGCTAAATGCCAAGACTTTACATTTTCCGTGTATATTAAACCTAGTCAACAAATTAATGAAGGAGCAAGTTTAGTTACTGGTTTACGGTATGACGACGGAAATCTAACGTTACACGGAAATATACTTGAAACGGTTTCCTTATCGGATGCTATAATTGCATTTTATGAGTTTTTGTACTTGTTTCAAAAGAAATGTGTGCTAACAGCTCACAATTGCAATTTTGATTGTCCACGGTTATTAAATGCGGTCAAAATTACATTTATGGAAAAATATTACCAATCAGTTATTTTAGGATTTGCGGATACATTGCCTTTGATAAAAAAATGTAATCAAAATAAAGGTAAAGGCGAAAATAAATTGGAAACTGTCGCAAAAAATATGAATATAGATACAAGTCAAGCTCATAATGCTCTTGATGACGTTGTGATATTGGATAAAGTCTTAACAAATTTTAACATAACCAATGATACTTTAATTGACCACGTTGTAACTTTAGTGGAAATTGAGAAAAAAGAATTGTTTGCCAAAGAATTACCTGGTGCTTTAAAAGAATTGAGTGCTTTAAACGAATGCACATCACTAGCAATGAGAAAAAAAATTGTTGCTGCTGGCATTAGTTATACAAAGATTTTGGAAACTTATGAAGAAGAAAAACTTATAGGTTTGCAAAAATTATTTGGCAAGGATGAATCCGGTATTGCCAGAGTTACAGTAAACAAAAAAGTCGTACAAAAAATTTACGACTTATTTGAAAAAGATTCAACTCCCGCTATGCAAAATAACTAAGATAAGAAATGTAATATTTATGTTAAATAATAAGATTGTTAACGAATTATTAAAGTTGACTTTTATCTATGATTGATGTTTTATAACACATTTATTTATACTACGAACTTCCGAATTTCATATCAAAATAAAAAAAAGAATATTAAAAATTGGTTTTTATTATTTATTACAATATTACTACTATAGTAATATAATATTAATTTATCCAAAACTTATAAAAATCAATCATTTTCAGTCAGATTGCGATACTACGAGTATTTGAAACGAGCGCGCCACCTAACCTCTTGTACAACGTTGCCAGATTTCTGATACGGTGTGCATAGCGGACGAAAAAACACATTTTCTGGCTATTTCTTTATTTATTATTAATGTTGCAAGTACCCTAAGAGTATTTTCTACATCAATACGTGTTCTTCAGATATTTTTCTATTATATGCAAAATTCTCGAAGCAATCTTGGCGTCAATCGCTTTGTAATACGCCATTGAGTGCTCTGAAACCGCATTTTCGCATAAGAACCCATGTTAAAAAGTAAAAAATCAAAACATTTATTTCTCAGCTTCTAGGTACCCTAGCTTTCCAGTACTTTACATGTGTGCTTTTTAGATAAAAACTAACCTATATACCAATTTTCAGAATTTATTTGGCGTTATTTCTATTCATGCTAGAACCTCCTTAACTCGACAACCGACAGCGTGAAATCGAAGCGAGTAGTGGGGATACACTGACATGACGCGCTTCATTGTGTGTGCTCCCACATATTATTATAACAGCGCGGATCTTTAATTTTAGTTCGAAAAAGATCCGAAAAAGCTGTACGCAATTGGGGGCGCTGGAATAGTGATAAACAGTAGCTCTGTTTTACCCTTCATGTAGTAGCATGAACCTTTCATTTTAGTTCCCAAGAGCATTTCGCAATAGGGCGCGCTGCGGAAAATCACTCGAAATTAAATACATTACTTTAGCAATCTCCCAACTCATCTCTGCCATAAGACTAAATTCAAAGAGTATTTAATACTTATTTATGCTTGTGTATTACGTATTGCTCATATGCAGGGGCAATAATTAAAAATTTAATTTTAGCGGGATGTAACATTCATATATAGTACTAGTTCAGTGATATAACTGGAAAATCTAGAACATAACCTTAAAACAAAATTGTCTGAGTGGTTCTTTGCAGGACGAAATTGGGTTTGTGTATTTCTAGGCATCGAATCTGATACATAAGCCAAGGTAGCGTTTGCTTTGCACGAATGTACTCCTTGAATTAGAGTCAGTGGATTCTCACTTATTTCTTAGTTAAATAACTAACAGTTAAATATCTGCAGACACTTATATAACCACATGTTTTATATTACTATGTTCTGGTTTATATCATATTGTTTTAGACCATAAATGTAAATCATAAAAATTAAGGCGTGAATATCCGTATGCTGTTATATAATGATACATTTTGGTGTATATAAATTCTACGTTATAAATACTATATTCTGTTTAGAATATATGCACTTTTTTTTAGGAGGAGGAGAAGGAGGAAAAATGGCGGGATCTTTTATAGACGTTGTACAGGACTCTCCTAGGACGGGTCTAGGCATACCTGTTAAAACCAAGAAAACCCCTCTCTCGAACCAATACACCGCCCGCGGAACCACCTTTCGGCTTTAAACTTCGCGGGTGGTTGGTTCTAGCTTAAAGTCGCGTATGACTCTCCCGTCATCCGTTCGCCCGGAACACCAATTCGTGGCCACACGCCCGTTAGGCAGGCCGACTAGCCGCGCCAGCCAGGGAAGGAATAAGGCGATTCCTCCCCCGAACGACGCCGTTAGCCAAGTCCGCCCAAGACGCAGGAGCGCGAGTGCGCATTAAAGCAGCCATGCCCTGAAAGCGCTTGCGCAAGGTGAAAGCCGACTTGACCGTGCTTTTTATCCAGCCAGGTGGTGAGCTCTGGGATTAGACGGTGTGTCCATCTCCTGGATTGGTCACCATGCCATCTCTTTTGCCATTTTTCGACGAGTCTGCGCCTTTCATCCTTGCGGATGGCCTCTTTCGCGCGAGCAATTTCCTGCATTGGATATTGGAAGGATCTCCTGTCTGTAACCAGCAAAGCCTCGGTCTTTTCAGGGGCCATTTTCAGGCCTCTGCTATCTAACCAACGCTTTGCCCGCCACAGACTATCATTGATCAGCAGGTCCAGAATTCCGACGTTGTCAGCAGCGCACACAACAAGTGCGTCATCTGCCAAGCCGATGATCCTCGTTCTAGCAGGCAGGACTATGCGCAGGAAATCGTCGTACACGACGTTCCAAACGAGTGGAACCACCCGTGACCCTTGATGGGCGCCAAATGTCATCTTTTCCTTGAGAGATCATTTGTCGCCCTCGTATATCACCCACCTGTCGCTCAGATAGTCATCTATCATTAGCAACAGGTAGTCTGGGAACTTTTTCCGCACTATCGCCTCGATGCAGATGCTCCATCTCGCCGTATTGAACGCATTGCGTATGTCAATGCTGATTAACGCGCAGAATGCCTTACGATCACCAGTTCCTCTTCTTGCTTTAGTGGCGATGACCACCACTGCCTGAATAGCGTCAACTTTGGACCTGCCTTTCCGAAAGCAGAACTGGTTTTCCGAGAGAAACCCCATGGGTCCTTCTCGATCTCACCGATAAAGTCTTTCCAGCACTGAAGTCGGCTTTTCTTTATGCCTTGCCTCAGAGCTGATTTTGCTTTTTTCCATGCCTCGTGCAGCAGAGAATCACCCTTCTAGCGAGTGAATCACCGCCGCGCTGCGAGGCATTCCCGACGCAGGACAGACAACTTGTCGTTCCACCAGTACATTGAGTCACCAGTACGCCCGTGCCCCCGTCGAGGCAGCAGCTTCCAGACTGGAGAGATTAGAAGCTCCTCCGGCGAGCGGTCTCCTGGCGCTTGCGTGGCTGGCGTTTTCAAGGAGTGGACAGGGATTCTGGTTTACCCTGCCTCTCCACTGCTGGTGCTGTGGGGAACTTTGGCACTGGGAAGTCCCAGCGATTGCCCGGAGGTAGTTGTCGCCGCCGCAGGTAGCCTGGGTCCCGTGGATCCTTCCTAGCAGGCACCTGTAGGTAGGCAACGATGCTCTCCGGCCGTCCAGTAGGCCAGCGGTTGTTGGTTCCTCTGTAGACAGGCCATGATTAAGGGAATATAGTGAGAAGACCCGATGTATCTTCTGGCAAGGGTAAAGCAAGGAAGGGGGAGAGAGAGAGATGGAAGACCGCGGATGTTCCGGAGGAGAAGACCTATAGAGATCTACTGGCGAGGGAGATATAGAGATCTTCTTGCGAGGGAGAGAGATGGAAGACCGCTGAGGATCTTCCAGGGGAGAAGACCTAGACAGATCTTCTGGCAAGGGGTAAGATGGAAGACCGCTGAGGATCTTCCAGGGGAAAAGACCTATAGAGATCTTCTTGCGAGGGAGAGAGATGGAAGACCGCTGAGGATCTTCCAGGGGAGAAGACCTAGACAGATCTTCTGGCAAGGGGTAAGATGGAAGACCGCTGAGGATCTTCCCGGGGAGAAGACCTAAAGAGATCTTCTGTCGAAAGGTAGACGTTGAAGACCCAGAGGATCTGCAGGCAAGGACTTATCAGGATGTAAAGGTTGATGACAGCAAAACTCGTCTTCTTCTAGATGACAGTGTATTCTGCAAAGGTCCAGGTCGTAGACAAGACTTTTCTCGAATGATCCTGCTAGCGAAAACGCGCCCTTTTATCTGGCTTCTCTCCCTTCAGTGGCCCTGTGGAAGGGGTCAGTTTTCCCCGACTTTCCAAATGCATTTTTCCTTACTTGAACGTCTCTCGCACTTTCTAATTTTTTTCTAAGTTTCTTTTACATAGGAAGTCCCATTGCTAGGCCCCGATAGTGGGAGATCGTAAGGGTTCTCCAGCCACTCTGCATAAGTGCGAAAGAGAGTACCGAGAGAGTCCAGTGGAGTGAGAGAGAACGCATACACAGTATGTGGCTCTCCTCACTGTACTGGTACTTGGTGCGAGTGCGAGAGAGCGCACCGAGGTGTGGGAGAGAAGAAGACAGATGATCTATTGTTCCACTCTCGCCTGAGAGGTGGAAGGACATGCTGTCGCCAGATGACGGTCAAGTAAGCGACGTTTTTGGGAATGAGATTTTTTGTTGTTCGAATAAAATATTATATTTTATAAAATCTCATTCCCTTCTATCGCAGGGCGTATAACACTTTCTTACCGCATAGGGCGCCAGGTGTTCAAGAATCGTATCCTATCCTTTAAGTAATCCTAGGCTAGATATGAGGTCGAAGGAGGGTTTAGAGTGTCTAGTCCCCCCCTTCCCATCAATGTGATAGCATAAGGCATTTCGCTGGCAACGGTGCCTTGGCTAATGTAGATATAAATAAAGGTTCTTCACACAAGAGGGTTTCCAAAGCCGCTGTCTGCGTGGCTCACATAGCCCCATATATGCCCATAAAGATAGGTTATCGTAGATTAAGTGCTTCTTCCAATTCAGTTTCTTATCGAGGATAACTCTCACATATATAGAAAAGCTGGTTAGACTGGTTTCCTTTTCGTGGAATTCTGATCCCCTGGCACTTAACAATTCATATCCCTTCGTGAAAACTACCAAATTCGTTTTCTTCGGGTTGATTGACAGCTTAATCCTTTCTCACCATCCCCTTACGATTCCCAAGTAAGTTTGGCTTGAATACACGCAGATTTCTGAAGCAATCTCACACAAAATTATTGGTAAAGCATCTGCAAAGTTTCACCTATAACATGCCTAGTTGTTCAGTTCCTTTGTAATTCTTTCCGGCTGAACTTTTCGTCGTTATGGAAACAATAAAATAAGTGCAACAATTCCTTTTAGTGCATACTGCTCACGTATGACACCCCCCCCCCCCCCCGCCATGAAGATTCTCACAGTTGTTTTTATACGACTTCTAGGGGAGCCTAGTAAGAGAAATCATTGAATTGTACAGCTCAACGTTAAACTTAATATAGACCGATTCCCCATAATTAGTATGATGATGTGACGTCCTAAGTTTTTAATTATAATATATATTTCCCACCTAAAGTCTAGAGCCAATTACCCTAATTATGTTCCTCTGTTTATTGTTAAAATTAACAATCAACCGGGTAGAGGACAAGCCAAATGAATTACCCTACAATTGACATCAATAATTTATTATAAAAATATACAAATTTTTATTTTAACCCAAGCGACTTTTAATTGTTGGTTGTAGGCTGTTTTCCCTTGGTTGGTCGAGTCTGATTGGTCCAACCTTAAAGAAAACACACAGTGAGTCGAAAGGGCTCAAAAAGAAAAGAAAAAGAGAACCTTAATAAAAACAATGTTATTTGACTTACCGGTTATTCTTGATGAGTAGGGCTCTCGAAATCGATAATCCTTCAGGTTTTGTTGATCCTCTGGTAATCGGGTACCTCCCCTAATTACCCTTGTCGACCAACAGTGTCAGGTTAATCCTTTGTTTTATAGGTATCCTTGTTTTGATACCTCGATGACAATGGCACTAAATCCAATGTTATAGAAGTTCACTCTATTGTTAATAGATTAGTTTTTCCGAGCACGTGGAAATTACGGCCACAAAGATTTATTACGGTACGGCGACGAAAAACCGGTTCTAGTGATGTTGCTCGATCTTATGCTCCCTTAGACTGCTGCTTAGGCCTTGCAGCCTGGCTTATATTGCCGTCTATAAATTCAACTCGTAGGTAGAAAGTATGGGAATTTGAGTTCCATGGTTTCAATAGCTTTTTCGAAGTCCATTAGAATCTTAGGTGTCATGGTGTTGAGTTGAGACTATGGGCCAGTTTGCTGATGTGCTGCGTTGGTGAGCTTAGGGACTCACACCGATTTTACAAGTCCGTGTGTATCATGCTTTCGTAGTGTGGGTGTACTCACATCTTCTTAAGGGCTGTGTAAGCCCGTGCCACCAGGTTTTTAGGTAGACCTAGTCGCAAGGGTCAATAACATTGTTTGTATAGATAGGTTAGCAATAGAGTGATTAGAATACAATTGTTGTACATAAATGGTGCTTATGATTTGTTTATAATTCTATTAATATTTATATTTAAACATTGTTTTTGCTTATAAAATAACATAATAATAATGATAATACTAGTGATTTGAATAGTTATTAAAAAGAACGTATTTTTTAATTAATTGCCGATCGTTGTTTAACATCAAATAAGAATATTAACAATAATGATAATTATTATAAACATTATTATTATAAAATTTGAAGTAACATTATTGTTATATAATATTTGTTGCAACTTTGAGTAACAATATGAAATAATTATAATAATAGTGCTTGATAATTATTGCAAATACCAAAATTGAAGTAACATTGTTATTATTACATATTTGTTGCATTTTGACAATTATTCTTAATAACAATATAAAATATTAATAATAACAGTGATTAATAATAATTTTAAATACAAAGGTTGAAGTAATATTGTTATTATTCTCAATAGTAATAATAATAGTTAATAATAATAAAAGATAATATTTGTTGTACTTAATATTTTATCAATAAAATCAATTGTTTATTGATATTTAGTTCATATTAATAGTGAAATTATTTATAAAAACAATTAGATGTATCTAGCAACAATATTTATAACAACAATAAAACGTGTTATATGATATAATAGCATAATAGTATTATATAATTATAATATATAATATGAAGGTTTAAAAAGAATTTAGAACAGGAATTATATCGACCCTCGATAACAATATTTGTATTATTAGATAATTGGCTTTCGGCCAATTTTAATACAATATTAAAGATATCACGTTTTCATAAGTTGTCGTAAATATTTATTCAATATGCATATATATATATATATTTAATTAATTTGAAGATTCTTATTTCTAATAGATCCTCTACACATGTTTCATGCGTAATACATAAGACAAATATGTCTTTTATCGCAAAAGAAACATACTGTATTGAAGGGTTGTATTTGTCCAATTGAGTGCCAAGCGTTTCGATGTTGATATCTTTGTTTTTCGTGATCAGATAATTTGGTTGGATAACAAATTTCGCAAACACGCATCGCTGAGAGAGTCTTATTGATATAAATAATTGAAATATGTGGTGCTATTGAAAACATTTGGGGATAAATAATACGTTATATGTTTCTAGGAAAAACTCTAGGCAAACACCATCAAAAGGTTTGTCATTTTCTGCTCTTTCTTGTGGTGGCTTCATGGTCCTAAAGGGTTAAAGAAAAAAGAAAATAACGAAAATAAAATAAAATTTTGGTTTTGAATTTAATCTTTACTTGATTTTTAATTGATGAAATTGATCGTTCATTATCATAATTCAATTATGAAAACAAGAAAATGAAATATGTAAAAGAAATGATTAGCCCAAATATGTTTGAAATTGATTTTAATCAAGTAAAGCTGGCAGGTGGTATTCCATTTTATTTATCATTTTTATAGTTCTTTGAAAGTATTGAGTATTTCAGACCCGAAATTTAAAACTTCTAATACATTAACATAAGAGAGAATATGCCATCTGCCAGTAGTAAAAGTCAAAGTCCCTAAAGGTTCGAAGTAAATGTTAGGATTTTTAAATAAAGAAGTTTGAATGAATTGATTGGCTTCATTAATTTAAATAAGAAATAGACCAATGGTGATGAGTAAACAAATCCTCGACATGATGCTTCTCGAGTTCCAAAAGAAGTATATTATTTGTGATCCATGACTACTGCTTCGCTTCATGCAAAATGTTTAATTGTTGGCTAAAACAGACAAGATATAGATTAGTAGTTATACAGATTCAGAATATGCAAAAAGATTGTGCATAAGAGATTTATGTTCATGCTCATCTCGGTTAAAGATTTTATTTTTTATTAAAAATGACCAAATTGTCACTATACATATGTTGTTGACAAGAAGATCGCAATATTTATCTATTCTTTTTCGATAGATAGGATCCATTGAGTAACGATATCTGAAAGTAGTTTCCAATTTAGTCTGCTTTATTTAATCGAGCACGTTTTAGTCGATTAATATGTACTACTTTAGGCTTATTTTTAATTTGAATTTTAAAATTCCCTTTCCCCAAAACTTTTAAAATTTTATAAGGACCAGAATATTGATTTTCAAGTTTTTAGGTTTCGGAACACTTAGTAAAAATACTTCTTCATCAACGTTAAAATTTTGTGGGCTTATATTTCTATAGTAGTACTTATTTGATTTTTCTTTTGCTGCAATAAGATTATCTCTAGCAATTGCTCTTATTTCATGAAGTCGGATTACTAACTTAATCAAGTAACCATCATATGTTTCTAGTTTTTCATGGTCTGGGAGGGGTTCGCTTGAAGGTTGACTGGCTAATTTACCAAAAACTAAGTCGTATAGACTATGTGACGTCCTAAGTTTTAAATTAATATAAATATTTCCTACCTAAAGTCTAGAGCCAATTACCCTAACTATGTTCCTCTGTTTATTGTTAAAATTAACAATTAACCGGGTAGAGGACAAGCCAAATGAATCAAATTACAATTATTGTTAATAATAATTTATTATTAAAATACAAATTTTATTTTAACCCAAGCGACTTTTTAGTTGTTGGTTGAAGGTTGTTTTCCTTTGGTTGGTCGAGTCTGATTGGTCCAACCTTAAAGAAAAACACACCGTGAGTCTAAAAGGCTCAAAAGAAAAGAGAACTTTAATAAAAACAAGTTATTTGACTTACCGATTGTTTTTGATGAGGTGGCCTCTTGAAAGCAATAATCCCTTAAGGGAGTATGGTGGGTAAGACTATTAAAAATGAGAATTACTTGTAATTTTGACAGAACACGTATTATAGCTTACTTGAACTATGCTTCAAATTTCGTGACCCTTCAGAACCTCAAACCCGAGAAATTAATGATTGAAAATAACATGTGATCTTATGGGAAAATTCTGTTTTTTAAAGATTATTTAAAAATGGCAAAATTATGAAACAACTCTGAGATACGAGGAATTTGAGGTTCTGAAGGGTCACGAAATTTGAACTACAGTTCAAGTAAGCTATAATACGCGTTCTATCAAAATTACAAGTAATTCTCATTTTTAATAGTCTTATCCACCATACTCCCTTAACTTCTGTGTATCCTCTGCTAATCGGGTACCTCCCCTAATTATCCTTGTTGACCAAAAGTGGCAGGTCAATCCTTTGCTTAACAGGTATCCTTATTTTGATGCCTTGATTACAATGACACTAAATCCAGTTTTATTGAAATTCACTCCGTTGTTATTATACTGGTTTTCCCGAACACGTGGAAATTACGGCCACTTAGATTTATTGCGGTACGGCGACGAAAACCGGTTCTAGCGATGCTGCTTGATTGTACGCTCCCTTAGACTCGCTTCGACTCAGACTCAGACTCCACGCGCTTAGACTGGTGTTTAGGCCTTGCAGCCTGGTTTATATTGTCGTCTGTAGTTTCAACTCGTAGGTAGAAAGTATGGGAATTTGAGTTCCATGGTTTCAATAGCTTTTTCGAAGTCCATTAGAATCTTAGGTGTCAGTGTGGTGAGTTGAGACTATGGGCCAGTTTGCTGGTGTGCTGCGTTGGTGAGCTTAGGGACTCACACCGATTTTCCAAGTCCGTGTGGGTCATGCTTTCGTGGTATGGGTGTACTCACATCTTCTCAAGGGCTGTGTAAACCCGTACCATCAGGTTTTTAGGTAGATTTAGTTGCAAGGGTCAATGACAATATTTGTATACATAAGTAAGTAATAGAGTAACTATAATACAATTGTTGTACATAAATGGTGCTTATGATTTTTTTATAATTCTATTAATCTTTATATTTAAACATTGCTTTTGATTATAAAATAACATAATGGTAATAGTTATTAAAAGAACGTATTTTATAATTAATTGCTGATTGTTGATTAACATCAAATAAGAATTCTAACAATAATAATAATTATTATAAACATTATTATTATAAAATTTGAAGTAACATTATTATAATATTTGTTGCAAATCTTAATAACAATATGAAATAATTATAATGAAAGTGATTGATAATTATTGCAAATCAAGAAATTGAAGTAACATTGTTATTATTTAATATTTGTTGCATTTTGACAATTAATGTTAATAACAATATTAAATATTAATAATAATAGTGATTAATAATAATTTCAAGTATAAAGGTTGAAGTAATATTGTTGTTATATAACATTTGTTGCATTTCGTTAATTGTTATTATTAACAATAGTAATAATAATAGTTAATAATAATAAAAGGCAATATTTGTTTTAATTAGTATTTTATCAATAAAATCAATTGTTTATTGATATTTTAGTTAATAGTAATAGTGAAATTATTTATAAAAACAATTACATGTATCTAGCAACGATATTTATAGCAACAATAAAACGTGTTATATGATATAATAGCATAATAGTTTTATATGATTATAATATATAATATAACTGTCATGGATACGTGACACCTCCCCCCCTAAATTCGATCGTGGAGGTGATAGAATAGAACTGTAACGATCGAATCCTCGGTAGAGGAAAAATTAAAATGAGTTCATTAGTTTCCTGAAAAAATATAGGATAAGAGGTGTCTCGCATATGATTCCTATCGAAATATTATTTGTGAAAAGTTCATATGTATGCGGTCGTAATTTATATTTAACAATGGATATATATAATATTTTAATTAAGTCGCAGGTTTTTATTTCTCGTGGGTCCTTTACACGTATAAATCAAGTGACCTCTTTGATAGCACTTTTCGCAAGCCCCAGTCTATTTATATAAGATTTTACGACCTCCAAGACTTTTTGGGATCGCTTCTAATCCGTTTTTGTTCACTAAAAACATAGTTTTTATTTAATAATTCTAATAGTTCACGTGCTGCGTCATGCTTGGCTTCTTTTTTATTAGTAGATCGTTCGCTAGTGCATGTGTAGTTTATACAATCTTTAGTTACCGTACAATTAGCAACGAATGTAGGAATATTATTGAAATATGTAGACGTAATTTCGTAGTTTGGACCTATAAAATCATATTCTATGCTTAAGTCGTTAATTAGTTGCATAGGGCATTGATTTAATTGATGAAATTAAGCTTTCATTATCATGATTCAATTATGAAAACAAGAAAATCAACTATGTAAAAGAAATGATTGGCTCAAATATGTTTGAAATTGAATTCATTCAAGTAAAGCTGGCAGGTGGTATTCGATTTTATCATTTTTATAGTTCTTTAAAAGTATTGAGTATTTCAGATCCGGAAATTTAAAACTTCTAATACATTAACATAAGAGAGAATATGCCACCTGCCAGTAGTAAAAGTCAAAGTCTCTAAAGGTTTGAAGTAAATGTTAGGATTTTTAGATAAAGAATTTTGAATTAATTGATTGGCTTCATTAATTTGAATAAGAAATAGACCAATGATGATGAGTAAATAAATCCTCGACATGATGCTTCTCGAGTTCCTAAAAGAAGTATATTATTTTTTATCAATGACTAGTGCTTCGCTTCATGCAAAATGTTTAAGGGTTGGCTAAAACAGACAAGAGATAGATTAGTGGTTATACAGATTCAGAATATGCTAAAAGATTGTGCGTAATAGATTTATGTCCATGATCATCTCGGTTAAAGATTTTATTTCTTATTAAAAATGTCCAAATTGTCACTATATTTATGTTGTTGACAAGAATATCGCAAAATATATTAATTCTTTTTCGGTGGATGGGATTCATTGAGTAACGATATGTGAAAGTAGTTTTCAATTTAGTCTTCTTTATTTAATCGAGCACGTTTTAATCGATTAATATGTACTACTTTTGGCTTATTTTTAATTTGAATTTTAACATTGCCTTTTCCTAAAACTTCTAAAATTCTACAAGGACCAGAATATTGATTTTCGAGTTTTTTAGGTTTCGGACCACTTAGTAAAAATACTTCTTCATCAACGTTAAAATTTTGTGGGCTTATATTTCTATCGTAGTACTTTTTTGATTTTTCTTTTGCTGCAATAAGATTATCTCTAGCAATTGCTCTTATTTCATGAAGTCGGGTTACTAATTTAATCAAGTAATCATCATATGTTTCTAGTTTTTCATGTTCTGGAAGGGGTTCGCTTGAAGGTTGTCTGGCTAATTTACCAAAAACTAATTCGTATGGACTGCAACGAGTTCCTTCATGAATGCTTGTGTTGTAAGAAAATGTAGCTAGTTCTATCCAGTCATCCCATTCAGAATTTTTACTAACAAATTGTTTTAAATATTCAGCAAGTACATGATGAGATCTTTCCAAAGATTGTGGATGAAAAGCTGTTGTTTTGAATTGACGAATTCTAAATATTTTGGCTAATCTTCGGATAAGATTACTTAAGAAATTTTTTCCTTGATCAGTAAGAACTGCTCTAGGTGATCCAAAAATACATATAAATTTCTTTACAAGAGCATCTGCTATAGTACTTGCGAGAGAATTAGGAAGTGGTATTGCTAATGAGTACTTGGTGAACTTATCTTGAATTGTTAATATGTACTCATTTAATTTTTGTGTCACAGGCAATGGACCTACAATGACCATAGAAACTTTTTCAAAGGCAGTTCCAGGAGTATCAGTTATTATCATAGGTTCTTTTGTTTTTACGCGTACAAGTTTTTTTAATTCGCATTTTAAACAACTTTGAATGTATTTTTTAAAATATGATTTCATATTTTGCCAATAATAATTTTGACGTATTCTACTAAAAGTTTTAGTGACTCCTTTATGTCCACCGAAGGCCGATGAGTGAGCTTCTTCGATTAATTGAGATTGTTGTTCTTTAGTTGCATATTGTTTAATTCCATTACATATGACGATTTTTATTGGTGAGTCAGAAAAAGCTAACTTTATGGCACTTAAAATCTCTTTTCATAGAATATTATTAATTTCAGGTGTTTTTGCTATACTAGTTGTGCGTAATTTAAGGTTTTTTGCTTTTGAGTTAAGTGAATTAATTGATAGTTTCATATTCAAAAATGTATCACTTGAATTTTCTTTTAATTCAGATTCTATTGGTACTGCTAAGTGGTACTGTAATCCTCTACGAAATTCTTGTGCATGACCTACGCAAAGGTTTTTAAATTGGGGTAAATCGTTACATTTTAGTAAAATTTTAGAATCATTATCTCGTGGTTCGTTTTTGGTTGAAATAAAATAAGCATAATTGTCCTTACGCATTGTAAGTTGATCTCGACATTCGATTATATTGCGGTTTGTCGTTAAGTTTATGGGCGAAAGTTCCTTTTCAGCGGGGGGCGGTTCTGGTGGAGGTCGATTTTCTATGTCTTTAGATGCGATATTTTCGTTTTATGAATATAAATCATCCTTAAAGTTTTCGTGAATTCTTTCTCCAGTATTTTTTAAATGTTGATTCTTATATTGTAGAGAATTGTCTTTCGTTAAAATATCGGATTCATTAGAAAAAGAATCGAAATCTGTGTTTTCTTTGATCAGAGGATTTTTATTAAATTCATAATCTGAATCAACTGCATTTACATCTTCTTCAAGATTATAATTTTCTTTTCCTTTCTGTTTCTTTTTCTTTTTCTGAGGTTTGTCCTTATTTTTTATTGAAATTTTTGGTGTATTCTTTCTTGGCCTGCCTCTTTTTCTTCCAGATATAGGCACTGATATAGTTTTATTTTTGATAATTTTTCGTTTTCCGTTTCTTTTAAGAGGTTCGTCGTCGCTTTCTTCGTCTTTTTCTTCATTTGTGTCTGAAAAATCTTTATATGCTAGCTGGTTATATATTTTCACATTTTGTTTCCTTGCTTGATTTCGAGTCAATATTGTATTTATTTTTGACTCCAGTTTTGCATATTGTCTTTGCTTCAAATTTGATAATATATATGTGATTACCAAATTTTCGGTTTCGTCATCAGAAATTGAATTTTGATTGGAGGATTGTTTTTCCTCGAATTTTGAAGAATTTGTGGCTACCGGAGGTTCGGGTTCGCCATCAGAATTTTTGTCGTTAATATATGTTTGTATTAGATAGAAAGGATTTGTATGTTTCGTAGAAGTTGTAGATTTTTTAGGTTTTGTTTTCGTCTCATAATTCTCTTCTTTATCATTTCCTTTGATGGAATATTTTGAATCATTATTGTTTTTAGATTCAAAGGTATTTGTTTTATTTTCAGTTTCTTTAATATTTTTGTCAGGATTTCGAGATAATGCATCAGCATTAACATTCGTCTTTCCTGCTTTATTTGGGAACAGGGGTCTTTAGAATTTTGGCACCATAATAATGGTTTATGGTCGGTTACTGGAGTAAATGTCTGCCGTAAAGGTAAGGTCGAAAGTCCTGAACTGAGTAAACTATTGCTAGTGCTTCATTTTCATAAGTCCAAATGGAGTTGAAAAAACTGTTTTATGTGAATCTTTAGGATCCATGGGGATATGATGGAATCCAGTGGCTATATCAAAGACTGAAAAATATCGTGCGTTTCCTAATTGATCTAAAATGTCTATTATGTTTGGTAATGGATAGGAGTCTCCGATCGTTTTGTCATTTAATTTCCTGAAATCTAAAACCATTCTCCACTTTCTTTGATCATGTGAATCTAGTTTTTTAGGTACAATAAATACTGGTGTATTGTACGGTGATTGAAGAGGCTTAATTGTTTTATTTTTTAAAAGTTCATTAACTTGTTTAGTGATTTCTTCTTTGTGTGCTGGTTGAAATCTATATTGTTTCGAGAAAATTGGTCGTTCGCCTGGTATTTGGAGTCTATCTGAATGTTTAATAATTAATTTTGTTACATGATCGAACTCTTCTTGATTCAAGTGATCTAAACGAAGTAATTCTTTGATTATTTTAATTCTATTTTCTCCTGTGATTTTATAAAATTGAGATATTATTTGTTCTGTGTCACTAAAATTTATAAATTTTTCAATTAATTCTACAGGGGATTTGTTATGATTCTTGTTCGTAAAAGTGTCAATTTGATTTGTAGTTGGTTTAATTAAAGTACTACTAATTGTGATTTCTTCAAAATCTTCTAGCATAACTATAGGAGTTTCTATTTCTATAGGTATAGAAATTATGTTTTCCTACTTTTATATAGGCTTTTCCACCATGATTTTTGACAATAGCATTTCCTGCATATATTCCTTTTTTCAAATTAAGTAACGGTATAAATCCTTCTTTTTGATTTGTATTTGAAATTCGGATACAAAGAGTTGAAATTGATCTTGTTGGCAAAATTATGGTCTCCGGATTTCGAAATGGTTATTTATTATTTTGTATTTCTGAACATTTTGATATATAATTTATATTGACGTCATTATCAGTGAAAAATTCGGATCCTAGTACTCCATCTTCTTCTACTGATACACAACTTGGAATTAAGTTAAAAATTGTGGGATATCCAAAAATATTGAGAGTTATCTGACCCAATGTATAAACTGGTACACTAATTATACCTGTAAGGCGTAAAATTTCATCTTGATTTATTTTCACGTTGTGATCAATTATATTTAGTTTTATTAAATTTCGTCCTGCTCCTGTGTCTATCATCATACGTGCTGGGTTTTTTAGACCATCAGCAGATACCATAATAGAAGGAATTGGGTTGTCTGAGTGTACATTTATTTTTGTGTTTATAATATTCTGATTTGAAGTGGGTGCTGTAAAGTGTTTTAAATAGCCTCCCTCATTGCACCCTGATCGGGGAGGGGTCTGGAGTTTCCCTGGTTCTGTTTTTCAGCTCTTTTAGAATGTCGTTGCTGTTTAAGCGATTCGTTGTATGCTCGACGCCGACATTCATCAATTGTATGACCTATTTTTTTACAGTAATTACAATTTTTATTATTATTTATTTTTGGATAATTCGCTAAAGCATTTCGAAATTCTGTATGTCTATTAATATTGCTAGTTGTTTGCTGTCGCCATGAACTTTGGTTTGGTAAAGACGACTGAGGTCGCCATTGACCTGGACTCTCCTGACGGGGGTCCATTGACTCACGTTCGATTGCAGAACTCTGTTAAAAGGTTGCCGTTGGTTATTTCTGTTGTAAAAATTTTCATTATATAGAGGATTTCTTATAGGCTGCAATGTTCTTCCATAATTGTTAGAATATCCTTGTCTGTTTGAGGTTATTTGGTTCCATTGTCTACAGGCGGGAGCTGTATGTCTTTTTCTTTCACAGATTTGACAAAACACACCTTCTTTTGCAATATCAATTCTATTTTTATCCGTTTTTTCTGAAGAAGTTGTAAGATTATTTTCTTTCTGTCTATATGGTGTACGTGAAGATCGTAGTGCTGCAGTTGCTGAGATTTTTCTTTCTATTTCTAGTGCGTTATTTACTGTATCTTTAAAATTATGTACACTGTCACATATCCATGACTAATATATCATATATAATGGCAATATAATACTACTGTATTATTATATTATCCAGCACTCATTATTACCTTCATTTTTATTACATACTATTATTATTATAGCTAATCACATATACTAATCGATAATATTACTATCAACTGTAATATCGGTTTATAACAATGAAAAATCCATACGATTAATAAACTATTAATTACAACAAATATTATATTTCATTGTTGTTTACCATTATTATAGATATTATTGTTGTCAAGAACAATTGACAAACTACAACAAATATTATATAACAATAATGTTATTTAAACCGTATAGTAATAATAATGATTATCATTATTATTATTATTATTATTATTATTATTCATCTTATTATAAATCATTATCATTTTTATTATTATTATTATTATTATCATTATTATTAGTATTATTATTATTGTTGTTATCATGTGCAATTTGTTGTCGTAAACTATATTCGTTTATAACTATCATATATTTGTATAAACAATGAAGATTGTTTAAATGTAATGACATCATAATTGTTAATTGAAATTGTTAATTAATTAATTGTACCCTATTGTACGATAATTGTATTGTCACTTTTTCTTTATTGCCTATATATACAAATAATGAAATTAACCCTTGCGACTGAGCCTAACTGATGCAGTTGATACATCTACGCTACACCGTAAGAAAGCGCATGTAGCACTTACATTAAGAAGAAAACGATACACCTGCTATGATCACACAGATTGGAAATCGGTGTGACTTCCAACGCACACTAATAAAGCCAGCCCAGCCTGTCAACCAAACACACTGAATCCTAAGATTCTTATGGAAGCGCGAACCCCTGTTGAAATGCTCGGATCTAAAATCTAATGCATTGGCCGATTGAGTTGCAATGCCTTAAAATACCATATCCATATATAAACAGATGCATGGAAACTCTAAACACAGTAATCCGAGAGCTGCAGTACAAGTGTAATTCGAGACCCTAAATCGTCGCGTCGTCTAAAAATAGATCAATAAGTTCGTACAAGGTCGCATAGTGAGAAACGGAGAATCAGTCAATTCGTCACGCCGTTGTGTCTCTTAGAAAACCAAATTTCTAAATCCCTATAATCGAAGCGCTGCCTGGTGAAGAGGCGAACCACAGCGGGCTAAAGGATTACAGTGTGCAAGTGCCAGTGCTGGACCAGACAACCCTTGAAGATATACCAGGTGTATAAGCCTAAATCCGCTGTTTTTTAGGCAAAAGAAAGTCTTTTTTTTTGCAGAAACTAAAATAAACTTTATTCAAAGTATTTTCCCTTGCTTGCTATACATTTTCCCCATCTCTCGGGCAATTTGTGTCTTTATCTTTCGATGCAAACCACTCGTCAAGCCATTTTCCGACGTCTTCGTACGAATCGAAGTGTTGTTCAGCGAGCGCGTGACCCATCGACGAAAACAGGTGGTAATCAGAAGGGGCCAGGTCTGTTGAATAAGCGGGATGAGGTAGCACCTCCCAGTTGAGTGTTTTCAAGTAGTTTTGGACCATTTTTGACGTGTGCGATGGGGCGTTGTCTCCAAGAAAAATCAGCTTCTCATGTCTTTCTTCATAATCCGGCCTTTTTTCACGCAAAGAACGGCGCAATTTGATTAGTTGTTGGTGGAAGCGGTGAGCATCGACAGTTTCACCAGGTTTTAATAGCTCATTGTAGACGACACCCTGCTGATCACCGCCATTTCTGAGCAAACAGCGGATTTAAGCTTATACACGTGGTATATATATATATATATATATATATATATATATATATAAGTGACGATCAGATCCGCGGCTCGACAAAATTTGAATGTAATACTGGAAAAGGGCTCAGCGCTGCGTTCGAGATCTGCGCATTAGCCAGGATCGTCGTCGCTATCATATTAATTAATTACGCCTCATTATCCCCCCCCCCTTTAATGAAAGGGACGTAGTCATTTGAATGAGTTTTCCTTTCTTAAGAAAAGAAAGAGTAAAGTCCAAAGTATCGATCTGACAGAAACCCACCGCAGTATTAGTACAGTTTAAGATTTAGTCGTACATAACATGGAAATTCTATTTCTCAGCGTTACTAACATATAAAAGTCTAGAGTTAATTGCCCTATCTACGTTCCTCTATTTGTTGTAAATATATATATATATATATATATATATATATATATATATATATTATATATATATATTAATTATATATATAATTAACTCTAGACTTTTATATGTTAGTAACGCTGAGAAATAGAATTTCCATGTTATGTACGACTAAATCTTAAACTGTACTAATACTGCGGTGGGTTTCTGTCAGATCGATACTTTGGTCTTTACTCTTTCTTTTCTTAAGAAAGGAAAACTCATTCAAATGACTAATTCCCTTTCTTTTAAGGGGGGGGGGATAATGAGGCGTAATTAATTAATATGATAGCGACGACGATCCTGGCTAATGCGCAGATCTCGAACGCAGCGCTGAGCCCTTTTCCAGTATTACATTCAAATTTTGTCGAGCCGCGGATCTGATCGTCACTTGTGACGTAGAAGATGAGGATCTGGTGGGAGTGTGGAGAAGCGTGAGGGAAACAAGCGTATCTAGAAGACATTACAGTATTACACGATTAGATTGTCACAGATCAAGACTCGACGTGAGTCAAATAAATAAATAAATAATATAAATTTTAAAAACGCCGCGTATGGCAAAGGAAGTGAAAGTTATTGTCAGCGTGGCGTCAGTTATAAATGGATGCTCATCCTGGAATGGAAAGAAAAGATATATACATATAAATAACAGGTCCTTGTAATTTTTGGACTACGCTGATTATGATTACAAAATTGGGCATCAGATCTTTTCTTGAAAATACCCCATCATTTGGAAGCGAAATTTGGATTATGTGCGATTACTCGATGATTTGGCGGTTTTAGCGGATGAGTATCTTTTTTGTTTTGTTACCTGACGATTATTAATGATACCATATAGTTCTGGTCAATCTCTATCTCACAAATTTTTGTATACATGTGTACATGACTGTTTTAATTTACATTGGCCAACGGCTAGTAGAATCGTAGGCGCTCGACTAGTGAGAATTTGCATTCCTTTTTTTTATCCTTATCGAATTGTGCTTTTCTTGGTTCGATGTGCGTATGTGTGTGTGTATCTTTTTGAAGGCTCTATTCGTCCGCTGACCCGACGCGGTTCGCGGTGGTCGTTTCCCGCCTTTTGTGACGTGTGATTCCGATGACTATGTATTTCAGTATTGTTGTTAATTCGCATGGATAAATGACCGAAGTCAATTTCTGTTATGATCACTCACATGCTTATGAAATGTGTGAATCGAGCTAAATAACAAACGTCTGTGTTATTGCTCGCGGATATTTTCATTAAGTGTTTGAATGACGGGAAATTGATAATTTATATTTATAATATATATTACATTTCTATGTCACGATTAATCACCAAATATTATGCATAAATTAGTCCTCACCACTTTCGAAATTTCTTTCATTAGTTTTTTTATTATTTATTATTTTGTATGTCTTCTTTCATCATGTTACGTAACGAGTAAAAACAAAATAAATATTACAGGCTGCTTGAAAATTTGCGTCTATCCTATCATTATTATTTGCTTTATGGGCATCTAATATTTTTTCTCCGAGTTTCCTAACACGAGTTGCGTAGGAAATTACTTTCTCAATATCCCATTGATAAATGTTACTGATATACTGATTTATTTAAGGAATAAACGCGTTCAAGACTATCTATAATATCTTCTACACTTCTGTATTGTCCTCCACTGACACATTTTCTTGCTTCTCCTTTGACCTTTGTTTTGATTAATTTAGTTAAGTTTGATTCTGTCCCTGCAGGAAGCATATCTTTTGCTTCTCTACATCCTTTTATAAATTGGTCAAGAGATATATTATCTCCTGTAAATATTGGTACAACTTCTAGTGCATCTCGTAATGATACTACTTGATTATGAGCAACAGTTATAATTTGTGGGTTATTGGTAGTCACTTTATTTGAAACAGGCGAATATTCTTCTTTATATTGTTTAATTAGCGCTTCTAATAATTGTGGATCGTTAGAAATTAATTTTTTGTAATCTTCAGCTAATTTGTTTGGAAATGTGTAATTTAATTCACGGTCTGAATCTTCTGAGGATTCAGATAAATATAATTGTTTTTTATAATTTGAAGTATTTGTTGGGATCAAAGTGCGGTCAAATTTATCGACTATAGTAGAATTTCCGGTTGAATTTGATGCATTAAAAATACTTTTATCGAATAATATTGAATCTGTTAAACTTGATCGGTTGTTTGGAGGTATACTAGAACTAATTATTATACTAGTATCTTGATTATGATTTTCTGACAACTCTAATTTTTGGGACGTAGTGGCACTAGTATTTCAAGAAGTATTTGGATTTTTCGAATCTTGGTTTTCAGCTATTTTTTTCTTAATTTCAAAAGTTTTTTTCAATTTTTCGAAAATTAAGAAAAAATCGATAAAATATAATTCTAGGTGCAGTTTAAATAAAATAGAATAGCTTATAATTCTCAAATGCCGAGGCAAAATATTTCTCAATACTGAATCAAATCTCGTACGCACTGTTTTTGTTTAAAATATTTTATAGAGGCACTTATCAAAATTATATTAAGATAGTAAAAACTTGAATACAGTAAACTTGAATTTACATTCGAATAATTATTATTAGACTATATAATAATTTTTGATAATATTTTTATGTATAATTTATTTATATAAAGTTGCAAAATAAAATATATTTGATTTTCTCGTATTCAATTTTTTAAAGAAAATTAAAACTGCTACCAACTTGTCGGCTTGTTCAATGGTTATTGAGAAAAATAATTTTAATTATTAGAAAAATTTAACTCAAACTGAAATTTTTTGAAAGAAATTTCAGGAGATTTTTGTAAAAAATATAAAAATTATTCAAGAAAAAATTTGCATAAAACTCATAAGGCTTGATGTTTGCCAACGGCCGATGCACCAGAATAATTAGCTCTGTGACGTCCTAAGTTTTTAATTATAATATATATTTCCTACCTAAAGTCTAGAGCCAATTACCCTTACTATGTTCCTGTGCTTATTGTTAAAATTAACAATTAACCAGGTAGAGCACAAGCCAAATGAATCAAATTACAATTGATGTTAATAATAATTTATTACAAAAAATACAAATTTGATTTTGACCCAAGCGACTTTTAATTGTTGGTTGCAGGCTGTTTTCCTTTGGTTGGTCGAGTCTGATTGGTCCAACCTTAAAGAAAAGCACACCGTGAGTCTAAAGGTCTCAAGAAGAAAAGAGAAAAGAGAACTTTAATAAAAACAGTGTTATTTTGACTTACCGGTTGTTCTTGATGAGGCCTCTTGAAAACGATAATCCTTTAGGTTCCGTTGATCCTCTGGTAATCGGGTACCTCCCCTAATTACCCTTGTTGGACAACAGTGGCAGGTTAATACTTCGTTTAATGGGTATCCTTGATTTGATACCTCGATGACAATGGCACTAAATCTAACGTTACACAAATTCACTCCGTCGTTAATAGATTAGTTTTCCCGAGCACGTGGAAATTACGGCCACAAAGATTTATTACGGTACGGCGACGAAAAACCGGTTCTAGTGATGTTGCTCGATCTTATGCTCCCTTAGACTGCTGTTTAGGCCTTGAAGCCTGGTTTATATTGTCGTCTGTAGTTTCAACTCGTAGGTAGAAAGTATGGGAATTTGAGTTCGATGGTTTCCATAGCTTTTTCGAAGTCCATTAGAATCTTAGGTGTCAGTGTGATGAGTTGAGACTATGGGCCAGTTTGCTGGTGTGCTGTGTTGGTGAGCTTAGGGACTCACACCGATTTTCCAAGTCCGTGGGGGTCATGCTTTCGTGGTGTAGGTGTACTCACATCTTCTCAAGGGCTGTGTAAACCCGTACCACCAGGTTTTTAGGTAGATTTAGTCGCAAGGGTCAATGACATTATTTGTATACATAGGTAAGTAATAGAGTAACTATAATAAAATTGTTGTACATAAATGGTGATAATGATTTGTTTATAATTCTATTAATCTTTATATTTAAACATTGCTTTTGTTTATAAAATAACATAATAGTGATTTGAATAGTTATTAAAAAGAACGTATTTTGTAATTAATAGCTGATTATTGATTAACATCATATAAGAATATTAACAACAATGATAATTATTATAAACACTATTATTATAAAATTTAAAGTAACATTATTATAATATTTGTTGCAATTTTTAATAAAAATATGAAATAATTATAATGAAAGTGATTGAAAATTATTTCAAATCAAAAAATTGAAGTAACATTGTTATTATTTAATATTTGTTGCATTTTGACAATTTTTTCTTAATAACAATACAAAATATTAATAATAACAGTGATTAATAATAATTTTGAATACAAAGGTTGAAGTAATATTGTTCTTATATAACATTTGTTGCATTTCGTTGATTGTTATTATTAACAATAGTAATAATAATAGTTAATAATGATAAAAGGTAATATTTGTTGTACTTAATATTTTATCAACAAAATCAATTGTTTATTGATATTTAGTTAATAGTAATAGTGAAATTAGTTATAAAAACAATTAGATGTATCTAGCAACAATATTTATAACAACAATAAAACATGTTATATGATATAATAGCATAATAGTATTATATATTTATAATATATAATATAACTGTCATGGATACGTGACAATGATATCGAAAAATCATTGTGAAGAACTAAAATATAATAATTCTGAATAAAGTTTGAAATAACGATTTTCTGTTTCTGATGAACAATATACTATTTGCTATGATTTTTAGGAACTTTGTATTATTTAGGTATGTAAATCTATGTCGAACCAGTATTCCCAGATGCTGGATCTTTTTGGCTGTTAAGCCAAGATTGAGAATTATGTTTCTCTCGACTTTGTATAAAAGAGTCGCATAGCAAACGACAAATTCAAAATGATAAAAAATATCATAAAAGTAATTACACTGCATGTTTAGATTGTTTTTAAGACATTTTGTCTCACACACTTGCTGACAAAATGTATTTTTTTAGTTTCAATTCCAAAAAATATCTAAAAAATTTTATTTTTTAAACTAAATTTGTAATGTAAAAAAAACGTTATGATCGTAAATTATTTGTCTGAATTAGGTCTACGAATCCTCATCGGTCAATTTTCGACAAGATGTATATTTTGATTATGAAAAACACTGCTAAAAATCAAAAGTTCTATTTCTTCACCAAAATATGTGAGATACGAAATAAACTTTGAATTGCACTATTGCTTGCTCAAGTGAATTCTACGACCGTTATTTTTTTTACTTTCCAAAATGGTAATTATTTTTAGAGTCATCAATATTTTCTAAGAAGATCAAAATTTGACATTTTTACTAACATATTTTCTAAATAATTAATATTTTGCTTTCAACTTGGGCTCATTTTATGTATGCTGGGTAGCCCCCGAAAGTAGGGAATAACCGAAGGAAATAGCCAAACCGCGTTTTCAATTGAATATCGCGCCGAATATTTGTCACTTAGAAAAGGTTCAGCGAAGAAGATGGGCCGAAATGTCTTCCGAGTTATTAACATTTTTTTCTTTGTCCTGCAAAATTGATCTATCGTTTCGAACCTTCCCTCAATCTTAAAGATGCGTTTCATCTGCATCCGAAGCATACCGTACAGGCAGTCTTTATGCCACCTTGCATCAGACTTTTGACTGTAATCGGTCTCTACTGTTACTTCCAACTTTCCTTCAAAGGATTCCTCGAATATTCTTCTATTTTAACTATTACCCTCTATATTATTCGCACGATCAGCTAGGGAAAAATATGGTCCACCTCTGTAGAGTCCCGCAAGCAAAACTAAGGCCTAAATACTCCAAGAGGCGACCTGTTTTCCTGGAGACACCGTAGGAGACACCACTTACTGGTGCAATGCAGCCATCGGCATGGTCGTTTTTGAGTGTACCAGGGCTGTTCAATAAGTTCGTGACTTTGAAATGGAGAACACTTTTTATAACAAAAATTCCAATTTTATAATAATATTACAGATGATGTGAATTACACATTTCCACAAAGTCACTGAATTTCTTTTTGAATTTAAGTGAAACAGGAAATTCAATTTACTTAAGGCTCTATCAGCCTTAATGATCACATTCTCATCATGACGCTCGCGCTTCGCGCTCGATTTTCTGTATACATTTCAGTAAGTTTTTGATGAATTACATGGTTAAAATAATTTATTTTCTCCCAAATCTCTTAAAAATAAAAAGCAATCGTAGACTTTATTTAAGGAAACGATTTTGCAGAACAACGCTTATTTCGTATCTCACATATTTTGGTGAAAAAAATCGAATATTTTTAATATTAAAAATCAAAACATAAAATATACATCCTGTCCCGAAATGTATTAATGAGAATTTATAGACCTCATTTAGGCAAACAATTTTCCTTCTAAACGTTTTTTTTGTATCTCACATATTTTGTCTAAAAAATTGAATTTTTGAATTTTAATCGTATTTTTTGGAATCGAAACGAAAAATATATGTTTTATCAAAAACTGTGTGACACAAAATTTGTAGATCTTTTTGAAACGAACAGCTTTGCATTCTTACGTTTTTTCGTATTTCACATATTATTGTTAAAAAATTGAATTTTGGATTTTAAATAGTTTTTTTTTTAAATTAAAAAGAAAAATATGCATCTTATGAAAAAATGATAAAATTCAAATTTGTAGGTATTTATTTATTTAATAATGTTGTATCATAACGTTTTTTCGTATCTCGTATAATTTAACTGGAAAATGGAATTTTGATATTGACTCTTTTCGAATTTGAATATGCTATAACATTTCTAATTTTGATTTAGTCAAAAAATGTTATCAGGATAATTTGTAGAGATTTATGAGCACTATCAAAAACCGGTATTGAAATTTTTCATTTTTCCAAAAAGTTATTTTCAAAAACACAAAAGTAGTGCTCAATCCCTCAATTTTGATTGGATGTGGCTGGTTAACGAACTTGTCCTTACTTTTTCGGCTCCGATAAAGTGTACCACAGCTCAATTCAATCTGATAATTCTATCGATAGTTATGCCGCACACGACCTACAGACAGACAGACAGACAGACAGACGGACAGACAGACAGACAGACAGACAGACAGACACTTTCGTAAAAACCGTTTTTTCTGACTCAGGGGGTCTCAAAACGTAAAGATTTGATAAAAATTTCGAAAGTCATTTTTCACATAAAACCAATACCTTCTCATCCATGATGAGAATGTAAAAATTGAGAATGAAGTACAAATCATCACTAGATTCTGCCACGTCCCGCGACTCTACCACCTAGAGTAACAAACAAATTAAGAAACAAATTAAGAAACCAATGAAGGGATCAAGGCAACATTACCACGTCCTTGATTATATCGACTCAACAGTAAGATCTAATAAGAAATAAGAAGATCGTTAAAATCGAAAGGTAGATTTAAATAGATATACTTGGCTGTGACATTAACGCCAGGTAATAAATTTCATCGGAACGTGAGTCATCGTTGAAGGCAACTCATGCGACCTTAAGCTTCAATACCAAAATATGGAAAAGATTGTACACCTTGTTTTTACTTCCACAGTAGTTGACCTTTTCGTTAGAATCGAAAAGCAGATATAATAGAATTGATATATTTGACTGCTACACTAATGCCAGGTAATAAATTTCATCGAAGCGCAAGTGATCAGAGAAGGCAACTCATCCGATCTTAAATACCAAATATGGAATAGGTGGTACACCTTGTTTTTGCTTCCACCGTAGTTGACCTTTTCGTTAGAATCGAATAACAGATCAAATACAATTGATATATTTGACTGCGACATTAGTGCCAGGTAATAAATTTCATTGGAGCACAAGTCATCAGAGAAGGCAACTCATCCGATCTTAATACCAAATATGGAAAAGGTGGTACCCCTTGTTTTTTACTCCCACAATAGGTGACCTTTCAAAGGCCTATAAAAAGCGAAAATTCCAATAGAATTCAGTTCAGTTAGTAGTCAACGTGCGATTTCTACAATGTAAGCAACTCGAGTCCAGTCCAGTACCATCATCTCTACACGGCGAGTTCAGTTCAGCCTAGTCCAGCCTCATGAGATTTTGCCGCTACCCAGACTAGTTCTAACTCGACGCTGAGTTCAACGACTTTAAAAAGTGAAGGGGAATCGCCTTCCAAATTCTCTTCGAAGCTGGGATCAAGGAAACTACTAGATCAACCGTCTGGACTACGGATTTCCCATCTGCGAAGTACTATCTCAAGGATTACAACGAAGACCCAACTGGCCACATCCGCTCCACTGGACTCAATCAATCATCAAGCAAATTTCACTCAGGGTAATTACAAAGGTACTATCAAATCACAAATCAATTTCGAATTCCATGGTGCTTACTTGGTTCACAATTTGATTGTCAATAAATATATTTTATATCATTAACCATTCTCAATCACTGACTATTCCTCATCCCTTAGAGAGGATCCTTCTGATCCTTACATAAAACGAGGAGATCTTTTTAGAAGAGAAATGTTACGTTTCTGACGTAACAATTCGAAGAAAAAAGGTATTTCACCATAAATAACTGATTCGTCCTCTAAATTTACTTTTACAGTAAAACTATTTGTTGACGTAGTTTTGTAAAAAAAAATAAGTATATACAGTATAGTAAGTTGCAAATATATCCTTTTATTGATCAAATCAATTTCTTAGTCATACAAATCATTCAGGGTTTTGGGTTTGACAAGTTTTTAATGAGTGAATCTAGTGGAAAAAGAACTCATAGTTTGATTCTGACTACTTTGACTCCACAATGCTTCTAAACCTTCAGCTAACATAACATTGTTAGTCATTTCTTGACCCAAATGTTTAGAACCATGAAGCAAATACCTTAAAACATTGTTATAATCTTCATAAGGTAAAGCCGATGTCGCAGACATTGGACCCCATCTTTTGTCACACAGTACTATGTGTGTTGATTGATGCACATTATATGTGTACACTTGGTCACCATGCAATTCTTCAATATCTCGAACAAAAAGACGCAAAAAAATTTCAGTTCCAACTAAATCGGGATGTAAAGGGTGATCAATTTAGAGGTATACGAATTTAAATTGAAATAAAACAACGAAAATTCAAATTGATAGGGCATTTTTTTTTATTTTTGTGTAGAACCGTTCACGACATTTATTGTTTAATGATAACCCCTTTCAAATGTTGGCTGCAACTGCGCTTTAATTCATCCATCCGTAAACACCAATTTTGAATAACTCGCTCGAGGACTTCGGTCGGTATCTCGCTAATAACTTCAGTAATGTCGGCTTCCAATGCCTCAATAGTTGCTGGTTTATCCACAAAACATTTAGACTTTACATACCCCCACAAATAAAGGTCCAAAGGTGTGATATCACACGATTTTGGAGGCCAATCTACCGGTCCATTTTTTCACGGGCTGTATGACATGTAGCGCCGTCTTGTTGAAACCAAATGTCGTGGAGATTACGGGCTTCAATTTCCGGCATCAAAAATCGCCCAAGCAGTGCCATAAGATAGGCCAAGTTGTTGAGATCGGCGCCGAATCGACTCTTCCGGATCTTCGGCAAAACTCTTATTTACAGCCGCAATATTCTCTACAATTCGGGCTGTACGTGGTCTAATCGGTCGAGTATCATCCAATACTGTTAAATTATTCTCATGTTTGCCAATGGTATGCCGAATAGTGCGTTCGGTAGGACGATTATGTACATCATAAATTGGCCTGAGCGCGCGATAAACACTTTTCACAGAGCGTCCATTTTCGTAATATAATTTTACGATTTGTAAACGCTGTTGAGGCGTTAGTCTTTCCATGATGAAATGTCAATAAAAACTGAATAAAATTGTGTATTTAGTTTGACAGTAGTCACGCGTGACATGTCAATAAAACCCTATTGGAAAAAGTACCTCCAATTTTTTCACACTTTACAAATATCGGTTTTTTGAATAAGTTACATAGATAGAGAAATAACGGAAAGCTTCCAGTGTTCAAAATAATCACGTGACAAAAATTGCAGAACGACAATCAAAGAATAATATATTGGCAGAAAGTAAGCATTTTCTGTTGACATATCAGTTAGTCACGCATTACCTTCTAATGTGAGTACATCAGAACGCGAAAATGGACGATTTCTAAGAATATTTTGATATTTGACCAAGATTTGCATGCGGCTTGTTATCCGGATAGGCAAAAAAACTCGCACATGGCCTTTGAGCGATTAGCTGACCGTTTCTGTCGCTTCGGTACAGTGAAACAAACACGTGTCAAACGTCGACCCATTGTTTATGAAAATAATGCGGCTGCTAATCTTGGCTTTTGCTGCACTAAATCCACATGAGAGTAGCAGGCAAATGAAAAAAAAGAGTGGAATTAGACAGCGATCTGTATTAAGGATCTTACTGTACCATTTCAACATCCGTGGTCCGTTAATTGTTGGTGCGGCATTTTCGGCGATCACGTCATTGGTCCATATTTTTTTGAAGGTCGCTTGACTGGGCAAGTTTACGCAAACTTTCTGCAAAACGTACTGCCTCAATAATTGGAAGACGTGCCCTTGGTGTTCAAGACAAGTGATAAATGAGATTTTTTACGAAAAGTGGTTAGGAAGAGGCAGCCCTATAGCTTGGCCACCTTGTTCACCAGATCTAACATCACCAGATTACTTTTTATGGGGTTTTGTCAAAGAACGCGTAATGGCGGTAGCACCTGCCACGCCTGACGACATGAAAGAAAGAATACGCCAAGCATGTACCTAAATTACACCAGAAATTTTGGCTGAAGTTAGACGGTTTTTTCATAAGCGAATTAACGAGCGCTTACAAGTCGAGGGTCATTATTTCGAACAGCTTCTGTAGCTGGACCCAAACCAAGGTTAGTGGATCCTTTGAAAGTGATTATTCATCTTAAAATCGATAATAATGTCATAAAAAAAAAGTACATAGTTCCATTTTAAAAAGTGGAGTTGACCTTGACGTAGCTTCAGCGCCTCCACCGATAAAAAAATAGGGTAATCCAGTATGACGGTCTTCTCGAACACTGAACTTTTGTCTTAAAAATTTTTGGATATAATCAATAGTTTGAGTGCTATCGCTCTGTAACACTTTATATGCCTCACCCTGTATAAATAATTTCATTTTCTAAATTTTTTGATTGGAGATTTTTTATCATGACGTTATTTGAAGTAAAGAAAAAAAAACAAATCGAAATGATATGATGTTTATGAGGATTTGTAATTTAAAAAATTCAGAGAATGTAATATTTCGTCTTTCTTTGGTGTTTGAAGCAAAAACTTAAAAAATGACGAACTGATTCGAAAAGCAACGAAAGCCGGTGAATGAAAATTTTCAATTTCTAATTTTTAATTTGGAAATTTTTTGTCCTAATGTAACTTAGATTCGAAAAAATAACAAATTGAAATATCATGATATTTATAGGAATTTACAATGAAAAAATCCAGAAAATTTAATTTTATGTATATATCGGTTTTCTTTGATGTTAGAAGCGAAAACTTGAAAAATAACCAACTGATTGGGAACAAAAGTTCTAAAGTCCTTTATTGCAAAAACGCTATCAGGTTTAACTGAAAAAATCTTAGAATTCTTTTTTTCACGAATAAAAGATCGAAGAGTGCATATATATAAATAATTCCTTTTCTAAATTTTTTGATTGGGAATTGTCCACCATAATGTCATTTGGAGCAGAGGAAAAAAACGCAAATCAAAATTACATTATGATTTTCGTAAGAATTCGCTGTTAAAAAAATTCAGAAAGTATTTTTAATTTTCCTGTATCAGTGGAGAATGGAAAAAACAAAACTTGTGGCACGAAGAAAGAGTAATCGAAGGTTTTGCAACAAAGCCTACCCAAAAGAGATGAGAAAAAGAAAATCAAGGACACCAAACGTTAAATAGAAAATATAGGGTCGACTGAGAAAAACACCGAAAAAACTGGGACCGAAAAAGATGGAGCTTCTGTAAAAAAATGCGAATAATTGTATGACAAAAATTGGAATAGGGATACGGTGAAAAAGATAACTTTTCTCTCGAATATTCATTTGTTTTCTTATGCATTTTCAGAATTGAATTTTCAATTAAATAATACAATTCATAGTCATATAAACCAAACTGCTAATAAAATAATATTTTATTTTTCATTTCTGGATTTTTAGAAGAAAAGTTAGAAAAATGCTTAATAACAGAATCTAAATTTTATAATATAAGCGATAAAAACAATAAAGAAGCTTTACAAAAATGGACTAATTCATGTGAAAGGTGTTTTCAAAGAGGACATTTAGCTCGTAACTGCCGCAACCCTCTACGTAATAAAAAATATAAAAATAACCCTTAAAGAATATTTTCACTAATCTACTACATTATAAAAATTATATTTTATATATTACAGCATGTTATTTATAATTTACAAATATAAAATACCCCATTCACGTATAAAAAATATTAATGTATTCAGTTATATAACAAAATAAATCATTGTAACCTTATATTAATACTAAGTTCAAACTATTTTGAAAAAAAAAAAAAAAAAAAAAACTATGTAATAATTTATAACAAAAACTTTTAATATTAAGACAATATAAATTTGTATCCAAAAAATATGTTAATATTTGAATTTATCAAATTGTGAAAATGCAAAAAAAATACAAATTGTAGAACAAACGTCGAAATGAATGTTATATTTATCATTCAGATATTGTTATCAGAAAAAGAGTTGAATGTATTTCTTCAAAACAAAAAAATGTATTCTTCTACCGAAGTTTCGATCGCGGATCGTTAACTCCCCGCGCTCGAACTGAGGGGGAGGTGTCACGTCCCGCGACGTATTTGAATGTATATAATACACACAGGCTGGTTTGAGTTAGAAATCTATGAGAGAATCGATAAAGGGGAATAGGGAGTAGGGGAAGTAGGGAGCAGTATAGGGCCCCTTCTCCTCTAAGAAGATATGACTACGTCACGATTTTCGCTGACCGTCAATTTGTATAGAAAAATATAAAAGAGGCCCACACCAAGAGCAAGCAGTCAGTAAATTCTTCGTCTAGTTCGACACTTAAATTTTCCTTCGGATTTATAACCGGTCTCGCGACAATAGTCCAGTGCGGTATTTCAATTTAACTTCGGAAATCTCTGAGTTTGAGATTAATAAAATTCGATTGGGACAATTTAAAATCCAAGTTCGGGAGTCGTAAAAGTCATCGTAGACTTGAATAGATCTTGTAAAGATCTTCGAACAGTGTCGTAAATTTGAATCGCCGCCCTTTACGGAATATACCTGTGCGGCCTATAACTCCGTCTCTCTCACACACTTGGAATACACCTGTGGGGATCCAGTACTTACAACTCACCGCCGTGTGGATTAAACCTCAACACAACTTACGAATCATAAAGGTACCGAACCTCTCTCTCTCTCTATCTTTATTCTTTGTCTCTTTCTCACCTACGTACCAACCAGCCTGTGCCTACATTATATAAGAATTGTCTTAACGAATGTATATCCGGAAATTTTAACCAATAAAATAAATTCAATTTGTATTATATTCATAATCATTGTGTCTTTCATTGACTTATCCTCATCCCTAAGCGAGGATCATTCGATCCTAACTTAAAACGAGGAATCTTCGATCAAAGTAAGTATTTACGTATTTGTGACGTAACAGCTATGCAAATTAAATAATTTAATTAGAAAATTATATAGAGAATATTATATATTAAGGAGTGATAAAATATGATATTGGAGTTCAAAAAATAAAATATTAATATACTTGAGTAATACATAAATTATATCTAATTATGCACTCGAAATTATACAGTAAAGTTTCTTCTCTGGTATGAGGCAACATTTAAAAAAATTTCATTCAAATAAAATACTCTGAAAACTTTTTGAAATACGTAATATTATTCACATATAAATTTCATTATAAAACTCTGAATGAAAGGATTCAATATTCAACAAAACCAAAATTATATCTAAATTTGCATACGAAATTATACTTTACGATTTCTCTTATATGAAATACAAATATAAAATATTTATTTCGAATAAAATACAGTAGACTTTCAGTTAAGTTCACTTTCACTTAAGTTGACGTTCAAATAAGTTCACTGTGAACGTTTAGATAAGTTGAGTAAACAGTCCCCCACCACAAGCACCGAATAAGTGCGCTTGGTGGGGTGGGACCGATCAGATGACCTCTGATTGCCGAGTGGGCGGAGTTAAGAAGACCGGGAAACTTTGAAATTTTTTCAATTTTAATTGATTGAGTGGTTACTTAACTTACATTTGTTCAAGTTATCTGTTAACTAGTGAAATATAAAAAGTATTGAATTAAGTACTATTAAAAAATTAACATCAAAAATAGATAATTTTCCCAACAAACTTTTGATTTATGTTTTACACTTTATAGCAGTAAGTATAATAAATAGAAAAAAGTTAATAAAAAATAGAAAATAAAATGGCAATGAAAATTTTGTGTAATAATATAATGATACATTAAACTGTAGAAAATATGTCATATACAAACAGGATTGTTTAAAACTTTTTTATTCATGTATGATATTTTTACAGGATCATAATTAAAGAATATAATATGCAGTTAAGGTCAAAAAACTTGTCTCAACATTTAAAATTCAATCTTTTCATACGCAGCTTGGAGTATTTAGCCTCGATACATTCTTGGGTTTCAATCGATCTGTCGATATCGTTCTCAAACAGCGTAAAGTTTTGTTCATACCATGTACGATATTTTATGAACGATTCGAAGGCAGACTTTGCATTGAATTCTTTATTTTTCAAACCCTCCAATGGTGATAGAATTCTCTGTTCTTCAACCGCTTCCATCGTTGAATTAATGTGGAATTCATGCTCATTTTCTTCATGTAGCGAGGACTGAAGATTCGCAGAAAAATTTTCTTGTAATTCTTCTTCATACACTCTATTACTCCTTGATCCATCGGCTGAACGACAGAAGTCACGTTGGGAGGCAAGTACTGCACAGTAAATTGAGGATCTACATCATTCAACTCATCAGCCGGTGGATGGCAGGGAGCATTGTCGAGTATGAGAAAAAGCCTTTCTTCTTTGCCTGGTTTCCGAGCTTTGACAGACTTGATAAAAATATTTTTATACCACTCCATAAATATTTTACCTTAACAAAATAAGCAAAGTTAAAAATTTTAAAGCAGTCAGTTTGTAAAAATAAAATTGGAAAAATATAAAATTCACGATTGATAGTTACGTAAAAATATTGATATACCATTCATCCACGAATTACTGTGATGTGCATAATAAAGTGGTAATTGCTATTTATTTTTTGCAAAGCATCTAGGTCTTGCCGATTTTCCAATTAAGAGCAAAGGAATCTTATGAGAACCCGTAGCGTTGGCGCAATTCATGATTGTTACCCTTTCTTTATTTTCTTTTAATCCTGAAGGACTTTTCTCGTCAAAAAAAGCTAAAGTTTTTGAAGGAAGAGATTTGTGATACAGGCCAGTCTCATCGGCATTGTACACATTATCGAAATTGTACCCATTGTCCTTCAGAAATTGTCGAATGTCATTCTTTGCTTCATCAACACCTTCCATATTGGCTGACAATTTTTCACCACTCAACCTGACTTGACGCATCACATGCCTTGCTTTAAATTTCGATAGCCAACCGTCACTAGCAATAAATTTTTTGGCTTTACGTTCAGATTGCTTGTCATCGTCAGTTTTTGTATCAGAATTGGTTGGATATCCCTTGAAAGTATTTTTTTAAAAAGTAAAGTGATTTTTTATGTTTGATAATTTTGAAAATATAAATTTTGCGCTTAAATAAAATTATTTTATTAAATTTTACACTTAAATAAAATGAGATCCATTTTTAACATATTTTTCAGACATAATAATACCTTCGCTTGTTTATCTAGTTTGATCAATTCCTCGTTGAACCATTTTGCTTTTTCTCTTATGATCGATCCAGACAGCGGAATCCCCAAGCTTCGCTTCAGTTTAATCCACTCCACAAACGCTTTTTCCATCATAGCATGTTGTCCTTCATCGGCACGGTGGGGTTTCTTCATATTTTTTGGGAGTGAGGTATTCCTGTACTTTTATTTATTATTTAAAATTTTTGTGACTGCTGTGACATTTTTCTTCAATTGTCAAGCGTTTGTTCGCTTTCAAAGATTGTTTATCTGGACGTTTTTTTGCTTAAAATGAAAAATACGTTGAAGTTCATCGGTTCTAAATTAAAATCAACTAATATTTTCCCAGTTATGCAACTTTCATTATTTTTTATTTTTATTTTTTATTTTTATTTTACCAGCATTTTTTCATTTACAATTCATGACTAACTTCTTTTTAAGTCTCAAATGCAAAAAAATTGTCAAATAGAAAATTCAAACTTGAATTAATTAAACATTTAATAAAAAATTGTGCAACAACAAAACTTTGATTTTAAATTTGGTCGCAAAATTTTTTCAATTTTTCGCCCAGGAAATTAATTTTTATATTTGATGTATTTTTTGTTATTTTTATCTTGAATAACATTGTATTTGAATTACAATAAATTATAATACAATGAATTTACACAATATCAATACATATTATTATTGTATCAAAACTTCTTTACTTGTTTACAAATATGATTTTATCTTACGTAACCTGCAAATTAATATTAGTTTACAAATTAGAGAAATGTCATTACATACCTCCATTTCTACCTTCCATGTTCGATAACAACAAAACACTTCATGGCAACGAAAAAGCAACAATAATTTTGACGAAATTTCAGATCGGTGGTGAGTGCTCAGTGGTGGGGACCCCCTGAGACCCCTCTCGACTCAACTTATCTGAATGTTTACGATTCAAAACGGTCAACTTAACTGAAAGTCTACTGTAGTTTAAAAAAAATTTGATAGTACGTGAATCAACTATATCAATTAAAAAATTAAGTGGAAAATATTTTATGTTAAAAAAATAGGAAATTAAGGTTAAAAATCGACATTCCTAATTACATGGTGATAATAGATAAAAATTCTATACGATTTTGTTGTTAATAATTGGCTTTAGGGTCCAGAAATGATAACTCAGGAAGTCACATACTTTCAAACATTTCGACTCTAATCGGAGTCCCCATCAGTGATCTTTATTTCTGAAATTTTTCGATAACAACAAAACAGTTTATGGCAACGAAAAAGCAACAATAATTTTGACAAAATTTCAGATCGGTGGCGAGTGCTCAGTGGTGGGGACCCCCTGAGACCCCTCTCGACTCAACTTATCTGAATGTTGACGATTTAAAACGGTCAACTTAACTGAAAGTCTACTGTATTTTTAATTAATTCCATTAGTTTATTTAAAGTTTTATCACATTTCGATTGTTTTTTATGGGTCATATTTCTTATAATCAATTGCTTCAATCGAATAAATTGATTTCAACAGCGTGTATAGGCAATTCGTCCCATAGTATATTTTGTGAAGTGGCAAATTACGTTAAATTATTTTACCTCAACCGACAACGACAGGATCGAGCCCAAGCCACCTTCGTTGATTAAAACACGAAATTGTCAGGGATAGTCTAAGAGCTGCTCGTAAAATTCTTTTATTTTATTTACTTTTCTGACTGTTTTCTTTTTTTGTTTTTGTTTCATTATTAACACCAGCTTGAAAGGCGCCGCCGAAGAGATCGCTGTGTTACCATTGTACGTCAGAGGGTTTCACAGGCAAGCCACAGAGGGCGTCACCCGGCAGGCATTGTTTGTAACTGCTGTGTTGTGCAATACGAACTCTTCGCAGTTTGAACGCACCTCTCGACGTTTTAAGCCAATGGGGAAGCCGACCAATAGACGCTTTAGCTCATTGGTTGGCTGGCGCCGTCGTCCTCACAAGACGAGTCGCCCGCGCAAACCTGAGCTTCATGCGCGTGCGCTAGCCTTTCCAGCTGATGTAATAAAACTGTGTGACACCTTTGGCGCGCAGCTTATTCTGTCGTTGCCATCCAAGTGTCAAATAGCCAAAAAAAAATTATTAAAGATTTATTTTTACAATGGATGCCACTTCGGATTTTGATTTGGAGGAAATAAGGCGCGAGATTGCGGCCCGGTGAGTTTTTAGGACCATATTCTGGGCCATTAATAATCGCTTAGTATTCAACATTCGATGGAGGCCAATTTCGGATCGGAAATTGAATCGAATCATTTTGCACACCGCTAGAAACAATGTGCCGTGATTGGTACCGTCGCTTCAAAGAACATGATTTCGATGTCGTCGACGGTCCGTATGAAGAAAGGCCAAAAATCTTCGAAGACGCTGAATTGGAGGCATCGCTCGTTGAGGATCCGTGACAAACGCAAGAAGAGCTTGCTTCAGCATTAGGAGTGACCCGCCAAGCTATTTCCAAGCGATTGCATGCGTTGGGAATAATTAAAAATCCAAGTACTTGGGTTCCTTATGATTTGAAGCCAAGAGACGTTGAGCGTCGCTTTTTCACCTGTGAACAACTGCTTCAGCGCCAAAAAGGAAGGGTTTCCTTCATCGCATCGTGATGGGTGATGAAGAATGAATTCATTACAGCAACCCAAAGAGAAGAAAGTTCTGGGGACTGTCCGGGCATGCTTCTACGTCGTCGGCTCGGCAAAATATTCACGCTGCGATGGTTATGCTGTGTATTTGGTGGGACCAGGTCGGTTATATTAATTATGAGCTATTGAATCCGAACAAGACCATCACTGAGGAACGGTGTCGAACGTAATTGATGCGTTTGAGCCGAACACTGCGTGAAAAACGACCACAATACGAGCAGAGGCACGAAAAAGTGATTCCACAGCATGACAACGCTCGGACTGACGTTGCCAAACCCGTTAAAACCTACCTGGAAACGCTCAAATGGGAAGTCCTACCCCACCTGCCGTATTCCCCAGATATTGCGCCGTCCGATTATTACATGTTCCGGTCGATGCCACATGGTCTGGCTGATTAGCAGTTCTGCTCATATGAAGACATCGAAAAATAGCTTAATTCGTGGAAAGCCTCAAAAGATGAACACTTTTACAGTAACGGCATTCGAGCTCTACCAGAAAGATGGGAAAAAGTTGTAGCAGAGAATGGACAATACTTTGGATGATTCATTTGCAACCATTTTTTCACAAAGAAGTTGCATTTTCATTTAAAATAGCAGTGGGAACTTAGTTGCGCATCTAATATTCTTGTATACTTTGAATGAAGATAGTAATTTTAAAGATTTGATATTTGATACATTTCATATACATGTATCATAGATAACAAAATAGAAATAGCTAATAACACTACCCTGCAAAATTAATTTTTTTGATGCGAATAAGATGGCACCTAGTATTTCCGCCTGGATTTTTCGCGCTGAACACGAATCTGGGTCCGAAAATTTCTCATCGCGTCACGTTTTTGAGAAAATAGGGGCTGGAACCCCTTAAAACGGCGTTTTTAGCCATTTTTTAAAATTTTTAGAACTGAACCATAACTTGGTACAAACTTCGCTAATATCACAAATTAAAGGCTTAAAGAAACCCTTTCAAATGAGCCGTATGAAAAATTAATCGCATGCGCCTTTCGAGCCGGGGGAGGGGGGGGGGTGTTTTTGTCAAGAGATTCAGGAAGAAATGAACTTGCGAAAAGCTTGAACTATGCTGTTTGCCAACGTTTTAAAATTCGAAATCTTTGTATTTCCCCAAAAACCGTTAACGACATTTTTAAATCCGATCCAAGTGTGACATCCTCTGTACATTATTGACATTAAAGTATGTTCTAAAATCCCTCTTTATTTAAAAAAAATTTCTTTTCTCTAAAAATCAAAAACTTTTTATAATTATCAGCGTTCGTTAACCTTAAACAACCGTCTCTAAAACCACACTTTTATCAAGTAATTTATAATTTCCTGTAAGTAGTTAAATTCTACGAAACCTATTTTTGAAATATATTTTTCATAGCTTTATGTACTTTTCACAGCGTTATGTATTTTTACTATCTGTACTCAGTCCGGACTCTGTATAATCCAGTTAAATATAATTAACTTTCTAGATGTACAGCAAATAGAACTCTCAACTGAAATACTACCCACAATTGTACTCCCTTTTGAAAAGTTTAAATACCTACCGCTAGCAAAAGATAAAAAAATAGACGCGGTTACAATTATGAGAAGTCTCCGACATAATCTAATGTAAATATCATAAAAAACTTCCTCGGTACCAAAATGGGCCAGTGCTCTTATAGTTAAGCATTAGTAAATACAAATAGACCTAGATGCATTTCCTGTTCTGAAATAACGCCATATAGGAATAAATCTTAATAAACTTGAAAATTCAAAAAGCTACAAACAAACAACGAACAAAATGAACATTATTTTTTCACTTAATAATTATATAACAAAAAAAATTATTAAACATATATTGCTTATATTTCCAACAGACTAAATGATATTTCAGGTCTATTTGAATTCTAATTGTTTTTCTAATAACATCTTTTCTTTTAGAAATAGAAAATGTAAACAAATATCAAACAAACTAAGATTTTATAATTGAAAATACATCAAGTTTCGAATGAATCTTTGCTTGAAAATATAAAAACCCTACTTTATAGCAATATAATAACTTACAAATTTTATTTCAATATAACTTCATTCTTATGAATTTTAAATATCATTGTAGATCAACATTAAAATGTCAAATAAACTCGATTATTTTCCATTATAAAATAACATAAAAATATATTTAAGAATAAAAATATGTACATATATATATATATATTAAAATTCAATACGATAGTTTAAATATCGGTAATTTTCGAAAGTTGTGAACGATTTCTTTCGATTAGATATATTGTAACTCCGTTTTCATTTTTAACAGAAATAAAAATTAGGAATGTCATTAATCAGATTAGTTAATTACATCATTCTTCAGTTTATGAATCATTGAAACACAATAGAATATCCCTTGTAATAATCATCGTAATCATGTAAATTACGTCTCAAATTTTATATCGCAAAAGTTTTGTATGAATTATTAAATGGTTTGTCTCATATGAATGAATTTAAGAAATAAAGAATGTTTTATTAAAATAAGGAAAATTATTAGAAATAAGATAGGACATTGTAAATATGAATTTAAAAGCTAATTATTATTTATCAATAATTTGAAGTTTTTAGAAACTACTTTATGGTTACAATTTTGTTAATAATTATTCATAACTATGTAAAAATTTATATTTAATTATAAAAGAGTACAAATGTCTCCATCTTTTGAGAAAAGAGATAAACTTGGAGAAAACCTGGTACCCCTCCTAGACCCAGATATCAGGGCCCGCTACAAAATCTACCTATGAGAATCAAGATAGTAACTGCACTCGCTTATCCACACCAATTAGAAAAGCAAAAGATAAAAAACCAAGTCGCGCTAGAACATTTTTCTGGAAAGGGAAAGTAGAGCAGAACATAAAAACGACTGCACAGCTAAAAAAGGTCAGTTCTTAGTTTTTTCAAAATCTTCACTTCTTCAATTAAAAGGTCCTTCAATTAAAAAAGAAAAAAACAAAACTTCTTCAATTCTTTAAGTTCTCAGTTATTCATTTCTTCAAGTCAGTTCTCAGTTCTCAATTTCAAAATCTTCAGTTCTTCAATAAAAAAAAAGGAGTTTTTCAATTCTTCAAGTTCAAATTACCAGGATTTCTCCAGGATTTGTCAGGATTTGTCATATTAAATAAAAGTGAGTTTTCCATTATAATTTTTTGCTTTAATAATCTTTCTCAACCCTATTTCTTTCTTTTTCTTTCTATTATATTTACAATTGTTCAATTTATATTCCTCCATACAATTCCTTAGGTGCCAGTAACCACTCCGGTACTAGAAATTGTACAAAATCTTCAACCAACCTATCCTCGAGTATTAAACAATTTGACGTGCTCCTTATGAGATGTACGATTTTGTTTAATACTCAAACTCCATCTCTCCAAGTGTAAAAATTCCCCTAGGAGTGACTTTAGGAAAGAATTCTAACAGCAGTATTCCCGAGTTATTGGAGTGCAAGCTCCAGACTCAAAAATAATTGTAAATTATTTCTTCTTAAAAGAAATAATTTAATAAACACAAAAAGCTTGTGTGATTTCAGACGTCACACAAGCTTCTTTTTCTACTGGGGTCATGGTTTTGTCAAATTCCTCATCCCTCATCAATTGTCTGATTTGTGGTCCGACAAAAATTCCCTCTTCCAGTTTTCCGTCACATAAGCGTACAAATGTTTCGAAAATATATTTGAAACATTTCCTGTCTTTGTTTACAGCTTTTACAAACAGCTTCATGAGACTTCATTTAATATGGAATGGGGCAGACATTATTTTGCTGGATCGATCAAAGACTCATGAATTATGTTTTTTGAACCAGGTTATAAGTTCTCTCTCGGTTCCCAATTCTCCTTTATCCAAAGTTCATTCCTTGCCCTTCTATCCCACTTGCATAAAAAACAAGGGTACTTAGTGAAACCAGATTACTGACCCAGAAGCAGTCCTATAACTTTTGTGTCACCGCAAATCGAACACTGGTGTTTGTCACATTGTATAGACTGAAGCAACATTTTTTGAATTTTTATGTGTCTCCTCTAACTGGACAGAATGTGCTATGAGCACTGAAGCAACTTTGTTTCCATTGCTTAGCGAAACTGCTTTTAAGCTACGTTCCTGTACCAAGAGAATGTAGTATCAGGAGCCAATAAATGATCTTCCTGAAGTCTCGAACCTAACAATTCTGCTGCTTCTTTCGGTAAATCTAAATCCCTAATCAGATCGTTTAATTTGCCCTGCGACAAAGGCTTTGCGTTTATATCACCTAATGGAACATATTCGTTATTTTCAGAAGCATAACTTTCACAATCTAAGTCATTAATATTTTCATTTTCGAGACATAAAGAAATTTCTGATTTAATTTGAGTTGATGGAGAAGGTAAGTCATGCTCGGCTTCATGAGGAATCTGTTTTGTTAATGACGAAACTTCTGAATAATTTATTTTATTCTTATTTTTACTATTAAATTCTTCAATTCTCGTCATACAAAAGTAGCAATCCTCATGTACTCGAGGTTCCCGTCATATCATGAGAATATCAAAAGGCATATGTTTTTGAGTTCCATTTCTCCAACGACTTAATGCATCGTAGCAATTTTTGCAAATACTATGTGGAACCCATAATTTATCTTGGTGTGTGCAAACCGATAAAATAAAAGACGATAACGAAAGAAAGATTTAGCTGCAGAGTAACAAATAACTATTGAAGAGAAAGCTGACAAAACAAAAGACGATCCAGCTGAAGAAGAACAAACGACTAACTTTATCCATTGAACGAAGTTGAATAGTTATTTTATTTGTTTACAACTTTCACTTTGGCAGTCGTTTGATTACTTCGTAATCAGCTTTCCCAAAATCTCTCGAGTAACAAAATTCACTAAATCCGTTTGAATTTAAAAACTCATCCACCATGTTGGAACCGCCATTTTGGATTTTTTAAATGTAACTGCATATTCGTAATCAGCGACCCTTAAAACCCCCAAATAACAAGTTTCAAGTAAATACGATCAAATTTTGAAAAAATGGGCCACCATATGAGGTTCGCCATTTTGAATTTTTAAAATCTAACTGCATATTCGTAATCAGTGACCCTTAGAACCTTTAAAAGCACTGCACATTTCATTATGCTTGGGCGTGTGTGTTAGTATGTTGAAATCCTTTCTGTTTCCATTTTCTTCCTCCATCCCTAGACAAGAACACCCCCCCCCCCTCCGGCCGCTCTAAGGGAGCATGCGATTTATTTGGTATAAGGCTCATTTGAAAGGGCTTGTTTTAGCCTTTAATTTCTGATATTAGCGAAGTTTGTAGCAATTTATGGTTCAGTTCTAAAAAATTTCAAAAATGGCTAAAAACGCCGTTTTAAGGGGTTCCAGCCCCTATTTTCTCAAAAACATGACGCGATGAAAAGTTTTTGGACCCAGATTCATGTTCAGCGCAAAAAATAAATATTTTGTTTATCTACTATCTTGAAGAAGAATAAGCTATTAACAGCAACTATTACATGGCATTACTGAATTGATTCAGCACAGAAATTAATAATACCTATGTTGATGAATAAAGTAGAATTTCTCCAAAAAATTGGGTTTTTCTTAGTTAGACCGGGAACTTATTGAGTGATGTCTTAATGTTTATACCTCTGATTCACACCAAAGATCAGCACAAAATTATTGATAATTTAAAAAAAATTATTTATCTGAATGCTGTTTCTCTATCACTGTAAGTACACCCTTAATTTTATTCTCTGAAAATTCATTAAAAAATTACCAAAAATGTCGAGCAGAGCACAATTTGAAGTAAAAAACGAATTAAAATGGATTTTTTTAGAAAAAGTTCATTTTTTCGGCTTTATTAGGAACTCAAAGAGCTGCAACTCTTAGTCTTGAAGAAGAATGAAATGCATTGAAACTCCATATCCAGATATACCCTTTAAATTTCAAAATTCGAATTATTTCGGAAAGCCTCTAGGGCATAAAATTTGTGATAGTGTGCATTTTAAATTTGTTTGGTTAATTAGCCTTTTGTACAGAAGCATTGCTTATTGTTGAATAATTACAAGTATTGATCAATTTGTTTGGAATGTTTGCTAATTTATTTAACAAATGATTGAGAAATTTTCTATCTTGGCTCCCTTTTGGGGTCAGAAGTGAGCATAATACCATACCTGAGGTAAGTAGTCACCGGTCTCAATACATCTCATAGAGGAATACAACTTGTAAGTTTCATTTTGCAGGTACATTGTTCTAGAAAGAACTGTTTCGGAAACTTTTGAAGTTGCTTGAGTTTTTAAGAGTGGTTCCATATTTGTTTCGCTACTTTCTAGATCTGGGATCAGTTTGGATGTAGTACTGCAGAAAATATTCTTAGCTGCAAGATAAAAGAAAACAGTAAAATAATTTGATGATTATCATCTGGGCTTGCCAAATCGCTAAAGTACAGGTTTTTTTAAAAATAAGTTTCTGCCGTTTGAAAAAAGTTGGCGTCACCAGTAAGTTTTGGTTGAAATTGACAAAAGTAAAACGTCATTGTTGTAATTTTGGACATTTTTAAACAAAATAACCTTGAAATATTAGTGAATTTTCATCAGTGTTATATATTCTTTTGTGTGCGAAAATATTAAGTTTTGAGCCGAATAAGCCTCATTGGCGGAAACTTTTCATTTACTTCTTTAATTTGAAGGAATCTGCAACTGAGGGGCATCGATTGTTTGTAGAAACATGATAAGGCTACCTCAAGTACTCCTGATACTATATAAGAAGGAACATGATTTCTACAATCCAGGCAGGCTGCACAAGAATGTCCAATCTTTATAGGAGTTAGAAACAAATAGAAGTACAAAGATACGTCAGAACAATATTGACTACCATGTGAGACCTGACGCACTGAGACAAAAAACTTTAGTGAAAGACAACAGCCATTCGCTGATAAACGTTACCCAGCAATATTGTTACAATAATGACGAGTGGTTAGTAAAGATTTAATTAGAGGAAAATTCGTTAGCCCTAGGCTTGTAAAAATTAATAGACTAAAGGGTAGCTTAGGTTGCGAGACATCAAGAAACTTCAAGAATTAAACATGCGCACATGTATCCCAAATTCAGAAGATAGGGAATTAAATAATGATTTTAATAAATATCTTTCAATTAAAATAAACAACGGGAACGTGTAAGGGTAAGAAACCGACACAGGTTCCTATACGGAAGCTGAAATGAGAGAAGACCTTTACACCTTTCTTTAGACGGTAGTAGTCCCATGAATAATATAGGAACCTTTACGGTATCGTACATACTTATTTTTACGTTTAACTTAGCCTGCAAAGAAACATGTAGGGCATAATTTCTCAAGTGATACAACCCCAAAAAACGAAGTTGTCCCATCGGGCACAAAGTTTGGCTGATTGTAGTCCTATTTCATCGTACTTTCTAAAAAAAAATTGTTTTCGTTATGACAAATATTTTCTGAAATATGGAGGGGTGGGGGGGGGGGGGGTGATTTTCAGACTTTAGATGAGAAGCCTCTTCTTCAAAAGAATGTAACTTATTTCTTTCTGAATAAAGCAAAATCTTACTTCATACGTTTTCTTCCGTTTTTCTTCATGATCTTTCTACTGGTTGTAACCATTTTTGAAAAAAATCAAAATTTGACCTCCATTTCCGAAAATCAAGAATAAATCTGACTTTTTCTAAAATTTGGGCACATTTTAATTCTTTTTAAATCATCTGGTTAAAAAGCAGAGATTTTTTCCTATAAAATAACAAAATTTCAAGATGGCGTTTTTTAAAATTTTCGAGCAATTGCGCGATGAACAACTGGATGCTCCTCCAGAGGTGAGGCCGCGTGACCGTTTCCTAACGTCTTTACGCCAGGGAACCCGTAGAACAACCTCAAGCTAATTTTTTACAGTACATAATATCATATGCGCTTAGTGTAACCGCTCTCTGCAAGAGTTGGGACTATCATTGCTGAGTTACAAGTTACAATGCCTGAATTACAGTTAGTGTAAGATTAATTTGGAATATCTTTTGAAAATTATTTCTATTGAATTTATATCTAGTAATTGAATGTGTTGGAAAGTGATGTTTCTGTTTATCTAAGTGAATTATTTGAATGTGAGTTTGAATGGCACTTCCGTGGTACAGGTCATGGCAAAGGTTCGTGTGATGGCATACGGGCGAATATAAAGAGTTTGCAGCTCGTTCAAGCTTACAGCGTTCTTCAAAACATCACATACTCACCCCTCAAGCTTTGTTCCAGTGGGCAAAGAGTAATTGCAAAGAAACCGAAGTTTTCTTCATCAGAAAAGAAAGTTACGCCATAACTACCAAGATTCTGAAAGGACTTTTTGACGATAGATTAACGATTCCGGGAACACTACATGGAAAATGAACTCAGCAGTTTGCAGGAAATCTGCCGACGGTCGGCTTCTTTCAGTTTGGTAGATTTCCTGCCGCTAGCTATGGACGCGTGATCGCCAAAGTGTGGCAGTTAGATGCACGCACACTCTGGGCGCGTAACGCCACTGTCGCGATCGAGCAAATTGCCGAGTTCGTTTTCCGTGTACAATACCACATTTTCATTTCTACTCAGGATAGAAAACTTTATATGAAAAAGCTTTCATCTTCTGAAAAGTATGACATCTTCCGAAAAGGGCAAAAAATGAAAACCGCAGAAGAGGCCCGAGGAATTACCTCCAGAAGCGAAAAAAATCGTCAAGAAACACAATTCTGCGAAATAAGCTAAGTATAAAAAGAGAGAATGCACCAAAAAAACAAAATCCATCAAACTCACATTCAAATAATTCATCCAGATAAACAGAAACATCACTTTCCTACACATTTAATAATTAGATATAAATTCAGTAGATTTAATTTTCAAAACATATCCCAAATTAATCTTACACTAACTGTAATTCAGGCATTGTAACTTGTAACTTAACAATGACAGTCCCAACTCTGTAAATGCAGAGAGCCGTTACACTAACCGCGTATGATAAAGGGTTTTCCAATAGGGAAATAACAATTTTATCTATGAATAAAACACAGAAATATTTGAGATATTGAGTTCCAATTTACTGTGGGTGTAGTGCAAGCATTACATTTTATGAATGAAATTCGATATCGGTCATATGACCACCACAAGCCCGTTTACAGCGGTCGATTCTTTTGACCCAAATTTCCATCACTCTGGCACACATTTCGACCGGAACGTTGGCAATTTCGCGTTGGATGTTGTCTTTGAGGTCGTCTAAAGTTTCTGGCTTGTTGGCATGAACCAGTGACTTAATATGGCCCCATAAAAAGAAAGCCAATAGCGTTAGATCGCATAAACGAGGCGGCCATTCGACCGGACCATTTCTCGAGATAACACGTTCACCGAATTCGCCTTTTAATGAATCGATTGTGACGCGTGCTCTGTGGCTACTGGCACCGTCTTGTTGAAACCACATATCGTTGATGTCAAGTTCATCCAATTCTGGCCACAAATAATCTTCCAACATAGCACGATAGCGCTCTCCACTGACGGTAACATGACGGTCGTTTTCATCCACGAAAAAATACGGCCCAATCACACCTCCGTCATGAACACCGCACCAAACAGTCACTTTTTGCGGATGCAACGCTGTCTCAAGAAGCACATTTGGGTTTGCTGCTGACCAATAACGCATATTTTGCTTATTAACAAAGCCATTGAGCCAGAAATGAGCTTCATCGCTGAATATGATTCTTTGATAAAATTCTTCATTTTCTTCAAGAAAAGTGTCGTTTGAGCGATGCCCAGTTCTTGAGAACGACGTGGAATCGACTGATTTGGCTCATTTGGAATCGATGCACTTACGGCTACGATTATTTCTTCGCTTCGAGCAATACGATGTCTTTTTGGAACTGGATTGTCTAATTGTGTAAATTTGGTCTCGAATTTATCCACTATAGCACGCATAGCCTGTCAGGTAGAACGATTATTACGGCCGAAAATTGGAGTAAGCGCTCTTAAAGTTGCGACCACCGACTCAGAATTTTGATAGTAATTTTTAATAATTTTCAAACGTTGCTGGTTCGTGAAATTTATCATGATAAAAATGTTGACTTTAACTAACGTTTTGACATTGACAGTTCATTAAAAAAGATTAAGGGTGCATTCATATAAAGATACGACATTGTTATGTCCCTATTGGAAAACCCTTTATTATGTAATGTAAAAAACTAGCTTAAGGTTGTTCTACGGGTTACCCGGCGTGAAGACGTTAGCGAACGGTTGCGTGGCTTCAGCTCTGATGGGGCATCCAGTTATTCATCGCACAATTGCTCGAAAACAAAAAAAATGCCATCCTGAAATTTTGTAATTTTATAGGAAAAAATTTCATCTTTTCAACTAGATGATTTGAAAAAAATAAAATGGGTCCAAATTTGAGAAAAAGTCAAATTTATTTTTGATTTTCAAAAATGGAAGTTAATTTTTGTTTTTTTTCCAAAAATGATTACAACTAGTAGAAAGACCATGAAGAAAAACAGAAGAAAACGTATGAAGTAAAATTTTGCTTCATTCAGAAAGAGATATGTGACATTCTTTTGAAGAAGAGGCTTCCCATCGAAAGTCTTAAAATTTAGCCCCCTCCCTCCTATTTTAGCAAATATTCGTCATAACGAAAACAATTTTTTTGTAGAAAGTATCATGAAATAGGACTACAATCAGCCAAACTTTAAGCCCGATCGGAAAACTTCGTTTTTTGGGGTGGTATCACTTGAGAAATTACGCCCCATGTACAGAATTTATCATATGAAATTTCGTTATTTATTTAATATGGTAAAGCCGACTTTCATCCGTCAAAGTTTTCTGAGAAGGATTGTACTGTGTCCTGGTCGAAAATCCGTGCACCTAAAATCTATAAAATCTTACCTACTATCTTTGAGCACAAACTAAGCTGTTTGCAATAGCTCGGTAAAAGAGAGTCAGAAGATTGTTACCAAAATAATCCTCCCTTATAAAATAAATTAAATGATTTAGTTATTCTTGGAACACAGTACAGATTTTTTTATGAGAAAATCACTACTTTACTTATAGTGCGTCAAGGATGATCAAATTCAATATATACCTTATGATAGCATATCAGTAATGATCAATCTCTCACTAAAAGCAAGTAAACGTTGGCTTAATAATTTTATGGAGGTCAATCGAATTTCATACATAACTCCTTGACAGGATCGATAGTTAAGATATTATTTTGAACATAGTTTGTAGGGGCCAGTTAAATTCAATACATATTTTTTAACCGGACCTAGATGAGAGCCAAAAGTTTATTTATATGTATTGCTGTATTCCAATGCCAATTAAAATCTATAAAAATTCTTGATGGGATCACAATAAAAATTGGTATGTCTTAAAAAGTGTGTAAAACTCAATTGAATATTTAAAATTTTCTGCACGTAGTTATTAATTCACCAAAAACTTTATAACAACGAATAAATCTAATTAGAAACACAAAACAACAGTTATTGATTACTCTTATAATCGTCCACAAGGGTACCTTTAGTGACTGGGTGCATTGCCTAGTTGCTTGAACATTAAACGCCTTCATGAAGTAAGCTTTTTGATGAGAAACTGTTATTACTCAGCTCTACTACTTTTCTGCTCAGTCTTTCCACCAAACTTCTTAGAAAAATAATCTCGATAGTACAAATAACGAAGGAATAGTTTTACCAATCAATAGAGTAGCAACGGCATATTTTACAAAACGGATGTAGTCACTCCAAATAAGCATTTCTCAGCAGTGCACGTATTCAGCTACACTCCCATGACTATATGCTTCAGCATTGTTCTATTATAATCATGGCTATTTATCCTTCTCAAGAATACAGAATTATCCCATGTGAGCTTTTATTTTGTCCTTTTTAATTTAGGACAGTCATTCCATCCCTATTGTATTATTTTGACGTATAATTATATTTTCCTACGCGTTGGCCATAGGATGTAGTGTTAGAAAACACGGGGTCGAAAATGTACATTTTGCAAACATGCTTCCGTTCGGAAGTGGTGTCCATTCAATGATTTGCAATCCATGAATTAAAATCTCATGAACTGAAGTTGGCATACAATACGAGTGGTAGAATTTCACGAACAATAGCACAATTACAAGACGAAAATTCCAAAATTTTTGAACTTCAACATAAAACTCACTTGACAGAACTTACAAAATTGTGTAAAATTTATTAATTAAAGTTTCATCCACTCCCAGAATTCGAGCGTAAACGGCTGAGTTTTTAAAGAATCTTCTAGCTGTATTTGCTTTATCACTGCTGCCGAACCCTGGTTTTGGGCAGTTAATGTTCAAGTTTAATTCGCTTTCAAAGGCTTCTTGAATCAAGGATTTACGCTGCTTTATGATGTTTTTGTCTGTGTTACCACGCGCTTGCCATTTGTGGATACCACATTCATATCCGATGCGCAAAAGGTATTCGAAGCTTCGCATCCATGCATGCAAAGTGGGTAAACCAAATTTCAAACTACTTGTATCGATTTTCCTTTCTTGCAATTGATCAATATTATCTAACTCTTTCGTCGTGACTTTGTACAAGTAACAACGCATTGCAAACTTCGTCTCTGTCACTGCAGTCGCTACTTTTCCATCTATCATCGTCAAATGCATTTCATATGAAACTGCAACTTTATTTCCATCTATAATAGATTTGTAAGGAATCAAAGTGTCAATTTGGCTTCAAATTTAACTTTCTCTATTAAAAGCGGACTCTACAGTCAGACAAAAAACGAGCTGACGAAGGACGGGGATTTTTCCAGACAACAATTTCTTTCTTTTTCTCATTATCTGTGCCAACAATTTGTAAAAGAACTTGCGAAGTGAGATGAATAATGGAATCTGAACTTGTGTCGTCAATGAACTTTAGCTTATATTGGCCTTGCCCCGAACTAGAATCACAAGCCCCTTTTTATAATGCATCGAAGAGTAGAAGTAATTTGTGGGTGCAATGTATTAACTATATCTTGTTGCACTTGCAAATTTCTTTGGGAAGTATGATATTTTTTAAACGAAATTCTACGATAGATATATTGTCGTTTACATGACTTCAAATTAAGAACGTCTAGTAGTGACCCATGTGATGGCAATATTGTTGGGCGTGGTATTGTGGCTTCCCGGTATTTGGCAGCTCGTTTCGGGCCAGCGTCTCCAGAACGTGGGATTTTTCGGCCACCACCACGTTCCCATCTGGGAGAAACACATGCAAACGTGGCGTGTCAGTGTGTCGGCTCTGCTACACGCTGCGGTCACCAGCTTCGTGTAAAGCCGAAGGTGCACGAAGACGGACTTCGTTACAATGCTTGAGTTTTCAAGTTATTTTTAGATTTCACGCTTTCGTTTATCGAGTCGAAATTAAGAATTGTATTTTTCTCGAGTACGTGCAAAAGAAGCGCGAAGCAGACGACGAATTTGAATTAACGAAGTATATAGTTCAAGAAATAACACTTTTCTTCAATTTCTTGAAGAAAGTCTGCATGAAATAAACATCAGTATGATCTTGGAAAATTTCATGAGGATTTCAACACTTCAAAAATAAACTTTCAGTGAAATTTAGTGACAATAAATGTATAAAATTTGAATCAATATATAATTTTCCATTCAAATTTATATACTTCTTACTAATTTTGTACATTTAACAATTTTTCAATTAGAACAATATTTTCTATCAAGATAAAATGAACGTAAAATTCAAGTTCATAATTTATATTTTCAGTTATATGTTAGAAATATTTTCATCTTACATTTTTGTAGCCTAAGCACAAACTTTTCATTCCAAAACTTAAAATCTCTACGGAAATGGAAAATTGTGTAATAGCAGTAGATAAATTAAAAAGCTAAAATATGTGTTTATTGGTATTTCCATATTAACATATAAATATCAATCAACTTTAAATTTTACATAAAAATGTTCGTTCGAAGTGTTCAAATCTTGTTACAATTTGACAAGATTTTATGGAGGAGTGCAATCTTTTGGATGAAATATTTTGTATTTCTTAATTTGTCTGTCCGTCTGAAATCGTAGTAAGATTTGAACAGTAAACAACAAATTTTCCAATAGAATTCAGGATCAATAATAATTGATTCAGGAAATACTTCAACTCTGTAGAGCATTTTTGTATTTCGAATTCAAAATGTGTGCTTAAGCCACAAAAAAGTAAGCTGAAAATGTAGATATAAAACTAATTATGTCATGTTTATGTCTTCTTAATGGAAAATACTTTGCATATAATTCTCTAATTCTATATTTTTTTAATGTATGAACATTCAAGAAATTGATAAATATTCCATCTTTTTATAGGAACTAAAAATTTCCGGATAATGCTTTGATTGAGAAAGCTAAAAATTTGTCAAATATTGATATAAATTGCAATTTTACAATTGCATTATTTTTCAAATATTTTAACATCTCTTCAATCTTGATAATTCTTACAGAAGTTTATTTCCTGTGAGTGACTTTTTCTTTTTCTAATGAAAGATTTCGTAATTCTAAATTCGGCCCAATTCGTAACATTGTAAAAAGATTTTAAAACTTCATAAAATTTTTTTTTCTGTTTTATTCAAAGTCAATAAATATTCAATGTTTGGAATCGAAATATTAAGTAAATGATTTTTAATTCCTGGGAATAAACTGCTTTAATAAGACAATCTTTCTTCTTTGTGAGAAATCTCAATTTTAAAATTAAAATTCTACGCATAGGATACAAAAACATAATGTGAAAATACTTTTATTACAGAATTTTGAAATATACAAGTTGACCAATTTTTAATCGAGTAAATCGGCTACTTTAAGCAAAAAATTATGTTAAAAATATTTTATTAAAAAAAAATAAGACACATTAAATTACGGTTTAAAATCCACATTCATAGATTGATGGTAAAAGCAGTTTAAAGTTTTTTAATCTTACGTTTTAGTGACGTATGCACAGACTTTTAATCAGATAAATGAAATGCTTTATAGAAAGTAAAATTTTCTTATTGCTGCACTTAATCAAATTTATAAAGTAAAAATATTTTTTAATTGATGCTTTCACTCAATTCTTAATACATTCATTAATTGAAAATTGTACTCAAAATTTAATCTTGCAGCGTTCCAATATTCCCACAATGTTACAAAATCTTATTAATCATTATTTTATTCGAATTATTTTCAAAATATTTAAAAAATAAATGTAAATATTTTGATTAAATAGTCTGTCAAATTTTGCATTTGACTGATCTTGCAAAATTGTTGAAAGTTTTGAATACCGATAGAAGAAACTTTAAATGAAATTTTATGTCCATAAATGCTTAAAGTTCTATATAGAAATATGAACTACAACATTCTCAAATTTTATAAATAAACTACTAAATTCAAAAAGTTTCGGATTTTTTAAAAAACTGTACAAATTTCAAATATGAATCAGTCAAAATCTACTGATTATCAGTGAAATTTGACTGATTTAAATAACTAAAAACAGGTTACTGTGAATCAGTCAAATTTCACTGATTACTTCAGTGAAAAGTAACTGATTTAACAGTGAAAAATATTGTTTCCACTGATGATTCAGTGAAAAGGCAAATCACTGATTCAATCAGTGAAAATTTGACTGATTCAGATTTAGAGTGTATACAAGTTTCAAATATAAAGTGTACTCTGTACATTAATCAAACAAATTTAGAAGATGAATATTTTAATAAATATTCCTAAATATTATTGGAATATGATACATATCGATTTAGAAAAACTTCTTCAAAGTACTCAGACATTTTTCTCATTTTACGACATTTTTGCACCATGTTTGACCTTTGGGTAGGATTCAAGAAAAAAATTGTAGACATACTTTCATTACTTAGTAAAATACTATGAAGACTTGCTTTTAAAATTAAAGCGAAAACTTTTAAAACCTTTAACAATCGGTTGCATAGATTCTGCTCTAATCTTGGACGCAATTAGAGAAATAGGCTTTTTTGCTTTTTATAGATCTAGTTTTTGCCTTAAACATAAAAGAAAGAAAACACATTTGAAATATTAAAATAAAAAAGCTGTTTCATTCTTAGAGAATCCCAAATATTCTGAAATAAAACTCCTTTCCACACGACCACGGAGGTAGCGTTTACTAGTAAGAGTTCAATAAATTTTATGTACTCTAAATAAATTTTTTCGTAATTGCAGAAAACTTATTCCAAATACAAAAATTGTATCTTTAAATGTACAGGATGATTAATTATAAAAATCGTTCGAATTTGAATTTCAAGGACTTGTACACACTTTCAAGGCACATCGTTTTTCCTTTTGCAAAAATTTTTAAAACTTCTAATTTTTCAAGTAATTGGGAGAAGTACATTTAAAAAAAAAATTGTTTTCTCTACTTCCACTCGCGCTAGCTTAACAAATTTTCAGAATTTTACGATTTTATTAATATTGTATTAAGTGTCTACATTTTCTGAAACTATCTACAGGAGAAAAATTTTAATACTTTAGTAAAGAAAGTTTTCTGAAAAGTTGTAGCTCAATCAGATTAATAGCCATAAAGTTACCAATGTTTTAAATCGCAAACGAACGGTATAGAGGTCAAATTGGAGAAGAAAACAAATAATAATAGCAACCTTCTTTTGTTTTCTTCTAAGATATACTTGATTCTCGCTTTATGCGTTATTTGAGAAGGCAAGAGTGTGGATTCTTCATATTTTTTATCGTAATTCCTTATTGAAAACGGCAAAAGTAAGAATATTATATTATTATTTGGTGATACGTGAGTGCTCTTACGTACGTTATTGTTTAATGCTTGTGGGTAAGTTTATTTTGTGAAACTTAATTTGTGTGCAGATTACAAATTATTCACATTCGCTCAATTTTATCGACTTTTCATCTTATTAACTCTTTTCAAATAATTCTGTTTTCCTTCGTCGTATAATTTATTGTTCACAATGAGTAATCCGGTTGACCCAAATTCGAGTGTTTTGAAGGACAGCCAGTTTCAAACGAAGGTTGCCCACCGTTTGAACTCTGGTTCAAACGAATGTCAACCCGCTAGAAAAGTCATGAAAAATGCAAAAAACTTTCAGTTGGGATGGTTTGAGGAATTTCCGTCGTGGAGAGAGTGGGTGGTTACATTAGCAGATGAAACAAGATGTCATTGCAAAATTTGCAATAAAACGTTGCTATGTGGCAAATCGGAAATTGAAAAGCATGAAGCATCTTTATCACACAGAGAGAAGCAAGAGTTTTCAAATAAATTAGAATGTTATGGAGTAGTAAGTGAAAATTCTTCTAATGTAACTGCCAATTCTTACAGTGTTGAACCTTGTGTAGCAAGTTCTTCTGCTTCAGAATTCACAAATTCCACGATTCCGGAAAGTGTTACTTTCAAACAGAAAGTACAAGAAGCAGAGATTAGGATTAGTACATTTTTCGTAGAGCATAATTTACCATTTGCGATTTCATCAGAATTGATAGGACTTTTCCAAGATATGGAACCTTCGGTTTTAAAAGACGTTAGATTGAGCCACACTAAAATGGTCCTAGTTGTAAATAACGTCGTATGTGCTGCTGGAACTAATCGCATGGCAAATATTTTGCGTAAGCAATCATTTTCAGTGTACGAAGACGAAACGACCGACAGGACTCTAGAAAAGTGGCTGTCATTAATGGTTCGATATGTGGAGCCAACGACATTTTCTGTCAGGGTGGAATAGCTCCAGCTTATTAATGTAAATGTTTGGATTGTTCTGCCTCTAAAATTTTTGATGCGTTCGAAAAAGCATTGTCCGGGCAGAAAATCCCTTTATCTAATATCTGTGCATTAGCTTGTGATAATGCACAGGTGATGGTCGGCAATAGGTCCTCATTTAAAACAAAATTAAAGGAAAAAAGTCCCCGTTTAATTGTTTTCCCGTGTGTCTCGCATTCGTCAGCAATTGTAGCAAAATATGCTTGTGCCACGATCCCAGATGTAGAGGATTTAATCAAAGATTTGCCAGCTTTTCTTAATGCTAGCTCCAAGCGAACGGCTATTTTTCGATCGATTGTTTTGGAATTAGGAAATGACTATCAAAAAATTCCTAGTCATTCTGAAACTCGCTGGCTTGTCCGCTATCGATGCATAGATATTATAATAGAGAATTGGGAAGTTATTCTTCAGTATCTTATGGTCCTCGTATCTGAGAAGGTAGAGAAGGCCAAAGACTTGTTAGGAAAAATGCAGAATCCTTTGACACTCGCATATTTCCTATTCTTGAAATTTACTTTGAATAGGTTCAACGTATACAATGCGAAATTTCAAAGTCGCGAAACAGTGGTTCAGGAACTCCAGCCAAACTCGGCTAAATTCTTCATATGGATTCTTAGCAGTTATTTGAAAGAGGGTCTTCTTCAACCGAATTTATTCTTTCAAATCATTAGAAATGTTAACTTTGCAGATCCTAGTAATCAAAAGCCGCTTCAAGACATTGACGTTGGTAAGGAAACGCGAGAATATTTCCAGCAGCAACTTACAAACAAGAAATTGCAAATAGTAGAAGTTGATCTATTTCTTCGTAATTGCTTGAAATTTTATGTCACAGCAAGCGAAGAAATTCGCAATCGACTTCCTTTTGATGACATTTTTTTGTCTTGCGATGCTGTTTTCCGGTCTCAAGTAGCTTTCTATGCTGTTCGAAGCGAAACTTTTCCTAGGGTCTGGAAAGTTTGTCAAGATTTAGGGTCGTTTGATAGAATAGGTGTACAAAAAGAGTGGGATTCTTTACTCAAAATCAGACAGGAACTCAAAGAAAAGTGGTCGAATTTATCTTTTGACGAAATGTGGTCTAGTATCGGTGTATCTTCGACGAGTACAGGAGAAAAACTTTTTACAAATTTGACCTCAGTATTGAATCATGATCGGAGTCTTCCTCATTCAAATGCTGAGGCGGAGCGAGGTTTCTGCATGCTCACGGACGCGAAAACTCCCAAAAGAAAACGCTTAGGAAACAGGACGGTCAACTCAATTTGTGTTACTCGATCAGCCCTAAAGGCGAGAGCTGAAACAGCCAGAACAACGAGCATCAATTCGAAGCATTTGCAATTAATGACCGAAAATCTATATGAGATGGCAGAAAGTGATAGGGAAAGTGGTTTGTCGCTCTTCGCTCACGAAGGAGAGGATTAATTCTAATGGCCAAGGCATGGCATTAATCAATTTCAAACCCCTTTCTTACTCACAAAATAATGACATTTTATTTCTTATATCAGAGATACGTTCTTTATTCCTTTCTTCGCGTGCCTCGGGTATGGAAATTGTTTAGTTTTAATTATTATTTTGTGAGTAAGAAAACATACTGAAATTGCCGCGCGTCTGCTTCAGCTAGGTAAGCTGAGGATCGGTTGGGTCGCGTGCCGCATTCGCGGGCACGTGGAAGTCGCCCGCTGCTTCAGGTGCCTTGGGTACGGCCACGGGTCCCGGGGCTGCAGCAACCCCGACAGAAAAAACGTCTGTTGGAGATGCGGCGCCACGGGACACTTGGCCAGGAGTTGTAAGGCGCCACCAAGGTGCCTGAGATGCATAGACAGGGGCGACAAAGATGTCGCCCATGTGTCAGGGAGCGGCTCCTGCCCAGTCTTCCGGGAAGAGCTTCGGAGGTTGAGAGGCAGGAATTGAAGTTCCTGCAGCTCAACCTCGGAAGGGGGAGGGATGCCCAGGACCTCCTGATGCAGACTGCCAGGGAGAGGGGGGCCGATGTGCTGATCATTAGTGAGCAGTACAAGTGGTCCGAAAACTCTGCTTGGTATCAGGATGCATCAAGGAGGGCCGGCATTCTTGTTTGTAACCCTGATTTGGGCGTCGGGGACTTCCTGGAGACCGATGCGGGGTTCGTTTGGGTGGAGGTGGCGGGTGTGCGTGTGTACAGCTGCTACTTCTCCCCCGGCGATCCCTTCGATATCTTTGAGACCCAGATCCTCCTCCTTGAGGAAAGCCTCAGTGAGGCCATCGGGCGATCCCTCATAGGGGGTGACTTCAACAGTAAGTCGCCCGAGTGGGGTGAGGCCCGCCTAGATAGGAGGGGAATCTTGGTTGGCGAGATGGTCGCTAGGAACGACCTGATCGTCCTGAATCGGGGCGGGGATTTCACGTTCAGACGAGAGGCGGGAGGGTCAATAATTGACCTCACGATCGCCGCACCTCGCCTCGCTTCAAGGATAAGCGACTGGTCGGTCCTCGAGGTAATAACCTTGAGTGACCACCGGTGCATCGAATTTAGTCTAGAACAAGGGTGCCAAGCGGCGGAAAAGGGTAGGGGCGGCGAAGGAAGGAGCCCCTCCTGGAACACGAGACGACTCAGCAGGGAAAGACTTCGCGAACACCTCGAAGAAACCAGGCTCATGGATGAGCTTGGTTGGGTCTGCCCTGCTGGGTCGTACGAAGCTGCTGTGCGCTCGGTGAGGCAGAAGGTGGTCGCGGCTTGTGACTACTCGATGCCTCGCCGTAAGCGCAGGCAAGCCAAGGGTTCGATATACTGGTGGAGCGACCAGTTAGCAGCCATACGTCGAGAATGCCTCGCAGCGCGGCGAAAATTCACCCGTTCAAAGGGGGATGCTACGCTGCACGAGGCATGGAAAGGGTCAAAAACAGCTTTGAGGCGAGGCATAAAGAAAAGCCGACTTCAATGCTGGAAATACTTGATCGGTGAGGTCGAGAAGGATCCATAGGGTCTCGCCTTCAAAATAGTCACCAAGAGATTGGTGACTAGAAGAAAGACCCCGGGCCTGGATAATCCCGATCGAGTCAAGTACATTGTGCGAAGCTTGTTTCCACACGTGGAGCCGTTCCAAAGACAGGACCGAAGTTCCTGCGTGGTCCGGCGCGAAGAACTCTTCACTCTCGAAGAACTAAAGAGAGCGGGTGAAAGTCTTAAGGCAAATACAGCGCCGGGTATCGACGGGGTGCAGAACGAGATAGTCAAAGAGGTAATCGGGGCATACCCGGAGATCCTCCTAGAAGCCTTTAACTCCTGTCTTCGGGATGGGAGGTTCTTCGCAGATTGGAAGAAGCAGAGGTTGGTCCTGCTGAGGAAGGGCAACAAACCTCTAGGGGTTGCCTCGTCGTATAGACCAATATGCTTATTGGATACGATGGGGAAGCTTCTGGAGGAGTTGATTCTACAACGGCTTCAGGCTCTCTTGGTCGGGGAGAACGGGCTCTCGGAAAGCCAGTTCAGATTCAGGAAAGGCAGACCCACTGTGGACGCCATCCATGCTGTGGTTAGCATCGCCACAAATGCAAGAAAAGGAACTGGTAAGCGTAAGGGATTCTGTGCCTTGATTAGCATTGACATACGCAATGCGTTCAATACCGCGAGATGGGACATCTGCATCGAGGCGATGATGCGGAAAAAGGTTCCAGACTACCTGTTGCAAATGATGGATGACTATCTGAGCGACAGGTGGGTGATATACGAGGGCGACAAATGGTCACTCAAAGAAGAGATGACATGTGGCGCTCCTCAAGGGTCGCGGGTGGGTCCAGTCGTTTGGAACATCATGTATGATGACTTCCTGCGCATGGACCTGCCTGCTGGAACGAGCATCGTCGGCTTCGCGGATGACGCACTTGTCGTGTGCGCCGCTGACGGCGTCAGAATCCTAGAGCTGAGGATCAATGAAAGTCTGTGGCGAGCAAAGCGTTGGTTGGATGGCAGAGGCCTTAAAATAGCCCCTGAGAAAACCGAGGCTTTGCTCGTTACGGACAGGAGATCCTTCCAATATCCGAGGATCGTTCTCGGAGAGCATGAAGTCGAGTGGAAAACAAGCATTAAGTACTTGGGGGTGCAGCTGGATCGTAGGCTTAGCTTTTGCGAACACCTAAAGATCGCAGCTGCCAAAGTCATCCAATGTGGAGCGATCTTGACCCGGCTTATGCCAAACATTGGTGGACCAAGGGAAGCGAAAAGAAGATTGGTGGCCAGCGTGGTCCATTTGAAGCTTCTTTATGCAGCTCCGATCTGGGCCAATGCATTGCAAAACCATGCTATCCATAACAAGCTGTTCTCGGCGCAGAGACTTGTCGCGCTGAGAATAGTTTCGGCATATAGAACTATCTCGACGAGCGCTGTGCTGGTCCTGGCGAGCGTCCCGCCAATAGATTTATTGGCGGAGGAAAGGCACGAAACCTTTCAGCTTCGCTAGGAGCTTACCTGCGCCGACCTGCAGGAAATCGTTCGCGCGAAGGAGGCCACCGCAAGGATGGAAGGCGCAGACTCGTCGAGAAATGGCAGATGAGATGGCATGGTGAGCAGACAGGGAGATAGACCTACCGCCTGATCCGGGAGCTCGCCACCTGGCTGAACAGAATGCACGGGGAAGTCGGCTTTTACCTGGCGCAAGCGCTCTCGGGCCATGGCTGTTTTAACGCGTACCTGAGGCGCTTTAAGAAGATAGACGAGGAAACGTGTCGCTACTAACATTCTCCGGTGGATAACGCGGAGCACGCACTCTTCGTCTGCCCAAAATGGGGTGTGGCTAGGGAGGTCCTCGGTCAGGCGGTGGGTTCCGAACTTACTCCTGACACGATGGTCCCCCTCATGCTCCAGTCTGAACGGTTCTGGACGCTCATCGAGTCATTCGTCACACTTGTGATGAAGACGAGAGAACTTGATGGGCGTCGAGAGCGAAACAACGGGGAGGGCCAGTAGAAATCGCATCGGGGTCTGCACCCGCGGCCCTGCGTCTCGGGTAGACTTGGCTGTCCACGTCGTTCGGGGGTGGAATCTGTATGTTTTCTCCCCTGGGTGGCGCGGCAAGTCGGTTTGCCTAGTGGGCGTGTGGCCGCGGATGCAGGTTCCGAGCGAATGGACGACGGAGGAGTCGTACGCGACTTTAATGGAACGTATAATGACATTTGGTAGAGGCCAGCCTGAAGTACGGGCTACATTTGTAGCGTTTTTTACCACTTTGCTTCATTTTTTTCCTTTTTTCTTTTTGCTTGAAAGCAAAAACCCTTTTCGTTTCGTAGGACGTGGAGTAGGCCTACAGGGGATACCACGTAAAAAAAACGAGCCTTAAACTCTACCTCCGTGGTGGTGTGGAAAGCAGTTTTATATCAGAATATTTGGGATTCTCTAAGAATGAACCGGCTTTTTTATTTTAATATTTCAAATGTGTTTTCTTTCTTTTATGTTTAAGGCAAAAACTAGATCTTAAAAAAGCAAAACAACCTATTTCTCTAATTGCGTCCAAGATTAGAGCAGAATCTATGCAACCGATTGTTAAAGGTTTTAAAAGTTTTCGCTTTAATTTAAAAAGCAAGTCTTCATAGTATTTTACTAAGTAATGAAAGTATGTCTACATTTGTTTTCTTGAATCCTACCCGAAGGCCAAACATGGTGCAAAAATGTCGTAAAATAAGAAAAATGTCTGAGTCTATATAGAACTTTAAGCATTTATGGACATAAAATTTCATTTAAAGTTTCTTCTATCGGTATTCAAAACTTTCAACAATTTTGCAACATCAGTCAAATGCAAAATTTGACAGAGTATTTAATCAAAATATTTACATTTATTTTTTAAATATTTTGAATATAATTCGACTAAAATAATGATTAATAAGATTTTGTAACATTGTGGGAATATTGGAACGCTGCAAGATTAAATTTTGAGTACAATTTTCAATTAATGAATGTATTAAGAATTGAGTGAAAGCATCAATTAAAAAATATTTTTACTTTATAAATTTGATTAAGTGCAGTAATAAGAAAATTTTACTTTCTATAAAGCGTTTCATTTATCTGATTAAACGTCTGTGCATACGTCACTAAAACGTAAGATTAAAAAACTTTAAACTACTTTTACCATCAATCTATGAATGTGGATTTTAAACCGTAATTTAATGTGTCTTATTTTGTTTTGATAAAATATTTTTAACATAATTTTTTGCTTAAAGTAGCCGATTTACTCGATAAAAAATTGTTCAACTTGTATATTTCAAAATTCTGTAATAAAAGTATTTTCATATTATGTTTTTGTATCCTATGCGTAGAATTTTAATTTTAAAATTGAGATTTCTCACAAAGAAGACAGATTGTCTTATTAAAGCAGTTTATTCCCAGAAATTAAAAATCATTTACTTAATATTTCGATTCCAAACATTGAATATTTATTGACTTTGGATAAAACAGAAAACAAATTTTTATGAAGTTTTAAAATCTTTTTACAATGTTACGAATTGGGCCGAATTTAGTATTACGAAATCTTTTATTAGAAAAAGAAAAAGTCACTCACATGAAATAAACTTCTGTATGAATTATCAAGATTGAAGAGATGTTAAAATATTTGAAAAATAATGCAATTGTAAAATTGCAATTTATATCAATATTTGACAAATTTTTAGCTTTCTTAATCAAAGCATTATCCGGAAATTTTTAGTTCCTATAAAAAGATGGAATATTTATCAATTTCTTGAATGTTCATACATTAAAAAAATATCGAATTAGAGAATTATATGCAAAGTATTTTCCATTATGAAGACATAAACATGACATAATTAGTTTTGTATCTACATTTTCAGCTTACTTTTTTGTGGCTTAAGCACACATTTTGAATTCGAAATACAAAAATGCTCTACAGAGTTGAAGTATTTCCTGAATCAATTATTACTGATCCTGAATTCTATTGGAAAATTTGTTGTTTACTGTTCAAATCTTACTACGATTTCAGACGGACAGACAAATTAAGAAATACAAAATATTTCATCCAAAAGATTTTTTTTTTTTTTTTTTTGGTGAGGAGGAAAAATGGCGAAATCTTTTATAGACGTTGTACAGGACTCTCCTAGGACGGGTCTAAGCATACCTGTTAAAACCAAAAAACCGCCTCTCACGAACCAATGCACCGCCCGCGGAACCGCCTTTCGGATTTAAACTTCGCGGGCAGTTGGTCCCAGCTTAAAGTCGCGTACGACTCTTCCGTCGTCCGTTCGCCCGGGACTCCCATCCGCGGGCATACGCCCGCTAGGCAGGCCGGCCAACCGCGCCAACCAGGAAAGGAATAAGAAGATTCCTCCCCCTGTCGACGCGAACAGCCAAGTCCGCCCAAGACTCAGGAACGCGGGTGTAGGCCCCGATGCGATTGCTACTGGCCCCCATTGTTGCCGCGCTCTGCACGCTCATCGAGCTCCCTCGCCTTCATCACCAGGGTGACGAATGACTCGATAAACATCCAAATCTTTTCAGACTGGAGTATGAGAGAGACCATCGTGTCAGGAGTGAGGTCGGCACCCACTGCCTGACCAAGGGCCTCCCTTGCCGCGCCCCACTTTGCGCAGACGAAGAGTGTGTGCTCTGCATTATCCACAAGGGAACCGCAGTAGCAACACGACTCATCGTCTCTTTTCTTGAAGCCCTTCAGGTACGCATTAAAGCAACCATGGCCCGAAAGCGCTTGCGCCAAGTAAAATCCGACTTGACCGTGCTTTCTATCCAGCCAGGTGGCGAGCTCCGGGATCAGGCGGTGTGTCCATCTCCCGGTTTGGTCACCATGCCATCTCGTCTGCCATTTCTCGACGAGTCTGCGCCTTCCATCCTTGCGGATGGCCTCCTTCGCGAGAGCGATTTTCTGCAGGTCGGCGCAGGTAAGCTCCTTGCGAAGCTGAAAGGTCTCCTGCCTTTCCTCCGCCAATAAATCTATTGGCGGGACTCTCGCCAGGACCAGCACAGCACTCGTCGACATAGTTCGGTATGCTGAGACAATTCTCATCACCACACCTCTCTGTGCCGAGAACAGCTTCTTCATGATAGCATGGTTGTTAAGGGCACTTGTCCAGATCGGAGCTGCATAAAGCAGCTTCGAATTTACCACGCTCGCCACCAGCCTTCTCTTAGCTTCCCTAGGACCACCAATGTTGGGCATGAGCCGAGTCAGGGCGGCCCCACACTGGATGGCTTTGGCAGTCGCGATCTGCAGGTGTTCGCCTAAGCTAAGCCTTCGATCCAACTGCACACCCAGGTACTTAATGCTCTTTTTCCACTTGATTTCATGTTCCCCGAGAACGATCGTCGGGTATTTGAAGGATCTCCTGTCTGTGACAAGCAAAGCCTCGGTCTTCTCAGGGGCCATTTTCAGGCATCTGCTATCCAACCAACGCTTTGCCCGCCACAGACTATCATTGATCCTCTGCTCCAGGATTTTGACGTCGTCAGCGGCGCACACGACAAGTGCGTCATCCGCGAAGCCGATGATGCTCGTTCCAGCAGGCAGGTCCATGCGCAGGAAATCGTCGTACATGACGTTCCAGACGAGTGGACCTACCCGCGACCCTTGAGGGGCGCCACATGTCATCTCTTCCTTGAGAGACCATTTGTCGCCCTCGTATATCACCCACCTGTCTCTCAGATAGTCATCTATCATTCGTAACAGGTAGTCTGGAACCTTTTTCCGCACCATCGCCTCGATGCAGATGTTCCATCTCGCGGTATTGAACGCATTGCGTATGTCAATGCTGATCAACGCGCAGAATCCCTTACGCTTACCAGTTCCTCTTCTTGCATTAGTGGCGATGTCCACCACTGCCTGGATGGCATCAACTGTGGACCTGCCTTTCCGAAAGCCGAACTGGTTTTCCGAGAGACCATTCTCGCTGACCATGTGACCCTGTAGTCTTTGGAGGATCATTTCCTCCAGAAGTTTCCCCATCGTATCCAATAAACATATTGGCCTATACGATGAGGCATCCCCTGGAGGTTTGTTGCCTTTCCTCAGCAGGACCAACCTCTGCTTCTTCCAGTCTGCGAAGAACCTCCCCTCCCTAAGACAGGAGTTGAAGACTTTTAGGAGGATCTCCGGGTATACCCCGATCACCTCTTTGAGGATCTCGTTCTGCAACCCGTCGATCCCCGGCGCTGTGTTTGCCTTGAGCCTTCCACCCGCTCTCTTTAGTTCTTCGAGAGTGAAGAGTTCTTCGCCCCGGACCACGCAGGAACTTCGGTCCTGTCTTTGGAACGGCTCTACATGCAGAAACAAGCTTCGCACGATGTACTTGACACGATCGGCACTATCCAGGCCCGAAGTCTTTCTTCTAGTCACTAATCTCTTAGTGACTATTTTGAAGGCGAGACCCCATGGATCCTTCTCGACATCTCCGATCAAGTCTTTCCAGCACTGAAGTCGGCTTTTTTTATGCCTTGCCTCAGAGCTGATTTTGCTTTTCTCCATGCCTCGCGCAGCAGAGGTTCACCCTTTGAGCGGGTAAAACTCCGCCGCGCTGTAAGGCACTTTCGACGCAGGACGGAAAACTGGTCACTCCACCAGTACATCGAGTCCCCGGTACGCCCGTGTCCGCGGCGAGGCATTGAGTGGTCACATGCTGCAACTACTTTCCGCCTCGCCGCTCGCACAGTGTCCTCCAACGACCCAGCAGACTTTGCCCAACCAAGCTCATCTATGAGCCTGGTTTCTTCAAGATGTTCGCGCAGCTTGTCTTTGCTGAGTCGTTTTGTGTTCGAGGAGGGGCTCCTTACCTTGCCACCCCTTCCCGTATTCACTGGTTGACTACGTTCCTGGATGCTAAACTCAATGCACTGGTGGTCACTCAATGCTATCACATCGAGGACGCACCAGTCGCCTATCCTGGAGGCAAGACGGGGCGCGGCAATTATGAGGTCGATAATCGACCCCCCCGCTCCTCGTCTGAACGTAAAATCCCTGCCCCGATTCAATACAATCAGGTCATTCCTAGGGACCATCTCACTGATCAAGAGTCCCTACCTGTCCAGACGGGCTTCTTTCCACTCAGGCGGCTTACTATTAAAGTCACCCGCAATAAGCGACCACCCACTAGCCTCTCTAAGGCTTTCCTTCAGGAGGAGGATCTATGTCTCGAAGATCTCGAAAGGATCGTTGGGGGAGAAGTAGCAGCTGTACACACGTACCCCCGCCACCTCTACCCAAACGAACCCCGCGTCGGTCTCCAGGAACTCCGCGATGCTCAAATCAGGGCTGCAGACAAGGATCCCAGCCCTGCGAGATGCATCCTGGTAACAAGCAGAGTTTGAGGACCATTTGTGTTGCTCACTTATGAGCAACACATCAGCTCTCCTCTCCCAGGCAGTCTGCATCAGCGGTTCTGGGCTTCCTTCCCTCTCCCGAGGCTGAGCTGTAGAAATTTCACTTTCCACCTCTCAACCTCCGGAGCTCCGCCCTGAATATTGGGCAAGAACCCCCCCCCCCGAAGCATGGGCGACATCTTTTTCGCCCCTATCAGTACAAGTCAGGCACCGAGGGGGAGCCTTGCACTCCTTGGCCACGTGTGACGCGCCCCCACACCTCCAGCAGGCATCCTTCCTGCCTGGATGCGTGCATCCACGCGACACATGGCCGTATCCCTGGCACCTGAAGCACCGGGCAACCTCGACATGCTCTCGGATGCGGCAGTTCACCCCTCTACCCTTAGCCTACCGTTCCCGAGCGAGCTCCGGGCGTCCGCCTCGGTTAAACGGACCACCGCAGTCTGCACACCGCCAAAGCGTTTGTACAGCCTGCACTGGTCCCCGAGGTCTGGCTTGCCCAGTGCGATGCAAAGCGCGGCAACAACCTCTTCTCTTGTGACTGTCTCGTCGAGGTCCCTAACTTCAAGGGACCTCTTCGAGACCAAAGATTTAACTTCGGCCTTTTTTCTTCCCTTTTTTTCTTTTTTTCTTTTTTTTCTTCTCCACCAGCTGCCATTCCCCATCCTTTTTGGGGTTTTGGCTTCTGGTGGCCGCAGCGTAAGTTGGCAATATGCCGCCCTTCCCTTTCTTGGGAAGCCGATCTTCGGGGGGAGAAGAAGCAACCCTCTTCTCCCCCTTTGTCAGCTTTTTTGGGGTATCTCCCAGAGACGCAGAGCGCAGTCTCCGGAAGATACCCATCTTTTTGACGGCGGGGCATCCAAAAGATTGCACTCCTCCATAAAATCTTGTCAAATTGTAACAAGATTTGAACACTTCGAACGAACATTTTTATGTAAAATTTAAAGTTGATTGATATTTATATGTTAATATGGAAATACCAATAAACACATATTTTAGCTTTTTAATTTATCTACTGCTATTAGACAATTTTCCATTTCCGTAGAGATTTTAAGTTTTGGAATGAAAAGTTTGTGCTTAGGCTACAAAAATGTGAGATGAGAATATTTCTAACATATAACTGAAAATATAAATTATGAACTTGAATTTTATGTTCATTTTATCTTGATAGAAAATATTGTTCTAATTGAAAAATTGTTAAATGTACAAAATTAGTAAGAAGTATATAAATTTGAATGGAAAATTATATATTGATTCAAATTTTATACATTTATTGTAACTAAATTTCACTGAAAGTTTATTTTTGAAGTGTTGAAATCCTCATGAAATTTTTCAAGATCATACTGATGTTTATTTCATGCAGACTTTCTTCAAGAAATTGAAGAAAAGTGTTATTTCTTGAACTATATACTTCGTAAATTCAAATTCGTCGTCTGCTTCGCGCCTCTTTTGCACGTACTCGAGAAAAATACAATTCTTAATTTCGACTCGAGAAACGAAAGCGTGAAATCTAAAAATAACTTGAAAACTCAAGCATTGTAACGAAGTCCGTCTTCGTGCACCTTCGGCTTTACACGAAGCTGGAGACCGCAGCGTGTAGCAGAGCCGACACACTGACACGCCACGTTTGCATGTGTTTCTTCCAGATGGGAACGTGGTGGGGGCCGAAAAATCCCACGTTCTAGAGACACTGTTTCGGGCTCAATGTAGTGACATGTTTAAGAACTTTGGCTGCGTCGACGGGTCCAGAAGTGCCATTTCTCATTTTTATTCAAAAATAGAGCAACTTTACTGTACGAATCCTTCCATCGCCATTTCATGTTGCATAAGATCTTTTTAACATCCCTTCTCTTATTTTCATCTACCTCGAAATCTGGTTCCTTTTTGCAAAATGTTGTTTTAAAATGTTAATTTGCGTTTCCAATTTCTTGTGAAATTTTTTTTCAACATTTTGTTACGACTCCAGCTAAGCCCCCTTACTGTAATAAACCGGCCATACACAGAGGCAGAAGAAATGACTCAGAATTCACATTTGAAGAAATCCGAAGGTTTTCTTTCTTTATATAGAAACTTAACCTTATTTTATGTATTTCCAACTTCAAAGAGTACAGGATGTCTTAGGATCACAACTATTTTGATAAGCTACGATTGATGAGATTTAAAATCGATAATAATTGCAGGGGATTTTGGTTTTCATTTCAGAAATATGCAGCTATCGAAAAATAAGGTGATGGATGAGTACATATATTTGACATTCCTCCAGGAACACCCTCCACCTTATAAACAACGATTTGCACTTCAGTAAAAATTTGCACGCACTTTCAACACACTGTTTTTTTATTTGAAAAAATGTGATTTTCAATTGATGTGGAATGTGGAGCAAGCGCCTTGAAAATTCATGTAAAATCCAATTGTTAACGGAATAAGGTGCAATAATATGTACAATATATCGAAAGTGAATAAGACTAAGGGATACGAAAGAAAATTAAAAACAAAAAATTGAATTTTTTACAGGCATTTTTGTCTGAGTGAAATTGAATTTGTTTGAAACTGGCTTATATGAAAAACAATGTAAAATGAGAAAGAACAGGAAAACCCAAACTTCGAATATTACAAATTTTTATAGGAAATTGAAATTGGATCAGACAAATGTGAATAACAACCAAAAGGAATTGCTGCTGCAAGAGTCAACGCGCGTGTTGATGGTGCTAGTGCAATATCTTTATAGTTTTAATATTCTTATAATCTTACAATCGCTAACGCTACAGAATAGAATTCTACGTAAAAAATGCCCTAGGAGTGTCGACTATAAGGAAATAATTAGAGTAAATAAAGAGGAAATAATTAATATTTTTAAAGAGGCAAAACATAATTTATATTTATCTTCATATCCTTTGAATAAGACGATAGCAAATCTCAATACTACTTTTAATATAAGAAACATTTACAATTTTCGGATACAGGATAATGTTGTATATGAAAATGATAAAAGATTCAGAGCAACAGAATGGCTAAATGATATACTTGGCTTATTTTATGTCTATCTATCATCTCTTCAAAAATATATATTCTTTTTTTTGGACTAATAATTTATGCAAAGAAGAGAATTTGGCACCCAGAACTTTTCAATTCAACAATAAATTCGTTTCAACAAAACTTAAATCAAATCATTATTTAAGTCAAATTGTCAGAAGTCATAAAATTTTCAAAAATTCAATACCTTATAGATTAACACCAAGTAATTTTTACATTAAGTATTTTGAGCATAAAAAATAAACGAATTCCAAATAGACTACGCTATCTAACCCTCCTATGTCCCTATGCACCAAATGTTTCCGCACCTTATGCATGCACCAAGGCACCAGCTATCATACCTATTTACTTTAGTTAATCCTAATATACTACAACCCTTCACAGAACGAATATATATTTGTGTCCAAACGGGCGGAAAATGTCGCATTGCATGCTTGTGCGTAGATCGGCATGCAGTCCATTGTGCCTTGGCGTCAAAATCGGGCGAAATTTTCATACCGCCCGCTTCAACGGGCAAAATGTTCATACCGCCCGCTCCAACGGGCAAAATGTCCATACCGCACGAAACTTGACTGCCCGCGGCTAACTACGCACTCGCACGCAACGCGACTTTTTCCACCAATTTGGACACAAAACGTCGTGTGTACCTCGAGCGACATGGTAGCGATGTGACTCGTGTGAATACCGCCCTCGCTACACTCGGGCGGGTACACCTCACACTCGTCACAATCGCCACCATGCCGCCATTGGTACACAATCTACTAATCTTTTTTCATATTTGTAGCAACATGTGAAATTCAAAAAGATTCAAGAACATGTAGAAGTATAGAAGAACAGTCAAAAACAAAAAAAAAGCATCTAAACATAGTTCAGCACATAAGTTATTAGAATCTTTGTATAAGGACTATTTTTTTAACGAACAAAGAGAACCTGAAATTAAAAATTAAATTCCAAAAACCTATGGAAAATGAGTCAGAAAAAGTTATATTATTTAAATGGACCGGCACATGTAAGAGATGTTTTCAAAGAGGATATAAACCAATGAATTGTACTGCGCCAAAGCGAAATAAAAAGTTTATAGAATAAATAACAAATAAAAGCGAATTAAGTGAGTCTGAACATGTTGATTTTATCCCCACGTTCAAACGAAAGGGGGGAGGTGTTACGTCCCGTAACTATTACAAATGCTGTTACGTCCCGAGCTAAGGCGAGGGTAGGTTGGGAAATTAGGAAAAGGGAGGAAAGTTTTCTGATTAAATCAGAGTGGTAAATTCTGATTATTTATATTTTTGTGGTATCGTGGTCACTAGTCAAACCTATGCGGCTCGAGTTGTTCACTGTAATAACAAATTTGATTATGTTGCGGTGTACAAGCTTTATTAATTAAAAAATAGGTATAAAACAAGTTTTGAGATGCTTATGTGTATGACTTATACCACTTCTCAAGATGAGAAGGCAATGTTAAGAGTTTTATGCGTTTATGAGTCAATAATACAGGTTTTCAGATGCCTATATATGTAACTTCAGCGTTTAAGTGTGTGCGTCTACAAGTTATTGATACAGGTTTTGAGATGCCTATACATATATAATTTACGCGGTTGATTGTGTACGTTTTACGCTAATATACTTGGTTTTGAGATGCCTAGGTATACAACTCACGCACTACAATTGGCGTTACAGTTAATATAATAAGTTTTGAGATGCTTATATATATATATATATATATATTCTGACGTGGTATTTTGCCACGCACAAGAATTGTTTAAAAATAGTTTATTTTTTTAGAAACCTCGAGCAGAGAATCATGCCCGAGGCTGTCTGTGACAGTCAAAAGTCAGGGGTCGAGCTTAATGTGCTCGGCAGGCTCCTGACTTTGACTTACATTTTTGTTCTTTTTTTCTTAAACATAATTTGAATGACAGGTTACCTGAAGGGAGAGGTTAGACTCCCGGGGAACCTATTCCTATTCGCCAGACTGAGGATTCCAACCCGGTACAACTCTGAATTTTATCCTTAATCAACATTATTTTTATGTTTTAATTTCACACCAACACGCGAGCACCACGAGGTCACCGCCCGGTCGATGGCGATCAATATTCACGTCACGGCCGAAGTCTCACTGCGGGCGATGGAGAAAAAACGAGGTTAATTCCGGTAATCGCCACGTAGCGGCGCTAAAGATCGGCGTACCGTCGCCATCTGTTGCTCGCGAATATGAACTAAGCGTAAATATCGGTAATGTCGGTAAGCTTTGTTAGCGCCACCGTCTTCCGGTTTCGCGAGCACGCCAGCGGATCTCGCCATATTTAATCATTCTCTGTTCGACGTCCGAAGTGGCAGGTGCCAGAGCCTAGATTGTAAACTTTCTGCTGGTAACAAAAAGATCTCCAGGATGTCAGGTCGTGGAGCCTGGCGGGGACGCCGTAGATTGTCAGGTAGCTTTTGATCTTCTCTTTCGTTTTATATTTGAATTCGAATTATATTAATTAACGTTAGCGGTAACTTCGGGTGGTGTGTGACGCAAAGACCTCACCACTAAGATTACGAGGCGGCAGACTCTGGGTCAGCCTCATTACTTGAATGTGAAATTAGAGCCAGTGTCCGTGTAAGTGGTTAATTCGAACTGAAGGTCGTTGTAAGGGCACGGGTTCTTGCGTCCACGAACCATAAAATTACATAGATCGAACTTGTAGTGTCCGTGATCGCGGATAGTGACGCTACTCCTTACCCCGCCCTCTCCGCGGTATTTTCTGGTACCAGAATTCTTGGAACTGGGGTCCACTGAGATGAGACGAGATATGGACCACAAATAAACTGAGATGGTCCATAACCTCTAATTATGGTTTAAGAATTTATTAACTTATTTTTTTATTATAAATTAAAAATTATTTATACCAATTTCAATACAGTAGTAGTAATTGGAAGACTTGTGTTCAATTTTCGTTAACAATTCTCACGTCAGGCTCTATGGGTTCGGGACTGGTTTTGAAGATTCGCCAGTCTGGAATCAACTTATTTAATAATAATTAGAATTTTATGGCTGTAGTAATTGGCTAATTAACAATTTTTATGCTTCTTTGATTTATGTGTAATTTTTGTTACATTGTTTAAATTAACAGGTATTTCATAATACCTGCCTAGTGCTGATTTCATTTAAGTTTTAAACGCCAGGCGAATGCGAAGTCACTCATCACGCAAACATCAGGTTAGTCTTTGAAGTTTCGCCTGCCCTGGTTCTAAATAGAAGCGCTATTTGTAGAATTTTGAATAATTTGGAAGAGGTTTCCAACTAAGATCAATAGATTTTTGCTTATTAAAGTTCGATTCCAGTATAGAATCTCGAACAAGAAGTGACATCGCATTCGGTTCGGCTTTAGAAAGTTGGCTTGTGTGTGACGTGAACCTGAACTCAATTTTAGCAATCCTGGCTCAAACTTGGCAAGCCTGGAGACGAACCGGAGAAATCCTGGCTCAAACCTGGCTCTGTTCTGGCTCTATCCTGGAAATCCTAGATACGCTTGGGCGGAATACTGGCGCAATCCTGGCGTCCCAAATTCTCCCTTTTAGTTAATTGAAGTAAAAGGCCAGTATATATGCACTCCGAAGGGTATAATTTCGGGTACGGGATACAATTAGATAGCAATAGATAGGGTTGCAGGCGTGCCGGATTGGCTTTGACGATTCGCCATTCCTGAACTGACCCACTTCATTTAGCTGACAGGTCTCACGCATTATAGTTGCAGTGTGTGACTGCGTCTGGAAAATTTTAATTCCTTTTCACAATATAGTATCTCGTTCGAATAAATTAATTGAAATGACGGACACTAACTTCGAGGTTCCTCCGCATTTATTGGAGTATTCAGAGGATGAATTGCGAGATTTTCTCAGTAGAAACGGGCACAACTCAAGTGGGGTCCACGAGGTCATACCGGACCGTGCCATTCGGGCATTCCGGAGATTTATGGGGGACCCGAACGTAAAATGGGCCCCTGAGGATGATTCGGACTCGCGACTACGTAGTAACAGAGGCCATAAACGCGGATGGGAGAGAGATAACGAGTCAGTCCGTTCGGAAAACATATCGGCCTCGAGTGCGGGTAGACTTCCGGATATTGATCCGGAAAACGTCATTAATAAAATCTACCAATCGGAAACGTTTCGCTTGAAGGTTCTTTCGGCTCTTCAGAATACGCCTGCGCAATTCCAGACGTTCTTTATGAACCAGTCTCCGGTGAAGAACAACACGTCGATTCCGGAAACAGTAGGTTCCGTTTCCCAGCCTCTGGACGCGGTGACAAAAGCGGAGTTATTCCACACGGTGGACAACACGCGAGTTGAGTTGCTTGATTCGGTAAAACGCGAGACCGAACACATAAAGACCGAATTGTACGACGCGATTTATAAAATGGGCCAGCTCATATTATCGAGAATTAACGAGACCGGATTATCCTCGGCCGCTGCGAGACAACAGGAGCTGGCCTCGGGACAGCCCATAAGCGCGCATCGCGATTCACACCGGACATCAGGTAATCCGGATGGGATTGACGAATCGGGTCACCAACCTTTGAATTCAGTAGTGGAAGCCCCTGACTTCACTTCCGAGCCTCACTTGGATGAAGTAGTGAACCGACCTGCCTCAGTTGAGGCAAATCGCCGTACTCGAATTAGAAGCGATCTGGGTACAGATCCACCCCCCGCGTCATAGATTATTCCCGACTAAGTGAGCACTCGTTGGGCCACTCGATGCATCCGAATATAGGAAGCGTGGTACCCTCGGGTAAAATTTTCGCGTCCGGCGATATTGAGCCGCCTTCACTGTTCGACGCCACAGTAAGTACGCTCCATACTCGCTATGAGCGAGTTGTTCATTCATCGCCATTAAGGGAACGTAAAGTGGCGTGGGACCCTAGCTTTTCGTATAGCCAGACCAATAACGGGACTGGAACGGGATTAGAACCAAGACCCCTGTCTGCCTCGAGCAGATTCGATCGGACACTCAACGCAGTTGTCAAAAATTGGGGCATAACGTATTCGGGTAATAGAAGAACAAGCGTCGACAATTTTCTCGCACGCCTGGAAGAAGGCCGCGCGGGTTCGTTCCTCAGTGAAGAGGAGCTGATGATAGGTTTGCCGTTCTTGTTGGATGGTCTCGCTTTGCAGTGGTTCAGACAGAACAAGAGCTCATGGCCGACCTGGGCACACTTCAGAGTGGCATTCCGTGCCAGGTTTGGCGATATTAATTATCAATGGAGATTAGATGAGCAGGTGGCTGGTAGAGTTCAAGGCGAGGACGAATTGACTGCCGACTACTTGACCTGTCTCCAGGGTCTATATCAGAAATTCGAACGCCCGGTGTCCTTGATCGAACAAATGGACAGGGCCTACATGAACATGCGACCCGAACTCAAGCGTGCCATTCGGAGGCACGAATTTAGGGATTATGACCAGCTAACTACGCTGGCAACAGACGTCGAGAGGATGCTCGATACTCTTAAGGTCGAAAGAGTCCCCCCGCGGGCGGAAGAATCGTTCTACCCGGAATTTGCCTATTCAGGGAAAAACAGGACTGGGCCGTTCATTCAAAATAAAGAGAAGCCTAATCGGGATATCGATTCAACCGTTAGTCGTCTATTTCAGTCGGTATCGGAGATAATTAGAAAATTAGACGACCTGAAGCCGCGCCCCGAGAGAACCAATGAAGGCAATCCGCGCGGAAATCATCGAACGGGTCAAAATAGAAATTTTGGGCAGAATAACAATAGTAGCAATTCAGCCGTGCCTAGTAGAGGCACTGAGGCTGCGCGTCAGGGGGGCCGCGCTCCAGTTATAGAGCGGACTCCAAGACCGGAACCCCCCTGCTTTAATTATGGAAAGAAGGACCACATGTGGAGGCAGTGTCCGACCCCCTGGGTGACGTTCTGTCACATATGCGGTAAGCATGATCGGATAAAACGAACATGCGACTCCGATTATTGTCAGGGAAACGTGTAGAGGAGAGCAAGCTTAGGGTCAATGCTCTTCCTTTTGTTCCCCGGCACACCCTAAATTCAATTACGACGAAATCATTATTCAATTCGGACTCGACTCACAGCTCAAAACCTTCAGTGGTTTTCGAAAACTGTAAAAACTAATTCAGCTTCATTCGCCTCACGGCAGCGGACACGATGACCGCCTATGCCCAGAAAGTTCAATTAATTCAGACGCGTTTATTGGCCCTAAATTGGCCACACTTAATGACACTCCGGCCGGTATTAATCGAAGTCGACCTCATCTCAAAGATTTATGCGATAACGGATGCGTGATTCCTCCGTTACACGAATCTAGTCACTTCGCATCGACAGGCACTGTAATGCGTGATTCCTACAGTGTTCAGAGCCCACTCGAAGTAGACGAGCGGTGCTCAAATGTCGTAAAACTACCGGAGTCGAGTGATATGGCTGATGTCAACTCGGGAAGCCAACTCCTGCCTAAGTTAGAAGGTGGGGTTGGAATAGCTTCTGAACCGCAACCATCTTCGAGTAGAGAAGTGGTTGACTTGTCTGAAGTTCTGAGTACGCGTGATTCCTGCTCAGAACCCGACATCACGTCGCGGCCATACCTTGATATCGAAGTAGGTGGTGCCAAGTTTCATTCGCTGGTCGACACCAGGTCAACAAAGACCTTCTTGGGTTCATTAAACGTTCCCCTTATCGCGTCGGGAGAATGTAAGGTTGATCGAAGTCAATCAAGCATCGTGCTGATGGCCAACGGAAATATTGAATCCGTATTGGGCACCGCCTTCTTGCCTGTCACCTTTAATGGTGTCACTCACTTAATGACGGTCCGGATACTGCCTGGTTTGAACAACTCGTGCCTATTGGGCACGGACTTTGTAACACAGTTTGGTCTGGTCATCGATGGCAAGGTGTGGCAACTATGGTTATCGGAGAAACCAATCATTAAGTTTGCCTTCGACTCCAAATTCAGGGACGACCCCGATACCTGTAGAGGTATCGCGTTGCTCTCTGAAACTGAAAGAGACCAACTTGAAGCTTTCCTCGGCCGGGTTATTCCGCCCCAACCGGATAAGTTTTCAGCCACTAAGCTGGTAGAGCATGTCATCGACACTCAAGGGCACCCGCCGATCAAGCAAAAGAATCATCGAATGTCGCCTAAGGTGTGCGATGAATTCGTCAAGATTGCTGAGCAGCTAATAGACCAAGAGCTGATCGAGCCATGTACCAGTGAATGGTGTAATCCAGTAGTCATGGTTCGCAAGGGAGACGGCTCATACCGCCTGTGCATAGACTTTCGCAAGGTGAATGAGATCTCTAAGAAAGACGCATACCCGATCCCATTCATGACGGAGATATTGGACAAGTTAAGCGTAGCTTGTTACATCTCGACAATCGATCTAAACAAGGCGTACCATCAGATACCACTTAGCGAAGAAAGCAAGCCAAAGACTGCTTTCATCATCCCGGGTAGAGGTCTCTACCAGTACAGACGCATGCCGTTTGGTCTCACTGGAGCTCCTGGAACCTTCCAAAGGCTGATGGACCAGGTCATAACGTCGGACATGAGACCGTACGTCTTTGCGTACCTGGACGACGTGATAGTCGTCACAGAGAACTTTCGGGATCACCTGTACTGGTTTGAGAAGACCATCAATCGGCTAACTGAAGCCGGACTCACTTTGAGCCCGGATAAGTGTCATTTTTGCCGCTCGGAGGTTAAGTACCTCGGATTTAAAATTAACCAAGACGGCCTCGTGGTCGATGACGATAAGGTCAGGCCGGTTCTAGAATATGCACGCCCTCGAAACCTTATACAATTGCCGCGGTTTATCGGGGCTACTTCATGTTATCGGCGTTTTATCAAAGATTATGCGAAATTGTGCGTAATCCGACAGGCCGATTGGCTCGATGGGCTCTAGACCTCCTAGAATATGACTTTGATATAGTTCATCGTAAGGGAGCTATGCACCACGTCCCGGATGCATTGTCCCGCATGTTCGAGAATGAGAGACTCGAGAAACTGTCTGTACTCGAGCCAATCGAAGAAGAGTGGTACTCGCGGAGGCGCGAAGATGTGACCAACTCGCCAAATAAGTTTCACGGCTGGAAAGTCGTAGACGACAGGCTGTACAAGTACAGATCCAACCCTTTGTTAGAGGATTTAATGGACGACTTAAACGCTTGGAAATTGGTGGTACCTAAGAATCACCGCGCGCAAATATTAATCGAATCGCATGAAGCCCCGGAGGCCGGCCACTTAGGAATAGATAAGACGTATCATCGGGCCGCAATCCAGTATTACTGGCCGGGGATGTATAAGGACATCGCCGCATTCGTTCGGAAATGTGTAACGTGTCAATTGAATAAACCGGAGCAAGCCCAATCGAGGGGTATCATGACTCAGCGAATAGTGCAGGAACCCTGGTCAGTAGTAGCCACTGATATCATGGGTCCGTTCCCTCGAAGTAAACGAGGATTTGAATACATTGTGCTGTTTCAGCACCTATTCACAAAGTGGATCGAGGTTGAACCCCTGAGAGCGGCCAATGCGAAAAAAATCATGGACTCGTTTCTGGACGTAGTCATTACCCGCTGGGGAACTCCAGGGGTCCTACATTCGGATAATGGCACCGAATATAATAATAATCTAGTGAAGGAACTCGCTACGACGTTCGGTATTCACCACTCCTTCACTCCTCTATATCATCCACAGGCGAACCCAGTAGAACGGACCAATCGGGTCCTTAAAACAATGATCAGATCGTTTATAGGAGACGATCACCGAGACTGGGACGCCTACATTCACGATTTCAGATTCGCCTATAACACGGCATTTCACACGACGGTTAATGCCACCCCCGTGTTCCTGAATATGGGACGTGAGCCACGCCCGCGAAAAAGTTTTCGCCGTCTTGGGGAGGGGGGAAACGAGCTGCCCCCCGCGGATGTAGGTTATTGGGCAGCTCGTATGTCGAAACTTTCACACTTACGCGATAAGATTTCGCAATGTTAAGACCAGGCATTCGTCAGGCAGGCTAAATACTATGACCGTCGCCACCGGGACCAGGTCTTTAAGGTAGGCGACTTGGTCAAGAAACCAAATCAGATATTGTCAAGCGCGGCAGGCAACGCGGCCAGTAAGTTGGCCCCTATGTTCGCCGGTCCCTATGTAGTCGTCGAGGTTATCTCCCCCAATATTTATAAGATTGCGTCACGGGAAGGCCAACTCGCCGGTCCGTCCCACGTGTCGCACCTTCAGAGATATTTGCAGGATGCGGATGAGGAAGAACCCGTCGATCCGGAAAAGGACTCATCCCTGGACCGGGAATTACTCGAAATAGAAGGTTGGGACACCGCCGAAGATACGGACGTAGTTCCAGGTGGAGCCGAGGGCGATGTAGAGCCAGGCGATGAGTAAACATAGTAAATGCAGGCAATAGTAGTTCGCTTTAGTGATTAGTGAATGGTCAGTTGATTAACCTGGGGGCATGCGATAGCCAAGTGAAAACCACCATGAATGGCAGTACCTATACGGCAAATTTTATTTCAGTCGGAAGAGGAATTGTCTTGGGGTCCATGACCGAGGACCGGGAGGTTGCTCCCAAAGCGAAGAGGGAGCCGACGGCCGAGGGGCCAAAGAAAGCCCTGTCACCGATCGTCTCGGTGGCGGAGTCGCAAAGAAGCAGTGACTCCTCCATGGAGCGGCTGCTTCAGGAGGTGAGGGCCTTCGTTGTGAGGTCGGATCCGGATGCGGCGGAAGCAGCCACCCAACCGCAACCACAACCCCAACAGCAGCACCAACCGCAGCAGCAGGGCCCCCAACAACCCAGTAGCTGCACATGGCCCCGAGACCCAGCACAAAGGGCCCTACTCAGGATCCAAAATGATCCGGCATTCCGCAGGATAAAGAATGCCGGTTACTGGGACCAGCACAAGGCGCTAAAGGGCCTGTGCCACAAGTGTCGCCAACCGGGGCATAAGTATCTACACTGCCCCCTGTGGAGCAAACCACAGCGCCCAGAAGAGGGCAATTGATTTTCTTTCTTTTTCTTTCTCTTTTTCTCAATCTCCCTTTTTATTTGTTTGATGTTTCCTTTTTTTTATTATCATTGTCTTTATTTTTCTCTTTTTAGTCGGTAGACAGAGACCCCTGTGAGCCCAAGTTGGGGGGGGGGGGGTATATACCCCAACAAATAAATAATTTATACTTATAATCAGTGTCGAATTTAATCAGCCTAAATCTAGCCTAAGTTACAGATAGAGTAGGACAGTAGCTTAAGGTAATTCATAGGGGCTTATAGCCCAATCGGAGCGGGTTTCCATCATTAGCGGGCCCGTCATATTCATTAAAAGTAAATAGAGGGTAAGGTTCTAGTTATTATTTCGTTAGCATAAGATTAGTAGCATGTAAGATTAATTGAAACCTACAGTCTGGCATCTAGGAATCTGTTGGTCAATGAATTGACATTTTTCGGTCAAGTATATTAACGATGAAGTAAAATAATACAGAGAGAAATGGTCAAGCTCCTGTTCGGCCCCCTTAGGCCTCATCTTGGGTGGGGGGAGTTGTGACGTGGTATTTTGCCAGGCACAAGAATTGTTTAAAAATCGTTTATTTTTTTAGAAACCTCGAGCAGAGAATCATGCCCGACGCTGTCTGTGACAGTCAAAAGTCAGGGGTCGAGCTTAATGTGCTCGGCAGGCTCCTGACTTTGACTTACATTTTTGTTCTTTTTTTCTTAAACATAAGTTGAATGACAGGTTACCTGAAGGGAGAGGTTAGACTCCCGGGGAACCTATTCCTATTCGCCAGACTGAGGATTCCAACCCGGTACAACTCTGAATTTTATCCTTAATCAACATTATTTTTATGTTTTAATTTCACACCAACACGCGAGCACCACGAGGTCACCGCCCGGTCGATGGCGATCAATATTCACGTCACGGCCGAAGTCTCACTGCGGGAGATGGAGAAAAAAATAACTGAACAGCACCACGACACTTCAGCACACCAGGAAGAGGATCCTTGGTGCGTCAGGCGGATGTGAGTCCTGCTTGCTCAAGAACACCAAGGAGAGGAGTTCGCCGTCGCTTTGTTGACAGGTTGTGAGCGACGAGGTTAATTCCGGTAATCGCCACGTAGCGGCGCTAAGGATCGGCGTACCGTCGCCATCTGTTGCTCGCGAATATGAACTAAGCATAAATATCGGTAATGTCGGTAAGCTTTGTAAGCGCCACCACCTTCCGGTTTCGCGAGCACGCCAGCGGATCTCGCCATATTTAATCATTCTCTGTTCGACGTCCGAAGTGGCAGGTGCCAGAGCCTAGATTGTAAACTTTCTGCTGGTAACAAAAAGATCTCCAGGATGACAGGTCGTGGAGCCTGGCGGGGACGCCGTAGATTGTCAGGTAGCTTTTGATGTTCTCTTTCGTTTTATATTTGAATTCGAATTATATTAATTAACGTTAGCGGTAACTTCGGGTGGTGTGTGACGCAAAGACCTCACCACTAAGATTCCGAGGCGGCAGACTCTGGGTCAGCCTCATTACTTGAATGTGAAATTAGAGCCAGTGTCCGTGTAAGTGGTTAATTCGAACTGAAGGTCGTTGTAAGGGCACGGGTTCTTGCGCCCACGAACCATAAAATTACATAGATCGAACTTGTAGTGTCCGTGATCGCGGATAGTGACGCTACTCCTTACCCCGCCCTCTCCGCGGTATTTTCTGTGGTCCCTGTACCTTCGTTTACAAATGTACAGGGTGACCCGCCTGAGTGGGCCGGTCAGTTAATAAATTCATAATTTGTATTTAAATATTATCTTTGGTTATTTGTAGGAAATAATCTGGCGCTCAACGAATTCTATTAGTAAAATTTAAGGTTAGTTTCCGGTATTGGTTTTTTTGTTCGGGTTATGTTGCCCGGGGTCAACCGTTCACCCCGTCTTTTGTACAGTTGGTAGTATTAATAAATATGTTAAAATTCTCATATTAATTCCAGCAATAATTCATGTTTAATCGGAATATAACCTAACCTAACCTCCTCGAATTTATAGATAACCTCCTCAAATCCTCATTCTATCAATGAAAAATAAAATTCTAGGTTATAATATATATATAACTTACGCTTTTTCCGAGCTTGAGAAGGAAAGAGAAAGAGCAAATCTGGGGTTTATACAGGGTGGGCACGAGTGGGTTACAGAATAGGAAATATAATTGGGAGTAGTTTAGTATACGAAATACCACCCAACATGCAATTTCGCTTTTCGAAAAGATCTTTTTAAGGCGTTTTTTTTAAATTCGCGCCAGCTCGAAAGAGGTCGTGCATGTCTTGCGCATGTCCGTTCGCTATTTTCTAGGTCGGTAATAGTGAAACCTGTCCATATTTAGTTTTAAATACGGTACAGGTTAGGTTCTCAAATGTCATTTTTGAAAAAGTAGTAAAAAAATATTAATATTAAAAGTGTCATGTTTTAAAAATATTGTCGAAAGTGCGGCAGAATTTTAAACAACAGTGAGTGAATTTATTATTCAGATACACAAGTGTAAATAGTTGAAAATTGTAATTAAGTGTGACAGCAAGCTCGCCTTTGTAGTGTGTGTAAAAAATATAAAATTTAAAGAAATAAAGAGCTTTGTTGCTCTAAAAGATTGATAAATGAGAAAAGGAATAATTTATGGCATGGAGAATGGTAAGATTTTTAATCTCTATGATAAAAAAGATTGAATATTTTTTTAATGTAAAATTTTCAATTAAAATAATATGTTTTGAATTTTCAGAAAAGTATCTACTCACTTCAAATGAAGTTCAAAAAAAAAATTAAAAATTTTTAATTTGACGGGAAATTGAGATTAGTATTTTTTATTTCACTTATAATGATTTTCTTGAAAAGAGACACTTACTTTATGAAATGTTTTGTTTCTTTTTCAGAAACAGTCAAAAATGAAGCAAGAGGGAAAAATAAAGGATTAAAGAACTAAAATTGTGTAGGTATTTATGTTTCTTATAAGTTGCAGTAGCAAAAGTACATAAATAATAATGTAATAATACTTTGAAATATCTTAAAGCTAAACTTTATAATTTATCATTCTGAACAAAATATCAAAACACTAACTGATGTTTATGTAATCAAATCCTCGATAGCCATTGATTATTGTGAAAATTGTTCCCGGGACTAGAAGAAAGGTTTCAAAATTCTGCAAACATGCTCAGGAGTCTACGAACATGTATTCTGTTATGAGACGGCCCAGCCTTCGGTATCCGCCTTTTTGCGACGAAAAGAGGAAGAAATCCACAAAATTAGGATTACTTTCAGAACAAGTAGATTCCCACGAGACTCGCACAAAAGAATTGCGAGGTATGATCAAGTATTTGAGCAGCAATTAATGATTTACCTCCAAACCGGAAGTGAACGCGGCGTGAACGAGGCAGCCTGCTTTTCACGGACATTTTCGTTCGTGCTCTGAGCGAGCGCCACACTAACCTGTGGTTGCTGCCACCCGACCACTCAATCAGATCAAGCAGCGTGTGGCATGGTCCGCTGGATTAAATAAAATAACCAAATGAACAAATGTAATATATAAATAAATGAACCAATCTGTATGGTTATAAGTGAATACAGTTATTATTATATTGTGAATAAACAAATATAATTGTTATTTCATTTTAAATAAATAATTATAATCATTGCCACATTGCAAGTATTATAGATTTTTGATATTATAAGTAAAAATAATTATCATTGTGCCGTAAAATCCATTAGTATTCAACATTACGAATAACTGTATTTATGAAAATGGGTCACTTAACAATAATAAATAGAGGTTGATTTATTGAAATTTCCTTTTTATTATAAAAAGCGTTACACGACGTTCAAGCCTGCCACACAGCTGTCCAATGGGAACCCGCGCCCACGCAGGTAGCACGCACCAGCGGGAGGTGAAATGGGGGAAAAGCTTTCTCGTCGTCGTCGCGCGGTGCGTTTTCGCTTTTTAGTGCACATCAATTTTTGAATGCTTCCACGGGACGAAATATGCGACTTTTTGGAATCTGAAAAACATCATCATGATCTCGAAAATGTCAGCTTTTTCCTGATACTGATTTCCAACCCGAAAACGGTCGTAAAAAGGGGGAAAAGACCGTGTATAAAATTCTTAATTTATTGATTTAATTGGACTCGATCGCGCTCGCTAATTGAGGCGCGCGCATATTAATTAAAGGGGGAAATTAATAGAGAGGTGGAAAACCGAGGTAACGTGCACGGTTGCTGATCCACAAATTTTATTCCAGGCGCGCTGCCCAAAAAGGTGAGAGCACGGCTCGACACCAGGGCATTCAATTTATTGATTCGAGACCTCGGGCTCAGGTATGCTCACCTGCATCTCACGATCAGGTGAACAACTTTGAGAACCAGGTCGCCTATGCTTCCCGATCCTCCCTTAGCAGTTAGGGATCTTTTGGATCGTTTTACGTTTTTTTTTAAATATTTGTGGGTTTGTTTTTTTTATTCGCGTAAGGTTCTTTTTTCTTTTTGAATTAAAAGCAGCGAGTAACAGGCTCGAGTAAAACACTGGATTTTGGTCAACTCGGGACGCGAGTATTCGTGCACTCACAAAAAGTGAGACTCGGAGAAAGCTCCCATCCTTGCAACTTTTCTTTCTGCCGAGCAGTGTCGGAGCCCTGAGGGCGCTTCACTGCCACGGTGCTTCCCTGCACTTCCCTAAATAAATTCCAATTGGGTCAACCAAGGTCCAGTGTAGTTGTGGTTTGTTTTTGTGGGAGGGAAAAGGCAAATGATGACCTCGTCGGGAGCTTATGCTCACAATTTCCAAAATTTGGAACCGACTTTACTGATGCTTTCTTAACTAACTAAATTTTTAAATAAACGGTAGGGCACGAAATCCAATAACTGAGGTATTCTCGGGGTAATTTATCTGGCAGAGCAAGCTATTCCATGATCCAAAAGGTCAAACAATATTATTTTCAGATGTAGGGAAAACCCTAAAATTAAACCGTGTATTTGAAGGCGCAACTGCGCGAAATCTTGGTGCTTACTAATTAAAGTTTTTTTTTATGGTTTTTAGATTCTCAAAAATCAAATATCACGGGCAAGATATCCGACGATTCCTCCGTTTTATTTTGCTCATTCGGAAAAACTGAAAATCGTGAGTTTCTTTGCTGTTCTCACTCTTAAAATAAAGAATAAAAGCTCGCGAAATTTTCACCCTTCGTGTGACCCACACGTGAATTTTGAAAGGACAATTTCGGCCTAAGATAGGGCAAATTTGCCTTTCCAAATTTCAGGAAATTGATATAATTAGAAATTGCAGATTTGAAATTTAAAATCAGAATTTAAGAGCGAAACTTTTGACCAAGTCGGGCAAAAATAAATTTATAAACGCTTGAAAATCAACTAATTACAGATCGTAAAGGTCGAAATGTTTCAACTGGCGCCCAACGTGGGGCACGAAGGTTATTGAATTTGAAAATTTCGCGAAAATGCGATCATTTCGTGTTTAGATAAAATACGTCATGTTATACCGGGTGGTCATTTCAAGCATGATCTTGACGTTTTGTCTGGTATTCCTGGTGAAATTGTCGTTGTTTTGAGTCTAAAATAATTTGCCACCTTGTGCATGAGGTTTATTTCAGTTTAAAATATATTATAAAGGTGAAGAAAAATAGATTCACCTCCAAAATCCTAGTGTCAACAGTCAAAAGTCAGCTTGACGTCACTCAGCTGACTTTGACGTTTGACGTTGTGTGTTAGCACGTGTTGCCATAGAGTGAGCGCGAAGGTGAATGCCCTGGACAGTAAACAAGGAGACAAATAGGTCTCACTTTAAATAAGCAAGCATAGGAAATAATACTTCAATTTAAAATTATATTCTTCTCGATTTCGAAATAAATTCTCTATTCCAGATTAAATAAGATCTGACAGGGAATAAAAATTGAAATTGATAAGTTTTCCTTTTGTTCACCATTAATTAATTATCAATGTTAAATGGTCATAAATATTTTTTTTTTTTGGTCAATAAATTTATCAATCTGAATTAGATGCGAGATTGGTTTTAATTCATTCTGTTTTTTTTTTAAATGAGAGTTTTATTTTCATTTAATCTGTGATTTTTTTTTGTAATGATTTAATTACAATAAATTACGTTGACGAATTGTCCAAAACCAGGACACTCAATTAACATTTAATTTAGTTTCTTTCGAGTATCGTGATCGTAAATCACTCAATTAGTAAATTACCATTTATTTAATATAAATATATGAAATACCAAAATTCTTGTTTCGTCTTCCAAAATTTAATTTCAAAATGGCCAACTCAAGCGAAGCAAATAGAAGAATATTTAAACAATCTCAATCAATGATGGCTAACAGCTTTAACATGGGCGAGTTATTAAGAGATACGACCCAGCTGCTAACCGGAAATTGTAACGTTTCAGATGGCCAAAATGAGGCATTAGATTTGTCGGTAAATGAAAGAAACGTATCACGTGAATCAATAGATACTGAATCTCTTTGTTCCCCTTTACGCGTTGACGAATTTGTAGATTCGGATGAGGAAGATATTGCTGAGCTCGACCAAATGTTGCTCAAGCTTAAATCCATTGGCGTTAAAATTAAGAGCGTAGCAAATAATCAGGCGAAAGTGATAAATAAGGTTAAAAAGAATTCGCAAAAGATATCCGAATTAAAAAACGATACGGCCAAGAAATTTAACGAATTTACAGGCTTAATTGTTGATCGGACGGATAGCTCCGAACAAATTCAAAAAGCCGAATGCATGTATAAAAATTTAGAATTAGAGAAAAATATAAAACAAGTAGAGGCGAAAGTGAATACCCTAGGTGAAACTTCCGAGGAACTTCACTGCTTAAGTGGAGATTTAATCGCAAAAAAAATGGTACACGAAAAAAGAATTAAAAACCTGGAAGACCACCAGTATGTTTTAGAAAGTAAACTGCAGAAAAACCTGGGCAGTTCCTCGGCAGTCTCACCATGGATAAACAAATATCCTATGCCTAAATTCTCAGGGCAGAAGCGCGAAAGGCCTATGCGATTTTTAAGGGATTTTGAGCGTTACATAAGCGTCATAGACATAAGCACTAATGATTTTAATTATATTATATACGCCTGCTTAGAGGGCATTGCGAGAGAATGGTGGGAACTAGTCTTTCAAAACGATGAAAATATCAATACTTTTAGAGATAAGTTTATTAAAAAATACTGGAATGAAAATGTATGCTTCCAGATTAGCTCAGAGTTGCAATTTGGAAGATTCATCCCCAATAACAATTTATCCAAAGCTGAGTACGCTATAAAATTGATAAATAACGCTAAGGACTTGATCCCACCACCCTCAGAAAGCGAAATTGTGGCAAAACTGTCTAGGCATTTTCACGATGACATAAGGACTGCCATTATTATTAGAAATATTAAAACTTTTGAACAGTTGATGGAACTGCTTGATGCTTTTGATCAAGCAGGCCCATCCAATGCCAATCCTGGCAATAACAGCCACAACTTGGCTCAAAATCATAGGTCTTATCCAAATGTATACGGAGAGACGTTATTTTCCAATCAAAGTAACTTTAGAGATCGTGATTTTGGCTCAAATTCCGGTAGAAATAATTTTGGAGCAACAGCAAAGTTTGCCCAACAAAATAGAAATCTCAATTATAATCGTGGGCAGGGCTTCGCCGGGAATAATTATCGAAACAATAATTTTTCTTTCCCTAATAACGTGGCTCGTTTCGAAGGGCACCATAATGCTCCCACGAGCCGCCCTGGCACTAACCTGGCTCACGATCATAATAATAGGCGTGATACGCATGATAGAAATTTTAATCCTAGGCAAAATGGCAATGGATATGTCCAAAACGGCGTATACCACCGTCGAGAAAATGTTGGTCCCCCGAATACGGCCGCCTATGAATCCGGACGATCTCAAGGCGTGAGCGGACAGGAGGGAATGCGAAAGGTGCAGGTGGTTGCTAACGCGCCAAGCGTAATGCAAGGGAGTAGCAACGAAAATTCAAATAGGTCAGAAAATTGTGAACCGGAAATTTCGAATCTTACGAATAATATTGATATTACTAATAACCAGGGAAACTAGATAGCCCTGGGCAGTTAAATGTTAATATATTAGAGGCAATCCCAGGGTCTAATATTATAGAAAGACCTCTAGATTTAGATATGAGAAAAGATTTATTGGAAAATGAAAATTGTAAAATTGTTGAAAATGTCGATAAATGCCCAAACATTTTTGTAAAAATCGAGGGCATTAAAACAGATGCACTTATCGACACAGGTAGCGAAGTAACATGTATTTCAGAAGATTTCTTTGAAAACAATAAAAATAAATTAAAAAATTGTAAAATTTTGCCAATCGTCGGCACTAGCGTCGTAGGTGCCACAGGTGTCAAACCGATAAAATTAAAGCATCAAATATATGCAGATTTAAATGTAAACGATGAAACGTATTCTTGCGTGTTTATAATAATTCCGAAATTGAACAAAAATTGTATTCTGGGAATAGATGTGCTTAAGAAGTTGAAAGGAAGGATCAACATAGAAGGAAATTATGTAATACTACGACATGAAGATAAAGAATTGAAAATTGAATTTATTAAGGATGAAGAAAAATGTATTCGGGTAATCCACGAAATAAATATGGAGCCCATCGAAAATTTAACAGATGTTGATCCACAAGACTTCGCAGATGAAATCAATTATCCAGAGAAATATGAAGAATTTCGCAACGTGAAAGAATACGATAGAATAGAAGATAAATACTGTATATCCGATGCAGAAATGGAAGAGAAAGTGGCGAAATGCGAGCTGCTCAACGGCGAAGAAAAGAAGAAGTTCTGGGAGGTTTTAAAAAAATATAAGGACATATTTTCGAAGAAACCTGGACGGATTTCTATATACGAGCACGAATTAAAAATTAAAGATGATAAACCTTTTATAATTAAAACCTATCCAATCCCGATGAGATTGAGAAATTTAGTTACAGCGGAATTAAACAATTTATTAGAACTAGGGATAATACGGAGATCAAATAGCCCATTCATAAACCCACTTGTTACTAGTTTAAAAAAGGATGGAAGCGTCAGAATATGTCTAGATGCTAGGAAGTTAAACGAAATTATGATAAACGATTACGAATGCGCAGAGCCGACGGAGGTACTTTTTCAAAGATGTGGTGGCAATAAAATCATGTCAACGATGGATCTAACCAGTAGTTTTTGGCAAATTCCACTAACCGAGGAATCAAAAAAATATACGGCATTTTTACACGAAGGTAAATGTTACGAATTTTGCGTAACGCCCTTCGGCCTAAAAACAAGTACAGCAGCACTGGTTAGAGCCCTAGATTTCGTCCTAAACGGACTGGGGAATTTTTATTTAACATTTATTGACGATATTTTCTGCGCCTCTGAAGATGTGGATCAACATCTGCAACATTTGGAGTTACTTTTCCATAGATTACTGGAAAATAATCTAACTATCAACCTGGAGAAGTCTCATTTTTTCAGATCCGAAGTCAAGTTCTTGGGACATATTTTGACATCGACTGGTATCAAACCAGATCCGGAAAAGATTGAAACTATCCAGAATTTTTCAAGACCGAGAAATGTATGCCCACATAGGCCCCTTAAAAGTCATTAAAATGTTAAGTGATTTTTTTTATTACCCCAAATTGGCAAAAATAGTCAGGCGACGCTTGGCTAGTTGTGACTCTTGCCAGAGAAACAAAGTTACAAATCAAACTTGTTTCTCTGAAATGCGAAATTATTTGCCCGAAAGACCAAATGAAATTTTATCCATAGATTTTTATGGGCCATTGCCAGCATCAAAAGGTGGATTCAAGTACATTTGCTCCACCATTGATGCCTTTTCCAAATATGTAGTTTTGTACCCGCTGAGACGAGCTAATACAAAAGCCGTCATAAATAAATTAACAAAAGACCATTTTCCGAAACATGGAAAACCGTCTAAAATAGTGACTGACCACGGAACGCAATTCACGTCTCCAGTCTGGTCAGAGTTTTTAAAAGAACAACAAATACAACCGGTGTTTTCTTCGATACGGCATCCCCAGAGCAATATAGTGGAAAGAATCCACAGGGAATTATCTAGGTTTTTTAGATCTCTCATTGGAGAGAATCATGGATCATGGTGGAGTTGGATTAAGGTTATTGGAAGTTGTATGAATGAGACTTACCATGAGACCACAGAGTTCACTCCAATAGAGCTACAGCTAAATAAAAAACCGAAACGAGCCTGGGAAAATTGGCTTAACTTTCCCCCGAATAATTCCAAAATGAATTATGAAAGAAAAATAGAATTGGCTCGAGAAAACATCTCTAGAAAAGGAAAAAACAGAGCTTCCAAATTTAATGAAGCTCATCGTTTAATCACATTAAAGAAAGGAGACTCAGTTCTTGTGAAAGCAATTAATGAGTCGGACCCAAAAAAGAAACTTCTCAAAAAATTCTTGCAGATTTATGAAGGTCCATACGAAATTAAAAAACAGGTTAGAACTGGCACTTACATTCTATGGAACCCCGAATCCAAGGAAGAAAGAGGGATGTTTCACTCTCAAGATTTAAAAATTTACAAGAAGAGAGAAGCTCACCTCGAAGAAAATGAAGAAACCGAATCAATAATGTCGGGTAAAAAATGACTACGTCATTTAAATTTTGTATATATATTTTAAGGATAGCCATAACTGGATATGATTAAGCTTAGAATAATTTAAACTATAATTAAAGGTACACTGAAAACTTAAATTAATATTTTATTCTTACTTTTAATATTTACCCTATAAATAAGGGCCATTTTTAACTTTAAGGCGGTGGGTTAATAAAAAAAAAATAAAAAAATAAATGTAATTTTATGAAAATCTCAAAAATAAAATAATAATATTAAGATCAGCCAAAAATGACTGTGTCATTTATGGCCATATATATGCACACGTAGATATTAAGAGTAGCTAATTATTAATAATGATCAAGTAGGCATGTTTAAGGATCTTAGACATTACACGAATTTTGTACAATAGGAAATAAAGCCAACAACTCAAGCTCGACACGGGTCGAAAATGTATATGTTATAGGTTACTGAAGAATTGGCCATTCTGAAATTGAGTCAGAGTTTGGTTGAATGACTCTTTCCTCTTTCTCCCTCCTTTTTCTTTCCTCAACAAGAAATATGTTTCTTTTTCAAAACGAATTAATCCCTTGGGAGAGGGAGATTATTTCGTTTGGTGGGGCGTTGAGATGGTTGGTGATGATCTCCAGAACGCAAAAATGTTTTTTTTACCAAGGAAATGATGATATAATCCTAATAAGACTATATTTAATTATTGGCATTAATAAAACCAATATAAATAATATGCTTATAATAAGAAATAATTATTATAAATTATAATAAGAAAAATTATCATTAATCCTGATTTTTTTTGAGATCTCAAAAATAAGCAATAAGATAGTAAAAGCGTGATCAAAATAGAATGATAAGAAAAAATTAGCAAATAATTATTCTCAATTTTATTTTTATTTAAAATTAAATAAACACTAAAACACAAAAAAATAACGGAAAAAACAAAAATAAATATACATTTTTTTGTTATATATATTAATTTTGTATTTTTATTAGATCTTGAATTTAAGCATTGATTAATAATTATTATATAAAGAATAGCAAATGCAAGCTTACGATACAAGAAAGAAAAACGAACTGATCCTTTGCGAGCAATGGATCACTTCGTTTGGTGGGGCGTTGAGACGGCCCAGCCTTCGGTATCCGCCTTTTTGCGACGAAAAGAGGAAGAAATCCACAAAATTAGGATTACTTTCAGAACAAGTAGATTCCCACGAGACTCGCACAAAAGAATTGCGAGGTATGATCAAGTATTTGAGCAGCAATTAATGATTTACCTCCAAACCGGAAGTGAACGCGGCGTGAACGAGGCAGCCTGCTTTTCACGGACATTTTCGTTCGTGCTCTGAGCGAGCGCCACACTAACCTGTGGTTGCTGCCACCCGACCACTCAATCAGATCAAGCAGCGTGTGGCATGGTCCGCTGGATTAAATAAAATAACCAAATGAACAAATGTAATATATAAATAAATGAACCAATCTGTATGGTTATAAGTGAATACAGTTATTATTATATTGTGAATAAACAAATATAATTGTTATTTCATTTTAAATAAATAATTATAATCATTGCCACATTGCAAGTATTATAGATTTTTGATATTATAAGTAAAAATAATTATCATTGTGCCGTAAAATCCATTAGTATTCAACATTACGAATAACTGTATTTATGAAAATGGGTCACTTAACAATAATAAATAGAGGTTGATTTATTGAAATTTCCTTTTTATTATAAAAAGCGTTACACGACGTTCAAGCCTGCCACACAGCTGTCCAATGGGAACCCGCGCCCACGCAGGTAGCACGCACCAGCGGGAGGTGAAATGGGGGAAAAGCTTTCTCGTCGTCGTCGCGCGGTGCGTTTTCGCTTTTTAGTGCACATCAATTTTTGAATGCTTCCACGGGACGAAATATGCGACTTTTTGGAATCTGAAAAACATCATCATGATCTCGAAAATGTCAGCTTTTTCCTGATACTGATTTCCAACCCGAAAACGGTCGTAAAAAGGGGGAAAAGACCGTGTATAAAATTCTTAATTTATTGATTTAATTGGACTCGATCGCGCTCGCTAATTGAGGCGCGCGCATATTAATTAAAGGGGGAAATTAATAGAGAGGTGGAAAACCGAGGTAACGTGCACGGTTGCTGATCCACAAATTTTATTCCAGGCGCGCTGCCCAAAAAGGTGAGAGCACGGCTCGACACCAGGGCATTCAATTTATTGATTCGAGACCTCGGGCTCAGGTATGCTCACCTGCATCTCACGATCAGGTGAACAACTTTGAGAACCAGGTCGCCTATGCTTCCCGATCCTCCCTTAGCAGTTAGGGATCTTTTGGATCGTTTTACGTTTTTTTTTAAATATTTGTGGGTTTGTTTTTTTTATTCACGTAAGGTTCTTTTTTCTTTTTGAATTAAAAGCAGCGAGTAACAGGCTCGAGTAAAACACTGGATTTTGGTCAACTCGGGACGCGAGTATTCGTGCACTCACAAAAAGTGAGACTCGGAGAAAGCTCCCATCCTTGCAACTTTTCTTTCTGCCGAGCAGTGTCGGAGCCCTGAGGGCGCTTCACTGCCACGGTGCTTCCCTGCACTTCCCTAAATAAATTCCAATTGGGTCAACCAAGGTCCAGTGTAGTTGTGGTTTGTTTTTGTGGGAGGGAAAAGGCAAATGATGACCTCGTCGGGAGCTTATGCTCACAATTTCCAAAATTTGGAACCGACTTTACTGATGCTTTCTTAACTAACTAAATTTTTAAATAAACGGTAGGGCACGAAATCCAATAACTGAGGTATTCTCGGGGTAATTTATCTGGCAGAGCAAGCTATTCCATGATCCAAAAGGTCAAACAATATTATTTTCAGATGTAGGGAAAACCCTAAAATTAAACCGTGTATTTGAAGGCGCAACTGCGCGAAATCTTGGTGCTTACTAATTAAAGTTTTTTTTTATGGTTTTTAGATTCTCAAAAATCAAATATCACGGGCAAGATATCCGACGATTCCTCCGTTTTATTTTGCTCATTCGGAAAAACTGAAAATCGTGAGTTTCTTTGCTGTTCTCACTCTTAAAATAAAGAATAAAAGCTCGCGAAATTTTCACCCTTCGTGTGACCCACACGTGAATTTTGAAAGGACAATTTCGGCCTAAGATAAGGCAAATTTGCCTTTCCAAATTTCAGGAAATTGATATAATTAGAAATTGCAGATTTGAAATTTAAAATCAGAATTTAAGAGCGAAACTTTTGACCAAGTCGGGCAAAAATAAATTTATAAACGCTTGAAAATCAACTAATTACAGATCGTAAAGGTCGAAATGTTTCAGTTAGTTCTTATACTAAAAAGTTGTAAACAAATATTTTTAGAAACCTTCAATACTCATAGCGGCCGGTCTAAAGTGGCCAAGTTCTAAATACACACAAAACATTACCTAAACCTTTGACTGTAACTAAAATAATATCTATGAATTCTTTCAATTCAGTTCATAAGTAGCTATCACTGTCTCTTATCTGTTCCCACAGGTAAACTGTATATTTTGTGATTTTAAAGAAATTTTTAAACATTAAATGGTGTTTTTGGAGTCAAATCATCGATCTTCTTTTCAGCTACGTTACTTAATATATATATATATATATATATATATATATGTTGACAGGTCGGTGCAAGTGTACTAGGTTATAATTGAGCGCACTGATCAAAGAAGGGCCTCTCCACTCGAAAACGGGTAGAAGTATTGTCCACTTTCCAAATCCAGGCCAAAATTTTTTTTTCAGAAAAAACGTGAAACAAAAAATACTTTGATGCTCAGCATAATAAAGCGCATTTTTTGTCATATTAATTTTCTTCCCTGATAATTTGTTTATTCACTGTAAAATAAACAATATGTTTTTTCATACCTTAGTAAATAAATGCCGCTTGGAACTAACATTGCTGAAACTCAACTAATATTAAACCGATTTTGTTGAAATTTGGTGTGTGAATTTCCATGACCCTATACTCGACACCGAAATCATAGAATTTTCGAAAAATATGATATTATTATTATTATTATTATTATTATTATTATTATTATTATTAATTTATCAGCAGCGGTTGGAAATCAATCAATTTTTTTTCGACATGCGAGAAAGTTTTTTCCTATTGAAGCTAGGAAAAACTTCTAGCGGAGAAGTTGGTGAGGATCGTTTGAAAAAGTTTTTGGGAAAAAGTGATGTTAGTTGGAGCAATACTTGATGAGATAGAAACGTTTTACTGATTAAAAATTATTATTAGTATTAAAAAAAAGAGCATTTCATTTGCATGCACTAAAAAAATTGCACTAAATAACAAAATAATAAAATAAAATTGCACTAGATCACACTTTTATTTTTAATATAAACTATGCATTAAAAACTTAACATCTAACTTACTAGTTTCTTTTAATTTAGAGAAACTGTTTCTCTTTAACTTTCGCAGTTTTGTTTCGGGATTATCTTTTAAAACAGTCGTTTTCGCTATTGTCATAGATTTTTCTACTTTTTATTTTGCACAATTTTTCTCGAATTATTCCAATATACCAATATACTTATACCAATTGAACTCGCAACTTCTGTTTTCTGTATACAATACGCATAAAATGAAACTGTAGAGACTGTTTAAGTATGATTTTATAAAATAAATAATATCAAAAACTCATCTAGTGCAATTTTCGGTATAAATTAATTATCTCATCGCTGAGCATGTATTTCCAACGAATACAAATATAGAATAAAAAAATATGTAATTAAAAAATGTAGGGGTAGGGGCGGCGAAGGAAGGAGCCCCTCCTGGAACACGAGACGACTCAGCAGGGAAAGACTTCGCGAACACCTCGAAGAAACCAGGCTCATCGATGAGCTTGGTTGGGTCTGCCCTGCTGGGACGTTTGAAGCTGCTGTGCGCTCGGTGAGGCAGAAGGTGGTCGCGGCTTGTGACTACTCGATGCCTCGCCGTAAGCGCAGGCAAGCCAAGGGTTCGATGTACTGGTGGAACGACCAGTTGGCAGCACTACTTTGAGAATGCCTCGCAGCGCGGCGAAAATTCCCCCTTTCAAAGGGGGATGCTACGCTACACGAGGCATGGAAAGGGGAAAAACAGCTTTGAGGCGAGGCATAAAGAAAAGCCGACTTCAATGCTGGAAAGACTTGGTCGGTGAGGTCGAGAAGGACCCATGTGGTCTCGCCTTCAAAATAGTCACTAAGAGATTGGTGGCTAGAAGAAAGACCCCGGGCCTGGATAATCCTGATCGAGTGAAGTACATTGTGCGAAGCTTGTTCCCACACGTGGAGCCGTTCCAAAGATAGGACCGAAGTTCCTGCGTGGCCCGGCGCGAGGAACTCTTCACTCTCGAAGAACTAAAGAGAGCGGGTGGAAGGCTTAAGGCAAATACATCGCCGGGTATCGACGGGGTGCCAAACGAGACGCTCAAAGAGGTGATCGGGGCATACCCGGAGATCCTCCTAGAAGCCTTTAACTCCTGTCTTCGGGATGGGAGGTTCTTCGCAGATTGGAAGAAGCAGAGGTTGGTCCTGGTGAGGAAGGGCAACAAACCTCTAGGGGTTGCCTCGTCGTATAGACGAATATGCTTATTGGATACGATGGGGAAGCTTCTGGAGGAGTTGATTCCACAACGGCTTCAGGTTTTCCTGGTCGGAGAGAACGGGCTCTCTGAAAACCAGTTCGGATTGAGGAAAGGCAGGTCCACTGTGGACGCCATCCAAGCTGTGGTTAACATCGCCACAAATGCAAGAAAAGGAACTGGTAAGCGTAAGGGATTCTGTGCGTTGATTAGCATTGACTTACGCAATTTGTTCAATACCGCGAGATGGGACATCTGCATCGAGGCGATGATGCGGAAAAAGGTTCCAGACTACCTGTTGCGAATGATGGATGACTATCTGAGCGACAGGTGGGTGATATACGAGGGCGACAAATGGTCTCTCAAACAAGAGATAAAATGTGGCGCTCCTCAAGAGTTGCGGGTGGGTCCACTCGTTTGGAACGTCATGTACGATGACTTTCTGCGCATGGACCTGCCTGCTGGAACCAGCATCATCGGCTTCGCGGATGACGCACTTGTCATGTGCGCCGCTGACGACGTCAGAATCCTAGAGCTGAGGATCAATGAAAGTCTGTGGCGAGCGAAGCGCTGGTTGGATAACAGAGGCCTTAAAATGGCCACTGAGAAAACCGAGGCTTTGCTCGTTACGGACAGGAGATCCTTCCAATATCCGAGGATCGTTCTCGGAGAGCATGAAGTCGAGTGGAAAACAAGCATTAAGTACCTGGGGGTGCAGCTGGATCGTAGGCTTAGCTTTGGCGAACACCTAAAGATCGCAGCTGCCAAAGCCATCAAATGTGGAGCGATCTTGGCCCGGCTTATGCCAATCATTGGTGGACCCAGGGAAGCAAAAAGAAGACTGGTGGCAAGCGTGGTCCATTCGAAGCTGCTTTATGCAGCTCCGGTCTGGGCCAATGTCTTGCAAAACCATGCTATCCAGAAGAAGCTGTTCTCGGCGCAGAGACTTGTCGCGCTGAGAATAGTTTCGGCATATAGAACTATCTCGACGAGCGCTATGCTGGTCCTGGCGATCGTCCCGCCAATAGATTTATTGGCGGAGGAAAGGCAGGAAACCTTTCAGCTTCGCAAGGAGCTTACCTGCGCCGACCTGCAGGAAATCGCTGGCGCGAAGGAGGCCATCCGCAAGGATGGAAGGCGCAGACTCGTCGAGAAATGGCAGATGAGATGGCATGGTGAGCAGACAGGGAGATGGACCTACCGCCTGATCCCGCAGCTCGCCACCTGGCTGAACAGAAAGCACGGGGAAGTCGGCTTTTACTTGGCGCAAGCGCTCTCGGGCCATGGCTGTTTTAACGCGTACCTGAGGCGCTTTAAGAATAGAGACGAGGAGACGTGTTGCTACTGCGATTCCCCGGTGGATGACGCGGAGCACGCACTCTTCGGCTGCGCAAAATGGGGTGTGGCTAGGGAGGTCCGCGGTCAGGCGGTGGGTTCCGAACTTACTCCTGACACGATGGTCCCCCTCATGCTCCAGTCTGAACGGTTCTGGACGCTCATCGAGTCATTCGTCACACTTGTGATGAAGACGAGAGAACTTGATGGGCGTCGAGAGCGAAACAACGAGGAGGGCCAGTAGAAATCGCATCGGGGCCTGCACCCGCGGTCCTGCGTCTCGGGTAGACTTGACTGTCCGCGTCGTTCGGGGGAGGAATCTGTTTGTTTCTCCCCCGGGTGGCGCGGCTAGTCGGTTACCCTAGTGGGCGTGTGGCCGCGGATGGAAGTTCCGAGCGAACGGATGACGGAAGAGTCGTACGCGACTTTAATGGAACCAACCACCCGTGAAGTTTAAAGCCGAAAGGCGGTTCCGCGGGTGGTGTATTGGTTCGAGAGAGGGGTTTTTTTGGTTTTAACAGGTATGCCTAGATTTGCGACGCTCTTTGAATTTCACAATGTCAGAAGGTGTAATATGTCTAAGATTCGAAGCTGAAAAAAATAAGTGTCAGTGGTTTTGTAACTGATAAAACTTATCAACAATTTCATTGTAAATGTTCAAAATAAATTTTTTAACAACCATCGTTCAATTGCATGCAAAGTAAATGTGTTTTTTTTTTTAATACGGGCACGAGAACAACGGACGTGTGAGCGACTTTGTCCGCGCTCTCAGTAAAACGTTTCTATCTCATCAAGTATTGCTCCAACCAACATCACTTTTTCCCAAAAACTTTTTCAAACGATCCTCAACAACTCCTCCGATGGAAGTTTTTCCTAGCTACAATAGGAAAAACCTTCCTCGCATGTCGAAAAAAATTGATTGATTTCCAACCACTGCTGATAAATTAATAAATAATAACATCATATTTTTTGAAAATTCTATGGTTTCGGTGCCGAGTATAGCGTCATGGGAATTTACAAACCAAATTTCAACAAAATCGGTTGAATATTAGTTGAGTTTCAGCAATTTTAGTTCCAAACGGCATTGATTTTCGAAGGTATGAAAAAACCTATTGTTTATTTTACAGTGAATAAACAAATTATCAGGGAAGAAAATTAATATAACAAAAAAGATGCGCATTATTGAGCTGAACATCACAGTATTTTTTGTTTATCGTTTTTTTGAAAAAAAAATTTCGCCTCGATTTGGAAAATGGACAATACTTCTACCCGTTTTCGAGCAGAGAGGCCCTTATTTGATCGGCGTGCTCAATTGCACTGACTGATCTATTATTTTACACCTTGGTTTATATTCTTATGGTATTTATGAAATACATGATTTTTTAGTGTCTATATTTTGAAATATTATTAAAGCTAGTTTGTGGATCCCCAATAATGTGATTGTCAGAGGCAATCAGTTTTTTCCTCATTTGGACGGATGTGCAACTTTTTGATTTATTGTATAATTTCATGCCTGAGTAAAATTTCTTAGGTACTGACTTCACCATATGTGCGACTGTACACCTGTGCGCACACGAACAAACAAGATTCGACGTTGCCAGATGAAGTACTACTGTATTCAAACTGCGTGTTTAACCCTGTTTTGACTAGGCGGGTAGGTGAGTAACTCCCTTAAATAATTCTGAAATTATTTAGAAACACTCTAGACGAATGGGAAGAAATTATATATATACACTTTATATTGGCAATAATATAACAAAGTGAGATCATTTATTGTTAAATATACGTCAAAATAATCGTTATTACAGGTTTGGTAGTTACAGATTGAATATTAGCTCAAATTTTGTCGACTTTTTTAGGACTTATACATTTTGTAAGATAATTACCCGAAATGTTCGTGAAAATGGAAGGCAAGCAGCTAATTATTAAAAAAATTATAATTGACAGATGGAAATTATCTTTATCAAATATAATAGAATTATGATGTAGATAATGTTATTTAATTGTTATTTAAATATTAATACTTTTTCACAGACTCAATAATAATTTGTACCAAGTGTACCTTGTTTCTGGTTTTCTTTCCGATATTCCGGTCCACTTTTCGGGATTCTTTGATCTTTTCCTTCCAACTTGAGGATTTGTTTTTTGGCATATTTTCACGACCGCAGTTATAAATTTTAGAAATTTGTTAACTTTTTTAATGTAATAAGCAGAGCTGGGTAAAATGGTTCTCAGAATGTATTTAAAATGTAAAATGCAAAATAGTTTCGCAAAATCCATTTAAAATGCAAAATAGAAAATGATTTCCTATTTTCTACTTAAAATGAAAAATGCAAAATGTATATTTGAAATAGGTCAGTACAAAATGCAAAATGGATTTTTAATAATACCAAAAAAGACATCAAGAATATTTATTATTCTTTGCGGATGTGTTAATTTGCTTTAAGTAGCAATTGCTTCTCTAATATTGCGTCCCCCATGGATCTTCTTTTTGGGCGCAAAATCATGCCTGCGTAACTAAATAGTAAAATAAAATCAATGCTTCGAAAAATGGCTGCCTGCGTGAGCAGCGCGTGTTGGCTTCCCGCTGGAAAAATTCTGCCATCGGCTGTAAACTGGCGCGCGATTCAATATCGGATTAAATTAATTCGATTTTAAATCGCGCGCCAAATAGGTTAAAACCCTATTTAAAATGGAAAATGCAAAATAGTTTCCTTCTTCCTATTTAAAATACAAAATGGAAAATGGCATTTTGCATTTCAAATAGGTATTTGAAATGGATTCATTTGAAATAGTTACCCAGCTCTGGTAATAAGTTACCGTTGTAAGCTATTAATATATGTTTTCTCTTCGAAGGTAAATCATGAATTGACTTAAAAAGAATAAAAACAAAGAAAAGCTTCTGAATATTTTTCCAGAAATTTTATTTCGAACCGGCGTAAGCGTTCAGGGAAAATCCATTTGAAGACGAATTGGCAAAAATGATGTTGCAACTCTGTCGAATCGCGTGCTCTCGGCGTAGGTGCATCTCGTTTTCTTCACGTTCGATCGAATTATCTCTTGACGGTATCGGTGCGCTTGAACGAAGTTAAAGAAATTCCCATCCTGACCGCAGTTTTGGATTAAAAAATCACTAAATATACTTAAAAACCGTCTGAAAGCTTGCTGAACAACTTTCTCGCTGAAAGTTCTCTCAACTCGGTTTCTCTTCGATTATAAAAAAAACTAGAGTTCTGACACAAAAATTTATAAGAGAAAAAATAGTTGGAATGACATTTAACACGTACTACCACGTTTTTTAAATCATTTTTCGAATTTTTTATTTAAATGAAAAAAAAGTTCGCGCATTGCGGTATCCCCTCTTTTGCCTACTAGGCCTTCCGGCCATGTCCATTCACCTAAGAGAAGTAGGGAAGCTAGAGGAATACGCAGGAAAATTTAGGAGGCCTGTTACTGAGTGGGAATAAAATTAGAATCTTGTCGCTATGGATACAAATGAAAGAAAGTGTTGGGATCTTCGTGGAAACAATTATGGTTTCATCTAGCTGGAAGAAAACCTTTTAGGCAGCATCTTAAAATGGCATGCACCTGCAAATCTGCAAATCTTCAGTGACCGTCAGACAATCTTGAACCTCGGAACTCTCCTAAGAGAAGTGACTTCGGAACTCGGTACTTTTCTTAGAAAGCAATTTCAATCGCCACTCATTTCCATCGGTTTATCAGTTCGTTAATCATTGTGAAAAATACGTAAATTTGGATTATCAGTGGTGCTAGAGGATTTGAATATCAAATTGGATCTAGATAAATTATCCTCATCATTGTACCCAGGGAGCACAAGGATTTGGTGGACTGGAATCACTAAGATAAAACATTTCCTGTGAGCACCAAATTTTTATTAAGTCCCTAATTTGAACTTGAATAGATCTATAAATTGTCCCTCTTCAATTTTCAAGCTGCTTCCCAGGAGGAATTTTCAAGGGGAACTTCTATCATATTTTTATTCAAAATATCTAATAAAAAGGTTAATAATTGTGATATTCCTGTGTTTTACTATTGGCTATCTTCATCCCTTGTTTCGGTTAAGAAATCTCTTCAGGTCTCTTTTCTGAACAAATAACAAGGAAAACTAAATAATATAATAAAAGATGAGTAAACAGGACGTTACACATCATTATATTCCTTATCTTTCATATTTTAAATTAAATTTCCATCGTTCATCAGCATTTGTTCGTTTTCTCTAATGTGATCATTATCAATATTTCCATCTTTGATAACCTTATATTTTAATTCATCATAATTTCTTCGATTATTCTTATTCTTAATTAAATTTTCTCCGTTCATAAATTCTTAAGTTTTTTCAGAATTGAGGTAAAAGAACCAATAGCCGGACGTCTAAGGAAATCTCATTCAATTGCTTGTATTTATCATTTTAAATGTGGTGCGGAATCAAGAATTACCGCGATTATTTTGATGTGTCCTCCCTATTATAAAAAATGTCCAGAGTTGTGTTAAATCCGAATAATCCATTTTAATAATTCTCTTCATTAAATAATGCTCTGGAGCCAATCGCCGGACGGGAAAAGTGAATTGATCCAATAGCCGGACAGCGCTGCACCAATATTCGGACAAGGGAATATTACAATTTGATTGATATGGATTTGATATTTTTTAAGCATAATTAACACTGGGGAATATTTACGGAAACATTTTTTAGGTCTACGCTTATAAAAAAAAAATATTGAAAAGATTTTACGAACAGCATTGTTAATGAAATTCATTCTTTTGAGGTCTATTGAATGAGGTCTATTGAGGTCTATTGATTTTTCGTTTTTTGCTGGTTTTTTGTTTTATTCTTCTTTCTTTCTTTTTAAAGATTTTTTTTTTGATCCTGCTTTGGATTTTCCTTTAACGTGGCTTCTCTTTTTCCTTGCTGTTCCTGTTTTTTCTTCAATGCAGCTTCTTTTTTCTCTTTCTGTTCTTTTTTTTTTTAGCGTTGCTTCTTTCTTCTCTGTCTCTTCCTCAAAAAGCAGTGCAATGTAACGCCGGACAGGCGTTCGGTTATTAGGCAAAACGAATATTCATTGACCTAATAACCGGATTTAAAATATTTAATTAAAGGAAATTTTTTTTTAATTTTGAAAAATATTATGGTTTACATAAAGCATTTGACTTTAGTGTAACACGTATTAAAATGACAAATGAAGGGCAATGTAAATGTTATTTGCTTAACAAAGACAACGCGTCAGTTAGTTTATAGAGCAGATTTCGCTACATTTTGATCAACCTTGTGCTTCAGTAGAGAATTTTTTTTCCTTGGCGAAGTTTTAATTTCTAATTCAACAAATTTTTACACTTTTTTAAAGTGTACGTTTCGAGGTTTCGAGGCGATAAGCGATTCATAAATCTCTAATTTTGAGAGAATTCATAGCTCTGTCCAGTTATTGGGTACTGACCGGCTATTGGTGCTTTTACCTTACTCTCATTGATTTTTCTTTCTTCAGTAATACCATAATTTATTTCTTCATCGCATCTAAGATTTATTACTGGTACTTTGTTTCTACGTTCAAAATTAGATATGCATTTGGCATTTTCTTGTTTAATTAAATTTATTCCAATATTGTTTTTATTATTTATACCATAATTTTCAATGTCTTCTGAATCTATAGGATTTCTTGTTAAAGCATCTGCGTGTAAATTAGTTTCACCTGCTTTGTAGGCAACATCAAAATCATATTCTGCCAATTTAAGATTCCAACTGGTTACTCGTGAGCAAGGGTCTTTCAAGTTTTGAAACCATACTAATGGTTTATGGTCTCTGACTAAGCTAAATTTTCGTCCATATAAATAAGGGAAAAAATATTTTACACCATAAATAATTGCTGAAGCTTCTTTTTTGTATGTGTCGTATTTTCTTTCAAAATCATTTAATGATCTAGAAGCATAAGCTTTAGGTTATCTTGACCTATTTAGCCTTAAGAAAGTACACATCCTATAGCGAATCCTGATACATCGGTTGTCAAAATAAAAGGTTGTGAGAAGTCTGGTCTTTGTAAAAGAGATTTTAACATACTTTTTCTTTTAAAACTTCAAATGCTTCTTGTTGCTTTTTTGACTAAATAAATTTTTAATCGTTTTTTAAAAGTTGTTTTAAGGGTGTTGCAATTTTGGGACTGGAACATTTTTTAATAATTCTATTTTCTTGAGGTATGGTCGTACTTGTTACGTATGGGTATTATTAATTTAAATAAAATCCATAAGAGTAAAAACAATCACCCTTAATATATTTTATTAATTAGTAAAATGAGTACGCGGAGGTCGTCCAAACTGCCGAATTTAGTTAATATAAATATAAACCAAATTCGTTTATTATTATGTGGGGTCGTTGGTCTTCTACTCTCGGACTGAGAGTGTATTCTTTACGCCTACGCTGATCGCCTTTAATTTTGAAAGAAAGAAGAGGGGAAAAGGTGCCTTGAATAAATTTAAGTCAGGCGGAAATTATTCGCATAAATAAGACAGTTTTATTTTTAAAAAGAAGGAAACGAATAACCCGATGTGGACACTTTGCATATAAATCAAGAGAGAGACGAGTCAGAATAATATAAATTGTACTTTACCATAGTTTAGATTCTATTCCTAGGTTCTTAATCCTACCGGATTTCTGGAGAGCAGGAGCAAGGAAAAGAGTGCGTTCCCGTTGCTGAAGTTCTGAGTTATCCGGGCCAAACTTGATGTTATACAAGTATATTTGTGCTTTCCAAAAGAAACCACTCTGGTCCTTTGTGTGATGCACACACACTGTTTTCCACTTTTCTTTCAGGTTTAATAAGAGAATATAACGGTTGGCTTTTAACCAGAAAAGGGTTAAGTGCTTTTAAACTCGCCCCTTTCACCGCTAAAATTTAATTTAAATTTTTAATGAAAATTATCACTACCGTTTTGAGATTCGGTAGTATTAATTTTCTGCGATTTCTCGCTGTTTTGTGTCGTTTTATTTTGTGAAGAAAAACCGCGAAAAACTAGAATTGGACTGTAAATAGTCCGCCGAAGATTTTCGTTGATACACGTTTGATGCGATTGCCAAGAGTCTATCACTAGATAATCGTTTACGAGTTACCCGCAACTAGTAAAATAGGTATACCGACCGTTCGCGATCAACGAATTGGACCTTTTAAATGGCCCGCCGAAGATGAATTTAATTTTGATTTACTCAAAATAAAAGAATTGCTTCCGTCTAGATGAAGACTTTTGTGTTTTACGTCCGCCCGACACGATTCCAAAAATAAATAATTTCGTTAGATAAAGTTTTACGTTTTTAATCAACTAACGAGGATCTTGGAACGGTCGATCTAGACCGCAGACGGGCAAAAGTAGAGAAAAGTATATTCCATACTGTCCGAGTAGTTCCGGATAGTACCGGGTTGCTCGAGTAACTGCGAATTTTGATTTCTAATTGATTCGTTTTATAGACTTGTATCGATGATGCTTAGGTGGGGCATCTTGATGATTTTGGGATTCTTCTGGGTGGTCTGATTTTTGGAAGGAATTAATGCCCACCGGTAATTTTGCAATTACCGATTGCCTAACTACTTGGTAGCCTACTTGATATTACCTGTTTCCAAGTGAAGTTTGTGATGAAATGGTTATTTCTGACATAGTTGAAATTTTTGGATCATATTTCATGACACCAATAAATCAAATATCAATATAGAATAAATAAATCGATTCCGTTGATTATTAATTTTGGATCCTGACACCTTAAATATTTTTCATAGTTAGAAAAAACAATAGTTCAGATCCTTTTCAGAAATATCGTCTGCACTCGCTATGGTAACTTGCAGCAATCCAAGTTTGTTTTATAGTATTGTTACGTCAGATAGGTAACATTTCTCCTTTTAAAAGATCTCCTCGTTTTATGTCAGGATCAGAAGGATCCTCTCTAAGGGATGAGGATTAGCCAGTGATTGAGAAGGGTTAGGTATATAAAATATATTTATTGACAATTGAAATTTTATCAGGTAAGCACCATGGAAATGTAAATATAGAATCGTAATTGGAAATACCCTTTTAGTTATCCTGAGTTTGAATTGATTGATGATCAATTGAGTCCAGTAAGCGAATGTGGTCAGTTGAGTGTAACTTGTAATCTTCAGATAGTTGCTGTTGTATAGTAAATTCGTAATCTAGACAGTTGATCTAGTTGATTCTTCGATCCCAGTTTCGAGAGAATTTGGAAGGCGATTCCCCTTCACTTTCTAATGTCGTTGAACTCAGCGCCGAGTTACAATTCGGGTTGAGTAGCGGTAGAAATCTGGAGAAGCTGGACTGACTGGACTGCACTCGCGGTATAGATTCGATGGCACTGGACTGACTTCTCTTGGAACTTTCGCTTTTTATAGAACTTTGAAAGGTCAAGTATGACGAGTAACATGCTATGACGAGTCGCATGTTATTACCAGTCACATGCTATTACAAGTCGCATGTTATGACGGTAGTGTGTTGGTATTGTAGGGCTTCATTTACTTTCTCTCTGGGTCAGTCGATTTTTTATCATGTGTAGGTATTAGAACGACACATGGTAATTTCGTATTGATCATCCTATTGATCTGTACATTTGTCTATAACTTGCGTCGATAAAATCACACTCGCTGTAATGCTGTCTTGATCCCTTTATTGGTTTCTTAATCTGCTTGTTACCTGTGGCGGTAGAGTCGCGGGACGTGATACCTCCCCCCTTAATTCGAACGCAGGGAGTTAACGATCCGCGATCGAAACTTCGGTAGAAGAGTACATTTTTAATCCAGGGTGCCTACTCAATCAAGTACATATTTTTAGTTGAATTTAACAATTTATAGCATAAAAAAATTTGTTCATACATAGGAATTTACATTTTAAATTGTTGTTGCGAATTAAAATTTTGAAACAAGTTTTACATAAATGCGTAGTAATAACAGAGGATACAATTCTGGAAATATTACAATATTGATTACATATGTTATAGTGGTAATTAGGTAATTTGACAATTTTTTTGATTGATAATAATTATTTAAACTTACAACATGGTGATTGTTGATAAAAAGAAGATTAAAAATTGTAAAATTTTATCGATTAGATATAAAATATTAAGGAGTAATTTCCAAGAATTACGATCGTTAAATGTATACATTAGTAAAAATAAAATCTAAAAAGCCTTATAAATTATTGATTATAGATAAAAGAAATTGATATATATAATATTAATAGAGATTAAAAATAATATTAAGATCGTTGATTACATATGTGTGTAAGAACTAGAAGGAAATAAGATAATAATATGATAATTATGTCCATAGTAAAAAGGGTAGCATGAACAAGGAAAATCTGGGCTCAATGTAATGAAATTATTCATGGATTATAATTTTTATTTCGCTTTGGCCCGTAACAATTTTTTGCTATGTGTCCGTGTTGATAGCATTTTTCGCAGGAATGTGTCCACTTATATAATTTGACTTTACTATTTGGTAAATTTGATTCGTAGATTACATTAATTTTTTCTTCGTTTACAAAAGTTTTGTCAATTTTTTCTTCGGAAAAAATATAATAATTAGAAATTATTTCTAGGATTTTTCTGGCGGCAATTTGTTTAGCTTCTTTTTTTGTACTCGCAGGTTTACCTATATGGACGTATTCGCAGTTGTCTTTTATTATGCTACATTTTGCCCTAAATGGGGGTAGCTCTGCATATTCGCCTAAACATTCTATCTCGAATTCGGGTTTGCGAAAATTATATTCAATACTTATTTCGTTAAGTATCTGAACGGCACTTCCTTTAAGGAAATTTCTTTGTTGGAAGGCCATTTTTCTTTTATTTTTCTGTAAAAAATAAGAGTAAAATTAATATATATTTGATTGAATTTGTTTTTTGTTTTTTGTTTCTTTATTATTGCTATATTATGTTTATTGAATATAATTTGAATTATGTTGTAGGAAAAACAATTTTTTACATTAGAGAAAGGTGTGATGTGAGTTCCAACAATAATCTTAAAAAAAATTTCTTTTAAATTGTTTTTCGAGGAGAAGAAAAAAATAATTTCTTTTGATAGGTTGTGTAGGGTGCCAGTTATTTAACAAATATATTTAAATGTTTTCGTACATTTCCGTCTCTACTTCTATTTCATTTCCTTGCCTTATTGACGTTTTACTTATTAAGTATTGCTCTATAAATTCTAGACAATCGGATGCTTTACATCGTGGATATATTAGTTCTTCTCGACAACTGTAACAATTTAAGTAGATGTGTGGTACGTGTGCAATAAAGTGCCAGTCTAATTTACATTCATAATTTAATCTTTCAGATTCTGGAATGCTTAGGTAACAAAATGAACAGAATCTTAATTGAGTGGCTTTGTTGTAATATACGAATAAAATAGAAGGGTGCATTGCAAGACATGAACATAGTAATAAATAATTATAAGTCAACGGAAAGTCTTGTGGCCGCACTCCATCCACGTACTTGGGATTCTTATATTCCTGTTCCTTTCGCGTTGGGATCATTCCTGTATTGAAATTGTGAAAATCTACAGTGATTTAATTTATCAAGTTTGTAATGTGAGTAATTTCGTTCTGTTTTGTTTGAAGTTGAGACATTTAATGATTTGATGAAAGGTAAGTATGGTAATGAGTTACGTAAAGATAAGATAGCATTTGTTGTGAAGAAGCGATTGATGTAAGTAAACTGAAGTATAGTAGTAGTAATAAAAGTGTTATTTATGCGCGGAAGGTAAAAGTTTTTCCTAAAAGCAAAGAGTAATAAAAAGGTAGTAAAAAAAAAATTTTGTGATTCGTGGTGATTAGGGATTAACACTTTATTTAGAAATCTAACTATGCTAGAGCTAGTCTTTTAGATATGTAAGGTAATTAAAATGCAAAATAAAAAAAAATTTCGTGTCTATTTTTGAAAAGTCTAGAAATTGATTTTATTCTATTGGAAAGTGAGGAGTTTCCAATATTTGTATTTCAAAATAGAAAAGGTGTAAGGAATTATGGGAGGGTAAGGGTTTATATTGAGTGCAGAAGGATTGAAGGCGTCAGTTTGATTTTTTGACGGCAAAAGTTATTTTACTTTTTTTGTGATGGAAGATTTAAAATCAATATCAAGCTTTGACGATCTTTTCCTTGAATTGCAAGAATATTGTGACCTTTTTGAAGAGTTTGATAGCTTTGGGCAGGATTTGAAACCGCAAGCCCACATTGACGGTGAAAAATGTGAGAGACCGTGGGTTTATAAGGAAGATAAGGACAGTTTTGATGTCTTTTGCTACGGGGTTGTAATAAAATGTTTACCATATTGGGGGTTGTTTTGTAGTGGGCAAAAGTTATATTTATCTAAAAAAATTAAGCAGCAGTATCGGCGTCACGGGGTAGATGGCGCTTTTTTTTATTTGTGGTAAATTTTGTTATTTAAAAAATCGAAAATATTTACGACTGGTATGTAGTAACAAATTTTTAAGAATTGATACTTATAAATGTTTCCTGTGTTTATATCGGTTAATCTCTTTATGTTATATTATTTTCAGCTTGATCCAAAGAGGATTCGCTGGCTTGATAACGAAAAACGTCTCGTTATATAAAGGAGGTATTTAAGCTTTACAAATGATGATGGTTCTGTTGTTAAGGTCTCTGTGCCCCTTGAATGGTTAAGTTCTAGAGATTACAGATGGAAGTTAAGAAGGGAAAATATACTATCTCGGCTTGTGAATTCTAAAGATTTGGAAATTCCTTTTGTATCTAGTTTTAGAAAATGGCAACTAAAAGGTGACCAGATAATTGAAGTAAGTATAAGCAATTTAATTGTATATTCATCTTTATTTGGATAATTGTGTTTTGTATTATTTTATAGGTTGGTGACAGAAGGAAAAAATGGACTGGTGGTCATTCGTATATAATGTTAAATGAATGTGATCGGGTTATCGACATTAATGGACAGTCCGTGAAAGTTCCTTGGGACTGGCTATTTTCTGGTGGGAATAAGCGATTGGAACATGTATGTAAGATGTTACTGAATTCAAAGGTTGTTGGTGGTCCGTTCGTCTATCAAGAGAAGAGATATCGATTTGTTGATGATGAAATCGTTGAGTTACTTAGAATAAAGTGACAGATTATCGTAGGTATAGTATTTTATAATTTTTATTGCTTTTTCCTATTTTAGTATTTTAGTTGCTTGGAGGATGAGTAGACTTGCAACTTTCTCTGGAAAATTGGAGGGAGAGATGAAGAAAGTGAAAAGAAGAAGGTATTTAAGGGCCTATAGTACCTTTTTGTGTATCTAGTTTTTTTGAAGCAATTGGATATGGAAGACCAACCAAGGCCAGGTTGTTCTCGGGATGTTCCGGCAGCCAAAAAATTTAAGGCTGAAGACAATAATTCCGTTGAAGACAAGGAAGCTTCTCATATGGCTATTTGCAGTACTGCAAGCTGCCACAATCAAGAAAAAGAAGAAGAAGAAGAAGAAGAAGAAGAAGAAGAAGAGGAAGAAGAAGAAGAAGAAGAAGAAGACAAGGAAGTGAGAGAGGAAAGATGTCTTATCGTTCGGGCACCTGATGAACGTCGACAGAGGTTATATTTTGAGATCTATGATTGGTTCGATGACCGGGAGGGTCTTTTACATCAAGAGGAACATTTTCCTGATGAGGGGGTGAGTATATTCTCCTTTTTTTCTTTTTACTTATTTTTTGTATTTATTTGGTTTTATCTGTTTGATGTCACCTATCACCCTTATGAAGATGAGCCCGATATATGTGATTATTTAGATCGGTATATGGATCGTAATTATAACCTGCGACAACTTGTGTGACTATTTTTGTTAAATGTTAATATTTGTTGTAATTATTGGTGTTCATTTACTGTGTACCTTTCCCTTTTTATTCAACGTTATTTATAAGGTGATTATTATTAAGGCTATTTATTTAATAACTGTGTGAGAAGAAAAAGTTTTTAATTTATAACAATAATAATAATTATAGTTGGTTATTAAAATTGAAATTAAGGTTATCTAATAATGGTACCGTAGCGTTACTTAGTTGTGTTTTTGCTTTTTTTGAACTTTCGCTTTCATTCTGTTTCAATTTGGTTATACTTTGTTTTAATTTTATCCCTAATTTCCTTAGTCTGAGGGACATTTTCAGTAATAAAACTGGCATTAGGAGTATCATTATAATAATAACGATGAGAATATAGTCTGTAAAATTTATATTGTTAATATAAAAAATGGGGTTTTTCTCCGTTTCTAACTGTTTCGAGATAAAAATTTCGTATTTTAAGAATGATAGTGGAATGTCTTCTTTTTCTCCAATTTCTAAAAGGGTCTTTATTTTGTTTTTAATACCTTTAAGGTGAATTTTTAAGAATGTAGCAGCTGAGAAAATAGAAACGTTTGTATTCACTGAGGTTATTGATTTATCTAGAAATATAAAATTATTGCTTTGTGGTTGGGGCAGGTTTATGGATTTGATTTCGCACTCTGGCTTTGTTTGAAGGATTCCTATATTTTGAATGTCGATTGTGATCTGCAAATTTTTTGGGCAGTTCAAATTGATGGTTTGAGATGTTGGAGTTGCATAAATCCAACTGTAGTGCTTAGTTAAAGCTGTCCATGGTGGGTATTTATTAATGCTGAGGTGAATTTTGCATTTGTAAGGGTTTGATTTGGTAAAAATTTCCGTTCCGCAAGTAGGGGTTGTTGAGATGTTGAAAAAGGGGTTTGTATTTTGGCATATTGGACCCATATTGGTTTGGAAACAAGATTCCGTAAGGTCATTAGGTGACAAGAAGTAAGTTTGATTGTTTTTAGATAGTGCCACATAAGCAGTTTGTGTTTGAATATACACGGCTGCTGTTTCGTTATCTGCAAGTTTTATAAATGTAGGAATGGAATGTGGTTTGAATAAGGTAAATTCTTCTTTTGAGGGAGTTAGAATACTCAGACTGAAAACTAATGTATTTTCATAATTAAAATATTGGATTTTTGTGAATGGAAGAATTTCAGAAATATGAGTAGAAAATGGAAGTAGAATATTTTTATGTTTAGTGTCAAACAGTGGATGCAGCAGAGAGTCTGGGAAGAGAAAGGGATCCCATTGACCGTTAATAGCATGGGTTAATGCGTTGGCTAGGTGGTCTAATAGGAAAAGATAAGTGTCTAGTCTTTCGAGTAATGAGTTTAACCAGTTTGATGCGTCACGTTGATAGATTGAAATGTCCAGTTTATCTTTACTGTTGAACCAGTCTATGAATGGTACTATTTCTGTAAAAATTTTGGAAATACTTTCGATTTTTTTCAAGGCTGGATTTTGTATTATTGATATATTATTTTCATGTTGGTATATAGGTTTTTGTTTAGTTTCTTTTTGTACGATGGCTTTTTGGATTTTTCCTAATAATGAGTTGTCGACTTGTTTCTGCATTACGGAAGATATGTAGTCCAAAAATATGCAAATTTTTTCGTTTTTAAGTTCAAACTCTATCTTTTTATTTCCCGGGTTGCAATTATTTGTTTTTAGGGTATTTATACAATAATCGAGGAGTTGGTTGTATGATTTTGTTACCTGATGATGGAAATTAAATATTTGGTATGTATCTAAATAGGATACAAAATGGTATTCTTTATGGAAAACTCTAAAGTTTGTTATAGGTTCGAAGAATATACCTGGAGAGTTTGAAAATTTTGTATGGATGTAAATGGATGTAGTCGATTTTAGTAGGGAATTTAAGAAAAGGATCGTAGCTAAAAGTTGAGGATTCATTGTGCTTCTCGATGGTCTGGAAAAAAAATAAATAAATAATTTTAAGATTAAAAATGGTTTCTGTTTAATGTCCAATAATTTATTCTAGAGGCTAGTTATTCTAGTGGTTTTTGAAGAAAATGGTTTAAATAGTTGAGCGAAGGTAGTAGGAATTCGAAATGGTAAGGTAGGTGGGAATTGAGTTGCCTTGTCTTTTTGTCTTTTCACTATTTTTCTAGGGCAGTATGCTATATTGTGCGCTTGTGTATTGCAATATTTGCAAGAATTTTCCCAGGCGACTAATTTTGGTCGTGGGTCTGTTTGTATTTCTTGGTCTTTTGTTTTTGCTCTACCCTTATATGTTTCTATATTATTGTCGTCGCATAGATCATAATTTTTCATTAACAATTGTAAGAGATTTAAAGCTGCTTTATTTTCTGCTAAGTCTTTCGTACTACCGGTTTGAATTATCAAGTGATCTTTAATGCTTGCGTGTGCCATGAAGAGAGAACTTGATTGCGAATGAAGATCTGGATATATTATTATTTGTGGTTCTGGTAATCCATATTGAATTGTGAAATTTTTTAGTATTTCTTTATGGTTTAGCGTTCGCATTGAATTGCGTCTCGACCTTTGTTTTACGTATCTTGGTTTTCTGGTTGGTTGTTCGTGATGACTCGACATCTTGACTATTGAAATTATCTATTAAAATTTAAAATAAGGTTTAACGATCTGTGTCCGCATTTGATGCATTTTTTGAAAGATTTGTTTGATTTTTTAGATGTATCAAGTAAAATTTTTTGCTTTTTGATTATATTTGAAGACATGCAAGAGAGGTTGTTGTGCTTGTGAATAGGAATTTTCGTTAATTTTTTGGATCCAGTGGTTTGTAATTTATTTTTTATTATTAGGGGGTTTCTATGAGAACTTGAAAAACTCGTTGAAGGTTCTTGAAACGAAATGTGAGTATTTTGTACACATTTGGATATAGACTCTTCATAATTTTCATTCAGGTGTTCGGTACTTATTAGCATATGTATTACTTTGAGTGCAGCGAGATTCTTTGCTTCTTTACTGGTATTAGAAATTCCCGTTTGTTTTATTTTTTCGACTAAGCAAATTGCTAACCATATGTTGATATTTTGTGAATTTTTAACTTTTACAGCTGTATATTGTGGTTGAGAAAGATTTTGTTGAGCTCACAAAATTCGTAATCTTTCGTCTGTTTTTTCATTTAATGAGTTTATGAAATTCGAATTATTATTATTATTGTTTAATTCGAATAATAAATATTTTGCTGCAGTTTGTTTGGCTATTTCTTCATCTTCTGCATTACTGATTATTATGTAATTTTTATACCTCAATTTTATATTAAATTGATTTTGATATTTGTAATTCTGCTTAATAAGTGTTTTATAATGTGGGGAATGATCACCTTTTTGTTTAATTATTTGATCTAGTAACGTTATGTAGTTATTGTGTGGCATGATATATAAGTTATATGTCTATGGAATAATCCCTGTTATTAGATGCTTCAGCTAGTTGGGAAAGAGGATAAAGAGTGGTTTGTGTATCGTTCTGTTTATTACCTGTATTTATAGGTTGTACTGGGTTTACTAGACTGTCGCGTTCCTCTGTGTCTGAGCGTGGCGCCGATGCGTCTGGACCTTTCTTATCTCTTTTAGTAGGCCTTCTCGGTAGTTGTCTCGTTCCTAGGTGTAAAAGTAAATTAGTGACAGAATCCCAGAATGCGCCTAATAGGTGAAAAGACCAGCCGAATAAATTATGTAATGCGTATCCGTGTATAATAGTGTCTGCTATTATTTTAATTCCTCTAATTATAATAATAAGGCCTATTAATCCTGCGCTAGTTGTACCAAAATTTATGAACAGAGTGCAGAAGCGACCCCACGCGGACTCAGCGATTTTATCAATTATCTCTTCATTAAATAAGTTCGTTAGGGATATTCCTTGATTTACTGTAGGTCTACCTGATATTTCTCTTGCTAATAAATTTAATATCATGGGTTTTTCTGCAGGGAACATAATGTTATCACGTAATCTGTCGAGATCTGATTGTGAGTAAATACCACTTGTTGCTAAGGACGAAGGGTTTTGGTATTTCCAAGTTACTTTTGTAAGTGGTTTTATTATTGTTGGAGCTATTGATTCTACAGGATTAGGTATCAATTTGTATCATGTTTCACCGAAAAGATACATTGAAGGAATAAGAGAGTTGCAATTTGTTTGTGTGCCGGATTTTGTTAAGATATGAGTTCGTGGAGAGAGAAAGTAAGACTGGTTTCCTCTAGTTACTGGTAATTGAAGATAGCATTCTTCAGTTTTCCTATATTTTACTTCAACAGGTATACATTGTATGATGTGTACTACTTCTCCTGCTGTCACAGACATGTAACCTGGGCTTTTCATTAGATGATATGCAAATTCGTCTGGTGCATGAGTAGCTAAGGTTAATGTATTCCTGAAAACTTGTTGTTCTAGACGGCATCGTTGAGTAAGAACGTCGTGGTAAAGTCTGTTAATTTCTATGCGTATGTGTCTTTCCACATATACAAATTTAGAATTGACGTAAGAAAAAATAGCCATATTTTGAACTTCTAGACGTTTATTCTCTAAAAATGAGTTTCCAGGTCTGGTTTCAAAAATTAATAATTTTGGGTGTTCGGTTTGAATGAGAACGTAGTTACAAACTGGTTTTCTTGTTTTTTCTGCTAAACGAAAGTTATTTCATCCGTAGTTAGTGAGTATAGGGTTTCAGAATTTTCTGTAGTGTTATCATGCGTTTTGTTTGCTGGTCCTTCGTAAATAACCTCATATTTTTTGAAATTGCATACATCATTTGGTAAGGTATCCCAAAATGTTTGCCCGTCTTCCATATCTGTACAATATGTTTTTGAAAGTGTGCATACCACTCCCGATCGCAATTGAATTTTATCGGTATTTAAATGAACCGTTGCATAATGTTCTTGTAAAGTGATTTTAAATATTGCTTGAACTACTACACTGTTCCATGTACCATAAGGGTCTGAAAATTGCGTTTCTGTACATTCACCGTTAGTTGTTAATGAACCCGCCAATGTGACTGTATGATATGATGTTTCGTTTATTTTTAATTTTGATATTTGGATAGAAGGTTTTACTAGGAAGTTTGTTTGTTTGTTTGTTTGTTTACATTGATCTCGTGAGACTTCTTGCATATATTTGCTGTGACCGTTTGCGACCACAGAAATATGGGAATGCATGCCACAATAAGCTATAGCACGGTGAATTTCTATTTTGCATTGTATAACCTTAGTATTTGAAAATCCGGTAATTTGCAAAAGTTGTATGTAAGTTTTTTCGACATTTACTTGTCGTTGAGGTAAATCGCACTCGCCCACTTCCAATAGGGATAATGTCGTTATATTCGCATTGTTTGAGCCGTAATCAAATCCAATGATGGCGTAAGTTGTATTCATATAGAGCAATCTTAGAATCAGCAGTATCAAGAGGAAGCCTCGCAATCCCATGTCTGGAAAAAGCAGGTTCCAATTAGTAGCTTATCTCATTTATTTATTATAGGTTTTTTAATAATACCTAGTAATATTTTTATGTGTACTGATCTGTATTATAGTTGAGTACTTATTGCATTGAATTTAAAATTTCGGCTAAAGATTCGTGTCCTGATGATCGTAGACTGAGAATTAAATTGTTATAGGCTTCTGGACCCCGAGTTTTAATTTTCGTAAAAATTTCTCGGATTATAATTGGGTTAGTGAAATCTTTGCTCCACTCAGGTATGTTACAATCATCGTGATTGTAGTTTTTTCCGTTTTGAATTAGATAAGGCCAAAGAGCTGTGATATCGACTAGATTTACAAATGCATCAATTAGGGCGTCAATATTTTTCCGATGAGTATACTCCATTTTGATCTGAAATTCATATTTCTCTATATTATAATTTTATTATATTTTTATTATTATTTTTTTTTCTTCAGTCATTTTTTTTTTTTATTATTATTATGCAATATTCATTTGTGATCTTTTTAGTCGGTTGACGTGAACTACTGTCGGTTTTCCTTTTATGTTGATTTTTACATTTCCTTTTACTAGTACATCTAAAACTTCATGTGGTCCTGTGTGTATTGATTATCTAGTTTTTAATTTTTCCTCCTTTTAACAAAAATACATTATCCCCAATTTTTATTTCCAAGGGATTTATTTTTCTATCGTGGTACATTTTTGATTTTTCTTTTGCCTTTATGAGGTTTTCTCTTGCTTGTGTTCGCATTTCATGCAGTTGTGTGACAAAGTTGATCAAATAATCATCATAGGTTTGCAATTTTTCATTTTGTGATAGAGGTTCACTAGATGGTTCACGGGCTAATTTGCCAAAAACTAATTCGTAAGGCGTACATTTTGTGGCTTCGTGTACACTTGTGTTATATGAGAACATTGCTCATTCTAGCCAATCGTCCCATTCTGAGATTTTTGCTACAAATTGTTTGAGATATTCACCTAGGACATGATGTGATCGTTCAAGTGATCCATTGGATTGAGGGTGAAAAGCTGTGGTACGAAATTGTTTGATTCTAAAGCGTTTTGCTAACCTTTTTAATAAATTGCTTAAAAAATCTCTGCCTTGATCCGTTAGTACTCCTTTTGGCGATCCAAATATGCAAATAAATTTTTTCACGAATTCGTCTGCTATTGTACCAGCTTGATGATTAGGAAGAGGTATTGCTAGAGAGTATTTTGTAAAATTATCTTTTATAGTAAGAATATACAGATTTCCAGACTTTGTTTCTGGTAGTGGACCAACAATATCCATTGATATTTTTTCGAAGGCAGTAGTAGGTGTATCAGTAACAACCATAGGATTTTTAGTTTTAACCCGAACTAATTTTTACATTCTCATCATGGATGAGAAGGTATTGGTTTTATGTGAAAAATGACTTTCGAAATTTTCATCAAATCTTTACGTTTTGAGACCCCCTGAGTCAGAAAAAATGGTTTTTACGAAAGTGTCTGTCTGTCTGTCTGTAGGTCGTGTGCGGCATAACTCTCGATAGAATTATCAGATTGAATTGAGCTTTGGTACACTTTATCGGAGCCGAAAAAGTAAGGACAAGTTCGTTAACCAGCCACATCCAATCAAAATTGAGGGATGGAGCACTACTTTTTTTATTTGGCATTGTAAACAGCCTTGAATATACTTTTGAATATCGACTTTCATATTTTCCCAAAAATTTTTTTGGCGAATTCGGTTATAAGTTTTTGCGACGCCTTTATGGCCTCCTAATGCTGAGGAGTGTGCTTCTTCAATTAATTGTGATCTTTGTTCTTTTGTTGGATATTGCGTTATGCCATTACAAACTATTATTTTCGTAAGAGAATTTGCAAAAACTAAATCAAATATTAATTTTATTTCTTCCCAAGCTATATGGTTGATTTTTGAAGTCTTTGAAATACCAATTGATCGTAAATTCAATTTTTGAGATAATTCGTGTAATGAATAAATTGACAATTTTATATTATTCAAGGTTTCAGATAAATTGTCTTGAATTTCTCCTTCAATCGGAAGAGCAAAATGATAATAGTTTCCTTTTTTAATTTCTTTCGCTGTTCCCTTCTGTAAGTTTTTGAATTTTGGTAAGGTTCCACGTTTTTCTAGACTTTTTGATCCGTTGTCTCGAGGATTTCCATTCGTTGTAACAAAATATACATAATTATCTTTTCGCATTGTTAATTGATCGCGACATTCAACGAAATTTTTATTCATTAAAATTTGCCTGGTAGATTTTGATTTGGTAGGAGGGGGCTCTGGGGGTGGACGGTTTTCTTCGAATTCTGAATTATTATCATTTTCAACATTTTTCCTGGTTTTTATTTGTCGATTTTTGTTTATTTCAGAATTTCGTTCATAAAAAGTGTCTTCGATATTTTCATTTTCAAAAATTTCTTCAATACAAGAGCTTTCAGAGTTCTCTTCATCTTCAGGTTTCATATCACTTACTTCGTCTTCAGAAGTAGAAAAATAATGTTCGCTTTTTTCCTCTTGAGGTAAAATAAATTGTTTAGGTCTTTTGCCATTTTTATTTCTTTTATTTTTTGCTTGGATTTCTTTTAAATAGTCCAAATATTCAGGATCAGAATCAGGATCAGAGTCGGAATCTGATTTTACTTTTGTTCGGCTTCCTTCTTGCATATTTATTTCTGGTAATTCATTTTCATATATTTGTTTTCTTGGTCTACCTCTCTTTCTTTTTGTTTGAGAGGGAATAATTTTTAAATTTGTAGGTAGAGTTTTTCTTGGCCTACCTCGAGGTTTTTTCACAAGAGGTTTAGAAGAAAAATTTTCGTCTAATTTTTCGTTGATTTCGATTTTATTTAAATTTTTTAGATTTTTATGCTCAGTTGAATTTTTCATTTGTTCTTGTTTTTTCTTTTTACCCCTAGTAGTCATGGTTTTCCACGGCGAATTTTCATAATTTCTTCCAAGTATTGGACTTAAGAGTATAATGGTCATAAACAGAAGCTTTGATGCTAAAAGTTTCAATAAACTTGTATATTTCATAAAATTGTTACAAATGTTATTAAATAATTCTTCATTGGGAGAAACATTAAAAGTTTCTAAAAAGTTAGGATTGATATTTAATATTGGATCTTGTGATGATTCACTAAAGTCATTTATATCATCTTGGGTAAATATCGAATTGAAATATTCTCTTTTGGAATTATTTCCTTTTTTGATATTATTTTCTTCGTTATTTTTCATAAAGGTATTCTCAAGATTCGTTTTTTCTTGAGATGTCATAAAGGTATCGTCATCATCTTCGTGTAAATTTCTTGATCTCTCTTCATTAATAATAGGGTTTCTTGAGAGAGCGTCTGCATTGACATTCATTTTTCCTGCCTTGTATACTACATCAAAATCATATTCAGCGAGTTTTAACCTCCAGCGCGAAACTCGTGAGCAAGGGTCCTTAGAATTTTGAAACCAAACTAGTGGTTTATGATCAGTTACTAGGGTAAATTTTCTTCCATATAAATAAGGACGGAAATGAGTGACACAAAATATTATTGCAAGTGCTTCTATTTCATATGTATCATATTTTTTCTCAGTGTCACTTAAACTACGTGAAGCATATGCTATTGGCTTATCTTTGCCTATTTTGCCTTGTGATAGTATACCTCCTATTGCGTATCCTGAGGCATCTGTTGTGAGAACAAAGGGTTGCGAAAAATCGGGTCGTTGTAAAAGTGGTTCTTCACATAATCTTGATTTTAAAACATCAGAAGCTGTTTGCTGTTTATCGGTCCATATGAAAGGGGTATCCTTTTTTAGAAGTTGATTAAGAGGATTGGCAATTTTGGAAAATCCTTCGATAAATCTACGATAATATCCTGCTAATCCTAAAAATTGTTTGACATTCTTTTGTGTTTTTGGAACTGGAAATTCTTTTACGGCTATTATTTTTTTGGGGTCCGGTCGAACTCCATTTTTATCAATTATATGACCTAAATATCCTATCTCAGGTCGTAGAAATTCACATTTGTCTGGTTGTAAATGAAGGTTTGCTTTTCGAAGACGTTGTATTAAATTATTAAATTTTTTCTCATGTTCTTCTAGTGTATCAGCAAATATGACTATGTCATCAAGATATACAAAGAGTTCTGTCCCTATCAATCCAGTTAACGTAATATCCATTAACCTTTGAAATGTTGCACGGGCGGTTTTTAAACCAAAGGGCATTCTATCAAATTCATACTGGCCATGAGGTGTAGAAAATGCAGTTTTATGAGAGTCTTTAAGGTCCATTTTTATATGGTGAAAACCAGTAGCTAAATCAATTACTGAAAAATATTTAGCAGATCCGAGTGAATCGAGTATATCGTTTATGTTAGGTAGTGGGTAAAAATCTCCGATTGTTTTTTCATTAAGTTTTCTGAAGTCTAGAACCATTCGCCATTTTATTTTACCTTTAGAGTCTGGTTTTTTAGGAACAATCCAAACTGGAGTGTTATACGGTGACTGTGAAGGTTTTATTATTTTATTTTTTAATAATTCGTCAACTTGTTTTGTAATTTTTTCTTTATGAACAGGGGGAAATCTATATTGTCTAGAAAAAATTGGAGAATCATCTGTAGTTGGAATCGTATGTTGCAAAACGTTAGTAGCTTCAAGTGGTTCTCCTGGGATTTGAAATCTGTCTGCACTGTTAATAATTAATCTCTCTACATTTTCGTATAAGTCTTGATTCAAATGATCCAAACGAAGATGTTTTTTGAAGCATTCTATTCTTTCTTCACCTGTTATGTTGAAAAATCTGCATGAATTGTTGAAAAAATTTTCGGTTTTTAAGAAGCTATTCAAAATTTGGTTAGATAAATCGTCATCACTTAAGTTTTTTAAATTGCTTGATTGACTTGTTACATTTTGAAAATCTCTTTCTTCAAAGTCTTCTAAAGTAATAGCTGGTATTGATATCGTTACTGAAATTTCGTTTGTATTTGCAAATTTGATATAAGCTTTACCGTTGCAATTTTTTACAATTGCGTCTCCTGCATAAATTCCTTCGCCAAAATGTACCCGAGGTACGTAACCTTCGCTTTTGTCAGTATTTTCAATTGGAACATAAAATGTCGTTACTGTTCTAGCTGGAATTGTTGATATCTGTGTCGATTCAAATGGATACAGTTTATTTTGTATTTCTAGACATTTTGATACATAATTTATATTGACTTCATTTTCTCGAAAAAATTCTGAACCTAGAACTCCGTCTTCATCTATTGGAACTTCATTAGGAATTATATTCAATATTGTTGAATATCCTAGAATGTTTATTTGTATTTGTCCCATTGTAAAAAGTGGTAAATTATTTATTCCTGTAAGTTTTAACACTCTTTTTCCATCTATTGGCAAATTAGGATTTACGGAATTTTGTTTAATCAAATTTCGACCAGCACTGGTATCTATCATCATGCGAGCAGGGCTTTGAAGGCCTTCTGCGCATATCATTATCGATGGAATTATACTTGGTTTGGAAACGCTTATCTTTATAGCCGGTTGATCGTTAGAAGTGGATGCTTCTGGTTCTTGCCTTACGCTTTCCTCAGTGCATCCGTACTGGGGAGAGCGTTTGAGTTTTCCGAATTTCGCGATTGTTGTTTATTTAATCTAACGTTACAATTTGTTATAACATGTCCTGGTTTTTTACAATAGTTGCATATAACTTCTGATTTTTGTGGATAATTTTGATTTGGTCTACTTAATTGCTGATTTCGTACTTCTCGTTGGCTATATTGATTTAAAAATTGTCTGTGATTTGCATACCTGTTGTGATCTAAATATTCTTGTCTATTATCATTATTTCTGATTCTCGAAAAATTATTATTATTGTAATTGTAGAATCTGTTGCTGTTAGGATAATTATTTCTGTTACTTGAAAAGTTATTGTAATTGTTGTTCCTGTTCCTTGAAAAATTGTTATTCGGATAGTTATTATTATCATAATTGGTATTTCTGTTTCCTAAAAAGTGGTTATTCCGGTAATTATTTCTTGCAGAATTATTGTAAATATTTTCTCGTCGTTGGTGATTATTACTAGGCTGTTGATTTTGCATAAAAAAATTAGGACTTTGTTTTCTAGATACTGCTTCTTGTGCTTTGGTTAAATGATAACAATTTTCACCAACATGACCTGGTTTTTTACATATTATACAATTTATGTTGTTATCTCGTGCAACATTGAACCGAGTTGTTTTATTATTTCTATTATTTATAGAATCATCCATTTTTAAATAATCTGAATTTTTATTTCTGCGTAGTGCGGATGATGCTGCCAAGTCTCTTTCTACGTTGATTGTGTCATTGAAAACTTCTTTGAATGTTTCCTTTGTTTTTACTCGAATTTCCAATTCGGGACGCAGACCGCGAATAAAGCATTGAATAACATCTTCTTGAAGGTTATGTTTGAAGGTATTATCTACTTGTCCATTATTGTTGATTCTATGAGCGTCTTCGATTCTGTCGGCAATCTCCTTAATTCTAGCTGCATAGGAAAGTACGTTCTCTTTTTCCCACATATAGGTATTCCCTAATTCCCCTTGTAACTGATACACACTTTTTGCTGGGGCGTATACTCTTTTAAGTTTCTCAATTAGTTCCTCCATATTATTATAAGTCGATCCAAAGATACATTTTCTCGTTTCTCCTGATAATTTACTTCTTAATAATCGTCCTAGATTTTCTTGAGCTGCGGGTGTTGGCAGCATTGCCTTTGCCTCATAACATCCTTCAATGAAATGTGATAATGGAATGTTACTTCCTTTTCCTTTACAGTGATAGTTCTTTTTGGTTTAAGGGGATCAGTTTGATTTTGTGCCACAATTTTTGCAAGTTCATTTTTTTTCTTAACTTGACTGCGCGTAATAGGATTTTCTTGAATTTGTGATTTCCCTAATTCACTGGGGTTGGGTCCCGACATAGGTTATTATAAAATAAAATTTACTGATACGTACATGGAGACACTTTTAAAATTGGAATACATAAATATTAATTTGGATCAACAGAAAATTTTTTCAAATATCTTTCGTTTTAAAATATTTTTGTAATCAATAAATGTGATTAATAATTTGTTTATTAGAAAATATGAATTGTCTCAATGTTCCGAGTCAGGAAAATTTATAATCATCAACCAAAATTCTTAAAATAATATGCCTTAATTCTACCAATTTCCATGTGCTTACAGAAAACATATTTATTTAGAATTTTTTGTTTCAAATTTATTCTTATTGAAACTAATTTTGTTCCTTGTCTTACCTGGGATACTTGATATGTTTTTTTTTTATATAATTGTCGAATGGTATAGGTCACAAATGGGTTTTTAAATAATTGGTACACTCACAAAAAAAAAATTTTTCTTATATTTTTTATTTTCCACACATAAACAAACTTATAAATTATACAGAATTTAATTAATGCAAGATTGGACAAGCCTGACTCAAGCACAACACCTTGGTCAATCTTTTGCAATTGAAAATATTCTGTTAGTTAACAGAGTTAAAATAAAAGTTTCAAACGATACTGTATGAGCACTTGAATTTCGCCTTACCCAATTGATCGTAATCAAATGGTGACCGTTCAACGAATCTAAAAAGGACTTATAGTCTCTTGTGCTGCTTTTTCTCGTTTTAACTCAAATTAAAACTTAGTCAACAATTTAGAATTAAAGAAGTACGAGATTAAACAGGCATGACTCAAGCACAAAATCCTATGTAATCTCTGCACTTTCAAAAATTCCGATAATAAAATTTCAAATAAAATAAGTCTTTTGATCACTTAAGTTAGCCTCGAGGTCAAATCCCTGCGTGAATCAACAGAATTTATTTTATTTTAACACAGTTTGTACAAAATAACAAGAAATCAGGAAAGAAAACAGTGTTTCAAATAAAATAATTATTTAATCACTTAGGTTAGCCTCAAGGTCAGATCCCTTTGTGATTTGATATAATTATTTTATTTTAACAAGATATGTGTATAAAATTTCAAATCAAATAAAATGATTATTTAATCACTCAAGTTAGCCTCAAGGTCAAGTCCTTTCGTGATTTTATCAAATTTATTTTATTTTTACCAATATGTGTGTAAAATCATATAAATTGTAATTGTAATTTATTAATGTTTGATTCCTATTAATCATAAAATTTCGATATCCCATTCACTGACTAAGTGTTTCCCGGCCGATGCACCAAAAAAGAGATTGGGTATGTTACGTCAGAAACGTAACACTTCTCCTTTTAAAAGATTTCCTCGTTTTATGTCAGGATCAGAAGGATCCTCTCTAAGGGATGAGGATTAGTCAGTGATTAAGAAGGGTTAGGTATATAAAATATATTTATTGACAATTGAAATTTTATCAGGTAAGCACCATGGAAATGTAAATATAGAATCGTAATTGGAAATACCCTTTTAGTTATCCTGAGTTTGAATTGATAGATGATCAATTGAGTCCAGTAAGCGAATGTGGTCAGTTGAGTGTAACTTGTAATCTTCAGATAGTTGCTGTTGTATAGTAAATTCGTAATCTAGACAGTTGATCTAGTTGATTCTTCGATCCCAGTTTCGAGAGAATTTGGAAGGCGATTCACTTTCTAATGTCGTTGAACTCAGCGCCGAGTTAGAATTCGGGTTGAGTAGCGGTAGAAATCTGGAGAAGCTGGACTGACTGGATTGCACTCGCGGTATAGATTCGATGGCACTGGACTGACTTCTCTTGGAACTTTCGCTTTTTATAGAACTTTGAAAGGTCAAGTATGACGAGTAACATGCTATGACGAGTCGCATGTTATTACCAGTCACATGCTATTACAAGTCGCATGTTATGACGGTAGTGTGTTGGTATTGTAGGGCTTCATTTACTTTCTCTCTAGGTCAGTCGATTTGTTATCATGTGTAGGTATTAGAACGACACATGGTAATTTCGTATTGATCATCCTATTGATCTGTACATTTGTCTATAACTTGCGTCGATAAAATCACACTCGCTGTAATGCTGTCTTGATCCCTTTATTGGTTTCTTAATCTGCTTGTTACCTGTGGCGGTAGAGTCGCGGGACGTGACAGTATTTATAGTTTATAATGTTTATAGTAAAAGCACCGTAGTACGTATGCGGTTAACGAAAACATAAATAGGAAATTCGGAAGGGGATATAGGGAAAAGTGTATAAAAATTAGGTAGAAACTATTTGGAAACTATGGAAAAACTAGACATCATTGATACTTGTGTTTAAGGAATTTTTCACGTTTTTGGTCTGATTTTAATGTATTCTTTTCTCACAACGTAGCCAGATAGAGCTGAAAAATGACTATGTGCGCTAGCGTACTATTTTTAAATATTTCCATTCTTAAATTTATTTCCTTAAGACTTGCCTTCCCCTTCTTGCTTTTACTTTCCAGTCATCCGAATCCTGTGCTAATCCTGTGTTCTAAGATATATATATATATATTTGAAACATAATATAGTATAATTTAGAATTTATACAAACCAAAATGTAGGATTATATGAATTCGTACATATATTCACGCGTTAGTTTTCATTATTTACATTAATAATCTAAAACAATATAATATAAACCAGAATATAGAAATATAACACATGTGATTATATAAGTGCCTACAGATATGTACCTATTAGTTTTCGTCATTTATATTTATAATGATCCTACCTTTATTCCAATTTTAGTTTTAATTTCGGATTAATTTGGTAAATTATTGCTCAGGTAAAATTTGTTGGAATACTGTTAGAAATTTCTGTATTAAACTTTCATCGCATATGATGGAAGTTTGTTTTTCAGTAGCGCATATTAAATTCGAAATACTTCCATCTTAGGAAGAATATATCTTTTAACTTTAATTTTAATATACTTTATGTATATATTTTAATAATGCTAACAATAATTTTGATATATTTGTATTGAAAAGTTATTTAATTTAATATGAATGTATATGGTACCAATTTTTCATAACATACAATTGTATTGACTTTGATCTACCATTTGTATGTTTTAGTACATCAAAATCAATAACATCTTAACGGCGAAGTTATATAATGATAATTTTAAGCTAATAACTATTTGGCTTAAAGTAGCAAGATTGGGAATTTCCTTTCTGAACCAACCATTTTTTTAAGTCTTCGACCCGAGCAATGATGAGCTGCATCAGCGGTCTTGTCAAGGTGCCCGGGTTACGGGCGCTTCAAGTGGCATACAAATTCAATCAATGATTTATTATTACGAATTTTTGGAAAAATTCTGTTGCCTTGATACGCTCGTGGAAAATTGAATTCTTTCCTGTCTCCTAAATTTGATTTTGTGTTGGTTTGCTTTTCTTCATGTATTGGTACTTCTTCAAAATCGATCAATTCTACAGTTGGTATCGTTAACCTTTGATGTTGTGTGTTCGTATTGAACATTTTTATGTTTGCTTTACTGTTGTTCCTAGAAACAATTGCATTTCCTAAATAAACTTCATTGCATAGGTGTAATTGTGGAATAAATACTTGTTTTTGTTCATTGTTTTTTATTCTTACATAAAAATCTAAAATTGTTCCTGCTGGTACCAATATAGTTTCTTGCATTTCAAATAACTTTATTTTTTATTTTGAGCTTTTTCTCTTCATAATTAATTTTTGCGTTATTATTTCTAAAAAATTCTGTACCTAATATACCATTGACCATTGACTTTTTCAATTTTATTTTTAATCAAATTAGGTGCATTCAATTGTTCATTTAAGGGGTTAGTCTACTTTAGGCGCTCAGAAAAAAGGCTATTTTTTTGAATTTTTTCTGAGCATACTGTAATATCTATTGATATACAAGTTATTAGATATCATGAATAAAGTCTTAAAATTGAAAAAAAAAATTTATTTGAGACAACTTATTCAATTTTTATATACAAAAGCTGCACGTGAACACAGCTTCTCGAAAAGTAGATAGGTCGGTAGTACGCAGGGTTTCTCAATAATGACTGATCCGAAACAAAAAAATCAAATAGTTTTGTATTTAGTATGAATGTAGCTATCGTATGAACCTATGAAAAAGATATTTTTCAATAAATAACAATAAGGTGGAATGTTGCAAACAACATTTTTAAAAAATCGACTTTTTTTTACAGTTTTTTGCAGAAAAAATTGATTACAAATCAAAATTTTAGCTTGATCAAGGTTCACACCAATCCTATTCATGTGTAGAATAAGTGTTTAAAATTGCAGATGGATCGGTCGAGTGGTTCCGGTGTAATCGTGCGTACCAGTTGAAAAAACGTTGTTTCGAGGAAAACGCTTTTAAAATTTTTTTCAATGAAATATTCTGAAAAACTCTCACCTAAACTTAATCAGCGATGTCTGCACCGTATTATGTACCTTTTGATTGCTCAAAATTTTCATTTTGTTCTAATCCAGCTTGTCTGCATAACGTTCTAGCCTCTTTTAATGCATCTAAGCTGCGGCGGTTCGCAATGGTGATACGCTCAGTATCAAGCTTTCCAGCGTACAAGAAAGTAGTTTGGTCGAGTTTGATTCCCAGTACTTCTATTATTTTAAACACTGGATGAAAGCCTTCATTAAATATGTAAGCTGATGTTTTGAATGCAATTTCGAAGACTTTCTTTCCATTGAAAAGATGTTTAGGGGCCATATTCCAAACACAGTTGTTGAAACTCTCGTTGTTTTGAGTATGGCCACCTAAACATCTTTCGAGCAATTCAGTCTTGGTAAGATCCTCGTATATGGGTTTAAGCAATTTTTGAGCATCTCCAGCAAAGGCAGAACGATGTTTATATTTGTTAAGCGTATTAACTGCTTTTCCCTTCAGATATTTACAGCAATCTATTGAGCACTTGTCGCGCTGCGGCTTCTTGTCAGTGGAGATGTTATGATAGAAGCCCGCCCAGATCTTTATGACATTTCGACACGATATTTTTAGATACATATGCTTTCGAGAAATGCAAAAAAATAAAAATCGAGTTTTTGAAAGTTCCAAAGAAGACTAACTCCTTGCCCTCTTTTGTGCACCCGTTCCGGGAAGGGCATTAAAGTTTTCCTGTTTATAAAATTCTCGTTCTTGAAATTGTTATTGTTCTAGTAGTAGTTGTGGTAATTCCTGATTAATACTTATTTGTTTCTTACAATTCCTTAATGTATCTCATGGTGTGTTACACGAATAGCAAATAACTTTAAAACTTTGACCTGGATTTGGGTTCTGATTGAAATTTGGATTTTGATTTCAATTTTGATTGTAACTTACTGAGACGGCCCAGCCTTCAGTATCCGCCTTTTTGCGACGAAAAGAGGAAGGAATCCACAAAATAAGGATTACTTTTAGAACAAGTAGGTTCCCACGAGACTCGCACGAAAGAATTGCGATGTCTCGTTAAGTATTCGCCCAGTAAGTAACGATTTACTTCGAAACCGGAAGTGAGTGTGGCGAGAACGAGGCAGTCCACTTTTCACGGACATTTTCGTTCGCATTCTCACCGGGCACCACACTAACCTGTGCTTGCTTACGCTCGAGCGTTCACTCAGGTCAAGCAACTTGTGGCACGGTTCACTGGAAGGAGGGGCGTCCCACGCTCATATTTCTTTTATTTTTTTTTTTTTGTTATTAGTTACGATAGGCTGGTTTATTTATGTGAATAGGAAGGGTTAATCATTGCTAATAAATGAGAATAAATAACCATATAAATACCACAATTTTAAATAAATATAATCCTCATTACATCGTGAAATATTATAAATAATCAAATATTATAAATAGAGATAATTACCATTGCATGGTGGCCACCATTAGTATTAAACATTATGAATAATTACTATTGTAGATGTAAGTCACAGATACTAATAAATCTACGTTAATAAACTAAAGATAAAAGGGTTTCTTTGGTGTAAGCAAAACGCCAAATTTGTAAATAATATAACAATGTGCGATCATTTGATCATTTTTATTTTTTATTTTTTGTTTTTCTTCATTCTTTATTTATTTTTTTATTATTATTGTTTATTAATGATGTCCGCAATCCCCTGTAGAACATTTTAAACCTATACGCAAGGTTCTGGCTTTCTCAGACCGCTGTCCAATGGGAGGACGCGCCCACGCAGGTAGCACGCGCCAGCGGGAGTTGAAATGGGGGAAAGGCTTCTCGTCATCGTCGCGCGGTGTGCTTTCTCTTGTGAGCGCACATCAATTTTTAAACGCTTCCACGGGACGAAAAATGTAACCTTTTTTAATTTAAAAAATATCATCGTGATCGCGGAAACATTGGCTTTCTTCCGATACCGGTTTCCAACCTTAAAACGGCCGCGAAAAGGGGGAAAAGACCATGTATAAAATTCTTAATTTATTGATTTGATTAGACTCGATCGCGGTCGCTAATTGAGGCGCGCGCATATTAATTAAGGGGGGAAATTAATAGAGAGATGGAAAGCCGAGGTAACGTGCTCGGTTTTTTAGTATCACCGCACTTAATCTTTTGAGAACCAGGTCGTATATGCTTCCCAGTTCCCCCTTTGCCAATTAGGGATCTTTTGGATTAATTCTCATTTTTGAAAAATATTCGTAGGTTTAAGTTTTTTTATTCCCAGAGCATTTTTGTGAGTGCGCACCTTAATTATATACTTGAAATTGGCGTAATACTTGGGGCTATCACTAGGAATTTTTTCAGATTTTTCAAAAATGGCATTTTTGCAAAAAATCATTTCACTTGAAAAAAATATTTCTGTTTTGTTATTAAATTGGGAGTAAAATTTTTTCCAAAAAATGCTACTACATCGGCCATGTAATGATACGTTTATGTAATTTTTTTCAGAATTGTTCCTCGTTTCAGTTTTTGGATAATCGAAAAAGGAGCAAAACATTCAATATATTTTTTTTGTTTATCCCATAACTTTTTAAATAATGCATGAAAAAATGTCAAATTTTTGATTTCTTTATTATTCATGTCAGTCTATCATTCCTTAAAATTTTAAGTAATTCGGAAACATGGAGTCCTAAACGCGTCCGATTTGCCATGCAACCCACCATATATCTTCAGATTTACGATCTGAAACAGAAACTCCTAGAGAAAAATCGAGATTTGAAATCATCACAGCAAATTCTACCTTGTATGATAGATCTTTATGTCCTAATAAATCCGGTGATATTTCAAATAATCAAATTTTTACCCCACCGATACAAAGATATGATTCAATAGATCCATTTTCTTCTAAATCGCAACTGAATTGCAACTGAATAGGACTCCGGAATCTTTTAAGCAAACAGCAATATTGAATAATCCAAATTTAAAATCACAACATGTTCAGAAAGAATTACAAAATACGATCAACCAAATTACGCTTGACGACTCTTTAAATATTGAACAGGCTCTTAATTCAGTAGAATTTTCACATCCGTATTCAACCTCTAGATAATCTGATAAAGAAATTTCAGCAAATAATTTACCAAGTAAAACAGCCATCAATAATTTACCAAATAAGTTATCAAATAATAATTTGCCAATAAAATCTACCGAAATGACGAATTTACCAACAAACCAACAAGTATCTCCACGAGATGCTTTAGAGATTATTGCATACTTTCACGGATCGAGTAAAGTACCATTAACTATTTTTATCGAAGCTTGAAAGGAAGAGAAAGAAATGGTCCCAAATAAAGAAGCAAATTTAGTAAAATTATTGAGAAGCAAACTTACTGGTGAAGCGAGAAGATGTATAATCGGAAATATTTATAATAATTTAGAAGATTTCATTCGGAAACTGAAAGCAATTTTTCCCGCTTCAAAAACTGTATAATAATTACAAAGAGATTTACATAGAATATACAGGGTGAGGCACATAAAGTGTTACAGACCGATAGCACTTAAACGTAATGTCATTCTAGTCACGCAAAGTATGAAAATAGTCGAAAAATCGAAACATATTGGAATAATTTGATGTGAGCCAGTAGTTACGTTTAACGCGCCTTGATTTATTTTTCTTGGAATAAGTCGAGGAATTTTGGCCAGACGGAAATCCAGGAAAATAAAGCGCGCGTTCGGTCAGGTCACCGCGATTGGCTGATGGACTCAAGAGAGGGTAAATTTCATACGAGCCCCTTCTTTCTCCATCGGTCACATGGGCCAGCTGGCGATTTTGATTGGATCGCCGGATTTTTCTAAGAGTCAATCATTTTTGACAATCATTTTTATTGGCGCGTAGGCTTAAGAAAAATATGCATAAATACCGGTCCAGTTTTGTATTTTAGATGATTAGAAACTGGACCTCTGAGAGAGCACCTCCAAAGAACCTTAGCCACTAAGCCATAAAAAAGTTTTGTTTTATTTTTACGAAAGCAGCCTTTTTTCTTTACTACAATCTTCCATCAGCCCTTTTAAGAGCTAACCTTTTATTTACGAAAGGAACAGAAATGCTCGTTCGCCTTTTAAACATTCTGCAGCATGGGCTCTCCAGTCCACTTGGTGAGTAGACGTCATTGAAACGCCTGGGGAATTCCTCTCGCCGTTTCCAGTCTCCAGGGTGGCATACCGCTCTAGCGACTACCATCGGGACGCTCTAACTCCTAGGTGGAATACGGCTTAGGATCGGAGGCCGGATCCTGAGAGACGTTCTCCCTCCGGTTCCAATGTCACGTCTCTCGATCCTCCTGGAACATGTTTGAGGGAGTTGGGACGTCATCGAGACGTCTTGAATCTGGGGCCAGATTCGGTGAGACGTTACGTCCTAGAACCGATCCCACCAATTACCAGCGTCCCATCTCTCTTATCAAGGGAGATAGGGGATAAAATCCGAGACGTCTCCCATCTGAGGCTGGATTTAGGGATACGTTACGTCCCGGAAGCCATCGCGCCACCTGCCAGCGTTCCATCGCCATCTCTTCCGGAAATAGAAATAGAAATAGTTCCACTGCTTCTCGAGACTCTCCTGCCAATCTCCGACGGAGAAAGTCGTCCAGAAGGCAAAGTGAGACGCAAATCAACGAGGGAAGTCACCCCACCTTGAGGGAACCAGCCCATGGAGATAGTCACTCCGCCACTGGACCGTATTCTTCCGATACCTGGTAAAGGGGTGGGTCTTCAGGACGCCAGGACGTCAACTGCCCACGAAGACGTCTTGGACATTCCAATACATTGTTCCCCGATAGAAGTCGCTTCTTCATCACAGGGACCAGCTTCTCGCAAAACCCTTAAACGCCATGCGTTCCGAGAGCTTTTCGGGGATGATTCAGACAGTGAGTGAAGAACTCCTGAATCATCACCACTCAAATTACCACCCGAAGAACAACCACCAAGACCTACATCAAATTTACAACATAACATTTCAAGAGCAGATGAACAACACATATTTCCGAAACAATACTGATTCCCTCCAGTACGTAAAGAAGAGATTTCACATCAAGTTAATGAATTGATCAATAATAGAATCATTAAACCTTCACAATCACCGTATAGTATACTAGCTTGGATAGTAACTAAAAAATTAGATTCACGTGGAAATAGAATTATTGATACTTTGAACAATTAGAATCAGGTCAATATTTTTTTGTATTTGTTCTTGCTCCAGGATTTCATCAAATAAAAATGAGACCAGAAGACTCTCATAAAACATTTTTTTCAATCCCTTATGAACATTATAAATTTGACCGTATGCCATTTGGTTTAAAAAATGCAACAGCTACCTTTCAGCGATCAAAAATTCAACAAATTCATGGAAAGATTATGTGCAACAAATCTAAAATTACAGCCAGATAAATACGAATTTGTACGCACAAAAGTTACTTATTTAGGACATTTAAGGGGGTCTCCTTATCCAGAACTTTCAAAAAATCGATTTTTTTTTTTGTTTCAATCGATGGATATATTATGAGAGAATATTGTCGCAAAATTTTACAGTCCATATCGGAATAGTTTTGATGGTAGAGTTCCGAGCAGTAGCTTGCGAGGAGGGAGCGGAAGGTTTTTTTCACCGTCTGAAAACTTTAAAGCGCGTTTTTTCAAAACCACATTTTTCAAAATTGCGTGCACGATTAAAGGAGAACCAATTAAGCTATTATTATAAACTTTCTTTTTATTTGTAGGTAATTGAAATGCGCATATAGTAAACCTTTAATTTTTATGTTATAGTATTTATTTTCATTATAAATAACGCATTTTAAACAAAAAAACGGTGAAAAATTTGATTTTCTGGAAAGTAACTCAAAAGATCGATAAAAAAAATGTTTTTTACAATTTTTTAGGCTCACTATAAGCGGAAGACCCTTCTGAATAAAAAAAAACAAATATATATGTGTTTCAGATGAAAACTTTGGACAATATTATGCACGCAAAATTAATTGTCCGTGGTGAGACGCTGCGCGGGATCTTCGATAAGTCCGAGATTTTTTCTTGTTTTCAAATGAAAATTTTTTTTTAACAAGTTCAAATATGTACCTAAATATATGCGAAAAATCTTTGACCAGTGGTTTTATTTTCTGCTTCAAAGAAAATTGGGAAAAAGTGCCTTTTTTTAAGGTTCTGGATAAGGAGACCCCCTTAATAGACGGAGAAGGAGTACTCCTAGATCCAAAGAAAATAGAAGCAGTAAAATAAATTATTGTAAGAGAAAATACGACACATGCGAAAAAGAAGCGAATAAGCAGGTGGAAATTGAAGCTGGCTGAATACAATTTTGATGTTACATATAAAGCAGATAAAACCAATGTAAATGCAGATGCTTTATTAAGAAATTCTATTGATTTAGAGAATATTGAAAACAATAATATAAATAATAACAATACAAAACATTCACCTAGAATGAATATATAAGCATTTTATTTCACATTTTAGGATGATTTGAGCACTTAAAGAATCATTTTCTATTGCAATTTAAAGTCACTACATTTTTAAGGATTCTAAACAAAATTTCAATATTTTATAGCTATGTCACGTCCCGCGACGTATTTGAATGTATATAATACACACAGGCTGGTTTGAGTTAGAAATCTATGAGAGAATCGATAAAGGGGAATAGGGAGTAGGGGAAGTAGGGAGCAGTATAGGGCCCCTTCTCCTCTAAGAAGATATGAGTACGTCACGATTTTCGCTGACCGTCAATTTGTATAGAAAAATATAAAAGAGGCCCACACCAAGAGCAAGCAGTCAGTAAATTCTTCGTCTAGTTCGACACTTAAATTTTCCTTCGGATTTATAACCGGTCTCGCGACAATAGTCCAGTGCGGTATTTCAATTTAACTTCGGAAATCTCTGAGTTTGAGATTAATAAAATTCGATTGGGACAATTTAAAATCCAAGTTCGGGAGTCGTAAAAGTCATCGTAGACTTGAATAGATCTTGTAAAGATCTTCGAACAGTGTCGTAAATTTGAATCGCCGCCCTTTACGGAATATACCTGTGCGGCCTATAACTCCGTCTCTCTCACACACTTGGAATACACCTGTGGGGATCCAGTACTTACAACTCACCGCCGTGTGGATTAAACCTCAACACAACTTACGAATCATAAAGGTACCGAACCTCTCTCTCTCTCTATCTTTATTCTTTGTCTCTTTCTCACCTACGTACCAACCAGCCTGTGCCTACATTATATAAGAATTGTCTTAACGAATGTATATCCGGAAATTTTAACCAATAAAATAAATTCAATTTGTATTATATTCATAATCATTGTGTCTTTCATTGACTTATCCTCATCCCTAAGCGAGGATCATTCGATCCTAACTTAAAACGAGGAATCTTCGATCAAAGTAAGTATTTACGTATTTGTGACGTAACATACTTCCTTTTTTCTGGTGCATCGGCCCGGGAAACACAAGTCAATTGAAAATTAACGCATTGATTATTTCTAGTGAATAAATAAATGATTATGAAATATTATTTCAACTTGTAACTTGAAATTTCAATAAAATAGATTTGTTAGATCACAAAGGGATTTGACCTTGAGGCTAACCTTAATGATTTAATAATCAAATCATTTCTTTGAAATTTTATAATTTATATAAATTGTATAAAATAAAATAAGTTTGAAAAATCACGCAGGGATCTGACCTTGAGGCTAACCTAAGTGATTAAGTAACTTATCTTATTAAAAAATTATTCTAATTTGTTAACTAAGTTTTGATTTAAGTTAAAACAAACAAAAAAAAAACAGCACACGAGAGTATAAGTCCCTTTTGGGTACGTTGAACGGTCACCATTGATTACGATCATTGGGTAGGGCAAAGTTCGAAGTGCTTGTGATTGTATTGTTTATAACTTTGATTTTAACTCTGTTAAGGAACAGAATATTTTTATTTGCAAAGATTGTCCAAGGATCTGAGCTTGAGCCTAACTTGTCCAGTCTAGAGAAGAATAAATTGTGCATAACTCGAATCTTATCTGATCCTTGTTATAAACAATTTTATTTATTTAAACAAAAAAAAAAAACAATTTATAATTTATTAATTTAATAACATAGATTATTATAGTTTACAAAAGACACACGTGGTTGGTACAAAATAAATATACATATATATATATATTGTTATAATTTTAACAAATGTTTTATTTAACATTATAATTTTACAAAAAATTTGAGCGATTATTTATTTATTTGAATGTTTTATAGAATTATATTCTCATTTTGTTATTTTATTTCCCAATAAAAGAGTACAAATTTTAATTTTGTTATAAACAAATAAAAATAATTAAATAATTATTATTAATATCATTTTTATGATTGGTTTTAAACTAAAATTATACTTTTACTAATTTCACTTTATTAACAAACAAAATTTTACATGTAGTTTTTTAAAATTGTTATAAACAATTGATAATTAACAATAAATAATCTAAGATAACGCTCAATAAAAGGGAAACTGTAAAATTATAATGACTCAATGTCAAATTCAAATACCCCTGTAGAATCCGCCCAAAAGGTTATCACACGTAGTAAAGCCAAACAAGATAACCAACTCGCAAAAATTGTGGATCAAAATCAAATAGATTCCTTGAAACTAAAAAGATCAGGTAAAATCAAGGGAAATTTAGTCGATAATAAATACAAAGATATTTCAAACCCTTTTCCTGCTGAACAAGAATTAGATGACACTCTTCAGCTAGACGATTCACGTTTTGACAAGACGCTAATTAATGATCAAAGCATATTAAGTGAAAATTCCAGTAAAACTAGCGGGTTTCATTCAAGTTTTTGTCAAGATTTAAGCATTGTGACAGGATCTAGTAATCAAGATCAAACTTTAACGAACGAATTATCTTATTTTGACGAATCTAATTTGCTAAGCTCAACGGTAATAACAATAGAAAACAAAACTTTGAAAGAAAAATTGAAAACCTCATTGGCACGCGACTCTCTAATTAGTAACAACGATAGCGACGACGACAAAAGCGATACAGAAGTCATAAATCAGGATAATCCCGTAATAGTAAGCAACGAAGAGATGGCCGTAGCCATACCTAACAGCCAGCAGGTATCCTTACGCGACGCGCTAGAGGTGGTCCCTTTGTTCGACGGAAGTAACCTCCCATTGTCCCATTTTATTGAGGGTTGCATGGAAGCAAAGGCAATGCTGCCGACACCTGCTGCCCAAGAAAATCTTGCACGTCTATTGAGAGGTAAATTGTCTGGTGAGGCACGAAAATGTATTTTTGGGTCAACGTATGCAACAATAGAGGAATTAATAGAAAAATTGAAAAGAGTATATGCCCCTGCGAAAAGCGTATATCAATTGCAGGGAGAATTAGGTAATACATTTATGTGGGAAAGAGAAAATGTCCTTTCCTATGCTGCTAGAATTAAGGAAATTGCTGATAGAATAGAAGATGCTCACAGACTTAATAATGACGGTCAGGTAGATAATGCTTTCAAACAAAATTTAGAAAGAGATGTAATTCAATGTTTTATACGAGGTTTGCGTCCTGAGTTAGAAATTCGTGTAGAAGAAAAGGACACATTTAAGGAAGTAGTTAATGATACAATAGACATAGAACGAAGACTGGCTGCATCTTCTGCACTGCGAAGAAATAGAAATACGGATTATTTAAAAACCGAAGAATCAATTAATAATAATAAAAGTAATAAAACCACCCGATTCAACGTAGCACTTGAAAATAAAACTATTTGTTTAATTTGTAAAAAATCAGGTCACACAACTGAAAAATGTTTTCATTTAAGTAAAGCTCAAGATGCAGTTCTTAAGAATAAACAACAAAATTTGTTGAATCATAAACAACAAAGATATATTAATTTCAATGGTGAAAGAGGTAATAATAATAATAATTTTGCAAGAAACAATTACAATAATTTTCCAAATAACAATTTTTTAAGAAATAAAAATTATAATTTTAATAATAACAACAATCATTTTTTACAAAATAGAAATAACAATTATAGAAACAATAATAATAATTTTTTACAACAAAGATACAACAATAATAATAATTTTCCTAGAAATGTTTACAATAATAACAATAATGTTAATAATACTAATAGACAATTGAATCCAGGACAGTATAAAAACTTTAACTCAGGACAGTTTCAAAATCGAAATAAACCATATGAAAATAGATTTTTACAAAATAATAACACTCAACAAAATTCAAATTATACTGAAATAATTTGCAATTACTGTAAACAACCCGGTCATTTAGTACGAGACTGCAAGATACGACCAAATAACCAATCACAAACAGCTAATCAGGAAAACTCCAAAGCTCTCCCCAGCACGGGTGCACTGAGGAAAGCATAAATCGAGAACCACTGGCATCCACTTCTAACGATCATACAACAACAACAATAAATATTTCAAAGTCCACTTCAATTCCATCAATTATAATATCAACGGAAGGTCTAAAAAATCCAACACACATGATGATTGATACTGGTGCTGCTCGAAATTTAATTAAACAAAAGGTTCTCAACCCTGAAGTACCCATAAATAGCCAAAACGTATTGAAACTTACAGGAATTAATGATTTACCACTTTACACGTTAGGACAGGTAAAAATAAACATTTTTGGTTATCCAACGATATTTAACATTATTCCCAATGAAGTCCCAGTAGAAGAAGATGGAGTATTAGGATCAGAATTTTTTCAAGATAATAGTGTGAATATAAACTATACTTCAAAATGCTTAGAAATTGAGAACCACTGTTACCCTTTTAAATCTGCCAATACATTTACTATTCCAGCTCGAACAGTTACAACATTTTATGTTAATATAAAAAATACAGAAAAGAGTGAAGGGTATGTACCTCGATTACATATCCAAGATGGCGTCTACGTAGGTGACGCAGTTGTAAAAAATCACAGAGGAAAAGCTTATTTAAAATTTGCAAACACAAATGAAATCCCAATTACATTATCCGTCCCATTAGTTAATTTAGAAGACTTTGAAGAACAAGAATGTTATAAACAAATTGAAAATTTAATTACTTTCAAACAAACAAATAACGAAGATTTATCAAGTAAAATATTAAATAACTTTTTAAAAACTGACAATTCTCTAATTGACTCATGCAAATTTTATAATGTAACAGACGAAGACAGAGTAGAATGTATTAAAAAACTTCTTCGATTAGACCACTTAAATCAAGATGAATATGAACATGTAGAAAAATTAATTAAAAATAATGCAGACAGATTTCAAATCCCAGGAGAACCACTTGAAGCGACTAATGTATTACAACATTCAATTCCTACTGTAGATGACGCTCCAATTTTTTCAAGACAATATAGATTTCCCCCAGTTCACAAGGAAGAAATTACAAGACAAGTCGATGAATTATTAAAAAATAAAATAATCAAGCCCTCACAATCACCATATAACACTCCAGTGTGGATAGTTCCTAAAAAACCTGATTCCCAAGGAAAAATAAAATGGAGAATGGTTCTTTATTTTCGTAAATTAAATGAAAAAACAATTGGCGATTCGTATCCTCTACCTAATATAAACGATATACTTGATTCTCTAGGGTCAGCAAAATATTTTTCAGTGTTTGATTTAGCTACCGGTTTTCACCATATAAAAATGGACCCAAAAGACTCGCATAAAACCGCGTTTTCTACACCTCACGGTCATTACGAATTCGATAGAATGCCTTTCGGTTTAAAAACTGCACCAGCCACATTTCAGAGATTAATGGATTTAACATTAACTGGATTAATCGGAACGGAACTTTTTGTATATCTTGATGACATAGTTATATATGCAAATACTCTAGAAGAGCACGAAATTAAATTCAATAATTTAGCAGAAAGACTTAGGAAAGAGAATCTTTATTTACAACCAGATAAATGCGAATTTTTACGACCCGAAGTAGAATAGTTAGGTCATATGATTAATAAAAATGGAGTACGTCCAGATCCAAAAAGATAATTGCCGTAAAAAACTTTCCAGTCCTAAAAACAAAGAAAAATTTTAAACAATTTTTAGGCTTAGCAGGATATTATAGATGATTTATTGATAGATTCTCAAAAATTGCAAGTCCTTTAAATCAACTTCTAAAAAAAGATATACCTTTTAATTGGACAGAAAAACAACAAGCAGCTTTCGAAATTTTAAAAGCAAAATTATGTGAAGAACCACTTTTACAACGACCTGATTTTTCTCAACCCTTTATACTCACGACAGATGCCTCAGGATTTGCAATAGGAGGTATTTTATCACAAGGTAAAATAGGTAAAGATAAACCAATAGCATATGCATCACGTAGTCTAAGTGATACTGAGAAAAAATATGATACATATGAAAAAGAAGCTCTTGCTATAATATTTTGTGTAACTCATTTTCGTCCTTATTTGTATGGAAGAAAATTTACTTTAGTGACTGATCACAAACCTCTAGTTTGGTTTCAAAATTCTAAAGACCCTTGTTCACGAGTTTCACGTTGGAGATTAAAACTCGCAGAATATGATTTTGATGTAATTTACAAAGCAGGAAAAATGAATGTAAATGCAGATGCTCTCTCAAGAAACCCTATTGATGATAGCCAGGAAAAATCAAAATATTTACAAGTTGATGACAATGATACTTTCATGACTTCTAAAGAAAAAACGTTTTCCAAGAAAACTTTTACAAGAAATAAACAAGAAAACTCTAAAAATAAGGTAAGACCTTTAAAACGAAAAAACTTGAATCCAGGAATGGTACCAGACGACGTAGATCATTTTAGCGAAATTCCAGAAGCCCAAATATTAAATATTCACACAAAAATTCCAGAATTTTTACAAGAATTCCTTAGTGAAGAATCATTTAGTGAGATTGGTAAGAATATTTTAAAATACACAAATTTATTCAAAAATATGGCTTCAAGACTTATTTTTATGACAATATTTTTATTAAGTCCAATGTTTTCAAAAAAATACGAAAATTTATCATGGAAAACTATTACTACAAGAGCTCAAAAGAGAATAGAGCAAGATAAAGCAAAAAATATGAATCGAAATGAAACTCAAGAAAAATTAGACGAAAATTTTTCTTCTAAACCTCTTGTGAAAAAATCACGAGGTAGGCCAAGAAAAAATCTACTTACAAATTTAAAAAATATCCCCTCCCAAACAAAAAGAAAGAGAGGTAGACCAAGAAAACAAATATTTGAAAACGAATTACCAGAAATAAATATGCAAAAGCGAAGCCGAACGAAAGTAGAATCAGATTCCGACTCTGATCCTGATTATTTAGATTATTTGAAACAAACTCAAGCAAAAAACATAAAGAAGAAGAAGAATGCCAAGAAGCCAAAAAATATTAATGAATTTGAAAGTGAAGAAAGTGAGAATTATTTTTCAACCTCAGAAGATGAAATCAACGACATTGAAACCTCACACGAAGGAAACAATGAAGAAAATTATGAAGAAAATTTGGAAGATAACTTTGAAGAAGATTTTGACGAAAATTTCAAAAAGAATTTTGAACAGAATTTTGAAGAACATTTTGGAGACGATCTTGAGGAAAATTTTGAAGAGAAGTTTGAAGAAAACCAAGAAGAAAAATTGGAAGAAGAATTTGAAGAGCCTTATTTTGAAGAAAATTTGAGATTAAACCGAAGATCTCAAATAAATTGTGAAAAAATCGATAAAGATCATGATAATTATAATCGCCCACCCCCAGAACCTCCTCCTATAAACCCTCAAACAGAAAAAATTATAACAAGGAAAAATTTAGTTGAATGTCGCGATCAATTAACTATGCGAAAAGATAATTATGCATATTTTGTTACAACAAATGGAATTCCTCGCGACAACGGATCAAAAACTTTAGAAAAACGTGAAATTTTACCAAAATTTAAAAATTTACAAAAAGGGATAGCAAAAGAGATTAAAAAAGGAAACTACTACCATTTTGCACTTCCAATTGAAGAAGAAACTAAAGACAATTTATCCGAAACATTAAATAATATAAAATTATCAATATACTCATTACATGAATTATCTCAAAATCTGAGGTTACGGTCAATTAGTATTTCTAAAACTTCTAGAATTAATCATATATTTTGGGAAGAAGTGAAATCAATTTTTGACTCAATTTTTTCAAATTCAACTACAAAAATTATAGTTTGCAATGGAATAACGCAATATCCAACAAAAGAACAACGAACTCATTTAATCGAAGAAGCTCATTCTTCAGCATTAGGAGGCCATAAAGGCGTCACAAAAAATTATAGTCGAATTCGCCAGAAATTTTTTTGGGAAAATATGAAAGTAGACATTCAAAAATATATTCAAGGCTGTTTACAATGTCAACTGAAAAAATTAATCAGAGTCAAAACAAAAAATCCTATGGTAATCACAGACACACCCACTACTGCTTTTGAAAAAATATCAATGGACATTGTTGGTCCACTACCTGAAACAAAATCTGGTAACTTATATATTCTAACGATACAAGACAATTTTACCAAATATTCTTTAGCAATACCTCTTCCTAATCACCAAGCTAGTACAATAGCAGATGCTTTTGTGAAAAAAATTTATTTGCATATTTGGATCACCAAAAGGAGTACTTACTGACCAGGGCAGAGATTTTTTAAGTAATTTATTAAAAAGATTGGCAAAACGTTTTAGAATTAAACAATTTCGTACCACAGCTTTTCACCCTCAATCAAACGGGTCATTAGAACGTTCACATCATGTTTTAGGAGAATATCTCAAACAATTTGTTGCAAAAAATTCAGAATGGGATGATTGGCTTGAACTAGCAATGTTCTCGTATAATACTAGTGTACATGAAGGCACAAAATGCACACCCTATGAATTGGTTTTTGGTAAATTAGCTCGTGAACCTTCCAGCGAACCTTTATCACAACAAGAAAAATTACAAACGTATGATGATTATTTAATTAATTTCGTAACTCAACTACACGAAATGCGAACACAAGCAAGAGAGAATCTTATTTCAGCAAAAGAAAAATCGAAAATATATTATGATAAAAAAATAAATCCTTTAGAAGTAAAAATTGGAGACAACGTATTTTTATTAAAAGGAGGTAAAATAAAAAAACTAGAGAACCATTATACAGGGCCTTATGAAATATTGGAAGTGTTAGGAAAAGGGAATGTCAAAATAAGCTATAAAGGCAAACCTACTGTAGTTCACATTAATAGACTAAAACGCTCACACGTACAAGTACAAAAGTAGATAAATAAAAAAAAAAAATAATAACAAACAAAATATCTTTACTTTAATTATAAAAAATATGTATACATATACAATTTAAATAAAATATAGAAATTTTATTTTGTCGATAAATGGTAAAAATAAAAAAAATATACATATATAAAATTTATATAAAAATATATATTTTATATAAAAAATATATACAACAAATTTAGACATAACACATTATTCCAGATATAATGGATCAAATTCATCGCAAACGCATAGATGATCTCATTGAAATAGTTCCCTGTTTTATCGACATGGTAGCTCTCTGGCCATACTTAATTCAAACTGGAATTTTTAACCAAGACGACTGTAATATTCCCACATGGAGCAAAAACCTAAACAATCCAGATACAATAAAAGACATTTTTTCAACAATCAAAACAAGAGGACCAGACGCATACAAAAACTTGATTATCAGTTTACGCCTATCAGATCATATTGTCATAGCTGACATGTTGGATATTATAGACTAAGTACATAAAATAAAAAAACTTAATAAATATCATTAAAAAATATATATGTATACAACAGTAATAACAAAATTGTTTGTTAAGTAATTTTATTCATTCTTTTTTTTTACAAAGCAAGCTGCTAATTGGAACCTCCTTTTTCCAGAGATGGGATTACGAGGCTTCCTTTTGGCACTGCTCATTTGCAAATTCAACTATATAACAACAGTCTACGCCATCATAGGATTCGATTGCGGTTCAAATCAATCAAATATTACGACATTATCTTTACTAGAGGTAGGAGAATGTGATCTACCTCGATCTCAAGTACATGTTGAAAGAGTTTATATACAACTTTTACAATTAACTGGATTTTCAAATACAAAAGTAATACAATGCAAAATAGAAATTCGACGCGCCATCTCTCATTGTGGTATGCATTCTCACAGTTCCATAGTTGCAAATGGCCACAGTGAATATATACATGATGTTACACGAGATCAATGTAATCAAATGCACACAATAGGAACATTTTTAGTAACCCCTTCTCTTAAGATATCAAAGTTAATAGTAAATGAATGGTCATTTGATAGAGTTACCTTAGCAGGTTCTGTAACACCTAATTTAGACTGTACTTGTACATAATTTTCTGACCCATATGGAACATGGAATAATGTCGTAGTCCAAGCAATATTCAAAATAACTTTACAAGAACATTACGCGACTATTCATTTAAATTCAAATAAAATTCAATTAGGATCTGGAATAATATGCACACTTTCAGACACATTCTGTACAGACGTAGAATATGGACAAACATTCTGGGATACATTACCTAATGACGTATGTAATTTTAACAAATATGAAATTATTTATGAAGGACCAGCAAATAAAACATATGACAACACGACAGACATTTCTGAAACCTTGTATTCTTTAACGACTGAAGATATAACCTTTGTACTGGCTGAAAAAACAAGAAAACCAGTTTGCAGTTACGTTTTAATACAAACTGAACATCCAAAATTATTAATTTTTGAAACCAGACCTGGGAATTCATTTTTAGAAAATAAACATTTAGAAATTCAAAATATGGACATTTTCACATACGTCAACTCTAAATTTATATATGTAGAACGACACATACGCACTGAAGTAAATAGACTTTATCACGATGTTCTTACTCAACGATGCATACTTGAACAGCAAGTTTTTAGAAATACATTAACCTTAGCAACCCAATCACCAGACGAATTTGCATATCATTTAATGAAAGGCCCAGGATATATGTCAGTAATTGCAGGAGAAGTAGTACATATCGTAAAATGTATACCGGTTGAAGTAAAATATCGCAAAACTGAAGAATGCTATCTACAACTACCAATATTTAGAGGAAATCAATCCTTTTTCCTTTCTCCACGAACTCATATATTAACAAAATCAGGTATCCAAACAAATTGCAATTCTTTCCTTCCACCAATGTACCTTTTTGGAGAAACCTGGTACAAATTACTTCCAAATCCTGTCGAATCCATAGCACCGACTATAATTAAACCTCTCACAAAAGCAACCTGGAAATACACAAATCCTTCATCCTTAGCAACAAGTGGCATTTATTCTCAATCTGACCTTGATAAGCTACGAGATCATATAATGTTCCCAGCAGAAAAACCAATGATTTTAAATTCTTTAGCTAGAGAAATAACAGGACATCCGACTATTAATCAAGGAATATCATTGACAAATTTATTTAACCAAGAAGTAATTGATAAAATTGCTGAATCAGCTTGGGGTAGATTTTGGACAGTTTTTACAAATTTCGGTACTACTAGTGCAGGTCTAATTGGATTAATTATAATAATTAGAGGGATCAAATTAATAGCAGATACCATTATTCATGGTTATGCATTACATAGATTATTTGGATGGTCTCTCCATTTACTAGGCGCCTTCTGGGATTCGGTCACTAACCTTTTGTTACACTTAGGTACCAACCGACCTGCTGGACCTCCCGCTGAGAGCCATCAACCACTGCTTACAGCTTCAGTACCACAAAACCCCATAGAGGAAACTAAAAGTTCAACTCCTAACGAAAATACCAATTCAGGTAAAGATCATAATAGTACGAAGACTACTCTTTATCCTCACTCTGAACTAAAAGAAGAACTTAGTAGATCACATTATTCAATCCGAATCTAACATCTTAAAGAATGTCGCATGTTCCTTTCACAACCTTACTAAACAAAATTATTCAACAAAGAGGAGATCCACCCCTCATTTATGAGATACTCATTGAACAAACCAATAATAATGAATGTCTATTTCACGTTAATTTACAATATAACAATTATATAATAATGAATAGTGGCAAAGATAAAGAAAACGTAAAGCAAAAGGTAGCACAAAATTTATATAATGCCTTAATTAATGAATCAAAGGAAACAAATGAAAACGTCCAACCGAATTCTATTAGTAAAAATTTCAAAAAATTAAACGAAATTTGCACTCAAAATAAAATCGAGTATCCAAAATATACAGTATTACGAGTAAAAACTTCATCAAAAAACTCAACATACATAGCAATTTGTTTTATTAATGATATCAAACGAATAGGAATTGGAAACACAATAAAAACAGCAATGGATTTCGCAGCTATAAAAACAATAAATTTTCTTTTGCAAAATGATAAAAAATGTGAAGTAAATTTAATAAACTCACTAGAACATTTGCATGTTACAATCCAAGAATCACTTATAAATGATCCAAAACCTTCAACGAGTGGTCAGATAACAAAACCTAATATTAACAGTCGTTTTAAAAATATAAATCCTTATAAAATAAAAAGAAATAATACTTCTACTACATCGCCTTTTTCTGGAAAAAGCTTTAAGAAATGTTTTAAATGCGGATATAGACCCCCCAATCAGTACAATAAATTCTAATATAAATATTCCATACTGATTCAGGAAATCATCTATAATGGAGCATTACTATGATGAGCCTACCCACGTGCGAAGTTACAAAAAAAAGATATGTAGAACAGACTCTCTGGGACTTTTAAACCACTTGGAAATTTTGAGAAATTTTACGATAAAATATGGATTACCGTTACCACAATACATCGTTTATCCTGATCCAAATTCAAAAACCAAATCATTTTTTCTTGCTCAAGTTAATACAAACGATCATTTTGCTGTACAAGCGGGTCCTACAAGCGAGTTAGCCGAAAATAGAGCTGCTTTAAAATTACTACAAATATTAATAAGATCTTATGATCTTTGCGATGAGGATTTTTATAATAATAAATGTAAAGAAACAAAAAAAAACGAAGAATCAAAGTGTTCAAACTGATCCAAGACCAAAATTAGTAACATGGAAAAATTCATGTAGATATTGTAACACTCAAATGCATGCTACAAAAGAGTGCCGTAGACGGAATGTTTTTAAAGCTGATAAATCAACACAAGTTCCCCCTCCACTTCCACCACGAAACTCCTCAACATTTAGTAATCTATTTTCCCCTTTTTTCCAAAAAACTTCTAGACCTAAATCCAACCATATGTAAACATCCAATTTTATCCAATACTAATCCTTTTTTTTTCTTTTTCAGCCATTCGAGAAGCATAATGAAATTCCGATACCAACTACCTTATGGCGTATACTTGATGCTAATTCTGTTTTTCACTTCTAAAGCAGATAACTTGTATATCAATTCACAATTTTATCACTCATCTGGTATTTATTTTGAACCAATTTCAAAAATACGTTTATTTTCCGAAAATTAAAATTTTATCTCTTATTTTGACATTTTGCAACCAGAAAACTTAAAATATAAAATAGTAAATATATCTCACAAACTTTATGAACATTGTATACTCACAAATATTGCAAACAACTGTAATATATATAATCACCACACTCAGCTTGAATTTATGAAAGAACGTATAAATTATTTTCTCGGAGAAATTTCATTTATATCCAGACAAGCTCATAACATCACTAAAATTCCCAAAAATAGTGATCCATTTTTACATCAAATTCAAAAAGTTCTTCTACAATCAAAAATAAGACAAGAAACTTCTCTTTATTGGCCTAAAGAAAATTTATTCCTACTTCCAAATCCATTTTCTGAACAACTTGAAAACCTTTCATCCAATCTCAACAACGTTACGATGTACAAAGACTGGCATAAATCACAAATTTACCCAAATTTGCACATTTATAGAATTCTTGCAGCAAACTGGCTAATGGACTTGCATGAAATATCCCGATCCTTTCTATCACTCCTAACACAACTTACGGAAGCTATAACCCATGCCGCTACAAATTTATGGCACCCCATGCTGCTTCCAGATACCTTCCTAGACTTCAAATCTAACAAAGAAGACCCTCACCTTCCAACGTCTCTTTTTTCTATGATCATTCCATTTTCTAAAATAAGATACTTTACTTTCGAAAATTACTTAATTTTTACTATGACCATACCAATTCCATCTTCTGAAGAATTTCAAGTATTTAAAACACAATCAAACCCAATACATTTTGACTTCAATACTGATTATATTACACCTATATTCATAAAATCTCAAATTTCTTATATCGCAATTTCTCCAAATAACGAATCTTACTTCACAACAAATGAAAATTTCCTCGCTTCATGCCACCAAAATGGACTTCAAAATTTTTGTCACCCCCTCATTCCATATACAGTACTCAAAATAATCCTATTTGCGAAACATCAATGTTTATAAAATCCCAACCGTATAAATGTAAAACATTCATAAGTTTCAATGAATATCCTTTTTTAACACCACTGTTGTCACACCGTGGATGGCTTTATTCAACTATTCTTCCTAAACAAATCTTTTTATCTTGCTCCAAAAATTCCAAAACCCTTATTACTCTTCAAGGAATAGGAATTTTACAAATAGAATCTGACTGTAATTTGGACTCATCAATTCCATACTATAATATTAAAAATTACCCAAAAATAATGGATAACTCAATTCCACTTAGTAAATCGACCACTTCTCTTGAAATAATTTCTCCCTTCTTATATAATATGTCGATCACAGAACCTCACTTGTTAAAAAACGTGTTACATCTTTTTCATAAAAAAGATGACATGCTTATATCGACTTTTGAAAGTCATGTTTTTCTACTCACAAAATATGCTAATATTCAGAAAATTATCCCATCTATTTTTAATTCTAGTGCACATAAAATATATATAGCACATACTATAGTTACTTTTCTTATAATCATTATTCTATTAATAATAATAAATAAAAATCAAAAAAAATAAAAAAAAACTAATAAAAATATAAATGGAATTAAACTAGATCAGAAAACTCCTCTTAGCCTATCAACAAAACCTCTTCTAAGTGACCTATCATTCAAATTTTAACTACTTCTTTTCAAACGTATCTATAAACTGGAAAGGACCCATATTTTCCATCCTTTCAACCTTCCTGGTACAAGTACAATCCATCCCTCTCTTTCTATACTGTAAAACCACAGCATGATCACTGGGAATGTACCTTTAGAAGAACAGTTTTTGTAAGGGTATTGTAATATAAGAATTGTTTTTCTAATGGAGAAATAGAATACCTTTCAATAATGTAGAACTTCTGTTAGAATCAAATTTTGGATACTTTTGCACGAATTAAATAGATAAAGTATAAAAATTATATAATCAAGGGTATAGTTAAGTAAATTTAGATCCCTTTCTTTTTAAATTTATAGAATGATTCCGACTGCGGCAGAACCGATCGTGTTCCACTCAGGACCTGTGGACGGTGTATGTCCACAGGATTATCCAATCACATATGGACATTTAATAAATAGTTTTTGTTTCGACTTAGAAGAGTCAACCTTATTCATTTATTACAGTCAGCAAACAACAAAGAAATTTTGCCAATTTTGCTTCGAAAAATTACCAATTCCAGAACAAAATGAATACGAATTCTGTACCTCATGGCACTCAGTTTGTAAAATACAATGCGTTAATATGAATTGTAACGGTTGTAGGGAAGCATTAATAACGCCACGCTGTAGGGCAATCGACTGTAAAGGTTGTACTGAGCAATTCTTAAAAAATAAAATGCAACTTCAATTAGGAAACGAAGTTATAGTTGAAAATGTTTTTCGATAAAATATTATAAATTGTAGTCATAAATAAAATTTCAAATATGTCTAGAAAATTCTCTTTAAGCAAAACACTGTTAGGATCTAGTTAGTATTTTAAAGCTCAATAACGAATTTGTTATAGAAAAATGCTGCCGCAAGATTTTGAATCCATTCAAGCCGAAAATCCAGAAAACGACGAACAGTACTACCAACCGTATATCGATCAAATAATTATGAAACATTTTTGTTGTTACTCTCCAGAAAACGAAATATATCAGAATACTTTAGATCAAAAAATTCATATGTAAAGAATGTTACAGATTTAAAATTACCTTTTTTGAATCAGAAATATCTGTACCTTTCCTTAACCGCCACATTGTAACCACGGATCTTAACGGATTAAAATGTTCTGTCTGCGAAGAGCAAATTTTTTTCATACGTTTCAGAGCAGACCAATGTTTTCTTTGCACTGAATATCTCTTTGAGTTAGCAAACGCGGAAAACGAATAATTTATAATCCATATACATAATTATTAACAATAATAATAACTAATTTCCATTTATATCAAATTAAATCACAAACAACTCAAATAGATAATTCTTTTGCAGATAAGGACAATGGCAATGCAACAAAGAGATTTGACAAAGGGTAGCGCAGTACAAATACTTAATGAAATAAGTATTGAATATGATTTTTCAATACCAGAATACACAGTAAAATCTCTTGGAATACATCAAGAACTACCGCCATTCGAGGCAACTTGTGAAATTTTAAAAAATAATGTAACCTATGCTTGTGTTGGAGAACCTGCGTCCCAAAAGAAAGTAGCAAAACAAAATGCAGCAGCTAGAGTCTTGGAAACACTTTCCACGAAATATATATTTTTAGAAGAAAAGTTAGAAAAATGCTTAATAACAGAATCTAAATTTTATAATATAAGCGATAAAAACAATAAAGAAGCTTTACAAAAATGGACTAATTCATGTGAAAGGTGTTTTCAAAGAGGACATTTAGCTCGTAACTGCCGCAACCCTCTACGTAATAAAAAATATAAAAATAACCCTTAAAGAATATTTTCACTAATCTACTACATTATAAAAATTATATTTTATATATTACAGCATGTTATTTATAATTTACAAATATAAAATACCCCATTCACGTATAAAAAATATTAATGTATTCAGTTATATAACAAAATAAATCATTGTAACCTTATATTAATACTAAGTTCAAACTATTTTGAAAAAAAAAAAAAAAAACTATGTAATAATTTATAACAAAAACTTTTAATATTAAGACAATATAAATTTGTATCCAAAAAATATGTTAATATTTGAATTTATCAAATTGTGAAAATGCAAAAAAAAAATACAAATTGTAGAACAAACGTCGAAATGAATGTTATATTTATCATTCAGATATTGTTATCAGAAAAAGAGTTGAATGTATTTCTTCAAAACAAAAAAATGTATTCTTCTACCGAAGTTTCGATCGCGGATCGTTAACTCCCCGCGCTCGAACTGAGGGGGGAGGTGTCACGTCCCGCGACGTATTTGAATGTATATAATACACACAGGCTGGTTTGAGTTAGAAATCTATGAGAGAATCGATAAAGGGGAATAGGGAGTAGGGGAAGTAGGGAGCAGTATAGGGCCCCTTCTCCTCTAAGAAGATATGACTACGTCACGATTTTCGCTGACCGTCAATTTGTATAGAAAAATATAAAAGAGGCCCACACCAAGAGCAAGCAGTCAGTAAATTCTTCGTCTAGTTCGACACTTAAATTTTCCTTCGGATTTATAACCGGTCTCGCGACAATAGTCCAGTGCGGTATTTCAATTTAACTTCGGAAATCTCTGAGTTTGAGATTAATAAAATTCGATTGGGACAATTTAAAATCCAAGTTCGGGAGTCGTAAAAGTCATCGTAGACTTGAATAGATCTTGTAAAGATCTTCGAACAGTGTCGTAAATTTGAATCGCCGCCCTTTACGGAATATACCTGTGCGGCCTATAACTCCGTCTCTCTCACACACTTGGAATACACCTGTGGGGATCCAGTACTTACAACTCACCGCCGTGTGGATTAAACCTCAACACAACTTACGAATCATAAAGGTACCGAACCTCTCTCTCTCTCTATCTTTATTCTTTGTCTCTTTCTCACCTACGTACCAACCAGCCTGTGCCTACATTATATAAGAATTGTCTTAACGAATGTATATCCGGAAATTTTAACCAATAAAATAAATTCAATTTGTATTATATTCATAATCATTGTGTCTTTCATTGACTTATCCTCATCCCTAAGCGAGGATCATTCGATCCTAACTTAAAACGAGGAATCTTCGATCAAAGTAAGTATTTACGTATTTGTGACGTAACAGCTATGCAAATTAAATAATTTAATTAGAAAATTATATAGAGAATATTATATATTAAGGAGTGATAAAATATGATATTGGAGTTCAAAAAATAAAATATTAATATACTTGAGTAATACATAAATTATATCTAATTATGCACTCGAAATTATACAGTAAAGTTTCTTCTCTGGTATGAGGCAACATTTAAAAAAATTTCATTCAAATAAAATACTCTGAAAACTTTTTGAAATACGTAATATTATTCACATATAAATTTCATTATAAAACTCTGAATGAAAGGATTCAATATTCAACAAAACCAAAATTATATCTAAATTTGCATACGAAATTATACTTTACGATTTCTCTTATATGAAATACAAATATAAAATATTTATTTCGAATAAAATACAGTAGACTTTCAGTGAAGTTCACTTTCACTTAAGTTGACGTTGACATAAGTTCACTGTGAACGTTTAGATAAGTTGAGTAAACAGTCCCCCACCACAAACACCGAATAAGTGCGCTTGGTGGGGCGGGACCGATCAGATGACCTCTGATTACCGAGTGGGCGGAGTTAAGAAGACCGGGAAACTTTGAAATTTTTTCAATTTTAATTGATTGAGTGGTTACTTAACTTACATTTGTTCAAGTTATCTGTTAACTAGTGAAATATAAAAAGTATTGAATTAAGTACTATTAAAAAATTAACATCAAAAATAGATAATTTTCCCAACAAACTTTTGATTTGTGTTTTACACTTTATAGCAGTAAGTATAATAAATAGAAAAAAGTTAATAAAAAATAGAAAATAAAATGGCAATGAAAATTTTGTGTAATAATATAATGATACATTAAACTGTAGAAAATATGTCATATACAAACAGGATTGTTTAAAACTTTTTTATTCATGTATGATATTTTTACAGGATCATAATTAAAGAATATAATATGCAGTTAAGGTCAAAAAACTTGTCTCAACATTTAAAATTCAATCTTTTCATACGCAGCTTGGAGCATTTAGCCTCGATACATTCTTGGGTTTCAATCAATCTGTCGATATCGTTCTCAGACAGCGTAAAGTTTTGTTCATACCATCTACGATATTTTATGAACGATTCGAAGGCAGACTTTGCATTGAATTCTTTATTTTTCAAACCCTCCAATGGTGATAGAATTCTCTGTTCTTCAACCGCTTCCATCGTTGAATTAATGTGGAATTCATGCTCATTTTCTTCATGTAGCGAGGACTGAAGATTCGCAGAAAAATTTTCTTGTAATTCTTCTTCATACACTCTATTACTCCTTGATCCATCGGCTGCACGACAGAAGTCACGTTGGGAGGCAAGTACTGCACAGTAAATTGAGGATCTACATCATTCAACTCATCAGCCGGTGGATGGCAGGGAGCATTGTCGAGTATGAGAAAAAACCTTTCTTCTTTGCCTGGTTTCCGAGCTTTGACAGACTTGATAAAAATATTTTTATACCACTCCATAAATTGACGCATCCCATGCCTTGCTTTAAATTTCGATAGCCAACCGTCACTAGCAATAAAATTTTTGGCTTTACGTTCAGATTGCTTGTCATCGTCAGTTTCTGTATGAGAATTGGTTGGATATCCCTTGAAAGTATTTTTTTAAAAAGTAAAGTAATTTCTTATGTTTGATAATTTTGACAATATAAATTTTGCGCTTAAATAAAATCATTTTATTAAATTTCACACTTAAATAAAATGAAATCCATTTTTGACATATTTTTCAGACATAATAATACCATCGCTTGTTTATCTAGTTTGATCAATTCCTCGTTGAACCATTTTGCTTTTTCTCTTATGATCGATCCAGACAGCGGAATCTCCAAGCTTCGCTTCTGTTTAATCCACTCCACCAACGCTTTTTCCATCATAGCATTTTGTCCTTCATCGACACGGTGGCGTTTCTTCATATTTTTTTGGAGTGAGGTATTCCTGTACTTTTCTTTATTATTTAAAATTTTTGTGACTGCTGTGATGGATAAATTGAACTTCTTTGCGATTAAAGATTTGCATTGGCCACTTTCAAACTCGTCAACCACTGTACATTTTTCTTTAATTGTCAAGCGTTTGTTCGCTTTCAAAGATTGTTTATCTGGACGTTTTTTTGCTTAAAATGAAAAATACGTTGAAGTTCATCGGTTCTAAATTGAAATCAACTAATATTTTACCAGTTATGCAACTTTCATTATTTTTTATTTTTATTTTTTATTTTAATTTTACCAGCATTTTTTCATTTACAATTCATGACTAATTTTTTTTTAAGTCTCAAATGCAAAAAAAAAATTGTCAAATAGAAAATTCAAACTTGAATTAATTAAACATTTAATAAAAAATTGTGCAACAACAAAACTTTGATTTTAACTTTGGTCGCAAAATTTTTTCAATTTTTCGCCTAGGAAATTAATTTTTATATTTTATGTATTTTTTGTCATTTTTATCTTGAATAACATTGTATCTGAATCACAATAAATTATAATACAATGAATTTACACAATATCAATACATATTATTATTATATCAAAACTTCTTTACTTGTTTACAAATATGATTTTATCTTACGTAACCTGCAAATTGATATTAGTTTACAAATTAGAGAATAGACATTACATACCTCCATTTCTACCTTCCATGTTCGATAACAACAAAACACTTCAAGGCAACGAAAAAGCAACAATAATTTTGACGAAATTTCAGATCGGTGGCGAGTGCTCAGTGGTGGGAACCCCCTGAGACCCCTCTCGACTCAACTTATCTGAATGTTTACGATTCAAAACGGCCAACTTAACTGAAAGTCTACTGTAGTTTAAAAAAAATTTGATAGTACGTGAATCAACTATATCAATTAAAAAATGAAGTAGAAAATATTTTATGTTAAAAAAATAGGAAATTAAGGTTAAAAATCGACATTCCTAATTACATGGTGATAATAGATAAAAATTCTATACGATTTTGTTGTTAATAATTGGCTTTAGGGTCCAGAAATGATAACTCAGGAAGTCACATACTTTCAAACATTTCGACTCTAATCGGAGTCCTCATCAATGATCTTTATTTCTGAAATTTTAAAACAGTGGATAAAATATTGCACATATGAGCCCTATTTTGGAATAAACTATGGTAATGTAAAAAATGTAAAAAAAATATAAAATATCGTGAGAAAATTTACATAAAATTATACAGATAACATCGGTAAATTATCTAAAAACTTCCTTAGGAATAACAATAAAATTGTAGCACATAACTTTGAAATACCTAAACTAAAAAACGAAAATGTAGAATTTTCTGATTAAAATAGTTAACTAACAAAGCTACTGAATTTCCAATCAATACCTTAACTTGAAATTTTAAACATTTATTGATTATACAATTTTATTGATATTTGTAAAAACATTTGCCTAATTTTTCATTTTTGAGATTATGTGAAATTCTTGGAAAATTCTCAGTAAAATTTGAACTCAATTAAAATTTGAAGATTTAAATCAAGGTATTAATTAAAACATGTTTCGGGTTTCAAAATTTGATCAACTGCATCAATTAGAAAACGGATAATGAAACTGAAAATCAAGGAAATCTACATCTTTTACCTTTTACTTTGGAGTGGTACAATACAAAATGCATAAATCAGGAGTACTTTAGTCTCTACAAATACACAAATAAACGGTCTAAGAGTTAATAAAACATCTTCACATGCTATATTATTAACAGGATCTACACAGATAAATGGCTAAATAATTGCAAACTTTTTGGAATCCATTACTCAACGATAACTGTAATTTTCAAAAATATACAGTACTTTACGAAGGATCAGCAAACAGAATATACGATAATTCAACCTTTAATCCACAAGTTATGTACTCCCTAACTACGAATGATATTACTTTCGTTTCAGCATAAAAAGCCATGCAAACTGTCTGTAACTACGTTTTAATACGTACAGAACATCCAGAGTTAATAATTTATGAAGCCACTCGAGGAAATACATTTTTCGAAAATAAAACAACTACTAGTTGAAAATATGGATCTCTACACATATATGAATTTAAAATTCATTTATGTCGGAAGACATATTTTTAGGGAAACGCGCGAATTGTATCACGATCTTTTAACTGTAAATGCCAACTTGAACAACACGTTTTCCAAAATTCTTTAATTATGGCAACTCAAGCATCAGATGAATTTGCATGTTATTTAATGAAAGGACCAGGATATATGTCTATTATCGCTTGAGAAGTAGTACATATAAGTTCCCATTGAAGTAAAATTCAGAAAAACTGATCAATGTTATTTACAACTTCCAATTCATAAAGAAAATGAAACATTATTTCTCACACCTCGTACACATATAATAATAAGGAAAGGAACAGAAACAAGTTACAATATTTTCCATCCATCAATGTATCACTTAAATGATGCCTAGTATAAATTGTCCCCAAAACCAACTGAATCATTGCCACCGTCAATATAGAAACCAGCCTTGAAATATACGAATTCAGCTTCTATAGAAACAAGCGGAATCTAAACACAAGCAGATTTAGGCAAATTAAGGGATCATATTATGTTCCCTGCAGAAAAACCAAATGTACTGAACTCACTGGCACGAAAAATATTAGGACATTCAAACATGAACGATAAAGTATCTTTGATGAATCTGTTAGATGAAGAAGCCTTGAACACAATAGTCGAATCAGCTTGGGTAAGATTCTGGACATTATTAACAAATTTTGGTACAGCAAGTGCAGGATTTATGGGAATAATAATAACACAGGTCTACGAAATATGAGGTTGTCATTGTTATAGAAATACCGATAGTCATTTCCGAAGTAATTTTTGGCCTAAAAACCGAATCCGGGCTCAGGATTGTTCACTATTTACATGTATTATTTTAGTTTTTCTTAACAGAGATATCGCCGATTGAAAAAAATGCAGGTCTCGCAATGACCGATATACAAGTATGGCAAGAAAAAATGATAGGACGTCAAATTTGTTTTTTCATTCTTATTTCTTATGAACGCGGCATAATATGAACAAGCGATCATTGTCGACAGGTAGGGATCTGCTATTCCAAACTCAAGTATGCCATAATCTCAAACGCAATAACATCAAACTTACGACAGGTAGGGCTTACGGTCAAATCAGCTAGTCACCTGAGGCAAGAATTAATATGTGATATTGTAGAGGGGAAAATCAAACAGTAATAGCTACAGGAAATATTACAATCATAACTGAAGATGAAGCAGCATTTAGAAAATTAAAATTAATACAAGAACTTTGCGACCTTTGTGAAGGAACATATGAAGATTCAATAGCTGGAAAAACCAAATTCTAAGAGAAAGGTACACAAACAGATATTCGTCCAAAATTAGTACCTATATGCAGAAAATGTAGAAATCTGTCTAACAAATGAATTTTCTTTCAGGTCACTTACTAATACTATATGGTTTTCGTTTTCTGGGACAGAACCAGCAGAAAAGTGACATGTATAGAAAAATTCCATTTATTTTTCTTCCCAATCTTATTATATTGTCTAACTCACTATTTACCCATTAATCTAACTTTACTTACTATGACATAAATATAAAATTTGTAAATTCGAAAGGGCTTGACTTTAAAAGTATTGAAAAAAAAGTTTTTTTAAAGAAGAAAGCCACTTAATGACTTATTTAGATACTTATAAAATATTCAGTTTTCATAATAAGTTTATCAACATTTGTGAAGAAGCGATTGATTTCTATAAAAGTGTTTAGGAAAGTAAAAATTAAATTAAAAAACAATAATAAAAATTTTTAAACCAAAAACACAAAATAGGGAAACAAATTGGAAAAATCTATTACCTTTTTAACGATACAAAAATCATTTCTTTTAAATTGTTACAAAACTTCACAGAAAACGAACTCAAACTTAAGGAAAAAACAATTGCAAACAGATTTCAGTAGGAAAAACATAAACCATATTATATACACACATATTAATCAAAGCAATAGAAAAGATTCTGTACCACTCTAGACACGATTAGTATCTATAATTTTTGGATACAAGATCTTCCTGATTTGAAAAATTATAAAACAACCCAAATGACAGAGTGGTTAGATGACATACTTCAGATGATACATTTTTAATTTTCTAAACTTTAATAAATATCAGTTTTATTAATACATGTAAAGAATAAACTTTGGCACCCTTAATTTTTGATCCATCAACATGAAATTCATATCAACAATTTTTAAAACAAGATTGCATCGATTTTGAATCATCAGAAGTCATAAAATAATCAAAACGGGTGGAGAGGTTTAGCAGACGGCCCTAGGGCTATGGAGGTTGTAGTGTCCCGATGAATCGGTGAACAAATGCAGGGGGCTCTATAGACGTGCATCTTCTCATTGCGTGAAGGATGCCCTATAAACGGGTCTATCCCAGGTTGAAAGCGGGGGACGTTACAGACGCGTCTATCCCCGTGCATGGAGAAGGATATATGCCCCAGGCAGCGGTGCTGAAAATGAGTCTGCGAGTGCCTGTGAGGAATGAATGAACTGAATGAATGTCAGCGTCGCATGACTGTGATATGTGTCCTTCGAATGTGAGAGAAGAACTTATTGACGGGCTCTCTCTTGAATGGGGCAAAGAGCGAATTGGTGTATGGAATCTCCTGGGGAACACTGCAAGGCTTTCGCCGTCTGTGACCAAGAACAGTCCAAACGCTAAGCGGAGGTTGGGCCTCAGGGAACTGGGGTAGGACTTCGGTCCGAGGGTACACCCGTTCCCAACTATTCCGACCCGCTCCTCTACGCACGATGCTCCACATTCAGCGTTATAGTTAAATACAATAAGTTTTGAGATGCCTATATATGTAACTTCCGCAGTTGATTGTGGACGTTTTGCGCTAATATACTAGGTTTTGAGATGCCTAGGTATACAACTCACGCTCCACATTCAGCGTTATAGTTAATATAATAAGTTTTGAGATGCTTATTTATATATATATATAACTTACTTGCCTACCTCTTAAATTAGAGGGCAAAAGAGAGAATTGCCGTTTATTACTCCTGTTATTGCAAGTCAACGCGCACAAATCCTTGCAGGGTAGTTGAGTTTCGTTTGAGTCTCCGTGAGGTAGCAAAACAACGATAAATTTTGCAGGAGGTATCGTGTAAGGGATGCAAGTCCACCAGCAACTGATGTGATCAATTATCCGCTTACGTATCTTGTTGAGTACACGAGAAATGAATCAAACATGCACTTGCTAACAAGATAGGTTAGTTCGTCCCGATTTCAGAAATAAATCACTATTAACCGACACGACTAAATACGACGATACACGTAATCCAAAGGAACTATCTAGCACTACGGTTTCCGGACTTGCACCACTTAAGGACCAAGGATTTTATTTACCAAGTACCGAATGTTGAGTTGCTCATAGAAATCCAATGAGACTTACGTTTATCGAAGGGTCTGCTCACGACGTTGAATTACCGGTCCAGACCTAACAACCGTACAACTGTTCGGAACTTAATGACAAACCACCAGGGGTGAACCTGGGGTATATATACTATTGATGCTTCTATTAGTGGGAGCAGATCAACGTAAATCGGTGGCACGGCACGTTCGAATCGTAAATCGGTGGCAGGGCACGTTAGAATCGCAAATCGGTGGCAAGGGTTCATGAGTTCATCTCTTCTATTGCCCAATTTTATATCTAGTTTCCAAATAAATGCATTTTTAATTACTCATTTCTGCATTTATTTGTTTACAATTTGTGTTACTTATTTTATGAAGTATGATCATTAATTGGTTGCCAATGATCAGTCAATCAGTTTCTTATCTATGATCCATAATCAATGATCGATTTTTATTCATTGATCGTGATCGACTCATCGGCAATCAATACGTAATGGTGATAATATTGATCAATACTATTTTACTACCTGAGATATTAATAATAGTTATGGTGTAATGTTGATACATAATTAATATTAACATAATAATGATTATAATATTTAGTCATTATAATTAGTGAGGCTGTGCCGATAACTTCTCATTCTCTCATTAGGTTATTAGCACAACGTTACTACTTTATCGGCACGCGGTGTGAGTTACTGACTCATTACCACAGGTGTAATTACCATATAGACAGAACGCTGTTCTTCTTTATCTCTTATTACCATATGTCAAACCGATTCGTCGACGTGAGGTATACATAGGCTTACCTCATGCGCACAGCTATCCGGTCCATATGATAATTTATCATAGCCATTGGTTTACTGAGCGTCACTGCTATTTTCCGTGAGAAGATCACGTCGGGGTCACCATTTTTGTAGGCACTTAGTATGTAGAAATATGTGGGAGACCTACTGTCCCAGGTGGTTCTGGTAAATGAAGCAACACCACTTAATTAACAAATAACATTGTATATTTTAAAATGGTTGAAGTGAGCTAGTCTGCACTTGTTACCACGGGAACGACCCGCTACCAACTAACTTACAATCATGGCTGCCGTTACGGCATAGAATATATTTAAACAAGTAGGTGAGAAACTCGCCGAAACGCGGCTAGCCAATGTCGTTCCCTACAATCCAATGTGGAGCAAACTTGGCTTGGCTCATGCCAAACATTGATGGACTCAGGAAAGCGAAAAGAAGACTGATGGCGAGCGTAGTCTATTCGAAGCTGCTCTATGCAGCTCCAGTCTGGGCTAGTGCTCTGCAAAACCATGCTATCCAGAGAAGGCTGTTCTCGGCGCAGAGATCTGTCGCCCTGAAAATAGTTTCAGCATATAGAACTGTCTCGACGAGTGCTGTGTTGGCCCTGGTGAACGTTCCGCCAATAGATTTATTGGCGTAGGAAAGGCAGGAAACCTTTCAGCTTCATGAGGGGCTTACCTGTACCGACCTGCAGGAAATCGCTCGCGCAAAGGAGGCCATCCGCAAGAATGGAAGGCGCAGACTCGTCGAGAAACGGCAGATGAGATGGCATGGTGAGCAGACAGGGAGAAGGACATACCGCCTGATTCCGGAGATTGCTTCCTGGCTGAACAGAAAGCACGGAGAAGTCGGCTTTTATTTAGCGCAAGCCCTCTCGGGCCATGGCTGTTTTAACGCGTACCTGAGGCGCTTTAAGAAGAGAAACGAGGAGATGCCTTTCAAAGAGATGAACGTTTAATTGAAACATATATTAATATATTTAAGAGACGAAATAGTAAATGTATGACTATACAAATTGCGGCAAAATAGGACACTTCGCACCCCAGTGTTTTGTAAAACCTCAGGGTTTTCCACCTGGCCAACACCAAAAGCGACCACCTCAACCCATCAGAACAATACAACAAAACGAATACACAGATAATATGGAAATGACCAACGAAGAAGTACAGGAACAAATAGAATACGAGGAATCATCAGAATATCAGCCCTAGTATGTCGCCAGAAGACCCGACATGTATAGCGACTTTACGAACTGGAGACTACAGCTCTCGACAGGAAACGTCCAAATTAAGCCTAACGTCATAAGGAAACTTTGGAAAGAAACCAATGAACAGAATATGCCTTTGAAAAATGAAGAAGAATTTCTCAGTAATCCAAGGTGGTTAATAGAAGAATGTGTTAACAAAATTCCAACAATAGTGCGTTTAATATTTGAAGACCCATTATTTACCCCCATACGGAAAGAAACACTGCAGAAAATAATAGAATTTTTGTCAAATTATTACCCACCACTAAATTTTCATCAATGTTTTACAGCGACACGAGTGTTGACTAAAGAAGAAGACGAGAAAATACTCAAAGAAGCCCACTTAACCCACTTAGGAGAAATGAACACTTTGGAAAGAGCCAAGAAAATTGGATTATGGTTAAGAATGGATCAAGAAGTAAGAGAATATGTTATAAAATGCCCCATATGTCAACTACAAAAGACTAAAAGAATCAAGAGTCAAGCAAAAAAGTATACTCGCAGATATACCTGTAAATCCCAATGAGAAAATTTCGATGGATATTTTCGGACCACTACCACAAACAGAAAAAGGGAACAAATACATACTGAGTATTCGAAATAGAAGCTTTAATAGAACATTATATGTACGTATATAGAGCACCTAAAACAATTTTAACAGATCAAGGAGCAAATATTCTTGCCAAACTAATGATATAATTTGAAGAAGCCCTTAGTATACACCACATAAAAACCGCAGCCTTCCATCCTCAATCTCAGGGAAGTATAGAACGAATGCATACAACATTGAACAATTTGATTAAGACCAGTATGACAGAAAACAATAAAAAATGGGACATCAACTTAAAATTCATAAACTTTGTGATCAACACCACCGCGAACCAAACTACAGGATATTCCACCTTTGAATTAACATTCTGAAGAAATGCTAACATACTGAGACAATGAGATAACTTGGAAAGAACACTTCAAGAATAAGTGCTACAAGTTTATAACAACCCTCTGGCTCTGCAGAAGAGCTATTGGAAGCAATTGGGTCCTGAAACCCGACACAATGCTGAGGATCTTTACAGCGATTCTGCGACCCAGACTAACCTATGCGTCAATAGTCTGGTGGAGCAGAGTCAAGCAGAAGACGGACATGGCCAGGTTGGAAAGACTCAGAGGGCTGATCCTTATAGGGATCACTGGTGCCTCGAAGTCTTCACCCACAATGGTGTTGGGTGCGATAATAGAGCTAGAGCCCCTGCCACTAACCATCCAAGACGAAGCTAGCAAGACGGCCTGGAGAATTGGCGAAAACTCTACTACAGTGATCTCAAAGAAACTGAGAGCCACATTCGACATCGCAAAGAGACCGGTCATGAAAATGATGAGAGATAGGACGTCTCCGCGGTACCTCTTCGACAAAAAGTACAAGGTAAGCTTGTCAACCATGGAAGATTGGATGGCGGTTCGCGCACACCTCCCAGGCGATGGAGACAACTGGTTTACAGACGGATCCAAAAACAGGGAGGGCGCGGGGGCTAACGTTTATGGGAGGAAGAGCAACACTAACCTCTCGATCCCATTGGGACCTCACCTCACAGTTCTTCAAACCGAGATTGCGGCCACACTCCAATGCGCATACAAAGCACGGAATCATGGCCACAGCTGGAACATCCGCATCTGCTTAGATAGCAGAGCTTCCATTAAGACACTAGGTAAGTTAGTGACTACCTCGACGCTGGTCTAGGAATGCCATGTAGCATTGAACAAACTAGCGGAAGACAACCAAGTCACAGTCCACTGGATCCCTGAACACAGGGGTATCAAGGGCAATGAGACAGCGGATAGACTAGCCAAGCTAGCGTCAAAGCAAAACTTGACTGGTCGAGAAAGAGTAATAGGTGTTTGAAATAGGTTGGTCACAGAAGACATTAACAAGTGGCTGGCCGAGAAACACCAGAAAGAGTGGTATAAGGCTACGGCATGCAAGCAAGCCAAAACCCTCATGGGGGAGCATCTTAACCCCAAACGTGCTGCAGACATACGCAGCCTTAGTAGAACCGAGGTAATGACCATAACAGAAGTGTTTATTGGTCACGGCAAGCTCGCTTATCACAGACATAAGATAGGGCTTGCAGAAAGTCCTCTCTGTAGATTATATGGGGAAGACAATGAAACTTCCACCCATATACTCTGCGATTGTCCAGCAATCAGGGACAAACGTCAGATTCTCACTGGCTACGCCTACATAGACGTAGCCGTGATTCAGACCAAAAACGTGGCCCAGGTTCTTGCTCTTTGGCACAGGCTGTGGGGTCGCGCATAAGGTTTTAGTTGGTCATGCAACGGGAATACCCAAGCATCAGGGACCCTTCCGGGTCCCAGCCATGGCTGTAATAATAATAATAATAATAATAATAATAGGTGTATGAGCGGGGGTAGGGTTGATTATGGTGAGACGGAAGGGAGGTCGCTCTCACGAATAATCGTCAGATCACCTTCTTCTGGTCGTAACGGATAGTTCCGCGCAACGCTCTACGTGCTTCGAGAGATTCGTAAAGGTATGTGTTGAAAGAGTGCAAGTTTATGATAGGATTATGTTAAATCTCGTCATTCGTCGTGCCTTTCTGGTAATGTAGTGTGGCGGCTTTTTGTATATGGTCCATTTCCTTTGCCGAACGTCTGCCTGACGCCTTGATCGCAGGTCTTAAAAGAAGCCCATCGATCCTGACGCATTGGATCTCCTAACTTGCGGTGGCTCGTATAGTCGCTTCACTCCTTGAAGACGAGCTTTGCCGGTAATCTATGGGATTAACGAATTGGCGGCTATCGAATGGACTTTGACTTCACAGACTCCTGGTGTGGCCTCAGCGAGCGGTAAAACAAAGGGAATGATATATTCTTGCAAGCTTACACGTACGTCAGTGATTTAAAATATATCTTTGTTAACTAATGTTTATCGGTGTGGCTTGAACCAGGGTGATATTCGACGTTTATAATCCATCCGTTTATATGTTCTAAGGTAAATCTAAGATACGCAAGGGAAATATCCTTCCGTTATAATTTGATTCAGCAACCATAAAGCCATTATCTTATTATTGAATTTTGTCGTGGATTCTATTGATTAAATATAATATAATATAATAAGGAAATGGAAAAAGAAACACGAAGAAAACATCCAGAAAGCAAAAGAAAGAATTCAGTTAAAATTATAAAGAACCAAAAGATGATTGGACAATAATATAGTGAAAAGACTAAATAACAGTAAACGGAATAAACTTGAACATTCGTCGAAAGGTCCTTACGAAATTATAGAATTATTAGAAAACAATAATATAAAGATCCACAATAATGATAGGATTATAAGAATGCATTTAGACCAATTTATGCGTTATTTTACGAATGATCATCTCGATAACGATACTCCTGGTTCTTGCAGCCAATAGCTATGGGAATATATCTAAAACCCTCTTTGGATCGCTAAGAAAAACTGATTTGAAGCAGATAGATTAAAAATTTGGTAAGATATATACAAACAACATAAATATTGAATTAGTACTTACCAATCATACCAAGATCCTCAAACTAATATTGGATTCATCCTCAGTAAACCATAAGGAACTACTAAGCAATGAAAATAATGAATGTTAATTGGCTAGAAATTTTAGTGAAGGACGCAACTCTGTAGCACAAGACAGTTTTATTAACAGCAAACTACTAGTAGCTATATAAATCCCTGAATGGCCAGTTTGAAGAAAGATGGAAGCGTCAGAATATGTTTAGATGCTCGCAAATTGAATGAAATAATAAATGATTATTAGGGTGCAGAACCATCCAAAGTACTGTTTCAAAGATCTGGAGGTAGCCAAATAATGTCTACAATGGACCGGACTAGTATTTTCTAACAAATTCCACTAGCTGAGGAATCAAAAAAATATACGGCGTTTTTAAACGAAGGTAAATGCTACGAATCTTGCATAACACCCTTCGGACTAAAAAAAGTACGGCAGCACAACTCCGAGCCCTAGAATTTGCCCTCAACGGTCTAGTGATTTTTTATTTAACATTTATTGACGACATTTTCTGCGCCTCTGAAGACGTAGATCAGCACCTACAACATTTGAAACTGCTCTTCCATAGACTGACGGAAAACAACCTTTCAATGCATTTGGAAAAATCTTATTTCGTTTAGATCAGAAGTCAAATTTCTTGGACCTATGTTAACGTCTACTAGAATTACATTTTATATCAAATTATCAACGAATCATGCTGCGAAAATAGTTCCACTTTTGGAGCCACTACAGAGGTGAGAAAACTGGTTGTTGAACGACGATTTAGAAAGAACCTTCAAAGAAATAAAATAACATATTGCTGGCTTCCTCTATAAAAACCGTGCTTGGTTCTCCATAAATCTGGAAACGAAACACTTGTTATTACTTCGTAGAATCTTCCGTTCTAATTTTTGACTAAATTCCCTACTCCTGAAAATAAAGCATTTCTGACTTTCAGGCTTCTTATCCTTTACATGCGTTTTGTCCCTTAGAAGCGCGCGTCCGACGAATCGCACGGTATACATTTTTACAAAGATAGGAAAAAAAGGCACCAGTATTGCACAGGATTTTAAAGCCATAAAAGCTCATCCTCGTGGGAGTTTTTCATCATGTGCTTTTAACTAAACCTTCCATATATAAAGACGAAAAGGGCGCGTTGCCAATCAATGTTCAGTGGATGAAGGATGTGTTTTTTATTGCGCCAGTAAAGCGCCCTGTTGGGCTACGGCACTGACGCAACAATTTTACCAGTTTATTATCTTGCTGGTAGAGTTCCCTGTTGGGTTACGGCACCAGCTCGACGATATTTTTTTCTTTAAAGGAGAGTAGGTTTCCCTTTTTCTCTCAATAAATAGTTAATGGGTACTAACTACTCGAGCATTTAAAATCAACTCTCCTGACCGGCACATCATGGTTGTTGAGAAGCTTAAATGTAACCCGAGGAAAACATGAATAATTTCCCTTGTGTCTAGCGTTCCGAAATGGTTGATGGAGTTTTGAAAAAAAACATAAGCCTGATAGTCCCTAATTCTGCAGGAGGGCTGGGGCTCATAGATAATCGGGTTCTCTAAAACCGTTTACCGGATCTATAGATGCACGTGAACTAGAGTGAGCCCACGTTCTATTTTCTTTGTTCTGGGCGATAGCGTCTTATCTTAAATTGATGCGCAACCGGACTCAGGTCCCATCAACTCAATAGTGGAGTTAAAAATTGAGATAAAAATGCGTATGTGTACTGTATATATGTGCTGCATCTGTTTTGTAGCTATGTGAGAAATATAAAAACCTAATCAAATCATCAAATAATGCATGAAGCAAGATTAAAAAAATTAAAAATACATAAAGTGCAAATGATTGTTCTTTGTTTTTTTGAAAATTCTTTCCCCTTTTATTTTATGTATTATTTGATCATTGGATTGGGTTTCCATATTTCTCACGTGATTACAACACACATAAAATTTTGTTTCTAAAATTTGGGAAATGATAGAGAAAATAAAAACGGACGTAGATAGACTATTTTTGATTTCGAAATTGAAACAAAACCGCATTTTAAAAGAAACTCACCATTTCGTTTTTGTTAATAATATTGTTCATCAAAATGTTGATGACAAACAAAATATTGCCTTTCCACTACTAGTAGGTATTCTAGCCTCTACAAGAGTTCGTAGAAGCTTCTATAAATCATTGTATCCGGTGGATGCATTTAGAAATTCGTGTGCGTAGAAAGGAGAAGGTATCTCACGCGTAGAACGAAGAGAACGTTTTCACACTATACGCACTTCTCCCGGCATGGTTGACGATCCAAGCGTAATATAGATGCTTGAGGATTGATCGCCCAGGTTTACGGCACCAATCAGACACATGCCTTCGCTCAGCACGCGTTTTTATTGGTTACGTGTCTGAAACTACAAAATATCTGCATGGTTGCAATTTGCTCACGTCCACACGTTCTTGGTGGGAAAATTTATAGAGAATTGTCCTTTTTAAGAGTTATTTTATCGATTTCAATTGAAATTGACTTGTAAATAATAACCAAAAATAGAGTAAGTTGTTACACGAAAAGGGAGAGAGTTCTTCAATCGAAGAAAGATAGTGCACAACTTCTGGTAATTTTTCACATATAGGTCATTCTTTTACTAACCGCACACCAATCTAAACTGGAAATTTTAGAATCGTTTGAAATTTTTTCCATAACTTATATATCTGCAGTTATGTTAATCGGATCAGTGTTTGTCTTGCTTTATTTTGCATTTTTGACGTAAGCTTTCGAAGTGTATTTTAAACAAAATTTTCATTGTAAATAAATTAAGAATAATACAAATTTATTAGGTGCGCAACTAGGTTCTCGCTGTTTGTCAATAGAAAGCTCCAGCAGTAAGTGCTGGTCGATTTTGACATATCCAAAACGTCATGCACCAAGCTTACCGTTTTGACGCATTAGTGATTTGTTTTTGGCGACATATACTTTTGGTTGTGTGAAAATGTCTGATTTTGTACCAAATAATTGTAATATGCGGGACGTGTTGATTTTCTTCTTTTATTCGACGGAAACGGCTTTCGAAGCGCACCGAGAGCTCCAAAACGTTTGAGGAAATGCTGCTTCAAGTGAAACAACATGCCGTGATTGGTTTCTGTCTCTTCAAAGACGGTGATTTCGATGTTGACGACCGACCGTGTGAAGGAAGGCCAAAAACCTTGGAAGACGCTGATGTTATTTATTATGAGCTGTTGAAACCGAACGAGACCATAACTGGGAAGAGTATCGAACACGATTGATGCGTTTGAGCCGAGCGCTGCGCAAAAACGGCCACAATACGAGCAGAGCATCAAAGAGTGATTCCACAACATGACAACGCTCGGCCTCAAGTTGCCAAACCCGTTGAAACCTCCCTGGAAACGCTGAAATCGGAAGTCCTACCCCACCCGCCGTATAGTTGTAGCTAACGATGGGCAATACTTTGAATGATTCATTTTTAACCATTTTTTCACAATAAAGTTGCATTTTATCAACAAAACAGCGGGAATTGAGTTGCGCACCTAATAATTGTTCATATAGTTTTAACATGCCCCCCCCCCCTACCTTAAATCGATTTGAAAAAATCCTATTTTGTTCTTTATTCTCTTATCTACGAAATCCGTTTTAAGAAAAAATATCCAGCTTTGAATGTTTACCATGATGCATTAGAGTTTAAAAATATTTGTTGATTATGTTTATTGATAAAATCTATGCACAGAATCCAAATAGAGTGATTTCGGTCACAAAAGTGAATGTTGAAATGGCAACAGCACTAGAAACTTCAATGCAGAAGCATATAATATTTTGGAACAAGGAAATCGAATAAACGATATGGAGTATAACGATGTAGAGGAACTGTAGAACCATATTGTAGAAATTTCAAAAAATCGATTTCTTTATTAGCTTAACAAAAATTCTTTGAACCCTGTAGAATAAAGAACAAAAGGATTTATACGTATTCAAAATCGATTTAATTGAAATTTCAAGCCCTTCTACCGAGCGTGCCGGGCCGCTCCGCAACGACTACCTGCGTCGGATGGCTATCTGCTTAGCAGGAATTGCCTATTTTCGTACCCATCAATTTCTAAGAGTTCCGTGGCACTAATAGATGTCGCCATGCTTTCATTAGAAGCATTTTCAGTTAGAATTGCTTTAGTACACGTCAGCAACTCACGTTAGTACAGCTTAGGCGCACGTGTTAAACAGACAATTTATTTTAAAATTACCAGTCGGACGCTTCTTTCTTAGTGTACAGAAGTTTCTGCGTAGCCGGGACTACGTGATCATAGATCATAAATCACGCGCAGCGGGTGATGTGAAGCTCGGAAACAATAGCATATGGACTCCGGAGGTATGCGCGGCTTTCAATAACAGTGTGATGGGTTAACTGCTTCACTTGGAAGCCAGAATTATCGTGGGAGAAACGGTGGTTAGAAATGTCTTCTTTCGCATGACGATTTTTCACTTAGGGCATGGCTGGGCTTCTCTGGCAATGCCACTCTTATTGGGGGCAAGACAATTCTACATCCGCATTATAATATTATGAAATTGAGTTTTCTCCAAATCTGTAAATAAGTCCAACGTCACTTCAAGGGGAAATCTTTACGAGCTGGCAGTCCCTTCGTCGCTTCTTGGTCTCCTGGAGGCATCCACCACGAGGCGGTATTCCACCTCGCAGTGAACCCCGTTAGCGACAACCTGAGGCGGCATTCCACCTCAGGCTGAAGCCCCCGATGACGATGAATCCCAAGCGATAATTCACCTAGGAGTCAGACCGTCCCGATGCTGACCACAAGGGCGGTATGCCACCCTGGAGATCGGAAACATTGAGAGGAATTCCCCAGGTGTTTTAATAACTGTTACTCACCAGTTGGGCCGGAGAGCCCATGATCGGATAGCTCGAGGTGAAGAAAATGTTGTTCCAATCGTGAAATTAGCCCTTAAATGAGCTGGTGGAGGAAGCTGAGTGGAGTGAAGAGGCTGAAGAAAAAATATGGTTCAGCTTAAGAGCCTTTTATTTAAATGGAATGTTCTGATGTTGTCTGGAGTTGTTCTCTCAGAGTCTCAATTTTTAATGTTTAGAAATACGCAATTCGCCCAAAATTTCAGTCTACGCACAAATAGAAATGCCTGTCAAAAATGATTAAACCTAGAAGAGTATTCGCTGCTCCAATTAGCTTACCCGCTGGTCCGATTGAACGATGTAGAAAAGAAGGGGCTAGCATGCCTAACGTTTCCTTCTCCTGAGTCCACCGGCCAATTACGTCTTCCTTATATGACCAGATGCCGCTCTCCTATAAGGCGGGAAGGTTCCCCCCCCCCCCCACTCCTTCACTAAAAGGTCGTGTGGGAAGCGAAGAGTCCCGCCCGTGAATATGAATAAAAGATTTTTGCATAGTGTTGTTAGGATTAACTAAGTATAAATTTTAAAGTGGAACACTTCTATTATGAGTTTTCATAAGAGGTCAACTTGAAAATGTCATTAATCTGAAATTCTTTCCACATTATTTAAACATTTATCTATCTGTTAGGTGCGCAACTAAGTTGCCGCTGTTTTTTAATGAAAATGCAACTTTATTGTGAAAAAATGGTTACACGTGAATCATTCAAAGTATTGCCTATCGTTAGCTACAACTTTTGCCCATATTACTGTTAGAGCTCGAATACCGGGACAGTAAAAGTAATCATCTTTTGAGGCTCTCCACGAATAAAGCCATTTTGGAATGTCATCATATGAGCGGAAATACTGATCAGCCAGACAATGTGCTATGGAAGGGAACAAGTAATAATCGGATAGCGCAATATCTGGGGAATACGGCAGCTGGGGTAGGACTTGCAGTTTGAGCGCTTCCAGGTAGGTTTTAACGGGTTTGGCAACGTGAGGCCGAGCATTGTCATGCTGTAGAAACAATTTTTCGTGCCTCTGCTCGTATTGTGGCTGTTTTCCGCGCAGTTCTCGGCTCAAACGCATCAATTGCGTTGGATACCGTCGCCCAGTTATGGTTTTGTTCGGCTTCAACAGCTCATAATAAATAAAACCGACCTGGTCCCATGAATATTCGGCCAAGCCGAGGACGTAGAAGCATGACGGGGCAGTACTCATGACTTTCTTCTCTTTAGGTTGCTGCTATGAATCCATTTTTCATCACCCGTCACAATGCGATAAAGAAAACCTTTCTTTTTTTGCTGCTGAAGCAGTTGTTCACAGGAAAAAAAACCACGCACAACGTCCCTTGGCTTCGAATTATAAGGACAGCGGGAACTCAGTTGCGCACCTAATAATTATATCTGAATTTAATCTGAAATTCAATCAATTATTTTATAAATTCTGAAATTTCACAACATTTGATGGTGGTAGTCAGCTGTCAGAGACACAGGATTCCACGCGTATGTGCCTGACCACGTGAGATTGGTGGGATAAATTGAGTGGTGGTGATAGGCGCCCCCCCCACCCTGCACAAGCATATGAGGGAAACAGGGCCGGTCGACCTGTAATGTGTGAGGTTTCCGCGTAGCGTTATTATTATTTTTAGTTCAGGCGGACAGTTAAACGCGCGATAGTTGTCGCAAGCGTATGGAATGCGGCAAGGGCAACTGGCATCAGATGAGTTCCGCCATTGATATTTACAAGTATTCAACAACTCATTGTGCCTATAAGTCATGCAGGGATGTTTTCTACTAATACTTCGTTCCCGTGGTTACTTTATGATTAGTTGTTTCAATATTGTCTACTGGCCCAAGATGGATAACAATAGGTTCTGCTGGAGTCGATATCATTTTTCTACAAATATTTTTAGAAAAGTATTAATTTTATCAAGGTTTGACAAGGTGATTGAATAATTTTTTCTTTATACATCATCTAATCATGCAAGATGAAATTGGTTTCTAAGATTGTACTAGACGTGTGTTATATCTTTCTTTCAGAAAAACAACTTTCATATAACAATTTGTTACTTAATCAATCAAAAACATCAAAAGTATGAGTACAAAAACTGTCCTTCAGATGGTATGGAATTTTCAACAATCATGCAGGTTGTTTTGAGAAAGGGAAGGATGGAATGTACCTGTATCTGGAAAGCTTTCTGAACTGTCTTCAATTCTATTGACAAGAGAGGGCAAAAACAAGATATAATAAAGGAAAAGTCAAAAATTAAGTGTTTCGTCGGTCAGTAAAGATTTTCCACCGAGTTTAAAGGAGTTTCCTGTACAAGTTCTACACCTCTTGGCGTTTTTCTTCATTTTCTTAAATATGTTTTGAATTTTTATCAATATTATTCCTGAAATTGTAATCGTAAGTGAAGAGATAATAATTAGTGCTGATATTAATTTACGTCCACTAGGAATGGAAATATGATAGATGGAATAATTCTTTAAATGTTTGCATATTTTGTAAGGATAAAGACATGGTATTCGACGATTGACAATGACATGTCTTGTTTTTGTTAAAGAATAAGTAATAATGTTGCCAAGTTTTGAGGAAAGATTTCTATTTTTTTCAAGAATGGATTAGATAGTAGGAGTCGATTTTCTTTTTGTCAGTAAAGGGAAGTTTCCTGTCTGATTCTCAATTCTAAAACTAATTATATTATTATTATTATTATTTATGTATCTTTTGTAAGAATGGGTCATTAGTTTTACAATTATTAGTGATATTACGAGCTTGTCTAGATATAAAGGATATCCTCCCCTTGAACTGGCACCTTGACGAAGTCCTTCTCTTGACTGTGATAAATGTCCTTTGAACGCGAGAAAAGACCCTGTATACGGGATCTCTCCTGGATGGAGCTATGAGTAAATTAGTAAATAGAATCTCCTGGGAGCGCACTATTCCGGCACGCACCTCTGAGCACTATGCGCTGGTAAAATATTCCATGGATAACACAAAAGAATCTTGGCGGAACAAGGAGTCTCGGACTTCTTCGGAGGCTGAAGGATAGAAGGACGTCCTCCAGCTTCTAAGGGATCAGAATAAAAAATGGAGAAACTGTTCAGAGCTCTCAGCGTCATACAGCAGGGTATGATGAGAAACAACCCTGGCCACGTTAAAGACAGCTAGTCCAGTACAATTAGCCGAAAATAGCTTTTTTCGCCTACTCCTCTGTAAATTTGCTTAAAAATCATAAAAAATAATAGAAACATAAAGAGTAAGAAAAAAAGACCGTAAATAATGTGCACAACTTCTGATGGCTAGATCAAGGAAAAAAGAAGTGTTTTTTTGTCTTTAAGGCGTTTCCAGCCAAAAACTATGAGTCGGACAAAAAAAGATCCAATTCCAAAGAAATGATTTGTTTACGAAATATAAGATTGTTAATAAAAATTCACCTTCTTTTATTTTAATCGTGTAGCAGCAAATAAAAAATTTACAATGTTGGTTTCTTCAAAATCGAAATTCCACCTATATGCCAACATTGTCTGACAATTTCAAGTTTCCCTGATTTATATTTTTTAAATTATTGAATTGTTAATTTAACGAAAGTGTCCCAATTTAGGCCCTTTTACTTTCTTTGTTAACAATCTTAAATATTAGTAAGGTGTTGGAATCCATCCAATGGCCACTTGACTTTAATTTGCAATCAAGAAATTGCAATTTTTTGTTTATTTACATATCTTTTGCATTTTGCAACTAAGTGGCACTTTCTATTTGCCGATTTCAGGGTTAAATTTAAATTTTTTCAAAATTCGCTGATTCTAATGCGCATTTTTTTCTTTTGAAAAAATTTCCATTTAACCCTGAAACAGGCAATTTCTTTATCGCAAATTGAAGTTAAGAGGCAAATGGATAGATTCCAACACCTTGCTACTATTTTAGATTGTTAAAAAAAAAGTAAAAGGGCCTAAATAGGGAGACTTTTGTTGAATTAACAATTTAATAATTTTAAAAATATAAATCAGGGCAACTTTGAATTTTCAGGGAATGTTGGCATATAGGTGGACTGTCGATTTTGGAGAAACCAACATTGTAAATTTTTTATTTGCGGCTACACGATTGAAATAAAAAAAGGTCAATTTTTTATTAACAATCTTGTAATTCGTAAACAAATCATTTTTGGGAATTAAATTTGTGTGATTTTGTTCATTAACCATCTGGCTACAACTTTTACTTGAAAACTTTTTCTGTCCGACTCATAGTTTTTGGCTGGGAACGCCTTTAAGACAAAAAAAACACTCTTTTTTCCCTTAAACTTGCCATCAGAAGTTGTCCACACTATTTACGGTCATTTTTTCTTACTCTATATGTTTTTAGCATTTTTCATGATTTTTAAGCAAATTTATAGATGAGTAGGCGGAAAAGCCGTTTTTCGGCTAATTCTACTGGACTAAGCGTGAATGAGGCCAACAGGGTGTTGTTGCGGCATGTTCAACACCCATAATTGCCTTCTAGAAAGCGGGTCAGAAGTCCAGAAGAGACTGGAATCCCACCCCGTTACCAAGATACCCATATATTTTGGTATGTTGAATAAGTTTGTTTAAAATTTTAATAAAATTTTCATCGACTTTCGTAAAGCATCTTGAACGTTTATTTACTCCGAAAAACCAAGAAAATTCAGAAAATGGGCATCTGGTCGTTTCTTAAACATTTGACCTTAATTTTTTACCTTTCCAAGGTCACAAAAACAATTTTTTCACGGGTCATTTTTGACGTGAAATTTCCCGCTCTGTTCAAATCCGCAGTCAAAAATAGGGATTCTCATTTAAGAAAAGGGTCAGTCAAATGTCCTCCTCGGTCCTGGTCAACCTTTGTGCGAACCATTTTTTCGTAGATAAAGTATTTTAGAAGATATTTGGGATTATAGATTAAAATGGGTCACCGTGTATATTCATTGTGGACAATCACAATTATTGAAATCTGTGAATGCATTTCTAATGAGAAATAGCACATCAAATTTCTACTTTTCACTGTATCACATTTGTATGTGTTTTTTGTATTTGTCTCAAAATGCTGCTTTGATAAAGGTCCACTGGGAGGTCCACGAGCTAATTTACCAAACACTAATTCCTAGAAAGTGCATTTTGTGTCTTCATGTACGCCAGTATTATATGTAAACATTGCTAGTTCAAATCAATCATCTCATTCTGAATTTTTATAAACCAATTGTTTGAGATGCTCATCTAAAATATGATGAGAACGCTCTAATGGTCCATTTGTTTGACAGTGAAAAATTGTGGCAAAAAATTGTTCAATTCTAAAACGTTTTGACAGTTTTTAAAATATATCACTCAAAATGTCTCTGCCTTGGTCAATTAGTATTTCTTTTGGCGATCCAAACATGCAAACAATTTTTTTCAACAAAACACTTTTGTATCGTACTAGCTTCATGATAAAGAAGTGTTGATGAAGAATGTTTCAGAAAATTGTATCGTATGGTCAGAATATATTAATTTGCAGATTTTGTTTGGAGTAGTGGACCAACAATATCCACTGATATTTTTTTTGAATTAGTCGTTTCTCTTCATATATCTGTTGTCTTGGTCAAGCTCTCTTTCTTTTGATTTGAGAGAGAAGATTCTTTAAATTTGTAAGTAGATGTTTTCTTGACCTACCTCGTGGTTTTTTCACAAAAGGTTTAGAAGAAAAATTTTCGTCTGATTCCTCTCGATTTTCATATTGATTCAATTTATTTGCTTTCTTTTCTTTCTCCTTTTAAAGGTTGATCAAATGAGCTTTCAATTTTTGAAAATCCATCAATAAATCGTCTATAATATCCTGATAGTCCTAAAAATTGTTTAACTTTTTTCTGTGTTTTTAGGACTGGAAAGTTTTCTACCGCTATTCTTTCCCTTGAATCTGGACATCAACAGAAATGACCTATGTCCTCGCTGAATAGAACACATCATTTTCGAAGTACTTTTCAATGCTGAACACGAATCTGGCTTCCGTTTGTTGTTATCGCGCCCAGTTTAATAAATATTTGCAATTAAAATTCTAACATCCCTACTTCTCTCCTTGCTGCCAGACGCTTCAGTCAGCCAGGGTTCGGAAGGAGCGGGGGAGTAGGTGATGAAATAATTCGAAACGGGTAAGATTTAGATATAAGTATAAAATGTTTATTCATATAAATCAATAATAAGTGGTGCAGAAAAATGGTGTGTAGGCGTGAGTGTGAAGATAATTGATGTAGTGGGCCAATGTAAGTATGTATGAATGGGAGTGATGTGTGTGTGTATTTGTGTGCATGCGCGGATAGTGTGCGCGAGTGTGGGCACAGGCCTGGCGTCGCTTGGTCGTGGACCGGTCATCTGGCCGACGCATCGTAGTTAAGGTTGAATGTAAGTCCCATCCCCGTACAAATAGTAGAGTCCCCTGGAGCGCCGTCGAGCTATGCTGTTTTGAAAAAATTTCATGGGTTCACATGGTGAAATTTTAGTGCGCTACTGACTTAGAATTCGTAGTATGTGTATATACGTATATTCATCAATTCTATGCCAGCGGCTAACTGGTAGATCGTGCAACACCGCAATTTAAACCTATCTGTGATATGCGTTTGAATAGCTGGATGTCAAAGGTATTGTTAACAGTTAAAAAAGTGTCAGGTCAAGTAAGATGGAAAGGAAGATTTATAATGAACGAAACTGTAGACTATGAAGTGCGTCGGAATTCGGGACTGGTTGAAGCGAGGAAAAGAAAATATTCTGCCGGCAATTTTACGTATGCTTCCAAGCTAGTTGTGTGTGTGTATGTGTGTGTCGAGACCTACAGCAGACAAGCTGAAGAAAGGGAAAAGTGTTGTCGTGTCTATATTCTAATACTCTAAATTAGATTATCTATAAATCTGCACGGTGGAGAGATTTGATGTTTTTTTCAAAAAAAATTATTTTCAAGGAGCACAAATACTGACATTTTTTAAATTTCTCTACCAGAGCGTTTAATGACTACAAATTAAAAAGTGGAGAGTGCCTATGCATTGCCTATGAATTACGTGTTAAAATAGTCAACTTTGGCATTAATTATCTGTGCATCGGTACAGTTGAAAAATTTTGAATAAATTCACCATATGAATAATTATTCTATTTAAATATCAGCTCCTTTTTTAAAAAATTCTACCAGAGATTCGATTTTTTACATACGACCTTAACAACGTCGTTTCAGAAATTCGGTACATACATATACCCGAGTTAGTCATTGTGCGTACATGATTGAGATCGTCGAGTACGGTTTCCTATTCAGGGCATGTTAACCTTCCATCGTGGTCGTACGTCCGTAAGTCGCTCGTGGTCCTAGTGAGTGTCAGGCTTAGGGAGAGACGCTCTCAGCGGTATCTGGGCAACGCCTCGCCCTCTAGACCTCGGCCGAGGCGGTATCTGTAGGGCCGAGGTTTTAGGTATGTCGGTCGGTCTGTCGCGACGGTCGAGTCGAGACGTCCTGGGGGCAGTCGGTTACGCGCGGTAGTGCGGTCGGTAGTGTTTGGGTCAGTTCGTGGTCGGTACCTGACGCCGAGTTCTACGCTTCGCCGAGGACCAATCATGGGAGCGCCCATCGTGTCGTCGCGGACGAAGTCCAATGGCCGCCCCAGAAAAAAAGAATAGAAGAAATTGCTAAAAATTTTCTGAAAATTCAGTGCTCTATAATTCAGAAAACATTTACTTTCTTTCAATGAACAATAGGTGAATTTGTTTTTTTTCTATGAAGAATAATTATCTGAAAAGGAAATTAAGTTTGGATTATCTGTTCCTAAAATATCTTGAAAAATACGTAACCTTCTTTTCAATTTCCAAAAACTTGTACTAAATGCTGCACTGGGCATCAGATCTTCATTTATCCATATTAAAATGTCCGATGTTTGCTTGAGCGAACATGTTTTTTGATCGGGTCGTGAGTGATATGAATGAAATGCGAGTGACCATCTTATATTTTAGAACTGTATGAAATTCATAATCAAGTAACATTTCATTTGTTTCTGAAATTTATGCATTTGTGGAGTATAAGACTATCAACAACATTGTTCACTCTTCACTAAAACTTGTCTTGAATTATAGTAAATACGTTCATTTTTTTCCCTTGCCAGGTTTCTACCATTTGTGTTTTTGTGTCATTAGATTTAATTCATTAGATATAAAGTGAGCATATTAGTGTTTTTGATTTTAGTCAGTAGATACAAGGTCTGTACATATACATTAGGAATTAAATTATTTTTCTTGAGTCGGAATAAGCGGAGAAAATGTCGGACAGGTGTAAGAATAATCTGAATTATTTCTGTTTCGTTTGTGGTCTTTATATACCAACAAATTAAAGACAACCACTCAACGACGCGATTAAAACTCACTCATTCATAAAGGGCTTTAATGCAAGGAATAAGCAACAGACTGTTTATGCTAATGTACCATCCATGGCCAAGCCTGTTTTTATCAGAAGATAAAGCTGAATTGCTGGGATCTCGATTAATAGAAAAGAATTCATTTAACGAAGATGTGGGGATTTTCTACCGTGATCGCGAAAAAGATCTGCCAAAATTTTTTCTGACGAAGACGCTCTTATTTATTGTAACGACGTGAATAAATTGATAAAGGCTGTTGAACATAAGCACATAGTAGCGAAAGGCGTTTATTGATCGATTCAAATATGACTAGTCTGAAAGGAGTTCTTCTGCATAATGGTAATTAGTTTCCATCCATACCTGTTGCCTAAGCACCAGGTTTAAAAGAGTGCTACGAAGTTATGGAAATGCTTCTTCTGAAAATATTCTACCACGCACACTGTCGGTCAATCTGTTCAGACTTCAAAGTGATTGTTATTCTGTTAGGACTGCAGACAGAGGACACGAAGTATTGTTGCTTTTTATGTTATTTGGACAGCCCTGCTAGGGACAAAAATTACACTGTCACGGTTTGGACTAAAAGCGACTCGTTTGAATCAGGGCAAAGAAACGTCGCTGAAGATCTTCTGGTAGACACTAAAAATGTAAAAGCAATAGTTCGAAACGGAAAGGTATTTGGCCATCAAAAACAACTTTCCCAGAACTCCTCGAAGCAAAAATCAAAAAAAGGGTTTTCATAAGACCTCAAATTTTTGAACTTATGCGAGACTCAGAATTTAAAGAATGCTTGAGCAGTGAAGAGATAGAAGCCTGGTTATCCGTAAAGAATATGATCCGAAATTTCCTTGAAAATCACAAATCTAAGCACTATAAGCGGTATGTCAATAAAATATTGATGAAATTTCATGGCCTGAATGTAAACATGTCTTTGAAAATACATTTCCTACATTCACACTCAGATTTCTTTCCTGGAAAGATGGGATCGGTCAGTAACGAGCACGGGGAAAGATTCAACCAAAATATAGCAACTATTGAGAGGAGATATGAGGGTAAATGGAGTACCAGTTGTCTTGATGATTATTGCTGTAGCCTCATCTGTGACGATTCTTAGTGGTTTACTCTTAAAAGATACTGAATCAGGAAAAAAGTTGCAAATCGCAACACAAATGCGCAGCTAATTGTGATGAAAAGGATCCATTATCTCTCATTCTTCATCGTCCCTTTTATCACTACTTCGAAATGAGAAGTTTCGTTTATCAGAAATAGAGTCGTAATTATTTACTTCCGCAGGAGAGTGAATTAAAGAAAACTTCTGATGCAAAACGTTACACCTGAAAAAATAATTTACATATTTTGTGAAAAATTAAAAAAATTTTATATGGATCTACAAACTGGTGATACATTTTCAAGAGTTTGACCCTATTTCCTGAACTAAGGACACCAAGTCAAAACTTTTGATGCCTATTGAATTTTGATATTCTCAAAATATTGTCAACCTAGAGTAAGATAAACATATTCCATTATCGTCTGATTTAAAGAAAAGATAAATTTTCTCTCGAATAAACCTCAATTCTGAGTCGTAAATGATTCACCTTGTTATTTTATCACATCACAATGCAATAAGCTCGTTTGAAAAATGGAAAATGTGTGGCATAAATGTGTGTATGGAGTAAGTGAATTTTTCAATCAATGCATTAATATCCAACTTTTTCTTCAAAGTATCAAAAATTTTAATGTAATGTTCTTACCATCTCGTCCGCTGACTTCAGTTACATTAATTTGCAACCATTTTCTTTTTGCCGTGCAGAAAATTCTGTTTTGCTTTTGTTTTTGACTATATAAATGCAAGCGATATCGCTTTATCAACCTTCGTTTACTTCTTCTCCACATGTGCCCAATGTATCTGTAAGTAAAAAAAAAGTTTAGTGAAGTTTTATGACAATCATAACTATGGGGAAATTTAAGGTAAACAATTTTTTATAACACATGCGTGAAATGTGCCACTTTCCGATCATGATGAGCTTGCGAAAAATGACTTACTTCAGATCAGTGTGAGAACGTAATTTTTACCACTGTTGCAAGTGTGCACTTCGAACCTAAGATTACATTCTCTTTAATTTCCCACGCACTATTATCTACAATTGCATACTTTCCTCTCTGGTTATACAATAATATACTTTTAAGAGTTCCAGAGCAATCGTGAGGTCTTGATTCTATAATAAAAATTCAAAATGTTCATTACTCAAAAATTGAGTTCGTGCCTATTGGATTCGGTTTTTCATATTTTTTCTTGTTGTATGCGGTTTCGCATGTACTTTAATTGCTGAATGAATCAGCGCTTTCAAAATTAACACTTTTTCGATTTGTCTTTACTTGTTCTGACTTAAGGCTCATTTTATAAAACGAGTGAAGATAAATTGAATTATACGTATTTGAGGTAAAGAGGCGGCATTTTCGGTTTATCAGAAATTTTTATCACAAAACTATAGCATATGATCACATCATGGCGTGATTAGACGTAGCATCACTCTTGACTTACATTCCTTCGGACTTGGTTATGAATGGTATCAGGAACAGGTAGGTCAGTATATAGCCAAAAGTTAAACTTCCACTTGAAGAATTCATGAAGAGTACAGAATTTCTCATGAATTAATAGTACATTGTTAACCAAGTGAGAGATCTAAAAAAAATCAGTGATTCATCATAGCTCAAAAATTACAGGAGCTGTTTGTCCGGCCGTGAACCTTCCAGAAATAGAGGCTTCATCGTGAAATTGCTGCACAGCCGCCATTTTGACATCTATCGATTTGAAAACATTATTTTGTACATTCAATTATGGTACATGTATAAAACCCTATATTGTAATCTCGATTTATTTTATGGTTTCGCTAAAAAATCACAAAATATGCCTATTTTTGACTGCCTCTAGACTGGCGTAGCCCCTTAATGGTATAAGAATCAGAGAAAAAAGATTGGGAAATAAAAGTTCAAGAGCGCATAGTTCGTTCGTCAATAAAGATGATAGGAACATTGATAATATGAAAATAAACATAAATGCAGCTGTACACACGCGCCCTCGTCACCTCCACCCAAACGAATCCTGCGTCGTTCTCCAGATATTCCCCGATGTCATAACCGGAATTGCACACAACGATCCCAGCCTTCCCTGATGTATCCTGGCATTAGGCAAATTTTTCTGCCCATTTGTCCTTTACATCCTAGCCCTCAACCTTCTTAATTTCTCTTAGAACGCCGGGCAAGAACAATTTCCAGGAACATGGGCGACATCTTTTCCGTCTATTTCTATGCAAGGCAGTATACTCGGGGGAGCCTTATACTTCTTGGTCCTGCTCGTCAAGTCGTCGAACCTCCAGCAGGTATATTTTCTGCTAGGATAGGTTCAGCCCCGCAGCTGAAACACCAGGTAACCTCCGCATGTTCGCGGATGTGGTAATTTATCCATTTGATCTCTACCCGTCCTAGCTGGAGCGGACGCTGAGCATCCGCCTCTGTCAGCTGGACCACAGCAGTCCTCACCCCAACGTAACGGGTCTTGGTTCTCCGGAAAGACAGAACCTCAAGTCCTGCCTCCTGGGCATTGACCCTTGACTTTATTTCCTACAAGATATCGGCATAGGAGTGACCGTTCTTCACTTACACCTTGCTGGTGTCTAGCGAACGTCCAGCCTTTCGGCATTTTTTCCCCTTTTCTTCCTTTACTTTTGTTCTTTCTACCAAACTCTCGATTTAACCGGGCCAGCGTTGTTTTTAACATCACCTCTTGGATAAGTTTCAGGGTCCGCCCCAATTTCTTCATTATTCCACTTCACTCTTTCAGGATCTGGAGGATTCCTCTCCATTACCCCACTTTTAGAAAGGCCTCAGACTCCTTGTTCTCCGTAGTCATTGTTCAAGTATCCATAAATTGTCATACCAGCGTATCATGCGTAAAGGAGCGGGTCGAAATAGTTAGGATCAAGGTTTTGGAAAGGCTAGGCTCACATCAGACTTACCTCCTAGTAGGGCGGGAATGACAACACTTAGTGGTGGGCCACTCCTAGTGGGAGGCCCTACAGAAACGATAATTTGGACTGATCTTAGTTGCAGACGGCGGAGGCTTTGTAATGTCCTCTCAGGAGATTCCATTTTATTATAGTTTATAGTGTCTTCTCTTGGGCTCGAAACATGTTTATCCTAATCTCGCTACATTGTCATTTATCCGTCTTCATTCAACTCATTTACTCATCTCAGACACTCACAGAGTCATCCCCCTCGCCACTGCTTAGGACATACATCCTTCTCTATCCATGGGGATACACTTACCTATTGAGTATCCCTCTTGCAGCTGGTAATCAACTCGTTTATAGGGCACCTCTCATCTAACAAGGAAGGTGCCCGTTTATAGTCCCGCTGTTTTTTTCACCGATTGGTTAGGACACTACAACCTCCATGACCCAAAGGCCTTCTTCTTAGCCATGCTACTTATCTTTTTTTGGCATAAGCAAGAGAAATAATTCGTAAAGGTCATAGCCAATATGTTAAAATACTATTTATCTTCAAAAGCATCTTTTTCTCTCAGGCATAAAAATTGAAATGTTTATCAAACAGTTATATAAATTCAACAATTATATTAACTTTATGGCATTTGCAGAGTTAAGAATAATAATTTACAATTTAATTGCACTATTTCCTTTCCTCATAATTCTAAATTGTGACATAGTATAAAGATAATATTAAATGAATTGAATATCGAAGTTCGTTTCAGAATGGACAACAAACTAGATAAACTCATAAAATTAGAAAAAGACAAAATAAATTGCAACAACCTAATGTTGTTCATCAACATTCCAGTCTAAATTGTAATGAATCATATACGAGGTCCATCCGGAAAGTATCGGGCTGACCTTTATATCTCCGCGCCATAGTGTTCGAGCGACCTTCTGCGGGGCATGAACGTCAACAGTAAAGCCTCACGAACCTATTGGTTGCTTGCTGACATCTGTCGGACGTATAGTTCATGCGCAGCGTGTCTTTATTTAGAAAGCTATTTTTGAGTTCGGCAGATTTTGTGATTGTTAAAAATGACTGAAAAACATGATCAAAGAATTTGAATCAAATTTTGTTTTCAACTCGGAAGAACGAGTTCGGAAACTATTCAGATGATGCAGGAGACCTTTGGGAATGAGTGTATGAGAAAAACACGAATAAAAGAGTGGTATAATCGTTTTTAAGGAGGTCATACTTCTGTTGATAGTGATTCTCGTTCTGGCCGACCTTCGACGACAAAAACATTGGATATATTGAGCGGGTGCGACTAGCGATTGAAGGTGATCGTCGATTAACTGTTCGTGAACTAGAAAATAATCTCGGAATACCGAAAACTACTGTTTGGGAAATTTTGAACAAGATTTTAGGAATGACTCGCGTGTGTGCGGTGACTGGCTTCTTCACCACGATAACACGCCAGCGCATTCATCGAATCTTGTGCAGCAGTTTCTGAGTAAACACACTATCGCATTGCTTCCATAACATTCGTACAGTTCCGACATAGCCCCCTGTGACTTTTGGCTGTTTCCAAAATTCAAAAAACCACTCAAAGGGCAGCGATTCGATGACAAAACGACGGTTGAAAATAATGCGACGAGCGTACTCAAGGTCATCCCTAAAGGTGAGTTCCAGGACTGTTTCGAGGAGTGGAAACATCGCTGGAACCGTGTTATTCAATCAAGTGGGGAATACTTTGAAGGGTGCCACACGCCCGATGATGAAGAATAACGCCAGCGCGGAGATATAAAAGTAGGCCTGATACTTTCTGGACAGACCTCGTATAGTTCAAACCAATAGACTTTTTGTAACAAGACTTAATGAACATATGAAAAATGTCAATCTTAACTCTAGGTACCATAATGTGATAAGCAAACATAAATCAGAATTTGATGATGAATATGACTGAGACAGCATCGAAATTGTACACAGTAAACGAAATTATTTACAAGCAGGTTCAGCGGGAGTTTCCTTTCATAAAAAAGGAGAAAAAAAAACTATTCAAATGCCATTACTTTCCTAAGGGAAGGTTGGAGTTCTTTGGCATAAAAAATACACGAAATTTGGGAATTTGTTAGTGACATACAATGGATACTTCTGGAAATGAGTGTTTATGTATTTTTATGTATTTAAACCCCATATCAGTAGACACTAAATTTTGATTTTATGACAAAAAATACAAAATGGCGGCTCTAGCGCGTGTCAAGTAAGACCATATCCAACGTTTTGGAATCTGCAGGAGGTTCTCCATAGCCTTGTCAGTTTCTCTGAAACAAAAAAACGTTAAAAATCAAAAATTCAGGGGGACTTATTGTTTTTGCTTTTTTAAAAACATCTTGATAACAAAATGGCAGCTGTGTGAAAAAATAAATGAATATTTTTGCCCAATTTTTCCGGCTGTAGAAAACGAAAAAAATTATTTCTAATTTGATTTCTGATATAAATAGTTTCCACATGGCCCCGAAAATTGAATTTCATTTTATTTCCAAGAAGGTGTATGTGAATCGGTTCAATCGATCAAGCTGTAGAGCGGCCCGCGCGCTGAAAAATTCTCTTTTCAGAAAAACGCATTCAGAGTTTGAAGTTGTATAAAATCGTATTTGAAGTATATTTTTGAAAACTTATATTTAGTCAGCTATTGCAGCACCATGCAGAGGTCCTTCTTCTTCCTCGAAAAATTTTTTTTGCTTAACTTGGAATGTTATTTTCTCCATCCTGGCCTTCTTTGCGCAATCGGACATGTTTTCATCCGATGCCACCACGCTTTTCCTGCCAGTCAGCTCCACGAAGTTCTTACTGTTTATGTCGACGATGATCCATCGCTTATTCATAGTCTTCAAAGTGGATGAGTAGTGGTTTTCATGCGGGAAAATTAATATTGTACTTTCGCTTGAATGAATGAAATATACGCACGAAAAACAAAAGGAAGATAGAGAAGCTTTGGCACTGAGAAGAAGGGAGGTTTCAGTGGGAACATAGATACAAATATCATTTTACAATACCTTATTTATGTTCACATATTCAAGTACGCAATCATACACTATTTATAATTGAACATGCTTAAATTAAATTTCAGAATCGCTTTTGGGTACGAACTCTCTAAACTACTTATATCTACATAACTAGACGCATTCCTGACCCCTGAAGCCTCTCAGCTATTCTCACTTGCCATAATCCGAAAGAAATTTCGTTTATGAGCTACTACTGAGTTGAACAGACTTGGATCGAGTCTACAAGGCCAATCAGAAGAAGGCGGAAGCACTCGAACGACATTCTTATACGAATTATATAAATAACCGAGGATGAATGTTTCGATTTTTGCTGCACGTAGCCAGGTATCTAGCAAGTTCATATTCATAGTATAAATTTCTCAAATATGCTTTCCAGGTTATAATATTCATTGTTCCATTTATTAGAATTACTTTTAGACAACTTTGTAATAATAATATCATTTTTTTTCGTACTCTCAATGTTTCGAATGGAGATTTATAATGTTTGGCAATTTGAAACACTAATATGTCTTCGACATGTTTTAAAGACTGTTATGACTATATAGAATTCCGATGCCACAATATAAGAAAGCGCAATAAAACCTCGGCATTCCCCATTTTAAAACAATATTGTACCAAAATTAGATAATGCAACGTCCGACTAATTTTCTTCATTGAATACAGGAAAATGAGCAACATCGGACAATCTGGATGTTTTCTTCACTTTCTTTAATGAAGTTTCGATGAAAAATATGTCATCCTCCTCAGATTTTTACATTCACTTTAGTGTTTAGATTCTATAATAATTATAAAAATTATAAAAAAGAAAATCCTAAGAATAATAATCATAAATATTATTAATAATATATTGTAACTTTATATTTTTCTCTTATTAATAATATCTATGTGTATTTCAAAACTTAATTTTTATTATAAGTATCGTGCCCGGGAGAGGAAGTAAGAATCATACAATTATTTTCGTTAATCAGGTTTAATATAATAAAATCTATACGATCTCACTTTACAAATATAAACTTTAACATTGGTATAATAAGGCAATAAAGAGTGAGATCGTCCTGTGCTGAGTATGTAAATTTACTCACAGGTGATCAGCCTGGAGTTCCTAAGCTCTACTCTATGATACGAATTTTTGGTTGACAACTTATACTATGTGCACATTTGGTCCAAGATTCGCTTCTATTAAAGTAATGAGGATGAACTCCCCGCAAAACCACGATTTCAGGCACAAAGTTCGACACATTTGAGTGAAAAGGAATTATTATTGATTACGCTTTAAATGAATGACATATACTGAAAAAGACGCAAAATGACAGTAGCTTTCTAACGTATGTTCGGAATATTGGAACGATGGAGTAATAATAAAGTTACGCCATCTCTTAGCAAACCGCACGAATTAAGTTATAGATGCAATATATAGGGACACAGAGTTCAATCTAAGAAAAATCGTCTTGACCTTCAAGTCACCTTGAAAATTTACCTGAAGGTCATGATGGTCAAGGTGATCATTTGGTCGTTTCTCGGACATTTGATATTAATTTTTTACCTCTCCAAGGTCACAAAAACCATTTTTCCACAGGTCATTTTTGATGTGAAATCAGTGTTACGTACGGCTATTATTAATTCAAATAAAATGCATAAGAAGTAAAAATAATTACCCTTAATATATTTTGTTCATTAGTATAATGAGTACGCCGACGTCGTCCAAACTGCCGAAATTATTTAATATAAATATTATCTAAATTCGTTTATTATTATGTAGGGTCGTTCTTCTTCTGCTCTTGGACTCAACGTGTATTCTACATGCCTACGCTTATCACTTTTAATTTTGAAAGAAAGGAAATGGGAAAGGTGCTATAAATATGCTTTAATCAAGCGGCTATAATTCACATAAATGAAAAGATAATTTGGTTTTGAGGTAAAGAAAGCAAATAAATAGATGTGATTATTTTTACATGAGTTAAAACAGAAAAAGTAAATTAGAACGATACAAAGTACGTTACCGCCTTCTTGTGTTTATTCTAGTTCCTCAATCCTACCGGATGCCCTGTGGGCAAAAGCAAAGAAGGAGAATACGTTCTGGCAGCTGAAGTCCTAGATATCCGGGCCGAATTCGATGTAATGTTGCCGTGGTTCCAAAAAGGAACCACTCTCGTCCTTACGCGATTCACTCGCGCACACGCCCTTTTTATTTACTTTAACTTTATAGCTTTAAGGTGAGAAAGAAATGGATGGCTTTGAACTAGAAGGGAAGCAGTACTTCTAAATTGCCTGTCCTTCGCCACTCCTGTCACACAATAAACCTATTTCTGGTCATAAGGAAATAAACTCCTCGTCGTTTTGAGATTCAAGGAGACGTCGATTTCCTTAGCTAGTTAGTATTTAACTAACTAGGTTTTTAACGCCAGGCTCTACACTTACAGTTAACTCTTGCGGCTAACCGACCACAGACGCACTTAAAATACTATTTCATCGCGAATCGTAGTGGTAAAAAATTTACTTATAAATTTTTTTAGCGTGACAACCCCGTGAACGGCTTTCGCCGGAGGAATGATTTTAGAAGTATTTACGTCTGCCCAAGTGCAATCCCCAATTTGTGGCCCTGGCTAGGTCTTTTTACGAATCTAGGTCAACTATCCAGGTGATAGGACGCGCTTGTTCCGAACCGCGGACGGGCAAAGTAGAGAAAAGTACATTCTCTACTGCCAGAGCAGTTCTGGTTAGTACCAGGTTGCTCGAGTAATTGAAAATTTTGATTTCAAATTGATTTATTTTATAGACTTGTATCGATGATGCTTAGGTGGGGTACGTTGATGATTTTGGGATTTTTCCGGGTGGCCTGATTTTCGGAAGGAATTCATGCTTACCGGTAATTTTGCAATTTCCGTTTGCCTAACTACTTGGTAGCCTACTTGTTATTACCTGTTACCAAGTGAAGTTTGTGATGAAATGGTTATTTCTGACATAGTTGAAAGTTTTGGGTCATATTTCATGCCACCAATTAATCAAATATCGATATAAAATAATTAAATCGATTCCGTTGATTATTAATTTTGGATCCTGACACCTTAAATATTTTTCATAGTTAGAAAAAACAATAGTTCAGATCCTTTTCAGAAATATCGTCTGCTCTGACTATGGTAACTTGCAGCTATCCAAGTTTGTTTATAGTATTTATAGTTTATAGTGTTTATAGTAAAAGCACCGTAGTACTCATGCGTTTAACAACAACATAATAGGAAATTAGGAAGGCGATATAGGGAAAACTATAGAATCTGCGCTGTTTTGTAATTCTAAGCTATAAATATATATATATATACATGTAGTGTATATATATATTTAAAACATAATATAGTATAATTTATAATTTATACAAACCAAAATGTATGATTATATGGATTCATACAGATATTCACGCCTTAGTTTTCATTATTTACATTAATAATCTAAAACAGTATAATATAAACCGGAATATAGAAATATAACATATGCGATTATATACAGTGCATTCGGAAAGTATTAGAACAAGATAAAAAAAAGTTGATTTTTGTCAGTTTATTATATCATTTATTGAAAAAGTATTCACATATTTGCAGTAGTTTTGTACTTTCAACGTAGCGTTATCATTTGAGGACAGTTTTAATGCATGTTACTAAAATTTCCATCAAAATTTATGAGAAAAAAGCCTATGGCCGAAAATCGTGAAAAGTGTCTAAAACTTCCGCATTGGGTTTTCAGTTGTTTTGCGCATAAAAATCGATTCGGCTGCAGTTTAAAAGGTTACATGTTAATGATTTAAACAAAACAAGATGGTATTATCGTGTCTGGTGCTTTGAAGTGTCATAAAAAACTGTAAGTCTGTTAATTTGACAGTCATTGCGTTTATGCATAATTGTGCCCGCTTTTTCGTTAAAATAGCCTCAGAATTGTATAGAGAAATAGTCAAAATATTGCAAATATCTTTGTGCTCAGTTTACCATATACTGCAATAAGAAGATATCGGGAAACTGGGCAAAATACTAACAGAAAACGTTCTGGTCGACCAAGAGAGACAAATCAAAGAATCGACAACAAAATATATGCAATAAATAAGGGCAATTGACAGAAATCTGCATCAAGAATTCGTGCTGAAATCAATGAAGACTTCAATAAATGATACGATAAACTGACAAAAACAACTTTTTTTATCTTGTTCTAATACTTTCCAACTGTACTATAAGTGTCTGCAGATATTTACCTTTTAGTTTTCGTCATTTATATTTATAATAATCCTGCCTTTATTCAAATTTTTGTTTTAATTTCGAATTAGTTTGTTAAGTCATTACTCAGGTAAAATTTGTTGGAATACTGTTAGAAATTTCTGTATTAAACTTTCATCGCATATAATGGAAGTTTGTTTTTCAGTAGAGCATATTACATTCGAAATACTTTCACCCCAAGAGGAATACAGCTTTTAACTTTAATTTTAATATACTTATGTGTATATTCTAATAATTTTAACTTCAATTTTGATATATTTTGATTGAAAAGTTATTTAATTTAATACGAATGTATACCATTTCTTCATAATATACAATTGTATTGACTTTAATCTATTATTTGTATGTTTAAGTACATCAAAATCAATAACATCTTAACGATGAAGTAATATTATAATAATTTTAAGTTAATTAATATTTGGCTTAAAGTAGCAATGTTGGAAATTTCCTTCCTGAACCAACCAATTTTTAAAGTCTTCGACCCGAGCAATGACGAGCTGCATCAGCGGTCTTGTCAAGGTGCTCGGGTTACGGGCGCTTTAAGTGGCATACAAATTTAAATAATTATTTATTATTAAAAATTTTCGGAAAAATTCCGCAGCATTGATACGCTCTGAGACGGCTGAACTGCATATCATTTTATAACCATGCACATCCTACCATTTATAAATTGGAACTTAATAACCCCTGATCTTATAAAATAATAAAAAGATAAACCTTATTGAGCCGTCATATTGAAACAGAAGATGGGACTTGCAAAATGAAATGGATCAATTCGGAAATCTTTATTTAATTTTGGCATTTTTCCTTGATTAGGTGCCGTTAAGAAAATTGCGTTACCTGTGAGGGGATTTAAACCCATGAAAATATTGACACTCGTGTCTAGCCGTTGGACTGCTATACCAAGCAACAGGGAATTTGTTATGACATTATTTATTTCAGAAAATGGACTGCGTCATCAGAAGAGAGGTTGGTCATAGAGTAATTGTGTCATGTCTTCCATTTTGGTGTGTATGTCGGTGATCACTTCCTATAGTGAGGCTTTGAGAGAGAGAGAGAATTTAACATCATCGATTTTTCTGCTCGAAACATTATATGATCTCGTATCTTATGAAGGTCAGATTGAGAATAAATGCCACTTGTTACTAATCATGAAGGATTTGTATATTTCCTAGTTGCTTTTGTTAGAGGTTTACTTATAGTTGGTGCTATGGATTCAACAGGATTTGGAAGTAATTTGTACCAGGTTTCACCAAAAAGGTACATTGGTGGAAGGAAAGAATTACAATTTGTCTGGATACCGGATTTTGTTAATATATGTGTTCGTGGAGAAAAGGAAAAAGCGTTGATTTCCTCTGAAAACTGGTAGTTGTAGATAACATTCTTCAGTTTTGCGATATTTTACTTCAACTGGTATACATTTTACGATATGTACTACTTCTCCTGCAATTAATGATATATATCCCGGGCCTTTTATTAAATGATATTCAAATTCGTCTGGTGATTGGGTTGCTAAGGTTAATGTATTTCTAAAAACTTGCTGTTTAAGTATACATCTTTGAGTACGAACGTCGTGATAAAGTCTATTTATTTCAGTGCGTATGTGTCTTTCCACATATATGAATTTAGAGTTAACGTATGTAAAAATGTCCATATTTTAAACTTCTAAATGTTTATTTTCTAAAAATGAATGTCCAGGTCTGGTGTCAAAAATTAATAACTTTGGATGTTCGGTTTGTATTAAAACGTAAATGCAAACTGGTTTTCTTGTTTTTGCAGCCAGTACGAAAGTTATATCTTCAGTCGTTCAAGAATAAAAGGTTTCAGAATTGTCTGTCGTGTTGTCATATGTTTTATTTGCTGGTCCTTTATAAATGATTTCATATTTGTTAAAATTACATACGTCATTAGGTAACGTATTCCAGAATGTTTGTCCATATTCTAGGTCTGTACAGAATGTGTCTGAAAGTGTGCATGTTATTCCAGATCCTAATTGAATTTTATTTGAATTTAAATGAATAGTTGCGTAATGTTCTTGTAAAGTTATTTTGAATATTGCTTGGACTACGACATTATTCCATGTTCCGTATGGGTCAGAAAATTGTGTACCAGTACAGTCTCCATTTGATGGTACAGACCTGCTAAAGTAACGCTATGAAATGAAGTTTCGTTTACTTTTAACTTTGATTTCTAAATAGAAGGGGTTACTAGAAATTTTCCTATTGTGTACATTTGATTACATTGATCTCGTGTAACATCATGTATAAATTTTATAAATATAAATAAAAATTACTTTTGTATTTGAAAATCCAGTTAATTGTAAAAGCTGTATATAAGTTCTTTCAACGTTTACTCGAGATCGAGGTAGATCACATTTTCCTACCTCTAGTGAAGATAATGTCGTGATATTTGATTGATTCGAACCGCAATCGAATCCTATGATGGCGTAGACTGTCGTTATATAGTTGAAGTAGCAAGTGAGCAGTGCCAAAAGGAAACCTCGTAGTCCCATCTCTGGAAAAAGGAGGTTCCAATTAGCAGCTTGCTTTGTAATAAAAGGATTCATAAAATTACTTAATAAACAATTTTGTTTTTACTTTTATATATTTTTTTAATTAATATTTATTAAGTTTTTATTTCGTGTACCTAGTCTATAATATCCAACATGTCGGCTATGACAATGTGATCTGATAGCCGTAAACTGAGAATTCAATTTTTGTATGCGTCCGGTCCTCTTGTTTTGATTGTTGAAAAACAATCCTTTATTGTATCTAGATTATTTAGGTTTCTGCTCCATGTGGGAATATTACAGTCATCTTGCTTAAAAATTACAGTTTTAATTAAGTATGGCCAGAGAGCTACCATGTCGATAAAATATGGAACTATTTCAATGAGATCATCTATGCGTTTGCGATGAATTTGTTCCATTATATTTGGAATAATGTGTTATGATTTTTATTTTGTTTTATATATATATTTTTTTATTTTATTTTATATAAGTATATAAAATATATATTTTTCCAAATAAATTTTTTTTCTATTTTAACTATTTATCAACAAAAATAAAATTTCTATTTTGTTCAAATTGTATATGTGTATATATATATATTTTTTTTTATAAACAAAGTTTTTTTATATAAATTTTTTTTATTTTCATTTATTTACTTTTGTACATGTACATGTGAGCGTTTTAGTCTATTAATGTGAACTACAGTAGGTTTGCCTTTATAGCTTATTTTGACATTTCCTTTTCATAACACTTCCAATATTTCATAAGGCCCTGTATAATGGTTGTCTAGTTTTTTAATTTTACCTCCTTTTAATAAAAATACGTTATCTCCAATTTTCACTTCTAAAGGATTTATTTTTTTATCATAATATATTTTCGATTTTTCTTTTGCTGTAATGAGACTCTCTATCGCTTGTTTTCGCATCTCGTGTAGTTGTGTTACGAAATAAATTAAATAATCGTCATATGTTTGTAATTTTTCTTTTTGTGATAAAGGTTCGCTGGAAGGTTCACGAGCTAATTAACCAAAAACCAATTCATAGGGTGTGCATTTTGTGCCTTCATGTACACTAGTATTATACCTGAACATTGCTAGTTCAAGCCAATTATCCCATTCTGAATTTTTTGCAACCAATGTTTTGAGATATTCTCCTAAAACACGATGTGAACGTTCTAATGACCTGTTTGATTGTCGGCGAAAAGCTGTGGTACGAAATTGTTTAATTCTGAAACGTTTTGCCAATCTTTTTGATAAGTTACTTAAAAAATCTCTGCCTTGGTCAGTAAGTACTCCTTTCGGTGATCCAAATATGCAAATAAATTTTTTCACGAAAGCATCTGCTATCGTACTAGCTTGGTGATTAGGGAGAGAGACTGCTAAAGAGTATTTTGTAAAATTGTCTTGTATGGTCAGAATATATGTTACCAGGTTTTTTTTCAGGTAGTGGAGCAGCAATGTCCATTGATATTTTTTCAAAAGCAGTAGTGGGTGTGTCTGTGATTACCATAGGATTTTTTGTTTTGACTCTGATTAATTTTTCCAGTTGACATTGTAAACAGCCTTGGATATATTTTTGAATGTCTACGTTCATATTTTCCCAAAAAAAGTTTTGGCAAATCCGACTATAAGTTTTTGTGACCCCTTTATGGCCTCCTAATGCTGAAGAATGAGCTTCTTCAATTAAATGAGTTCGTTGTTCCTTTGTTGGATATTGCGTTATTCCATTGCAAACTATAATTTTTGTAGTTGAATTTGAAAAAATTGAGTCGAAAATTGATTTCACTTCTTCCCAAGGTATATGATTAATACTGGAAGTTTTAGAAATACTAATTGATCGTAATTTCAGATTTTGAGATAATTCATGTAATGAGTAGATTGGTGATTTTATATTATTCAAACTTTCGGATAAATTGCCCTTAGTTTCTTCTTCAATTGGAAGTGCAAAATGGTAGTATTTTCCTTCTTTAGTTTCTTTTGCTATCCCTTTTTGTAAATTTTTAAATTTTGGTAAAGTTTCGCGTTTTTCTAATGTTTTTGATCCGTTGTCGCGAGGAATTCCATTTGTTGTAACAAAGTATGCATAATTGTCTTTTCTCATAGTTAATTGATCGCGACATTCAACTATATTTTTCTTCGTTATTGGGATTTGACACAGGGGCGGAGTCGATATATATAGATATACATAAAATCCAACATGGCGCATAAGAGCCCGGGCTTACGCAGTGCTTATACGGAGTTTGTTTAGTTTTTCAATTTAATAATGATATTCATGAAGAGCATTTGCGATTGGGCTGGTACAAATCCTTCCCAGCGTAAATTTATTGAGGGAGAAAGAGTTTACCAGGCTGGTCACATTATTAAATGTGGAAAAACTGAGCAGTTCCACAATGGTAATAACCTGAGCTTCATAGCTGTTTGTTTACAGACATCAAATTTAAGAGAAAATCCTCATGAGATTAATGGTGAAGTGTCAAGAAGTGGTGAAATTTTAAAATGTTCGTGTTCTTGTAAAGCTGGCCTAGGCGGAAAGTGCCAGCACATCATAGCTGCTCTGCTGTACGGCTATCAGTAAGTTTCTAACCTATATTTTATGAATAGATTTATGAAGAAAAAGACGGGTACACTGTAAAAAAAATTACAAAAGCAGTTGTAAATGTATAACGCGATTGTAAAAGTACTACGTTGCACGTTATAAAATTATTTATATTTTGTGAAATTACAGTTGAATAATAATTATGCTACGTGACACGTTGTTTTTTACAAGGCGAAATGTAATAATGCAACGTTATACGTCGTAGAATCAATTATCATTGGCTAAATTACAATAGGATTGTAAAATTACTACGTATCACATTGGAAATAAATCGTTTCACGTGATACGTAGTAATTTTATAATCCTATTGTAATTTAGCCAATGATAATTAATTCTACGACGTATAACGTTGCATTATTACATTTCCCCTTGTAAAAAACCACGTGTCACGTAGCATAATTACTAATCAACTGTAATTTCACAAAATATAAATAATTTTATAACGTGCAACGTAGTACTTTTACAATCGCTTTATACATTTACAACTGCTTTTGTAATTCTACCGAATTATTTTTTTTACAGTGTACAATTCGGAAATTTATTTTCAGACATTTAAAAATTTTTGGCAAAAATAAACATCTGAAAATACATGTCCGAATTGTACCCGTCTTTTTCGTCATAATTATCATCACTTGGACGTTAAACATACCTAAATGAATAGATTTATTTGTATTAGCAATTGGTAATAGAAATAATTTTATTTTCAGAAAAGGTGATGCACTGGAAAGTTTATCTTGTACTGATAAAAAGTGTGAATTGATGGAAAGCATCAGCAATTTGAAAGTTCCTGTTCCAAACGATTGTTGCCTTACGACACTGAATCAGCTTGCATCAAATCTTCAGGATGTATGTGGAAAGACCAAAGACATATATGCACATTGGATGAGAGAAAGGCACAGTCGTATAACAGGATCCATTTGTTATGGACTGTATACGTTCACAAAATCAAACAGAAGTGACGATGAATGGTTAAAAAAATTTGCTAGTACTTACGCACCCAAAGATTTCAAATCTGACATTTTGGAACATGGTAGAGTAACAGAGGAGGAAGCTCGCAATGTTTTTAGAAAAATCATCGATGCTGAAATTGTTGAAGTTGGATTAGTGATATAAAAATCCAAATCCCAATAGCATACAATGTAAAGCCCGGGCTCTCTCTACTCTCACTTTTTGCCACGGGGGTCACTTCAAGTGTGTCAAATCCCAATAATTTTTTCTGTTTGAGAGTTTACAGGAGGAGCTTCTGGGAGAGGTCGATTATTTGGGCTTCTGAAATTTCGCTAAAATGCTCTAAGTCATCTGGTACGATTCCTGGATTCAAGTTTCTTCGTTTTGAAGGTCTTACCTCATTTTTAGAGTTTCCTTGTTTATTTCTTGTGAAAGTTTTCTTGGAAAACGTTTTTTCTTCAGAAGTCATAAAAGTATCACTGTCATCAACTTGTAAATATTTTGATTCCTCCTTGTTATCATAAATAGGGTTTGTTGAGAGAGCGTCTGCATTTACATTCATGTTTCCTGCTTTGTAAATTACATCCAAATCATATTCTGCAAGTTTTAATCTCCAACGTGAAACTCGTGAACAATGGTCTTTAGAATTTTGAAACCGAACTAGAGGTTTGTGATCAGTCACTAAAGTAAATTTTCTTCCATACAAATAAGGACGAAAATGAGTTACACAAAATATTATAGCAAGAGCTTCTTTCTCATAAGTATCATATTATTTCTCAGTATCACTTAGACTACGTGAAGCATATGCTATTGGCTTATCTTTACCTATTTTACCTTGTGATAAAATACCTCCTATTGCAAATACTGAGGCATCTGTTGTGAGTATAAAAGGTTGAGAAAAATCAGGTTGTTGTAAAAGTGGTTCTTCACATAATTTTGCTTTTAAAATATCGAAAGCTGCTTGTTGTTTTTCTGTCCAATTAAAAGGTATATCTTTTTTCAGAAGTTGATTTAAAGAAATTGCAATTTTTGAAAATCCGTCAATAAATCGTCTATAATATCCTGCTAAGCCTAAAAATTGTTTAACATTTTTCTGTGTTTTTGGGACTGGAAAGTTTTTTACAGCTATTATTTTTTTTGGATCTGGACGTACGCCATTTTTGTCAATTATATGACCTAAATATCCTACTTCAGGTCGTAAAAATTCGCATTTGTCTGGTTGTAAATGAAGATTTTCTTTTCTAAGTCTTTCTGCTAAATTGTTCAATTTAATTTCGTGCTCTTCTAGAGTATTTGCATATATAACTGTCATCAAGATATACAAAAAGTTCCGTTCCGTTTAATCCAGTTAATGTTAAATCCTTTAATCTTTGAAACGTGGCTGGTGCTGTTTTCAAACCGAAGGGCATTCTATCGATTTCGTAATGACGGTGAGGTATGGAAAATGCGGTTTCATGAGAGTCTTTTGGGTCCATTTTTATATGGTGAAAACTGGTAGCTAAATTAAACACTGAAAAATATTTTGCTGATTCTAGAGAAACATGTATATCTTTTATATTAGGTAGAGGATACGAATCGCCAATTGTTTTTTCATTTAATTTACGAAAATTAAGAACCATTCTCCATTTTATTTTTCCTTGAAAATCAGGTTTTTTATGAGCTATCCACACTGGAGTGTTATATGCTGACTGTGAGGGCTTGATTATTTTATTTTTTAATAATTCAACGACTGGTATTGTAATTTTTTCCTTGTGAAGTGTGGGAAATCTTTATTGGCTAGAAAATAATGGAGTGTCATTTACAGTAGGAATTGAATGTTGTAGTACATTAGTAGCTTGAAGTGGTTCTCCTGGGATTTGAAATCTGTCTGCATTATTTTAAATAAATTTTGCTACATGTTCATATTCATCTTGATTTAAATGCTCTAATCGAAGAAGTTTTTTAATTCATTCTACTCTATCTTCGTCTGTTACATTATAAATTTGCAAGAGTTAATTAGAGAATTATCAGTTCTTAAAAAGTTATTTTATATTTTACTTGATAAATCTTCATTATTTGATTGTTTAAAATTATGCAATTTTTCAATTTGTTTACAACATCCTTGTTCTTCAAAATCTTCTAAATTAACTATTGGGACGAATAATGTTATTGGTATTTCATTTGTATTTGCAAATTTTAAATAGGCTTTTCCCTTGTGATTTTTTACAACTGCGTAACCTACGTAGACGCCATCTTGGATATGTAATCGAGGTACATACCCTTCACTCTCTTCTGTATTTTTTATATTAACATAAAATGTTGTAACTGTTCGAGCTGGAATAGGAAATATATTGGTAGATTTGAAAGGGTAACAGTGGTTCTCAATATCTAAGCATTTTGAAGAATAGTTTATGTTTACACTATTATTTTGAAAAAATTCCGATCCTAATACTCGATCTTCTTCTAATGGGATTTCATTCGAAATAATGTTAAATATTGTCGGATAACCAAAAATGTTTATTTTTACTTGTCCTAATGTGTAAAGTGGTAAATCATTAATTCGTGTAAGTGTTAATACATTCGGCTATTTATTGGTACTGCAGGGTTGAGAACCTTTTGTTCAATTAAATTTCGAGCAGCACCAGTATCAATCATCATGTGTGTTGGATTTTTAAACGTTCCGTTGATATTATAACTGATGGGATTGCAGTAGATTTTGAAATATTTATTTTTGTTGTATGATTGCTAGAATTGGATGCCAATGGTTCTCGATTTATGCTTCCCTCAGTGCACCCGTGCTGGGAAGAGCTTTGAAGTTTTCCTGATAAGCTATTTGTGATTGGTTATTTAGTCGTATCTTGCAGTCTCGTACTAAATGACCGGGTTTTTTACAGCAATTGCAAATTATTTCAGTATAATTTGAATTTTCTTGACTGTTAATATTCTGTAAAAATCTATTTTCATACGATTAATTAGAAGGAGATGCTCCGTGTTAAGTGTATAATAGTAGTAAAAACAGTCACTCAGAGCTTTTTGGCTCTGAGTTACTGTTTTTACTACTACTATTTTCATATGGTTTATTTCGATTCTGAAACTGTCCTGAATTAAAGATTTTATACTGTCCTGGATTCAATTGTCTATTATTATTAACATTGTTATCATTATTATGCAAATTTCTAGAAAAATTATTGTTATTGTTGTATCTTTGTTGTAACAAGGTATTATTATTGTTACTATAATTGTAATTTCTATTTAATAAGAAATGATTGTTGTTATTATTAAAATTATAATTTTCATTTGTTAAAAATTTGTTATTTGGAAAATTATTGTAATTGTTTCTTGCAAAATTATTATTATTATTATTACTTCTTTGACCATTAAAAATACTATATCTTTGTTGTTCAGAATACAAGAAATGTTGTTGTTTATTATTAAGAATTGCATCTTGAGCTTTACTTAAATGAAAAAATTTTTTAGTTGTGTGACCTGGCTTTTTACAAATTCAACAAACAAATTTATTTTCACGTGCTACGTTAAACCGAGTAACCTTATCATTTTTATTATTTGCTTGTTCGTCAATTTTTAAATATTCTAATTAATTTTTTTAAGTCATTATTCAGTCTGTGAGCATCTTCTATTCTATCAGCAATTTCTTTAATTCTAGCAGCATAGGAAAGGACATTTTCTCTTTCCCACATAAATGTATTACATAATTCTCCCCGCAACTGATATACGCTCTACGCAGGGGCATATACTCTTTTCTATTTTTATATTCATTCCTCTATTTTTGCATACGTTGACCCAAAAATACATTTTCGTGCCTCATCAGACAATTTACCTCTCAATAGACGTGCAAAGTTTTCTTGGGCAGCAGGTGTCGGCAGCATTGCCTTTGCTTCCATGCAACCCTCAATAAAATGTGACAATGGGAGGTTGCTTCCGTCGAACAATGGGACCAAATCTAGCGCGTCGCGTAAGGATACCTGCTGTCATAGAGTAATTGTGTCATGTTTTGGACAACGAAATATGATTTATAAATTTTTTATTAACTTTTAAGACCAAAAAATCAACTCCGCCCTTCCCGGTCCCAAGCCCGGATGAGAAAGGAGGAGGGGCACACAGACAGCAACATGACGCAAACCATTTACAGCGACACTGATCACAACACACCCAACATCCGAGAGAGTGTTTTGAGAGGGGGAGGCAGTGTCTCGCCCAGATGAATGCACGAGGCCATGCACGGAGCAGACGCGTGCTGCAGCTCACCAATGGTGGCGACCGAAAGGACTCTACCAGCAGCAGGGCTGTCGCTGTCAGGATGGCCGTTAAGGGTGGCCTATAGACAGGCTTTTACAGCCTGTCAATAGGCTGTCATAGCACGCGTTATGAGGGTTTCTCCGCAAAACGTTCAAGCGCGTGAGGACGCGGTGTGGAGCAAAGGCATCAGGGGACTTTAACCAGGTTCATTGATGCCACACGATTGGACCCGGAGCGAACGCGGGGGGCCCCTTAAACGGGGTATAACCCCAAATGCGCATGCAGCGGTCACGCTGAACTTCCCACATGCCCTCTCCCGATCACATCACAACCACAAGCATGATACTGACACCCACACATACCAGAATAAATGGACTGCTGAGTGAATGGGCTTCGGCCGCCGCCTGGTGGATATTCCCGATAGACTAGCCAAGGGAGGAGTAGTAGCCTCCCGATCAGGGTAGGACGCGATGTCAGTACCTTACCTCTGTGGAAGCAATATGGGTAAATATAAGTCCCTCTGGCGTTCTGCCGCGAAGGCTAAAGATCTTAGGAAACCACATGTTAAATTGGGAAAACCGCTCACGTTTCTACTGTCTGGAGCCAATTTCGGTGTTGAAATCATGGTCGCCCGGGCGCAGGAAGGAAGGATTACCTGGTCAGTATTTCCTTATATCCGACGCTGCGTAGGATAAATCGCACAAGGTCTAGCCTGAATTCCGGGTCAGGTGTCGGGGCGGACCGGGCGCCGCTTGGTCGATTGGGGTGACGTTAAACCTTTAGAATCATTATGGCGCGGGCCTATCCCGTAACCTGTTTCTAGCTTCATTTAAATGTGCCGATAGGACCGACCATCCGATAAGCCGCTTCTCAGTTTCGGAACACATAACTAGGGATCTATACAGCCAGGGATAGTAGCCCTACTGCGGAAGGGCTCCCATGATGGGCGAACCGTCTTAATACACGACGGATTTAATATGATTACAATCAATAAGAAAGGAGATGAAGAGGTGAAGGCGCGAGATGCCCACTCACACACTCCTCCAGGGGCTGAGGTATGGAAAGACGTCCTCCAGCTCCTAAAGAAGCAAAGCGTAAAAATAGAGAAGTTGGCCAGGGCTCTCAGCGTTATCCAGCAGGGTATGCTGAGAAACAACCCTGGCCATGTTAAGGACAGTGTTAGTGAGGCTACGGAGGTGTTGAGCGGAGTGCTCAACACCCGCAAGTGCCTACTAGAAGGCTTCAAAAAGGATGGGTATCTTTCGGAGACCGCGTTCCGCGCCTCTGGGAGATACCCCGAAAAACCTGACAAAAAGGAAGAAGAGAGTTGCTCCCGAGGAGCGGATCCCAAAGAAAGGGAAAAGCAGCACATCGCACTCTTACGCCGTGGCAACCAGAGGCCAGACCCCACAAAAGGATGGGGACTGGCAGCTGGTGGAAAAAAAGAAGAAAAATAAAATGAAGAAGGAGAAAGAAATTCCTGCGGCCTCTGCGCAAGAGTCTCAGGAGAAAAAAAAGGTGCTACGGCGTTCCCTGCCGCCAGGTCGGGCGATGCTATCAGGTTGTCGGCGAAGGACGGTGAGTCCTACGCTGAGATCCTGAAAGAAATGAAGGCTAAGGTGAACCCCCAGAATTCGGGAGCGGAGGTTCTCTCCATGCTGAGAAATAGGAAGGAGGAGATCCTCTTGGTCCTGAAGAAGGGGGGTAACGTCTCGGCCTTCGAGAAGGCGGTCGGGCAGAGAGCCGAGGTTAAGTCTTTGGTCTCGAAGAGGTCCGTTGAAGTTAGGGACCTCGACGAGACCATCACAAGGGAAGAGGTTGTGGCCGCGCTCTGTATCGCGCTGGGCAAGCCAGATCTCAGGGACTAGTGCAGGTTGTATAAACGCTTCGGCGGTGTAAAAACTGCGGAGGTCTGTTTAACCGAGGCGGACGCTCGAAGCTTGCTCGCGCTCGGTAAGTTGAGGCTAAGTTGGGTGAACTGCCGCATCCGGGAAAATGTCGAGGTTGCCCGGTGCTTCAGGTGCCACGGTTATGGACATTTGTCGCGCGGCTGCACGCTTCCCGGCAGGAAGGACGAGCTGTGGGGGCATGTCGCACGTGGCCAAAGAGTGCAAGGCTCCGTCAAGGTGCCTGACATGTGCTGATAGGGGCGAAAAAGATGTCGCCCATGCTTCGGGGAGCGGCTCTTACCCAATATTTAGGGCGGAGCTCAGGAGGTTGAGGGGTGGAAAGTTAAGTTTCTACAGCTCAACTTCGGGAGAGGGAAGGAAGCCCAGAACCTTCTGATGCAGACTGCCAGGGCGAGGAGGGCCGATGTGTTCGCACCATTTGTGTTGCTCACTAATGAGACCCAGATCCTCCTCCTTGAGGAAAGCCTCAGAGAGGCTAGTGGGCGTACCCTCATCGCAAGCGACTTAAATAGTAAGTCGCCCGAGTGGGGCGAAGTCCGTCTAGAGAGGAGGGGAATATTCGTCGGCGAGATGGCGGCTAGGAATGACCTGATTGTATTAAATCAGGGCAGGGATTTTACGGTCAGACGAGGAGCGGGGGGTCGATTATCGACCTCACGTTTGCCGCGCGCCGTCTTGCCTCAAGGATAGTCGACTGGTGCTTCCTCCAGGTAATAACCTTGAGTTTCCACCAGTGCATTGAGTTTAGAATCCAGGAACGGGGTCACCCAGTGAATTCGGGAAGGGGTGGCAAAGGAAGAAGCCCCTCCTGGAACACAAGACGTCTCAGCAAGGACAAGCTTGAAAATCATCCTGAGGAAACCAGGCTAATCGATGAGCTTGGTTGGGCTAAGTCTGCTGGGTCGTTGGAGGAGACCCTGCGGGCTGCGAGGCGGAAAGTGGTCGCAGCATGTGACCACTCGATGCCTCGACGGCGGCACGGGGGTACCGGGGACTCAATGTACTGGTGGAACGACCAGTTGCCTGTCCTGCATCGGGAATGCCTCGCAGCGCGGCGGAGATTGACCCGCTCGAAGGGTGATCCTCTGCTACAAGAGGCATGGAAAAAAGCAAAATAAGCTCTAAGGCAAGGCATTAAGAAAAGCCGACTTCAGTGCTGGAAAGACTTGATCGGTAGGTCGAGAATGACCCATGAAGTCTCGCTTTTAAAATAGTCACCAAGAAATTGGTGACTAGGAGAAAGACTCCGGGCCTGGATAATCGCGATCGAGTCAAGTACATCGTGCGAAGCTTGTTTTCGCATGTAGAGCCGTTCCAAAGACAGGACCGAAACTCCTGTGTGGTCCGGCGCGAAGAACTCTTCACTCTCGAAGAACTAAAGACAGCGGGTGGAAGGCTCAAGGCAAACACAGCGCCGGGGATCGATGGGTTGCCGAACGAGATCCTCAAAGGGGTGGTAGGTGCATACCCGGAGATACTCCTAGAAGTCTTCAACTCTTGTCTGCGGGAGGGGAGATTCTTCGCAGACTGGAAGAAGCAGAGCTTGGTCCTGCTGAGGAAGGGCAACAAACCTCTAGGGGATGCCTCATCGTATAGACCAATGTGTCTGTTGGATACGATGGGGAAACTTCTGGAGGAGTTGATTCTACAACGGCTTCAGGCTCTCTTGGTCGGGGAGAACCGGCTCTCGGAAAGCCAGTTCGGATTCAGGAAAGGCAGATCCACTGTGGAAGCCATCCAAGCTGTGGTTAACATCGCCACAAATGCAAGAAGAGGAACTGGCACGCGTAAGGGATTCTGCGCGTTGATCAGCATTGACATACGCAATGCGTTCAATACCGCCAGATGGAACATCTGCATCGAGGCGATGGTGCGGAAAAAGCTTCCAGACTACCTGTTGCGAATGATAGATGACTATCTGAGCGACAGGAGGGTGATATATGAGGGCGCAAGGATGAAAGGCGCAGACTCGTCGAGAAATGGCAGACGAGATGGCATGGAGACCACCCGGGAGATGGACGCACCGTCTAATCCCGGAGCTCACCACCTGGCTGGATAGAAAGCTCGGTCAAGTCGGCTTTTACCTGGCGCAAGCGCTTTCAGGACATGGCTGCTTTAATGCGTACCTCAAGTGCTTCAAGAAAAGAGACGACGAGTCATGCTCCAGTCTGAACAGATATGGATGCTTATCGAGTCATTCGTCACCCTGGTGTTGAAGACGATGGAGCTCGATGGGCGTGCAGAGCGCGGCAACAACGGGGGCTAGTAGAAATCCCATCAGGGCTTGCACCCGCGGTCTTGCGTCTTCGGTGGACTTGGCCGTCCGCGTCGTTCAGGGGAGGAATCGCTTTATTCCCCGCCCTGGCCGGCGAGGCTAGTCAGTCTGCCCAACGGGCGTGTGGACGCGGATGGGAGTCCCGGGCGAACGGATGACGGAAGAGTCGTACGCGACTTTAAGCTGGAACCAACCACCCGTGAAGTTTAAAGCCGAAATCGTGGTTTTTCGCTAAAATGTTGCAAAATTCATTAAAAAACGGCTCACACATGGCTTCAAACTCCTGATAGCAGCAAAGTGACAGTGGTGGGGGAGAAGGCGAGTAGGCTCACTGAGTCGTGTTGCTGCGTTCAGGCGTTTGGAGTTATATTTGAGACTTTGTATAAACTTCGCAACATTTTAGCGAAAAACCAAGATTGACGTTATGTTGTGCCTGATTTACATTTTTAAAGGCCGTTTTAAAAATAAAAATCGAACCACCTCTGAGGCAAGCAGACATGTTACAATTAACCCATTAAATAAATTAAAGTGTCAACAGCGCGGAAACATATTATCTTAAAGAGTCCGTTTTTTATACATTTGAAAAGCATAAAGTATGCTAATTTTTCACCAAATCTCAACTCAAAAAGTTAAAAATTAACTGAGACATTAATTTGTTTAACAAAAGCTAAATTTGCTGGTTTTTCAAAAAAAAATTCGCTTCTAATTATTCAATCAGATTGTTTCGTCAGTTTTTGAATAGTTTGTGTTTCTATTTCTGCGTATTGCAGAATTTGCAGCCAATCTTCGTTCAGTATCTATAGTATCATTAATAACTTCCCTGAATGTGTCATTTTCTGTTACGGCATTTTCCAGTTCAGGGCGTAAATCGTGTATAAAACATTGAATTCCTTCTCTTTCAAGGTTTTGTCTAAAATCATTATCTACCTGACCATTATTATTGAGTTCGTGACCATCTTCGATTTTTCGTCAATTTCTTTAATCTAAGCAGTATAGAAAAGTACATTTTCTCTGTCCAACATAAATGCATTATCTAATTCTCCGTGTAAATGTTGTACTCTTTTCAGAGGAAATTTATACAATATCGTTTTTCATTTCACTACACATAACTTCTACAAGTTATTTTTATAGTGCAAGCTCTAAAGGCGCTTTTAGCGTCGATAGCAAAGGTGATAACCCAGTGTCCGTTCCTTGTGCACTCGAATTCAACTCTTAGGTTGATCTGGTGTACAATATATAGCGGACATATTCTTAAGGTTGCGATTTAGAGCAACAGAAGAACTTCAAAAACAAAATTTATTATATTTAACAAAATATGTCTAGAAATGAACCAAACTGTTGAGAGTGCAGACTAGTTTAGGTTTTAGGACTAGTTTTTTTTCTTTTTTTGTGTATCTTGCCCTAATCCTTCTGGCTATAAAACTAAGATGTATCTACAATTACCTGTTCTTCATAAAAATATACCCTATCATGGCAAAACTAGGGAATAAAGGTAATGTTACGTCCGGAAACGAACAAATTTAACTATCAACAAATGTTGTCGTTTATCCTTCAGGCCAATACCCACATGATATAACCTGGGAAACGCCTTATGTGAAATAGGTTGTTCGCAAAATTTCAGCCACAAGAAGTTTACGAGACGGTAATAATTCATTAACGTATTTGCCATCGAGAGGATATTCAAGCCTTGTACCTTAGAATATTCAAGTATGATAAGACTCTGAGTGACACAATTTCCTGACGAATATAAATGTGTTAATATTAAAATGTTAACAATTAAGAAAATTGTAGAATAACAATTAACGTATGCCTTGCATCACTTCCAATATATGGCCGGAAATGAGAAATTGAAGCAAATGAAACAATATTGCTTAAGATCTTTGGCTCCCTGGGTTTTGCCAAAATCCTTCATTTTAACAAAAGACAACCTGTGACATCCTTAATAGTCGCAACAAGGTTATGTACTTCCTTATCAAATTCATCCTGTAAAAACTGTCTACGCTTACTAATCCTCTAACGGGTCCTTTTGTTGTATCTACGTCTCTTAAAACATCCCTTCACAGCGGAACCTTTGCTATCCATTAATAGCATAAATGACTCATGACTCACGACTCATGACTCATATTAATAGCAGTTTTATCCATATTCGATATTGTACTGAACTTTTAGAATTTCAAGTGTTCAATGTTACCCTGAACTCCTACAATTTATAAGTTCAATTTTAAACATTTTTCAATTTGATATTTTATTTTCTCTTACATATTTCTATTTTTTTATCCAAATCCTTAAATTTTCACTCTAGATTTTCATATCTGTGTTATAAATAAGCTATTGTACGCTAGAAATCTTCACATAAGTCTTCTAAATCTGCTATTTCATCAGCTTTACTTTTTAAATTTTTGAGTATTATTATTACAGTGAGTGAAATTTCTAATTCATTTAACATTGCAACTATAGGTCAATGCATTATCCTTGATAAATATTCTAATGATAGAAACCTTGAGAAATTATTTGATGAAAAGGAAAATCTACTTCGCGATTTTAATAGTAACGATTAAATTACGCCGTTCAAGAAAAGAAGGCTAATTATATCAGGTGTACAAATAAGTTTCCACGATTCTTTTTATCAAAAATTGGGCATTCATTGTGAAAGAACGGAACCTTGTGTTTTATTTGAAGTTTTGTCCATTGTATTGTTCTTTTTACGTTCAGTACGAATCTTGAGTCAATAATGCTTCCACTTTCGCGTCTTTGTACACTTTCGGCCTTTCACTACGTTTTTTGTCTACGATGTCAAATTCACCGTTCTTAAACATTTGAAACCACTCACGACAACTTATCGCACTTAAGACTGCCTCACCATATTTTTCTACAGGCAATCAATGCGCCTCAGCTGCAGATTTTTTGTTCAAAATGAAGAAGTAAATCAAAGATTCCCACAAATGACGCTTATTCCGCACAAAACTCGACATTTTCGCACACAAAAGAATATACACATAAAAATTTACTAATATGCCGAGGTCATGTTCTTGACAGATGTTCAACCTTACGACAGTGACGTCTTACAACTGTTAATTTCAACTAAAACTTACTGGTGACGCCAACTTTTGTCAAACGGCGGAAAATTATTTGTACGCCTGATAATATGCAAATTTTGCGAATTTTGGCTTCCCTTACCCTATCAGTCATTCGCAGGCATCCCCCGGGGACTCCAAAAATTCTCAAGATTTAAGAAAAATGAATATCTACAGTTTTATTGGGAAAAATTTCGAAAATGCCTCAAAACCCCCTTTCCCGCTCTGCCCCCTGAGCACCCCTTAAGAGTCTCGTTTCGCTCTACCATCAAAGAAAAAAGTATATGCTCTATTGCTCACTTGTAAATGTTTATTGAAGCTTGGATTCCAACATAGAAATTTAGTGTAGAATGCTACTTAGTGCACACAGAAAATTATTCAAAAGGTGCTAGCAGGCTTTGGACACTCAATGCGTTAGAACTGAAGAAAGATAAACGATAGTGGCGCCATCAAGCGATCGTGGACTTCCTGGAGACCGACGCGCGGTTCGTTTGGGTGGAGGTGGCGGTTGTTCGTGTGTACAGCTGCTACTTCTCGCCCGGCTATCCCTTCGATGTCTTTGAGACCCAGATCCTCCTCCTTGAGGAGAGCCTCAGTGAGGCTGACGGGCGGTTCCACATAGGGATTGACTTCAACAGTAAGTCACCCGAGTGGGGTGTGGCCCGCCAAGATAGGAGGGGAATCTTGATTGGCGAGATGGTCGCTAGGAACGACCTGATCGTCTTGAATCAGGGCGGGGAATTCACGTTAAGACGAGGAGCGGGGGGGGGTCAATAATTGATCTCACGATTGGCGCACCTCGCCTCGCTTCAAGGATAAGCGACTGGTCGGTCCTGGAGGTAATAACCTTGAGTGACCACCGGTGTATCGAATTTACTCTAGAACAACGGTGTCAAGCAGTAGATAAGGGTAGGGGCGGCGAAGGAATGAGCCCCTCCTAGAACACTAGACGACTCAGCAGGGAAAGACTTCGCGAAAACGTCGAAGAAACCAGGATGATTGATGAGCTTGGTTGGGTCTGCCCTGCTGGGTCGTTTGAAGCTACTATGCGCTCGGCGAGGCAGATGGTGGTCGTGGCTTGTGACTACTCGATGCCTCGCCGTAAGCGCAGGCAAGCCAAAGGTTCGATGTACTGGTGGAACGACCAGTTGGCAGCCCTACGTCGAGAATGCCTCGCAGCGCGACGTAAATTCACCTGTTCAAAGGGGGATGCTATGCTGCACGAGGCATGGAAAGGGGCGAAAACAGCTTTGAGGCGAGGAATAAAGAAAAGCCGACTTCAATGCTGGAAATATTTGATCGGTGAGGTCGAGAAGGACCCATGAGGTCTCGCCTTCAAATTAGTCAACAAGAGATTAGTTCCTGCGTGGTCCGGCGTGAAGAACTCTTCACTCTCGGAGAACTAAAGAGAGCGGGTGAGAGGCTTAAGGCAAATACAGCGCCGGGTATCGACGGGGTGCTGAACGAGATCCTCAAAGAGATGATCGGGGCATACCCGGAGATCCTCCTAGAAGCCTTTAACTCCTGTCTTCGGGAGGGGAGGTTCTTCGCAGATTGGAAGAAGCAGAGGTTGGTCCTGCTGAGGAAAGGCAACAAACCTCTAGGGGTTGCCTCGTCGTATAGACCAATATGTTTATTGGATACGTTGGGTCAGCTTCTGGAGGAGTTGATTCTACAACGGCTTCAGGCTCTGTTGGTCGGGGAGAACGGTCTCTCGGAAAATCAGTTCTGATTCAGGAAAGGCAGGTCCACTGTGGACGCCATCCAAGCTGTGGTTAACATCGCCACAAATGCAAGAAAGGAACTGGTGAGCGTAAGGGATTCTGTGCGTTGATTAGTATTGACATACGCAATGCGTTCAATACCGTGAGATGGGACATCTGCATCGAGGCGATGATGCGAAAAAAGGTTCCAGACTACCTCTTGCGAATGATAGATTACTGAGTGACAGGTGGGTGACATATGAGGGCGACAAATTGTCTCTTAAGGAAGAGATGACATGTGGCGCTCCTCAAGGGTCGCGAGTCGGTCCACTCGTTTGGAACGTCATGTACGGTGACTTCCTGCGCATGGACCTACCTGCTGGGACACGCATCGTCGGCTTCGCGGATGACGCACTTGTCGTGTGCGCCGCCGACGACGTCAGAATCCTAGAGCTGAGGATCAATGAAATTCTGTGGTGAGCAAAGCGCTGGTTGGATTGCAGAGGCCTTAAAATGGCCACTGAAAAAACCGAGGCTTTGCTCGTTACGGACAGGAGATCCTTCCAATACCCAAGGATCGTTCTCGGAGAGCATGAGGTCGAGTGGAAAACAAGCATTAAGTACCTGGGGGTGCAGCCGGATCGTAGGCTTAGCTTTGGCGAACACCTAAAGATCGCAGCTGCCAAAGCCATCCAATGTGGAGCGAACTTGGCCCGGCTTATGCCAAATATTGGTGGACCCAGGGAAGCGAAAAGAAGATTGGTGGCGAGCGTGAAGTCGAGAAGTGGCAGATGAGATGGCATGGTGAGCAGACAGGAAGATGGACCTACCGCCTGATCTCGGAGCTCGCCACCTGGCTAAATAGAAAGCTCGGGGAAGTCGGCTTTTGTTTCGCGCAAGCGCTCTCGGGCCATGGCTGTTTCAACGCGTACCTTAGGCGCTTTAAGAAGAGAGACGAGGAGACGTGTTGCTACTGGGATTCCCCGGTGGATAACGCAGAGCACGCAATCTTCGTCTGCGCAAAATAGCGTGTGGCTAGGGAGGTCCTCGGTCAGGCGGTGGGCTCTGAGCTTACTCCTGACACGATGGTCCCTCTCATGCTACATTCTGAACGGTTCTGGACGCTCATCAAATCATTCGTCACACTTGTGATGAAGTCGAGGGAGCTTGATGGGTGTCGATAGCGTAACAACGGGGAGGGCCAGTAGAAATCGCATCGGGGCCCGCACCCGCGGTCCTGCGTCTTGGACGGACTTGGCTGTCCGCGTCGACCGGGGGAGGAATCTTCCTATTCCTCCTCTGGTTGCCACGGCTAGCCGGCCTGCCTAACGGGCGGGTGGCCGCGGATGGGAGTCCCGCGCGAACGGATGACGGAAGAGTCGCACGTGACTTTAAGCTGGAACCAACCGCCCGTGAAGTTTAAAGCCGAAAGGCGGTTCCGCGGGCGGTGTATTGGTTCGAGAGAGGGTTTTTTTTTGTTTTAACAGGTATGCCTAGCCCCGTTCTAGGAGAGTCCTAAAAGATAAACGTCTATAAACGATTTCGCCATTTTTTCTCCTCACGAAAAAAAAACCTGTAGCTTCTCGAATGCGTCACATTTATATTATTTTTTAATTCTATTTATGTAATTTTTATAAGAGTTTTCGAAAACTCAATTTAATAATTAATTAATTTTAAGAACGAATACTGTCTAGTCATTTTTCCTCATAATTGGAAATGAAGTTTGGTGTCGTCGAGTGAGGCGTGCCTGTTGTTATTATTACTACTCAACATTATTCAATCTCTCGACTGTCCGCGTCGTTCGGATAAGAACTCTTTTGAGTCTTCCCCTGGCTGGTGTGGCTTGTCGGTTCGCCTAGCGCGCGTGTGGCCGCAGACGAAAGTCCCCGGGGACGGATAACGGTAGAATCATACGCGACTTTAAGTTGGAACCAACCACCCATGAAGTTTAAAGCCGAAAGGCGGTTCCGCGGGCGGTGTATTTGTTCGAGAGAGGGGATTTTTGGTTTTGATAGGTATGCCTAGACCCGTCCTAGGAGAGCCCTGTACAACGTCTATAAAAGATTTCGACATTTTTCCTCCTCACCAAAAAAAAAAAATAGAACATTTTTCAAAATTTTCCGAACTTGACTTCGTGGCACATGTTTGGGTTATATTTTTCATTTTACTTTGCTATACGTTGGTATTCTCGTATTAATCACGCAAACCAATTCTGTTTAAACGGCAACTGGTGGACCATCCTCTGGGGAGACCGAACTCACTAAAATGTTTGAAAATTTGACTGTGATTTAGAATCAACGTGCGGATGCTTATCGTGTTACGTACGAATAATTCATTCGAATAGTGGGAAAAAAATGTTTCAAAAATCATCTAAAATTCAGATAAATATGTCGTTCGGTTGAGGCTCCAAACTGCCAAACTTTAAATTAAAAGAGTAAATTAAAATTTGTTTTCATTTTGGGATCGGTTGACTCTCCCCTTGGACTGAGGAGGCCATACCAGATTGAACAAGAGAAGATCAACCGGGTATGCATCAGAGATAAAAGAACAATCCAATCCTCAATCTACCAATTTTAACAATTTTATTGAAAATTTTTATTAGTATAAAGATTTTTGGGACAATGCCCTACTTACTGATATTCTAGACTCATACTACCACTCCTAGAAAGATATAGAGTAAGACAGGTTCCTCCTTATTTCCGGGAATGGGCGGATGATGATTCTTGTTGTGATCGTTGCCCATAAAGGGCAACTTCAGTCCTTTTGATTTGCGATTCGCGCACAAATACGCGCACACGCGAACCGACACCACTGTTGCCACTTTCTAATAGTTTTAATAGGAGAAAATTATGGTTAGCTTTCAATAAGAAATGGGTCGAGTTCTTTTAAATTCGCCCTTTTCACCGCTAAAATTTTCTTATTGAATCTAATTTAAATAGTTTTTTAAAATGATCACTACCATTTTGAGATTTGGTAGTATTTTAAATTTTATTGCTTCTGTCCAGATGAAGTCTTTTATTATTTACGTCCGCCCAAACCCGATCCCCTATTTGAAGCCCTAAGCCAGATATTTTACGAATGAAATGAACTGGAAAGGTAATAGGACGCTATTCTTCCGAACCGTGGATGCGCAAAGTAGAGAAAAGTATATTCCCTACTGTTCGAGTAGTTCTGGTTGGTACCAGGTTGCTCGAATTACTGCGAATTTTGTTTTGCTTAGATTCAGCTCGTAAGTTGATCGCGAGGTGGATATGGTAGGGTTTTTTGATGAGTAAGATATCTATGATTGGACAAAGGTAATAATGGCAGGGAGAATTTAGAAATGTGGGTGGACTTTGTACCATACTGATTCTAATATTGCACCATTTGCTGATTTTCAGTTGTCAAATATTTCTCCCCTTTATCCACACTTATCGTGAGAAAGGAAATGCGTACATCGATTTTTAATATTTGATGCATGGTCATCAAATTGTAGAAACGATTTTAGTTTCTAATATATTTCAGAGTAAATTGAAATATATTTAATCCGGCCAGGCTTATAATTATTATATGAATTAAAAGCATTAACATAATTAATTTAAGTATTCAGATGAGTTGTATGTTTTAGTTACAAAAGCAAGTGGCTTTTGTTGTGGGAGATCAGCTGACTCAGTATATAAGTATTTAAGGAAAGGCGTGGGGAACGAAAAGTGTAGGGTGTATCTTGAATCTCGCGTTGAACTGCAGAGAAAAATCAGAGCACTACTAGATGCGAATAATTTTGTGCAGGTGATGAAACTAATAGTTTTCTAATTGGGCGGATGAAAGACGGAATAAAGAAAAGAACGGCAGAAAGCTATAGTAGAGTACAGTGTCTTCCTATATTGCATGGAAGTGAGTCTCCCTTCCTCTTTCTCTGCTGTCTTTCATTCTCTCTCGTGCTCCTTTTTATTCTCTCCTCTCGAGCAATTTTCATGAGCGCGACATCGCTACTGCTCACTCCTTTTCTCTCTTACATTGTTCTTTTCTTTATATTCTATTTTCTTTAAAATAGAGATCGAAGCCGAGGCGCGATCAGCCCTGGGAGCATTGTCGCTCGTCGTGCAATAACCCTCATTGTGCGCCTAGGCACTTAATATACTATTTTTATGTTCATATATATATATGTATATGACGTATTTTTGAAATTTTGAATCTAGGAGGTGCAACTGTAAAACATAAAAGAATAGAGCATCCCTAGGAGGATTTATCGAAACGTGATTTCGAAATTGAATTATTCAAATTTGGATACATGAGTAAAGAACTTGCCTTCATCTCGAACCAGCTCGCCGTCCAAGGAATGCTGAGCTGCAGCGTTTATCAAAAAGCGCTCAGGTTACGATTGATACAAAGTGTGATCTTGCTTCACTTGTAAGTCATGAATCAACACAGCATAGAATGAAATGCTATGCAATATCAGTCCAGGATCTTACAAAAAAAAACATTTAACCACTTTTACTCGCCCGTAACAATCTCACGCCTAAAATTCCAAAAAATTTTCGTGAAGATCCTATAATTTTCCACCAGGAAACGAATCCACCAGGTGCGAATCAATTTAGAATCAACTGAGGCCGATTATTTAATAGCAAATTTGAATCACGATCTTATTCCGCATATTAAACATTTTTTTAAATTGGAGCCAAAACTCGCAGACATTTACTCTCAAATTAAAGATCGACTTATTAAAAGCTTTTGGGTTTCAGTTGAAACGCGCTTACTTAAATTACTAAGAGGAGAAGTCATCTAAGAAGAAAAACCACTCTCTTCTCTTGACTAGACTTTGCGAGCTTAATGATAGCAGTTGTACTGACGCGGTAATCAAGAGCGTATTTCTCGAGCAGATGCCCTCTCAAGTACGCGCAATTTCTGCATTATCCAACGTGGCAGATTTCCAAGAACTTGCTATCATGGCAATAGTATATTACGTGCCTAGGCGCACAATAAGGGTTATTGCGCGACGAGCGACAATGCGAACATTGTTTCGAGACTCTTAATTTCCCAAATTGTGTGTATTGGCACGTATTCTATTTTATGTGACTTCGGTGCGTATACGAGTTTTTACGCGTACACTCGAATCTAATCTAGTATAGTAGTTGTTTGCGGCGCTAGTCATTACACTTGATAGATCGGGACTAGTCCTGGCCGTTTTGATTTTATCGATCTTGTGTAGTAGTACGGTGTTGTAATAGAGCATGCGCAGTTCAAATGTACAAGGCTTTGTCAGTACGCTCCCAACGCTGTACGAAGAAGAAGAAGAATAAGAAGAAGATTGCACTCCGCTGTATGGCTATAGGCGCATGCGCAGTTCAATTTTTACATGCCATCTCTCTGCAACGCGATACACAACATTGTGCTACTCTCAACTGTAACGGAAAAATGAGTTGCCGCGCCGGAGGCACATAAATAAAATTTCTGAGGCATCACAACCTACAAACTACCAAGTCTCTGCTACATCTACTCATTTAAATATTCCAAGCCAAAATTCTGCAATTGCAGTAAGTCATGATCATTTTCTGTCGGTAGTCGCCATATTAACTAAGCAAAAAAAAAACAAATTCAAATTCCGTGGAATACTAATGCAGAATCTGCATTTGAACAGGTCAAGTATGACCTAACCAACGCAGCTCTTTAAGCCTACCCTGCTTATGATGCTAAAATCCGTCTAGTAACAGATGCTTCTAATTTTGGTATGGGCGCATCTCTTGAGCAATGGTTGAACGATCGGTGGAAGCCTTCAACATCTTTCTATTGAAAATTTTCTTCAGAATAACGCGTTTACAGCGTGTATGATCACGTGCTCACTGCCATTTACGAGGCTTTCTGACATTTTTGATATTTCTTCGAAGGGCGAGCTTTCACTATCATCACAGATCATAAAAAGCTGATTTACAGATTTTCACAACGCGTAGAGAAAATTTCGCAGCGACAGCAACGCCTAATTGCTTCAACCTGGAAATTTTCGACCAAAATCCAATATCAGGCAGGTCATGAAAGTGTTTTTGCCGACTCGCTTTCGAGAATAGATAGCATTTGTGTTCTCATGGAGTTTAGGTTGATAGAACTAGCTCAACATCAAATCGAAGATGAAGAGATCAACTCTCTTATATCCGATCCCAAATGCTCTTTAAACATTCATAAAATACAATTAGCCCCAGAACATACGTCCGTATATTGTGATCTCACTGGCAAAGCACTCCGTCCTGTCATTCCATCTTTACTCAGGAAACAGGTTTTCCATCTCTTTCATAACTAAGTGCATCCTAGCGCAAAGGTTACGGATCGCGTCATCCGTGAACGGTACGTATTGCCCTCGATGCGTCGCGATATTTCCGATTGGAGAAAAGCATGTCCAGAATGCTAGCAATCGAAAATTTCGCGGCACAATCGCTTACAAACCACTGCCTATCATTTCTTTTCTAACGGTATGATTGAACGGTGTCATCGATCATTTAAAGCGGCCATTATGTGCCATTCCGACCGTGCATGATCATGATCTTTGTCATCGGTTTTCATCGGCTTACGAACTAACGTTTTGGACATCGGAGCTACACTTGATAAATTCTTTTTCGGAACCACCCTCTGATTCCCCCTGGAATTTGTCCTCCCCGAGGATTTTTCGCCTATCCCGCACATATTTCTCAAAGAGTTTCGAGAGCAGATGCGGGAAATTAAGCCAGTTCCGGTAGCTCAGAAGTAGAGACGTAACGCTTTTGTAGTCAAAGAACTCAACACATGTTCTCACATGTTTCTTCGTGATCACGCGAAAAAGGCTTTGGAACGCCTTTACACGGGACCCCATGAATTCTTAAGTCGCCCGGCTGACAGGGCTTTTGAATTAGAAGTCAACGGCGCTTCACGCTACGACTCCGTTGAGAATTTTAAGCTGGCGCACTTCTTGCGTGACGACATCGATCACCTGGATCCATTACGAAATGTAAGTCATCCGGACATTGTTAACCCCTTCTTTGGCATTGACGCAGTAGTGCGTCAAATAATTCCGTGACCTGTGTACAGTGACGCAATAGTGCGTCAACCCTTTTTTCCCCTATTTAACTTGCCCTGATTTGGAATCCGAACTTTACTCGGGGGTTTTCGGGCTCACTGAATCCGATATTGAATTCAAAATTTGGAAATTCAAAATGGCGGCGCCAATATGGTGGACCAAAATTGCAAATTTTATGTTCAGGCGCATAATCAATGCCCTACACAACCTACGAGTACCAGGTTTTAACTAAATCAATCTGTATTATTTATATTTTTATTCGCCATATTTGTTTGACATTTCGAATTTCTGAATTTTGAGTTCAGATTCGTAATCAGCACCCTCAAAAACCCCAGGTACAACTTTTCGGGATAAAAAATTTTCCTGACATTTTGGGCACTTTTTTTCGAATTCTCTCTGCCAACGAAGGGGTTAAACCGGTTCTTCGAACATACTTACGCAAGCGAGTTACATTTGAATAACAGATATAAGTGTAAATTACGCTGAGGGAATGTCATCTCATATATTGGTTGGTCAGAAAAGAGCCAAGACAAGTCAAACGTCTGTGATCTGTGCCTTGAACCTTCTTCTCTCATCTACATTTCTGAGTATGACCATTGTCCCCGCAAATATTATATGCAGTCCACCGCACTGATATTGCGGAACTAATTTCTAGTCGTGAAAACTACTGTTATTGAGCGTTAAAAATTTATATCGATATCTCTGATAAGGATGCTACTAAGACTATTCGACTCTGCACGAGTGTACGACTAAATACCTACAAGAATCGAACTGGTGGTGCCATCAAACGACCCCACAAAACAGGACAAACTTGCTTCTGCAAGTATAAAGAGCAACGGTTTTTTGTTTATTTTTCAGGCTGTTTCAACTAATAATTAATTCAAAAGGGTCTTTCTTTACCAGGGAATTGAAACTTATAAGACTCAATTACGTCTCAACAATCGAATTCTTTTGAATGCGATTCAGTCTTTTTTAAATGATTACAGGGGATTAATTTGTAAATCCTAGAACGGAATTCAATCGCATTGAAACAATTCAATGCAGTTTAATCCACCTTTCCTTACCGGATTGCTACCAGTGCTTACCAGGAAAATATTGTGGACTTCAAATTAATTCCTTGTGTCCGCAGTTTATGGAGACACTGATAGAAAAACAAATAGAAGTACATAAATAACTGCTAGGATAATTATGTATGTACTTTTATTTGTTTTTCTATCAGTTTCCTGATTATGAATGGGATTTTGATTTCACTATCTGGAAGATATCTATTATCTTATCTTAAAAACTTGTGGGCTCGTTCGATGGCACTACTATCGTTTATATTTCTTTAGTTTAAACGCATTGAGTATCCAAAGCCAGTCTTAGGGCTAGTCCTGTTTGAAGTCTGATACGTTTAAATTTCGGTTCGGTATATATATGCTTCAACCCTGATTAGGGCTATTTATAAGACGGAGAGGGCAAAAGTGTAGATAAGGTTTATAAAATTTTTCGTGGCGGGCCGGCCGGTTTTAAATCTTAAACAATTATCTTGAATTTAAAATATGTTCTTCGATTTTAGATATGCTTTATGACGTGCTATTATTTGAAATGATTTCACCCTATATTGCTACTGCTCAACTTAATTTTATTCAACTTCAATCCCCCTCCCCTTTTTTTTTACAACTTTACTTTTCCCCAGACGCATACACTCGCTTAAGCACACCATTCAAACACACATACCAGGAATTACTTTGCTTATCACCTTTGTGAAGAAGACGGAGAGAGAGAGGGAGAGATAGAGAGAAAGAAAGAAAGCAAGAGAGAGAGATAGAGAGGGAGGAGAGCTGTGCCCAGCATTGTGCTCTCTCTCTCTCGCCGGCATCTGGCGGCCCTCTATATTACATTTGAATTGATATCCACACATTCATCCCTTTCACTCTTAACACTCGCGGGAAAAAGTATATATGGACCCCATATATGAAACACCTCGGGAAATCATATATGGCTCATATATATTGGGCATATATGTGTTATATATGTGCTTTATATATGCCATATATGTACCATATGTGGCCCATATATGGATACCATATATGAGCCAGATATGGATACCGTATATGACTTTGTCCATATATGTTAGTGTGCCTAATATATGCCCTTTTTAGACCACCCTGTTACATATACGGATCTTATAAGAAGTTTCATAGATCATATATGAGACTTTCCACATCATATATGAGCCTCGTACAGTCTTATATGATGACCAATGCCGCATGTATGAAAACACGCTACTTCATATATGATGAATCTTTTCTTATATGAAGGTCTATGGATTCATATATGCACCTGCCGTCGTATAAGACAGTTCATTATTCATATATGAAGTCGAATGGTTTCATACATGCTTTATGTACCTCTTCATAAGACAGTCCATGGAACATATATGAATTGGCAATGTTCCATATATTTTCCATGTGCCTCTATACAGGACAGTACATGGGACATGCATGAAGTTGCAGCTAGGTTTCACAGCATTTACCTGTAATTTCAGTAAAGGTCTCATTGTACCTCCTGTGTCAAAAACAAACATTTAACTGCGTCCCCTATCCCAGCTGCAGGTGCAGCCCACAATGAATTTAAGTAAGTTAAAGTTATATTATATTTCTTTATTCACTTATCATTAAAATGAGATCAATCTCTCATAAAAAAAAAACAATGGAAAAAAATTAACCTTTGAAACAGGAAAACTGAATCGAAAATGTTAAAATCATAATAATTCTTTCAGAGGACACTCAACAAGTAGACTAAAGAATCTTGGGGAAGGTACTCTCGAATAATACTTTGGAAGATATCAGTCATCACCATTGCCACGACTAGCTCATTCAGTCTCTTCCACAGATTCAAACCGCTTCTTAAGTTTTGAACGGATGTCAACTAACTTCTGGCGGAGAGCACACTTCAATTTTCCCTATCATGAGATGGTTTCCAGTCTTTCGTCTTTTGTCGGGCTATGGCCACATCTGAAAGGAGATGAAAATATTAAAATTATACAAATGAAGTTATGAGAGAAAAAACGATAGCAGAAGCATTGAATAGGCGACAGCTTACCAATTATAACACTAATTGCATTTTGATCCAGTTGGGGCTTCCGCACAATGTTAGCCTTTTCTACAGCTCGGTATTATCCTCCAGCCAGTGTGCACTTATAAAGAGCATCATCCGAAAAAATTCCCTCCAGTAGGCACCTCGAAAAAACTTTGGCATTTGTGGCACCTCTAGCTGTCTTTAATGCTGAGATGCCAATGTAAACAGTATTGTTTCCAACCGAACTCATCAGAGCAGCCACCTGGATAAACACACAAAGGCACAGTTCAATTAGCTGAACATAGTCTTAGACCTGAATGGATCAAAAGAAAACTGACTCACATCTGGATCATCACTGGAGTATCTGAAAATTACTCCAGAAAACGTTGGAGCAGGTGATGGCTCACACTTTTTCTTTCTTTTTTTCTCTTTATCCTTGTCATGCCCTAGAATGCAAAACACAAGGCCCAGAATGAGTTTCAAAATTTCACAACACAAACTGTGCATAAATCATTACTTCATGTGCTTGCTGAAAGATGTTACACAAAAAGATGACAGTTGTAATCTTACCTTCCTCTTGTTCAGAATCAGAGAGCGCCCCTAAACCAAAAACAGGCACGTTTGGAGCTGAAAACAAGAACATAAAACAAACTTCAATTCCATGACATTCACAATTAACATAAGGATTCCCTGAATATCACAAAATATAAATAGCCTAAGCAAAATTCTGACAACAACTTGTAAGAAAGATTGAACAAAATAGGATTGCTCACATTTCTGTTTCCCTGGTGATTGAGGAGTAAGTGAACGCTCTTTGTCCTCTGATGGCTTTGCTTAATCAACAGGGTCCTGTTCATCTCTACTTCCGTGGCTTCTAATTTTATTTTTTTCTTGCTGTGAGGCATTACTTCTCTTCCTAGAATTATCCTCAATGTTACTTATCTCCTTAAGTTCTTCTGTCAACAACTTAGATTTTTTATGTATTTTCACACTGCTTTTCCCTTTTCTTGTACTTTCGAGTCCTTTCAAATTTGACAAACACAATTGGGCGCTCTCTTCACTCTTGTCCGCACTTTCCTCTCCGAAAACTGTGCGCTTTCACACATTGAATAGATCAATTCCATCCTTCTTGCCTCTGCTTTTCCGAATCTTTTTGGATCCTGTGCTCCTCAACACATTGTCATTTAAATCAGTATCAGAAAAAACATTCTCAGTTTCTTCAGAATTAACCTGAAATTGTCATAAAGTAACTGAAAACATTACGGATTACTAAATGTAGAATATGAAATAATACCCAACGTACAAGTACCTTGCTGTTAGTCGAGCGCTTTAGAATTGTAACGTCCTTTTCATTGTTTCCCACACATATTTTGCGCTTGCTCTGTAATCACGTGAAATATATGGTCTCAAGGCAAAGTACTGAATCAATTCAAAGAGTCAACAAAACAAAATATGAGCTTACCCACATTGACTCACAGTGTTTACTTTCATCAATACTCTCAGGTTTTGGAGAGGATGGGGGAGAGTTAAATGATGAGGAGGTATCAGTATCAGAATACTCACTCTCAAGTAGCTGATAAACAGAGAATGAATTTATCACTAAGAGACAATAAAGAAAATAAAATACGCACTAATTAAAATTAACAAAGTATAACCTTAGCAAGAGGTTTTATTCCGGTTGATGGACCAGCCTTAACATTATCTTCCTGAACAGGGTTAAAGAAACAGTTACTTGAGACACATGACTCTAAAGGACACAAGCAGAAAAGATAATTTAGAAGACACTAGAAACCCACGTTTTTTTTACTACTTTTAGTTGTAACTGTAGATTGGGCTGCAGACACAGTCATCTTTGTACATCTATCTTGCTTTTGATTCATAGCTAAAGTTTCCTGGGATTTAACTGCAGAGCAGCGAGGTCTGTCAACATGGAATGATGGCTTTTTCTCCTTATTCAATGCATTTAACTCCTTGAGCTTCTTCACTAGTTCATTATATTCGTCATCATCTGCCAAAGTAAAGCACAGCAGTAATAAGTTTCACAATGAGAACAGCCCTAGCAACTTACTGATTTTGAATTATAATCGGAACTCTTCACAATCACGACAAGAATGCATGGTATTTTTAAATGTAGTGCACGGCAAGGACTGATTAAGGTTATATTACCACCCCTCCAATATTACACGCAAGGAAAGCGCAGGAGGGAGAGGTTAGGCCGCTGCCGGATCAACAAGAAAAATAGTGGGCCCATTATTATGGCCGCAAAATTTTCCTCATTAACTAATATTAAGAGAATCGACTTACCTCCGATCACGCAAACCATGCCCTTCCATTCCTCTTTGTTGTAAAAAAATTTGACTTCGTCGTTAACTTTTAATTGTTCGACGTCACAAATTAAATCGTCATCACGTAGAAGCGAATACGATTTATCAGTTTCACACCAAACTATTATCCATTGGAACATGATGGCTATCAATTTTCTTGGATTACCACAATACCTTTGGCACCCGGTCTAGGCCGCTCTGGCAGAAACTCGACAAGATAGCGTCGGGTACGCTCCAACTTAGTCTCTGCCAACACTTAAACAACGTTCTACAAACTATTAAAAAGTTTCCAAGGAAACAGTTGTGGACCTAAAAGGAATCCATTTGAAAAAGTTAAACGGAGTATACAGGGTGTTTCATCCTTGGAGAGCACGACAAAAGGTTTGTCAGAAAACCTGCTCTATCTGCAAAATGAAAACGTATGAGGGACATTCCTTCTTCAAAGTAAAGAGACACAAATAACACAATAACCTCCTTATTTACATACATCACATGCTTGCTTTCCTGCAGAAAAATTGTCATCCAAAAAGGACTCCGAGCAAGATCAATATAATTAAATGAATGTTACAATGGAATCGCTTCGTGAGATAACTCCTGCATATAAGATTTCGTTTCTTAATTATTTTCTGTATAGGAATGGTATTACTTTTCGTTCTAATGAGCAGGATGGCAAAACCAACCGTGATCGTACATCATTCACTGATGCAATTAGTAGTTTGGAAAAACTATTTTGAGCCTAATATACAGGGTGTCACAGAACTCAAGGCACATATTTATATTTTTGAATTCCAAAAAAAATGGAATAAAAAATACCAATACAAAAATTTGTGGGGTGTATAATTACTGAGTAATTAGCAACTAAAGATCAACCGATTGGAAAAGTGCGTTAGATAGACGATAGTTCATGTGTCATTGCTGAGAGAGTGAGCCAGTTGAGAATTGAAGATTTTTAAATTCTCCAAATTCCTCCGAATTCTACAAAATTCTTAAGATTTTGAGAATGTATGAATCTTTAATTTTAAATAAATTTAATGGGAATTTTACAAAACTTGTATGAATCCTGCGCGATTTAATAAAAAAATACATGTTTATTCACTGCTAACTTAGCAGTCATCTAACCGCACTGATAGTTAAAGAATTAGAAGAACTGCAATAAATGTATCAGAATTCGGAGAAATTGGCAGTATTAAAATACCTATAAATTCCGAATAATCAGATGTATCCAAAAGTGCCCAAGGTAAATCAAAAATGCTAAAAGGATTCCTACAGAACTTGAGAGAATTCCTTGGAATGCTAAGAATTCAGGAGAATCGTACAGAATTAAAGCAACGCATACTTTTTAATTTTTGAATCTAGTATGAGTGTGAAGTTACACTAAAGAGTCAAAAACTCTCACTAAAATAAACTGAGGAAAAATTATTCAAACTGAAGTTTCATTCTGACACTTTCTTAGCGATGACACATGAACTGTCTTCTATCCAACGCATTTTTTTGATTGGTTAGTCTTTAATTGTTAATTACTGAGTAATTATACACTTCACAAATTTTCGATATTGGTATTTTTTATTCTATTTTTTTGGAATTCAAAAATATAAATATGTGCCTTGAGTTCTGTTTTTCCAAACTACTAATTGCATCAGTGAATGATGTACATGATACGAGATCACAGTTGGTTTTGCCATCCTGCTCATTAGAACGGAAAGTAAGTAAGTCAGAAGGCGTTGCACTAGCCAGCGGGCGCGTAAAAATGTAAATGGTGATTTGAGAGGACTTAATTCAACATTTTTATTGATCATATATCGTCTGGAAAATGCCAACCTCACTTATAAATATTATCGACAGTGTTCTTAGCCCATTTTATTGCTGTGTGCATGGCTATGATGGTTAGATATCGTACGCACCCACAATATGTCACTTGCAGACAATGTTTCTGCTTGGATACTATTCCCATACAGAAAATAATTAAGAAACGAAATTTTATATGCAGGAGTTATCTCACGAAGCGATTCTATTGTAAAATTTATTTAATTATACTGATCTTGCTCAGAGTTCTTTTTGGATGACAATTTTTGTGCAGGAAAGCAAGCATGTGATGTATGTAAATAAGGAGGCTATTGTGTTATTTGTGACTCTACACTTTGAAAAAGGAATGTCTCTCATACGTTTTTATTTTTCAGACAGAGTAGGTTTTCTGACAAACCTTTTGTCGTGTGCTTTTCAAGGATGACTGATTACGGATCAAGAGAGCAGACAGCGCTTGATCTGGAAATGCGGAATCTCTTCCATCATCACCTAGCAGTTCTATAAGAAGTGACTGTGCTCGTTACCCAGAAACACCCCAAGGTCAACATTGTGTTGACTCGACACCAACATCCCCAGTCAGAGCTGCAAATAAAACTCATTTAAGTGAAAGCGATGATGCACTTGGACTCTCAGATTCAAGCAATAGTTCAGGATCAATTGGCCGTTTTTCTTCTCCATCGTCTTCGGCGACGACCGTCTAGGTTTCTCTTCGGGGTCTTCCCTCCCCTTTTGTGGAAGCTTCTTCGTCTCCAGAGACATTTAATTTAGGGGGTCTGCCAATCCTTCTCCTCGGTGGAGAATTGGTGGAGACTAGGTCTCCTCCTCAATCCAGGCTTCTGCCCTGTCGAGATCCCATTACTTTTCCCGTGGGTGGTGCGATCGGTTGCGTTCCGTTGTCCTTCCATATTCGAGAGAGTGTATCCGGGACGTGGTGTAATGCCCCTTTACGGTGAATCACCTCAAAATTGTACTCTTGACGGCTAAACGCCCAGCGAACTACGGGCCCGGACGATCCTTCAGGTTTCACAGCCAGCCGAGGCTACTTTGGGGCGTGATTACCGTGAAGCAAGAGCCTGCTAGGTGTTCCTTGTACTTCTTAACAGCCCATACCACCACCAAGCACTCTCACTCTGTCGCGGAGAAGTTTCTCTCAGCGCTAGTGAGAACTCGACTTCCATATGCTATGACGTACTTTTTGTGGTCAATAGTCTGTATGAGGAACGCACCCGAACCAGTAGCACTTGCATCTGTCTCTCCAATACCCTGAACCTTGTCTGGGTCGACGTACAGTCCATGCTCGTTCACAATATATCCAAGATATCGCACTTTCGAGCAACAAAAATGACTTTTCTCCTGATTGACCATAAACCCTGCTTCTTGGAGGATGGTCAATACTTTTCCCAACTACTTCATGTGCTCCTCAAACGTCTTAATGACGATTATAATATCGTCTTGATACGTAAAGACGTGAGGCTCAAGCTCAGGGCATATCAGGCGGTCAATGAGCCATTGAAATGTGGCCGGTCCTGTTGAAAAACCAAAGGGCATTCTTTTATAATGAAATAACCCTCGTCCAGGAATGGTAAACGCCGTGTAGTCACAACTGTTCCTCGCTAGGGGAATGTCGTGAAAGGCTTTACTTAGATCTATAGTCATGATGTACTTTGCTGAGCGTAATTTGGACAGGAACGTGTCCATGTGAGATAATGGATACACGTCTTTCTTTGCTACCTCATTGACCTTACGAAAGTCTAGACACATGCGGTAGGTCCTATCGGATTTGGTGACCATTACTATCGAGTGGGACCACTCGTTTGCCGATGGCTTGACCATACCCGCCTCCAAGAACTTGTCCAGCTCCTTGTTCATGTATGCTGTTGTTTTTGTCGAGTAGTTTCGGTATCGCTGCTTGATTGGGGGATGACCTCTCACATCAATGTGATGCTTGGCCAGCAATATTGCTCGTGGATATTTTGATGCGGATGATAAGCGCTTGTTTAGAAAACGTTCTAATTCTTGTGCCTGATGCTCCGTCAATTCGCTTAAGCCTGCATAGGCACTATCACGCTTATCTGGTCTATCTAAAGGCTCGTCTCTCCCAATTTTGCGATTTCAAGATTTTCTCAAATTCTCTACCTCAGATTTAACTTTTTGCATGACCCAGGAAATTTTTTTTCAAAATCTGAAAATTATACGACATGAAGTCTAGAATCTTATCTTTAATTTAAGCCAAGAAAACTTAAAAAATATTCATGGGTAACCGAGATACGATTAAAAATGTCCAATCGTATCTGAGTTGAATTTTAATCGACGATCACGGATCTCGGCCGGTTTGTTGCTCCCCTCCTTCGTTGAGGCAGGACCGAATAGGCCACGCACAAAGGTGGCGCTTAATTGGAGCTCTCTTATATGTTCTTTGATCCAAGAACGTGTTTCCTTTATTTTTTTTCCTTTCATTCTTAGTAGATATTTACAATGACTATTAAAATTTTTATTAATGTTCTAGCTTATAAGAATTTTAAGAAATAAAAAATGTTTACATATCATTGTTATATTCGTTAATATGGGGATAATATTGGACTTATATAGATTTTAATAATCACAAATAACAATAAATATTTTTTAAAATTTAGAATAATTAGAAATAAAAATTACTAATGAACAGAATCAAAAATACATATAAGAGGGATCCACTTAAGCGCCACCTTTGTGACTCGCCTATTCGGTCCTATCTCAACGAAGGAGGCGAGCAACAAACTGGCCGAGATCCGAAATCGTCGATTAAAATTCAACTCAGAAATGATCGAACATTTTTAATCATATCTCGGGTACCAATGAATATTTTTGAAGTTTTCTTGGCTTAAATTAAAGATAAGATTTTAGACTTTATGTCGTATAATTTTTAGATTTTGAAAAAAAATTTCCGAGGTCATGCAAAAAGTTAAAGTTGAGATAGAGAATTTGAGAATATCTTGAATTTTTTTTTTAACTCCTGACGTGCTGTATTATTTTCAGAAGGTCAAACAAATATTAGTTGAACAACACTAAACGTGGAATTTCATAAGCTTTCCAACTGTTTTTTTTAAAATGTTCTATCTCTTTTTTTCACCGAGATATCGTGGTTCAAAGTCAGCAGTGATTTTTAATAGCGATGACAAGCACCGTGCGCACAATTTCCGACCGTAATGTACTTAAACGAAGGCACTGCTCGCGCTCCTATTTTCTTATTTAAGCTATCTATTCCCATGCACACTAATGTAGTACCTCCAGTTTCTTCTACTTTTCCATTCAGGTACAATACTTTGACCTTGGTTTCTTTCTTAGCCTGTCTTAGCATTCCCGGAAACTTGTCTAACGCTGGTCCACCTAGATAGGTACTACACGAACTTGGGTCAAATAATGCGTTAACACTTTGCTCTTTTATTTTAACTGTAATGAACATGCGTTCATCAAAACCTAGCGAACTAACATAATTTCAATATCTCTGGATTCTTCTTTCAAAGAACGGATGAGCCTCTTGGCCTGGAACCCTTCATTGTTTTAACCCATAATTTACCTGGAATTTGAACTCATAGGCGCGGTTGATTCCAAAAATACACTCATAATCAAATGATGTCACTGAATGGATTTCCAGGGGCTTACTTACTTCACTTATTTCGGCCACAATTTCTGCCTCACCTGTCGCATTTTGAACCAGGCCATTAGGGGAAATAATGCCGACGCTGGTGCTTAAATCAGAGCGAATTTGAACTATTGGGAATTCATCCAGTGATCGCTTGCCTGAGTAAGTGCAACACGATTCGGGATTGAATAAGGCCCTAACTGTTATACCGTTAAACTTAATGTCTATAAATAATCGTGTATCTAATCCTACAGAGCGTAATGAATAATCCCCCCAAGATCTTTGAGGTCATTCTGGGGGTTCTTTCTGCGCGTTTAGTGGCCGCCCGGACCCAATTGGCTGGTCCCATTACGTGTTCCCCGACGCGGGGCCTGCGCATGCGGTGCGCGTATGCGCGTTTTGGTCGGCTTTACCATATCTGTGGCAGAAAGCTTTCCTTACTAATATACAACTCCTAAAACTATGACCTAATATGCCGCAGTTCCAACATCCTAGGCAGACTCGACTCATTCTCTTTGTGCGGGTTACTGTCGAAGTTACCTTGTTGGCCAAATTAAAAACTTGAGCGTTTGAATTTAAATCCTTAGCCGCTAACTGTTGCATGGTGGGCAGTACTAATGGCGGAAAATGTGCGGGTACCACGATGCGCATTGTGGTTGTGGGCTTGACATCCACTCAGCTGCATACATTAGTTGGTTCACATTCCGGACTTCCTGCGGTGGAGAGTACTTACTTGGCATGCCTTCGTTCATCAGGCAGGCTAGGTTGCGATCCTTGTCTCGGGCTCACTACCACTGCGGTCTTTTCTCGACTGTTCTTTGCCTCTTTCGTTGCCTTTTCGTCGCTCTTGAGCGACGCCGGTGTCTTCATGTTCCGTTGCCGCCATCCTGGAGGATGGTGGCGATGGAACATTATAATTGTGTACGAAAACCTTATTTTTCATATCCAGGTTGAGATGAATATACGACTAAAACGTTTGAAATTTTATCAATATTCAAGAAAAACAAGTCTCCGATCATGGCCTACTTTGGAAAAACAGAACAAATTTGGAGATGGGATATGTTGCAGCTTGTATCTTATAATTAATGTTATCCTTACATTATTCAAATACTTGATCATGTTCTACACACAAATATCCACTATAGATCCTCCTAAAGGAGGCTACAATGGGTGACTTGACAATATAAGCAACATCACGGTCCCGGAAGTACACCATGCGCTCGAAACTAGTAGATAGTTAAAGTAATTTTACTCAACTCTGTCGATTAAACTTGGGACACAAGGACATTTGAACATGTATTAAATCCGATTCGGGTGAAATGAATTTCATAAATACCTAATTCACCCAAAGTGAATAACAATAAGCGTTACATAGGGAATAGTAAAGAGTTGAGTAAAACGTTAGTGGTCAGTGGGTTAACATGAAATGTATAAGTATGTCACCGACGCTTGGGGTGCTTCAAACCGTAGTTGGCTAAAATGAGCATCAGGCGTATTATTTGAACTGGCAATGGTATGGTTCTCTTAAATAAAAAAAAAATTCTTACCTTGAGCCTGCCATTAGTCATCCGATACATACATACATAAACATATAATCTTACATATATAAACCTAATAACTACACTTGTATATAGTACGATACGCTTTCGTCGAATCACGAACACGCTCGCTTACAATCCTCAGACATAAAACTTGGATGTTTGTCATACAGTGACTGCCAGAGTTATTCAGATTTTGGATTTAGAGAGTACTAAAATAAACTGTAATTGTATTTTTTATGTTTTTAATTGATTTTGATTATTAGGTATAAAAACTTGGAACATCAGTATGCTGAAAATTCAACAGGTTTTTCAAATTAAAAATATATTATATGTGCCTAAGGCGCAGATTACTTTTATTCGTTCCTGCGTGAATAGATATAGCTGGTGGAATAAGTCTTGCGATTCACGGTTTACTCAAATCTCGATTGAAGCATAGAGTAGAATGAACGGAAAGCTCTACTATTTTTGTGATTTGATAAAAGATTGGTTTTTTATAATTATACTACGAGTAATAATATATATATTTAAAAAATTTTAATGCGCGCTTTCCTACTTCACCCTACACTTCAGAATTTTACTCAATTTTGATTCATTCTTAAACATTCAATATATCACAAATAATTACAATGATACTAAATAACTTCTAACTTGTCCTTATGACCCAAATTTGATCGGAAGTTAAAAAAAATTACTTCAACTATTTTTCTCCGTGCATGAGATAACAATCGCCATAAGATAAAAGCTCTAACGCATACCATTTTCAAGTTTTTTTTGTACAGTGCAAGATACTGATGTGTCTTACTTTGCACGTTTATCGAGATACATAATTTAACGTTTCTGTAGTAAACACAGTATAAACTTCTCCCAGTAACAGAAGTACACCTAGCGTACAAAACTGTTACCCTGTAGTCACCACTGCGCACTTGCACAAATTCATATGACTGTTACTAAAATAATCTTGAATTATATCGATATACCTATCAACTTGTATTGTCTTATTTAGTATTTCAAATTCATATATTGTTTTATTTATAATAGCCATAAGTAAATGTATTTGAACTTTTTTGATTATAAAGGTCTGCAAGGTTTTGTTGTTGAAAAGATATGGGTCGTTTCCGGAGTGATTTTTGACGTAGAATCTGAATGCGGAATGAGAATCAGCCTCTCACGTCAGGATTTTGAGATATTTGAGGTTATGTGCGCGAAAAATGGGGGTTTTCGCTAATTTTGAGGTTATGTACAGGGCGCAAGAATTTTTTTCGGTTTTTCCTCAAATTTCATTATTTAGCACTACTGTTTCCCTTCAAAATGAGCTATTTAAAAGTCACGAGCGATTTTTCATCACAAAGATACGGCCATATCAAGTTTTGACATTTATCCGGACAACCCTATGAGCATTTACATTGACTCTTTGTTGCATACCATTCTGCATTCGAAAATTTATCTTGGAAATTTGTGCTTGCGGGTTTTGATGGTCTGCGAATAAGAATTTGCAGTCAGAAAATTGACATTAGAGAGCGAATCGTTTAATTTCGTAAATTTCGATCCGTCCCCTGGTGAACTGGCCGAACGGTAGCTTTACGCTGCACCGTAAAGCTATTGTAAAGTAGCATTATAATTCATGAATGAGGCAAAATAAACATTCAAAATGTTTTTATCCTTATTCTACGTTGAAAATAACGTTAACTGGTAATTGAAATATGCAATAATTTTATTTATTTACGCTAAAAATTGAAAAAAACATAATACCTGTCATTCAAGGCAGTGCAGTGGTTCATCACTTTCCATGTCTTCACCGTCAGGATTGAATACTTGTTAGAGTGAGATGAAAGTATAGTTGTGTCTCACTCCAACCAATGGTCAACTTTAACGGAGAAGTTCCACAAAAGGTAAACCACTGCACTGCCTTCAATGACAGGTATTAGGTTTTTTTTAATTTTTAGCGTAAATAAATAAAATAATTGCATATTTCAGTTACCAGTAAACGTTATTTTCAACGTAGAATAAGGATGAAAACATTTTGAATGTTTATTTTGCCACATTCATGAGTTATAATGCTACTTTACGATAGCTTTACGATAGCTTTACGGTTCAGCGTAAAGCTACCGTTCAGCCAGTTCGCTAGGGTCATTTTGAATCTGCTATCTTAGAAATGGAAATGTCAATTCTCTGACTGTAAATTCTTATTCACAGACCATCAAAACCCGCAAGCACAAATTTTCAAGATAAATTTTTGATTGCAAAATGGTATGCATCAAAGAGTCAATGTGAATGCTCATAAGGTTGTTCGGATAACTGTCATATCTTGATATGGCCGTATCTTTGTGAGAAAAATCGCTCGTCACTGTTCAATAGCTCATTTCGAAGGGTAAGAGTAGTGCAAAATTATGACATTTGAGAAAAAAACCAAAAAAATTTCTTGCGTCCTGCACATAACCTCAAAAGTAGCGAAAACCCCCATTTTTCGAGCACATAACCCCAAATATCTCAAAATCCTGATGTGATAGGCTGATTCTGATTTTTTATTCGGATTCTACGTTAAAATCTACCCCGGAAATGATCTTTCGCTTTGCAACAACAAAGACAAACCCATTATTTGCAGACCTGTGTTATTGCTTTACGTATCGTAAAAGTTGCTGTTGTTGTCTGGAACGTGTAAGTAGAATTTAGATTATTCTTTCATCTATAAAACTAAATTTCTAGTGTGAATTACATGTATTTTTTTAGATTTTAAAACAACTTATTAATCAAATATAGCCTACTTTAAAAATTTGAAGAAGATAAATTTGCAAAAAGGAAATTGTTGAGATTTTACTTTCTGATGAATTTTATGTTTGCATTTCCGAAATACTTAAGGGGTAACACCACTGTAGAAATTTCAAAAAATGGATTATTTTTTATTAGCTTAGAAAATCCTTTGAACTTTGTAGAATAAAGGACAAAAGGTTTTATGCGTGTTCGAAATGGATTTCATTGAAATTTCGAGCCCTTTTATCGAGCGTGCCGGGTCGCTCCGCAACGACTATCTGCGTCAGATGGCTACCTGCTTAGCAGGAACTGCCTATTTTCGTACCCATCAATTTCTAAGAGTTCTATGGCAGTAATAGATGTCGCGATGCTTCCGTTAGAAGCATTTTCAGTTAGAAATGCTTTAGTACAAGTCAGCAACTCACGATAGTACAGCTTAGGTCCACGTGTAAAACGGACAATTGATTTTAAAATTATCAGTCAGACGCTTGTTTTTTAGTGTACCGAAGTTTCTGTGTCTTGAGAATTATGCAAGTTTTAGAAATGGAAATTGTGGCACAATCTTCCAATTTTTTTGTTGAAAGCGATGCTAAGCGCATTCAGTACGCTGAGCGGGCACTGACGGATGCAGCAAAGGAGACGCGTTTCAACCTTCAATCGTCCACACGCAGAAAAAAGTTCCGTATAATATACTGAAAATCCGGTAAATTTTACTTAATTTCCAAGTACTTATATGGACAACTGGCCAGTTAACTGAATGTTACTAGGCTGAACAAGTAACTGTAATCAGATTTGGTATTTACAAATACGAATACATAAGTGGTACTGACTTGCGGATCAGTAAATTTCACCGAGCCAATTGCTATCCTACACTGTTTCTAAATGCTACAAATGCTTATTATTCTGTTACATTTCCATTGCGTGTAAGAGAATGTAACTTACTGTAACGGTGTAGTTGACCAGAATGTTAGTGCTCTTTACGTTTGTCGAATGTCAGAATTACTTATAAGACAGTATCTTTACCGATTTTTCTTAGTGAAAGTAGCATATTCGTTTCGGACAACACAGTTCTTTTGTTTTGGCTACTTTCTTTGCACACTGAGAAAAATAGATGGTAAACGGTAATGAAAAATATGTTACCGGGTATAATCTTGGACTATTAACTATGGGACAGCGATATAGATTATTAAAACCATAATCTGTAGATGTTAAAAAAAAGATAGCATCGGATAATATCTTGGATTATAAACTGAAACATACCAGATTTAACGCGTGCAAAACAAAAGAAAGATAGAGGGGAGAGCTTTGGCACTCAGAAGAGGGGAGGTTTCAGTGGGAACACATACACAAATATTATTATTATACCTCATTTATGTTCACATATTTAAGTACACAATGCTACACTATTTATAATCGCATACACTTGAAATTAAATTTCAGAATTCGCTTTTGGGTTCGAACCCTCTAACTCTACCTATATCTACATTAACTAAACGCATTCCTAACACCTAAAGCCTCTCGGCTATTCTCGCTTGCCATATTCCGAAATAAATGTCGCTTATAAGCCACTACTGAGTTGGCCAGACTTGGATTCGAGTCTACGAAGCTATTCGGATAATGTCGGAAGCACTCGGACGACATACTGAAACGAATTATATGAAAAACTGAGAATGAATGTTTTGATTTTACCGAATACTATCCCTACTTTTAACATCCAGGTTTTATGATCCGTTTTTCTCACTGCAGTTGGAAATTCCTTTGTTTACACCCAGCGTTGCCGGCACACGTGATTTACACATGAAGGTTATGTTTTCTTTACATGTTCGCGAGTTAAGCGAAACATCCAGATCGGTAAAATCTACTGATCTTTCGTCAATGTGTACTATACTAGTATTGTAATTCAGTTCCAGTGAATGGTACTTATCATCCTGTATTTAATACATATGATAAAGGTATTTTTAACTAACAAGTGACAGAGTTAGATTTACTTTGATTTTACTATGAGATTTACGAAACGCTCAGTAATTCCGACATTTCTTTTCAGCTATGTTAACAGTTTTTACTGTTACATTTACTTAAAATCATTTACTGTTCCTGGTTAGTAAATTTTGCCTTTCTTTTTTCTGCGTGCAGGAAAAAGAATAAAGAAGAATATAACAGAATGACGTCTTTACGGTGCTGGGACTGCAGATTAATTGTAAAAAATTTTGAACATTAAAATTTTTCACTTCTTCGTATTCATTACATATCTCAAAGCTTGCTTGCTACTTACACAAAAATCAATATTTTTCAAATCCCTTACGTGTTTCTCTAGCCATTCTCATGTAGATTAAGAAAAAAAATTTTATTTTATTTCAGATTAAATTCTGCACCCTGTATGCTGCGTGCCGCGAAGCTCCTCCAAGAAAACACACATTGCGGAAATGTCTCCAGTGCAGTGGAGTGCAGTGTAAGTGAAACTGTGTTGCAAAAGTCGTTTCCCTTTCGTAAAACATTGTATGGGCTGTGAGAACATTGAAAAACCCATAAAAAGGGTTTCAAGCATTTTTATCTTTCGTCAAACTATGAGTATGCTTTAATTCGGTTTTGTGTTACGAAATGCGAACAAGAAGCTTCTTCTTAAGGTATAAGGAAAATTTTGAATTGATTTTATATTTTTACGATTCAGGCAACAGCAACAACTTTTACATTACGAACAGCGTTAATGAAAAAAACTAAAACATACTTTACTCTAAGTTTTTGCAAATAAGACAAATTATGAATTAAGATACTAAAAATTACAATACAAAGGAAGTTATAACAGAAATTAATACAGTTCGAGACTCAGGGACACTAAGCTATAGTGTAAAAGGGCCAACAGTGTCACAAGCGTAATATGTACTTCCGGGACCGTGACCTTACTTACGCTGTGTGTACCTCAGGGACATTCAAACTGTATCACTTAAACTGTGTCAAATAAGACATAGCAGCATCTTATACAGTACAAGGCCACCTGCAATTCATCCCTTGTCTGGTAGTTTTGTAATTTCATTAAGATAAAAAGAAAATGAAGTCGCCAATTATGAGCTACTATGGAAAAACGAAACAAGTTTGGTAATGGGGTATGTCACAGCTTGTATCTTATGCTCAATGTTATCTTTGCATTATTCAAAAACTTGATTATATTCTATGCACATATATCCATTATCTGTCCATCTAAAGTAGGCTACAATGAGTGATTTGATTTCATCTCATCTCAAATAAATTTAGGAATAAGTGAGTAGTAATGCGTCTCAAAAGTCCTGACGCTTTACGAAATGGTTGTAAGACCATTTGAGCCATTGTGATCACTACTAAGAAATTATAAAAATACGTATAGGTAATGAAAGAACACAAATTTGAATTCAAGTTTGACGTTCCAGTCAACTGAAATGAACTTTTACAATACAAGGAGCGTTAATACATTAAGTTTGAAAACCGTTGCCTCTACTTTTTGCGAATAAGAAAATTTTTGAATATAGATAGTAAGATGGCAAAAAAAGTTCTTGCAGACATTGATTCAATTTAAAATTTCTCTCATAACGGGAAAAAGTGAGACAGGTCAATAATAAACCAATAATAAACCAAATAATAAATGAGTAAGCACCATGGAATTGTAAATAGCATTGTATTACTGAAATACCCTTGTAATTACCCTGAGTGAAATTTGCTTGATTACATTGTATTGAAATTTTTCCAGTTATCTTTTGGACGTAATCGAGGGGTTGGGACTAACTATCATCGTGATCGAAAACAAAGGAGCATCATATGAAAAAAATCAACCGGACGAAATGCGAGCTAGAGATGTTATGAAGGATGTAAATAATACGGTCGTTTGTAAGTATATATTGACAAAACGTAAAGAGTTGGTTTATATTGCGGAAAGAAACTGCTTGCCTCGCGAGCGATACATCATCTGGAAAAAAAACAGCTCAACTTTTCCAGCTGAGATAATCGTCGCTTCGATGATTAATGATTCCTCGGTAATGTTCGAGCGAAGAATTGTTAAAGCGACAAACCGCAAAGTGTAAATTCACTGAGAAACATATCCAAAGTATATTTTATCCGCGGCGTAAGCAGACTGGAATATGAATAGATAAGGAAAGAAATACATCCGTTAATTTCAGGCCCCTATTTCTTTATTTCAGATAATAAAGGAGACGACGCTCAGTACATTATTAACCCATTATTACCCAAGCCGAATCTACCTTAGATAGCACCAAACTAACTATTTTATCACTGTCCAAACAAAAACAAAATTTACCCGTGTTTTTTCCCGTAGAATCGATTGGCATTATTAGTTTTTGAAATTGCACAATTTTTGTTAATTTGTTCAAATAATTTCGCATAAACAATTGAAATCGCAAACAGAAAATACATTGCTTGATGATTGAATGAGTCTAGTAGAGCGAATGTGGTAACTTGAGTCTTCGTTTGTAATCTTTGAGATAGTTGTTGTTAGATAGGAAATTCGTAGTCCAGCCGGGTGATATAGTTGATTCTTTGATGCCAGTTTCAAAGAGAATTTGGAAGGCGATTCCCCTTCACTTTTTACAGTCGTTGAACTCAGCGTCCAATTAGAATTGGTTTGGCTAGCGATAAAATCTGATGAGGCTGGACTAGGCTGAACTGAACTCGCGGTATAGCGATGATGGTACTGTACTGGACTCGCGTTGGTTACATTGTAGAAATCGGATGTCGAGTAACTGACTGAACTGAACTCTATTGGAATTTTCGCTTTTTATAGGCGTTTGAAAGGTCACCTATGGTGGGAGTAGAAAACAAGGTGTACCACCTTATCCATATTTGGTATTAAGATCGGTTGAGTTGCCTTCTCTGATGACTTGTGCTTCAATGAAATTTATCACCTGGCCCTAATGTCGCAGTCAAATATATCAATTCTATTTTATCTGTTATTCGATTCTAATGAGAAGGTCAACTACGGTGGAAGTAAAAACAAGGTGTACCATCTTTTCCATATTTGGTATTTAAGATCGGATGAGTTGCCTTCTCTGATCACTTAGGCTTCCATGAAATTTATTACCTGGAATTAGTGTCACAGTTAAATATATCAATTCTATATTATCTGTTATTCGATTCTAATGAAAAGGTCAACTGCTGTGAAAGTAAAAACAAGGTGTACGATCTTTTCCATATTTTGGTATTGAAGCTTTAGGTCGAATAAGTTGGCTTCACCGATGAGTCACGTTCCGATGAAATTTATTACTTGGCGTTAATGTCACAGCCAAATATATCTATTTAAATCTGCCTTTCGATTTTAGCGATCTTCTTATTTCTTGTTAGATCTTGCTGTTGAGTCGATATAATCAAGGACGTGGTAATGTTGCTTTGATCCCTTCATTGGTTCCTTAATTTGTTTATTACTCTAGGTGGTAGAGTCGCGGGACGTGACAGTACTATTTTCAATTGACGATCATGCCTTGTTTAAGGTGAAGTTGAAAACTCAATTATTGATTTAATTAACATTGAATTCTCAATTCCAAAGAAGCGTTTTTAAGCAAGTACAGCTTTCATTTGACAAGACTTAAATCTTAATTCAAAGTGAACAAGTCTTTGAATAATTCTTTTATAATACACTAAATACTTTATGATAGTAAACATAACCATTAATTGATTCGTTATACAGAAGTTATTTGAAAAAAAAATAAAATTTTTGTAATCAAAAATATACTTCTTTGTCTCAATGAATATAGCCTTTCAAAGTAACTTCAACTCAAACTAAACTTCAAACTTAAAAAATTATGATATTTGAATTTTTAGATTTCATTATTTATAAGATTTAATATTTATAACCTAATATGTCTATAAATTATTTACTCAAATAACTAACCAGAAATTTTTCAACTTGTAACTTTTAATTTCTTTCATAGTCATTTAAGATATTTCATATTATGAAATGCATGTCTACTTTCAATTTCTCAATTCCGCGGTTCAAAATTAAGTTTATTGAATAATCAGTAAGATGGCATTAATTTTTAATAATATGGAAATTTTATGGATGAGTGAATTGGCTGATATTCTTGGAATTCTGTTGAACAGGATGCTCATAAAATAATTTTGCTGCGAAATTTTATTAGTTTTTAAAGTAACATCCTCAATTTTAATAATATTCTAATCCAGAAATTTCTTATTGCTTTTTATTTTAATTGGGATGAAACATCGTCTAAGTAGTATTAATTGCAATAAAATTCACTTATAAAATGCAAGGATCCCAAAACAAACTTGTTTTTATGCATCAACTTCTAAATTTTGCATAGCAAATTCTACCGGAATATGAGTAAATTAAGATTGTGTATGTACATTGCATACAACATGAGATACAACCTCTTATGCATTCAGAATACCCAAGGCTATTTCCATTCTATTTCTAGAAAAACTAGATGATGAACCGAGCCTCAAACAATCAACTGAAGCGAAGAATGGAAATGAATATTCCCAACTACCCAGACGAACTTACTACGGATATTAGTAGTTTGCCGTCAATCACTGGCATCCCTTTAGCACTGCCTACAGCTTGTGAAACGCCGAGAGCAACGAGCATTCACAGTAGTAAATACGTGCACGTCAGACATAGTAAAAGCAGAAGTAAATAATATTTATCAGGACTTACACAGGGAAACTAAACAAATTCAAACCATTCAGGAGGAACTAAATGAAACTATTCACAAAATGGAATCACAAGGAGAATATTAAAACGACTGTATGTATTACGGGAAAATGATTCAATGGTCAACACATTTGGAACTGAAATTAGAGCCTTTACAACGAGTATTGAAGCAGTTCATCAAAATAACAGAATACACACGAGAAGGCAAATTACACCCCTCGACAATTCCCAAAGTCAGCCTCTTATGCAGTATTTTTTTTATCATTGGTTAATAAAAATAGATAATAATAGATACAGTGACAAGAAATGACTGAAACAACGTAGGCGATACACTTAAAACTTATCAATGCAAATATAGGCAATAGACAAATTGCAACAAATAAAGAGATTGGCAGACACTAAAGCGGATGAAGCACTTCCAACTCGCCCGAAACAAAAGGAACTAAAATAGGATTAAATACTCAACGACTTTCTAAGGCACTGACGTAGCCGCCCTCACCAAGGAGAGAGGGTAACGCCGATTTTGGGAAAAATATTCATAGGAAATGGTCTTTACACTTGAGCTAGAACCATCCACTGTCATGGTTGCTGAAGACTGAGGAGAAATCCATCCCCACGTCCCAGTAGGCAATAACGTGATATCATGCCAATCAACAAAGATCAGTTAAAAACCCTACCAAGACAGGACTCTCAGGGCGCATGTGCACTGCAACAAAGGACAAAATCCAAAATCACCAGGTCAACTTCTGCAGAAAATTGAATCGTGGCAGCTGCAATAAGGTATCACTATCCAGCATCTTTGAAAATGACACTATTCCACATCAGCTGAATCTTCGGGTAACAGCATACTCAGGATACACATATCCCTGTAGCAAGAAGAAAGTACCAAAAACGCCTTGTCAAGCTATAGTGAAAATTACTTCAGTCCCTGAAGTCCTCAGCATGCAGCTGCAAATTGACATCACGACTCACTATGGATTATTTACTTACGAAGGAGATTCCGGAACTCAACTGCACACCACAAAACAAGAGTTCTACATCTTGATACAAAAATCAACTACAAAGACACTTAGTATTTCATCGAGGACGATGATTATTCTAAGGAGGGACGACTATTACATCACGGTAACTTTAAATTTTCACATTGCCCCTGTGAAAGGGCAACACTCCACACACTAAGAAGAACGATCAAGGAACTATTCATACAATAATATTCTGATGATAAATTATCATATGGACCGAGTAGCTGTTCGCATCAGGTAAACCAATGTATACCTCACGTGAAAAGATCGGTATGACACTCCGTAATGAGTGATAAAGAAGAGAAGTGCTCTGTCTGTATGGTAATTGTAACCATGTTAATGAGTCCGTAACTCACACCGCGTGTCGATAAAATAGTAATGATGTATTAATAACCTAATGAGGATGTGAGAGATTAACAACATAGCCTTAATTGAATATAATATTTGTTATTTACAAGTATATACACTACCGTCGGAAATTGTGCGCACGGTGCTTGTCATCGCTATTAAAAATCACTGCTGACTTTGAACCACGATATCACGGTAAAAAAAAGAGATAATGCATTTTTAAAAATATAGTTGGAAAGCTTATGAAATTCCACGTTTAGTGATGTTCAACGAATATTTTTTTGGTCTTCTGAAAATAATACAGCATGTGAGGAGTTAAAAAAAAAAATTCAAGATTTTCTCAAATTCACTACCTCAACTTCAACTTTTAGCATGACCTAGGGAAAATTTTTTCAAAATCTGGAAATTATACGACATAGATTCTAAAATCTTATCTTTAATTTAAGCCAAGAAAACTTCAAAAATATTCATTGGTACCCGAGATATGATTAAAAATGTTCGATCGTTTCTGAGTTGAATTTTAATCGACGATCACTGTTCTCGGCCGGTTTGTTGCTCGCCTCCTTCGTTGAGGCAGGACCGAAATGGTCACGCACAAAGGTGACGCTTAAGTGGAACGTTTTTATATGTATTTTTGATTTTGTTCATTAGTAATTTTTATTTCTAATTATTCTAAATTTAAAAAAATATTTATTGCTATTTGTGATTATTAAAAATTATTTAAATCCAATACTATCCCTATATTAACGAATATAACAATGATATAAAAAAAAAAATTTAATTCCTTAAAATTCTTATAAACTAGAACATTAATAAAAATGTTAATAGTCATTGTAAATATCAACGAAGAATGAAAGGAAAGGAAATAAAGGAAATACGTTCTTGGATCAAAGAACATATAAGAGAGCTCCACTTAAGCGCCACCTTAGTGCGTGGCCTATTCAGTCCTGCCTCAACGAAGGAGGCGATCAACAAACCGGCTGAGAACCGTGATTGTCGATTAAAATTCAACTCAGACACGATTGAACATTTTTAATCGTATCTCGGGTACCCATGAATATTTTTGAAGTTTTCAAATTCGTAAAACATTTTATGCTTTCCAGTTTTCGTTCTAAGTTTATTGCTGTCAAAAAAAATTCCAAATTTCAAAATACTATTATCAAAATGCTCCTATCGTCTGCCTGCCGTAAACAAAGTTTATGTTGCCCAACTATCACCATCATGAAGGTCGATGAATATAGATCGTCTTTTTCGTATTTTTCTTTAAAATTTAGTAATCTTCTGTTTTTTTAATTCTTTTTTTTTGGAAGCGTTTTAAACAATTTTTGGATTTTACAAAAATTAACCATTTACAAAAAATAAAAAAAGTTTCTCGACATCAGTTGGAAAAATTGAAGTGCATTTTTTGACTAATTTTAAGAACTTTTCCACTCTTTGCGTTTTCTCCGAATGTTTATAGTTTTCGATTTAAAAAAGCATGAATGTATTGGCAAAAATTTTGCGATTAGGGCGCCATTTTGAAAATACTAAGGCCTAAAATCGAACTTTGAACCATGGATTCTTAAAGTTCAGACATTTATTCCACCGATTGAAAAGGTTCCTGGTTGATTGCTGACCGGGAAGCTCTTTAATTTTAAAAATATGTCTCTCTCAATTTTTTTTAAGCCTACAGTATTAGTTTTGAGCTCCCGAAGACCGATGTACCGTGATTGGCGTTTCCGGCGAAAATGGGTTAAAACATTCGAATACGTCGCGGGGCGTTGCATATTTGAAAACTAAAACTAGGATAAATTCTGAAAAAATTACACAAACGTATCATTAGATGGCCGATGTATTAGCATTTTCGAAAAAAAACCTTAATAATGGGTTTACCAATAGGGACATAACAATTTCGTATCTTTATATGAACGCACCCTTAAACATTTTTAATGAACTGTCAATCTCAAAACGTTAGTTAAAGTCAACATTTTTATCATGATAAAGTTCACGAACCACCAACGTTTGTAAATTATTAGAAATTACTACCGAAATTCTGAGTCGGTGGTCGCAACTTTAAGAGCGCTTACTCCAATTTTCGGCCGTAATAATCGTCCCACCCGACAGGCTGTGCGTGCTATAGTGGATAAATTCGAGACCAAATTTACATTATAGGACGTTCCAGTGCCAAAAGGACGTCGTATTGCTCGAAGCAAAGAAATAATCGCATCCGTAAGTGCATCGATTAAAAATGAGCCAAATCAGTCAATTCCACGTCGTTCTCAAGAATTGGGCATCGCTCAAACGACACTGTGGCGTATTATGCGAAAAGATCTTGGCCTACTTGCTTTCAAGATTAAATTGACTCAAGAACTAAAGACACTTGATCATTTCAAACGTCTAAACTTCTCCAACTGGGCTCTGGCAAAGCTTGAAGAAAATGAAGAATTTTATCGAAAAATCATCTTCAGCGATGAAGTTCATTTCTGGCTTAATGGCTTTGTTACTAAGCAAAATATGTGTTATTGGTCAGCAACAAATCCAAATGTGCTTCTTGAGACACCGTTGCATCCGCAAAAAGTGACTGTTCGGTGCGGTTTTCATGCCGGAGGTGTGATTGGGCCGTATTTTGTCGTGGATGAAAACGACGAGTTAAAATTAAAATTCAAAAGAAATGTAAATGCTCATGTATTGGACTGTTGCGTTGATGCTGATTGGGCAGGAGATACTGTTGACAGAAAATCTACGACAGGATATGTAATTAGAATGTATGGAAATAGTATCTCTTGGAAATAAAAGAACAAGATATTGTAACAAAATCTTTAACCGAAGCAGAGTATGTAGCGTTATCAACATGTGTAAGCGAGATAAAATTGATAAGAGAATTATCAAAAGATTTTGGAATGAAGATAAAAAATGCAAAGCGCATTTATCAAGAAAATGCAAGTGCGATTAGTATAAGGAAATTTGTAAATTAAACGAAGAATTCAAAATATATAGAAACACACTATCATTTTGTTAACGAAAATTATATTAAAGGAATAATAAAATTGATGTTATAAAAATAGAGGTAGAAAAAAATCCAGCAGATGTTCTCAGCAAGTCTTTAGGACGAATTAAATTTGAAAAGTTTAAAAGCAATTTAAAATTACAATATGTTAATCGTATTAAGAAAAATTATGAAATGAGAAATCATTGAAAAGAGCTAAATTTAAGAAGGCGTGTTGAAATATACGTAAATTTATCTCTGCATGATTTCAAGATGTTCACGTGCCGAAAGACAAATCAAAACTGAACTTAAATGCTAAATGTAGCTTTGCCGCTCGTATACCTGCTCGACGCTTGCTCACTATTTCTTCTGTAACTCCGAAAATATTTCGAATTTGCTTCTGGAATTTTAGGGACACATTCTTGGATAGTTTAGGAAGACATTTGTGCAAAAAAAATCGATTTTTTGAAGCCTCTCAAGCAGGCTCCCCCCTTAATTAAAACCTCTCAACTTTCCACGCCTTGTATTATGTCAACAATTATAATAAAAGTTGTTCGAGCATATTCAATATTTTCCGGGGTGTAACAGTAAGATCAGACATACCTGTGTAAAAGCACCTATTAATGTGTTGAAGCCTGGCACCTACTTCAAGGGTCGTATTTCAGCTTGAATACACAGTGACCCTCTCGTTATTTTGAACCGTTCAGGAGTGTCTGTTATTTTTCTTTCCTGATACTTGAGAAGAACGTACAGTTTAATAAACTATTAATTTGAGGTTCATGTGTTCTAAAAAGTCACAAATAATTTTAGAAAATAGGTTTGCATATCAGAAATCGATAGGTGGAACGAATGACTATAGTAATTTTAATTGACTAACATTACATAACTACATTATCATAACTCTGTAAATCAAAAAATTTCACATAAAAAAACTGTTTGGGGAAAATCGCAGTGGTCACGTTACTAAGAGACGAAGAAGTCCGAAGTGACAGGTAGTCAATTCGATGACCGTGGATAATGTGAAAGAGAAGTAGAGAAACGTTAGCGCCAAGTACTCACAAGCGCGCTATTCAGCTGGGCTTGCGAGGCTCGATGGTTTTAGTCGCACGCACAGCGTTTCCGTTGTACTGGGGTGGTAATTTCGAGATCGCTCGACTAATTTTCGTATGCGAAAGTATAGTCCTATCTTTTTATGACTAGAATCATTTGAAAAGGAATTTACTATTCATTCGTATACGACATTCCTTACTCTCCGACAATGTTTCTTCAACAATAGTAGATAACTAAGCTCATCTTCAATATACTGGATACCAATTTCAGAATTTTCCCAGCCGGGGTCTCGTACAGTTCCACGCCAGACGCATAAGCCTGTGAAGTTCTGGAGCTTTTCCTGAACAATCTTGACTGCATGAATCTAGATGAAGATTGTATCGAAAAAATTGTCCATTTTTCGTGTTTTAATAAAAGAAACCTTTTTCAGAATCCCTTCAACTCAAACATTCAAAAAATTTAGCCGATTCCACTTAATAAAATTTACATTTTTTAAATTTTATACATTTTTTTATACATTTTTTACATACATTTTTTGTGAAATTCTTGTTCGGAAATGGTAAAAAATAATACATCCACACTTGTGGTTTACTCTTAGATCTTAGATCTTAGATCTTAGATCATGAAAATGAGTTTATGGTTCAAAATTAAATGAAAAAGGTGCACTAACAATAAGATCTTCGTCTTTCATGCGTCGTTATTGTTTTTCCTGACGAAGGATGAAAAATGTTGACGTCACTTTTTTAGCGTTTTGAAATCTGGGTATCTCATTAGTTAATTAAAAGTGGCTTTAATTAGAAAACTGTAGTTATTAAACTGTGCAGCTTCTTAATTTTAGCATGGAACACGCTCTCAAAGTAAGATCTATAAGTTGGTAAGTAAGAAATTGCTAGTGAATAGTAAAGATTCATTGGATATCTGGGCTTACTTGATAATTTCAGCATAACAAGTCCTTGGCTCGAATGCGTTTATTGAAGAGGCTAGCGTGCTGGTTGATTGAAATCGAGCTCTCTCGATTCGCATTCTTTCCATTTCTCGTTTCTTCGTTTCCGAAAATTGTGTTGCTATAACGACTAGGCACAGATTTATCATGAAAAATGAACCAATCTGCAAAGTTAATGTACATCATATGAATGAGAGTTTCTCTAGATTTTAGAATTGAATGCAGTAATTCATTACGCTTGGATTAAAAATTATATCCCTAACGGATTTCCATGCACACAATTAAAACAGATTCGAGTTATGTGTGAAATCATGTAAGGGAACCTTGCGATCCCGACTTATGTCTATTTCTCATGCTCCCCACACTTGATATAAAATCAAGTTTACTAGATATCTAGTATACCGTATATGCAGGATGTATAAAAAAGATGTTGATCGGTAAATATATAGGAAAAATCGCATTTTTTAAATTTCAATTCAATATAAAGGTTTGTGATTTCAAGAGAACTATCTTAGAGTGTAGTCGTAAAATGGCCGTGGGGCATAATTTAGGTTTCGTCATTTTATAAATATTTATGTTCTGTTTTATTTTTGAAAATTAACTATCTCAGCAAAAAGTATCACATGACCATTACTTTTTTTATCGAGAATTTCAACATCTTCTCATCGAAAATAGTGAAAAGGAGAAGCGGGTGGGAAGGCTTTAGCGAACGGCCTTGGGGTCATAAAGGTATGGGTTTCTCGAAGTTTCGGCAAAAGTATCAAGGGGAGTCCTATAAAAGGGTATTTCTCCAACAGTATGAGGAGTGCGCTATAAACGCGTTCATACACATAAACAGAAAAAAATGGTTTCTTCCAGGTAGCAAAGGGGGAAAAAAGCCAGTAAGTAATTGTTTGGAAGCGTTATAAACGTGTGAGGGATGTGCTGTAAACGCGTTTATCTCCATGGAAAAAAATGGATGTGTGTCTAAGCCCGCGAGATATGAAAAAATGGAGTGTAAATAGGAAAGAAGACCCCGCAGACAAGCGCTTCCATGAATTTATGGCTTCTTCCTCAAAAGAAAAGCCTATGGATGATAGAATGAATTGGATCTTCTGATAGGACACCGCACAGTAAGAGGGTTCCAGAGAATTTCCTTCCTTCTGGAACAAGCATCATTGGATTCGCGGATCACGCGCTTGTTGTGTCTGACGCTGATGACGTGCGAATCCTGGAGCTGAGGATCTAGATGAAATTCAATGGCTGAGAATTATTTTAGCATATTATACTGTCTTGATAAGTACTGTGTTTGTCCTGACGAGCGTGCTACCAATAGACTCATGTTATTGGCAAAGGTAAGGTAGGTGGCCTTTCAGCTTCACAACGAGCGTACCGGCGACAACATTGAACAGTAAAAAGCTTGCGTAAAGAAGGTCACCCACAGGGAGTCTTGACACAGGCCAGTCGAGAGATGTCAGGTGAGATGACATAGTGAACTGACAGGGAGATGGACATACCGTCCATTCCTAGAGCTCACTGCCTGACAGTGAAGAAAGCATGGTGAAGTTGGATTCCACCTGGCGTAGGCGCTGACAGGTCATGATTGCTTCAACATACATTTGAGCCGCTTAAAAAATGTGTGGATACTGCGGTTTCCCTGTGGACGATTCAGAGCACATACTTTTTCTCTGCGAAAGACAGAACGTAGAAAGAGAGTCTGGTTTCAGAGCCAAGGGAGTTTGATTTAGCCCCGATACAGTCTTTTCAAATGCCGGATTCTTAAGAATCCTCAACGCACTTTCAGTTCTTTGTCACACAAGTGACGTATACGACGGGTCCTGATAGGCGTAGAGAGTAGTAGTGGTAGTAGCAGTAACGGATAGAGAAATTCTTTCCTTGGCCAACTTTACTGATTTTTTTCGAATTCATTTAAGCCGAAATCTATATCAAGTTTTATATAGTCTTCCAGTTCGGGTTCATTTACTGTTTTGTGTATCTCATCTCTATTGATTCTGAATTAATTTTCATCTTATTTAACGTTTCATCTATGTTCTCATCCGGGACTTCGAATACTGTTATTTTCCTCTAATTCTTCTCTAGACTTTTTAAATTGGTATTTACCTGCTGTTTTGATATAACACCAGCTTTTTTTTACCTTTTAGTTTTCTTTGCGTCGTACACATGGCCCTACTTTCGCGCCATATCAGTCCCTCTTAAAGCAATAGCTTTCTTCTGCGACAAACGGCATATACAAAATTTACAAATACAGAAGAATTGAAGAACTTAATGGAAAAATGTAACAAAACTGAAAGAAGAGCAGATTTGCAGATCTCTTGGACTCTTCTAATATAAACTTTTCCAGGACCAATTGACGTACAGCACTTAAACTAGATTAAACAGATGTTTCTCGCGTGGGAAAGTTATTCCTTTTTACGAAAAGAAAAACGAGAAAGATTACTCTTGAAGACCTAGTTAAATATTATAAATTTATTAAATTTAATTGTTAATGCCCGTAAACCAACTTAACTGACCATTTTATGCGCAGAGTCTAAGCTTATATACTATTATCTTCTCTTATTAATACACATTTATTTTTCTCACAAACATTTGAACTAAAAATGTTGACATGGACATTAACAAACATTATTGTAAAAGTTGACTTAACTTCTTATATAATACATTAAGGGTTTATCTTTGTACATTTAGTTAGTGTAAGTCTGAGTGAATTTAAGCAACAAATTATATGTATTAGAAATTATTGTTAAAAAACAGGAATCAGAAGCCTCGGTTCGAGATGGGAAAGGTACTTGAAGAGCCATCTTTCGAGGGGAGCCAAATAATACTTTAAGATAAGACACTCCCCCGCACTTAAGCACTTATGGGACTTACCAACCACACGAGCACGTGGGCGGCTAATTTCCATAAGGAGTTTCCCAAAAAGCCGAGTAAGAGACTTAGAAATTTGATAAACCAATCATATAAGAAATTAACCACCTTCAAGGGGTTGAGACATAGAAAAGCAGGGAGATTAGGGCGTGGATTAGTTTTTTGAAAGGACCACAAAATCTCTCGGTAAGTCAGTCACTCACTGACTTTCAGTCAGGGCAGGTCATCCTCTAATGTATTGGGTGTCCCCGTAGGGTAGTTCAGGTGCGGGGATATAGGTGGCGCTAGTTGTCGGAAGTGGATGGAGTGCGGCAAGGGGAACAGCTTCGTATGAGTTCCGCCATTGTTGTATACTCTTTCTGAGCTACATCAAGCTACATGCCATTGGTGAAACCGTTTCAGAATTAAATAAGACAAAATATTTTATTATTGTTAAAATTTAAATATATTTAACTGTATATATATGTATATGGAATATAAAAACAATGGAAACTGTTATTAACATATTGGTTTATCTATAAACATATTTTCATTTATGATCTTTCGGCATCATGAAAGTTTAATAAGAGTGCAAATTCGGAACGGCACACAAATATCCACAATCGTTCTAAATTAAATACATACATATAATATGTTTTTATTAATTTCCATTGTGTTCATATTCCTTTCATACAGTAAAATAGATTTAATATCGGATATGGTCCCAAAATCCTACGTCGTTTACGATATCACTTACAACAACGTTTACGATTTCGCTTACGATACCATTTCCAATGTAGTTTCCAACGTCGGAATTTTCAATAGGAGATAGATTAGCCGCCATTTTTGGACTCACGAGTCCTCAGGTCGCCAAAAACAAGGAGTTTTTTAATTATATGATTATTTTTATTGAAGCCATGTCTAAGCTGTAAAATTAATATTTTTTGTCTCTCCGATTTCCGTTGAAGTCAGCAGTATTATCATTCTTGATAACATTTTTTATTATTAGTATATTTCGTATATTTTCTGTTTATTTTCTGAAAATAAAAATCAATAAAAATACAAATTACAGATATTTTTGATTTTTACTTATTACGACAAAACCAAGATTTAAGGCAAAATTGTGAAAATGTAATTCAAGAGCGAGTTGTTATTAACTTCTCACTCTTGAAATACATTTCACAATTTTGCGTTAAATCTCCACTTTCCTTTTAATTATATTTGAATATATTCTCTGTAACACATTTAAAGAACCTACGTATGCATGTATATGTACTAACACGTGCACACATAATGGTAGTTCATGTGCAGGGATATAAGCGGCGCTAGTTGCTAGTGGTCCACCACCTTTCCATTAGGTTTGCACAGCCTGCTTTCAGTCAGCGTAAAAATCGAGACTTGTTTTTCTTGAATTATAGTACGGCAGAGTCTCCGGTTGCAGGCACCCCTGCATAACGTTGGACAGAATGCAAATATTTCGGATTTGACTGCTGACATACGTGTATGTTGACAATACGCAGTTTTCGAGCTAAGATTGGAGCGAATGGACAAGCTTCTTGATTAGCTGCGATGACATTGAGAAAAAGTCCGTAAAAATAAAATAATTGTAATTTTCTAATGTTTTAAGGGTGCGAGAAATCAAAGTGACAATAACCTTTAGTTAAGAAAGCAATTAAGCGTACTTATGATAGTTAATAATAATCAGTAGTAGTTAATTAATCAATAGAGGTCGTGAACAATGTATTAAATATATTTAGGCCATATTAAGTATCTGTAAAACCTCCAAAAAAATGTTACTAAAATTGTATTAGATTAGTATGTGAAAATCATAGAAGTGAGATTATTAATGACCAATGTACAATATAAAAGGATGGGATAGTGCAATTATACCTTATTATAGTAATTGCACTGACTTGCTAACGTATATATATTGAGAAACATATCTGAAAAGACGAGAGAGAAAGATGCACTGTGACAAGCGTTGATTTACTTTAAACCCGATAGTATGACCTGCATAGGAGCGTGACGCGAGTTCATGCGTTTACGTGACTGTCAGCAAACATGGCCATTGACACTGTCTCCGCACTCGTGCTGATCAACAAATTATCGAGGAACGTGCTGATTCACGGATTAGCAAGTTATGTGCCGATTAACAAATTTGCAAGCGCACTCCCATTGTGGAAACAATTGATAATAAAGGTTTTTCCAATAGAGACATAAAAATTTTATCTATGAATGAAACACAAAAATTGTTGAGAAATTGAGTTCAAATTTATTGTGCGTTTAGTGCAAGCATTACATTTTATGAATGAAATTCGATATCGGTCATATGACCACCATGAGCCCGTTTACATCGGTCGATTATTTTGACCCAATTATCTAGCTTGTTGGCATAGATCAGTGACTTGATATGGCCCCATAAAAAACGCACAGTCATTGAGAGGGGCTAGTAATAGATCCGCGTTATCATATTTATCTTCTAGTGCGGCTTGTGCACCAGATTTTAACAATGTAAGGCGATCGTAGTATTCACTTACATTTTCGTTACGGGTCATTTTGATGTTTGAAATTTCGTGTGTTTACTACGCTTATATCTTATGTGGGAAGAATCGTTGCTTAAGGTGGTCAATCAGATCCTTCATGAGAAAAAAACTTATCCCATGTGTGCTATCTCTGGTTGCTCCTTTTAGTCGGGCTAATACAGCTTTGAAATACTGTTTTCCGCAGTTAGCAAGTATACTGGCTTCTCCGTTTACCACGACCTGAATGAAGTCCCTCAATAGCATATTGTTGCCATTAAATGTGGGTCATTCATTACGCCTTGTTGAATTGTAAAACATTCTGCCATTGATGTTACCATTGCATCATTTAGGGTACACGAAATGATGCCCGTGAAATCTGTTGTTCTGGTCTTATCTGATCGTGTTGTCTTTGGGCATCTTGATATTATATATTATCTTAGATTGATTTTATATAATCTTAAGATCAAGGCTCAATGTTCAATTTAAAATTCTGTTTTCAGAAAATTATGCGCCATAAAATCAAATTTTAAAATGTAGGTTTGCTTGTACCAAGTTTGTTAATTTGACTGATTCCAGGATAGGCAGATTCAATTCGGAAATAAAGGATCTTCCAATTACTCCTCCGATATCTGTACCTATTTCGGGTATAATCACGTTGAATTCAGCTGAGTGACACATAAATGGGATTTTTATTGATCCACTTGTTGAAAGAGTGACGTTATGGAATATGTAAATCTTCAAGTAATTTATATAAATTTCAGGGATTATTTTATCTTTTTGAATTAAATTGATATATAGAGTTGGATCGTACGAAAACTTTCCTATTTTATTTTTCAGCAGGTCCGAATATATCAAAATTATAATATTGATTTGATATTTTATTATTATATGAGAGTGTTTAGTTGCTATAAAAAATAGCCAAATTTTATTTACTTGTCAAGTATAACAACTGATTTTGAATTCAAATTTTTTTTTCTAATAAATTATGATGCAATTTTTAACACGCTGTCGATTTTTGTCAAGTTGTATGCGGCTGTTACATCCCTGATATTTAAAAAAATTTAATTCCTTTCGCCTGTGCCTAGGCAACCCAGTAAACGCTCAGGGATATAACTGATATATGTCTCCTCATTACAACACTAATAGTAGGAAACACCTGTCAGAAATTATCTGAGATCGTCAAGGCAGTCGAGTTGCATAAAACAAGAAAACTGCCTTACCGTCGGTAATGTAGGAAATCAGACAAGTAAACATTAATAATTATTTAACGAGAATAAAAAAAAAATAATATTCATTATTGTTAACATCAGTCGTTAAATAGGTAGTAATAATAATCAAACACTAGTACATAATAATCGGCAATGACCAATAATGGATAATCAATAACATCAATCACATTATTGGGGATTCGCTAGATGACTTAAATAATATTTCAAAATGTAGACACTAAAAAATGATGTATTACATAAATACTATAAGAAAATAAGATTAAAAACTAATGTATAAAATAATAGATGAGTCAGTGAATTTGTAACTTAGTACAATTGCAACGACCTGTCAACATATACATATTATGTAGCATAGCTGAAAAGACGAGAGAAAGATGTACCGCATTGAGCGTAAATGAACTTTGATCCCGATAGTATGACCTGTGTGGGAACGCGCCGCGAGTTCATGCATTTACGCGATTGTCAGCAAGTATGGTCAATGACATTGCTGCCAGACGCGTGCCAATCCATCAAGTAGCAAGGTACGTGCCGATCCACGAAAATTTTAATGCTCTCCCACTATAGGAATAATCAATAATATATAAACCCCAGATTTACCTCTGGAGGTTGTCTTTTCGCTAGTAGCTGTTCAGTCTTCAACATCTTAACGTCGGTAATCACTCCGTCCGCAAGTCATACTGTCGGTGTCACGAATTGACCCTTCGATATTCGTAATTTCATCGGTATCTTATACAAGGATTACCTCGGTACTTGGTAAATAAAATCCCTGGTACTTAAGTGGTGCAAGTCCGGTGGTCGTGAATTAATAAGTGCCGTTAAATACGTGTATCGTCGTATTAAGTCGAGTTCTGAGAGTTAAATCTACAGAAAACGAACTTAACCAGTGTTTAGCAAGCAAGTTGGATTGTCTGATACGCTTCCTGTACTACTTGACTAGCACTACTTAACTCCAGCTAGGATTGTGCCGTTATCCAGCTATCAACCAGTGCTCACATTATGGAAATAGTATAGATACCACTACCATGGCTCAGCTGCTTGTCGGCTTGTAGACGGAGAAAGCGAAGGTGCGCGCGCTTGTTTCCCTCTTGCTCTCTCTCCAGCTGGTATCGGAAGGGGCACGTTGCCATTTTTCCTTCCTCGTCACTCTTGCATGCGAGAATGACTCGTCCTATTTCCCCTTGTTCTCCACAATCTCCATGGTTACAATGCATGCATTTTCAACTGTTCCAAAATTTAGATTTCAGGCTGTCGTTTATCGAGTCGAAATTGAGAAATATGTTTCTCTCGACTCCGTGCAAAAGAGGCGCGAAGCAGACGACAATTTCAAATTTACGGAATATGTAGTTATGGAAATAATACCTCTTTTTTCGAAATTTTAATCATTTTTTCCCTAAAATAAACATCTATGGGATTTGAAAAAATTGTGGAATTAATTTGAAAGTCTAAATATAATTTTAAAATGGAAATTTGAAATTAATAATTATTTTCAATTTGAATCTATATATAGATTGAAAATATTTGAAATTTTTAAAGGAAAGCTAAAATTATAAATTTCGAATTTCCATACTTTTTACCAATTTTGTACATTTAAAATTTTTTCAATTAGCGAGTTATTTAGCATCAAGCAGAGATAAACATAAAAGTTAAAATTGAATATTACATTCGCAATTTTATGTTAGACATATTTTCATCTAACTTTTTTGTAGCCTAGTCACAGACTTTTCATTCAAAAAATGAATTGCTTTACGGGAAGGAAAAATTTTTTAATAGAAGGAGATAAATTAAAAAGCTAAGAAATGTGTTCAGTGATATTTGCATATGACCACATAAGTATTTATTGATTTCAAGTTTTACATGGAATTTTTTTTTTCAAGTTAGTGTTTAAATCTTGTCACGATTTTACAAGATCTTATGGACACCTGCAATCTGTTAAATGAAATATTTTGTAATTCTTAATTTGCATTTTCTTCTGAAATCGTATGAAAAATTCAAAGTCGATAAATGGTTAAAATTTTATATCAAGATCTCAATTACAAAATTTTGAAGCATTGTAAATAAACTGCTTCATTTAGAAAATACTTTAACTCTGTGAAGCATTTTTATATTTTAAGTGTGAAATCTGTGCTTAGGTCAAAAGAAAGTAAGATAAAAATACTTTCATTATAAGATTAAGAATGTAGATTTAGCAATCATTAGGTCAAATGTTTATTTCTTCTTCATGTAAAATACTTTGCACATAATTCTCTGATTAAATATTTTTTTAAAGTTGGAACATTTAAGAAATTCATAAATATTTAACCTATTTATAAAAACTAAAAATTTACAAATAAAGCTTCGACTGACAAATCTAAGAATTTGTCAATTATTGATCTATTTTCTTCTAAGTTTGAACACAGGAGGACTTGAAATTTCATAATGACTTTATTTTTCAAGTGATGAAAATATGTCTAACATAAAATTGAGAATGTAATATTCAATTTTAACTTTTATGTTTATCTCTTCTTGATGCTAAATAACTCGCTAATTGAACATTTTTTATATGTACAAAATTAGTAAAAAGTATGGAAATTCGAAATTTCTAATGTAAGCTTTCCTTATAAAATTTCAAATATTTTCAATTTATATATAGATTCAAATTTTAAATATTTATTAATTTCAAATTTCTACTTTAAAATTATATTTAGACTTTCAAAATGATTCCACAATTTTTTCAAATCTCATAGATGTTTATTTTAGGGAAAAAATTATTAAAATTTCGAAAAAAGAGGTATTATTTCCATAACTACATATTCCGTAAATTTGAAATTGTCGTCTGCTTCGCGCCTCTTTTGCACGGAGTCGAGAGAAACATATTTCTCAATTTCGACTCGATAAACGACAGCCTGAAATCTAAATTTTGGAACAGTTGAAAATGCATGCATTGTAACCATGGAGATTGTGGAGAACAAGGGGAAATAGGACGAGTCGTTCTCGCATGCAAGAGTGACGAGGAAGGAAAAATGGCAACGTGCCCCTTCCGATACCAGCTGGAGAGAGAGCGAGAGGGAAACAAGCGCACGCACCTTCTTTTTCTCCATCTACACACCGACAAGCAGCTGAGCCATGGTAGTGGTATCTATACTCTTTCCAAAATGTGAGCACTGCTATCAACAAGGAGAACTATACAACAAAACTCTTTTTCTTGCCTTCTCAAGCAAGGAAAAAAGCGTAAGATATATACAACCATCTCAAAACTTATTAACTATAACGCCAATTGTAGTGCGTGAATTGTGTACACAGGCATCTCAAAACCTAGTATATTAGCATAAAACGCATGCAGTCAACCGCGGAAGTCACATATATAGGCATCTCAAAACCTTTATTATTGACTTATATAGACGCACACTTTTAATGCGTGAGTTATCGACTCATAAACGCATAAAACCCTCAATATTGCCATCTCATCTTGAGAAGTAGTATAAGTCATACACATAAGCATCTCAAAACTTATTGTATATCTATCTTTAATTAATAAAGCTTGTACACTGCAATATAATCAAATTTGTTATTACTGTGAACAACTCGAGCCGCATAGGTTTGACTAGTGACCACGATCCCACACAAAAATATAAATAATCAGAAATTACCACTCTGATTTAATCAGCAAACTTTTCTCCCTTTTCCTAATTTTCCCAACCTACCCTCGCCTTAGCTCGGGACGTAACACAGCTACTCTATGTTCTTAGCCCTGAATGATATAATTTCAGTGATGCATGGCGGGTCAGGTCAGACTTAATTGAAACTCTTCTGAGTGGTATTTTACAGTTTCTGAAATCATAAGTTGTTTAAATGCATTAACAATATTTAATTTCAGTGTTAAAAGATTTGACAGGCCAGACTCAATAACAGATTCTTGGACAATCCTTGTCATTACAGAAATTGTTTATTGCTAATACTGTAACGACCTGGTTACTCACCCCTTATTATTATATTTAATTTGTTTTTTCTCGTTTAGAACGGTAAAGAAATCCAGAGGATTTCTAAACCGAAACTGGGTGAGGGATGCCAACAACAAATAATCACTCAACAAATTGCAATTATCAACTTTTATTATAAACCCTTATTTGTATACAATTGAGCACCTGGATTCTAAAACTCGCCGCGCTCTCGGAAACAGGTAAAAGTATTGTCCACTGGGTCAAAATGAAGGTTTAAAAAAAATAAATATATATTCGAGTAGAGCATGTTCAGCCCCATATTTTTCCTAAGTGAAATTTTCTTATCCGTTCATTATTTTCTTCAATAAAAAATAAAAACACAAAATTTTTCCTTCGAGAAAAAGTGGTTTTTTAAACATTTAACTCGTCATTTCTCAGCAAAAAATGTATGAAATGATTTGAGACTTCCAGGACTTATGTAAAACATACCACTGAAGCCGGTAAGATCCTTTAAATAAATAAAATATGCAATTGTTTATAGATATTTAATAACAAATTGATGCGCACCGTATTTCGTGTTTTTCTAACTTCGCCGACAAAAAGTATCTGGGGAAGTTTAACCTACAAAAAAGTTCCAGCGAGAAAGTTGTTCCCATATGTACAGAGAAATTTTTCTGAAAATTTGAGATTATTCGGATGAAAACTACAGGAGTTCTATGGATTATTATTAAAAACTTCTCGGCAGCCGCATCTCGCCTCGGGCATCGAGCACGTGCCAAAGTGCAAGTTGCCGGTCGCATCTCCTTTTTTCAATGTTTCTATTTACAGGATCGTTACCTAGCGTGTAATTTAACAAAACAGTAAAACCCGCTTCATAGCCAATTTCGAAAAAGAAAATCTTTTAAAAAAATCCTGGTATCTCTTATCCTTTGCTATGTTAACGATTCACAATGGATCTGTTAGGATAGTGGTAGTGCTCCAGCTTTGTAATTATTCGAAGTTGCGTGCTTGATACTCGTTGACTGCATTATTTTTTTTTAATTTTATTTATTAAAATGTTTATTACTTCACTTCTCTGATGAAAGTTTTTAGAATTATGCAAATATAATACTTTTTAACACTAATTTTTTACTTTAAATTCCCTTTTTCGACTATTTTATTACCTTTTCGCAAAAAATCTTTTCTCCTACTAAAATTATTCATTCTGTTTTTGTAATATTTTGTAATATTTGTATATCAATAAATATTTTTAAAAATAAAACAAAAAATAAAATGCAGTCAGCGAGCATCGAGCACGCAACCTTCCACCTAAAAGGCTTTTTTAATCGAACCTTGTAAGGGTTATTAATAAAGTAACGTTGATTCAAAATTCAACAAGGATTATATATTTATTTCTCGTTTCTACAATAATTTTTTTTGCATTGCTTACTTTCTAAACTGGAATCCGAACATTCCTCTTAGTACAGTTTCCCAGAATGTGATATGTACTCCTTTCCCTAGTAATTGAATATGTATTTATAACAAACAGTTAAAAATAAAAACAATTCCAACAATAGAAACGCTCACCTCGTTTTTGGCTTTTTTAATAATATTCTTTTTGTAAGAACTTTCATTTCTAGTTCTTTTTTTACCATAAAACTCTTTATCATTTTTATCACACATCGTAAATAATTTATAAATAAAACATCTAAAACAACGGGACAAATGATTGCAAAAATACTGCGAAACGAATACAATTTGTAGGAACCGAAAAAAACATGAATCTTCAAAATAGTGCTTTTATACTCTCTGCTTCTTTAAAAGTGTCCTTGAATGTATGTAAACAAAAACATCAAAACAAAAGAGATGCGACCGGCAACTTGCACTTTGGCACGTGCTCGATGCCCGAGGCGAGATGCGGCTGCCGAGAAGTTTTTAATAATAATCCATAGAACTCCTGTAGTTTTCATCCGAATAATCTCAAATTTTCAGAAAAATTTCTCTGTACATATGGGAACAACTTTCTCGCTGGAACTTTTTTGTAGGTTAAACTTCCCCAGATACTTTTTGTCGGCGAAGTTAGAAAAACACGAAATACGGTGCGCATCAATTTGTTATTAAATATCTATAAACAATTGCATATTTTATTTATTTAAAGGATCTTACCGGCTTCAGTGGTATGTTTTACATAAGTCCTGGAAGTCTCAAATCATTTCATACATTTTTTGCTGAGAAATGACGAGTTAAATGTTTAAAAAACCACTTTTTCTCGAAGGAAAAATTTTGTGTTTTTATTTTTTATTGAAGAAAATAATGAACGGATAAAAAAATTTCACTTAGGAAAAATATGGGGCTGAACATGCTCTACTCGAATATATATTTATTTTTTTTAAACCTTCATTTTGACCCAGTGGACAATACTTTTACCTGTTTCCGAGAGCGCGGCGAGTTTTAGAATCCAGGTGCTCAATTATTGAGTGAGATAGAGATAGAGAGTGGGAGAGAGAGAGATTTCGAAATATTCCTTTCTGGGTGAAGGTTAAAGCACTTACTCGTTGTTGAATCCACTCAGGAACCACTGATAATCCAAAATGTTGTGATAACCGTCTCCACTGATAATCCGAAAACGTCTCCACTGAACAATTGAACGCAACGAATAATACTAAGGACGGGTCGAAGAATACTGACTGATGAACGAAGGTTTAAAGAAAACTGAACTATTGGAGATACTTGTTGGTAGCCGAGTGCCGGACGATGATTAAAGAAGACACTGACTTTTCCCAATTAGCAGCTAGTTTTAATAGACCCTTATCTGGGGCAAAATCCCCTCTATTAGTTGATATTATGAGTCACGAAGAACCCGTTGACGGGTTTTCTAAGAATTATTTCGTTAATGCTGGCCTATAGTTTGGCCTACAGGTCTGGGAGGTTTGTTGACACAACACGGTTAGACGGAGTTCCTCTTCCAAAAATAACTAATACCCTTACTATGTTCATTCATGGTTTCTCACTCCTCTCTTTCCCTTTACAACTTGTTTACGTTGCGCATCTAATGCTTCCGCATATTTTACAATTGTAGATTCATTCAATTATATAAAAAGTATTATTATTATTCATGTAATAGAGATGGTCACAGGACGTGACAACTCCCCCCTTGAGTTTGTACATGGGGATGAAATGACCATGTACAAACTTTCGAAGATATTAAATTTAGAAAGTTATAACCTCCATTCGTAATTTACATTGGTAATTCCATGGTTAATAATTGCGTTATCGTAATTACATCAGCTTACACAAAAAAATGTTTACGTACAATCGGTCTTTTGTTTAAAATTTGTATGCATAGTCTTACTGATTATATTAATAAATTATAATTAAACATTATTATTATTTTTTGAAAAACGCACACACTAATAAAGTGTATATGAGAAATCTGTTACACACACACACACATGTATATATATATATATTTTGTTTTTTTTTGTTTTTTGTAAATTTGTATACATATAATTTCATTTTTCTGTTAATTAAGATGTTCAATATGTATTAACATTATTTATTCAAAAAGAAAAAAAACGCATATAATTATTAAGCTTACATTTTCGGATATTTATCACAGATACACAACACATACATACATATATATTTTTCATGTTTTTTTTGTATTTTGCTTTATCAATATTATTATTTTTTTTATTCATATGTATATATATACATATATAACTATGATATAGAAGTTTGAGACGTCTCAAACCCAAACTTGTGACGAATTGTGAGACGAAATATTAAAATAAATTCTTATAAAAGACGGAAATTTATCCCTATATCAGGTAACGAGAAAATACAATAGAAGCAATAAATAGTACCTCTGTTACGTCACAAGTACGTAAATACTTACTTTGATCGAAGATTCCTCGTTTTAAGTTAGGATCGAGTCGTCCTCGCTTAGGGATGAGGATAAGTCAATGAAAAGACACAATGATTATGAAATAATACAGTTTAAATTTATTAAAATAACTATAAATTGAAAATAATAAAATGTCGGTACAATTGGTTAATATTTGGAGGCACATGTTGGTTGGTTGGAAAAAGACAGAATATGGAGAGAGAGAGAGAGAGAGAGAGAGAGAGAGAGTGAGAGAGAGAGAGAGAGAGAGAGAGAGAGAGAGAGAGAGAGAGAGAGAGAGAGAGAGAGAGAGAGAGAGAGAGAGAGAGAGAGAGAGAGAGAGAGAGAGAGAGAGAGAGCCTATGCCTATAGTACATTGTAATGCGTCTCGGGACGTGAATCTCTCCCCCTAGTTCGAGCGCGGGGGTGAAGCATTCGCGATCGAATCTTCAGAAGAAGAATACATTCATTAATGTTTTTGAAGAGATACATTCATTAATGTTTTTGAAGAGATACATTCAAATTCTTTTCCTGATATAGTAACAAAATGTGAATGATAAATACAACATTCACTTCGGCGTCTGTTTTAAAATTTGTATTCTTTGCATTTTTCTATTTGATACATTCCAATATCGCTCATTTTCTTTGGATGTCATAAAAATTTATATTATCTAAATATTATAATTTTTTTTTATAAATAATTACACAGTTTTTTTTTGAAATAGTATGGACTTAACATAAGGTCACATATGATTTTTTGTTATATAACTAAATACATCAATAATTTTATATTTCATATTCGTAAAATATAAATAACATGCATTTCCAAGAGTTTAGTTGCTGCATTTTGCTTTGCAGACTTTTTTTAAGGAGCTGGTTCCCCAATACAAGAAAAATTTATTTTATTTTTAAAGATTTCGCAAGTTGCTTGGAACGATGGCAGTTCTTGGTGTTTTCCAAGCGATTTTACAATATACGAGGGTTCGGAGAAATCATACTCTATGCTTATCTTGTTTAAAACTTGTACAGCAGTACCTTTCGATAGGTCTTTTGTCTGCAGGGCCATTGTTTTGATCTGCAAAAGAATCACCTGTTTCAGTTGATGATTAAATTCATTAAAATTTTAAAGTTAGTTAGTTTTTTGTTAATAATTTTGTGTTTGCTGATATATCCACTTTCTGCGTTTGCTAACTCAAAGAGATATTTCATGCAGAGAAAACAGTAGTCTGTTTTAAGATGTACAAAAAAAAGTTTGTTTTTTTTCGCCGACAGAACATTTTAATTTATTCAGGTTTGTCGTTACATTATGGCGGTTAAGGGAAAGTAGTGATGTATATGCAATATGATTTTAAACAACGAATAAAAAACAAAAAGGGAAAATCAGAAAATAGTTCCGGGTTTATCCGTAGCCACATGAGGCGTAAATATATTCTGTGAGAAAAGTTGTGTGGAACCTCCGTAGCTCAGATGATAGAGCATTCGACCGGCAATCGAAAGGTCCTGGGCTCGATACCCAGCGGAGTGGAAGCGTTCCTTCTTTCACCGAAAATTTCTTCAATTCATATTGAAAAATTCCATCTTGTTTTAAATAATGTTAAATTAAGTCTAAATCATGGGTTGATAAGGTGGATATAGTAGATTTCCGTTGTCACTGATGGTGATACACTTTTCTAATGATTGACATAATCGACTGAAATGATTTGGAAAAATAAGATATTAGATATTGTTTATATTTAGCAAAAAGAATAATGAAAAATATGTCTTGATTTATTATTTTTATTCGTTGTTATTATAAATAATGGTGGATGCTTCGGAATTGACGTCATTATATAATGCTTCTTGTTGGCATAAATAAATTACACGTTCGGCATAAGTTACGTATAAATCTGCTCTTTGCTGCATATAAAACATTTGGGTATCGCAAAGGGAGCAGTCGAGGCTGGAGAGCTTTAACGTACAATATAAGTCTTTAGTGACTATGTGATCTATTCGGACAGGCAATGTTACTTCAGTTTCAAAGAAGCCAAGTTTTGTCATCCAACAATCCTCGCAAATAAGTTTTTTTTCAAGTACATTCATGTAGAAATTCTCGATAAGGGTTGTGCAGCAGTATTCTGACCATAAATGATGTTCAAAATACGGCTGAACATCCTTCTCGCTTGCTCGAACTTCTTCTGCTTCGATTGTTTCGATTTCTTGGGGCAGCAATTTTCTAAGGAGAAATTTACAATATTTAAAGAATTTCAAATATCTGCAAAATTTTACAATTTTTTATATTAAAAGTTCTATTAAAATCCACAAAATATTTTATGCGTAACTACATGCGTGGAAGGTACAAATGAAATGCCATGAGGTAAAAAACTCACAGTTATTTTGAGTTTTCTGATCTAATTTTTCGAAACAGAATTGACAATATCTTTTGGTGGGTTGGTGATTATAATATAAAAACAATGTCGAGGGTTCTAATTCGAAGCAATAACTCTGTAATTAGTGCGCGTATGCTAACGGATATTCTTGCGGACATACACCGTCTACTGGTCGAAGGTGGGTAACAATAGCTTCAGTTGAAGTTGGTATCATTTTCTACAAATTGTCAGAATAGATTTATTTTATTAAGGTCTGATAAGGAGATGGAATAATAACTTTGTATACATTTTCTAATCATGCAAGGTAAAAGATTTTGCGAAAAGTATTTTACTTTCCGTCAGGAAGACAACTTTTAAATTACAGTTTGTTTTTTCTTCAGTTAGAAACCTTAAAGGCGTGGGTACAAAAACTGTCCTGACGGTATAGGATTTACAACGTTAATGCACGTGGTTTTGAGGAAGGTAAGGACGGAATGTGCTTGTTCTGAAAAAATTTCTAAGGTGACTTTGGGTCTATATAAAAAAAAGGTAAAAGGAAGATAGAATAAAGGAAAGGTCAAAAGTTGAATGTCAAGTCGGTCAGTAAAGGTTTTGTCACTGAGCTTAAAGGAGTTTTTTGTATAAGTTCTATACGTGTTGGCAATTTGCTTATTTTTTTAGATATTTTTTGAATCTTCAATAGTATTAATCCTAAAATTGTAATCATAAGTAAAGTGATAATAATTAGTGCGAATTTTAATTTATGTGCACTAGAAATTAAAGTGGATGGAATGATTTTTTGAATGTTTGCATATTTTGTAAGGATAAAGACATGGTTTTCGAAGATTGATAATGACATGTCTTCTTTCTGCTGAAGAAGAAGTAATACCTTTTTTAGTATGTGAGGATCTTGAATAGAAATATTATATAAAAATGGTGAAATTATAGCAAGTGATGTGGTTGATTTGCTGACTGGAAATGAATTATCTATTATATTCAAATGGTTTTGGAGATTGTAATATGGAGTTGATGAATCTAGATTGCAACCTGACTTTGTTTGCAAAATTCCTATTCCTTGGAGTGTGATTAAGGTCTTAGAGTTTTTTAGACATTATAAGAAAATTTGTCGGTGGAAAATTGTTGAGTATAGCCATCCATGATGAAATTGCAATGGTGTTAGAAAGGGATATTCACTAAAACTGATGAATATTTCACACTTGTATGGTTGAGAATTTAGAAACATTGACTTTTTCACAAATATGATTGTTATCGATATTAGATATAGATCTTGGTAGGCGCCAAATGTTTGGAATCCATTTTGATAACATGCATTGAGGACATTTTCATTTTTTGTAAAGTATGATTGTTTATTTGAAGAAATAGCAGAGATCGTATGTTCTCATTAGTAGTAATAGTAAGTTTGAAGCTGCTTTGATTTCTGCTAATTCACGAGTAGCGCCGGCTTGTATAACAAAATGTTCATTTATATTCATTTGTGCAAGAAAAAATGAGTTTGATTTCGAATTCGGATCAGGATAGACTGTATTTTGCGGTAACGGCAGTTCATATTTTATCGTGAAGTTTCTTAAAATTTCTACATGATTTAAAAATCCCCTGGAGTCTGTTCTGTATTTCTTTTTTTGGTAACTTGGTACGTGGGAAGGCTCGTCGTACTAATTCTCCATTGCAGTTGATTTCCTGAATCGGTATGGAATTTTTATATTAGAATTTATTGTACTGGTTGGGAGGTCTATATCTGCATTTAAAACATTTTTTAAAGCTTTTCGTAGGGAAAGATAATGCAGTATGATTATTATTTGTTTTCATTTTATATGAAATTGTATTTTTAACACGATTGTTATTTGAAATAATAGGTTTTGTTATTTGGTTACTCGTTGATGGTTTTGGATCGTTTAAAGATGATTCTTGAATTGTTACATGCAAATGTTCTAGTGAGTTTATCAAACTTAGTCCACATTTCTCGTCATCATGCGAAAGAGAATTAATAACTTTTATGGCAGCAAAATCCTTAGCTGTTCCTATCGAGTTTGCTATTCCTATTTGCTAAATGTTGTTAATGAAACAAATTGCTATGTATGTTCAGTCTTTTGATGAGGTTTTTATTCGTAATACTGTATATTTTGGATACTCAAATTTATTTTGAGTGCAAATTTCGTTTAATTTTTTGCAATTTTTGCTAATAGAATTTGGTTGGACATTTCGATTTGTTTGATTTGATTTATTAATTAAGGCATTATTTGTATTTCTAAAAACTTGCAGTTCAAGTATACATCGTTGAGTAAGAACGTCGTGATAAAGTCTATTTATTTCAGTGCGTATGTGTCTTTCCACATATATGAATTTAGAGTTAACGTATGTAAAAATGTCCATATTTTGAACTTCAAAATGCTTATTTTCTAAAAATGAATTTCCAGGTCTGGTTTCAAAAATTAATATTTTTGAATGTTCGGTATGTATTAAAACGTAACTGCAAACAGGTTTTCTTGTTTTTTCAGCTAGTACGGAAGTTATATCTTCAGTCGTTAAAGAATAAAAGGTTTTAGAATTGTCTGTCGTGTTGTCATATGTTTTATTTGTTGGTCCTTCATAAATAATTCCATATTTGTTAAAATTACATACGTCATTAGGTAATGTATCCCAGAATGTTTGTCCATATTCTACTTCTGTACAGAATGTTTCTGAAAGTGTGCATATTATTTCAGATCCTAATTGAATTTTATTTGAATTCAAATGAATAGTCGCGTAATGTTCTTGTAAAGTTATTTGAAATATTGCTTGGGCTACGACATTAATCCATGTTCCGTATGGGTCAGAAAATTGTGTACCAGTACAGTCTCCATTAGGTGTTACGGAACATGCTAAAGTAACACTATGAAATGAAGTTTCATTTTCTTCTAACTTTGATATCTGAAGAGAAGGGGTTACTAGAAATGTTCTTATTGTCTGCATTTGATTACATTGATCTCGTGTAACATCATGTATATATTCACTGTGGCCATTTGCAACTATGGAACTGTGAGAATGCATACCACAATGAGAGATGGCACGTCGAATTTCTATTTTGCATTGTATTAGTTTTGTATTTGAAAATCCAGTTAATTGTAAAAGTTGTATATAAGTTCTATCAACATGTACTTATGATCGAGGTAAATCACATTCTCCTACCTCTAGTGAAGATAATGTCGTAATATTTGATTGATTTGAACCGCAATCGAATCCTATGATGGCGTAGACTGTTGTTACATAGTTGAAGTTGCAAGTGAGCAGTGCTAAAAGGAAGCCTCGTAATCCCATCTCTGGAAAAAGGAGGTTCCAATTAGCAGCTTGCTTTGTAATATAGAAAAATGTTATATCGTTACATATGTAAATTTTTCATTTACTTTTTGTATTTTGCGAACCTACTTCATTATATCCAACATATCGGCTATGACAATAGCCGTATTTATAATTATAAAAAATTATATAATAATATATATATATATATATTAATAAATTAATTAAATTATATAATAATTTTATTTAATAAATTAAATAATTATATAATAATTATATAATATAATTAAAATTATATTATAATTTGATAGCCGTAAACTGAGAATTAAACTTTTGTATGCGCCCGGTCCTTTTGTTATGATTCTTGGAAAAATGTCTTTTATTATATCTGGATTGTTTAGGTTTCTGCTCCATGTGGAAATATTACAGTCATCTTGCTTAAAAATTACAGTTTTAATTAAGTATGGGCAGAGAGCTACCATGTCGATAAAACAGGGAACTATTTCAATGTGATCATCTATGCGTTTGCGATGAATTTGTTCCATTATATCTGGAATAATGTGTTATGTTTGAAATTTCATACCTATCTTGTTTTATATATTTTTTATTTTATAAATAAAATATATATTTTCATTTAAAAAAATTTATTTTTTATATTTTTACTATTTATCGACAAAATAAAATTTCTACATCTTTATTCAAACTGATATATATATATTTTATAATTAAAGTAAAGATATTTTGTTTCATTTTTATTAAATTTGTACTTGCACATGTGAGCGTTTTAGTCTATTAATGTGAACTACAGTAGGATTGCCTTTTGTAGCTTATTTTTACATTCCCTTTTCATAACACTTCTAATATTTCATAAGGTCCTGTATAATGGCCGTCAAGTTTTTTAATTTTACCTCCTTTTAATGAAAATACGTTATCTCCAATTTTCACTTCTAAATGATTTATTTTTTTATCATAATATATTTTCGATTTTTCTTTTGCTGTAATGAGACTCTCTATTGCTTGTGTTCGCATCTCGTGTAGTTGTGTTACGAAATTAATTAAATAATCGTCATATGTTTGTAATTTTTCTTTTGTTATAAAGGTTCACTGGAAGGTTCACGAGCTAGTTTACCAAAAACCAATTCATAGGGTGTGCATTTTGTACCTTCATGTACACTAGTATTATACGAGAACATTGCTAGTTCAAGCCAATCATTCCATTCAGAATTTTTCGCAACAATTTGTTTGAGATATTCTCCCAAAACATGATGTGAACGTTCTAATGACCCGTTTGATTGTGGGCGAAAAGCTGTGGTTCGAAATTGTTTAATTCTAAAACGTTTTGCCAATCGTTTTAATAAAATACTTAAAAAATCTCTGCTTCGGTCAGTAAGTACTCCTTTCGGTGATCCAAATATGCAAATAAATTTTTAGTCGACCAACAATGTCCATTGATATTTTTTCAGAAGGAATAGTGGGTGTATCAGTGATTACCATAGGATTTTTTGTTTTGACTCTTATTAATTTTTTCAGTTGACATTGTAAAGAGCCTTGAATATATTTTTGAATGTCTACTTTCATATTTTCCCAAAAAAATTTTTGGCGAATTCGACTATAAGTTTTTGTGACGCCTTTATGGCCTTCTAATGCTGAAGAATGAGCTTCTTCATATAAAAGAGTTCGTTGTTCTTTTGTTGGATATTGCGTTAATCTATTGCAAACTATAATTTTTGTAATTGAATTTGAAAAAATCGAATCGAAAATTGATTTCACTTCTTCCCAAGGTATATGATTAACTCTGGAAGTTTTTGAAATTCTAATTGATCGTTATTTAAATTTTTGAGATAATTCATGTAATGAGTGAAATGGTAATTTTATATTATTCAAAGTTTCGGATAAATTTTCTTTGGTTTCTTCTTCAATTGGAAGTGCAAAATAGTAGTTTCCTTTTCAATCTCTTGTGCTATTCCCTTTTGTAAATTTTTAAATTTGGGTAAAGTTTCACGTTGTTCTAAAGTATTTGATCCGTTGTCGCGAGGAGTTCCATTTGTTGTAACAAAATATGCATAATTATCTTTTCGCATAGTTAATTGATCGTGACATTGAACTATATATTTCCTCGTTATAATTTTTTCTGTTTGAGAGTTTATAGGAGGAGGTTCTGGGGGTGGACGATTATAATCATCATGATCATTTTCGTTTTTTTCAGAATTCATTCGAGATCTTCGGTTTAGTTTTAAATTTACATTAAAATAAGGCTCATCAAATTTTTCTTCCAAGTTTTCTTCTTGGTTTTCATCAAACTTTTCTTCAAAATTTTCCTCAAGATTGTCTTCAAAATTTCCTTCAAAATTCTGTTCAAAATTCTTCTCGAAATTTTCTTCAAAATCATCTTCAAAATTCTCTTCCAATTTTGCTTCATAATTCTCTTCATCATTTCTTTCGTGTGAGGTTTCAATGCCGTTGTTGTAATCTTCTGAGGTTGAGAAATAATTTTCACTTTCTTCGCTTTTGAATTCATTAATATTTTTTGACTTCTTGGCGTTCTTCTTTCTTCTGTTTCTTGCTTGAGTTTGTTTTAAATAAGCTGAATAATCAGGATCAGAGACAGAATCTGATTCTACTTTTGTTCGGCTTCCCTTTTGCCTGTACGGCGGCTATATTCTGTGTAGAACGTGCGGTACGCATACGATTTTTAGGCTTAATATCCAATAGAGTAAATTCACTCTCCACCTTATCGATTATTCGACGAATTGAGAGCGCGGATCGAGCAGAATAACGACCATATTTTGCACGATATGCTCTTTGAACACCGACAAAACTTCTCGAATTTTGATAAAATAATTGGACAATTTCCAAACGTTGTGGAAGCGTGAAACTACTCATGATTAAATGGCAAACCTTACTGATGACAACTGACAGCAGACGTCAAAAATTTCAGTTCAAATGAGCCCGATAGGGACATTCAAAATCATATCACCCCTATTGGGAAACCCTTTATTTGTTTTCTTGGTCTACCTCTCTTTCTTTCTGTTTGAGAGGGAATATTCTTCAAATTTGTAAGTAGATTTTTTCTTGGCCTACCTCGTGGTTTTTTCACCGAAGGTTTAGAAGAAAAATTTTCTTCTAATTTTTCTTGAGTTTCATTTCGATTCAAATTTTTTGCGTTTTCTTACTCTATTCTCTTTTGAGCTCTTGTAGTAATAGTTTTCCATGATAAATGTTCGTATTTTTTGGAAAAAACTGGACTTATTAAAATATTGTCATAAAAATAAATCTTGAAGCCAAGTTTTTAATAAATTTGGGTATTTAAAAATATTCTTATGAATCTCACTAAATGATTATTCACTTAAGAATTCTTGAAAAAATTCTGGAATTTTTGATCCAATATTTAATATTTGGGCTTCTGAAATTTCGCTAAAATGATCTACGTCGTCTGGTATGATTCCTGGATTTTAGTTGCTCCGTTTTGAAGGTCTTACCTCATTTTTAGAGTCTTCCCATTTATTTCTTGTAAAAGTTTTCTTGGAAAACATTTTTTCTTGAGAAGTCATAAAAGTATCGATGTCATCAACTTGTAAATATTTTGATTTCTCTTTGTTATCATCAATAGGGTTTCTTGAGAGAGCGTCTGCATTTACATTCATTTTTCCTGCTTTGTAAACTACATCAAAATCATATTCTGCGAGTTTTAATCTCCAACGTGAAACTCTTGAACAAGGGTCTTTAGAATTTTGAAACCACACTACAGGTTTGTGATCAGTCACTAAAGTGAATTTTCTTCCATACAAATAAGGACGAAAATGAGTTACACAAAATATTATAGCGCGAGCTTCTTTCTCATATGTATCATATTTTTTCTCAGTATCACTTAGACTACGAGAAGCATATGCTATTGGTTTATCTTTACCTATTTTACCATGTGATAAAATACCTCCTATTGCAAATCCTGAGGCATCTGTTGTGAGTATAAAGGGTTGAGAAAAATCAGGTCGTTGTAAAAGTGGTTCTTCACATAATTTTGCTTTTAAAATATCGAAAGCTGCTTGTTGTTTTTCTGTCCAATTAAAAGGTATATCTTTTTTCAGAAGTTGATTTAAAGGACTTGCAATTTTTGAAAATCCATCTATAAATAGTCTATAATATCCTGCTAAGCCTAAAAATTGTTTAACATTTTTCTGTGTTTTTGGGACTGAAAAGTTTTTTACAGCTATTATCTTTTTTGGCTCTGGACGTACTCCATTTTTATCAATTATATGACCTAAATATCCTACTTCGGGTCGTAAAAATTCGCATTTGTCTGGTTGTAAGTGAGGATTTACTTTTGTTACGTCACAAATACGTAAATACTTACTTTGATCGAAGATTCCTCGTTTTAAGTTAGGATCGAATGATCCTCGCTTAGGGATGAGGATAAGTCAATGAAAGACACAATGATTATGAAAATAATACAAATTGAATTTATTTTACTGGTTAAAATTTCCGGATATACATTCGTTAAGACAATTCTTATATAATGTAGGCACAGGCTGGTTGGTACGTAGGTGAGAAAGAGACAAAGAATAAAGATAGAGAGAGAGAGGTTCGGTACCTTTATGATTCGTAAGTTGTGTTGAGGTTTAATCCACACGGCGGTGAGTTGTAAGTACTGGATCCCCACAGGTGTATTCCAAGTGTGTGAGAGAGACGGAGTTATAGGCCGCACAGGTATATTCCGTAAAGGGCGGCGATTCAAATTTACGACACTGTTCGAAGATCTTTACAAGATCTATTCAAGTCTACGATGACTTTTACGACTCCCGAACTTGGATTTTAAATTGTCCCAATCGAATTTTATTAATCTCAAACTCAGAGATTTCCGAAGTTAAATTGAAATACCGCACTGGACTATTGTCGCGAGACCGGTTATAAATCCGAAGGAAAATTTAAGTATCGAACTAGACGAAGAATTTACTGACTGCTTTCTCTTGGTGTGGGCCTCTTTTATATTTTTCTATACAAATTGACGGTCAGCGAAAATCGTGACGTAGTCATATCTTCTTAGAGGAGAAGGGGCCCTATACTGCTCCCTACTTCCCCTACTCCCTATTCCCCTTTATCGATTCTCTCATAGATTTCTAACTCAAACCAGCCTGTGTGTATTATATACATTCAAATACGTCGCGGGACGTGACACCTCCCCCCTCAGTTCGAGCGCGGGGAGTTAACGATCCGCGATCGAAACTTCGGTAGAAGAATACATTTTTTTGTTTTGAAGAAATACATTCAACTCTTTTTCTGATAACAATATCTGAATGATAAATATAACATTCATTTCGACGTTTGTTCTACAATTTGTATTTTTTTTGCATTTTCACAATTTGATAAATTCAAATATTAACATATTTTTTGGATACAAATTTATATTGTCTTAATATTAAAAGTTTTTGTTATAAATTATTACATAGTTTTTTTTTTTTTTTTTTTTAAAAATAGTTTTTACTTAGTATTAATATAAGGTTACAATGATTTATTTTGTTATATAACTGAATACATTAATATTTTTTATACGTGAATGGGGTATTTTATATTTGTAAATTATAAATAACATGCTGTAATATATAAAATATAATTTTTATAATGTAGTAGATTAGTGAAAATATTCTTTAAGGGTTATTTTTATATTTTTTATTACGTAGAGGGTTGCGGCAGTTACGAGCTAAATGTCCTCTTTGAAAACACCTTTCACATGAATTAGTCCATTTTTGTAAAGCTTCTTTATTGTTTTTATCGCTTATATTATAAAATTTAGATTCTGTTATTAAGCATTTTTCTAACTTTTCTTCTAAAAATATATATTTCGTGGAAAGTGTTTCCAAGACTCTAGCTGCTGCATTTTGTTTTGCTACTTTCTTTTGGGACGCAGGTTCTCCAACACAAGCATAGGTTACATTATTTTTTAAAATTTCACAAGTTGCCTCGAATGGCGGTAGTTCTTGATGTATTCCAAGAGATTTTACTGTGTATTCTGGTATTGAAAAATCATATTCAATACTTATTTCATTAAGTATTTGTACTGCGCTACCCTTTGTCAAATCTCTTTGTTGCATTGCCATTGTCCTTATCTGCAAAAGAATTATCTATTTGAGTTGTTTGTGATTTAATTTGATATAAATGGAAATTAGTTATTATTATTGTTAATAATTATGTATATGGATTATAAATTATTCGTTTTCCGCGTTTGCTAACTCAAAGAGATATTCAGTGCAAAGAAAACATTGGTCTGCTCTGAAACGTATGAAAAAAATTTGCTCTTCGCAGACAGAACATTTTAATCCGTTAAGATCCGTGGTTACAATGTGGCGGTTAAGGAAAGGTACAGATATTTCTGATTCAAAAAAGGTAATTTTAAATCTGTAACATTCTTTACATATGAATTTTTGATCTAAAGTATTCTGATATATTTCGTTTTCTGGAGAGTAACAACAAAAATGTTTCATAATTATTTGATCGATATACGGTTGGTAGTACTGTTCGTCGTTTTCTGGATTTTCGGCTTGAATGGATTCAAAATCTTGCGGCAGCATTTTTCTATAACAAATTCGTTATTGAGCTTTAAAATACTAACTAGATCCTAACAGTGTTTTGCTTAAAGAGAATTTTCTAGACATATTTGAAATTTTATTTATGACTACAATTTATAATATTTTATCGAAAAACATTTTCAACTATAACTTCGTTTCCTAATTGAAGTTGCATTTTATTTTTTAAGAATTGCTCAGTACAACCTTTACAGTCGATTGCCCTACAGCGTGGCGTTATTAATGCTTCCCTACAACCGTTACAATTCATATTAACGCATTGTATTTTACAAACTGAGTGCCATGAGGTACAGAATTCGTATTCATTTTGTTCTGGAATTGGTAATTTTTCGAAGCAAAATTGGCAAAATTTCTTTGTTGTTTGCTGACTGTAATAAATGAATAAGGTTGACTCTTCTAAGTCGAAACAAAAACTATTTATTAAATGTCCATATGTGATTGGATAATCCTGTGGACATACACCGTCCACAGGTCCTGAGTGGAACACGATCGGTTCTGCCGCAGTCGGAATCATTCTATAAATTTAAAAAGAAAGGGATCTAAATTTACTTAACTATACCCTTGATTATATAATTTTTATACTTTATCTATTTAATTCGTGCAAAAAGTACCGAAATTTGATTCTAACAGAAGTTATACATTATTGAAAGGTATTCTACTTCTCCATTAGAAAAACAATTCTTATATTACAATACCCTTACAAAAACTGTTCTTCTAAAGGTACATTCCCAATGATCATGCTGTGGTTTTACAGTATAGAAAGAGAGGGATGGATTGTACTTATACCAGGAAGGTTGAAAGGATGGAACATATGGGTCCTTTCCAGTTTATAGATACGTTTGAAAAGAAGTAGTTAAAATTTGAATGATAGGTCACTTAGAAGAGGTTTTGTTGATAGGCTAAGAGGAGTTTTCTGATCTAGTTTAATTTCATTTATATTTTTATTAGTTTTTTTGAAATTTTTTGAATTTTAATTAGTATTATTAATAGAATAATTATTATAAGAAAAGTAACTATAGTATGTGCTATATATATTTTATGTGCACTAGAATTAAAAATAGATGGGATAATTTTCTGAATATTAGCATATTTTGTGAGTAGAAAAACATGACTTTCAAAAGTCGATATAAGCATGTCATCTTTTTCATGAAAAAAGATGTAACACGTTTTTTTTAACAAGTGAGGTTCTGTGATCGACATATTATATAAGAAGGGAGAAATTATTTCAAGAGAAGTGGTCGATTTACTAAGTGGAATTGAGTTATCCATTATTTTTGGGTAATTTTTAATATTATAGTATGGAATTGATGAGTCCAAATTACAGTCAGATTCTATTTGTAAAATTCCTATTCCTTGAAGAGTAATAAGGGTTTTGGAATTTTTGGAGCAAGATAAAAAGATTTGCTTAGGAAGAATAGTTGAATAAAGCCATCCACGGTGTGACAACAGTGGTGTTAAAAAAGGATATTCATTGAAACTTATGAATGTTTTACATTTATACGGTTGGGATTTTATAAACATTGATGTTTCGCAAATAGGATTATTTTGAGTACTGTATATGGAATGAGGAGGGTGACAAAAATTTTGAAGTCCATTTTGGTGGCATGAAGCGAGGAAATTTTCATTTGTTGTGAAGTAAGATTCGTTATTTGGAGAAATCGCGATATAAGAAAATTGAGGTTTTATGAATATAGGTATAATATAATCAGTGTTGAAGTCAAAATGTATAGGGGTTGAATGTGTTTTAAATACTTGAAATTCTTCAGAAGATGGAATTGGTATGGTCATAGTAAAAATTAAGTAGTTATTGAAAGTAAAGTATCTTATTCTAGAAAATGGAATGACCATAGAAAAAAGAGACGTTGGAAGGTGAGGGTCTTCTTTGTTAGATTTGAAGTCTAGGAAGGTATCTGGAAACAGCATGGGGTGCCATAAATTTGTGGCGGCATGGGTCATAGCTTCCGTAAGCTGTGTTAGGAGTGATAGAAAGGATCGGGATATTTCATGCAAGTCCATCAGCCAATTTGCTGCAAGAATTCTATAAATGTGCAAATTTGGGTAAATTTGTGATTTATGCCAGTCTTTGTACATCGTAACGTTATTGAGATTGGATGAAAGATTTTTAATTTGTTCAGAAAATGGATTTGGGAGTAGGAACAAATTTTCTTTAGGCCAATAAAGAGAAGTTTTTTGTCTTATTTTTGATTGTAGAAGAACTTTTGAATTTGATGTAAAAATGGATCACTATTTTTGGGAATTTTAGTGATGTTATGAGCTTGTCTGGATATAAATGAAATTTCTCCGAGAAAATAATTTATACGTTCTTTCATAAATTCAAGCTGAGTGTGGTGATTATATATATTACAGTTGTTTGCAATATTTGTGAGTATACAATGTTCATAAAGTTTGTGAGATATATCTACTATTTTATATTTTAAGTTTTCTGGTTGCAAAATGTCAAAATAAGAGATAAAATTATAATTTTCGGAAAATAGACGTATTTTTGAAATTGGTTCAAAATAAATACCAGATGAGTGATAAAATTGTGAATTGATATACAAGTTATCTGCTTTAGAAGTGAAAAACAGAATTAGCATCAAGTATACGCCATAAGGTGGTTGGTATAGGAATTTCATTATGCTTCTCGAATGGCTGAAAAAGAAAAAAAGGATTAGTATTGGATAAATTGGATGTTTACATATGATTGGATTTAGGTCTAGAAGTTTTTTGGAAAAAAGGGGAAAATAGATTACTAAATGTTGAGGAGTTTCGTGGTGGAAGTGGAGGGGGAACTTGTGTTGATTTATCAGCTTTAAAAACATTCCGTCTACGGCACTCTTTTGTAGCATGCATTTGAGTGTTACAATATCTACATGAATTTTTCCATGATACTAATTTTGGTCTTGGATCAGTTTGAACACTTTGATCCTTTGTTTTTCTTGTTTCTTTACAGGTATTATTATAAAAATCTTCATCGCAAAGATCATAAGATCTTATTAATATTTGTAGTAATTTTAAAGCAGCTCTATTTTCGGCTAACTCGCTTGTAGGACCGGCTTGTACAGCAAAATGATCGTTTGTATTAACTTGAGCAAGAAAAAATGATTTGGTTTTTGAATTTGGGTCAGGATAAACGATGTATTGTGGTAACGGTAATCCATATTTTATCGTAAAATTTCTCAAAATTTCCACGTGGTTTAAAAGTCCCAGAGAGTCTGTTCTACATATCTTTTTTTTGTAACTTCGCACGTGGGTAGGCTCATCGTAGTAATGCTCCATTATAGATGATTTCCTGAATCAGTATGGAATATTTATATTAGAATTTATTGTACTGATTGGGGGGTCTATATCCGCATTTAAAACATTTCTTAAAGCTTTTTCCAGAAAAAGGCGATGTAGTAGAAGTATTATTTCTTTTTATTTTATAAGGATTTATATTTTTAAAACGACTGTTAATATTAGGTTTTGTTATCTGACCACTCGTTGAAGGTTTTGGATCATTTATAAGTGATTCTTGGATTGTAACATGCAAATGTTCTAGTGAGTTTATTAAATTTACTTCACATTTTTTATCATTTTGCAAAAGAAAATTTATTGTTTTTATAGCTGCGAAATCCATTGCTGTTTTTATTGTGTTTCCAATTCCTATTCGTTTGATATCATTAATAAAACAAATTGCTATGTATGTTGAGTTTTTTGATGAAGTTTTTACTCGTAATACTGTATATTTTGGATACTCGATTTTATTTTGAGTGCAAATTTCGTTTAATTTTTTGAAATTTTTACCAATAGAATTCGGTTGGACGTTTTCATTTGTTTCCTTTGATTCATTAATTAAGGCATTATATAAATTTTGTGCTACCTTATGCTTTACGTTTTCTTTATCTTTGCCACTATTCATTATTATATAATTGTTATATTGTAAATTAACGTGAAATAGACATTCATTATTATTAGTTTGTTCAATGAGTATCTCATAAATGAGGGGTGGATCTCCTCTTTGTTGAATAATTTTGTTTAGTAAGGTTGTAAAAGGAACATGCGACATTCTTTAAGATGTTAGATTCGGATTGAATAATGTGATCTACTAAGTTCTTCTTTTAGTTCAGAGTGAGGATAAAGAGTAGTCTTCGTACTATTATGATCTTTACCTGAATTGGTATTTTCGTTAGGAGTTGAACTTTTAGTTTCCTCTATGGAGTTTTGTGGTGCTGAAGCTGTAAGCAGTGGTTGATGGCTCTCAGCGGGAGGTCCAGCAGGTCGGTTGGTACCTAAGTGTAACAAAAGGTTAGTGACCGAATCCCAGAAGGCGCCTAGTAAATGGAGAGACCATCCAAATAATCTATGTAATGCATAACCATGAATAATGGTATCTGCTATTAATTTGATCCCTCTAATTATTATAATTAATCCAATTAGACCTGCACTAGTAGTACCGAAATTTGTAAAAACTGTCCAAAATCTACCCCAAGCTGATTCAGCAATTTTATCAATTACTTCTTGGTTAAATAAATTTGTCAATGATATTCCTTGATTAATAGTCGGATGTCCTGTTATTTCTCTAGCTAAAGAATTTAAAATCATTGGTTTTTCTGCTGGGAACATTATATGATCTCGTAGCTTATCAAGGTCAGATTGAGAATAAATGCCACTTGTTGCTAAGGATGAAGGATTTGTGTATTTCCAGGTTGCTTTTGTGAGAGGTTTAATTATAGTCGGTGCTATGGATTCGACAGGATTTGGAAGTAATTTGTACCAGGTTTCTCCAAAAAGGTACATTGGTGGAAGGAAAGAATTGCAATTTGTTTGGATACCTGATTTTGTTAATATATGAGTTCGTGGAGAAAGAAAAAAGGATTGATTTCCTCTAAATATTGGTAGTTGTAGATAACATTCTTCAGTTTTGCGATATTTTACTTCAACCGGTATACATTTTACGATATGTACTACTTCTCCTGCAATTACTGACATATATCCTGGGCCTTTCATTAAATGATATGCAAATTCGTCTGGTGATTGGGTTGCTAAGGTTAATGTATTTCTAAAAACTTGCTGTTCAAGTATGCATCGTTGAGTAAGAACATCGTGATAAAGTCTATTTACTTCAGTGCGTATGTGTCGTTCTACATATATAAATTTAGAGTTGACGTATGTGAAAATGTCCATATTTTGAACTTCTAAATGTTTATTTTCTAAAAATGAATTCCCAGGTCTGGTTTCAAAAATTAATAATTTTGGATGTTCAGTTTGTATTAAAACGTAACTGCAAACTGGTTTTCTTGTTTTTTCAGCCAGTACAAAGGTTATATCTTCAGTCGTTAAAGAATACAAGGTTTCAGAAATGTCTGTCGTGTTGTCATATGTTTTATTTGCTGGTCCTTCATAAATAATTTCATATTTGTTAAAATGACATACGTCATTAGGTAATGTATCCCAGAATGTTTGTCCATATTCTACGTCTGTACAGAATGTGTCTGAAAGTGTGCATATTATTCCAGATCCTAATTGAATTTTATTTGAATTTAAATGAATAGTCGCGTAATGTTCTTGTAAAGTTATTTTGAATATTGCTTGGACTACGACATTATTCCATGTTCCATATGGGTCAGAAAATTGTGTACCAGTACAGTCTCCATTAGGTGTTACAGAACCTGCTAAAGTAACGCTATGAAATGAAGTTTCATTTACTTTTAACTTTGATATCTGAAGAGAAGGGGTTACTAAAAATGTTCCTATTGTGTGCATTTGATTACATTGATCTCGTGTAACATCATGTATATATTCACTGTGGCCATTTGCAACTATGGAACTGTGAGAATGCATACCACAATGAGAGATGGCGCGTCGAATTTCTATTTTGCATTGTATTACTTTTGTATTTGAAAATCCAGTTAATTGTAAAAGTTGTATATAAACTCTTTCAACATGTACTTGAGATCGAGGTAGATCACATTCTCCTACCTCTAGTAAAGATAATGTCGTAATATTTGATTGATTTGAACCGCAATCGAATCCTATGATGGCGTAGACTGTTGTTATATAGTTGAATTTGCAAATGAGCAGTGCCAAAAGGAAGCCTCGTAATCCCATCTCTGGAAAAAGGAGGTTCCAATTAGCAGCTTGCTTTGTAAAAAAAAAAGAATGAATAAAATTACTTAACAAACAATTTTGTTATTACTGTTGTATACATATATATTTTTTTATGATATTTATTAAGTTTTTTATTTTATGTACTTAGTCTATAATATCCAACATGTCAGCTATGACAATATGATCTGATAGGCGTAAACTGATAATCAAGTTTTTGTATGCGTCTGGTCCTCTTGTTTTGATTGTTGAAAAAATGTCTTTTATTGTATCTGGATTGTTTAGGTTTTTGTTCCATTTGGGAATATTACAGTCGTCTTGGTTAAAAATTCCAGTTTGAATTAAGTATGGCCAGAGAGCTACCATGTCGATAAAACAGGGAACTATTTCAATGAGATCATCTATGCGTTTGCGATGAATTTGATCCATTATATCTGGAATAATGTGTTATGTCTAAATTTGTTGTATATATTTTTTATATAAAATATATATTTTTATATAAATTTTATATATGTATATTTTTTTTATTTTTACCATTTATCGACAAAATAAAATTTCTATATTTTATTTAAATTGTATATGTATACATATTTTTTATAATTAAAGTAAAGATATTTTGTTTGTTATTATTTTTTTTTTTATTTATCTACTTTTGTACTTGTACGTGTGAGCGTTTTAGTCCATTAATATGAACTACAGTAGGTTTGCCTTTATAGCTTATTTTGACATTCCCTTTTCCTAACACTTCCAATATTTCATAAGGCCCTGTATAATGGTTCTCTAGTTTTTTTATTTTACCTCCTTTTAATAAAAATACGTTGTCTCCAATTTTTACTTCTAAAGGATTTATTTTTTTATCATAATATATTTTCGATTTTTCTTTTGCTGAAATAAGATTCTCTCTTGCTTGTGTTCGCATTTCGTGTAGTTGAGTTACGAAATTAATTAAATAATCATCATACGTTTGTAATTTTTCTTGTTGTGATAAAGGTTCGCTGGAAGGTTCACGAGCTAATTTACCAAAAACCAATTCATAGGGTGTGCATTTTGTGCCTTCATGTACACTAGTATTATACGAGAACATTGCTAGTTCAAGCCAATCATCCCATTCTGAATTTTTTGCAACAAATTGTTTGAGATATTCTCCTAAAACATGATGTGAACGTTCTAATGACCCGTTTGATTGAGGGTGAAAAGCTGTGGTACGAAATTGTTTAATTCTAAAACGTTTTGCCAATCTTTTTAATAAATTACTTAAAAAATAGTAAGTACTCCTTTTGGTGATCCAAATATGCAAATAAATTTTTTCACAAAAGCATCTGCTATTGTACTAGCTTGGTGATTAGGAAGAGGTATTGCTAAAGAATATTTGGTAAAATTGTCTTGTATCGTTAGAATATATAAGTTACCAGATTTTGTTTCAGGTAGTGGACCAACAATGTCCATTGATATTTTTTCAAAAGCAGTAGTGGGTGTGTCTGTGATTACCATAGGATTTTTTGTTTTGACTCTGATTAATTTTTTCAGTTGACATTGTAAACAGCCTTGAATATATTTTTGAATGTCTACTTTCATATTTTCCCAAAAAAATTTCTGGCGAATTCGACTATAATCTTTTGTGACGCCTTTATGGCCTCCTAATGCTGAAGAATGAGCTTCTTCGATTAAATGAGTTCGTTGTTCTTTTGTTGGATATTGCGTTATTCCATTGCAAACTATAATTTTTGTAGTTGAATTTGAAAAAATTGAGTCAAAAATTGATTTCACTTCTTCCCAAAATATATGATTAATTCTAGAAGTTTTAGAAATACTAATTGACCGTAACCTCAGATTTTGAGATAATTCATGTAATGAGTATATTGATAATTTTATATTATTTAATGTTTCGGATAAATTGTCTTTAGTTTCTTCTTCAATTGGAAGTGCAAAATGGTAGTAGTTTCCTTTTTTAATCTCTTTTGCTATCCCTTTTTGTAAATTTTTAAATTTTGGTAAAATTTCACGTTTTTCTAAAGTTTTTGATCCGTTGTCGCGAGGAATTCCATTTGTTGTAACAAAATATGCATAATTATCTTTTCGCATAGTTAATTGATCGCGACATTCAACTAAATTTTTCCTTGTTATAATTTTTTCTGTTTGAGGGTTTATAGGAGGAGGTTCTGGGGGTGGGCGATTATAATTATCATGATCTTTATCGATTTTTTCACAATTTATTTGAGATCTTCGGTTTAATCTCAAATTTTCTTCAAAATAAGGCTCTTCAAATTCTTCTTCCAATTTTTCTTCTTGGTTTTCTTCAAACTTCTCTTCAAAATTTTCCTCAAGATCGTCTCCAAAATGTTCTTCAAAATTCTGTTCAAAATTCTTTTTGAAATTTTCGTCAAAATCTTCTTCAAAGTTATCTTCCAAATTTTCTTCATAATTTTCTTCATTGTTTCCTTCGTGTGAGGTTTCAATGTCGTTGATTTCATCTTCTGAGGTTGAAAAATAATTCTCACTTTCTTCACTTTCTTCACTTTCAAATTCATTAATATTTTTTGGCTTCTTGGCATTCTTCTTCTTCTTTATGTTTTTTGCTTGAGTTTGTTTCAAATAATCTAAATAATCAGGATCAGAGTCGGAATCTGATTCTACTTTCGTTCGGCTTCGCTTTTGCCTCTGTATTTCTGGTCATTCGTTTTCAAATCTTTGTTTTCTTGGTCTACCTCTCGTTCTTTTTGTTTGGGAGGGGCTATTTTTTAAATGTGTACGTAGATTTTTTCTTGGCCTACCTCGTGATTTTTTCGCAAGAGGTTTAGAAGAAAAATTTTCGTCTAATTTTTCTTGAGTTTCATTTCGATTCATATTTTTTGCTTTATCTTGCTCTATTCTCTTTTGAGCTCTTGTAGTAATAGTTTTCCATGATAAATTTTCGTATTTTTTTGAAAACATTGGACTTAATAAAAATATTGTCATAAAAATAAGTCTTGAAGCCATATTTTTGAATAAATTTGTGTATTTTAAAATATTCTTACCAATCTCACTAAATGATTCTTCACTAAGGAATTCTTGTAAAAATTCTGGAATTTTTGTGTGAATATTTAATATTTGGGCTTCTGGAATTTCGCTAAAATGATCTACGTCGTCTGGTACCATTCCTGGATTCAAGTTTTTTCGTTTTAAAGGTCTTACCTTATTTTTAGAGTTTTCTTGTTTATTTCTTGTAAAAGTTTTCTTGGAAAACGTTTTTTCTTTAGAAGTCATGAAAGTATCATTGTCATCAACTTGTAAATATTTTGATTTTTCCTGGCTATCATCAATAGGGTTTCTTGAGAGAGCATCTGCATTTACATTCATTTTTCCTGCTTTGTAAATTACATCAAAATCATATTCTGCGAGTTTTAATCTCCAACGTGAAACTCGTGAACAAGGGTCTTTAGAATTTTGAAACCAAACTAGAGGTTTGTGATCAGTCACTAAAGTAAATTTTCTTCCATACAAATAAGGACGAAAATGAGTTACACAAAATATTATAGCAAGAGCTTCTTTTTCATATGTATCATATTTTTTCTCAGTATCACTTAGACTACGTGATGCATATGCTATTGGTTTATCTTTACCTATTTTACCTTGTGATAAAATACCTCCTATTGAAAATCCTGAGGCATCTGTCGTGAGTATAAAGGGTTGAGAAAAATCAGGTCGTTGTAAAAGTGGTTCTTCACATAATTTTGCTTTTAAAATTTCGAAAGCTGCTTGTTGTTTTTCTGTCCAATTAAAAGGTATATCTTTTTTTAGAAGTTGATTTAAAGGACTTGCAATTTTTGAAAATCTATCAATAAATCGTCTATAATATCCTGCTAAGCCTAAAAATTGTTTAACATTTTTCTGTGTTTTTGGGACTGGAAAGTTTTTTACAGCTATTATCTTTTTTGGATCTGGACGTACTCCATTTTTATCAATTATATGACCTAAATATCCTACTTCAGGTCGTAAAAATTCGCATTTGTCTGGTTGTAAGTGAAGATTTGCTTTTCTAAGTCTTTCTGCTAAATTATTGAATTTAATTTCGTGCTCTTCTAGAGTATTTGCATATATAACTATGTCATCAAGATATACAAAAAGTTCCGTTCCGATTAATCCAGTTAATGTTAAATCCATCAATCTTTGAAATGTGGCTGGTGCAGTTTTCAAACCGAAAGGCATTCTATCGAATTCGTAATGACCGTGAGGTGTAGAAAATGCGGTTTTATGAGAGTCTTTTGGGTCCATTTTTATATGGTGAAAACCGGTAGCTAAATCAAACACTGAAAAATATTTTGCTGACCCTAGAGAATCAAGTATATCGTTTATATTAGGTAGAGGATACGAATCGCCAATTGTTTTTTCATTTAATTTACGAAAATCAAGAACCATTCTCCATTTTATTTTTCCTTGGGAGTCAGGTTTTTTAGGAACTATCCACACTGGAGTGTTATATGGTGATTGTGAGGGCTTGATTATTTTATTTTTTAATAATTCATCGACTTGTCTTGTAATTTCTTCCTTGTGAACTGGGGGAAATCTATATTGTCTTGAAAAAATTGGAGCGTCATCTACAGTAGGAATTGAATGTTGTAATACATTAGTAGCTTCAAGTGGTTCTCCTGGGATTTGAAATCTGTCTGCATTATTTTTAATTAATTTTTCTACATGTTCATATTCATCTTGATTTAAGTGGTCTAATCGAAGAAGTTTTTTAATACATTCTACTCTGTCTTCGTCTGTTACATTATAAAATTTGCATGAGTTAATTAGAGAATTGTCAGTTTTTAAAAAGTTATTTAATATTTTACTTGATAAATCTTCGTTATTTGTTTGTTTGAAATTAATTAATTTTTCAATTTGTTTATAACATTCTTGTTCTTCAAAGTCTTCTAAATTAACTAATGGGACGGATAATGTAATTGGGATTTCATTTGTGTTTGCAAATTTTAAATAAGATTTTCCTCTGTGATTTTTTACAACTGCGTCACCTACGTAGACGCCATCTTGGATATGTAATCGAGGTACATACCCTTCACTCTTTTCTGTATTTTTTATATTAACATAAAATGTTGTAACTGTTCGAGCTGGAATAGTAAATGTATTGGCAGATTTAAAAGGGTAACAGTGGTTCTCAATTTCTAAGCATTTTGAAGTATAGTTTATATTCACACTATTATCTTGAAAAAATTCTGATCCTAATACTCCATCTTCTTCTACTGGGACTTCATTGGGAATAATGTTAAATATCGTTGGATAACCAAAAATGTTTATTTTTACCTGTCCTAACGTGTAAAGTGGTAAATCATTAATTCCTGTAAGTTTCAATACGTTTTGGCTATTTATGGGTACTTGAGGGTTGAGAACCTTTTGTTTAATTAAATTTCGAGCAGCACCAGTATCAATCATCATGTGTGTTGGATTTTTTAGACCTTCCGTTGATATTATAATTGATGGAATTGAAGTGGACTTTGAAATATTTATTGTTGTTGTTGTATGATCGTTAGAAGTGGATGCCAGTGGTTCTCGATTTATGCTTTCCTCAGTGCACCCGTGCTGGGGAGAGCTTTGGAGTTTTCCTGATTAGCTGTTTGTGATTGGTTATTTGGTCGTATCTTGCAGTCTCGTACTAAATGACCGGGTTGTTTACAGTAATTGCAAATTATTTCAGTATAATTTGAATTTTGTTGAGTGTTATTATTTTGTAAAAATCTATTTTCATATGGTTTATTTCGATTTTGAAACTGTCCTGAGTTAAAGTTTTTATACTGTCCTGGATTCAATTGTCTATTAGTATTATTAACATTATTGTTATTATTGTAAACATTTCTAGGAAAATTATTATTATTGTTGTATCTTTGTTGTAAAAAATTATTATTATTGTTTCTATAATTGTTATTTCTATTTTGTAAAAAATGATTGTTGTTATTATTAAAATTATAATTTTTATTTCTTAAAAAATTGTTATTTGGAAAATCATTGTAATTGTTTCTTGCAAAATTATTATTATTATTACCTCTTTCACCATTGAAATTAATATATCCTTGTTGGTTAGGATGCAAAAATTTTTTTGTTTATTGTTAAGAACTGCATCTTGAGCTTTACTTAAATGAAAACATTTTTCAGTTGTGTGACCTGGTTTTTTACAAATTAAACAAATAGTTTTATTTTCAAGTGCTACGTTGAATCGGGTGGTTTTATTACTTTTATTATTATTAATTGATTCTTCGGTTTTTAAATAATCCGTATTTCTATTTCTTCGCAGTGCAGAAGATGCAGCCAGTCTTCGTTCTATGTCTATTGTATCATTAACTACTTCCTTAAATGTGTCCTTTTCTTCTACACGAATTTCTAACTCAGGACGCAAACCTCGTATAAAACATTGAATTACATCTCTTTCTAAATTTTGTTTGAAAGCATTATCTACCTGACCGTCATTATTAAGTCTGTGAGCATCTTCTATTCTATCAGCAATTTCCTTAATTCTAGCAGCATAGGAAAGGACATTTTCTCTTTCCCACATAAATGTATTACCTAATTCTCCCTGCAATTGATATACGCTTTTCGCAGGGGCATATACTCTTTTCAATTTTTCTATTAATTCCTCTATTGTTGCATACGTTGACCCAAAAATACATTTTCGTGCCTCACCAGACAATTTACCTCTCAATAGACGTGCAAGATTTTCTTGGGCAGCAGGTGTCGGCAGCATTGCCTTTGCTTCCATGCAACCCTCAATAAAATGGGACAATGGGAGGTTACTTCCGTCGAACAAAGGGACCACCTCTAGCGCGTCGCGTAAGGATACCTGCTGGCTGTTAGGTATGGCTACGGCCATCTCTTCGTTGCTTACTATTACGGGATTATCCTGATTTATGACTTCTGTATCGCTTTTGTCGTCGTCGCTATCGTTGTTACTAATTAGAGAGTCGCGTGCCAATGAGGTTTTCAATTTTTCTTTCAAAGTTTTGTTTTCTATTGTTATTACCGTTGAGCTTAGCAAATTAGATTCGTCAAAATAAGATAATTCGTTCGTTAAAGTTTGATCTTGATTACTATATCCTGTCACAATGCTTAAATCTTGACAAAAACTTGAATGAAACCCGCTAGTTTTACTGGAATTTTCACTTAATATGCTTTGATCATTAATTAGCGTCTTGTCAAAACGTGAATCGTCTAGCTGAAGAGTGTCATCTAATTCTTGTTCAGCAGGAAAAGGGTTTGAAATATCTTTGTATTTATTATCGACTAAATTTCCCTTGATTTTACCTGATCTTTTTAGTTTCAAGGAATCTATTTGATTTTGATCCACAATTTTTGCGAGTTGGTTATCTTGTTTGGCTTTACTACGTGTGATAACCTTTTGGGCGGATTCTACAGGGGTATTTGAATTTGACATTGAGTCATTATAATTTTACAGTTTCCCTTTTATTGAGCGTTATCTTAGATTATTTATTGTTAATTATCAATTGTTTATAACAATTTTAAAAAACTACATGTAAAATTTTGTTTGTTAATAAAGTGAAATTAGTAAAAGTATAATTTTAGTTTAAAACCAATCATAAAAATGATATTAATAATAATTATTTAATTATTTTTATTTGTTTATAACAAAATTAAAATTTGTACTCTTTTATTGGGAAATAAAATAACAAAATGAGAATATAATTCTATAAAACATTCAAATAAATAAATAATCGCTCAAATTTTTTTGTAAAATTATAATGTTAAATAAAACATTTGTTAAAATTATAACAATATATATATATATGTATATTTATTTTGTACCAACCACGTGTGTCTTTTGTAAACTATAATAATCTATGTTATTAAATTAATAAATTATAAATTGTTTTTTTTTTTGTTTAAATAAATAAAATTGTTTATAACAAGGATCAGATAAGATTCGAGTTATGCACAATTTATTCTTCTCTAGACTGGACAAGTTAGGCTCAAGCTCAGATCCTTGGACAATCTTTGCAAATAAAAATATTCTGTTCCTTAACAGAGTTAAAATCAAAGTTATAAACAATACAATCACAAGCACTTCGAACTTTGCCCTACCCAATGATCGTAATCAATGGTGACCGTTCAACGTACCCAAAAGGGACTTATACTCTCGTGTGCTGTTTTTTTTTTGTTTGTTTTAACTTAAATCAAAACTTAGTTAACAAATTAGAATAATTTTTTAATAAGATAAGTTACTTAATCACTTAGGTTAGCCTCAAGGTCAGATCCCTGCGTGATTTTTCAAACTTATTTTATTTTATACAATTTATATAAATTATAAAATTTCAAAGAAATGATTTGATTATTAAATCATTAAGGTTAGCCTCAAGGTCAAATCCCTTTGTGATCTAACAAATCTATTTTATTGAAATTTCAAGTTACAAGTTGAAATAATATTTCATAATCATTTATTTATTCACTAGAAATAATCAATGCGTTAATTTTCAATTGACTTGTGTTTCCCGGGCCGATGCACCAGAAAAAAGGAAGTATGTTACGTCACAAATACGTAAATACTTACTTTGATCGAAGATTCCTCGTTTTAAGTTAGGATCGAATGATCCTCGCTTAGGGATGAGGATAAGTCAATGAAAGACACAATGATTATGAAAATAATACAAATTGAATTTATTTTACTGGTTAAAATTTCCGGATATACATTCGTTAAGACAATTCTTATATAATGTAGGCACAGGCTGGTTGGTACGTGGGTGAGAAAGAGACAAAGAATAAAGATAGAGAGAGAGAGGTTCGGTACCTTTATGATTCGTAAGTTGTGTTGAGGTTTAATCCACACGGCGGTGAGTTGTAAGTACTGGATCCCCACAGGTGTATTCCAAGTGTGTGAGAGAGACGGAGTTATAGGCCGCACAGGTATATTCCGTAAAGGGCGGCGATTCAAATTTACGACACTGTTCGAAGATCTTTACAAGATCTATTCAAGTCTACGATGACTTTTACGACTCCCGAACTTGGATTTTAAATTGTCCCAATCGAATTTTATTAATCTCAAACTCAGAGATTTCCGAAGTTAAATTGAAATACCGCACTGGACTATTGTCGCGAGACCGGTTATAAATCCGAAGGAAAATTTAAGTATCGAACTAGACGAAGAATTTACTGACTGCTTTCTCTTGGTGTGGGCCTCTTTTATATTTTTCTATACAAATTGACGGTCAGCGAAAATCGTGACGTAGTCATATCTTCTTAGAGGAGAAGGGGCCCTATACTGCTCCCTACTTCCCCTACTCCCTATTCCCCTTTATCGATTCTCTCATAGATTTCTAACTCAAACCAGCCTGTGTGTATTATATACATTCAAATACGTCGCGGGACGTGACACTTTTATAAGTCTTTCTACTAAATTGTAAAATTTAATTTCGTGCTCTCCTAGAGTATTTGCATATATAACTATGTCATCGAGATATACAAAAAGTTCCGTTCCGATTAATCCAGTTAATGTTAAATCCATTAATCTCTGAAATGTGGCTGGTGCAGTTTTTATACCGAAAGGCATTCTATCGAATTCTTAATGACCGTGAGGTGTAGAAAACGCAGTTTTATGAGAGTCTTTTGGGTCCATTTTTATATGGTGAAAACCGGTAGCTAAATCAAACACTGAAAAATATTTTGATGATCCTAGAGAATCAAGTATATCGTTTATATTAGGTAGAGGATACGAATCGCCAATTGTTTTTTCATTTAATTTACGAAAATCAAGAACCATTCTCCATTTTATTTTTCCTTGAGAATCAGGTTTTTTAGGAACTATCCACACTGGAGTGTTATATGGTGATTGTGAGGGCTTTGTCACGTATCCATGACAGTTATATTATATATTATAATTATATAATACTATTATGCTATTATATCATATAACACGTTTTATTGTTGCTATAAATATTGTTGCTAGATACATGTAATTGTTTTTATAAATAATTTCACTATTACTATTAACTAAAACATCAATAAACAATTGATTTTATTGATAAAATACTGATTACAACAAATATTACCTTTTATTACTATTAACTATTATTATTACTATTGTTAATAATAACAATTAACGAAATGTTAAAAATGTTATATAACAACAATATTACTTCAAACTTTGTATTTAAAATTATTATTAATCACTATTATTATTAATATTTTATATTGTTATTAAGAATAATTGTCAAAATGCAACAATGTTCAATTTTTTGATTTGCAATAATTATCAATCACTTTCATTATAATTATTGCATATTGTTATTAAAAATTGCAACAAATATTATTATTAAATATAAAGATTAATAGAATTATAAACAAATCATAATCACCATTTATGTACAACAATTGTATTATAGTTACTCTATTACTTACCTATGTATACAAATAATGTCATTGACCCTTGCGACTAAATCTACCTAAAAACCTGGAATAGTAAATGTATTGGTAGATTTAAAAGGGTAACAGTGGTTCTCAATTTCTAAGCATTTTGAAGTATAGTTTATATTCACACTATTATCTTGAAAAAATTCTGATCCTAATACTCCATCTTCTTCTACTGGGACTTCATTGGGAATAATGTTAAATATCGTTGGACAACCAAAAATGTTTATTTTTACCTGTCCTAACGTGTAAAGTCGTAAATCATTAATTCCTGTAAGTTTCAATACGTTTTGGCTATTTATGGGTACTTCAGGGTTGAGAACCTTTTGTTTAATTAAATTTCGAGCAGCACCAGTATCAATCATCATGTGTGTTGGATTTTTTAGACCTTCCGTTGATATTATAATTGATGGAATTGAAGTGGACTTTGAAATATTTATTGTTGTTGTTGTATGATCGTTAGAAGTGGATGCCAGTGGTTCTCGATTTATTCTTTCCTCAGTGCACCCGTGCTGGGGAGAGCTATGGAGTTTTCCTGATGAGCTGTTTGTGATTGGTTATTTGGTCGTATCTTGCAGTCTCGTACTAAATGACCGGGTTGTTTACAGTAATTGCAAATTATTTCAGTATAATTTGAATTTTGTTGAGTGTTACTATTTTGTAAAAATCTATTTTCATATGGTTTATTTCGATTTTGAAATTGTCCTGAGTTACAGTGTTTATACTGTCCTGCATTCAATTGTCTATTGGTATTATTAACATTACTGTCATAATTGTAAAGATTTCTAGGAAAATTGTTATTATTGTTGTATCTTTGTCGTAAAAAATTATTATTATTGTTTCTATAATTGTTATTTCTATTTTGTAAAAAATGATAGTTGTTATTATTAAAATTACAATTTTAATTTCTTAAATCATTGTTATTTGGAAAATTATTGTAATTGCTTTTTGCAAAATTATTATTATTATTACTTCCTTGAGCATTGAAATTACTATATCCTTGTTGGTTAGAATGCAAAATTTTTTTTGTTTATTATTAAGAACTGCATCTTGAACTTTACTTAAATGAAAACATTTTTCAGTTGTGTGACCTGGTTTTTTACAAATTAAACAAATAGTTTTATTTTCAAGTGCTACGTTGAATCGGGTGGTTTTATTATTTTTATTATTATTAGTTGATTCTTCGGTTTTTAAATAATCAGTATTTTTATTTCTTCGCAGTACAGAACTTGCAGCCAATCTTCGTTCTATGTCTATTGTATCATTAATTTCTTCCTTAAATGTGTCCTTTTCTTCTACACGAATTTCTAACTCAGGACGCAAACCGCGTATAAAACATTGAATTACATCTCTTTCTAAATTTTGTTTAAAAGCATTATCTACCTGACTGTCATTATTAAGTCTGTGAGCATCTTCTATTCTATCAGCAATTTCTTTAATTCTAGCAGCATAGGAAAGGACATTTTCTCTTTCCCAGATAAATGTATTACCTAATTCTCCCTGCAATTGATATACGCTTTTCGCAGGGGCATATACTCTTTTCAATTTTTCTATTAATTCCTCTATTGTTGCATACGTTGACCCAAAAATCCATTTTCGTGCCTCACCAGACAATTTACCTCTCAATAGACGTGCAAGATTTTCTCGGGCAGCAGGTGTCGGCAGCATTGCTTTTGCTTCCATGCAACCCTCAATAAAATGGGACAATGGGAGGTTACTTCCGTCGAACAAAGGGACCACCTCTAGCGCGTCGCGTAAGGATAACTGCTGGCTGTTAGGTATGGCTACGGCCATCTCGTTGTTTACTATTACGGGATTATCCTGATTTATGACTTCTTGATATAAAACATTTTGGCATTTAATACGACCGTATTAATCTAGTTCGGAAGCCTATTTAACGCCGTAACCTCAGAGCGAACAAACCCAATAAAGCTCAGGGCTAACATTCTGTATCGCTTTTGTCGTCGTCGCTATCGTTGTTACTAATTGGAGAGTCGCGTGCCAATGAGGTTTTCAATTTTTCTTTCAAAGTTCTATTTTCTATTGTTATTACCGTTGAGCTTAGCAAATTAGATCCGTCAAAATAAGATAACTCGTTCGTTAAAGTTTGATCTTGATTACTAGATCCTGTCACAATGCTCAAATCTGGACAGAAACTTGAATGAAATCCGCTAGTTTTACTAGAATTTTCACTTGATATGTTTTGATCATTAATTAGAGTCTTGTCGAAACGTGAATCGTCTAGCTGAAGAGTGTTATCTAATTCTTGCTCAGCAGAAAAAGTTTTTGAAATATCCTTGTATTTATTATAATCGACTAAATTTTCTTTGATTTTACCTGATCTTTTTAGTTTCAAGGAATCTATTTGATTCTGATCGACAATTTTTGCGAGTTGATTGTCTTGTTTTGCTTTACCACGCGTAATAACGTTTTGGGCGGATTCTACAGGGGTATTTGAATTTGACATTGAGTCATTATAAATTTACAGTTTCTTTTTATTGAGCGTTATCTTAGATTATTTATTGTTAATTATCGATTGCTTATAACAATTTAAAAAACTACATGTAAAATTTTGTTTGTAAATAAACTGAAATTAGTAAAAATATAATTTTAATTTATAAAAATTCAAAAAAATTATAATAATAATTTCAAAATATAATTTAATTATTTTAATTTGTTTATAACAATAATTAATATTTTTACTCTTTTATTAGGAAATAAGATAATAAAATAAAAATATAATTCTATAAAATATTCAAATGAATAAATAATCGCTCAATTTTCGTAAAATTATAATGTTAAATAATACATTTCTTAAAATTATAACAATATATATATATATTTTGTAACAACCACGTGTGTCTTATAAATTATAATGATCTATTTTATTAATTTATTGAATTATAAATTGTTTTTTAAATAAATAAAATTGTTTATAACAAGGATAAGATAAGATTCGAGTTATGCACAATTTATTTTTCCCTAGACTGGACAAGCTAGGCTCAACCTCAGATCCTTGGACAATCTTTGCAAATAAAAATATTCTGTTCCTTAACAGACTTAAAATTAAAGTTATAAACAATACAATCACAAGCTCTTCGAACTTTGCACTACCCAATGATCGTAATCAATGGTGACCGTTCAACGTACCCAAAAGGGACTTATACTCTCGTGTGCTGTTTTTACATTCTCATCATGGATGAGAAGGTATTGGTTTTATGTGAAAAATGACTTTCGAAATTTTCATCAAATCTTTACGTTTTGAGACCCCCTGAGTCAGAAAAAATGGTTTTTACGAAAGTGTCTGTCTGTCTGTCTGTCTGTAGTAGGTCGTGTGCGGCATAACTCTCGATAGAATTATCAGATTGAATTGAGCTTTGGTACACTTTATCGGAGCCGAAAAAGTAAGGACAAGTGCGTTAACCAGCCACATCCAATCAAAATTGAGGGATGGAGCACTACTTTTGTGTTTTTGAAAATAATTTTTTGAAAAAATCAAAAATTCCAATCTTGGTTTTTGATAGTGCTCATAAATCTCTAAAAATTATCCTGATAACATTTTTTGATTAAATCAAAATTAGAAATGTTACAGCATATTCAAATTCGAAAAAAGTCAATATCAAAATTCCATTTTCCAGTTAAATTATACGAGATACGAAAAAACGTTATGATACAATATTATTGAATACATAAAGACCTACAAATTTGAATTGTAAAATTTTTTCATAAGATGCATATTTTTCTTTTTAATTAAAAAAAAAACTATTGAAAATCCAAAATTCAATTTTTTAACAATAATATTGGAAATACCAAAAAAACGTAGGAATACAAAGTTGTTCGTTTCAAAAAGATCTACAAATTTTGTCTTACACAGTTTCTTATAAAAGATATATTTTTTGTTTCAATTCCAAAAAATACGATAAAAATGATAAAATTCCATTTTTTAGACAAAATATGTGAAATACAAAAAAAACGTTTAAATGGAAAATTGTTTGCCTAAATGAGGTCTACAAATTCTGATAAAGAAATTTCGGGACAGGATGTATATTTTATGTTTTGATTTTTAATATTGAAAAAATTCGATTTTTTTCACCAAAATATGTGAGATACGAAATAAGCGTTGTTCTGCAAAATCGTTTCCTTAAATAAAGTCTACGATTATTTTTATTTCTTGAGAGATTTGGAAGAAAATAAATTATTTTAATCATGTAATTTATTAAAAAGTTACTGAAATGTATACAGAAAATCGAGCGCGAAGCGCGAGCGTCATGATTAGAATGTGTTCCTTAAGGCCGATAGAGCCTTAAGTAAATTGAATTTCCTGCTTCACTTAAATTCTAAAAGAAATTCAGTGACTTTGAGAAAATGTGTAATTCACATCATCTGTAATATTATTATAAAATTGGTTTGAGCTTCAGTATCAAAATATAAGAAATAAACTTAAATGTATGCGAAGAGCACAAGACCGAGCGCGAAGCGCGAGGTCCAGAAAGAACGGAGCGCTAAGCGCGACGTTCAAAAATTCCGGAGCGCGCAGCGCCACGATCGAGTATTACGGAGCGCGAAGCGCGACGATCGAATCGCGCGCCCTAGGCGCGCTCAAACTTGCGAGCTGCGCGCGGAGCGCGCGATGAGAATGTGCCCGCAAAGCGGGCAGATTTTTTTTGTTTGTTTTAACTTAAATCAAAACTTAGTTAACAAATTAGAATAATTTTTTAAATAAGATAAGTTACTTAATCACTTAGGTTAGCCTCGAGGTCAGATCCCTGCGTGATTTTTCAAACTTATTTTATTTTATACAATTTATATAAATTATAAAATTTCAAAGTAATGATTTGTTTATTAAATCATTAAGGTTAGCCTCAAGGTCAAATCCCTTTGTGATCTAACAAATCTATTTTATTGAAATTTCTAGTTACATGTTGAAATAATATTTCATAATCATTTATTTATTCACTAGAAATAATCAATGTGTTAATTTTTCATTGACTTGTGTTTCCCGGGCCGATGGACCAGAAAAAAGGAAGTATGTTACGTCACAAGTACGCAAATATACTTACTTTGATCGAAGATTCCTCGTTTTAAGTTAGGATCGAATGATCCTCGCTTAGGGATGAGGATAAGTCAATGAAAGACACAATGATTATGAAAATAATACAAATTGAATTTATTTTATTGGTTAAAAGGTCAGAATACACATTCGTTAAGACAATTCTTATATAATGTAGGCACAGGCTGGTTGGTACGTGGGTGAGAAAGAGATAAAGAATAAAGATAGAGAGAGAGAGGGGTTCGGCAACTTTATGTTGAGGGTTAATCCACACGGCGGTGAGTAGTAAATACTGGATCCCCGCAGGTGTAGTCCACGTGTGTGAGAGAGACGGAGTTATAGGCCGCACAAGTATATTCCGTAAAGGGCGGTGATCCAAATTTTTGACACTGTTCGAAAATCTTTACAAAGATCTATACATGTCCACGATGACTTTTACGACTCCCGAACTTGTATTTTAAATTGTCCCGGTCGAATTTTATTAATCTCAAACTCAGAGATTTTCGAAGTTAAATTGAAATGCCGCACTGGACTATTGTCGCGAGACCGGTTATAAATCCGAAGGAAAATTTAAGTGTCGAACTAGACGAAGAATTTACTGACTGCTTTCTCTTGGTGTGGGCCTCTTTTATATTTGTTCATACAAATTGACGGTCAGCGAAAATCGTGACGTAGTCATATCTTCTTAGAGGAGAATGGGCCCTATACTGCTCCCTGCTTCCCCTACTCCCTATTCCCCTTTATCGATTTTCTCATAGATTTCTTAACTCAATCCAGCCTGTGCCTATTATATACATTCAAATACGTCGCGGGACGTGACATTTAATAAACATTTTTTGTAAATTTTAAATAAATTTGTTCGTGAATTTAAATAAATTTTTCTATGCAAAATTCAATCCAAATTTTTCGCAAATTTCAAATTAATCCTTTCGAAAATTACCAATAAATTTTTTTTTTCTTTTTCCAATTTTAATTTATTAATTAATAAATAAAATCTTATTACAACACAACAGTTTTTATTTTATTTCTTGAATTTCTGCTAGTACAAGGATTATTCAGGGCTTGTGCTTTAGTCATCCTTGTCTAATCCAGTACAGGAAAAATTCATCATTTGTTAACTAAGATTAAATTCAAGTTTTAAACAGAACAAATAGAGCACACGAAAACATAAGTCCACTTTGGATTCGTTGAACGGTCACCATAATTTGGGTGTGGCAAACCTCGAAGTGCTTACATTTTACTGTTTTCAACTTTTATTTTTTCTATATTTGACAAAAAAACTGACACCTTCAATTTCTTGACGATTATCAGAGTTTTGTAAGTACCTGAATTAAGCAGGAAATTTGTGCTTGAGTCGAGCCTAATTAATTTGGTACTACAATAATTCTGATTTTCGACTGTCGTGATTTCTGTGAATCGTATAATTACCCAAGATTCTGTGCTTGAGTCTAGTTAGGCTAATTTTTAATCACAGAAAGATAGGATAATTGAAACCACAAAATAGGATATTAAAATAAAAATTTATTTTTATTGATTTTTATTCCTGTGACTGAAATTTGTTTTGGGATATAACTTTTCACCTTGCGGGAAGTTATATTAAACAGCGATCAGCGAATTGCGCGCTCAGCTATCCCCAAACTAGAGTTTCAGAAGCAGATTTAGAATTAATTTAATAAATTTTGTATCCGAAGTTTCGATTACTGTAATCAAAAATTTGTTTAAGGATTTAGCTTTTCACTTTCGTGGAAAGTTATATTAAAAAGCGATCAGCGAATTGCGCGCTCAGATATCCTTAAATTAGAGTTTTTGAATATTAGGATTGAAATTTTTCCTATGAAACCACAAAATAGGATATTAAAATAAAAATTTATTTGTATTGATTTTTATCCCTGTGACTGAAATTTGTTTTGAGATGTAGCTTTTCACTTTGTGGGAAGTTATATTAAACAGCGATCAGCGAATTGCGCGCTCAGCTATCCCCAAACTAGAGTTTCAGAAGCAGATTAAAGATTAATTTAATAAGTTTTGTATCCGAAGTTTCGATAACTGTAATCAAAAATTTGTTTAAGGATATAGCTTTTCACTTCCATGGAAGGTCATATTGAAAACCGATCAGCGAATTGCGCGCTCAGCTATCCCCAAACTAGAGTTTCAGAAGCAGATTTAGAATTAATTTAATAAATTTTGTATCCGAAGTTTCGATTACTGTAATCAAAAATTTGTTTAAGGATATAGCTTTTCACTTTCATGGAAGTTATATTAAACAGCGATCAGCGAATTGCGCGCTCAGCTATCCCCAAACTAGAGTTTCAGAAGCAGATTAAAGATTAATTTAATAAGTTTTGTATCCGAAGTTTCGATAACTGTAATCAAAAATTTGTTTAAGGATATAGCTTTTCACTTCCATGGAAGGTTCAGTAACGTTTTAATAAATTACATGATTAAAATAATTTATTTTCTTCCAAATCTCTCAAGAAATAAAAATAATCGTAGACTTTATTTAAGGAAACGATTTTGCAGAACAACGCTTATTTCGTATCTCACATATTTTGGTAAAAATAATCGAAATTTTTTAATATTAAAAATTAAAACACAAAATATACATCCTGTCCCGAAATGTCTTAATGAGAATTTGTAAACCTCATTTAGGCAAACAATTTTCGATATAAACGTTTTTTTTTGTATCTCACATATTTTGTCTAAAAAATGGAATTTTTGAATTTTAATCGTATTTGTTGGAATTGAAACGAAAAATATATCTTTTATCAGAAACTGTGTCAGACAAAATTTGTAGATCTCTTTGAAACGAACAACTTTGTATTCTTACGTTTTTTTGGTATTTCCAATATTATTGTTAAAAAATTGAATTTTGGATTTTCAATAGTTTTTTTTTTAATTAAAAAGAAAAATATGCATCTTATGAAAAAATGTTACAATTCAAATTTGTAGGTCTTTATGTAGAAAATAATATTGTTTAATAACGTTTTTTCGTATCTCGGATAATTTAACTGGAAAATGGAATTTTGATATTGACTTTTTTCGAATTTGAATATGCTGTAACATTTCTAATTTTGATTTAATCAAAAAATGTTATCAGGATAATTTTTAGAGATTTATGAGCACTATCAAAAACCAAGATTGGAATTTTTGATTTTTTCAAAAAATTATTTTCAAAAACACAAAAGTAGTGCTCCATCCCTCAATTTTGATTGGATGTGGCTGGTTAACGCACTTGTCCTTACTTTTTCGGCTCCGATAAAGTGTACCAAAGCTCAATTCAATCTGATAATTCTATCGAGAGTTATGCCGCACACGACCTACTACAGACAGACAGACAGACAGACAGACACTTTCGTAAAAACCATTTTTTCTGACTCAGGGGGTCTCAAAACGTAAAGATTTGATGAAAATTTCGAAAGTCATTCTTCACATAAAACCAATACCTTCTCATCCATGATGAGAATGTAAAAAATTCTTCACATTTTAAAAAGTCTTAAATTTGTTTCTGTGGCATCTTTTCAATAATTTAATCGACACGTATATCGGGATTTTCGAAAAAAAAATTTTTTTTGAGAGATATATTAATTTAAACTTTTGATAAAATTGGACAAAATGCTAAATTCTCTTGTGCTTAAAATTCATTATCTCCGGTTGAAATAATCAAATCGATTTCTGTTCTATTTCATTTTTTAGCTTGTTACGTTAGGTTCTCAGATAAATATTCTCATAATCTTTATTATGTTAATTAACTACATATATAAGCAATTTAATTCTTTAAACAATTTTTGCATGTTTGCTTTCTCAGTAGAGAAAGTTGGAAAAAATAGTATCATATGCGCTATGTCTCAATATAACTAGCGCATATTTAATAAAAGTGAAGACTTAATTGGATCGGAAGATTTTAAATATTTTTGAACACGCGACGTGTTTAATCATGTTTGAGTCGACTAAAAGCACATTATGTCTCGAGGAAGGCTGGTTGCAGCTCGATTCGGAAATGATTAAACACATCGCGCGCTCAAAAATATTTAATATTTTCCGATCTAATTAAGTATCCACTTATATATGTAGTTAAGTAACAAAATAAAAGTTATAAAAATATTTATCCGAAAACCTAACGTAATAAGCTAGAAAATGAAACAAACCCGAAATCGATTAGATTATTTCAAACAGAGATAATGAATTTTAAGTACAAGAGAATTTAGCATTTTATCCAATTTTATGAAAAATTTTAATTAATATTAGCAAATAGCAAATAGCTGATTGCAGTTTTCTCTTTTCTTTTGAAAATAGTTGTCTAACCTTATTAAGTGAGTCTCTGGATGAGGTGTAGTTATATATGTATATATATATATATCTTCAAGGGTTGTCCGGTCCAGCACTGGCACTTGCACAATGTAATCCTTTAGTCCGCTGTGGTTCGCCTCTTCACCAGACAGCGCTTCGATTATAGGGATTTAGAAATTTGATTTTCTGAGACACAACGGCGCGACGAATTGACTGATTCTCCGTTTCTCACTATGCGACCTTGTACGAACTCGTTGATCTATTTTTAGACGACGCGACGATTTAGGGTCTCGAATTACACTTGTACTGCAGCTCTCGGATTACTGTGTTTAGAGTTTCCGTGCATCTGTTTATATAGGGATATGGTAGTTTAAGGCATTGCAACTCAGTCGGCCAATGCATTAGATTTTAGATCCGAGCATTTCAACAGGGGTTGGCGCTTCCATAAGAATCTTAGGTTTCAATGTGCTGGGTTGACAGGCTGGGCTGGCTTCATTAGTGTGCGTTGGAAGTCACACCGATTTCCAATCTGTGTGATCATAGCAGGTGTATCGTTTTCTTCTTAATGTAAATGCTACATGCGCTTTCTTACGGTGTAGCGTAAATGTGTCAACTGCATCAGTGAGGCTTAGTTGCAAGGGTTAATTTCATTATTTGTATATATAGGCAATAAAGAAAAAGTGACAATACAATAGGTTACAATTAATTAATTAACAATTTGAATTAACAATTTCAATTAAAAATTATTATGTCATTACATTTAAACAATCTTCATTGTTTATACAAATATATGATAGTTATAAACGAATAATATTTTTTTTTTTTTTGAGGAAGGGAGAAATGCTTTATGCACCGTCAAGGGGACTCCGCGCCCCCCTGGTGTGTGGGACTGCAGCCCTACCCACCAAAACTCCCTCCCTGTCTCTAGGCCGTGGAATCCCACCCCGGAACCGCCGTTAGGCATTACTTCAGTGTGGGGGCCATCTTGAGGCGATGTTAACCTCTCCTCCGTGCTTCTTCGTCTCATTTCCTGGACTTGCACCTCCAGATCTCTTCTCCATGGCGGCCCTCCTAAGGCTTCCTGTTGGGGGCTGCCTCCCGGAAGGCCGCACAGCGCATAGTCCCCGGTATATGATCATTCCGGGGCTTTTCTTCCATTGCCGTACAGAGGTAGCACCGCGGTTGCCTTGTGCAGGACCCCGCGGTGTGACCCTCCTCGCCGCATCTCCAGCAGAACCTACTTCGGTCTGGTCCACGACAGTCCACTGCTATGTGGCCGAAGCCAAGGCAGCGATAGCACCGGTTAATCTCCTTCTTCCTGCGAACCCTGCATGATATCCACCCAATTTTGATGTGGGCCGCCTTTAGAAGTTTCAAGGCTTTTCCTTCCTCTAAGAGAACAAACGCCTAGTATATACGCCGGGTATCTTCGTTAGGGAGACGGTGAGCTCTATCTCCGACTCTTGCTCGAAGAAGCCTCTCACGGCCTCCTCGACGTCTCCGGTTCCAATGGTTGTTTCCAGGTCGGTGATTTCAACCTCGATCCTGGGGATGAGATGGCGTACCGTCCCCTTGGCTCCAACCGCTTCTTTGAAGGCAGTGTCTAGCCTCCCTCTGCATTTTGTGGAACATTTCAGTTCCACCAGCAGATCTTTGGAGCGCGTCTCCCTGATTCCCTGGACTGTGGCGCCCAATTCCTCAGGGTTAACGCTCTTCTTCAGATCGCGCAGGATTGAGGCGTAGCTCATCCCCTCTGCCGGTTTGATGAGCACAGCCTCTGGGCGCGCACGGCGTGGTTTCTCCGGCGTTTTAAAAGGCTTCTTCCCTTTTCTTTTCCGGAGGCCCTTCTTCTTGGGGACCTCGACCCACTCCTCTTCTTTTCTGGAGGCTTTAGGCCTCTTCTCCGCCGGTTTCTTTACCACTGAAACCTCCGGACTCGCTGTCGGCTCTCTATGCCACTTGCGCGTGTCCGGTGTGGACCTCGCAGCCGGCTGTGGGAGGGTTTGGCTACCCTCATCCACAGGTCCCTTGTTTTTGGGTGGCTTCACCTCCTTTATTTTTTTTACCAACAGGCCTCTCATAAGGTATTCGAAGGAGACGAGGTAGCATACGGTATCGTCGATGTCGTACCGCAACGCCCCGAGCCCCTTCTTCATCTCCTGTATGCCATCCCTGATAGGGAGGTGCATGTTCTTCTTCGACCTGGAGAAGTTCTCCATCTTCTCCAGGGCCGATTCCACCTTCGAGAGGATCTCCAGCTGCTGCTCGTTCCGCTGATGTAGCCAGTTCCGGTACTGCCGTACCTGAGACTTATCCGTCTCGAACGGATCCGGCGTTTCCTCCGTCACGTCTAACTCCCCTCCAAATAACTCCTCACATACACTTTTATTTAAATTTTTAAACTCCATTTTTATTCCCACGATTAGCTAGGGAAGTATTCGGTCCGCCCCTGCAGAGCCCTGCATGCAGGGGTAAGGCCTCAATACTCTAGGAGGTGGCCTGATTTCCTAGAGACACCGTGTGAGACACCACTCCCTGGTGCCATGCAGCCCTCGGCACAGTAGTTAACACCTTGACTTGGGGGTTATTTCTTCGGGACCATCCCTGGAACATTGTCCGCGACTGCTTATTTAGTTTTGTATCCGTATTCAGCGAAAAAACCAATGCAGGACCGGGATAAGCGAATAATAATAATAATAATGATAATAATTAATAATAAGATGATGAATAATAATAATGATAATCATTATTATTATTATACGAATAAAATAACATTATTGTTATATAATATTTGTTGTAGTTTTTCAATTGTTCTTGACAACAATAATATCTATAATAATGGTAAACAACAATGAAATATAATATTTGTTGTAATTAATAGTTTATTAATCGTATGGATTTTTCATTGTTATAAACCGAAATTACAGCTGATAGTAATATTATCGATTATTATATGTGATTAGCTATAATAATAATAGTATGTGTTACATCCCAGTAACTTCAAAAATTTTTCATTGCCCCTGTGCAAGGGCAACACGCCAAACACCAAGGATGGCGAAGAAGACACCATTCAAAAATAATAGTGTTCCCATGATAAATTATCATATGGACCGGGTAGCTGTGCGCATGAGGTAAACCTATGTATACCTCACGTCGACGAATCGGTTTGACACATGGTAATAAGAGATAAAGAAGAACAGCTCTCTGTCTATATGGTAATTACACCCGTGGTAATGAGTCAGTAACTCACACCACGTGCCGATAAAGTAGTAACGCTGTGCTAATAACCTAATGAGAGAATGAGAAGTTATCGGCACAGCCTCATTAATTATAATGTCTAAATATTATAATCATTATTATGTTAATATTAATTATGTATTAACATTACACCATAACTCTTATTAATATCTCGAGTAGTAAAATAGTATTGATCAATATTATCACCATTGATTGCCGATGAGTCGATCACAAGCAATGAATAAAAATCGATCATTGATTATGGATCATAGATAAGAAATCGATTGACTGATCGTTGGCAATCAATTAATGATCATACTTCATAAAATAAGTAACACAAATTGTAAACAAATAAATGCAGAAATGAGTAATTAAAAATAAATTTATTTGGAAACTAGATATAAAATTGGGCAATAGAAGAGAGGAACTCATGAACCCTTGCAGAGCTCGTGCCTGGCCACCGATTCGCAATTCGTACGTGCCCTGCCACCGATTTGCGATTCGAACGTGCCGTGCCACCGATTTACGTTGATCTGCTCCCACTAATAGAAGCATCGATAGTATATATACCCCAGATTCACCTCTGTAATTCTTGGTCCTTAAGTGGTGCAAGTTCGGAAACCGTAGTGCTAGATAGTTCCTTTGGATTACGTGTATCGTCGTATTTAGTCGTGTCGGTTAATAGTGATTTATTTCTGAAATCGGGACGAACTAACCTATCTTGTTAACAAGTGCATGTTTGATTTATTTCTCGTGTACTAAATAAGATACGTAAGCGGATAATTGATCACATCAGTTGCTGGTGGACTTGCATCCCTTACACCATACCTCCTGCAAAATTTATCGTTGTTTTGCTATCGCAAGGAGACTCAAACGAAACCCAACTATCCTGCAAGGATTTGTGCGCGTTGACTTGCAATAATAGGAGTAATAAACGACAATCCTCTCTTTTGCCCTCTAATTTAAGAGGTAGACAAATAAGTTATATATATAAATAAGCATCTCAAAACTTATTATATTAACTATAACTCTAAATGTGGAGCGTGAGTTGTATACCTAGGCATCTCAAAACCTAGTATATTAGCGTAAAACGTCCACAATCAACTGCGGAAGTTACATATATAGGCTTCTCAAAACCTGTATATTTGGCTCATAACCGCATAAAACTCATAACATTGCCTTCTCATCTTGAGAATTAGTATAGGTTACCACCTAAGTAACAAACTGTGCAACATTTTATTTATTCATAATAAATCATTTCATTTATTTATATATTCAGTGTTTTATTATCAGTGTGAACAACTCAGGGCCCATAGACCTGACAAGTGACAACGTACGCACAAACAAAAATAAATTATCAGGCCTTACCAACCTGATATAATCAGCTAACCGCCTCCCTTACATCTAAAAATCCAACCTACCCTCGCCTTTTGCTCGGGACGTAACATATGTAATAAAAATGAAGGTAATAATGAGTGTTGCTTAATATAATAATACAATAGTATTATATTGCTATTATATATGATATATTAGTCATGGATACGTGACAGAAGTATTCCTGACGCTGAAAGTAGTACTTTAAACGAATCAATTATTGACACAAAAAACCCTAAGAGTCCATTTTTTGATAAATTAAAAACTTTTATCAAACGCAATAATAGTATAATTATTGCAGGTGATCAGTATAACGATACACCACAAATTAACCCTTCATTTGACGATACCATAGGGGATATAACACTCAGAGAAAAATCAATAATTGAAAGCATTACAGCAAACTCAACCTTGTGTGATAGAACTTTATGCCCAGATCAATTTGGTGATATTTCAAATAATAAAATTCTCACCACACCTCAAAAAAGATACGAATCAATAGATCCATTCGAAACAAAATCACAACTAAATAGGTCTCCAGAATCTTTCAATCAAACAACAATATTTAAAAATCCAAATCTAGAATTTGAAAAAGTCCAAGAAACTTTACCAAATAAAATCAATCAAATTACGCTTGACGATTCTACAAATATTGAACAAGCTCTTAATTCGCTACAATTTTCACACCCGTTATCAACCTCTATGAATTCTTATAAAGAAGTTTCAGTAAATAATTCACCAAATAATTCACCGAATAATTTACCAAATAATCTACCAATACAATCCATCGAAATGATGAATTTAACTACAAATCAACAATTATCTCTACGAGATGCGTTAGAGATTGTCCCATACTTTGATGGCTCAAGTAAGGTACCATTAACAATTTTTATCGAAGCTTGGAAAGAAGCAAAAGAAATGGTCCCCAATGCAGAAGCTAATTTAGTAAAATTATTAAGAAGCAAACTTACAGGTGAAGCCAGAAGATGTATAATAGGAAATTATTATAATAATTTAGAAGATTTTATTTCAAAGCTAAAAACAATTTTTTCACCATCAAAACCATATACCAATTACAAGGAGATTTAGGCAGGATATATTTGTGGGAAAATGAAACTGTTCTATCCTACGCAACACACATACAAGAAATAGCAGCAGAAATCCTCGAATATCATAAACAAAATAATAATTGTAAGGAAGCTGCTGAATTTGAAAGAAATCTGGAAAGAGACGCGATCGATTGTTTTCTCCGAGGATTAAAACCAGAATTAGAAATAAGAATAGGAACAGCCAATAAATTTGACGAAATAGTAGAAAGAGCAATACGAGAAGAAAGAAATTTAGCAGCCAGAAACGAACTGCGAAGAGGAAATAGACAACATTCACTAGTCCAAGAAGTTGAGAAATCATCATATAATGGTCGAGATTTTGCAAAAACAAATAAAATAAATTTAGCACGAGAGGAACCAATAAAATGTCAAATCTGTCAGAAAATAGGCCACACAGCAGCAACCTGTTTTTAATATGTTCAACAATTAACAAATAAAAATTCACAGAGCAATCTGTTTAGAAATAACGTGACTAGACAAAATAATCAATACCAGGGAAATATGCAAGGTCAGGGGACGCAGTGGAGACCCCCACAGAGATACCAGGTGCAAAGCCTCAATCAGCAAGGTAGTAGAAAGAACTATAGAGATATAAATAGCTTCCCATCCCACCCTAATTTTTCCCAAGGAAACAGATTTAATCAAAACCCAAACTTCAATCGAAATACCCAGAATATGTATCGCAATTTTAATCAAAATAATCAAAGTCGAAATTTTAATCAAAATCCAAATTTCAATAGAAATTCTAATCAAAATCCGAATTTCAATAGAAATTTCAATAGAAATTTCAACCAAGGACAAAATTTCAACCAATGTCAAAATTTTAATCAAGTTCAAAATCAAGGTAGGAATTTCAATCAAAACCCCCATTTTAATCAAAGACCTAAATTCAATATGAACTACAATGGAAATAGAAATCAAAATCCAAACTTTAATCAAAAAATAAATCAAGGTCAAAATTTTGAAGTTATTTGCTATTCGTACAATACACCAGGACATACATCTAGGAATTGTAGCAAGAAAATAAATACTAATCAACAATTACCACAAGAACCACAACAACAACAACCACTACAACAACAAGAATTTAATCACCAGGAAAACTCCAATGCCCTTCCTGGAACGGGTGCACAAAGGAGGGCTTAAACGAACAAATATTCGCACCTAATTCGTTGAAAATAAAACTAAAAAAGTTAATTTGATTACAAGTAATACAATTCCTCATATAATTCTATCAGCTGAAGGATTGAAAAATCCTATACACATGATGATAGATACAGGAGCCGGATCAAATTTAATCAAACAACAAACAGTCAAAACAAACGTAAAAATAAATAAATACGAATGCCTAAAACTAACGGGCATAAATGAACACCCTGTATTTACACTTGGCCAAATAACAATCAATATTTTCGGCTACCTGACTACCCTCAACATAATACCGAACGAAGTACCTATCGAACATGATGGTATACTAGGTACAGAATTTTTCAGAAACAACAATGCAAAAATTAATTATGCAGAGAAACAAGTTGAAATAAGTGATAAAAATTACCCGTTTGAAATGCAAGAAACTATATTGGTACCAGCAAGAACAATTTCAGATTTTTATGTGAGAAGTAAAAACAGTGAACAAAAACAGGGATTTGTTGCACAATTACACTTATGCAATGGAGTTTATTTAGGAAATGCAATTGTTTCTAATAATAACAATAAAGCGTACCTGAAAATATTCAATACAAATACACAACCTCAAAGATTAACTATACCAACTATTGAATTGATAGACTTTGAAGAACTATCAATACATGAGAAAACAATAAATCAGAATGACAGAAAATTTAATTTAGGAAATGAAAAATTTAATTTTTCGCAACAAATGTTTAATGATTTAATTACTTAGATTCCACAAACAAATGATTATCACCAATTATTCAATATTTCAAATAAAAATCGAGAAAACGCAATTAAAGAATTATTAAGATTAGATCATTTATACAAAGAAGAAAAACAACATGTTGCAAATTTAATTGAAAGATATGCAGATCGATTCCACATACCAGGAGAACCATTACGAGCAACGACTGTTTTACAACATAACATTCCAACAACTGATGATCAACCTATATTTTAAAAACAATATAGATTTCCTCCAGTGCATACGGAAGAAATTTCACGTCAAGTAAATGAACTAATTGAAAATAAAATGATTAAACCCTCACAATCACCATATAATACACCTGTTTGGATAGTGCCTAAAAAATTAGACTCACATGGAAATAGAAAATGGCGAATGGTACTTGATTTTCTCAAACTCAATGAAATGTCTAAATTTTTGCACAATGAGTCAGCTTTTACAATTATCATATAAAAACTATTTTGATCATTTTGCCAGTCTTTATCTTCAAGCCTTGCACAATGAAAATCTTTGGAGAAGGTAGTCATTTAATGTTTTACATGGATATTTACAAAAATACTCAGTTTTTGAAGTACACTAATTGCAATATTAAAAAAAAAAAAAAAAAGTAAAACACTATCGATGAAGAAATACTAATAATAAACACAAACAAAATGAAAATGACTAATTCTTTTTCTCCTCTTTTTATAATATAATTATTCTTCACGTTTTTGATAAATTTATGAATGCTTTCCATTATGAAATTCTCTCGTGTACTATGATAATTATCGATACCGAAAATTTTCCTAAAATTTTCTCAAGATAATATACTCCCTTCTGCTATGGAAGTGAACATGTTCTATATATATAGAAAAATACTTTTTAAATATTCATTGAATTTAAAGTTTTTCGTTAAAGTAAATCTTATCCATGATATTCTAAAGCAGAAGGTGCCCTGTTATGAAATGTGAGGTATCTGTTTCGGAGTTTGAATATAAAAAAAAAAACAACAAGAAATGTTATCAACAACTTTAGCCAAAGTTTTAATGATACAAAAAGTAAGCTTGGGGCACGATTTTGAAGGTCTAAATGTTAAAATTATTGAATCTTTGAATTTTCTAGTAATATACTAATACTTATAGTTGTTTGCACTATAAAGAGATCAAATCCAAATAAAGAAGCTGAGCATAGTTCGGCACAAAAATGATTAGAATCTTTGATGTCGTTAGAAAATAATTCAGGAAAAAAGTTATGTTATATAAGTGGACCAGCACATATGAATGATGCTTCCAAAGAGGTCACAAACCAGTAAATTGTACTACTCCGAAGCGTAATAAAAAATTTGTAGAATAAATGGCGGTCAAAAGCGAATAAAAAAATGTAATCACGCGATGTGACACATTCTTAATAAAATAAAATGAAGCATATAAATAAAAATTGAATTAGTTTAAACATGTCAATTTCATCCCCATGTTCAAACAAAAGGGGGGAGGTGTCACGTCCCGCGAGTACCATGAATGCGACTTAAATATAAGAAATTTTTTCTCTTTCATGAAATTATATAATCTAATTCACAAGAAATCTGCGTAAAAATATATTGGGATCAATTTAATATATTGGATCATTATTACAACAAATTTCGCAAAAAATTTCGACATTTTTAAATGCTTTTAAGAACATGTATGCAGAAAAGCTTGGTAAAAAATATGTTATATAACAAAGATATATGTATTACAAATAGATAAATGTTTAATTGAATCATGTATTGAATTATTTGAAAAATAAAATAAAGATACAAAAATAACAAATAGAAATATTTATATGTGTAATGAAGGTCATTTGATATCGTATTCACATTAGCTTATACCATTATGTATAATCTTCAGAGCTTTATTAAGAAAATAATGTTTAATCAAAATATGTTAGATTGTTTAAATTTAGGAATGCGAAATAATGTATGTGCACGAATACATATTAATAAATAAAATATTTATTCGTCTAATTATATCTTATTATCAAATTCACTTGTATCAATATGTATGTAGCTGATAATTTATAGACAAAGTAATTGTTAATCAAAAAATATGCGGAATTTTTAGATGAAAATGGAAATAAAACAAATTAAGTATGTGTATGTATGTAGATTCATTCATAAAAAATAACAAGGCAATGAAAAAATAATAAAATTAATGTGTGTTTGTAATAGATGTTTCTCTTACATTTAAAATAAACGGCATTTCAATGAATCATGTCTAGATATATCGACACATTTATCAAATTATTAAGATTTATTCATTAATATGTAGGTTTTAGGGTTTTGCAAACAAGAATTTTGTAAACCTGACGTCTTACTAATCGAATTTTAATAAAAAAAATTCAAAAACAAATCTCATAAAATTAAACTTTTCAGAAGATTCAAACCAATATTTTGTATTGTATTCATTTAGAATTATCTTTCTCCAAATATTTAAAACAATGTATTCGTATATGTTGTAATCATATAAAATAGCATCATTGTATGAAAATTTTTGAATTTTAACCATCATGAATGTAATCATTATTAATTGTGCAAAATTTGTCTATGTATTCAATGTATATGTAATAATATTCACTGTATCAAATTCAATGTATCCGAAAAAACATGATTATTAACCTAATAAGTACGTATCAATGTAAATCACGAATGATAAGAATATCTCTTGATTCATGTTGACAAAAGATATATCGATATTAACAAAGGTTTAATTTGAATCGATTGTTTAACTTAGCTTCGAAAATTCAAACATGGTCATTGCATCCCCGTGTTTGAATTAAAGGGGGGAGGTGTCACGTCCTGTGACCAGTTAGATGTATTTATTTATAATATTAAGGTTTCATAATAAAAATCGCATGAAGAATATGTTTTGGAAAGTATTGATTGTACGAAATAGAATGTACGATAGCAAAATCGTAATAGGAAGAGAGATATAGTAAATTTATAAATAGAGAACATTTATGAATGAAACATCGTAACCCTAATAAGGGTGATAGCAAGGAAACCCCATCGGAATGTCCTAAGTACACCAGAATATGGACCGGCGCAGCAAAGAATGAAAATTAAAAAATGAATCATATCAAGGAAAAAAGGAACGTAGGGGAACCCAAGAGAAGGCCAAGTTGAAAATATGTTTCCCCTTTTCTTGATGTATGGAACTGGAAGTCAAAAAACTAGGTTTTCCACGCGCTAGGCAAGTAACCCTCATGGGAGTATTCGGCAGGGTAGATTTTTGCATAAAAGCAGGTGCTTTCTTGCGAATTGGTCAGTCTTCCTCCAGTTTTTCTTCAGATTTCGTCGAGTTCTTCAGTGCTTCTTCAGCTTCTCATCGCGGAGTCGGTCTCCCCAAAAAGGTCTTCGTCCAGTTCTTCGTCGGTTTTTTCCTAAGTTCCATCGCGAAGTGACTCTGTCAAAAAGGGGTCTTCTTCAGAGTTCATCACCGCGAGTGACTACCCTCCTGATTACTAATAGCTAACTCAACTTTGCAAGTGAAGATTTACGAGTGACTATTTATCGGTACGTTCCTCCTCAAGACAGATTTGGATTATCAGTGTAAAATTAAAAAGAAGAGAGAACTCGCACCTCCAGTTCCAGTGGTTGGATCCAGGATACCAGGGTCCCAAGGACGGTTCCAAGCACAGCTCCAGTAGAGTAAATAAAATAAGAAGTAAGTCTAATTTAACCAAAATCAGAAGGAATATTCTTAAAATTTCTCTCTCTCTCTCTCTCTCGCGTGTTTTTCTTATGTACAAGCAGCGAATAAAGGTTAATAATTGTAAATTCGTTGAATATTCATTTGTTGTCAGCTTCCCTCAACCTGGTTCGGTTTAGAAATTTCTTCACTGATCAAAAACGAGGGGAATTAATTTAATAATAGTAAAAGGTAAGTGACAGGACGATACACAACCTTTGTATTTAAAATTATTATTAATCACTATTATTATTAATATTTTATATTGTTATTAAGAATAATTGTCAAAATGCAACAATGTTCAATTTTTTGATTTGCAATAATTATCAATCACTTTCATTATAATTATTTAATATTGTTATTAAAAATTGCAACAAATATTATGATAATGTTATTTCAAATTTTATAATAATAATGTTTATCATTATTGTTAATTTGAATATTTTTGGTGTACTTAGTTGGCTTTAGGGTCCAGAAAAAATGTAAACTCAAGGTTTCATATTTTCAAACGTTTCGACTCAGGTTGGAGTCCTCATCAGTGAGATTTATTTCCATAAAAATACAAAGGAGGAAAACCTATAAATTGGCGTGTGACGGATGAACATTGTGGTAAAAAAACACCGTGAGTCTAAAGGGCTCAAAAATAAAAGAGAAAAGAGAACTTTAATAAAAACAATGTTATTTTGACTTACCGGTTGTTCTTGATGAGGAGGCCTCTTGAAAAAGATAATCCTTAGGGTTACGTTGATCCTCTGGTAATCGGGTACCTCCCCTAATTACCCTTGTTGACCAACAGCGGCGGCAATACCGTTTAATGGGTATCCTAGTTTTGATACCTCGATGAAAATGGCACTAAATCCAATGTTATAATGATGCTTCTCGATCGTATGCTCCCTTAGACTGCTGCTTAGGCCTTGCAGCCTGGCTTATATTGCCGTCTGTAGTTTCACCTCGTAGGTAGAAAGTATGGGAATTTGAGTTCCATGGTTTCAATAGCTTTTTTGAAGTCTATTAGAATCTTAGGTGTCAGTGTGTTGAGTTGAGACTATGGGCCAGTTTGCTGGTGTGCAGCGTTGGTAAGCTTAGGGACTCACACCGATTTTCCAAGTCCGTGTGGGTCATGCTTTCGTGGTGTGGGTGTACTCACATCTTCTCAAGGGCTGTGTAAACCCGCACCACCAGGTTTTTAGGTAGATTTAGTCGCAAGGGTCAATGACATTATTTGTATACATAGGTAAGTAATAGAGTAACTATAATATAATTGTTGTACATAAATGGTGATTATGATTTGTTTATAATTCTATTAATCTTTATATTTAAACATTGCTTTTGTTTATAAAATAACATAATAGTTATTTGAATAGTTATTAAAAAGAACGTATTTTATAATTAATTGCTGATTGTTAATTAAGGTTGTATGTAAAAAAATCGATCTCTGGTAGAATTTTATAAAAAAGGAGCTGATATTTAAATAGAATAATTATTTACATGCTAAATTAATTTCAAATTTTTCAACCGTACCGATGCAGAGATAATTAATGTCAAAGTTGATTATTTTAACACGTAATTCATGGGCAATGCATAGGCACTCTCCACATTTTATTTTGTAGTAGTTAAACGCTCTGGTAGAGAAATTTAAAAAATATCGGTATTTGTGCTGCTTGGAAATATAAATTTTTGAAAAAAACATCAAATCTCTTCACCGTGCAGATTTATAGGTAATCTAATTTAGAACATCTAAATTTCGCTCACTTTAAAACTGATAAACGTAACAATATCGCGACCCGGCAACACTGCTCCCTTTCTTCAGCTTGTCTGCTGTAGGGCTCGACACACACAGACACACACACACACACAACCAGCTTGGAAGCATACGTGAAATTGACGGCAGAATATTTTCGTTTCCTCACTTCAACCAGTCCCGAATTTTGACGCACTTCTTAGTCTAAAGTTTTGTTCTTTATAAATCTTCCTTTCCATCTCACTTGACCTGACATTTTTTTAACTGTTAACAATAACCTTTGACATCCAGCTATTCAAATGCATATCATAGTTAGGTTTAAATTGCAGTGTTGCACGATCTATGAGTCGGCCGCTGGCATAGCATTGGTGACTATACGTATACACACATACTACGAATTCTAAGCCAGTAGCGCACTAAAATTTTCACCATGCGAGCCCATGAAATTTTTTCAAAACAGCAGAGCTCGACGGCGCCCCACGAGACTCTACTATTTGTACGGGGATAGGACTTACATTCAACCTTAACATCAAATAAGAGTATGGACAATAATAAACAGGACTTATATCGACCCTTAGTATTAAAATTTGAATATTTCTGGTGTACTTAGTTGGCTTTAGGGTCCAGAAAAAATGTAAACTCAAGGTTTCATATTTTCAAACTTTCGACTCAGGTTGGAGTCCTCATCAGTGAGATTTATTTCTATAAAAATACAAAGGAGGAAAACTTATAAATTGGCGTATGCCGGATAAATATTGTGGTAAAAAAAGTGATATAAAAGAATTGCAAGTGTGAAACTATAGAATTGTACTAAGTAAATAAATTTTCGATAAAATAAGACTGTATAACATGTCAAAACCATAAATATATTCCCTTGCCATATGTACAAGGGCTCTCTGAAAAACTGTCAGGTATTCTCAAACCTTTTAATATAAAAATTGCCCCCCCCACAATGAAAATAACTTTTCCCATTTTTTCAAATCATCCAAAGACCAGATTAATATACTAGATGCGGCATATGTAGTTTACAACATCCCCTGCACAGGTTGCACAGCTTCCTACATAGGCACAACCAAACGTACACTTAAAACCAGAATTACCGAACACAAAAAAGATATTTTTAACCCCCCGGATAAATGGACTGCATTAACCAAACACTCCTGGACCCAAGACCACAAATTCGATTTCAATAACGTAAACATAGTTGACAGATCTGTTAACTACAAAAAACGCATGTTATTAGAAATGACTTACATAGCCATTAACCTCCATGCTGTGAATCAAAGAACAGACACAGACAACCTATCCGTTTTTTACCTCCCCCTCTTAAACAATAAACTTCAACCCCCTTTTCCTAAAAAATGTAAAATAGATACCCCCCCCCCTTTTGTCACAGCTTCTTGGTCACCTTAGGCACATCCTTCATTTTTTTTAAAATGCATATTTTTATGTCTTGTCACACTGTGTCTGTTATTTAAAAAACCCCAGCCACATGTTTCGTGACTTTTGTCGTAGAAATTTCTAACATTTATAGGCAGACTGCTTTGACTCGTTTCATATTTCATAGCCCTCCTTTGTCACAGTATTCTGGTCATCTTGTGGACATCTTCACACATTTTTTCTCTCCTTTTTCTCCTTTTCATTTAACCGAGACTTTCCAAAGCAGAAAGACCTAACCCTCCACTCCACTTTTCAAAGCCTTTACCAGGTCTGTTTCCAAATGCAACTCAGTTTTAAAGAAAAATCCGTAGTGACAAGAGTTGCTTTACAAAATTATGTGTTTATCTTGTTCGCACCGAAAGCAAAGAAAGAGGAAAAAAAAGGAATTTTGTGTTGTGTAACTTGGATTAATTTTTTTCATCATCGTCTTGTACATCCATTCAACAAAATAACAGGTCAGTTTTTGTTTTTGGCAAAGTTGGGATGAGCTCGCAGTTCATATACTTTTATTCTGTAATGTTCATCTGTCACACGTACAATTTTGTTAAGCTCTTAAGTTTCTTCTCTTTGTATTCTCATAGAAAATATTTTTTATGGTACATTTTTTATTTTCTGTAAATTTGGATATTTATACCAGTTTTATACTTTCATAAGTGCAGTTCGTTTATATCATTTTTCCACAATGTTCATTTGCTCACACATGTTAAAAATTTTTTTTTTGTTTCACTTTGTATTTGCATAGAAAACAATCCTGTGGTACATTTTTTTGTATATACAATTTTTTTGTGTAAATTTAGTTTAGACCAATTTCACAGGTTCACATTTACAACTCATTTATATCGTTTTTACCACAATGCTTTATCTTTCACACGTGCTATTCTTTAAAGTTAGTTTAGACCAATTTTACAGGTTCACATTTACAATTTATTTATATCGTTTTTACGTACCTTCAAGATTTCCCTTTGTTTCTTTAAGTGTTCCTCACAGGTATGACTGCAAAAGAGTGAATATCCACAGGTGTGACAAAGACACAACAACTATTCACCCTTTTTGGCACTGAGTCTAAGATCCCTTCAGGGATAGTAAAACGGACCACGGTAAATTTATGATTCTCGGGTTTTCACTCTGTCAAACTGCACGGTATAATTATCTCACGCTGAGAATCCTTCTTAGTGTTTAGAAAATGCCACACTTAAATTCTGCTCGCTGAACTAGTTTTCCCTTGGCGTCGTGCCCTTTTTATAATATATTTTTTGGTGACGCCATGCATTGCGCAGTCTCCCGCAGCGTGTGACGTAGCTATACCTCTCTTTTCAATAGGTGGTTTCCTCTCTCTTTTAGTAATTTCCCCAGATTTTTCTCTAGACCTAGCCCGTGCCTATAGTTTATTCAAATATGTCGCGGGACCTGATACCTGTATAAACCGAAGGACTTTTATGCCTCAGTTTGGGATGAAATTTACATGCATAGAACCTTTGGGACAGACGGAAATTTTATGACTTAGAGGTTAACGAAAAATGTTCGTAAAAAACTCTACTCATATTTCGAACCTACATGTGCAAAGTCCGCAAAGATTTCATATATGCTTTAAGCCGGATCGTCCCAAATTTTTTAGGCCAGCTCGAAGTCGAACCCAAAAGCAGGTAGTTGGTCATGACAATAGAGGCAATAAAACGTACGTGCGGCGTACCCTCCATTCAGAATTGATCTTATCCCTAATCAACCCATAAGATTGAACATCATAGAGTTTTTTCGCGAAATACATCATATGAGTGTAATGTCACATATGAGAATGCAAATTGTGGAATGCCCGTCAAGTGGCTGTAATTTTAATAAAAATGATTCAGAATGACTGCACAAATTTGTCATAAATATTTCAAAGAATGTGCGTTCTTTGTATGCAGAAAGTATGATTTTATATCATACTTTATTTATATGCATTTCTCGGCGAGTTACCTTACTTTTTTGAAAAAGTAACTTTTCAAACTTAATGTTACTAGAGAACAAGCAGATCGAGTCATCAGAGTGTTTTACAAACAGAATAAATAATGAAACAAACATTGGTAGCAAGAAACAGATTGCCGATACTATACACAAACTTTCCCAATCGTAAGCAATAAATTTACTTAGTAGACGGTCGAAAAAAGTATATATTTTTGTATGTTGAAAGAGTTCGATATGTCCTTAGTTTATTTTTATTTATTTAAATAATATTTGTGGACCCAAGGGTGTGGAAATTATTTGCAGGCAAGTGTACTGGCATGATAATAAGTCTTTATTTATTGTTTTCTATTGTTTGAGTACAATGATACAAAAATAGATGGCATTATTATTACAGATCTATGACTTAGAGTAAATCAGTCTTCAACCCTCTAGTTGTCTATTAATAGAGCTATCTCTAGAAAGCGCGAGCATAACAAATAATAACATTGAATGTAGGTGGCGCTGTCGCCGCAATAATAAATGGAGATAAATGCGCTCTCTCTATAATGGGTAGCTCGGTGGCAAATCCCTTTGCGTAATTTATAAAGAAAATATTTCAACAAATAATAATCTAAGAAGTAGGTGGCGCTGTTGTCGCGAACCAATAACTTTAAGTAAATATACTATCTTTATCGCGGACTGCTCGGTGGCAAATCCCTTTGCGTAATTTATAAAGAAAATATTTCAACAAATAATAATTTTAACTATAGGTGGCGCTGGTGTCACGATAATAAATAAAGATTACCGTTACACTTTTATCTTAGCGTTCCACTGTCGGTAACGCAGCTCCGCACAAGAATTAACAAATAGAGTTTGTGGGAGGTGAGCAGATGGCGCTGCTCTCGCTAAAGGGGAAAGCCCTAAAACAAATGCACTCGTACAAATAAATATGGCGAAATTAAATAAACTAAACTTACTTGGCCGCCAAGATGGCGTGCACAAGCGCTAAAAGAAATTGTGATTGGTAGCCTGGGTGGCGTGCACCAATCAGAATAGACTAAAAGATACTCTGCACGGCAGCCAGTAATAAGCGTACACCGTGGAACGGAGTGTTAGAGATGGCAGCCTCGGCAGCGTACACCATGAAGGGAAGATAGACAGCCTGAGCAGCGTACATCTCTCTCTGAGGAAGAAGGAAAACCGTCTCTGCGCCTGGGCAGCGGGCCAGAGAGCGGGTGGAGGCACAAGAGGTTATGGTGGAGCCTGGACAGCGTACCCACGAACAGTACTTATTTTCTAGAGCCTGGGTAGCATACCCAGAAAATAAATTTAATTTAAATTTGAAGTTGCACTAGAGCCTGGGCAGCGTACCTAGTGTTCTTCGATACCAAAAATATTTTACCAGACTGCTGCTGCTCCTCGGTGACCCTTTGGGTGCTTTCCGAAGGTGCTGCTGCTGGCACATCAGTCCCAACTGGAGATCCTGAGATCCCGGCTGGATATACCACTGATGATTACGCAAGCTACGTTATAGCCTCGTGGTTTCGAGTCTACAGTGGGCAAGCTCGCGCTGCGAGCCTAGCGGTGACTGTAATTGGGTAATTTTCCACATTTTTCCAAAAGTTTAGAGCCTACATTGCGAGGTTCTCCTTTATTGCTTACAAAATACGCATAATTATCTTTTCTCATCGTTAATTGGTCTCGGCATTCAATTATATTTTTCTGTGTCCTAGGCAATCCGGATGTTGAAGCTTGATCAGGGGGTGGCTCTGGGGGTGGTCTTTCTTCTGTAAAATCGCAATCATCAGAATTTTCAGAATTCCTCATTTCTAATCTGTCCAGGTGCTCATTCTCACTCTCATTTTCTTCGTTCTGGAAATTATCCTGATTTTCTTCTTCCTTTTTATCTTCACTTGATAAGTCGGAATTTGATGCAAAATAACATTCTTCTTTGAATTCTTCTTTAAATTTTTCATCTTCATTTTCCTTAATATGTTTTTTATTCTTATTTGCTTTAGGCTTTTGCTTAACATCATAATCTGGATCAGAATCAGATTCGTCTCCTGATTCTATAAATATACGTATTTTATTATTCTCAGGCGATTTATTTATAACTTTTCTGGGTTTACCTCTTTTTTTAATTGGTTCTTGTAATTTTACTTCTTGAATAATCTTTCGCGGCCTTCCACGTTTCTTTTGTTCCTTATTCGTTACTTCAACATTTCTTAGTGATTTATTTTTATTAGTATCTTCATTTTTATCCATATTTACGTTTGTGAAATTTTTTAACTGACCCCTTGTTTGCATAGCATAACATTCTTTTTTATTTTCTAATAAAGTTGGAATCGAGTCCATAACGCATTTCAAAAATTGTGAAACAAATGTTTCCGAAATATTTTCTTCATTAATTCATTTGCAAAAAGCGATTCCATTTTCCTTATTTTTCATTTTATTTATTATTATATTAATTAACCTTTTATTGATCACATTAAATGAGTTTTCCTCGCCCAAATGTTCAGTAGTTTGTTCATTATTTTCATATATTACTTCTTTCTTTGTATTCTTAAAATCTAATTCAGTATAAAATTGTTCATCATTGTCATCACCATTTTTCAATAAGTATTCTTCTTTTAATAATTGTTTAATTTCTTCAGTGTCATTTCCATCAATTTTTTCTTCATTAAAATCATCATTATAGCGTTTATCAATATTTGCAAATAACGTTCCTTCGTTTAATTGGTAAATTTCTTCATAATTTTCACAAATTTTTTGTTTCTCAATATCTTCATTATTTATGTCATCGTTTTGTTCCTTATTTTTTATATTCTTAATTGAATTTCCATCATTTATCATTATATCTTCGTTTCCTCTAAAATAACTATAATCAGTATCTTCGTCTTCAATAGCCTTATATTTTAGTCCATCATAATTCGTTCGATTAATCTTATTTTTAGATATATTCTTCTTGTTCATAAATTGTTTAGATTCCTTAAAATTATTTTCATTAATATTTCCTTCAATTACATCATAATCCATTTTTTCATAACACGTAAGATTTGTTTCTGGTACCTCTTTCTTACATTTAAAATCAGATATGCATTTTGCATTTCTTTGTTCAATTAAATTTATTTCAATATTATTCTAAGTATTTATATCATCATTTTCAATATCATCTAAATCAATAGGGTTTCTAGATAAAGCGTCTGCATTCACATTTGTTTTACCTGCTTTGTATGCAACATCAAAATCATATTCTGACAGTTTCAGTTACCACCTAGTGACTCGTGAGCAAGGGTCTTTCGAGTTTTGAAACCATACTAATGGTTTATGGTCTGTGACAAAGGTAAATTTTCGTCCATATAAGTAAGGGCGAAAATATGTTACACAATAAATAATTGCTAATGCTTCTTTTTCATATGTATCATATATTCTTTCACAATCATTTAGTGATCTAGTAGTATAAGCTATAGGTTTATCTTTACCTATTTTACCTTGGGAAAGTATTCCTCCTATAGCGAATCCTGACGCATCAGTTGTTAAAATGAAAGGTTGTGAAAAGTCGGGTCTAACTCCGCCATTGCCGGTCCCAAGCCCGGATGAGAAAGGAGGAGGGGGCACACAGACAGCAACATGACACAACACATTTACAGCGACACTGAACGCAACACACCCAACACCCGAAAGAGCGTTTCGCGGGAGGGCAGCGTCTCGCCCAGAGGAGTGTGTGAGGCCATGCACGGAGCAGACGAGTCCTGCAGCCCACCAACGGTAGTAGCCGAAAGGACTCTGCCAGCAGTTGGGCTGTCGCCGTCAGGATGGCCGTCAAGGGGGCCCTATAGACGGGCTTTTCCCTAGCGGTGGGCCTGCCGGACGCACGCGTTGGAATGTTTTCTCTGCAACCATCAGGCGCGTGAGGACCCGGTGTGGAGCAAAAGCATCGGGAGACCTTGAACAGGTTCCTTGATGCCGCATGAGTGGACATGGTATGAATGCGGGGGCCCCTTAATCGGGGTATCGCCTCAAATGCGCATGCGGCGGTGACACTAAACTTCCCTCGTAACCCTCTCGCGGTCACATCACAACCACATGCACGACACCGACACCCACATATACCAGAATGAATGTACTACTGAGTGAATGGGCTGCGGCCGGCGCCTGGTGGATATTCCCGATAGACTAGCCAAGGGAGGAGTAGTAGCCTCACGACCAGGGTAGAACGCGATGTCAGTACCTTACCTCTGTGGAAGTAATATGGGTAAATGTAAGTCCCTCCGGTGTTCTGCCGCGAAGGGCGAAGATCCCGTGAAACCACATGTTAAATTGGGAAAACCGCTCACGTTCCTACTGTCTGGAGACAATTTCGGGGTTGAAATCATGGACGCCCGGGCGCAGGAACGAAGGATTACCTGGTCAGTATTTCCTTATATCCAACGCTGCGTAGGATAAATCGCACACCGTCTAGCCTGAAGTCCGGGTCAGGTGTCGGGGCGGACCCGGCACCGCTCGGTCGATAGGGGTGACGTTAAACCTTTAGCATCATCATGGCGCGGGCCTATCCCGTAACCTTTTTACTAGCTTCATTTAATGTGCCGATAGGACAGACCATCCGAAAAGCCGCTTCTCGGTTTCAGCGCACATAACTAGGGATCTATACAGGCGGGGATAGTAGCCCTACTGCGGTAGGGCTCCCAAGATGGGCGAACCGTCGTAAGACACGAGGGTAATAAATATGAATTCTGTTAAAAATAAAGGTGATGGAGAGGTGAAGGCGCCAGATGCGCACTCACACACTCCTCCAGAGGCTGAGGGATGGCAAGACGTCCTTCAACGCCTGAAGGAGCAAAGCGGAAAAATGGAGAGGCGAAGTATGGCCCTCAAAGTTATACAAGACGGGATGCGTCAGAACACCCCGACCACCGTCAAAACGAGTGTTGGGGAGGCTGCCGAGGTTCTGGGCAGCCTCTTGAACACTCAAGAGTATCTAATGAAAAGCGGGTTGGAAATCCAGAAGTGACTGGAGTCCCACCCCGCCACGAAAAAAATGAGGATCTTCCAGAGACCACGTTCGGCTTCTCTTGGAGATACCCCAAAAAGCCAGGCGAAGGGTGAGAAAAGGAAAGCCCCTTCAACCCTCAGGAAAAAACTCCTAAGAGGGGGAAGGGCAGCCCGTCACCCTCGTACGACCAAGTGACCAAGAGCCAGGCCCCAAATAAAGAAGGGGACTGGCAAGTGGTCACAAAGCGCGGCGGAAAAAATAAAAAAAATGAAAAAAAACTGCAGAAAAAGGCGAAGGACCCTGTGCAAAAGGCACAGGGAACTGTAGCCAAATTGAAACCGAAGCGCTCTTCGCCCGACAGGTCGGGCGACGCCATCAAGGTGTCGGCGAAAGAAGGCCAGTCCTACGCCGAAATCTTGAAGGAGATGAAGGCGAAAGTCGACCCCCGGAAGGCAGGACTTGAGGTCCTGTCTATCCGGAGGACCAGGAAGGAAGAAGTCCTTCTGGTCCTCAAAAAGGGGGTTTGGGCGTAGGTGGCAGGTGTGCGTGTGTACAGCTGCTACTTCTCCCCCGGCGATCCCTTCGATGTCTTTGAGACCCAGATCCTCCTCCTCGAGGAAAGCGTCCGTGAGGCTATCGGGCGATCCCTCATAGGGGCTGACTTTAATAGTAAGTCGCCTGAATGGGGTGAGGCCCGCCTAGACAGGAAGGGAATCTTGGTCGGCGAGATGGTCGCTATGAATGACCTGATAGTCCTAAATCAGGGTAAAGAGTTTACGTTCAGACGAGGAGCGGGGGGGTCAATAATTGACCTCACAATTGCCGCGCCTCGCCTCGCCTCAAGGATAGGCGACTGGTCAGTTCTCGAGAAGACAACCTTGAGTGACCACCAGTGCATCGAGTTCAATCTAGAACAAGGGCGCCAAGCAGTGGATAAGGATAGGGGCAGTGAAGGGAGGAGCCCCTCCTGGAACACGAGACGGCTCTGCAGGGAGAGGCTTAACGTCCATCTCGAAACGACCAGGCTCATCGATGAGCTTGGTTGGGTCGAGCCTGCTGGGTCGTTGGAGGACACTGTGCGCTCGGTGAGGCAAAAGGTTGTCGCAGCTTGTGACTACTCGATGCCCCGCCGCAAGCGCAGGCAAGCCAGGGGCTCGATGTACTGGTGGAATGAACAGTTGGCCACCCCACGTCGAGAATGCCTCGCAGCGCGGCGGAGATTCACTCGCTCAAAGGGTGATCTTCTGCTGCACGAGGCATGGAAAAGGGCGAAAGTAAATTTGAGGCGAGGCATAAAGAAAAGCCGACTTCAATGCTGGAGAGACTTGTTCGGAGAGGTCGAGAAGGACCCATGGGGTCTCGCCTACAAAATAGTCACCAAGAAATTGGTGACTAGAAGAAAGACCCCGGGCCTGGACAATCACGATCAAGTCCAGTATATTGTGCGAAATTTGTTTCCACACGTGGAGCCGTTCCAAAGACAGGACCGAAGTTCCTGCGTCCCGTTGCGAAGAACTCTTCACTCTCGAAGAACTAAAGAGAGCGAGTGGAAGGCTTAAGGCAAGGACAGCGCCGGGGATCGACGGAGTGCTGAACGAAATCGGAAGATCGGAGCATATCCGGAGATCCTCCTAGAATCCTTCAACTCCTATCTTCGGGAGGGGAGATTCTTCGCAAACTGGAAGAAGCAGAGATTGGTCCTGCTGAGGGAGGGCAACAAACCTCTAGGGGATCCCTCATCGCATAGACCAATATGTCTATTGGATACGATGGGGAAGCTTCTGGAGGAGTTAATTCTACAACGGCTTCAGACCCTTTTGGTCGGGGAGAACGGTCTCTCGGAGAACCAGTTCGGTTTCAGGAAAGGCAGGTCCACGGTGGACGCCATCCAAGCTGTGGTTAACATCGCCACAAATGCAAGAAAGGGAACAGGTAAGCGTAAGGGATTCTGCGCGTTGGTCAGCATTGACATACGCAATGCGTTCAATACCGCGAGATGGAACATCTGCATCGAGGCGATGATGCGGAAAAAGGTTCCAGACTACCTGTTGCGAATGATAGATGACTATCTGAGCGACAGGTGGGTGATTTACGAGGGCTCATATAGTCTCTCATAGTTGATTTTTGAGCTATTTTTGGGAACATTCAACCAATTTTCCCAAGCTCGTTTAGGTTTTTTATTCAGATGTAATTCTATCGGGGTGAATTGGGTGGTTTCATGATATATTTCATTTATGCAGCTTTCTATGATGTTGATCAGGCTCCACCATGATCCATGATTTTCTCCAATGAGAGATCTGAAAAATCTGGATAACTCTCTATGGATTCTTTCAACAATATTACTCTGGGGATGCATTGTCGAAGAGAAAACAGGTTGAATACCTTTTTCTTTTGGAAATCCTGGCCGAATGGGAGAGGTAAATTGGGTCCCATGATCAGTAATTATTTTAGAGGGCTTCCCATATTTTTGAAAATGGTCCTTGTATAAATTATTGATGACGGCTTTGTTATTTGCTCGTCTCAAAGGATATAATACCACATATTTTGAAAATGCATCGATGGTGGACAAAATATATTTGAAACCACCTTTTGATGCCGGTAATGGCCCATAGAAATCTATAGATAAAATTTCATTTGGCCTTTCGGGTGAATAATTTTTCATTTCAGAGAAACAAGTCTGATTTGTAACCTTGTTTCTCTGGCAAGACTCACAGCTAGCTAGACGTCGCTTGACTATTTTTGCCAATTTAGGATAATAAAAGAAATCATTTAACATTTCAATGACCTTTGAAGGCCCAATGTGGGCATACATTTCATGACATTCGTCGATTATGTCATAAATGATGCCTTTAGTTAAACATAAACGCTTGTTTTTCCGATTCACAAAATATAATGAATTATCATGTATTTCATATTTTGTAGTTTTGCTGTGGGCCATTTTTGCCGCCTCTTCTTGTTGTGATAGACGACTTAAAGTATCTGCCACTAAATTATTTTTTCCAGGACAATATTCTATCGAGATGTAATAATCTTGGATAGCCATGGTCCATCTGGTTAGTCTGCCACTTAGAAGTTTACATGTTTTCAGGAATGTCAACGCCTTGTGAACGGTCCTGATAATAATTCTTCTTCCCATTATGTAAGATTGAAATTTCTAAAGGGCCCGAACTATCGACAACAGTTCCTTTTCGGTCGTATAATATGCCAGTTCAGCGCCCTTTATGGTCCGGCTGGCATAAACAATGGGGCATGCATTTCCATCTTCGTCAAGCTGGAACAAAACGGCACCCAATGCCACATCACTGGCATCGATTTGTAGGTAAAAAGGTTTCCTAACTTCTGGATTGTTTAGTAGGACAGAACTACTGAACAAAAGTTTTATCTCGTTGAAAGCCCGTTCCAGGTAGTCGTTCCAGGACCATTTACTCCTTTTTTTAATAATTCCAAAGGTGGAACTACTTTCGCTGCATGGTTTTTTGAGAATTTTGTATAAAAGTGTATTAGACCCAGAAATCCACACAATTCTTTTGAATTTCATTGTCTTGAAAAATTCTGTGTAGTTTCAATTTTTTCTGGATCTGGTTTTATACCAGTCGACGTTAAAATATGTCCTAGAAATTTAACTTCGGATCTGAAAAAGTGAGACTTTTCCAAATTGATTGTTAAATTATTTGCCATAAGTCTATGAAAAAGTAGCTCCAAATGAAGCAGGCGTTGATTTACGTCTTCCGATGCGCAGAAAATGTCATCAATAAAAGTTTAATAAAAATTCCCTAGACCGTTGAGGACAAAATCTAGGGCCCTGACCAGTGCCGCCGTACTGATTTTTAGGCCGAAGGGAGTTACGCAAAATTCGTAACATTTGCCTTCGTGTAAAAACGCCGTACATTTTTTTGATTCCTCGGCTAGTGGAATTTGGCAAAAACTGCTGGTCAGGTCCATTGTTGACATAATTTTACTGTCTCCACACCTTTGGAATAGTAGCTCAGTTGGCTCTGCGCATTCGTGATCATTTATAATAATATCATTTAATTTACGAGCATCCAAGCATATTGTAACGCTTCCATCTTTTTTCAGACTAATCACTAGCGGATTTATATATGGACTATTTGATCTCCGAATTATTCCTAGCTCGAGTCAATTGTTTATTTCTGTTGTAACATATATGGGAAGACCTCCGGGTTTCTTCGAAAATATGTCTTTATACTTTTTCAGGGTTTCTCAAAATTTCTTCTTTTCTTACCCATTCAGGAGCTCGCATTTTCCACCTTTTCCTCGATTTCAGCATCTCTTATGCAGTATTTTTCTTCAATTTCGTCGTATTCTTTTACGTTGCTAAATTCTTCATATTTCTCTGGATAATTGATTTTATTTGCAGTCATGTGGATCAATATTCATTAATCCATCATTTGGCTCCATATTTATTTCATGGATGATCCGAATACGTTTTTTCTTATCATCTATAAATTCAATTTTCAATTCTTTATCCTCATTTCGTAGCATTATATAATTTTCTTCTACATTAATCCTTCCTTTGAACTTTTTAAGTATGTTGATTCCCAAAATACAATTCTTATTTAACTTTGGTATAATTATAAATATACAAGAATACGTTTTATCATTAACATTTAAACCTGCGACGCTTATGCCGAAGATGGGCAAAATTTTACAATTTTTAAATTTATCCTTATTATTCTCCAAAAATTGTCCGAAATACACGTTATTTCGCTACCCGTGTCGATAAGTACATCTGTTTTAACGCCCTGAATTTGTACAAAAATATTAGAACACTTATCAACATGATTAATAATTTCGGAATTTTCGAATTCTAATACATCTTTTTTTATATCACGTTTATCTCGCTCCAAAATTATTCATATCTCGATTTAGGATATAATCACGCCATCTAAAATCATTTTGGTTTGAAAATAATGTCTCTCCGTACACATTTTGATAAGACCTATGATTTTGACCCAAATCGCAACCATCTTTACCAGAATTTATGTTAGATGGGCCTGCTTGATCAAAGGCATCAAGCAGCTCTTTTAAATCTTCAAATGTCTTAACGGTCCTGATAATGATGGTTGTTCTGATATCGTCATGAAACTGCCTTAGAATTTTGATACTATTTCATTCTCGGAGGGTGGTGGGATCAAGTCTTCAGCGTTGTTAATCATTTTATAGCATATTCCACTCTAGATAAATTACTATTGGAAATGTGTCTTCCAAATTGTAACTCTGAACTAATTTGGAAGCACTTATTTTCATTCTAATACTTTTTTATGAACTTATCTCTGAATGAGATGATGTTCTCATGGTTTTGAGAGACTAGTTCCCATCATTCTTTCGCTATGCCTTCTAATTTGTTCAGAGCTATCCATCCTATCGACAATTAAAACTGTAAACTCATTAAATTTCTGTGCCGTATCTCGTTTTAATTCAGATTTTTTTTTTAATTTTTCTTAACCGTATTCATAAGCTTGGCCTGATTATTTACCACGCTTTTTATTTCAACGCCAATGGACATGAGCTTGAGCAATATTTTGTCGAGCTCAGCAATATCTTCTTCGTCAGAATCTACAAATTCATCGACTTTTAACGAGGAACAACGAGATTCAGTATCCACTGATTCGTGCGACATATTTGTTTCATTTATTGACAAGTTTATTGCGGCATTTTGGTCGTTTAAGCCATCACAGTTTCCGGCTAGTAACTGGGTAGTATTTCTTAACAATTCGCCCATGTTAAAACTGCTAGCCATCATAGACTGGGACTGCTTAAACGTCCTCCTGTTTGCCTCGCTTGAATTGGCCACCTTGAGATTATAATTGATAATAAAAAAAAAACAAGATTCTAAAACTGGTTGCCAAATAATTATATTGTTGAATAAAACAAACAGCCACAATAGCACGCACAAAAACAAACTTCGTGAAGTGTCAATGGGTCGTCCTGGTTCTGGCCAACACATTTAACGTTGATATAATTGGTTGAAATAAAGTCATCACTCTAATGACAATAAAAAAAATTTATAAATTAAATTAAAATAAAATTTTCATTTCACAGTTAAATTAAATCAAAAATTTAAATTAAATTGAAATATTATTTCGAGCGCTTCCCTCGCTTAAAGTGAGACCTATTTGTCTCTTTGTTTACCGTGCAGGGCATTCACCTTTGCGCTCACCCTCTGGGTACACTTGCCAACACACAACGTAAAACGTCAAAGTCAGCTGATTGACGTCAAACTGACATTTGATTGTTGAGAATCTAGGACTTTTGGAGGTGAATCTATTTCCTTCACCTTTAAAATATATTTAAAATTAAAATAAAATTAATGCACCCGGTGGTAATTCATTTTGGACGTACGAACACGACAATTTTACCAGGAATTCCAGGTTTAACGTATGAGTACGCCAGAACCATGCGAAACATGACCACCCGGCGTATTAACCTCATGCCTTTTTAACATAAAAAATCAATAATTTCGCGAAATTTTCAAATTAAAAACCTTCATGCTCCACGTTGGGCGCCTGTTGAAACATTTCGAATTTTTTCATTCTCAAATTTATTAATTTTAACGTTTATAAAACTATTTTGGCCTATTTTGGCTCAAAATTGTCCTTTTAAATTCACGTGTGGGTACCACGAAGAGGGAAAATTTCGCGAGACGGAATTCTTTATTTCAAGAGTAAGAGTACCGAAAACAAACTTACGGTTTTAATTTCTTGAGTGAGCGACGGTTAAACATACGAATCCTCGCTTCGTTATTTGCAGTTTGCAATCTTTATGGTAGCTAAAATGTATATAAAAAAAAGACTTCAATTAGTTTTCGCATCAATTTCGCGCGGTTGCGCGTTTAAAAACACTCCTGAAAATAATAGTTTGGTCGACTTGTGGGTTCTTTTCAATTTCAATCTTTGTGCTCCTAGACTCCCATATTCTACCCTCGAAACCTTTAAAGAATAAAAAAGTTTATCAATCCTCATGTATTTAAAATTAAGGAAATATTCCAATTCATGCATCAGAGCTCTGTCGTGTACTAAAAGCCCTCAGGCTCACACTTACAGAATCCGTCATCATTTGCCCTAGAAGATATGTTCAATACCTCAATTAAAAAAAAAACTCGCATAGAGCGATGTGATTTCGCGTGGATTTGTTCCTCAATTCTCCGGGGACAAGGAAAATCGTATCACTGGTGAAGTACCTTGAAGGGCTACGGCACCAGGTCCACAATTGAATTTAAATAAAGAAAAGAGAATATCTTCTCACAGGTAAAGTGCCCTGAGACGCTACGGCACCTGATTGAAAATTGAATTCAAATAAATAAATTTAAAAAAAAATTGTCTCACAGGTAAAGTGCCCTGAGGGGCTACGGCACATGATTGACAATTGAATTTGAGAAGGAGCTTTGAAAGGAGAGTTATTTACCCAATTTCTCACTCTGAGGTGAGTCAACTTGTACTCGCCACTCAAGATTTGGAGAAAGAATCCAATGTAATTGCCAAGAGGCAATTCCCTCGCACAATACCGAGATCAGAGTTAATTAAAGTGAATAAAATAAGGTAAAATAATACAAAATGAGCCTAAAATCAAATAAATTTCAAAACCCACAAGTCCCTATCTGCATGGAGGATGGGAGATACATATGCGACCGAGTTCTCAAAGTCAGGTACTGTGATCCTATGATGCACAGAACCTGTTCCGAGCCTCGATCTAAATTTTTCGACACCTGGCGATATGGCCTCACCTTTTGAAGGTGCGGGCACCGGACTAATTCTCGAGTATCTGCAACCAACCTGGATTAATTTTTTTACGGAGGTTTTAGAAACGGTTTTTCATCAGCTTTACGGTGAAGAAAATGGTTTTAGATTTAAAAAATTATTTGAGCTTCATTTTTTAATTTTAAACATATTTTTGAGTTTTTCTCCAAGTGCGGCCGTTAATTTTCTTTCCAAAATTATATTTAAAAAAAGCTCGAATTTCCTCTTTAAAATGAGCGTTGGTCGAAAGTGGGACGAAAGAAATTGGTGAAGATATATAACACTCCTTGCGCGCGGCTTCTGCCTCGCGAGCGCCCATACTTCATATTCAGAATGTACGGTTTCTAGTCGACTACAAATAATCGACTACAAACTGCATTTTTTAACCAAATAATTATTATCGTTATAAATTATTTCACGGATAATAATTTTTATTATTTATTGGACAAGTAAAATCCACTTTTATGTCGATACTTCATTTTTAAGACTTTAGAGAGAATTTGAAAAACCCACCGAAAAAATTAGTACATATTTTTAAGAGAATTTTCAACCCAGAAAAATGATTTATTTTACAGATGGAGCCGCCCAGCACTTAGAAAATTAATATAACTTCATCAATTTGCTCCACCATGAAATGGATTTTGGTATTCCAGCCGAGTGGCATTTCCATGCAACGGCGTACGGAAAAGGCCCTTATGATGGTATTGGGGGGAATTTAAAAAGACTTGCAGCGCGTGCTAGCCTATAAGCGTCATCTAAAGATCCGATTTTTAATGCTGACACCTTGTGTCAATGGGCAAAGAAAAATTTAGTTGAAACTTTAGTATTCTTAGTCCGAAAGAAAATCACGCCATCACAGCTCAAGAACTTAAGAGTAGATTTGGGTCAGCAAACAGAGTGCCTGGTACACAAAAATATCACTCTTTCATTCCCTCTGCTGAATTAACTCTCATGTTGAGAAAATATTCGTCATCATTAGAATGTGATGTTTTCCCGAAAAAAACTGTGAAGCAAAGAAGAAAGAGAAGTGCACATAAACAGTGTGTCCCAAAAATAACCGAACTTTTTTGATATAGAATAAGATACACATTATATTATCTTTGAGGGTTATTATTTATTCAAAATAGGTTCCATTAGACTCGATACAACGTTTGGAACGATCAACCAATATATCCATAGACTTTTTAAACTTGGTTTTTGGGATGTTCTTTAGCACCTGTCTCACAGCTGATTGAATGGTTGTAACGTCATCGTAAAAAGCTCCTTTCATTGCAGTTTTTAGTTTTGGGAACAGAAAATAGTCACACGGTGATAGATCAGGCGAATACGGAGGGTAGTCCATGACACAAATCTGTTTTTTCATCAAAAATTCGTTGACTTTTTTGGTCTTGTGAGGTGGTGCATTTAACTGATGTGGAACAAAACGTGCAAAGACCTTTCTTTTACCCAAATCTTCAGTTAATATTGTGTAGATTGTACAGTAAGATAAATTTATTGCTTCTTCCAGCATTCTCACAGTGAAACTTGCATCGATAACGATTATTTCACGTACTTTTTCCACTAACTCCGCACGCTTTGATGCTTCTGGTCGTCCAGATCTTGCATTATCATTTAAATCGTCACCGCCATGTTTAAATCGTGTAAACCACGTATAAACTTGAGTACGCCTCATACAATCATCTCCATAAACTTTTTTCATCAATTCGTATGCCTCAGCGAATTTTTTTTCAAGTTTAACACAAAATTTTATATTTGCTCCTTGTTCCATTTTTGTTTTGTAACATTAGCACACTTTTTCTTTTATTGAAATGGCTGTAACTTTCACATCTGTCATCCGAATTACATGAATTTAGATGCTTTTGGAAGAGGATGAATGTTTTTTCTAATGTTGAAAATTTTCAATAGATGGCGCTGCATGTCATATGATTTAAATATAAAGTTTGGTTGGGACACACTGTGTACATTGTAATAAGCAAATTATTTGAATCAATTTTTTATGTGAAGCGAGGGGACTCAAACTAAAAAATCACCCCGAATTACAAATTAATTTTTATTTTTAATTTTGTACCAGCCAGAAATAACAGTTTTACGAACAAATTATACAAAGTACAATTAAATAAGTTCCCAATAGACGCAACGTCGTGATCGTGGTGCCTAGCTGCACTGCGACGCAGAAACCGCGCGCAAAAAGTGTTATATATCTCCACTAATTTCTTTCACCCCACTTTTGACTATGGCTCATTTTAAAGGGAAAAAGTCAATCATAATTAACATAGTTAAACATAATTTTGGAAAGAAAATTAACGGCCGCACTTGAAGAAAAACTCAAAAATATGTTTAAAATTAAAAAATGAAGTTCAAATAATTCTTCCTCCTAAAACCATTGCTTTCAGCGTAAAGCTGATGCAAAAAAGTTTCCAAGACCTCCATAAAAAAATTAATTTCGATAACTTTTGTAGAAGTTATGGTTAACGGAGTATCAGCGTGCGCGGTAAAAGGTTGAGAATTCGAGCCCCTGTATACTAAAAACCCGTCGTACTAGAGACGTTCTCTTAGGGGGATTAAAAAAGGTTCACTAGGACAATAATTTCGCGGACTTTGAAGGAAATCGGAGACAAAAAGTTTTTAGTCGGGTACACTTGACGAATTTTGCCCCATATTAAGGAATGATAAGATATGATATTGGAGTTTGAAAAATAAAATATTAAAATACTGGACCATAGATTTTTAATTAAAAAATCGAAAAAATGTAGGACAATAAAGAATTTTTTGATTAAAATAGTTAACTAACAAAGCTACTAATTTTCCAATCAATACCTTAACTTGAAATTTAAAACATTTATTGACTATGGAATTTTATTGATATTTGAAAAATATTCGCCTGATATAAAAAATTTTCAGTTTTTGTGAAATTCTTGGAACATTTTCAGTAAAATTTAAAGTCAATAAATCTTCTATTGGTTAGCAGCATGAAAGAGATCAAACCTCATGCAAAGACCCAAGATATTCTACGGACGAGTAAAGAAATGATTAAATGGTCTCGCATTATTCATTTATTTAAAATATTGGCATTTTGCATATCATTTACAAAGTTTTAAAGTTTTTATTAAAATAATATTGATTTATTTAATTTTGAACTTATATTTATACTCTTATACAACGAGAATTCACAACTACGAAATAATTATTGTAGTATCCGAATATTTCATTAATTATTTATATTTATCCATTTATTTACTTATCAATAAACTGCCTACATGCACAGAAATACATAAAGCCACAATAAATAGTGTAAAAAAAACAAAAGAGCGATAAACGTGGGACACGTTTAAACGTTTAAACGACCACGCACAAAACTGTTTAACCTGGGTGATCGGTTGAGCGGCAGCAACCGCAGGGTAGTGCGAAGCTCTCTGAGGCTACGAACGAAAATGTCTGTGAAAACTGGATCGCCACGTTCGAGTCACATGCACTTCCGGTTTGGAAATTAATCACTAATTATGAAGCGAGGACTTAATGATACCTCACGATTCTTTCGTGCGGGTTTCGTGTGAATGTGTTTGTTCTCATCGCGATTCTATTTCCGTGGATTCCGCTTCCGTTTTCTCGCAAAAGGCGGAAACTTAAGACGGGGCCGCCTCAATGGGGACTGTTTAATTATTGTGACGATGCACAGTAGTGTCCTCTTAAAAATAATAAGACGTCCTACTTTCAAATTTCGAATTTTGTTTTGAAAGGCTTCTGTGTGATTTCCCGTACATGGGAGGATTGATGCCTTCGTTGCTCTCATCGCTAGACGGTTTTTCACCCAATGAGGAAAATGTCTTACTATATCTAAGCGTTTTTGGCAGTTTTTTTGTCTTCCTGCACTGAGAGAATGTTTATAAATGCAGCTCTCATCCAGTTTGCTGCAAAGAAAATGCGTTTGTACTAAAATAATTCATTTATTATTTGAACGGTATTTGGTATCAGGAAGCATTTGAAAATTAAAAATTCATGCTCATTATAATCTTTGAAAAAATGGTTTTATCCAAGGTTAAAAGTAATGCCTTAATAAATCTGAGAATATTTTTTTAAATAAGTGTAACGTTCATATACACGTTAGGTTCTGTCCATTTCTTAATAACATCTTTATTAAAGTCTTGGTCCTAAGCTCATTGTTAGTTTCTTTTCACGTCTACAGGCACTATCTTCTCGTCTTTAAGTTGTCATTCGCGTAGTCTCCAATGAGTCCTCTGTAACCATGCTGGTAACTTTTGATTCATTAATATCTTCGAAATCGGTTTTGCTAATAACATATTCATCGCCAGAACTGCAAGCCGGCTACTACCGGTGACCGTTCAAATTATAGATCACAACGATTTCAGTACAAAATAATATTTTCTTGCAGCAAACTGACATTGACGCATAAATGTTTTACAACGTGATTTTTTTACAGAATATTTTTTCTAAAAGATTTAGTTGTCTAATAAAATAATTCCCGTCCTCACTGGAAAAATTTTGGATTTTAATTTCTGCGAAAAATCTTAGAAAATACATTAAACCTCTAACTTTTGGGAGCTAATAGAAAAATCCAATTCACATATTTTCTATAACAATTGAAATTCATTAACAATGTAACCTATCAAAAAAAAAAATATCCTTAATTGTAAATAATCATTTCATGAACTATTAGTCAAAAAGAGTCCAGATAGGGATTGTTTTAAAGTCAATTTTATGCTCTATAAATCAAGTAATTTGCACTTTTCACCTTTCTTATGACTGAATGTAACAATCCAGCCAATTGTGTTGAAAAACTGTTTTGATTATTACTTTATTGCTTATTGAAAGTATATGCACCAGGATGACATCGTGTATAGTCTCAGTATTTTATTAGCATATCCTTCTCACGCATTTGGAATAAAAAGTTAGATACATTATTTCCAGTAGAATTCTAATTTCAACTGGACTTTGAGTTTGGCTGCCCGTGAGATTCATGACTTCGGGAAATTTTACTAGGCATGTGTTTGGGGAATCAGGTAATTTGAGTTGATGAGCAGTTGATAAAAAGAACCTTGTAATAAATTCTAGATTAATGTATATTGACGAAGGGAATTTCCGTGGTTGTAAAACTCTACTCTCGAGTAAAATAAATATGATAGTCTTCTAATATAAACATATGACGAAGCGCCATATTAATATTTATTTTGTCATTGACCTGCTCCTCTCCTTTCCTTAAATGTTCTCTTCAAATAAGATAAATCCAATTTCCAGTTTTTCAAATTATTTGTTAGCAAAAACAAATAAGGAATAAAATTTTGAACAAACTACTGGAAATTATATCACCAGAGTAATAGATGTTTCATAAGGTTAAGCCGGTTTCATCAACGAAATGCAAAAATGCAACACTCAAATAGCAATGAACTGCTGCGTATTATTGTTTATATATTGCACTTACCACTATTAGTAGAACAAAGTAAATCCAGTCCCAAAAAGAATGAGCATCTTGAATATAATACATTATATCTGTCCATCCTTCCAGACTTATAACCTAAATAGAAAATATATGTCATGCTCAATTGAGAAAAGTTATTCGTGTAAATCGTTTTCATATAAAATTTACATATTGACAATCTATATTGTTCTTCAAAGTTCATTTAACTTTTACATGACACGTAACCTCACCTCGACTGTCACTGACAGGATTGGGAAAAATTTTTATTAGATTTTGCGATTGAAATAGTTTGTAAAAGGAAATGTGAGAGCAGCTTTAGATTTTGATTTCTTTTCTGGCCATTTTCTTTTTGCTTATACCTAGCTCGAAACCGCCGCTAACAAGGATGACGCTGTTACCATCAGATGTCAAAGGGGTAGGGGCATTAGTCTTGATATTAGCCAGCACATGCCAGCACCTGACGGGGCTGCAACCAAGTCACCGACGCATCAATCACCTAGCTGTCCCAGAGAACATTAATCATAAGACTTACGCTACCGTCGAAAATTGTGAGCACGGTGCTTGTGAACGCTATTTAAAATCACTGCTGACTTTGAATCACGATATCTCGGAGAAAAAAAGAAATAGGGAATTTAAAAAAAAACAGTTAGAAAGCTTATGAAATTCCACGTCTAGAAATGCTTAACAAATATTTTTGTAACTTTCTGATAATAATACAGCACGTGAAGAGTTTAAAAAAAAAATTCAAGATTTTCTCAAATTTTATACCTCAACTTCAACTTCTAGCATGACCTAGGGAAAATTTTTCCGAAATCTGAAAATTATACGACATAGAGTCTGAAAGCTTATCTTTAATTAAGGCCAAGAAAACTTAAAAAATATTCATGGGTACCCGAGATACGATTAAAGATGTTCAATCGTATCTGAGTTGAATTTTAATCGACGATCACGTTTCTCGGCCGGTTTGTTGCTCGCCTCCTTCGTTAAGGCAGGACCGAATAGGCCACGCACAAAGGTGGCGCTTAAGTGGAGCACTCTCATATCTTCTTTGATCCAAGAACGTGTTTCCTTTATTTCCTTTTCTTTCATTCTTAGTTGATATTCACAATGACTATAAAATTTTTTATTAATGTTCTAGTTTATGGGAATTTTAAGAAATAAAAAATATTTACATATCATTGTTCTATTCGTTAATATGGGGATAATATTGGATTCAAATAATTTTTAATAATCACAAACAACAATAAATATTTTTTAAAATTTAGAATAATTAGAAATAAAAATTACTAATGAACAGAATCAAAAATACATATAAGAGGGCTCCACTTAAGCGCCACTTTTGTGCGTGGCCTATTCGGTCCTGCCTCAACGAAGGAGGCGAGCAACAAACCGGCCGAGAACCGTGATCGTCGATTAGAATTCAATTCAAGGCGGCCAAATTTTTCCAAAATTATAATATAAATTTCTACATAAATTGCATGCCACTCGAAGCGCCCGTAAACCAGCACCTTGACAAGGTCGCTGATGCAGCTTATCGTTGCTCGGGTCAAGGAACTTTTAGCAGATGGTTGGTTCGGGAAGGAAATTCCTAATACATTATTATATTGATATTAATATCACCATTAATATCATTGTAATTATATTATTAATGTTATATACCACGCCCATATTGCGTTATATTTGCATTATATTGATGCGTGTTAATATATATATATATATATATATATATATATATTGATGTACGTGCAGGCTTGTGCATCTGCGTATGAATGTGAGTTTATGTTTACAGGTAAACGCGAATAATTATAACTACGATTTCTTTTAATGCGAGTGGCCTGTCACATGATCGCATAGATTGTAAATTCAGAAGTATCTAAATTCATGAAATTCCTAATGCATTATTTTATTAATATTAATGTTACTATTAATATTAATAAAGCTTTTATATGATGTTAATTCATTCAAAACCATTAATATTGTCGCCAATAATTATAACTATAGCTTCATGCGAGTGGCCTGTCACATCATCGCATAAGTTGTAATTTCAGAAATATCTAAATCCATGAAAACATTGATCGACATTATCAATATTTCTACTGGAATGAGGGAGCAAAAGGAGAGAGCGCGAGAGAAGAAAAGAGAGCATAAGAGAGAGGGAGAGGGAGAGATATCCAGCGCGTGTACAATCATGCACTGTATCTCACTATAGTTTTCTGCCGTTTGTCATTTCCTTTCTTCGTTCGCCCATGCATATGCCCCATATACCCGTCTCTGTTGAAAACTTTTGATGTGCACTGCTGTGCATCGCGAGGCTAGCATACATTCCATTTTCACACTTCCTTCTCGTGAGCGTATCTTTGCTTAGATGCTTTAGCCAGCTAATCTCCCACAACAAAGGCCACGTGCTTTTTGTAATCAAAACCTAAAAGACTCATCTGAATATTTGAAATAATTATGTAAGGCTTTATAATTCATATAATGATTATAAGCCTACACTAATTAAATGTATATTTCAATTTAGTATGAAATATATTGGAAACTAAAATCGTTTCTACAATTTGATGACAATGCATCAAATACTAAAATTCGATGAGCGCATTTCCTTTCTCATGCCAAATGTGGAAATAGGGGAGAAATATTCGACGCCTAAAAATCAGCAAATGGTGCAATAACTGAATCAGCATGGTACAAAGTCCATCTAAATTCGTAAAACCTCCCTACCATTATTTCCTTGTCCAATCATAGATTCCTTACCCATCGAAAAACCCTACCATGTTCACCTCGCGATGAAACAGTAAAACAGATCAACGCCAAGCCAAAATTTGCAGTTACTCGAGCAACCCGGTACTATCCGGAACTACTCGGACAGTAGGGAATATACTTTTCTCTACTTTTGCCTGTCTGCGGTCTAGATCGACAGTTCCTAGATCCTCGTTAGTTGATTGAAACTGTAAAACTCTTTCTAACGAAATTATTTATTTGGAATCGTGTCGGGCGGACGTAAAACACAAAAGTCTTCATCTAGACGGAAGCAATTCTTTTATTTTGAATATATCAAAATTAAATTCATCTTCGGCGGACCATTTAAAAGGTCCAATTCGTTGATCGTGAACGGTCGGTATACCTGTTTCATTAGTTGAGGGTAACTCGTAAACGATTATCTAGTGATAGAATCTTGGCAATCGCATCGAACGTGTATCAACGAAAATCTTCGGCGGACTATTTACAGTCCAAATCCAGTTTTTCGCGATTTTTCTTCACCAAAAGAAAACGGCACAAAGCAGCAAGAAATCGCAGAAAATTAATACTACCGAATCTCAAAACGGTAGTGATAATTTTCACAAAATATTTGAATTAGATTTAATAAGGAAATTTTAGCGGTGAAAAGAGCGAGTTTAAAAGCACACGACCCTTGTCTGGTTGAAAGCCAGCCGTTATATTTTCTCATTAAACCTAAAAGAAAAGCAAAAGTATTTTTATATGTTGTAGTATTATATATATTAGTGTATGATTGTCTAAATGAATGAGGCCATCTTCCCGCCAAATGTAAAATTCAAAAATGGAAAAATAGGAATGAATGAAAAGGTATGAAAATAAATAAATTAATATAAAAGGATTAAAACGAAGGAGAGAGGAAGAAAATGGCAAACACACACACGGGTACGTAAGCGAAAAACTGAGAGCTGGATACGCACATATAACTTCCAAATCAAGACCATGAAAGCCTTTAAATTACGCTCGCCTAGATAAACGTACTTGGATTATCCTTACGCGCCCTAAGGGAGGCATGTGAAGTTCCTCGACTACTGGTATCGATGCTATGCCCCCCGAAAATGTATATATAGCACAAATCAATCCAATTATTCCTAAATTCATGAAATGAATTTAGTTAATATAAACTAAATTCAATTTAATAAAAATAATCTGTTAGCCAATGAGTGGACCAAAGTTAATAAAAGCTGTACCATTTTCGGCTAATATAACGAAAGGTATCAGAATTTTAATTAACAAATTTGAATAAAAAAGTGGTCAAATTAATATCGTGTCCGACATATTTCAAAAAATGGGAAAGCGATTACGTCAACAAAAATTCTCATTTGGCAATAGAATCAAAAGAGTTTGAATTTACAAATCATTTGGAAATCAACTATGTCCAAATTCCTTGTCAGCATGTCCGTAATAAAATCCCAAAATTATCACAATTCCCCACCAGGGTACCATCGATACGAGTCTTCGAGGTAAATCAAAATTCAATCAAATTCGCAGTTACTCGAGCAACCTGGAACCGACCAGAACTACTCGAGAGTAGAAACCTTAAAATTCTACCTTGGCCGCTCGTGAGTCGGGACCTATTGGGCGAGCGTAATTAATTCAAAAATCTTTCATCCGACGGGAGCCATCCGCAAAGTTGACAACGCGGGAAGTCGAGTACTTCCGCCACTAAGGTTCGCGCTTTTTTTTTAATTTCAAAGTGCGTCGGTGGCCAATTAGCCGCAAGTGCTAATAGTGCGTACTCAGCTCGGTGCGGAACAAAAAAAAAGGAATCTTCAGAGGAAAACATTCTTGTCGAATCTCAAAACGACAAGAATACTTTCTCTAAGGGATGCCCTTAACGTTATTACGAGGTATCAGTAAGGAAGGTGGAGCAATTTAAACGCATTGCTTCACTTCTGGTTAAAAGCCACTTATCTTGTTGCCTCTTCTAAGGTTAAGAGTTTAAAATCGCGAAAAACAGGTGCGCGTGCGTGCTGTCTAAAAATCGCGAAGGACAGGAGTGCGACGAAAGCCGCAACAAACGAAAAATTTAAAGAACAGGAGCCCGGTCATCTAGGACAGGCAGAAATATTCTTCCTCTCTTCTTACGGACTGGTAGGAATAAGCCTAGCAAAAACTGGTAAGTCGTTATCGTTCCGATTTGTTTTATTTATAAATTGTAAGGACCTGTATTTATAAATTAATATAAATAAAGTGAAAAATTCATTTTTAAATAAGCCTAGTATTCTTTTGGAAAATACATATACAAAGAGAAGCCACGGATCCACTTAATAATAAACGAATTTAGTTAATATTTATATTAACTAAATTCGGCAGTTTGAACGACCTCCGCGTACTCCTACTTATTGATAAAATATTTTAAAGGTAATTATCTATTACTTTTTGATTTTTATTTAATTAATAATAGCCGTACGTAACAAACTGTTGGTGGCAGCTGTGGGATCCGGTTTCTCGCGTATTTTCCACCGGCTATGATTACCAGTAACCTTCTGTTACTAGTAATATTTTCTTGTTCATGTTTTCAGCATTAATATTTCCTAGAGCTTGAAACTTCAAAAACTTTTTAAAAAAAAGTTTTACTTTTGATACTCTGCACTTCTCTTTCAGGAAATTGTTTGAAGTATTATCAAACTTTAAATTACAGACTGTCCAGAATAAAGTGTTTAAATTTACTTCTGTTAGTCTGAATAATTTGAGTGTGCGTAATTTGAGTCTTGTCTGGCTCTTGTTATGAAATAAGAATTCTTTTATTTTATACAGATATTTGTATTCTGCAAATGACCATTGCTACGTGCATTATTTGTATATTGTGTATGTATATATCATTTTATACAGAAATAAAGTAGAGTCGTCGAATTACTCAAGGGTTTGACCTTAAGGCTAACTTGAGTAATTTATCTAGCGACTATATTTTGTCTCGTTCGAAAAAAAAGGATTTGTGTTATTGGACGAATAAAATATTTTTCAAAAAAAAAATTAATTAGCCTCCAGAATAACCAAGATTCTGCGATTAAGTCTAGCTTGGGTAATCTGAAGAAAAATTAATTGTGCCTAATTCGAATCTCTTGTGATTCTTATTACGGGACAATTGATTCATTCAATTCTCATATTTATATTACTATGAAAAATTGTAAAAATTGGATCCACGCAGGCTATGAATTATGCTAAAGCGACCAGTTTATCAGTCTCCAGTTTTTCAGGCTAGAAATCGTGCCGCTTAACTGAGACTTTCAATTTTTCAAGTAAATAAATAAATAAAAAGAAATTTTTAAACTATAATTGTCTATTGTTTCTGGATATTCATATAAGTCAAGTCCACGTAGCTATGAATTATGCTAAAGGGATTCACTTAACGTTTTAACTGGCAGGCTACTAATCTTGCTAATTAGTTAAAACCATTGACTATCCAGAGAGATTATCACAATTCGTTAATATTTTTGAAAACTTAGAGTAAAATAACAAGCAAAGTAAACTCTTCAAAATTGCTCAAGGGTTGACCTTGGCGCTAAGTTGAGTAATTGAACCAAGATCTTTATTTCGTTCCATTTAAATAAACACGTAAATAAATAAAATAATAAACAGAATAAATATATTTCCAGAATAGCCAAGATTTTGTGAACAAGTCTAACTTGGTTAATCTGGAAAAACATTTATTGTGCCTGATTCGGATTTTTGTGATTATTGATCTATTTAATTTTATTTATTTATACTACTCCAGAAAAGTTGTAAAAATTGAATCCACGCAGGCTATGAATTATGCTAAAGGGATCAGTTTTCGAGTCTCCAGTTTTTCAGGCTAGAAATCGTGCCGCTTAACTGAGACTTTCAAGTTTTCAGAAGTAAATAAATAAATAAAGAATTAAAAGTTACGATTGTTTTCCTTTTATCTGGATATTCATATAAGTCAAGTCCACGCAAGCTATGAATTATGCTAAAGGGATTGACTTAACGTTTTGACTGGCAGGCTACTAATCTTGCTAACTAGTCAAGACCTTTGACTACCCAGAATAATTCGAATCAATCGACTCATAGAAATAATTTCAAATTTCATGAATTATTCCCAAAAATTGTTAAAAGTAAAAAGTAACAAAATATGAGTTATTAAGTCGCACAAAGGTTCGACCTTAGGGCCAACTTGAGTAATTGAACCAGGAACTTTATTTCGCTCCGTATAAATAAACCATATAAATTTCGAAAATAAATAATAATAATAATAAATAAATAAATTTCCAGATTAACCAACATTCCGTGATTGAGTCTAGCTTGGTTAACCTAAGGAAAAAATTAAATGTACCTAATTCGAATCTCTCGTGATTCTTATTACTGGACAATTGATTTATTCAACTTTTGTATTTACACTGCTTCCGAAAAATTGTAGAAGTAAGCACCTCAAATTCTTACTTGTTCCTACATTCAATCGTGCCAAGGATCGGATTTGATTAAATAAAAACCCTTTGGCGAGGTAAAAATAATAATAAATTTGTTCTGGCAATAAGTAAGCTATTTTGAGTAAATCAAGCTTGAGGATCTATTTCGCTCACAATATTCTTGCAGATTCATCCCGTGAAATATTTCTAATACGAATTACACTCAATTAATCCGCGTAAAAACATATAAACGTCAAGGTGTGTCATTTGTACGTCATAAATGTCTCACGTGCCAGTACCCATTGTCAAAAAGAACGCATTCACCCATCGATCGGGGAGAAAATTTCGCGAACGAAAGTATCGAGCTTTATTCCAAGAATCTGTTAGGAAATTTTTTGAGAATAAAGTTATCACACACAATTCGACCGAATTTATTACTCCCGAAGGAGACATATTTACCATCCCTATCGATATACAATTTGTAGATCCTCCCCCAATAACAGAAGTACGAAAAATTAGGGAGTTGACAAATTCTGACGAATTTTCAGAATTTTTTGACAGCGTTCTCGACAACGCAGAAAAAGACGTTAAAGAATTGACATGCAGACGACACAAGGCATTGACGGGTATAGACCTAGTGGACATAGACAGTGACTCAGACGCGGAAACGATAGTCCCGAGCGGCTCGGAACCTGAAACCGACGTAGTCATCCTCAGTGACTAAGCATGAACCTGCAGTTTCCGAAGTTTTAGCAAGATATATTAAAATAATTTCATTAGGAAAGTAAAAATTTAATTATATGCAAATTGTTATTTGAGAACATAGTGCATATCTATGGATATATGTATTGTAATAATTTTCGTTGATTCCAATGTATCCAGATTAACACTTCTTCTTATTAAATTCATTATATATGTAAATTGATTTTTTTTTATTTTGCTTTACTACTTGTATGTTAAGGTCCATTAAAATTAATGACGCTTTAACGATGTGAGTTGTTAAAGCAAAACAATTTTTTTTGAGGATCCATTTTCAGCAGTGAGATTTTACAATTAATTTCGAGTTTTTCTTTTGGAATCATATGTCATAATGGAAAGATATTGCGTATGATTTTCACTGAATAAGTTATTGCACATGCCAATGAAACATTCCATTACCTAATTTAATCTTTCTCTACGCAATATAATTCCTAATAAATCGTCGGAATGCAAAACTCTGGCTGGACACAAGATCCAAGCCAACCTGGCGTTGACCAGTGTTATATTAAAAAAAATGAAAACATTCAGAAAAATATTGCAGCAAGTCAACAATTACTGAATCGACGGCATAGTGTGGATCCACTCGATTTATTTCGACTCAACAAGCCCTCCAAATGTATATACCTACAGCTGCCCACTAGCCAAAGAAACGTTCCTACTGACATGACTGCCTTAGACAAATTTTTAAAAGAAAGCAAACCTGTGCCAATGAGCACGCACACAGAAAAGGGCTTTTAGGTAGGATTAAAGCCAAAATACAGGTTTCTTTCCCTAGGCTTGCAATCTGTGCCCTACTGCCCAGCCCCGATAATTGTCGCTCTGTATTGCGTTTCTTCCCCGATCTATTGTTGAATGCGCGATTGCCGGCGAACGAAAGGACCACCTTGATATCTAACATCAGACACTTGACTCCGACAAAAGGTTGTCTCCAAGAAGAGAAGTTCGCTTTAACAGCTAAGTTAAAGCGGGCTGAGTTTGTAATTCTAGAAAATTAACGGCAGGTGTCGTATATTGAATATTAAAAAAAATAAAAAAAATAAAATAAATAAATAAGGATAATAATAATTATGTGTCTGTATTTACGTGTATGTGTATGTCTATATTAAAATATTAATATATGTTACATTATTTATTGATTATCGGTTGTTTATATGTATATGTAATTATTGTATATATATATATTATCCCATTTTCTTGATAAACGACCAAAAAGGGATATAATATAACAAGCGCAGTTAAAATAACCTCGCATCCAATTTATAACGTCCAATGTCTTTACGTAAAAGGTAAGCAGTGATTTCATCGAATCCAAAATAGCATAACCACCAATCCCTGTTCAAAACGGGAACAATATTCCGGGGTGATAGGCAAGAAGGGATTTGAAACCAAAAGCTCAACTCGCCTTAAAATAGGAAAATTTTATTCGGATTAGGGTACGAATCATTGCGGGTTACGTATATATATATATATATTAATTTAGCAAATTGACAAACATTTTCATAGGTTCTCTGTACATGATAGTTATTAATTAGACTCGAGCCGATAATTTGGGACGATTGAAAACTAATAAAAACTGCATAAGAAAGTATGACGAACCCAAGGGGCTCCACCCATCATGGGGGCAATAATGACCCTAATGAGTTACAGCAAGCCCCAGGGCAGGAGCCAAGACTGCCATTAAGTCAAAGTATATGGGGCACACTAACTGAAGACCCTGCGAACATACCACCTCCGGTGTCCTATCTTGACACCAACGCAGCAATGGCGTCCGTATTAGAATGTATGACTCTACAGCAGAACACATACCATATCCCTCATTTCGATGGAAAGAATCCACCTTTAAAGGATTTCTTACAAGATGTGTCGAATGGCGCGGTATTCGTTACAGATGCCACCAAGCCTGGTTTTATTAAAGCAGTTCTGGCCAAATTAAGGGGCGTGGCCCGCGAGAGTGTCTACGAAAAACAGTTTTCTAAGGTCAAGGACCTCTTCACGCATTTAAAAAAGAGATTCGCACCAACAAAGAAATACCAGTGGTATTTCGAGTCAATTGTGAACCTCCGAATAAAACAATCGGAAAGCGTTAGTGACTACAACGATCGAGTGCAAGGACTTTTGAGTGGGGCCAGGCACGCTATAGAAGAAAAGTACACTGGCACTTATGGACATGTAAAGGAGAGCTCAATAATGATGAAGCCGGTGATCGATTGCGCTTTGGATGCTTTTATTAGGGGCCTCCCTGATGACATTTCCATCTTTGTGGACACCCGTAATCCTAGGGATCTTAGCGAAGCATGTGAGCACGCCCTGCACGCAGAGGAAAGGCAGAGATATACAGAAAAGTCAAAGAACGCCGTTTCCACATACCACATCATGCGACCAAGGGACGACGTCTCTGATCGACCAAGTTCACCAAGCCCTTACTCTAGGCAAATAGGGGGTTTCGAAAAACGGATACAGCCAGGGAAAGCCAGCTTATGGAGAGATGCAACGACCCCAGGCACGGCGACTCCAGCCCACGAGGTAACGGGTGCAGCATATGTTTCACCAGCCTATAATCAATACCCCCCCATCTATCCAACTTTCCCTCAAAATTATCCAACTCAATATCAATATCCTTTCCCTGCATACCCACCGAACTACCCTTATCCGCCTCACTATCCTTACCCTTCTCACCCTTCTATGATGCAGCACCCAACTAACGATAAGGGTAAAAAACCAACCGGTTATCAATCATGGGCAGGGCACGGAAAAACGACTAGGAGCGCGACGCCTCCTAGGTCCACTTCTCCAAACAAACCAGGGAATTTCAATTCACAACCGACTCGCCGCCTGGACGCCGCAACGAGTCAATCAAGCCCCAGCGAGCGTCCAAAATTTGTTCACTTCCGAGAGAACTCCGTAGGGTCCTACGAGCAGGACGCGCTCAAGAAGACTCACGAGTAGTCGAACCTGCTGCCCCTGAATTTCGTAACCCTAAGGCAAGCTTCCTTGTTGACCCAGGATCAGACGTAAACCTCGTCAAACTCCATGCCTTAAGACAAGAAGCAATAATTGAGTCTTCAAACTCCATTTCAATTACAGGCATAACAAATGACTCTGTAACCACAATTGGCACCGTTCAAATCACAATTTTTAATGTATCAGTCGAATTCCATGTCGTTGAAAACACACTGCCCATCTCACCTGATGGTATTCTAGGAAGACCTTACCTGCGACAGGAACAGGCGCAAATTTCTTTTAGGCATAATACCTTGGTCACTGTGTCAAATCCAATAACACCGATCCCATTTGTGGATGCGGAATCCCGAGAAGCTAACAAAGGGCTGAAATCAGAAATAAACCCTTTCGCTAGAATCTTAAAAATAAAGGCACGAACTAGACAGCCAATCGCAGTAGATGTAATCAATTCAGAAGTAGGTGAAGGATATCTGCCTAAACTCAATACCCCAGAAGGACTGTATGTGGGTGAAGCAGCCGCCACTACTCAAAATGGCAAATGTCACGTCCTAGCTATCAATACGACGGAGCAGGACATAGAATACTGTATCAGACCACAGGAAGTCATTCCTTTCGATTTTTGCGAATTCCCATGCGACGAGTTCTCTGATTCAGAAGCGGAGAACTCACCGGCATACCCTCAAGAGGAGTTGGGAGGAAATTATTCCGACCGTGTCAGAAGGTTAATACAGGGTTTGCATATATCCCACTTGACACCAGAAGAAAAAGAATATGCGTTCCATTGGGCAGAAGACTACGCCGACATCTTCCATTTGAATGGTGAAAGGCTCACCTCCACCCCTTTACTCCAACAAATTATCAAATTAATATCGTGTCCGACATATTTCAAAAAATCGGAAAGCGATTACGTCAACAAAAATTCTCATTTGGCAATAGAATCAAAAGAGTTTGAATTTACAAATCATTTGGAAATCAACTATGTCCAAATTCCTTGTCAGCATGTCCTAAATAAAATCCCAAAATTATCACAATTCCCCACCAGGGTACCATCGATACGAGTCTTCGAGGTAAATCAAAATTCAATCAAATTCGCAGTTACTCGAGCAACCTGGAACCGACCAGAACTACTCGAGAGTAGAAACCTTAAAATTCTACCTTGCCCGCTCGTGAGTCGGAACCTATTGGGCGAGCGTAATTAATTCAAAAATCTTTCATCGAACGGGAGCCATCCGCAAAGTTGACAACGCGGGAAGTCGAGTACTTCCGCCACTAAGGTTCGCGCTTTTTTTTTAATTTCAAAGTGCGTCGGTGGCCAATTAGCCGCAAGTGCTAATAGTGCGTACTCAGCTCGGTGCGGAACAAAAAAAAAGAAATCTTCAGAGGAAAACATTCTTGTCGAATCTCAAAAAGACAAGAATACTTTCTCTAAGGGATGCCCTTAACGTTATTACGAGGTATCAGTAAGGAAGGTGGAGCAATTTAAACGCATTGCTTCACTTCTGGTTAAAAGCCACTTATCTTGTTGCCTCTTCTAAGGTTAAGAGTTCAAAATCGCGAAAAACAGGTGCGCGTGTGTGCTGTCTAAAAATCGCGAAGGACAGGAGTGCGACGAAAGCCGCAACAAACGAAAAATTTAAAGAACAGGAGCCCGGTCAACTAGGACAGGCAGAAATATTCTTCCTCTCTTCTTACGGACTGGTAGGAATAAGCCTAGCAAAAACTGGTAAGTCGTTATCGTTCTGATTTGTTTTATTTATAAATTGTAAGGACCTGTATTTATAAATTAATATAAATAAAGTGAAAAATTCATTTTTAAATAAGCCTAGTATTCTTTTGGAAAATACATATACAAAGAGAAGCCACGGATCCACTTAATAATAAACGAATTTAGTTAATATTCATATTAACTAAATTCGGCAGTTTGAACGACCTCCGCGTACTCCTACTTATTGATAAAATATTTTAAAGGTAATTATCTATTACTTTTTGATTTTTATTTGATTAATAATAGCCGTACGTGACAGTACACGCCTACAAAAACTGCCCCTAATTCACGAAATTAATTTTCAAACCTTATTAAAGGAGATATTACTATTTCGTCCTAGCGCTGTGAAGTAAATAAACGTCAGAGTCGCGCGCGTCCATCACCAGGGGAAACATAGAACATGCACTTGTCGTCCAGGATCCAATAAAAGCACCTGCTTTTTAGGGATCTGTCACACTAAACCCATCTGTACATGATTTTGTGCCATCTTACCTCGAATGGTGATTTTTTATCCTAGGGTTTTGGCCAGGAATTTGGGATTTCTGCCCACTGTGCGTTGGTCCAGCCTTGGCTCGAGTATGGCTTGGTTGTCAAATAAATTCTGATTGATTATTTAAATATGACAGTCAAAAATTGGTTGGCCTGAATATTAACAAAATATGGCCCGACCGTCAGCGTAACTTTGGTTGTGAAAGTCACCTGAATGCACCCGACTGATCGGTCAACTCTGACAAGAGTATAAAGTCCTTAGTAGTGATCAGCTTTTTCAAGTATACATCGTATAATCTAATAACGCTAAAAAACAAAGAGTTATGCCACGTCTCGCGCCTTTAATAAATGCAGATTTCTCACACTAATAGAATAATAATAAAAAGTGCAATTCTTCGAACGAGATACGACAAAAATTCGAAACAATGAATCCTTATTAAAAATGATCATCAAATATTCATTGAATGGTATTATTTGGATAATTTTTGTTGATAAATTGAATAAAAAAATATTTTGATGAATAAAAGTGATTGATAGCGATAATTAAACCGTTAGGTTACACATGTTCAAAAGAGTCTTCCAGAAGAGACTATTCAAATTCAAGGGAATTTTAATTTTTCTGAAGGAGCTATAACGCAATGAAGAAAACGATGTTTTTGTTTCATTCACGTGTATAAGAAAGTAAGTATACCGATGCACTTACATGTTTAGTGAACTTTTTTCAATGAGATAAAAAGTGTAAAAATTATTTTGTGAATAATAGGTATGTAGCTAACCGCGCGTCATTTGTAGTGAACTACTGCTATATTCTTGAAGCAAATCTACGCACAGAGTTTTGAATAACCGCGTCGTATAATAAAAGTCCCGTTCACATGAAAAACAACCTCTAAATAATATGTTTATTGATTAAGGAGTAAATTTCGAGGTAGGTACATTCCACGTAGGCAACAACAACGATTTGTTTAAAAACTTTTTAGAGCGCAAAAATTGAATAACTCAACGTACATACTAAACGTACAGTACCGGAATATAGAATTACATGACAAGTAGCCCGTTAACGTGCGTAAATTCACACTGCATATTAGGAGGTTTGAAAATAATGAATAACAACAACAAAAAACAGTTCAATGTATTGTCACGTCCCGCGACTCTACCACCCAAAGTAATAAACAAATTGAGGAACCAATGAAGGGATCAAGGCAACATTACCACGCCCTTCATTACATTAACTCAACAGCAAGATCTAACAACAAATAAGAAGATCGTTAAAATCGAAAGGCAGATTTAAATAGATATATTTGGCTGTGAGGTTAACTCCAAGTAATAAATTTCATCGGAACGTGACTAATCGGTGAAGGTAACTCATTCGACCTTGAGCTTCAATACCAAAATATGGAAAAGATCGTACACCTTGTTTTTACTTCCACAGTAGTTGACCTTTCTCGTTAGAATCGAAAAGCAGATAAAATAAATAGATATATTTGGCTGTGACACTAATTCCAGGTAATAAATTTCATCGAAGCATAAGTGATCAGAGAAGGCAACACATCCGATCTTAATACCAAATATGGAAAAAATGATGCACCTTGTTTTTACTTCCACCATAGTTGACATTTTCATTAGAATCGAATAACAGATAAAATAGAATTGATATATTTGACTGTAACATTAGTGCCAGGTAATAAATTTCATTGGAGCACAAGTCATCAGAGAAGGCAACTCATCCGATCTTATTACCAAATATGCTAAAGGTGGTACACCTTGGTTTTACTCCCACCATAGGTGATGTTTCAATGGCCTATAAAAAGCGAAAGTTCCAATAGAGTTCAGTTCAGTTAGTAGTCAACGTGCGATTTCTACAATGTAACCAACGCGAGTCTAGTCCAGTACCATCATCTCTACGCCGCGAGTCTGGTCCAGTTTCATTATCTCTACACTACGAGTTCAATCCAGCCTCATCAGATTTTACCGCTACTCAGACAAATTCTTACTCGACGCTGAGTTCAACGACTTTAGAAAGTGAAGGGGAATCGCCTTCCAAATTCTCTCTGAAACTAGGATCGAGAATCAACTAGATTAACCGTCTGATCTACGAATTTCCATCCGACAAGTACTATCTCAAAGATTATAACGAAGAGTCAACTGACCACGTTCGCTCCACTGGACTCAATAAATCATCAAGCAAATATATCGAACGTTATAATATACTGCCTAATTTAAAAATATATAATTTAGGGACGTTTCGTAAATATGTAGGACATTTATTACACACACGCGGTTAATCAAATCTCCGTGCGCGGATTTTTTTCCAAAATACGAGGTGTGTCCGAAAAGTATCCGACCTGCGCTCATATCCCCGCGTTGGAGCTATTCTTCGTCATCCGGACCATGGCATCTTTCGAAGTAGTTCCCATTTGATTGAACCACATGCTCCCAGCGGTGCTTCCACATCCCAAAGCAATCCTCGAACGCAGATTTTTGAATGGCCTTTAGCTCGCGCGTCGCATTACTCTGAATCGTCTTGATGTCGTCGAACCGCTTTCCTTTGAGCACCATTTTTTAATTTTGGGAACATCGAAAAGTCGGAGAGAGCTATATCGGGCCTGCACGGAGGCTGGCGAAACTGTACAATCTTGCGATTCGCCAAAAATTTCTTCACAAAGTTCGATGAATGCGCTGGCGCGTTATCGTGGTGAAGAAGCCAGTCACCGCTTGACCAGAAAAGTGGTCGTTTTCTTCTCACGGCATCGCGCAATCTTTTCGAAAATTTCCTACTTCACGAACGGTCAATCGACGATCACCTTTAATCACAAGTCGCACACGCTCGATATTTTCCGGTGTTATTGTCATCGAAGGTCAGCCAGAACGAGAGTCACTGTCAACAGATGTGCAGCCATTTTTAAAACGCCTGTAGCACTTCTTTATCTGTGTTATGCCCATACTTTCGTCCACAAAGGCCTTCTGTATCATTCCAATTGTCTCCGTACAACTCTTGCCGAGATTGAAGAAAGACTTGATGCAAATTCGTTGATCTGTTCTTTCTGCCATTTCAAACTGTAAACGAATGCGACGAACGGAAAAAGCACGTTGGACATAAGCACACGCTGCGCGTGTTTCAAGGCGTCCTTCCGGTAACTACGGCATTTAGGAAGTTCGTGAGGGACTACTGGTTACGTTTATACCCCGCAGAGGCTAATCGAGCGCTCTGGCGCGAAGATATTAACGCAGGTCGGATACTTTTCGGACTCACCCCCTATAGCAGCAGTTCACTACAAATAATATACGTTAAACTTCAATAAATACCTATCACTCATGAAATAATTTTTAGACTGTTTCTATCCTTGGAAAAAGTTTAAAAAACATGTAAATACACCAGCATATTTATATTCTTATACACGTAAATGAAACAAGACATACACTTGTGAATCTCTCTAATATTATAATATAAAGGTGCCACTAAGAGTTCAACTTATGCGCATTTACAGAATGTTTATTTTACACGAATAACAATTTGTATCCTCGAACCCGGCATTGTTTATGAAATATTGCATTCATTTTACACGTATTCAGGCATACATAAAACTTTATACACGCGAAATTGACATTCAACATACATAGATCATTCCATGTGAAATTTATCTCCCTAATTTTTTTTCGAAAAATATGTTTTGTCCCGTTTTATGTTCAAAAATAAGTGACATGTATTTTTTAATTTCAATGTGATGTTGGGAAATTTCGAAAAATAAACATTCAAAATGTTGAAATTGGTGAAAAAGATGTTCTTTTAATTGGAAACAGTAGAAAAATTTTGGATATGGAAAAATGTTGCCATACTGAAGAAAAATTTTAAAAAATCATTACTCTCAGTTTCTTTATTTCTCCATTCTCAAATTTTGACAGTTTCATCAAGAATCTTAATTAATATGACTTCGCAAAAACAAGCCGCTAAGCGTTCAACTCTGTGACGTTGCAGATTCCCCGTTCAAGATTCAAGGCAAGTTCCTGTTCAGAGCAGACCAGTTATCCAGCCCTGGTTATGCTGGATCATTTTTCTTAAGGTAAGAACTTCGGTTATATCAAGATGAGTCTGGGAAAACCTTCCAAATCTTTGGCAATGAACGCGTTGGAGTAGAACGGGTGTTCCTTGGCTGAACTTGTACTGGCGTAGTAATTTCAATTAAGAGCGTATATTTTTTTATGTGGAAATTTAAGTGTGGATAGGCATTCTTTTTGCGGGATCGAAATATGTAACTTTTATCATTCCGTGATTTCTTTCTGACTTACGGATCCGTCTATTGTAATTTCCTTAATCACGTGGTCAAGTCAACGCATATAGATATTGCTGCCACCATATTTTCTTTGAATGGGGCTTGTGCTGCTTGTCAAAGCTCTGTCCTGCCCGTAGAGATAATTGTAGAGCGACCTTATAATAGTTTATATTATAAATTTCGAATAATTGGAGTGCCGAAGACATTGAGCTGGTTTAATTAACTATTTTTGCAGAGTATGAATGCAGACATCTTGCGTCGGGGTTCGCCTTGTGGTCTCCGCTTAATTTTTTTGGTTTAATGGTTGATAGAGTTTTCTATTTTACTGGACATTAGGACTACGTGTTTATGCTCAATTATAACTGGACTCTTGGCTGTCCAAAAATATAGTCTTAATTTTCATTTTTTTACGTGAGCTTTATTATTAATGTTTAAATACCCCCCCCCCCCCACACCTTTTCCTGTCAAGTGATGGGTCGAAGTTAGCGCCACGTTGGAATCTCACTCTGGGCGCTGGCCATATGGATTGTGTAGAGTCTGATCGTAGCAGGGAGGAAAACTCAAACGGGGGAATTTCAAACTACATCCAATCTGTCAAGACTTCGACGAATTTTCAATCTAGGTTCTGCACCTATTATTTTTTGCCCCCTTTTTCTGGTTTCAGCTGAGAATCGGTCCAAGAAAGACCTGGTGCCCGCGGCTGTTAAGTGTATTCGTTTAAATTTTCTCTTTTTTCAATTTTTGGTTTGAGCTGAGGTCATTGAGCTAATACCAGAGTGAGAAGCCGGGATTGGTTGCGGCTTGCCAACTAAATTGGAGAGTTGAAAAAAGCCACGTCACAACTCATACACGTGAACTTTTCCCTCAATATAATTTAAGAAATATTTGAATTCTCGTGCTCGACATTATTATAAAATAATGAATATATTCTACACGTATTTAGTGCTACAAAACATTTTATACATGAGAATTAGACATTTAATATACATACAAATTTTTCGTGATCAGAAAGGTATCTTATTCTGCATCTGCAGCTTTATGTCGCTTCTAATATTATACATTCAACTTCTTTTGGGTTGTTCTTAATAAGTTTCACATATTTTAATTGAAGTGTGGATTAACGCACGTTAGCAGGCTACTTTTCTAGTAATTCTATATTCAGGTATTGTAGGTCTAGTATTCACGTTGAATTATTCAATTTTAACGGTTTGATAAGTTTATGAACAAAACATTGCTGTGGCTTTTACGGAATATTTTAAACCTTGAAATATACTGCTTATTCTATAATAATATGGTTGATTTCACGTAAGAAATGATTCTTCTCCTCAACGGTTTGTCGACGTTGCTCGAGAGTTTCACTAACTTTTAAGTTGATTATTGTGATATAAGGGTGTCTTGGCGGGATTTTCAGTGCAAGTATATTCGAACTCTCGACGTGGCCAATAGAGCCTATGACTCAACATACTTACCACGGGGGGGACGATTTTTTAAAAGATTCGAATTAGGAAATTCCTAATTTGGAATCCCTCTCCTTGTTTTTCGGAAAAGACGAATAATTAATTCAATAGTCCAACGAGGATTACAGAGTTTTTGACTCAACATATATACTTCAGACCGAGAGAACCATTAGAATTATGATTGAATTAAAGCTCTGTCGAAATTCTGTTATATTATTCTCCTTCCGTCAGTATGCAAAAATGTATCAGTAAATTTGGATACAGAGCTATTGAAGAAGTCAAATTTATTATTCATAAAGATTTTATTGCCCGTTTGAAGTGTAAGAATGAGCACAATTTTGAGTGAATAGAAATTCTAAATAATGGAACATAGAATAAAGAGTATTCGAACTCTCAACGTAGCCAGCAGAGCCAATGACTCAAGGTACGTACCATAGAAGGGACGAATTTCTAAATCATTCGAATCAGAAAATTTTTTAATTAAATTTCCTCTCCTTGTTTTGTGTGAAAAAGGAATAATTAATTCAATAGCTCAACGTTGATTACAGAGTCTCTGACTCAAAATATGTATTTCAGACCGAGAGAACCACTAAAATTTTGATTTAATTAAAACTCGTTTGAACTTCTCTTACATTGTTCTCCTTTCGCCGATATCGGAAATTGATAACGAAAACTAGAAATCTTGACGGCAAGTATATGGAAGGGTCTAGGAGAAACGTTTAAAATTAAGAAATTTGGATAAAATTTGAGTTTAAAATGCGAATATTATGATTTAAAATAATTGAGAAATGCGTGTGAAAAAGTATTTCCAGAAGTTAAATAGTATATTGTCCGCTGAAGGTTGTTTGAAAGATTCATTTACGTTCGCCTGGTGCGATTCCCAAAAATTTATTAGCGGATGGCCTTTTACGAGTTTGTATCCTCAACTAGTAAAATAGGTAACTGACTGTTCACGATCAAACGAACTGGACCTTCAAATGGTCTGCCAACCAATATTTTACTGTTTTTGCTTCTGACCGGATAAAGACTTTTGTTGCTTACGTCCGCCCAAACGTTAACTACAAATTGAAGCCCTGAATTAGATATTTCACGAATTAAGTCGAATAGCAGGTGATAGGGCGCGCTTATTCCAAACCATGGTGAGCAAAGTAAAGAAAGGTATATTCACTAGTGTTCGAGTAATTGTGAGAAAGGAAATGTGCTCTTTAATTCTGCGATTTTGGTACATAGTCATCAAATTGCGAAAATGTTCTCCGCAGGTTTTCTTTCTCTCTCGCGCTTCTCCTCATTCTCTCTTCTCGAGCAACTGTCATTAACGCGACATCACTGTTCCTCTTTCCTTTGCCCTCTTACTTTTCTCCTTTCTTTTTCTTTTCTTCCTTTCCTTTTCTCTTCGGATTCTATTCTCTTACGTATTTCTCTCTCTATTCATTCTTATGCCACGCTATTCTTTTCTCCTTTTCTCACTCATACTTCGCACTATTTTAATCTCTCTTTCTTACTTCTTTCTCATACTTCGCGCTCTCCCATTCTCTTGTTCCTTTAGTATACTGCGAAATAAATGTATAATTTCTTTATAAGATAATTTTCTTGATTGAACACTTGAAGAAATTATATTCTATATAAATGATCACCGATAATATGTTTCTTTCGAGCATATTTTATCTCATAGAAATTCATTTTAGTGATTGAAAGTCTTCAACATTTCAGTGCGAGAATAATTGATTGGCATAAAATTTAAAAATTCCAGGTTAAACGGGACAGTTACAACTTTTACACGGTCCTGCAGTAGTTGCTGCTCATAAGCGCTATTTATATTTTTATACTTCGAACATGCGTAGTGAATATGCTTATTCGTCAGGTAAGTACTCGTAATGCGTTAGTTATGAGTAGAGAAGGTAAGAAACTCTCACATATTCGTTCGATAAATTTTTTTCCTCTAATCGAAAACCCAACAATTCAGCTTTATCTTTTGATACATTAAGATCTCTTATGAGATCGTTTAATTCAGCTTGATCGAATATAATCGGTTTTTTTTCGAACGTTTCGTTTCTAGTTCATCCCCTTCAGAATTAAGCCGCTCATTTTCGATTACACTCAAGCTATTCTCTGCTTTAGGCACATGTATAAAAAAAAGCTTGGCCACGAATTAGTCAGTGACAAGCACAGTGCGGCCACTACCATGTATTTTAGGAGGGTACTTAAAAAAGTGAAAATAAGCATCAGCGCAGCCAAGTTTTGATAGCAAGAACTAATATCAATGCAAACGAAACCCCCGTGCCTCCAACCCGATGTATTCTAAAGAGCGGAAAATTTTGAAATATATTGTATGAAATCCATTTAATAAATTTAAATGATTTAAAGTTGAAAATAATTTGTGAATGAATAAAAATACATCAAGAATTTTTAAATATGAATCACAATGAACAGTTTAATACTGTACTATTAGACGGAGAAAAATAGTTGAAGTAATTTTACTCAACTCTGTCGATTAAACTTGGGACTTAAGGACACTTGAACATTTATTAAATCCTACTTGGGCAAAATGAATTTGATAAATATCTAATTCACCCAAAGTGAATATCAATAAGCGTTACATAGGAAATGGTAAGGAGTTGAGTAAAACGTTGTCGACGACAGGGCATCACAATGCGTCAGTGGGTTAACATGAAATGCATTAGAATATCACCGACACTTGAGGAGCTTCAAACCGTAGTTGAGTAAAATGAGCATCGGGCGTATTATTTCAACTGGCAATGATATGGTTGCTATGGTTACAGCAGTTTAAAAATAACATTGGTAGCGACAATAGCGCCATCACTTGTTGATAGCAAACCAGTAGTCTTGCTGATTGTTATTAGAGTCTCATCCGTGACGATCCAATCAAAAAACATGTTCGCTCAATCAAACGTCAAACATTTTAATATGGATGAATGAAGATCTGATGTCCAGTACTAAGCTCACCTTCTGGGAGCAAATCAAAGATGCATCGAACAAGGCAGCTACGGTCATGACGAATCTTAGTAGGCTAATGGCAAATGTTGGAGGACCGAAGCCAGGAAAGCGCCGTCTGCTAATGTCAGTCACCCAAAATATTCTGCAATACGGCGCCGAAATTTGGGCGGATGCACTAAAGTTTAAAAAGTACAGGGAGCGAATGGCCGGAGTACAATACCGAGGTGCTCTGAGAGTAGCCTGCTCCTACAGAACGGTATCAGCACCAGCCGTGTTGGTCATCGCAAGTATTATACCGATCGATCTCCTGGCAATAGAGAGGAAAGTGATTTTCGAGAGACAACCTGACATTGAGAAGATAGAGGCGAAACGGCAAGCCAGAACACGCTCTATGGAGCTTCGGCAGAAAAGATGGGAAGAAGACACTAGAGGTAGGTGGACCGCCATGCTGATTAAACAGCTTCAGCCATGGGTCGAACGAAAACATGGAGCAGTCGACTTCTTTTTGACACAGTTCCTGACTGGGCATGGATATTTTCGTGCGTACCTCCACAGGATGGGCAAGATCGAAAGCCCTAAATGCATCTACTGCGAAGCGCCCCGCGATGATGCACATCATGTGTTTTTGGTCTGCGAAAGATGGCAAAAGACCAGACCCAGAATCGAAAGTGAGAGAGCCCTAGCAAACACACCTGAGAACATCATTAATGAGATGCTTCTCAACGAAGATCGCTGGGACGAAGTAGCACTGTTTGTCCAAACAATCCTCCGGATTAAAAAAGGAGACGAAGACCAGATAGTACGAAGTCAAATACCAAGAGAAGTAGAAACAACGTAGACGACGCCACTCTGTGCGAAGAAAACGACACCCCCTGAAGTAATGCGAAAGCGGATTCCGGGGGGAGATCTGTCAAGACGAAGAGGGGAGTTTTGAGTTTAGTGGGTATTGCTCCGGCCGAGTCCCACACAGCGTGCGTAAATGCATTCTCTATCTCCCCGAACACAAAAAAAAATATTATTATTATTATTATTATTATTATTATTGTTATTATTATTATTACTATTATTCCCGGTCCTGCATTGGATTCCTCGGAAACCAATCAGAGGGCCCTAGAACAGGCCACCGGGCGCGTCCTCAGGTTGCAGATTGAGGGGCCCTGTATCGAGGGTTGCTGCTGAATACGCATACAAAACTAAATAAGCAGTCGCGGACAATGTTCCAGGGATGGTCCCGAAGGAATAACCCCCAAGCCAAGGTGTTAACTACCGTGCCGAGGGCTGCATGGCACCAGCGAGTGGTGTCTCACACGGTGTCTCTAGGAAACCAGGCCACCTCCTAGAGTATTGAGGCGTTACCCCTGCATGCGGGGCTCTGCGGGGCGGAACGAATACTTCTTTAGCTAATCGTGGGAACAATATGGAATTTAACGCAACAATGAAATTGATTACGGAGTTGAAAGTAGAGATCAATGAAGATGATGATCTGATAACGAAAATGATCTGCCAGCTGAAACACCTAACTGGAAACATGAAAGCTGCAACGGGTAAACAAAGAAATGTCAGTTCTGTGATTAAGGACGGCCTAGAGGAGATGAAAGAGGCATTGGACAGACTGAAGGAAGAAAGAGGGATCAGGAAAAAAGCTGTAGGTCGTCTGATTAGTGCTCTCTGTGCTCAGGCACCAGGGGCACGCGAGATCGCGGACTTCAGCACACCCGAAGTAGGATCCAAGAAAAGTAAGCGGCTGCATGGCACCAGGGAGTGGTGTCTTACACGGTGTCTCTAGGAAATCAGGCCACATCCTAGAGTATTGAGGCCTTACCCCTGCATGCGGGGCTCTGCAGGGGCGGACCGAATACTTCCCTAGCTAATCGTGGGAATAAAAATGGAGTTTAAAAATTTAAATACAACAATTTGTGAGGAGATGTTTGGAGGCGAGTTGGACATGATGGAGGAGACGGAAATTCGCAGCAGGGTAGATCCCACTAAGTGCGAGACGGAAATTAAGGCCGTCCGCAAAAATAGAAGTGGGGATGTCCTTACTGAGATAAGGAAAACTACGGCCGAGGGAAGACAGGGCTTCACCGACGCTCTAAGGAAAGCACTAGGAGAGTCGGGCAGCGTCCGAGTGCTGGTCCCCAGGACGACACTGGAGATCAAGGACCTGGACAGCTGCCCGACTGTAGAAGAAGTGGAGCTGGCCCTTCGGAAGAAGCTGCAGACCTATGAGGGAAAGCTTGAGGTGCGTTTGACTAGGCCAAATGCGGCTGGGCAGCGCATGGCTGTCTTCTCCATTGAGGAGGAGTCAGCTGCGCGCCTCCTGGAGACAGCGCGCATCTGCATTGGGTGGATCAGATGTGGATTGAGGCGGCGAGAGCAGCTTACTCGCTGCTTTAGATGCCTTGGCTATGGCCACGAAAGTCGAGCCTGCAATGGGCCCGACGGAGCAACCAGTGCTACAGGTGTGGCAGTGTAGAGCACAAGGTGGCTGACTGCAAAGCCAGCCCCAAGTGCTTCCTGTGCATGGGTGAGTCACTAGGGCAAGTTGCTGGGTCGGGCAGTTGCAGGGTATTTCGAGAAGCCATTGCAAAATGCGGACGCACCCAACGAAGGTTCTGCAGGGGAACCTGAATAGAAGCAGGGCGGCCCAGGACCTGCTTGCTCAGATCTCTCTCGAGAAGAACGCTGATGTAGTGACCGTCAGCGAACAGTACCGAGACAGCACTTAAGCAGGCTGGTATCTAGACGTCCTCGGTACAGCAGCTATCTGGATTCCTGACACGCGGCGACACTTCGTGTCGCATCACGGGTCGGGAAGAGGCTATGTCTGGGTAAGATGCAGCCAGATAAATTTTATCAGCTGCTACCTCACCCCAAATGAGAGCATAGGCGACTTCCAGGCAAAGCTAGATTACCTGGAAGACGCAGCCATAGACATGGAAGGGGAGCTGATAGTGGCCGGAGATTTTAACGCCAAGGCCCTCGAGTGGGGCGGAAGGCAGCCCGACTCAAGAGGTGGACGAGTCCTGGACATGGCGTCCAGGCTGGGGATAGTGGTTCTAAACACTGGCTCCACGTCCACCTTCAGAAGTGCTGGCTACAGGGAGACGATCCCGGATGTCTCCCTGGCGACGGAAAGCCTGGTGGCGCATGTGCGGGACTGGCTGGTGACCGAGGACTCTACGGCCAGCGATCACCAGTACATCACGTACCGCATTCGTGATGGAACGCCGTCACGGGCTGCTGCACAAAGCGGCCTCCCCCCAGGTGGAACGTCAAAAAAATGGACATCGAGAGGCTGTCTCTGGCCCTAGAATGCGGTCAGCAGACCCTAGCCGAAACAGAGGATGGAGCTGTGTCTCCAGCGGGGGCCGAAGTGGTGACAAGCGCGAGAATGCAGATGCAGATGCACCGTCGTCTTACAGACCTCTGTGCATGCTGGACACTGCCAGGAAGCTCCTGGAGAAGCTGGTGAGACCGCGTCTCCAAGCCGCGCTGAAAGCGGCTGGAGACCTGTCCGAGAGGCAATAGGGCTTTCAGACGGGTAGGTCCACCGTAGATGCTCTCCAGGAGGTAGTGAAGGCTGTCTAGAGCGCGCAGAGGGGTAACCATTACTCCAGACCCGTCTTCCTCTTGGCGACGCTAGACGTCAGAAATGCCTTCAATTCCGTTAGGTGGGTTGACGCGCTGAAGGCTCTGAAGCGGGACTTACAGGTACCCCTGTACCTTCTCCGACTTATCGGAGTCTATTTGAAGGACCGCTTTATTGTCTATGATACAGAGGATGGCCAGAGACGAAAAGAGCTGACGGCGGGAGCGGCCCAAGGCCCTATCCTGGGTCCCGACATATGGAACGCCTCCTATGACGTGATACATTGCATGGAAATGCCTGATGGCTGCTTCCTGATCGGGTACGCGGACGACGTGGCGGCTCTCATCTCCGTAAGGGATGTACAGGCTGTCCAACTGCGTCTCGGTCAGGTACTGTGCCGTGTTCGTCACTGGATGTTAGACCACGGGCTGGAGCTAGCGATGGCGAAAATCGAGATCGTGCTCCTCATGCAGAAGAGGATTTCCTGCTTGTTTCCTGTACAGGTGGGCGATATCACGGCCCATACAAAGGCGGCCGTAAAATACCTGGGGGTGATGCTAGATACGAAACTCACCTTCTGGGAACAAATACGAAGAGGGGGGGGACAAGGCTGCGGAGGTGACGGCGTCTCTCAGCAAGGTGATGACCAACATTGGTGACCCTCGACCCTGCGTGAGGCGCCTGTTGCTTCGTGCTGCCGAGTCTAGTATGCTTTACGGCGCCGAAGTCTGGGCAGACCAGTATGCGGTACGAAAAGTACCAATAACGCCTGGCAGCTGTACAGAGAAGGGGAGCCCTTCGCGTGGCGTGCTCGTATCGCACGGTCTCGGAGGCTGCCGTCCTGGCCATCGCGGGGGTGATCCAAGTGGACCTGCTTCCTCAGGGCCAAAAGTATTTATATCTTATATTATAAATATTATAATATATTATATATGTAAAATATTTTATATTATATATTAAAAAAATATATATTAAAATTTTTGCTTGATACCACACCATTTTATATTTCGATTTTTCATAAATAAATCAAAAGAAGATCTTTTATGTCCAGGAAGTTAGCACCTCCATTTTGTTTTAAAAAAAACAAAAGCTGTGCTGAATTGCGCTAAGTTTGTAATGAATTTTGAGGCAAACAATTTTTGAAAAAAATAAAAATTAGGACCAAAATTTTGATAAACGTTTTTTACCACCACCGCCATTTTTTTTGTTTTGAAAAAACAAAAGTTATTCTGATTTTGGCTAAGCGAGCTTATTAAATCTCTTCCTCAACAATTTTCTCTCAGACGCATCCTTTCGAAAACAAATACATATATAATTTTCAAAAACGCGAATTTTGAACAAAATATAAAATGGTTAAATGTTTAATCATAAAAAAATCTTACAAATTTTTATCATTGACTGGGAAACGATGAAATGACGCTCTTTTTGTGACACCTTACTTGCTCATGTAATTCTTGAATTTGCACAACATAGTTCTTTTTTACAATTTTTGTATCAGAACGCACTTTTAATTTATTCACTGAGATCTTAATGTTCCACGAAAATTTTTTACTCTTGTACTTGACACAACTGTTTTGCTAGAAGAGTCAGTAACTACTGACAATTAGGAAAAAGAGTGTTGAAATGAATTTTTATAATCGAAAAATTCAGGTATTTTTTTTTGCCTTCTAAATAAAAGTAATTTTGTAGACATTGACAGTAAGATAGGCAAAAAGGCTTCTTTACCACTGGTTTACAGTTTCATAGTTTCTGGAAGGCAGTATCGTAATTGTAAAGAACCATCGCGACGATCATCTCTTCAGATTATAAATATCAAATCCAAGCACCTGCAGGTGCAAAGTGTAAGCATTATAAACGGATTTTTACAGAGGATCAATAAAATCTTGACTTAGTTTCTAGATCTACAGAATTATGACATGAAAGAATATTGTTATTTGTACGAATGCATCAATATTTTTCTTTGGATTTGAAAAAATTTGATTGCAAACTAGTTCCTGTAAATGATCTGTCTTAATTTAGTCGATTCAATGGAATTTTATGAATAGAATTTATTCAATAAAAAATAAATGACAGAATTTACGTAAATCAATTATTTGACTCCCCAGAAATTTTCAATTATGATTAAAAATGTTTTTTTATTACTTAAACAGAGAAAAATTATTTCAATTAATGTATAGTAAAGAAGTAATAAAGTTAAAATGATTCATTTTTTACTTTGGTTTGTAATATGTAATAACTTCCAAAAAAAAATTGTGAATATCTTCATTTTTTCAAAATATAAATCCGATCTCAGAAAAACACATGTGAAGAAAGAAGTAGAAGGAAATCCGTTTATTTTTTATTGAATATATTCTATTGATCAAATTCCATTGAATTGATTGAAATAAGTCAGATAATTTACAGGAATTAGTTTGAAATCAAATTTTTTTAAATCTAAAGAAAAATATTGATGTATTCGTACAAATAATAATATTCTTTCGTGTCGTAGTTCTGTAGATCTGAAAACTGAGTTGAGATTTTATAAATCCTTTGTAAAAATTCTTTCATAACGCCTATACTTTGCACCTGCAGGTAGGTGGATTTGAGATTTATAATCTGAAAAGATGACGATCGAAGAGATGGTTCTTTATAATTACATTGCTGCTTTACAGTAACTGCTAAGTAGTCGTAAAAGAGCCCTTTCGCCTATCTTACTGTCAAAGTCTATAAAATAAAGTCAGATCTGAAGCTCTTCATTTACATTCTTTAACAAATTATTATATATTAAGAGCAACACTTTATTTAATTTTAACTTCTCTAAGAATTGTAAATTTCTTTAAAAAAGCAATTATTGTTGTATCCCTATAGAGAATAATATTCACTTTGTAACCGTATTGTATAAACGAAAATTATATTGTATAAATATTGAAATTTCAAAATATCATCATTGATAATTTATTTCCATTGTCTATTTGTCTTCAGTATTGTAATCAAGATAATGAGAAAATATTGAAAAAAATTTGTCCATAAATATGTAATCAATTTCAAAAAAAAAAAAAATTGTTAATTTCAATACATGGTTTATTTATATATATTTAATATTTATATATATTCTTTTATATATTATAATACAAAATTTATAAATATAAAATATTATATACATATATAATATATAGTTACGTCACAAGTACGCAAATATACTTACTTTGATCGAAGATTCCTCGTTTTAAGTTAGGATCGAATGATCCTCGCTTAGGGATGAGGATAAGTCAATGAAAGACACAATGATTATGAAAATAATACAAATTGAATTTATTTTACTGGTTAAAATTTCCGGATATACATTCGTTAAGACAATTCTTATATAATGTAGGCACAGGCTGGTTGGTACGTGGGTGAGAAAGAGACAAAGAATAAAGATAGAGAGAGAGAGGTTCGGTACCTTTATGATTCGTAAGTTGTGTTGAGGTTTAATCCACACGGCGGTGAGTTGTAAGTACTGGATCCCCACAGGTGTATTCCAAGTGTGTGAGAGAGACGGAGTTATAGGCCGCACAGGTATATTCCGTAAAGGGCGGCGATTCAAATTTACGACACTGTTCGAAGATCTTTACAAGATCTATTCAAGTCTACGATGACTTTTACGACTCCCGAACTTGGATTTTAAATTGTCCCAATCGAATTTTATTAATCTCAAACTCAGAGATTTCCGAAGTTAAATTGAAATACCGCACTGGACTATTGTCGCGAGACCGGTTATAAATCCGAAGGAAAATTTAAGTGTCGAACTAGACGAAGAATTTACTGACTGCTTTCTCTTGGTGTGGGCCTCTTTTATATTTTTTCATACAAATTGACGTTCAGCGAAAATCGTGACGTAGTCATATCTTCTTAGAGGAGAAGGGGCCCTATACTGCTCCCTACTTCCCCTACTCCCTATTCCCCTTTATCGATTTTCTCATAGATTTCTTAACTCAATCCAGCCTGTGTGTATTATATACATTCAAATACGTCGCGGGACGTGACAATATCATAAAATTTATAATATAAAATATTATATAATACACAATAATATATACAATAATAATATATATAATAAATATAATATAATATAAATATATATCATATTTTTAAAAATTTTAATATAAAATATTTTATACATACTCTTTTATGTATTATTTTATATATATATTTTCTAAAAATATATATCCAATTTTAGGAAAAGACTAGTAAGTCTGGAACTTTACCTACCCCTGGCGTCTTTCCCCGCAAGGTTTGGACCATTCAATCGCCCTGGATGTCTCCTCTATAATTATCTTCAGTCAACGGTACAGGCAATGAAATATATAAATATTGGATACAAGTACATGTGCGTCACAAAGGCTTAAGTAGGGAAGTCAATCATGAATTTAGTAATTTTAGAATTGGGAAGTAAGTTTTGCTTTAAGTATATTTATCTTCTTTTTTGTTAATATTATTGTGATTAGATTATATATGTATCATTTCTGAGGTTAATCTTTTTTTAATGTTTGTTTCCTGATCTAAAATTGTGGTCCCTTTCTAATTAAATTCATGATTGTAATTTATTTGTTGTTTACAAATAACAGATTACATATTTTTATTGTTCTTATGTCCATTGATACGTGTTTTTAAGGACCTTTTTGTTTCACCTATGTAAGTTGCTGAGTAGTTTTTACATGTGAATTTGTAGACTACATTCGTTTTATCCCGCTTGCATAAAACAACTTTGTCTAATTTCACAACAGGACTTAAATTTTATTAACTTTCGGCATTATACTAATTTTATATCTTCTAAAAATCTGTGATAGCTTTAAAAAAATAATTTATTGTAAATATGGTATGTAGACTTTAGTTGTTTGCCTGTACATACGAATACAGGCTAGGTTGTTGTTTTTCTTTTCAATATTATTGTCTAAGCAACAATGTTTAATTTCAGACATGAGTGTTTCTATATTTTTTCCAATAAAGTTGATTGAATAGTCATTATTAGTTAGTAAAGATTTTACTTTGGTTAAATTTTTTTTTTGCTAAATTAAATAAATTTCTATTTTATTTGTTGAATTAGATGCTTCCAACAGTAATTGATCAATCTGTGACGTCCTGACACTTACCTTCCCTTAATAATATATTTTATTTTTCCCTCGCTTTAGATCGGTAAAGAAATCCAGAGGATTTCTAAACCGAAACTAGGATGAGGGTAGCTAACTAAAATGAAACTCGAAACTTACTGAATTTACAATTATTAACCTTTATTTTGATGGGAACAAACTGAGAGAGAGACATAGAGAGAGAGAGATAGAAAGTTATTAAAATTTCCTCCTGGGGTCATATATTAAAATTGGACTTACTCGAATCCAGCCTGGAACCACTAATAATCCGGAAGGGGTACACACCTTCTAATTCACTTTATGATGCGTTGCAATTCTGACAGGTAGACCAAAATCCAAATAGGGAAACTGTGACAGGTGGGGCCTTAATCCACAAATCTATTTCGGGCTGGACTAGTGACGATCCCGAAGTGTGAGTTGAAGATGCACCTGTCAATATATACGATGTGGGGCCTTGGTGGAATCGAATCGTAGACACTTCAATATATGAACCGTTCACAGGTTCCACTTTTTAACTCACTAACAATGTTCCACTAAATTGAATTCTAATGTTATTTTAAATTGACGAGGAAGATACCGACAAAAGATGGACTGAGTTGACCGGGGTAACTTCGAGAGTTCTCAATTTTTAAATGGTCGAGGGGAACTCTGATACTAAATTTCTGAGCAGAGTTCCAGCGTTGATGATAGACCGGCTGCAACTCTGTACTTTTTAGAGGGGTTCCGTTTCTGAAGATTTCCCGGCGGCAACTGAAGATTCGCAGATTCGCAGGTACTTTTATGTGCTAATTTTCGGTCGATACTAGCTACCTTTTGATCGATACTGACATGGAACTTCTAGGTGGTGATTAATGGGTTTTATATTTTTTGTCGATACTGACTATGTTTAATTTTGCCCTGCTAATATTCTTCTGATATTGGCCTGACCTTGGCACGTGTCTGAGCTGGCCTCTTTTCCTTTGGGTTGCCATTTTTTTATGTACTGAAGAAAAAAGGGGAGACTTCGTTTCCTTATTCTGGTTTCCCCGACGTTCCTTCTGCTTGAGATGATTCATTTTTTAATTTCTATCCCTTGCTGCACCTGTCGATATTCTTGTGTACTTAGGACATTCCGATGGGGTTCCTTCGTTAAGGTTGTATGTAAAAAAATCGATCTCTGTCAGAATTTTTAAAAAAAGGAGCTGATATTTAAATAGAATAATTATTTATATGCTAAATTAATTTCAAATTTTTCAACCGTACCGATGCAGAGATAATTAATGTCAAAGTTGACTACTTTAACACATAATTCATGGGCAATGCATAGGCACTCTCCACATTTTAATTTGTAGTAATTAAGCGCTCTGGTAGGGATATTAAAAAAATGTCGGTATTTGTGCTGCTTCAAAATATAAATTTTTGAAAGAAACGTCAAATCTCTCCACCGTGCTGATTTATAGATAATCTAATTTAGAACATTTAAATTTCTGTCACTTTCAAACAGATGAACGTAACAGTATCGCGACCCGGCAACACTGTTCCCTTTCTTCAGCTTGTCTGATGTAGGTCTCGACACAAACACACACACACACACACACACAACGCATTCAACGTTTGAAAATTGGATATAATATTCCTTAAAAAGTATAAAACATTCAAGAAATAATCCTGAAGTGTTCATTAAATTTCTGGGAACGTAGTACTAGAATTTGTATAACAATCTTGTATGAAAGTTTCGAAGATAGTTCAAGAAATTTTCGTTGACTCTCGAAAGAAATTTGACGGAAGAGTTCTAGAGTTTTCATAAAACTCGCAAACTAAAGTTTCGAAGGCAGTTCAAGCAACTTTCATTAACTGTTCATGAAAATTTAGCGAACTTGCGTTTCCTAAAAGACAATTTACGTGGATTATTTCCTAACCGTTTTATTTATTACTTAATCTTAATTTTATTTTATTTATGGACAATCATTTACAGTCAAACTCATATTCACTATATATACATATCATCGTACACATTTATAACGCTTCTTAAAAATTATATCCACCGCTGTGGGATTCGAACGCCTAACCTAACGTATAACGCATTTTATTCCTAAGCAACTAACCAGCGCCGCTATCGAAAATTATGATTTCCATCAAAATAAAACCTGAATTCTATCACACATTAACAACTGCGCAACGTGGTGCATCGGGCAGTTCGAGAAACTTTAGCGAACAGTCAAAGACTCTTTCGTCAACTCGTATCATACTTATTCATTTCTGTGTGAGAAGGTTATTTCATTCCACAACTTTTAAAATTTGGAGAACACTTTCTGAAAGCTAGATACTTTTTCATAAACTATTTACCTACTTCAACTTTCAATAAAAATTGGCAAACTTCTATTATTGTACTAGTTCTTGACAATTTCTATAACTTTTTCTGATTTTTCGATAAACTTTATGACTTTTTACTTTAAAGTGCTGGAAATTAAAAAAAATGTAGTGCCCTATCCAAAAGTGGTTGACTAGTTAAAGAAATTTTGATAAACTTACTTTTTCCGTGTATACCCTGATGATGCTTCTGGAGTGGAGGCGAAGCGTTGGCAAAAATTTTTAAACATCTATGATTAAATGTCCGAACTGTACCCGTTTGCTTCTTCCTAATTATTATAAAGCACTTGGACGTTAAACATATCTTAATTAATTCTACACGTAAAGGGAAACTATACGTTATTCCAAAATGTATTTCTATAACATCGAAATGGAATTTAGATATAATGCTTCTTGTGTTACAAAGGATTAGATTAATACTAATCAACTTCTTAGAGAGCAGTCTTACAGGAAAGAATATTTACTTCAATGTCAATTTCACTGGGATATCAATTTTTAAATTTGAAAAAAATATGTTAAATCAAGTTATAAAAGATATTCACTTCTACATTTTCCCTATAAAACAACGTTTAATTTCAATCAAAAATAATATTACTAGAATTTTCCCTGATTTCAAAAGTAATGAAAACATTAAATATCAAAAATTTCTTAATAATAAAAAACAACATATTGAAAAACAAAGATTGAACAAAAAACTTGATAAATTAAAGAACAATTCTGATGACAATATAAAACGAAATTTACACATCACGTCGAACAATAACAATGATTATGGGGACCTTTGGCTCCTTAACTTATCTGACACATGTATTCATAAAAATGATCTCGATATATTAAGATTAGGTCCTGATTTCAACTTACAATTTACTACTAATAAGAATGACCATATTTTTGAAATTGTAAAGGACTTAGAAACAAATTTCATAAGGTTTCCTGAAAAGAGTCATGATGAACTAAGACATAGGATTTTATCTATTTTATCGAAATATTTAAAGAAATCGATTCATAATTCTCATTTAGAAAAAACCATTGAAAAAGATGTGAAATTAACACGAGAATTTTTGAAAAAAAACAGACTTATTGTTTACTAAAGCAGACAGAGGCAATATTTGAGTTATTTTAAACAATCAAAATTATTAAGATAAAATGTAAAACTTATTAGATGATTCTTATACATATGAAATAATTGACCTAGATTCCTTATAAAAATCACAAGAAACAATTTTTAAGAAATTAGACGAATGGAGAAAATTAAAACTTGTTGGTGATATAATAGATAGAAAAGACTTTATAACCAACTAACACTAATTTGGCTAGAATGTATGGCTTGACGAAGGTTCATAAAGATAATTGTCCTTTAAGACCTGTGGTATTCTATATTAGCACGCCTTCTTACTTCATGACAACATTTTTTGAAAATATTTTTAAATATGTTTCAAAAGCTCCTTCAAATATTAAAAATTCTTTTGAATTTATTAGCAAAATTAAAAATTTAAAAATTCCTATTAACTACACTATGGTGTCCTTAGACTTAATTTATTTATTCACTAATATTCCTTTAGACTGGGTTCTTATAAGCATTGAAGAGCGATGACATTACAATTCTGAATTTACCAAGCTTTCATTGGAAAAATTTAATTTGGGTATCAAAATACTAATGGAATAAACTTTCTTCAAGTATAATCATCGATTTTATAGACAAAATTTTGGCACTACAATGGGTTCTCCTATTTCTCCTTCTCTTACGGACTTTGTTATGCAAGACTTAGAAACAGATATTTTCAAGAGAATAGATTTTGACATTCCTGTTTATTTCCGCTACGTAGATGATACCTTTTTATTGATTCCTAAAGACAAAATTCACTATATTTTAACCATGTTCAACCCTTATCACAAGAGATTACAATTCACTTATGAACTTGAAATTAATAATTGTTTACATTTTTTGAATATTTTAGTTATCAAAAACAGTGATAGTAATATTTCGACTAATTGCTTTTGAAAAGAATCATTTTCTGGTAAAATTCTCAATTGTTTTTCTTTACATCCATTACATCCAAAAATTGGAATCATTCAACAATTTGTGGATTCAGATATTTTACTTAGAGATAAAAAATTTCACCAAGACAATCTAAATATAGTTTCTAAATTATTAACTTTTAATAGTTTTCCTATCCATTTCATCAATAAACATATTTGAAAAAGACTCAAAGAAATTCATTTAAAATTAAATAATGGTATAAAAAATTTGAAAAATTCTCTTGAAAACTCATCTAATAATGTTGATAATGTACTAGTATATTATGTGCCTTGGCGCATAATGAGGGTTATTACGTGACAAAGCTCACAGGAGATCGAAGCTATGAGGCAGTCGAGGCGTAGCGGATGCGTTGGCCTCGATCTCCTGCGAGCATTGTCGCTCGTCGTTCAATATGTTTATATAAATATTATATATAATCATATAATTATATATATTCATATATTATATACATTCATATATTATATACATTTTATAAATGTTGTAAATGTTTATATAAATTTTTTTATGTGCCTCTGGCGTGTAAACTCGTTTTTACGCTACAGTTGAGAGTAGCGTAATGTTGTGTAGTACGTTACAGAGGAATGCAATGTGAAAATAAAACTGTGCATGCGCTTACTATGATACAGCGGAGCATAATCTTCTTCTTATTCTTCTTCTTCTTCGTACAGCATAGGCACCGTACTGAAAAAGCCTTGTAAATTTGAACTGCGCATGCGTCTATTACAATACGCTACTACTATATAAGATCGATAAAATCAAAACGGCCACAAGTATTCGCGAAATGTCAAGTGAGATGGGCGATAATCACGGCAATTTCGACCTTTTCAGATTGGATTCGAGTGTACGCATAAAATCCCGTATATGTGCCGAAGTCACATGAAATAAAACATAAAAATATACCAATGCACACAATTCGGATAATTACGAGACTCGCTTAAAATGCTCGCAGGACTGATCGTGCCACGGCTTCGATCTCCGGCGAGCATTGTCGCTCGTCGTGTAATAACCCTCATTATGCGCCGAGGCACATAATTTTTTGTTTGTTTTTTTTTGTTTTCTCTTGTAGTTTTACAGCTCTGAAGAGGGTGCTAGAAGAGCACGGAAAAGTCGGCGAAAATTTAAATTTTATTTATGTACATGGTGTTAGGTAATAAAAACAAAAGAGGACGAAAGAAAGGAAAAGAAGGAAAGGGTTTTGGAAGGTTGCCTTCTTTTTTCTTTCCTCCTTTTTTGTTTGTTTTCCTCACGGTTGTTTTTCTAGTGTTCTGTTGAGGTGTGGTGATTTTTGTCCAAATTTGGTTGTGTTTTGAGGATTCGATTGGTTTCGAATCTTTAAAAATTTAAATTTAATTTTAAAATTCTTTCACAAATTTGTTTCTAATTTCCTAAAATATTTGTTTCAATTAATTGTATATTTGGATTTAATAATATTAGGCTAAATAACTCATAGTATGTGAGGTCATTACATGACACGATTTGTTCAGTAGTTAATAATATTTCTTAATGTTAAGACAATATGTCTTTTCCTCTCGTGAATTTAAATTCTAAGTGAAGGTGGGGAATTGATGTTACAATTTGTTACTTAATTATAACGCTTTTTTGTTTTAATGGTTATTATCAATATTTCAATTACTTTATTTCGTGTCATGTTTTAGTTTTACATATTTTCAAATTTTTATTATTTCTTTGTTATTATTTATAGATTTTCATGATTTACTGTCATGTATTGACTCAGCATTATCATGTAAAAATTCCATGTAAAGTCTTTTATGGATGATTTTTGTATGCCCTGATGATGCTTCTGGAGTAGAGACGAAACGTTGGCAAAAATTTTCAAACATTTATGATTAAATGACCGAACTGTACCCGTTTGCTTCTTCATAATTATTATCAAATACTTCACGTTCAACACACCTCAGAATGATACTAATTTCTATCGCAAATCTCTAAATGTCATTTATTACCTAAGCTGATTAAGCTTCTGTGTTTGAAGTTAGTTAGTTAGTTTTTAAGAAGCCTGTCAGAGCATGTACGCATTGTTCAATTTGGCAGAAATCGTTCAGCACTCAAGCAGACATGACATCGTTTATGATTTTACGACAATAATTTTACGGGTTGATTTTCTGTATAGTCGATTTTTTATGTCTGGATTTTGAAGGGCAATTTGTTCCTAGATTCGCATCTTCAATATTATAACACAGTTAATGAATATTATTTATTTAGTAAATCATGAACATTATAATTATTTTGTACTTTGTATGATACTCACAAGAAAAATTGCAACCCAAGCAAGTCCAATATTATCGAAAGATATTGTGCCTTGGAACGGATTGCTTCCTTGTCCTTTACAATCTGTGTAGTAACTGTTCCAATTGACGCAGGCAGTACCATTGAGAAAAGTCGTATTATTATTCACCAAAGCTGTATGATTGCATATAATTTTGCCTGTAAAAATTTTTTATTACAAATTTCGAGATGCATACATTTCACAGTGTTTAATAAAAACTTGTAATACGTAATTAAATAAGCTCTTCACATGTGAAAATATATTTTTCATACAATCAGAAACATGTGAAAGTACATATTGTATGTATTTTAGCGTATATAAAACAAAATGTATCTTCGTATATGGATAAAAATTTGCTGATAAACATCAACAGGAATTCCATTAAATCAAGTAATAGTATTGTATATTGGTAACTAAGTAGAGGATCTGGGAGATTCTCAACGAGCATGAAGTGGCTTTCTAGCTGTATTGGAGCAACGAGAAGTTTCATGTGCCCAAGAGCACCCGGACATCTTTATCGAAAACTCCAGGGATCTACCCGGGTATGAAGAGGATCCTTACCGGGCGAAGGATCCCTAAAAACCGCAAACGACAAACCTACCTGGGACCAGTAAATGAACTATCCTCCAATCACCAGCCACCCGGAAAATGGTTATGGCCATCCAATTGTAGATCGAGCATAAATCACGCATTCCGCGGCACATACGAGGGCTGTGACTTCTCGAAAGATGGTGCTGTTATCGTAAATATGTTACTACTTTAAGAGAATACCATCTAATATCACTGCTTATGTGAAGTTTCAAGACAGTATTTCAGTGGGACGCGTATGGCACATTTTACATGAATTTTTGGGCATGAGGAAGCTGCCTGCAAGATGGGTGCCGCATTTTCTCACAGCCCTTCACAAGCGGGCTCGTGTGGCTGCGTCTGAGCAATGCTTAGGCATGTTTCAACGTGATTAAAAGGAATTTTTACGACGTTATGTAACTGTTGATGAAACTTGAATTCATTATTATACACCAGAAACAAAAAATCAGTCGAAAATGTGGACTGGGCCTGGCGAATCTGCTCCCTAAAGATCGAAGATGGTTCCATCAGCCGGTATGGCCACAATTTTTTGGGGCTCACATGGTATAATATTAATCGATCATCAATAGAAGGGAGAAACTATTACAGGAGTGTATTATGCCTCATTATAAGATCGATTTTATGCCATACGACAATGCAGCAGCTCACACGAGTGCCATTGAAATGGACAAATTATTTGATCTACGCTACGAAATACTTCTTCATCCACCATATTATCCAGATTTGGCTCCTTCCGATTTTGTTTCCTAACATGAAAACTTGGCTAGGAGGTAAAAGATATTCACCGAACGAAGAGATCATTGCTGCGACAAATGAGTATACAGTTAAAAGGGGACCATGTTGAATAATAAATTTGAATTTTTGTTATAAAGTGTCTTCATTTTAAAATCACGGACTTATTGAACAGCCCTCGTACCGTCGACCAGATGAAAAAGTAGAGATGCCATTTTGACGAAAAGGGTTTTTACGAATCCCTAGAACCTGTACGCGAACTCCAGAAGGCGTAGCATGTTATTGACCAACAGCTGTTACGTGGTTTTGCCGAACTATTTAGAGAAAATGCATAGCTGTAGTACCAGAATCTAGCATCCACCATAGCCACACGGAAAAAACTAGAGCAAGGGTTGAGAGAATTAAACTTCCGAAAAATTGAAATATTAACGAAATTTCAGAAAATTTTCAAAATTTTGATAACGTTTTCGAAATTTTTAAATTTTTAATTTTTTTATAAAATTGTGAAAACCTTTAAATTCTAATTTAAATTTTGTTCCAAAATTCTAGAAATTTTATAATTTTTAAAAATTAGGAAGAACTTTTTTGAATTTACAAGCATGGTTTCTTGCATGCACAAGTTTTTTTATCCTCATTTTTCAAATTTGATTTAACAAATTCTAAAAGAATAATCTATTACTGTCATTTCTCAACCTTTTAGAAAAGTAACTGTTACTCAAATGGAGTTACAATTTTTTTACTCCCACTTTTTATTCTTTCTTAATAATCTGTTTAATGGTTCTATCATTTCGACAAAGTGTGGTATGAACTTTCTATACCAACTTGCCATTCCTATTAATCTTTGTAACTATTTAATATTCTTGGGTGTCGGGAGTTCCAGGAATGGTTGAATTTTATCATCGTCGATTTGAAGTCTTCTTTCGTTAACTTTGAAACCAAGGTATTTGATTTCCGAACAACCGAATTCACATTTATCTGGTCCAATTGTTAGTTTTGCTTTTTTAATTTTATCCAATACGAGACTCAAATATTTTAGATGGTCGTCAAAATTTTGCGTAACAATGATTATATTGTCTAAGTAACAAAAAACATTCGGTTTTAAATCTGGGGTTATAACCTTATCCATTAGTCTCTGGAAAGTGGTCGGAGCATTGGTAAGACCAAATGGCATCCGTTTAAATTGGTACATCCCTTTTCCAGCAACTGTGAATGCTGTAATGGGTTTGGAATTTTCTTCTAACGGTATTTGTAAATATGCTGATTTTAAGTCTATTTTTGAAATAAATTTTGCTGATCGTAAGGTGTCTAGAATTTCATTCATCAAAGGAATTGGGTACAGATCTTTTTTGGTAACCTTGTTTACTTTTTTAAAATCAAGACAGAACCTGTATTCTCAATTCGGTTTGTTAATCATTACGATTGGGTTCGACCAATCGGAACAAGAAGTTTCTATTATTCCCTGTTCTGACATCTTATCTATTTCCTCGTTTATTTTTTCTCTTACTTTTGGGCTTATATGATAGTATCTTTGCTTGATAGGTTCATGGCCCTGAACGTCTATTTTATGTTGTGTTAGATGTGTTTGTTTTAATTGTGTCTGCTGTTCGCAGTGCTTCTCTGAGTTTTCTTTGGTTGAAGGCTCCTTGTACCTACAGCTGATATTGCGTGCGCGAGGAATCACATGTACGCACTGTTAGCTAAAGTTGCGTAAGTTAGATTGCTATATGAAACTCAACAGTTTCTAGGAGCACTGCTCACAAAATACAAACCGACAGCTTGCTCGGTTTGTACATTTCTCTCGACTCTGCTGGATTCCGTGCAAAAGAAGCGCGAAAGAGATGCCAAATTCGAAATGACGGGAGATATAATTTCAAAACTTAACCCTAAAATCAAAATTTTATAATGTGTAAAATCTTTTACATGATAGTGTTAATAAACAAGTGTTAATTAAGGAGTTCAATATTTAAGCAAGTTAATAATTTATATTCTAATTCACATACGAGATTACAATTACTGAACAATTTTTTTGTATGAACTTGATTCGACAAACCTTTACTATTGAGTAAAATACTTTAAATACCATTTTTTGAAATACATAACATCTTTTACGTGACAATTTCAATATATAAGTGTAAACAAAAAGTTTCTTTTTTTTTTATGAAAATAAAATAATAATAAAATAAAATACTTTTAAAAAAAGTTTTAGAATATGTGACGTCCTGACACCTACCTTCCTTTAATAATATATTTTAGTTTTCCTCGTTTTAGATCGGTAAAGAAATCCAGATGGTTTCTAAACCGAAAATGAGATGAGGGTAGCTAACTGAAATAAAACTCGAAATTTACTGAATTTAAAATGATCAACCTTTATTTTAAGCGGTTACAAAATAAGAGTGAGACATAGAGAGAGAGAGATAGAGAGTCATTACAATTTCCTTCTGGGGGTCATATATTAAAATTGGACTTACTCAAATCCAGGCTGGAACCACTGATAATCCGGAAGGGGTACACACATTCTAATTCACTTTACTATGCGTTGAAATTCTGACAGGTAGACTCCAAAATCCAAGTAGGGAAATTCTGACAGGTAGGCACCAAATCCGCAAATCTATTTCGGGCTGGACTACTGATGATCCCAAAGGGTGAGTTGTAGATGCACCTGTCAGTATATACGATGTGGGGCCTCGGTGGAATCGAATCGTAGACACTCTTCAATAGATGAAACGTTCACAGGTTCCACTTTTTTAAACTCACGAACAATGTTCCATTATATTGAATTTCAATGTTATTTTAAATTTATGAGGACGATACTGACAAAAGATGGACTGAGTTAACCGGGGTCATTTCGAAGAAAAGTTTTTAAGTTTAAGATGGTCTGTGGGGAACTCTGTTACTAATTTTTTGAGCAGAGTTCTGGCGTTGAAGATTTCCCGACGGCAAATCTTTTTTGAGAGGAGTTCCGTTTCTGAAGATAGACCGACGGCAACTATGCACTTTTCGGGAGGAGTTCCGCTTCTGAAGATTTCCCGACGGCAACTGAAGATTCGCAGATTCGCAGGTACTTTTATGTACTAATTCTTGGTCGATACTGGCCATTTTTCGATCGATACTGGCTAATGGGTTTTATATTTTTGTCGACACTGGCTATCTTTAATTTTTCCCTGCTAATATTCTTCTGATATTGGCCTTACCTTGGCACGTGTCTGAGCTGGCCTCTTTTCCCTTGGGATGCCATTTTTTGTGTACTGAAGAAAAAATGGGAGACTTCGTTTTTCTTATTCTGGTTTCCCCGACGTTGTATATGACAATTTTAATGTATAAATGTAAATGAAGGGTTTGATTATTAAAAAAAGCCAATTAATTATATCTGAATTAGCATGCGAAACTACAAATTGAGATTTCTTTGGTATGAAGATAGTTCGACAAACTTTTACTGTAAATTAAAAAACTTTAAATAATTTTTTTGAAATACGTAAGATCTTTCAAAAGATAATTTTAGTATATGCACTGCCATCAGAAATTACAGGTTCATTTGTACTTTTATCTACTGTTAAAGCACCTTCATTTGTATAATAACACGAGATGTAAAAGATTTTAGCTATTCCACAAATTATTAATGATATTTTATTCGAAATAAATATTTTTCCACTTCATATCAGAGAAATCTCAACATGTAATTTAGTATTCATATTTAAATATAATATATTTGATATTTAAAGAATCAATCTATTTATTCACACTTGGATAGTCTCTAAATCATTTATATCCAAATATAATATAATTTATTTTTGAATTATCAAATATTTTATTTACATTTATTTGAAGAAATTGTCATGTGAAAGGCTTTAAGTATTCTAAAAACTTGTTTGAGGTACTTTATTCTAAAAGAAATTTTTTGAAATTTATTTCTTACAAGACAAATTTCAAAGTTTAATTCCTTATGCAAAATTAAACATGTTTTTCAATTTTTTAAATAATTAAATCTCTTATTCACACTTGTATATTAGAATTTTCTGAAAATAATTTTAGGTAATCAAGAAATTTTGTTTCCAAATAATTGATTATTAAATTTGTAAAATTTATTTTATATTATAAAACTCTTCAGATGCAATTTCATATGAACTTTCAGCAGATATTGCGTGCGCCAGGATTCACATGTACGCACTGTTAGCTAAAATTGTGTAAGTTTGATCGCTATATGAAATCGAAGAGTGTATTAAAGAACTTCTTAAAAATTGACAGAATGCTCTGATTTTTTGTTTTTCTCGATTCCATACAAAAAGGGTGCGAAAGAGACGCCAAATTCAAAATATATTATTTAAAAAATTACCCTTCTTGTTTAAATATTCTTAAAAGCATTTAACTGAAATAAAAATATGGAAGATTTTATATAATTTTGGGATGTTTTAAACACTCAAAAAAAATTTTCAGTAAAAATTAATATCAATAAATATTTATGGTTACAAGACGAGATACAAAAAATTTTTAGCTTCTTGAATTTAAGCTTCAATCACAAATTTTAAATACTTAAAAAGATTTAAAAAATGTTTATACAATCATAAAAATTTCAATCACAAAATTAGGAACAAAATTTTTCTTAGTGAAAAAATATAAACAAGTCAAGGAAGTTAATTTGAAGCGATATTAAGAAAATATTTTTCAATAGAACTTTTATTTATGACGTTAAATGTTTTCTATGTGGGCAAATACAATTTGTTTGATTATGGTGGGTATTCGACGAATGAGAACTTATTTGTTAGGGAAAAATATTCTCCGCAAAATTTTACCACATCCAATTGGTAACCAAATAAGAGTTTTACTTTCTTAAAGTAATAAAAAAATTAATTCAAAAAATATGATATAATTACTACTGGAAAGGTACACTGTCTTCTGTGCTTAAATTTTGTTTCAAATCTTTTTTCATAAAATCGCTTTTTCACCAAAATAGCATTATTCTCTCAATTTAAGGAGGTTCGACCATGACTAGGAAGCCCTTAGAAAACTTGACTAATTCCCAGTTTAAAAAATCTGAATGCTGTTATCCTATGCATAATATTAGAGAAAAATGTTCGCTTTACCGAGACAAAATGAAAAAATATAAAAAATGTCCTTTCTAGTTCCAATTACGGTAGGTTGAGCCTCCTCGAATTTGTACATTTTTCACTAATTTAATTAGCACATCGAATTTGATAGACACATCAGCAATTTTCAAAAATTTACTGACGTCAACAGTAAAAGAAACTATTAATTAAACTATGAAAGGGAGACGTCTCAATGTAAAATTTTGAATCAATTTAATCATAATTTTTTAACGAGCAGTCGATCGGCAATCGAAAGACCTGGGCTCGAATCCCAGCGCAGTCGAAAGCGTCTTTTTTCCTCAGAAACATTTTCAAATTATTTCATACATAAAATATTAATATTTGATTGATCTAAAAATTAATAATGAACAGGACTTATATCGACCCTTAGTATTAACATTCAAAAATTGTTGATGTCCTTAGTTGGCTTTAGGGTTCAGAAAAAATGTAACTCAAAGTTTCATACTTTCAAACGTTTCGATTCAGATTGAAGTCCTCATGAGTGAGAATTTATTTCTATAAAAAATACACAGTAAACAACTTAAAAATTGCCTGTGTGGCGGATAAACAGTGTGGTAACAATCGATATAACGAGTGTATACGTGTGAAAGCTGTAAAAACTGCCTAAATAGTGCTATTTTGGAAGATTCTCCCCACAGTATTTTTACAGAAAAAATTTTTTTGTAGTTTTAATTTTTGTAAATTTAGTTATTTAGACCAATTTCATAGTTACACATGTACAATTCATTTATATCGTTTTTACAATAATGTTTATCCGTCACAGGGGCAATTTTTAAGTTTCTTCCTTTATTCTTTTTATAGAAATAAATTCTCACTCACGACGACTTCAATCTGAGTCGAAACGTTTGAAAGTATGAAACTTTGAGTTACATTTTTTCTGGACCCTAAAGCCAACTAAGGACATCAACAATTTTTGAATATTAATACTAAGGGTCGACATAAGTTCTGTTCATTATTAATTTTTAGATCAATCAAATATTAATATTTTATATATGAAATAATTTGAAAATCTTTCTGAGGAAAAAAGACGCTTTCGACTGCGCTGGGATTCGAGCCCAGGTCTTTCGATTGCCGATCGACTGCTCGTTAAAAAATTATGATTAAAGTGATTCAAAATTTTACATTGATATGTATGAAATTTCATAGCTTAATTAATAGTTTCTTTTACTGTTGACGTAAGTAAATTTTTGAAAATATTGCTGATGTGTCTATCAAATTCGATGATCTAATTAAATTAGTGAAAAATGTACATATTTGAGGAGGCTCAACCTACCGTAATTGGTACTAGAAAGGACATTTTTTATATTTTCTACTTTTGTCTCGGTAAAGCGAACATTTTTCTCTAATATTATGCATAGGATAACAGCATTCAGGTTTTTAAACTGGGAATTAGTCAAGTTTTCCAAGGGCTTCCTAGTCACGGTCGAACCTCCTTAAATTGAGAGAATAATGATATTTTGGTGAAAAGCGATTTTATGAAAAAAGATTTGAAATAAAATTTAAGCATAGAAGACAGTGTACCTTTCCAGTAGTAATTATATCATATTTTTTAAATTAATTTTTTCATTACTTTAAGAAAGTAAAACACTTATTTGGTTACAAATTGGATGTGGTAAAATTTTGCGGAGAATATTTTCCCCTAAAAAATAAGTTCTCATTCGTCGAATCCCCACCATAATCAAACAAATTGTATTTGCCTACATAGAAAACATTTTACGTCATAAGTAAAAGTTCTATTGAAAAATATTTTCTCAATATCGCTTCAAATTAACTTCCTTGACTTGTTTATCTTTTTTCACTAAAAAAAATTTTGCTCCTAATTTTGTGATTGAAATTTTTATGATTGTATGAACATTTTTTAAATCTTTTTAAGTATTCAAAATTTGTGATTGAAGCTTTAATTCAAGAAGGTAAACATTTTTTGTATCTCGTCTTGTAACCATAAATATTTATTGATATTAATTTTTACTGAAAATTTTTTTTGAGTTGTTTAAAACATCCCAAAATTATATAAAATCTTCAATATATTTATTTCAGTTGAATGCTTTAAAGAATATTTAAACAAGAAGTGTAATTTTTTCAATTATATATTTTGAATGTGGCGTCTCTTTCGCGCCCTTTTTGTATGGAATCGAGAAAAACATAAAATCAGAGCATTCTGTCAATTTTTAAGAAGTTTTTTAATACACGCTTCGATTTCATATAGCGATCAAACTTACACAACTTTAGCTAACAGTGCGTACATGTGAATCCTCGCGCATGCAATATCTGCTGAAAGTTCATATGAAATTTTATCTGAAGAGTTTTATAATATAAAATAAATTTTACAAATTTAATAATCAATTATTTGGGAACAAAATTTCTTAATTACCTAAAATTATTTTTAGAAAATTATAATATACAAATGTGAATAAGAGATTTGATTATTTAAAAAATTGAAAAACTTGTTTAATTTTTCATAAGAAATTAAACATTGAAATTTGTCTTGTAAGAAACAAATTTCAAAAAATTTCTTTTAGAATAAAGTACCTCAAACAAGTTTTTAGAATACTTAAAGCCTTTAACATGACAATTTCATCAAATAAATGTAAATAAAATATTTGATAATTCAAAAATAAATTATATTATATTTGGATATAAATGATTTAGACTATCCAAGTGTGAATAAATAGATTTATTCTTTAAATATCAAATATATTATATTTAAATTTAAATACTAAATTACATGTTGAGGTTTCTCTGATATGAAGTGGAAAAATATTTATTTCGAATAAAATATCATTGAAAATTTGTGGAATAGCTAAAATCTTTTACATCACGTGTTATTATACAAATGAAGATGCCTTAACAGTAGATAAAAGTACAAGTGAACCTGTAATTTCTGATGGCAGTGCATATACTAAAATCATCTTTTAAAAGATCTTACGTATTTCAAAAAAATTATTTAATGTATTTTAATTTACAGTAAAAGTTTGTCGAATTATCTTCATACCAAAGAAATCTCAATTTATAGTTTCGCATGCGAATTCAGATATAATTAATTGGGTTTTTTATTAATCAAACCTTTCATTTACATTTTTACATTAAAATTGTCATATACAAATTTTTAAGTATTCTAAAACTTTTTTTAAAAGTATTTTATTTTTATAATATTGGTCACTTTTACTTAATAACAAAGAATCACAATGAGTAATTTTGTATGAAAATGTAAATATAATTTATTCATGAAAAAAAAAGAAACCTTTTATTTACATTTATACATTGAAATTGTCACGTAAAAGATGTTATGTATTTCAAAAAATGGTATTTAAAGTATTTTACTCAATGGTAAAGGTTTGTCGAATCAAGTTCATACAAAAAAATTGTTTAATAATTTCGTATGTGAATTAGAATATAAATTATTAAATTGCTTAAATATTGAACCCCTTAATTAACACTTGTTTATTAACACTATCATGTAAAAGATTTTACACATTATAAAATTTTGATTTTAGGGTTAAGTTTTCAAATTATATCTCCCGTCATTTCGAATTTGGCATCTCTTTCGAGCTTCTTTTGCACGGAATCCAGCAGAGCCGAAAGAAACATAAAAACCGAGCAAGCTGTCTATTTGTATTTTGTAAGCAGTGCTCCTAGAAGCTGTTGAGTTTCATATAGCAATCTAACTTACGCAACTTTAGCTAACAGTGCGTACATGTGATTCCTCGCGCACGCAATATCAGCTGTAGGTACAAGGAGCCTTCAACCAGAGAAAACTCAGAGAACCACTGCGAACAGCAGACACAATACGCCGCGCGCGCAACAATCCTCACGTACGTACTGCTGTTGGCGTTGTGTGCGTAACGTTCGCGTGTCAAATCTGGACACACTGCTTGGAGTAGAGTTCCTTGCAGTGTCTCCAGAACGTGGGATTTTTCGGCCCCCACCACGTTCCCATCTGGGAGAAACACATGCAAACGTGGCGTGTCAGTGTGTCGGCTCTGCTACACGCTGCGGTCACCAGCTTCGTGTAAAGCCGAAGGTGCACGAAGACGGACTTCGTTACAATGCTTGAGTTTTCAAGTTATTTTTAGATTTCACGCTTTCGTTTATCGAGTCGAAATTAAGAATTGTTGAAATTTGAATTTACGAAGTATATAGTTCAAGAAATAACACTTTTCATCAATTTCTTGAAGAAAGTCTGCATGAAATAAACATCAGTATGATCTTGGAAAATTTCATGAGGACTTCAACACTTCAAAAATAAACTTTCAGTGAAATTTAGTGACAATAAATGTATAAAATTTGAATCAATATATAATTTTCCATTCAAATTTATATACTTCTTACTAATTTTGTACATTTAATAATTTTTCAATTAGAACAATATTTTCTATCAAGATAAAATGAACATAAAATTCAAGTTCATAATTTATATTTTCAGTTATATGTTAGAAATATTTTCATCTCACATTTTTGTAGCCTAAGCACAAACTTTTCATTCCAAAACTTAAAATCTCTACGGAAATGGAAAATTGTCTAATAGCAGTAGATAAATTAAAAAGCTAAAATATGTGTTTATTGGTATTTCCATATTAACATATAAATATCAATCAACTTTAAATTTTACATAAAAATGTTCGTTCGAAGTGTTCAAATCTTGTTACAATTTGACAAGATTTTATGGAGGAGTGCAATCTTTTGGATGAAATATTTTGTAGTTTTCCAATTTTCCAATAGAATTCAGGATCAATAATAATTGATTCAGGAAATACTTCAACTCTGTAGAGCATTTTTGTATTTCGAATTCAAAATGTGTGCTTAAGCCACAAAAAAGTAAGCTGAAAATGTAGATATAAAACTAATTATGTCATGTTTATGTCTTCTTAATGGAAAATACTTTGCATATAATTCTCTAATTCGATAATTTTTTAATGTATGAACATTCAAGAAATTGATAAATATTCCATCTTTTTATAGGAACTAAAAATTTCCGGATAATGCTTTGATTGAGAAAGCTAAAAATTTGTCAAATATTGATATAAATTGCAATTTTACAATTGCATTATTTTTCAAATATTTTAACATCTCTTCAATCTTGATAATTCTTACAGAAGTTTATTTCATGTGAGTGACTTTTTCTTTTTCTAATGAAAGATTTCGTAATTCTAAATTCGGCCAATTCGTGACATTGTAAAAAGATTTTAAAACTTCATAAAAATTTTTTTTCTGTTTTATTCAAAGTCAATAAATATTCAATGTTTGGAATCGAAATATTAAGTAAATGATTTTTAATTTCTGGGAATAAACTGCTTTAATAAGACAACCTTTCTTCTTTGTGAGAAATCTCAATTTTAAAATTAAAATTCTACGCATAGGATACAAAAACATAATATGAAAATACTTTTATTACAGAATTTTGAAATATACAAGTTGACCAATTTTTAATCGAGTAAATCGGCTACTTTAAGCAAAAAATTATGTTAAAAATATTTTATCAAAAAAAAATAAGACACATGAAATTACGGTTTAAAATCCACATTCATAGATTGATGGTAAAAGCAGTTTAAAGTTTTTTAATCTTACGTTTTAGTGACGTATGCACAGACTTTTAATCAGATAAATGAAATGCTTTATAGAAAGTCAAAATTTTCTTATTACTGCACTTAATCAAATTTATAAAGTAAAAATATTTTTTAATTGATGCTTTCACTCAATTCTTTAAACATTCATTAATTGAAAATTTTGCATTTGACTGATCTTGCAAAATTGTTGAAAGTTTTGAATACCGATAGAAGAAACTTTAAATGAAATTTTATGTCCATAAATGCTTAAAGTTCTATATAGAAATATCAACTACAACATTCTCAAATTTTATAAATAAACTAATAAATTCAAAAAGTTTCGGATTTTTTTGAAAACTGTACAAATTTCAAATATGAATCAGTCAGAATCTATTGATTATCAGTGAAATTTGACTGATTTAAATAACTAAAAACAGGTTACTGTGTATCAGTCAAATTTCACTGATTACTTCAGTGAAAAGTAACTGATTTAACAGTGAAAAATATTGTTTCCACTGATGATTCAGTGAAAAGGCAAATCACTGATTCAATCAGTGAAAATTTGACTGATTCAGATTTAGAGAGTATACAAATTTCAAATATAAAGTGTACTCTGTACATTAATCAAACAAATTTAGAAGATGAATATTTTAATAAATATTCCTAAATATTATTGGAATATGATACATATCGATTTAGAAAAACTTCTTCAAAGTACTCAGACATTTTTCTTATTTTACGACATTTTTGCACCATGTTTGACCTTTGGGTAGGATTCAAGAAAACAATTGTAGACATACTTTCATTACTTAATAAAATACTATGAAGACTTGCTTTTTAAATTAAAGCGAAAACTTTTAAAACCTTTAACAATCGGTTGCATAGATTCTGCTCTAATCTTGGACGCAATTAGAGAAATAGGTTTTTTTGCTTTTTTTAGATCTAGTTTTTGCCTTAAACATAAAAGAAAGAAAACACATTTGAAATATTAAAATAAAAAAGCTGGTTCATTCTTAGAGAACCCCAAATATTTTTAAATAAAACTCCTTTCCACACCACCACGGAGGTAGAGTTTAAGGCTCGTTTTTTTTACGTGGTATCCCCTGTAGGCCTAGTCCACGTCCTACGAAACGAAAAGGGTTTTTGCTTTCAAGCAAAAAGAAAAAAGGAAAAAAATGAAGCAAAGTGGTAAAAAACGCTACAAATGTAGCCCGTACTTCAGGCTTGCCTCTATCAAATGCCAGTATACGTCGAACAAAAATGTTTTGTTTTAAATCAAATAATGAAGAAGTTTGATTAATTCGGGATGATTTGGGGTGCTTGATTATTGTGAGTCCCCTTGCCTCTCACTTATGCCCAAAGCGTGATATTACTCAATTTCAGTATGTTTTCTTACTCACAAAATAATAATTAAAACTAAACAATTTCCATACCCGAGGCACGCGAAGAAAGGATTAAAGAACGTATCTCTGATATAAGAAATAAAATGTCATTATTTTGTGAGTAAGAAAGGGGTTTGAAATTGATTAACGCCATGCCTTGGCCATTAGAATTAATCCTCTCCTTCGTGAGCGAAGAGCGACAAACCACTTTTCCTATCACTTTCTGCCATCTCATATAGATTTTCGGTCATTAATTGCAAATGCTTCGAAGTGATGCTCGTTGTTCTGGCTGTTTCAGCTCTCGCCTTTAGGGCTGATCGAGTAACACAAATTGAGTTGACCGTCCTGTTTCCTAAGCGATTTCTTTTGGGAGTTTTCGCGTCCGTGAGCATGGAGAAACCTCGCTCCGCCTTAGCATTTGAATGAGGAAGACTCCGAACATGATTCAATACTGAGGTCAAATTTGGAAAAAGTTTTTCTCCTGTACTCGTCGAAGATACACCGATACTAGACCACATTTCGTCAAAAGATAAATTCGACCACTTTTCTTTGAGTTCCTGTCTGATTTTGAGTAAAGAATCCCACTCTTTTTGTACACCTATTCTATCAAACGACCCTAAATCTTGACAAACTTTCCACACCCTAGGAAAAGTTTCGCTTCGATCAGCATAGAAAGCTACTTGAGGCCGGAAAACAGCAACGCAAGACAAAAAGATGTCATCAAAAGGAAGTCGATTGCGAATTTCTTCGCTTGCTGTGACATAAAATTTCAAGCAATTACGAAGAAATAGGTCAACTTCTACTATTTGCAATTTCCTGATTGTAAGTTGCTGCTGGAAATATTCTCGCGTTTCCTTACCAACGTCAATGTCTTGAAGCGGCTTTTGATTACTAGGATCTGCAAAGTTAACATTTCTAATGATTTGAAAGAATAAATTCGGTTGAAGAAGACCCTCTTTCAAATAACTGCTAAGAATCCATACGAAGAATTTAGCCGAGTTTGGCTGGAGTTCCTGAACCATTGTTTCGCGACTTTGAAATTTCGCATTGTATACGTTGAACCTATTCAAAGTAAATTTCAAGAATAGGAAATATGCGAGTGTCAAAGGATTCTGCATTTTTCCTAACAAGTCTTTGGCCTTCTCTACCTTCTCAGATACGAGGAACATAAGATACTGAAGAATAACTTCCCAATTCTTTATTATAATATCTATGCATCGATAGCGGACAAGCCAGCGAGTTTCAGAATGACTAGGAATTTTTTGATAGTCATTTCCTAATTCCAAAACAATCGATCGAAAAATAGCCGTTCGCTTGGAGCTAGCATTAAGAAAAGCTGGCAAATCTTTGATTAAATCCTCTACATCTGGGATTGTGGCACAAGCATATTTTGCTACAATTGCTGACGAATGCGAGACACACGGGAAAACAATTAAACGGGGACTTTTTTCCTTTAATTTTGTTTTAAATGAGGGCCTATTGCCGACCATCACCTGTGCATTATCACAAGCTAAAGCACAGATATTAGATAAAGGGATTTTCTGCCCGGACAATGCTTTTTCGAACGCATCAAAAATTTTAGAGGCAGAACAATCCGAAGCATTTTCATTAATAAGCTGGAGCAATTCCACCCTGACAGAAAATGTCGTTGGCTCCACATATCGAACCATTAATGACAGCCACTTTTCTAGAGTCCTGTCGGTCGTTTCGTCTTCGTACACTGAAAATGATTGCTTACGCAAAATATTTGCCATGCGATCAGTTTCAGCAGCACATACGACGTTATTTACAACTAGGACCAATTTAGTGTGGCTCAATCTAACGTCTTTTAAAACCGAAGGTTCCATATCTTGGAAAAGTCCTATCAATTCTGATGAAATCGCGAATGGTAAATTATGCTCTACGAAAAATGTACTAATCCTAATCTCTGCTTCTTGTACTTTCTGTTTGAAAGTAACACTTTCCGGAATCGTGGAATTTGTGAATTCTGAAGCAGAAGAACTTGCTACACAAGGTTCAACACTGTAAGAATTGGCAGTTACATTAGAAGAATTTTCACTTACTACTCCATAACATTCTAATTTATTTGGAAACTCTTGCTTCTTTCTGTGTGATAAAGATGCTTCATGCTTTTCAATATCCGATTTGCCACATAGCAACGTTTTATTGGAAATTTTGCAATGAAATCTTGTTTCATCTGCTAATGTAACTACCCACTCTCTCCACGACGGAAATTCATCCAACCATCCCAACTGAAAGTTTTTTGCATTTTTCATGACTTTTCTAGCGGGTTGACATTTGTTTGAACCAGAGTTCAAACGGTGGTCAACCTTCGTTTGAATCTGGCTGTCCTTCAAAACACTCGAATTTGGGTCAACCGGATTACTCATTGTGAACAATAAATTATACGACGAAGGAAAACAGAATTATTTGAAAAGAATTAATAAGATGAAAAGTCGATAAAATTGAGCGAATGTGAATAATTTGTAATCTGCACACAAATTAATTTTCACAAAATAAATTTACCCACAAGCATCAAACAATAACGTACGTAAGAGCACTCACGTATCACCAAATAATAATATAATATTCTTACTTTTGCCGTTTTCAATAAGGAATTACGATAAAAATATGAAGAATCCACACTCTTGCCTTCTCAAATAACGCATAAAGCGAGAATCAAGTATATCTTAGAAGAAAACAAAAGAAGGTTGCTATTATTATTTGTTTTCGTCTCCAATTTGACTTCTATACCGTTCGTTTGCGATTTAAAAGATTGGTAACTTTTTGGCTATCAATCTGATTGAGCTACAAGTTGTCAGAAAACTTTCTTTACTAAAGTATTAAAATTTTTCTCCTGTATATAGTTTCAGAAAATGTAGACACTTAATACAATATTAATAAAATCGTAAAATTCTGAAAATTTGTTAAGCTAGCGCGAGTGGAAGTAGAGAAAACAATTTTTTTTTAAATGTACTTCTCCCAATTACTTGAAAAATTAGAAGTTTTAAAAATTTTTGCAAAAGGAAAAACGATGTGCCTTGAAAGTGTGTACAAGTCCTTGAAATTCAAATTAGAACGATTTTTATAATTAATTATCCTGTACATTTAAAGATACAATTTTTGTATTTGGAATAAGTTCTCTGCAATTACAAAAAAATTTATTTAGAGTACATAAAATTTATTGAACTATTACTAGTAGATTCTACCTCCGTGGTGGTGTGGAAAGGAGTTTTATTTCAGAATATTTGGGATTCTCTAAGAATGAACCAGCTTTTTTATTTTAATATTTCAAATGTGTTTTGTTTCTTTTATGTTTAAGGCACAAACTAGATCTAAAAAAAGCAAAAAAACCTATTTCTCTAATTGCGTCCAAGATTAGAGCAGAATCTATGCAACCGATTTTTAAAGGTTTTAAAAGTTTTCGCTTTAATTTAAAAAGCAAGTCTTCATAGTATTTTACTAAGTAATGAAAGTATGTCTACAATTGTTTTCTTGAATCCTACCCAAAGGTCAAACATGGTGCAAAAATGTCGTAAAATAAGAAAAATGTCTGAGTACTTTGAAGAAGTTTTTCTAAATCGATATGTATCATATTCCAATAATATTTAGGAATATTTATTAAAATATTCATCTTCTAAATTTGTTTGATTAATGTACAGAGTACACTTTATATTTGAAATTTGTATACACTCTAAATCTGAATCAGTCAAATTTTCACTGATTGAATCACTGATTGAATCAGTGATTTGCCTTTTCACTGAATCATCAGTGGAAACAATATTTTTCACTGTTAAATCAGTTACTTTTCACTGAATTAATCAGTGAAATTTGACTGATACACAGTAACCTGTTTTTAGTTATTTAAATCAGTCAAATTTCACTGATAATCAATAGATTCTGACTGATTCATATTTGAAATTTGTACAGTTTTTAAAAAAATCCGAAACTTTTTGAATTTAGTAGTTTATTTATAAAATTTGAGAATGTTGTAGTTGATATTTCTATATAGAACTTTAAGCATTTATGGACATAAAATTTCATTTAAAGTTTCTTCTATCGGTATTCAAAACTTTCAACAATTTTGCAAGATCAGTCAAATGCAAAATTTGATAGAGTATTTAATCAAAATATTTACATTTATTTTTTAAATATTTTGAAAATAATTCGACTAAAATAATGATTAATAAGATTTTGTAACATTGTGGGAATATTGGAACACTGCAAGATTAAATTTTGAGTACAATTTTCAATTAATGAATGTTTAAAGAATTGATTGAAAGCATCAATTAAAAAATATTTTTAGTTTATAAATTTGATTAAGTGCAGTAATAAGAAAATTTTGACTTTCTATAAAGCATTTCATTTATCTGATTAAAAGTCTGTGCATACGTCACTAAAACGTAAGATTAAAAAACTTTAAACTGCTTTTACCATCAATCTATGAATGTGGATTTTAAACCGTAATTTCATGTGTCTTATTTTTTTTTGATAAAATATTTTTAACATAATTTTTTGCTTAAAGTAGCCGATTTACTCGATTAAAAATTGGTCAACTTGTATATTTCAAAATTCTGTAATAAAAGTATTTTCATATTATGTTTTTGTATCCTATGCGTAGAATTTTAATTTTAAAATTGAGATTTCTCACAAAGAAGAAAGGTTGTCTTATTAAAGCAGTTTATTCCCAGAAATTAAAAATCATTTACTTAATATTTCGATTCCAAACATTGAATATTTATTGACTTTGAATAAAACAGAAAAAAAATTTTTATGAAGTTTTAAAATCTTTTTACAATGTCACGAATTGGCCGAATTTAGAATTACGAAATCTTTCATTAGAAAAAGAAAAAGTCACTCACATGAAATAAACTTCTGTAAGAATTATCAAGATTGAAGAGATGTTAAAATATTTGAAAAATAATGCAATTGTAAAATTGCAATTTATATCAATATTTGACAAATTTTTTAGCTTTCTCAATCAAAGCATTATCCGGAAATTTTTAGTTCCTATAAAAAGATGGAATATTTATCAATTTCTTGAATGTTCATACATTAAAAAATTATCGAATTAGAGAATTATATGCAAAGTATTTTCCATTAAGAAGACATAAACATGACATAATTAGTTTTATATCTACATTTTCAGCTTACTTTTTTGTGGCTTAAGCACACATTTTGAATTCGAAATACAAAAATGCTCTACAGAGTTGAAGTATTTCCTGAATCAATTATTATTGATCCTGAATTCTATTGGAAAATTGGAAAACTACAAAATATTTCATCCAAAAGATTGCACTCCTCCATAAAATCTTGTCAAATTGTAACAAGATTTGAACACTTCGAACGAACATTTTTATGTAAAATTTAAAGTTGATTGATATTTATATGTTAATATGGAAATACCAATAAACACATATTTTAGCTTTTTAATTTATCTACTGCTATTAGACAATTTTCCATTTCCGTAGAGATTTTAAGTTTTGGAATGAAAAGTTTGTGCTTAGGCTACAAAAATGTGAGATGAAAATATTTCTAACATATAACTGAAAATATAAATTATGAACTTGAATTTTATGTTCATTTTATCTTGATAGAAAATATTGTTCTAATTGAAAAATTATTAAATGTACAAAATTAGTAAGAAGAATATAAATTTGAATGGAAAATTATATATTGATTCAAATTTTATACATTTATTGTCACTAAATTTCACTGAAAGTTTATTTTTGAAGTGTTGAAGTCCTCATGAAATTTTCCAAGATCATACTGATGTTTATTTCATGCAGACTTTCTTCAAGAAATTGATGAAAAGTGTTATTTCTTGAACTATATACTTCGTAAATTCAAATTCGTCGTCTGCTTCGCGCCTCTTTTGCACGTACTCGAGAAAACTACAATTCTTAATTTCGACTCGATAAACGAAAGCGTGAAATCTAAAAATAACTTGAAAACTCAAGCATTGTAACGAAGTCCGTCTTCGTGCACCTTCGGCTTTACACGAAGCTGGTGACCGCAGCGTGTAGCAGAGCCGACACACTGACACGCCACGTTTGCATGTGTTTCTCCCAGATGGGAACGTGGTGGGGGCCGAAAAATCCCACGTTCTGGAGACACTGGTTCCTTGTGTGAAATAATATCTCGAATAATTTTTCAATTTATAATATCCATCAATTCCTTGGATGTTTATATTTCCTGCTAAAAGTGTTATTTTTGCCGAGGGACGCTTTGTTTATTAAATACCGCTCGACCTTATGATTATTTTCTGTCGAACGCGTATCGCCTGACCGCGCGTTTTCCCTCTATGCTACCTATGCTTCGCAAATTTCTTCTACTTCTACAGATATTCTATTTCTGTTCTATCTTAATTATTTTATTTTTGTATAATTTCTTATTCTTATTTTATTATTGACGCTAACCATTTCGGAACTAATTTTCTTACTCTTTAGATTACTCTTAGCAAACAGTTATTTATTTTCGTTAAGTTTCCATTTAATTTTTTAGAGGATTTTGTTCTGATCTAATTTTCCACTTACTTAAGAAGCTACCTATTTTAATTTTTATTAAGTCCTGCACAAGGTTGATACTAAAATTAAACATTTTCATAAAGTAATAAGCAATAGATGGATGATTTTATAAAAAAAAGTACTTGCAACCAGCGCAAGCGTCGGAGTTTTAGTCAAACAGTTCGTCAAATATTCTTTCATTTTTGGTCTTAATCTCGGCAGGTTTTTCACTTCAGGAAAAAGGTTTTACGGGTTTTTTACGTTGGGCGACAGGTATAACGAGGTTTTTATCCAAGGGGGGGAAATGAGGAAATGGATGCCGAGAACTAGGAAAAACCACTGGAAACAGGCACTTAAAATCAAGATCATACACTTCATTAACTTACTATGAGAATCGGTACTTAACACGAAATGGAACCAAACGGACTGAGTATGCTCCCACAAAACATTTCCGGGTCTCTGATTCTTAACTCGAAGATAGTAATCAATTCCATCAAGTCTGGGGGAGGAAGTAGCATTTCTCGTTTCTAGGGCTGAATTAAACTCTGCGAAGGAAAAGGAGACTTCTGAAAATTCGATTTTTTGGAAGGTTGGAAAATACTCAGGGTCCGTTGGGACCCAGAGAGGGCAAATTTTATCTAATGTTCTGAATTTATTCTGAGTCTGAAGATTTTCAGGATGATGAGATGAGGTGATTTTAATCCATTTGTTTTTCAGAATCCTCGCGTTATCCCAGACGTACGTGTTGCTCATATTAGGAGTCAGAGTTTCCGCGTACGTTATGTAGCTAGCTTTGTTCTTGGTTTTAAAATTTTTTTCGCTAATGCCGATATTCTTTTATCTTTCATCCCATTTTAGAAAGTACGGGTTGACTTAATTTTTAACGATTTTTTTTAATACAAACATTTTTCAACGTTGAAGATTATGAATATGGGATAGTGATCCGAGCCTCAAGTATCGTCATGAATAATACTTTAAATTTCGTCTACTACATTATGATTTAAAATCACGAGGTCAATGTTAGATTGTGAGGTAGAATCAATGTGAGTAATAGAGTTTAAATTATGAATGAATAAATCAAATACCTCTATATATTCTAATAAATTTTCTCCATTTTTGTCTGTCCTGGTACAATCCCAAGAAACATGATGCGCGTTAAAGTCACCTGCAATGATATTGTTGTCATTGGAGTTAACATTTTGAAATATGCTTTTCCATTCATTTATGTTAAGGACAAGACCAGGGGCGCGGTAACAAATAAATGAATTGAAGGCGGCGTTCGTGTTTGTGATTCGTAATCATAAATTCATTAAGTATCTCTTTACTGCCAAAGGTACCTTTGAGGAGGTAGCGGCGCTGAGAGAGAGTCTGAGAGTGCTTGCGAGGAATGAGTGAACTGAACGAATGTCAGCGCCGCATGACTGTGATATGTGTCCTTCGAATGTGAGAGGAGAACCTATAGACGGTATCCCTCTTGAAAGAGGCTAAGAGCGAATTGGCGTACGGAATCTCCTAGGGGACACTGCAAGGCCTCCGCAGTCTGTGACCAAGAGCAGTCCAAACGATCGTTTCCGTATGGCGCCCCACTGGGAGCGCTTCGTCGCCGAGTGGTGTCTTCCCCGGCCCACGAGGAGGCGAGGCTGCTGTGAGCCTAGCTCTGCCGAGGTGGTTTGCCATGCGGGATCAGAAGCCAGCCCCTTCAGGACCTTGATCAGGTAGTACGTATTGAACACAGGTGTCGGAGCCTGTGTTGCCTCGAGCGAGTGCGGTCTGTCCGTGTATTCCGGGACCGGCTAAGCGGAGGTTGGGCATCAGGGAACTGGGGTAGGACTTCGGTCCGAGGGTACACCCGTTCCCAACTATTCCGACCCGCTCCTCTACGCACGATGCGCTGGTAAAAAATGATTTATGGATTCAAAAAAGAAAACGATGGGGAAAGAGGACTTGGGTGCTCCTTCTGGAGCTGAAGGATGGAAGGACGTCCTTAAGCTCCTGAAGGAGCAGAATGAGAAAATGGAGAAGCTAGCCAGGGCCCTGAGCGTAATACAAAAGGGTATGCTCAGGAACAACCCTGGCTTTGTAAAAGACTCAGTAAACGAGGCAGCTGAGGTGTTGGGCGGTATGCTCAACACCCACAGGTGCCTACTTGAAAGCGGGGTGGAACTCCAGAAGAGGCTGGAGACCCACCCCGTCTCGAAAAAAATGGGTATCTTCCGGAGACCGCTCTCTGCGTCTCTGGGAGACACCCCAAAACTTCAAAATAAATGTGAGAAGAGGGCAGCCCCCCCCCTCAGGAAAGAACTCCTTTGAGGGGGAAGGGCGGTCCGTCACCGTCGTATGCACAGGTGGCCAAGAGCCAGGCCCCGATTAAAGATGGGGACTGGCAAGTGGTCACCAAAAAGAAAAAAAAAAATGAAAAGAAAAAAGTGGATACGGAGAGAAGGGCGAAGGACCCTGTGCAAGAAGCACAGCGTACAAACGCCAAGAGAACTTCGAAGCGCTCCTCGCCCGCCAGGTCGGGCGACGCCATCAAGGGGTCGGCGAAGGACGGCCAGTCCTACGCCGACATCTTGAAGGAGATGAAGGCGAAAGTCGACCCCCGGAAGGCAGGACTTGAGGTCCTGTCTATCCGGAGGACCAGGAAGGAAGAAGTCCTTCTGGTCCTCAAAAAGGGGGGAGACGTTTCGGCCTTCCGGAAGGAGCTCGACCTGGCGGTCGGGGAGAGGGCAGAGATTTCGGCCCTGGTCTCGACGAGGTCCCACGAAATTAGGGACCTCGACGAGACCGTTGAAAAAGAGGAGGTTGTGTCTGCCCTGTGCTTGGCATTGGGCAGACCAGCTTTTGAGGGTTCCTGCAGGCTCTTCACCCGCTTTGGTGGGGTGAAGTCTGCAGTGATCCGGCTAGCTGAGGCAGAGGCCGCGCGTCAGCTTCAGCTAGGTAAATTGAGGATCGGGTGGGTAGCGTGACGCATTCACGAGCACGCGGAAGTCGCCCGCTGATTCAGGTGCCTTGGGTACGGCCACGGGTCCCGGGGCTGCAGCAACCCCGACAGGAAAAACGCCTGTTGGAGATGCGGCGCCACGGGAAACTTGGCCAGGAGTTGTAAGACGCCACCGGGAAGAGCATCGGAGGTTGAGAGGCAGGAATTGAAGTTCCTGCAACTCAACCTCGGAAGGGGGAAGGATGCCCAGGACCTCCTGATGCAGACTGCCAGGGAGAGGGGGGCCGATGTGCTGCTCAATAGTGAGCAGTACAAGTGGTCTGAAAACTATGCTTGGTATCAGGATGCATCAAGGAGGGCCGGCATCCTTGTTTCTAACCCTGATTTGGGCGTCAGGTACTTCCTGGAGACCGACGCGGGGTTCGTTTGGGTGGAGGTAGCGGGTGTGCGTGTATACAGCTGCTACTTCTTCCCCGGCGATCCCTTCGATGTCTTTGAGACCCAGATCCTCCTCCTTGAGGAAAGCCTCCGTGAGGCCATCGGGCGATCCCTCATAGGGGGTGACTTCAACAGTAAGTCGCCAGAGTGGGGTGAGGCCCGCCTAGATAGGAGGGGAATCTTGGTTGGCGAGATGGTCGCCAGGAACGAACTGATCGTCTTGAATCAGGGCGGGGAATTTACGTTCAGACGAGGAGCGGGGGGATCAATAATTGATCTCACAATTGCCGCACCTCGCCTCGCTTCAAGGATAAGCGACTGGTCGGTCCTCGAGGTAATAACCTTGAGTGACCACCGGTGCATCGAATTTACACTAGAACAACGGTGTCAGGCGGTGGATAAGGGTAGGGGCGGCAAAGGAAGGAGCCCCTCCTGGAACACGAGACGACTCAGCAGGGAAAGACTTCGCGAAAACCTCGAAGAAACCAGGCTCATCGATGAGCTTGGTTGGGTCTGCCCTGCTGGGTCGTTTGAAGCTGCTGTGCGCTCGGTGTGGCAGAAGGTGGTCGCGTTTTGCGACTACACGATGCCTCGCCGTGAGCGCAGGCAAGCAAAGGGATCGATGTAATGGTGAAACGACCAGTTGGCAGCCCTACGTCGAGAATGCCTCGCAGCGCGGCGAAAATTCACCCGTTCAAAGGGGGATGCTACGCTGCACTAGGCACTAGGCACAGGACCGAAGTTCCTGCGTGGTCCGGCGCGAAGAACTCTTCACTCTCGAGGAACTAAAGAGACCGGGTGGAAGGCTTAAGGCAAATACAGCTTTAGGTATCGACGGGGTGCCGAACGAGATCCTCAAAGAGGTGATCGTGGCATACCCGGAGATCTTCCTAGAAGCCTTTAACTCCTGTCTTCGGGAGGGCAGGTTCTTCGCATATTGGAAGAAGCAGAGGTTGGTCCTGCTGAGGAAGGGCAACAAACCTTTAGGGGTTGCCTCGTCGTATAGACCAATATGCTTATTGGATACGATGGGGAAGCTTCTGGAGGAGTTGATTCTACAACGGCTTCAGGCTCTCTTGGTCGGGGAGAACGGGCTCTCGGAAAACCAGTTCGGATTCAGGAAAGGCAGATCGACTGCGGACGCCATCCAAGCTGTGGTTAACATCGCGACAAATGCAAGAAAAGGAACTGGTAAGCGTAAGGGATTCTGTGCGTTGATTAGCACTGACATACGCAATGCGTTCAATACCGCAAGATGGGACATCTGCATCGAGGCGATGATGCGGAAAAAGGTTCCAGACTACCTGTTGCGAATGATAGATGACTATCTGAGCGGTAGGTGGGTGATATACGAGGGCGACAAATGGTCTCTTCAAGAAGAGATGACATGTGGCGCTCCTCAAGGGTCGCGGGTGGGTCCACTCGTTTGGAACGTTATGTATGATGACTTTCTTCGCATGGACCTGCCTGCTGGAACAAGCATCGTCGGCTTCGCGGATGACGCACTTGTCGTGTGCGCCGCTAACGACGTCGGAATCCTAGAGCTGAGGATCAATGAAAGTCTGTGGCGAGCAAAGCGCTGGTTGGATGGCAGAGGTCTTAAAATGGCCCCTGAGAAAACCGAGGCTTTGCTCGTTACGGACAGGAGATCCTTCCAATACCCGAGGATCGTTCTCGGAGAGCATGAAGTCGACTGGAAAACAAGCATTAAGTACCTGGGGGTGCAGCTGGACCGTAGGCTTAGCTTTGGCGAACACCTAAAGATCGCAGCCGCCAAAGCCATTCAATGTGGAGCGAACTTGGCCCAGCTTATGCCAAACATTGGTGGACCCAGGGAAGCGAAAAGAAGATTGGTGGCGAGCGTGGTCCATTCGAAGCTGCTTTATGCAGCTCCGGTCTGGGCCAATGCCTTGCAAAACCATGCTATCCAGAAGAAGCTGTTCTCGGCGCAGAGACTTGTCGCGCTGAGAATAGTTTCGGCATATAGAACTATCTCGACGAGCGCTGTGCTGGTCCTGGCGAGCGATCCGCCAATAGGCTTATTGGCGAAGGAAAGGAAGGAAACCTTTCACCTTCGCAAGGAGCTTACCTGCGCCGATCTGCAGGAAATCGATCGCGCGAAGGAGGTTATCCGCAAGGATGGAAGGAGCATACTCGTCGAGAAATGGCAATTGAGATCCCTCTCATGCTCCAGTCTGAGCGGTTCTGGACGCTCATCGAGTCATTCGTCACACTTGTGATGAAGACGAGAGAACTTGATGGGCGTCGAGAGCGAAACAACGGGGAGGGCCAGTAGAAATCGCATCGGGGCCTGCACCCGCGGTCCTGCGTCTCGGGAGACTTGACTGTCCGCGTCGTTCGGGGGAGGAATCTGTTTGTTTCTCCCCTGGGTGGCGCGGCTAGTCGGTTATCCTAGTGGGCGTGTGGCCGCGGATGTAGGTTCTGAGCGAACGGATGACGGAAGAGTCGTACGCGACTTTAATGGAACCAACCACCCGTGAAGTTTAAAGCCGAAAGGCGGTTCCGCGGGTGGTGTATTGGTTCGAGAGAGGGGGTTTTTTGGTTTTAACAGGTATGCCTAGACCCGTCCTAGGAGAGTCCTGTACAACGTCTATAAAAGATTTTGCCATTTTTCCTCCTCACCAAAAAAAAAAAACTAGGTGTTCTTTGGCGAGTTTCAGTTGTTCATCTACTTCGGCTTGCGTGCATTCCCTTTTATTTTGGGTTTTGTCTTTTTTCCCCTTCTGGTTCTTTTACTGAATGCCACTGATATATCTTCTGTTGCCTTAATCTATACTTAGGACCTCCGTATCACTTTCATCGCTACTCAAAATGACACTGTGGTGGCGTTTGATCCTAGTTATATTCAGAACACTTGAACTGCTCGATTGCTGCTTCGGATCGGGGGGTACGGTAAGATCAGGTGTTATGTCAGTTATGTTTGAGCATTAAGAAGAAGATGTTTGAGCCTTCATTGGTATGTTGTGACTGAGTGATGGAGTTTTCGAACTTCGTGTTTTTCATTATTTGGCCAGGTGACCCTCTTCGTTGCAGAGGAAACACGTCAAATTTTCAACGCTTATATGAATCCAGTAGGATTTATAATGTTAAATATCGTTGCATAACCAAAAATGTTTATTATTACCTGTCTTAATGTTTAAAGTGGTAAATCATTTATTTCTGTAAGTTTTAATACGTTTTAGCTATTTATTGATACTTCAAGGTTGGAAACACTTTGTTTAATTAAATTTCGAGCAGCGCCAGTTTCAATCATCACGTGTGTAGGATTTTTTAGACCTTTCGTTGATATTATAATTGATGGGATTGCAGTAAATTTCGAAATATTTATTGTCATTGTTGTATGAATGCTAGAAGTGGATGCCAGTGGTTCTCGATTTATGATTTCCCCAGTGCACCCGTGCTAGGGAGAGCTTAGGAGTTTTCCTGATGAGGTGTTTGTGATTGGTTATTTGGTCGTAACTTGTAGATTCGTACTAAATGACCAGGTTTCTCACAGTGATTGCAAATTAATTCAGTATAACTTGAATTTTGCTGAATGTTGTTATTATTTTCTAAATATCTATTTTTATATGATTTATTTCGATTTTGAAACTGTCCTGAGTTGAAGTTTTTATACTGTCCTAAATTCAATTGTCTATTATTTTTATTAACATTGTCATTATTATTATGCCAATTTCTAGGGAAATTATTGTTATTGATCCATCTTTGTTGTAAAAAATTATTATTGTTATTTCTTTTTTTCAAAAAATGATTCTTGTTATTATTAAAATTATAATTTCTTTTTCTTAAAAAATTGTTATTTGGAAGATTATTTTAATGGTTTCTTACGAAATTATTATTACAAGTTCTTCGGCTATTGAAATTATTGTATCTTTTTTAATTAGGATATAAAATGTTTGTTGTTTATCAAGAACTGCTTCTTCAGCTTTACTTGAATGAAAACATTTTTCAGTCGTGTGACCTGGTTCTTTACAAATTGACCAAATAATTTTTTCTTCAAGTGCTACGTTAAACGCGGTAGTTTTATTATTTTTATTATTAGTTGATTCTTCAGTTTTTGAATAATCTGTATTTCTATTTCTTCGCACTTTAGAATTTGCAGTCAATCTTCGTTCAGTATCTATTGCATCATTAAATAATTCCCTGAATGCGTCCTTTTGTACTGCGCAAATTTCTAGTTCAGGAAGCAAGCCGCGTATAAAACATTAAATCTCGTCTCTTTCAAGGTTTTGTCTAAAATTATTATCTACCTGTCCATTATAGTTGAGCCTGTGAGCATCTTTGATTTTTTCAGCAGTTTCTTTTATCCTAGCGGCATAGGAAAGTACATTTTCTCTTTCCCACATCAATGTACAATATTACCTAATTCTCCCTGTAAGTGGTATACGCTTTTCGCAGGAGCATATACCCTTTTTAGTTTTTCTATTAGTTCTTCTATGGTCGCAGAAGTTGAACTGAAAATAACTTTGCCTCTATGCAACCCTCATTACAATGTGACAATGGGACGTTACTCCCATCGAACAAAGGGACCAGCTCTATTCCTTGGCGTAAGGATACCTGCTGGCTGTTGAGTATGAACACAGCCATTTTTTCGTTATTTTCTATTACGGGATTATCTTGATTTGCGACTTCTGTGTCGCTTTTGTCGTCGCTGTCGTTACTTATTATGGAATCGCGTGTCAATGAGGTTTTCAAATTCTCCTTCAAAGTATTATTGTCCTTTGTTATTGCTGTTGAGTTTAGCAAATTAGATTCGCCAAAATAAGATAATTCGTTCGTCAGAGTTTTATATTAATAACTAGATCCTGTTACAATACTTAAATCTGGACAGAAACTCGAATGAAACCCCCTAGTTTTTTCTGAACTTTCACTTAATATACTTTTAATGTTAATTAGAGTTTTGTCTAAACTTGAATCATCTAACTTAAGAGTGTTATCGAATTCTTGTCCTGTAGGAATTGGATCAAGAATATTTTGGCATTCATTATCAGCTAAATATTCTCTATTGATAGCTGGTTTTTTCATTTTTAACGAACGTTTTTGATTGATTTTTGCAAGTTGACTATCCTGTATAGCTTGACTACGTGTTATAACTTTTGGGATAGATACTAAAGGGATATTTGGTTTTGAAATTGACATTGAATTTACAATATCTTTCATAAAGCGTTGTCTTAGATTGTTTTTTGTTATTTTAAATTATCAATTGTTCATAACAATTATAAAAAACAAAAGATAAAGTATGTTTTCACACAAAATAAAATAAGGTTAGTGAAATCCAATTTTAATTTGTTTATTTATTTTTAATAAAATTAAAATTTGAAATTAAATTCGTATTGCTCATCAGGAAATAAAATAATGATATGTCACGTCCCGCGACTCTACTGCCACAAGTAACGAGCAGATTAAGAAATCAATAAAGGGATCAAGACAGCATTACAGCGAGTGTAATTTTATCGACGCAGGTTATAGACAAATCTACAGGTCAATAGGATAATCAATATGAAATTACCATGTGTCGTTATAATACCCATACATGATAACAAATCGACTGAGCCAGGGAGAAAGTGAATGAAGCCCTACAGTACCAACGCACTACTACATGCATTTACCACACACACTACAGTCACAACATGTAACTTGTAATAGCATGTAACTTGTAATAACATGCGACTGGTAATAGCATGTGAATGGTAATAACATGTGACTGGTCATGACATGTTACTCGTCATAATTGACCTTTCAAAGTTCTATAAAAAGCGAAAGTTCCAATAGAGTTCAGTTCAGTTAGTTAGTCTACGAACGATTTCTACAATGTAACCAACGCGAGTCCAGTGCCATCGAATCTATACCGCGAGTGCAATCCAGTCCGTCTAGTACAGCTTCACCAGATTTCTACCGCTACCCAACCTAAATTCTAACTCGACGCTGAGTTCAACGACTTTAAAAAGTGAAGGGGAATCGCCTTCCAAATTCTCTTTGAAACTGGGATCAAAGAATTAACTAGATCAACCGTCTGGACTACGAATTTACTACATAACAGCAACTATCTCAAGATTACAACGAAGACTCAACTGACCACATTCGCTTTACTGGACTCAATTAAACATCAACCAATTCACAACTCAGGGTAATTACGAGGGTATTTCAAAATATCAATTCAATTTCCATTTCCATGGTGCTTAATCGATATAATTTTAATTGTCAATAAATATATTTCATATCATTAACCATTCTCAATCACAGACTATTCCTCATCCCTTAGAGAGGATCCTTCCGATCCTTACATAAAACGAGGAGATCTTTTAAGAAGAGAAATCTTACGTTTCTGACGTAACAGATATAAAGATAGAATTACGTCAAATATTAAAATTAAATAAATAATTGCTCAATTAGTTGTAAATTTATAATGTCTAACTGTTACATCCCTGATATTTTAAAATTTTAATTCCTTTCGCCTGTGCCTAGGCAACCCAGTAAACGCTCAGGGATATAACTGATACATGTCTCCTCATTACAACACTGATAGCAGGAAACACCTGTCAGAAATTATCTGAGATCAACAAGGCAGTCGAGTTGCATAAAACAAGAACACTGCCTTGCCGTCGGTAATGTAGGAAATCAGATAAGTAACATTAATAATTATTTAACAAAAATAAATAACAATAAAATTCCTTATTGTCGTTAAATAGTTAATAATAATAATAATCAAACACTAGTACATAATAATCGGTAAGGACCAATAATGGATAATCAATAACATCAATCACATGATTGGGGATTCGCAAGATAACGTAAATAATATTTCAAAATATAGACACTAGAAGATTATGTATTACCTAAATACTATAAGGATATAAGATTAAAAACTAATGTATAAAATAATAGATGAGTCAGTGCATTTGTAACTTAGTACAATTGCACCGACCTGTCAACATATACATATTAAGTAACATAGCTGAAAAGACGAGAGAAAGATGTACCGCATTGAGCGTAAATGAACTTTGATCCCGATAGTATGACCTGTGTGGGAATGCGCCGCGAGTTCATGCATTTACGCGATTGTCAGCAAGTATGGTCAATGACATTGCTGCCAGACGCGTGCCGATCCATCGAGTAGCAAGGTACGTGCCGATCCACGAAAATATGAATGCTCTCCCACCATAGGAATAATCAATAATATATAAACCCCAGATTTACCTCTGGAGGTTGTCTTTTCGCTAGTAGCTGTTCAGTCTTCAAGATCTTAACGTCGGTAATCACTCCGTCCGCAAGTCATACTGTCGGTGTCACGAATTGACCCTTCGATATTCGTAAATCGGTATCTTACAGAAGGAATACCTCGGTACTTGGTAAATAAAATCCCTGGTCCTTAAGTGGTGCAAGTCCGGTGGTCGTGAATTAATAAGTGCCGTAAAATACATGTATCGTCGTATTAAGTCGAGTTCTGAGAGTTAAATCTACAGAAAACGAACTTAACCAGTGTTTAGCAAGCAAGTTGGATTGTCTGATACGCTTCCTGTACTACTTGACTAGCACTACTTAACTCCAGCCAGGATTGTGCCGTTATCCAGCTATCAACAAGGAGAAATATACGACAAAACTCTTTCTCTTGCCTTCTCAAGCAACGAAAAAGCGTAAGTTATATATATAAGCATCTCAAAACTTATTATATTAACTATAACGCCAATTGTAGTGCGTGAGTTGTATACCTAGGCATCTCAAAACCTAGTATATTAGCATAAAACATACAAGTTACATATATAGGCATCTCAAAACCTGTATTAATAACTTGTAGACGCACACACTTAAACGCGGAAGTCACATATATAGGCATCTCAAAACCTGTATTATTGACTTATATAGACGCACACTTCTAATGCGTGAGTTACATAGGCATCTCAAAACCTGTATTATTAACTCATAAACGCATAAAACCCTTAGAATTGCTTTCTCATCCTGAGAAGTCCTACACATAAGCATCTCAGAACTTATTGTATATCTATCTTTTAATTAATAAAGCTTGTACACCGCAATATAATCAAATTTGTTATTATTGTGAACAATTCAAGCCGCATAGGTTTGTCTCTGGCCTCTAATTTAAGAGGTAGTCAACTAAGTTTAGCACATGAGTATCGTTCCTTATTGTGAACCACATTACGTCTATTTTAATTATTATAAAATGAATTTCCATATATATCAAAATTCAGTGTTTTATTATATTTTTGAATGAAACAGGGCCATAGACCTGACAACTGACAATGTGACATAAATAAAATCAAATTATCAAGCTTCACCAACCTAAAATAACAAGCTGACTGCCTCCCTATATTAAAAAATCCAACCCACCTTCGCCCCTTTTTCGGAACGTAACATCCACCCATAAGAACCGGATCAAGAAAAAGGGAAAGGGCAGTACATCGCTTTCATACGCTGAGAACACCAAGAGCAAGAGACGGTTAGTCGTATGCTAGGCGTGGCGTCTCTGACTACGTGTCTTGCACAAAAAATTTGGGGGGGGGGGGGGGTGAACGGATGGCGGAAGTGTCGTGCGTGACTTACAACCAGAACCGGTTTGAAATGACCCGTCCTAGGAGACTCCTGTACTAAAGGGTGATCAATTTAGATGTATAGGATTTTAAATTGAAGTAAAACTACGAAAATTCAAATTGATAGGGCAATATTTTTTATTTTTGTGCAGAACCATTCACGACATTTATTTTCTAAAGATAACCCCTTTCAAATGTTGTCCGCAACTGCGCTTTAATTCGTCCATCGGTAAACACCAATTTTGTATGACTCGCTCGAGGACTTCGGTCGGTATCTCGCTAATAACTTCAGTAATGTTGGCTTCCAATGCCTCAATAGTAGCTGGTTTATCCAAAAAACATTTAGACTTTACATACCCTCACGAATAAAAGTCCAAAGGTGTGATATCACACGATCTTGGAAGCCAATCCACCGGTCCGTGATGAGAGATAAATTGCTCACCGAAATGACTACGCAGTAAATCCATTGTTTCACGGGCTGTATGACATGTAGCGCCGTCTTGTTGGAACCAAATGTAATATATTGCTTGATTTTTTAACTTTTTATCACATAATAATAGAGCATATAACCCTTAATTCTATAAAGAATAATAAAGTGGCTTAATATCATACAATAATTCTTACCAAATTTGAGTGGCGGTAAATTACTGCAACTATGCATTCCGCTATCTTCTGTTTTAGAACAAATGTAATCCTGACCAAGATATTCGTAGTATTTTCCGAGATAACTGAAAAAAGATGGAAATTAATTATACTACTACTAGTCTGAAATATCAAGTGTAATGACTAGCGCCGCAAACAACTACAATACTAGATTAGATTCGAGTGTACGCATAAAAACTCGTATCCGCACCGAAGTCACATAAAATAAAATACGTGCCAATGCACACAATTCGGGGAATTACGAGACTCGCGACAATGCTCGCAGGACTGATCGCGCCTCGGCTTCGATCGCCTGCGAGCATTGTCTCTCGTCACGCAATAACCCTCATTGTGCGCCTAGGCACGTAATATACTATTGCAAATTTTTTCTCCATCTGAATATACAAAATTTGCACGAAATATTCTATTTAATCTGCAATTGAGACGTGGGAATTTGTTTTTCATTGAAACGATCACAAAGAGGCACTCTTATTAGCACTTAGGCGACTTGCAGTAAGAGCAGCTTGCTATGGTATGGCAAAATTATGTGTGAGGGATTATCCACAGACAAAAAACCTTTAACCTCGGTTAGGTCAAGATTAAAAGCCTTACTACCGATATGTCCCAGTACCGGTTTTTGAGAATGCACCTTGTCGTACACAATTGTGCGGACACTGTCTTGTGAGAGAAACGTTCTCAGCCTGTCAGAATAATAGATATCGACGCTTTTGTTGAGAACAAAATCCAGCTAACCTATACGACCAAGATCCAGGAGTATGGTTAGCTGAAACGCGAAATCACAGAAATGTGGAGAGTGAAATTAACCACCGTTGACCCTATTGTGATTTTGGCTACAACTTAATCTTGAAATATTAGTGAATTTTCATCAGTATAATAAACCATATTCTTTTGTGTGCGAAAATGTCGAGTTTTGAGGCGAATAAGCGTTATTTTCCGGAACTTTTGATTTACTTCTTGAATTTGAAGTAATCTGCAGCTGAGGCGCATCGATTGCTTGTATTGGTTTGGCAACAAAGTCATTTCGCTTTTTTCCACTAGATGACTTTAGTCGTTCAAAGTCGTTCTTCGCCATTGCAAACTTCAGACCGCATATGGTATTTGACAGCTGACGTTTCATAGATTATTTAGTAAAAAAAAGTTTCAAGTTTTGTTGTTTATTTATTGTTTTGCATTGATTTGAAGTGGAGATTCCAGACAGTGATTTTCGACACATTTTACTTTATTACTTCCGAAAAGGTAAAAACGCAGTGCAAGTTCGAGAAAATTTGTATGATGTTTATGGTGAAAAATCATTAACAGAACGCCAGTGCCAGAATTGGTTTGCTCGGTTTCGTTCCGGAGATTTTGACCTCAAAGATGCACCAAGCTCTACACGCCCAATTGAAGTTGGCGACGTCAAAATAAAAGCAATGATAGAAAATAACCGGCGTAGTAATTACTCCAATTTCGCTGGATGAATTTCTAGGAAGACCCTATTTAACTCAAGAACAGCCTCTAATTTTAAATCGACTTTACGTGTTAGTAGCTGCTTACAAACCTGTTACACCGCTACATTTTATCGATCTAGAATCACAGAAAGCCAGGGAATCACTTAAAGCCACTATCAAACCTTTTTATAGAATACTAACAATTAGAAGTAGGACAGGCAACCCGTTGTTATAAGCTCCATGCTGCCGGAGATTTCTTAAGGCTACCTGCCTAAGCTGAACACACTTAAAAGGCTTCACTTAGGAGAGGCTGCATTCTGCACGGACAATGGCATCTATCACGCAGCCGCGATTAATACTACCGAAGGCACCATCGATATTGAGGTTGCTTCCCAGAAAATTACACCCTTGGATTTTTGTGAATTTCCTGGTGAGGAATTCCTTGAAAGATATCCTGAATCACTTGGGGAATTCCCAGTATTTTTTGTTAGTTTTTATTTGTCAATCTAGATGACATTTTTATTTATTCAGAAACTCTAGAAGAACATTGTACGAATGCTAGGAGAATGTTTAAGAGGCTAAACAAAGCGCACTAAAAGCTTAAGCTAGATAAATGTGAATTTTCAATATCTGAAATAACTTTCTCAGGCCACATAATCTGTCAGGGCGGAATCAAAGCTAATTTTGCACAGATTGCAGCGATCAGGAAATTTCCACGACGAAAGCAGTAACGTTATTCTGAAAACCGAGGATGGTGAACGGTTTATGGAGCATTAAGATAAGATCATACTTGCTCATTGTTAGAGCCATTACAATCAAAGAAAATCAAAGACCAAGAGAGAATATGCATCAGTTGAACTCCATGAAATTCAAATATGAAACAAAATACAAATATCTCTTATGTACAAGAATAAATAAAGTTAGGGTCTTGAAAATTATAGGATGCATATCTCATCTTAGAGAATTGTTCCTCTAATCGTAAAAAGACAATCTAATGCATGTCCTTTCCGAATTTCGATACTCGATGATAATGATAGGATTTTGATGGGTTGCCTTGCTGTTACCCCTTCTCACGAAAAGTCTGCAACTCAATGGAAAGACGTACCAGATCCGCAGGTGATCGGAGCAGCCGTTGAGGAACACATAAGATCGGATCATAATTGAAGGCTCTGGACATTTGTATGCGAAAAAAGTGTATTTCCTCCCAGTATGTGGCGTATCTAATACACTCAGTGCCAGTGCGCCAAAGCATCTTAGGGAATGGTTCCGAGAGAGCAACCATTTAAGAAAAATTTTTCTACATCACTATGGAACAATCACAGAGAACTTATGCCCTGACGAACTATCAAGATGTTGCCAATGCCGAATTAGATGAAGGAAAGGACATCTGGAGACATATACTTTGAAAACAACGAAAAATAATTGGAGCAGTTGGAACAACAACCATAATGATTAAGGTCACATTTTATTTTTTACATAAGCGAAAGTTGGAGATGGCTTTCCAGCGTCATTGATGCGCTGAAAATGGGAAAAACAGTGCAAAAAAATTCTCAAAGCATCTTTGATTCATAATTTATTATTTATTTATTTTCCGAGGCAAGGTACAAGTCAAAAGTGCCGCTTGAGCTCTTTGCGCAAGACTGTACGTCAAATGATATACAAGTGCCCCAGTTGTAATACTTCTCTATGCACAGCACCATGCTTTAATGAGTACCACACAAAAGAGATATTACCATAAAGTCGATCATTCCGACATGAGAGGCGAGGGGACTCACGAAAAGAAAGCACCCCAATGTAGGAGACAAGGAGACTCACAAAAATAAAGCACCCCAACGTGAGAGGCAAGGGGACTCACAAAAATCAAGCACCCCGAACTACATATGAAAACCTTCTAAAATTTGGCTTACATTAGAAATGAAATTTGACCTTGGATTCGCGATTTTCAAGGTGAAGGGTATTACGGGCGGTCCAAAGTGTTCAATAGTTTTTTTCCTGCATGCTAAGTTCTTTTTATATTTCCAGAATCTCATCAATTTATAAATATGGCGTCGGGAGACGCCAGGCGCTCACCCTAGAAGCCGCCTTAATAACGCCGGTGACGCCGAGGGTAATCCCGAATCCTCGGGTCCACTTTGATAAATATTTTATTTTTATTTTCGTTTCAGCGGAAGTCACCCGTTATAACTTTTGAGCGTTCGTAACCTGATTGCATTCCAGTGGTTAATGCAACCCAGCATACGTAGATACGTAGAGTAATTCCTAATTTAACCTTTCCAGTTATTTAAATACATTTGAGTAATAAAACCTTTAAAGGTAAGAATGGTTCGCCCTTATGCTTTCAGGTACATTAAAGTTATATTATGTAGATTAATTGATAGCGAGTGCATATACACTCGATCGCTATGGATTGTAAAGATAGGAAGTAAGGAAAAAGCAAGGAATAAGTCTAAAGCGAGAAAGAATAGAATAAGAAAGAGAATGAGCAATAGCAGAATCGCGACTATATTATCGCGATAGAATGAAAGAATAGAAGAGAAAAGATAGAACGAAGGAGAGAGGAAGAGAGATAGTTACCTAGCGCACGTACATCCATGCACTGTTTGTAGCCATAGGTTTCTCCCGTTTGTCGATTCCTCCTTTCGTTTGCCCATACACATGCTTAATATACTGGTCTCTTCTAAAATAATCTTGATGTGCTTTGCCGTGCATCGCGAGGCTAGCATACATTTCATAATTGTATCTCCTCCTCATACAACTATCCTTGCTCAAATGCTTCAGCCAGCTAATCTCCCGCCACAAGGGCAACGTGCTTTTTGTAACTGAATCCCAAGACTCATGTGAATACTTAAACAATTATGTTAAAGCTTTAATCGACCCAAAGATTATAAGCCTAGACTAATTAAATATATTTCGATTTACTCTAAAATATATTATAAACTTAAATCGTTTCTACAATTTGATGACCATGCATCAAATACTAAAAATCGATAAGCGCATTTCCTTTCTCACGGTAGGTGTAGAAAGAGGGGAGCAATAATTTTCATCTAAAAATCAGCAAATGGTGCAATAACCACATCAGCATTTGTGCAAATTCCTAAATGCTCATTGCCATTATTACCTCCGTCCAGTCATTAACTCCTTAATAATAAAAGAACCCTACCATGTTCACCTCACGATGAACAAGTAAAACGGATCAAGGCAAAATTAAAATCGCAGTCCTCTAAATGTCTTGATACCGATCAGACCTTAGAGTAGTAAAGAAAATACTTTTCTTCCATCGTGCCAACTTCTCGCAAGGAACCAACGATTTGATCTCTTTTTCCGTCTCTCCTAGGATTGTTAGATATAAGATGACACCCTTTGTAAGATATGGTTCCAAAGCTTCGTTAAATTTATATGAATGTGATTTTCTCTTTTCTTCTTTGTACATTTTATATCTAATAAAATCATAAAATTTGGGAAATTTTGAGTGTAAAATTATAATTTGTCAAGCATTTGTCTATCCCTTTATTTGGGTGTAGGAGGGGTTTTCTTTTGTGCCAGGTATAGCCTCCTCAGTCAGAGGAGAGGGTCGAACACGAATCCTAAAATGAAAATAAAATTTTAAATAGTTTAAATAACGATTAGAATTCTGGCAGTTTGGAGCCTCCACAGACGAATTATTCATCCAGGTAAATGGATATATTATTTTAATATTTTCTTTTACAATCTAAAGTGAATGCTCGTACGTAACAAACTGATGGTGGCAGCGAAGGAATTTTTGTCTCGCGCTGTACCCAGCCACGTTATACGCTGCGAAGTCACACTTACTAGCCACTTAAAATCTGCTTATATTATTCCTGTTAGGAAAGAATTCATTTGATATGGTTGATTTTCGTAAAATTCCTATTTCAAATTACCTTTCCTGTTTCCAAAAATATAAAATAATCCTTCTCTTCCATAAAAAATTAAGTTTATGAGAATTCACTTTCGTGTTGTTTTGCAGAAAGTTAATTCTTAACGTCAGGCTATTGTGCTCTTTAGCAGAGAGACTGAACTTTAAACTTCAATTTTTACTTATATTTTCTTCCATTAAGGATTTACTCCTGTGCTCTTTAGTTTTTTAGTTTTTGAGAATTCACTTTTGTGCTCTTTAGCAGAAAGTCAATTCTGAAATTCAAGCTCTTGTGCTCTTTAACAGAGAGACTGAATTTCAAACTTCAATTTTTTTAATTTTCTTTTGAATTAAAATTTTCTCTTGGACACTTCTATATGTCCCCACCTACCACTAATCAAGACTGCAAGCGCAAACATAGATCTCGTGCCGGTCGATAAGCAAGAGAAAAATTAGACAGGAAGTTGGACTCATTTATTGGTTTATATCACACATTTATTGGATATTTCTGTCTGACTCATTTTTACCTTCTCTTATACTTCAAAATTGATCTCATTCCTACAATAAATACTCGTCAGTATTTCCAAATTTTGCTTATTAATTACATACCGGCGGATGGAGAATAAAATAACAGAATTTGGATTGAGTTTTAATTCAATCAAAATTCTAGTAGTTCTCTCGCTCTAAAGCACGTACGTCGAGTCACAGACTCTGTTCTCACCGTTGAGCGATTGAATTGATTATCCCCCTTTTTCCATGGAATAAGGAGAGAATGCTTCAAATTGGGAATTTCCCGATTTCATTCTTTTCAAAATTCGTCCCCTCTGTGGTACGTACGTCGAGCCCAGGCTCTGTTTTCCACGTTGAGAGGTCGAGTACTCCTTACTCTATGTCTTACTAATTGGAAATTCTATCCGCTTAAAATCTAACCGACCCTTGTACTTCCTGTTGAAATTAGGCAATACTAGCTGAAAGATGGGAATATCTAAACTTCCATTTAAGTCCTTCAATCTCATACACCGGCTGAAGGAGAATAATATAACAACGAGATCGCGCTCGGAATCCCCCAGGTTACAATAATAGATCTAGAAATCAGTGAGGCCCTTGAACATAGAAGACAAGCCTTTCGAGAACAGAATCATCCCACACGCGAAATTAACCAAACCCGCATAGAAAGGGATTGAAATGAGGGTACTTCTGAGAATGAGATCTCTGATGTTGAAACTATAATATTAGATTCAGCATCAGAGACCAAGCCATTGTCGGAATAACCCAACTTTTCGCCATCAAAATTTAGAACCTTGACAAAACTCAATCTAACCTTTTCACCGTTACTAGAGCATTCATAATAAGGATTGCGTTTTGAGCCTTTCGCAATTGTCTCAGCTGGAATAATAATCTTGAAGGTTACCAATTTAGGAAACAGACATTAAACCATAAGAGAGGTCCACTTAAATGCCACCTTTGTGCGTCGCCTATTCGGTCCTGCCTCAACGAAGGAGGCGAGCAACAAACCGGCCGAGAACCGTGATCGTCGATTAAAATTCAACTCACATATGATTGAACATTTTTAATCGTATCTCGGGTACCCATCAATATTTTTCAAGTTTTCTTGGCTTAAATTAAAAATAAGATTTCAGACTTTATGTCGTATAATTTTCAGATTTAAAAAAAAAATTTCCTAGGTCTTGCAAAAAGTTGAAGTTGAGGTAGAGAATTTGAAAAAATCTTGAATTTTGTGTTAACTCCTCACGTGCTGTATTATTTTCAGAAAGTCAAAAGAATATTCATTCAGCATCACTAGACGTGGAATTTCATAAGCTTTCCAACTGTATTTTTTAAAATACACTATCTTTTTTTTCACCGAGATATCGTGGTTCAAAGTCAGCAGTGATTTTTAATAGCGATGACAAGCACCGTGCGCCCAATTTCCGACGGTAGCGTATATTTTTTTTTTATAAGCATATTATTGTATCCGTACATACGAGTATGTTTACCAATAGGAATTCAGAAGCGTATTTTAAGTAGAAATAAAAATAGAAATTTATGAATTGTCGAAACGTCAAGTCGAATTTTCCGTATCTTCCGCACGATTCACAATGTCGAACAACAATCGAGACCACAATTTTTAGGTAACTATTAGTAACGATCTTAACGAGTCAACTGCAATATCGTACCCAAATATCGCGAACTCATTATCAGGACCCAATCCTAACATCGCAGCCCAAAATCAATCAATAAATTTGGACACAAGCGCAGCTATGGCCTCAGTGTTGGAGTGCATGACTCTTCAACAAAGCACCTATCACATACCACATTTCGATGGTAAAAATCCTCCGTTGAAGGAATTCTTACAGGACATCGCAAACGGCGCAGTATAAATTACAAAAGCCACAGAACCCGGCTTCATAAAAGTTGTTTTAAGTAAGCTCAAAGGTGCCGTGCGAGAAAGCGTTAGGGATAAACGATTTAATCGAGTGAACGACCTAATAGCACATTTAAAAAAACATTTCGCCCCTTCGAAGAAATATCAGTGGTACTTTCAGTCAGAAACCAGAAAAAAACGGAAAGGGTAAAAGGCGAAGTCACCACGGAAGCTCCTAACTCTCGCACTCCGTCGCCTCCACAACAACAATTTCACCAATATCCACCACAGTATTCTTCGTATCCATTGCAATAGCCCTATTTCTATCCCACACCATGCTCTCCAACCTACCAGTACCCATACTTCACCCGGACCTTCAGAGAATTTAAACTCCCAACAAGTTTGTCACTCAGACGCGGCAACGAACCAAACTTACCGAGAGCGTCCCAAAATAGTCCACTTCCAGGAGAGCTCAGTAGGATCTTCTGAACAAGATCCAAAACCGAAGACTCACCCATAGTCGAGCTGAGTGCCCCTGAATTTCGCAAGAGCAAAGCTAGTATAACGAACCATCCCGTATTCACAATAGGCACAATCAACCTTCCGATACTGAACACTCTAGTGGAATTTCATGCTGTGGAAAATAGTATCCCCATTTCACCAGATGGAATTCTATAAAGACCTTATTTGAGGCAAGAACAGGCTGAAATTTCCTGCCGGCACAACGCATTAGTAACGGCTTTCAACCCTATCACACCGATCCTTTTCATCGACCGAGAATCACAGGAGACCAGAGAATGACTCAAAACCGAAATCAAACCTTTTCCCAGAATATTAAAAATTAGAGCTAGAACCAAGCAACATTGTGCCATAATCGTCACAAATCCAGAGGTTGCTGAAGGCTACCTGCCTAAACTGGATACCCCTGAAGGGCTCTACCTGGGAGAAGAAGCAGACTCGATCCACGATGGCGCCAGTGACACAATTGCTATTGATGCCACTGAAGACGACATAGATATAGAAATTGCTACCCAGGGGGTCATACCGTTCGATTCCTGTACATTTCCTGGTGAAGAATCCTCTGAATCAGAACCCGAGTACTCTACCCTAGGCATGCAGGGGCATCTGAACTCTTATGCAGAGCGTGTCGAAAGAATAAAGAGGAGCTTGCGCCTTTTATATTTGAATAATGAAGAGAATAATTACGTCCTTAGATGGGCAGATGACTATGCTGATATTTTTCACCTGAATGGCAAGAGACATAGCAGCACTCATCTGATCCAGCAGCGAATTCCAGCAATGGATAATGGGGTGATTGCAAAGAAGCAATACAGATACCCTCATGATGCAACAGACCAAGTTATACTACAAACTGAAAGGGAATACCATAGCGGAATTATTAATGGCTCTAAATCTCCTTAGAATTCTCCACTTCGAATTGTTCCGAAGAAGCTCAACGCCTCTGGAGACAAGAAGTGCCAATTCAGAGCCGTTAACGAAAAGGTAATCGGGGATACTTAGACCTTGCCTAACATCACCGATATTCTAGACCACTTGGAAAATTTTTAATCATCCTCGAAACATCACGACTTTCGTTTCGTAACAGCGATTACTTACAATAATTAATTGAAGTTAATAAAATTGATTCGCAAATATGCTTATTTTATCATTCATTTTAGCCGACATATATCTGCATATGTGACGAGCTATAGGTTTTATTGACTATCTCAAATTAAGTTATAAAATTTAAATTGTTTTAGATTTCCATTTCATCAATAATGTTCAGGATTAATGTGAAATATACTGATAATTGTCATTGGCAAGAAATCAGGCGGAACGACATGAAACAAGAATTGTTAAAAAGAGCTTTTCATCAAATTTTTATCTTTTCTAGTTCACGAGAAAAATGCCCTTTTGCATTTCCGTGCATGTAGGTATAAGAAGAAAAGGGAAAAGACGAGTATTAGCATGGGAAAACAAATTCAACTGACGTTTCTCCGTGAATGGCCTTGATCTGCAGTCAGAAGGCGAGATATGGACATAAAGATTTTCCCCAATTCAAACGCCCTCGTTGGTTACTCCTTAAAAAAAACTACAAAATAAAAACTATATAAAAAAACTATTAACTAAATACTATTATATGTATTCTTTATTATTATTAAGTATTTCTAATTATTTGTATTGTTTTTGATCATTCTTATCTAATGCAATGCATTTCAATTCCCCCTCAAACGAAGTAACTCTTTCGCTATAAATATTAATTTGTTTTAGAATCAAGAATAAAATTGACATAATTTAGAGAAATGGCCTCTTTATTTTCTTTTGTTGAGGTAACAAAAAAAACGGGTTTTTCAAATACTAGGCTTGAGAATAATGTTGGACTCATCTTTCCAACATCTTTTATTCGGCTTCCATGTGCTGATAAATTCTGATATTCCCCGCATTGTAAATCGCTTTATTATATTATGGGAGAGTCGTTGAATCCCTTGTATTTCACATTAAATGGCGAAGGCTGGGACTTTGGTATGGTCTTTTCCCAGATAGAAAAAATTCTCGAGGCTCACGTCCTGGTAGCTTCTCTCGTCAACGTTAAAGACCACCAGCTCCGGACTCATCTCCTGGACGATGAAATATCCCCTCCAGATTTGGTCACAGGAGTCTACGTACGTGATTGGCGTCATTGTCTGAGCCTCTTTTCTCTTACCTTTAGCCTTGAAGGTTGCACTTGAAAGATCTCAGCAAGACCGGTTTTTAGTTCAACATATTCCTCCTTGCGGTCCCAAATTCGGGCCAGAAAATCCAAAGGGCTGCAGTAGTAGATAGGCCTTAAGTTGTAGATCATGCCCACGTGGATTGGTGGGTTCGGAATCTGGTCTGTGGATCCAGCCAGCTCTTGTGCATCTCCGCGCATTGGTTTTTGGGCCAATTTAGAAGTTTAACTGCGTAAATAAAAAGAATAGTGTCACGTATCCATGACAGATATATTACATATTATAATTATATAATACCATTATGCTATTATATCATATAACACGTTTTATTATAAATATTGTTGCTTGATACATCTAATTGTTTTTTATAAATAATTCCACTATTACTATTAACTAAATATCAATAAACAATTGATCTTATTCATAAAATATCAATTACAACAAATCTTACCTTTTATTATTATTAAATATTATTATCACCAGTTAATAATAACAATTAACGAAATGCAACAAATGTTATATAACAAGAATATTACTTCAACCTTTGTATATAAAATTATTATTAATCACTGTTATTATTAATATTTCATATTGTTATTAAAAATAATTGCCAAAATGCAACAAATATTAAATAATAAAAATGTTACTTCAATTTTTGTATTTGGAATAATTTCCAATCACTATTATTATAATTATTACATATTGTTATTAAAAGTTGCAACAAATGTTATATAACAATAATGTTATTTCAAAGTTTATAATAATAATGTTTATAATAATTATCATTATTGTTCATATTCTTATTTTATGTTAATCAACGATCAGCAATTAATTATAAAATACGTTCTTTTTAATAACTATTCAAATTACTATTATTATTATTATTATTATTATGTTATTTTATAAACAAAAACAATTTTTAAATATAAAGATTAATAGAATTACAAAAAAATCATAAGCACCATCTATGTACAACAATTGTATTATAGTTACTCTATTACTTACCTATGTATACAAATAATGTCATTGACCCTTGCGACTAAATCTACCTAAAAACCTGATGGTACGGGTTTACACAGCCCTTGAGAAGATGTGAGTACACCCACACCACGAAAGCATGACCCACACGGACTTGGAAAATCGGTGTGAGTCCCTAAGCTCACCAACGCAGCACACCAGCAAACTGGCCCATAGTCTCAACTCAGGACACTGACACCTAAAATTCTAATGGACTTCGGAAAAGCTATTGAAACCATGGAACTCAAATTCCTATACTTTCTACTTACGAGTTGACACTACAGACGACAATATAAGCCAGGTTGCAAGGCCTAAGCAGCAGTATAAGGGAGCATAAGATCGAGCAACGTCCCTAGAACCGGTTTTTCGTCACCGTACCGTAATAAATCTCTGTGGCCATAATTTCCACGTGCTCGGGAAAACTAATCTATTAACGACGGAGTGAATTTCTATAACGTTGGATTTAGTGCCATTGTCATCGAGGTATCAAATCAAGGATACCCATTAAACGAAGGACTAACCTGCCACTGTTGGTCAACAAGGGTATTTACCCAATTACCAGAAGATCAACAGAACCTGAAGGATTATCGTGTTCAAGAGGCTTCGTCATCAAGAACAACCGGTAAATCAAAATAACATTGGTTTTATTAAAGTTCTTTTTTCTTTTTGAGCCCGTTAGACTCACGGTGTGTTTTTCTCTAAGGTTGGACGAATCAGACTCAACCAACCAAAGGAAAACAGCCTGCAACCAACAATTAAAAGTCGCTTGGGTCAAAATAAAATTTGTATTTTTTATAATAAATTATTATTAACACCAATTGTAATCTGATTCTTTGGCTTGTCCTCTACCCGGTCAATTGTTAATTTTAACAATAAACAGAGGAAAATATTTAGGGTAATTGGCTCTAGACTTTAGATAGGAAATATATATTATAATTTAAAACTGAGGACGTCACAATAGCAAAAATTCTGAAAAAAAATTTTAGGAATCTATGTAAGTTGCAATGTTCAAACAACCTTTCACCGTTACACGCATGCAGATCAAGATCTTCTTCCGCCCTTTTCTTCGGGGACTCGAGGCATTGAGCTGAGGGCTCAAGCGTTTTTAACGAATTAGGCTTTGTCCTTTTTCCATAGGGCCCATTCTTCCCAATCTGGGTCGAGGCATTTTTTTCACGCGCGACCGATCGAACGTGGTAGTAAAAAATGGCCTCATCCTCGGAAATCGGTTTTTCAGCCTTCGAGGTGACAGGGTGGGCTCGAAGGTGGTCGGCTAAGTGGTGCTCCTTCACCTGAGTTCCCCTACTGATCTTTACGTTCAGAGATGTTTCGTGAATAGCCGCCATTTTGATTTATGAGAAAAAAATTGGCAAAAACCGATTTTGTCGATTTAAGAGAGAACTTTTAAAAATTGTCCCGCGTTCATAAGTTTTAGTATCCTCAAATATGAGATTATATGATGAGATGAGCTGTAAATAACTGAATGAGTATATATGTAAGTAAGTAAATAGAAATATTTGACACAATATCAACTATCTACCTCAATTTGACTGGCACTGACTGACGAATATCTTCTATCATGCTTTGACATTTAAGAATTTTATACGTTGAAGGAAAACAAGTATGTCTTTAATGATATTGTGCTCAATATTTGGATACTCTTGAGTTAAGATTTAACTTAATACTTTAATTTCTTAGTTACACTAATTATTTCTATGTTTTTGTTTAACTTGATTGATGATGTGAGGAAGTATTTTACGACTTGAAACACGCTCTTATATCTGCGCCTGCATTAAAATTCCCAAACTTCAGTGAACAATTCACTTTGACTATGGACGCATCAAATCAAGGACTCGGCGCAGTACTGAGCCAGAATAATCACCCATGTTTGTTCATATTAAGGACCCTCAACAAGGCTAAAGAAAAATACACCACTTCAGAGAAATAACTTTCTTATTACGGCAATATCTACTCGGAAAAAGTTTATCATCGACACTGATAACAGAGCATTAGTATGGCTCCATAATGTACGAGACCCCAGTTCTAGTCTACTACGATGGCGTCACCGAATGGAAGAATGTGAATATGAGACAGAATATGTAAAAGGTAAAGAGATCAAAGTAGCTGATTGTCTGTCAAGATTACTCCCGATAACAGGGGACACATTGAAACAAGGTATGAAACAAGCAGGAATACCAGAAGAAAAAGTTAACCAATCGGAAACCAAAGAACCAGAAAACCAGTTATTACCCAGTATGTCGCCAGAAGACTCGAAATGTATAGCGACTTCACGAACTGGAGACAACAGCTCTCGACAGGAAAAATCAAAATTAAGCATAACGTCATGGGAAAACTTCGGAAAGAAACCAATAAACAGGATATGCCTTTGAAAAATGAAGAAGAACTCATAAATAAACTAAGTTGGTAAATAGAAGAATTTTTTGACAAAATTTTAACAATAGAGCTTTTCATATTTGGAGACCCACTATTTACCCCCATACAGAAAGAAACACTGCAGGAAATGATGGAATTTTTGTCAGATTATTGCCCATAACTAAATTTTCATCTATATTTTACGGCGACACGAGAGTTGGCTACAGAAGAAAAGGAGAAAATACTTAAAGAAGCTCACTCAACCCACTTAGGAGAAACGAGCACTTTGAAAAGAGCCAAGAAAATTGGATTATGGTTAGGAATGGATCAAGAGGTAAGAGCATATGTTAAAAAATGCGCCAATATCTACTACAAAAGACTACAACAATAGAGAGTCAAGCAGAGAGTATATTTCCAGATATACCTCCAAATCCTAATGAGAAAATTTCGATGCATATTTTCGGACCATTGCCCCAAACAAAAAGAGGGAATAAATGTATACTGAGTTTTAAAGATCGGTTAACAAGATACACAGTACTGATAGCCATACAGAATGAAACAGCCAGTTCTATAATAGAAGCTATAATAGAAGCTTTAATAGAACATTATATCTACGTGTATAGAGCACCTAAAACAATTTTAACAGATCAAGGAGCAAATTTTCTTGCTGAACTAATGATATAATTTGAAGAAGCCCTTAGTATACACCACATAAAAACTACAGCCTTCGATCCTCAATCAGGATACTCAGGATGCTACAGGATATTTTCCATTTGAATTAACATTCGGAAGAAATCATAATATACCCTCGACAATAAGGATATCAAAAACTTTCACTCACGAAATCTTAATAAGTAATACTCTCAAAGACTTCAATCCATCGATACCACAATTGGACTAGCAGAATCAGCATGCAACGACAAACGCTCACCAAAATATGAAATATTTATACATAATATTGTTACGTCCCGAGCAAAAGGCGAGGGTAGTTGGATTTTGGATGTAAGGGAGGCAGTTAGCTGATTATATTAGGTTGGTAAGGCCTGATAATTTATTGTTTGTGGGTACGCTGTCACTTGTCAGGTCTATGGGCCCTGAGTTGTTCACAATGATAATAAAACACTGAATTTATGAATATATAAGATAATTTATTAGAAATAAATAAGATGTTGCACAAGTTTTTACACAGAATGATACTTAAGTGGTAACTTATTTGTCTACCTCTTAAATTAGAGAGCAAAAGAGAGAATTGTCGGTTATTACTCCTATAATTGCAAGCCAACGGCACAAATTCTTGCTGGATATTTGGGTTCCGTTTGAGTCTCCGTGAGGTAGCAAAACAACGATAAACTTCGCAGGAGGTATGGTGTAAGGGATGCAAGTCCACCCGCAACTGATGTGATCAATTATCCACTTACGTATCTTTCTAAGTACACGAGAAATTAATCAATCTTTCATTTGTGATCCATGATCAATAATCGACTTTCATCTATTGATCTCGATTGGTTATCGGCAATCAATACGCAATAGCACTAATAATAATAAATTATTATGATTATTGAAATATTACTAACCAAGATGTTAATAATAATTGTAATATTATACCATTATGATAATAATTAATTATAATAGTTGTCTACATATAATAGTTAGACATTATATTTAATGAGGGTGTGCTGATAACTTCTCATTCTCTCATTGGGTTATTAGCACAGCGTTACTGCTTTATCGGCACGCGGTGTGAGTTACTGACTCGTTACCACGGGTGCAATTACCATATAGACAGAGCGCTGTTCTTCTTTATCAATTATTACCATGTGTCAAACCGATTCGTCGACGTGAGGTATACATTGGTTTACCTTATGCGCACAGGCACTCGGTCCACATGCTAATTCACCATAGCAACACTATTGTATTTAAATAATTCCTTCCTCGCTCTCCTTAGTGTGTGGCGTGTTGCCCTTGCACAGGGGCAATGTAAAATTTTTAAAGTTACTGGGATGTAACAGTCCTCCCTCCTTAGAATAATAATCGTCCTCGATGAAATAATAAGTGTCTTGAGTGAACAAATTAGAAAATAGTGTCGTGAATTTTTTTTTTCTGCATCAAGATGTGGGCCTCACATTTGCGGTGTGAGCTGTACTTCCAGAATCTACGTGGTAAGTAAATAGTTCTTAGTGGATAGTGATGTCATTTTGCAGCTGCATGTTCATGTTTGCTGGATGGTGCTGTTATGTTGCAGCTGCCAAGAGTCAATTTTCTGTAGAACTTGACATGTTAATTTTGGATCTAGTACTTTGTTGTAGTGCACGTGTTCCCTAGGAGTTCTGCCTTGGTGGGGTTTTTGGCTGATGTTACATGGTTGACATGAAGTCATCTCGTTGCATACAGGCTCGTGGGGATGATATTCTCCTCCGTCTCCAGCAGCCATGGCAGACGATGGATCATCTTCAAGTACAGAGAACGTCACCTACGAAGAGCACTGCCAAAATCATGGCTACCCTCTCTCCTTAGTGAGGGAGGCTACGTCGGTGCCTGAAGGAGCTTGTAAGTACCCCGTTTTGAATTTTGCGTGATTTGTTCGGGTAGTGAAGCATTCGTGAAGTGTCTTGGTTCGGGTCAAGATGGCAAACACCGGAGACTTCCTAGACGCCTTGTTATCAGAGTGGCTCGGTGCACCAGATTATTCTAGCCCTTGAACCTCTGGTCCTCCCACTGAACATTCGTTGGTTGACTTGGTTGCGGATTTCGACCTTTCCTTGTTGGAGCCGAGTTCCTCGAAATCGCTCACTTCTTCTGGGGATTCGACTTTGTTTTTGCCGCGACGTGACAGTCTCCAGGTGCGGGTCTCCGAAATTGAAGATCGATTAGGAGTTTTCTATTTGTCAATTCGCGGTCTGCGTTCTAGCCAGGTCGTAGAGTCGATGACCTTGGCCTGTCAGGAGTTGCTTGACTCCTTAGTCTTCCGCGACACATTATGATGCCCCGTGGTTGGAGAATATGCAGATCGTGAAATATAAATTCAGAATGTTACAAATTTTCTCCGCTGAATTAGCGATCTCAATCAAGGAATGTCTACAGACATTTTTGATCACATATTTTACATAAAATACAAATATATTTTTTTCATTAGCATATTATTACATCTTCAATATTTGGACCTCCATATTGGATCCGCCATTTTGAATTTTCTAACACTGTCACCGGATTTTCATATAATGTGCCAAGAAACATAGGAAAATTGAATTTTATAAAGGTTCAGGAATTTTCATCAACGATAATCTTGAAAAAACTCGGTATTTCCCAAGTTCTCCAAGCGTCATATTGAATCCGACATTAATCAGGTCATTACATATACTAGAAGAAGTCTGTATATAATAAATCAATCAAACTTTGACATTTTGATCAATAAAATTCGGTGTATTATCCAATTATCTTAGAAATGTCATGAAAAAACGCGTATTTTTCCAAATTTCCATAGTTTTCCGCCATTTTGGAAAAGATAAAACATAGGGAGCTGTACCAAAAAATATTTTTTATAAACTACAACTATTTTGTCCACCTTTGTCCATAGTTTGGAATAGATCAATATGCTTTATCCATATGAAAAAAAAATGAATAAAAAAAAAATTTCAAATTTTCGGTACTTTTTAAAATTAAATCCACCATATTGGTTTTCCAGTGCACGATAATGTAATTTTGACTTCATAAATCAAAACCGAAGACCCAAAAACATTATATATTTAAGGTTTGGTCTTGATATATTCCCTTTTTCCAATGTCGACAAGGGCCAAAAATGAGTTAAAAAGTCTGTGATTTTGGGCGTTAATGGGTTAAAATATTTCTGGAATAGTTTTCTGTCGGGTTTTTCCAAGATGGCGTTGTTTTTGTCTAATATTTTTATAAGAGTGTAGGGTCAGTGGTATTTATTATCCAATTTTCCGAATGTTTTGGCTTCCCTTTTGACGTATACCTGATCTCCTACTTTCCCTAAAAATGGCTTTACCTTTCGATCATAATTTTATTTTGAATGTTCCTTCGCGGTGATCAAATTTTTTGCCGCTATTAATGTAATTTATGTGCCTCCGGCGCGGAAACTCGTTTTTCCGTTACAGCTGAGAGTAACGGAATATTGTATATTCCGTTAGAGAGGAATATAATGTAAAAATTGAACTGCGCATGCGCAAATAGTCTTAAAGCGGAGCAGAATCTTCTTCTTATTCTTCTTCTTCTCCGTACAGCCTTAGCACCCTACTGACAAAGCCTTGTACATTTGAAGTGCGCATGCTCTATTACAACCAGCTACTACTACACAAGATCGATAAAATCAAAATGGCTGGCACTAATCGCGAGATATCAAGTGTATTGACTAGTGTCGCAAACAACTACAACACTAGATTAGATTCAAGTGTACGCATAAAAACTCGTATACGTACCAAAGTCACATAAAATAGAATACATGATAATGCACACAATTCGGGAAATTACGAGACTCGCGACAATGCTCGCAGGACTGATCGTGCCTCGGCTTCGATCTCCTGCGAGCATTGTCGCTCGTCACGCAATAACCCTCATTGTGCGCCTAGGCACGTAATATACTATTATGTGCCACCGCCGCGCAAACTCGTTTTTTCGCTACACTTAACAGTAGCTCAATGTAGAACATTTCGCCAGAAAGGAATGAAATGTAAAAATTGAACTGCGCATGCGCCCATAGCCATGAAACGAAGCTCAATCCTTCTTATTCTTCTTCTTCTTCGTACAGCGTTAGCATCTAACTGGCAAAGCCTTGTACATTTGAACTTTATCTAGTAAGTACAGACATAATATAGGCCATGAATTACACTAGTATATTACGTGCCTAGGCGCACAATGAGGGTTATTGTGCGACGAGCGACAATGCTCTCAGGAGATCGAAGCCAAGGCGCGATCAGTCCTGCGAGCATTGTCACGAGTCTCGTAATTTCCCGAATTGTGTGCATTGGCACGTATTCTATTGTATGTGACTTTGGTGCGTATACGAGTTTTTATGCGAATAAGAAGAAGATTGTGCTCCGCTGCATGGCTATAGGCGCATGCGCACTTCAATTTTTACATTTCATTCCTCTGTAGCGGAATACATAGCATAGTGCTACTCTCAATTGTAGCGGAAAAACGAGTTTCCGCGCTGGAGGCACATAAAAATACTTCATTGGTATGATAAAAATAGCATTGAAAAATATTGAATCCATGAATCATATTCATTCTTGTAATTTCAGAAGTAATGTGGAAATGTCCTAATTTCCCAGAATCAGAATCACAAACAGCATTCAAGTTAGAAATGAATAAGGTATTAAGAAATGCAAAACAAAGGTACCTAAATAATCTAAGATAAAATAACTCTCGCCGAAAACACAAACCAGATCAAGAGATTAAAGTAGATGAAGAATATGATTTTCTTTCCGAAGAAAACGTTGAGGAGAACGCAAGAGTTTACGATAGTAATAATAGTAACTCGGAAAATGAAGACGTTTAGCTCTCGCAAGACAGGCAGATAGAGTAAGAAGATAGAGTAAAAAAAATGTCTCCTCATCTAATGAAAGTGATGCTTGAGACCAAAGTTTTTTTCTTACAATCACAGAGTTTTAATCAAAAAGCCCGAAAAAGGGCATGATAAATTAATTTTAATTACGTTTTACATTTCTTTCATTGTTCTTTTCATAAATATAAGTTTATATTGTTAAAAAATTACCCCGGTAAGGGCTCAAGTGAAACTAAAGTTCTTGTACTTTAATACAATGCAGAGTGTTAAAAAAACTCAAGCACCCTGATTTTCTGATGCTTTTGTTTTAATTTTGATAAGTAAAAAGAAGTTGTAAAAATGTCAGGGACAGCAAAAATAAAGCATAGGAATGTGTCGCATAAAGCGAAAATGCAAAACCTTTTGTTCAACCAGCACTTATTTTCAGATGGAGAAAACACTCCCCAAAATTAAAACGCGTTCTTTTTAATAGCGGTACCGCGTGGGTTAGTGATTTGAAGTTAAAATTTTTTTTTTGTTTTGGGATTTTGTTGATTGCTCACACAGACATCTCACTCAGGATTCACCCAATTTAAAATCCTTTCCGTAGAAATAAAAAGAAACGTCAGTTTCTCTTCGTATCTTCACACGTTAATATTTAAAATCTTTTCACGCGTAATCTTCCCTCTTCGTGAAAGCTAATTACAGATCTTGGGAGGCAGTTTTAAATCAAAATAGCTCAAAATTCGCCTCGAAAAGTTTGAAATTCAATAAACTAAAATCTCGAAATAGCTAAACATTTCAGGCCTCTTTACATCTCTCAACTTCTGGTTCCTCTTTTATGATTTTCTCATAGATTTGTACTACACCTAGACTGTTCGTATGAAATATATTTGAATATGTCGCGGGACGTGACACCTCCCACCTCAGTTCGAGTGCCGGGGCAAAGCTTCCGCGATCGAATCTTTGGAAAAAGAATTTGCAATATTTTAATTTATTTGAAAAATGAAACACAAAATTAAAAAATTTATAACCACTTTAGACTTGAGAATGATATATACATTATAAGCCTAACCTCCACTTTTCTTATGCAATATATTGCATACATTATAACTTTACAAACCTCCAGTACCTTATCATATATGGAGCAAAATTCGTCAAGTGTAACCGCCTAAAAACTTTTTGTCTCCGATTTCCTTGAAAGTCCATGAAATTATTGTCCTAGTGAACCTCTTTTAATTTCCGTAAGAGAACGTCTCTAGTACGACCGGTTGTCAGTATACAGGGGCTCGAATTTTCAACCTTTTACCGCGCACGCTGATACCCAATTAACCATAACTTCTACAAAACTTATCCAAATTAATTTTTTATGGAGGTCTTGGAAATGTTTTTGCATCAGCTTTACGCTGATAGCAATGGTTTTAGATGAAAGAAATTATTTGAACATCATTTTTTAAATTTTAAACATATTTTTTAGTTTTTCTCCAAGTGCGGCCGTTAATTTTCTTTCCAAAATTATGTTTAAAAAAAGCTCGACTTTTCCCCTTTAAAATGAGCCATGGTAGAAAGTGGGGCGAAAGAAATTTGTGGAGATATACAAGTATAACACTTCTTGCGCGCGTTTTCTGCGTTGCAGTACAGCTAGGCGCCACGATCACGACGTACCGTTCATTGGAAACTTATTTAATTGTACTTTGTATAATTTGTTCGTGAAACTGTTATTTTTGGCTGGTACGAAATTAAAAATAAAAATTAATTTGTAATTTCGGGAGATATTTTAGTGTGTCCCCTGGCCTCTCATATCGAAAATTCAGTCATATAATTTGCTTATTACAGTATATGTGTACTTCTCTTTCTTCTTTGCCTCACAGTTTTTTTCGGGAAAACATCTCATTCTAATGATGACGAATATTTTATCAACATGAGAGTTAATTAAGCAGAGGAAACGAAAGAGTAATATTTTTGTGTACCAGGCACTGTGTTTGCTGATGCAAATCTATTCTTCAGTTCTTGAGCTGTGATGGCGTGATTTTCTTTGGGACTAAAGAATACTAAAGTTTCAACTAAATTTTTCTTTGCCCATTGATACAAGGCGTCAGCATTCAAAATTGGATCTTTAGATGACGCTTGTAGGCTAGCACACGCTGCGAGTCTTTTTAAATTCCCCCCCCCCCCCCCCCCATACTATCACAAGGGCCTTTTCCGTGCGACGTTGCATGGAAATGCCACTCGGCTGGAATACCAAAATCCATTTCATGGTGGAGCAAATTGATGAAGTTATAATTATTTTTAAGGTGCTGGGCGGCTCCATCTGTAAAATAAATAATTTTTCTGGGTTGAAAATTCACTTTCAAATAGTGTGTAATAATTGTTTGAAATTCGTACACAGCAATTGTGTTATGAGTCAAACAGTCTGATAACATAGCAAGACTGCGGTGCTTTAGAATGTTGTCCTCTTTATAATAAATTACCACTGTAAAAATGGTAGCTTGATCATTGTTGGTTCTTTTAAACCTACAGCATCTAGCATTAGATTAACGATTTCATGATGGACACAAACACAAACAGTATGCGTACCACTGACTCCAGCAAGTATGCAATTTCGGGGTCTAAGCTGAGAGAATTTTGATAAGCAAATTTTAACTGTAGGATGCCTAGCCTTAAAATTTGCATATAGTTCGGAAAGATTGCACAGAATTAACTTTTTTTTAACGTGCTCACGGCGACCATCATCTTTTTTTACGGAAATGAAATCTTTCATGCCAGGGATCATATGACTATTCTCATCATCAAGGTAAAATTTTTTGACCAAATTTTCAATCTCGGAATCTAAAGTTTTACCTTTTTTTAAATTAGGAGTTAAAATACCATTATCAGCTGTTAATTTCTTAGCCTTTCTAGTTTGGCGTTCTTGAAAATGAAGAATCGACATAAAAGTGGATTTTACTTGTCCAATAAATAATAAAAATTATTATCCGTGAAATAAATTTATGACGATAAAAATTATTTGGTTAAAAAATGCAGTTTGTAGTTGATTATTTGTAACCGACTAGAAACCGTAAATTCTGAATTTGGAGCATGGGCACTCGCGAGGCAGAAACCGCGGCCAAGAAGTGTTATATATCTCCACCAATTTCTTTCGCCCCACTTTCGACCTTGGCTCATTTTAAAGTTAAAAATACAACATTTTTTAAAACGTTATGTTGTAAAGAAAATTAACGGCCGCACTTGGAAAAAAACTCAAAAATATGTTTGAAATTAAAAAGTGAAGTTCAAATCATTTCTTTAAACTAAAACCATTGCCTTCAGCGTCTTGCTGATGAAAAAAAGTTTCTAAGACCTCCATAGAAAAATTAATTTGGATAATTTTTGTAGAAGTTTTGTTTAATTGTGTATCTTCGTGCGCGGTAAAAGGTTGAAAAGTAGAGTCACTGTATACTGACAACCCGTCGTACTAGAGAGGTTCTCTCAGGGGAATTAAAAGAGGTTCACTAGGACAATAATTTCGCGGACTTTCAAGGAAATCGGAGACAAAAAGTTTTTAGGCGGGTACACTTGACGAATTTGCCCTATTTTGACTATAGATTACACACTCAAAAACATGCCGTAAAATGTCCTGGAAGTAATTAACATATCATATTTCAAGACTTCAAATGTCAATATTTTTAAGCCTTTTTGGAGTCGTCAAATTTTGTGAACCAAAGTGCAACAAGACGGCCACAACCTCCACATCCTTCAAATATTGAAATCTTGAAATTATCCAAGCCAGCGAAAAAATACAAGTTACAATCGTGCATTCTCGGCAATCCTTGACTTTCGACCAACCACCAATGCCGAATCGAAGAGCCGAAGCGAAGCCGAGAGAATACGAAGGGGCAGTGGCAACCATATTCCATATAATTATGAATAACTTAAAGTGCAGCACTTAATTTTTTGAATTAAAAATTTTTACTTAGACCACATTAAATTGAGGTAAAATTTAAATCTAAATCTGGTGCAAAATATATTTTTTTTCGACCTGAGCAACATTTATTAACTTTGGATTTCATTGGAAGATTTTTCGATTAAGGTTCAAATCTTTCAACAAATTTGCCAGATGAGCCAATTGCAAAAGTTTTCAAAGTATTTAGTCAGTATAATCTATAGATCTTGAAAATATTTTACTTAATATTTCGATTAGAGACATTGAAAATTTATAGATTTTGGATAAAGCATAACAATTTGTGGTGGAGTTTTAAAATCTTTTTACAATGTAACAAGATGAACCAAATACTTTAATTTTGCTGCATATAGCCGCAGAATGAGTATGTTTGTAGTTGAATAATAGTTTGGATACTACAATAATTTTTTCATATTCCAAACAGCGAGACATTTATTTCAAAAGGCTCGCATACAAAAAATGTACTACTAGTATATATACAAAGGATTTAGTCTACTGAAATTATCGTTTTCAAAACTGTAGAATATACAGATGTAATCAGTATAAAACGCAATTATTAGAAATTAATTCCTTCTGGCATGAGAATTGAATCACTTACTCGTTGCTGAGTCCAATCTGGAACCACTGAGATTCCAGATTCTCACTGATAATCCAGATGTGCACCGAGTTCATTAGTGGTACCCTCTGGTATGTTAACAAACTTGGGATGTCTTTAGATTTCTTGTAATAATGTTCCTACTGAACAATTGAACTGAGGACGGATACTGACTGACCAACGACGGTTTGGAGAAAACTGCGTGCTAAAGATATGTGATGGAGGTTTGAAGAAAACTGACTGCTGAAGATACTTGATGGAGGTTTGAAGAAAACTAACTGCAATTTTCAAATAAGCAGCTAGTTTTATAGACCCTCATCTAGGTCAAAATCCCCTCTATTAGTCGATATTATGAGTCATGAAGAACCCGTTGACTTATTTTCTAAGAATTATTTTGTTAACGGTGGCCTATTGTTTGGCGCGTGGCTGACCTCGTTCCTTTCTGTGGTCAGATTTTCCATATTAGGAAAAAGATCTATGGCTCAGAGAAAAGCACACGATGAAAATATATGCTAGTCCGCGGAAAAAGTGACCTTGCGCTTCAAAAATCTATTTATGGCTTATTGATGATTGAAATGGTTTTTGAGTTGCTATATCTCATGGAGAAAAAACGCAGCAATTTTAGCGAGCGATACTTTTCTGTAATTAAGCCATGAAGTTGCACAGACATCAATAACCTCCTGAAAAACATCTGTTATCGTAGGAGAATGAAAGGCAGCGTAAGATTCCTCTTCCCGAGGCATTTTACATATGCTTACCTTATTCGAAAAGACCAAGTATATCATTTTTAATTAATAAATGTATTATTATTTATTATTTCCAACGTCAAAATAGTTTGGAATCTGAAAAACAGAATTCTACTTACTCAGGATATTTCACGTTCGGAATAGCCTGCAGGAAACATCTTTGACGCAATATTCCTTCCCATAATTGCACACCAACGATGCCAAAAATAAAAAAGACAAAGAAACAGAGCAGGAGCACATTACCCAACATTGGCAGTGTATCCAATAATAGCATAACGAGGATTCTCATACCTAAAATATCATTATAGTTTATTAAATAAAACAGGGACATTTTTTCGTTTTCAATTTGAGCAATAAATAGATACAGAAATATTTACGTCTTAATAACTATGCATGAAAGAATTAAATTTCTATTTTTTAACCCCCAATCAGTTCACTTTTCTCAATAAAATATATATATAAATAATATTAATGAATAAAATATATATATATATATATACAATACGATAGCAATACGAGCAGAGGCACGAAAACACTCGGCCTCACGTTGCCAAACTCGTTAAAACCTACCTGGAAAAGCTCAAATGGGAAGTCCTACCGCACTTTCCGTATTTCCCAGATATTGCGCCGTCTGATTATTACTTGTTCCGGTCGATGGCACATGATCTGGTTAATTAGCAGTTCAGCTCATATGAAGACATCGAAAAATGGCTTGATTCGCGGATAACATTAAAAGATTAACACTTTTACCGTAACGGTATTCGCGCTCTACCAGAAAGATGGGCAAAAGTTGTAGCTAACGATGAGCAATACTTTGAATGATTCATTTGTAACCATTTTTTCACAATAAAGTTGAATGTTGAGGTTAGTGGTTAGAGGACATCGGGGGTTCCCAGGGATTCGGAATTCACCTATCGTCCCTGAATCTGAGGTGTTCGTGTGATTTGCTCTTATATTTGTTGTATGAGTATGTTATGTGTGTGTTTTTTTATATATTTATTTGTTTCGTGTATTTATGTATGTATTTATTTATTGAGTTTGTAAATTTTGTTGTCTCTCTTTTTTTGTCTCATCTTTTGAATTTTTAAATATATACCAGAAATTTAAACTGATCCCTCTTTCAAATGTATTGATTTAATACAATTAAGAAGTTAAAAGAAATTTTGTGTCGCTCACAAGTTATTTCGTGGGTTTCATAATTGCATTAAATCAATATCTAGTATTTTCTTTTGTTTTACCCTTCCAAGCCTATTCCTTTTCCTGATATGAATAATATTCGGGCACGGATTTTTGAATGGCGCAACGCGCTCTTGAACTGCGCAACTCTCTTTATTTTTAAAAGGTTACGATTAAATTTGCAAGAATCATTATATGGAGTTATAATTAAAGCTAGTTTAACGAACGAAACATTTATAAATAAATTTTTTCTTATAGTTTTTCCTACTTCTACTTGCTTGTATCGTTGCTCATAAATCTTTTTAGTAACTCTTTTATTCTTCCAAAACCACATTTTACTGGTTTTACTCATATTTATTTGAGTTATGTATCATTAGTCTATCTTTTAGGTTAGACAAAAGGCGAAATGAACACGTCGCGGGGAAGGGCGGTTGAGCGGAGTGTATTCCTGACGTTGCCAAATTTACGATTGCTACCTCGCTAGTCAATAGAAAGTCAAAGCGCTCTCTCGACTGACTAGCTCCGTACCCACCATACTCCCTTAATTTCTCTTCCTCTTTTTTCTTCTCTTTTTCTTTTACGAAATAATTCTTATTAATAATTTTCAATTTAAAAGGAACGAATTTTGTTATTTAAGCTTTAATTGATAACTTTTTATTGAAAACGAAACGAACTTTTAATCAAGAAAACATACTAGTGAGATTGTTGATGATGGTAGGCATGCTTGTTTTTTTTCGCTTCCATTGGCATAGAGAGGCGGTTCGTCGTTCTTCCTCTATGCTGTAGTGACAGGTTGCATGTTCGGTGCCATACTGCTTCTCCCCTATTCTTCCCATGATTATATTTCTCACGCTAGCCATATTGTCGGGAGGACATATTATCTCTCTGATGTAAGTACATCCTGCTGGACTGCATTAATGCTTCGCAGGTTAATCTAATCATAGGCGTCGCTGAGTGGTATTGTAGGTTTCTCTCTATTTTAGTTACTAATTGATGAAAATTTTTCGTGTATTTTTCCGTGTCCTCCCTCTAGAGTTTGAAAATTCCCGGTGTGTCCTTCTTTAACCTATAGCGGTGTCCTTTACTAGAGAAACATGGAGTTATAGGCTAGAAAAAGACACACCGGGAATTTTAGAACACTACCTCCCTCCTTAGATTTGTCAGCGTCCTCGATGACACAGGAGATGGTATTTCAAGCAATTCGGATATTTCTTATTGAAAATTTTGTTTTTTTTGTTTGTACCCGAATTTCTTGGATATTTTGTGGTTTTAACTGTTATATTGAAGGTAAAATTAGGGTTGTAAATATATACTTCTGTCCTTTTGTGAATCTGAGTTTCGGGTAGGGTAGTATATTTCGTCCTTGCTGTACATCCTGTACCTAATCGGAGTAGTCCTGAATTACTGAGGTAACCTTTTTCCAATTTTCCTTTTATGCATTTGATACTTATTGACTCCGGATTTTTTGTTGAATAAATCCAGGCAGATAATGAAGGGATGTGGTTCTAATACATTTCTTCTTCTACTTTTACCCTGATATCACATAGGTGAATGATGTCCTTTGATGGTCTTATTAACATCAAACACTCGCATGAGAATGTTGTGGAAACCTCATGCTTGGGCTGAGTGTTTTCGTAAATGGTGTTGTGAAAGTTTTTTTGACAATTATTATAATATTCTAGATGTATATATATAAGTCGATCAAGGTGTGGGTTAAAAAAATAATTGAAACACTCAACCGTAATTTGTCATTATCAATTAATTATCGTTATTATTATTTATTAATTATCATCAATTAACAGCCCTACACAATTTTTAGCGAAAGTTATTAATGAAGAATTAAAAAATATTATTAAACTTCCGAAATCACATATAAATAACAGTTTTGAACTAAAAGAAAAATTGAAAAATATTATTTTAGACGATGACCACGTTATTTTTTCTCTCGATGTGAATTCTCTTTTTACTAATGTTTCTTGCAACTTAGTTTTAGACAGTTTAGATTTTTTTGCATTAATGAGAATTGTAAAATCCCGTTTGATGACATTCGTGATTCTGTTAGATTTTTGTTTGATAATACCTTCTTCGTATTTAATGATAAGTTTTACAAGCAAATTTATGGGACACCAATGGGGTCTCCTATCTCTCCGTTTTTTGCTGACATAGTTATGGATGATTTGGAGAACTATTGTTTATCCGTTTTAAATAAGGATTTTAATTGTATTCCTGTATTTTATTATAGATATATCGACGATATTATTCTATGTGTCCGAAAGAAACATATTGATTCAGTGATTAATACCTTTAATTCTTATGATTCCAATTTACAATTTACCTTTGAGTTAGAACAAGATGAAAGAATAAATTTTTTAGATATGACCTTAATTAGAAATAATAATATGATTATCACTAATTGGTTTCGTAAACAAACGTCGTCTGACAGAGTTATTAATTATTCTTCAAATCATCCAACTCAACAAAAGAAAAATATTGTTTTTAACCTTGTTGACAGAGCAATTTTATTATCTCATCATGAATTTCATCATGAGAATTTGTGTAAAGTTTTTCAGATTTTAAAACATAATAATTATCCTTCAAATTTTATTGAGAAGAATATTACAATCCGTCTGGAAAAAATTAGATCTTCTTCTAATTCTACCCATAATGAAACAAAAAAAAAGAACTTTAAAGACACGTATAAAGGAACACATTAATAATAAAAATGACGAATTAGTTGCTTGTCAGCATCAAACTAATTTTAAACATGAATTTGATTGGAATAAGACTACTGTAGTGGATTCCGAAATTATTTATAAAAAAAGACTTATATCAGAAATGATTCATATTAAGTGTCAAAAAAATAGTATAAATAAAAAAGATGATATTTATACGTTAAATTCTAACTACTTTCCACTTTTGAAGAGTTTGAAATTATGAATCCTGATTCTTGTTTGAAATTATTATATAACGTTTAAATACTCATTTGTATAATATACAAGTTTTAAGTTAGTGTTAGTTTATTAATATTAGTGTCCTCCGTCTTATAAATAAGGAAACAAAATTACGAATAGTTAGTTTAATATTTCACTTCGGGACGAAACAATGTGACGAATTAAATTAGATTTTAATAATTAACTAAATGTTTTAAATGTAAAGACTTCAATTTTTAAGGTAAAATTTGTTTTTGTGACTCTTTAGAAAGTGTTTTCTCACTGTTTTGTAAAAAATTTTGTAAAAATTATTGTTATTCCTAATTTATATGAACTTTTTCATTCAAATATAGCCTGATGAGGTTGGCGAACCAAGCCAACGAAACGTCGCTCATGACAAATTACGGTTGAGTGTTTCAATTATTTTTTTAACCCACACCTTGATCGACTTATATATATATACATCTACTATATACACATCATGGAGGGTGATAATTCTACAATATTCTATTATAATATTCGTTGCTTATGAGAAAGAATTTTCTTTCGTCATGTGCCAGGGCAATATACGAAGTTTTCGGTAATATATAAATAGATCCTGTTGTATTTGGAGATATTTGTTGACACACTGGATGTGCATCAATTTCGTAAAGTTGATACCCTGATTTGTCTAGCAAGGGTATGTCGATGATGATTAGCAGTCGTCCAGAGCTGATTATAACATCTGTTCTCCTTAATTTTGGTAATTCTTCTGCATGTACATGTGAAGTGGGTATTGGAAATTCATATTCATTTAGTTTAAAATGTATTTCAGTGATAATTTCTTGGAGTTGTTCTTCAGAAAGAAGAAGTGGATGTAACCTTTTTTCTCGGGCTGATTCTGCTATTTTTATAAATTGTTTTAAACTTTAGGCTAAGTGATTAACTTTTATATCGACGTGGTCAGCCCATTGTCTTATCTTCCTGAAATATATGATCTTACTCCAGTATTCATTAAATGACTCTATGTTTGTGATGTTCTCATTTAATTGCTGTTGTATGTTGGCGATCTCTTTCGATTTTTGATTTAATTCTGGGTGAATGTTGTAGATTTCTGATTTGACAATGTGGGTCAGCTTTCTTAAACTTTGCTAAGGTTATTTTGTCTGTCATGTAGTTTTTGAATTGGAGGTGAGCTTGCAGGTGCTGCGGATCTATGTATATGACAACCCACCAATATGTACTGGTAATACGCAAGGGCTCTACTTTGGCATAAAATAATCCAGGGTTCATCCTCAACGGTTGAATTTCGTATTGTGTTGGGGCCACTGGGGTTGGAAAAATGGCGATCAAGATCCAAGTCCATTTTGCTCGGCCTTGGGTGAGGTGCTTTTGATTCATTCTGCTACTGGATGAAGCTGTATATCAGAAAATATATATAAGTACTTTTTTAAGATAGGTTTTGAATTTTGAATGACTAGGGGTTTCTTTTATCAAAATTAAATTTTGTGAGTTCAATGCAATTTATTTTAATTGGATCCAATATACTACATATGCTTACACGGTCTATAATTATTATTACAAATGATACATGTGTCACGTCCCGCGAAGTATTAGAATGTACTATAGGCACAGGCTAGGTCTAGAGAAAAATCTGGGGAAACCAATAAAAGAGAGAAAAAACCACCTATTGAAAAGAGAGGTACAACTAGAGTTTGAAAATTCCCGGTGTGTCCTTCTTTAACCTATAGCGGTGTCCTTTACTAGAGAAACATGGAGTTATAGGCTATAAAAACACACCGGGAATTTTAGAACACTAGGTACAACTACCTCATACGCAGCGGGAGAGTGCGCAATGCGTGACGTCACCAATAAATATAATATAAAAAGGACACGCCGCCAAGGGAAAACTAGTCTTGTGAGCAGAATTTAAGTGTGGCAAATTTCTAAAAACTAAAAAGGATTCTCAGCGTGAGATAATTGTACCGTGCAGTTTACCAGTGTGAAGACCCGAGAGTCATAAATTTACCGTGGTCCGTTTCCAAATCCTTGAAAGGATTTTAGGCAGTGCCTAAGTGAGATAATATTGCTATCTTCCTCACACCAAGAGGATTATATTGCTGTCTTCCTCACACCAATTGGATTATATTGCTGTCTTCCTCATACCTGTGCGGATTAATTAAAAGGGAACCATTCGACTAAGTCAAAAACAGGTACCGTACTTCTCTATCTTCTGTCTTTTTCCTACCAACCAGCCTGTGCCTCCAATTTCATACCAAATGTATCGACATTTTTATAAATTCCAAATTATAATTCTTTTAATAAATTCAATTTGTACACAGAGAAAAATAGCATCTGGTCATAATGACTAGGAATAATGTAGTTGGAAATAAAAAAGTGACTGTAACGAGGGAGACTTGTTGTCGCTACTTGACCCATGGCTACAGTAACATGATTTGTAGCCATGGTAGCCATATTCTGAATACCTGGTCGTGGCGACTAGTTAACACCGTTGAAATTGTCCTTAACTCTTAAACCTAGCTATGTGAACTTGAAACATTGAGTTGTCATAGCTAGAATAACGTAGTCGCTATAACCAGAGGAGCAAACTTCACACTCGTTGAATTCGCTGTGTATTGTTTCGAGTAATGCATATTATTTTTCATAGCAACTGATAGCAACTCTTTTGAGAATTTGATTTGAAGTGTCGAGCGGCTCGAAACTGTGATTTTAAATCCTACTACTTTTAAAGTTTCAACCCGCTCTACAGATGCCGACAAACAGATTTTCAAAAGATGTGCTATGAAAAATACAATGTTCCACGCAGTGATTTCATGCATTTGATTTTAGGAATTTGATTTAACATAACTTTATAGTTAACACTTACATATAGTGACTGTGACAACATTACATAGTCGCTGTGACTACATTACTTAGTCACTGCGACCACTTTTAGTACCTACATTGACGGGTCAACCATTGCTTGAATTCAGCCACAAAAAGTAGTTAAGGACATTTTCAACTACATATATCACGTCACTATGCCCAGGATTTTTTCTCAGTGTATTATTTAATAATTATTGTGTTATACAGGGTGTCTGAAAAGTCCCGGGGCGGTTGGATATTTCATCAGGTAACATAGTTTTCAAAAAAGTGAAGGTCATTCCTGAAGTAAATTTTGACGAGGAATTCAATGGTGACCTTCCTTTTGACCTTGAAGTTGACCTTCATGGCTTTTTGAAGGTCAAATTTGTTTTTTTTAAATGGAAACCCCCTTTTTTCACATCTGCAATCGATAGAGCGAAAAATACTACGTTCAAGTACGTACCCAAGTCATAGGTCAATTGTAACGTTCAAGGTCAATTAGAGGTTACTTGAAATTAACAAAGTTTTCCAAGAGGTCAGTGTAATTCCTGAAGTAAATTTCAACGAGAAATTCATTGGTGAGCTCTGTGTTGATCTTGGTTACAGCGTTTTGAATATTGTAAAATCATATGTATAGGAAATTTTTCATTAACAGTTCCAGGAGTTCTGGTGAAAGTTTTGTTCCTCCCCAAAGAGTTATATCGTAAAGTCCTATACCGTTTTTCGATACCTCAGTCAATACCTAAGGTGATACCATAAGTCCTATGCCGTTTTTCTATCTCCATACGAATATTACGTATCGTAACTAAATTTACGTATTACGAGTACATACTTACTATCTTTCGCTAAAAGATTATTATGGCGCAAGCTAAACGTTCGGAACGAGAGAGGGTATCTGTACTAATGATTCGTGGTTAGGGAGATCGAGTTCGATCTTATGATCAAGTTCGTTTGCTTTTTAATCGTACTTTTCGTAATGGATAAGGGTTAAATCCTGTCTCAAAATCAACAATTGAAAGAACTGTAAGGCGCTTTATGAATCATGGTTCTATCAAGGACCTTCAGAGAACTAGTCGGCCAAAATCTGCAGGATCTGATGAGATCCAGATGGACATAGCCCAAGCATTTGTTGAAAACCCACACCTTGGTTTACGTCGAGCCAGTGTTCGCAGAACGTGGACGTAAACGGCCCCCAACACTGACCTGTGTGGATCCTCACACAACCAAACGCGGCGTCTCAGTGTGTCCCCACTTGCAAGCTTCGATTTCATGCTGGTGGCTGATGAGCTAAGATCGAGAATTATGTTTCTCTCGACTTCGTGTGAAAGAGGCGCGAAGCAGACGACAAATTCAAAATGATAAAATATATACTTTAAGATATTAGCTTTCTTTTTTGGATATTTTGATAAACATTAACATAAAATGAATATCTAAAAGATTTTTTTGAATTTAAGGATGATTTAAGCACTTGAGAAATAAGTTTTTAGTAAAATTTATGGTTCAATAAGTGTTAAAAGTCTGAAAACAAAATATCGATTTATATATTTTTTAGTCTTGTAAATAAATTATTTGAAATTAAAAAATTATATCGACGATAATTCATATCAAGATAAGATAAATCATGAGATTAAAATTTAAAAAATAAAAGGTTCGAATAAAATACTTTGGAAAGTTTTTTTGAATATAAATATGCACTTTTTTTTTATAATATGTAGCATCTTTTCACATGACTACTTGAATATGCAATTGTGAAAAAAGAATTCTATTATTAAAAAATATTCAAATTTTATCTAATTTTGCACACGAAATTACACATTGAGATTTCTTTGTTATGAAGTAAAATTGACAAATTTTATAATAATAAAGAACTAAAAAATTTTTGTTGAATACTTCACAACTTTCATATGGCAATTTCAATATATAAGCGTGAATAAAAGGTTTAATTTAAATAAAAATTAATAACTATTGTAACATAAATGTTACCATGGCGTGGTAACGGGAGGGCGCATGACCACGGGGGACAGCCCTGGGCCCGAGAAATCACGAGAATCCCCGAGGAGCCTGCGGGAGACGAGTCAGTCAATCTGTCGTTGCTTTCGAGTGAGTAGATCGTGACCTAATTGCTGAGTTTCCGCTGCATCGAGTCGAGGGTAAAAGACCCGGAATAATAATCGGTGTGTGCATTCCGTCCGTTTTGATTCCTTCTGGCGAATTGTCTATTCTAAGTGTAAGTTAATAAAGTGTATATTCTTCATTTTAAGTGACGATGTCCAGTGCTTTCCCCCTGACTCTCGGCATCCTTTTCCCCATTTCCCTCCCTTGGATAACATCCTAGTTATATCTGGCGCTCAACAAAAAGAACCCGTAAACCTTTTTCCTAAAAAGTGAAAACCTGACGAGGTTAGGAACAGAACCACATGAATCATTGGAATACTACGAAACTGAAACTCCGACGCTTGTGCTGGCAACCATAAGGACGAGCGGTATTTAATAAACAAAGCGTCCCTCGACGAAAAGGACACTTTCGACAGAAATATAAACATTGAAGAATTTGCAAATGGTATAAAATTAAAATATTATTTGAAATATTATTTGATGAAGACAATTTTATTCGAGGTACAGTTAACTCAGAAGAGTCCTATGTACAGTCGACTCAGAAAAGTCCTGAGTACGGTTTGGTTATATAGACAAACCCAGTAAGAAACCTTGAATACAGTAAGGTAAAATAATTACACCACAAGGTACAGTGAGGTAACGTGAGTAGTTGTAAACCCGACACAACTACACAAGCAAATAAGAGATAATATTAACCATAGTAGGAATAGGAAATAATTTAAGTAAATATAGGATTTATTTTTCTTTCCAGTATTATATATTAATTTAAAATTAAGTAGGTAAGTTAAAAATTTTTTTGAAAAATTTCAAATTCTTTGAAAAATACATTAATGATACTTAGATCAGGCCGAACAAAAAACAAAATGGCGAAAGTTACACAAATAGAACCAGAACAGGAAAATTCGGATCTAGAGGAAGCACGAGGGCTTCCAAACCCAGAAATAAATTTTGTGGGCTTACCAACGGGACAAACAGTAACCCGTAGTAGCACAGGATCAATCCCCGAAATAATAAACCGCTCTGCAGGGCGCGACAGAGGGAAAGAAGAGATAAAATAGTAAATAAACAATCGACAAAATTAAGAAATAGAAGAAAGAATGTCCATCTAAATTCGGATACAGACGACAGTGAACCACGAGAATTTGAAGGAGATTCCAACGAAAACAGAACACGCCGAGCAACGACTCAAAATGGACTAACCAGACGTTCACGAGCGAACCAAGATAACCAAATAACAGAGGACAATTCGGAATTTAGTGACAACAATAATCACCCAAGACTAACAATGCATTTTCCATTCGGCATGACCCAAATCCAATTTCAAATAATGAGCAACTGGCCGCTAAAATTCAGAAATAATAAGGAAGCAGCCCAGCTCACTTCCTAGATGACTTAAAAAGATTTAAAAAGGGGTACCAGATAAGCGATAGGGACATTTTGGAGAACCTAGACGCGCTGCTAACGGAGGACGCTAAAGATTGGTGCTTAATCAATAGGAATTCGTGGAGAATCTTGTCAGATTTTTTCAGAGAATTTACAAGAACATACATGGACGAAAAATTCTTGGCAGAAATAAAACAAACAATTAAATTCTGTAACTAAAAACGGAACTAGGAGATTCACCCTTATTTAATCGAAATTAGGAAACGTTTTACAAAACTCCACCCCAGGAAAGGTCCAGAATGAGAATTGCGTTGCACTTACGAGAATTTAAGAATCGAATATAAGATTTACATCAAGCGTAACGACTTCGATACATTTAAAAAGCTCGAAGACTTGGGCAAAGAATGGGAGATCGAACTCAAAAAATCCGAAATAAAAGGAAAACTATTACAAATAACAGAACCGAAGAGAGAAAACAACGAAAACCAAAACTTCCAAAATAGAAAACAACAAAATATTCCTGCAGTTCCATCGAAACTACAAAACTATAATAGATCACAATACCGAAAATCTTATTCACGAGGATCCCAACCCAGAATCCGTAACAATCAAGATGGATTCCAGTACAACCCATATAATCAACTAATACCTAGAATGAACCACTTAGCGTTAAATAGAGTTCCAAGTCAAACACAACCCACCATAGAATTTCCAGCGGAAAACCGAGAAAACCCAGCAGGAAATACGCAACAAAATTCCCAAACATAATTTGCGAACAATGTGAACCGAAAACAGGAAAGCAGAATTTGGAACAACAAAATACAGGATGATCCAAATTGGTTAAGACAAGGTACACAGTTACAGAACGCGAACGCGAGTGAAAATTCAACACAGTTAAATTGTTACAACTGTAAGGAACCAGGACACTTCAAAAGGGAATGTCCATATTTGAGCCAGAATCAGGGAAACTAAAAGGGTGGGTAATGGAATGAACGGTAACAAACCCCATTACCAGAACGCCAGAATATTTAAATTCGGATATCGAAGAATTAAATGAAACAAGGTTCCATTTAATGACAAAATTTGAAAATAATTTATATAGAATATTATTCGATACAGGAGCCACACATTCGTACGTTGGCAAAGAGCTCCTAGAGAAAATCTTAAGTTTAAATTACACGATCTCTAAACCGACCTCCGAAAGCTTAACAGTAGCGAACGGAGGAATCGTGGAAATTATCGAACAAGTAATTATCCCTATTATATTCGGTAAGGACGTTAAGCATGTGTCGTTTCGACTAGTCGCTAAATTAAGATCCACATCAGACTAAGACAGAAACGAAAGGCATAGAAAAGGATAACAAAGAATTAAAACCGAAATTCGGGGGTAAAATAAAATTTATAAGCAAAAGAGAAAATGGCAAAACCATGATAGGAAGAAACCTAAAGGATCTCAATCAAGCAAATGAGAACCCAAACCCACCCCAAAAACACAAAACATCTAAAATTTCAAAGAAAACTCCAATAAAGAAATACCGAGCCTGTTCAACATTCCTGTATACAACAGATTCCAAATCCTTGATAATCTCACCCTACAGTCACAGTACAATAACGAAAACCAAGAAAACGAGGAAATAATAACGACAATAATTTTTTATAATGCCAAATTACCAGAAGAGTTAAAAAACAACTTTAGTAAAAATTAGAATCTAGAAAAATTCAAACCTCAAATGGCACAAGCGACATTAGGAATAAAGGCTCGTGGATTAATTTTAAAAACAAGGCAATTTTATTGAATAATATAGGGGGAAAACTAACTAAGCAGGTTGAGCCAAATGATAACGCAGCAGAAGTATGTGAAGGCATTGTGGAACTGGATGAAAATCAACAAGCGAAGTTGGAAGAAATTGTAAAATGCAAAATACCGGAAATAGGAACACAATTAAAACAAACACACCTAACACAACATAAAATAGATGTTCAGGGACATAAACCTATCAAACAAAGATACTATGATGTAAGCCCAAAAGTAAGAGAAAAAATAAACGAGGAAATAGATAAGATGTTGGAACAGGGAATAATAGAACCTTCCTGTTCCGATTGGTCGAATCCAATCGTTATGATTAAGAAACCAAATGGAGAATACAGGTTTCCGTTTTGATTTTAGAAAAGTAAACAAAATTACCAAAAATGATCTGTACCCAATTCCTTTGATGAATGAAATTCTAGACACCTTATGAACTGCAAAATTTATTTCAAAAATAGACTTAAAATCAGCATATTTACAAATACCGTTAGAAGAAAATTCCAAACCCATTACAGCATTCACAGTTCCTGGAAAGGGGATGTACCAATTTAAACGGATGCCATTTGGTCTTACCAATGCTCCGGCCACTTTCCAGAGACTAATGGATAAGGTTATAACCCCAGATTTAAAACCGAATGTTTTCTGTTACTTGGACGGTATAATCATTGTTACGCAAAATTTTGACGACCACCTAAAATATTTGAGTCTCGTATTGGATAAAATTAATGAAGCAAACTTAACAATAGGACTAGATAAATGTGAATTCGGGTGTTCGGAAATCAAATACCTTGGTTTCAAAGTTAACTAAAAAGGACTTCAAATCGACGATGATAAAATTCAACCAATCCTGGAACTTCCCACACCCAAAAATATTAAACAGTTACAAAGATTAATAGGAATGGCAAGTTGGTGTATAAAGTTCATACCACACTTCGCCGAAATAATAGAACCATTAAACAGATTATTAAAAAATAATAAAAAGTGAGAGTGAGGAACAGAACAGATAGAAGCTTTCGAGAAAATAAAGGAACTTCTGACATCAGCAGCCATTTTAACCTGCCCAGACTTTTCACAACCTTTCCAGCTAGAAACGGACGCTAGTGACACTGGATTAGGAGCGGTATTAAATCAAACAATAAACGGAACAAAGCATGTAATCGCATACGCAAGCAGAAATCTGAATAGTTCAGAGACACGATACTCGGCCTCAGAAAAAGAATGTTTAGCAGTAGTATGGGCGATTAGGAAGTTCAGACCATACCTTGAGGGTTATAGCTTCAAGGTAATAACAGAACACATGGCACTAAAATGGCTAAATAACATAAAAATCCCTACAGGACGATTAGCAAGGTGGGCGTTAGAACTGCTCGAGTTCGACTATGAAGTAGTCTATAGAAAGGGAAGTTCGAACCTAGTCCCAGACGCCCTGTCACGTTCTAACAAAGTAACAAAACCAACAGCATTCGCGTTAGCATGTAGTACAGAAAAACCAAAGCAGAGGTAGAAGATGAAACAGATGACTGGTATTCAACAAAAATGAGGCAAGTCAGAAAAAGACCAGAAGACCATGAAAAGTGGAGAGTTAGGGACTCCCAATTGTATTTCTTCAGACCAGACCCACTCAAATCCTCCCTTTTACCAGAACGTGGTGGCAGAGGCAACTATACAGGACCATGCCAAGGGTTGTCTGGCGCTAAAATGGGTAGCACAGCGCCAGGCAGGAATCCCAGAGAACCAGATCACGTACCACCCCCACCGACACGTACGAAGATTTATAAATGAAGGATGGGAGGAATTGGGCAGAAGAGAGGAGGAAAGATGGCGAGAAAGAGAGGCGGAGAAACGAGGTAGGGAGGAAGAGAGAGAACGGAGAGAACGCCAGAGAGAGAAGGAGGAAAAAATAAGGGAGGAAAGGGCAAAAACTGAGAGGCAAAAAGAAGAGGAGCAACAGAAGATCGAGAAGGAGTGGAGGCAACTTATAAGGAGAAGAGAGCGAAAATACCTGAAGGACTGCCAGGAGGCAGGCTTCAAGCTCAAAAAAGATTAAAATTAAGTCCGATATGGTTATATAAAAAAAAAAAGCTAAATAAAAGACAAATGAACCAAAATTTACTCTCCTACATTAAGACAGACAAGCGACTCGAGACGTAAGACGCGGACAGTACCCCACCTAACTTTATTTTTGTTTCTTTTTCTCATCTAGGAGCGATCGCAGATACGTAGGCCGGTAGTAAGGACCAACCAGGGGGATAAACCTTGGCCCCCGAGGGGCGGGGGACATAAATGATACCATAGTGTGGCAACGGGACGGCGCATGACTACGGGGCACAGCCCTGGGCCCCAGAAATCACGAGAATCTCCGAGGAGCCTGCGGGAGACGAGTCAGTCAATCTGTCGTTGCTTTCGAGTGAGTAGGTCGTGACCTAATTGCTGAGTTTCCGCTGCATCGAGTCGAGGGTAAAAGACCCGGAATAATAATCCGTCTGTGCATTCTGTCCGTTTTGGTTCCTTCTGGCGAATTGTCTATTCTAAGTGTAAGTTAATAAAGTGTATATTCTGCATTTTGAGTGACGATGTCCAGTGCTTTCCCCCTGAATCTCGGCATCCTTTTCCCCATTTCCCTCCCTTGGATAACATCCTAGTTATACTGTATTTCATTATTATATTTCTCAATTTTGCTTTATACCAAAGAATTCTCAATGTTTAATTTCGTTTGCAAAATAAAATGTAATTTATTTAATTTTTAAATAATCAAAAATTTTATTCACATTTATGTTTTGGAATTGTCATGCAAAAGATGTCAAATATAATAAAAGTTCTTTTTGAGATATTTTATTCCAAAGGAATTTTCATAAATTTTATTTTATACTAGAGAAATTTCAGGTGTAATTTCCAATACTGAATTAAATATGGTTTGTTATTTTTTCAATGATTAAACCTTCTTTTCACAATTATGTATTGAAAAAAAGGCTTTTTAAAAGTTTTATGTATTTTAGAAGTTTTTCTTTTCAAAGTGTAAAATATTGATTTATATATTTTTTATCCTTGTGAATAGGCTATTTAAAATTAAAAATTATTCCCAAAATACTTTTTTGTTTTGAGTTTGAATATTAAAACAATACACGAATTGTATTTAAATTCACAAAAAAGAGTACACTATAAGATTTCTTTGATAGAAAGCAACATTGAATTAAAATAAAATATTTTTTAAAGTTCTTAAAATATGTAACATTTTTTATCACATGTCATTTTCGAATTACAACTGTGAATAAAAGGTTTCATTGTTTTAAAAAGAAATCATGCTTAAATTTGCATACAAAAATAAACCATGATTCTCTTCTGTGAAGTAAAGTTGAAAAATATTTCTTTCGAATAAAATGCATCGAAACAAATTTTCTAATATACTGTTACGTCAGAAACGTAACATTTCTCTTCTTAAAAGATCTCCTCGTTTTATATAAGGATCGGAAGGATCCTCTCTAAGGGATGAGGAATAGTCAGTGATTGAGAAGGGTTAGGTATATAAAATATATTTATTGACAATTAAAATTATATCGGGTAAGCACCATGGAAATGTAAATAGAATCGAAATTTCAATACCCTCGTAGTTACGCTGAGTTGTGAATTGGTTGATGATTAATTGAGTCCAGTAAGCGAATGTGGTCAGTTGAGTGTAACTTGTAATCTTGAGGTAGTTGCAGTTGTATAATAAATTCGTAGTCCAGACAGTTGATCCAGTTGATTCCTTAATCCCAGTTTCGAGAGAATTTTGGAAGGCGATTCCCCTTCACTTTTAAGAGTCGTTAAACTCAGCGTCGAGTTAGAATTTGTGTTGAGTAGCGGTAGAAATCTGGCGAAGCTGGACTAGACTGCCTGGATTGCACTCGCGGTATAGATTCGATGGCACTGGACTGGACTCGCGTTGGTCACATTGTAGAAATCGGACGTTGACTAACTAACTGAACTCGCGGTGTAGAGATGATGGTACTGGACTGACTTCTCTTGGAACTTTCGCTTTTTATAGAACTTTGAAAGGTCAAGTATGACGAGTAACATGCTATGACCAGTCGCATGTTATTACAAGTCACACGCTATTACAAGTCGCATGTTGTGACGGTAGTGTGTTGGTATTGTAGGGCTTCATTCACTTTCTCTCTGGGTCAGTCGATTTGTTATCATGTGTGGGTATTATAACGACACATGGTAATTTCATATTGATCATCCTATTGATCTGTAGATTTGTCTATAACTTGCGTCGATAAAATCACACTCACTGTAATGCTGTCTTGATCCCATTAGTGGTTTCTTAATCTGCTTGTTACTTGTGGCGGTAGATTCACGGGACGTTACACCTCCCACCTTAATTCGAACGCGGGGAGTTAACGATCCGCGATCGAAACTTCGGTAGAAGATTACATTTTAAATTCAAGATGCTTACTCAATCAAGTACATATTTTTAGTTGTATTTAACAATTCATAACATAAAAAATTTCGTTTATAAGTAGGAATTTACATTTTAAACTATTGTTGGGGATTAAAAATTTATAACAAGTTTTTCATAAATGCATAGTAATAAAGGAGGATACAATTCTGGAGATATTACAATCATTGATTACATATCTTATAGTGGTATTGGGTAATTTGATAAATTTTTTTTATTGAAAATAACTATATAAACTTACAACATGATGACTGTTGATGAAAAGAAGATTAAAAATTAAAATTTTATCGATTAAATATAAAATATTAAGGAGTAATTTCCAAGAATTACGATCGTTAAATGTATACATTAGTAAAAATAAAACCTAAAAAGCCTTATAAATTATTGATTATACATAAAAGAAATTGACATATATAATATTAATAGAGATTAAAAATAATATTAAGATCGTTGATTACATATATGAATTAATAGACGTTGTAACTTGGTACATTGATGAGAAAAAACTTGGTTAAATCTGAAATTTATTTCTTCAAAACATGGCATTGCTTTTGCTTATTATTACTTTTACATGTTTCTAAAAATTGACTTCATGAACTTCAATTTCATTGGTGTATTATTAAATTAATAAAATAATCATGAGAAAAACAGTTTTACATAATAACAGGGTAATAGATTTTTCTACAATTCTTGTACTTTTAATTGATTTTCTAATCTTTCTTGTAAAATAAATAGAGTTATTTGTGCATGAAACATATGAAGAATAGTAAATATTCAATTTGATATTATTGCACATTAATTTCTATTAGAAAAGCAATTTTTACATTAACAATTTTGTAACGCCATCGCACAGTTTACATTTCCAGACTCAATATTTGTGGAAACTGTTCTTCCAATAGGATGGGAATCAAGAAAAGTTCCCTTGATAGAAGAAACTCAAAACTGAAATTATATTTATGATGGCACCAATTATGAAGTGCTTGTTTATTCTTGTCAGAAAACGTCTTTTTTTCATCCAAAAAAGAAGAAAAATGCAAATATTTCTATATTTTTTTTAAGTGATAAAATAAAATGTTGATTTGAATAAGAACTAGCATTTGTCTTACTAAAAAGGTTATTAGTTTGTCTTTTAAATATTCAATAAACAAAAACAAAAATGATTGAATCAAATATAAAGAAAGTATTTATAAGAACTTTAAAAAGGTATAATTCTTGTGTGATGATATTAGATTTTTAGTTTGTGCTGAACAGAAGAGAAAACTTGAAAAACTTTGATCAATTTGGCAAATACTTGCTAGTTTAAGAAGTTGAATTTAGTCTGAAAAAAAGACCATGAAATATATTGAAATTTTTTCATTGCAATTTGAAGGTACAGTGAGCTTCTCGAATCTCTGAAATAGAAAAAATATGATTAGAATAAAATTTCAAAGTATCTTTTTGTTTAAAACATTTCCTGGTTTAGTAATTCTAAACGCTTTGGTTTTATTCAAAGTTGATATTATTTTAAGATTGAATTCAAATTCAGTTAATCAATTTTGTATATTTATGTGCGATCTTTTTATTCGATTGACGTGAACTATTGTCGGTTTTCCTTTTGTGTTGATTTTTACATTTCCTTTTCCTAGTACACCTAAAACTTCGTGAGGTCCTGTGTATTGATTATGCAGCTTTTTAATTTTTACTCCTTTTAATAAAAATACATTATCCCCAATTTTTATTTCCTTGGGGTTTATTTTTCTATCGTGGTACATTTTTGATTTTTCTTTTGCCTTTATGAGGTTTTCTCTTGCTTGTGTTCGCATTTCATGCAGTTGTGTGACAAAATTGATCAAATAATCTTCATAGGTTTGCAATTTTTCATTCTGTGATAGAACTTCACTAGAGGGTTCACGGGCTAATTTGCCAAAAACTAATTCATAAGGCGTACATTTTGTGGCTTCGTGTACACTTGTGTTATATGAAAACATTGCTAATTCTAGCCAATCGTCCCATTCTGAATTTTTTGCTACAAATTGTTTGAGATATTCACCTAGGACATGATGTGATCGTTCAAGTGATCCATTGGATTGCGGGTGAAAAGCTGTGGTACGAAATTGTTTGATTCTAAAGCGTTTTGCTAATCTTTTTAATAAATTGCTTAAAAAATCTCTGCCTTGATCCGTTAGTACTCCTTTTGGTGATCCAAATATGCAAATAAATTTTTTCACGAACGCGTCTGCTATTGTACCAGCTTGATAATTAGGAAGAGGTATTGCTAGAGAGTATTTTGTAAAATCATCTTGTATAGTAAGAATATACAGATTTCCAGACTTTGTTTCTGGTAGTGGACCAACAATTTCCATTGATATTTTTTCTAAGGCAGTAGTGGGTGTATCGGTAATAACCATAGGATTCAGAGTGTTAACTCGAACTAATTTTTTTATTTGGCATTGTAAACAGCCTTGAATATACTTTTGAAAATCGACTTTCATATTTTCCCAAAAAAATTTTTGGCGAATTCGATTATAGGTCTTTGTGACACCTTTATGGCCTCCTAATGCTGAAAAATGAGCTTCTTCAATTAAATGAGTTCGTTGTTCCTTTGTTGGATATTGCGTTATGCCATTACAAACTATTATTTTCGTGCGTGAATTTGCAAAAACTAAATCAAATATTAATTTTATTTCTTCCCAAGCTATATGGTTGATTTTTGAAGTCTTTGAAATACTAATTGATCGTAAATTCAATTTTTGACATAATTCGTGTAATGAATAAATTGCCATTTTTTTTATTATTCAAGGTTTCAGATAAATTGTCTTGAATTTCTCCTTCAATCGGAAGAGCAAAATGATAATAGTTTCCTTTTTTAATTTCTTTCGCTGTTCCCTTCTGTAAGTTTTTGAATTTTGGTAAGGTTCCACGCTTTTCTAGACTTTTTGATCCGTTATCTCGAGGATTTCCATTTGTTGTAACAAAATATACATAATTATCTTTTCGCATCGTTAGTTGATCGCGACATTCAACGATATTTTTATTCATTAAAATTTGCCTGGTAGATTTTGATTTGGTTGAAGGGGGCTCTAGGGGTGGACGGTTTTCTTCGAATTCTGAATTATTATTATTTTAGAGATTTTCCCTAGATTTTATTTGTCAATTTTTGTTTATTTCAGAATTTCGTTCATTAAAAGTGTCTTCGATATTATCATTTTCAAAAATTTCTTTAATACAAGAGCTTTCAGAGCTCTCTTCATCTTCAGGTTCCATATCAATTACTTCGTCTTCAGAAGTAGAAAAATAATTTTCGCTTTTTTCCTCTTGAGGTTTAATAAATTTTTAGGCTTTTTGCCATTTTTATTTCTTTTATTTTTTGCTTGGATTTCTTTTAAATAGTCCAAATATTCAGGATCAGAATCAGGATCAGAGTCGGAATCTGATTTTACTTTTGTTCGGCTTCCTTTTTACATATTTATTTCTGGTAATTCATTTTCATATATTGGTTTTCTTGGTCTACCTCTCTTTCGTTTTGTTTGAGATTTTTATAAAAGCATTCTCAAGATACATTTTTTCTTGAGATGTCATAAAGGTATCATCATCATCTTCGTGTAAATTACTTGATCTTTCTTCATTAATAATAGGGTTTTTTGAGAGAGCGTCTGCATTGACATTCATTTTACCTTTAGAGTCTGGTTTTGTAGGAACAATCCAAATTGGAGTGTTATACGGTGATTGTGAAGGTTTTATTATTTATTTTTTAATAAGTCTTCAACTTGTTTTGTAATTTCTTCTTTATGAACAGGGGGAAATCTATATTGTCTTGAAAAAATTGGAGAATCATTTATAGTTGGAATTGAATGTTGCAAAACGTTAGTAGCTTCAAGTGGTTCTCCTGGGATTTGAAATCTGTCTGCATTATTTTTAATTAATTTTTCTACATGTTCATATTCATCTTGATTTAAGTGGTCTAATCGAAGAAGTTTTTTAATACATTCTACTCTGTCTTCGTCTGTTACATTATAAAATTTGCATGAGTTAATTAGAGAATTGTCAGTTTTTAAAAAGTTATTTAATATTTTACTTGATAAATCTTCGTCATTTGTTTGTTTGAAATTAATTAAATTTTTAATTTGTTTATAACATTCTTGTTCTTCAAAGTCTTCTAAATTAACTAATGGGACGGATAATGTAATTGGGATTTCATTTGTGTTTGCAAATTTTAAATAAGCTTTTCCTCTGTGATTTTTTACAACTGCGTCACCTACGTAGACGCCATCTTGGATATGTAATCGAGGTACATACCCTTCACTCTTTTCTGTATTTTTTATATTAACATAAAATGTTGTAACTGTTCGAGCTGGAATAGTAAATGTATTGGCAGATTTAAAAGCGTAACAGTGGTTCTCAATTTCTAAGCATTTTGAAGTATAGTTTATATTCACACTATTATCTTGAAAAAATTCTGATCCTAATACTCCATCTTCTTCTACTGGGACTTCATTGGGAATAATGTTAAATATCGTTGGATAACCAAAAATGTTTATTTTTACCTGTCCTAACGTGTAAAGTGGTAAATCATTAATTCCTGTAAGTTTCAATACGTTTTGGCTATTTATGGGTACTTCAGGGTTGAGTACCTTTTGTTTAATTAAATTTCGAGCAGCACCAGTATCAATCATCATGTGTGTTGGATTTTTTAGACCTTCCGTTGATATTATGATTGATGGAATTGAAGTGGACTTTGAAATATTTATTGTTGTTGTTGTATGATCGTTAGAAGTGGATGCCAGTGGTTCTCGATTTATGCTTTCCTCAGTGCACCCGTGCTGGGGAGAGCTTTGGAGTTTTCCTGATTAACTGTTTGTGATTGGTTATTTGGTCGTATCTTGCAGTCTCGTACTAAATGACCGGGTTGTTTACAGTAATTGCAAATTATTTGAGTATAATTTGAATTTTGTTGAGTGTTATTATTTTGTAAAAATCTATTTTCATATGGTTTATTTCGATTTTGAAACTGTCCTGAGTTAAAGTTTTTATACTGTCTACCTGACCGTCATTATTAAGTCTGTGAGCATCTTCTATTCTATCAGCAATTTCTTTAATTCTAGCAGCATAGGAAAGGACATTTTCTCTTTCCCACATAAATGTATTACCTAATTCTCCCTGCAATTGATATACGCTTTTCAATTGTTCTATTAATTCCTCTATTGTTGCATACGTTGACCCAAAAATACATTTTCGTGCCTCACCAGACAATTTACCTCTCAATAGACGTGCAAGATTTTCTTGGGCAGCAGGTGTCGGCAGCATTGCCTTTGCTTCCATGCAACTCTCAATAAAATGGGACAATGGGAGGTTACTTCCGTCGAACAAAGGGACCACCTCTAGCGCGTCGCGTAAGGATACCTGCTGGCTGTTAGGTATGGCTACGGCCATCTCTTCGTTGCTTACTATTACGGGATTATCCTGATTTATGTCTTCTGTATCGCTTTTGTCGTCGTCGCTATCGTTGTTACTAATTGGAGAGTCGCGTGCCAATGAGGTTTTCAATTTTTCTTTCAAAGTTCTATTTTCTATTGTTATTACCGTTGAGCTTAGCAAATTAGATCCGTCAAAATAAGATAACTCGTTCGTTAAAGTTTGATCTTGATTACTAGATCCTGTCACAATGCTCAAATCTGGACAGAAACTTGAATGAAATCCGCTAGTTTTACTAGAATTTTCACTTGATATGTTTTGATCATTAATTAGAGTCTTGTCGAAACGTGAATCGTCTAGCTGAAGAGTGTTATCTAATTCTTGCTCAGCAGAAAAAGTTTTTGAAATATCCTTGTATTTATTATAATCGACTAAATTTTCTTTGATTTTACCTGATCTTTTTAGTTTCAAGGAATCTATTTGATTCTGATCGACAATTTTTGCGAGTTGATTGTCTTGTTTTGCTTTACCACGCGTAATAACGTTTTGGGCGGATTCTACAGGGGTATTTGAATTTGACATTGAGTCATTATAAATTTACAGTTTCTTTTTATTGAGCGTTATCTTAGATTATTTATTGTTAATTATCGATTGCTTATAACAATTTAAAAAACTACATGTAAAATTTTGTTTGTAAATAAAGTGAAATTAGTAAAAATATAATTTTAATTTATAAAAATTCAAAAAAATTATAATAATAATTTCAAAATATAATTTAATTATTTTTATTTGTTTATAACAATAATTAATATTTTTACTCTTTTATTAGGAAATAAGATAATAAAATAAAAATATAATTCTATAAAATATTCAAATGAATAAATAATCGCTCAATTTTCGTAAAATTATAATGTTAAATAATACATTTCTTAAAATTATAACAATATATATATATATATTTTGTAACAACCACGTGTGTCTTATAAATTATAATGATCTATTTTATTAATTTATTGAATTATAAATTGTTTTTTAAATAAATAAAATTGTTTATAACAAGGATCAGATAAGATTCGAGTTATGCACAATTTCTTTTTCTCTAGACTGGACAAGTTAGGCTCAAGCTCAGATCCTTGGACAATCTTTGCAAATAAAAATATTCTGTTCCTTAACAGAGTTAAAATTAAAGTTATAAACAATACAATCACAAGCACTTCGAACTTTGCCCTACCCAATGATCGTAATCAATGGTGACCGTTCAACGTACCCAAAAGGGACTTATACTCTCGTGTGCTGTTTTTTTTTTTTTTTGTTTTAACTTAAATCAAAACCTAGTTAACAAATTAGAATAATTTTTTAAATAAGATAAGTTACTTAATCACTTAGGTTAGCCTCAAGGTCAGATCCCTGCGTGATTTTTCAAACTTATTTTATTTTATACAATTTATATAAATTATAAAATTTCAAAGAAATGATTTGTTTATTAAATCATTAAGGTTAGCCTCAAGGTCAAATCCCTTTGTGATCTAACAAATCTATTTTATTGAAATTTCAAGTTACATGTTGAAATAATATTTCATAATCATTTATTTATTCACTAGAAATAATCAATGTGTTAATTTTCAATTGACTTGTGTTTCCCGGGCCGATGGACCAGAAAAAAGGAAGTATGTTACGTCACAAGTACGCAAATATACTTACTTTGATCGAAGATTCCTCGTTTTAAGTTAGGATCGAATGATCCTCGCTTAGGGATGAGGATAAGTCAATGAAAGACACAATGATTATGAAAATAATACAAATTGAATTTATTTTATTGGTTAAAAGGTCAGAATACACATTCGTTAAGACAGTTCTTATATAATGTAGGCACAGGCTGGTTGGTACGTGGGTGAGAAAGAGACAAAGAATAAAGATAGAGAGAGAGAGAGGTTCGGTACCTTTATGATTCGTAAGTTGTGTTGAGGTTTAATCCACACGGGGGTGAGTTGTAAGTACTGGAGTTAGAGGCCGCACAGGTATATTCCGTAAAGGGCGGTGATCCAAATTTATGACACTGTTCGAAGATCTTTACAAAGATCTGTTCAAGTCTACGATGACTTTTACGACTCCCGAACTTGGATTTTAAATTGTCCCAATCTAATTTTATTAATCTCAAACTCAGAGATTTCCGAAGTTAAATTGAAATGCCGCACTGGACTATTGTCGCGAGACCGGTTATAAATCCGAAGGAAAATTTAAGTGTCGAACTAGACGAAGAATTTACTGACTGATTTCTCTTGGTGTGGGCCTCTTTTATATTTTTTCATACAAATTGACGGTCAGCGAAAATCGTGACGTAGTCATATCTTCTTAGAGGAGAAGGGGCCCTATACTGCTCCCTACTTCCCCTACTCCCTATTCCCCTTTATCGACTTTCTCATAGATTTCTTAACTCAATCCAGCCTGTGTGTATTATATACATTCAAATACGTCGCGGGACGTGACAATACTTTGAAAAATATTGATCTGAAATAAGTATCTAAAAGATTTTGTGAAATTTTAAGATGATTTAAATACTTGAAAAATAATTTTTTAATGAAATTTAAAGTCAATAAATGCTTAAAGATTCAAAACAAAATATCGATTTCATCATTTTTTTTCAAATTATGTAGAGAATATTTTATAATAAGATATCATTCAAGATGAGATACAAGTTTCAAAAATGAAGGGTTTGAACATTTTCATAATAGGTAACATCTTTTGTATGAAAATTTCGATAAATAAATGTAAATTACGTGTTTGCCGATTTAAGGTAGTTCATCCACAAAAATTAGACTTCAGGCAAAAATAGATAAATTTTTTTTCAAGAATAGCAATATTATTATTGAAGAGATCATTTGGAAGAAAAGAGATTAGTTTCCAAGAAAAAAAAATTAAAACATAAACAAATAATGCATTTAACAAATTTTATTTTTACCCGGACTTGTTTTCTTATCTTTTTTTTTAAATGATCTCTTCAATAATAATTTTTCTATATTTGAAAGCAAAATTATCTTTTTTCACCTAAGATCTAATTTTTGAAGATAAACTACGAAGAAAGTACATAAATTATATCTGAAATCGCAATATGAATTTACAGCTTAAATTTTTTGAAGTATGAAACATCTTATACATATGGCAATATCAATAGATGATTCTAAATGAAGTGTTTGCTGATTTAAGAATATACATAAATTATATGTGAATTTACACCTCAAACTTTTCTTGATATGAAGCTAAGTCGACAAACCCTTTACTAAAAAATAAAATACATTGAATAAAATTTTTTGGGATTTAACATCTTTTACATGACAATCCGTATATATATATATATATGTATATGTATATGTAAACTACCATCGGAAATTACAGATTGACCTGGAGTTTCAACTTTCGACAAAGTGTTTTATTTTATAGAAAGATATTACAAAAGAAATTTTAATTTAGATTTAGATTTCAAAAGTTTTTTTTCAGTATGTCTTCATAGTTAATTTGATTGTAAATTGATTTGTTCAATTTTTAGTGACATATATATTCCTTGAAAAAGACTCGCGGTGAGGTTGAAACATAGGAGAATTTTTGACCAAATATAATAAAGGAGTTTTTTATAGAATGTTGTTTTATTGACCGCAAGACCGACGAAACCAAACCTATATGATATAAAGATCTATAGAAGTTTGAACTGCAACATTTTTTCATAAGATGTATATTTTTCTTTTTAATTAAAAAAAAAATACCATTGAAAATACGAAATTCAATTTTTTAACTAAAATATGTCAAATACGAAAAAAACGTGAGAATGGAAAATTGTTCGTTTCAATAATATATACAAATATTTTCAGATATAGTTTCTGATAAAACGTATATTTTTCATTTTAATTTTAAAAAATACGATTAAAATTCAAAACTTCCATTATTTGAACAAAATATGTGACATACGAAAAAAACGTTGAGATGGAAAATTATTTGCCTAACTGAGGTCTACAAATTCTCAGTAGGACATTTTTGACAAGATGTATATTTTATGTTTTGGTTTTAAAAAAACACCATTGAAAATAAAAAATTCCATTTTTGAACCAAAATATGTGAGACAAAAAATAAGCGATAATACGAAAAATCGTTTCCTCAAAAAGAGTCTATGAATTCTCCTCCTTTTTTAAATATTTGGAAGAAAATAGATTTTTTGTAATCTTGTAAATTATTAGTTACAGAAATGTATACAGAAAATCGAGCGCAAAGCGCAAGTGTCATGATAAGAATGTGTTCTTTACGGCTGATTTTTTGAAAAAACCTTCAGAATACATAACATATTTTAAATGAAAATTTCAATATGTAAGTATAAATAAAAGGTTTGATTATTCAAAAGTAAAATATATTATATCTAATATTTTATCGAACAGCACACTTTCAGGTTTCATTGGTATGGGGATACACATTTTTAAAATTACACGACTTTTTGTAACATGTTCAACCCCAGCATATAGAATCCAGAAAAGACTTTCTAAAAATATTTTAATTAGGTTAACAAATCACTATGAAGACATAATAAAAAAAATCTTTTAAAATTTTAATTTTTTTACATACTTATTAATTTCCTTCAAATATATCTAAATTAAAATTTCTTTTGTAATATCTTTCTATAAAATAAATCACTTTAACGAAAGTTGAAACTCCAGGTCAACCTGTAATTTCCGATGGTAATTTATATATATATATATATATACAAATTGTCATGTAGAAGATGTAAATTCCAAAAAATGTTATAGTTACAAAGCTTCAAAATTTTGTAATTAAAGTTTTAATATAAAACTTTAAGCATTTATTGACCTTGAATTCCATTGGAAAATTTGTTGTTTACTGTTCAAATCTTCCTCTGATTTCAGAAGAACAGATAAATTAAAAATTACAAAATATTTCATTAAAAAAATTGAACTCGTCTATATGATCTTGTCATACTGTAACAAGATTTGAACACTTCGGACAAAAATTTTCATGTAAAATTCAATATCGATAAATATTTACATGTTCATATGAAGATATTAATGAACACATATTTTAGCTTTTTAATTTATCCACATCTGTTAGAAAATTTTTCCTTTCCATAGACCATTTCATTTTTTTAATGAAAAGTCTGTGCTTGGGCTACAAAAATGTGAGATGAAAATATTTCTAACATAAAACTGAGAATGTAAAATTTAAACTTGAATTTTATGTTTATCTCTTCTTAATAGAAAATATCTCTCTAGCTAAAAAGTTTTTAAATGTACAAAATTGATAAGAAGTATGGAAATTTGAATAGGAAAATATATATTGATTCAAGTTTGGAACATTTCTTTTGCACGGTTTCGACAGAAATACACAATTCTCAATTCCGACTCGATAACCGAAAGCGTGAAATCTAAAAATAGCATTGCATGGAGGAAGCGAGGAGAATAAGGAGAAGTGGGACGAGCCATTCTCACGTGCAAGAGCGACGAGGAAGAAACAAGGGCAGCGCGCGCCGCTGCCCATCCAAAGAAATTCTGATGGTAAATCATTTCTGGATTTTCTAACTTTCATTATTTACCGACGCGCAAAGTACACCTTTTGCGCAACGCGTTCAGAGGGCGCGTTTATCAACCCACTTTTGTAAAATTCTCTTATTACATTACTTTAGCAATCTCCCAACTCATCTCTGGTTTCGCGCTGTGTCAGCCATTGTACTAAGGATATTGAATTATAATAAAAGACTTTGTTACAATTCATCCATAAACCACGTCTACGATTCTTTCCTATACCTTCGGGTCCACAAACATTATTCTGATGAATTAAAAATTAATATAGGACTATATCGAACTCTTTCAACCTCTTTTCCCATTTTTTGTGTCTCTCTCATCAATTTATGTGTCGCTTTAATTGCTGCTTTGATTCGGTTATCAAATTCCGTCTCACTTAATGATTCTAGTTCTTCAATGGCCTCCAGGAGTTCCTGATTGTCTTCTCCTTCTGAAACGGCTGTGATCTCGAGGATAGGGGCATCTTTTTCAATGTTTTCTCTGTCTACCCAATCTTCGCGAGCTTTCAAGGATTTTTCAAACAATAAAAATGAGTTTTCAAGGCTCTCTTTTGATGGCTTGGGTTTACTTTTTTCTGTACGCTCATTGTCATCATCTGTAGGACTATCTTCACTATCGCTTACAGGTTGTTGTTAGAGGCTTAGAGCTAGATTCCGTTTTTTTACTAGATTGCCGAGTGAATATCGGCATTATTCTGGGGGTTGTTTCTTCTATTTGCTTCAACGTAGTTGCCTTATTTTCTACCGGATTACGAGAGAGAGCGTCGGCTTTAATATTTAGTTTACCTGGTTTATACTCGAATGTGTACTCGTAATCTTGCAACTTTAACCGCCATCGAATTAGTCTCTGTCTAGGATCTTTAACCGAGTCTATCCACTTCAGAGGCCCGTGATCGTTCATAAGGATGAATTTTCGTCCATACAAATAGGGTCTAAATTTTGCTATCGCATATAACACTGCTAAACATTCTTTTTTGGTGGTTAAATAATTTAATTCAGGTCCAGTTGATGCTCGTGGTAGATACGCTACTGGTAGGTACATATTTTGGACTTCTTGGCTTAATGCAGCGCAAATTACGATGCTTGAAGCATCTGTTGTTACCGTAAGTGGTTTATTGAAATCTGGGTATTATAAAATGGGGCTATTACATAGGGCTTGTCTTATTATTTTGAAACTTTTTTCTTCTTCTTCTTTCCATTTGAATACTGTTTCCTCCTTTAAAGGGTTTGTTAAAGGTTTTGCTATTGCAGAAAAGTCTTTTATAAACCTTCGTTAGTATCCTGCTAGCCCCAGGAACTGATTGATATTTTTAGGGTTCTTGGGTTGCGGAAAACACTGTACAGCTTCCATCTTTTTTGGATTAAGTTTTACTCCTTCGCTGTTTATGAGATGACCTAAATAAGCTATTTCTTTGAATAGAAATTCACATTTCTCGGGCTGTAGCGACAGGTTTTCTTCTTTTAATCGTTTCAAGAGTCTCCTTACCTTTTTTCCGTACTCCTCTAGATTGTTCGCGTATACAACTATGTCTTCTAGGTATACGAATAATTCTGTACCTTGTAGTCCTACTCATACTTGATCCATCAATCATTGGAATGTTGCTGGTGAATTCTTTAATCCCATGGGCTTTCTGAAATACTTATAATGTCCATTTAATGATGAGGAAGCTGTCTTAGGTCTGTCTGGAGGATCTAGTTCTATTTGATGAAATCCACTCGCGAGGTCGAATACTGAAAAATATTGGGCTCTACCTAAATGGTCAAGAATTTCGGAAATATTTGGCAGAGGATAAGCATTGCTGATCGTTTTCTTATTAAGAAGACGCATGTCGATAATTATTTTCCATTTTCTTTTTCCGGTGTAGTCCAATTTTTAAGGTATAATTAATAATGGGGAATTATAGGGTGATTTCGAATTCTGAATAGCTCCCTCAGTTTTCATTTTGGTTATGATACGTTCCATTTCTTTTCTCTGAGCTGGTGACAATCGGTAAGTTCGGGTGCTTATAAGTATTTCGTCTGTTGTATGTATTTTATGTTAGAAAGAAGAGAAATGACCAACCTCGGACTATATAAATTGTAATCCTTATTTATTCATCTTGACAACGTTTCGATGACTAAATGTCATCCTCTTCAGATCATCTTACATTTAATGAATTTGAATTTCTTTTAATCTATATACAATAAAAAACAAAATTGTAAAATTGTTGACAATTAATGAACATAAGAAGCTAATCAAAAAAATTACCTGTCATTACAAACACAACATTTAGAGCTACATCACTAAGATTTTGACGAAGTCAATAAATCGCAGTCAGCAACTTTCCATGATGTTTTAAAATTTGGAAAAAACAACATCATTGGAAAAGGTGTCACTATTAATATTAAAAAATCCAATTGACATGTTGTAGCTTTAGATTCATTTAAAATATTATTCTTAAATAATTTTCACCACTATTTTACAAAAAACGTTGAAATTATAATTAAATTTGTCGGATTAAGTGGCATCATTATGCCAAACGATCAGATACTACTAAGGATTTAAACGCAAGCTAACGGAATAATAGAGGACAAATTTGATAACAGTACCGTAGCAATAGAAAACATCGAAATACAAGTGTAGTAGAATATAGAATCAAATTTTTATTAAATACTTTTATTTAAAAGATTGTTTTATATTATATAAGTTAACCTAAAATTATATCCTATGAAGGATTGTAATCTTTCAAATCAGAAACAACATTTAAACTATTTTTTCTTTCCTTTTTATGGAAAACATTTCTGCAATAATTCTTTTAAAGTAGTTTGGTTCTTTATGTAAAATTTTGATATTCTCCCAATCAAAATCAGTAATAATTTTGTAATTTATGTTATTATATTTAAATTGTTCGTCTACAAAATGTTTTTAAATTCTATAAGGATTGACCTTTTATATCTTAAATATTTTAGGTTGTACCAAATGTGTAGAGGTTAGTGGTTCCCCAGGTAGATAAAAACTATCTGGAAATTCTCGCACTGTTTCTACAACGTGCTCTTTTTCTTCTTGATTGAGATGATCTAGTTGCAATTTGTCGATTACTTCCTCTATTTTGCCTCTTTCAAATTTTAAGTTTTCGTTTAAAAAGTATTCGTCTAAGTCTTCTCCAGGTAAATTATAATATTCGAAGGGTATTAGTTCTTGTGGGTGTATTTCAATGCTTAAATCTTTTCCAGTTATAGTGATTGCTAATACATGACAAATTCCGTTTATGTAGATATGGGGGATATGGATAGGGGTGGGGGAAACTACTGGGGTAATTTTGTTCCATTGGGAAATGGTTTCGTCCATTCAATCTAGGTGAATTTTGCCTGTCTTCATTGGGTCTATTTCTTTCTCGAGAAGCCGCAAATCGGACGTGCGGACTAGGGCTGCGATCACGCATTCCTCAGTAAGCAGGTTGAGTAAACTTCCTACCGTAAAAGCTATTATGTGGAGATTAAGGGTTTAATTGATGTCTTGATTCGTATTCTATTTCGTATTTTAGTGCTGCTTTTATAGAATTTGGATTTCTGTTTTCCACTGCTCCTGAGAGTCCATCTGGGAATCCACGAATAAAAGATTCTAATGCACAATCGATGAGAGGGGCTAATAGTCGATCCGAGTTATTGTATTTATCTTCTAGTGCGGCTTGTGCACCAGATTTTAACAATGTAAGGCGGTCGTAGTATTCACTTACACTTTCGTTACGGGTCATTTTGATGTTCGAAATTTCGTGTGTGTACCACGTGTATGACTTGTGTGGGGCGAATCGTTGCTTGAGGTGGTCAATTAAGTCCTTCATGCAAAAAAAACGTTTTTCATGTGTGCTATCTCTAGCTGCTCCCTTCAGTCGGGATAAGACCGCTCTGATATACTGTTTTTCACAGTTACCAGGTATGCTGGCTTCTCCGTTTATCACGTCCTGAATAAAGTCGCACTGGCATATTTTTACTATTAATTATCGGAAAATTCATCATGTCTTGTTGAATGGCAAAACATTCTGTCATTGATGTTACCATTGCGTCGCTTAAAGTACGTGAAATGTAATACAAAAATAAAATTATCAATGAGTGCTCTGAATTGATGCTATTATTATCTTTGATTAATTAAATAAAGTGTGATCAAATTGGGGGTACTTTTTCCAATAAGGTTTTATTGAAATGACACGCGTGACTACTGTCAAACTAAATACACAATTTTATTTTGTTTTTATTGACATTTCATCATGGAAAGGCTTACGCCTCAACAACGTTTACAAATCGCACAATTATATTACGAAAATGGACACTCTGTGAAAAGTCTTTATCGCGCGCTCAGGCCAATTTATAGTGTACCATATATAATCGTTCTACTGAACACACTATTCGGCATACCATCGGCAAACTCGAGAATAATTTAAAATTATTGGATGATACTCGACCGATTAGACCACGTACAGCCCGAACTGTAGAGAATATTGCAGCTGTAATTGAGAGTTTTGTCGAAGACCCGGAAGAATCGATTCGGCGCCGATCTCAACAACTTGGCCTATCTTATGGCACTACTTGGGCGATTTTTGATGCCGGAAATTAAAGCCCGTAATCTCCATGACATTTGGTTACAATATGACGGCGCTACATGTTATACAACCCGTGAAACAATGGATTTACTGCGTAGACGTTTCGGTGAGCAATTTATCTCTCGTCTCGAACCGGTGGATTGTCCTCCAAGATCGAGTGATATCACACCTTTGGACTTTTATTTGTGGGGGCATGTAAAGTCGAAATGTTTTGTGGATAAACTAGCTACTATTGAGGCATTGGAAGCCAACATTACTGAAGTTATTAGCGAGATACCGACCGAAGTCCTCGAGCGAGTCATTCAAAATTGGTGTTTACGGATGGACGAATTAAAGCGAAGTTGCGGCCAACATTTGAAAGGGGTTATCTTTAAAAAATAAATGTCGTGAATGGTTCTACACAAAAATAAAAAAGATTTCCCTATCAATTCGAATTTTCGTTGTTTTATTTCATATTTCAAATCCTATACCTCTAAATTGATCACCCTTTATAAACTTAAGGTCTATATTTAATGCTCAATTCAAATTACTATTTTTTGAAAATTTTGGGCCAAAATTGAATCTGAAATATAAGATTACTTGTATCAATTTTGTCTAATTGACTAATTCCGGGATAGGTAGGTTCAATTTGGAAATAAAGGATTTTCCAATTACTCCTGCGATACCTATACCTATTTCGGGTAATGACACAAATTTGGGATTTTTACTGATCCAATTGATGGAAGAGTGGCGTTATGCAATATGTAAATCTTTAAGTGGTTTATATTGAGTTCAGGGATTAGTTTATCCTTTTGGATCAAATTGATATTTAGCGTTGGATCGTACAAGATATCTCCTATTTTATTTTTTAATAGGTCAGAATATATTGAAATTATAATATTGGTTTGACGTTTTATTCTTATTTGAGATTGTTTAGTTGCCTTATAACGTAGCCATTTTTTTATTTGTTTGTTAAGTATAACAATTGATTTCGAATTTAAATTTGGTTTTACTAAAGAATTAGGCTGTAATTTTAACGCGCTGTCGATTTGGGTGGCGAAATATGCAGGTCCTCTATGTTCTTAGCCTTGAATGCTATGAATTCAGTGATGCAAGGCGGGTCAGGTCGGACGTATTCATTATTCGCCTTAGTGAGCTTTACATTTGTTAATTTAATAGTTGTTAAGAGCATTAGAAAAAGTTATTTCCAGCGATATGAGATTGGACAAGCTAGGTTTAATGAAAATGCTTGGACAATTCTTGCAATTACAAACTTTGTTTATTGCTAACACATAACAAAATTGTTTATTGTTGTTAGGAAAAGGGAGGAAAGTTTGCTGATTAAATCAGAGTGGTAAATTCTGATTATTTATATTTTTGTAAGATCGTGGTCACTAGTCAAACCTATGCGGCTCGAGTTGTTCACAGTAATAACAAATTTGACTATATTGCGGTGTACAAGCTTCATTAATTAAAAGATAGATATACAATAAGTTTTGAGGTGCTTATATATATAACTTACGCTTTTTCCTTGCTTGAGAAGGCAAGAGAAAGAGTTTTGTCATATAGTTCTCCTTATTGATAGCTGGATAACGGCAAAATCCTGACTGGAGTCAAGTAGTGCTAGTCAAGTAGTACAGGAAGCATACCAGACAATCCAACTTGCTTTCTAACGACTGGTGAAGTTCGTTTTCCGTAGATTTATCTCCCACAACTTGACTTAATACGACGATACAGACCAGGAGTTATGTTTACCAAGTACCGAGGTAATCCTTGTGTAAGATACCGATAAAGTTCCGAAAATAGAAGGGTCAAATTGTGACACCGACAGTATGACTTGCGGAAGGAGTGATTACCGACGTTAATATCTTGAAGACTGAACAGCTACCAGCAAAAAGACAACCTCCAGAGGTAAATCTGGGGTTCATATATTAATGATTATTTCTATAGGCGAAGAGTGCCTGCTAATTTGTGGATCGGCAAGTACGTTGCTAATTTGTAGATATGCACGTACAATGATAAATTGTTTATCGGCAAGCGTCTAGCGGCAATGTCGATGACCATGCTTGCTGACAGTCGCGTAAACTCGTGAACTCGCGGCTAGTTCTCACGCAGGTCATACTATCGGGATCAAAGTCTATTGATGCTCGATGCGGTACATCTTCTTCTCGTCTTTTCAGCTACATCACTTAATATATACAGGGTGAGGCACATGTAGTGTTACAGAGCGATAGCACTCAAACTGTTGATCATATCCAAAAATGTTTCCGACAATAGTTTCAGTGTTTGAGAAGGACGTCATACTGGACCTCCCTATTTTTTATCGGTGGAGACGCTGATGCTACTTCAAGGTTAACTCCACTTCTTTAAATGGAACCATGTATTTTTTTCGATGACATTATTGCCGATTTTAAGGCAGATTCAGCGACCTACAACACAAGGTCATTCTAGTCACGCAAAGTATGAAAATAGTCGAAAAATCGAAACATGTCGGAATAATCACTTTCATAGGATCCACTAACCTTTGTTTGGGTCTAACCATAGAAGATGCTCGAAGTGATAACCCTCGACTTGTAAGCACTTATTAATTCGCTGATGGAAAGACCGTCTAACTTCAGCCAACATTTGTGGTGTAATTTCGGTACATGCTGGGCGTTTTCTTTCTTTCATGTCGTCAGGCATGGTAGGTGCTATCGACATTAAGCGTTCTTTGACAGAACCCCATAACAAGTAATCTGGTGATCTTAGATCTGGCGAACGAGGTGGCCAAGCTACAGGGCCGCTTCGTCCTATCTACTTTTTGTCAAAAAATCCACATGTTCATGCGACCATGCAAGGGCACGTCTTCCATTAATTGAGGCAGTAAGTTTTGCAGAAAGTTTGCGTAAACTTGCCCAGTCAAGCGACCTTCAAAAAAATATGGTCCAATGACGTGATCGCCGACAATGCCGTACCAACAATTAAGGGACCAAGGATGTTGAAATGGTACAGTTCTGATCCATCGAGGATTCTCATTTGCCCAATAATGCATAATATGTCTATTCACATTACCCGTATTTGCGAAGTCAGCTTCATCAGAAAAAAGCAGATGACTCACAAATGAGACATCTGTGCGCATTTTTCTACGAATCCAATTACAGAAATTGACTCGCTTTAGGAAATCATTGCCGTACAAATCCTGATGTAATGACATACGATACGGATGGAACTTTTATTGATGTAAAATTCTTAATACAGATCGCTGACTAATTCCACTCTTTTTTTTCATTTGCCTGCTGCTTGCATGTGGATTTAGTGCAGCAAAAGCTAAGATAGCAGCTGCATTATTTTCATTAACAATTAGTCGACGTTTGACTCGTGTTTGTTTCACTGTACCGAAGCGACAGAAGCGGTCATCTAATCGCTTAAAAGCCATGTGATATTTTTGTTGCCTATCCAGATAACGAGCCGTCTATAAATCCTGGGCGTTTCTGTGATGTTTACAACATTCCCCAAGCACCATTAGCATATTAAAATATTCTTGAAAATCCTTTATTTTCGCGTACCGATGTACTCACATTAGAAGGTAATGCGTGACTAACTGATATATCCACAGAAAATGCTTTCTTTCTGCCGATGTCAGCAATACCCTATCGATGTGTATTATCATGGGTATCGTAAGAAATCAAAAGAAATGAAAATTATTTTTTGACTATTTTCATACTTTGCGTGACTAGATTGACCTTGTGTTGTAGGTCGCTGAATTTGTCTTAAAATCGGTAATAATTTATCGAAAAAATAATACCTGGTTCCACTTGAAAAAGTGAAGTTGACCTTGACGTAGCTTCAGCGCCTCCACCGATAAAAAAATAGGGTGGTCCTGTATGACGGCCTTCTCGAACACTGAAACTTTTGTCTGAAACATTTTTGTATATGGTTAATAGTTTGAGTGCTATCACTTCGTAACACTTTATGTGCTTTACCCCGTATATTTTTACAGGTCGGTGCAATTGTACTAGGTTATAATTGCACTGACATCTGTTATTTTATACATTGGTTTTTAATCTTATTCTCTGAGTTTTTATGTAATACATGATTTATTAGTGTCTGCATTTTGAAATTGTATTCAAGCTATTTCGCGGATTCCCAATAATGTGAATGATGCTATTGATTGATTATCCATTATTGGTTATCGCTGATTATTATGTGACAGTGTTTGATTATTATTATTAACCATTTAACGACAGTTGTTAACAATAATAAATGTTATTGTTATTCTCCTTACATAATTATTAATTTTTATTGGATTGGTTTTCTACATTACCGACGGTAAGGCAGTTTCCTTATTTTATGCAACTCAACTGCCTTGTCGATCTTGGGTAATTATCTTATCGAGAAGTAGTTATCATCGCAGTGATGTGATTTACGTCCGTCAATTGCCTAGTTGCATGCCGGGTTGCCTTTCTGTAGGCGCAATTTTGATTTCATTAAATTTCAGGGGATGTAACAATGGAAAACCCTCAAAAATAATAACGGATCATGGGACACAATTAACGTCTCCTATCTGGTCAGAATTCTCAAAGGTAAAAGATATTCAACCTGTTTTCTCTGCAATAAGACATCTCCAAAGTAATACAGTGGAAAGAATCCACAAAGAATTATCTAGATTTTTCCGATCTCTCACTGGAGAAAACCGTGGGTCATGGTGAAGATGGATAAACATTATTAAGAGTTGCATGAATGAAACATACCACAAAAGTACACAATTTACCCCAGTTGAACTGACTCTCAATAAAAAGCCTAAACGGGCATGGAAAAATTGGTTGAATTTTCCTCAAAATAACTCAAATATCAACCATGAGAGACAGTCGGAAATGGCATAGGAAAACATTTCAAGGAAAGGAAAAAAAAGAGCCTCCAAATTCAATGAAGCTCATTGTTTAACAGCATTAAGAGAAGGAGATTATGTTCTCGTTAGGGCTATAAATAAATCCGACCCCTAAAGGAAAATTCTCAAGAAATTTCTCCAAATTTATGAAGACCCTTTGCAAATTAAAAAACAAGTAATACCTGGAACCTTCATATTGTGGAACCCTGAATCCAAGGAGGAAAAGGGATACTCCACATCCAAGATTTAAAGATCAACAAGAGAGAAGCTGACTCCGCAGTAATAGAAGAGGCCGAACCTAACAATGTGGGTTAAGAATGACCCGTCATCCATGCTTGTATATATATAGACATTGAGAATAGTTAACTATTATCAGTGACGTCAGGCGCGGGGTGCTAGACGCACGTGCACACTCCTAATTTGTGACATTTGGATTTTTTTTTCTCCGCAGACGAAAATATGTCCAATCCGAGGACGATGATGTCACGCTGCGGGACTGTGGCACTCAGCTATGTGACCGCCACCCCTTACCCACTACCTCGGGAATTTTGATGTAGCCAACCACCATGAGATTGGAATTTCCCGAGAGCGGAAATACTCTTCCCTGCATCAAGAAACGGAAATCGCTACCAGAAACGTGAGTGTCCAAACGGGCAGGTTTGGACCCACCTCCAAGAAGGGCGTTCCGAAATTACTGTTCATTTAATACCCTTCGGTGGCGTCTCTAAAGAGGCTGGAGAGACCGCGGCGCTCGCCGACGGTTTCAAACTGTGAGGTGGCTACCTTCAGATTAAAGAAATGTTTTTGCGTTTGGCTTTCAGACTTGATGAAGCGCCGAGTTGGGGAAGACCCCCTCTTTAACAGTGGGAAATAATGTGTATGCAAGGATGTGCGGCCCAGACTGGGACCAAATAGCAACCTGGTCCTCGAATAAAGACACAAATTAGATCATTTCTACGATTACTTTATTTAGCATAATGCCTGATCCTGTGGGCCCACTGGGTTGGGATGAACAAGGCACAATCCTGCTCTTCTAACACTCTTGTCCATTGTGAAGTGCAGTCTCGTCTTAGGATTCCTGTCGTACCATGTCGTTTCCTTTGGTTCTGATTCGTTTTTTCCTCTTTATTTCCCGTTTGGTTAGGTCCTTTCACATAATGGCCGAGCAGATCTGGACGGGTGCAGAGGAGGAACTCGCAGCAGAACGGAACCAGATACCTCTCCAGGGTCTGATGGTGGGCCATTGTTATCAGGTGTTGCCCAGTCGGTGTACAGTCCATCTGACTTTACAGTCAGACTGCAAGAGCGGCAGGGGGAGTATTTATTACTGATGAACGAGTTGCGCGAGATTGACATGGAGAAGCCGGATTGGCTCAAGCTCAGGGGAGCTGATGCATACAAGCATATTCCTATTGCCTACGTCAGCGGCAATGACTGGGTGGAAAGAGGTTACGTCACCATGGAATTGGCGGATGACAAATGCGTCGTTTATGACGCTGAGGACGGCTCATTCGATTTCGTCAACATAAGCAATATGTGGTCACACGGTGACCCATTTTAAACTATAATCCCAAATATCTTCTACAATACTTTATCCACGAAAAGATGGTTGCAACCAAGTTTATCTAGTACCGAGGGGGGCATTTGACTGTACAGTCAGTATTGACCTTGAGGTCAATTTTAAAGGTCAAATGGAGGTAAGGCCCTTTTCATAAATGAGATCTATTTTTGACCGCGTATTTGAAAAGAGCGGGGAATTTAACGTCAGAAATAGCCTAAGGAAAAATGGTTTTTGTGACCTTGGAAAGGTAAAAAATTAAGGTCAAATGTCTGAGAAACGACCAGATGCCCTTTTTGTGAATTGTCTCAGTTTTTCGGGGTAAACAAACGTTCAAGATGCTTCACAGAAGTCGATGAAATGTTGAGGTGTACATTACCTTGGCCATCATGACCAAGTCGATTTTCAAGGTGACTTGAAGGTCAAGACGATTTTACATAGATTGAACTCTGTGCCCGGATAAATTGTTTTTGTAGACTTCAGGCTGTAGATTGTTATCACCCCCCCCCCCCTCCTAAAACACAGCCAGACAGTAACAATCCTTTTGGAGAAGATGTAAAGACTGTGACTATTTTTTATTTTAAAAGATATTTGGGATTATAGATTAAAATGGGTCACCGTGTATATCGGCTTGGAATCGATGAGGCATCCATTCCTGCTCTTAGCTCCAAGATCGCCATAGCGTGTATTAGGCCCAGGGCTGCAGCGATGTGGAGACGGGAAGTTTGTTCAGTTTTCAAGAAGGAGGTCATGAGCTTGCCCATTTTTATTCAGATCGAGGCGATCCATGAGGGAACTTTCCTGGCCGAGATATATATTTTTAAAATATAAATAAATAAATGATAAAAAAATGGATGGTTAAAAATTTGATTGCTTTTTTTTATTGACCGTCAAAAAACGCCCGAAATTCGAGCTTCTAGACTAGAATACCCCCTTAATTATTCATCAAATTTCAAACCAGAAGTACATGTGGGTCAAACACAGCCGTTTAGTTTCCACGTACATTTTTGTTCATGATCTCAGAGAGCGCCGCACTAGCCTGCGTTTGCTGCCACTCACCCAATTACCTGGGTGAAGCAGTTTTGTGCGTGGTCTAACTGGATGGGCGTCCCATGTTCATTTTTCCTTTGCGCTTTTTTTTACATTATTTATTATTATTTCTCTTATTTTTATGCATCAAGGCAGTTTAATAATGTTAATGTTGGCATATAATATTCAAACATAAATAAATAAATATTCAGATACTATGGTAATGAAATGGTACCTTGTTTAGATATTAAAATGTTAGTATGGTTATTAACATATAAAACGTGATAAAAATGATAATTATTGAGTATAAATTAATCATCTTATTAATGAACTCCAAAAATTATCAAAAGATTTATGGATGTTGAGCTAAAATACCGATTCCAAGTATAAATAAATGATACGCGACGATTAAATCATTTTTTCACTCGTCTGTAAAAATGGGTAATGTTCACATGAGCTTCAAGCGTTCTCATGCGTCTGCCGAATACTTGCTGAGAACAAAATAATTCCCAAAACACAACAAAAACATTGATTGTTTATAAAAAATAAACAATCGGTAATTTCACAACAAAATTAACAGGATGTACTTTGTACGCTTGAAACTCGGTTCAAGCTAAATATCAACAAAAAATCGAACTTTTGCAAAATTGGGGCCCACTTGGGAAAGCCTTACCCATGTATGATAAGAACTTTGATCAATTATTTTTCCAGTTACACGTAATTTTATTTGAAAATGATGAACTTCGATTTCTCACTTGGTACTTCGACGTGCTATATCTGTCGGTTTTTTAGGAGGCGCGACAATAAGAGAAATAGCAGACTCTCGATCTTCTACTGACTTATTCGCGACCCTCCACGACTCGGTGCCTCTGCATAGGTTCCAAAGTATCTTCTTATAAAGGTAGTCTGTAATTTCAACTCGCTTGACCCAGGCATTAAAGACTGTAGGCCCTGTACTTTCAAGGTGATTTGGAGTTTCCATTAGAATCTTCATAGTCAATGTGTTGAGTTGAAAGTATGGACCAGCTTGTTTGTGTGCTTCGTTGCTGTGTCACACCGATTCTTCCAGTCTGTGTGACTTAGTCAAGGGGATTTCCTTCATAGTGTAGGTGTTATTCACATCTTCTAAGAGTGTAGACTAGGCGCAGGGCAGGTCAACCTCTAATGTATTGGGTGTCACCGTAGGGTAGTTCAGGTGCAGGGATATACGCGGCGCTAGTTGTCGGAAGCGGATGGAGTGCGGCAAGGGGAACGGCTTCGTATGAGTTCCGCCATTGTTGTATACTCTTTCTGAGCTACATAAGCTACATGCCATTGGTAAAACCGTTTTAGAATTAAATAAGACAAAATATTTTATTATTGTTGAAATATAAATCTATTTAACTGTATGGAAGGAATATAAAAACAATGGAAACTGTTATTAACATATTGTTTTATCTATAAACATATTTTTATTTATGATCTTTCGGCATCATGAAAGTTTAATAAGAGTGCAAATTCGGAACGGCACACAAATATTCACAATCGTTCGAAATTAAATACACACATATAATATGTTTTTATTAATTTCCATTGTCTTCATATTCCTTTCATACAGTAAAATAGATTAAAATTGTAACAATAATAAAATATTTTGTCTTATTTAATAAAAAAAATCTCATAATCGGTATCATTTACGACATCGTAAACGATATCGGATATGGTCCCAAAATCCCACGTCGTTTACGATATCACTTACAACAAAGTTTACGATATCGCTTACGATAACGTTTCCAATGTCGTTTCCGACGTCGGAAATTTCAATAGGAGATAGATTAGCTGCTATTTTTGGACTCACGAGTCCTCAGGTCGATAAAACCAAGGAGTTTTTTAATTATATGATTATGTTTATTGAAGCCTTGCATAAGCTGTAAAATTAATATTTTTTGTCTCTCCGATTTCCGTTAAAGTCAGCAGTATTATCATTTTTCATAACATTTTTTATTTTAAGGGTAAGTGTGGGTATTACTGTGGATGCCCCAGTTACTGCGGTTTCAAATAAAACTAATGATATACAATGTTTTAAAGATATATAACGCTACAGAACAACTAAAAACAATCAATTTCTAATCCAAGCGTAATAAGTATCAACGAATTATCAATAGTTACGATATTTGTAGCTAATTGATTTCAATTTGAAACTCTCATATTCCCGATTCCCATAGTTTTAATGCTTAGATTTGTTGACAGGCCATGAACAGGTTCTGAAAAACTTGTTATAATTCCGTTTCTGAAAATAAAATATTTATTGTGATATTACTTTCTGCAAAGTAAATATTTTATTTTTCTAAATATTTATGCAAAATAACAAAAAATACGTTTTTTAATCATTTTTTTACCAAAACAGTATTTGGTACATGATTTTCATAGGTGTATGAATTACTGCGATCTGTCAGGCGGCACTGCATAACCTTTCAATCTATTACAAATGCTTCGTTATGCTTACTTTTTATAATTGAGATTAAACAAAATGTTGAAAATTCCAAAATCGCTGCTAATGAGGCAAGAGAAAGTCAAGTAATATAATTTTAAGGTAAATTAAATAAGAGTTATAATATTATTTAATCTTAATTTGTTAAAAATGCTTTATGTTCACTTTTTATAATTTAGTTTAAATAAAATGTTCAACACTCCTTAATCATTGCTAAAGATGCAAGAGGAACTCAAGTGATATAATTTTAAGTTAAATTAAATAAAATTATTAATCTTAATTTGTTACGAATGGTTCGTCGTGTTTACTTTTTATAATTGAGATTAAATAAAATTTTAAACACTCCTAAATTAATTGTACGTTCACTCAAAATAATATCGCAGTATTACGCGCGCAGAAATTGGGGTTCCTACAGTAATTGGTGCGCAGTAATTCATGCAAACCCGCAGTAATACCTACATGGAACATTTTTTTTAGATTCGCATTTTCTAAGTAAATCTGGTTTCTTTTCAGGGTTTAAGGACTGCATGCTACTTACTTAATACCAAATACTGCTTTAAAAATTAATTCGTGACGACTTTTTTATCTCAAAATCTTTTTTTTTAACTTTAAAAGCCGTCTTGATTTTTGATCCGCAGTAATTGGCACACTTACCCTAGTATATTTCGTATATTTTCTGTATATTTTCTGAAAATAAAAATCAATAAAAATACAAATTACATATATTTTTGATTTTCACTTATTACGACAAAAACAAGATTTAAGGCAAAATTGTGAAAAAGTATTTCAAGAGTGAGTTGATATTAACTTCTCACTCTTGAATTACATTTCACAATTTTGCGTTAAATCTTCAATTTCCTTTTAATTATATTTGAATATATTCTCTGTAACGCATTTAAAGAACCTACGTATGCATGTAAAGGCATTCCCAATAAGGGTGATATGTTTTGAAATTGAAAAAAAACACTGAATATTCATTCGGAATTGATCGAAATCTTTTTTATTATATTGGATATTCTATGCCATTTATGATTTAAACAATATATCGGCCAAATGTCCCCCGAGACTTGAGCCAAAAATGCGCCTCATCAGAAAAGATGATTTTTTGATGAAAATTGGGATCATTTTCAATTGATTCCAGAGCCCAATCCGCGAAATCCCGACGCAAACGATGGTCATTAGGCTTCAGTTCTTGGGCCAGAATCATCTTATAGGGATGCAGGCCAAGATCCAATCGCAAAATACGCCAGGTAGTCATCCTGGACAGGCCCAATTACTGATGACAACTGACAGCAGACGTCAAAAATTTCAGTTCAAATGAGCCCGATAGGGACATTCAAAATCATATCACCCCTATTGGGAAACCCTTTATATGCACTAACATGTGCACACATAATGGTAGTTCATATGCAGGGATATAAGCGGCGCTAGTTGCTAGTGGTCCACCACCTTTCCATTAGGTTTGCACGGCCTGACCAGGCGCTTGCCAACTGACTTAGATAAACTTAGCCGCAGAGATTAATAACATTGTTTGTAATCATCAAAAAGGTATGACAATATTATTACATTGGAATTACTAATTATCCATTTATATTCATTTATTGTTGATTGTTATTAATTGAGTTAATATTTAATAGCAACAACAATATTTCGTAATTATAATGCAAAAGTTACAACCAGTATTATGAATAACCATAAAATAATGACATTGACTGTTACATCGTAATTGATAAAATATTTGTTGTGAGTCATTAATCATGAATTATATTTTGTTCATTGTTACAATTCGATATTATAATTAGTAATAACAATAATATTACCAATAAGAACAATTTCATAATTTAGATGAAATTTATATGTGTGATAATAATGATAACAACAATTATGTATACATGACAATGGTAATAAAAAATAGTAGTAATGTTGAAAATAATAAAATAATAATAAAAGAGTATATTAATAGTCATGAATACGTGACAATATTTTTATAAAATTAATATTTTGCTTTCAACTTGAGGTTATCAGAAGCAAAATCGTATTAACATTTATGTTATTATCAAAGAAATATTTTTATCTTGTTTTATTTCAAATTAAGACACTACGACAATGGCCTTAAAAACAGATGTCCGGATACTTTTGATAGCCACTGTTTATACAATAAAACAGTCAATTATATACTTACTTGGTATTCTATTAATCGCTCGAAGAGGGCGCAGAACTCTAATGGTCCGGATCGCCGATAAGTTTATATTTTCAAGATTAAGACAGTATTCCAGAACACTGAAAAATAGTAATAAAAAATAAATAATGGAATATAATTGGTGTCAAACGTCAAATATTTGGTTAAGTTACATAGAATTATGTTATAATTATATATATTATCAATATACTTAAGGACTTTCTCAAATGAATCGGTGTTAAAATAATATTCTTGAAATTTTGCCTATACGCTATTAATAGCGTGACGTCCTGAGTCTTAATTCAGTAAATAGTTCTGAACTAAAAGTCAAGAGTCTATTACCCTATGTACATTACTCAGTTTATTGTTAACCAGTCAATAATTTTCCAGGTCAAAGGCAAGCCAATGAAATTCATGCAATTTTTTAAAATATGAACAATATTTATTGCATTTTTAATGGAACATATAAAACTTTAATTTTCCACTTCCAACTCTCTAGACCCAGGCATTAGCGATTATACGCCATGTACTTTCGAAAAGATTAGACGTTCAGATCAGAATTATAATAGTCAATGTGTTGAATTGAAAGTATGGGCAAGCTTATTTGTGTGCTTTGTTGATGTGTTAGATCGATTATTCCAGTCTGTGTAACTAGTAGAGGAAATCTTCTTCTTAGTGCGGATGTCACCCACATCTTCTCAGAATAAAGATTAGGCGCGTGCCAACTAACAGGTAGAGTTGATCAGAGGGAACAATCACATTGTTTGTAAACATCGGTAATATAGTAGTCACAATGATAATATTATAGTGTAAATTAACAGAAGATATGAAAAATCCTATAATAATATTATATTGAAGATTGGGTTGAAGTATCAGACGTCTAGTCAGACGAATATTAAAATATTTTTTTTCACGTCAAAATTGAGATAAAAAGTTAGAATAAGGCATATAAATAGTTTTTAAGGGAAAATAAGCAATAACAAAAATTTTAATGTTTCAAAAAAAATTATTTTTGATAAAAATTTTCTGATAAGCCCACAATAACAAACTCGGTTAATTTACATATAAAACGAAAAAAGTGTACCACCTATGGACATCGCATATGTATGTATTATCATTGAAGGTACTATAAAAAAATTTTAAATTAAATGTATCGAAGGCGGAGAGCCCTTGTACAAACCAAAAGTGCAAGGGCCGAACAAAAATTGAGTTAGACGGTTAATTTACATATAAAACTACAAAATAGTACCACCAATCGACTTCACAAATGAATGTATTATCATTGGAGGTACTATAAAACGTTTTTAAAATTGAATGTATCGAGGGCGGAGGGCCCTCGTACAAACCAAAAGTGCAAGGGACCGAACGAAAATTGACTTAGACGGTTAGTTTACATATAAAACGAAAAAAGTGTACCACCTATGGACATCACATATGTATGTATAATCATTGGAGGTACTATAAAAAAATTTTAAATTAAATGTATCGAAGGCGGAGAGCCCTTGTACAGAGCAAAAACTGTGTCTTAACGAAAAGTGACTTACGCAGTTAATTCACATATAAAACGAAAAAAGTTTACCACCTATGGACTTCACATATGTATGTATTATCATTCGAGGTACTATAAAACATTTTTAAAATTGAATGTATCTAGCGCGAAGAGCCCTTGTACAGAGCAAAAACTGTGTCTTAACTAAAAGAGACTTAGACAGTTTATTTACATATAAAACGAAAAAAGTTTACCACCTACGGACTTCACATATGTATGTATTATCATTGGAGGTACTATAAAACGTTTTTAAAATTGAATGTATCTAGCGCGGAGAGCCCTCGTACAGAGCAAAAACTGTGTCTTAACGAAAAGTGACATAGACAGTTAATTCACATATAAAACGAAAAAAGTTTACCACCTATGGACATCGCATATGTATGTATTATCATTAAAGGTACCATAAAAAATTTTTTAATTAAATATATCGAAGGCGGAGAGCCGTCGTACAAACCAAAAGTGCAAGGGCCGAACAAAAATTGACTTAGACGGTTAATTTACATATAAAACGAAAAAAGTGTACCACATATGGACATCACATATGTATGTATTATCATTGGAGGTACTATAAAACATTTTTAAAATTGAATGTATCTAGGGCGGAGAGGCCTCGTACAGAGCAAAAACTGTGTCTTAACGAAAAGTGACTTAGACAGTTAATTCACATATAAAACGAAAAAAGTTTACCACCTATGGACTTCACATATGTATGTATTATCATTCGAGGTACTATAAAACATTTTTAAAATTGAATGTATCTAGCGCGAAGAGCCCTTGTACAGAGCAAAAACTGTGTCTTAACTAAAAGAGACTTAGACGGTTAATTTACATATAAAACGAAAAAAGTTTACCACCTACGGACTTCACATATGTATGTATTATCATTGGAGGTACTATAAAACGTTTTTAAAATTGAATCTATCTAGCGCGGAGAGCCCTTGTACAGAGCAAAAACTGTGTCTTAACGAAAAGAGACTTAGACAGTTAATTCACATATAAAACGAAAAAAGTTTACCACCTATGGACATCGCATATGTATGTATTATCATTAAAGGTACCATAAAAAATTTTTTAATTAAATATATCGAAGGCGGAGAGCCGTCGTACAAACCAAAAGTGCAAGGGCCGAACAAAAAGTGACTTAGACCGTTATTTCACATATAAAACGAAAAAAGTGTACCACCTATGGACATCACATATGTATGTATTATCATTGGAGGTACTATAAAACATTTTTAAAATTGAATGTATCTAGGGCGGAGAGGCCTCGTACAGAGCAAAAACTGTGTCTTAACGAAAAGTGACTTAGACAGTTAATTCACATATAAAACGAAAAAAGTTTACCACCTATGGACTTCACATATGTATGTATTATCATTCGAGGTACTATAAAACATTTTTAAAATTGAATGTATCTAGCGCGGAGAGACCTTGTACAGAGCAAAAACTGTGTCTTAACTAAAAGAGACTTAGACGGTTAATTTACATATAAAACGAAAAAGTTTACCACCTATGGACATCACATATGTATCTATTATCATTGGAGGTACTATAAAACATTTTTAAAATTGAATGTATCTAGGGCGGAGAGGCCTCGTACAGAGCAAAAACTGTGTCTTAACGAAAAGTGACTTAGACAGTTAATTCACATATAAAACGAAAAAAGTGTACCACCTATTGACATCACATATGTATGCACTATCATTGGAGTTACTAAAAAAAAAATTACAATTGAACGTACCGAGCGCGGAGGGCCCTTATACAGAGCAAAAACTGTGACGGACTGAACGAAAAGTAACATAGACGGTTAATTTACATAAAAAAGAAAAAAGTGTACCACATATGGACGTCTCATATGTATGCATTATCATTGGATGTACTATAAAACATTTTCAAAATTGAATGTATCTAGCGCGGAGGGCACTCGTACAGAGCAAAAACTGTGACTTAACGAAAAGTGACTTAGACCGTTAATTCACATATAAAACGAAAAAAGTGTACCACCTATTGACATCACATATGTATGTATTATCATTGGCGGTACTACAAGAAAAATTAAAATTAAATGTATCTAGGTCGGAGGGCCCTCGAACGGAGCAAAAACTGCAAGAGAACGAACGAAAATTGACTTAGACGGTTATTTTACATATAAAACGAAAAAGTTTACCACCTATGGACATCACTTATGTATGTATTATCATTGAAGGTACTATAAAAAATTTTTAAATTAAATGTATCGAAGGCGGAGAGACCTCGTACAAACCAAAAGTGCAAGGGACCGAACGAAAATTGACTTTGACGGTTAATTTACATATAAAACGAAAAAAGTGTACCACCTATGGACTTCACATATGTATGCATTATCATTGGAGGTACTATAAAACACTTTTAAAATTGAATGTATCTAGGGCGGAGGGCCCTCGTACAGAGCAAAAACTGTGTCAAAACGAAAAGTGACTTAGAACGTTAATTCACATATAAAACGAAAAAAGTGTACCTCCTATGGACTTCACATATGTATGTATTATCATTGGCGGTACTACAAGAAAAATTACAATCAAATGTATCTAGGTCGAAGGGCCCTCGAACGGAGCAAAAACTGCAAGGGACCGAACGAAAATTGACTTAGACGGTTATTTTACATATAAAACGAAAAAAGTTTACCACCTATGGACATCACATATGTATGTATTATCATTGAAGGTACTATAAAAAATTTTTAAATTAAATGTATCGAAGGCGGAGAGACCTCGTACAAACCAAAAGTGCAAGGGACCGAACGAAAATTGACTTAGACGGTTAATTTACATATAAAACGAAAAAAGTGTACCACCTATGGACTTCACATATGTATGCATTATCATTGGAGGTACTATAAAACACTTTTAAAATTGAATGTATCTAGGGCGGAGGGCCCTCGTACAGAGCAAAAACTGTTTCAAAACGAAAAGTGACTTAGAACGTTAATTCACATATAAAACGAAAAAAGTGTACCTCCTATGGACTTCACATATGTATGTATTATCATTGGCGGTACTACAAGAAAAATTACAATCAAATGTATCTAGGTCGAAGGGCCCTCGAACGGAGCAAAAACTGCAAGGGACCGAACGAAAATTGACTTAGACGGTTATTTTACATATAAAACGAAAAAAGTTCACCACCTATGGACATCCCATATGTATGTATTATCATTGAAAGTACTATAAAAAAATTTTAAATCAAATGTATCGAAGGCAGAGAGCCCTCGTACAAACCAAAAGTGCAAGGGCCGAACGAAAATTGAGTTAGACGGTTATTTTACATATAAAACGAAAAAAGTTTACCACCTATGGACTTCACATATGTATGTATTATCATTCGAGGTACTATAAAACATTTTTAAAATTGAATGTATCTAGCGCGGAGAGCCCTTGTACAGAGCAAAAACTGTGTCTTAACGAAGAGAGACTTAGACAGTTAATTCACATATAAAACGAAAAAAGTTTACCACCTACGGACTTCACATATGTATGTATTATCATTGGAGGTACTATAAAACGTTTTTAAAATTGAATGTATCGAGGGCGGAGAGGCCTCGTACAGAGCAAAAACTGTGTCTTAACGAAAAGTGACTCAGACCGTTAATTCACACATAAAACGAAAAAAGTTCACATATGTATGTATTATCATTGGCGGTAATACAAGAAAAATTAAAATCAAAAGTATCTAGGGAGGAGGGCCCTCGAGCGGAGCAAAAACTGCAAGGGACCGAACGAAAAGTGACTTAGACCCTTAATTCACATATAAAACGAAAAAGGTTTACCACCTATGGACTTCACATATGTATGTATTATCATTGGAGGTACTATAAAACGTTTTTAAAATTGAATGTATCGAGGGCGGAGAGCCCTTGTACAGAGCCAAAACTGTGTCTTAACGAAAAGTGACTTTGACAGTTAATTCACATATAAAACGAAAAAAGTTTACCACCTATGGACATCGCATATGTATGTATTATCATTAAAGGTACTATGAAACGTTTTTAAAAGTGAATGTATCTAGGGCGGATAGCCCTTGTACAGAGCAAAAACTGTGTCTTAACGAAAAGAGACTTAGACGGTTAATTTACATATAAAACGAAAAAAGTTTACCACCTACGGACTTCACATATGTATGTATTATCATTGGAGGTACTATAAAACGTTTTTAAAATTGAATCTATCTAGCGCGGAGAGCCCTTGTACAGAGCAAAAACTGTGTCTTAACGAAAAGAGACTTAGACAGTTAATTCACATATAAAACGAAAAAAGTTTACCACCTATGGACATCGCATATGTATGTATTATCATTAAAGGTACTATAAAAAATTTTTTAATTTAATATATCGAAGGCGGAGAGCCGTCGTACAAACCAAAAGTGCAAGGGCCGAACAAAAATTGACTTAGACGGTTAATTTACATATAAAACGAAAAAAGTGTACCACCTATGGACATCACATATGTATGTATAATCATTCGAGGTACTATAAAACGTTTTTAAAATTGAATGTATCTAGGGCGGAGAGCCCTTGTACAGAGCAAAAACTGTGTCTTAACGAAAAGTGACTTAGACCGTTAATTCACATATAAAACGAAAAAAGTTTACCACCTATGGACTTCACATATGTATGTATTATCACTCGAGGTACTATAAAACACTTTTAAAATTGAATGTATCTAGCGCGGAGAGCCCTTGTACAGAGCAAAAACTTTGTCTTAACTAAAAGAGACTTAGACGGTTAATTTACATATAAAACGAAAAAAGTTTACCACCTACGGACTTCACATATGTATGTATTATCATTGGAGGTACTATAAAACGTTTTTAAAATTGAATCTATCTAGCGCGGAGAGCCCTTGTACAGAGCAAAAACTGTGTCTTAACGAAAAGAGACTTAGACAGTTAATTCACATATAAAACGAAAAAAGTTTACCACCTATGGACATCGCATATGTATGTATTATCATTAAAGGTACTATAAAAAATTTTTTAATTTAATATATCGAAGGCGGAGAGCCGTCGTACAAACCAAAAGTGCAAGGGCCGAACAAAAATTAACTTAGACGGTTAATTTACATATAAAACGAAAAAAGTGTACCACCTATGGACATCACATATGTATGTATAATCATTGGAGGTACTATGAAACGTTTTTAAAAGTGAATGTATCTAGGGCGGAGAGCCCTTGTACAGAGCAAAAACTGTGTCTTAACGAAAAGTGACTTAGACAGTTAATTCACATATAAAACGAAATAAGTTTACCACATATGGACTTCACATATGTATGTATTATAATTCGAGGTACTATAAAACATTTTTAAAATTGAATGTATCTAGCGCGGAGAGCCCTTGTACAGAGCAAAAACTGTGTCTTAACTAAAAGAGACTTAGACAGTTTATTTACATATAAAACGAAAAAAGTTTACCACCTACGGACTTCACATATGTATGTATTATCATTGGAGGTACTATAAAACGTTTTTAAAATTGAATGTATCTAGCGCGGAGAGCCCTTGTACAGAGCAAAAACTGTGTCTTAACGAAAAGAGACTTAGACAGTTAATTCACATATAAAACGAAAAAAGTTTACCACCTATGGACATCGCATATGTATGTATTATCATTAAAGGTACTATAAAAAATTTTTTAATTTAATATATCGAAGGCGGAGAGCCGTCGTACAAACCAAAAGTGCAAGGGCCGAACAAAAATTAACTTAGACGGTTAATTTACATATAAAACGAAAAAAGTGTACCACCTATGGACATCACATATGTATGTATTACCATTGGAGGTACTATAAAACATTTTTAAAATTGAATGTATCTAGGGCGGAGAGGCCTCGTACAGAGCAAAAACTGTGTCTTAACGAAAAGTGACTTAGACAGTTAATTCACATATAAAACGAAAAAAGTTTACCACCTATGGACTTCACATATGTATGTATTATCATTCGAGGTACTATAAAACATTTTTAAAATTGAATGTATCTAGCGCGGAGAGCCCTTGTACAGAGCAAAAACTGTGTCTTAACTAAAAGAGACTTAGACGGTTAATTTACATATAAAACGAAAAAAGTTTACCACCTACGGACTTCACATATGTATGTATTATCATTGGAGGTACTATAAAACATTTTTAAAATTGAATGTATCTAGGGCGGAGAGGCCTCGTACAGATCAAAAACTTTGTCTTAACGAAAAGTGACTTAGACCGTTAATTCACATATAAAACGAAAAAAGTGTACCACCTATTGACATCACATATGTATGCACTATCATTGGAGTTACTAAAAAAAAAATTACAATTGAACGTACCGAGCGCGGAGGGCCCTTATACAGAGCAAAAACTGTGACGGACTGAACGAAAAGTAACATAGACGGTTAATTTACATAAAAAAGAAAAAAGTGTACCACATATGGACGTCTCATATGTATGCATTATCATTGGATGTACTATAAAACATTTTCAAAATTGAATGTATCTAGCGCGGAGGGCACTCGTACAGAGCAAAAACTGTGACTTAACGAAAAGTGACTTAGACCGTTAATTCACATATAAAACGAAAAAAGTGTACCACCTATTGACATCACATATGTATGTATTATCATTGGCGGTACTACAAGAAAAATTAAAATTAAATGTATCTAGGTCGGAGGGCCCTCGAACGGAGCAAAAACTGCAAGAGAACGAACGAAAATTGACTTAGACGGTTATTTTACATATAAAACGAAAAAAGTTTACCACCTATGGACATCACTTATGTATGTATTATCATTGAAGGTACTATAAAAAATTTTTAAATTAAATGTATCGAAGGCGGAGAGACCTCGTACAAACCAAAAGTGCAAGGGACCGAACGAAAATTGACTTTGACGGTTAATTTACATATAAAACGAAAAAAGTGTACCACCTATGGACTTCACATATGTATGCATTATCATTGGAGGTACTGTAAAAAAAATTAAAATTGAAAGTATCGAGGGCGGAGGGCCCTCGTACAAACCAAAAGTGCAAGGGACCGAACGAAAATTGACTTAGACGGTTAGTTTACATATAAAACGAAAAAAGTGTACCACCTATGGACATCACATATGTATGTATAATCATTGGAGGTACTATAAAACGTTTTTAAAATTGAATGTATCTAGGGCGGAGAGCCCTTGTACAGAGCAAAAACTGTGTCTTAACGAAAAGTGACTTAGACCGTTAATTCACATATAAAACGAAAAAAGTTTACCACCTATGGACTTCACATATGTATGTATTATCATTCGAGGTACTATAAAACATTTTTAAAATTGAATGTATCTAGCGCGGAGAGCCCTTGTACAGAGCAAAAACTGTGTCTTAACTAAAAGAGACTTAGACAGTTAATTTACATATAAAACGAAAAAAGTTTACCACCTACGGACTTCACATATGTATGTATTATCATTGGAGGTACTATAAAACGTTTTTAAAATTGAATCTATCTAGCGCGGAGAGCCCTTGTACAGAGCAAAAACTGTGTCTTAACGAAAAGAGACTTAGACAGTTAATTCACATATAAAACGAAAAAAGTTTACCACCTATGGACATCGCATATGTATGTATTATCATTAAAGGTACTATAAAAAATTTTTTAATTTAATATATCGAAGGCGGAGAGCCGTCGTACAAACCAAAAGTGCAAGGGCCGAACAAAAATTGACTTAGACGGTTAATTTACATATAAAACGAAAAAAGTGTACCACCTATGGACATCACATATGTATGTATTATCATTGGAGGTACTATAAAACATTTTTAAAATTGAATGTATCTAGGGCGGAGAGGCCTCGTACAGAGCAAAAACTGTGTCTTAACGAAAAGTGACTTAGACAGTTAATTCACATATAAAACGAAAAAAGTTTACCACCTATGGACTTCACATATGTATGTATTATCATTCGAGGTACTATAAAACATTTTTAAAATTGAATGTATCTAGCGCGGAGAGCCCTTGTACAGAGCAAAAACTGTGTCTTAACTAAAAGAGACTTAGACGGTTAATTTACATATAAAACGAAAAAAGTTTACCACCTACGGACTTCACATATGTATGTATTATCATTGGAGGTACTATAAAACGTTTTTAAAATTGAATCTATCTAGCGCGGAGAGCCCTTGTACAGAGCAAAAACTGTGTCTTAACGAAAAGAGACTTAGACAGTTAATTCACATATAAAACGAAAAAAGTTTACCACCTATGGACATCGCATATGTATGTATTATCATTAAAGGTACTATAAAAAATTTTTTAATTTAATATATCGAAGGCGGAGAGCCGTCGTACAAACCAAAAGTGCAAGGGCCGAACAAAAAGTGACTTAGACCGTTATTTCACATATAAAACGAGAAAAGTTTTCCACCTATGGACATCACATATGTATGCATTATCATTGGAGTGTACTATAAAACATTTTTAAAATTGAATGTATCTAGGGCGGAGAGGCCTCGTACAGAGCAAAAACTGTGTCTTAACGAAAAGTGACTTAGACAGTTAATTCACATATAAAACGAAAAAAGTTTACCACCTATGGACTTCACATATGTATGTATTATCATTCGAGGTACTATAAAACATTTTTAAAATTGAATGTATCTAGCGCGGAGAGACCTTGTACAGAGCAAAAACTGTGTCTTAACTAAAAGAGACTTAGACGGTTAATTTACATATAAAACGAAAAAAGTTTACCACCTATGGACATCACATATGTATGTATTATCATTGGAGGTACTATAAAACATTTTTAAAATTGAATGTATCTAGGGCGGAGAGGCCTCGTACAGAGCAAAAACTGTGTCTTAACGAAAAGTGACTTAGACAGTTAATTCACATATAAAACGAAAAAAGTGTACCACCTATTGACATCACATATGTATGCACTATCATTGGAGTTACAAAAAAAATTACAATTGAACGTACCGAGCGCGGAGGGCCCTTATACAGAGCAAAAACTGTGACAGACTGAACGAAAAGTAACATAGACGGTTAATTTACATAAAAAAGAAAAGTGTACCACATATGGACGTCTCATATGTATGCATTATCATTGGATGTACTATAAAACATTTTCAAAATTGAATGTATCTAGCGCGGAGGGCACTCGTACAGAGCAAAAACTGTGACTTAACGAAAAGTGACTTAGACCGTTAATTCACATATAAAACGAAAAAAGTGTACCACCTATTGACATCACGTATGTATGTATTATCATTGGCGGTACTACAAGAAAAATTAAAATTAAATGTATCTAGGTCGGAGGGCCCTCGAACGGAGCAAAAACTGCAAGAGAACGAACGAAAATTGACTTAGACGGTTATTTTACATATAAAACGAAAAAAGTTTACCACCTATGGACATCACATATGTATGTATTATCATTGAAGGTACTATAAAAAATTTTTAAATTAAATGTATCGAAGGCGGAGAGACCTCGTACAAACCAAAAGTGCAAGGGATCGAACGAAAATTGACTTAGACGATTAATTTACATATAAAACGAAAAAAAGTGTACCACCTATGGACTTCACATATGTATGCATTATCATTGGAGGTACTATAAAACACTTTTAAAATTGAATGTATCTAGGGCGGAGGGCCCTCGTACAGAGCAAAAACTGTGTCAAAACGAAAAGTGACTTAGAACGTTAATTCACATATAAAACGAAAAAAGTGTACCTCCTATGGACTTCACATATGTATGTATTATCATTGGCGGTACTACAAGAAAAATTACAATCAAATGTATCTAGGTCGAAGGGCCCTCGAACGGAGCAAAAACTGCAAGGGACCGAACGAAAATTGACTTAGACGGTTATTTTACATATAAAACGAAAAAGTTTACCACCTATGGACATCACTTATGTATGTATTATCATTGAAGGTACTATAAAAAATTTTTAAATTAAATGTATCGAAGGCGGAGAGACCTCGTACAAACCAAAAGTGCAAGGGACCGAACGAAAATTGACTTTGACGGTTAATTTACATATAAAACGTCAACTGTGTACCACCTATGGACTTCACATATGTATGCATTATCATTGGAGGTACTATAAAACACTTTTAAAATTGAATGTATCTAGGGCGGAGGGCCCTCGTACAGAGCAAAAACTGTGTCAAAACGAAAAGTGACTTAGAACGTTAATTCACATATAAAACGAAAAAAGTGTACCTCCTATGGACTTCACATATGTATGTATTATCATTGGCGGTACTACAAGAAAAATTACAATCAAATGTATCTAGGTCGAAGGGCCCTCGAACGGAGCAAAAACTGCAAGGGACCGAACGAAAATTGACTTAGACGGTTATTTTACATATAAAACGAAAAAAGTTCACCACCTATGGACATCCCATATGTATGTATTATCATTGAAAGTACTATAAAAAAATTTTAAATCAAATGTATCGAAGGCAGAGAGCCCTCGTACAAACCAAAAGTGCAAGGGCCGAACGAAAATTGAGTTAGACGGTTATTTTACATATAAAACGAAAAAAGTTTACCACCTATGGACTTCACATATGTATGTATTATCATTCGAGGTACTATAAAACATTTTTAAAATTGAATGTATCTAGCGCGGAGAGCCCTTGTACAGAGCAAAAACTGTGTCTTAACGAAGAGAGACTTAGACAGTTAATTCACATATAAAACGAAAAAAGTTTACCACCTACGGACTTCACATATGTATGTATTATCATTGGAGGTACTATAAAACGTTTTTAAAATTGAATGTATCGAGGGCGGAGAGGCCTCGTACAGAGCAAAAACTGTGTCTTAACGAAAAGTGACTCAGACCGTTAATTCACACATAAGACGAAAAAAAGTTCACATATGTATGTATTACCATTGGCGGTAATACAAGAAAAATTAAAATCAAAAGTATCTAGGGAGGAGGGCCCTCGAGCGGAGCAAAAACTGCAAGGGACCGAACGAAAAGTGACTTAGACCCTTAATTCACATATAAAACGAAAAAAGTTTACCACCTATGGACTTCACATATGTATGTATTATCATTGGAGGTACTATAAAACGTTTTTAAAATTGAATGTATCTTGGGCGGAGAGCCCTTGTACAGAGCCAAAACTGTGTCTTAACGAAAAGTGACTTTGACAGTTAATTCACATATAAAACGAAAAAAAGTTTACCACCTATGGACATCTCATCTGTATGAATTATCATTGAAGGTACTATAAAACGTTTTTAAAATTGAATGTATCTAGGGCGGAGAGCCCTTGTACAGAGCAAAAACTGTGTCTTAACGAAAAGAGACTTAGACGGTTAATTTACATATAAAACGAAAAAAGTTTACCACCTACGGACTTCACATATGTATGTATTATCATTGGAGGTACTATAAAACGTTTTTAAAATTGAATCTATCTAGCGCGGAGAGCCCTTGTACAGAGCAAAAACTGTGTCTTAACGAAAAGAGACTTAGACAGTTAATTCACATATAAAACGAAAAAAGTTTACCACCTATGGACATCGCATATGTATGTATTATCATTAAAGGTACCATAAAAAATTTTTTAATTAAATATATCGAAGGCGGAGAGCCGTCGTACAAACCAAAAGTGCAAGGGCCGAACAAAAAGTGACTTAGACCGTTATTTCACATATAAAACGAGAAAAGTGAACCACCTATGGACATCACATATGTATGTATTACCATTGGAGGTACTATAAAACATTTTTAAAATTGAATGTATCTAGGGCGGAGAGGCCTCGTACAGAGCAAAAACTGTGACTTAACGAAAAGCGACTTAGCCCGTTAATTCACATATAAAACGAAAAAAGAGCACCACCTATGGACTTCACATATGTATGTGATTTCATGGGAGGTATTATAAAACATTTTCTAAATTGAATTTATCTAGGGCGGAGGGCCCTCGTACAGAGCAAAAACTGTGACATACTGAACGAAAAGTGACATAGACGGTTAATTTACATATAAAACGACAAAAGTTTATCACCTATGGACATCACATATGTATGTATTATCATTGAAGGTACTACAAAAAATTTTTAAATTAAATGTATCGAAGGCGGAGAGCCCTCGTACAAACCAAAAGTGCAAGGGACCGAACGAAAATTGACTTAGACGGTTAATTTACATATAAAACGAAAAAAGTGTACCACCTATGGACATCACATATGTATGTATTATCATTAAAGGTACTATAAAAAAATTTTAAATCAAGTGTATCGAAGGCGGAGAGCCCTCGTACAAACCAAAAGTGCAAGGGACCAAACGAAAATTGACCTAGACGGTTAATTTACATATAAAACGAAAAAAGTGTACCACCTATGGACATCTCATATGTATGTATTATCATTGAAGGTACTATAAAAAAATTTTAAATTAAATGTATCGAACGCGGAGAGCCCTCGTACAAACCAAAAGTGCAAGGGCCGAACGAAAATTGAGTTAGAAAGTTATTTTACATATAAAACGAAAAAAAGTTTACCACCTATGGACTTCACATATGTATGTATTATCATTCGAGGTACTATAAAACATTTTTAAAATTGAATGTATCTAGCGCGGAGAGCCCTTGTACAGAGCAAAAACTGTGTCTTAACGAAAAGAGACTTAGACAGTTAATTCACATATAAAACGAAAAAAAGTTTACCACCTATGGACTTCACATATGTATGTATTATCATTGGAGGTACTATAAAACGTTTTTAAAATTGAATGTATCGAGGGCGGAGGGCCCTCGTACAAACCAAAAGTGCAAGGGACCGAACGAAAATTGACTTAGACGGTTAGTTTACATATAAAACGAAAAAAGTGTACCACCTATGGACATCACATATGTATGTATAATCATTGGAGGTACTATAAAACGTTTTTAAAATTGAATGTATCTAGCGCGGAGAGCCCTTGTACAGAGCAAAAACTGTGTCTTAACGAAAAGAGACTTAGACAGTTAATTCACATATAAAACGAAAAAAGTTTACCACCTACGGACTTCACATATGTATGTATTATCATTGGAGGTACTATAAAACGTTTTTAAAATTGAATGTATCGAGGGCGGAGGGCCCTCGTACAAACCAAAAGTGCAAGGGACCGAACGAAAATTGACTTAGACGGTTAGTTTACATATAAAACGAAAAAAGTGTACCACCTATGGACATCACATATGTATGTATAATCATTGGAGGTACTATAAAACGTTTTTAAAATTGAATGTATCTTGGGCGGAGAGCCCTTGTACAGAGCAAAAACTGTGTCTTAACGAAAAGTGACTTAGACCGTTAATTCACATATAAAACGAAAAAAGTTTACCACCTATGGACTTCACATATGTATGTATTATCATTGGAGGTACTATAAAACGTTTTTAAAATTGAATGTATCGAGGGTGGAGGGCCCTCGTACAAACCCAAAGTGCAAGGGACCGAATGAAAATTTACTTAGACGGTTTGTTTACATATAAAACGAAAAAAGTGTACCACATATGGACATCACATATGTATGTATTATCATTGGCGGTACAACAAGAAAAATTAAGGTCAAATGTATCAAGGGCGGAGGGCCCTCGAACGGAGCAAAAACTGCAATGGACCGAACGAAAATTGACTTAGACGATTAATTTACGTATAAAACGAAAGAAGTTTACAACATATGGACATCACATATGTATGTATAATCATTGCAGGTACTATAAAACGTTTTTAAAATTGAATGTATCTAGGGCGGAGAGCCCTTGTACAGTGCAAAAACTGTGTCTTAACGAAAAGTGACTTAGACCGTTAACCAAAAGTGCAAGGGACCGAACGAAAATTGACTTAGACGGTTAGTTTACATATAAAACGAAAAAAGTGTACCACCTATGGACATCACATATGTATGTATAATCATTGGAGGTACTATAAAACGTTTTTAAAATTGAATGTATCTAAGGCGGAGAGCACTTGTACAGAGCAAAAACTGTGTCTTAACGAAAAGTGACTTAGACCGTTAATTCACATATAAATCGAAAAAAGTTTACCACCTATGGACTTCACATATGTATGTATTATCATTCGAGGTACTATAAAACATTTTTAAAATTGAATGTATCTAGCGCGGAGAGCCCTTGTACAGAGCGAAAACTGTGTCTTGACGAAAAGGGACTTAGACAGTTAATTCACATATAAAACGAAAAAAGTTTACCACCTACGGACTTCACATATGTAGGTATTTTCATTGGAGGTACTATAAAACGTTTTTAAAATTGAATGTATCGAGGGCGGAGGGCCATCGTACAAACCAAAAGTGCAAGGGACCGAACGAAAATTGACTTAGACGGTTAGTTTACATATAAAACGAAAAAAGTGTACCACCTATGGACATCACATATGTATGTATAATCATTTCAGGTACTATAAAACGTTTTTAAAATTGAATGTATCTAGGGCGGAGAGCCCTTGTACAGAGCAAAAACTGTGTCTCAACGAAAAGTGACATAGACAGTTAATTCACATATAAAACGAAAAAAGTTTACCACCTACGGACTTCACATATGTATGTATTATCATTGGAGGTACTATAAAACGTTTTTAAAATTGAATGTATCGAGGGCGGAGGGCCCTCGTACAGAGCAAAAACTGTGTCTTAAAGTAAAGTGACTTAGAACGTTAATTCACATATAAAACGAAAAAAGTGTAACACCTATGGACTTCACATATGTATGCATTATCATTGAGGTGCTATAAAACGTTTTTAAAATTGAATGTATCTAGGGCGGAGAGCCCTTGTACGGAGCAAAATCTGTGTCTTAACGGAAAGAGACTTAGACAGTTAATTCACATATAAAACAAAAAAAGTTTACCACCTACGGACTTCACATATGTATGTATTATCATTGTTGGTACTATAAAACGTTTTTAAAATTGAATGTATCGAGGGCGGAGGGCCCTCGTACAAACCAAAAGTGCAAGGGACCGAACGAAAATTGACTTAGACGGTTAGTTTACATAACAATGTAAAAAAGTGTACCACCTATGGACATCACATATGTATGCATTATCATTGGAGGTACTATAAAACACTTTTAAAATTGAATGTATCTAGGGCGGAGGGCCCTCGTACAGAGCAAAAACTGTGTCTTAACGTAAAGTGACTTAGAACGTTAATTCACATATAAAACGAAAAAAGTGTACCACCTATGGACTTCACATATGCATGTATTATCATTGGCGGTACTACAAGAAAAAGTAAATTCAAATGTATCTAGGGCGGAGGGCCCTCGTACAAACCAAAAGTGCAAGGGCCGAACGAAAATTGACTTAGACGGTTAGTTTACATATAAAACGAAAAAAGTGTACCACCTATGGACATCACATATGTATCTATTATCATTGGAGGTACTATAAAACATTTTTAAAATTGAATGTATCTAGGGCGGAGAGGCCTCGTACAGAGCAAAAACTGTGTCTTAACGAAAAGTGACTTAGACAGTTAATTCACATATAAAACGAAAAAAGTTTACCACCTATGGACTTCACATATGTATGTATTATCATTCGAGGTACTATAAAACATTTTTAAAATTGAATGTATCTAGCGCGGAGAGCCCTTGTACAGAGCAAAAACTGTGTCTTAACTAAAAGAGACTTAGACGGTTAATTTACATATAAAACGAAAAAGTTTACCACCTATGGACATCACATATGTATGTATTATCATTGGAGGTACTATAAAACATTTTTAAAATTGAATGTATCTAGGGCGGAGAGGCCTCGTACAGAGCAAAAACTGTGTCTTTACGAAAATTGACTTAGACAGTTAATTCACATATAAAACGAAAAAAGTGTACCACCTATTGACATCACATATGTATGCACTATCATTGGAGTTACTAAAAAAAAAATTACAATTGAACGTACCGAGCGCGGAGGGCCCTTATACAGAGCAAAAACTGTGACGGACTGAACGAAAAGTAACATAGACGGTTAATTTACATAAAAAAGAAAAAAGTGTACCACATATGGACGTCTCATATGTATGCATTATCATTGGATGTACTATAAAACATTTTCAAAATTGAATGTATCTAGCGCGGAGGGCACTCGTACAGAGCAAAAACTGTGACTTAACGAAAAGTGACTTAGACCGTTAATTCACATATAAAACGAAAAAAGTGTACCACCTATTGACATCACGTATGTATGTATTATCATTGGCGGTACTACAAGAAAAATTAAAATTAAATGTATCTAGGTCGGAGGGCCCTCGAACGGAGCAAAAACTGCAAGAGAACGAACGAAAATTGACTTAGACGGTTATTTTACATATAAAACGAAAAAAGTTTACCACCTATGGACATCACATATGTATGTATTATCATTGAAGGTACTATAAAAAATTTTTAAATTAAATGTATCGAAGGCGGAGAGACCTCGTACAAACCAAAAGTGCAAGGGATCGAACGAAAATTGACTTAGACCGTTAATTTACATATAAAACGAAAAAAGTGTACCACCTATGGACTTCACATATGTATGCATTATCATTGGAGGTACTATAAAACACTTTTAAAATTGAATGTATCTAGGGCGGAGGGCCCTCGTACAGAGCAAAAACTGTGTCAAAACGAAAAGTGACTTAGAACGTTAATTCACATATAAAACGAAAAAAGTGTACCTCCTATGGACTTCACATATGTATGTATTATCATTGGCGGTACTACAAGAAAAATTACAATCAAATGTATCTAGGTCGAAGGGCCCTCGAACGGAGCAAAAACTGCAAGGGACCGAACGAAAATTGACTTAGACGGTTATTTTACATATAAAACGAAAAAAGTTCACCACCTATGGACATCCCATATGTATGTATTATCATTGAAAGTACTATAAAAAAATTTTAAATCAAATGTATCGAAGGCAGAGAGCCCTCGTACAAACCAAAAGTGCAAGGGCCGAACGAAAATTGAGTTAGACGGTTATTTTACATATAAAACGAAAAAAGTTTACCACCTATGGACTTCACATATGTATGTATTATCATTCGAGGTACTATAAAACATTTTTAAAATTGAATGTATCTAGCGCGGAGAGCCCTTGTACAGAGCAAAAACTGTGTCTTAACGAAGAGAGACTTAGACAGTTAATTCACATATAAAACGAAAAAAGTTTACCACCTACGGACTTCACATATGTATGTATTATCATTGGAGGTACTATAAAACGTTTTTAAAATTGAATGTATCGAGGGCGGAGAGGCCTCGTACAGAGCAAAAACTGTGTCTTAACGAAAAGTGACTCAGACCGTTAATTCACACATAAAACGAAAAAAGTTCACATATGTATGTATTATCATTGGCGGTAATACAAGAAAAATTAAAATCAAAAGTATCTAGGGAGGAGGGCCCTCGAGCGGAGCAAAAACTGCAAGGGACCGAACGAAAAGTGACTTAGACCCTTAATTCACATATAAAACGAAAAAGGTTTACCACCTATGGACTTCACATATGTATGTATTATCATTGGAGGTACTATAAAACGTTTTTAAAATTGAATGTATCTTGGGCGGAGAGCCCTTGTACAGAGCCAAAACTGTGTCTTAACGAAAAGTGACTTTGACAGTTAATTCACATATAAAACGAAAAAAGTTTACCACCTATGGACATCGCATATGTATGTATTATCATTAAAGGTACTATAAAACGTTTTTAAAATTGAATGTATCGTGGGCGGAGAGGCCTTGTACAGAGCAAAAACTGTGTCTTAACGAAAAGAGACTTAGACGGTTAATTTACATATAAAACGAAAAAAGTTTACCCCCTACGGACTTCACATATGTATGTATTATCATTGGAGGTACTATAAAACGTTTTTAAAATTGAATGTATCTAGCGCGGAGAGCCCTTGTACAGAGCAAAAACTGTGTCTTAACGAAAAGAGACTTAGACAGTTAATTCACATATAAAACGAAAAAAGTTTACCACCTATGGACATCGCATATGTATGGATTATCATTAAAGGTACTATAAAAAATTTTTTTAATTAAATATATCGAAGGCGGAGAGCCCTCGTACAAACCAAAAGTGCAAGGGCCGAACAAAAATTGACTTAGACGGTTAATTTACATATAAAACGAAAAAAGTGTACCACCTATGGACATCACATATGTATGTATAATCATTGGAGGTACTATGAAACGTTTTTAAAAGTGAATGTATCTAGGGCGGAGAGCCCTTGTACAGAGCAAAAACTGTGTCTTAACGAAAAATGACTTAGACAGTTAATTCACATATAAAACGAAATAAGTTTACCACCTATGGACTTCACATATGTATGTATTATCATTCGAGGTACTATAAAACATTTTTAAAATTGAATGTATCTAGCGCGGAGAGCCCTTGTACAGAGCAAAAACTGTGTCTTAACTAAAAGAGACTTAGACGGTTAATTTACATATAAAACGAAAAAAGTTTACCACCTACGGACTTCACATATGTATGTATTATCATTGGAGGTACTATAAAACGTTTTTAAAATTGAATCTATCTAGCGCGGAGAGCCCTTGTACAGAGCAAAAACTGTGTCTTAACGAAAAGAGACTTAGACAGTTAATTCACATATAAAACGAAAAAAGTTTACCACCTATGGACATCGCATATGTATGTATTATCATTAAAGGTACTATAAAAAATTTTTTAATTTAATATATCGAAGGCGGAGAGCCGTCGTACAAACCAAAAGTGCAAGGGCCGAACAAAAATTGACTTAGACGGTTAATTTACATATAAAACGAAAAAAGTGTACCACCTATGGACATCACATATGTATGTATAATCATTGGAGGTACTATAAAACGTTTTTAAAATTGAATCTATCTAGCGCGGAGAGCCCTTGTACAGAGCAAAAACTGTGTCTTAACGAAAAGTGACTTAGACAGTTAATTCACATATAAAACGAAAAAAGTTTACCACCTATGGACTTCACATATATATGTATTATAATTGGAAGTACTATAAAACACTTTTAAAATTGAATGTATCTAGCGCGGAGAGCCCTTGTACAGAGCAAAAACTGTGTCTTAACTAAAAGAGACTTAGACGGTTTATTTACATATAAAACGAAAAAAGTTTACCACCTACGGACTTCACATATGTATGTATTATCATTGGAGGTACTATAAAACGTTTTTAAAATTGAATGTATCTAGCGCGGAGAGCCCTTGTACAGAGCAAAAACTGTGTCTTAACGAAAAGAGACTTAGACAGTTAATTCACATATAAAACGAAAAAAGTTTACCACCTATGGACATCGCATATGTATGTATTATCATTAAAGGTACTATAAAAAATTTTTTAATTTAATATATCGAAGGCGGAGAGCCGTCGTACAAACCAAAAGTGCAAGGGCCGAACAAAAATTGACTTAGACGGTTAATTTACATATAAAACGAAAAAAGTGTACCACCTATGGACATCACATATGTATGTATTACCATTGGAGGTACTATAAAACATTTTTAAAATTGAATGTATCTAGGGCGGAGAGGCCTCGTACAGAGCAAAAACTGTGTCTTAACGAAAAGTGACTTAGACAGTTAATTCACATATAAAACGAAAAAAGTTTACCACCTATGGACTTCACATATGTATGTATTATCATTCGAGGTACTATAAAACATTTTTAAAATTGAATGTATCTAGCGCGGAGAGCCCTTGTACAGAGCAAAAACTGTGTCTTAACTAAAAGAGACTTAGACGGTTAATTTACATATAAAACGAAAAAAGTTTACCACCTATGGACATCACATATGTATGTATTACCATTGGAGGTACTATAAAACATTTTTAAAATTGAATGTATCTAGGGCGGAGAGGCCTCGTACAGAGCAAAAACTTTGTCTTAACGAAAAGTGACTTAGACAGTTAATTCACATATAAAACGAAAAAAGTGTACCACCTATTGACATCACATATGTATGCACTATCATTGGAGTTACAAAAAAAAATTACAATTGAACGTACCGAGCGCGGAGGGCCCTTATACAGAGCAAAAACTGTGACGGACTGAACGAAAAGTAACATAGACGGTTAATTTACATAAAAAAGAAAAAAGTGTACCACATATGGACGTCTCATATGTATGCATTATCATTGGATGTACTATAAAACATTTTCAAAATTGAATGTATCTAGCGCGGAGGGCACTCGTACAGAGCAAAAACTGTGACTTAACGAAAAGTGACTTAGACCGTTAATTCACATATAAAACGAAAAAAGTGTACCACCTATTGACATCACATATGTATGTATTATCATTGGCGGTACTACAAGAAAAATTAAAATTAAATGTATCTAGGTCGGAGGGCCCTCGAACGGAGCAAAAACTGCAAGAGAACGAACGAAAATTGACTTAGACGGTTATTTTACATATAAAACGAAAAAAGTTTACCACCTATGGACATCACTTATGTATGTATTATCATTGAAGGTACTATAAAAAATTTTTAAATTAAATGTATCGAAGGCGGAGAGACCTCGTACAAACCAAAAGTGCAAGGGACCGAACGAAAATTGACTTTGACGGTTAATTTACATATAAAACGAAAAAAGTGTACCACCTATGGACTTCACATATGTATGTATTATCATTGGAGGTACTATAAAACGTTTTTAAAATTGAAAGTATCGAGGGCGGAGGGCCCTCGTACAAACCAAAAGTGCAAGGGACCGAACGAAAATTGACTTAGACGGTTAGTTTACATATAAAACGAAAAAAGTGTACCACCTATGGACATCACATATGTATGTATAATCATTGGAGGTACTATAAAACGTTTTTAAAATTGAATGTATCTAGGGCGGAGAGCCCTTGTACAGAGCAAAAACTGTGTCTTAACGAAAAGTGACTTAGACCGTTAATTCACATATAAAACGAAAAAAGTTTACCACCTATGGACTTCACATATGTATGTATTATCATTCGAGGTACTATAAAACATTTTTAAAATTGAATGTATCTAGCGCGGAGAGCCCTTGTACAGAGCAAAAACTGTGTCTTAACTAAAAGAGACTTAGACGGTTAATTTACATATAAAACGAAAAAAGTTTACCACCTACGGACTTCACATATGTATGTATTATCATTGGAGGTACTATAAAACGTTTTTAAAATTGAATCTATCTAGCGCGGAGAGCCCTTGTACAGAGCAAAAACTGTGTCTTAACGAAAAGAGACTTAGACAGTTAATTCACATATAAAACGAAAAAAGTTTACCACCTATGGACATCGCATATGTATGTATTATCATTAAAGGTACTATAAAAAATTTTTTAATTTAATATATCGAAGGCGGAGAGCCGTCGTACAAACCAAAAGTGCAAGGGCCGAACAAAAATTGACTTAGACGGTTAATTTACATATAAAACGAAAAAAGTGTACCACCTATGGACATCACATATGTATGTATTACCATTGGAGGTACTATAAAACATTTTTAAAATTGAATGTATCTAGGGCGGAGAGGCCTCGTACAGAGCAAAAACTGTGTCTTAACGAAAAGTGACTTAGACAGTTAATTCACATATAAAACGAAAAAAGTTTACCACCTATGGACTTCACATATATATGCATTATCATTGGAGGTACTATAAAAAATTTTTTAAAATTGAATGTATCTAGCGCGGAGAGCCCTTGTACAGAGCAAAAACTGTGTCTTAACTAAAAGTGACTTAGACGGTTAATTTACATATAAAACGAAACAAGTTTACCACCTACGGACTTCACATATGTATGTATTATCATTGGAGGTGCTATAAAACGTTTTTAAAATTGAATGTATCTAGGGCGGAGAGCCCTTGTACAGAGCAAAAACTGTGTCTTAACGAAAAGTGACTTAGACAGTTAATTCACATATAAAACGAAAAAAGTTTACCACCTATGGACATCGCATATGTATGTATTATCATTAAAGGTACCATAAAAAATTTTTTAATTAAATATATCGAAGGCGGAGAGCCCTCGTACAAACCAAAAGTGCAAGGGCCGAACAAAAATTGACTTAGACGGTTAATTTACATATAAAACGAAAAAAGTGTACCACCTATGGACATCACATATGTATGTATTATCATTGGAGGTACTATAAAACATTTTTAAAATTGAATGTATCTAGGGCGGAGAGGCCTCGTACAGAGCAAAAACTGTGTCTTAACGAAAAGTGACTTAGACAGTTAATTCACATATAAAACGAAAAAAGTTTACCACCTATGGACTTCACATATGTATGTATTATCATTCGAGGTACTATAAAACATTTTTAAAATTGAATGTATCTAGCGCGGAGAGACCTTGTACAGAGCAAAAACTGTGTCTTAACGAAAAGAGACTTAGACAGTTAATTTACATATAAAACGAAAAAAGTTTACCACCTATGGACTTCACATATGTATGTATTATCATTGGAGGTACTATAAAACATTTTTAAAATTGAATGTATCTAGGGCGGAGAGGCCTCGTACAGAGCAAAAACTGTGTCTTAACGAAAAGTGACTTAGACAGTTAATTCACATATAAAACGAAAAAAGAGCACCACCTATGGACTTCACATATGTATGCACTATCATTGGAGTTACAAAAAAAAATTACAATTGAACATACCGAGCGCGGAGGGCCCTTATACAGAGCAAAAACTGTGACGGACTGAACGAAAAGTAACATAGACGGTTAATTTACATAAAAAAGAAAAAAGTGTACCACATATGGACGTCTCATATGTATGCATTATCATTGGATGTACTATAAAACATTTTCAAAATTGAATGTATCTAGCGCGGAGGGCACTCGTACAGAGCAAAAACTGTGACTTAACGAAAAGTGACTTAGACCGTTAATTCACATATAAAACGAAAAAAGTGTACCACCTATTGACATCACATATGTATGTATTATCATTGGCGGTACTACAAGAAAAATTAAAATTAAATGTATCTAGGTCGGAGGGCCCTCGAACGGAGCAAAAACTGCAAGAGAACGAACGAAAATTGACTTAGACGGTTATTTTACATATAAAACGAAAAAAGTTTACCACCTATGGACATCACTTATGTATGTATTATCATTGAAGGTACTATAAAAAATTTTTAAATTAAATGTATCGAAGGCGGAGAGACCTCGTACAAACCAAAAGTGCAAGGGACCGAACGAAAATTGACTTTGACGGTTAATTTACATATAAAACGAAAAAAGTGTACCACCTATGGACTTCACATATGTATGCATTATCATTGGAGGTACTATAAAACACTTTAAAAATTGAATGTATCTAGGGCGGAGGGCCCTCGTACAGAGCAAAAACTGTGTCAAAACGAAAAGTGACTTAGAACGTTAATTCACATATAAAACGAAAAAAGTGTACCTCCTATGGACTTCACATATGTATGTATTATCATTGGCGGTACTACAAGAAAAATTACAATCAAATGTATCTAGGTCGAAGGGCCCTCGAACGGAGCAAAAACTGCAAGGGACCGAACGAAAATTGACTTAGACGGTTATTTTACATATAAAACGAAAAAAGTTTACCACCTATGGAGATCACATATGTATGTATTATCATTGAAGGTACTATAAAAAATTTTTAAATTAAATGTATCGAAGGCGGAGAGACCTCGTACAAACCAAAAGTGCAAGGGACCGAACGAAAATTGACTTAGACGGTTAATTTACATATAAAACGAAAAAAGTGTACCACCTATGGACTTCACATATGTATGCATTATCATTGGAGGTACTATAAAACACTTTTAAAATTGAATGTATCTAGGGCGGAGGGCCCTCGTACAGAGCAAAAACTGTGTCAAAACGAAAAGTGACTTAGAACGTTAATTCACATATAAAACGAAAAAAGTGTACCTCCTATGGACTTCACATATGTATGTATTATCATTGGCGGTACTACAAGAAAAATTACAATCAAATGTATCTAGGTCGAAGGGCCCTCGAACGGAGCAAAAACTGCAAGGGACCGAACGAAAATTGACTTAGACGGTTATTTTACATATAAAACGAAAAAAGTTCACCACCTATGGACATCCCATATGTATGTATTATCATTGAAAGTACTATAAAAAAATTTTAAATCAAATGTATCGAAGGCAGAGAGCCCTCGTACAAACCAAAAGTGCAAGGGCCGAACGAAAATTGAGTTAGACGGTTATTTTACATATAAAACGAAAAAAGTTTACCACCTATGGACTTCACATATGTATGTATTATCATTCGAGGTACTATAAAACATTTTTAAAATTGAATGTATCTAGCGCGGAGAGCCCTTGTACAGAGCAAAAACTGTGTCTTAACGAAGAGAGACTTAGACAGTTAATTCACATATAAAACGAAAAAGTTTACCACCTACGGACTTCACATATGTATGTATTATCATTGGAGGTACTATAAAACGTTTTTAAAATTGAATGTATCGAGGGCGGAGAGGCCTCGTACAGAGCAAAAACTGTGTCTTAACGAAAAGTGACTCAGACCGTTAATTCACACATAAAACGAAAAAAGTTCACATATGTATGTATTATCATTGGCGGTAATACAAGAAAAATTAAAATCAAAAGTATCTAGGGAGGAGGGCCCTCGAGCGGAGCAAAAACTGCAAGGGACCGAACGAAAAGTGACTTAGACCCTTAATTCACATATAAAACGAAAAAAGTTTACCACCTATGGACTTCACATATGTATGTATTATCATTGGAGGTACTATAAAACGTTTTTAAAATTGAATGTATCTAGGGCGGAGGGCCCTAGTACAGAGCCAAAACTGTGTCTTAACGAAAAGTGACTTTGACAGTTAATTCACATATAAAACGAAAAACGTTTACCACCTATGGACATCGCATATGTATGAATTATCATTAAAGGTACTATAAAACGTTTTTAAAATTGAATGTATCTAGGGCGGAGAGCCCTTGTACAGAGCAAAAACTGTGTCTTAACTAAAAGAGACTTAGACGGTTAATTTACATATAAAACGAAAAAAGTTTACCACCTACGGACTTCACATATGTATGTATTATCATTGGAGGTACTATAAAACGTTTTTAAAATTGAATCTATCTAGCGCGGAGAGCCCTTGTACAGAGCAAAAACTGTGTCTTAACGAAAAGAGACTTAGACAGTTAATTCACATATAAAACGAAAAAAGTTTACCACCTATGGACATCGCATATGTATGTATTATCATTAAAGGTACTATAAAAAATTTTTTAATTTAATATATCGAAGGCGGAGAGCCGTCGTACAAACCAAAAGTGCAAGGGCCGAACAAAAATTGACTTAGACGGTTAATTTACATATAAAACGAAAAAAGTGTACCACCTATGGACATCACATATGTATGTATTACCATTGGAGGTACTATAAAACATTTTTAAAATTGAATGTATCTAGGGCGGAGAGGCCTCGTACAGAGCAAAAACTGTGACTTAACGAAAAGCGACTTAGCCCGTTAATTCACATATAAAACGAAAAAAGAGCACCACCTATGGACTTCGCATATGTATGTGATTTCATGGGAGGTATTATAAAACATTTTCTAAATTGAATGTATCTAGGGCGGAGGGCCCTTGTACAGAGCAAAAACTGTGACAGACTGAACGAAAAGTGACATAGACGGTTAATTTACATATAAAACGACAAAAGTGTATCACCTATGGACATCACATATGTATGTATTATCATTAAAGGTACTATAAAAAATTTTTTAATTAAATGAATCGAAGGCGGAGAGCCCTCGTACAAACCAAAAGTGCAAGGGACCGAACGAAAATTGACTTAGACGGTTAATTTACATATAAAACGAAAAAAGTGTACCACCTATGGACATCACATATGTATGTATTATCATTGAAGGTACTATAAAAAAATTTTAAATTAAATGTATCGAAGGCGGAGAGCCCTCGTACAAACCAAAAGTGCAAGGGACCAAACGAAAATTGACTTAGACGGTTAATTTACATATAAAACGAAAAAAGTGTACCACCTATGGACATCACATATGTATGTATTATCATTGAAGGTACTATAAAAAAATTTTAAATTAAATGTATCGAACGCGGAGAGCCCTCGTACAAACCAAAAGTGCAAGGGCCGAGCGAAAATTGAGTTAGACGGTTATTTTACATATAAAACGAAAAAAGTTTACCACCTATGGACTTCACATATGTATGTATTATCATTCGAGGTACTATAAAACATTTTTAAAATTGAATGTATCTAGCGCGGAAAGCCCTTGTACAGAGCAAAAACTGTGTCTTAACGAAAAGAGATTTAGACAGTTAATTCACATATAAAACGAAAAAAGTTTACCACCTACGGACTTCACATATGTATGTATTATCATTGGAGGTACTATAAAACGTTTTTAAAATTGAATGTATCGAGGGCGGGGGGCCCTCGTACAAACCAAAAGTGCAAGGGACCGAACGAAAGTTGACTTAGACGGTTAGTTTACATACAAAACGAAAAAAGTGTACCACCTATGGACATCACATATGTATGTATAATCATTGGAGGTACTATAAAACGTTTTTAAAATTGAATGTATCTACGGCGGAGAGCCCTTGTACGGAGCAATATCTGTGTCTTAACGGAAAGAGACTTAGACAGTTAATTCACATATAAAACGAAAAAGTTTACCACCTACGGACTTCACATATGTATGTATTATCATTGGAGGTACTATAAAACGTTTTTAAAATTGAATGTATCGAGGGCGGAGGGCCCTCGTACAAACCAAAAGTGCAAGGGACCGAACGAAAATTGACTTAGACGGTTAGTTTACATATAAAACGAAAAAAGTGTACCACCTATGGACATCACATATGTATGTATAATCATTGGAGGTACTATAAAACGTTTTTAAAATTGAATGTATCTTGGGCGGAGAGCCCTTGTACAGAGCAAAAACTGTGTCTTAACGAAAAGTGACTTAGACCGTTAATTCACATATAAAACGAAAAAAGTTTACCACCTATGGACTTCACATATGTATGTATTATCATTGGAGGTACTATAAAACGTTTTTAAAATTGAATGTATCGAGGGTGGAGGGCCCTCGTACAAACCCAAAGTGCAAGGGACCGAATGAAAATTGACTTAGACGGTTTGTTTACATATAAAACGAAAAAAGTGTACCACCTATGGACATCACATATGTATGTATTATCATTGGCGGTACAACAAGAAAAATTAAGATCAAATGTATCAAGGGCGGAGGGCCCTCGAACGGAGCAAAAACTGCAATGGACCGAACGAAAATTGACTTAGACGATTAATTTACGTATAAAACGAAAGAAGTTTACAACATATGGACATCACATATGTATGTATAATCATTGCAGGTACTATAAAACGTTTTTAAAATTGAATGTATCTAGGGCGGAGAGCCCTTGTACAGTGCAAAAACTGTGTCTTAACGAAAAGTGACTTAGACAGTTAACCAAAAGTGCAAGGGTTCGAACGAAAATTGACTTAGACGGTTAGTTTACATATAAAACGAAAAAAGTGTACCACCTATGGACATCACATATGTATGTATAATCATTGGAGGTACTATAAAACGTTTTTAAAATTGAATGTATCTTGGGCGGAGAGCCCTTGTACAGAGCAAAAACTGTGTCTTAACGAAAAGTGACTTAGACCGTTAATTCACATATAAAACGAAAAAAGTTTACCACCTATGGACTTCACATATGTATGTATTATCATTCGAGGTACTATAAAACATTTTTAAAATTGAATGTATCTAGCGCGGAGAGCCCTTGTACAGAGCGAAAACTGTGTCTTGACGAAAAGGGACTTAGACAGTTAATTCACATATAAAACGAAAAAAGTTTACCATCTACGGACTTCACATATGTATGTATTATCATTGGAGGTACTATAAAACGTTTTTAAAATTGAGCATATCGAGGGTGGAGGGCCCTCGTACAAACCCAAAGTGCAAGGGACCGAATGAAAATTGACTTAGACGGTTTGTTTACATATAAAACGAAAAAAGTGTACCACCTATGGACATCACATATGTATGTATAATCATTGAGGTGCTATAAAACGTTTTTAAAATTGAATGTATCTAGGGCGGAGAGCCCTTGTACAGAGCAAAAACTGTGTCTCAACGAAAAGTGACATAGACAGTTAATTCACATATAAAACGAAAAAAGTTTACCACCTACGGACTTCACATATGTATGTATTATCATTGGAGGTACTATAAAACGTTTTTAAAATTGAATGTATCGAGGGCGGAGGGCCCTCGTACAGAGCAAAAACTGTGTCTTAACGTAAAGTGACTTAGAACGTTAATTCACATATAAAACGAAAAAAGTGTACCACCTATGGACATCACATATGTATGTATAATCATTGAGGTGCTATAAAACGTTTTTAAAATTGAATGTATCTAGGGCGGAGAGCCCTTGTACGGAGCAAAATCTGTGTCTTAACGGAAAGAGACTTAGACAGTTAATTCACATATAAAACAAAAAAAGTTTACCACCTACGGACTTCACATATGTATGTATTATCATTGTTGGTACTATAAAACGTTTTTAAAATTGAATGTATCGAGGGCGGAGGGCCCTCGTACAAACCAAAAGTGCAAGGGACCGAACGAAAATTGACTTAGACGGTTAGTTTACATATAAAACGAAAAAAGTGTACCACCTATGGACATCACATATGTATGCATTATCATTGGAGGTACTATAAAACACTTTTAAAATTGAATGTATCTAGGGCGGAGGGCCCTCGTACAGAGCAAAAACTGTGTCTTAACGTAAAGTGACTTAGAACGTTAATTCACATATAAAACGAAAAAAGTGTACCACCTATGGACTTCACATATGCATGTATTATCATTGGCCGTACTACAAGAAAAAGTAAATTCAAATGTATCTAGGGCGGAGGTCCCTCTTGCAAACCAAAAGTGCAAGGGCCGAACAAAAATTGACTTAGACGGTTAATTTACATATAAAACGAAAAAAGTGTACCACCTATGGACATCACATATGTATGTATTATCATTGGAGGTACTATAAAACATTTTTAAAATTGAATGTATCTAGGGCGGAGAGGCCTCGTACAGAGCAAAAACTGTGTCTTAACGAAAAGTGACTTAGACAGTTAATTCACATATAAAACGAAAAAAGTTTACCACCTATGGACTTCACATATGTATGTATTATCATTCGAGGTACTATAAAACATTTTTAAAATTGAATGTATCTAGCGCGGAGAGCCCTTGTACAGAGCAAAAACTGTGTCTTAACTAAAAGAGACTTAGACGGTTAATTTACATATAAAACGAAAAAAGTTTACCACCTATGGACATCACATATGTATGTATTATCATTGGAGGTACTATAAAACATTTTTAAAATTGAATGTATCTAGGGCGGAGAGGCCTCGTACAGAGCAAAAACTATGTCTTAACGAAAAGTGACTTAGACAGTTAATTCACATATAAAACGAAAAAAGTGTACCACCTATTGACATCACATATGTATGCACTATCATTGGAGTTACTAAAAAAAAAATTACAATTGAACGTACCGAGCGCGGAGGGCCCTTATACAGAGCAAAAACTGTGACGGACTGAACGAAAAGTAACATAGACGGTTAATTTACATAAAAAAGAAAAAAGTGTACCACATATGGACGTCTCATATGTATGCATTATCATTGGATGTACTATAAAACATTTTCAAAATTGAATGTATCTAGCGCGGAGGGCACTCGTACAGAGCAAAAACTGTGACTTAACGAAAAGTGACTTAGACCGTTAATTCACATATAAAACGAAAAAAGTGTACCACCTATTGACATCACATATGTATGTATTATCATTGGCGGTACTACAAGAAAAATTAAAATTAAATGTATCTAGGTCGGAGGGCCCTCGAACGGAGCAAAAACTGCAAGAGAACGAACGAAAATTGACTTAGACGGTTATTTTACATATAAAACGAAAAAAGTTTACCACCTATGGACATCACTTATGTATGTATTATCATTGAAGGTACTATAAAAAATTTTTAAATTAAATGTATCGAAGGCGGAGAGACCTCGTACAAACCAAAAGTGCAAGGGATCGAACGAAAATTGACTTAGACGGTTAATTTACATATAAAACGAAAAAAGTGTACCACCTATGGACTTCACATATGTATGCATTATCATTGGAGGTACTATAAAACACTTTAAAAATTGAATGTATCTAGGGCGGAGGGCCCTCGTACAGAGCAAAAACTGTGTCAAAACGAAAAGTGACTTAGAACGTTAATTCACATATAAAACGAAAAAAGTGTACCTCCTATGGACTTCACATATGTATGTATTATCATTGGAGGTACTACAATAAAAATTACAATCAAATGTATCTATGTCGTAGGTCCCTCGAACGGAGCAAAAACTGCAAGGGACCGAACGAAAATTGACTTAGACGGTTATTTTACATATAAAACGAAAAAGTTTACCACCTATGGACTTCACTTATGTATGTATTATCATTGAAGGTACTATAAAAAATTTTTAAATTAAATGTATCGAAGGCGGAGAGACCTCGTACAAACCAAAAGTGCAAGGGACCGAACGAAAATTGACTTAGACCGTTAATTTACATATAAAACGAAAAAAGTGTACCACCTATGGACTTCACATATGTATGCATTATCATTGGAGGTACTATAAAACACTTTTAAAATTGAATGTATCTAGGGCGGAGGGCCCTCGTACAGAGCAAAAACTGTGTCAAAACGAAAAGTGACTTAGAACGTTAATTCACATATAAAACGAAAAAAGTGTACCTCCTATGGACTTCACATATGTATGTATTATCATTGGCGGTACTACAAGAAAAATTACAATCAAATGTATCTAGGTCGAAGGGCCCTCGAACGGAGCAAAAACTGCAAGGGACCGAACGAAAATTGACTTAGACGGTTATTTTACATATAAAACGAAAAAAGTTCACCACCTATGGACATCCCATATGTATGTATTATCATTGAAAGTACTATAAAAAAATTTTAAATCAAATGTATCGAAGGCAGAGAGCCCTCGTACAAACCAAAAAGTGCAAGGGACCAAACGAAAATTGACCTAGACGGTTAATTTACATATAAAACGAAAAAAGTGTACCACCTATGGACATCGCATATGTATGTATTATCATTGGCGGTACTATAAAAAAATTTTAAATTAAATGTATCGAAGGCAGAGAGCCCTCGTACAAACCAAAAGTGCAAGGGCCGAACGAAAATTGAGTTAGACGGTTATTTTACATATAAAACTAAAAAGTTTACCACCTATGGACTTCACATATGTATGTATTATCATTCGAGGTACTATAAAACATTTTTAAAATTGAATGTATCTAGCGCGGAGAGCCCTTGTACAGAGCAAAAACTGTGTCTTAACGAAGAGAGACTTAGACAGTTAATTCACATATAAAACGAAAAAAGTTTACCACCTACGGACTTCACATATGTATGTATTATCATTGGAGGTACTATAAAACGTTTTTAAAATTGAATGTATCGAGCGCGGAGAGGCCTCGTACAGAGCAAAAACTGTGTCTTAACGAAAAGTGACTTAGACCGTTAATTCACACATAAAACGAAAAAAGTTAACATATGTATGTATTACCATTGGCGGTAATACAAGAAAAATTAAAATCAAAAGTATTTAGGGAGGAGGGCCCTCGAGCGGAGCAAAAACTGCAAGGGACCGAACGAAAAGTGACTTAGACCCTTAATTCACATATAAAACGAAAAAAGTTTACCACCTATGGACTTCACATATGTATGTATTATCATTGGAGGTACTATAAAACATTTTTAAAATTGAATGTATCTAGCGCGGAGAGGCCTCGTACAGAGCACAAAACTGTGTCTTAACGAAAAGTGACTTTGACAGTTAATTCACATATAAAACGAAAAAAGTTTACCACCTATGGACATCGCATATGTATGTATTATCATTAAAGGTACTATAAAACGTTTTTAAAATTGAATGTATCTAGCGCGGAGAGCCCTTGTACAGAGCAAAAACTGTGTCTTAACTAAAAGAGACTTAGACGGTTAATTTACATATAAAACGAAAAAAGTTTACCACCTACGGACTTCACATATGTATGTATTATCATTGGAGGTACTATAAAACGTTTTTAAAATTGAATCTATCTAGCGCGGAGAGCCCTTGTACAGAGCAAAAACTGTGTCTTAACGAAAAGAGACTTAGACAGTTAATTCACATATAAAACGAAAAAAGTTTACCACCTATGGACATCGCATATGTATGTATTATCATTAAAGGTACTATAAAAAATTTTTTAATTTAATATATCGAAGGCGGAGAGCCGTCGTACAAACCAAAAGTGCAAGGGCCGAACAAAAATTGACTTAGACGGTTAATTTACATATAAAACGAAAAAAGTGTACCACCTATGGACATCACATATGTATGTATTACCATTGGAGGTACTATAAAACATTTTTAAAATTGAATGTATCTAGGGCGGAGAGGCCTCGTACAGAGCAAAAACTGTGACTTAACGAAAAGCGACTTAGCCCGTTAATTCACATATAAAACGAAAAAAGAGCACCACCTATGGACTTCACATATGTATGTGATTTCATGGGAGGTATTATAAAACATTTTCTAAATTGAATTTATCTAGGGCGGAGGGCCCTCGTACAGAGCAAAAACTGTGACATACTGAACGAAAAGTGACATAGACGGTTAATTTACATATAAAACGACAAAAGTTTATCACCTATGGACATCACATATGTATGTATTATCATTGAAGGTACTATAAAAAATTTTTTAATTAAATGAATCGAAGGCGGAGAGCCCTCGTACAAACCAAAAGTGCAAGGGACCGAACGAAAATTGACTTAGACGGTTAATTTACATATAAAACGAAAAAAGTGTACCACCTATGGACATCACATATGTATGTATTATCATTGAAGGTACTATAAAAAAATTTTAAATTAAATGTATCGAAGGCGGAGAGCCCTCGTACAAACCAAAAGTGCAAGGGACCAAACGAAAATTGTCCTAGACGGTTAATTTACATATAAAACGAAAAAAGTGTACCAGCTATGGACATCGCATATGTATGTATTATCATTGAAGGTAATATAAAAAAATTTTAAGTTAAATGTCACGAAGGCGGAGAGCCCTCGTACAAACCAAAAGTGCAAGGGCCAAACGAAAATTGAGTTAGAAAGTTATTTTACATATAAAACGAAAAAAGTTTACCACCTATGGACTTCACATATGTATGTATTATCATTCGAGGTACTATAAAACATTTTTAAAATTGAATGTATCTAGCGCGGAGAGCCCTTGTACAGAGCAAAAACTGTGTCTTAACGAAAAGAGACTTAGACAGTTAATTCACATATAAAACGAAAAAAGTTTACCACCTATGGACTTCACATATGTATGTATTATCATTGGAGGTACTATAAAACGTTTTTAAAATTGAATGTATCGAGGGCGGAGAGGCCTCGTACAGAGCAAAAACTGTGTCTTAACGAAAAGTGACTCAGACCGTTAATTCACACATAAAACGAAAAAAGTTCACATATGTATGTATTATCATTGGCGGTAATACAAGAAAAATTAAAATCAAAAGTATCTAGGGAGGAGGGCCCTCGAGCGGAGCAAAAACTGCAAGGGACCGAACGAAAAGTGACTTAGACCCTTAATTCACATATAAAACGAAAAAGGTTTACCACCTATGGACTTCACATATGTATGTATTATCATTGGAGGTACTATAAAACGTTTTTAAAATTGAATGTATCGAGGGCGGAGGGCCCTCGTACAAACCAAAAGTGCAAGGGACCGAACGAAAATTGACTTAGACGGTTAGTTTACATATAAAACGAAAAAAGTGTACCACCTATGGACATCACATATGTATGTATAATCATTGGAGGTACTATAAAACGTTTTTAAAATTGAATGTATCTAGGGCGGAGAGCCCTTGTACAGAGCAAAAACTGTGTCTTAACGAAAAGAGACTTAGACAGTTAATTCACATATAAAACGAAAAAAGTTTACCACCTACACACTTCACATATGTATGTATTATCATTGGAGGTACTATAAAACGTTTTTAAAATTGAATGTATCGAGGGCGGAGGGCCCTCGTACAAACCAAAAGTGCAAGGGACCGAACGAAAATTGACTTAGACGGTTAGTTTACATATAAAACGAAAAAAGTGTACCACCTATGGACATCACATATGTATGTATAATCATTGGAGGTACTATAAAACGTTTTTAAAATTGAATGTATCTTGGGCGGAGAGCCCTTGTACAGAGCAAAAACTGTGTCTTAACGAAAAGTGACTTAGACCGTTAATTCACATATAAAACGAAAAAAGTTTACCACCTATGGACTTCACATATGTATGTATTATCATTGGAGGTACTATAAAACGTTTTTAAAATTGAATGTATCGAGGGTGGAGGGCCCTCGTACAAACCCAAAGTGCAAGGGACCGAATGAAAATTGACTTAGACGGTTTGTTTACATATAAAACGAAAAAAGTGTACCACCTATGGACATCACATATGTATGTATTATCATTGGCGGTACAACAAGAAAAATTAAGATCAAATGTATCAAGGGCGGAGGGCCCTCGAACGGAGCAAAAACTGCAATGGACCGAACGAAAATTGACTTAGACGATTAATTTACGTATAAAACGAAAGAAGTTTACAACATATGGACATCACATATGTATGTATAATCATTACAGGTACTATAAAACGTTTTTAAAATTGAATGTATCTAGGGCGGAGAGCCCTTGTACAGAGCAAAAACTTTGTCTTAACGAAAAGTGACTTAGACAGTTAACCAAAAGTGCAAGGGTTCGAACGAAAATTGACTTAGACGGTTAGTTTACATATAAAACGAAAAAAGTGTACCACCTATGGACATCACATATGTATGTATAATCATTGGAGGTACTATAAAACGTTTTTAAAATTGAATGTATCTACGGCGGTGAGCCCTTGTACAGAGCAAAAACTGTGTCTTAACGAAAAGTGACTTAGACCGTTAATTCACATATAAAACGAAAAAAGTTTACCACCTATGGACTTCACATATGTATGTATTATCATTCGAGGTACTATAAAACATTTTTAAAATTGAATCTATCTAGCGCGGAGAGCCCTTGTACAGAGCGAAAACTGTGTCTTGACGAAAAGGGACTTAGACAGTTAATTCACATATAAAACGAAAAAAGTTTACCACCTACGGACTTCACATATGTATGTATTATCATTGGAGATACTATAAAACGTTTTTAAAATTGAGCATATCGAGGGAGGAGGGCCCTCGTTCAAACCAAAAGTGCAAGGGACCGAACGAAAATTGACTTAGACGGTTAGTTTAAATATAAAACGAAAAAAGTTTACCACCTATGGACATCACATATGTATGTATAATCATTGCAGGTACTATAAAACGTTTTTAAAATTGAATGTATCTAGGGCGGAGAGCACTTGTACAGAGCAAAAACTGTGTCTTAACGGAAAGAGACATAGACAGTTAATTCACATATAAAACGAAAAAAGTTTACCACCTACGGACTTCACATATGTATGTATTATCATTGGAGGTACTATAAAACGTTTTTAAAATTGAATGTATCGAGGGCGGAGGGCCCTCGTACAGAGCAAAAACTGTGTCTTAACGTAAAGTGACTTAGACAGTTAATTCACATATAAAACGAAAAAAGTGTACCACCTATGGACATCACATATGTATGTATAATCATTGAGGTGCTATAAAACGTTTTTAAAATTGAATGTATCTAGGGCGGAGAGCCCTTGTACGGAGCAAAATCTGTGTCTTAACGGAAAGAGACTTAGACAGTTAATTCACATATAAAACAAAAAAAGTTTACCACCTACGGACTTCACATATGTATGTATTATCATTGTTGGTACTATAAAACGTTTTTAAAATTGAATGTATCGAGGGCGGAGGGCCCTCGTACAAACCAAAAGTGCAAGGGACCGAACGAAAATTGACTTAGACGGTTAGTTTACATATAAAACGAAAAAAGTGTACCACCTATGGACATCACATATGTATGCATTATCATTGGAGGTACTATAAAACACTTTTAAAATTGAATGTATCTAGGGCGGAGGGCCCTCGTACAGAGCAAAAACTGTGTCTTAACGTAAAGTGACTTAGAACGTTAATTCACATATAAAACGAAAAAAGTGTACCACCTATGGACTTCACATATGCATGTATTATCATTGGCGGTACTACAAGAAAAAGTAAATTCAAATGTATCTAAGGCGGAGAGCCCTCGTACAAACCAAAAGTGCAAGGGCCGAACAAAAATTGACTTAGACGGTTAATTTACATATAAAACGAAAAAAGTGTACCACCTATGGACGTCTCATATGTATGCATTATCATTGGATGTACTATAAAACATTTTCAAAATTGAATGTATCTTGGGCGGAGAGCCCTTGTACAGAGCAAAAACTGTGTCTTAACGAAAAGTGACTTAGACCGTTAATTCACATATAAAACGAAAAAAGTTTACCACCTATGGACTTCACATATGTATGTATTATCATTCGAGGTACTATAAAACATTTTTAAAATTGAATGTATCTAGGGCGGAGAGGCCTCGTACAGAGCAAAAACTGTGTCTTAACGAAGAGAGACTTAGACAGTTAATTCACATATAAAACGAAAAAAGTTTACCACCTATGGACTTCACATATGTATGTATTATCATTGGAGGTACTATAAAACGTTTTTAAAATTGAATGTATCGAGGGTGGAGGGCCCTCGTACAAACCCAAAGTGCAAGGGACCGAATGAAAATTGACTTAGACGGTTTGTTTACATATAAAACGAAAAAAGTGTACCACCTATGGACATCACATATGTATGTATTATCATTGGCGGTACAACAAGAAAAATTAAGATCAAATGTATCAAGGGCGGAGGGCCCTCGAACGGAGCAAAAACTGCAATGGACCGAACGAAAATTGACTTAGACGATTAATTTACGTATAAAACGAAAGAAGTTTACAACATATGGACATCACATATGTATGTATAATCATTGCAGGTACTATAAAACGTTTTTAAAATTGAATGTATCTAGGGCGGAGAGCCCTTGTACAGAGCAAAAACTATGTCTTAACGAAAAGTGACTTAGACAGTTAATTCACATATAAAACGAAAAAAGTGTACCACCTATGGACATCACATATGTATGTATAATCATTGAGGTGCTATAAAACGTTTTTAAAATTGAATGTATCTAGGGCGGAGAGCCCTCGTACGGAGCAAAAACTGTGTCTTAACGTAAAGTGACTTAGAACGTTAATTCACATATAAAACGAAAAAAGTGTACCACCTATGGACTTCACATATGCATGTATTATCATTGGCGGTACTACAAGAAAAAGTAAATTCAAATGTATCTAGGGCGGAGGGCCCTCTTGCAAACCAAAAGTGCAAGGGACCGAACGAAAATTGACTTAGACGGTTAATTTACATATAAAACGAAAAAAGTGTACCACCTATGGACATCGCATATGTATGTATTATCATTAAAGGTACTATAAAAAATTTTTTAATTAAATGTATCGAAGGCGGAGAGCCCTCGTACAAACCAAAAGTGCAAGGGACCGAACGAAAATTGACTTAGACGGTTAATTTACATATAAAACGAAAAAAGTGTACCACCTATGGACATCACATATGTATGTATTATCATTGGAGTTACTAAAAAAAAAATTACAATTGAACATACCGAGCGCGGAGGGCCCTTATACAGAGCAAAAACTGTGACGGACTGAACGAAAAGTAACATAGACGGTTAATTTACATAAAAAAGAAAAAAGTGTACCACCTATGGACGTCTCATATGTATGCATTATCATTGAATGTACTATAAAACATTTTCAAAATTGAATGTATCTAGCGCGGAGGGCACTCGTACAGAGCAAAAACTGTGACTTAACGAAAAGTGACTTAGACCGTTAATTCACATATAAAACGAAAAAAGTGTACCACCTATTGACATCACATATGTATTTATTATCATTGGCGGTAATACAAGAAAAATTAAAATTAAATTTATATAGGTCGGAGGGCCCTCGAACGGAGCAAAAACTGCAAGAGACCGAACGAAAATTGACTTAGACGGTTATTTTACATATAAAACGAAAAAAGTTTACCACCTATGGACATCACATATGTATGTATTATCATTGAAGGTACTATAAAAAAATTTTAAATTAAATGTATCGAAGGCGGAGAGACCTCGTACAAACCAAAAGTGCAAGGGACCGAACGAAAATTGACTTAGACGGTTAATTTACATATAAAACGAAAAAAAGTGTACCACCTATGGACTTCACATATGTATGCATTATCATTGGAGGTACTATAAAACACTTTTAAAATTGAATGTATCTAGGGCGGAGGGCCCTCGTACAGAGCAAAAACTGTGTCAAAACGAAAAGTGACTTAGAACGTTAATTCACATATAAAACGAAAAAAGTGTACCTCCTATGGACTTCACATATGTATGTATTATCATTGGCGGTACTGCAAGAAAAATTACAATCAAATGTATCTAGATCGAAGGGCCCTCGAACGGAGCAAAAACTGCAAGGGACCGAACGAAAATTGACTTAGACGGTTATTTTACATATAAAACGAAAAAAGTTCACCACCTATGGACATCACATATGTATGTATTATCATTGAAAGTACTATAATAAAATTTTAAATCAAATGTATCGAAGGCGGAGAGCCCTCGTACAAACCAAAAGTGCAAGGGACCAAACGAAAATTGACTTAGACGGTTAATTTACATATAAAACGAAAAAAGTGTACCACCTATGGACATCGCATATGTATATATATCATTGAAGGTACTATAAAAAAATTTGAAATTAAATGTATCGAAGGCAGAGAGCCCTCGTACAAACCAAAAGTGCAAGGACCGAACGAAAATTGAGTTAGACGGTTATTTTACATATAAAACGAAAAAAGTGTACCACCTATGGACTTCACATATGAATGTATTAACATTGGACGTACTATAAAACATTTTTAAAATTGAATGTATCTAGGGCGGAGAGGCCTCGTACAGAGCAAAAACTGTGTCTTAACGAAAAGTGACTTAGACCGTTAATTCACACATAAAACGAAAAAAGTTCACATATGTATGTATTATCATTGGCGGTAATACAAGAAAAATTAAAATCAAAAGTATCTAGGGAGGAGGGCCCTCGAGCGGAGCAAAAACTGCAAGGGACCGAACGAAAAGTGACTTAGACCCTTAATTCACATATAAAACGAAAAAGGTGTACCACCTATGGACATCGCATATGTATATATATCATTGAAGGTACTATAAAAAAATTTGAAATTAAATGTATCGACGGCGGTGAGCCCTCGTACAAACCAAAAGTGCAAGGGCCGAACGAAAATTGAGTTAGACGGTTATTTTACATATAAAACGAAAAAAGTGTACCACCTATGGACTTCACATATGAATGTATTAACATTGGACGTAATATAAAACATTTTTAAAATTGAATGTATCTAGGGCGGAGAGCCCTCGTACAGAGCAAAAACTGTGTCTTAACGAAAAGTGACTTAGACCGTTAATTCACATATAAAACGAAAAAGTTTACCACCTATGGACTTCACATATGTATGTATTATCACTCGAGGTACTATAAAACACTTTTAAAATTGAATGTATCTAGCGCGGAGAGCCCTTGTACAGAGCAAAAACTTTGTCTTAACGAAAAGAGACTTAGACAGTTAATTCACATATAAAACGAAAAAAGTTTACCACCTACGGACTTCACATATGTATGTATTATCATTGGAGGTACTATAAAACGTTTTTAAAATTGAAAGTATCGAGGGCGGAGGGCCCTCGTACAAACCAAAGTGCAATGGAACGAACGAAAATTGACTTAGACGGTTAGTTTACATATAAAACGAAAAAAGTGTACCACCTATGGACATCACATATGTATGTATAATCATTGGAGGTACTATAAAACGTTTTTAAAATTGAATGTATCTAGGGCGGAGAGCCCTTGTACAGAGCAAAAACTGTGTCTTAACGGAAAGTGACTTAGACCGTTAATTCACATATAAAACGAAAAAAGTTTACCACCTATGGACTTCACATATGTATGTATTATCATTCGAGGTACTATAAAACATTTTTAAAATTGAATCTATCTAGCGCGGAGAGCCCTTGTACAGAGCGAAAACTGTGTCTTGACGAAAAGGGACTTAGACAGTTAATTCACATATAAAACGAAAAAAGTTTACCACCTACGGACTTCACATATGTATGTATTATCATTGGAGGTACTATAAAACGTTTTTAAAATTGAATGTATCGAGGGCGGAGGGCCCTCGTACAGAGAAAAACTGTGTCTTAACGTAAAGTGACTTAGAACGTTAATTCACATATAAAACGAAAAAAGTGTACCACCTATGGACTTCACATATGCATGTATTATCATTGGCGGTACTACAAGAAAAAGTAAATTCAAATGTATCTAGAGCGGAGGGCCCTCTTGCAAACCAAAAGTGCAAGGGACCGAACGAAAATTGAATTAGACGGTTAATTTACATATAAAACGAAAAAAGTGTACCACCTATGGACATCGCATATGTATGTATTATCATTAAAGGTACTATAAAAAATTTTTTAATTAAATGTATCGAAGGCGGAGAGCCCTCGTACAAACCAAAAGTGCAAGGGACCGAACGAAAATTGACTTAGACTGTTAATTTACATATAAAACGAAAAAAGTGCACCACCTATGGACTTCACATATGTATGTGATATCATTGGATGTACTATAAATATTTTCAAAATTGAATGTATCTAGGGCGGAGGCCACTCGAACAGAGCAAAAACTGTGACTTAACGAAAAGTGACTTAGACAGTTAATTCACATATGAAACGAAAAACGTTTACCGCCTATGGACATCACATATGTATGCGTAATCATTGGAGGTACTAAAAAAAAAATTAAAATTAAATGTACTGAGGGCGGAGGGTCCTCGCACAGAGCAAAAACTGCAAGGATCGGACGAAAAGTGACATAGACGGTTAATTTAAATAAAAAAGAAAAAAGGGTACCACCTATGGACATCACATATGTATGTATTATCATTGGAGGTATTACAAAAAAAATTAAAATTATATTTATCTAGGGCGGAGGGCCCTTATACAGAGCAAAAACTGTGACAGACTGAACGAAAAGTAACATAGTCGGTTAATTTACATGAAAAAGAAAAAAGTGTACCACATATGGACGTCTAATATGTTTGCATTATCATTGGAGGCACTATAAAAAATTTTCACAATTGAATGTATCTAGGGCGGGGGGCACTCGTACAGAGGGAAAACTGTGGCTTAACGAAAAGTGACTTAGACCGTTAATTCACATATGAAACGAAAAAAGTGTACCACCTATTGACATCACATATGTATGCACTATCATTGGAGTTACTAAAAAAAAAATTACAATTGAACGTACCGAGCGCGGAGGGCCCTTATACAGAGCAAAAACTGTGACAGACTGAACGAAAAGTAACATAGACGGTTAATTTACATAAAAAAGAAAAAAGTGTACCACATATGGACGTCTCATATGTATGCATTATCATTGGATGTACTATAAAACATTTTCAAAATTGAATGTATCTAGCGCGGAGGGCACTCGTACAGAGCAAAAACTGTGACTTAACGAAAAGTGACTTAGACCGTTAATTCACATATAAAACGAAAAAAGTTTACCACCTATGGACATCACATATGTATGTATTATCATTGAAGGTACTATAAAAAAATTTTAAATTAAATGTATCGAAGGCGGAGAGCCCTCGTACAAACCAAAAGTGCAAGGGCCGAACGAAAATTGAGTTAGACGGTTAATTTACGTACAAAACGAAAAAAGTGTACCACCTATGGACTTCACATATGAATGTATTAACATTGGAGGTACTATAAAACATTTTTAAAATTGAATGTATCTAGGGCGGAGAGGCCTCGTACAGAGCAAAAACTGTGTCTTAACGAAAAGTGACTTAGACCGTTAATTCACACATAAAACGAAAAAAGTTCACATATGTATGTATTATCATTGGCGGTAATACAAGAAAAATTAAAATCAAAAGTATCTAGGGAGGAGGGCCCTCGAGCGGAGCAAAAACTGCAAGGGACCGAACGAAAAGTGAATTATACCCTTAATTCACATATAAAACGAAAAAAGTTTACCACCTATGGACTTCACATATGTATGTATTATCATTCGAGGTACTATAAAACATTTTTAAAATTGAATGTATCTAGCGCGGAGAGCCCTTGTACAGAGCAAAAACTGTGTCTTAACGAAAAGAGACTTAGACAGTTAATTCACATATAAAACGAAAAAAGTTTACCACCTACGGACTTCACATATGTATGTATTATCATTGGAGGTACTATAAAACGTTTTTAAAATTGAAAGTATCGAGGGCGGAGGGCCCTCGTACAAGCCAAAGTGCAAGGGACCGAACGAAAATTGACTTAGACGGTTAGTTTACATATAAAACGAAAAAAGTGTACCACCTATGGACATCACATATGTATGTATAATCATTGGAGGTACTATGAAACGTTTTTAAAAGTGAATGTATCTAGGGCGGAGAGCCCTTGTACAGAGCAAAAACTGTGTCTTAACGAAAAATGACTTAGACAGTTAATTCACATATAAAACGAAATAAGTTTACCACCTATGGACTTCACATATGTATGTGATATCATTGGAGGTACTATAAAACATTTTTAAAATTGAATGTATCTAGCGCGGAGAGCCCTTGTACAGAGCAAAAACTGTGTCTTAACGAAAAGAGACTTAGACAGTTAATTCACATATAAAACGAAAAAAGTTTACCACCTACGGACTTCACATATGTATGTATTATCATTGGAGGTACTATAAAACGTTTTTATAATTGAAAGTATCGAGGGCGGAGGGCCCTCGTTCAAACCAAAAGTGCAAGGGACCGAACGAAAATTGACTTAGACGGTTAGTTTACATATAAAACGAAAAAAGTGTACCACCTATGGACATCACATATGTATGTATAATCATTGGAGGTACTATAAAACGTTTTTAAAATTCAATGTATCTAGGGCGGAGAGCCCTTGTACAGAGCAAAAACTGTGTCTTAACGAAAAATGACTTAGACAGTTAATTCACATATAAAACGAAAAAAGTGTACCACCTATTGACATCACATATGTATGCACTATCATTGGAGTTACTAAAAAAAAAATTACAATTGAACGTACCGAGCGCGGAGGGCCCTTATACAGAGCAAAAACTGTGACAGACTGAACGAAAAGTAACATAGACGGTTAATTTACATAAAAAAGAAAAAAGTGTACCACATATGGACGTCTCATATGTATGCATTATCATTGGATGTACTATAAAACATTTTCAAAATTGAATGTATCTAGCGCGGAGGGCACTCGTACAGAGCAAAAACTGTGACTTAACGAAAAGTGACTTAGACCGTTAATTCACATATAAAACGAAAAAAGTGTACCACCTATTGACATCACATATGTATGTATTATCATTGGCGGTACTACAAGAAAAATTAAAATTAAATGTATCTAGGTCGGAGGGCCCTCGAACGGAGCAAAAACTGCAAGAGAACGAACGAAAATTGACTTAGACGGTTATTTTACATATAAAACGAAAAAAGTTTACCACCTATGGACATCACTTATGTATGTATTATCATTGAAGGTACTATAAAAAATTTTTAAATTAAATGTATCGAAGGCGGAGAGACCTCGTACAAACCAAAAGTGCAAGGGACCGAACGAAAATTGACTTTGACGGTTAATTTACATATAAAACGAAAAAAGTGTACCACCTATGGACTTCACATATGTATGCATTATCATTGGAGGTACTATAAAACACTTTAAAAATTGAATGTATCTAGGGCGGAGGGCCCTCGTACAGAGCAAAAACTGTGTCAAAACGAAAAGTGACTTAGAACGTTAATTCACATATAAAACGAAAAAAGTGTACCTCCTATGGACTTCACATATGTATGTATTATCATTTGCTTTACTGCAATAAAAATTACAATCAAATGTATCTAGGTCGAAGGGCCCGCGAACGGAGCAAAAACTGCAAGGGACCGAACGAAAATTGACTTAGACGGTTATTTTACATATAAAACGAAAAAAGTTTACCACCTATGGACATCACTTATGTATGTATTATCATTGAAGGTACTATAAAAAATTTTTAAATTAAATGTATCGAAGGCGGAGAGACCTCGTACAAACCAAAAGTGCAAGGGACCGAACGAAAATTGACTTAGACCGTTAATTTACATATAAAACGAAAAAAGTGTACCACCTATGGACTTCACATATGTATGCATTATCATTGGAGGTACTATAAAACACTTTTAAAATTGAATGTATCTAGGGCGGAGGGCCCTCGTACAGAGCAAAAACTGTTTCAAAACGAAAAGTGACTTAGAACGTTAATTCACATATAAAACGAAAAAAGTGTACCTCCTATGGACTTCACATATGTATGTATTATCATTGGCGGTACTACAAGAAAAATTACAATCAAATGTATCTAGGTCGAAGGGCCCTCGAACGGAGCAAAAACTGCAAGGGACCGAACGAAAATTGACTTAGACGGTTATTTTACATATAAAACGAAAAAAGTTCACCACCTATGGACATCCCATATGTATGTATTATCATTGAAAGTACTATAAAAAAATTTTAAATCAAGTGTATCGAAGGCGGAGAGCCCTCGTACAAACCAAAAGTGCAAGGGACCAAACGAAAATTGACCTAGACGGTTAATTTACATATAAAACGAAAAAAGTGTACCACCTATGGACATCTCATATGTATGTATTATCATTGAAGGTACTATAAAAAAATTTTAAATTAAATGTATCGAAGGCAGAGAGCCCTCGTACAAACCAAAAGTGCAAGGGCCGAACGAAAATTGAGTTAGACGGTTATTTTACATATAAAACGAAAAAAGTTTACCACCTATGGACTTCACATATGTATGTATTATCATTCGAGGTACTATAAAACATTTTTAAAATTGAATGTATCTAGCGCGGAAAGCCCTTGTACAGAGCAAAAACTGTGTCTTAACGAAAAGAGATTTAGACAGTTAATTCACATATAAAACGAAAAAAGTTTACCACCTACACACTTCACATATGTATGTATTATCATTGGAGGTACTATAAAACGTTTTTAAAATTGAATGTATCGAGGGCGGAGAGGCCTCGTACAGAGCAAAAACTGTGTCTTAACGAAAAGTGACTCAGACCGTTAATTCACACATAAAACGAAAAAAGTTCACATATGTATGTATTATCATTGGCGGTAATACAAGAAAAATTAAAATCAAAAGTATCTAGGGAGGAGGGCCCTCGAGCGGAGCAAAAACTGCAAGGGACCGAACGAAAAGTGACTTAGACCCTTAATTCACATATAAAACGAAAAAGGTTTACCACCTATGGACTTCACATATGTATGTATTATCATTGGAGGTACTATAAAACGTTTTTAAAATTGAATGTATCTAGGGCGGAGAGCCCTTGTACAGTGCAAAAACTGTGTCTTAACGAAAAGTGACTTAGACCGTTAATTCACATATAAAACGAAAAAAGTTTACCACCTATGGACATCACATATGTATGTATAATCATTGCAGGTACTATAAAACGTTTTTAAAATTGAATGTATCTAGGGCGGAGAGCACTTGTACAGAGCAAAAACTGTGTCTTAACGGAAAGAGACATAGACAGTTAATTCACATATAAAACGAAAAAAGTTTACCACCTACGGACTTCACATATGTATGTATTATCATTGGAGGTACTATAAAACGTTTTTAAAATTGAATGTATCGAGGGCGGAGGGCCCTCGTACAAACCAAAAGTGCAAGGGACCGAACGAAAATTGACTTAGACGGTTAGTTTACATATAAAACGAAAAAAGTGTACCACCTATGGACATCACATATGTATGCATTATCATTGGAGGTACTATAAAACACTTTTAAAATTGAATGTATCTAGGGCGGAGGGCCCTCGTACGGAGCAAAAACTGTGTCTTAACGTAAAGTGACTTAGAACGTTAATTCACATATAAAACGAAAAAAGTGTACCACCTATGGACTTCACATATGCATGTATTATCATTGGCGGTACTACAAGAAAAAGTAAATTCAAATGTATCTAGGGCGGAGAGCCCTCGTAAAAACCAAACGTGAAAGGTCCGAACAAAAATTGACTTAGACGGTTAATTTACATATAAAACGAAAAAAGTGTACCACCTATGGACATCACATATGTGTGTATTATCATTGGAAATACTATAAAACATTTTTAAAATTGAATGTATCTAGGGCGGAGAGGCCTCGTAAAGAGCAAAAACTGTGTCTTAACGAAAAGTGACTTAGAAAGTTAATTCACATATAAAACGAAAAAGTTTACCACCTACGGACTTCACATATGTATGTATTATCATTCGAGGTACTATAAAACGTTTTTAAAATTGAATGTATCGAGGGCGGAGGGCCCTCGTACAGAGAAAAACTGTGTCTTAACGAAAAGTGACTTAGAACGTTAATTCACATATAAAACGAAAAAAGTGTACCACCTATGGACATCACATATGTATGTATAATCATTGAGGTGCTATAAAACGTTTTTAAAATTGAATGTATCTAGGGCGGAGAGCCCTTGTACGGAGCAAAATCTGTGTCTTAACGGAAAGAGACTTAGACAGTTAATTCACATATAAAACAAAAAAAGTTTACCACCTACGGACTTCACATATGTATGTATTATCATTGTTGGTACTATAAAACGTTTTTAAAATTGAATGTATCGAGGGCGGAGGGCCCTCGTACAAACCAAAAGTGCAAGGGACCGAACGAAAATTGACTTAGACGGTTAGTTTACATATAAAACGAAAAAAGTGTACCACCTATGGACATCACATATGTATGCATTATCATTGGAGGTACTATAAAACACTTTTAAAATTGAATGTATCTAGGGCGGAGGGCCCTCGTACAGAGCAAAAACTGTGTCTTAACGTAAAGTGACTTAGAACGTTAATTCACATATAAAACGAAAAAAGTGTACCACCTATGGACTTCACATATGCATGTATTATCATTGGCCGTACTACAAGAAAAAGTAAATTCAAATGTATCTAGGGCGGAGAGCCCTCGTACAAACCAAAAGTGCAAGGGCCGAACAAAAATTGACTTAGACGGTTCATTTACATATAAAACGAAAAAAGTGTACCACATATGGACATCACATATGTATGTATTATCATTGGAGGTACTATAAAACGTTTTTAAAATTGAATGTATCTTGGGCGGAGAGCCCTTGTACAGAGCAAAAACTGTGTCTTAACGAAAAGTGACTTAGACCGTTAATTCACATATAAAACGAAAAAAGTTTACCACCTATGGACTTCACATATGTATGTATTATCATTCGAGGTACTATAAAACATTTTTAAAATTGAATGTATCTAGGGCGGAGAGGCCTCGTACAGAGCAAAAACTGTGTCTTAACGAAGAGAGACTTAGACAGTTAATTCACATATAAAACGAAAAAAGTTTACCACCTATGGACTTCACATATGTATGTATTATCATTGGAGGTACTATAAAACGTTTTTAAAATTGAATGTATCGAGGGTGGAGGGCCCTCGTACAAACCCAAAGTGCAAGGGACCGAATGAAAATTGACTTAGACGGTTTGTTTACATATAAAACGAAAAAAGTGTACCACCTATGGACATCACATATGTATGTATTATCATTGGCGGTACAACAAGAAAAATTAAGATCAAATGTATCAAGGGCGGAGGGCCCTCGAACGGAGCAAAAACTGCAATGGACCGAACGAAAATTGACTTAGACGATTAATTTACGTATAAAACGAAAGAAGTTTACAACATATGGACATCACATATGTATGTATAATCATTGCAGGTACTATAAAACGTTTTTAAAATTGAATGTATCTAGGGCGGAGAGCCCTTGTACAGAGCAAAAACTATGTCTTAACGAAAAGTGACTTAGACAGTTAATTCACATATAAAACGAAAAAAGTGTACCACCTATGGACATCACATATGTATGTATAATCATTGAGGTGCTATAAAACGTTTTTAAAATTGAATGTATCTAGGGCGGAGAGCCCTTGTACGGAGCAAAATCTGTGTCTTAACGGAAAGAGACTTAGACAGTTAATTCACATATAAAACAAAAAAAGTTTACCACCTATTGACATCACATATGTATTTATTATCATTGGCGGTACTACAAGAAAAATTAAAATTAAATTTATCTAGGTCGGAGGGCCCTCGAACGGAGCAAAAACTGCAAGAGACCGAACGAAAATTGACTTAGACGGTTATTTTACATATAAAACGAAAAAAGTTTACCACCTATGGACATCACATATGTATGTATTATCATTGAAGGTACTATAAAAAAATTTTAAATTAAATGTATCGAAGGCGGAGAGACCTCGTACAAACCAAAAGTGCAAGGGACCAAACGAAAATTGACTTAGACGGTTAATTTACATATAAAACGAAAAAAGTGTACCACCTATGGACATCGCATATGTATATATATCATTGAAGGTACTATAAAAAAATTTTAAATTAAATGTATCGAAGGCAGAGAGCCCTCGTACAAACCAAAAGTGCAAGGGCCGAACGAAAATTGAGTTAGACGGTTATTTTACATATAAAACGAAAAAAGTGTACCACCTATGGACTTCACATATGAATGTATTAACATTGGACGTACTATAAAACATTTTTAAAATTGAATGTGTCTAGGGCGGAGAGGCCTCGTACAGAGCAAAAACTGTGTCTTAACGAAAAGTGACTTAGACCGTTAATTCACATATAAAACGAAAAAAAGTTTACCACCTATGGACTTCACATATGTATGTATTATCACTCGAGGTACTATAAAACACTTTTAAAATTGAATGTATCTAGCGCGGAGAGCCCTTGTACAGAGCAAAAACTTTGTCTTAACGAAAAGAGACTTAGACAGTTAATTCACATATAAAACGAAAAAAGTTTACCACCTACGGACTTCACATATGTATGTATTATCATTGGAGGTACTATAAAACGTTTTTAAAATTGAAAGTATCGAGGGCGGAGGGCCCTCGTACACACCAAAAGTGCAATGGAACGAACGAAAATTGACTTAGACGGTTAGTTTACATATAAAACGAAAAAAGTGTACCACCTATGGACATCACATATGTATGTATAATCATTTCAGGTACTATAAAACGTTTTTAAAATTGAATGTATCTAGGGCGGAGAGCCCTTGTACAGAGCAAAAACTGTGTCTTAACGGAAAGTGACTTAGACCGTTAATTCACATATAAAACGAAAAAAGTTTACCACCTATGGACTTCACATATGTATGTATTATCATTCGAGGTACTATAAAACATTTTTAAAATTGAATCTATCTAGCGCGGAGAGCCCTTGTACAGAGCGAAAACTGTGTCTTGACGAAAAGGGACTTAGACAGTTAATTCACATATAAAACGAAAAAAGTTTACCACCTACGGACTTCACATATGTATGTATTATCATTGTTGGTACTATAAAACGTTTTTAAAATTGAATGTATCGAGGGCGGAGGGCCCTCGCACAGAGCAAAAACTGTGTCTTAACGTAAAGTGACTTAGAACGTTAATTCACATATAAAACGAAAAAAGTGTACCACCTATGGACTTCACATATGCATGTATTATCATTGGCGGTACTACAAGAAAAAGTAAATTCAAATGTATCTAGAGCGGAGGGCCCTCTTGCAAACCAAAAGTGCAAGGGACCGAACGAAAATTGAATTAGACGGTTAATTTACATATAAAACGAAAAAAGTGTACCACCTATGGACATCGCATATGTATGTATTATCATTAAAGGTACTATAAAAAATTTTTTAATTAAATGTATCGAAGGCGGAGAGCCCTCGTACAAACCAAAAGTGCAAGGGACCGAACGAAAATTGACTTAGACGGTTAATTTACATATAAAACGAAAAAAGTGTACCACCTATGGACTTCACATATGTATGTGATATCATTGGATGTACTATAAATATTTTCAAAATTGAATGTATCTAGGGCGGAGGCCACTCGTACAGAGCAAAAACTGTGACTTAACGAAAAGTGACTTAGACCGTTAATTCACATATGAAACGAAAAACGTTTACTGCCTATGGACATCAAATATGTATGCGTAATCATTGGAGGTACTAAAAAAAAATTGGAATCAATTGTACCAAGGGCGGAGGGCCCTCGAACGGAGCAAAAACTGCAAGGGTCGGACGAAAAGTGACATAGACGGTTAATTTAAATAAAAAAGAAAAAAGGGTACCACCTATGGACATCACATATGTATGTATTATCATTGGAGGTATTACAAAAAAAATTAAAATTATATTTATCTAGGGCGGAGGGCCCTTATACAGAGCAAAAACTGTGAAAGACTGAACGAAAAGTAACATAGTCGGTTAATTTACATGAAAAAGAAAAAAGTGTACCACATATGGACGTCTCATATGTTTGCATTATCATTGGAGGCACTATAAAAAATTTTCACAATTGAATGTATCTAGGGCGGGGGGCACTAGTACAGAGGGAAAACTGTGGCTTAACGAAAAGTGACTTAGACCGTTAATTCACATATAAAACGAAAAAAGTTTACCACCTACGGACTTCACATATGTATGTATTATCATTGGAGTTACTAAAAAAAATTACAATTGAACATACCGAGCGCGGAGGGCCCTTATACAGAGCAAAAACTGTGACAGACTGAACGAAAAGTAACATAGACGGTTAATTTACATAAAAAAGAAAAAAGTGTACCACCTATGGACGTCTCATATGTATGTATAATCATTGGAGGTACTATAAAACGTTTTTAAAAGTGAATGTATCTAGCGCGGAGGGCATTCGTACAGAGTAAAAACTGTGACTTAACGAAAAGTGACTTAGACCGTTAATTCACATATAAAACGAAAAAAGTGTACCACCTATGGACATCACATATGTATGTATTATCATTGAAGGTACTATAAAAAAATTTTAAATTAAATGTATCGAAGGCGGAGAGCCCTCGTACAAACCAAAAGTGCAAGGGCCGAACGAAAATTGAGTTAGACGGTTATTTTACATATAAAACGAAAAAAGTTTACCACCTATGGACATCACATATGTATGTATTATCATTGAAGGTACTATAAAAAAATTTTAAATCAAATGTATCGAAGGCGGAGAGCCCTCGTACAAACCAAAAGTGCAAGGGACCAAACGAAAATTGTCCTAGACGGTTAATTTACATATAAAACGAAAAAAGTGTACCAGCTATGGACATCGCATATGTATGTATTATCATTGAAGGTACTATAAAAAAATTTTAAATTAAATGTATCGAAGGCGGAGAGCCCTCGTACAAACCAAAAGTGCAAGGGCCGAACGAAAATTGAGTTAGACGGTTAATTTACGTACAAAACGAAAAAAGTGTACCACCTATGGACTTCACATATGAATGTATTAACATTGGAGGTACTATAAAACATTTTTAAAATTGAATGTATCTAGGGCGGAGAGGCCTCGTACAGGGCAAAAACTGTGTCTTAACGAAAAGTGACTTAGACCGTTAATTCACACATAAAACGAAAAAAGTTCACATATGTATGTATTATCATTGGCGGTAATACAAGAAAAATTAAAATCAAAAGTATCTAGGGAGGAGGGCCCTCGAGCGGAGCAAAAACTGCAAGGGACCGAACGAAAAGTGAATTATACCCTTAATTCACATATAAAACGAAAAAAGTTTACCACCTATGGACTTCACATATGTATGTATTATCATTCGAGGTACTATAAAACATTTTTAAAATTGAATGTATCTAGCGCGGAGAGCCCTTGTACAGAGCAAAAACTGTGTCTTAACGAAAAGAGACTTAGACAGTTAATTCACATATAAAACGAAAAAAGTTTACCACCTACGGACTTCACATATGTATGTATTATCATTGGAGGTACTATAAAACGTTTTTAAAATTGAAAGTATCGAGGGCGGAGGGCCCTCGTACAAGCCAAAGTGCAAGGGACCGAACGAAAATTGACTTAGACGGTTAGTTTACATATAAAACGAAAAAAGTGTACCACCTATGGACATCACATATGTATGTATAATCATTGGAGGTACTATAAAACGTTTTTAAAATTGAATGTATCTAGGGCGGAGAGCCCTTGTACAGAGCAAAAACTGTGTCTTAACGAAAAATGACTTAGACAGTTAATTCACATATAAAACGAAATAAGTTTACCACCTATGGACTTCACATATGTATGTATTATCATTCGAGGTACTATAAAACATTTTTAAAATTGAATGTATCTAGCGCGGAGAGCCCTTGTACAGAGCAAAAACTGTGTCTTGACGAAAAGAGACTTAGACAGTTAATTCACATATAAAACGAAAAAAGTTTACCACCTACGGACTTCACATATGTATGTATTATCATTGGAGGTACTATAAAACGTTTTTAAAATTGAAAGTATCGAGGGCGGAGGGCCCTCGTTCAAACCAAAAGTGCAAGGGACCGAACGAAAATTGACTTAGACGGTTAGTTTACATATAAAACGAAAAAAGTGTACCACCTATGGACATCACATATGTATGTATAATCATTGGAGGTACTATAAAACGTTTTTAAAATTCAATGTATCTAGGGCGGAGAGCCCTTGTACAGAGCAAAAACTGTGTCTTAACGAAAAATGACTTAGACAGTTAATTCACATATAAAACGAAAAAAGTGTACCACCTATTGACATCACATATGTATGCACTATCATTGGAGTTACTAAAAAAAAAATTACAATTGAACGTACCGAGCGCGGAGGGCCCTTATACAGAGCAAAAACTGTGACAGACTGAACGAAAAGTAACATAGACGGTTAATTTACATAAAAAAGAAAAAAGTGTACCACATATGGACGTCTCATATGTATGCATTATCATTGGATGAACCATAAAACATTTTCAAAATTGAATGTATCTAGCGCGGAGGGCACTCGTACAGAGCAAAAACTGTGACTTAACGAAAAGTGACTTAGACCGTTAATTCACATATAAAACGAAAAACGTTTACCACCTATGGACATCACATATGTATGCATTATCATTGGAGGTACTAGAAAAAAAATTTTAATTAAATTTATCTAGGGCGGAGGGCCCTCGTACAGAGCAAAAACTGCAAGGGACCGAACGAAAATTGATTTAGACGGTTAATTTACATATAAAACGAAAAAAGTTTACAACCTATGGACATCACATGTGTATGCATTATCATTGAAGGTACAAAAAAAATTAAAATTAATTGTATCAAGGGCGGAGGGCCCTCGCAAAGAGCAAAAACTCTGACTTAATGAAAAGCAACTTAGACCGTTAATTCACATATAAAGCGAAAAAAGTGTACCACCTATTGACATCACATATGTATGCATTATCATTGGATGTACTATTAAACATTTTCAAAATTGAATGTATCTAGCGCGGAGGGCACTCGTACAGAGCAAAAACTGTGACTTAACGAAAAGTGACTTAGACCGTTAGTTCACATATAAAACGAAAAACGTTTACCACATATGGACATCACATATGTATGCATTATCATTGGAGGTACTAAAAAAAAAATTTAAATTAAATTTATCTAGGGCGGAGGGCCCTCGTACAGAGCAAAAACTGCAAGGGACCGAACGAAAATTGATTTAGACGGTTAATTTACATATAAAACGAAAAAGTTTACCCCCTATGGACTTCACATATGTATGTATAATCATTGGAGGTACTATAAAACGTTTTTAAAATTGAATGTATCTAGGGCGGAGAGCCCTTGTACAGAGCAAAAACTGTGTCTTAACGGAAAGTGACTTAGACCGTTAATTCACATATAAAACGAAAAAGGTTTACCACCTATGGACTTCACATATGTATGTATAATCTTTGGATGTACTATAAAACGTTTTTAAAATTGAATGTATCTAGGGCCGAGAGCCCTTGTACAGAGCAAAAACTGTGTCTTAACGAAAAGTGACTTAGACAGTTAATTCACATATAAAACGAAAAAAGTTTACCACCTATGGACTTCACATATGTATGTATTATCATTCGAGGTACTATAAAACACTTTTAAAATTGAATGAATCTAGCGCGGAGAGCCCTTGTACAGAGCAAAAACTGTGTCTTAACGAAAAGAGACTTAGACAGTTAATTCACATATAAAACGAAAAAAAGTTTACCACCTACGGACTTCACATATGTATGTATTGTCATTGGAGGTACTATAAAACGTTTTTAAAATTGAATGTATCGAGGGCGGAGGGCCCTCGTACAAACAAAAAGTGCAAGGGACCGAATGAAAATTGACTTAGATGGTTTGTTTACATATAAAACGAAAAAAGTGTACCACCTATGGACTTCACATATGTATGTATTATCATTAAAGGTACTATAAAAAAAAGTAAATTCAAATGTATCTAGGGCGGAGGGCCCTCTTGCAAACCAAAAGTGCAAGGGACCGAACGAAAATTGACTTAGACGGTTAATTTACATATAAAACGAAAAAAGTGCACCACCTATAGACTTCACATATGTATGTGATTTCATGGGAGGTATTATAAAACATTTTCTAAATTGAATGTATCTAGGGCGGAGGGCCCTCGTACAGAGCAAAAACTGTGACATAACGAAAAGTGACTTAGACCGTTAATTCACATATAAAACGAAATAAGTTTACCACCTATGGACTTCACATATGTATGTGATATCATTGGATGTACTATAAAACATTTTCAAAATTGAATGTATCTAGGGCGGAGGCCACTCGTACAGAGCAAAAACTGTGACTTAACGAAAAGTGACTTAGACCGTTAATTCACATATGAAACGAAAAACGTTTACTGCCTATGGACATCAAATATGTATGCGTAATCATTGGAGGTACTAAAAAAAAATTGGAATCAATTGTACCAAGGGCGGAGGGCCCTCGAACGGAGCAAAAACTGCAAGGGTCGGACGAAAAGTGACATAGACGTTTAATTTAAATAAAAAAGAAAAAAGGGTACCACCTATAGACATCACATATGTATGTATTATCATTGGAGATATTACAAAAAAAATTAAAATTATATTTATCTAGGGCGGAGGGCCCTTATACAGAGCAAAAACTGTGAAAGACTGAACGAAAAGTAACATAGTCGGTTAATTTACATGAAAAAGAAAAAAGTGTACCACATATGGACGTCTCATATGTTTGCATTATCATTGGAGGCACTATAAAAAATTTTCACAATTGAATGTATCTAGGGCGGGGGGCAATAGTACAGAGGGAAAACTGTGGCTTAACGAAAAGTGACTTAGACCGTTAATTCACATATAAAACGAAAAAAGTGTACCACGTATTGACATCACATATGTATGCACTATCATTGGAGTTACTAAAAAAAAAATTACAATTGAACGTACCGAGCGCGGAGGGCCCTTATACAGAGCAAAAACTGTGACAGACTGAACGAAAAGTAACATAGACGGTTAATTTACATAAAAAAGAAAAAAAAGTGTACCACATATGGACGTCTCATATGTATGCATTATCATTGGATGAACCATAAAACATTTTCAAAATTGAATGTATCTAGCGCGGAGGGCACTCGTACAGAGAGAAAACTGTGGCTTAACGAAAAGTGACTTAGACCGTTAATTCACATATAAAACGAAAAAAGTGTACCACCTATTGACATCACATATGTATTTATTATCATTGGCGGTACTACAAGAAAAATTAAAATTAAATGTATCTAGGTCGGAGGGCCCTCGAACGGAGCAAAAACTGCAAGAGACCGAACGAAAATTGACTTAGACGGTTATTTTACATATAAAACGAAAAAAGTTTACCACCTATGGACATCACATATGTATGTATTATCATTGAAGGTACTATAAAAAAATTTTAAATTAAATGTATCGAAGGCGGAGAGACCTCGTACAAACCAAAAGTGCAAGGGACCGAACGAAAATTGACTTAGACGGTTAATTTACATATAAAACGAAAAAAGTGTACCACCTATGGACTTCACATATGTATGCATTATCATTGGAGGTACTATAAAACACTTTTAAAATTGAATGTATCTAGGGCGGAGGGCCCTCGTACAGAGCAAAAACTGTGTCAAAACGAAAAGTGACTTAGAACGTTAATTCACATATAAAACGAAAAAAGTGTACCTCCTATGGACTTCACATATGTATGTATTATCATTGGCGGTACTACAAGAAAAATTACAATCAAATGTATCTAGGTCGAAGGGCCCTCGAACGGAGCAAAAACTGCAAGGGACCGAACGAAAATTGACTTAGACGGTTATTTTACATATAAAACGAAAAAAAGTTCACCACCTATGGACATCACATATGTATGTATTATCATTGAAAGTACTATAATAAAATTTTAAATCAAATGTATCGAAGGCGGAGAGCCCTCGTACAAACCAAAAGTGCAAGGGACCAAACGAAAATTGACTTAGACGGTTAATTTACATATAAAACGAAAAAAGTGTACCACCTATGGACATCGCATATGTATGTATTATCATTGAAGGTACTATAAAAAAATTTTAAATTAAATGTATCGAAGGCAGAGAGCCCTCGTACAAACCAAAAGTGCAAGGGCCGAACGAAAATTGAGTTAGACGGTTATTTTACATATAAAACGAAAAAAGTGTACCACCTATGGACTTCACATATGAATGTATTAACATTGGACGTACTATAAAACATTTTTAAAATTGAATGTATCTAGGGCGGAGAGCCCTTGTACAGAGCAAAAACTGTGTCTTAACGAAAAGTGACTTAGACAGTTAATTCACACATAAAACGAAAAAAGTTCACATATGTATGTATTATCATTGGCGGTAATACAAGAAAAATTAAAATCAAAAGTATCTAGGGAGGAGGGCCCTCGAGCGGAGCAAAAACTGCAAGGGACCGAACGAAAAGTGACTTAGACCCTTAATTCACATATAAAACGAAAAAAGTTTACCACCTATGGACTTCACATATGTATGTATTATCATTGGAGGTACTATAAAACGTTTTTAAAATTGAATGTATCGAGGGCGGAGGGCCCTCGTACAAACCAAAAGTGCAAGGGATCGAACGAAAATTGACTTAGACGGTTAGTTTACATATAAAACGAAAAAAGTGTACCACCTATGGACATCACATATGTATGTATAATCATTCGAGGTACTATAAAACGTTTTTAAAATTGAATGTATCTAGGGCGGAGAGCCCTTGTACAGAGCAAAAACTGTGTCTTAACGAAAAGTGACTTAGACCGTTAATTCACATATAAAACGAAAAAAGTTTACCACCTATGGACTTCACATATGTATGTATTATCACTCGAGGTACTATAAAACACTTTTAAAATTGAATGTATCTAGCGCGGAGAGCCCTTGTACAGAGCAAAAACTTTGTCTTAACGAAAAGAGACTTAGACAGTTAATTCACATATAAAACGAAAAAAGTTTACCACCTACGGACTTCACATATGTATGTATTATCATTGGAGGTACTATAAAACGTTTTTAAAATTGAAAGTATCGAGGGCGGAGGGCCCTCGTACAAGCCAAAGTGCAAGGGACCGAACGAAAATTGACTTAGACGGTTAGTTTACATATAAAACGAAAAAAGTGTACCACCTATGGACATCACATATGTATGTATAATCATTGGAGGTACTATAAAACGTTTTTAAAATTGAATGTATCTAGGGCGGAGAGCCCTTGTACAGAGCAAAAACTGTGTCTTAACGGAAAGTGACTTAGACCGTTAATTCACATATAAAACGAAAAAAGTTTACCACCTATGGACTTCACATATGTATGTATTATCATTCGAGGTACTATAAAACATTTTTAAAATTGAATCTATCTAGCGCGGAGAGCCCTTGTACAGAGCGAAAACTGTGTCTTGACGAAAAGGGACTTAGACAGTTAATTCACATATAAAACGAAAAAAGTTTACCACCTACGGACTTCACATATGTATGTATTATCATTGGAGATACTATAAAACGTTTTTAAAATTGAGCGTATCGAGGGCGGACGGCCCTCGTTCAAACCAAAAGTGCAAGGGACCGAACGAAAATTGACTTAGACGGTTAGTTTACATATAAAACGAAAAAAGTGTACCACCTATGGACATCACATATGTATGTATAATCATTTCAGGTACTATAAAACGTTTTTAAAATTGAATGTATCTAGGGCGGAGAGCCCTTGTACAGAGCAAAAACTGTGTCTTAACGAAAAATGACTTAGACAGTTAATTCACATATAAAACGAAAAAAGTTTACCACCTACGGACTTCACATATGTATGCATTATCATTGGAGGTACTAAAAAAAAATTTAAATTAAATTTATCTAGGGCGGAGGGCCCTCGTACAGAGCAAAAACTGCAAGGGACCGAACGAAAATTGATTTAGACGGTTAATTTACATATAAAACGAAAAAAGTTTACAACCTATGGACATCACATGTGTATGCATTATCATTGAAGGTACAAAAAAAATTAAAATTAATTGTATCAAGGGCGGAGGGCCCTCGCAAAGAGCAAAAACTCTGACTTAATGAAAAGCAACTTAGACCGTTAATTCACATATAAAGCGAAAAAAGTGCACCACCTATTGACTTCATATATGTATGCAATATCATTGGATGTACTATTAAACATTTTCAAAATTGAATGTATCTAGCGCGGAGGGCACTCGTACAGAGCAAAAACTGTGACTTAACGAAAAGTGACTTAGACCGTTAGTTCACATATAAAACGAAAAACGTTTACCACCTATGGACATCACATATGTATGCATTATCATAGGAGGTACTAAAAAAAAATTAAAATTAAATTTATCTAGGGTGGAGGGTCCTCGTACAGAGCAAAAACTGCAAGGGACCGAACGAAAATAGACATAGAAGGTAAATTTACATATAAAACGAAAAAATTCTACCACCTATGGACTTCACATATGTATGTATAATCCTTGAGGGTACTAAAAAACGTTTTTAAAATTGAATGTATCTAGGGCGGAGAGCCCTTGTACAGAGCAAAAACTGTGTCTTAACGGAAAGTGACTTAGACCGTTAATTCACATATAAAACGAAAAAAGTTTACCACATATGGACTTCACATATGTATGTATAATCATTGGAGGTACTATAAAACGTTTTTAAAATTGAATGTATCTAGGGCCGAGAGCCCTTGTACAGAGCAAAAACTGTGTCTTAACGAAAAGTGACTTAGACAGTTAATTCACATATAAAACGAAAAAAGTTTACCACCTATGGACTTCACATATGTATGTATTATCATTCGAGGTACTATAAAACACTTTTAAAATTGAATGAATCTAGCGCGGAGAGCCCTTGTACAGAGCAAAAACTGTGTCTTAACGAAAAGAGACTTAGACAGTTAATTCACATATAAAACGAAAAAAGTTTACCACCTACGGACTTCACATATGTATGTATTATCATTGGAGGTACTATAAAACGTTTTTAAAATTGAATGTATCGAGGGCGGAGGGCCCTCGTACAAACAAAAAGTGCAAGGGACCGAATGAAAATTGACTTAGATGGTTTGTTTACATATAAAACGAAAAAAGTGTACCACCTATGGACATCGCATATGTATGTATTATCATTAAAGGTACTATAAAAAAAAGTAAATTCAAATGTATCTAGGGCGGAGGGCCCTCTTGCAAACCAAAAGTGCAAGGGACCGAACGAAAATTGACTTAGACGGTTAATTTACATATAAAACGAAAAAAGAGCACCACCTATGGACTTCACATATGTATGTGATTTCATGGGAGGTATTATAAAACATTTTCTAAATTGAATGTATCTAGGGCGGAGGGCCCTCGTACAGAGCAAAAACTGTGACATACTGACGAAAAGTGACGTAGACCGTTAATTCACATATAAAACGAAAAAAGTGCACCACCTATGGACTTCACATATGTATGTGATATCATTGGATGTACTATAAAACATTTTCAAAATTGAATGTATCTAGGTCGGAGGGCACTCGTACAGAGCAAAAACTGTGACTTAACGAAAAGTGACTTAGACCGTTAATTTACAAATTAAACGAAAGAAGTTGACCAACTATGGACATCACATATGTATGCATTATCATTGGAAGAACTGAAAAAAAAAATTGAATGTACCGAGCGCGGAGGGCACTCATACAGAGCAAAAACTGTGACTTAACGAAAAGTGACTTAGACCGTTAATTCACATATAAAACGAAATACGTTTACCACCTATGGACATCACATATGTATTCATTATCGTTGGAGGTACTAAAAAAAAAATAAAAGTAAATTTATCTAGGGCGGAGTGCCCTCGTACAGAGCAAAAACTGTGACTTAACGAAAAGTGACTTAGCCCGATAATTCACAAATAAAACGAAAAAAGTTGACCAACTATGGACATCACATATGTATGCATTATCATTGGAAGTAATAAAAAAATAAATAAAAGTAAATTTATCTAGGGCGGAGGGCCCTCTTACAGAGCAAAAACTGCAAGGGACCTAACGAAAATTGACTAAGACGGTTAATTTACATATAAAACGAAAAAAGTGCACCACCTATTGTCTTCATATATGTATGCAATATCATTGGATGTACTATAAAACATATTCAAAATTGAATGTATCTAGGGAGGAGGGCACTCGTACAGAGCAAAAACTGTGACTTAACGAAAAGTGACTTAGACCGTTAATTCACATATAAAACGAAATACGTTTACCACCTATGGACATCACATATGTATTCATTATCGTTGGAGGTACTAAAAAAAAATTAAAATTAAATGAACCGAGGGCGGAGGGTCCTCGTACAGAGCAAAAACAGTGACTTAACGGAAAGTGACTTAGAGCGTTAATTCAAATATAAAACGAAAAACGTTTACCACCTGTGGACATCACATATGTATTCATTATCATTGGAGGTACTAAAAAAAAAATTAAAATTAAATGAACCGAGGGCGGAGGGTCCTCGTACAGAGCAAAAACAGTGACTTAACGAAAAGTGACTTATCCCGTTAATTCACAAGCTAAACGAAAAAAGTTGACCAACTATGGACATCACATATATATGCATTATCATTGGAAGTACTAAAAAAAAAAATAATAGTAAATTTATCTAGGGCGGAGTGCCCTCGTACAGAGCAAAAACTGTGACTTAACGAAAAGTGAATTAGCCCGTTAATTCACAAATAAAACGAAAAAAGTTGACCAACTATGGACATCACATATGTATGCATTATCATTGGAAGTAATAAAAAAATAAATAAAAGAAAATTTATCTAGGGCGGAGGGCCCTCGTACAGAGCAAAAACTGTGACTTAACGAAAAGTGACTTAGACCGTTAATTCACACATAAAACGAAAAACGTTTACCACCTGTGGACATCACATATGTATTTATTATCATTGGAGGTACTAAAAAAAAAATTAAATTTAAATGAACCGAGGACGGAGGGTCCTCTTACAGAGCAAAAACAGTGACTTAACTAAAAGTGACTTAGACCGTTAATTCACATATAAAACGAAAAAAGTGTACAACCTATGGACATCACATATGTATGCATTATTATCGGAGGTACTATAAAACACTTTTAAAATTGAATGTATCTAGGGCGGAGGGCCCTCGTACAGAGCAAAAACTGTGACTTAACGAAAAGTGACTTAGACCGTTAATTCACATATAAAACGAAAAAAGTGTACAACCTATGGACATCACATATGTATGCACTATTATTGGAGGTACTAAAAAAAAAATTAAATTTAAATGTATCGGGGGGGAGGGCCCTCTTACAGAGCAAAAACTGCAAGGGTGGGACGAAAATTGACTTAGACGGTTCATTTACATATAAAACGAAAAAAGTTTACCACCTATGGATATCACATATGTATGCATTATCATCGGAAGAACTGAAAAAATAAAATAAAAGTAAATTTATCTAGGGCGGAGGGCCCTCGTACAGAGCAAAAGCTGTGACTTAACGAAAAGTGACGTAGACCGTTAATTCACATATAAAACGAGAAAAGTTTTCCACCTATGGACATCACATATGTATGCATGATCATTTGAGGTACTAAAAAAAAATTAAAACTATATGAACAGAGGGCGGAGGGTCCTCGTACAGAGCAAAATCATTGACTTAACGAAAAGTGACTTAGAGCGTTAATTCACATATAAATCGAAAAACGTTTACCACCTATGGACATCACATATGTATGCATTATCATTGGAAGAACTGAAAAAAAAAATACAAGTAAATTTATATAGGGCGGAGGGCCCTCGTACAGAGCAAAAGCGAGGTAACGTGGAGGGCATACTTACAAACCAAAATTGCAAGGGACCGAACGAAAAATGACATAGACTTTTAATTCACTTATAAAACGAAAAAAGTTGACCAACTATGGACATCACATATGTATGCATTATCATTGGAAGTACTAAAAAAAAAAAAAAAAGTAAATTTATCTAGGGCGGAGGGCCCTCGTACAGAGCAAAAACTGTGACTTAACGAAAAGTGACGTAGACCGTTAATTCACAAATAAAACGAAAAAAGTTTACCAACTATGGACATCACATATGTATGCATTATCATTGGAAGAACTGAAAAAAAAAATACAAGTAAATTTATATAGGGCGGAGGGCCCTCGTACAGAGCAAAAGCGAGGGTACGTGGAGGGCATACTTACAAACCAAAATTGCAAGGGACCGAACGAAAAATGACATAGACTTTTAATTCACTTATAAAACGAAAAAAGTTGACCAACTATGGACATCACATATGTATGCATTATCATTGGAAGTACTAAAAAAAAAAAAAAAAAGTAAATTTATCTAGGGCGGAGGGCCCTCGTACAGAGCAAAAACTGTGACTTAACGAAAAGTGACTTAGCCCGTTAATTCACAAATAAAACGAAAAAAGTTGACCAACTATGGACATCACATATGTATGCATTATCATTGGAAGTACTAAAAAAAAAAATAAAAGTAAATTTATCTAGGGCGGAGGGCCCTCGTACAGAGCAAAAACTGTGACTTAACGAAAAGTGACGTAGACCGTTAATTCACATATAAAACGAAAAACGTTTACCACCTATGGACATCACATATGTATGCATTATCATTGGAGGTATTACAAATAGAATTAAAATTGAATGTACGGATTGCGGAGGGTCCTCGTACAGAGCAAAAATGTGACTTAACGAAAAGTGACTTAGCCCGTTCATTCACAAATAAAACGACAAAGTTGACCAACTATGGACATCACATATGTATGCCTTATCATTGGAAGTAATTAAAAAATAAAAGTAAATTTATCTAGGGCGGAGGGCCCTCGTACAGAGCAAAAACTGTGACTTAACGAAAAGTGACTTAGCCCGTTAATTCACAAATAAAACGAAAAAAGTTGACCAACTATGGACATCACATATGTATGCATTATCATTGGAAGTACTAAAAAAAAAATAAAAGTAAATTTATCTAGGGCGGAGGGCCCTCGTACAGAGCAAAAACTGTGACTTAACGAAAAGTGACTTAGACCGTTAATTCACATATAAAACGAAAAACGTTTACCACCTATGGACATCACATATGTATGCATTATCATTGGAGGTATTACAAAAAGAATTAAAATTGAATGTACGGATGGCGGAGGGTCCTCGTACAGAGCAAAAACTGTGACTTAACGAAAAGTGACTTAGACCGTTAATTCACATATAAAACGAAAAACGTTTACTACCTGTGGACATCACATATGTATTCATTATCATTGGATGTACTAAAAAAATTAAAATTAAATGAACCGAGGGCGGAGAGTCCTCGTACAGAGCAAAACAGTGACTTAACGGAAAGTGACTTAGAGCGTTAATTCACATATAAAACGAAAAAAGTGTACAACCTATGGACATCACATATGTATGCATTATTATTGGAGGTACTAAAAAAAAAATTAAATTTAAATGTATCGGGGGGAGGGCCCTCTTACAGAGCAAAAACTGCAAGGGTGGGACGAAAATTGACTTAGACGGTTCATTTACATATAAAACGAAAAAGTTTACCACCTATGGATATCACATATGTATGTGATATCATTGGAAGTACTATAAAACATTTTCAAAATTGAATGTATCTTGGGCGGAGGGCACTCGTACAGAGCAAAAACTGTGACTTAACGAAAAGTGACTTAGACCGTTAATTCACATATAAAACGAAAAAAGTGTACCACCTATTGACATCACATATGTATTTATTATCATTGGCGGTACTACAAGAAAAATTAAAATTAAATGTATCTAGGTCGGAGGGCCCTCGAACGGAGCAAAAACTGCAAGAGACCGAACGAAAATTGACTTAGACGGTTATTTTACATATAAAACGAAAAAAGTTTACCACCTATGGACATCACATATGTATGTATTATCATTGAAGGTACTATAAAAAAATTTTAAATTAAATGTATCGAAGGCGGAGAGACCTCGTACAAACCAAAAGTGCAAGGGACCGAACGAAAATTGACTTAGACGGTTAATTTACATATAAAACGAAAAAAGTGTACCACCTATGGACTTCACATATGTATGCATTATCATTGGAGGTACTATAAAACACTTTTAAAATTGAATGTATCTAGGGCGGAGGGCCCTCGTACAGAGCAAAAACTGTGTCAAAACGAAAAGTGACTTAGAACGTTAATTCACATATAAAACGAAAAAAGTGTACCTCCTATGGACTTCACATATGTATGTATTATCATTGGCGGTACTGCAAGAAAAATTACAATCAAATGTATCTAGGTCGAAGGGCCCTCGAACGGAGCAAAAACTGCAAGGGACCGAACGAAAATTGACTTAGACGGTTATTTTACATATAAAACGAAAAAAGTTCACCACCTATGGACATCACATATGTATGTATTATCATTGAAAGTACTATAATAAAATTTTAAATCAAATGTATCGAAGGCGGAGAGCCCTCGTACAAACCAAAAGTGCAAGGGACCAAACGAAAATTGACTTAGACGGTTAATTTACATATAAAACGAAAAAAGTGTACCACCTATGGACATCGCATATGTATGTATTATCATTGAAGGTACTATAAAAAAATTTTAAATTAAATGTATCGAAGGCAGAGAGCCCTCGTACAAACCAAAAGTGCAAGGACCGAACGAAAATTGAGTTAGACGGTTATTTTACATATAAAACGAAAAAAGTGTACCACCTATGGACTTCACATATGAATGTATTAACATTGGACGTACTATAAAACATTTTTAAAATTGAATGTATCTAGGGCGGAGAGGCCTCGTACAGAGCAAAAACTGTGTCTTAACGAAAAGTGACTTAGACCGTTAATTCACACATAAAACGAAAAAAGTTCACATATGTATGTATTATCATTGGCGGTAATACAAGAAAAATTAAAATCAAAAGTATCTAGGGAGGAGGGCCCTCGAGCGGAGCAAAAACTGCAAGGGACCGAACGAAAAGTGACTTAGACCCTTAATTCACATATAAAACGAAAAAAGTTTACCACCTATGGACTTCACATATGTATGTATTATCATTGGAGGTACTATAAAACGTTTTTAAAATTGAATGTATCGAGGGCGGAGGGCCCTCGTACAAACCAAAAGTGCAAGGGATCGAACGAAAATTGACTTAGACGGTTAGTTTACATATAAAACGAAAAAAGTGTACCACCTATGGACATCACATATGTATGTATAATCATTCGAGGTAATATAAAACGTTTTTAAAATTGAATGTATCTAGGGCGGAGAGCCCTTGTGCAGAGCAAAAACTGTGTCTTAACGAAAAGTGACTTAGACCGTTAATTCACATATAAAACGAAAAAAGTTTACCACCTATGGACTTCACATATGTATGTATTATCACTCGAGGTACTATAAAACACTTTTAAAATTGAATGTATCTAGCGCGGAGAGCCCTTGTACAGAGCAAAAACTTTGTCTTAACGAAAAGAGACTTAGACAGTTAATTCACATATAAAACGAAAAAAGTTTACCACCTACGGACTTCACATATGTATGTATTATCATTGGAGGTACTATAAAACGTTTTTAAAATTGAAAGTATCGAGGGCGGAGGGCCCTCGTACAAACCAAAAGTGCAAGGGACCGAACGAAAATTGACTTAGACGGTTAGTTTACATATAAAACGAAAAAAGTGTACCACCTATGGACATCACATATGTATGTATAATCATTTCAGGTACTATAAAACGTTTTTAAAATTGAATGTATCTAGGGCGGAGAGCCCTTGTACAGAGCAAAAACTGTGTCTTAACGGAAAGTGACTTAGACCGTTAATTCACATATAAAACGAAAAAAGTTTACCACCTATGGACTTCACATATGTATGTATTATCATTCGAGGTACTATAAAACATTTTTAAAATTGAATCTATCTAGCGCGGAGAGCCCTTGTACAGAGCGAAAACTGTGTCTTGACGAAAAGGGACTTAGACAGTTAATTCACATATAAAACGAAAAAAGTTTACCACCTACGGACTTCACATATGTATGTATTATCATTGGAGATACTATAAAACGTTTTTAAAATTGAGCGTATCGAGGGCGGACGGCCCTCGTTCAAACCAAAAGTGCAAGGGACCGAACGAAAATTGACTTAGACGGTTAGTTTACATATAAAACGAAAAAAGTGTACCACCTATGGACATCACATATGTATGTATAATCATTGGAGGTACTATAAAACGTTTTTAAAATTGAATGTATCTTGGGCGGAGAGCCCTTGTACAGAGCAAAAACTGTGTCTTAACGGAAAGAGACTTAGACAGTTAATTCACATATAAAACAAAAAAAGTTTACCACCTACGGACTTCACATATGTATGCATTATCATAGGAGGTACTAAAAAAAAATTAAAATTAAATTTATCTAGGGTGGAGGGTCTTCGTACAGAGCAAAAACTGCAAGGGACCGAACGAAAATTGATTTAGACGGTTAATTTACATATAAAACGAAAAAAGTTTACAACCTATGGACATCACATGTGTATGCATTATCATTGAAGGTACAAAAAAAATTAAAATTAATTGTATCAAGGGCGGAGGGCCCTCGCAAAGAGCAAAAACTCTGACTTAATGAAAAGCAACTTAAACCGTTAATTCACATATAAAACTAAAAAAGTGCACCTCCTATGGACTTCATATATGTATGCAATATAATTGGATGTACTATTAAACTTTTTCAAAATTGAATGTATCTAGCGCGGAGGGCACTCGTACAGAGCAAAAACTGTGACTTAACGAAAAGTGACTTAGACCGTTAGTTCACATATAAAACGAAAAACGTTTACCACATATGGACATCACATATGTATGCATTATCATTGGAGGTACTAAAAAAAATCAAAATTTAATTTATCTAGGGCGGAGGGCCCTCGTACAGAGCAAAAACTGCAAGGGACCGAACGAAAATTGATTTAGACGGTTAATTTACATATAAAACGAAAAAAGTTTACCACCTATGGACTTCACATATGTATGTATAATCATTGGAGGTACTACAAAACGTTTTTAAAATTGAATGTATCTAGGGCGGCGAGCCCTTGTACAGAGCAAAAACTGTGTCTTAACGGAAAGTGACTTAGACCGTTAATTCACATATAAAACGAAAAAAGTTTACCACATATGGACTTCACATATGTATGTATAATCATTGGAGGTACTATAAAACTGTTTTAAAATTGAATGTATCTAGGGCCGAGAGCCCTTGTACAGAGCAAAAACTGTGTCTTAACGAAAAGTGACTTAGACAGTTAATTCACATATAAAACGAAAAAAGTTTACCACCTATGGACTTCACATATGTATGTATTATCATTCGAGGTACTATAAAACACTTTTATAATTGAATGAATCTAGCGCGGAGAGCCCTTGTACAGAGCAAAAACTGTGTCTTAACGAAAAGAGACTTAGACAGTTAATTCACATATAAAACGAAAAAAGTTTACCACCTACGGACTTCACATATGTATGTATTGTCATTGGAGGTACTATAAAACGTTTTTAAAATTGAATGTATCGAGGGCGGAGGGCCCTCGTACAAACAAAAAGTGCAAGGGACCGAATGAAAATTGACTTAGATGGTTTGTTTACATATAAAACGAAAAAAGTGTACCACCTATGGACTTCACATATGCATGTATTATCATTGGCGGTACTACAAGAAAAAGTAAATTCAAATGTATCTAGGGCGGAGGGCCCTCGTACAAACCAAAAGTGCAAGGGACCGAACGAAAATTGACTTAGACGGTTAATTTACATATAAAACGAAAAAAGTGCACCACCTATAGACTTCACATATGTATGTGATTTCATGGGAGGTATTATAAAACATTTTCTAAATTGAATGTATCTAGGGCGGAGGGCCCTCGTACAGAGCAAAAACTGTGACTTAATGAAAAGTAACTTAGACTGTTAATTTACATATAAAACGAAAAAAGTGCACCACCTATGGACTTCACATATGTATGTGATATCATTGGATGTACTATAAAACATTTTCAAAATTGAATGTATCTAGCGCGGAGGGCACTCGTACAGAGCAAAAACTGTGACTTAACGAAAAGTGACTTAGACCGTTAATTCACAAATAAAACGAAAAAAGTTGACCAACTATGGACATCACATATGTATGCATTATCATTGGAAGAACTGAAAAAAAAAAATAAAATTGAATGTACCGAGCGCGCAGGGCACTCGTACAGAGCAAAAACTGTGACTTAACGAAAAGTGACTTAGACCGTTAATTCACATATAAAACGAAATACGTTTACCACCTATGGACATCACATATGTATTCATTATCGTTGGAGGTACTAAAAAAAAATAATAGTAAATTTATCTAGGGCGGAGTGCCCTCGTACAGAGCAAAAACTGTGACTTAACGAAAAGTGAATTAGCCCGTTAATTCACAAATAAAACGAAAAAAGTTGACCAACTATGGACATCACATATGTATGCATTATCATTGGAAGTAATAAAAAAATAAATAAAAGTAAATTTATCTAGGGCGGAGGGCCCTCTTACAGAGCAAAAACTGCAAGGGACCTAACGGAAATTGATTTAGACGGTTAATTTACATATATAACGAAAAAAGTGCACCACCTATTGTCTTCATATATGTATGCAATATCATTGGATGTACTATAAAACATATTCAAAATTGAATGTATCTAGGGAAGAGGGCACTCGTACAGAGCAAAAACTGTGACTTAACGAAAAGTGACTTAGACCGTTAATTCACATAAAAAACGAAATACGTTTACCACCTATGGACATCACATATGTATTCATTATCGTTGGAGGTACTAAAAAAATTAAAATTAAATGAACCGAGGGCGGAGGGTCCTCGTACAGAGCAAAAACAGTGACTTAACGGAAAGTGACTTAGAGCGTTAATTCAAATATAAAACGAAAAACGTTTACCACCTGTGGACATCACATATGTATTCATTATCATTGGAGGTACTAAAAAAAAATTAAAATTAAATGAACCGAGGGCGGAGGGTCCTCGTACAGAGCAAAAACAGTGACTAAAACCAAAAGTGACTTAGCCCGTTAATTCACAAGTTAAACGAAAAAAGTTGACCAACTATGTCCATCACATATATATGCATTATCATTGGAAGTACTAAAAAAAAACATAATAGTAAATTTATCTAGGGCGGAGTGCCCTCGTACAGAGCAAAAACTGTGACTTAACGAAAAGTGAATTAGCCCGTTAATTCACAAATAAAACGAAAAAAGTTGACCAACTATGGACATCACATATGTATGCATTATCATTGGAAGTAATAAAAAAATAAATAAAAGAAAATTTATCTAGGGCGGAGGGCCCTCGTACAGAGCAAAAACTGTGACTTAACGAAAAGTGACTTAGACCGTTAATTCACACATAAAACGAAAAACGTTTACCACCTGTGGACATCACATATGTATTTATTATCATTGGAGGTACTAAAAAAAAAATTAAATTTAAATGAACCGAGGACGGAGGGTCCTCTTACAGAGCAAAAACAGTGACTTAACTAAAAGTGACTTAGACCGTTAATTCACATATAAAACGAAAAAAGTGTACAACCTATGGACATCACATATGTATGCATTATTATCGGAGGTACTATAAAACACTTTTAAAATTGAATGTATCTAGGGCGGAGGGCCCTCGTACAGAGCAAAAACTGTGTCAAAACGAAAAGTGACTTAGACCGTTAATTCACATATAAAACGAAAAAAGTGTACAACCTATGGACATCACATATGTATGCAGTATCATTTGAGGTACTAAAAAAAAAATTAAATTTAAATGAATCGGGGGGAGGGCCCTCTTACAGAGCAAAAACTGCAAGGGTGGGACGAAAATTGACTTAGACGGTTCATTTACATATAAAACGAAAAAAAGTTTACCACCTATGGATATCACATATGTATGCATTATCATCGGAAGAACTGAAAAAAAAAATAAAAGTAAATTTATCTAGGGCGGAGGGCCCTCGTACAGAGCAAAAGCTGTGACTTAACGAAAAGTGACGTAGACCGTTAATTCACATATAAAACGAGAAAAGTTTTCCACCTATGGACATCACATATGTATGCATGATCATTTGAGGTACTAAAAAAAAAATTAAAACTATATGAACAGAGGGCGGAGGGTCCTCGTACAGAGCAAAATCATTGACTTAACGAAAAGTGACTTAGAGCGTTAATTCACATATAAATCGAAAAACGTTAACCACGTATGGACATCACATATGTATGCATTATCATTGGAAGAACTGAAAAAAAAAATAAAAGTAAATTTATATAGGGCGGAGGGCCCTCGTACAGAGCAAAAGCGAGGTAACGTGGAGGGCATACGTACAAACCAAAATTGCAAGGGACCGAACGAAAAGTGACATAGACTTTTAATTCACTTATAAAACGAAAAAAGTTGACCAACTATGGACATCACATATGTATGCATTATCATTGGAAGTACTAAAAAAAAAAAAGTAAATTTATCTAGGGCGGAGGGCCCTCGTACAGAGCAAAAACTGTGACTTAACGAAAAGTGACTTAGCCCGTTAATTCACAAATCAAACGAAAAAAGTTGACCAACTATGGACATCACATATGTATGCATTATCATTGGAAGAACTGAAAAAAAAAATAAAAGTAAATTTATATAGGGCGGAGGGCCCTCGTACAGAGCAAAAGCTAGGGTACGTGGAGGGCAAAATTACAAACAAAAATTGCAAGGGACAGAACGAAAAATGACAAAGACTTTTAATTCACTTATAAAACGAAAAAAAGTTGACCAACTATGGACATCACATATGTATGCATTATCATTGGAAGTACTAAAAAAAAAAAAAAGTAAATTTGTGTAGGGCGGAGTGCCCTCGTACAGAGCAAAAACTGTGACTTAACGAAAAGTGACTTAGCCCGTTAATTCACAAATAAAACGAAAAAAGTTGACCAACTATGGACATCACATATGTATGCATTATCATTGGAAGTACTAAAAAAAAAATAAAAGTAAATTTATCTAGGGCGGAGGGCCCTCGTACAGAGCAAAAACTGTGACTTAACGAAAAGTGACGTAGACCGTTAATTCACATATAAAACGAAAAACGTTTACCACCTATGGACATCACATATGTATGCATTATCATTGGAGGTATTACAAAAAGAATTAAAATTGAATGTACGGATGGCGGAGGGTCCTCGTACAGAGCAAAAAATGTGACTTAACGAAAAGTGACTTAGCCCGTTAATTCACAAATAAAACGAAAAAAGTTGACCAACTATGGACATCACATATGTATGCATTATCATTGGAAGTACTAAAAAAAAAAATAAAAGTAAATTTATCTAGGGCGGAGGGCCCTCGTACAGAGCAAAAACTGTGACTTAACGAAAAGTGACTTAGCCCGTTAATTCACAAATAAAACGAAAAAAGTTGACCAACTATGGACATCACATATGTATGCATTATCATTGGAAGTACTAAAAAAAAAAAAATAAAAGTAAATTTATCTAGGGCGGAGGGCCCTCGTACAGAGCAAAAACTGTGACTTAACGAAAAGTGACTTAGACCGTTAATTCACATATAAAACGAAAAACGTTTACCACCTATGGACATCACATATGTATGCATTATCATTGGAGGTATTACAAAAAGAATTAAAATTGAATGTACGGATGGCGGAGGGTCCTCGTACAGAGCAAAAACTGTGACTTAACGAAAAGTGACTTAGACCGTTAATTCACATATAAAACGAAAAACGTTTACGACCTGTGGACATCACATATGTATTCATTATCATTGGAGGTACTAAAAAAAAAATTAAAATTAAATGAACCGAGGGCGGAGGGTCCTCGTACAGAGCAAAAACAGTGACTTAACGGAAAGTGACTTAGAGCGTTAATTCACATATAAAACGAAAAAAGTGTACAACCTATGGACATCACATATGTATGCATTATCATTGGAGGTACTAAAATAAAATTAAATTTAAATGTATCGGGGGGGAGGGCCCTCTTACAGAGCAAAAACTGCAAGGGTGGGACGAAAATTGACTTAGACGGTTCATTTACATATAAAACGAAAAAAGTTTACCACCTATGGATATCACATATGTATGTGATATCATTGGAAGTACTATAAAACATTTTCAAAATTGAATGTATCTTGGGCGGAGGGCACTCGTACAGAGCAAAAACTGTGACTTAACGAAAAGTGACTTAGACCGTTAATTCACATATAAAACGAAAAAAGTGTACCACCTATTGACATCACATATGTATTTATTATCATTGGCGGTACTACAAGAAAAATTAAAATTAAATGTATCTAGGTCGGAGGGCCCTCGAACGGAGCAAAAACTGCAAGAGAGCGAAAGAAAATTGACTTAGACGGTTATTTTACATATAAAACGAAAAAAGTTTACCACCTATGGACATCACATATGTATGTATTATCATTGAAGGTACTATAAAAAAATTTTAAATTAAATGTATCGAAGGCGGAGAGACCTCGTACAAACCAAAAGTGCAAGGGACCGAACGAAAATTGACTTAGACGGTTAATTTACATATAAAACGAAAAAAGTGTACCACCTATGGACTTCACATATGTATGCATTATCATTGGAGGTACTATAAAACACTTTTAAAATTGAATGTATCTAGGGCGGAGGGCCCTCGTACAGAGCAAAAACTGTGTCAAAACGAAAAGTGACTTAGAACGTTAATTCACATATAAAACGAAAAAAGTGTACCTCCTATGGACTTCACATATGTATGTATTATCATTGGCGGTACTACAAGAAAAATTACAATCAAATGTATCTAGGTCGAAGGGCCCTCGAACGGAGCAAAAACTGCAAGGGACCGAACGAAAATTGACTTAGACGGTTATTTTACATATAAAACGAAAAAAGTTCACCACCTATGGACATCACATATGTATGTATTATCATTGAAAGTACTATAATAAAATTTTAAATCAAATGTATCGAAGGCGGAGAGCCCTCGTACAAACCAAAAGTGCAAGGGACCAAACGAAAATTGACTTAGACGGTTAATTTACATATAAAACGAAAAAAGTGTACCACCTATGGACATCGCATATGTATGTATTATCATTGGCGGTACTATAAAAAAATTTTAAACTAAATGTATCGAAGGCAGAGAGCCCTCGTACAAACCAAAAGTGCAAGGGCCGAACGAAAATTGAGTTAGACGGTTATTTTACATATAAAACGAAAAAAGTGTACCACCTATGGACTTCACATATGAATGTATTAACATTGGACGTACTATAAAACATTTTTAAAATTGAATGTGTCTAGGGCGGAGAGGCCTCGTACAGAGCAAAAACTGTGTCTTAACGAAAAGTGACTTAGACCGTTAATTCACACATAAAACGAAAAAAGTTCACATATGTATGTATTATCATTGGCGGTAATACAAGAAAAATTAAAATCAAAAGTATCTAGGGAGGAGGGCCCTCGAGCGGAGCAAAAACTGCAAGGGACCGAACGAAAAGTGACTTAGACCCTTAATTCACATATAAAACGAAAAAAGTTTATCACCTATGGACTTCACATATGTATGTATTATCATTGGAGGTACTATAAAACGTTTTTAAAATTGAATGTATCGAGGGCGGAGGGCCCTCGTACAAACCAAAAGTGCAAGGGATCGAACGAAAATTGACTTAGACGGTTAGTTTACATATAAAACGAAAAAAGTGTACCACCTATGGACATCACATATGTATGCATTATCATTGGAGGTACTATAAAACACTTTTAAAATTGAATGTATCTAGGGCGGAGGGCCCTCGTACAGAGCAAAAACTGTGTCTTAACGTAAAGTGACTTAGAACGTTAATTCACATATAAAACGAAAAAAGTGTACCACCTATGGACTTCACATATGCATGTATTATCATTGGCGGTACTACAAGAAAAAGTAAATTCAAATGTATCTAGAGCGGAGGGCCCTCTTGCAAACCAAAAGTGCAAGGGACCGAACGAAAATTGACTTAGACGGTTAATTTACATATAAAACGAAAAAAGTGTACCACCTATGGACATCGCATATGTATGTATTATCATTAAAGGTACTATAAAAAATTTTTTAATTAAATGTATCGAAGGCGGAGAGCCCTCGTACAAACCAAAAGTGCAAGGGACCGAACGAAAACTGACTTAGACAGTTAATTCACATATAAAACGAAAAAAGAGCACCACCTATGGACTTCACATATGTATGTGATTTCATGGGAGGTATTATAAAACATTTTCTAAATTGAATTTATCTAGGGCGGCGAGCCCTCGTACAGAGCCAAAACTGTGACATACTGAACGAAAAGTGACATAGACGGTTAATTTACATATAAAACGACAAAAGTTTATCACCTATGGACATCACATATGTATGTATTATCATTCGAGGTACTATAAAAAAAATCAAAATTATATATATCGAGGGCGGAGGGCCCTCGTACAAATCAAAATTAAAAGCGACCGAACGAAAATTGACTTAGACTGTTAATTTACATATAAAACGAAAAAAGTGCACCACCTATGGACTTCACATATGTATGTGATATCATTGGATGTACTATAAATATTTTCAAAATTGAATGTATCTAGGGCGGAGGCCACTCGTACAGAGCAAAAACTGTAACTTAACGAAAAGTGACTTAGACCGTTAATTCACATATGAAACGAAAAACGTTTACCGCCTATGGACATCACATATGTATGTATTATCATTGGAGGTATTACAAAAAAAATTAAAATTATATTTACCTAGGGCGGAAGGCCCTTATACAGAGCAAAAACTGTGACAGACTGAACGAAAAGTAACATAGTCGGTTAATTTACATGAAAAAGAAAAAAGTGTACCACATATGGACGTCTCATATGTTTGCATTATCATTGGAGGCACTATAAAAAATTTTCACAATTGAATGTATCTAGGGCGGGGGGCACTAGTACAGAGGGAAAACTGTGGCTTAACGAAAAGTGACTTAGACCGTTAATTCACATATAAAACGAAAAAAGTTTACCACCTACGGACTTCACATATGTATGTGATATCATTGGATGTACTATAAAACATTTTCAAAATTGAATGTATCTAGGGCGGAGGCCACTCGTACAGAGCAAAAACTGTAACTTAACGAAAAGTGACTTAGACCGTTAATTCACATATGAAACGAAAAACGTTAACCGCCTATGGACATCACATATGTATGTATTATCATTGGAGGTATTACAAAAAAATTAAAATTGTATTTATCTAGGGCGGAGGGCCCTTATACAGAGCAAAAACTGTGAAAGACTGAACGAAAAGTAACATAGTCGGTTAATTTACATGAAAAAGAAAAAAGTGTACCACATATGGACGTCTCATATGTTTGCATTATCATTGGAGGCACTATAAAAAATTTTCACAATTGAATGTATCTAGGGCGGGGGGCACTAGTACAGAGGGAAAACTGTGGCTTAACGAAAAGTGACTTAGACCGTTAATTCACATATAAAACGAAAAAAGTTTACCACCTACGGACTTCACATATGTATGTATTATCATTGGAGGTACTATAAAAAATCTTGAAATTAAATGTATCGAAGGCGGAGAGCCCTCGTACAAACCAAAAGTGCAAGGGACCGAACGAAAAGTGACTTAGAACGTTAATTCACATATAAAACGAAAAAAGTGTACCACCTATGGACATCACATATGTATGTATAATCATTGGAGGTACTATAAAACGTTTTTAAAAGTGAATGTATCTAGCGCGGAGGGCATTCGTACAGAGTAAAAACTGTGACTTAACGAAAAGTGACTTAGACCGTTAATTCACATATAAAACGAAAAAAGTTCACATATGTATGTATTATCATTGGCGGTAATACAAGAAAAATTAAAATCAAAAGTATCTAGGGAGGAGGGCCCTCGAGCGGAGCAAAAACTGCAAGGGACCGAACGAAAAGTGAATTATACCCTTAATTCACATATAAAACGAAAAAAGTTTACCACCTATGGACTTCACATATGTATGTATTATCATTCGAGGTACTATAAAACATTTTTAAAATTGAATGTATCTAGCGCGGAGAGCCCTTGTACAGAGCAAAAACTGTGTCTTAACGGAAAGTGACTTAGACCGTTAATTCACATATAAAACGAAAAAAGTTTACCACCTATGGACTTCACATATGTATGTATTATCATTCGAGGTACTATAAAACATTTTTAAAATTGAATGTATCTAGCGCGGAGAGCCCTTGTACAGAGCAAAAACTGTGTCTTGACGAAAAGAGACTTAGACAGTTAATTCACATATAAAACGAAAAAAGTTTACCACCTATTGTCTTCACATATGTATGTATTATCATTCGAGGTACTATAAAACATTTTTAAAATTGAATGTATCTAGCGCGGAGAGCCCTTGTACAGAGCAAAAACTGTGTCTTGACGAAAAGAGACTTAGACAGTTAATTCACATATAAAACGAAAAAAGTTTACCACCTACGGACTTCACATATGTATGTATTATCATTGGAGGTACAATAAAACGTTTTTAAAATTGAAAGTATCGAGGGCGGAGGGCCCTCGTTCAAACCAAAAGTGCAAGGGACCGAACGAAAATTGACTTAGACGGTTAGTTTACATATAAAAGAAAAAAGTGTACCACATATGGACGTCTCATATGTATGTATTATCATTTGCGGTACTACAAGAAAAATTAAAATTAATTGTATCAAGGGCGGAGGGCCCTCGAACGGAGCCAAAACTGCAAGAGACCGAACGAAAATTAACTTAGACGGTTATTTTACATATAAAACGAAAAAAGTTTACCACCTATGGACATCACATATGTATGCATTATCATTGGAGGTACTATAAAAAATCTTGAAATTAAATGTATCGAAGGCGGAGAGCCCTCGTACAAACCAAAAGTGCAAGGGACCGAACGAAAAGTGACTTAGAACGTTAATTCACATATAAAACGAAAAAAGTGTACCTCCTATGAACTTCACATATGTATGTATTATCATTGAAGGTACTATAAAACGTTTTTAAAAGTGAATGTATCTAGGGCGGAGGTCCCTCGTACAGAGCAAAAACTGTGACTTAACGAAAAGTGACTTAGACCGTTAATTCACATATAAAACGAAAAACGTTTACCACCTATGGACATCACATATGTATGCATTATCATTGGAGGTACTAAAAAAAAAATTAAAATTCAATTTATCTATGGCGGAGGGCCCTCGTACAGAGCAAAAACTGCAAGAGACCGAACGAAAATTGATTTAGACGGTTAATTTACATATAAAACGAAAAAAGTTTACAACCTATGGACATCACATGTGTATGCATTATCATTGAAGGTACAAAAAAAATTAAAATTAATTGTATCAAGGGCGGAGGGCCCTCGCAAAGAGCAAAAACTCTGACTTAATGAAAAGCAACTTAGACCGTCAATTCACATATAAAACGAAAAAAGTGCACCACCTATTGACTTCATATATGTATGCAATATCATTGGATGTACTATAAAACATTTTCAAAATTGAATGTATCTAGCGCGGAGGGCACTCGTACAGAGCAAAAGCTGTGACTTCACGAAAAGTGACGTAGACCGGTAATTCACATATAAAACGAGAAAAGTTGACCAACTATGGACATCACATATGTATGCATTATCATTGGAGGTACTTAAAAAAAAAATTTTAATTAAAATTATCTAGGACGGAGGGCCCTCGTACAGAGCAAAAACTGCAAGGGACCGAACGAAAATTGATTTAGACGGTTAATTTACATATAAAACGAAAAAAGTGCACCACCTATTGACTTCATATATGTATGCAATATCATTGGATGTACTATAAAACATTTTCAAAATTGAATGTACCGAGCGCGGAGGGCCCTCGTACAGAGCAAAAACTGTGACTTAACGAAAAGTGACTTAGACTGTTAATTCACATATAAAACGAAAAACGTTTACCACCTATGGACATCATATATGTATGCATTATCATTGGAGGTACTAGAAAAAAAATTTTAATTAAATTTATCTAGGGCGGAGGGCCCTCGTACAGAGCAAAAACTGCAAGGGACCGAACGAAAATTGATTTAGACGGTTAATTTACATATAAAACGAAAAAAGTTTACAACCTATGGACATCACATGTGTATGCATTATCATTGAAGGTACAAAAAAAATTAAAATTAATTGTATCAAGGGCGGAGGGCCCTCGCAAAGAGCAAAAACTCTGACTTAATGAAAAGCAACTTAGACCGTTAATTCACATATAAAGCGAAAAAAGTGCACCACCTATTGACTTCATATATGTATGCAATATCATTGGATGTACTATAAAACATTTTCAAAATTGAATGTATCTAGCGCGGAGGGCACTCGTACAGAGCAAAAACTGTGACTTAACGAAAAGTGACTTAGACCGTTAATTCACATATAAAACGAAAAACGTTTACCACGTATGGACATCACATATGTATGCATTATCATTGGAGGTACTAAAAAAAAATTTAAATTAAAATTATCTAGGGCGGAGGGCCCTCGTACAGAGCAAAAACTGTGTCTTAACGAAAAGTGACTTAGAACGTTAATTCACATATAAAACGAAAAAAGTGTACCTCCTATGAACTTCACATATGTATGTATTATCATTGAAGGTACTATAAAACGTTTTTAAAAGTGAATGTATCTAGGGCGGAGAGCCCTTGTACAGAGCAAAAAATGTGTCTTAACGGAAAGTGACTTAGACCGTTAATTCACATATAAAACGAAAAAAGTTTACCACATATGGACTTCACATATGTATGTATAATCATTGGAGGTACTATAAAACGTTTTTAAAATTGAATGTATCTAGGGCCGAGAGCCCTTGTACAGAGCAAAAACTGTGTCTTAACGAAAAGTGACTTAGACAGTTAATTCACATATAAAACGAAAAAAGTTTACCACCTATGGACTTCACATATGTATGTATAATCATTGGAGGTACTATAAAACGTTTTTAAAATTGAATGTATCTAGGGCCGAGAGCCCTTGTACAGAGCAAAAACTGTGTCTTAACGAAAAGTGACTTAGACAGTTAATTCACATATAAAACGAAAAAAGGTTACCACCTATGGACTTCACATATGTATGTATTATCATTCGAGGTACTATAAAACACTTTTAAAATTGAATGAATCTAGCGCGGAGAGCCCTTGTACAGAGCAAAAACTGTGACTTAACGAAAAGTTACTTAGACCGTTAATTCACAAATAAAACGAAAAAAGTTGACCACCTATGGACTTCACATATGTATGTATAATCTTTGGATGTACTATAAAACGTTTTTAAAATTGAATGTATCTAGGGCCGAGAGCCCTTGTACAGAGCAAAAACTGTGTCTTAACGAAAAGTGACTTAGACAGTTAATTCACATATAAAACGAAAAAAGGTTACCACCTATGGACTTCACATATGTATGTATTATCATTCGAGGTACTATAAAACACTTTTAAAATTGAATGAATCTAGCAGGGAGAGCCCTTGTACAGAGCAAAAACTGTGTCTTAACGAAAAGAGACTTAGACAGTTAATTCACATATAAAACGAAAAAAGTTTACCACCTATGGACTTCACATATGTATGTATAATCATTGGAGGTACTACAAAACGTTTTTAAAATTGAATGTATCTAGGGCGGCGAGCCCTTGTACAGAGCAAAAACTGTGTCTTAACGGAAAGTGACTTAGACCGTTAATTCACATATAAAACGAAAAAAGTTTACCACATATGGACTTCACATATGTATGTATAATCATTGGAGGTACTATAAAACGTTTTTAAAATTGAATGTATCTAGGGCCGAGAGCCCTTGTACAGAGCAAAAACTGTGTCTTAACGAAAAGTGACTTAGACAGTTAATTCACATATAAAACGAAAAAAGTTTACCACCTATGGACTTCACATATGTATGTATTATCATTCGAGGTACTATAAAACACTTTTAAAATTGAATGAATCTAGCGCGGAGAGCCCTTGTACAGAGCAAAAACTGTGACTTAACGAAAAGTTACTTAGACCGTTAATTCACAAATAAAACGAAAAAAGAGCACCACCTATGGACTTCACATATGTATGTATAATCTTTGGATGTACTATAAAACGTTTTTAAAATTGAATGTATCTAGGGCCGAGAGCCCTTGTACAGAGCAAAAACTGTGTCTTAACGAAAAGTGACTTAGACAGTTAATTCACATATAAAACGAAAAAAGTTTACCACCTATGGACTTCACATATGTATGTATTATCATTCGAGGTACTATAAAACACTTTTAAAATTGAATGAATCTAGCAGGGAGAGCCCTTGTACAGAGCAAAAACTGTGTCTTAACGAAAAGAGACTTAGACAGTTAATTCACATATAAAACGAAAAAAGTTTACCACCTACGGACTTCACATATGTATGTATTGTCATTGGAGGTACTATAAAACGTTTTTAAAATTGAATGTATCGAGGGCGGAGGGCCCTCGTACAAACAAAAAGTGCAAGGGACCGAATGAAAATTGACTTAGATGGTTTGTTTACATATAAAACGAAAAAAGTGTACCACCTATGGACTTCACATATGAATTTATTATCATTGGCGGTACTAAAAGAAATAGTAAATTCAATTGTATCTAGGGCGGAGGGCCCTCTTGCAAACCAAAAGTGCAAGGGACCGAACGAAAATTGACTTAGACGGTTAATTTACATATAAAACGAAAAAAGTGTACCACCTATGGACATCGCATATGTATGTATTATCATTAAAGGTACTATAAAAAAAAGTAAATTCAAATGTATCTAGGGCGGAGGGCCCTCTTGCAAACCAAAAGTGCAAGGGACCGAACGAAAATTGACTTAGACGGTTAATTTACATATAAAACGAAAAAAGTGCACCACCTATAGACTTCACATATGTATGTGATTTCATGGGAGGTATTATAAAACATTTTCTAAATTGAATGTATCTAGGGCGGAGGGCCCTCGTACAGAGCAAAAACTGTGACATACTGAACGAAAAGTGACATAGACGGTTAATTTACACATAAAACGAAATAAGTGTACCACCTATGGACATCACATATGTATGTATTATCATTGGAGATATTACAAAAAAAATTAAAATTATATTTATCTAGGGCGGAGGGCCCTTATACAGAGCAAAAACTGTGAAAGACTGAACGAAAAGTAACATAGTCGGTTAATTTACATGAAAAAGAAAAAAGTGTACCACATATGGACGTCTCATATGTTTGCATTATCATTGGAGGCACTATAAAAAATTTTCACAATTGAATGTATCTAGGGCGGGGGGCAATAGTACAGAGGGAAAACTGTGGCTTAACGAAAAGTGACTTAGACCGTTAATTCACATATAAAACGATAAAAGTGTACCACGTATTGACATCACATATGTATGCACTATCATTGGAGTTACTAAAAAAAAAATTACAATTGAACGTACCGAGCGCGGAGGGCCCTTATACAGAGCAAAAACTGTGACAGACTGAACGAAAAGTAACATAGACGGTTAATTTACATAAAAAAGAAAAAAGTGTACCACCTATGGACATCACATGTGTATGCATTATCATTGGATGAACCATAAAACATTTTCAAAATTGAATGTATCTAGCGCGGAGGGCACTCGTACAGAGCAAAAACTGTGACTTAACGAAAAGTGATATAGACTGTTAATTCACATATAAAACGAAAAAAGTGTACCACCTATGGACTTCACATATGCATGTATTATCATTGGCGGTACTACAAGAAAAAGTAAATTCAAATGTATCTAGGGCGGAGGGCCCTCTTGCAAACCAAAAGTGCAAGGGACCGAACGAAAATTGACTTAGACGGTTAATTTACATATAAAACGAAAAAAGTGTACCACCTATGGACATCGCATATGTATGTATTATCATTAAAGGTACTATAAAAAATTTTTTAATTAAATGTATCGAAGGCGGAGAGCCCTCGTACAAACCAAAAGTGCAAGGGCCGAACAAAAATTGACTTAGACGGTTAATTTACATATAAAACGAAAAAAGTGTACCACCTATGGACATCACATATGTATGTATTATCATTGGAGGTACTATAAAACATTTTTAAAATTGAATGTATCTAGGGCGGAGAGGCCTCGTACAGAGCAAAATCTGTGTCTTAACGAAAAGTGACATAGACGGTTAATTTACATATAAAACGACAAAAGTTTATCACCTATGGACATCACATATGTATGTATTATCATTCGAGGTACTATAAAAAAAATCAAAATTATATGTATCGAGGGCGGAGGGCCCTCGTACAAATCAAAATTAAAAGGGACCGAACGAAAATTGACTTAGACTGTTAATTTACATATAAAACGAAAAAAGTGCACCACCTATGGACGTCTCATATATTTGCATTATCATTGGAGGCACTATAAAAAATTTTCACAATTGAATGTATCTAGGGCGGGGGGCACTCGTACAGAGAGAAAACTGTGGCTTAACGAAAAGTGACTTAGACCGTTAATTCACATATAAAACGAAAAAAGTTTACCACATATGGAATTCACATATGTATGTATTATCATTCGAGGTACTATAAAACATTTTTAAAATTGAATGTATCTAGCGCGGAAAGCCCTTGTACAGAGCAAAAACTGTGTCTTAACGAAAAGTGACTTAGACCGTTAATTCACATATAAAACAAAAAAAGTTTACCACCTATGGACTTCACATATGTATGTATTATCATTCGAGGTACTATAAAACATTTTTAAAATTGAATGTATCTAGGGCGGAGAGGCCTCGTACAGAGCAAAAACTGTGTCTTAACGAAAAGTGACTTAGACAGTTAATTCACATATAAAACGAAAAAAGTTTACCACCTATGGACTTCACATATATATGCATTATCATTAGAAGTACTAAAAAAAAAAAAAAATTAAATTTATCTTGGGCGGAGGGCTCTCGTACAGAGCAAAAACTGTGACATACTGAACGAAAAGTGACATAGACGGTTAATTTACATATAAAACGACAAAAGTTTATCACCTATGGACATCACATATGTATGTATTATCATTCGAGGTACTATAAAAAAAATCAAAATTATATGTATCGAGGGCGGAGGGCCCTCGTACAAATCAAAATTAAAAGGGACCGAACGAAAATTGACTTAGACTGTTAATTTACATATAAAACGAAAAAAGTGCACCACCTATGGACTTCACATATGTAGGTGATATCATTGGATGTACTATAAAACATTTTCAAAATTGAATGTATCTAGGGCGGAGGCCACTCGAACAGAGCAGAAACTGTGACTTAACGAAAAGTGACTTAGACGGTTAATTCACATATGAAACGAAAAACGTTTACCGCCTATGGACATCACATATATATGCATTATCATTAGAAGTACTAAAAAAAAAAAAAAAAAAATTAAATTTATCTTGGGCGGAGGGTCCTCGCACAGAGCAAAAACTGCAAGGATCGGACGAAAAGTGACATAGACGGTTAATTTAAATAAAAAAGAAAAAAGGGTACCACCTATGGACATCACATATGTATGTATTATCATTGGAGGTATTACAAAAAAAATTAAAATTATATTTATCTAGGGCGGAGGGCCCTTATACAGAGCAAAAACTGTGACAGACTGAACGAAAAGTAACATAGTCGGTTAATTTACATGAAAAAGAAAAAAGTGTACCACATATGGACGTCTAATATGTTTGCATTATCATTGGAGGCACTATAAAAAATTTTCACAATTGAATGTATCTAGGGCGGGGGGCACTCGTACAGAGAGAAAACTGTGGCTTAACGAAAAGTGACTTAGACCGTTAATTCACATATAAAACGAAAAAAGTGTACCACCTATTGACATCACATATGTATGCACTATCATTGGAGTTACTAAAAAAAAAATTACAATTGAACGTACCGAGCGCGGAGGGCCCTTATACAGAGCAAAAACTGTGACGGACTGAACGAAAAGTAACATAGACGGTTAATTTACATAAAAAAGAAAAAAGTGTACCACATATGGACGTCTCATATGTATGCATTATCATTGGATGTACTATAAAACATTTTCAAAATTGAATGTATCTAGCGCGGAGGGCACTCGTACAGAGCAAAAACTGTGACTTAACGAAAAGTGACTTAGACCGTTAATTCACATATAAAACGAAAAAAGTGTACCACCTATGGACGTCTCATATATTTGCATTATCATTGGATGTACTATAAAACATTTTCAAAATTGAATGTATCTAGCGCGGAGGGCACTCGTACAGAGCAAAAACTGTGACTTAACGAAAAGTGACTTAGACCGTTAATTCACATATAAAACGAAAAAAGTGTACCTCCTATGGACTTCACATATGTATGTATTATCATTGGCGGTACTACAAGAAAAATTACAATCAAATGTATCTAGGTCGAAGGGCCCTCGAACGGAGCAAAAACTGCAAGGGACCGAACGAAAAGTGACTTAGACCCTTAATTCACATATAAAACGAAAAAAGTTTACCACCTATGGACTTCACATATGTATGTATAATCATTGGAGGTACTATAAAACGTTTTTAAAATTGAATGTATCTAGGGCCGAGAGCCCTTGTACAGAGCAAAAACTGTGTCTTAACGAAAAGTGACTTAGACAGTTAATTCACATATAAAACGAAAAAAGAGCACCACCTATGGACTTCACATATGTATGTATAATCTTTGGATGTACTATAAAACGTTTTTAAAATTGAATGTATCTAGGGCCGAGAGCCCTTGTACAGAGCAAAAACTGTGTCTTAACGAAAAGTGACTTAGACAGTTAATTCACATATAAAACGAAAAAAGGTTACCACCTATGGACTTCACATATGTATGTATTATCATTCGAGGTACTATAAAACACTTTTAAAATTGAATGAATCTAGCGCGGAGAGCCCTTGTACAGAGCAAAAACTGTGACTTAACGAAAAGTTACTTAGACCGTTAATTCACAAATAAAACGAAAAAAGTTGACCAACTATGGACATCACATATGTATGTATAATCATTGGAAGTACTATAAAACGTTTTTAAAATTGAATGTATCTAGGGCCGAGAGCCCTTGTACAGAGCAAAAACTGTGTCTTAACGAAAAGTGACTTAGACAGTTAATTCACATATAAAACGAAAAAAGTTTACCACCTATGGACTTCACATATGTATGTATTATCATTCGAGGTACTATAAAACACTTTTATAATTGAATGAATCTAGCGCGGAGAGCCCTTGTACAGAGCAAAAACTGTGTCTTAACGAAAAGAGACTTAGACAGTTAATTCACATATAAAACGAAAAAAGTTTACCACCTACGGACTTCACATATGTATGTATTATCATTGGAGGTACTATAAAACGTTTTTAAAATTGAATGTATCTAGCGCGGAGAGCCCTTGTACAGAGCAAAAACTGTGTCTTAACGGAAAGTGACTTAGACCGTTAATTCACATATAAAACGAAAAAAGTTTACCACCTATGGACTTCACATATGTATGTATAATCATTGGAGGTACTATAAAACGTTTTTAAAATTGAATGTATCTAGGGCCGAGAGCCCTTGTACAGAGCAAAAACTGTGTCTTAACGAAAAGTGACTTAGACAGTTAATTCACATATAAAACGAAAAAAAGGTTACCACCTATGGACTTCACATATGTATGTATTATCATTCGAGGTACTATAAAACACTTTTAAAATTGAATGAATCTAGCGCGGAGAGCCCTTGTACAGAGCAAAAACTGTGACTTAACGAAAAGTTACTTAGACCGTTAATTCACAAATAAAACGAAAAAAGTTTACCACATATGGACTTCACATATGTATGTATAATCATTGGAGGTACTATAAAACGTTTTTAAAATTGAATGTATCTAGGGCCGAGAGCCCTTGTACAGAGCAAAAACTGTGTCTTAACGAAAAGTGACTTAGACAGTTAATTCACATATAAAACGAAAAAAGTTTACCACCTATGGACTTCACATATGTATGTATTATCATTCGAGGTACTATAAAACACTTTTAAAATTGAATGAATCTAGCAGGGAGAGCCCTTGTACAGAGCAAAAACTGTGTCTTAACGAAAAGAGACTTAGACAGTTAATTCACATATAAAACGAAAAAAGTTTACCACCTACGGACTTCACATATGTATGTATTGTCATTGGAGGTACTATAAAACGTTTTTAAAATTGAATGTATCGAGGGCGGAGGGCCCTCGTACAAACAAAAAGTGCAAGGGACCGAATGAAAATTGACTTAGATGGTTTGTTTACATATAAAACGAAAAAAGTGTACCACCTATGGACTTCACATATGCATGTATTATCATTGGCGGTACTACAAGAAAAAGTAAATTCAAATGTATCTAGGGCGGAGGGCCCTCTTGCAAACCAAAAGTGCAAGGGACCGAACGAAAATTGACTTAGACGGTTAATTTACATATAAAACGAAAAAAGTGTACCACCTATGGACATCGCATATGTATGTATTATCATTAAAGGTACTATAAAAAAAAGTAAATTCAAATGTATCTAGGGCGGAGGGCCCTCTTGCAAACCAAAAGTGCAAGGGACCGAACGAAAATTGACTTAGACGGTTAATTTACATATAAAACGAAAAAAGTGCACCACCTATAGACTTCACATATGTATGTGATTTCATGGGAGGTATTATAAAACATTTTCTAAATTGAATGTATCTAGGGCGGAGGGCCCTCGTACAGAGCAAAAACTGTGACATACTGAACGAAAAGGGACATAGACGGTTAATTTACATATAAAACGAAATAAGTGTACCACCTATAGACATCACATATGTATGTATTATCATTTGATATATTACAAAAAAAATTAAAATTATATTTATCTAGTGCGTAGGGCCCTTATACATAGCAAAAACTGTGAAAGACTGAACGAAAAGTAACATAGTCGGTTAATTTACATGAAAAAGAAAAAAGTGTACCACATATGGACGTCTCATATGTTTGCATTATCATTGGAGGCACTATAAAAAATTTTCACAATTGAATGTATCTAGGGCGGGGGGCAATAGTACAGAGGGAAAACTGTGGCTTAACGAAAAGTGACTTAGACCGTTAATTCACATATAAAACGATAAAAGTGTACCACGTATTGACATCACATATGTATGCACTATCATTGGAGTTACTAAAAAAAAAATTACAATTGAACGTACCGAGCGCGGAGGGCCCTTATACAGAGCAAAAACTGTGACAGACTGAACGAAAAGTAACATAGACGGTTAATTTACATAAAAAAGAAAAAAGTGTACCACCTATGGACATCACATGTGTATGCATTATCATTGGATGAACCATAAAACATTTTCAAAATTGAATGTATCTAGCGCGGAGGGCACTCGTACAGAGCAAAAACTGTGACTTAACGAAAAGTGAATAGACTGTTAATTCACATATAAAACGAAAAAAGTGTACCACCTATGGACTTCACATATGCATGTATTATCATTGGCGGTACTACAAGAAAAAGTAAATTCAAATGTATCTAGGGCGGAGGGCCCTCTTGCAAACCAAAAGTGCAAGGGACCGAACGAAAATTGACTTAGACGGTTAATTTACATATAAAACGAAAAAAGTGTACCACCTATGGACATCGCATATGTATGTATTATCATTAAAGGTACTATAAAAAATTTTTTAATTAAATGTATCGAAGGCGGAGAGCCCTCGTACAAACCAAAAGTGCAAGGGCCGAACAAAAATTGACTTAGACGGTTAATTTACATATAAAACGAAAAAAGTGTACCACCTATGGACATCACATATGTATGTATTATCATTGGAGGTACTATAAAACATTTTCAAAATTGAATGTATCTAGGGCGGAGGGCCCTCGTACAGAGCAAAAACTGTGACATACTGAACGAAAAGTGACATAGACGGTTAATTTACATATAAAACGACAAAAGTTTATCACCTATGGACATCACATATGTATGTATTATCATTCGAGGTACTATAAAAAAAATCAAAATTATATGTATCGAGGGCGGAGGGCCCTCGTACAAATCAAAATTAAAAGGGACCGATCGAAAATTGACTTAGACTGTTAATTTACATATAAAACGAAAAAAGTGCACCACCTATGGACGTCTCATATGTTTGCATTATCATTGGAGGCACTATAAAAAATTTTCACAATTGAATGTATCTAGGGCGGGGGGCACTCGTACAGAGAGAAAACTGTGGCTTAACGAAAAGTGACTTAGACCGTTAATTCACATATAAAACGAAAAAAGTGTACCACCTATTGACTTCACATATGTATGTATTATCATTCGAGGTACTATAAAACATTTTTAAAATTGAATGTATCTAGCGCGGAAAGCCCTTGTACAGAGCAAAAACTGTGTCTTAACGAAAAGAGACTTAGACCGTTAATTCACATATAAAACGAAAAAGTTTACCACCTACGGACTTCACATATGTATGTATTATCATTGGAGGTACTATAAAACATTTTTAAAATTGAATGTATCTAGGGCGGAGAGGCCTCGTACAGAGCAAAAACTGTGTCTTAACGAAAAGTGACTTAGACAGTTAATTCACATATAAAACGAAAAAAGTTTACCACCTATGGACTTCACATATATATGCATTATCATTAGAAGTACTAAAAAAAAAAAAAAAATTAAATTTATCTTGGGCGGAGGGCTCTCGTACAGAGCAAAAACTGTGACATACTGAACGAAAAGTGACATAGACGGTTAATTTACATATAAAACGACAAAAGTTTATCACCTATGGACATCACATATGTATGTATTATCATTCGAGGTACTATAAAAAAAATCAAAATTATATGTATCGAGGGCGGAGGGCCCTCGTACAAATCAAAATTAAAAGGGACCTAACGAAAATTGACTTAGACTGTTAATTTACATATAAAACGAAAAAAGTGCACCACCTATGGACTTCACATATGTAGGTGATATCATTGGATGTACTATAAAACATTTTCAAAATTGAATGTATCTAGGGCGGAGGCCACTCGAACAGAGCAGAAACTGTGACTTAACGAAAAGTGACTTAGACGGTTAATTCACATATGAAACGAAAAACGTTTACCGCCTATGGACATCACATATGTATGCGTAATCATTGGAGGTACTAAAAAAAAAAATTAAAATTAAATGTACTGAGGGCGGAGGGTCCTCGCACAGAGCAAAAACTGCAAGGATCGGACGAAAAGTGACATAGACGGTTAATTTAAATAAAAAAGAAAAAAGGGTACCACCTATGGACATCACATATGTATGTATTATCATTGGAGGTATTACAAAAAAAATTAAAATTATATTTATCTAGGGCGGAGGGCCCTTATACAGAGCAAAAACTGTGACAGACTGAACGAAAAGTAACATAGTCGGTTAATTTACATGAAAAAGAAAAAAGTGTACCACATATGGACGTCTAATATGTTTGCATTATCATTGGAGGCACTATAAAAAATTTTCACAATTGAATGTATCTAGGGCGGGGGGCACTCGTACAGAGAGAAAACTGTGGCTTAACGAAAAGTGACTTAGACCGTTAATTCACATATAAAACGAAAAAAGTGTACCACCTATTGACATCACATATGTATGCACTATCATTGGAGTTACTAAAAAAAAATTACAATTGAACGTACCGAGCGCGGAGGGCCCTTATACAGAGCAAAAACTGTGACGGACTGAACGAAAAGTAACATAGACGGTTAATTTACATAAAAAAGAAAAAAGTGTACCACATATGGACGTCTCATATGTATGCATTATCATTGGATGTACTATAAAACATTTTCAAAATTGAATGTATCTAGCGCGGAGGGCACTCGTACAGAGCAAAAACTGTGTCTTAACGTAAAGTGACTTAGAACGTTAATTCACATATAAAACGAAAAAAGTGTACCACCTATGGACTTCACATATGTATGCATTATCATTGGAGGTACTATAAAACACTTTTAAAATTGAATGTATCTAGGGCGGAGGGCATTCGTACAGAGTAAAAACTGTGACTTAACGAAAAGTGACTTAGAACGTTAATTCACATATAAAACGAAAAAAGTGTACCTCCTATGGACTTCACATATGTATGTATTATCATTGGCGGTACTACAAGAAAAATTACAATCAAATGTATCTAGGTCGAAGGGCCCTCGAACGGAGCAAAAACTGCAAGGGACCGAACGAAAATTGACTTAGACCCTTAATTCACATATAAAACGAAAAAAGTTTACCACCTATGGACTTCACATATGTATGTATTATCATTGGAGGTACTATAAAACGTTTTTAAAATTGAATGTATCGAGGGCGGAGGGCCCTCGTACAAACCAAAAGTGCAAGGGATCGAACGAAAATTGACTTAGACGGTTAGTTTACATATAAAACGAAAAAAGTGTACCACCTATGGACATCACATATGTATGTATAATCATTCGAGGTAATATAAAACGTTTTTAAAATTGAATGTATCTAGGGCGGAGAGCCCTTGTACAGAGCGAAAACTGTGTCTTGACGAAAAGGGACTTAGACAGTTAATTCACATATAAAACGAAAAAAGTTTACCACCTACGGACTTCACATATGTATGTATTATCATTGTAGGTACTATAAAACATTTTCAAAATTGAATGTATCTAGGGCGGAGGCCACTCGAACAGAGCAGAAACTGTGACTTAACGAAAAGTGACTTAGAACTTTAATTCACATATAAAACGAAAAAAGTTTACCACCTATGGACTTCACATATGTATGTATTATCATTCGAGGTACTATAAAACATTTTTAAAATTGAATCTATCTAGCGCGGAGAGCCCTTGTACAGAGCGAAAACTGTGTCTTGACGAAAAGGGACTTAGACAGTTAATTCACATATAAAACGAAAAAAGTTTACCACCTACGGACTTCACATATGTATGTATTATCATTGGAGATACTATAAAACGTTTTTAAAATTGAGCGTATCGAGGGCGGACGGCCCTCGTTCAAACCAAAAGTGCAAGGGACCGAACGAAAATTGACTTAGACGGTTAGTTTACATATAAAACGAAAAAAGTGTACCACCTATGGACATCACATATGTATGTATAATCATTTCAGGTACTATAAAACGTTTTTAAAATTGAATGTATCTAGGGCGGAGAGCCCTTGTACAGAGCAAAAACTGTGTCTCAACGAAAAGTGACATAGACAGTTAATTCACATATAAAACGAAAAAAGTTTACCACCTACGGACTTCACATATGTATGTATTATCATTGGAGGTACTATAAAACGTTTTTAAAATTGAGCGTATCGAGGGCGGGGGGCCCTCGTACAAACCAAAAGTGCAAGGGACCGAACGAAAGTTGACTTAGACGGTTAGATTACATACAAAACGAAAAAAGTGTACCACCTATGGACATCACATATGTATGTATAATCATTGGAGGTACTATAAAACGTTTTTAAAATTGAATGTATCTACGGCGGTGAGCCCTCGTACGGAGCAAAAACTGTGTCTTAACGTAAAGTGACTTAGAACGTTAATTCACATATAAAACGAAAAAAGTGTACCACCTATGGACTTCACATATGCATGTATTATCATTGGCGGTACTACAAGAAAAAGTAAATTCAAATGTATCTAGAGCGGAGGGCCCTCTTGCAAACCAAAAGTGCAAGGGACCGAACGAAAATTGAATTAGACGGTTAATTTACATATAAAACGAAAAAAGTGTACCACCTATGGACATCGCATATGTATGTATTATCATTAAAGGTACTATAAAAAATTTTTTAATTAAATGAATCGAAGGCGGAGAGCCCTCGTACAAACCAAAAGTGCAAGGGACCGAACGAAAATTGACTTAGACGGTTAATTTACATATAAAACGAAAAAAGAGCACCACCTATGGACTTCACATATGTATGTGATTTCATGGGAGGTATTATAAAACATTTTCTAAATTGAATTTATCTAGGGCGGCGAGCCCTCGTACAGAGCCAAAACTGTGACATACTGAACGAAAAGTGACATAGACGGTTAATTTACATATAAAACGACAAAAGTTTATCACCTATGGACATCACATATGTATGTATTATCATTCGAGGTACTATAAAAAAAATCAAAATTATATATATCGAGGGCGGAGGGCCCTCGTACAAATCAAAATTAAAAGCGACCGAACGAAAATTGACTTAGACTGTTAGTTTACATATAAAACGAAAAAAGTGTACCACCTATGGACATCACATATGTATGTATAATCATTGGAGGTACTATAAAACGTTTTTAAAATTGAATGTATCTACGGCGGTGAGCCCTTGTACAGAGCAAAAACTGTGTCTTAACGAAAAGTGACTTAGACCGTTAATTCACATATAAAACAAAAAAAGTTTACCACCTATGGACTTCACATATGTATGTATTATCATTCGAGATACTATAAAACACTTTTAAAATTGAATGTATCTAGCGCGGAGAGCCCTTGTACAGAGCAAAAACTGTGTCTTAACGAAAAGAGACTTAAACAGTTAATTCACATATAAAACGAAAAAAGTTTACCACCTACGGACTTCACATATGTATGTATTATCATTGGAGGTACTATAAAACGTTTTTAAAATTGAAAGTATCGAGGGCGGAGGGCCCTCGTACAAGCCAAAGTGCAAGGGACCGAACGAAAATTGACTTAGACGGTTAGTTTACATATAAAACGAAAAAAGTGTACCACCTATGGACATCACATATGTATGTATAATCATTGGAGGTACTATAAAACGTTTTTAAAAGTGAATGTATCTAGGGCGGAGAGCCCTTGTACAGAGCAAAAACTGTGTCTTAACGGAAAGTGACTTAGACCGTTAATTCACATATAAAACGAAAAAAGTTTACCACCTATGGACTTCACATATGTATGTATTATCATTCGAGGTACTATAAAACATTTTTAAAATTGAATGTATCTAGCGCGGAGAGCCCTTGTACAGAGCAAAAACTGTGTCTTGACGAAAAGAGACTTAGACAGTTAATTCACATATAAAACGAAAAAAGTTTACCACCTACGGACTTCACATATGTATGTATTATCATTTGCGGTACTACAAGAAAAATTAAAATCAATTGTACCTAGGGCGGAGGGCCCTCGAACGGAGCAAAAACTGCAAGGGACCGAACGAAAATTGACTTAGACGGTTAATTCACATATAAAACGAAAAAAGTGTAACTCCTATGAACTTCACATATGTATGTATTATCATTGAAGGTACAAAAAAAATTAAACTTAATTGTATCAAGGGCGGAGGGCCCTCGTACAGAGCAAAAACTGTGACTTAATGAAAAGTAACTTAGACTGTCAATTTACATATAAAACGAAAAAAGTGTACCACCTATGGACATCACATGTGTATGCTTTATCATTGGAGGTACAAAAAAAAATTAAAATTAATTGTATCAAGGGCGGAGGGCCCTCGTACAGAGGAAAAACTGTGACTTAACGAAAAGTGACTTAGGCCGTTAATTCACATATAAAACGAAAAAAGTGTACCACCTATTGACATCACATATGTATGCACTATCATTGGAGTTACAAAATAAAATTAAAATTAATTGTATCAAGGGCGGAGGGCCCTCGTACGGAGCAAAAACTGCAAGGGACCGAACGAAAATTGATTTAGACGGTTAATTTACATATAAAACGAAAAAAGTGCACCACCTATTGTCTTCATATATGTATGCAATATCATTGGATGTACTATAAAACATATTCAAAATTGAATGTATCTAGGGAGGAGGGCACTCGTACAGAGCAAAACATGTGACTTAATGAAAAGTGATTTAGACCGTTATTTCACATATAAAACGAGAATAGTTTTCCACCTATGGACATCACATATGTATGCATTATAATTTGAGTTACTAAAAAAAAATTAAAATTATATGAACAGAGGGCGGAGGGTCCTCGTACAGAGCAAAAACTGTGACTTAACGAAAAGTGACTTAGACCGTTAATTCACATATAAAACGAAAAACGTTTACCACCTATGGACATCACATATGTATGCATTATCATTGGAGGTACTTAAAAAAAAAATTTAAATTAAAATTATCTAGGACGGAGGGCCCTCGTACAGAGCAAAAACTGCAAGGGACCGAACGAAAATTGATTTAGACGGTTAATTTACATATAAAACGAAAAAAGTTTACCACCTATGGACATCACATGTGTATGCATTATCATTGAAGGTACAAAAAAAATTAAACTTAATTGTATCAAGGGCGGAGGGCCCTCGCAAAGAGCAAAAACTCTGACTTAATGAAAAGCAACTTAGACCGTTAATTCACATATAAAGCAAAAAAAGTGTACCACCTATGGACATCACATGTGTATGCATTATCATTGGAGGTACAAAAAAAAATTAAAATTAATTGTATCAAGGGCGGAGGGCCCTCGTACAGAGCAAAAACTGTGACTTAACGAAAAGTGACTTAGACCGTTATTTCACATATAAAACGAAAAAAGTTTTCCACCTATGGACATCACATATGTATGCATTATCATTTGAGGTACTAAAAAAAAATTAAAATTATATGAACAGAGGGCGGAGGGTCCTCGTACAGAGCAAAAACAGTGACTTAACGAAAAGTGACTTAGAGCGTTAATTCACATATAAAACGAAAAACGTTTACCACCTATGGACTTCACATATGTATGCATTATCATTGGAGGTACTATAAAACGATTTTAAAATTGAAAGTATCGAGGGCGGAGGGCCCTCGTACAGGCCAAAGTGCAATGGAACGAACGAAAATTGACTTAGACGGTTAGTCTACATATAAAAAGAAAAAAGTGTACCACCTATGGACATCACATATGTATGTATAATCATTGGAGGTACTATAAAACGTTTTTAAAATTGAATGTATCTAGGGCGGAGAGCCCTTGTACAGAGCAAAAACTGTGTCTTAACGGAAAGTGACTTAGACCGTTAATTCACATATAAAACGAAAAAAGTTTACCACCTATGGACTTCACATATGTATGTATTATCATTCGAGGTACTATAAAACATTTTTAAAATTGAATCCATCTAGCGCGGAGAGCCCTTGTACAGAGCGAAAACTGTGTCTTGACGAAAAGGGACTTAGACAGTTAATTCACATATAAAACGAAAAAAGTTTACCACCTACGGACTTCACATATGTATGTATTATCATTGGAGATACTATAAAACGTTTTTAAAATTGAGCGTATCGAGGGCGGACGGCCCTCGTTCAAACCAAAAGTGCAAGGGACCGAACGAAAATTGACTTAGACGGTTAGTTTACATAAAAAGAAAAAAGAGCACCACCTATGGACTTCACATATGTATGTGATTTCATGGGAGGTATTATAAAACATTTTCTAAATTGAATTTATCTAGGGCGGAGGGCCCTCGTACAGAGCAAAAACTGTGACATACTGAACGAAAAGTGACATAGACGGTTAATTTACATATAAAACGAAATAAGTTTACCACCTATGGACTTCACATATGTATGTGATATCATTGGATGTACTATAAAACATTTTCAAAATTGAATGTATCTAGGGCGGAGGCCACTCGTACAGAGCAAAAACTGTGACTTAACGAAAAGTGACTTAGACCGTTAATTCACATATGAAACGAAAAACGTTTACTGCCTATGGACATCACATATGTATGCGTAATCATTGGAGGTACTAAAAATAAAATTAAAATTAATTGTATCAAGGGCGGAGGGCCCTCGAACGGAGCAAAAACTGCAAGGGTCGGACGAAAAGTGACATAGACGTTTAATTTAAATAAAAAAGAAAAAAGGGTACCACCTATAGACATCACATATGTATGTATTATCATTGGAGATATTACAAAAAAAATTAAAATTATATTTATCTAGGGCGGAGGGCCCTTATACAGAGCAAAAACTGTGAAAGACTGAACGAAAAGTAACATAGTCGGTTAATTTACATGAAAAAGAAAAAAGTGTACCACATATGGACGTCTCATATGTTTGCATTATCATTGGAGGCACTATAAAAAATTTTCACAATTGAATGTATCTAGGGCGGGGGGCACTCGTACAGAGGGAAAACTGTGGCTTAACGAAAAGTGACTTAGACCGTTAATTCACATATGAAACGAAAAAAGTGTACCACCTATTGACATCACATATGTATGCACTATCATTGGAGTTACTAAAAAAAAAATTACAATTGAACGTACCGAGCGCGGAGGGCCCTTATACAGAGCAAAAACTGTGACAGACTGAACGAAAAGTAACATAGACGGTTAATTTACATAAAAAAGAAAAAAGTGTACCACATATGGACGTCTCATATGTATGCATTATCATTGGATGAACCATAAAACATTTTCAAAATTGAATGTATCTAGCGCGGAGGGCACTCGTACAGAGCAAAAACTGTGACTTAACGAAAAGTGACTTAGACCGTTAATTCACATATAAAACGAAAAAAGTGTACCACCTATTGACATCACATATGTATGTATTATCATTTGCGGTACTACAAGAAAAATTAAAATCAAATGTATCTAGGTCGGAGGGCCCTCGAACGGAGCAAAAACTGCAAGAGACCGAACGAAAATTAACTTAGACGGTTATTTTACATATAAAACGAAAAAAGTTTACCACCTAAGGACATCACATATGTATGTATTATCATTGAAGGTACTATAAAAAATCTTGAAATTAAATGTATCGAAGGCGGAGAGCCCTCGTACAAACCAAAAGTGCAAGGGACCGAACGAAAATTGACTTAGACGTTTAATTTACATATAAAACGAAAAAAGTGTACCACCTATGGACTTCACATATGTATGCATTATCATTTGAGGTACTATAAAACACTTTTAAAATTGAATGTATCTAGGGCGGAGGGCCCTCGTACAGAGCAAAAACTGTGTCAAAACGAAAAGTGACTTAGAACGTTAATTCACATATAAAACGAAAAAAGTGTACCTCCTATGAACTTCACATATGTATGTATTATCATTGAAGGTACTATAAAAATTAAACTTAATTGTATCAAGAGCGGAGGGCCCTCGCAAAGAGCAAAAACTCTGACATAATGAAAAGCAACTTAGACCGTTAATTCACATATAAGACGAAAAAAGTGTACCACCTATGGACATCACATGTGTATGCATTATCATTGGAGGTACAAAAAAAAATTAAAATTAATTGTATCAAGGGCGGAGGGCCCTCGTACAGAGGAAAAACTGTGACTTAACGAAAAGTGACTTAGGCCGTTAATTCACATATAAAACGAAAAAAGTGTACCACCTATTGACATCACATATGTATGCACTATCATTGGAGTTACAAAATAAAATTAAAATTAATTGTATCAAGGGCGGAGGGCCCTCGAACGGAGCCAAAACTGCAAGAGACCGAACGAAAATTGATTTAGACGGTTAATTTACATATAAAACGAAAAAAGTGCACCACCTATTGTCTTCATATATGTATGCAATATCATTGGATGTACTATAAAACATATTCAAAATTGAATGTATCTAGGGAGGAGGGCACTCGTACAGAGCAAAAACTGTGACTTAACGAAAAGTGACTTAGACCGTTAATTCACATATAAAACGAGAAAAGTTTTCCACCTATGGACATCACATATGTATGCATTATCATTTGAGGTACTAAAAAAAAATTAAAATTATATGAACAGAGGGCGGAGGGTCCTCGTACAGAGCAAAAACAGTGACTTAACGAAAAGTGACTTAGAGCGTTAATTCACATATAAAACGAAAAAAGTTTACCAACTATGGACATCACATATGTATGCATTATCATTGGAGGTACAATAAAAAAATTAAAATTAATTGTATCAAGTGCGGAGGGACCTCGCAAAGAGCAAAAACTGTGACTTAATGAAAAGTGACTTAGACCGTTAATTCACATATAAAACGAAAAAAATGTACCACCTATTGACATCACATATGTATGCATTATCATTGGAGTTACTAAAAAAAAAATTAAAATTGAATGTACCGAGCGCGGAGGGCCCTCGTACGGAGCAAAAACTGTGACCTAATGAAAAGCAACTTAGACCGTTAATTCACATATAAAACGAAAAACGTTTACCACCTATGGACATCACATATGTATGCATTATCATTGGAGGTACTAAAAAAAAATTTAAATTAAATTTATCTAGGGCGAAGGGCCCTCGTATAGAGCAAAAACTGCAAGGGACCGAAAGAAAATTGATTTAGACGGTTAATTTACATATAAAACGAAAAAAGTGCACCACCTATTGTCTTCATATATGTATGCAATATCATTGGATGTACTATAAAACATATTCAAAATTGAATGTATCTAGGGAGGAGGGCACTCGTACAGAGCAAAAACTGTAACTTAACGAAAAGTGACTTAGGCCGTTAATTCACATATAAAACGAAAAAGGTTTACCACCTATGGACATCACATATGTATGCATTATCATTGAAGGTACAAAAAAAATTAAACTTAATTGTATCAAGGGCGGAGGGCCCTCGCAAAGAGCAAAAACTCTGACTTAATGAAAAGCAACTTAGACCGTTAATTCACATATAAAACAAAAAAAGTGCACCACCTATTGACTTCATATATGTATGCAATATCATTGGATGTACTATTAAACATTTTCAAAATTGAATGTATCTAGCGCGGAGGGCACTCGTACAGAGCAAAAACTGTGACTTAACGAAAAGTGACTTAGACCGTTAGTTCACATATAAAACGAAAAACGTTTACCACATATGGACATCACATATGTATGCATTATCATTGGAGGTACTAAAAAAAAAATTTAAATTAAATTTATCTAGGGCGAAGGGCCCTCGTATAGAGCAAAAACTGCAAGGGACCGAACGAAAATTGATTTAGACGGTTAATTTACATATAAAACGAAAAAAGTGCACCACCTATTGACTTCATATATGTATGCAATATCATTGGATGTACTATAAAACATTTTCAAAATTGAATGTATCTAGCGCGGAGGGCACTCGTACAGAGCAAAAACTGTGACTTAACGAAAAGTGACTTAGACCGTTAATTCACATATAAAACGAAAAACGTTTACCACCTATGGACATCACATATGTATGCATTATCATCGGAAGAACTGAAAAAATAAAATAAAAGTAAATTTATCTAGGGCGGAGGGCCCTCGTACAGAGCAAAAGCTGTGACTTAACGAAAAGTGACGTAGACCGTTAATTCACATATAAAACGAGAAAAGTTTTCCACCTATGGACATCACATATGTATGCATGATCATTTGAGGTACTAAAAAAAAATTAAAACTATATGAACAGAGGGCGGAGGGTCCTCGTACAGAGCAAAATCATTGACTTAACGAAAAGTGACTTAGAGCGTTAATTCACATATAAATCGAAAAACGTTTACCACCTATGGACATCACATATGTATGCATTATCATTGGAAGAACTGAAAAAAAAAATAAAATTGAATGTACCGAGCGCGGAGGGCCCTCGTACGGAGCAAAAACTGTAACCTAATGAAAAGCAACTTAAACCGTTAATTCACATATAAAACGAAAAAAAAGCACCACCTATTGTATTCATATATGTATGCAATATCATTGGATGTACTATAAAACATATTCAAAATTGAATGTATCTAGGGAGGAGGGCACTCGTACAGAGCAAAAACTGTGACTTAACGAAATGTGACTTAGACCGTTAATTCACATATAAAACGAAAAACGTTTACCACCTATGGACATCACATATGTATGCATTATCATTGGAAGAACTGAAAAAAAAAATACAAGTAAATTTATATAGGGCGGAGGGCCCTCGTACAGAGCAAAAGCGAGGGTACGTGGAGGGCATACTTACAAACCAAAATTGCAAGGGACCGAACGAAAAATGACATAGACTTTTAATTCACTTATAAAACGAAAAAAGTTGACCAACTATGGACATCACATATGTATGCATTATCATTGGATGTACTATAAAACATATTCAAAATTGAATGTATCTAGGGAGGAGGGCACTCGTACAGAGCAAAAACTGTGACTTAACGAAAAGTGACTTAGACCGTTAATTCACATATAAAACGAAAAACGTTTACCACCTATGGACATCACATATGTATGCATTATCATTGGAGGTATTACAAAAAGAATTAAAATTGAATGTACGGATGGCGGAGGGTCCTCGTACAGAGCAAAAAATGTGACTTAACGAAAAGTGACTTAGCCCGTTTATTCACAAATAAAACGAAAAAAGTTGACCAAATATGGACATCACATATGTATGCATTATCATTGGAAGTACTAAAAAAAAAAATAAAAGTAAATTTATCTAGGGCGGAGGGCCCTCGTACAGAGAAAAAACTGTGACTTAACGAAAAGTGACTTAGCCCGTTAATTCACAAATAAAACGAAAAAAGTTGACCAACTATGGACATCACATATGTATGCATTATCATTGGAAGTACTAAAAAAATAAATAAAAGTAAATTTATCTAGGGCGGAGGGCCCTCGTACAGAGCAAAAACTGTGACTTAACGAAAAGTGACGTAGACCGTTAATTCACATATAAAACGAAAAACGTTTACCACCTATGGACATCACATATGTATACATTATCATTGGAGGTATTTCAAAAAGTATTAAAATTGAATGTACGGATGGCGGAGGGTCCTCGTACAGAGCAAAAAATGTGACTTAACGAAAAGTGACTTAGCCCGTTAATTCACAAATAAAACGAAAAAAGTTGACCAACTATGGACATCACATATGTATGCATTATCATTGGAAGTACTAAAAAAAAAAATAAATTTATCTAGGGCGGAGGGCCCTCGTACAGAGCAAAAACTGTGACTTAACGAAAAGTGACATAGACCGTTAATTCACATGTAAAACGAAAAACGTTTACCACCTATGGACATCACATATGTATGCATTATCATTGGAGGTATTACAAAAAGAATTAAAATTGAATGTACGGATGGCGGAGGGTCCTCGTACAGAGCTAAAACTGTGACTTAACGAAAAGTGACTTAGACCGTTAATTCACATATAAAACGAAAAACGTTTGCGACCTGTGGACATCACATATGTATTCATTATCATTGGAGGTACTAAAAAAAAAATTAAAATTAAATGAACCGAGGGCGGAGGGTCCTCGTACAGAGCAAAACAGTGACTTAACGGAAAGTGACTTAGAGCGTTAATTCACATATAAAACGAAAAAAGTGTACAACCTATGGACATCACATGTGTATGCATTATTATTGGAGGTACTAAAAAAAAAATTAAATTTAAATGTATCGGGGGGAGGGCCCTCTTACAGAGCAAAAACTGCAAGGGTGGGACGAAAATTGACTTAGACGGTTCATTTACATATAAAACGAAAAAAGTTTACCACCTATGGATATCACATATGTATGTGATATCATTGGAAGTACTATAAAAAATTTTTAAAATTGAATGTATGTTGGGCGGAGGGCACTCGTACAGAGCAAAAACTGTGACTTAACGAAAAGTGAATTAGACCGTTAATTCACATATAAAACGAAAAATGTTTACCACCTGTGGACATCACATATGTATTCATTATCATTGGAGGTACTAAAAAAAAAATTAAAATTAAATGAACCGAGGGCGGAGGGTCCTCGTACAGAGCAAAAACTGTGACTTAACGAAAAGTGACTTAGCCCGATAATTCACAAATAAAACGAAAAAAGTTGACCAACTATGGACATCACATATGTATGCATTATCATTGGAAGTACTAAAAAAAAAAAATAAAAGTAAATTTATCTAGGGCGGAGGGCCCTCGTACAGAGCAAAAACTGTGACTTAACGAAAAGTGACTTAGCCCGTTAATTTACAAATTAAACGAAAAAAGTTGACCAACTATGGACATCACATATGTATGCATTATCATTGGAAGTACTAAAAAAAAAAATAAAAGTAAATTTATCTAGGGCGGAGGGCCCTCGTACAGAGCAAAAACTGTGACTTTACGAAAAGTGACTTAGACCGTTAATTCACATATAAAACGAAAAACGTTTACCACCTGTGGACATCACATATGTATTCATTATCATTGGAGGTACTAAAAAAAAAATTTAAATTAAATGAACCGAGGGCGGAGGGTCCTCGTACAGAGCAAAAACTGTGACTTAACGAAAAGTGACTTAGCCCGTTAATTCACAAATAAAACGAAAAAAGTTGACCAACTATGGACATCACATATGTATGCATTATCATTGGAAGTACTAAAAAAAAAAATAAAAGTAAATTTATCTAGGGCGGAGTGCCCTCGTACAGAGCAAAAACTGTGACTTAACGAAAAGTGACTTAGCCCGATAATTCACAAATAAAACGAAAAAAGTTGACCAACTATGGACATCACATATGTATGCATTATCATTGGAAGAACTGAAAAAAAAATAAAAGTAAATTTATCTAGGGCGGAGGGCCCTCGTACAGAGCAAAAGCTGTGACTTAACGAAAAGTGACGTAGACCGTTAATTCACATATAAAACGAGAAAAGTTTTCCACCTATGGACATCACATATGTATGCATTATCATTTGAGGTACTAAAAAAAAAATTAAAAATATATGAACAGAGGGCGGAGGGTCCTCGTACAGAGCAAAATCATTGACTTAACGAAAAGTGACTTAGAGCGTTAATTCACATATAAAAAGAAAAACGTTTACCAACTATGGACATCACATATGTATGCATTATCATTGGAAGTACTAAAAAAAAAAAATAAAAGTAAATTTATCTAGGGCGGAGGGCCCTCGTACAGAGCAAAAACTGTGACTTAACGAAAAGTGACTTAGACCGTTAATTCACATATAAAACGAAAAACGTTTACCACCTATGGACATCACATATGTATGCATTATCATTGGAAGTACTAAAAAAAAAAATAAAAGTAAATTTATCTAGGGCGGAGGGCCCTCGTACAGAGCAAAAACTGTGACTTAACGAAAAGTGACTTAGCTCGTCAATTCACAAATAAAACGAAAAAAGTTGACCAACTATGGACATCACATATGTATGCATTATCATTCGAAGTACTAAAAAAAAAATAAAAGTAAATTTATCTAGGGCGGAGGGCCCTCGTACAGAGCAAAAACTGTGACTTAACGAAAAGTGACGTAGACCGTTAATTCACATATAAAACGAGAAAAGTTTTCCACCTATGGACATCACATATGTATGCATTATTATTTGTGTTACTAAAAAAAAAATTAAAATTAAATGAACCGAGGGCGGAGGGCATACGTACAAACCAAAATTGCAAGGGACCGAACGAAAAGTGACTTAGACTTTTAATTCACATATAAAACGAAAAACGTTTACCACCTATGGACATCACATATGTATGCATTATCATTGGAAGAACTGAAAAAAAAAATAAAAGTAAATTTATCTAGGGCGGAGGGCCCTCGTACAGAGCAAAAGCTGTGACTTAACGAAAAGTGACGTAGACCGTTAATTCACATATAAAACGAGAAAAGTTGACCAACTATGGACATCACATATGTATGCATTATCATTGGAAGTACTAAAAAAAAAAATAAAAGTAAATTTATCTAGGGCGGAGGGCCCTCGTACAGAGCAAAAGCTGTGACTTAACGAAAAGTGCCGTAGACCGTTAATTCACATATAAAACGAGAAAAGTTTTCCACCTATGGACATCACATATGTATGCATTATTGTTTGTGTTACTAAAAAAAAACTTAAAAATAAATGTATCGAGGGTGGAGGGCATACGTACAAACCAAAATTGCAAGGGACCGAACGAAAAGTGACATAGACTTTTAATTCACTTATAAAACGAAAAACGTTTACCACCTATGGACATCACATATGTATGCATTATCATTGGAAGTACTAAAAAAAAAAAATAAAAGTAAATTTATCTAGGGCGGAGGGCCCTCGTACAGAGCAAAAACTGTGACTTTACGAAAAGTGACTTAGACCGTTAATTCACATATAAAACGAAAAACGTTTACCACCTGTGGACATCACATATGTATTCATTATCATTGGAGGTACTAAAAAAAAAATTAAAATTAAATGAACCGAGGGCGGAGGGTCCTCGTACAGAGCAAAAACAGTGACTTAACGAAAAGTCACTTAGCCCGTTAATTCACAAATAAAACGAAAAAAGTTGACCAACTATGGACATCACATATGTAGGCATTATCATTGGAAGTACTAAAAAAAAAAATAAAAGTAAATTTATCTAGGGAGGAGGGCCCTCGTACAGAGCAAAAACTGTGACTTAACGAAAAGTGACTTAGCTCGTCAATTCACAAATAAAACGAAAAAAGTTGACCAACTATGGACATCACATATGTATGCATTATCATTCGAAGTACTAAAAAAAAAATAAAAGTAAATTTATCTAGGGCGGAGGGCCCTCGTACAGAGCAAAAACTGTGACTTAACGAAAAGTGACGTAGACCGTTAATTCACATATAAAACGAGAAAAGTTTTCCACCTATGGACATCACATATGTATGCATTATTATTTGTGTTACTAAAAAAAAAATTAAAATTAAATGAACCGAGGGCGGAGGGTCCTCGTACAGATCAAAAACAGTGACTTAACGAAAAGTGACTTAGCCCGTTAATTCACATATAAAACGAAAAACGTTAACCACCTATGGACATCACATATGTATGCATTATCATTGGAAGAACTGAAAAAAAAAATAAAAGTAAATTTATCTAGGGCGGAGGGCCCTCGTACAGAGCAAAAGCTGTGACTTAACGAAAAGTGACGTAGACCGTTAATTCACATATAAAACGAGAAAAGTTGACCAACTATGGACATCACATATGTATGCATTATCATTGGAAGTACTAAAAAAAAAAATAAAAGTAAATTTATCTAGGGCGGAGGGCCCTCGTACAGAGCAAAAGCTGTGACTTAACGAAAAGTGACGTAGACCGTTAATTCACATATAAAACGAGAAAAGTTTTCCACCTATGGACATCACATATGTATGCATTATTATTTGTGTTACTAAAAAAAAAACTTAAAAATAAATGTATCGAGGGTGGAGGGCATACGTACAAACCAAAATTGCAAGGGACCGAACGAAAAGTGACATAGACTTTTAATTCACTTATAAAACGAAAAACGTTTACCACCTATGGACATCACATATGTATGCATTATCATTGGAAGAACTGAAAAAAAAAATAAAAGTAAATTTATCTAGGGCGGAGGGCCCTCGTACAGAGCAAAAGCTGTGACTTAACGAAAAGTGACGTAGACCGTTAATTCACATATAAAACGAGAAAAGTTTTCCACCTATGGACATCACATATGTATGCATTATCATTTGAGGTACTAAAAAAAAATTAAAATTATATGAACAGAGGGCGGAGGGTCCTCGTACAGAGCAAAAACAGTGACTTAACGAAAAGTGACTTAGAGCGTTAATTCACATATAAAAAGAAAAACGTTTTCCACCTATGGACATCACATATGTATGCATTATCATTGGAGGTATTACAAAAAGAATTAAAATTAAATTTATCAAGTGCGGAGGGACCTCGCAAAGAGCAAAAACTGTGACTTAATGAAAAGTGACTTAGACCGTTAATTCACATTTAAAACGAAATAAGTGTACAACCTATGGAAATCACATATTTATGCATTATTATTGGAGGTACTAAAAATAAAATTAAATTTAAATGTATCGGGGGGAGGTCCCTCTTACAGAGCAAAATCGTTGACTTAACGAAAAGTGACTTAGCGCGTTAATTCACATATAAATCGAAAAACGTTTACCACCTATGGACATCACATATGTTTGCATTATCATTGGAGTTACTAAAAAAAATTTAAATTAAATTTATCTAGGGCGAAGGGCCCTCGTATAAAGCAAAAACTGCAAGGGACCTAACGGAAATTGATTTAGACGGTTAATTTACATATAAAACGAAAAAAAGTGCACCACCTATTGTCTTCATATATGTATGCAATATCATTGGATGTACTATAAAACATATTCAAAATTGAATGTATCTAGGGAGGAGGGCACTCGTACAGAGCAAAAACTGTGACTTAACGAAAAGTGAATTAGAACGTTAATTCACATATAAAAGGAAAAACGTTTACCACCTATGGACATCACATATGTATGCATTATCATCGGAAGAACTGAAAAAAAAAATTAAAATTAAATTTAACAAGTGCGGAGGGACCTCGCAAAGAGCAAAAACTGTGAATCAGTGAAAAGTGACGTAGACCGTTAATTAACACATAAAACGAGAAAAGTTTTCCACCTATGGACATCACATATGTATGCATTATCATTTGAAGTACTAAAAAAAAATTAAAATTATATGAACAGAGGGCGGAGGGTCCTCGTACAGAGCAAAATCATTGACTTAACGAAAAGTGACTTAGAGCGTTAATTTACATATAAATCGAAAAACCTTTACCACCTATGGACATCACATATGTATGCATTATCATTGGAAGAACTGAAAAAAAAAAATAAAATTGAATGTACCGAGCGCGGAGCGCCCTCGTACGGAGCAAAAACTGTGACTTAACGAAAAGTGACTTAGACCGTTAATTCACATATAAAACGAAAAACGTTTACCACCTGTGGACATCACATATGTATTCATTATCATTGGAGGTACTAAAAAAAAAATTAAAATTAAATGAACCGAGGGCGGAGGGTCCTCGTACAGAGCAAAAACAGTGACTTAACGAAAAGTCACTTAGCCCGTTAATTCACAAATAAAACGAAAAAAGTTGACCAACTATGGACATCACATATGTAGGCATTATCATTGGAAGTACTAAAAAAAAATAAAAGTAAATTTATCTAGGGAGGAGGGCCCTCGTACAGAGCAAAAACTGTGACTTAACGAAAAGTGACTTAGCTCGTCAATTCACAAATAAAACGAAAAAAGTTGACCAACTATGGACATCACATATGTATGCATTATCATTCGAAGTACTAAAAAAAAAATAAAAGTAAATTTATCTAGGGCGGAGGGCCCTCGTACAGAGCAAAAACTGTGACTTAACGAAAAGTGACGTAGACCGTTAATTCACATATAAAACGAGAAAAGTTTTCCACCTATGGACATCACATATGTATGCATTATTATTTGTGTTACTAAAAAAAAAATTAAAATTAAATGAACCGAGGGCGGAGGGTCCTCGTACAGATCAAAAACAGTGACTTAACGAAAAGTGACTTAGCCCGTTAATTCACATATAAAACGAAAAACGTTAACCACCTATGGACATCACATATGTATGCATTATCATTGGAAGAACTGAAAAAAAAAATAAAAGTAAATTTATCTAGGGCGGAGGGCCCTCGTACAGATCAAAAGCTGTGACTTAACGAAAAGTGACGTATACCGTTAATTCACATATAAAACGAAAAACGTTTACCACCTATGGACATCACATATGTATGCATTATCATTGGAAGTACTAAAAAAAAAATTAAAATTAAATGAACCGAGGGCGGAGGGTCCTCGTACAGAGCAAAAACAGTGACTTAACGGAAAGTGACTTAGAGCGTTAATTCCAATATAAAACGAAAAACGTTTACCACCTGTTGACATCACATATGTATGCATTATCATTGGAAGTACTAAAAAAAAAAAATAAAAGTAAATTTATCTAGGGCGGAGGGCCCTCGTACAGATCAAAAGCTGTGACTTAACGAAAAGTGACGTATACCGTTAATTCACATATAAAACGAAAAACGTTTACCACCTATGGACATCACATATGTATACATTATCATTGGAAGTACTGAAAAAAAAAATAAAAGTAAATTTATCTAGGGCGGAGGGCCCTCGTACAGAGCAAAAGCTGTGACTTAACGAAAAGTGACGTAGACCGGTAATTCACATATAAAACGAGAAAAGTTGACCAACTATGGACATCACATATGTATGCATTATCATTGGAAGTACTAAAAAAAAAAAATAAAAGTAAATTTATCTAGGGCGGAGGGCCCTCGTACAGAGCAAAAGCTGTGACTTAACGAAAAGTGCCGTAGACCGTTAATTCACATATAAAACGAGAAAAGTTTTCCACCTATGGACATCACATATGTATGCATTATTGTTTGTGTTACTAAAAAAAAACTTAAAAATAAATGTATCGAGGGTGGAGGGCATACGTACAAACCAAAATTGCAAGGGACCGAACGAAAAGTGACATAGACTTTTAATTCACTTATAAAACGAAAAACGTTTACCACCTATGGACATCACATATGTATGCATTATCATTGGAAGAACTGAAAAAAAAAATAAAAGTAAATTTATCTAGGGCGGAGGGCCCTCGTACAGAGCAAAAGCTGTGACTTAACGAAAAGTGACGTAGACCGTTAATTCACATATAAAACGAGAAAAGTTTTCCACCTATGGACATCACATATGTATGCATTATCATTTGAGGTACTAAAAAAAAATTAAAATTATATGAACAGAGGGCGGAGGGTCCTCGTACAGAGCAAAAACAGTGACTTAACGAAAAGTGACTTAGAGCGTTAATTCACATATAAAAAGAAAAACGTTTTCCACCTATGGACATCACATATGTATGCATTATCATTGGAGGTATTACAAAAAGAATTAAAATTAAATTTATCAAGTGCGGAGGGACCTCGCAAAGAGCAAAAACTGTGACTCAATGAAAAGTGACTTAGACCGTTAATTTACATTTAAAACGAAATAAGTGTACAACCTATGGACATCACATATGTATGCATTATTATTGGAGGTACTAAAAAAAAAATTAAATTTAAATGTATCGGGGGGGAGGGCCCTCTTACAGAGCAAAATCATTGACTTAACGAAAAGTGACTTAGAGCGTTAATTCACATATAAAAGGAAAAACGTTTACCACCTATGGACATCACATATGTATGCATTATCATCGGAAGAACTTAAAAAAAAATTAAAATTAAATTTAACAAGTGCGGAGGGACCTCGCAAAGAGCAAAAACTGTGAATCAGTGAAAAGTGACGTAGACCGTTAATTAACACATAAAACGAGAAAAGTTTTCCACCTATGGACATCACATATGTATGCATTATCATTTGAAGTACTAAAAAAAAATTAAAATTATATGAACAGAGGGCGGAGGGTCCTCGTACAGAGCAAAATCATTGACTTAACGAAAAGTGACTTAGAGCGTTAATTTACATATAAATCGAAAAACCTTTACCACCTATGGACATCACATATGTATGCATTATCATTGGAAGAACTGAAAAAAAAAATAAAATTGAATGTACCGAGCGCGCAGGGCACTCGTACAGAGCAAAAACTGTGACTTAACGAAAAGTGACTTAGACCGTTAATTCACATATAAAACGAAATACGTTTACCACCTATGGACATCACATATGTATTCATTATCGTTGGAGGTACTAAAAAAAAAATTAAAATTAAATGAACCGAGGGCGGAGGGTCCTCGTACAGAGCAAAAACAGTGACTTAACGGAAAGTGACTTGGAGCGTTAATTCACATATAAAACGAAAAACGTTTACCACCTATGGACATCACATATGTATGCATTATCATTGGAAGTAATAAAAAAAAAAATAAAAGTAAATTTATCTAGGGCGGAGGGCCCTCGTACAGAGCAAAAGCTGTGACTTAACGAAAAGTGACGTAGACCGTTAATTCACATATAAAACGAGAAAAGTTTTCCACCTATGGACATCACATATGTATGCATTATCATTGGAGGTATTACAAAAAGAATTAAAATTAAATGAACCGAGGGCGGAGGGTCCTCGTACAGAGCAAAAACAGTGACTTAACGAAAAGTGAATTAGCCCGTTAATTCACAAATAAAACGAAAAAAGTTGACCAACTATGGACATCACATATGTATGCATTATCATTGGAAGTAATAAAAAAATAAATAAAAGAAAATTTATCTAGGGCGGAGGGCCCTCGTACAGAGCAAAAACTGTGACTTAACGAAAAGTGACTTAGACCGTTAATTCACACATAAAACGAAAAACGTTTACCACCTGTGGACATCACATATGTATTTATTATCATTGGAGGTACTAAAAAAAAAATTAAATTTAAATGAACCGAGGACGGAGGGTCCTCTTACAGAGCAAAAACAGTGACTTAACTAAAAGTGACTTAGACCGTTAATTCACAAATAAAACGAAAAAAGTTGACCAACTATGGACATCACATATGTATGCATTATCATTGGAAGTAATAAAAAAATAAATAAAAGAAAATTTATCTAGGTCGAAGGGCCCTCGAACGGAGCAAAAACTGCAAGGGACCGAACGAAAATTGACTTAGACGGTTATTTTACATATAAAACGAAAAAAGTTTACCACCTATGGAGATCACATATGTATGTATTATCATTGAAGGTACTATAAAAAATTTTTAAATTAAATGTATCGAAGGCGGAGAGACCTCGTACAAACCAAAAGTGCAAGGGACCGAACGAAAATTGACTTTGACGGTTAATTTACATATAAAACGAAAAAAGTGTACCACCTATGGACTTCACATATGTATGCATTATCATTGGAGGTACTATAAAACACTTTAAAAATTGAATGTATCTAGGGCGGAGGGCCCTCGTACAGAGCAAAAACTGTGTCAAAACGAAAAGTGACTTAGAACGTTAATTCACATATAAAACGAAAAAAGTGTACCTCCTATGGACTTCACATATGTATGTATTATCATTGAAGGTACTACAAGAAAAATTACAATCAAATGTATCTAGGGCGGAGGGCCCTCTTGCAAACCAAAAGTGCAAGGGATCGAACGAAAATTGACTTAGACGGTTAGTTTACATATAAAACGAAAAAAGTTTACCACCTATGGACTTCACATATGTATGTATTATCATTCGAGGTACTATAAAACATTTTTAAAATTGAATGTATCTAGCGCGGAGAGCCCTTGTACAGAGCAAAAACTGTGTCTTAACGAAAAGAGACTTAGACAGTTAATTCACATATAAAACGAGAAAAGTTGACCAACTATGGACATCACATATGTATGCATTATCATTGGAAGTACTAAAAAAAAAAAATAAAAGTAAATTTATCTAGGGCGGAGGCCCCTCGTACAGAGCAAAAACTGTGACTTTACGAAAAGTGACGTAGACCGTTAATTCACATATAAAACGAGAAAAGTTTTCCACCTATGGACATCACATATGTATGCATTATCATTTGAGGTACTAAAAAAAAATTAAAATTATATGAACAGAGGGCGGAGGGTCCTCGTACAGAGCAAAAACAGTGACTTAACGAAAAGTGACTTAGACCGTTAATTCACATATAAAACGAAAAACGTTTACCACCTATGGACATCACATATGTATGCATTATCATTGGAGGTATTACAAAAAGAATTAAAATTAAATTTATCAAGTGCGGAGGGACCTCGCAAAGAGCAAAAACTGTGACTCAATGAAAAGTGACTTAGACCGTTAATTCACATTTAAAACGAAATAAGTGTACAACCTATGGAAATCACATATTTATGCATTATTATTGGAGGTACTAAAAATAAAATTAAATTTAAATGTATCGGGGGGGAGGGCCCTCTTACAGAGCAAAATCATTGACTTAACGAAAAGTGACTTTGCGCGTTAATTCACATATAAATCGAAAAACGTTTACCACCTATGGACATCACATATATCTGCATTATCATTGGAGGTACTAAAAATAAAATTAAATTTAAATGTATCGGGGGGGAGGGCCCTCTTACAGAGCAAAAACTGCAAGGGACCTAACGGAAATTGATTTAGACGGTTAATTTACATATATAACGAAAAAAGTGCACCACCTATTGTCTTCATATATGTATGCAATATCATTGGATGTACTATAAAACATATTCAAAATTGAATGTATCTAGGGAGGAGGGCACTCGTACAGAGCAAAAACTGTGACTTAACGAAAAGTGAATTAGAACGTTAATTCACATATAAAAGGAAAAACGTTTACCACCTATGGACATCACATATGTATGCATTATCATCGGAAGAACTGAAAAAAAAAATTAAAATTAAATTTAACAAGTGCGGAGGGACCTCGCAAAGAGCAAAAACTGTGAATCAATGAAAAGTGACGTAGACCGTTAATTAACACATAAAACGAGAAAAGTTTTCCACCTATGGACATCACATATGTATGCATTATCATTTGAAGTACTAAAAAAAAATTAAAATTATATGAACAGAGGGCGGAGGGTCCTCGTACAGAGCAAAATCATTGACTTAACGAAAAGTGACTTAGAGCGTTAATTTACATATAAATCGAAAAACCTTTACCACCTATGGACATCACATATGTATGCATTATCATTGGAAGAACTGAAAAAAAAAATAAAATTGAATGTACCGAGCGCGCAGGGCACTCGTACAGAGCAAAAACTGTGACTTAACGAAAAGTGACTTAGACCGTTAATTCACATATAAAACGAAATACGTTTACCACCTATGGACATCACATATGTATTCATTATCGTTGGAGGTACTAAAAAAAAAATAAAATTAAATGAACCGAGGGCGGAGGGTCCTCGTACAGAGCAAAAACAGTGACTTAACGGAAAGTGACTTGGAGCGTTAATTCACATATAAAACGAAAAACGTTTACCACCTGTGGACATCACATATGTATTCATTATCATTGGAAGTACTAAAAAAAAAATAAAAGTAAATTTATCTAGGGCGGAGGGCCCTCGTACAGAGCAAAAGCTGTGTCTTAACGTAAAGTGACTTAGACTGTTAATTCACATATAAAACGAAAAAAGTGTACCACCTATGGACTTCACATATGCATGTATTATCATTGGCGGTACTACAAGAAAAAGTTAATTCAAATGTATCTATGGCGGAGGGCCCTCTTGCAAACCAAAAGTGCAAGGGACCGAACGAAAATTGACTTAGACGGTTAGTTTACATATAAAACGAAAAAAGTGTACCACCTATGGACATCACATATGTATGCATTATCATTGGAAGTACTAAAAAAAAAAAATAAATGTAAATTTATCTAGGGCGGAGGGCCCTCTTACAGAGCAAAAACTGCAAGGGACCTAACGGAAATTGATTTAGACGGTTAATTTACATATATAACGAAAAAAGTGCACCACCTATTGTCTTCATATATGTATGCAATATCATTGGATGTACTATAAAACATATTCAAAATTGAATGTATCTAGGGAAGAGGGCACTCGTACAGAGCAAAAACTGTGACTTAACGAAAAGTGACTTAGACCGTTAATTCACATAAAAAACGAAATACGTTTACCACCTATGGACATCACATATGTATTCATTATCGTTGGAGGTACTAAAAAAAAAATTAAAATTAAATGAACCGAGGGCGGAGGGTCCTCGTACAGAGCAAAAACAGTGACTTAACGGAAAGTGACTTGGATCGTTAATTCACATATAAAACGAAAAACGTTTACCACCTGTGGACATCACATATGTATTCATTATCATTGGAGGTACTAAAAAAAAATTAAAATTAAATGAACCGAGGGCGGAGGGTCCTCGTACAGAGCAAAAACAGTGACTTAACGAAAAGTGACTTAGCCCGTTAATTCACAAGTTAAACGAAAAAAGTTGACCAACTATGGACATCACATATATATGCATTATCATTGGAAGTACTAAAAAAAAAAATAATAGTAAATTTATCTAGGGCGGAGTGCCCTCGTACAGAGCAAAAACTGTGACTTAACGAAAAGTGACTTAGCCCGTTAATTCACAAATAAAACGAAAAAAGTTGACCAACTATGGACATCACATATGTATGCATTATCATTGGAAGTAATAAAAAAATAAATAAAAGAAAATTTATCTAGGGCGGAGGGCCCTCGTACAGAGCAAAAACTGTGACTTAACGAAAAGTGACTTAGACCGTTAATTCACACATAAAACGAAAAACGTTTACCACCTGTGGACATCACATATGTATTTATTATCATTGGAGGTACTAAAAAAATTAAAATTAAATGAACCGAGGACGGAGGGTCCTCGTACAGAGCAAAAACAGTGACTTAACTAAAAGTGACTTAGACCGTTAATTCACATATAAAACGAAAAAAGGGTACCACCTATGGACATCACATATGTATGTATTATCATTAGAGGTACTATAAAACATTTTCAAAATTGAATGTATCTAGCGCGGAGGGCACTCGTACAGAGCAAAAACTGTGACTTAACGAAAAGTGAATTAGACCGTTAATTCACATATAAAACGAAAAAAGTGTACAACCTATGGACATCACATATGTATGCACTATTATTGGAGGTACTAAAAAAAAAATTAAATTTAAATGTATCGGGGGGGAGGGCCCTCTTACAGAGCAAAAACTGCAAGGGTGGGACGAAAATTGACTTAGACGGTTCATTTACATATAAAACGAAAAAAGTTTACCACCTATGGATATCACATATGTATGCATTATCATCGGAAGAACTGAAAAAATAAAATAAAAGTAAATTTATCTAGGGCGGAGGGCCCTCGTACAGAGCAAAAGCTGTGACTTAACGAAAAGTGACGTAGACCGTTAATTCACATATAAAACGAGAAAAGTTTTCCACCTATGGACATCACATATGTATGCATGATCATTTGAGGTACTAAAAAAAATTAAAATTATATGAACAGAGGGCGGAGGGTCCTCGTACAGAGCAAAATCATTGACTTAACGAAAAGTGACTTAGAGCGTTAATTCACATATAAATCGAAAAACGTTTACCACCTATGGACATCACATATGTATGCATTATCATTGGAAGAACTGAAAAAAAAATAAAAGTAAATTTATATAGGGCGGAGGGCCCTCGTACAGAGCAAAAGCGAGGGTACGTGGAGGGCATACTTACAAACCAAAATTGCAAGGGACCGAACGAAAAATGACATAGACTTTTAATTCACTTATAAAACGAAAAAAGTTGACCAACTATGGACATCACATATGTATGCATTATCATTGGAAGTACTAAAAAAAAAAAAAAAGTAAATTTATCTAGGGCGGAGGGCCCTCGTACAGAGCAAAAACTGTGACTTAACGAAAAGTGACTTAGCCCGTTAATTCACAAATAAAACGAAAAAAGTTGACCAACTATGGACATCACATATGTATGCATTATCATTGTAAGTACTGAAAAAAAAAATACAAGTAAATTTATATAGGGCGGAGGGCCCTCGTACAGAGCAAAAGCGAGGGTACGTGGAGGGCATACTTACAAACCAAAATTGCAAGGGACCGAACGAAAAATGACATAGACTTTTAATTCACTTATAAAACGAAAAAAGTTGACCAACTATGGACATCACATATGTATGCATTATCATTGGAAGTACTAAAAAAAAAAAAAAAAGAAAATTTATATAGGGCGGAGGGCCCTCGTACAGAGCAAAAACTGTGACTTAACGAAAAGTGACTTAGCCCGTTAATTCACAAATAAAACGAAAAAAGTTGACCAACTATGGACATCACATATGTATGCATTATCATTGGAAGTACTAAAAAAAAAAATAAAAGTAAATTTATCTAGGGCGGAGGGCCCTCGTACAGAGCAAAAACTGTGACTTAACGAAAAGTGACGTAGACCGTTAATTCACATATAAAACGAAAAACGTTTACCACCTATGGACATCACATATGTATGCATTATCATTGGAGGTATTTCAAAAAGTATTAAAATTGAATGTACGGATGGCGGAGGGTCCTCGTACAGAGCAAAAAATGTGACTTAACGAAAAGTGACTTAGCCCGTTTATTCACAAATAAAACGAAAAAAGTTGACCAACTATGGACATCACATATGTATGCATTATCATTGGAAGTACTAAAAAAAAAAATAAAAGTAAATTTATCTAGGGCGGAGGGCCCTCGTACAGAGCAAAAACTGTGACTTAACGAAAAGTGACTTAGCCCGTTAATTCACAAATAAAACGAAAAAAGTTGACCAACTATGGACATCACATATGTATGCATTATCATTGGAAGTACTAAAAAAAAAAATAAAAGTAAATTTATCTAGGGCGGAGGGCCCTCGTACAGAGCAAAAACTGTGACTTAACGAAAAGTGACGTAGACCGTTAATTCACATATAAAACGAAAAACGTTTACCACCTGTGGACATCACATATGTATGCATTATCATTGGAGGTATTACAAAAAGAATTAAAATTGAATGTACGGATGGCGGAGGGTCTTCGTACAGAGCAAAAACTGTGACTTAACGAAAAGTGACTTAGACCGTTAATTCACATATAAAACGAAAAACGTTTACGGCCTGCGGACATCACATATGTATTCATTATCATTGGAGGTACTAAAAAAAAAATTAAAATTAAATGAACCGAGGGCGGAGGGTCCTCGTACAGAGCAAAAACAGTGACTTAACGGAAAGTGACTTAGAGCGTTAATTCACATATAAAACGAAAAAAGTGTACAACCTATGGACATCACATATGTATGCATTATTATTGGAGGTACTAAAAAAAAAATTAAATTTAAATGTATCGGGGGGAGGGCCCTCTTACAGAGCAAAAACTGCAAGGGTGGGACGAAAATTGACTTAGACGGTTCATTTACATATAAAACGAAAAAAGTTTACCACCTATGGATATCACATATGTATGTGATATCATTGGAAGTACTATAAAACATTTTCAAAATTGAATGTATCTTGGGCGGAGGGCACTCGTACAGAGCAAAAACTGTGACTTAACGAAAAGTGACTTAGACCGTTAATTCACATATAAAACGAAAAACGTTTACCACCTGTGGACATCACATATGTATTCATTATCATTGGAGGTACTAAAAAAAAAATTAAAATTAAATGAACCGAGGGCGGAGGGTCCTCGTACAGAGCAAAAACAGTGACTTAACGAAAAGTCACTTAGCCCGTTAATTCACAAATAAAACGAAAAAAGTTGACCAACTATGGACATCACATATGTATGCATTATCATTGGAAGTACTAAAAAAAAAAATAAAAGTAAATTTATCTAGGGCGGAGGGCCCTCGTACAGAGCAAAAACTGTGACTTAACGAAAAGTGACTTAGCCCGTTAATTTACAAATTAAACGAAAAAAGTTGACCAACTATGGACATCACATATGTATGCATTATCATTGGAAGTACTAAAAAAAAAAATAAAAGTAAATTTATCTAGGGCGGAGTGCCCTCGTACAGAGCAAAAACTGTGACTTAACGAAAAGTGACTTAGCCCGATAATTCACAAATAAAACGAAAAAAGTTGACCAACTATGGACATCACATATGTATGCATTATCATTGGAAGTAATAAAAAAAAAAATAAAAGTAAATTTATCTAGGGCGGAGGGCCCTCGTACAGAGCAAAAACTGTGACTTTACGAAAAGTGACTTAGACCGTTAATTCACATATAAAACGAAAAACGTTTACCACCTGTGGACATCACATATGTATTCATTATCATTGGAGGTACTAAAAAAAAAATTTAAATTAAATGAACCGAGGGCGGAGGGTCCTCGTACAGAGCAAAAACAGTGACTTAACGAAAAGTCACTTAGCCCGTTAATTCACAAATAAAACGAAAAAAGTTGACCAACTATGGACATCACATATGTATGCATTATCATTGGAAGTACTAAAAAAAAAAAATAAAAGTAAATTTATCTAGGGCGGAGTGCCCTCGTACAGAGCAAAAACTGTGACTTAACGAAAAGTGACTTAGCCCGATAATTCACAAATAAAACGAAAAAAGTTGACCAACTATGGACATCACATATGTATGCATTATCATTGGAAGTAATAAAAAAAAAAAAAAAAGTAAATTTATCTAGGGCGGAGGGCCCTCGTACAGAGCAAAAACTGTGACTTTACGAAAAGTGACTTAGACCGTTAATTCAAATATAAAACGAAAAACGTTTACCACCTGTGGACATCACATATGTATTCATTATCATTGGAGGTACAAAAAAAAAATTAAAATTAAATGAACCGAGGGCGGAGGGTCCTCGTACAGAGCAAAAACAGTGACTTAACGAAAAGTCACTTAGCCCGTTAATTCACAAATAAAACGAAAAAAGTTGACCAACTATGGACATCACATATGTATGCATTATCATTGGAAGTACTAAAAAAAAAAATAAAAGTAAATTTATCTAGGGCGGAGGGCCCTCGTACAGAGCAAAAACTGTGACTTAACGAAAAGTGACTTAGCCCGTTAATTCACAAATAAAACGAAAAAAGTTGACCAACTATGGACATCACATATGTATGCATTATCATTGGAAGTACTAAAAAAAAAATAAAAGTAAATTTATCTAGGGCGGAGGGCCCTCGTACAGAGCAAAAACTGTGACTTAACGAAAAGTGACGTAGACCGTTAATTCACATATAAAACGAGAAAAGTTTTCCACCTATGGACATCACATATGTATGCATTATTATTTGTGTTACTAAAAAAAAAATTAAAATTAAATGAACCGAGGGCGGAGGGTCCTCGTACAGATCAAAAACAGTGACTTAACGAAAAGTGACTTAGCCCGTTAATTCACATATAAAACGAGAAAAGTTGACCAACTATGGACATCACATATGTATGCATTATCATTGGAAGTACTAAAAAAAAAAAAAAAAAAAAATTTATCTAGGGCGGAGGGCCCTCGTACAGAGCAAAAGCTGTGACTTAACGAAAAGTGACGTAGACCGGTAATTCACATATAAAACGAGAAAAGTTTTCCACCTATGGACATCACATATGTATGCATTATTGTTTGTGTTACTAAAAAAAAACTTAAAAATAAATGTATCGAGGGTGGAGGGCATACGTACAAACCAAAATTGCAAGGGACCGAACGAAAAGTGACTTAGACTTTTAATTCACATATAAAACGAAAAACGTTTACCACCTATGGACATCACATATGTATGCATTATCATTGGAAGAACTGAAAAAAAAAATAAAAGTAAATTTATCTAGGGCGGAGGGCCCTCGTACAGAGCAAAAGCTGTGACTTAACGAAAAGTGACGTAGACCGTTAATTCACATATAAAACGAGAAAAGTTTTCCACCTATGGACATCACATATGTATGCATTATCATTTGAGGTACTAAAAAAAAATTAAAATTATATGAACAGAGGGCGGAGGGTCCTCGTACAGAGCAAAATCATTGACTTAACGAAAAGTGACTTAGAGCGTTAATTCACATATAAATCGAAAAACGTTTACCACCTATGGACATCACATATGTATGCATTATCATTGGAGGTATTACAAAAAGAATTAAAATTAAATTTATCAAGTGCGGAGGGACCTCGCAAAGAGCAAAAACTGTGATTTAATGAAAAGTGACTTAGACCGTTAATTTACATTTAAAACGAAATAAGTGTACAACCTATGGACATCACATATGTATGCATTATTATTGGAGGTACTAAAAAAAAAATTAAATTTAAATGTATCGGGGGGGAGGGCCCTCTTACAGAGCAAAATCATTGACTTAACGAAAAGTGACTTAGCGCGTTAATTCACATATAAATCGAAAAACGTTTACCACCTATGGACATCACATATGTATGCATTATCATTGGAGTTACTAAAAAAAAAATTTAAATTAAATTTATCTAGGGCGAAGGGCCCTCGTATAGAGCAAAAACTGCAAGGGACCGAACGAAAATTGATTTAGACGGTTAATTTACATATAAAACGAAAAAAGTGCACCACCTATTGTCTTCATATATGTATGCAATATCATTGGATGTACTATAAAACATATTCAAAATTGAATGTATCTAGGGAAGAGGGCACTCGTACAGAGCAAAAACTGTGACTTAACGAAAAGTGACTTAGACCGTTAATTCACATAAAAAACGAAATACGTTTACCACCTATGGACATCACATATGTATGCATTATCATCGGAAGAACTGAAAAAAAAATTAAAATTAAATTTATCAAGTGCGGAGGGCACTCGTACAGAGCAAAAACTGTGACTTAACGAAAAGTGACTTAGACCGTTAATTCACATAAAAAACGAAATACGTTTACCACCTATGGACATCACATATGTATTCATTATCGTTGGAGGTACTAAAAAAAAAATTAAAATTATATGAACAGAGGGCGGAGGGTCCTCGTACAGAGCAAAAACAGTGACTTAACGGAAAGTGACTTGGAGCGTTAATTCACATATAAAACGAAAAACGTTTACCACCTGTGGACATCACATATGTATGCATTATCATTGGAAGAACTGAAAAAAAAAATAAAATTGAATGAACCGAGGGCGGAGGGTCCTCGTACAGAGCTAAAACAGTGACTTAACGAAAAGTGACTTAGACCGTTAATTCACATAAAAAACGAAATACGTTTACCACCTATGGACATCACATATGTATTCATTATCATTGGAGGTACTAAAAAAAAAATTAAAATTAAATGAACCGAGGGCGGAGGGTCCTCGTACAGAGCAAAAACAGTGACTTAACGAAAAGTGACTTAGCCCGTTAATTCACAAGTTAAACGAAAAAAGTTGACCAACTATGGACATCACATATATATGCATTATCATTGGAAGTACTAAAAAAAAAAATAATAGTAAATTTATCTAGGGCGGAGTGCCCTCGTACAGAGCAAAAACTGTGACTTAACGAAAAGTGACTTAGCCCGTTAATTCACAAATAAAACGAAAAAAGTTGACCAACTATGGACATCACATATGTATGCATTATCATTGGAAGTAATAAAAAAATAAATAAAAGTAAATTTATCTAGGGCGGAGGGCCCTCGTACAGAGCAAAAACTGTGACTTAACGAAAAGTGACTTAGACCGTTAATTCACACATAAAACGAAAAACGTTTACCACCTGTGGACATCACATATGTATTCATTATCATTGGAGGTACTAAAAAAAAAATTAAAATTAAATGAACCGAGGACGGAGGGTCCTCGTACAGAGCAAAAACAGTGACTTAACTAAAAGTGACTTAGACCGTTAATTCACATATAAAACGAAAAAAGTGTACAACCAATGGACATCACATATGTATGCATTATTATTGGAGGTACTAAAAAAAAAATTAATATTTAAATGTATCTGGGGGGAGGGCCCTCTTACAGAGCAAAAACTGCAAGGGTGGGACGAAAATTGACTAAGACGGTTCATTTACATATAAAACGAAAAAAGTTTACCACCTATGGATATCACATATGTATGTGATATCATTGGATGTACTATAAAACATTTTCAAAATTGAATGTATCTAGGGCGGAGGGCCCTCGTACAGAGCAAAAACTGCAAGGGTCGGACGAAAATTGACTTAGACTGTTAATTTACATATAAAACGAAAAAAGTGCACCACCTATGGACTTCACATATGTATGTTATATCATTGGAGGTACTATAAAACTTTTTCAAAATTGAATCTATCTAGGGCGGAGGGCCCTCGTACAGAGCAAAAACTGTGACTTAACGCAAAGTGACTTAGACCGTTAATTCACATAAAAAAGAAAAAAGGGTACCACCTATGGACATCACATATGTATGCATTATCATTGGAAGAACTGAAAAAAAAAATAAAAGTAAATTTATCTAGGGCGGAGGGCCCTCGTACAGATCAAAAGCTGTGACTTAACGAAAAGTGACGTATACCGTTAATTCACATATAAAACGAAAAACGTTTACCACCTATGGACATCACATATGTATGCATTATCATTGGAAGAACTGAAAAAAAAAATAAAAGTAAATTTATCTAGGGCGGAGGGCCCTCGTACAGAGCAAAAGCTGTGACTTAACGAAAAGTGACGTAGACCGTTAATTCACATATAAATCGAAAAACGTTTACCACCTATTGACATCACATATGTATGCATTATCATTGGTGTTACTAAAAAAAAAATTAAAATTGAATGTACCGAGCGCGGAGGGCCCTCGTACGGAGCAAAAACTGTGACTTAACGAAAAGTGACGTAGACCGTTAATTCACATATAAAACTAGAAAAGTTTCCCACTTATGGACATCACATACGTATGCATTATCATTGGAGGTATTACAAAAAGAATTAAAATTAAATGTACGGATGGCGGAGGGTCCTCGTACAGAGCAAAAACTGTGACTTAACGAAAAGTGACTTAGACCGTTAATTCACATATAAAACGAAAAACGTTTACCACCTGTGGACATCACATATGTATTCATTATCATTGGAGGTACTAAAAAAAAATTAAAATTAAATGAACCGAGGGCGGAGGGTCCTCGTACAGAGCAAAAACAGTGACTTAACGGAAAGTGACTTAGAGCGTTAATTCACATATAAAACGAAAAAAGTGTACCACCTATTGACATCACATATGTATGCATTATCATTGGTGTTACTAAAAAAAAAATTAAAATTGAATGTACCGAGCGCGGAGGGCCCTCGTACGGAGCAAAAACTGTGACCTAATGAAAAGCAACTTAAACCGTTAATTCACATATAAAACAAAAAAAGTGCACCACCTATTGACTTCATATATGTATGCAATATCATTGGATGTACTATAAAACATTTTCAAAATTGAATGTATCTAGCGCGGAGGGCACTCGTACAGAGCAAAAACTGTGACTTAACGAAAAGTGACTTAGACCGTTAATTCACATATAAAACGAAAAACGTTTACCACCTATGGACATCACATATGTATGCATTATTATTGGAGGTACTAAAAAAAAAATTTAAATTAAATTTATCTAGGGCGAAGGGCCCTCGTATAGAGCAAAAACTGCAAGGGACCGAACGAGAATTTATTTAGACGGTTAATTTACATATAAAACGAAAAAAGTGCACCACCTATTGTCTTCATATATGTATGCAATATCATTGGATGTACTATAAAACATATTCAAAATTGAATGTATCTAGGGAGGAGGGCACTCGTACAGAGCAAAAACTGTGACTTAACGAAAAGTGACTTAGACCGTTAATTCACATATAAAACGAAAAACGTTTACCACCTATGGACATCACATATGTATGCATTATCATTGGAGGTATTACAAAAAGAATTAAAATTGAATGTACGGATGGCGGAGGGTCCTCGTACAGAGCAAAAACTGTGACTTAACGAAAAGTGACTTAGACCGTTAATTCACATATAAAACGAAAAACGTTTACGACCTGTGGACATCACATATGTATTCATTATCATTGGAGGTACTAAAAAAAAAATTAAAATTAAATGAACCGAGGGCGGAGGGTCCTCGTACAGAGCAAAAACAGTGACTTAACGGAAAGTGACTTAGAGCGTTAATTCACATATAAAACGAAAAAAGTGTACAACCTATATACATCACATATGTATGCACTATTATTGGAGGTACTAAAATAAAATTAAATTTAAATGTATCGGGGGGAGGGCCCTCTTACAGAGCAAAAACTGCAAGGGTGGGACGAAAATTGACTTAGACGGTTCATTTACATATAAAACGAAAAAAGTTTACCACCTATGGATATCACATATGAATGTGATATCATTGGAAGTACTATAAAACATTTTCAAAATTGAATGTATCTTGGGCGGAGGGCACTCGTACAGAGCAAAAACTGTGACTTAACGAAAAGTGACTTAGACCGTTAATTCACATATAAAACGAAAAACGTTTACCACCTGTGGACATCACATATGTATTCATTATCATTGGAGGTACTAAAAAAAAAATTAAAATTAAATGAACCGAGGGCGGAGGGTCCTCGTACAGAGCAAAAACAGTGACTTAACGAAAAGTCACTTAGACCGTTAATTCACATATAAAACGAAAAAAGTTTACCAACTATGGACATCACATATGTATGCATTATCATTGGAGGTACTAAAAAAAAAATTAAAATTGAATGTACCGAGCGCGGAGGGCCCTCGTACGGAGCAAAAACTGTGACCTAATGAAAAGCAACTTAAACCGTTAATTCACATATAAAACAAAAAAAGTGCACCACCTATTGACTTCATATATGTATGCAATATCATTGGATGTACTATAAAACATTTTCAAAATTGAATGTATCTAGCGCGGAGGGCACTCGTACAGAGCAAAAACTGTGACTTAACGAAAAGTGACTTAGACCGTTAATTCACATATAAAACGAAAAACGTTTACCACCTATGGACATTACATATGTATGCATTATTATTGGAGGTACTAAAAAAAAAATTTAAATTAAATTTATCTAGGGCGAAGGGCCCTCGTATAGAGCAAAAACTGCAAGGGACCGAACGAGAATTTATTTAGACGGTTAATTTACATATAAAACGAAAAAAGTGCACCACCTATTGTCTTCATATATGTATGCAATATCATTGGATGTACTATAAAACATATTCAAAATTGAATGTATCTAGGGAGGAGGGCACTCGTACAGAGCAAAAACTGTGACTTAACGAAAAGTGACTTAGACCGTTAATTCACATATAAAACGAAAAACGTTTACCACCTATGGACATCACATATGTATGCATTATCATTGGAGGTATTACAAAAAGAATTAAAATTGAATGTACGGATGGCGGAGGGTCCTCGTACAGAGCAAAAACTGTGACTTAACGAAAAGTGACTTAGACCGTTAATTCACATATAAAACGAAAAACGTTTACGACCTGTGGACATCACATATGTATTCATTATCATTGGAGGTACTAAAAAAAAAATTAAAATTAAATGAACCGAGGGCGGAGGGTCCTCGTACAGAGCAAAAACAGTGACTTAACGGAAAGTGACTTAGAGCGTTAATTCACATATAAAACGAAAAAAGTGTACAACCTATATACATCACATATGTATGCACTATTATTGGAGGTACTAAAATAAAATTAAATTTAAATGTATCGGGGGGGAGGGCCCTCTTACAGAGCAAAAACTGCAAGGGTGGGACGAAAATTGACTTAGACGGTTCATTTACATATAAAACGAAAAAAGATTACCACCTATGGATATCACATATGTATGTGATATCATTGGAAGTACTATAAAACATTTTCAAAATTGAATGTATCTTGGGCGGAGGGCACTCGTACAGAGCAAAAACTGTGACTTAACGAAAAGTGACTGAGCCCGTTAATTCACAAATAAAACGAAAAAAGTTGACCAACTATTGACATCACATATGTATGCATTATCATTGGAAGTACTAAAAAAAAAAATAAAAGTAAATTTATCTAGGGCGGAGGGCCCTCGTACAGAGCAAAAACTGTGACTTAACGAAAAGTGACTTAGCCCGTTAATTCACAAATAAAACGAAAAAAGTTGACCAACTATGGACATCACATATGTATGCATTATCATTGGAAGTACTAAAAAAAAAAATAAAAGTAAATTTATCTAGGGCGGAGGGCCCTCGTACAGAGCAAAAACTGTGACTTTACGAAAAGTGACTTAGACCGTTAATTCACATATAAAACGAAAAACGTTTACCACCTGTGGACATCACATATGTATTCATTATCATTGGAGGTACTAAAAAAAAAATTACAATTAAATGAACCGAGGGCGGAGGGTCCTCGTACAGAGCAAAAACAGTGACTTAACGAAAAGTCACTTAGCCCGTTAATTCACAAATAAAACGAAAAAAGTTGACCAACTATGGACATCACATATGTATGCATTATCATTGGAAGTACTAAAAAAAAAAAATAAAAGTAAATTTATCTAGGGCGGAGGGCCCTCGTACAGAGCAAAAACTGTGACTTTACGAAAAGTGACTTAGACCGTTAATTCACATATAAAACGAAAAACGTTTACCACCTGTGGACATCACATATGTATTCATTATCATTGGAGGTACTAAAAAAAAAATTACAATTAAATGAACCGAGGGCGGAGGGTCCTCGTACAGAGCAAAAACAGTGACTTAACGAAAAGTGACTTAGACCGTTAATTCACATATAAAACGAGAAAAGTTGACCAACTATGGACATCACATATGTATGCATTATCATTGGAGGTATTACAAAAAGAATTAAAATTAAATTTATCAAGTGCGGAGGGACCTCGCAAAGAGCAAAAACTGTGACTTAACGAAAAGTGACTTAGACCGTTAATTCACATATAAAACGAAAAACGTTTACCACCTATGGACATCACATATGTATGCATTATCATTGGAGGAACTAAAAAAAAAATTAAAATTGAATGTACCGAGCGCGGAGGGCCCTCGTATAGAGCAAAAACTGCAAGGGACCGAAAGAAAATTGATTTAGACGGTTAATTTACATATAAAACGAAAAAAGTGCACCACCTATTGACATCACATATGTATGCATTATCATTGGAGGAACTAAAAAAAAAATTAAAATTGAATGTACCGAGCGCGGAGGGCCCTCGTATAGAGCAAAAACTGCAAGGGTGGGACGAAAATTGACTTAGACGGTTCATTAACATATAAAACGAAAAAAGTTTACCACCTATGGATATCATATATGTATGCAATATCATTGGATGTACTATAAAACATTTTCAAAATTGAATGTATCTAGCGCGGAGGGCACTCGTACAGAGCAAAAACTGTGACTTAACGAAAAGTGACTTAGACCGTTAATTCACTAATAAAACGAAAAACGTTTACCACCTATGGACATCACATATGTATGCATTATCATTGGAGGTATTACAAAAAGAATTAAAATTGAATGTACGGATGGCGGAGGGTCCTCGTACAGAGCAAAAACTGTGCCTTAACGAAAAGTGATTTAGACCGTTAATTCACATATAAAACGAAAAACGTTTACGACCTGTGGACATCACATATGTATTCATTATCATTGGAGGTACTAAAAAAAAAATTAAAATTAAATGAACCGAGGGCGGAGGGTCCTCGTACAGAGCAAAAACTGCAAGGGTGGGACGAAAATTGACTTAGACGGTTCATTTACATATAAAACGAAAAAAGTTTACCACCTATGGATATCACATATGTATGTGATATCATTGGAAGTACTATAAAACATTTTCAAAATTGAATGTATCTTGGGCGGAGGGCCCTCGTACAGAGCAATAAAAGGGAGACTTAACGAAAAGTGACTTAGACCGTTAATTCACATATAAAACGAAAAACGTTTACCACCTGTGGACATCACATATGTATTCATTATTATTGGAGGTACTAAAAAAAAATTTAAAATTAAATGAACCGAGGGCGGAGGGTCCTCGTACAGAGCAAAAACAGTGACTTAACGAAAAGTCACTTAGCCCGTTAATTCACAAATAAAACGAAAAAAGTTGACCAACTGTGGACATCACATATGTATGCATTATCATTGAAAGTACTAAAAAAAAAAATAAAAGTAAATTTATCTAGGGCGGAGGGCCCTCGTACAGAGCAAAGACTGTGACTTTACGAAAAGTGACTTAGACCGTTAATTCACATATAAAACGAAAAACGTTTACCACCTGTGGACATCACATTTGTATTCATTATCATTGGAGGTACTAAAAAAAAAATTAAAATTAAATGAACCGAGGGCGGAGGGTCCTCGTACAGAGCAAAAACAGTGACTTAACGAAAAGTCACTTAGCCCGTTAATTCACAAATAAAACGAAAAAAGTTGACCAACTATGGACATCACATATGTATGCATTATCATTGGAAGTACTAAAAAAAAAAATAAAACTAAATTTATCTAGGGCGGAGGGCCCTCGTACAGAGCAAAAACTGTGACTTAACGAAAAGTGACTTAGCCCGTTAATTCACAAATAAAACGAAAAAAGTTGACCAACTATGGACATCACATATGTATGCATTATCATTGGAAGTACTAAAAAAAAAAATAAAAGTAAATTTATCTAGGGCGGAGGGCCCTCGTACAGAGCAAAAACTGTGACTTAACGAAAAGTGACGTAGACCGTTAATTCACATATAAAACGAGAAAAGTTTTCCACCTATGGACATCACATATGTATGCATTATTATTTGTGTTACTAAAAAAAAAATTAAAATTAAATGAACCGAGGGCGGAGGGTCCTCGTACAGATCAAAAACAGTGACTTAACGAAAAGTGACTTAGCCCGTTAATTCACATATAATACGAAAAACGTTTACCACCTATGGACATCACATATGTATGCATTATCATTGGAAGAACTGAAAAAAAAAATAAAAGTAAATTTATCTAGGGCGGAGGGCCCTCGTACAGATCAAAAGCTGTGACTTAACGAAAAGTGACGTAGACCGTTAATTCACATATAAAACGAGAAAAGTTTTCCACCTATGGACATCACATATGTATGCATTATTATTTGTGTTACTAAAAAAAAAATTAAAATTAAATGAACCGAGGGCGGAGGGTCCTCGTACAGATCAAAAACAGTGACTTAACGAAAAGTGACTTAGCCCGTTAATTCACATATAAAACGAAAAACGTTTACCACCTATGGACATCACATATGTATACATTATCATTGGAAGTACTAAAAAAAAAAAAAAAAAAAAAATTTATCTAGGGCGGAGGGCCCTCGTACAGAGCAAAAGCTGTGACTTAACGAAAAGTGACGTAGACCGGTAATTCACATATAAAACGAGAAAAGTTTTCCACCTATGGACATCACATATGTATGCATTATTATTTGTGTTACTAAAAAAAAACTTAAAAATAAATGTATCGAGGGTGGAGGGCATACGTACAAACCAAAATTGCAAGGGACCGAACGAAAAGTGACTTAGACTTTTAATTCACATATAAAACGAAAAACGTTTTCCACCTATGGACATCACATATGTATGCATTATCATTGGAAGAACTGAAAAAAAAAAAAAAGTAAATTTATCTAAGGCGGAGGGCCCTCGTACAGAGCAAAAGCTCTGACTTAACGAAAAGTGACGTAGACCGTTAATTCACATATAAAACGAGAAAAGTTTTCCACCTATGGACATCACATATGTATGCATTATCATTTGAGGTACTAAAAAAAAATTAAAATTATATGAACAGAGGGCGGAGGGTCCTCGTACAGAGCAAAAACAGTGACTTAACGAAAAGTGACTTAGAGCGTTAATTCACATATAAAAAGAAAAACATTTACCACCTATGGACATCACATATGTATGCATTATCATTGGAGTTACTAAAAAAAAAATTAAAATTGAATGTACCGAGCGCGGAGGGCCCTCGTACGGAGCAAAAACTGTGACCTAATGAAAAGCAACTTAAACCGTTAATTCACATATAAAACAAAAAAAGTGCACCACCTATTGACTTCATATATGTATGCAATATCATTGGATGTACTATAAAACATTTTCAAAATTGAATGTATCTAGCGCGGAGGGCACTCGTACAGAGCAAAAACTGTGACTTAACGAAAAGTGACTTAGACCGTTAGTTCACATATAAAACGAAAAAAGTTTACCACATATGGACATCACATATGTATGCATTATCATTGGAGGTACTAAAAAAAAAATTTAAATTAAATTTATCTTGGGCGAAGGGCCCTCGTATAGAGCAAAAACTGCAAGGGACCGAACGAAAATTGATTTAGACGGTTAATTTACATATAAAACGAAAAAAGTGCACCACCTATTGACATCACATATGTATGCATTATCATTGGAGTTACTAAAAAAAAAATTAAAATTGAATGTACCGAGCGCGGAGGGCCCTCGTACTGAGCAAAAACTGTGACTTAACGAAAAGCAACTTAAACCGTTAATTCACATATAAAACAAAAAAAGTGCACCACCTATTGACTTCATATATGTATGCAATATCATTGGATGTACTATAAAACATTTTCAAAATTGAATGTATCTAGCGCGGAGGGCACTCGTACAGAGCAAAAACTGTGACTTAACGAAAAGTGACTTAGACCGTTAATTCACATATAAAACGAAAAAAGTGCACCACCTATTGACATCACATATGTATGCATTATCAATGGAGTTACTAAAAAAAAAATTAAAATTGAATGTACCGAGCGCGGAGGGCCCTCGTACGGAGCAAAAACTGTGACCTAATGAAAAGCAACTTAAACCGTTAATTCACATATAAAACAAAAAAAGTGCACCACCTATTGACTTCATATATGTATGCAATATCATTGGATGTACTATAAAACATTTTAAAAATTGAATGTATCTAGCGCGGAGGGCACTCGTACAGAGCAAAAACTGTGACTTAACGAAAAGTGACTTAGACCGTTAGTTCACATATAAAACGATAAAGCGTTTCCCACCTATGGACATCACATATGTATGCATTATTATTTGAGTTACTAAAAAAAAAATTAAAATTAAATGAACCGAGGGCGGAGGGTCCTCGTACAGATCAAAAACAGTGACTTAACGAAAAGAGACTTAGCCCGTTAATTCACATATAAAACGAAAAACGTTTACCACCTATGGACATCACATATGTATGCATTATCATTGGAAGAACTGAAAAAAAAAATAAAAGTAAATTTATCTAGGGCGGAGGGCCCTCGTACAGAGCAAAAGCTGTGACTTAACGAAAAGAGACGTAGACCGTTAATTCACATATAAAACGAGAAAAGTTGACCAACTATGGACATCACATATGTATGCATTATCATTGGAAGTACTAAAAAAAAAATTTAAATTAAAATTACCGAGCGCGGAGGGCCCTCGTACTGAGCAAAAACTGTGACCTAATGAAAAGCAACTTAAACCGTTAATTTACATATAAAACGAAAAAAGTGCACCACCTATTGACTTCATATATGTATGCAATATCATTGGATGTACTATAAAACATTTTCAAAATTGAATGTATCTAGCGCGGAGGGCACTCGTACAGAGCAAAAACTGTGACTTAACGAAAAGTGACTTAGACCGTTAATTCACATATAAAACGAAAAAAGTGTACCACCTATTGACATCACATATGTATGCATTATCAATGGAGTTACTAAAAAAAAAATTAAAATTGAATGTACCGAGCGCGGAGGGCCCTCGTACGGAGCAAAAACTGTGACCTAATGAAAAGCAACTTAAACCGTTAATTCACATATAAAACAAAAAAAGTGCACCACCTATTGACTTCATATATGTATGCAATATCATTGGATGTACTATAAAACATTTTAAAAATTGAATGTATCTAGCGCGGAGGGCACTCGTACAGAGCAAAAACTGTGACTTAACGAAAAGTGACTTAGACCGTTAGTTCACATATAAAACGATAAAGCGTTTCCCACCTATGGACATCACATATGTATGCATTATTATTTGAGTTACTAAAAAAAAAATTAAAATTAAATGAACCGAGGGCGGAGGGTCCTCGTACAGATCAAAAACAGTGACTTAACGAAAAGAGACTTAGCCCGTTAATTCACATATAAAACGAAAAACGTTTACCACCTATGGACATCACATATGTATGCATTATCATTGGAAGAACTGAAAAAAAAAATAAAAGTAAATTTATCTAGGGCGGAGGGCCCTCGTACAGAGCAAAAGCTGTGACTTAACGAAAAGTGACGTAGACCGGTAATTCACATATAAAACGAGAAAAGTTGACCAACTATGGACATCACATATGTATGCATTATCATTGGAAGTACTAAAAAAAAAAAATAAAAGTAAATTTATCTAGGGCGGAGGCCCCTCGTACAGAGCAAAAACTGTGACTTAACGAAAAGTGACTTAGGCCGTTAATTCACATATAAAACGAAAAACGTTTACCACCTATGGACATCACATATGTATGCATTATCATTGGAAGAACTGAAAAAAAAAATAAAAGTAAATTTATCTAGGGCGGAGGCCCCTCGTACAGAGCAAAAACTGTGACTTAACGAAAAGTGACTTAGGCCGTTAATTCACATATAAAACGAAAAAGGTTTACCACCTATGGACATCACATATGTATGCATTATCATTGGAGGTACTTAAAAAAAAAATTTAAATTAAAATTATCTAGGACGGAGGGCCCTCGTACAGAGCAAAAACTGCAAGGGACCGAACGAAAATTGATTTAGACGGTTAATTTACATATAAAACGAAAAAAGTTTACCACCTATGGACATCACATGTGTATGCATTATCATTGAAGGTACAAAAAAAATTAAACTTAATTGTATCAAGGGCGGAGGGCCCTCGCAAAGAGCAAAAACTCTGACTTAATGAAAAGCAACTTAGACCGTTAATTCACATATAAAGCAAAAAAAGTGTACCACCTATGGACAACACATGTGTATGCATTATCATTGGAGGTACAAAAAAAAATTAAAATTAATTGTATCAAGGGCGGAGGGCCCTCGTACAGAGCAAAAACTGTGACTTAACGAAAAGTGACTTAGACCGTTATTTCACATATAAAACGAAAAAAGTTGACCAACTATGGACATCACATATGTATGCATTATTATTTGTGTTACTTAAAAAAAACTTAAAAATAAATGTATCGAGGGTGGAGGGCATACGTACAAACCAAAATTGCAAGGGACCGAACGAAAAGTGACTTAGACTTTTAATTCACATATAAAACGAAAAACGTTTACCACCTATGGACATCACATATGTATGCATTATCATTGGAAGAACTGAAAAAAAAAAAAAAGTAAATTTATCTAAGGCGGAGGGCCCTCGTACAGAGCAAAAGCTCTGACTTAACGAAAAGTGACGTAGACCGTTAATTCACATATAAAACGAGAAAAGTTTTCCACCTATGGACATCACATATGTATGCATTATCAATGGAGTTACTAAAAAAAAAATTAAAATTGAATGTACCGAGCGCGGAGGGCCCTCGTACGGAGCAAAAACTGTGACCTAATGAAAAGCAACTTAAACCGTTAATACACATATAAAACAAAAAAAGTGCACCACCTATTGACTTCATATATGTATGCATTATCATTGGAGGAACTAAAAAAAAAATTAAAATTGAATGTACCGAGCGCGGAGGGCCCTCGTATAGAGCAAAAACTGCAAGGGACCGAAAGAAAATTGATTTAGACGGTTAATTTACATATAAAACGAAAAAAGTGCACCACCTATTGACATCACATATGTATGCATTATCAATGGAGTTACTAAAAAAAAAATTAAAATTGAATGTACCGAGCGCGGAGGGCCCTCGTATAGAGCAAAAACTGTGACTTAACGAAAAGTGACTTAGACCGTTAATTCACATATAAAACGAAAAACGTTTACCACCTATGGACATCACATATGTATGCATTATCATTGGAGGAACTAAAAAAAAAATTAAAATTGAATGTACCGAGCGCGGAGGGCCCTCGTATAGAGCAAAAACTGCAAGGGACCGAAAGAAAATTGATTTAGACGGTTAATTTACATATAAAACGAAAAAAGTGCACCACCTATTGACTTCATATATGTATGCAATATCATTGGATGTACTATAAAACATTTTCAAAATTGAATGTATCTAGCGCGGAGGGCACTCGTACAGAGCAAAAACTGTGACTTAACGAAAAGTGACTTAGACCGTTAATTCACATATAAAACGAAAAACGTTTACCACCTATGGACATCACATATGTATGCATTATCATTGGAGGTATTACAAAAAGAATTAAAATTGAATGTACGGATGGCGGAGGGTCCTCGTACAGAGCAAAAACTGTGACTTAACGAAAAGTGACTTAGACCGTTAATTCACATATAAAACGAAAAACGTTTACCACCTGTGGACATCACATATGTATTCATTATCATTGGAGGTACAAAAAAAAAAATTAAAATTAAATGAACCAAGGGCGGAGGGTCCTCGTACAGAGCAAAAGCTGTGACTTAACGAAAAGTGACGTATACCTTTAATTCACATATAAAACGAGAAAAGTTTTCCACCTATGGACATCACATATGTATGCATTATCATTTGAGGTACTAAAAAAAAATTAAAATTATATGAACAGAGGGCGGAGGGTCCTCGTACAGAGCAAAATCATTGACTTAACGAAAAGTGACTTAGAGCGTTAATTCACATATAAATCGAAAAACGTTTACCACCTATGGACATCACATATGTATGCATTATCATTGGAAGAACTGAAAAAAAAAAATAAAATTGAATGTACCGAGCGCGGAGCGCCCTCGTACGGAGCAAAAACTGTGACCTAATGAAAAGCAACTTAAACCGTTAATTCACATATAAAACGAAAAAAAAGCACCACCTATTGTATTCATATATGTATGCAATATCATTGGATGTACTATAAAACATATTCAAAATTGAATGTATCTAGGGAGGAGGGCACTCGTACAGAGCAAAAACTGTGACTTAACGAAAAGTGAAGTAGACCGTTAATTCACATATAAAACGAGAAAAGTTTTCCACCTATGAACATCACATATGTATGCATTATCATTTGAGGTACTAAAAAAAAATTAAAATTATATGAACAGAGGGCGGAGGGTCCTCGTACAGAGCAAAATCATTGAATTAACGAAAAGTGACTTAGAGCGTTGATTCACATATAAATCGAAAAACGTTTACCACCTATGGACATCACATATGTATGCATTATCATTGGAGGTATTACAAAAAGAATTAAAATTAAATTTATCAAGTGCGGAGGGACCTCGCAAAGAGCAAAAACTGTGACTCAATGAAAAGTGACTTAGACCGTTAATTCACATATAAAACGAAAAAAATGTACCACCTATTGACATCACATATGTATGCATTATCATTGGAGTTACTAAAAAAAAAATTAAAATTGAATGTACCGAGCGCGGAGGGCCCTCGTACGGAGCAAAAACTGTGACCTAATGAAAAGCAACTTAAACCGTTAATTCACATATAAAACAAAAAAAGTGCACCACCTATTGACTTCATATATGTATGCAATATCATTGGATGTACTATAAAACATTTTCAAAATTGAATGTATCTAGCGCGGAGGGCACTCGTACAGAGCAAAAACTGTGACTTAACGAAAAGTGACTTAGACCGTTAATTCACATATAAAACGAAAAAAGTTTACCACCTATGGACATCACATATGTATGCATTATCATTGGAGGTATTACAAAAAGAATTAAAATTGAATGTACGGATGGCGGAGGGTCCTCGTACAGAGCAAAAACTGTGACTTAACGAAAAGTGACTTAGACCGTTAATTCACATATAAAACGAAAAACGTTTACCACCTGTGGACATCACATATGTATTCATTATCATTGGAGGTACTAAAAAAAAAATTAAAATTAAATGAACCGAGGGCGGAGGGTCCTCGTACAGAGCAAAAACAGTGACTTAACGAAAAGTGACTTAGCCCGTTAATTCACAAATAAAACGAAAAAAGTTGACCAACTATGGACATCACATATGTATGCATTATCATTTGAGGTACTAAAAAAAAAAATAAAAGTAAATTTATCTAGGGCGGAGGGCCCTCGTACAGAGCAAAAGCTGTGACTTAACGAAAAGTGCCGTAGACCGTTAATTCACATATAAAACAAGAAAAGTTTTCCACCTATGGACATCACATATGTATGCATTATTGTTTGTGTTACTAAAAAAAAACTTAAATATAAATGTATCGAGGGTGGAGGGCATACGTACAAACCAAAATTGCAAGGGTCCGAACGAAAAGTGACATAGACTTTTAATTCACTTATAAAACGAAAAACGTTTACCACCTATGGACATCACATATGTATGCATTATCATTGGAAGAACTGAAAAAAAAAAATAAAAGTAAATTTATCTAGGGCGGAGGGCCATCGTACAGAGCAAAATCATTGACTTAACGAAAAGTGACTTAGAGCGTTAATTCACATATAAATCGAAAAACGTTTACCACCTATGGACATCACATATGTATGCATTATCATTGGAGGTATTACAAAAAGAATTAAAATTAAATTTATCAAGTGCGGAGGGACCTCGCAAAGAGCAAAAACTGTGACTCAATGAAAAGTGACTTAGACCGTTAATTCACATATAAAACGAAAAAAATGTACCACCTATGGACATCACATATGTATGCATTATTATTGGAGGTACTAAAAATAAAATTAAATTTAAATGTATCGGGGGGGAGGGCCCTCTTACAGAGCAAAATCATTGACTTAACGAAAAGTGACTTTGCGCGTTAATTCACATATAAATCGAAAAACGTTTACCACCTATGGACATCACATATGTATGCATTATCATTGGAGTTACTAAAAAAAAAATTAAAATTGAATGTACCGAGCGCGGAGGGCCCTCGTACGGAGCAAAAACTGTGACCTAATGAAAAGCAACTTAAACCGTTAATTCACATATAAAACAAAAAAAGTGCACCACCTATTGTCTTCATATATGTATGCAATATCATTGGATGTACTATAAAACATATTCAAAATTGAATGTATCTAGGGAGGAGGGCACTCGTACAGAGCAAAAACTGTGACTTAGCGAAAAGTGACTTAGACCGTTAGATCACATATAAAACGAAAAACGTTTACCACCTATGGATATCACATATGTATGTGATATCATTGGATGTACTAAAAAAAAAATTAAAATTAAATGAACCGAGGGCGGAGGGTCCTCGTACAGAGCAAAAACAGTGACTTAACGAAAAGTGACTTAGCCCGTTAATTCACAAGTTAAACGAAAAAAGTTGACCAACTATGGACATCACATATGTATGCATTATCATTGGAAGTACTAAAAAAATAAATAAAAGTTAATTTATCTAGGGCGGAGTGCCCTCGTACAGAGCAAAAACTGTGACTTAACGAAAAGTGACTTAGCCCGTTAATTCACAAATAAAACGAAAAAAGTTGACCAACTATGGACATCACATATGTATGCATTATCATTGGAAGTAATAAAAAAAAAAATAAAAGTAAATTTATCTAGGGCGGAGGGCCCTCGTACAGAGCAAAAACTGTGACTTAACGAAAAGTGACTTAGACCGTTAATTCACACATAAAACGAAAAACGTTTACCACCTGTGGACATCACATATGTATTCATTATCATTGGAGGTACTAAAAAAAAAATTAAAATTAAATGAACCGAGGGCGGAGGGTCCTCGTACAGAGCAAAAACAGTGACTTAACGAAAAGTGACTTAGCCCGTTAATTCACAAATAAAAAGGAAAAAGGTGACCAACTATGGACATCACATATGTATGCATTATCATTGGAAGTACTAAAAAAAAAATAAAAGTAAATTTATCTAGGGCGGAGGGCCCTCGTACAGAGCAAAAACTGCAAGGGACCGAACGCTAATTGACTTAGACTGTTAATTTACATATAAAACGAAAAAAGTGCACCACCTATGGACTTCACATATGTATGTTATATCATTGGAGGTACTATAAAACATTTTCAAAATTGAATGTATCTAGGGCGGAGGGCACTCGTACAGAGCAAAAACTGTGACTTAACGAAAAGTGATTTAGACTGATATTTCACATAAAAAACGAAAAAAGTGGACCACCTATGGACTTCACATATGTATGCATTATCATTGGAAGTACTAAAAAAAAAATAAAAGTAAATTTATCTAGGGCGGAGGGCCCTCGTACAGAGCAAAAACTGCAAGGGACCGAACGCTAATTGACTTAGACTGTTAATTTACATATAAAACGAAAAAAGTGCACCACCTATGGACTTCACATATGTATGTTATATCATTGGAGGTACTATAAAACATTTTCAAAATTGAATGTATCTAGGGCGGAGGGCACTCGTACAGAGCAAAAACTGTGACTTAACGAAAAGTGACTTAGACCGTTAATTCACATATAAAACGAAAAACGTTTACCACCTGTGGACATCACATATGTATTCATTATCATTGGAGGTACTAAAAAAAAAATTAAAATTAAATGAACCGAGGGCGGAGGGTCCTCGTACAGAGCAAAAACAGTGACTTAACGAAAAGTGACTTAGCCCGTTAATTCACAAATAAAACAAAAAAGGTGACCAACTATGGACATCACATATGTATGCATTATCATTGGAAGTACTAAAAAAAAAATAAAAGTAAATTTATCTAGGGCGGAGGGCCCTCGTACAGAGCAAAAACTGTGACTTAACGAAAAGTGACGTAGACCGTTAATTCACATATAAAACGAGAAAAGTTGACCAACTATGGACATCACATATGTATGCATTATCATTGGAAGTACTAAAAAAAAAAAATAAAAGTAAATTTATCTAGGGCGGAGGCCCCTTGTACAGAGCAAAAGCTGTGACTTAACGAAAAGTGACGTAGACCGTTAATTCACATATAAAACGAGAAAAGTTTTCCACTTATGGACATCACATATGTATGCATTATTATTGGAAGTACTAAAAAAAAAAAATAAAAGTAAATTTATCTAGGGCGGAGGGCCCTCGTACAGAGCAAAAGCTGTGACTTAACGAAAAGTGACGTAGACCGTTAATTCACATATAAAACGAGAAAAGTTTTCCACCTATGGACATGCCTGATTTTTGATTTATGATTGGAAGTACTAAAAAAAAAATAAAAGTAAATTTATCTAGGGCGGAGGGCCCTCGTACAGAGCAAAAACTGTGACTTAACGAAAAGTGACTTAGCCCGTTAATTCACAAATAAAACGAAAAAAGTTGACCAACTATGGACATCACATATGTATGCATTATCATTGGAAGTACTAAAAAAAAAAATAAAAGTAAATTTATCTAGGGCGGAGGGCCCTCGTACAGAGCAAAAACTGTAACTTAACGAAAAGTGACGTGGACCGTTAATTCACATATTAAACGAGAAAAGTTTTCCACCTATGGACATCACATGTGTTTGCTTTATCATTGGAAGTACTAAAAAAAAAAATAAAAGTAAATTTATCTAGGGCGGAGGCCCCTTGTACAGAGCAAAAGCTGTGACTTAACGAAAAGTGACGTAGACCGTTAAGTCACATATAAAACGAGAAAAGTTTTCCACTTATGGACATCACATATGTATGCATTATTATTTGAGTTACTAAAAAAAAACATAAAAATTAATGTATCGAGGGTGGAGGGCCCACGTACAAAACAAAATTGCAAGGGACCGAACGAAAATTGACTTAGACCGTTAATTCACATATAAAAAGAAAAACGTTTACCACCTATGGACATCACATTTGTATTCATTATCATTGGAAGAACTGAGAAAAAAATAAAAGTAAATTTATCTAGGGCGGAGGGCCCTCGTACAGAGCAAAAGCTGTGACTTAACGAAAAGTGACGTAGACCGTTAAGTCACATATAAAACGAGAAAAGTTTTCCACTTATGGACATCACATATGTATGCATTATTATTTGAGTTACTAAAAAAAAACATAAAAATTAATGTATCGAGGGTGGAGGGCATACGTACAAACCAAAATTGCAAGGGACCGAACGAAAAGTGACTTAGACTTTTAATTCACATATAAAACGAAAAACGTTTACCACCTATGGACATCACATATGTATGCATTATCATTGGAAGAACTGAAAAAAATAAATAAAAGTAAATTTATCTAGGGCGGAGGGACCTCGTACAGAGCAAAAGCTGTGACATAACGAAAAGTGACTTAGACCGTTAATTCACATATAAAACGAAAAAAGTGTACCACCTATTGACATCACATATGTATGCATTATCATTGGAGTTACTAAGAAAAAAAATTAAAATTGAATGTACCGAGCGCGGAGGGCCCTTGTACGGAGCAAAAACTGTGACCTAATGAAAAGCAACTTAAACCGTTAATTCACATATAAAACAAAAAAAGTGCACCACCTATTGACTTCATATATGTATGCAATATCATTGGATGTACTATAAAACATTTTCAAAATTGAATGTATCTAGCGCGGAGGGCACTCGTACAGAGCAAAAACTGTGACTTAACGAAAAGTGACTTAGACCGTTAATTCACATATAAAACGAAAAACGTTTACCACCTGTGGACATCACATATGTATTCATTATCATTGGAGGTACTAAAAAAAAATTAAAATTAAATGAACCGAGGGCGGAGGGTCCTCGTACAGAGCAAAAACAGTGACTTAACGAAAAGTGACTTAGCCCGTTAATTCACAAATAAAACGAAAAAAGTTGACCAACTATGGACATCACATATGTATGCATTATAATTGGAAGTACTAAAAAAAAATAAAAGTAAATTTATCTAGGGCGGAGGGCCCTCGTACAGAGCAAAAGCTGTGACTTAACGAAAAGTGCCGTAGACCGTTAATTCACATATAAAACAAGAAAAGTTTTCCACCTATGGACATCACATATGTATGCATTATTGTTTGTGTTACTAAAAAAAAACTTAAATATAAATGTATCGAGGGTGGAGGGCATACGTACAAACCAAAATTGCAAGGGTCCGAACGAAAAGTGACATAGACTTTTAATTCACTTATAAAACGAAAAACGTTTACCACCTATGGACATCACATATGTATGCATTATCATTGGAAGAACTGAAAAAAAAAAATAAAAGTAAATTTATCTAGGGCGGAGGGCCCTCGTACAGAGCAAAATCATTGACTTAACGAAAAGTGACTTAGAGCGTTAATTCACATATAAATCGAAAAACGTTTACCACCTATGGACATCACATATGTATGCATTATCATTGGAAGAACTGAAAAAAAAAAATAAAATTGAATGTACCGAGCGCGGAGCGCCCTCGTACGGAGCAAAAACTGTGACCTAATGAAAAGCAACTTAAACCGTTAATTCACATATAAAACGAAAAAAAAGCACCACCTATTGTATTCATATATGTATGCAATATCATTGGATGTACTATAAAACATATTCAAAATTGAATGTATCTAGGGAGGAGGGCACTCGTACAGAGCAAAAACTGTGACTTAACGAAAAGTGAAGTAGACCGTTAATTCACATATAAAACGAGAAAAGTTTTCCACCTATGAACATCACATATGTATGCATTATCATTTGAGGTACTAAAAAAAAATTAAAATTATATGAACAGAGGGCGGAGGGTCCTCGTACAGAGCAAAATCATTGAATTAACGAAAAGTGACTTAGAGCGTTGATTCACATATAAATCGAAAAACGTTTACGAACTATGGACATCACATATGTATGCATTATCATTGGAGGTATTACAAAAAGAATTAAAATTAAATTTATCAAGTGCGGAGGGACCTCGCAAAGAGCAAAAACTGTGACTTAATGAAAAGTGACTTAGACCGTTAATTCACATATAAAACGAAAAAAGTGTACCACCTATTGACATCACATATGTATGCATTATCATTGGAGTTACTAAAAAAAAAATTAAAATTGAATGTACCGAGCGCGGAGGGCCCTCGTACGGAGCAAAAACTGTGACCTAATGAAAAGCAACTTAAACCGTTAATTCACATATAAAACAAAAAAAGTGCACCACCTATTGACTTCATATATGTATGCAATATCATTGGATGTACTATAAAACATTTTCAAAATTGAATGTATCTAGCGCGGAGGGCACTCGTACAGAGCAAAAACTGTGACTTAACGAAAAGTGACTTAGACCGTTAATTCACATATAAAACGAAAAACGTTTACCACCTATGGACATCACATATGTATGCATTATCATTGGAGGTACTAAAAAAAAAATTTTAATTAAATTTATCTAGGGCGAAGGGCCCTCGTATAGAGCAAAAACTGCAAGGGACCGAACGAAAATTGATTTAGACGGTTAATTTACATATAAAACGAAAAAAGTGCACCACCTATTGTCTTCATATATGTCTTCATTATCATTGGATGTACTATAAAACATATTCAAAATTGAATGTATCTAGGGAGGAGGGCACTCGTACAGAGCAAAAACTGTGACTTAACGAAAAGTGACTTAGACCGTTAATTCACATATAAAACGAAAAACGTTTACCACCTATGGACATCACATATGTATGCATTATCATTGGAGGTACTAAAAAAAAAATTAAAATTAAATGAACCGAAGGCGGAGGGTCCTCGTACAGATCAAAAACAGTGACTTAACGAAAAGTGACTTAGCCCGTTAATTCACAAATAAAACGAAAAAAGTTGACCAACTATGGACATCACATATGTATGCATTATCATTGGAAGTACTAAAAAAAAAAATAAAAGTAAATTTATCTAGGGCGGAGGGCCCTCGTACAGAGCAAAAGCTGTGACTTAACGAAAAGTGCCGTAGACCGTTAATTCACATATAAAACAAGAAAAGTTTTCCACCTATGGACATCACATATGTATGCATTATTGTTTGTGTTACTAAAAAAAAACTTAAATATAAATGTATCGAGGGTGGAGGGCATACGTACAAACCAAAATTGCAAGGGTCCGAACGAAAAGTGACATAGACTTTTAATTCACTTATAAAACGAAAAACGTTTACCACCTATGGACATCACATATGTATGCATTATCATTGGAAGAACTGAAAAAAAAAAATAAAAGTAAATTTATCTAGGGCGGAGGGCCCTCGTACAGAGCAAAATCATTGACTTAACGAAAAGTGACTTAGAGCGTTAATTCACATATAAATCGAAAAACGTTTACCACCTATGGACATCACATATGTATGCATTATCATTGGAGGTATTACAAAAAGAATTAAAATTAAATTTATCAAGTGCGGAGGGACCTCGCAAAGAGCAAAAACTGTGACTTAATGAAAAGTGACTTAGACCGTTAATTCACATATAAAACGAAAAAAGTGTACAACCTATGGACATCACATATGTATGCATTATTATTGGAGGTACTAAAAAAAAAATTAAATTTAAATGTATCGGGGGGGAGGGCCCTCTTACAGAGCAAAATCATTGACTTAACGAAAAGTGACTTTGCGCGTTAATTCACATATAAATCGAAAAACGTTTACCACCTATGGACATCACATATATCTGCATTATCATTGGAGGTACTAAAAATAATTAAAATTGAATGTACCGAGCGCGGAGGGCCCTCGTACGGAGCAAAAACTGTGACTTAATGAAAAGTGACTTAGACCGTTAATTCACATATAAAACGAAAAAAGTGCACCACCTATTGTCTTCATATATGTATGCAATATCATTGGATGTACTATAAAACATATTCAAAATTGAATGTATCTAGGGAGGAGGGCACTCGTACAGAGCAAAAACTGTGACTTAGCGAAAAGTGACTTAGACCGTTAGATCACATATAAAACGAAAAACGTTTACCACCTATGGATATCACATATGTATGTGATATCATTGGATGTACTAAAAAAAATTAAAATTAAATGAACCGAGGGCGGAGGGTCCTCGTACAGAGCAAAAACAGTGACTTAACGAAAAGTGACTTAGCCCGTTAATTCACAAGTTAAACGAAAAAAGTTGACCAACTATGGACATCACATATGTATGCATTATCATTGGAAGTACTAAAAAAATAAATAAAAGTTAATTTATCTAGGGCGGAGTGCCCTCGTACAGAGCAAAAACTGTGACTTAACGAAAAGTGACTTAGCCCGTTAATTCACAAATAAAACGAAAAAGTTGACCAACTATGGACATCACATATGTATGCATTATCATTGGAAGTAATAAAAAAATAAATAAAAGTAAATTTATCTAGGGCGGAGGGCCCTCGTACAGAGCAAAAACTGTGACTTAACGAAAAGTGACTTAGACCGTTAATTCACACATAAAACGAAAAACGTTTACCACCTGTGGACATCACATATGTATTCATTATCATTGGAGGTACTAAAAAAAAAATTAAAATTAAATGAACCGAGGGCGGAGGGTCCTCGTACAGAGCAAAAACAGTGACTTAACGAAAAGTGACTTAGCCCGTTAATTCACAAATAAAACAAAAAAGTTGACCAACTATGGACATCACATATGTATGCATTATCATTGGAAGTACTAAAAAAAAAATAAAAGTAAATTTATCTAGGGCGGAGGGCCCTCGTACAGAGCAAAAACTGCAAGGGACCGAACGCTAATTGACTTAGACTGTTAATTTACATATAAAACGAAAAAAGTGCACCACCTATGGACTTCACATATGTATGTTATATCATTGGAGGTACTATAAAACATTTTCAAAATTGAATGTATCTAGGGCGGAGGGCACTCGTACAGAGCAAAAACTGTGACTTAACGAAAAGTGACTTAGACTGTTATTTCACATAAAAAAAGGAAAAAGTTGACCAACTATGGACATCACATATGTATGCATTATCTTTGGAAGTACTAAAAAAAAAATAAAAGTAAATGTATCTAGGGCGGAGGGCCCTCGTACAGAGCAAAAACTGCAAGGGACCGAACGCTAATTGACTTAGACTGTTAATTTACATATAAAACGAAAAAAGTGCACCACCTATGGACTTCACATATGTATGTTATATCATTGGAGGTACTATAAAACATTTTCAAAATTGAATGTATCTAGGGCGGAGGGCACTCGTACAGAGCAAAAACTGTGACTTAACGAAAAGTGACTTAGACCGTTAATTCACATATAAAACGAAAAACGTTTACCACCTGTGGACATCACATATGTATTCATTATCATTGGAGGTACTAAAAAAAAAATTAAAATTAAATGAACCGAGGGCGGAGGGTCCTCGTACAGAGCAAAAACAGTGACTTAACGAAAAGTGACTTAGCCCGTTAATTCACAAATAAAACAAAAAAGGTGACCAACTATGGACATCACATATGTATGCATTATCATTGGAAGTACTAAAAAAAAAATAAAAGTAAATTTATCTAGGGCGGAGGGCCCTCGTACAGAGCAAAAACTGTGACTTAACGAAAAGTGACGTAGACCGTTAATTCACATATAAAACGAGAAAAGTTGACCAACTATGGACATCACATATGTATGCATTATCATTGGAAGTACTAAAAAAAAAAATAAAAGTAAATTTATCTAGGGCGGAGGCCCCTTGTACAGAGCAAAAGCTGTGACTTAACGAAAAGTGACGTAGACCGTTAATTCACATATAAAACGAGAAAAGTTTTCCACCTATGGACATCACATATGTATGCATTATCATTGGAAGTACTAAAAAAAAAAAATAAAAGTAAATTTATCTAGGGCGGAGGGCCATCGTACAGAGCAAAAGCTGTGACTTAACGAAAAGTGACGTAGACCGTTAATTCACATATAAAACGAGAAAAGTTTTCCACCTATGGACATCACATATGTATGCATTATCATTGGAAGTACTAAAAAAAAAAAATAAAAGTAAATTTATCTAGGGCGGAGGGCCCTCGTACAGAGCAAAAACTGTGACTTAACGAAAAGTGACTTAGCCCGTTAATTCACAAATAAAACGAAAAAAGTTGACCAACTATGGACATCACATATGTATGCATTATCATTGGAAGTACTAAAAAAAAAATAAAAGTAAATTTATCTAGGGCGGAGGGCCCTCGTACAGAGCAAAAACTGTAACTTAACGAAAAGTGACGTGGACCGTTAATTCACATATAAAACGAGAAAAGTTTTCCACCTATGGACATCACATGTGTTTGCTTTATCATTGGAAGTACTAAAAAAAAAAATAAAAGTAAATTTATCTAGGGCGGAGGCCCCTTGTACAGAGCAAAAGCTGTGACTTAACGAAAAGTGACGTAGACCGTTAATTCACATATAAAACGAGAAAACTTGACCAACTATGGACATCACATATGTATGCATTATCATTGGAAGTACTAAAAAAAAAATTAAAAGTAAATGAACCGAGGGCGGAGGGTCCTCGTACAGAGCAAAAACAGTGACTTAACGAAAAGTGACTTAGCCCGTTAATTCACAAGTTAAACGAAAAAAGTTGACCAACTATGGACATCACATATGTATGCATTATCATTGGAAGTACTAAAAAAATAAATAAAAGTTAATTTATCTAGGGCGGAGTGCCCTCGTACAGAGCAAAAACTGTGACTTAACGAAAAGTGACTTAGCCCGTTAATTCACAAGTTAAACGAAAAAAGTTGACCAACTATGGACATCACATATGTATGCATTATCATTGGAAGTACTAAAAAAATAAATAAAAGTTAATTTATCTAGGGCGGAGTGCCCTCGTACAGAGCAAAAACTGTGACTTAACAAAAAGTGACTTAGCCCGTTAATTCACAAATAAAACGAAAAAAGTTGACAAACTATGGACATCACATATGTATGCATTATCATTGGAGGTATTACAAAAAAATATAAGTAAATTTATCTAGGGCGGAGGGCCCTCGTACAGAGCAAAAACTGTGACTTAACGAAAAGTGACTTAGACTGTTAATTCACACATAAAACGAAAAACGTTTACCACCTGTGGACATCACATATGTATTCATTATCATTGGAGGTACTAAAAAAGAAAATTAAAATTAAATGAACCGAGGACGGAGGGTCCTCGTACAGAGCAAAAACAGTGACTTAACTAAAAGTGACTTAGCCCGTTAATTCACATATAAAACGAAAAACGTTTACCACCTGTGGACATCACATATGTATGTATTATCATTCGAGGTACTATAAAAAAAATCAAAATTATATGTATCGAGGGCGGAGGGCCCTCGTACAGAGCAAAAACCGCAAGGGACCGAACGAAAATTGACATAGACGGTTCATTTACATATAAAACGAAAAAAGTTTACCACCTATGGGCATCACATATGTATGTTATATCATTGGAGTGTACTATAAAACATTTTCAAAATTGAATGTATCTAGGGCGGAGGTCACTCGTACAGAGCAAAAACTGTGACTTAACGAAAAGTGATTTAGACTGTTATTTCACATAAAAAAAGGAAAAAGTAGACCAACTATGGACATCACATATGTATGTATTATCATTCGAGGTACTATAAAAAAAATCAAAATTATATGTATCGAGGGCGGAGGGCCCTCGTACAGAGCAAAAACCGCAAGGGACCGAACGAAAATTGACATAGACGGTTCATTTACATATAAAACGAAAAAAGTGCACCACCTATGGACTTCACATATGTATGTTATATCATTGGAGGTACTATAAAACATTTTCAAAATTGAATGTATCTAGGGCGGAGGGCACTCGTACAGAGCAAAAACTGTGACTTAACGAAAAGTGACTTAGACCGTTAATTCACATATAAAACGAAAAACGTTTACCACCTGTGGACATCACATATGTATTCATTATCATTGGAGGTACTAAAAAAAAAATTAAAATTAAATGAACCGAGGGCGGAGGGTCCTCGTACAGAGCAAAAACAGTGACTTAACGAAAAGTGACTTAGACCGTTAATTCACAAATAAAACGAAAAAAGTTGACCAACTATGGACATCATATATGTATGCATTATCATTGGAAGTACTAAAAAAAAAAATAAAAGTAAATTTATCTAGGGCGGAGGGCCCTCGTACAGAGCAAAAACTGTGACTTAACGAAAAGTGACTTAGCCCGTTAATTCACAAATAAAACAAAAAAGGTGACCAACTATGGACATCACATATGTATGCATTATCATTGGAAGTACTAAAAAAAAAAAAATAAATGTAAATTTATCTAGGGCGGAGTGCCCTCGTACAGAGCAAAAACTGTGACTTAACGAAAAGTGACGTAGACCGTTAAGTCACATATAAAACGAGAAAAGTTTTCCACCTATGGACATCACATATGTATGCATTATCATTGGAAGTACTAAAAGAAAAAAATAAAAGTAAATTTATCTAGGGCGGAGGGCCCTCGTACAGAGCAAAAACTGTGACTTAACGAAAAGTGACGTAGACCGTTAATTCACATATAAAACGAGAAAAGTTTTCCACCTATGCACATCACATATGTATGCATTATCATTGGAAGTACTAAAAAAAAAAATAAAAGTAAATTTATCTAGGGCGGAGGCCCCTTGTACAGAGCAAAAGCTGTGACTTAACGAAAAGTGACGTAGACCGTTAATTCACATATAAAACGAGAAAAGTTTTCCACTTATGGACATCACATATGTATGCATTATCATTGGAAGTACTAAAAAAAAAAAATAAAAGTAAATTTATCTAGGGCGGAGGGCCCTCGTACAGAGCAAAAGCTGTGACTTAACGAAAAGTGACGTAGACCGTTAATTCACATATAAAACGAGAAAAGTTTTCCACCTATGGACATCACATATGTATGCATTATCATTGGAAGTACTAAAAAAAAATAAAAGTAAATTTATCTAGGGCGGAGGGCCCTCGTACAGAGCAAAAACTGTGACTTAACGAAAAGTGACTTAGCCCGTTAATTCACAAATAAAACGAAAAAAGTTGACCAACTATGGACATCACATATGTATGCATTATCATTGGAAGTACTAAAAAAAAATTTAAAGTTAAATGAACCGAGGGCGGAGGGTCCTCGTACAGAGCAAAAACAGTGACTTAACGAAAAGTGACTTAGCCCGTTAATTCACAAGTTAAACGAAAAAAGTTGACCAACTATGGACATCACATATGTATGCATTATCATTGGAAGTACTAAAAAAATAAATAAAAGTTAATTTATCTAGGGCGGAGTGCCCTCGTACAGAGCAAAAACTGTGACTTAACGAAAAGTGACTTAGCCCGTTAATTCACAAATAAAACGAAAAAAGTTGACCAACTATGGACATCACATATGTATGCATTATCATTGGAAGTAATAAAAAAAAATAAAAGTAAATTTATCTAGGGCGGAGGGCCCTCGTACAGAGCAAAAACTGTGACTTAACGAAAAGTGACTTAGACCGTTAATTCACACATAAAACGAAAAACGTTTACCACCTGTGGACATCACATATGTATTCATTATCATTGGAGGTAAAAAAAAAAATATTAAAATTAAATGAACCGAGGACGGAGGGTCCTCGTACAGAGCAAAAACAGTGACTTAACTAAAAGTGACTTAGACCGTTAATTCACAAATAAAACGAAAAAAGTTGACCAACTATGGACATCATATATGTATGCATTATCATTGGAAGTACTATAAAAAAAATCAAAATTATATGTATCGAGGGCGGAGGGCCCTCGTACAGAGCAAAAACCGCAAGGGACCGAACGAAAATTGACATAGACGGTTCATTTACATATAAAACGAAAAAATTTTACCACCTATGGGCATCACATATGTATGTTATATCATTGGAGGTACTATAAAACATTTTCAAAATTGAATGTATCTAGGGCGGAGGGCCCTCGTACAGAGCAAAAACTGTGACTTAACGAAAAGTGATTTAGACTGTTATTTCACATAAAAAAAGGAAAAAGTAGACCAACTATGGACATCACATATGTATGTATTATCATTCGAGGTACTATAAAAAAAATCAAAATTATGTGTATCGAGGTCGGAGGGCCCTCGTACAGAGCAAAAACTGCAAGGGACCGAACTCTAATTGACTTAGACTGTTAATTTACATATAAAACGAAAAAAGTGCACCACCTATGGACTTCACATATGTATGTTATATCATTGGAGGTACTATAAAACATTTTCAAAATTGAATGTATCTAGGGCGGAGGGCACTCGTACAGAGCAAAAACTGTGACTTAACGAAAAGTGACTTAGACCGTTAATTCACATATAAAACGAAAAACGTTTACCACCTGTGGACATCACATATGTATTCATTATCATTGGAGGTACTAAAAAAAAAATTAAAATTAAATGAACCGAGGGCGGAGGGTCCTCGTACAGAGCAAAAACAGTGACTTAACGAAAAGTGACTTAGCCCGTTAATTCACAAATAAAACGAAAAAAGTTGACCAACTATGGACATCATATATGTATGCATTATCATTGGAAGTACTAAAAAAAAAATAAAAGTAAATTTATCTAGGGCGGAGGGCCCTCGTACAGAGCAAAAACTGTGACTTAACGAAAAGTGACTTAGCCCGTTAATTCACAAATAAAACAAAAAAGGTGTCCAACTATGGACATCACATATGTATGCATTATCATTGGAAGTACTAAAAAAAAAATAAAAGTAAATTTATCTAGGGCGGAGGGCCCTCGTACAGAGCAAAAACTGTGACTTAACGAAAAGTGACGTAGACCGTTAATTCACATATAAAACGAGAAAAGTTTTCCACCTATGGACATCACATATGTATGCATTATCATTGGAAGTACTAAAAGAAAAAAATAAAAGTAAATTTATCTAGGGCGGAGGGCCCTCGTACAGAGCAAAAGCTGTGACTTAACGAAAAGTGACGTAGACCGTTAATTCACATATAAAACGAGAAAAGTTTTCCACCTATGCACATCACATATGTATGCATTATCATTGGAAGTACTAAAAAAAAAAATAAAAGTAAATTTATCTAGGGCGGAGGCCCCTTGTACAGAGCAAAAGCTGTGACTTAACGAAAAGTGACGTAGACCGTTAAGTCACATATAAAACGAGAAAAGTTTTCCACTTATGGACATCACATATGTATGCATTATTATTGGAAGTACTAAAAGAAAAAAATAAAAGTAAATTTATCTAGGGCGGAGGGCCCTCGTACAGAGCAAAAGCTGTGACTTAACGAAAAGTGACGTAGACCGTTAATTCACATATAAAACGAGAAAAGTTTTCCACCTATGGACATCACATATGTATGCATTATCATTGGAAGTAATAAAAAAAAAAATAAAAGTAAATTTATCTAGGGCGGAGGGCCCTCGTACAGAGCAAAAACTGTGACTTAACGAAAAGTGACTTAGCCCGTTAATTCACAAATAAAACGAAAAAAGTTGACCAACTATGGACATCACATATGTATGCATTATCATTGGAAGTACTAAAAAAAAATTTAAAGTTAAATGAACCGAGGGCGGAGGGTCCTCGTACAGAGCAAAAACAGTGACTGAACGAAAAGTGACTTAGCCCGTTAATTCACAAATTAAACGAAAAAAGTTGACCAACTATGGACATCACATATGTATGCATTATCATTGGAAGTACTAAAAAAATAAATAAAAGTTAATTTATCTAGGGCGGAGTGCCCTCGTACAGAGCAAAAACTGTGACTTAACGAAAAGTGACTTAGCCCGTTAATTCACAAATAAAACGAAAAAAGTTGACCAACTATGGACATCACATATGTATGCATTATCATTGGAAGTAATAAAAAAAAAATAAAAGTAAATTTATCTAGGGCGGAGGGCCCTCGTACAGAGCAAAAACTGTGACTTAACGAAAAGTGACTTAGACCGTTAATTCACACATAAAACGAAAAACGTTTACCACCTGTGGACATCACATATGTATTCATTATCATTGGAGGTAAAAAAAAAAATATTAAAATTAAATGAACCGAGGACGGAGGGTCCTCGTACAGAGCAAAAACAGTGACTTAACTAAAAGTGACTTAGCCCGTTAATTCACATAAAAAAAGGAAAAAGTTGACCAACTATGGACATCACATATGTATGCATTATAATCGGAGGTACTATAAAAAAAATCAAAATAATATGTATCGAGGGCGGAGGGCCCCTCGTACAGAGCAAAATACTGCAAGGGACCGAACGCAAATTGACTTAGACTGTTAATTTACATATAAAACGAAAAAAGTGCACCACCTATGGACTTCACATATGTATGTTATATCATTGGAGGTACTATAAAACATTTTCAAAATTGAATGTATCTAGGGCGGAGGTCACTCGTACAGAGCAAAAACTGTGACTTAACGAAAAGTGATTTAGACTGTTATTTCACATAAAAAAAGGAAAAAGTTGACCAACTATGGACATCACATATGTATGCATTATCATTGGAAGTACTAAAAAAAAATAAAAGTAAATTTATCTAGGGCGGAGGGCCCTCGTACAGAGCAAAAACTGCAAGGGACCGAACTCTAATTGACTTAGACTGTTAATTTACATATAAAACGAAAAAAGTGCACCACCTATGGACTTCACATATGTATGTTATATCATTGGAGGTACTATAAAACATTTTCAAAATTGAATGTATCTAGGGCGGAGGGCACTCGTACAGAGCAAAAACTGTGACTTAACGAAAAGTGACTTAGACCGTTAATTCACATATAAAACGAAAAACGTTTACCACCTGTGGACATCACATATGTATTCATTATCATTGGAGGTACTACAAAAAAAAACTAAAATTAAATGAACCGAGGGCGGAGGGTCCTCGTACAGAGCAAAAACAGTGACTTAACGAAAAGTGACTTAGCCCGTTAATTCACAAATAAAACGAAAAAAGTTGACCAACTATGGACATCATATATGTATGCATTATCATTGGAAGTACTAAAAAAAAAATAAAAGTAAATTTATCTAGGGCGGAGGGCCCTCGTACAGAGCAAAAACTGTGACTTAACGAAAAGTGACTTAGCCCGTTAATTCACAAATAAAACAAAAAAGGTGTCCAACTATGGACATCACATATGTATGCATTATCATTGGAAGTACTAAAAAAAAAATAAAAGTAAATTTATCTAGGGCGGAGGGCCCTCGTACAGAGCAAAAACTGTGACTTAACGAAAAGTGACGTAGACCGTTAATTCACATATAAAACGAGAAAAGTTGACCAACTATGGACATCACATATGTATGCATCATCATTGGAAGTACTAAAAAAAAAAAATAAAAGTAAATTTATCTAGGGCGGAGGCCCCTTGTACAGAGCAAAAGCTGTGACTTAACGAAAAGTGACGTAGACCGTTAATTCACATATAAAACGAGAAAAGTTTTCCACCTATGGACATCACATATGTATGCATTATCATTGGAAGTACTAAAAAAAAAAAATAAAAGTAAATTTATCTAGGGCGGAGGGCCCTCGTACAGAGCAAAAGCTGTGACTTAACGAAAAGTGACGTAGACCGTTAATTCACATATAAAACGAGAAAAGTTTTCCACCTATGGACATCACATATGTATGCATTATCATTGGAAGTACTAAAAAAAAAAATAAAAGTAAATTTATCTAGGGCGGAGGGCCCTCGTACAGAGCAAAAACTGTGACTTAACGAAAAGTGACTTAGCCCGTTAATTCACAAATAAAACGAAAAAAGTTGACCAACTATGGACATCACATATGTATGCATTATCATTGGAAGTACTAAAAAAAAAATAAAAGTAAATTTATCTAGGGCGGAGGGCCCTCGTACAGAGCAAAAACTGTAACTTAACGAAAAGTGACGTGGACCGTTAATTCACATATTAAACGAGAAAAGTTTTCCACCTATGGACATCACATGTGTTTGCTTTATCATTGGAAGTACTAAAAAAAAAAATAAAAGTAAATTTATCTAGGGCGGAGGCCCCTTGTACAGAGCAAAAGCTGTGACTTAACGAAAAGTGACGTAGACCGTTAAGTCACATATAAAACGAGAAAAGTTTTCCACTTATGGACATCACATATGTATGCATTATTATTTGAGTTACTAAAAAAAAACATAAAAATTAATGTATCGAGGGTGGAGGGCATACGTACAAACCAAAATTGCAAGGGACCGAACGAAAAGTGACTTAGACTTTTAATTCACATATAAAACGAAAAACGTTTACCACCTATGGACATCACATATGTATGCATTATCATTGGAAGAACTGAAAAAAAAAATAAAAGTAAATTTATCTAGGGCGGAGGGCCCTCGTACAGAGCAAAAGCTGTGACTTAACGAAAAGTGACTTAGACCGTTAATTCACATATAAAACGAGAAAAGTTTGCCACCTATGGACATCACATATGTATGTGATATCATTGGAGGTAATATAAAACATTTTCAAAATTGAATGTATCTATGGCGGAGGGCACTCGTACAGAGCAAAAACTGTGACTTAACGAAAAGTGACTTAGACCGTTAATTCACATATAAAACGAAAAACGTTTACCACCTGTGGACATCACATATGTATTCATTATCATTGGAGGTACTAAAAAAAAATTTAAAATTAAATGAACCGAGGGCGGAGGGTCCTCGTACAGAGCAAAAACAGTGACTGAACGAAAAGTGACTTAGCCCGTTAATTCACAAATTAAACGAAAAAAGTTGACCAACTATGGACATCACATATGTATGCATTATCATTGGAAGTCATAAAAAAAAAAAATAAAAGTAAATTTATCTAGGGCGGAGTGCCCTCGTACAGAGCAAAAACTGTGACTTAACGAAAAGTGACTTAGCCCGTTAAGTCGCAAATAAAACGAAAAAAGTTGACCAACTATGGACATCACATATGTATGCATTATCATTGGAAGTAATAAAAAAAAAATAAAAGTAAATTTATCTAGGGCGGAGGGCCCTCGTACAGAGCAAAAACTGTGACTTTACGAAAAGTGACTTAGACCGTTAATTCACATATAAAACGAAAAACGTTTACCACCTGTGGACATCACATATGTATGCATTATCATTGGAAGTCATAAAAAAAAAAAATAAAAGTAAATTTGTGTAGGGCGGAGTGCCCTCGTACAGAGCAAAAACTGTGACTTAACGAAAAGTGACATAGCCCGTTAATTCACAAATAAAACGAAAAAAGTTGACCAACTATGGACATCACATATGTATGCATTATCATTGGAAGTACTAAAAAAAAAAAATAAAAGTAAATTTATCTAGGGCGGAGGGCCCTCGTACAGAGCAAAAACTGTGACTTAACGAAAAGTGACGTAGACCGTTAATTCACATATAAAACGAGAAAAGTTGACCAACTATGGACATCACATATGTATGCATTATCATTGGAAGTACTAAAAAAAAAAAAAAAAATTAAATTTATCTAGGGCGGAGGGCCCTCGTACAGAGCAAAAGCTGTGACTTAACGAAAAGTGACGTAGACCGTTAATTCACATATAAAACGAGAAAAGTTTTCCACCTATGGACATCACATGTGTATGAATTATTATTTGTGTTAATAAAAAAAAAATTAAAATTAAATGAACCGAGGGCGGAGGGTCCTCGTACAGAGCAAAAACAGTGACTTAACGAAAAGTGACTTAGCCCGTTAATTCACAAATAAAACGAAAAAAGTTGACCAACTATGGACATCACATATGTATGCATTATCATTGGAAGTACTAAAAAAAAAATAAAAGTAAATTTATCTAGGGCGGAGGGCCCTCGTACAGAGCAAAAACTGTGACTTAACGAAAAGTGACGTAGACCGTTAATTCACATATAAAACGAGAAAAGTTTTCCACCTATGGACATCACATGTGTATGCATTATCATTGGAAGTACTAAAAAAAAAAAAAAAGTAAATTTATCTAGGGCGGAGGCCCCTTGTACAGAGCAAAAGCTGTGACTTAACGAAAAGTGACGTAGACCGTTAATTCACATATAAAACGAGAAAAGTTTTCCACCTATGGACATCACATATGTATGCATTATTATTTGTGTTACTAAAAAAAAAATTAAAATTAAATGAACCGACGGCGGAGGGTCCTCGTACGAAGCAAAAACAGTGACTTAACGAAAAGTGACTTAGCCCGTTAATTCACATATAAAACGAAAAACGTTTACCACCTTTGGACATCACATATGTATGCATTATCATTGGAAGAACTGAAAAAAAAAATAAAAGTAAATTTATCTAGGGCGGAGGGCCCTCGTACAGAGCAAAAGCTGTGACTTAACGAAAAGTGACGTAGACCGTTAATTCACATATAAAACGAGAAAAGTTTTCCACTTATGGACATCACATATGTATGCATTATCATTGGAAGTACTAAAAAAAAAAATAAAAGTAAATTTATCTAGGGCGGAGGGCCCTCGTACAGAGCAAAAACTGTGACTTAACGAAAAGTGACTTAGCCCGTTAATTCACAAATAAAACGAAAAAAGTTGACCAACTATGGACATCACATATGTATGCATTATCATGGGAAGTACTAAAAAAAAAAATAAAAGTAAATTTATCTAGGGCGGAGGGCCCTCGTACAGAGCAAAAACTGTGACATAACGAAAAGTGACTTAGCCCGTTAATTCACAAATAAAACGAAAAAAGTTGACCAACTATGGACATCACATGTGTATGCATTATCATTGGAAGTACTAAAAAAAAAAAATAAAATTAAATTTATCTAGGGCCGAGGCCCCTTGTAGAGAGCAAAAACTGTGACTTTACGAAAAGTGACTTAGACCGTTAATTCACATATAAAACGAAAAACGTTTACCACCTGTGGACATCACATATGTATTCATTATCATTGGAGGTACTAAAAAAGAAATTAAAATTAAATGAACCGAGGGCAGAGGGTCCTCGTACAGAGCAAAAACTGTGACTTTACGAAAAGTGACTTAGACCGTTAATTCACATATAAAACGAAAAACGTTTACCACCTGTGGACATCACATATGTATGCATTATCATTGGAAGTACTAAAAAAAAAAATAAAAGTAAATTTATCTAGGGCGGAGGGCCCTCGTACAGAGCAAAAACTGTGACATAACGAAAAGTGACTTAGCCCGTTAATTCAAAAATAAAACGAAAAACGTTGACCAACTATGGACATCACATATGTATGCATTATCATTGGAAGTACTAAAAAAAAAAATAAAAGTAAATTTATCTAGGGCGGAGGGCCCTCGTACAGAGCAAAAACTGTGACATAACGAAAAGTGACTTAGCCCGTTAATTCACAAATAAAACGAAAAAAGTTGACCAACTATGGACATCACATGTGTATGCATTATCATTGGAAGTACTAAAAAAAAAAAATAAAAGTAAATTTATCTAGGGCCGAGGCCCCTTGTACAGAGCAAAAGCTGTGACTTAACGAAAAGTGACTTAGCCCGTTAATTCACAAATAAAACGAAAAAAGTTTTCCACCTATGGACATCACATATGTATGCATTATCATTTGAGGTACTAAAAAAAAATTAAAATTATATGAACAGAGGGCGGAGGGTCCTCGTACAGAGCAAAAACTGTGACCTAATGAAAAGCAACTTAAACCGTTAATTCACATATAAAACAAAAAAAGTGCACCACCTATTGACTTCATATATGTATGCAATATCATTGGATGTACTATAAAACATTTTCAAAATTGAATGTATCTAGCGCGGAGGGCACTCGTACAGAGCAAAAACTGTGACTTAACGAAAAGTGACTTAGACCGTTAATTCACATATAAAACGAAAAACGTTTACCACCTATGGACATCACATATGTATGCATTATCATTGGAGGTACTAAAAAAAAAATTTAAATTAAATTTATCTAGGGCGAAGGGCCCTCGTATAGAGCAAAAACTGCAAGGGACCGAACGAAAATTGATTTAGACGGTTAATTTACATATAAAACGAAAAAAGTGCACCACCTATTGTCTTCATATATGTATGCAATATCATTGGATGTACTATAAAACATATTCAAAATTGAATGTATCTAGGGAGGAGGGCACTCGTACAGAGCAAAAACTGTGACTTAACGAAAAGTGACTTAGACCGTTAATTCACATATAAAACGAAAAACGTTTACCACCTATGGACATCACATATGTATGCATTATCATTGGAGGTATTACAAAAAGAATTAAAATTGAATGTACGGATGGCGGAGGGTCCTCGTACAGAGCAAAAACTGTGACTTAACGAAAAGTGACTTAGACCGTTAATTCACATATAAAACGAAAAACGTTTACCACCTGTGGACATCACATATGTATTCATTATCATTGGAGGTACTAAAAAAAAAATTAATTGAACCGAGGGCGGAGGGCCCTCTTACAGAGCAAAAACTGCAAGGGTGGGACGAAAATTGACTTAGCCCGTTAATTCACAAATAAAACGAAAAAAGTTGACCAACTATGGACATCACATATGTATTCATTATCATTGGAAGTCATAAAAAAAAAAATAAAAGTAAATTTATCTAGGGCGGAGTGCCCTCGTACAGAGCAAAAACTGTGACTTAACGAAAAGTGACTTAGCCCGTTAAGTCGCAAATAAAACGAAAAAAGTTGACCAACTATGGACATCACATATGTATGCATTATCATTGGAAGTAATAAAAAAAAAATAAAAGTAAATTTATCTAGGGCGGAGGGCCCTCGTACAGAGCAAAAACTGTGACTTTACGAAAAGTGACTTAGACCGTTAATTCACATATAAAACGAAAAACGTTTACCACCTGTGGACATCACATATGTATGCATTATCATTGGAAGTCATAAAAAAAAAAAATAAAAGTAAATTTGTGTAGGGCGGAGTGCCCTCGTACAGAGCAAAAACTGTGACTTAACGAAAAGTGACTTAGACCGTTAATTCACAAATAAAACGAAAAACGTTTACCACCTGTGGACATCACATATGTATTCATTATCATTGGAGGTACTAAAAAAAAAAATTAAAATTAAATGAACCGAGGGCGGAGGGTCCTCGTACAGAGCAAAAACAGTGACTTAACGAAAAGTGACTTAGCCCGTTAATTCACAAATAAAACGAAAAAAGTTGACCAACTATGGACATCACATATGTATGCATTATCATTGGAAGTACTAAAAAAAAAATAAAAGTAAATTTATCTAGGGCGGAGGGCCCTCGTACAGAGCAAAAACTGTGACTTAACGAAAAGTGACGTAGACCGTTAATTCACATATAAAACGAGAAAAGTTGACCAACTATGGACATCACATATGTATGCATTATCATTGGAAGAACTGAAAAAAAAAATGAAAGTAAATTTATCTAGGGCGGAGGGCCCTCGTACAGAGCAAAAACTGTGACTTAACGAAAAGTGACTTAGACCGTTAATTCACATATAAAACGAAAAACGTTTACGACCTGTGGACATCACATATGTATTCATTATCATTGGAGGTACTAAAAAAAAATTAAAATTAAATGAACCGAGTGCGGAGGGTCCTCTTGCAGAGCAAAAACTGCAAGGGTGGGACGAAAATTGACTAAGACGGTTCATTTACATATAAAACGAAAAAAGTTTACCACCTATGGATATCACATATGTATGTGATATCATTGGATGTACTATAAAACATTTTCAAAATTGAATGTATCTAGGGCGGAGGGCACTCGTACAGAGCAAAAACTGTGACTTAACGAAAAGTGACTTAGACCGTTAATTCACATATAAAACGAAAAACGTTTACCACCTGTGGACATCACATATGTATTCATTATCATTGGAGGTACTAAAAAAAAAATTAAAATTAAATGAACCGAGGGCGGAGGGTCCTCGTACAGAGCAAAAACAGTGACTGAACGAAAAGTGACTTAGCCCGTTAATTCACAAATTAAACGAAAAAAGTTGACCAACTATGGACATCACATATGTATGCATTATCATTGGAAGTCATAAAAAAAAAAAATAAAAGTAAATTTATCTAGGGCGGAGTGCCCTCGTACAGAGCAAAAACTGTGACTTAACGAAAAGTGACGTAGACCGTTAATTCACATATAAAACGAGAAAAGTTGACCAACTATGGACATCACATATGTATGCATTATCATTGGAAGTACTAAAAAAAAAAAAAAAAAAAAAAAAATTTATCTAGGGCGGAGGGCCCTCGTACAGAGCAAAAGCTGTGACTTAACGAAAAGTGACTTAGCCCGTTAATTCACAAATTAAACGAAAAAAGTTGACCAACTATGGACATCACATATGTATGCATTATCATTGGAAGTAATAAAAAAAAAATAAAAGTAAATTTATCTAGGGCGGAGTGCCCTCGTACAGAGCAAAGACTGTGACTTAACGAAAAGTGACTTAGACCGTTATTTCACATATAAAACAAAAAAAGTTGACCAACTATGGACATCACATATGTATGCATTATCATTGGAAGTACTAAAAAAAAAAATAAAAGTAAATTTATCTAGGGCGGAGGGCCCTCGTACAGAGCAAAAACTGTGACTTAACGAAAAGTGACGTAGACCGTTAATTCACATATAAAACGAGAAAAGTTGACCAACTATGGACATCACATATGTATGCATTATCATTGGAAGTACTAAAAAAAAAAAAAAAAAAAAAAATTTATCTAGGGCGGAGGGCCCTCGTACAGAGCAAAAGCTGTGACTTAACGAAAAGTGACTTAGACCGTTAATTCACATATAAAACGAAAAACGTTTACCACCTATGGACATCACATATGTATGCATTATCATTGGAGGTACTAAAAAAGAAATTAAAATTAAATGAACCGAGGGCGGAGGGTCCTCGTACAGAGCAAAAACAGTGATTTAACGAAAAGTGACTAAGCCCGTTAATTCACAAATAAAACGAAAAAAGTTGACCAACTATGGACATCACATATGTATGCATTATCATTGGAAGTACTAAAAAAAAAAATAAAAGTAAATTTATCTAGGGCGGAGGGCCCTCGTACAGAGCAAAAACTGTGACTTAACGAAAAGTGACGTAGACCGTTAATTCACATATAAAACGAGAAAAGTTTTCCACCTATGGACATCACATGTGTATGCATTATCATTGGAAGTACTAAAAAAAAAATAAAAGTAAATTTATCTAGGGCGGAGGCCCCTTGTACAGAGCAAAAGCTGTGACTTAACGAAAAGTGACGTAGACCGTTAATTCACATATAAAACGAGAAAAGTTTTCCACATATGTACATCACATATGTATGCATTATTATTTGTGTTACTAAAAAAAAAATTAAAATTAAATGAACCGAGGGCGGAGGGTCCTCGTACGAAGCAAAAACAGTGACTTAACGAAAAGTGACTTAGCCCGTTAATTCACATATAAAACGAAAAACGTTTACCACCTTTGGACATCACATATGTATGCATTATCATTGGAAGAACTGAAAAAAAAAATAAAAGTAAATTTATCTAGGGCGGAGGGCCCTCGTACAGAGCAAAAGCTGTGACTTAACGAAAAGTGACGTAGACCGTTAATTCACATATAAAACGAGAAAAGTTTTCCACTTATGGACATCACATATGTATGCATTATCATTGGAAGTACTAAAAAAAAAAATAAAAGTAAATTTATCTAGGGCGGAGGGCCCTCGTACAGAGCAAAAACTGTGACTTAACGAAAAGTGACATAGCCCGTTAATTCACAAATAAAACGAAAAAAAGTTGACCAACTATGGACATCACATATGTATGCATTATCATTGGAAGTACTAAAAAAAAATAAAAAAAATTTATCTAGGGCGGAGGGCCCTCGTACAGAGCAAAAACTGTGACATAACGAAAAGTGACTTAGCCCGTTAATTCGCAAATAAAACGAAAAAAGTTGACCAACTATGGACATCACATGTGTATGCATTATCATTGGAAGTACTAAAAAAAATTAAATTAAATTTATCTAGGGCCGAGGCCCCTTGTAGAGAGCAAAAACTGTGACTTTACGAAAAGTGACTTAGACCGTTAATTCACATATAAAACGAAAAACGTTTACCACCTGTGGACATCACATATGTATTCATTATCATTGGAGGTACTAAAAAAGAAATTAAAATTAAATGAACCGAGGGCGGAGGGTCCTCGTACAGAGCAAAAACAGTGACTTAACGGAAAGTGACTTAGAGCGTTAATTCAAATATAAAACGAAAAACGTTTACCACCTGTTGACATCACATATGTATGCATTATCATTGGAAGTACTAAAAAAAAAAAATAAAAGTAAATTTATCTAGGGCGGAGTGCCCTCGTACAGAGCAAAAACTGTGACTTAACGAAAAGTGACTTAGCCCGTTAATTCACAAATAAAACGAAAAAAGTTGACCAACTATGGACATCACATATGTATGCATTATCATTGGAAGTACTAAAAAAAAAATAAAAGTAAATTTATCTAGGGCGGAGGGCCCTCGTACAGAGCAAAAACTGTGACATAACGAAAAGTGACTTAGCCCGTTAATTCACAAATAAAACGAAAAAAGTTGACCAACTATGGACATCACATATGTATGCATTATCATTGGAAGTACTAAAAAAAAAAAATAAAAGTAAATTTATCTAGGGCCGAGGCCCCTTGTACAGAGCAAAAGCTGTGACTTAACGAAAAGTGACTTAGCCCGTTAATTCACAAATAAAACGAAAAAAGTGTTACACCTATGGACATCACATATGTATTCATTATCATTGGAGGTACTAAAAAAGAAATTAAAATTAAATGAACCGAGGGCGGAGGGTCCTCGTACAGAGCAAAAACAGTGACTTAACGAAAAGTGACTTAGCCCGTTAATTCACAAATAAAACGAAAAAAGTTGACCAACTATGGACATCACATATGTATGCATTATCATTGGAAGTACTAAAAAAAAAATAAAAGTAAATTTATCTAGGGCGGAGGGCCCTCGTACAGAGCAAAAACTGTGACATAACGAAAAGTGACTTAGCCCGTTAATTCACAAATAAAACAAAAAAGGTGACCAACTATGGACATCACATATGTATGCATTATCATTGGAAGTACTAAAAAAAAAATAAAAGTAAATTTATCTAGGGCGGAGGGCCCTCGTACAGAGCAAAAACTGTGACTTAACGAAAAGTGACGTAGACCGTTAATTCACATATAAAACGAGAAAAGTTTTCCACCTATGGACATCACATGTGTATGCATTATTATTTGTGTTACTAAAAAAAAAATTAAAATTAAATGAACCGAGGGCGGAGGGTCCTAGTACAGAGCAAAAACAGTGACTTAACGAAAAGTGACTTAGCCCGTTAATTCACAAATAAAACGAAAAAAGTTGACCAACTATGGACATCACATATGTATGCATTATCATTGGAAGTACTAAAAAAAAAATAAAAGTAAATTTATCTAGGGCGGAGGGCCCTCGTACAGAGCAAAAACTGTGACATAACGAAAAGTGACGTAGACCGTTAATTCACATATAAAACGAGAAAAGTTTTCCACCTATGGACATCACATGTGTATGCATTATCATTGGAAGTACTAAAAAAAAAAATAAAAGTAAATTTATCTAGGGCGGAGGCCCCTTGTACAGAGCAAAAGCTGTGACTTAACGAAAAGTGACGTAGACCGTTAATTCACATATAAAACGAGAAAAGTTTTCCACCTATGGACATCACATATGTATGCATTATTATTTGTGTTACTAAAAAAAAAATTAAAATTAAATGAACCGAGGGCGGAGGGTCCTCGTACAGAGCAAAAACAGTGACTTAACGAAAAGTGACTTAGCCCGTTAATTCACATATAAAACGAAAAACGTTTACCACCTATGGACATCACATATGTATGCATTATCATTGGAAGAACTGAAAAAAAAAATAAAAGTAAATTTATCTAGGGCGGAGGGCCCTCGTACAGAGCAAAAGCTGTGACTTAACGAAAAGTGACGTAGACCGTTAATTCACATATAAAACGAGAAAAGTTTTCCACCTATGGACATCACATATGTATGCATTATCATTGGAAGTACTAAAAAAAAAAATAAAAGTAAATTTATCTAGGGCGGAGGGCCCTCGTACAGAGCAAAAACTGTGACTTAACGAAAAGTGACTTAGCCCGTTAATTCACAAAAAAAAACAAAAAAGTTTACCAACTATGGACATCACATATGTATGCATTATCATTGGAAGTACTAAAAAAAAAATAAAAAAATTTATCGAGGGCGGAGGGCCCTCGTACAGAGCTAAAACTGTGACATAACGAAAAGTGATTTAGCCCGTTAATTCGCAAATAAAACGAAAAAAGTTGACCAACTATGGACATCACATGTGTATGCATTATCATTGGAAGTACTAAAAAAAAAAAATAAAATTAAATTTATCTAGGGCCGAGGCCCCTTGTAGAGAGCAAAAACTGTGACTTTACGAAAAGTGACTTAGACCGTTAATTCACATATAAAACGAAAAACGTTTACCACCTGTGGACATCACATATGTATTCATTATCATTGGAGGTACTAAAAAAGAAATTAAAATTAAATGAACCGAGGGCAGAGGGTCCTCGTACAGAGCAAAAACTGTGACTTTACGAAAAGTGACTTAGACCGTTAATTCACATATAAAACGAAAAACGTTTACCACCTGTGGACATCACATATGTATGCATTATCATTGGAAGTACTAAAAAAAAAAAATAAAAGTAAATTTATCTAGGGCGGAGGGCCCTCGTACAGAGCAAAAACTGTGACTTAACGAAAAGTGACTTAGCCCGTTAATTCACAAGCAAAACGAAAAAAAGTTGACCAACTATGGACATCTCATATGTATGCATTATCATTGGAAGTACTAAAAAAAAAAATAAAAGTAAATTTATCTAGGGCGGAGGGCCCACGTACAGAGCAAAAACTGTGACATAACGAAAAGTGACATAGCCCGTTAATTCACAAATAAAACGAAAAAAGTTGACCAACTATGGACATCACATGTGTATGCATTATCATTGGAAGTACTAAAAAAAAAAAATAAAAGTAAATTTATCTAGGGCCGAGGCCCCTTGTACAGAGCAAAAGCTGTGACTTAACGAAAAGTGACTTAGCCCGTTAATTCACAAATAAAACGAGAAAAAGTTTTCCACCTATGGACATCACATATGTATTCATTATCATTGGAGGTACTAAAAAAGAAATTAAAATTAAATGAACCGAGGGCGGAGGGTCCTCGTACAGAGCAAAAACAGTGACTTAACGAAAAGTGACTTAGCCCGTTAATTCACAAATAAAACGAAAAAAGTTGACCAACTATGGACATCACATATGTATGCATTATCATTGGAAGTACTAAAAAAAAAATAAAAGTAAATTTATCTAGGGCGGAGGGCCCTCGTACAGAGCAAAAACTGTGACATAACGAAAAGTGACTTAGCCCGTTAATTCACAAATAAAACGAAAAAAGTTGACCAACTATGGACATCACATATGTATGCATTATCATTGGAAGTACTAAAAAAAAAAATAAAAGTAAATTTATCTAGGGCGGAGGGCCCTCGTACAGAGCAAAAACTGTGACTTAACGAAAAGTGACGTAGACCGTTAATTCACATATAAAACGAGAAAAGTTTTCCACCTATGGACATCACATATGTATGCATTATCATTGGAAGTACTAAAAAAAAAAATAAAAGTAAATTTATCTAGGGCGGAGGGCCCTCGTACAGAGCAAAAACAGTGACTTAACGAAAAGTGACTTAGCCCGTTAATTCACAAATAAAACGAAAAAAGTTGACCAACTATGGACATCACATATGTATGCATTATCATTGGAAGTACTAAAAAAAAAAAATAAAAGTAAATTTATCTAGGGCGGAGGCCCCTTGTACAGAGCAAAAGCTGTGACTTAACGAAAAGTGACGTAGACCGTTAATTCACATATAAAACGAGAAAAGTTTTCCACCTATGGACATCACATGTGTATGCATTATCATTGGAAGTACTAAAAAAAAAAATAAAAGTAAATTTATCTAGGGCGGAGGGCCCTCGTACAGAGCAAAAACTGTGACTTAACGAAAAGTGACTTAGCCCGTTAATTCACAAATAAAACGAAAAATGTTGACCAACTATGGACATCACATGTGTATGCATTATTATTTGTGTTACTAAAAAAAAAATTAAAATTAAATGAACCGAGGGCGGAGGGTCCTCGTACAGAGCAAAAACAGTGACTTAACGAAAAGTGACTTAGCCCGTTAATTCACAAATAAAACGAAAAAAGTTGACCAACTATGGACATCACATATGTATGCATTATCATTGGAAGTACTAAAAAAAAAAAATAAAAGTAAATTTATCTAGGGCGGAGGGCCCTCGTACAGAGCAAAAACTGTGACTTAACGAAAAGTGACTTAGCCCGTTAATTCACAAATAAAACGAAAAAAGTTGACCAACTATGGACATCACATATGTATGCATTATCATTGGAAGAACTGAAAAAAAAAATAAAAGTAAATTTATCTAGGGCGGGGGGCCCTCGTACAGAGCAAAAGCTGTGACTTAACGAAAAGTGACGTAGACCGTTAATTCACATATAAAACGAGAAAAGTTTTCCACCTATGCACATCACATATGTATGCATTATCATTGGAAGTACTAAAAAAAAAAATAAAAGTAAATTTATCTAGGGCGGAGGCCCCTTGTACAGAGCAAAAGCTGTGACTTAACGAAAAGTGACGTAGACCGATAATTCACATATAAAACGAGAAAAGTTTTCCACCTATAGACATCACATATGTATGCATTATTATTTGTGTTACTAAAAAAAAAATTACAATTAAATGAACCGAGGGCGGAGGGTCCTCGTACAGAGCAAAAACAGTGACTTAACGAAAAGTGACTTAGCCCGTTAATTCACATATAAAACGAAAAACGTTTACCACCTATGGACATCACATATGTATGCATTATCATTGGAGGTACTCCAAAGATAATTAAAATAAATTTATCTAGGGAGGAGGGCCCTCGTACAGAGCAAAAGCTGTGACTTAACGAAAAGTGACGTAGACCGTTAATTCACATATAAAACGAGAAAAGTTGACCAACTATGGACATCACATATGTATGCATTATCATTGGAAGTACTAAAAAAAAAAATTTAAATTAAAATTATCTAGGACGGAGGGCCCTCGTACAGAGCAAAATCTGTGACTTAACGAAAAGTGACGTAGACCGTTAATTCACATATAAAACGAGAAAAGTTTTCCACCTATGGACATCACATATGTATGCATTATCATTGGAAGTACTAAAAAAAAAAATAAAAGTAAATTTATCTAGGGCGGAGGGCCCTCGTACAGAGCAAAAACTGTGACTTAACGAAAAGTGACGTAGACCGTTAATTCACATATAAAACGAGAAAAGTTTTCCACCTATGGACATCACATGTGTATGCATTATCATTGGAAGTACTAAAAAAAGAAATAAAAGTAAATTTATCTAGGGCGGAGGGCCCTCGTACAGAGCAAAAACTGTGACTTAACGAAAAGTGACGTAGACCGTTAATTCACATATAAAACGAGAAAAGTTTTCCACCTATAGACATCACATATGTATGCATTATTATTTGTGTTACTAAAAAAAAATTACAATTAAATGAACCGAGGGCGGAGGGTCCTCGTACAGAGCAAAAACAGTGACTTAACGAAAAGTGACTTAGCCCGTTAATTCACATATAAAACGAAAAAAGTTTACCACCTATGGACATCACATATGTATGCATTATCATTGGAAGTACTGAAAAAAAAAATAAAAGTAAATTTATCTAGGGCGGAGGGCCCTCGTACAGAGCAAAAACAGTGACTTAACGAAAAGTGACTTAGCCCGTTAATTCACATATAAAACGAAAAACGTTTACCACCTATGGACGTCACATATGTATACATTATCATTGGAAGAACTGAAAAAAAAAATGAAAGTAAATTTATCTAGGGAGGAGGGCCCTCGTACAGAGCAAAAGCTGTGACTTAACGAAAAGTGACGTAGACCGTTAATTCACATATAAAACGAGAAAAGTTGACCAACTATGGACATCACATATGTATGCATTATCATTGGAAGTACTAAAAAAAAAATAAAAGTAAATTTATCTAGGGCGGAGGGCCCTCGTACAGAGCAAAAACTGTGACTTAACGAAAAGTGACTTAGACTTTTAATTCACATATAAAACGAAAAACGTTTACCACCTATGGACATCACATATGTATGCATTATCATTGGAAGTACTAAAAAAAAAAAATAAAAGTAAATTTATCTAGGGCGGAGGGCCCTCGTACAGAGCAAAAGCTGTGACTTAACGAAAAGTGACTTAGCCCGTTAATTCACAAATAAAACGAAAAAAGTTGACCAACTATGGACATCACATATGTATGCATTATCATTGGAAGTACTAAAAAAAAAAATAAAAGTAAATTTATCTAGGGCGGAGGGCCCTCGTACAGAGCAAAAACTGTGACTTAACGAAAAGTGACTTAGACCGTTAATTCACATATAAAACGAAAAACGTTTACCACCTGTGGACATCACATATGTATTCATTATCATTGGAGGTACTAAAAAAGAAATTAAAATTAAATGAACCGAGGGCGGAGGGTCCTCGTACAGAGCAAAAACAGTGATTTAACGAAAATTGACTTAGCCCGTTAATTCACAAATAAAACGAAAAAAGTTGACCAACTATGGACATCACATATGTATGCATTATCATTGGAAGTACTAAAAAAAAAAAAAAAATGTAAATTTATCTAGGGCGGAGGGCCCTCGTACAGAGCAAAAACAGTGACTTAACGAAAAGTGACTTAGCCCGTTAATTCACAAATAAAACGAAAAAAGTTGACCAACTATGGACATCACATATGTATGCATTATCATTGGAAGTACTAAAAAAAAAAATAAAAGTAAATTTATCTAGGGCGGAGGGCCCTCGTACAGAGCAAAAACTGTGACTTAACGAAAAGTGACTTAGACCGTTAATTCACATATAAAACGAAAAACGTTTACCACCTGTGGACATCACATATGTATTCATTATCATTGGAGGTACTAAAAAAGAAATTAAAATTAAATGAACCGAGGGCGGAGGGTCCTCGTACAGAGCAAAAACAGTGATTTAACGAAAAGTGACTAAGCCCGTTAATTCACAAATAAAACGAAAAAAGTTGACCAACTATGGACATCACATATGTATGCATTATCATTGGAAGTACTAAAAAAAAAAATAAAAGTAAATTTATCTAGGGCGGAGGGCCCTCGTACAGAGCAAAAACTGTGACATAACGAAAAGTGACTTAGCCCGTTAATTCACAAATAAAACGAAAAAAGTTGACCAACTATGGACATCACATATGTATGCATTATCATTGGAAGCACTAAAAAAAAAAATAAAAGTAAATTTATCTAGGGCGGAGGGCCCTCGTACAGAGCAAAAACTGAGACTTAACGAAAAGTGACTTAGCCCGTTAATTCACAAATAAAACGAAAAAAGTTGACCAACTATGGACATCACATATGTATGCATTATCATTGGAAGTACTAAAAAAAAAAAATAAATGTAAATTTATCTAGGGCGGAGGGCCCTCGTACAGAGCAAAAACAGTGACTTAACGAAAAGTGACTTAGCCCGTTAATTCACATATAAAACGAGAAAAGTTTTCCACCTATGGACATCACATATGTATGCATTATCATTGGAAGTACTAAAAAAAAAAAATAAAAGTAAATTTATCTAGTGCGGAGGGCCCTCGTACAGAGAAAAAACTGTGACTTAACGAAAAGTGACGTAGACCGTTAATTCACATATAAAACGAGAAAAGTTTTCCACCTATGGACATCACATGTGTATGCATTATCATTGGAAGTACTAAAAAAAAAATAAAAGTAAATTTATCTAGGGCGGAGGGCCCTCGTACAGAGCAAAAACTGTGACTTAACGAAAAGTGACTTAGACCGTTAATTCACATATAAAACGAAAAACGTTTACCACCTGTGGACATCACATATGTATTCATTATCATTGGAGGTACTAAAAAAGAAATTAAAATTAAATGAACCGAGGGCGGAGGGTCCTCGTACAGAGCAAAAACAGTGATTTAACGAAAAGTGACTAAGCCCGTTAATTCACAAATAAAACGAAAAAAGTTGACCAACTATGGACATCACATATGTATGCATTATCATTGGAAGTACTAAAAAAAAAAATAAAAGTAAATTTATCTAGGGCGGAGGGCCCTCGTAGAGAGCAAAAACTGTGACTTAACGAAAAGTGACGTAGACCGTTAATTCACATATAAAACGAGAAAAGTTTTCCACCTATGGACATCACATGTGTATGCATTATCATTGGAAGTACTAAAAAAAAAAATAAAAGTAAATTTATCTAGGGCGGAGGGCCCTCGTACAGAGCAAAAACTGTGACTTAACGAAAAGTGACTTAGCCCGTTAATTCACAAATAAAACGAAAAAAGTTGACCAACTATGGACATCACATATGTATGCATTATCATTGGAAGTACTAAAAAAAAATAAAAGTAAATTTATCTAGGGCGGAGGGCCCTCGTACAGAGCAAAAACTGTGACTTAACGAAAAGTGACGTAGACCGTTAATTCACATATAAAACGAGAAAAGTTTTCCACCTATGGACATCACATGTGTATGCATTATCATTGGAAGTACTAAAAAAAAAATAAAAGTAAATTTATCTAGGGCGGAGGGCCCTCGTACAGAGCAAAAACTGTGACTTAACGAAAAGTGACTTAGCCCGTTAATTCACAAATAAAACGAAAAAACTTGACCAACTATGGACATCACATATGTATGCATTATTATTGGAAGTACTAAAAAAAAAATAAAAGTAAATTTATCTAGGGCGGAGGGCCCTCGTACAGAGCAAAAACTGTGACTTAACGAACAGTGACGTAGACCGTTAATTCACATATAAAACGAGAAAAGTTTTCCACCTATGGACATCACATATGTATGCATTATCATTGGAAGTACTAAAAAAAAAATAAAAGTAAATTTATCTAGGGCGGAGGGCCCTCGTACAGAGCAAAAACTGTGACTTAACGAAAAGTGACTTAGCCCGTTAATTCACAAATAAAACGAAAAAAGTTGACCAACTATGGACATCACATATGTATGCATTATCATTGGAAGTACTAAAAAAAAAAATAAAAGTAAATTTATCTAGGGCGGAGGGCCCTCGTACAGAGCAAAAACTGTGACATAACGAAAAGTGACGTAGACCGTTAATTCACAAATAAAACGAAAAAAGTTGACCAACTATGGACATCACATATGTATGCATTATCATTGGAAGCACTAAAAAAAAAAATAAAAGTAAATTTATCTAGGGCGGAGGGCCCTCGTACAGAGCAAAAGCTGTGACTTAACGAAAAGTGACGTAGACCGTTAATTCACATATAAAACGAGAAAAGTTTTCCACCTATGGACATCACATGTGTATGCATTATCATTGGAAGTACTAAAAAAAAAAATAAAAGTAAATTTATCTAGGGCGGAGGCCCCTTGTACAGAGCAAAAGCTGTGACTTAACGAAAAGTGACGTAGACCGTTAATTCACATATAAAACGAGAAAAGTTTTCCACCTATGGACATCACATATGTATGCATTATTATTTGTGTTACTAAAAAAAAAATTAAAATTAAATGAACCGAGGGCGGAGGGTCCTCGTACAGAGCAAAAACAGTGACTTAACGAAATGTGACTTAGCCCGTTAATTCACATATAAAACGAAAAAAGTTGAACAGCTATGGACATCACATATGTATGCATTATTATTGGAAGTACTAAAAAAAAAATAAAAGTAAATTTATCTAGGGCGGAGGGCCCTCGTACAGAGCAAAAACTGTGACTTAACGAACAGTGACGTAGACCGTTAATTCACATATAAAACGAGAAAAGTTTTCCACCTATGGACATCACTTATGTATGCATTATCATTGGAAGTACTAAAAAAAAAAATAAAAGTAAATTTATCTAGGGCGGAGGGCCCTCGTACAGAGCAAAAACTGTGACTTAACGAAAAGTGATTTAGCCCGTTAATTCACAAATAAAACGAAAAAAGTTGACCGACTATGGACATCACATATGTATGCATTATTATTGGAAGAACTGAAAAAAAAAATAAAAGTAAATTTATCTATGGCGGAGGGCCCTGGTACAGAGGAAAAGCTGTGACTTAACGAAAAGTGACGTAGACCGTTAATTCACATATAAAACGAGAAAAGATGACCAACTATGGACATCACATATGTATGCATTATCATTGAAAGTACTAAAAAAAAAAAAAAAAATTAAATTTATGTACGGCGGAGGGCCCTCGTACAGAGCAAAAGCTGTGACTTAACGAAAAGTGACGAAGACCGTTAATTCACATATAAAACGAGAAAAGTTGACCAACTATGGACATCACATATGTATGCATTATCATTGGAAGTACTAAAAAAAAAAAATAAAAGTTAATTTATCTAGGGCGGAGGGCCCTCGTACAGAGCAAAAGCTGTGACTTAACGAAAAGTGACGTAGACCGTTAATTCACATATAAAACGAGAAAAGTTTTCCACCTATGGACATCACATATGTATGCATTATTATTTGTGTTACTAAAAAAAAACTTAAAAATAAATGTATCGAGGGTGGAGGGCATACGTACAAACCAAAATTGCAAGGGACCGAACGAAAAATGATTAAGACTTTTAATTCACATATAAAACGAAAAACGTTTACCACCTATGGACATCACATATGTATGCATTATCATTGGAAGTACTAAAAAAAAAAATAAAAGTAAATTTATCTAGGGCGGAGGGCCCTCGTACAGAGCAAAAGCTGTGACTTAACGAAAAGTGACGTAGACCGTTAATTCACATATAAAACGAGAAAAGTTTTCCACCTATGGACATCACATGTGTATGCATTATCATTGGAAGTACTAAAAGAAAAAAATAAAAGTAAATTTATCTAGGGCGGAGGGCCCTCGTACAGACCAAAAACTGTGACTTAACGAAAAGTGACTTAGCCCGTTAATTCACAAATAAAACGAAAAAAGTTGAACAACTATGGACATCACATATGTATGCATTATCATTGGAAGTACTAAAAAAAAAAATAAAAGTAAATTTATCTAGGGCGGAGGGCCCTCGTACAGAGCAAAAACTGTGACTTAACGAAAAGTGATGTAGACCGTTAATTCACATATAAAACGAGAAAAGTTTTCCACCTATGGACATCACATATGTATGCATTATCATTGGAAGTACTAAAAAAAAAAATAAAAGTAAATTTATCTAGTGCGGAGGGCCCTCGTACAGAGAAAAAACTGTGACTTAACGAAAAGTGACGTAGACCGTTAATTCACATATAAAACGAGAAAAGTTTTCCACCTATGGACATCACATGTGTATGCATTATCATTGGAAGTACTAAAAAAAAAATAAAAGTAAATTTATCTAGGGCGGAGGGCCCTCGTACAGAGCAAAAACTGTGACTTAACGAAAAGTGACATAGACGGTTAATTTACATATAAAACGAAAAAAGTTTACCAAATATGGACATCACATATGTATGCATTATCATTGGAAGTACTAAAAAAAAAAATAAAAGTAAATTTATCTAGGGCGGAGGGCCCTCGTACAGAGCAAAAGCTGTGACTTAACGAAAAGTGACGTAGACCGTTAATTCACATATAAAACCAGAAAAGTTTTCCACCTATGGACATCACATATGTATGCATTATCATTGGAAGTACTAAAAAAAAAAATAAATGTAAATTTATCTAGGGCGGAGGGCCCTCGTACAGAGCAAAAACTGTGAGTTAACGAAAAGTGACGTAGACCGTTAATTCACATATAAAACGAGAAAAGTTTTCCACCTATGGACATCACATATGTATGCATTATCATTGGAAGTACTAAAAAAAAAAATAATAGTAAATTTATCTAGGGCGGAGGGCCCTCGTACAGAGCAAAAACTGTGACTTAACGAAAAGTGACGTAGACCGTTAATTCACATATAAAACGAGAAAAGTTTTCCACCTATAGACATCACATATGTATGCATTATCATTGGAAGTACTAAAAAAAAAAATAAAAGTAAATTTATCTAGGGCGGAGGGCCCTCGTACAGAGCAAAAACTGTGACTTAACGAAAAGTGACGTAGACCGTTAATTCACATATAAAACGAGAAAAGTTTTCCACTTATGGACATCACATATGTATGCATTATTATTTGTGTTACTAAAAAAAAACTTAAAAATAAATGTATCGAGGGTGGAGGGCATACGTACAAACCAAAATTGCAAGGGACCGAACGAAAAGTGACTTAGACTTTTAATTCACATATAAAACGAAAAACGTTTACCACCTATGGACATCACATATGTCTGCATTATCATTGGAAGAACTGAAAAAAAAAATAAAAGTAAATTTATCTAGGGCGGAGGGCCCTCGTACAGAGCAAAAACTGTGACTTAACGAAAAGTGACTTAGACCGTTAATTCACATATAAAACGAAAAACGTTTACCACCTATGGACATCACATATGTATGCATTATCATTGGAGGTATTACAAAAAGAATTAAAATTGAATGTACGGATGGCGGAGGGCCCTCGTACGGAGCAAAAACTGTGACAGTCGAACGAAAAGTGACATAGACGGTTAATTTACATATAAAACGAAAAACATTTACCACCTATGGACATCACATATGTATGCATTATCATTGGAGGTACGTAAAAAAAAAATTTAAATTAAATTTATCTAGGGCGGAGGACCCTCGTACAGAGCAAAAACTGCAAGAGACCGAACGAAAATTGATTTAGCCGGTTAATTTACATATAAAACGAAAAAAGTGTACCACCTATGGACATCACATATGTATGCTTTATCATTGGAGGTACTAAAAAAAATTAAAAGTAAATTTATCTAGGGCGGAGGGCCCTCGTACAGAGCAAAAACTGTGACTTAACGAAAAGTGACTTAGACCGTTAATTCACATATAAAACGAAAAACGTTTACCACCTGTGGACATCACATATGTATTCATTATCATTGGAGGTACTAAAAAAGAAATTAAAATTAAATGAACCGAGGGCGGAGGGTCCTCGTACAGAGCAAAAACAGTGATTTAACGAAAAGTGACTAAGCCCGTTAATTCACAAATAAAACGAGAAAAGTTTTCCACCTATGGACATCACATGTGTATGCATTATCATTGGAAGTACTAAAAGAAAAAAATCAAAGTAAATTTATCTAGGGCGGAGGGCCCTCGTACAGAGCAAAAACTGAGACTTAACGAAAAGTGACTTAGCCCGTTAATTCACAAATAAAACGAAAAAAGTTGACCAACTATGGACATCACATATGTATGCATTATCATTGGAAGTACTAAAAAAAAAAAATAAATGTAAATTTATCTAGGGCGGAGGGCCCTCGTACAGAGCAAAAACAGTGACTTAACGAAAAGTGACTTAGCCCGTTAATTCACATATAAAACGAAAAACGTTTACCACCTGTGGACATCACATATGTATTCATTATCATTGGAGGTACTAAAAAAGAAATTAAAATTAAATGAACCGAGGGCGGAGGGTCCTCGTACAGAGCAAAAACAGTGATTTAACGAAAAGTGACTTAGCCCGTTAATTCACAAATAAAACGAGAAAAGTTTTCCACCTATGGACATCACATATGTATGCATTATCATTGGAAGTACTAAAAAAAAAAAAAAAAAGTAAATTTATCTAGGGCGGAGGGCCCTCGTACAGAGCAAAAACTGTGACATAACGAAAAGTGACTTAGCCCGTTAATTCACAAATAAAACGAAAAAAGTTGACCAACTATGGACATCACATATGTATGCATTATCATTGGAAGTATTAAAAAAAAAAATAAAAGTAAATTTATCTAGGACGGAGGGCCACCGTACAGAGCAAAAACAGTGACTTAACGAAAAGTGACTTAGCCCGTTAATTAACAAATAAAACGAAAAAAGTTGACCAACTATGGACATCACATATGTATGCATTATCATTGGAAGTACTAAAAAAAAAAATAAAAGTAAATTTATCTAGGGCGGAGGGCCCTCGTACAGAGCAAAAACTGTGACTTAACGAAAAGTGACGTAGACCGTTAATTCACATATAAAACGAGAAAAGTTTTCCACCTATGGACATCACATATGTATGCATTATTATTTGTGTTACTTAAAAAAAACTTAAAAATAAATGTATCGAGGGTGGAGGGCATACGTACAAACAAAAATTGCAAGGGACCGAACGAAAAGTGACTTAGACTTTTAATTCACATATAAAACGAAAAACGTTTACCACCTATGGAAATCACATATGTATGCATTATCATTGGAAGAACTGAAAAAAAAAATAAAAGTAAATTTATCTAGGGCGGAGGGCCCTCGTACAGAGCAAAAGCTGTGACTTAACGAAAAGTGACGTAGACCGTTAATTCACATATAAAACGAGAAAAGTTTTCCACCTATAGACATCACATATGTATGCATTATCATTGGAAGTACTAAAAAAAAATAAAAGTAAATTTATCTAGGGCGGAGGGCCCTCGTACAGAGCAAAAACTGTGACTTAACGAAAAGTGACGTAGACCGTTAATTCACATATAAAACGAGAAAAGTTTTCCACTTATGGACATCACATATGTATGCATTATTATTTGTGTTACTAAAAAAAAACTTAAAAATAAATGTATCGAGGGTGGAGGGCATACGTACAAACCAAAATTGCAAGGGACCGAACGAAAAGTGACTTAGACTTTTAATTCACATATAAAACGAAAAACGTTTACCACCTATGGAAATCACATATGTATGCATTATCATTGGAAGAACTGAAAAAAAAAATAAAAGTAAATTTATCTAGGGCGGCGGGCCCTCGTACAGAGCAAAAGCTGTGACTTAACGAAAAGTGACGTAGACCGTTAATTCACATATAAAACGAGAAAAGTTGACCAACTATGGACATCACATATGTATTCATTACCATTGGAAGTACTAAAAAAAAAAATTAAATTAAATTTATCAAGTGCGGAGGCCCCTTGTACAGAGCAAAAGCTGTGACTTAACGAAAAGTGACTTAGACCGTTAATTCACATATAAAACGAAAAAAGTGTACCACCTATTGACATCACATATGAATGCAATATCATTGGAGGTATTACAAAAAGAATTAAAATTGAATGTACGGATGGCGGAGGGCCCTCGTACGGAGCAAAAACTGTGACAGTCTGAACGAAAAGTGACATAGACGGTTAATTTACATATAGAACGAAAAACGTTTACCACCTATGGACATCACATATGTATGCATTATCATTGGAAGTACTAAAAAAAAAAAAATAAAAGAAAATTTATCTAGGGCGGAGGCCCCTTGTACAGAGCAAAATCTGTGACTTAACGAAAAGTGACGTAGACCGTTAATTCACATATAAAACCAGAAAAGTTTTCCACTTATGGACATCACATATGTATGCATTATTATTTGTGTTACTAAAAAAAAACTTAAAAATAAATGTATCGAGGGTGGAGGGCATACGTACAAACCAAAATTGCAAGGGACCGAACGAAAAGTGACTTAGACTTTTAATTCACATATAAAACGAAAAACGTTTACCACCTATGGACATCACATATGTCTGCATTATCATTGGAAGAACTGAAAAAAAAAATAAAAGTAAATTTATCTAGGGCGGAGGCCCCTCGTACAGAGCAAAAACTGTGACTTAACGAAAAGTGACTTAGACCGTTAATTCACATATAAAACGAAAAACGTTTACCACCTATGGACATCACATATGTATGCATTATCATTGGAGGTATTACAAAAAGAATTAAAATTGAATGTACGGATGGCGGAGGGCCCTCGTACGGAGCAAAAACTGTGACAGTCGAACGAAAAGTGACATAGACGGTTAATTTACATATAAAACGAAAAACATTTACCACCTATGGACATCACATATGTATGCATTATCATTGGAGGTACTTAAAAAAAAAATTTAAATTAAATTTATCTAGGGCGGAGGGCCCTCGTACAGAGCAAAAACTGCAAGAGACCGAACGAAAATTGATTTAGACGGTTAATTTACATATAAAACGAAAAAAGTTTACCACCTATGGACATCACATGTGTATGCATTATCATTGGAAGTACTAAAAAAAAAAATAAAAGTAAATTTATCTAGGGCGGAGGGCCCTCGTACAGAGCAAAAACTGTGACTTAACGAAAAGTGACTTAGACCGTTAATTCACATATAAAACGAAAAACGTTTACCACCTGTGGACATCACATATGTATTCATTATCATTGGAGGTACTAAAAAAGAAATTAAAATTAAATGAACCGAGGGCGGAGGGTCCTCGTACAGAGCAAAAACAGTGACTTAACGAAAAGTGACTTAGCCCGTTAATTCACATATAAAACGAGAAAAGTTTTCCACCTATGGACATCACATGTGTATGCATTATCATTGGAAGTACTAAAAGAAAAAAATCAAAGTAAATTTATCTAGGGCGGAGGGCCCTCGTACAGAGCAAAAACTGAGACTTAACGAAAAGTGACTTAGCCCGTTAATTCACAAATAAAACGAAAAAAGTTGACCAACTATGGACATCACATATGTATGCATTATCATTGGAAGTACTAAAAAAAAAAAATAAATGTAAATTTATCTAGGGCGGAGGGCCCTCGTACAGAGCAAAAACAGTGACTTAACGAAAAGTGACTTAGCCCGTTAATTCACAAATAAAACGAAAAAAGTTGACCAACTATGGACATCACATATGTATGCATTATCATTGGAAGTACTAAAAAAAAAATAAAAGTAAATTTATCTAGGGCGGAGGGCCCTCGTACAGAGCAAAAGCTGTGACTTAACGAAAAGTGACGTAGACCGTTAATTCACATATAAAACGAGAAAAGTTTTCCACCTATGGACATCACATGTGTATGCATTATCATTGGAAGTACTAAAAGAAAAAAATCAAAGTAAATTTATCTAGGGCGGAGGGCCCTCGTACAGAGCAAAAACTGAGACTTAACGAAAAGTGACTTAGCCCGTTAATTCACAAATAAAACGAAAAAAGTTGACCAACTATGGACATCACATATGTATGCATTATCATTGGAAGTACTAAAAAAAAAAATAAAAGTAAATTTATCTAGGGCGGAGGGCCCTCGTACAGAGCAAAAACTGTGACTCAATGAAAAGTGACTTAGACCGTTAATTCACAAATAAAACGAAAAAAGTTGACCAACTATGGACATCACATATGTATGCATTATCATTGGAGGTACTAAAAAAGAAATTAAAATTAAATGAACCGAGGGCGGAGGGTCCTCGTACAGAGCAAAAACAGTGATTTAACGAAAAGTGACTAAGCCCGTTAATTCACAAATAAAACGAAAAAAGTTGACCAACTATGGACATCACATATGTATGCATTATCATTGGAAGTACTAAAAAAAAAAATAAAAGTAAATTTATCTAGGGCGGAGGGCCCTCGTACAGAGCAAAAGATGTGACTTAACGAAAAGTGACGTAGACCGTTAATTCACATATAAAACGAGAAAAGTTTTCCACCTATGGACATCACATGTGTATGCATTATCATTGGAAGTACTAAAAGAAAAAAATCAAAGTAAATTTATCTAGGGCGGAGGGCCCTCGTACAGAGCAAAAACTGAGACTTAACGAAAAGTGACTTAGCCCGTTAATTCACAAATAAAACGAAAAAAGTTGACCAACTATGGACATCACATATGTATGCATTATCATTGGAAGTACTAAAAAAAAAAAATAAATGTAAATTTATCTAGGGCGGAGGGCCCTCGTACAAAGCAAAAACAGTGACTTAACGAAAAGTGACTTAGCCCGTTAATTCACAAATAAAACGAAAAAACTTGACCAACTATGGACATCACATATGTATGCATTATCATTGGAAGTACTAAAAAAAAAAATAAAAGTAAATTTATCTAGGGCGGAGGGCCCTCGTACAGAGCAAAAACTGTGACTTAACGAAAAGTGACTTAGCCCGTTAATTCACAAATAAAACGAAAAAAGTTGAACAACTATGGACATCACATATGTATGCATTATCATTGGAAGTACTAAAAAAAAAAAATAAAAGTTAATTTATCTAGGGCGGAGGGCCCTCGTACAGAGCAAAAGCTGTGACTTAACGAAAAGTGACGTAGACCGTTAATTCACATATAAAACGAGAAAAGTTTTCCACCTATGGACATCACATATGTATGCATTATTATTTGTGTTACTTAAAAAAAACTTAAAAATAAATGTATCGAGGGTGGAGGGCATACGTACAAACCAAAATTGCAAGGGACCGAACGAAAAGTGACTTAGACTTTTAATTCACATATAAAACGAAAAACGTTTACCACCTATGGACATCACATATGTATGCATTATCATTGGAAGTACTAAAAAAAAAAATAAAAGTAAATTTATCTAGGGCGGAGGGCCCTCGTACAGAGCAAAAGCTGTGACTTAACGAAAAGTGACGTAGACCGTTAATTCACATATAAAACGAGAAAAGTTTTCCACCTATGGACATCACATGTGTATGCATTATCATTGGAAGTACTAAAAGAAAAAAATAAAAGTAAATTTATCTAGGGCGGAGGGCCCTCGTACAGACCAAAAACTGTGACTTAACGAAAAGTGACTTAGCCCGTTAATTCACAAATAAAACGAAAAAAGTTGACCAACTATGGACATCACATATGTATGCATTATCATTGGAAGTACTAAAAAAAAAATAAAAGTAAATTTATCTAGAGCGGAGGGCCCTCGTACAGAGCAAAAACTGTGACTTAACGAAAAGTGATCTAGACCGTTAATTCACATATAAAACGAGAAAAGTTTTCCACCTATGGACATCACATATGTATGCATTATCATTGGAAGTACTAAAAAAAAAAATAAAAGTAAATTTATCTAGTGCGGAGGGCCCTCGTACAGAGAAAAAACTGTGACTTAACGAAAAGTGACGTAGACCGTTAATTCACATATAAAACGAGAAAAGTTTTCCACCTATGGACATCACATGTGTATGCATTATCATTGGAAGTACTAAAAAAAAAAATAAAAGTAAATTTATCTAGGGCGGAGGGCCCTCGTACAGAGCAAAAACTGTGACTTAACGAAAAGTGACATAGACGGTTAATTTACATATAAAACGAAAAAAGTTTACCAAATATGGACATCACATATGTATGCATTATCATTGGAAGTACTAAAAAAAAAAATAAAAGTAAATTTATCTAGGGCGGAGGGCCCTCGTACAGAGCAAAAGCTGTGACTTAACGAAAAGTGACGTAGACCGTTAATTCACATATAAAACCAGAAAAGTTTTCCACCTATGGACATCACATATGTATGCATTATCATTGGAAGTACTAAAAAAAAAAATAAAAGTAAATTTATCTAGGGCGGAGGGCCCTCGTACAGAGCAAAAACTGTGAGTTAACGAAAAGTGACGTAGACCGTTAATTCACATATAAAACGAGAAAAGTTTTCCACCTATGGACATCACATATGTATGCATTATCATTGGAAGTACTAAAAAAAAATAATAGTAAATTTATCTAGGGCGGAGGGCCCTCGTACAGAGCAAAAACTGTGACTTAACGAAAAGTGACGTAGACCGTTAATTCACATATAAAACGAGAAAAGTTTTCCACCTATAGACATCACATATGTATGCATTATCATTGGAAGTACTAAAAAAAAAAATAAAAGTAAATTTATCTAGGGCGGAGGGCCCTCGTACAGAGCAAAAACTGTGACTTAACGAAAAGTGACGTAGACCGTTAATTCACATATAAAACGAGAAAAGTTTTCCACTTATGGACATCACATATGTATGCATTATTATTTGTGTTACTAAAAAAAAACTTAAAAATAAATGTATCGAGGGTGGAGGGCATACGTACAAACCAAAATTGCAAGGGACCGAACGAAAAGTGACTTAGACTTTTAATTCACATATAAAACGAAAAACGTTTACCACCTATGGAAATCACATATGTATGCATTATCATTGGAAGAACTGAAAAAAAAAATAAAAGTAAATTTATCTAGGGCGGCGGGCCCTCGTACAGAGCAAAAGCTGTGACTTAACGAAAAGTGACGTAGACCGTTAATTCACATATAAAACGAGAAAAGTTGACCAACTATGGACATCACATATGTATTCATTACCATTGGAAGTACTAAAAAAATAAAATAAAATTAAATTTATCAAGTGCGGAGGCCCCTTGTACAGAGCAAAAGCTGTGACTTAACGAAAAGTGACTTAGACCGTTAATTCACATATAAAACGAAAAAAGTGTACCACCTATTGACATCACATATGTATGCAATATCATTGGATGTACTATAAAACAAATTAAAATTGAATGTACGGATGGCGGAGGGCCCTCGTACGGAGCAAAAACTGTGACAGTCTGAACGAAAAGTGACATAGACGGTTAATTTACATATAGAACGAAAAACGTTTACCACCTATGGACATCACATATGTATGCATTATCATTGGAAGTACTAAAAAAAAAAAATAAAAGAAAATTTATCTAGGGCGGAGGCCCCTTGTACAGAGCAAAATCTGTGACTTAACGAAAAGTGACGTAGACCGTTAATTCACATATAAAACCAGAAAAGTTTTCCACTTATGGACATCACATATGTATGCATTATTATTTGTGTTACTAAAAAAAAACTTAAAAATAAATGTATCGAGGGTGGAGGGCATACGTACAAACCAAAATTGCAAGGGACCGAACGAAAAGTGACTTAGACTTTTAATTCACATATAAAACGAAAAACGTTTACCACCTATGGACATCACATATGTCTGCATTATCATTGGAAGAACTGAAAAAAAAAATAAAAGTAAATTTATCTAGGGCGGAGGGCCCTCGTACAGAGCAAAAACTGTGACTTAACGAAAAGTGACTTAGACCGTTAATTCACATATAAAACGAAAAACGTTTACCACCTATGGACATCACATATGTATGCATTATCATTGGAGGTATTACAAAAAGAATTAAAATTGAATGTACGGATGGCGGAGGGCCCTCGTACGGAGCAAAAACTGTGACAGTCGAACGAAAAGTGACATAGACGGTTAATTTACATATAAAACGAAAAACATTTACCACCTATGGACATCACATATGTATGCATTATCATTGGAGGTACTTAAAAAAAAAATTTTAATTAAATTTATCTAGGGCGGAGGGCCCTCGTACAGAGCAAAAACTGCAAGAGACCGAACGAAAATTGATTTAGCCGGTTAATTTACATATAAAACGAAAAAAGTGTACCACCTATGGACATCACATATGTATGCATTATCATTGGAGGTATTACAAAAAAAATTGAAATTATTTGTATCAAGGGCGGAGGGCCCTCGCAAAGAGCAAAAACTGTGACTTAATGAAAAGTAACTTAGACCGTTAATTCACGTATAAAACAAAAAAAGTGTACCACCTATGGACATCACATATGTATGCATTATCATTGGAGGTATTACAAAAAAAATTGAAAGTTAAATTTGTCTAGGGTGGAGGGCCCTCGTACAGAGCAAAAACTGTGACTTAACGAAAAGTGATTTAGACTGTTATTTCACATAAAAAAGGAAAAAGTTGACCAACTATGGACATCACATATGTATGCATTATCATTGGAAGAACTGAAAAAAAAAAAAAAAGTAAATTTATCTAGGGCGGAGGGCCCTCATACAGAGCAAAAACTGCAAGGGACCGAAGAAAAATTGACTTAGACGGTTAATTTTCATGTAAAACGAAAAAATTGTACCACCTATGGACATCACATATGTATGTATTATCATTGGAAGTACTAAAAAAAAAAAATAAAAGTAAATTTATCTAGGGCGGAGGGCCCTCGTACAGAGCAAAAACTGTGACATAACGAAAAGTGACTTAGCCCGTTAATTCACAAATAAAACGAAAAATGTTGACCAACTATGGACATCACATGTGTATGCATTATTATTTGTGTTACTAAAAAAAAAATTAAAATTAAATGAACTGAGGGCGGAGGGTCCTAGTACAGAGCAAAAACAGTGACTTAACGAAAAGTGATTTAGACCGTTATTTCACATAAAAAAAGGGAAAAGTTGACCAACTATGGACATCACATATGTATGCATTATCATTGGAAGAACTGAAAAAAAAAAAAGTAAATTTATCTAGGGCGGAGGGCCCTCATACAGAGCAAAAACTGCAAGGGACCGAACAAAAATTGACTTAGACGGTTAATTTTCATGTAAAACGAAAAAATTGTACCACCTATGGACATCACATATGTATGTATTATCATTCGAGGTACTATAAAAAAAATCAAAATTATGTGTATCGAGGTCGGAGGGCCCTCGTACAGAGCAAAAACTGTGACTTAATGAAAAGTAACTTAGACTGTCAATTTACATATAAAACGAAAAAAGTGTACCACCTATGGAATTCGCATATGTATGTGATATCATTGGAGGTAATATAAAACATTTTCAAAATTCAATGTATCTATGGCGGAGGTCCCTCGTACAGAGCAAAAACTGCAAGAGACCGAACGAAAATTGATTTAGACGGTTAATTTACATATAAAACGAAAAAAGTTTACCACCTATGGACATCACATGTGTATGCTTTATCATTGGAGGTACAAAAAAAAATTAAAATTATTTGTATCAAGGGCGGAGGGCCCTCGCAAAGAGCAAAAACTGTGACTTAATGAAAAGTAACTTAGACCGTTAATTCACGTATAAAACAAAAAAAGTGTACCACCTATGGACATCACATATGTATGCATTATCATTGGAGGTATTACAAAAAAAATTGAAATTTAAATTTGTCTAGGGTGGAGGGCCCTCGTACAGAGCAAAAACTGTGACTTAACGAAAAGTGATTTAGACTGTTATTTCACATAAAAAAAGGAAAAAGTAGACCAACTATGGACATCACATATGTATGCATTATCATTGGAAGAACTGAAAAAAAAAAAAAAAGTAAATTTATCTAGGGCGGAGGGCCCTCGTACAGAGAAAAAACTGTGACAGACAGAACGAAAAGTGACTTAGACGGTTAATTTACATGTAAAACGAAAAAATTGTACCACCTATGGACATCACATATGTATGTATTATCATTCGAGGTACTATAAAAAAAATCAAAATTATGTGTATCGAGGTCGGAGGGCCCTCGTACAGAGCAAAAACTGTGACTTAATGAAAAGTAACTTAGACTGTCAATTTACATATAAAACGAAAAAAGTGTACCACCTATGGAATTCGCATATGTATGTGATATCATTGGAGGTAATATAAAACATTTTCAAAATTGAATGTATCTATGGCGGAGGGCCCTCGTACAGAGCAAAAACTGCAAGAGACCGAACGAAATTTGATATAGACGGTTAATTTACATATAAAACGAAAAAAGTTTACCACCTATGGACATCACATGTGTATGCCTTATCATTGGAGGTACAAAAAAAAAAAATAAAAGTAAATTTATCTAGGGCGGAGGGCCCTCGTACAGAGCAAAAACTGTGACTTAACGAAAAGTGACTTAGCCCGTTAATTCACAAATAAAACGAGAAAAGTTTTCCACCTATGGACATCACATATGTATTCATTATCATTGGAGGTACTAAAAAAGAAATTAAAATTAAATGAACCGAGGGCGGAGGGTCCTCGTACAGAGCAAAAACAGTGACTTAACGAAAAGTGACTTAGCCCGTTAATTCACAAATCAAACGAAAAAAGTTGACTAACTATGGACATCACATATGTATGCATTATCATTGGAAGTACTAAAAAAAAAATAAAAGTAAATTTATCTAGGGCGGAGGGCCCTCGTACAGAGCAAAAACTGTGACATAACGAAAAGTGACTTAGCCCGTTAATTCACAAATAAAACGAAAAATGTTGACCAACTATGGACATCACATGTGTATGCATTATTATTTGTGTTACTAAAAAAAAAATTAAAATTAAATGAACCGAGGGCGGAGGGTCCTAGTACAGAGCAAAAACAGTGACTTAACGAAAAGTGACATAGCACGTTAATTCACATATAAAACGAAAAACGTTTACCACCTATGGACATCACATATGTATGCATTATCATTGGAGGTATTACAAAAAAAATTGATAGTTAAATTTATCTAGGGCGGAGGGCCCTCGTACAGAGCAAAAACTGTGACTTAACGAAAAGTGATTTAGACCGTTATTTCACATAAAAAAAGGAAAAAGTTGACCAACTATGGACATCACATATGTATGCATTATCATTGGAAGAACTGAAAAAAAAAAAAAGTAAATTTATCTAGGGCGGAGGGCCCTCATACAGAGCAAAAACTGCAAGGGACCGAACAAAAATTGACTTAGACGGTTAATTTTCATGTAAAACGAAAAAATTGTACCACCTATGGACATCACATATGTATGTATTATCATTCGAGGTACTATAAAAAAAATCAAAATTATATGTATCGAGGGCGGAGGGCCCTCGTACAAACCAAAATTGAAAGGGACCGAACGAAAATTGACTTAGACTGTTAATTTACATATAAAACGAAAAAAGCGCACCACCTATGGACTTCACATATGTATGTGATTTCATGGGATGTATTATAAAACATTTTCTAAATTGAATGTATCTAGGGCGGAGGGCCCTCGTACAGAGAAAAAACTGTGACAGACTGAACGAAAAATGACATAGACGGTTAATTTACATATAAAACGACAAAAGTTTACCACCTATGGACATCACATATGTATGTATTATCATTCGAGGTACTATAAAAAAAATCAAAATTATGTGTATCGAGGTCGGAGGGCCCTCGTACAGAGCAAAAACTGTGACTTAATGAAAAGTAACTTAGACTGTCAATTTACATATAAAACGAAAAAAGTGTACCACCTATGGAATTCGCATATGTATGTGATATCATTGGAGGTAATATAAAACATTTTCAAAATTGAATGTATCTATGGCGGAGGGCCCTCGTACAGAGCAAAAACTGCAAGAGACCGAACGAAAATTGATTTAGACGGTTAATTTACATATAAAACGAAAAAAGTTTACCACCTATGGACATCACATGTGTATGCTTTATCATTGGAGGTACAAAAAAAAAAAAAAGTAAATTTATCTAGGGCGGAGGGCCCTCGTACAGAGCAAAAACTGTGACTTAACGAAAAGTGACTTAGCCCGTTAATTCACAAATAAAACGAGAAAAGTTTTCCACCTATGGACATCACATATGTATTCATTATCATTGGAGGTACTAAAAAAGAAATTAAAATTAAATGAACCGAGGGCGGAGGGTCCTCGTACAGAGCAAAAACAGTGACTTAACGAAAAGTGACTTAGCCCGTTAATTCACAAATAAAACGAAAAAAGTTGACCAACTATGGACATCACATATGTATGCATTATCATTGGAAGTACTGAAAAAAAAAATAAAAGTAAATTTATCTAGGGCGGAGGGCCCTCGTACAGAGCAAAAGCTGTGACTTAACGAAAAGTGACGTAGACCGTTAATTCACATATAAAACGAAAAAAGTTTTCCACCTATGGACATCACATATGTATGCATTATTATTTGTGTTACTAAAAAAAAAATTAAAATTAAATGAACTGAGGGCGGAGGGTCCTAGTACAGAGCAAAAACAGTGACTTAACGAAAAGTGACATAGCACGTTAATTCATATATAAAACGAAAAACGTTTACCACCTACGGACATCACATATGTATGCATTATCATTGGAAGAACTGAAAAAAATAAATAAAAGTAAATTTATCTAGGGAGGAGGGCCCTCGTACAGAGCAAAAGCTGTGACTTAACGAAAAGTGACGTAGACCGTTAATTCACATATAAAACGAGAAAAGTTGACCAACTATGGACATCACATATGTATGCATTATCATTGGAAGTACTAAAAAAAAAATTTAAATTTATCTAGGGCGGAGGGCCCTCGTACAGAGCAAAAACTGTGACTTAACGAAAAGTGACTTAGACCGTTAATTCAAATATAAAAAGAGAAAAGTTTTCCACCTATGGACATCACATATGTATGCATTATCATTGGAAGTACTAAAAAAAAAAATAAAAGTAAATTTATCTAGTGCGGAGGGCCCTCGTACAGAGAAAAAACTGTGACTTAACGAAAAGTGACTTAGCCCGTTAATTCACATATAAAACTAGAAAATTTGATCAACTATGAACATCACATATGTATTCATTATAATTGTTATTACTAAATAAAAAAAATAAAAGTAAATTTATCTAGGGCGGAGGGCCCTCGTACAGAGCAAAAGCTGTGACTTAACGAAAAGTGACGTAGACCGTTAATTCACATATAAAACGAGAAAAGTTTTCCACCTATGGACATCACATATGTATGCATTATTATTTGTGTTACTAAAAAAAATTACAACTAAATGAACCGAGGGCGGAGGGTCCTAGTACAGAGCAAAAACAGTGACTTAACGAAAAGTGACTTAGCCCGTTAATTCACATATAAAACGAGAAAAGTTGACCACCTATGGACATCACATATGTATGCATTATCATTGGAAGAACTGAAAAAAAAAATAAAAGTAAATTTATCTAGGGAGGAGGGCCCTCGTACAGAGCAAAAGCTGTGACTTAACGAAAAGTGACGTAGACCGTTAATTCACATATAAAACGAGAAAAGTTGACCAACTATGGACATCACATATGTATGCATTATCATTGGAAGTACTAAAAAAAAAAATAAAAGTAAATTTATCTAGGGCGGAGGGCCCTCGTACAGAGCAAAAGCTGTGACTTAACGAAAAGTGACGTAGACCGTTAATTCACATATAAAACGAGAAAAGTTTTCCACCTATGGACATCACATATGTATGCATTATCATTGGAAGTACTAAAAAAAAAAAATAAAAGTAAATTTATCTAGGGCGGAGGGCCCTCGTACAGAGCAAAAACTGTGACTTAACGAAAAGTGACTTAGCCCGTTAATTCACAAATAAAACGAAAAAAGTTGACCAACTATGGACATCACATATGTATGCATTATCATTGGAAGTACTAAAAAAAGAAATAAAAGTAAATTTATCTAGGGCGGAGGGCCCTCGTACAGAGCAAAAACTGTGACTTAACGAAAAGTGACGTAGACCGTTAATTCACATATAAAACGAGAAAAGTTTTCCACCTATGGACATCACATGTGTATGCATTATCATTGGAAGTACTAAAAAAAAAAAAAAAAAGTAAATTTATCTAGGGCGGAGGCCCCTTGTACAGAGCAAAAACAGTGACTTAACGAAAAGTGACTTAGCCCGTTAATTCACATATAAAACGAAAAACGTTTACCACCTATGGACATCACATATGTATGCATTATCATTGGAAGTACTAAAAAAAAAAATAAAAGTAAATTTATCTAGGGCGGAGGGCCCTCGTACAGAGCAAAAACTGTGACTTAACGAAAAGTGATGTAGACCGTTAATTCACATATAAAATGAGAAAAGATGACCAACTATGGACATCACATATGTATGCATTATCATTGAAAGTACTAAAAAAAAAAAAAAAAATTAAATTTATGTACGGCGGAGGGCCCTCGTACAGAGCAAAAGCTGTGACTTAACGAAAAGTGACGAAGACCGTTAATTCACATATAAAACGAGAAAAGTTGACCAACTATGGACATCACATATGTATGCATTATCATTGGAAGTACTAAAAAAAAAAAATAAAAGTTAATTTATCTAGGGCGGAGGGCCCTCGTACAGAGCAAAAGCTGTGACTTAACGAAAAGTGACGTAGACCGTTAATTCACATATAAAACGAGAAAAGTTTTCCACTTATGGACATCACATATGTATGCATTATCATTGGAAGTACTAAAAAAAGAAATAAAAGTAAATTTATCTAGGGCGGAGGGCCCTCGTACAGAGCAAAAACTGTGACTTAACGAAAAGTGACGTAGACCGTTAATTCACATATAAAACGAGAAAAGTTTTCCACCTATGGACATCACATGTGTATGCATTATCATTGGAAGTACTAAAAGAAAAAAATAAAAGTAAATTTATCTAGGGCGGAGGGCCCTCGTACAGACCAAAAACTGTGACTTAACGAAAAGTGACTTAGCCCGTTAATTCACAAATAAAACGAAAAAAGTTGAACAACTATGGACATCACATATGTATGCATTATCATTGGAAGTACTAAAAGAAAAAAATAAAAGTAAATTTATCTAGGGCGGAGGGCCCTCGTACAGACCAAAAACTGTGACTTAACGAAAAGTGACTTAGCCCGTTAATTCACAAATAAAACGAAAAAAGTTGAACAACTATGGACATCACATATGTATGCATTATCATTGGAAGTACTAAAAAAAAAATAAAAGTAAATTTATCTAGGGCGGAGGGCCCTCGTACAGAGCAAAAACTGTGACTTAACGAAAAGTGATGTAGACCGTTAATTCACATATAAAACGAGAAAAGTTTTCCACCTATGGACATCACATGTGTATGCATTATCATTGGAAGTACTAAAAGAAAAAAATAAAAGTAAATTTATCTAGGGCGGAGGGCCCTCGTACAGACCAAAAACTGTGACTTAACGAAAAGTGACTTAGCCCGTTAATTCACAAATAAAACGAAAAAAGTTGAACAACTATGGACATCACTTATGTATGCATTATCATAGGAAGTACTAAAAAAAAAATAAAAGTAAATTTATCTAGGGCGGAGGGCCCTCGTACAGAGCAAAAACTGTGACTTAACGAAAAGTGACGTAGACCGTTAATTCACATATAAAACGAGAAAAGTTTTCCACCTATGGACATCACATGTGTATGCATTATCATTGGAAGTACTAAAAAAAAAATAAAAGTAAATTTATCTAGGGCGGAGGGCCCTCGTACAGAGCAAAAACTGTGACTTAACGAAAAGTGACATAGACGGTTAATTTACATATAAAACGAAAAAAGTTTACCAAATATGGACATCACATATGTATGCATTATCATTGGAAGTACTAAAAAAAAATAAAAGTAAATTTATCTAGGGCGGAGGGCCCTCGTACAGAGCAAAAGCTGTGACTTAACGAAAAGTGACGTAGACCGTTAATTCACATATAAAACGAGAAAAGTTTTCCACCTATGGACATCACATGTGTATGCATTATCATTGGAAGTACTAAAAGAAAAAAATAAAAGTAAATTTATCTAGGGCGGAGGGCCCTCGTACAGACCAAAAACTGTGACTTAACGAAAAGTGACTTAGCCCGTTAATTCACAAATAAAACGAAAAAAGTTGAACAACTATGGACATCACTTATGTATGCATTATCATAGGAAGTACTAAAAAAAAAAATAAAAGTAAATTTATCTAGGGCGGAGGGCCCTCGTACAGAGCAAAAGCTGTGACTTAACGAAAAGTGACGTAGACCGTTAATTCACATATAAAACCAGAAAAGTTTTCCACCTATGGACATCACATATGTATGCATTATCATTGGAAGTACTAAAAAAAAAAATAAAAGTAAATTTATCTAGGGCGGAGGGCCCTCGTACAGAGCAAAAACTGTGAGTTAACGAAAAGTGACGTAGACCGTTAATTCACATATAAAACGAGAAAAGTTTTCCACCTATGGACATCACATATGTATGCATTATCATTGGAAGTACTAAAAAAAAAAATAATAGTAAATTTATCTAGGGCGGAGGGCCCTCGTACAGAGCAAAAACTGTGACTTAACGAAAAGTGACGTAGACCGTTAATTCACATATAAAACGAGAAAAGTTTTCCACCTATAGACATCACATATGTATGCATTATCATTGGAAGTACTAAAAAAAAAAATAAAAGTAAATTTATCTAGGGCGGAGGGCCCTCGTACAGAGCAAAAACTGTGACTTAACGAAAAGTGACGTAGACCGTTAATTCACATATAAAACGAGAAAAGTTTTCCACCTATGGACATCACATGTGTATGCATTATCATTGGAAGTACTAAAAAAAAAATAAAAGTAAATTTATCTAGGGCGGAGGGCCCTCGTACAGAGCAAAAACTGTGACTTAACGAAAAGTGACGTAGACCGATAATTCACATATAAAACGAGAAAAGTTTTCCACCTATAGACATCACATATGTATGCATTATTATTTGTGTTACTAAAAAAAAAATTACAATTAAATGAACCGAGGGCGGAGGGTCCTCGTACAGAGCAAAAACAGTGACTTAACGAAAAGTGACTTAGCCCGTTAATTCACATATAAAACGAAAAACGTTTACCACCTATGGACATCACATATGTATGCATTATCATTGGAAGAACTGAAAAAAAAAATAAAAGTAAATTTATCTAGGGAGGAGGGCCCTCGTACAGAGCAAAAGCTGTGACTTAACGAAAAGTGACGTAGACCGTTAATTCACATATAAAACGAGAAAAGTTGACCAACTATGGACATCACATATGTATGCATTATCATTGGAAGTACTAAAAAAAAAAAAAAAAATTAAATTTATCTAGGGCGGAGGGCCCTCGTACAGAGCAAAAGCTGTGACTTAACGAAAAGTGACGTAGACCGTTAATTCACATATAAAACGAGAAAAGTTTTCCACCTATGGACATCACATATGTATGCATTATCATTGGAAGTACTAAAAAAAAAATAAAAGTAAATTTATCTAGGGCGGAGGGCCCTCGTACAGAGCAAAAACTGTGACTTAACGAAAAGTGACGTAGACCGTTAATTCACATATAAAACGAGAAAAGTTTTCCACCTATAGACATCACATATGTATGCATTATCATTGGAAGTAATAAAAAAAAATAAAAGTAAATTTATCTAGGGCGGAGGGCCCTCGTACAGAGCAAAAACTGTGACTTAACGAAAAGTGACGTAGACCGTTAATTCACATATAAAACGAGAAAAGTTTTCCACCTATGGACATCACATATGTATGCATTATTATTTGTGTTACTAAAAAAAAATTACAATTAAATGAACCGAGGGCGGAGGGTCCTCGTACAGAGCAAAAACAGTGACTTAACGAAAAGTGACTTAGCCCGTTAATTCACATATAAAACGAAAAACGTTTACCACCTATGGACATCACATATGTATGCATTATCATTGGAAGAACTGAAAAAAAAAATAAAAGTAAATTTATCTAGGGAGGAGGGCCCTCGTACAGAGCAAAAGCTGTGACTTAACGAAAAGTGACGTAGACCGTTAATTCACATATAAAACGAGAAAAGTTGACCAACTATGGACATCACATATGTATGCATTATCATTGGAAGTACTAAAAAAAAAATAAAAGTAAATTTATCTAGGGCGGAGGGCCCTCGTACAGAGCAAAAACTGTGACTTAACGAAAAGTGACGTAGACCGTTAATTCACATATAAAACGAGAAAAGTTTTCCACCTATGGACATCACATATGTATGCATTATTATTTGTGTTACTAAAAAAAAAATTACAATTAAATGAACCGAGGGCGGAGGGTCCTCGTACAGAGCAAAAACAGTGACTTAACGAAAAGTGACTTAGCCCGTTAATTCACATATAAAACGAAAAACGTTTACCACCTATGGACATCACATATGTATGCATTATCATTGGAAGTACTAAAAAAAAAATAAAAGTAAATTTATCTAGGGCGGAGGGCCCTCGTACAGAGCAAAAGCTGTGACTTAACGAAAAGTGACGTAGACCGTTAATTCACATATAAAACGAGAAAAGTTTTCCACCTATGGACATCACATGTGTATGCATTATCATTGGAAGTACTAAAAAAAAAAATAAAAGTAAATTTATCTAGGGCGGAGGGCCCTCGTACAGACCAAAAACTGTGACTTAACGAAAAGTGACTTAGCCCGTTAATTCACAAATAAAACGAAAAAAGTTGAACAACTATGGACATCACATATGTATGCATTATCATTGGAAGTACTAAAAAAAAAATAAAAGTAAATTTATCTAGGGCGGAGGGCCCTCGTACAGAGCAAAAACTGTGACTTAACGAAAAGTGATGTAGACCGTTAATTCACATATAAAACGAGAAAAGTTTTCCACCTATGGACATCACATATGTATGCATTATCATTGGAAGTACTAAAAAAAAAAATAAAAGTAAATTTATCTAGTGCGGAGGGCCCTCGTACAGAGAAAAAACTGTGACTTAACGAAAAGTGACGTAGACCGTTAATTCACATATAAAACGAGAAAAGTTTTCCACCTATGGACATCACATGTGTATGCATTATCATTGGAAGTACTAAAAAAAAAATAAAAGTAAATTTATCTAGGGCGGAGGGCCCTCGTACAGAGCAAAAACTGTGACTTAACGAAAAGTGACATAGACGGTTAATTTACATATAAAACGAAAAAAGTTTACCAAATATGGACATCACATATGTATGCATTATCATTGGAAGTACTAAAAAAAAAAATAAAAGTAAATTTATCTAGGGCGGAGGGCCCTCGTACAGAGCAAAAGCTGTGACTTAACGAAAAGTGACGTAGACCGTTAATTCATATATAAAACAAGAAAAGTTTTCCACCTATGGACATCACATATGTATGCATTATTATTTGTGTTACTAAAAAAAAACTTAAAAATAAATGTATCGAGGGTGGAGGGCATACGTACAAACCAAAATTGCAAGGGACCGAACGAAAAGTGACTTAGACTTTTAATTCACATATAAAACGAAAAACGTTTACCACCTATGGACATCACATATGTATGCATTATCATTGGAAGTACTAAAAAAAAAAAATAAAAGTAAATTTATCTAGGGCGGAGGGCCCTCGTACAGAGCAAAAGCTGTGACTTAACGAAAAGTGACGTAGACCGTTAATTCACATATAAAACGAGAAAAGTTTTCCACCTATGGACATCACATGTGTATGCATTATCATTGGAAGTACTAAAAGAAAAAAATAAAAGTAAATTTATCTAGGGCGGAGGGCCCTCGTACAGACCAAAAACTGTGACTTAACGAAAAGTGACGTAGACCGTTAATTCACATATAAAACGAGAAAAGTTGACCAACTATGGACATCACATATGTATGCATTATTATTTGTGTTACTAAAAAAAAAATTACAATTAAATGAACCGAGGGCGGAGGGTCCTCGTACAGAGCAAAAACAGTGACTTAACGAAAAGTGACTTAGCCCGTTAATTCACATATAAAACGAAAAACGTTTACCACCTATGGACATCACATATGTATGCATTATCATTGGAAGAACTGAAAAAAAAAATAAAAGTAAATTTATCTAGGGAGGAGGGCCCTCGTACAGAGCAAAAGCTGTGACTTAACGAAAAGTGACGTAGACCGTTAATTCACATATAAAACGAGAAAAGTTGACCAACTATGGACATCACATATGTATGCATTATCATTGGAAGTACTAAAAAAAAAATAAAAGTAAATTTATCTAGGGCGGAGGGCCCTCGTACAGAGCAAAAGCTGTGACTTAACGAAAAGTGACGTAGACCGTTAATTCACATATAAAACCAGAAAAGTTTTCCACCTATGGACATCACATATGTATGCATTATCATTGGAAGTACTAAAAAAAAAAATAAAAGTAAATTTATCTAGGGCGGAGGGCCCTCGTACAGAGCAAAAACTGTGAGTTAACGAAAAGTGACGTAGACCGTTAATTCACATATAAAACGAGAAAAGTTTTCCACCTATGGACATCACATATGTATGCATTATCATTGGAAGTACTAAAAAAAAAAATAATAGTAAATTTATCTAGGGCGGAGGGCCCTCGTACAGAGCAAAAACTGTGACTTAACGAAAAGTGACGTAGACCGTTAATTCACATATAAAACGAGAAAAGTTTTCCACCTATGGACATCACATATGTATGCATTATCATTGGAAGTACTAAAAAAAAAATAAAAGTAAATTTATCTAGGGCGGAGGGCCCTCGTACAGAGCAAAAACTGTGACTTAACGAAAAGTGACGTAGACCGTTAATTCACATATAAAACGAGAAAAGTTTTCCACTTATGGACATCACATATGTATGCATTATTATTTGTGTTACTAAAAAAAAACTTAAAAATAAATGTATCGAGGGTGGAGGGCATACGTACAAACCAAAATTGCAAGGGACCGAACGAAAAGTGACTTAGACTTTTAATTCACATATAAAACGAAAAACGTTTACCACCTATGGAAATCACATATGTATGCATTATCATTGGAAGAACTGAAAAAAAAAATAAAAGTAAATTTATCTAGGGCGGCGGGCCCTCGTACAGAGCAAAAGCTGTGACTTAACGAAAAGTGACTTAGACCGTTAATTCACATATAAAACGAAAAAAGTGTACCACCTATTGACATCACATATGTATGCAATATCATTGGATGTACTATAAAACATTTTCAAAATTGAATGTATCTAGCGCGGAGGGCACTCGTACAGAGCAAAAACTGTGACTTAAGGAAAAGTGACTTAGACCGTTAATTCACATATAAAACGAAAAACGTTTACCATCTATGGACATCACATATGTATGCATTATTATTTGTGTTACTAAAAAAAAACTTAAAAATAAATGTATCGAGGGCGAAGGGCCCTCGTATAGAGCAAAAACTGCAAGGGACCGAACGAAAATTGATTTAGACGGTTAATTTACATATAAAACGAAAAAAGTGCACCACCTATTGTCTTCATATATGTATGCAATATCATTGGATGTACTATAAAACATATTCAAAATTGAATGTATCTAGGGAGGAGGGCACTCGTACAGAGCAAAAACTGTGACTTAACGAAAAGTGACTTAGACCGTTAATTCACATATAAAACGAAAAACGTTTACCACCTATGGACATCACATATGTATGCATTATCATTGGAGGTATTACAAAAAGAATTAAAATTGAATGTACGGATGGCGGAGGGCCCTCGTACGGAGCAAAAACTGTGACAGTCTGAACGAAAAGTGACATAGACGGTTAATTTACATATAAAACGAAAAACGTTTACCACCTATGGACATCACATATGTATGCATTATCATTGGAAGTACTAAAAAAAAAAAATAAAAGAAAATTTATCTAGGGCGGAGGCCCCTTGTACAGAGCAAAATCTGTGACTTAACGAAAAGTGACGTAGACCGTTAATTCACATATAAAACGAGAAAAGTTTTCCACTTATGGACATCACATATGTATGCATTATTATTTGTGTTACTAAAAAAAAACTTAAAAATAAATGTATCGAGGGTGGAGGGCATACGTACAAACCAAAATTGCAAGGGACCGAACGAAAAGTGACTTAGACTTTTAATTCACATATAAAACGAAAAACGTTTACCACCTATGGACATCACATATGTCTGCATTATCATTGGAAGAACTGAAAAAAAAAATAAAAGTAAATTTATCTAGGGCGGAGGGCCCTCGTACAGAGCAAAAACTGTGACTTAACGAAAAGTGACTTAGACCGTTAATTCACATATAAAACGAAAAACGTTTACCACCTATGGACATCACATATGTATGCATTATCATTGGAGGTATTACAAAAAGAATTAAAATTGAATGTACGGATGGCGGAGGGCCCTCGTACGGAGCAAAAACTGTGACAGTCGAACGAAAAGTGACATAGACGGTTAATTTACATATAAAACGAAAAACATTTACCACCTATGGACATCACATATGTATGCATTATCATTGGGGGTACAAAAAAAAATTAAAATTATTTGTATCAAGGGCGGAGGGCCCTCGCAAAGAGCAAAAACTGTGACTTAATGAAAAGTAACTTAGACCGTTAATTTACATATAAAACGAAAAAAGTGTACCACCTATGGACATCACATATGTATGCATTATCATTGGAGGTATTACAAAAAAAATTGAAAGTTAAATTTGTCTAGGGTGGAGGGCCCTCGTACAGAGCAAAAACTGTGACTTAACGAAAAGTGATTTAGACTGTTATTTCACATAAAAAAAGGAAAAAGTTGACCAACTATGGACATCACATATGTATGCATTATCATTGGAAGAACTGAAAAAAAAAAAAAGTAAATTTATCTAGGGCGGAGGGCCCTCATACAGAGCAAAAACTGCAAGGGACCGAACAAAAATTGACTTAGACGGTTAATTTTCATGTAAAACGAAAAAATTGTACCACCTATGGACATCACATATGTATGTATTATCATTAGAGGTACTATAAAAAAAATTAAAATTAAATTTATCTAGGGCGGACGGCACTCATACAGAGCAAAAACTACAAGGGATCGAACAAAAATTGACTCAGACGGTTAATTTTTATGTAAAACGAAAAAAGTGTACCACCTATGGACATCACATATGTTTGTATTATCATTCGAGGTACTATAAAAAAAATCAAAATTATATGTATCGAGGGCGGAGGGCCCTCGTACAAACCAAAATTTGAAGGGACCGAACGAAAATTGACTTAGACTGTTAATTTACATATAAAACGAAAAAAGCGCACCACCTATGGACTTCACATATGTATGTGATTTCATGGGATGTATTATAAAACATTTTCTAAATTGAATGTATCTAGGGCGGAGGGCCCTCGTACAGAGAAAAAACTGTGACAGACTGAACGAAAAGTGACATAGACGGTTAATTCACGTATAAAACAAAAAAAGTGTACCACCTATGGACATCACATATGTATGTATTATCATTCGAGGTACTATAAAAAAAATCAAAATTATATGTATCGAGGTTGGAGGGCCCTCGTACAGAGCAAAAACTGTGACTTAACGAAAATTGACTTAGACTGTCAATTTACATATAAAACGAAAAAAGTGTACCACCTATGGAATTCGCATATGTATGTGATATCATTGGAGGTAATATAAAACATTTTCAAAATTGAAAGTATCTATGGCGGAGGGCCCTCGTACAGAGCAAAAACTGCAAGAGACCGAACGAAAATTGATTTAGACGGTTAATTTACATATAAAACGAAAAAAGTTTACCACCTATGGACATCACATGTGTATGCCTTATCATTGGAGGTACAAAAAAAAAAATAAAAGTAAATTTATCTAGGGCGGAGGGCCCTCGTACAGAGCAAAAACTGTGACTTAACGAAAAGTGACTTAGCCCGTTAATTCACAAATAAAACGAGAAAAGTTTTCCACCTATGGACATCACATATGTATTCATTATCATTGGAGGTACTAAAAAAGAAATTAAAATTAAATGAACCGAGGGCGGAGGGTCCTCGTACAGAGCAAAAACAGTGACTTAACGAAAAGTGACTTAGCCCGTTAATTCACAAATCAAACGAAAAAAGTTGACTAACTATGGACATCACATATGTATGCATTATCATTGGAAGTACTAAAAAAAAAATAAAAGTAAATTTATCTAGGGCGGAGGGCCCTCGTACAGAGCAAAAACTGTGACTTAACGAAAAGTGACTTAGCCCGTTAATTCACAAATAAAACGAAAAATGTTGACCAACTATGGACATCACATGTGTATGCATTATTATTTGTGTTACTAAAAAAAAAATTAAAATTAAATGAACTGAGGGCGGAGGGTCCTAGTACAGAGCAAAAACAGTGACTTAACGAAAAGTGACATAGCACGTTAATTCACATATAAAACGAAAAACGTTTACCACCTATGGACATCACATATGTATGCATTATCATTGGAAGAACTGAAAAAAAAAATAAAAGTAAATTTATCTAGGGCGGGGGGCCCTCGTACAGAGCAAAAACTGTGACTTAACGAAAAGTGACTTAGCCCGTTAATTCACAAATAAAACGAAAAAAGTTGACCAACTATGGACATCACATATGTATGCATTATCATTGGAAGTACTAAAAAAAGAAATAAAAGTAAATTTATCTAGGGCGGAGGGCCCTCGTACAGAGCAAAAACTGTGACTTAACGAAAAGTGACGTAGACCGTTAATTCACATATAAAACGAGAAAAGTTTTCCACCTATGGACATCACATGTGTATGCATTATCATTGGAAGTACTAAAAAAAAAAAAAAAAAGTAAATTTATCTAGGGCGGAGGCCCCTTGTACAGAGCAAAAGCTGTGACTTAACGAAAAGTGACGTAGACCGTTAATTCACATATAAAACGAGAAAAGTTTTCCACCTATGGACATCACATATGTATGCATTATTATTTGTGTTACTAAAAAAAAAAATTAAAATTAAATGAACCGAGAGCGGAGGGTCCTCGTACAGAGCAAAAACAGTGACTTAACGAAAAGTGACTTAGACCGTTAATTAACATATAAAACGAAAAACGTTTACCACCTGTGGACATCACATATGTATTCATTATCATTGGAGGTACTAAAAAAAAAATTAAAATTAAATGAACCGAGGGCGGAGGGTCCTCGTACAGAGCAAAAACTGTGACTTAACGAAAAGTGACTTAGACCGTTAATTCACATATAAAACGAAAAACGTTTACCACCTATGGACATCACATATGTATGCATTATCATTTAAGGTACTAAAAAAAAATTAGAATAAATGTATCGAGGTAAGAGGGACCTCGTAGAGAGCAAAAACTGCAAGGCTCGGATGAAAAGTGACATAGACGGTTAATTTTCATAAAAAAAAGGTTACCACCTATGGACATCACACATGTATGCATTATCACTGAAGGTATTACAAAAAGAATTAAAATTAAATTTATCTAGGGCGGAGGGCCCTCGTACAGAGCAAAAACTGTGACATAACGAAAAGTGACTTAGACCGTTAATTCACATATAAAACGAAAAACGTTTACCACCTATGGACATCACATATGTATGCATTATCATTTGAGGTACTAAAAAAAAATTAGATTAAATGTATCGAGGTAAGAGGGACCTCGTAGAGAGCAAAAACTGCAAGGCTCGGATGAAAAGTGACATAGACGGTTAATGTTCATAAAAAAAAAGGGTACCACCTATGGACATCACACATGTATGCATTATCATTGGAGGTATTACAAAAAGAATTAAAATTAAATTTATCTAGGGCGGAGGGCCCTTGTACATAGCAAAAACTGTGACTTAACGAAAAGTGACCTAGACCCTTATCTCACATATAAAACGAGAAAAGTTTTCCACCTATGGACATCACATATGTATGCATTATCATTTTAGGTACTAAAAAAAAATTAAAATTAAATGTATCGAGGGCGGAGGTCCCTCGTACAGAGCAAAAACTGTGACTTAACTTAAAGTGACTTTGACCGTTAATTCACATATAAACCGAAAAACGTTTACCACCTGTGGACATCACATATGTATTCATTATCATTGAAGGTACTAAAAAAAAATTTAAATTAAATGAACCGAGGGCGGAGGGTCCTCGTACAGAGCAAAAACTGTGACTTAACTTAAAGTGACTTAGACCGTTAATTAACATATAAAACGAAAAACGTTTACCACCTGTGGACATCACATATGTATGCATTATCATTGGAGGTACTAAAAAAAAAATAAAATTAAATTTACCGAGGGCGGAGGGTCCTGGTACAGAGCAAAAACTGCAAAGGTCGGTGAAAAGTGACATACACGGTTAATTTACATAAAAAAGAAAAAACGGTACCACCTATAGACATCACATATGTATGCATTATCATTGGAGGTACTAAAAAAAAATTAAAATTAAATGTATCGAGGGCGGAGGGCCCTCGTACAGAGCAAAAACTGCAAGGGTCGGACGAAAATTGACTTAGGCGGTTAATTTACATAAAAAAGAAAAAAGTGTACCACCTATGGACATCACATATGTATGCATTATCATTGGAGGTACTAAAAAAAAAATTAAAATTAAATTTTCCGAGGGCGGAGGGTCCTCGTACAGAGCAAAAACTGTGACTTAACGAAAAGTGACTTAGACCGTTAATTAACATATAAAACGAAAAACGTTTACCACCTGTGGACATCACATATGTATTCATTATCATTGGAGGTACTAAAAAAAAAATTAAAATTAAATGAACCGAGGGCGGAGGGTCCTCGTACAGAGCAAAAACAGTGACTTAACGAAAATTGACTTAGATCGTTAATTCACATATAAAAGGAAAAACGTTTACCTCCTATGGACATCACATATGTATGCATTATCATTGGAGGTATTACAAAAAGAATTAAAATTAAATTTATCTAGGGCGGAGGGCCGTGTACATAGCAAAAACTGTGACTTAACGAAAAGTGACCTAGACCCTTATCTCACATATAAAACGAGAAAAGTTTTCCACCTATGGACATCACATATGTATGCATTATCATTTTAGGTATTAAAAAAAAAATTAAAATTAAATGTATCGAGGGCGGAGGGTCCTGGTACAGAGCAAAAACTGCAAAGGTCGGTGAAAAGTGACATACACGGTTAATTTACATAAAAAAGAAAAAACGGTACCACCTATGGACATCACATATGTATGCATTATCATTGGAGGTACTAAAAAAAAAATTAAAATTAAATTTATCTAGGGCGGAGGTACCTCGTACAGAGCAAAAACTGCAGGGTTCGGACGAAAATTGACTTGGACGGTTAATTTAAATAAAAAGAAAAAAGTTTACCCCCTATGGACTTCGCATATGTATGCATTATCATTGAAGGTACTAAAAAAAAATTTAAATTAAATGAACCGAGGGCGGAGGGTCCTCGTACAGAGCAAAAACTGTGACTTAACTTAAAGTGACTTAGACCGTTAATTAACATATAAAACGAAAAACGTTTACCACCTGTGGACATCACATATGTACTCATTATCATTGGAGGTACTAAAAAAAAAATTAAAATTAAATGAACCGAGGGCGGAGGGTCCTCGTACAGAGCAAAAACAGTGACTTAACGAAAATTGACTTAGATCGTTAATTCACATATAAAAGGAAAAACGTTTACCTCCTATGGACATCACATATGTATGCATTATCATTGGAGGTACTAAAAAAAAAATTAAAATTAAATTTACCGAGGGCGGAGGGTCCTGGTACAGAGCAAAAACTGCAAAGGTCGGCGAAAAGTGACATAGACGGTTAATTTACATAAAAAAGAAAAAACGGTACCACCTATAGACATCACATATGTATGCATTATCATTTGAGGTACTAAAAAAAAATTAAAATTAAATGTATCGAGGGCGGAGGGCCCTCGTACAGAGCAAAAACTGCAAGGGTCGGACGAAAATTGACTTAGGCGGTTAATTTACATAAAAAAGAAAGAAGTGTACCACCTATGGACATCACATATGTATGCATTATCATTGGAGGTACTAAAAAAAAAATTAAAATTAAATTTTCCGAGGGCGGAGGGTCCTCGTACAGAGCAAAAACTGTGACTTAACGAAAAGTGACTTAGACCGTTAATTAACATATAAAACGAAAAACGTTTACCACCTGTGGACATCACATATGTACTCATTATCATTGGAGGTACTAAAAAAAAAAATTAAAATTAAATGAACCGAGGGCGGAGGGTCCTCGTACAGAGCAAAAACAGTGACTTAACGAAAATTGACTTAGATCGTTAATTCACATATAAAAGGAAAAACGTTTACCTCCTATGGACATCACATATGTATGCATTATCATTGGATGTACTAAAAAAAAAAAATAAAAGTAAATTTATCTAGGGCGGAGGCCCCTTGTACAGAGCAAAAACTGTGACTTAACGAAAAGTGATTTAGACCGTTATTTCACATAAAAAAAAGGGAAAAGTTGACCAACTATGGACATCACATATGTATGCATTATCATTGGAAGAACTGAAAAAAAAAAAAAGTAAATTTATCTAGGGCGGAGGGCCCTCGTACAAACCAAAATTGAAAGGGACCGAACAAAAATTGACTTAGACTGTTAATTTACATATAAAACGAAAAAAGTGTACCACCTATGGAATTCGCATATGTATGTGATATCATTGGAGGTAATATAAAACATTTTCAAAATTGAATGTATCTATGGCGGAGGGCCCTCGTACAGAGCAAAAACTGCAAGAGACCGAACGAAAATTGATTTAGACGGTTAATTTACATATAAAACGAAAAAAGTTTACCACCTATGGACATCACATGTGTATGCTTTATCATTGGAGGTACAAAAAAAAATTAAAATTATTTGTATCAAGGGCGGAGGGCCCTCGCAAAGAGCAAAAACTGTGACTTAATGAAAAGTAACTTAGACCGTTAATTCACATATAAAACGAGAAAAGTTTTCCACCTATGGACATCACATATGTATGCATTATCATTGGAAGTACTAAAAAAAAAAATAAAAGTAAATTTATCTAGGGCGGAGGGCCCTCGTACAGAGCAAAAACTGTGACTTAACGAAAAGTGACTTAGCCCGTTAATTCACAAATAAAACGAAAAAAAGTTGACCGACTATGGACATCACATATGTCTGCATTATCATTGGAGGTACTAAAAAAAAAATTAAAATTAAATTTATCTAGGGCGGAGGTACCTCGTACAGAGCAAAAACTGCAGGGTTCGGACGAAAATTGACTTGGACGGTTAATTTAAATAAAAAGAAAAAAGTTTACCCCCTATGGACTTCGCATATGTATGTGATTTCATGGGAGGTATTATAAAACATTTTCTAAATTGAATGTATCTAGGGCGGAGGGCCCTTGTACAGAGCAAAAACTGTGACAGACTGAACGAAAAGTGACATAGACGGTCAATTTACATATAAAACGAAAAAAGTGTACCACCTATGGACATCACATATGTATGCATTATCATTGGAGGTACAATAAAAAAAATCAAAATTATGTGTATCGAGGTCGGAGGGCCCTCGTACAAACCAAAATTGAAAGGGACCGAACGAAAATTGACTTAGACTGTTAATTTACATATAAAACGAAAAATGTGCACCACCTATGGACTTCACATATGTATGTTAGATCATTGGAGGTACTATAAAACTTTATCAAAATTGAATCTATCTAGGGCGGAGGGCACTCGTACAGAGAGAAAACTGTGACTTAACGAAAAGAGACTCAGACCGTTAATTCACAGATAAAGGAAAAAAAGTTTTCCACCTATGGACATCACATATGTATGCATTATCATTGGAGGTACTAAAAAAAAAATTAAAATTGAATGTACCGAGGGCGGAGGGCCCTCATACGGAGCAAACAATGTGACTTAACGTAAAGTGAATTAGACCGTTAATTCACATATAAAACGAAAAACGTTTACCACCTATGGACATCACATATGTATGCATTATCATTTGAGGTACTAAAAAAAAATTAGAATAAATGTATCGAGGGCAGAGATCCCTCGTAGAGAGCAAAAACTGCAAGGGTCGTACGAAAAGTGACATAGACGGTTAATTTTCATAAAAAAAAAAGGTTACCACCTATGGACATCACATATGTATGCATTATCATTGGAGGTATTACAAAAAGAATAAAAATTAAATTTATCTAGGGCGGAGGGCCCTGGTACATAGAAAAAACTGTGACAGACTGAACGAAAAGTGACATAGATGGTTAATTTACATGAAAAAGTCAAAAGTGTACCACCTATGGACGTCTCATATGTATGCATTATCATTGGAGGTATTACAAAAAAAATTGATAGTTAAATTTATCTAGGGCGGAGGGCCCTCGTACAGAGCAAAAAAAGTGACTTAACGAAAAGTGAATTAGACCGTTAATTCACATATAAAACGAAAAACGTTTACCACCTATGGACATCACATATGTATGCATTATCATTGGAGGTACTAAAAAAAAATTAAAATTAAATGTATCGAGGGCGGAGGCCCCTTGTACAGAGCAAAAACTGTGACTTAACGAAAAGTGATTTAGACCGTTATTTCACATAAAAAAAGGGAAAAGTTGACCAACTATGGACATCACATATGTATGCATTATCATTTTAGGTATTAAAAAAAAAATTAAAATTAAATTTATCTAGGGCGGAGGGCCCTTGTACATATCAAAAACTGTGACAGACTGAACGAAAAGTGACATAGACGGTTAATTTACATGAAAAAGTCAAAAGTGTACCACCTATGGACGTCTCATATGTATGCATTATCATTGGAGGTATTACAAAAAAAATTGATAGTTAAATTTATCTAGGGCGGAGGGCCCTCGTACAGAGCAAAAAAAGTGACTTAACAAAAAGTGACTTAGACCGTTAATTCACATATAAAAAGAGAAAAGTTTTCCACCTATGGACATCACATATGTATGCATTATCATTTGAGGTACTAAAAAAAAATTAAAATTAAATGTATCGAGGGCGGAGGTCCCTCGTACAGAGCAAAAACTGCAAGGGACCGAACAAAAATTGACTTAGACGGTTAATTTTCATGTAAAACGAAAAAATTGTACCACCTATGGACATCACATATGTATGTATTATCATTCGAGGTACTATAAAAAAAATCAAAATTATATGTATCGAGGGCGGAGGGCCCTCGTACAAACCAAAATTGAAAGGGACCGAACGAAAATTGACTTAGACTGTCAATTTACATATAAAACGAAAAAAGTGTACCACCTATGGAATTCGCATATGTATGTGATATCATTGGAGGTAATATAAAACATTTTCAAAATTGAATGTATCTATGGCGGAGGGCCCTCGTACAGAGAAAAAACTGCAAGAGACCGAACGAAAATTGATTTAGACGGTTAATTTACATATAAAACGAAAAAAGTTTACCACCTATGGACATCACATGTGTATGCTTTATCATTGGAGGTACAAAAAAAAATTAAAATTAAATGTACTGAGGGCGGAGGGTCCTCGTACAGAGCAAAAAACTGCAAGGGTCGGACGAAAAGTGACATAGACGGTTAATTTACATATAAAGAGAAAAAAGGGTACCTACTATATAAATCACATATGTATGCATTATCATTGGAGGTATTACAAAAAGAATTAAAATTAAATTTATCTAGGGCGGAGGGCCCTTGTACAGAGCAAAAACTGTGACAGACTGAACGAAAAGTGACATAGACGGTTAATTTACATGAAAAAGTCAAAAGTGTACCACCTATGGACGTCTCATATGTATGCATTATCATTGGAGGTATTACAAAAAAAATTGATAGTTAAATTTATCTAGGGCGGAGGGCCCTCGTACAGAGCAAAAAAAGTGACTTAACGAAAAGTGAATTAGACCGTTAATTCACATATAAAAAGAGAAAAGTTTTCCACCTATGGACATCACATATGTATGCATTATCATTTGAGGTACTAAAAAAAAATTAAAATTAAATGTATTGTGGGCGGAGATCCCACGTACAGAGCAAAAACTGTGACTTAACGAAAAGTGAATTAGACCGTTAATTCACATATAAAAAGAGAAAAGTTTTCCACCTGTGGACATCACATATGTATAGATTATCATTTGAGGTACTAAAAAAAAATTAAAATTAAATGTATCGAGGGCGGAGGTCCCTCGTACAGAGCAAAAACTGTGACTTAACTTAAAGTGACTTAGACCGTTAATTCACATATAAAACGAAAAAAGTTTACCAAATATGGACATCACATATGTATGCATTATCATTGGAGGTACAATAAAAAAAATCAAAATTATGTGTATCGAGGTCGGAGGGCCCTCGTACAAACCAAAATTGAAAGGGACCGAACGAAAATTGACTTAGACTGTTAATTTACATATAAAACGAAAAATGTGCACCACCTATGGACTTCACATATGTATGTTAGATCATTGGAGGTACTATAAAACTTTATCAAAATTGAATCTATCTAGGGCGGAGGGCACTCGTACAGAGAGAAAACTGTGACTTAACGAAAAGAGACTCAGACCGTTAATTCACAGATAAAGGAAAAAAAGTTTTCCACCTATGGACATCACATATGTATGCATTATCATTGGAGGTACTAAAAAAAAAATTAAAATTGAATGTACCGAGGGCGGAGGGCCCTCATACGGAGCAAACAATGTGACTTAACGTAAAGTGAATTAGACCGTTAATTCACATATAAAACGAAAAACGTTTACCACCTATGGACATCACATATGTATGCATTATAATTTGAGGTACTAAAAAAAAATTAAAATTAAATGTATCGAGGGCGGAGGTCCCTCGTACAGAGCAAAAACTGTGACTTAACGAAAAGTGACTTAGACCGTTAATTCACATATAAAACGAAAAACGTTTACCACCTATGGACATCACATATGTATGCATTATCATTTGAGGTACTAAAAAAAAATAGAATAAATGTATCGAGGTAAGAGGGCCCTCTTAGAGAGCAAAAACTGCAAGGCTCGGATGAAAAGTGACATAGACGGTTAATGTTCATAAAAAAAAAGGGTACCACCTATGGACATCACATGTGTATGCTTTATCATTGGAGGTACAAAAAAAAATTAAAATTATTTGTATCAAGGGCGGAGGGCCCTCGCAAAGAGCAATAACTGTGACTTAACGAAAAGTGAATTAGACCGTTAATTCACATATAAAAAGAGAAAAGTTTTCCACCTATGGACATCACATATGTATGCATTATCATTTGAGGTACCAAAATAAAAATTAAAATTAAATGTATCGAGGGCGGAGGTCCCTCGTACAGAGCAAAAACTGCGACTTAACTTAAAGTGACGTTGACCGTTAATTCACATATAAAACAAAAAAAGTGTACCATCTATGGACATCACATGTGTATGCATTGTCATTGAAAGTACTAAAAAAAAAAATAAAATTAAATGTATCGAGGGCGGAGGTCCCTCGTACAGAGCAAAAACTGCGACTTAACTTAAAGTGACGTTGACCGTTAATTCACATATAAAACAAAAAAAGTGTACCATCTATGGACATCACATGTGTATGCATTGTCATTGAAAGTACTAAAAAAAAAATAAAAGTAAATTTATCTAGGGCGGAGGGCCCTCGTACAGCGCAAAAACTGTGACTTAACGAAAAGTGACTTAGACCGTTATTTCACATAAAAAAAGGAAAAAGTTGACCAACTATGGACATCACATATGTAAGCATCATCATTGGGAAAACTGAAAAAAATTAAATAAAAGTAAATTTATCTAGGGCGGAGGACCCTCGTACAGAGCAAAAACTGCAAGGGTCGGACGAAAATTGATTAGGCGGTTAATTTACATAAAAGAGAAAAAAGTGTACCACCTATGGACATCACATATGTATGCATTATCATTGGATGTATTAAAAAAAAATAAATAAAAGTAAATTTAACTAGGGCGGAGGGCCCTCATACAGAGCAAAAACTGTGACTTAACGAAAAGTGACTTAGACCGTTGTTTCACATAAAAAAAGGAAAAAGTTGACCAACTATGGACATCACATATGTATACATTATCATTGGAAGTAGTAAAAAAAAAAATAAAAGTAAATTTATCTAGGGCGGAGGGCCCTCGTACAGAGCAAAAACTGAGACTTAACGCAAAGTGACTTAGCCCGTTAATTCACATATAAAACGACAAAAGTTGACCAACTATGGACATCACATATGTATGCATTATCATTGGAGGTACTAAAAAAAAAATTAAAATTAAATGTACCGAGGAAGGAGGGTCCTCGAACGGAGCAAAAACTGCAAGGGATCGAACGAAAATTGACTTAGACCGTTAATTCACATATAAAACGAAAAACTTTTACCACCTATGGACATCACATATGTATTCATTATCATTTGTGTTACTAAAAAGAAACTTAAAATTAAATGTATCGAGGGTGGAGGGCCCACGTACAAACCAAAATTGCAAGGGACCGAACAAAAAGTTACTTAGACTGTTAATTCACATATAAAACGAAAAAAGTTTACCAAATATGGACATCACATATGTATGCATTATCATTGGAGGTACAATAAAAAAATTAAAATTAATTGTATCAAGTGCGGAGGGACCTCGCAAAGAGCAAAACATGTGACTTAATGAAAAGTGATTTAGACCGTTAATTCACATATAAAACGAGAATAGTGTACCACCTATGGACATCACATATGTGTGTATTATCATTGGAGGTACTATAAAAAAAATTAAAAATTTATGTATCGAGGGCGGAGGGACCTAGTTCAAACCAAAATTGCAATGGACCGAACGAAAAGTGACTTAGACCGTTATTTCACATATAAAACGAGAATAGTTTTCCACCTATGGACATCACATATGTATGCATTATCATTTGAGGTACTAAAAAAAAATTAAAATTAAATGTATCGAGGGCGGAGGTCCCTCGTACAGAGCAAAAACTGTGACTTAACTTAAAGTGACTTAGACCGTTAATTCACATATAAAACGAAAAAAGTTTACCAACTATGGACATCACATATGTATGCATTATCATTGGAGGTACTAAAAAAAAAATTAAAATTAAATTTATCTATGGCGGAGGGCCCTCGTACAGAGCAAAAACTGCAAGAGACCGAACGAAAATTGATTTAGACGGTTAATTTACATATAAAACGAAAAAAGTTTACCACCTATGGACTTCACATATGTATGTATTTTCATTGGCGGTACTTCAAGAAAAAGTAAAATCAAATGTATCTAGGGCGGAGGGCCCTCGAACGGAGCAAAAACTGCAAGGGATCGAACGGAAATTGACTTAGACCGTTAATTCACATATAAAACGAAAAACGTTTACCACCTATGGACATCACATATGTATTCATTATCATTGGAGGTACAAAAAAAAATTAAAATTAATTGTATCAAGGGCGGAGGGCCCTCGCAAAGAGCAAAAACTGTGAGTTGATGAAAAGAATCTTAGACCGTTAATTCACATATGAAACAAAAAAAGTGTACCACCTATGGACATCACATATGTATGCATTATCATTGGAGGTACTATAAAAAAATCAAAATTATATGTATCGAGGGCGGAGGGACCTTGTTCAAACCAAAATTGCAATGGACCGAACGAAAATTGACTTAGACCGTTAATTCACATATAAAACGAAAACCGTTTACCACCTATGGGCATCACATATGTATGTATTATCATTCGAGGTACTATAAAAAGAATTAAAATTATGTGTATCGAGGGCGGAGGGCCCTCGTACAAACCAAAATTTGAAGGGACCGAACGAAAATTGACTTAGACTGTTAATTTACATATAAAACAAAAAAAGTGCACCACCTATGGACTTCACATATGTATGTTATATCATTGGAGGTACTAGAAAAAAAATTAAAATTAAATTTATCTAGTGCAGAGGGCCCTCGTACAGAGCAAAAACTGTGACTTAACGAAAAGTGACTTAGACCGTTAATTCACATATAAACCGAAAAAAGTTTACCACCTATGGACATCACATGTGTACACTGCAAAAAGAAGTGTCTTAATTTAAGATACTTGTGTAGTCATATCTAAGATGTTTCGGTAGTCACATTCAAGTTGCCTAAAGCATATTAATTGGAGACACGTAAAATATCTTAAGTTGAGCCATCGGTAACACAGATTACTTAAGTTACCGACAGTTTATTGTTCCTATAACCTCTACACTGTGAGAAAAAGCTTACAGCATACCGGTGTCTGCTATACATGTGATGGCTTACATGGCTGTACGCACTTCTTAAAACAATTAATTCAAGTAAATGCGCTATTGGAAAAGGAGACAAGGGACTGACCAAACGTATCCAATACGTTAAAACAGAAGGTATACCTGATATCGAGTCACGTGTTGCTGATACGATTTACACTTTTTACATGTAGCTCCACATCTGTCATATGTAAAGTTTCAATAAAGAATCGTGTCGATGAAAATGAACAATATATTCCTCTAAATGAGTTGATATTACACCACAGAAGAAAAACATGGAACAGTCAAAACGCTCCATTTCTTGAGGTTATGAACAGTAACTATAACCCTATGAGAGATTCTATCTTTCGACCACTACTTCTTTGACACTTTACGCGTCTTAGTTTTTGCTAACTTGTTGACCTGCTATATCTTACAATTCAGAAACATCTTATGCCAGAACCATCTTATGACATTCTAAACATCTTAAACTAAAACACATTATCTAACTCAATCAAGTATCTTATTTTGTAAGACGGAAATTACATCTTTATTCGTATCAAAATACGTAAGTCCTCTTAATTTTGAATAAGATACTTCGTGAAACATCTTATTTCAAGACAGAAGATGGCAAATTCCCATCTTATATCTTACAATAAGATACCAGGTAAGACACTTCTTTTTGCAGTGTATGCATTATCATTGGAGATACTAAAAAAAAAATTAAAATTAAATGTACCGAGGGCGGAGGGCCCTAATACAGAGTAAGAACTGCAAAGAACCGAACGAAAATTGACTTAGACGGTTTATTTACATATAAAACGAAAAAAGGGTACCTCCTATAGAAATCACATATGTATGCATTATCATTGGAGGTACTAAAAAAAATAAAAATTAAATGTTTCGTGGGCGGAGGGCCCTCGTACAGAGCAAAAACTGCAAGGGTCGGACGAAAATTGACATAGACGGTTAATTTACATAAAAGAGATAAAAGTGTACCACCTATGGACATGACATATGTATGTGATATCATTGGAGGTACTATAAAACATTTTCAAGATTGAATGTATCTAGGGCGGAGGGCCCTAATACAGAGTAAGAACTGCAAAGGACCGAACGAAAATTGACTTAGACGGTTTATTTACATATAAAACGAAAAAAGTGCACCACCTATGGACTTCACATATGTATGCATTATCATTGGATGTACTAATAAATAAAAATTAAAATTAAATTTATCTAGGGCGGAGGGCCCTCGTACAGAGCAAAAACTGCAAGGGACCGAACGAAAATTGACTTAGACGGTCAATTTACATATAAAACGAAAAAAGCGTACCACCTATGGACATCACATATGTATGTATTATGATTAGAAGTACTATAAAAAAATTAAAATTAAATTTATCTAGGGCGGAGGGCCCTCGTACAGAGCAAAAACTGTGACAGACTGAAAGAAAAGTGACTTAGACGGTTAATTTACATCGAAATCGTCCCAGACGACATAGAAATTGACATTGAAACCTCACACGAGGAAAATGATGGAGAAAATTATGAAGAAAAATTGGATGAGAATTTTGAAGATAATCTTGAAGACAATTTCGAAAAGAATTTCGAACAGAATTTTGAAGAAAATTTTGATGACAATCTTGAGGAAAATTTTGAAGAATTGTTTGAAGAAAACCAAGAAGAAAAATTGGAAGAAGAATTTGAAGAGCCTTATTTTGAAGAAAATTTGTGATTAAACCGAAGATCTCAAATAAATTCTGAAAAAATCGATAATGATCATGATAATTATAATCGTCCACCTTCAGAACCTCCTCCTATAAACTCTCAGAGAGAAAAAATTATAACAAGGAAAAATTTACTTCAATGTCGCGATCAATTAACTATGCAAAAAGATAATTATACATATTTTGTTACAACAAATGGAACTCCTCGCGACAACGGATCAAAAACTTTAGAAAAACGTGAAACTTTACCAAAATTTAAAAATTTACAAAAGGGGATAGCAAAAGAGATTAAAAAAGGAAACTACTACCATTTTGCACTTCCAATTGAAGAAGAAACTAAGGACAATTTATCAGAAACTTTAAATCATATAAAATTATCTATTCACTCATTACATGAATTATCTCAAAAATTTAAATCACGGTCATTTATTATTCCAAAAACTTCCAGAATTAATCATATACCTTAGGAAGAAGTGAAATCAATTTTCGATTCAATTTTTCAAATTCAACTACAAAAATTATTGTTTGGAATGGAATAACGCAATATCCAACAAAGGAACAGCGAACTCATTTAATTGAAGAAGCTCATTCTTCAGCATTAGGAGGCTATAAAGGCGTCACAAAAACTTATAGCCGAATTCGCCAAAAATTTTTTTGGAAAAATATGAAAGTACACATTCAAAAATATATTCAAGGCTGTTTACAATGTCAACTGAAAAAATTAATCAGAGTCAAAACAAAAAATCCTATGGTAATCACTGACATACCCACTACTGCGTTTGAAAAATTATCAATGGACATTGTTGGTCAACTACCTGAAACAAAATCTGGTAATCTATATATTCTAACGATACATGACAATTTTACGAAATGTTCTTTAGCAATACCTCTTCCTAATCAGCAAGCTAGTACGATAGCAGATGCTTTCGTAAAAAAATTTATTTGGAATATTAAAATTTAAATTTTGATGACAATCTTGAGGAAAATGTTGAAGAAAAGAATGAAGAAAAATTCAAATAAATAAAACTTAAATTTAAATTTAAATATTAAAATTGAAAATTATTTGCATATTTGGATCACCGAAAGGAGTACTTACTGACCAAGGCAGAGATTTTTTAAGGAATTTTTTTAAAAAGATTGGCAAAACGCTTTAGAATTAAACAATTTCGTACCATAGCTTTTCTCTCTCAATCAAACGGGTCATTAGAACGTTCACATCATGTTTTAGGAGAATATCTCAAACAATTTGTTGCTAAAAATTCATAATGGGATGATTGGCTTGAACTAGCAATGTTCTCATATAATACTAGTGTACATGAAGGCACAAAATGCACACCCTATGAATTGGTTTTCGGTAAACTAGCTCGTGAACCTTCCAGTGAACCTTCATCACAACAAGAAAAATTACCAACGTATGATGATTATTTAATTAATTTCGTAACACAACTGCACGAAATGCGAACACAAGCAAGAAAAAATCTTATTTCAGCAAAAGAAAAATCGAAAATATATTATGAAAAAAAAATCACAGTTCCATAGTTGCAAATGGCCACAGTGAATATATACATGATGTTGCACGAGATCAATGTAATCAAATGTACACAATAGGAAAATTTCTAGTAACCCCTTCTATTTAGAAATCAAAGTTAAAAGTAAACGAAACTTCATTTCATAGCGTTACTTTAGCAGGTTCTGTAACACCTAATGGAGACTGTACTGGTACGCAATTTTCTGACCCATACGGAACATGGAATAATGTCGTAGTCCAAGCAATATTCAAAATAGCTTTACAAGAACATTACGCAACTATTCATTTTAATTCAAATAAAATTTAATTAGGATCTGGAATAATATGCACACTTTCAGACACATTCTGTACAGACGTAGAATATTGACAAACATTCTGGGATACATTACCTAATGACCTATGTAATTTTAACAAATATAAAATTATTTATGAAGGACCAGCAAATAAAACTTATGACAACACGACAGACAATTCTGAAACCTTTTATTTCTTAACGACTGAAGATATAACCTTCGTACTGGCTGAAGAAACAAGAAAACCAGTTCGCAATTACGTTTTAATACAAACTGAACATCCAAAATTATTAATTTTTGAAACCAGACCTGGAAATTCATTTTTAGACAATAAACATTTAGAAGTTCAAAATATGGACATTTTCACATACGTTAACTCTAAATTCATATATGTAGAACGACATATACGCACTGAAGTAAATAGACTTTATCACGATGTTCTTACTCAACGATGCATACTTGAACAGCAAGTTTTTAGAAATACATTAACCTTAGCAACCCAATCACCAGACGAATTTGCATATCATTTGATGAAAGGTCCACGATATATGTCAGTAATTGCAGGAGAAGTAGCACATATCGTAAAATGTATACCGGTTGAAGTAAAATATCGCAAAACTGAAGAATGTTATCTACAACTACCAATATTTAGAGGGAATCAGTCCTTTTTCCTTTCTCCACGAACTCATATATTAACAAAATCCGGTATCCAAACAAATTGCAATTCTTTCCTTCCACCAATGTACCTTTTTGGAGAAACCTGGTACAAATTACTTCCAGATCCTGCCGAATTCATAGCATCAACTATAGTTAAACCTCTCACAAAAGCAACCTGGAAATACACAAATCCTTCATCCTTAGCAACAAGTGGCATTTATTCTCAATCTGATCTTGATAAACTGCGAGATCATATTATGCTTCCAGCAGAAAAACCAATGATTCTGAATTCTTTAGCTAGAGAAATAACAGGACATCCAACTATTAATCAAGGAATATCATTAACGAATTTATTTAACGAATATGTAATTGATAAAATTGCTGAATCCGCATGGGGTAGATTTTGGACAATTTTTACAAGTTTTGGAACTACTAGTGCAGGTCTAATTGGATTAATTATAATAATTAGAGGGATTAAATTGATAGCGGATACCATTATTCATGGATATGCACTACACAGACTATTTGGATGGTCTCTCCATCTACTAGGCGCCTTCTGGGATTCGGTCACTAACCTCTTATTATACTTAGGTACCCATCGACCTTCTGGACCTCCTGCTGAGAGTCATCAAGAACTGCTATCAGCTTCAGCGCCAGAAATCTCGAAAGAGGCACGTAAAAGTCCATCGTATTACGCAAATACTACTTTAGGTGAAGATCACATTAATACAAACACAACTCTTTATCCTCACTCTGAACTAAAAGAAGAACTTAGTAGAACCCACTACTCTATCCAAATCTAACATCTTCAGAATGTCGCATGTTCCTTTTACAACCTTACTAAACAAAATTATTCAACAAAGAGGAGATCCACCCCTCATTTTTGAGATACTCATTGAACAAACCAATAATAATAAATGTCTATTTCACTTTAATTTACAATATAAGAATTATATAATAATGAATAGTGGCAAAGTAAAGAAAATGTATAGCAAAAGGTAGCACAAAATTTATATAATGCCTTAATTAATGAATCAAAGGAAACAAATTAAAACGTCCAACCAAACTCTATTAGTAAAAATTGCAAAAAATTAAATGAAATTTGCACTCAAAATAAATTTAAGTATCCAAAATATACAGTATTACGAATAAAAACCTCATCAAAAGACTCAACATACATAGCAATTTGTTTCATTAACAACATTATTCAAATAGGAATAGCAAACTCAATAAAAACAGCTAAGGATTTTTCTGGCATAAAAGTTATTAATTCTCTTTTGCAAAAAGAGGGGAAATGTGAACTAAGTTTGATAAACTCACTAGAACATTTGAATGTAACAATTCAAGAATCATCTATAAACGATCCAAAACCTTCAACGAGTAGCCAAATAACAAAACCTATCACTTTAAATAACAATCGTGATAAAAATACAAATTCATATAAAATGAAAACAAATAATAATCATACTGCATCATCTTTCTCTACAAAAAGACTTAAAAAATGTTTTAAATTCGGATATAGACCTCCCACCCAATACAATAAATTCTAATATAAACATTCCATATCCGATTACCGCAATATACAGTCTATCCTGATCCGAATTCGAAAACAAACTCATTTTTTCTCGCACAAATGAATATAAATGAACATTTCGTTATACAAGCCGGCCCTGCTAGCGAATTAGCAGAAAATAGAGCAGCATTAAAATAATTGTTACTACTAATGAGATCATACGATCTCGGCTACGAAAAATTTTATAATAATGATGATAAAAAAATGCAAAAAACTAAAAATCAAAGTATTCAAACCGATCCAAGACCAAAATTAATACCTTGGGAAAATTCCTGTAGATTTCGTAACACTCAAATGCATGCTACAAAAGAGTGCCGTAGACGAAATATTTTTAAAGTAGACAAATCAACCCAATTTCCCCCTCCAGTTCCACCAAGAAACTCCTCAACATTTAGTAGACTTTTTTCTTCTTTGCTCCAAAAAACTTCTACACCTAAATCAAACCATATGTAAACATCCTATTTTATCCAATATTAATCCTACTTTTCTTTTTCAGCCTTCCGAGAAGTCTAATGAATTTCCTTAATCAACTAGCATCCAGAGTGTATTTAATTTTAATTCCACTCCTTTTATCCAAAGCAGAAAAATACTTCATAGACTCACGATTTTCTCATTCTTCAGGGACTTATTTTGAACCAATTTCAAAAGTTCATCTTTTTTCTAAAAAATATCATTTTATATCTTATATTGATATCTTTCAGCCAGACGTACTTAAATACAAAATAATAGATTTCTCACATAAATTATATGAATATTGCATACTTTCAAATATTGCCAATAATTGTAATTTATACGATCATCAGACACTACTTGATTTTATAGAACAACGCATCAACTATTTTCTTCAAGAAATATCATCTATATCTAGACAAGCTCGTAATATCACGAATATTTCTAAAACTAATGATCCGCTCTTGCAACAAATACAAAAAGTACTTTTAGGATTGAGAATGAGACAGGAAACCTCCCATTACTGGCCCAAAGAAAATTTATTTCTACTCCCAAATCCATTTTTCCAAAAAGTTACAAATCTTTCTTCAAAACTTGACAACATTATGACCTACAAAAAATGGCATAATTCTTAAAAAGATCCAAATATTCACCTATATCGAATATTAGCAGCAAATTGGCTTAAAGAGCTGCATGAAATTTCTCAATCTTTTCTTTTACTCTTTGACCAATTTACAGAAGCTATTACCTATGCCGCAACTAATTTATGGCACCCTATGCTACTTCTTGATACCTTCTTAGACTTCAAATCCAACAAAGAAGAGCCACACCTTTCAACATCCCTTTTTTCTATGGTCCTTCCATTTTCTAAAATACAATACTTCTTATTCGATAAGTTCTTGATTTTTATTATGACTATACCAATCCCATCTGCTGAAGAATTTCAATTATTTAAACCACATCCAATTCCAATACATCTCGATTTTAATACTGACGTAATTACCTCTATTTACATAAAACCTCAAAATTCTTATCTCGCTATTTCTTCAAATAACCAATCATACTTTACAACAAATGAAAATTTCCTCAATGCATGTTATCAAAATGGATTCCAAACATTTTGTCATCCACCAAGATCTATATCTAATATCGATAACAATCCTATTTGCGAAACATCAATGTTTCTAAATTCCCAACCATACAAGTGTGAAATATTCATCAGTTTTAGTGAATATCCCTTTCTAACACCATTGCAATTTCATCATGGATGGCTACACTCAACTATTTTCCCCCGACAAATTTTCTTATCATGTCGAAAAAACTCCAAGACCTTAATCACTCTCCAAGGAATAGGAATTTTGCAAACAAAATCAGGTTGCAATCTCGATTCATCAACTTCATATTACCATCTTCAAAACCATTTAAATATAATCGATAATTCAATTCCAGTTAGCAAATCAACCACTTCTCTTGCTATTATTTCACCATTTTTATATAATATCTCTATTCAAGAGCTTCACTTACTAAAAAAGATATTACTTCTTCTTAAACAAAAAGAAGACATGCCATTATCAATCTTCGAAAACCATGTCTTTATCCTTACAAAATATGCTAACATTCAAAAAATCTTTCCATCTATTTTTATTTCTAGTGCACATAAATTAACATTAGAACTATAGTAATTATTATCACTTTACTTATGATTACAATTTTAGGATTAATACTATTGGAAATTCAAAAAATATCTGAAAAAATAAACAAAACGCCAACACGTATAGAACCTATACAAAAAACTCCTTTAAGCTCAGTGACAAAACCTTTACTGATCGACTTGATATTCAAGTTTTGACCTTTCCTTTATTCTATCTTCCTTTTACCCTTTTTTATATAGACTCAAAGTCACCTTAGAAATTTTTTCAGATACAGGCACATTCCGTCCTTACCTTCCTCAAAACCACGTGCATGAACGTTGTAAATCCTATACCGTCAGAAGGACAGTTTTTGTACCCACTCCTTTAATGTTTCTAATAAAAGAAATAACAAACTGTAATATAAAAGTTGTTTTTCTGATGGAAAGTAAAATACTCCTAGCAAAATCTTTTACCTTGCATGATTAGAAAATATATACAAAGTTATTATTCCATCTCCTTATCAGACCTTAATATAATAAATCTATTCTGACAATTTGTAGAAAATTATACCAACTTCAACTGAAGCTATTGTTACCCACCTTCGACCAGTAGACGGTGTATGTCCGCAAGAATATCCGTTAGCATACGCGCACTAATTACAGAGTTATTGCTTCGAATTAGAATCCTCGACATTGTTTTTATATTATAATCACCAAACCACAAAAAGATATTGTCAATTCTGTTTCGAGAAATTAGATCAGGAAACTCAAAATAACTGAATTTTTTACTTCATGGCATTCCATTTGTACATTAAAATGCATATGTATGAATTTTTACGGTTGTCAAGAACTATTAATTACTCCGCGAAAAAAGCAGCTGATTCTAGAGAATGTATCGAAAAATATTTGAATAATAAATTCAAAATTAGTGAAGGGAACGAAGTTCTAGTAGAAAATATCCCTGCATGATTATACGTATCTACCTTCCACGCATTTAATCATGAATGAAAAATTTTGTTAAATTTAATAAAATCCTCAATACTAAAAAATTGTAAACTTTGCAAATATTTCAAATTCCTTAAATATTGTAAATTTCCCCAACAGAAAAATGCTGCCCCAAGAAATCGAAACAATCGAAGCAGAAGAAGTTCGAGCAAGCGAGCAGGATGTTCAGCCGTATTTTGAACATCAATTATGGTCGGAATACTGCTGCACAACCTTGGTCGGGAATTTCTACATGAATGTTCTTGAAAAAAAGCTTGTTTGCGAGGATTGTTGGATGACAGAACTTAGCTTTTTCGAAACCGAAGTAACATTACCCGTCCGAATAGATCACATAGTTACTAAAGACTTATAGTGTACTTTGAAACTATCTAGCATCGACTGCTCCCTTTGCAATACACAAATTTTTTACATGCGGCAAGGAGCAGATTTATGCGTAACTTGTGCCGAACGTGTAATTCATTTATACCAACAAGAAGCATTGTATGACGACGTCGATTCCGAAGCATCCACCATTATTTATAATGACAACGAATAAAAATAATAAATCAATCCATATTTTTTATTATTCTTTTTTCTAAATATAAACAATATCTATTAGTAACTTTTGTTAAAAAATTTTTCCTTTTGATTTTTTATTCGTTGTTTAAAATCTTATTGCATATACATCACTACTTCTTCCTTAACCGACATAATGTAACGAAAACTTTAATAAATTAAAATGTTCTATCGGCAAAAAACAAACTGTTTTGGTAATTCTTAAAACAGACCACTGTTTTCTCAGCATGAAATATCTCTTTGAGTTAGGAAACGCGGAAAGTGAATATACCAACAAACACAAAATGATTAACAAAAAAAAAACTAACTAACTTTAGAATATTAATAAATTTAATCCTCAACTCAAGCAGGTAATTCTTTTGTAGATCAAAACGATGGCCTTGCAGACAAGAGACCTATCAAAAGGTACTACTGTACAAGTTTTAAACGAGATAAGCATAGAGTATGATTTCTTCGAACCCCCATATATAGTAAAATCGCTAGGGTTACATCAAGAGCTACCACCATTTGAAGCGACTTGCGAAATTTTTAAAGATAATTTAACCTATGCTTGTATTGGGGAACCAGCGTCCCAAAAGCAAGTAGCCAAACAGAACGCAGCAGCTAAAGTCTTGGAAACACATTCCAAGAAATATGTATTTTTAGAAGAGAAATTAGAAAAATGCGTAGTAACAGAATCAAAATTTTTAACAATAAGTGATAAAAGCGGTAGAAAAGCTTTCCAAAAATGGACTAATGCATGTGAAAGGTGTTTCCAAAGGGGACATTTAGCTCATAACTGCCGCAACCCTTTACGTAATAAAAAATATAAAAATAATTCTTAAAAATCTACGATATTATAAAATTACGTTTTATATTACAGCATGTTATTTATAATTTACGAATATAAAATAAAAAATTATTGATCTATTTAGTTATATAACAAAAAATCGTATGTAACCTTATGTTAAGGTCATACTATTTCAAAAAACTATGTAATTATTTACAACAAAAGAATTATAATATTAAGATAATATACATTTTTATGACATCCAAAAAGAAATGGTCGATATTAAAATGTATCAAATAGTAGAATACAAATTGTAAAACAGACGCCGAAATGAATGTTATATTTTGTTACTATATCAGAAAAAGAATTTGAATGTATCTCTTCAAAAACATTAATGAATGTATTCTTCTTCCGAAGATTCGATCGCGGATGCTTCACCCCCGCGCTCGAACTAGGGGGGAAGGTGTCACGTCCCGCGACGCATTAGAATGTACTATAGGCATAGGCTAGGTCTAGAGAGAAATCTGGGGAAATTACTAAAAGAGAGAGAAAATCACCTATTGAAAAGAGAGGTATAACTACGTCACACGCAGCGGGAGACTGCGCAACGCGTGACGTTACCAAAAAATATAATATAAAAAGGACACGCCGCCAAGGGTAAAACTAGTCTTGTGAGCAGAATTTAAGTGCGGCATTTTCTAAAAAACTAAAAAGGATTCTCAGCGTGAGACAATTATACCATGCAGTTTGACAGTGTAAAGACCCGAGAGTCATAAATTTACCGTGGTCCGTTTTACTATCCTTGAAGGGATCTCAAACTCAGTGCCAAAAAGGGTGAATAGTTGTTGTGTCCTTGTCACTCCTGTGGATATTCACTCCTTCGAAGTCACACCTGTGGGAATCGCATCGCAGTCATACCTGTGAGGAATACTTAAGGAAACAAAGGGAAAATCATAAAGGTACCGAACTCTTCTCTCTCTCTCTCTCTCTCTCTCTTCATCTTCTCTCTTTTTCCAACCAATTAGCCTGTGCCTCCAATTTCATACCAATTGTATCAACATTTTTATAATTTCAAATTTATAATTATTTTAATAAATTTAATTTGTATTATTTAATAATCATTGTGAAACAAGGAATCTTCGATCAAAGTAAGTATTTACGTACTTGTGACGTAACACAATTAAAAAAATTTGTTTATAACAATGATCAAAATTATTTTTATTATATTGGACAAGTTAACTTGAGTACAAATCCTTGGAAATTTTTTTTTTTTGCAATTAAAAATATTCTGTCCCTTAACAGAGTTGAAAATTAAAGTTATCAACAATACAATCACAAGCACTTCGAACTTTGCCTTACCCAATGATCGTAATCCATGGTGACCGTTCAACGTACCCAAAAAGGACTTATACTCTCGTGTGCTGTTTTTTTATGTTTGTTTTAAACTTAAATCAAAACTTAGTTAACAAATTAGAATAATTTTTTAAATAAGATAAGTTCTTTTAACCACTTAGGTTAGCCTCAAGGTCAGATCCCTGCGTGATTTTTCAGACTTATTTAATTTTATTAAAATTTTCAAGCTGAAGATTTTAATGTCATAATAAATATTACAGGTTGGATACTTGGATAGAGTTAATTTTATGTAAGCAATTAGACTCTTCCAAATCTAATCTAAACAATTATACACTTTCTCTAAGACAGAATAGTAGATTGTGTACCAAGGGCGGCATGGTGGCGATTGTGACGAGTGCGAAGTGTACCCGCCCGAGCGTAGCGAGGGCGGTATTCACATGAGTCACATCGCTACCATGTCGCTCGAGGTACACACGACGTTTTGTGTCCAAATTGGTGGAAAAAGTCGCGTTCCGTGCGAGTGCGTAGTTAGCCGCGGGCAGTCAAGTTTCGTGCGGTATGAACATTATGCCCGTTGGAGCGGGCGGTATGAATATTTTGCCCGTTGAAGCGGGCGGTATGAACATTATCGCCCTTTGAAGGTTATTCTATTGTGGAATTAATTTTAGTTACAAGGATGTGAAGAAGGCGTGACGTTGAAAGGCTCCAGAAACTTTTAAAATATTTTTGTAACATGAACATTCTTATCAATATCAATAATAAATACACTTGAACACAAATCTTATATAGGAATGTAAAAAAAATATTTTTATTCACGTGACCATACATACGACACTAGCATTGCCACTAAACTGACACGATTTTAAAGTGCGGAAAATGTGTAGCGTTTCACTGTGCAACAGCGAGACTACAGTGCAAAAGTGTTTAAATAAATATTTGTGCAACAGGTAGGTAAATTTTATTATCTACTGGATAATATTGATCGCAGTGAAAGTTCTATTGCTGATGGAAAAGTATGAATGAATACTATAGGTCTAAAGGTATAAAATAACATTTCTTCAAAATTATACTTGAACCTGGATTATTTAGATCGTTCGGATATGGTGTCTCAATAATCCACAGAAGTCATTTATGAATGAAAGCTAAATCAAAATTAACAATATAGACCATTCAGTGCATACATTACTGTACGTTACCGAATGACGTAGTTTCTTGACTCGCTTACATAACGATTTCTTTTTCTACCCTGTGCCCTACCGCAACTGAGGCATTGAAATTTAGAGCCTGGATTGTTGCGATTCGACGTATGTCATTTCCCAGAATTTGTTCTACGCTGTTTTCATGGAATTATTTCGTGAATTAATTTCCTATAAATATTTTTCATTTGATGCAAGAAAAATATGCTTGAATGATAGTTTAATACATAAATATTGATTATGAATAAACATTCTTGCACTTAAGATCTAATAAATTTTGTTTTTTATTAAAAGCAACGATTTTTTATTACATATTCGGATTCTATGACTCAAGTACTCTCTAAATCTGATGAGTAAAATTTCAACTGATCGAATCAGTGATTTGCCTTTTCACTGATTCGTGAGTGAAAAATATTTTTCCACTGTTAAATCGGTTAATTTTCACTGATTCAGATTTAGAGAGTAAAACACTTTTATTGTTCAATCCTTTATGATCCCTTTCAAATGGGCCCAAATTGTGGTCGAAAAAGTATACTTATAATTTTATGTGCCTCCGGCGCGTAAACTCGTTCTTTCGCTACAGTTAAGAGTAGCGCAATGTTGTGTATTACGCTGCAGAGGAATGAAATGTAAAAATTGAACTGCGCATGTGCCCCATAGCCATACAGCGGGGCACAATCTTCTTATTCTTCTTCTTCTTCATACAGCCTTAGCACCCTACTGACAAAGCCTTATACATTTGAACTGCGCATGCTCTATTACAACACGCTACTACTACACAAGATCGATAAAATCAAAATAGCCGGGACTATTCGCGAAATATCAAGTGTAATGACTAGCCTCGACTACGCCTCACCTATTCCTTGGCTTCGATCTCCTGCGAGCATTGTCGCTCGTCGCGCAATAACCCTCATTGTGCGCCTGGGCACGTAATATACTAATGTTCCTTAATTTATTTTTCGTGCATCGCATAATTTAAATAAAAAATAGGATTCTTAATTTTTAATTGTATAATTTGTTTTCACTCGGAAGAAAAAATATACATCTTATCAAAAAATGTTCTGGAGAAAACTTGTAGATCGTTTTTAGAAAAATAATTTTTTTTCTCAACTTTTTTCATGCCTCGCATAATTTCACTAGAAAATGGAATTTTATCGATAAATTTTTTTTCGAATTATGAAATTGTGTAACTTTTATAATTGTTTTCTGATCAAAATTGATTATTTCTACAAGGGTTCCATATAGAGTTAAAGTATACAATCATGGGGAATACACTTGAATGTTAGCGAAGAATACGAGAATGAGCGTGAAATGCAATGACCCCCTGTCGATAGAAAAGAAGCCACATTTAGGTTTTCGGCAGAATTCTGAAAAATCCATTATTTGTTTTTGACGAAAAAAAATTTGTTTACCATTATTGAACTTGATACCTGACTTCTGTATAAATTAATAAGAATTTGAGAGAATAGAAAAAATTTAAATAAAAAAGTAGTCAGGTGTGACGTCCTAAGTTTTAAATTAATATAAATATTTCCTACCTAAAGTCTAGAGCCAATTACCCTAACTATGTTCCTCTGTTTATTGATAAAATTAACAATTAACCGGGTAGAGGACAAGCCACATGAATCAAATTACACTTATTGTTAATAATAATTTATTATAAAAATGCAAATTTTATTTTAACCCAAGCGACTTTTTTTCGTTGTTGGTTGCAGGCTGTTTTCCTTTGGTTGGTCGAGTCTGATTGGTCCAACCTTAAAGAAAAACACACCATGAGTCTAAAGGGCTCAAAAGAAAAGAGAAAAGAGAACTTTAATAAAAACAAAGTTATTTGACTTACCGGTTGTTCTTGATGAGGTAGCCTCTTGAAAGCGATAATCCATTAAGTTCTGTTTATCCTTTGCTAATCGGGTACCTTCCCTAACTATCCTTGTTGACCAACAGTGGCAGGTCAATCCTTTGTTTAACCTGTATCCTTATTTTGATACCTCGATTACAATGACACTAAATCCAGTTTTATCGAAATTCACTTCGTTGTTATTGTAATGGTTTTCCCGAACACGTGGAAATTACGGCCACTTAGATTTATTGCGGTACGGCGCCGAAAACCGGTTCTAGCGATGCTGCTTGATCGTACGCTCCCTCAGACTCCTTTAGACTCGCTTAGACTCAGACTTAGACGCGCTTAGACTGGTGTTTAGGCCTTGCAGCCTGGCTTATATTGTCGTCTGTAGTCTCAACTCGTAGGTAGAAAGTATGGGAATTTGAGTTCCATGGTTTCAATAGCTTTTTCGAAGTCTATTAGAATCTTAGGTGTCAGTGTGTTGAGTTGAGACTATGGGCCAGTTTGCTGGTGTGCAGCGTTGGTAAGCTTAGGGACTCACACCGATTTTTCGAGTCCGTGTGGGTCATGCTTTCGTGGTGTGGGTGTACTCACATCTTCTCGAGAGCTGTGTAAACCCGTACCATCAGGTTTTTAGGTAGATTTAGTCGCAAGGATCAATAACATTATTTGTATAAATAGGTAAGTAATAGAGTAACTATAATACAATTGTTGCACATAAATGGTGATTATGATTTGTTTATAATTCTATTAATCTTTATATTCAAACATTGCTTTTGTTTATAAAATAACATAATAGTAATAGTTATTACAAGAACGTATTTTATAATTAATTGCTGATTGTTGATTAACATCAAATAAGAATACTAACAATAATGATAATTATTATAAACATTATTATTATAAAATTTGAAGTAACATTATTATAATATTTGTTGCAAATTTTAATAACAATATGAAATAATTATAATGAAAGTGATTGATAATTATTGCAAATCAAGAAATTGAAGTAACATTGTTATTATTTAATATTTGTTGCATTTTGACAATTAATGTTAATAACAATATTAAATATTAATAATAATAGTGATTAATAATAATTTTAAATATAAAGGTTGAAGTAATATTGTTGTTATATAACATTTGTGGCATTTCGTTAATTGTTATTATTAACAATAGTAATAATAATAGTTAATAATAATAAAAGGTAATATTTGTTTTAATTAGTATTTTATCAATAAAATGAATTGTTTATTGATATTTTAGTTAACAGTAATAGTGAAATTATTTATAAAAACAATTACATGTATCTAGCAACAATATTTATAGCAACAATAAAACGTGTTATATGATATAATAGCATAATACTTTTATATGATTATAAAATATAATATAGTTGTCATGGATACGTGACACCTCCCCCCCTAAATTCGATCATGGAGGTGATAGAATAAAACTGTAACGATCGAATCCTCGGTAGAGGGAAAATTAAAATGAGTTCATTAGTTTCCTGAAAAAATATTGTTATAGGATAAGAGGTGTCTCGCATATGATTCCTATCGAAATATTATTTGTGATGTATAAATCAAGTGACCTCTCTGATAGCATTTCTCGCAAGCCCCAGTCCGTTTATATAATATTTTCCGATTTTCCAAGTTTTTTTTTTTGGGCTGTTTCCTAACCCGTTTTGATTGCTAAAAGCATAGTTTTTATTTAAGAAATCTAATAGTTTACGTGATGCGTCATGCTTGGCTTGTTTTTTATTAGTAGATCGTTCGCTAGTGCATGTGTAGTTTATACAATCTTTAATTACCGTACAATTATCAACGAATGTAGGAATATCATTGAAATATGTAGACGTGATTTCGTAATTTGGACCTATAAAATCATATTCTATGCTTAAGTCATTAATTAGTTGCATGGGGCATTGATTTAATTGATGAAATTGAGCTTTCATTATCATGATTCAATTATGAAAACAAGAAAATCAACTATGTAAAAGAAATGATTGGCTTAAATATGTTTGAAATTGAATTCATTCAAGTAAAGTTGGCAGGTGGTATTCGATTTTATCATTTTTATAGTTCTTTCAAAGTATTGAGTATTTCAGATCCGGAAATTTAAAACTCCCAATACATTAACATAAGAGAGAATATGCCATCTGCCAGTAGTAAAAGTCAAAGTCTCTAAAAGTTTGAAGTAAATGTTAGGATTTTTAGATAAAGAATTTTGAATTAATTGATTGGCTTCATTAATTTGAATAAGAAATAGACCAATGGTGATGAGTAAATAAATCCTCGACATGATGCTTCTCGAGTTCCTAAAAGAAGTATATTATTTTTTATCAATGACTAGTGCTTCGCTTCATGCAAAATGTTTAAGGGTTGGCTAAAACAGACAAGAGATAGATTAGTGGTTATACAGATTCAGAATATGCTAAAAGATTGTGCGTAATAGATTTATGTCCATGATCATCTCGGTTAAAGATTTTATTTCTTATTAAAAATGTCCAAATTGTCACTATATTTATGTTGTTGACAAGAATATCGCAAAATATATTAATTCTTTTTCGGTGGATGGGATTCATTGAGTCACGATATGTGAAAGTAGTTTTCAATTTAGTCTTCTTTATTTAATCGAGCACGTTTTAATCGATTAATATGTACTACTTTTGGATTATTTTTAATTTGAATTTTAACATTGCCTTTTCCTAAAACTTCTAAAATTCTACAAGGACCAGAATATTGATTTTCGAGTTTTTTAGGTTTCGGACCACTTAGTAAAAATACTTCTTCATCAACGTTAAAATTTTGTGGGCTTATATTTCTATCGTAGTACTTTTTTGATTTTTCTTTTGCTGCAATAAGATAATCTCTAGCAATTGCTCTTATTTCATGAAGTCGGGTTACTAATTTAATCAAGTAATCATCATATGTTTCTAGTTTTTCATGTTCTGGAAGGGGTTCGCTTGAAGGTTGTCTGGCTAATTTACAAAAAACTAATTCGTATGGACTGCAACGAGTTCCTTCATGAATGCTTGTGTTGTAAGAAAATGTAGCTAGTTCTATCCAGTCATCCCATTCAGAATTTTTACTAACAAATTGTTTTAAATATTCAGCAAGTACATGATGAGATCTTTCCAAAGATTGTGGATGAAAAGCTGTTGTTTTGAATTGACGAATTCTAAATATTTTGGCTAATCTTCGGATAAGATTACTTAAGAAATTTTTTCCTTGATCAGTAAGAACTGCTCTAGGTGATCCAAAAATACATATAAATTTCTTTACAAGAGCATCTGCTAGAGTACTTGCGAGAGAATTAGGAAGTGGTATTGCTAATGAGTACTTGGTGAACTTATCTTGAATTGTTAATATGTACTCATTTAATTTTTGTGTCACAGGCAATGGACCTACAATGACCATAGAAACTTTTTCAAAGGCAGTTCCAGGAGTATCAGTTATTATCATAGGTTCTTTTGTTTTGACGCGTACAAGTTTTTTTAATTCGCATTTTAAACAACTTTGAATGTATTTTTTAAAATATGATTTCATATTTTGCCAATAATAATTTTGACGTATTCTACTAAAAGTTTTAGTGACTCCTTTATGTCCACCGAAGGCCGATGAGTGAGCTTCTTCGATTAATTGAGATTGTTGTTCTTTAGTTGCATATTGTTTAATTCCATTACATATGACGATTTTTATTGGTGAGTCAGAAAAAGCTAACTTTATGGCACTTAAAATCTCTTTTCATAGAATATTATTAATTTCAGGTCTTTTTGCTATACTAATTGTGCGTAATTTAAGGTTTTTTGCTTTTGAGTTAAGTGAATTAATTGATAGTTTCATATTCAAAAATGTATCACTTGAATTTTCTTTTAATTCAGATTCTATTGGTACTGCTAAGTGGTACTGTAATCCTCTACGAAATTCTTGTGCATGACCTACGCAAAGGTTTTTAAATTGGGGTAAATCGTTACATTTTAGTAAAATTTTAGAATCATTATCTCGTGGTTCGTTTTTGGTTGAAATAAAATAAGCATAATTGTCCTTACGCATTGTAAGTTGATCTCGACATTCGATTATATTGCGGTTTGTCGTTAAGTTTATGGGCGAAAGTTCCTTTTCAGCGGGGGGCGGTTCTGGTGGAGGTCGATTTTCTATGTCTTTAGATGCGATATTTTCGTTTTATGAATATAAATCATCCTTAAAGTTTTGGTGAATTCTTTCTCCAGTATTTTTTAAATGTTGATTCTTATATTGTAGAGAATTGTCTTTCGTTAAAATATCGGATTCATTAGAAAAAGAATCGAAATCTGTGTTTTCTTTGATCAGAGGATTTTTATTAAATTCATAATCTGAATCAACTGCATTTACATCTTCTTCAAGATTATAATTTTCTTTTCCTTTCTGTTTCTTTTTCTTTTTCTGAGGTTTGTCCTTATTTTTTATTGAAATTTTTGGTGTATTCTTTCTTGGTCTTCCCCTTTTTCTTTCAGATATAGGCACTGATATAGTTTTGTTTTTGATAATTTTTCGTTTTTCTTTTCTTTCAGGAGGTTCGTCGTCGCTTTCTTCGTCTTTTTCTTCATTTGAGTCTGAAAAATCTTTATATGTTAACTGGTTATATATTTTCACATTTTGTTTCCTTGCTTGATTTCGAGTCAATATTGTATTTATTTTTGACTCGAGTTTTGCATATTGTTTTTGCTTCAATTTTGATAATATATATGTGACTACCAAATTTTCGGTTTCGTCATCAGAACTTGAAATTTGATTGGAGGATTGTTTTTCCTCGAATTTTGAAGAATTTATGGCTACCGGAGGTTCGGGCTCGCAATCAGAATCGTTAATATATGCTTGTATTGAATAGAAAGGATTTGTATGTTTCGTAGAATTTGTAGATTTTTTAGATTTTGTTTTCGTCTCATAATTCTCTTCTTTATTATTTTCTTTGATGAAATATTTTGAATCATTATTGTTTTTAGATTCAAAGGTATTTGTTTTATTTTCAGTTTCTTTAATATTTTCGACAGGGTATCGAGATAATGCATCAGCATTAACATTCGTTTTTCCTGCTTTATATACAAAATCGAAATCATATTCGGCTAATTTAAATCTCCATCTCGTTACTCGAGAACAGGGATCTTTAAAATTTTGGAAACATACTAATGGTTTATGGTCGGTTACTAGAGTAAAACGTCTGCCGTAAAGGTAAGGTCGAAAGTGCTGAACTGAGTAAACTATTGCTAGTGCCTCCTTTTCATAAGTGTTTAATTTTCTTTCACTGTCACTAAGTGTACGAGAAGTATAAGCTATCGGTTTATCTTGTCCTATTTTTCCTTGAGAAAGTATATGCCTCCTATCGCATTTCCGGATGCGTCTGTAGTTAATATAAAGGGTTTGGAAAAATCGGGTCGCTGCAGTAAAGGTTCTTCGCATAATTTTTGTTTTAATATATCAAAAGCTACTTGTTGTTTTTCAGTCCAAACAAAAGGTGTATCCTTTTTTAAAAGTTGTATCAAGGGACACGCAATTTTCGAGAAATTTTCAATAAATCTTCTGTAATAACCGGCTAAACCTAAAAATTGTCCAATATTCTTTTCATTTTTTGGTCTTGGAAATTCTTGTACAGATTTTATTTTTTTAGGGTCGGGTCTAACTCCGTTTTTGTCTATAATGTGTCCTAAATAAGCTACCTCAGGTCTGAGAAATTCACATTTATCAGGTTGTAAGTGTAAGTTACTTTTTCTAAGTCGATTCATACGTTCATCGAATTTTGCTTCATGTTCTTCTAATGTATCTGCATATAGAACAATATCATCTAAATAAACAAAAAGTTCGGTTGCTCGTAATCCCGTTAATACTATATCCATAAGTCTTTGGAATGTCGCTGGCGCATTTTTTAATCCAAAGGGCATTCTATCAAATTCGTAGTGTCCAAATGGAGTTGAAAAAGCTGTTTTATGTGAATCTTTAGGATCCATGGGGATATGATGGAATCGAGTGGTTAAATCAAAGACTGAAAAATATCGTGCATTTCCTAATTGATCTAAAATGTCAATTATGTTTGGTAATGGATAGGAGTCTCCGATCGTTTTGTAATTTAATTTCCTGAAATCTAAAACCTTTTCCACTTTCTTTGACCATGTGAATCTAGTTTTTTAGGTACAATAAATACTGGTGTATTATACGGTGATTGGGAAGGTTTAATTATTTTATTTTTTAAAAGTCCATTAACTTGTTTAGTGATTTCTTCTTTGTGTGCTGGTGGAAATCTTTATTGTTTCAAAAAATTGGTCGTTCATCTACTGTAGGAATTGAATGCATAGCAGCATTAGTTGGTTCTAAAGGTTCATCTGGTATTTGGAATCTATCTGAATGTTTAATAATTAATTTTGTTACATGATCGAATTCTTCTTGATTAAAGTGATCTAAACGAAGTAATTCTCTGATTATATTAATTCTATTTTCTCCTGTGATTTTATAAAATTGAGATATTATTTGTTCTGTGTCACTAGAATTTATAAATTTGTCTATTAATTCTTCAGGGGATTTGTTATGATTCTTGTTCGTAAAAGTGTTAATTTGATTTGTAGTTGGTTTAATTAAAGTACTACTCATTGTGATTTCTTCAAAAGCTTCTAGCATAACTATAGGAGTTTCTATTTCTATAGGTATAGAAAGTATGTTTGCTACTTTTATATAGGCTTTTCCACCATGATTTTTGACAATAGCATTTCCTGCATATATTCCTTTTTTCAAATTAAGTAAAGGTATAAATCCTTCTTTTTGATTTGTATTTGAAATTCGGATACAAAGAGTTGAAATTGATCTTGCTGGCAAAATTACGGTCTCCGGATTTCGAAATGGATATTTATTATTTTGTATTTCTAAACATTTTGATATATAATTTATATTGGCGTCATTATCATTAAAAAATTTGGATCCTAGTACTCCATCTTCTTCTACTGGTACACTATTTGGAATTAAGTTAAAAATTGTGGGATATCCAAAAATATTGAGTGTTATCTGACCTAGTGTATAAACTGGTATACTATTCATACCTGTAAGGCGTAAATTTTCATCTTGATTTATTTCCACGTTGTGATCAATTATATTTAGTTTTATTAAATTTCGTCCTGCTCCTGTGTCTATCATCATACGGGCTGGGTTTTTTAGACCATAAGCAGATACCATGATAGAAGGATTTGGGTTGTCTGAGTGTACATTTATTTTTGTATTTATAATATTCTGATTTGAAGTGGGTGCTGTAAAATGTTTTAAATGGCCTCCCTCATTGCACCCTGAGCGGGGAGGGGTTTGGAGTTTCCCTGGTTCTGTTTTTCAGCTCTTTTAGGTTGTTGTTGCTGTTTAAGCGATTCGTTGTATGCTCGACGCCGACATTCATCAATTGTATGACCTATTTTTTTACAGTAATTACAATTTTCATCATTATTTATTTTTGGATAATTCGCTGAAGCATTTTGAAATTCTCTATTTCTATTAAAATTGCTAGTTGTTTGCTGTTGCCATGAACTTTGGTTTGGTAAAGACGACTGAGGTCGCCATTGATCTGGATTCCCCTGACGGGGGGTCCATTGACTCACGTTCGGTTGTGGACCTCTGTTAAAAGGTTGCCGTTGATTATTTCTTTCGTACAAATTTTTATTATATAGAGGATTTCTTATAGGCTGCAATGTTTTTCCATAATCGTTTAAATATCCTTGTCTGTTTGAGGTTATTTGGTTCCATTGTCTACAGGTGGGAGCTGTATGTCCTCTTCTTCCACAGATTTGACAAAAACTATCTTCTTTAGCAATATTTATTCTATTCCTGTCTCTTTTTTCTGTAGAATCTGTAAAATTATCATCTTTCTGTTTATACGGTGAGCGTGCAGACCGCAGTGCTGCAGTTGCTGTAAGTTTTCTTTCCATTTCTATGGCATTATTTACTGTGTCCTTAAAGTTATGAATGCCTTGTAATCTAGATTCAATTTCGGTTTTTAATCCTCGTGAAAAGCAAGCCCGAATGTCGCTGTCAAGGGCTGCTTGAAAGTTTGCGTCTATTCTATCATTATTATTTGCTTTATGGACATCTAATATTTTTTCTCCGAGTTCCCTAACACGAGTTGCGTAGGAAATTACTTTCTCAATATCCCATTGATAAATGTTACCTAATTCACCTTGTAATTGATATACTGATATATTTAAGGAATAAACGCGTTCAAGACTATCTATAATATCTTCTACACTTCTGTATTGTCCTCCACTGACACATTTTCTTGCTTCTCCTTTGACCTTTGTTTTGATTAATTTAGTTAAGTTTGATTCTGCCCCTGCAGGAAGCATATCTTTTGCTTCTCTACATCCTTCTATAAATTGATCCAGAGATATATTATCTCCTGTAAATATTGGTACAACTTCTAGTGCATCTCGCAATGATACTACTCGATTATAAGCAACAGCTATAATTTGTGGGTTATTGTTAGTCATTTTATTTGAAACAAGCGAATATTCTTCTTTATATGGTTTAATTAGAGGTTTTCATAATTGTGGATCGTTAGAAATTGATTTCTCGGGATCTTCTGCTAATCTGTCTGGAAATTTGTAATTTAATTCACGGTCTGAATCTTCTGAGGATTCAGATAAATGTAATTGTTCTTTATAATTTGAAGTATTTGTTGGGATCAAAGTGCGGTCAAATTTATCGACTACAGTAGAATTTCCGGTTAAATTTGATGTATCAAAAATACTTTCATCGAATAATATTGAATCTGTTAAAGCTGATCGTTCTTTTGGAGGTATACTAGAACTAATTATTATACTAGTATCTTGATTAGGATTTCCTGATAACTCTAATTTTTGGGACGTAGAGGCACTAGTATTTGAAGGAGTATTTGGGTTTTTCGAATCTTGGTTTTCAGCTGTTTTTTTCTTAATTTCAAAAGCTTTTTTCCTATTGTATTCTATAATTTCAGCAAGTTTTGGATTGTTTTTAGCCTGACTACGAGTAATACTTTTTGTTGTTAAATTATATTTCTTATTTTCCACCGACATTTGGATTCAAGATCATGACGATGAAAAATATAATGTTTTGAATTTAATCGATTTAGGTTTAACGATTTTTTATCAAAAAAAAATTCTTAGATGAAAAGTATATAATTATTTTTGTATATTTGACGAATTTTAATTCAATAATCTAATAAATAAGAATAAACATTTAAAGAAGAAACAACAGAAATTTAATTTTTATGAATTTTATAAAATTTGTGTAAAATTGTATAAAAATTTATAATATATGTATCCAGAGCATTAAATTTGTGCAAAAGAATGTTCTAACCTGCCTTAAACAATCCTAATCTTATATTTTATACGGTGAAAAATTGTTTATATTTTATTATTATTATATTTTATATCGCAATAAAAATATTTTAGCTGCGCAATATTTTGAAATTATAAAATATGAAATTTGTTTTTAAAATTTTTCGAAAATGAAGAAAAATCAATTAAAATATAATTTTAGGCACAGTTTAAATAAAACAGAATAGCTTATAAAGCTCAAATGTGGAGGCAAAATATTTCTCAATATTGAATCAAATCTCGTACGCACTGTTTTTGTTTAAAATATTTTATAGAGGTACTTATTAAAATTATATTAAGATAGTAAAATCTTGAATACAGGAAATTTGAATAATTATTATTAGACTATATAATAATTTTTGTTACGTACGGATGGTAGGTGTGGGAAATAAATAAATAATTAATATTATCAACAATATATCAACATTTATTTCAAAGATGACAAAGTGTACGCGGAGGTCGTCCAAACTGTAGGACACTTTCGTGTCCCTTTTTTATTTTTAAGCGGGATCGCTTCCCGGTGTTTTTCCCTAATCCTGACTTGCTACCGAATGAAAATTTTGAAAGAGTGCTGAAATTTATTTTGGTGAATTTCGATCGGAAGGTTTTACTATAATTTATTATAAACAAAATAGTTTCTAAAATCGTACGATACAGCTTACCAGTCCAAAGTTATTAATTCTACCAGTTGGTAGGGTAAGGGCTGGAGAAGAAGGCTGCCTTCGACGTCACCCTTAATTTTCCTGACCCACTGGGCTTCAAAAAAAACTTTGTTGGGCGTGACTAAAACTAGTCACTCTTGTTTGTCCTTTTCACCAATTGCACGCGGTCGCAACAAGCACACACGCACGAACTTTCGACACTCTGGCCTTGTTAATTTTATAAAAATTAAAAGGCGGATGGCTTGGAACCAGAAAGAAAACAGTGCTTTTAAATTGTTTTCTTTCTCCACTTTTAATTGCTTATAATCTTAATACGGCTCCTCGAAAAATATCTTCTCGTCGTTTTGAGGTTCGACGACAGGATTATTTTTCGGAATTTTTGTTTTTCAGCGCCAGGCTGTGCGCGCACAATCAAATCTTGCGGCTGACCGATCACAGACGCACTCAAAATATTATTTTGGCGCGAAGCGTAGTGGTAAAAATACGATAGATATTTTTTAACGCGAAAACCCCGTGAACGGCTTTCGTCGGAGGAAAGATTTTTAAATTATTTACGTCCGCCCAAGGGTGTGTACTTTAACCAACTTTGTCGATTCCTGACAACACGTTTGTTCCCAACCGCGGACGGGAAAAAGCAAAGATCCGTGTTTTGCTCTCTAGAGTTCTTACCCGGAGTAAGAAGCTCGTCAGACTGCAATTTTGATTTCGAATTAATTTACCTCGTCGACTCGCAGCGATGTTATTCGGGTGGGGAATAATGATGACTTAGAATTATTTCTAAGTGGCGTGATTTCCATGGGAAAGGAATTTGTGCTGACACTGGACTCGCCAAATACTTGGTAGCTTCGAAATTTCTTTCGTCTGTTGCCAAGTGAGAGTTTTTTGTTGACTTGGCCATTTTATCAATTTATAATGATTCCTGGGTTTTTCTAACTCCAGAATTTTATATGTTTATATTTTTAATTTAGGGCCTGATACCTTAACAATTTCTCATATTTTCAGGAAAATGTTGGTTCAGGTTTTATGGCAATATGTCACTCACTGGCTAACGATATTTCGTTGTCCAAGTTTTTAAAATTAATTTTGATTTACAGGAAGGTATTTAGTGGATTCTAGGTAGGGATATTGATTTAAAAGATGTTATTTTGCATATAACATCGATGCCAGCGATCAAGAACTCAGTAAGTAGTTTCGAACGTGCCTAGGAATCGCCAGAGTAGGTGCGTACGGATGAGCGTAAGCTGCTCACGGCGGACGTAAGGTTATCATGGCGTCGCCGCAAGGGTTTACGCGCGTTCAAAACCATTAAGTTCACGTGTGTGCTCGTAGAATCGTTTCGATTCTTTCCCCTTTTCCTTCTTCACCTTTCTTCTCTATCCTTACCCTACCTACCTGTGTGCATCGTTCTTTCATTTTCTTATTTCACAATTTAATTTCTTATAATAATTATTGCATCTATCCATCCCCTTGCACATTGTCGTGTCGATACATACATACATACACCTGCGCACATACACACATACACATATGTATATTTTAATTTAATATAACTAAAAGAAGGCTTTGAAATAATGATATATATATATATATGCATATAGCATCATATTAATGTACATATATGCCCCTTTATCAGTATAAGGGTATATTTAGATTTCGGAATGTTTTATATATATAATAATTTTTAGATTTTAGAATGTTTCACAATTTCCTAGGTCCTTGAACCGACCCCCATGACAGCTTATGCTGAGCGCGCAAAAGCGCTCAGGTTACGAGAAGCGCAAATGAACTTTTCGTCGTTCTTTTAAATCAAGTGAAATATCATTCAAATATTTCACTTGATTTATTACAATTTTTTATTTATTTATGTCTTCATTTACGGTTTACTCGTAACAAACCACACCGGAATATTATGCTTTCGTCCTCGAGAGCAGGGGTGGTTCAAGGGGTGCTTCCAAAACAGGACTTTTGATTTTATATGTAGCTTAAATTACGTATACACCTACTCATACACCTAGTATATGAGGGTGTATTCATGCCTGAATACTGCTCTTTCCTCAGATATCATCAAAAACAAACAAAATGAAAAGAAAATGGAATCACGAAATTAGTCCTTGATGTTTGAATTAATTTTGAAACACCATGAGCATGGGGGAGATTCAGTCCAGGGTGTCTAGGCTAAATATGGCATAACCTGAACAAGAGAGAGATACACGTGTAAGGGCATTTGCATATAAAAAATGTTGCAGATCGTTCTGATTCAATTCTGGAATCGAATCGATCGGCCAGGATTTACTATGTCAATGTGACATGAAACATCTTGTTAATTTTATTCGCTTGAGTGTACGGCATTTGTATCAGCGTACACTATTTGCACGAGTGTACATCTCTTGGTTACCACATACTCTCGTGGTCCGGAAACTCGAGATGTATACAGATTCTTCCCTTATCACCTGTAACGCGGGTGAACGGGGGAGGAGGGGGCCATCCGTTCAATCCTGAGTGCTGTGGTTACGAGAAGTTCTCTCAGTGCTTAGTGGTATTTTGACCAGTGTCTCCAGAACGTGGGATTTTTCGGCCCCCACCACGTTCCCATCTGGGAGAAACACATGCAAACGTGGCGTGTCAGTGCGTCGGCTCTGCTACACGCTGCGGTCAACAGCTTCGTGTAAAGCCGAAGGTGCACGAAGACGGACTTCGTTACAATGCTTGAGTTTTCAAGTTATTTTTAGATTTCACGCTTTCGTTTATCGAGTCGAAATTAAGAATTGTATTTTTCTCGAGTACGTGCAAAAGAGGCGCGAAGCAGACGACGAATTTGAATTTACGAAGTATATAGTTCAAGAAATAACACTTTTCTTCAATTTCTTGAAGAAAGTCTGCATGAAATAAACATCAGTATGATCTTGGAAAATTTCATGAGGATTTCAACACTTCAAAAATAAACTTTCAGTGAAATTTAGTGACAATAAATGTAGCTCAATCAGATTAATAGCCAAAAAGTTACCAATGTTTTAAATCGCAAACGAACGGTATAGAGGTCAAAATGGAGACGAAAACAAATAATAATAGCAACCTTCTTTTGTTTTCTTCTAAGATATACTTGATTCTCGCTTTATGCGTTATTTGAGAAGGCAAGAGTGTGGATTCTTCATATTTTTATCGTAATTCCTTATTGAAAACGGCAAAAGTAAGAATATTATATTATTATTTGGTGATACGTGAGTGCTCTTACGTACGTTATTGTTTGATGCTTGTGGGTAAGTTTATTTTGTGAAACTTAATTTGTGTGCAGATTACAAATTATTCACGTTCGCTCAATTTTATCGACTTTTCATCTTATTAATTCTTTTCAAATAATTCTGCTTTCCTTCGTCGTATAATTTATTGTTCACAATGAGTAATCCGGTTGACCCAAATTCGAGTGTTTTGAAGGACAGCCAGGTTCAAACGAAGGTTGACCACCGTTTGAACTCTGGTTCAAACGAATGTCAACCCGCTAGAAAAGTCATGAAAAATGCAAAAAACTTTCAGTTGGGATGGTTTGAGGAATTCCCGTCGTGGAGAGAGTGGGTGGTTACATTAGCAGATGAAACAAGATTTCATTGCAAAATTTGCAATAAAACGTTGCTATGTGGCAAATCGGAAATTGAAAAGCATGAAGCATCTTTATCACACAGAAAGAAGCAAGAGTTTTCAAATAAATTAGAATGTTATGGAGTAGTAAGTGAAAATTCTTCTAATGTAACTGCCAATTCTTACAGTGTTGAACCTTGTGTAGCAAGTTCTTCTGCTTCAGAATTCACGAATTCCACGATTCCGGAAAGTGTTACTTTCAAACAGAAAGTACAAGAAGCAGAGATTAGGATTAGTACATTTTTCGTAGAGCATAATTTACCACTAGCGATTTCATCAGAATTGATAGGACTTTTCCAAGATATGGAACCTTCGGTTTTAAAAGACGTTAGATTGAGCCACACTAAAAATGGTCCTAGTTGTAAATAACGTCGTATGTGCTGCTGAAACTGATCGCATGGCAAATATTTTGCGTAAGCAATCATTTTCAGTGTACGAAGAACGAAACGACCGACAGGACTCTAGAAAAGTGGCTGTCATTAATGGTTCGATATGAGGAGCCAACGACATTTTCTGTCAGGGTGGAATTGCTCCAGCTTATTAATGTAAATGCTTCGGATTGTTCTGCCTCTAAAATTTTTGATGCGTTCGAAAAAGCATTGTCCGGGCAGAAAATCCCTTTATCTAATATCTGTGCTTTAGCTTGTGATAATGCACAGGTGATGGTCGGCAATAGGTCCTCATTTAAAACAAAATTAAAGGAAAAAAGTCCCCGTTTAATTGTTTTCCCATGTGTCTCGCATTCGTCAGCAATTGTAGCAAAATTTGCTTGTGCCACAATCCCAGATGTAGAGGATTTAATCAAAGATTTGCCAGCTTTTCTTAATGCTAGCTCCAAGCGAACGGCTATTTTTCGATCGATTGTTTTGGAATTAGGAAATGACTATCAAAAAATTCCTAGTCATTCTGAAACTCGCTGGCTTGTCCGCTATCGATGCATAGATATTATAATAAAGAATTGGGAAGTTATTCTTCAGTATCTTATGGTCCTCGTATCTGAGAAGGTAGAGAAGGCCAAAGACTTGTTAGGAAAAATGCAGAATCCTTTGACACTCGCATATTTCCTATTCTTGAAATTTACTTTGAATAGGTTCAATGTATACAATGCGAAATTTCAAAGTCGCGAAACAATGGTTCAGGAACTCCAGCCAAACTCGGCTAAATTCTTCGTATGGATTCTTAGCAGTTATTTGAAAGAGGGTCTTCTTCAACCGAATTTATTCTTTCAAATCATTAGAAATGTTAACTTTGCAGATTCTAGTAATCAAAAGCCGCTTCAAGCCATTGACGTTGGTAAGGAAACGCGAGAATATTTCCAGCAGCAACTTACAAACAAGAAATTGCAAATAGTAGAAGTTGATCTATTTCTTCGTAATTGCTTGAAATTTTATGTCACAGCAAGCGAAGAAATTCGCAATCGACTTCCTTTTTATGACATCTTTTTGTCTTGTGTTGCTGTTTTCCGGCCTCAAGTAGCTTTCTATGCTGATCGAAGCGAAACTTTTCCTAGGGTCTGGAAAGTTTGTCAAGATTTAGGGTCGTTTGATAGAATAGGTGTACAAAAAGAGTGGGATTCTTTACTCAAAATCAGACAGGAACTCAAAGAAAAGTGGTCGAATTTATCTTTTGACGAAATGTGGTCTAGTATCGGTGTATCTTCGACGAGTACAGGAGAAAAACTTTTTCCAAATTTGACCTCAGTATTGAATCATGTTCGCAGTCTTCCTCATTCAAATGCTGAGGCGGAGCGAGGTTTCTCCATGCTCACGGACGCGAAAACTCTCAAAAGAAATCGCTTAGGAAAGAGGACGGTCAACTCAATTTGTGTTACTCGATCAGCCCTAAAGGCGAGAGCTGAAACAGCCAGAACAACGAACATCGCTTCGAAGCATTTGCAATTAATGACCGAAAATCTATATGAGATGGCAGAAAGTGATAGGGAAAGTGGTTTGTCGCTCTTCGTTCACGAAGGAGAGGATTAATTCTAACGGCCAAGGCATTCTCTAAGAATGAACCAGCTTTTTTATTTTAATATTCCAAATGTGTTTTCTTTCTTTTATGTTTAAGGCAAAAACTAGATCTAAAAAAAGCAAAAAAACCTATTTCTCTAATTGCGTCCAAGATTAGAGCAGAATCTATGCAACCGATTGTTAAAGGTTTTAAAAGTTTTCGCTTTAATTCAAAAAGCAAGTCTTCATAGTATTTTACTAAGTAATGAAAGTATGTCTACAATTGATTTCTTGAATCCTACCCAAAGGTCAATCATGGTGCAAAAATGTCGTAAAATAAGAAAAATGTCTGAGTACTTTGAAGAAGTTTTTCTAAATCGATATGTATCATATTCCAATAATATTTAGGAATATTTATTAAAATATTCATCTTCTAAATTTGTTTGATTAATGTACAGAGTACACTTTATATTTGAAATTTGTATACACTCTAAATCTGAAATAGTCAAATTTTCACTGACTGAATCAGTGATTTGCCTTTTCACTGAATCATCAGTGGAAACAATATTTTTCACTGTTAAATCAGTTACTTTTCACTGAAGTAATCAGTGAAATTTGACTGATTCACAGTAACCTTTTTTTAGTTATTTAAATCAGTCAAATTTCCCTGATAATCAGTAGATTTTGACTGATTCATATTTGAAATTTGTACAGTTTTTAAAAAAATCCGAAACTTTTTGAATTTAGTAGTTTATTTATAAAATTTGAGAATGTTGTAGTTGATATTTCTATATAGAACTTTAAGCATTTATGGACATAAAATTTCATTTAATGTTTCTTCTATCGGTATTCAAAACTTTCAACAATTTTGCAAGATCAGTCAAATGCAAAATTTGACAGAGTATTTAATCAAAATATTTACATTTATTTTTTAAATATTTTGAAAATAATTCGACTAAAATAATGATTAATAAGATTTTGTAACATTGTTGGAATATTGGAACGCTGCAAGATTAAATTTTGAGTACAATTTTCAATTAATGAATGTTTAAAGAATTGAGTGAAAGCATCAATTAAAAAATATTTTTACTTTATAAATTTGATTAAGTGCAGTAATAAGAAAATTTTGACTTTCTATAAAGCATTTCATTTATCTGTTTAAAAGTCTGTGCATATGTCACTAAAACGTAAGATTAAAAAACTTTAAACTGCTTTTAACAACAATCTATGAATGTGGATTTTAAACCGTAATTTAATGTGTCTTATTTTTTTTTGATAAAATAGTTTTAACATAATTTTTTGCTCAAAGTAGCCGATTTACTCGATTAAAAATTGGTCAACTTGTATATTTCAAAATTCTGTAATAAAAGTATTTTCATATTATGTTTTTGTATCCTATGCGTAGAATTTTAATTTTAAAATTGAGATTTCTCACAAAGAAGAAAGATTGTCTTATTAAAGTAGTTTATTCCCAGAAATTAAAAATCATTTACTTAATATTTCGATTCCAAACATTGAATATTTATTGACTTTGAGTAAAACAGAAAAAAAAATTTTATGAAGTTTTAAAATCTTTTTACAATGTTACGAATTTGGCCGAATTTAGAATTACGAAATCTTTCATTAGAAAAAGAAAAAGTCACTCACATGAAATAAACTTCTGTAAGAATTATCAAGATTGAAGAGATGTTAAAATATTTGAAAAATAATGCAATTGTAAAATTGCAATTTATATCAATATTTGACAAATTTTTAGCTTTCTCAATCAAAGCATTATCCGGAAATTTTTAGTTCCTATAAAAAGCTGGAATATTGATCAATTTCTTGAATGTTCATACATTAAAAAAATATCGAATTAGAGAATTATATGCAAAGTATTTTCCATTAAGAAGACATAAACATGACATAATTAGTTTTATATCTACATTTTCAGCTTACTTTTTTGTGGCTTAAGCACACATTTTGAATTCGAAATACAAAAATGCTCTACAGAGTTGAATTATTTCCTGAATCAATTATTATTGATCCTGAATTCTATTGGAAAATTTGTTGCTTACTGTTCAAATCTTACTACTACGATTCAAATTCGTCGTCTGCTTCGCGCCTCTTTTGCACGTACTCGAGAAAAATACAATTCTTAATTTCGACTCGATAAACGAAAGCGTGAAATCTAAAAATAACTTGAAAACTCAAGCATTGTAACGAAGTCCGTCTTCGTGCACCTTCGGCTTTACACAAAGCTGGTGACCGCAGCGTGTAGCAGAGCCGACACACTGACACGCCACGTTTGCATGTGTTTCTCCCAGATGTGAACGTGGTGGGGGCCGAAAAATCCCACGTTCTGGAGACACTGATTTTGACCGAGCGTAAGTGACGGGTGTGATTAGTGGTGCATCTCTTTGGATTTAAAGTGGGGTGTTGTTTACAAAAATTTAACCAGGATAATGGAGTCAGCTGCACCTGCGAGATCCGTCCCCCTGATGCTGGGGTACCCGCTGAAAGAGAGACATCATTGTCCAGAAACGAGAGGGTAAGTGAAAATTTCTTATTGGTGTTGCGGTTGTGGATTATTAAACATTTTATAATTAAAAATATAATTAATGAAAATATTTCATTAAATTTTGAATATTAATTTTTAGAGAAAATGTAGTTTAATATGTTATCTACTCTATGTTTGTTTATAACTTTCTGTCGTCTCTACTCGCCCTTCAGTATAGCCTCAAATAAAATAACGGACATATTAGTAATAAATTTGAATATTTTTGGTGCAAAATACACTTCTGTTTTCAATTCTTCCGAAGAAAAAATTTTTTTTTTCGCAATTTTGCAACCGCTTGGGATTGTTATGGAATTTATCATATTACAGAGTCGACGTTAAGTTTCAACGACTTTTAGTTGGTTTCAGTAAAGGCTTCTCAAAATTGAGGAAAAGTAGTTCCCAAAAATTCCTTGACATTATGCAACTTAACTTTGAGGTTTCCAAAAACGGATCTAAAAACTGTCGAACTGCAACCAAATTTTATCAAATTTTATTGAATTTATCAAATTTGTCATTAAATTACACTAACTTGAATCATTTCCAGCCACATGTAATTCAACTTTAATCTTAGTCTTGTGACACTGTGTCTGTTATATAAAAAAAAACCCAGCCACATGTTTCGTGAGTTTTGTTGTAGAAATTTCTAACAGTCATATACAAAGTGTTATGACTCTTTTCAAGTTTCATAGCCCTCCCTTGTCACGGTATTCTAGTTATCTTGTGGACATCTTTACACACCCCCTTTTTTTTTCTACTTTTTCTCCTTTGTGTTCTTATAGAAAATATTCTTTTATGGTACAATTTTTATATTCTGTAAATTTTGGTTATTTATACCAGTTTTATTTCCGTAAGTGTATTTCCTTCAGTATGTTAATCTTTTTACGCCCGAGAATATTAAAATTTCAAGTGTAGCACACATGCAACGCGTCCGAAATCAAAAACAATATTTAAAACAAATATCAAATTAACACAATTTACAGAATTAATTCGAAATTAAACAGGTTTGTAAGATTAGGTAAGGATTCTGTATCTTCATCAGAGAAAAATAATGTAGTTTAAGAATTTAATTGCAAGTGTGGTAAAACATACGTGGGACGAACAAAAAGACCTTTACATATTCGTAGAGATGAACATAAAAATAACATAAAGCTCAACCCAAAATATCATAATGTAATTTCAAAACACATTCTTGAAAATGAAAATAATAGTTCATCATATGAAATTTTGTGGAATGATTTCAAAATTGTCCATCAAGAAAAAAAAAATTTCAAAAAAAGATCTTTCGCAGAGATGGTTTTCATAAAAAAAAAAGAGAGAAAAAAAAAACAATAGTCTAACCAAAGCCCCAGATTTGGAGCATTTCAACCAATCTCATAATGTTATTTTGGTATCCCCTTTATAAAAATTTTATGAGAATACAAAAATTCCGATTATTTTCATATTTTCTTCCCTTACTTATATGTTGGTTTCCATTTCTTACTTAATTTATAAATGAATATCATCTTATCTTATGTTGTTTCCTAAATTTTATTTATTTATAAACAAATTTGATTTCTTATTGACTCCGTAATTTTAAACTTTGATGATACGCTCCTGTAACATTGTGATAATAAGTAAGTGACAATTTTAAAATTCAGTTAAGTCGGGAGCAGAGCCGTGTGCTTTTGCTTCCTAACAAAAATTTTCATATGTGTTTAACCTTACAATGTTTGAAAAATTATTATGGTTTATATGCTTATTCTTACAATTTTAAGGTATTTACCTGTTTATAATAATATTTTATCTGTTATAATCGATGTAAAATAATTCATTATTACAGATTTAACAAATTTAATACTAACGTGGTAATAAGAGCTTTTATTCCCTGATGATGGGATACATTGTGTTCTCGAAACGGTGGAACTGTTTTTTTTTTTTCAACTTCGAAGTATCTAGTATTAAAAACATTTTAATTAACTCTGAGACAAGGTAAAAGAAAAATTAATTCATCTTTCCCATAATGAATAATATATATCTGCACATACATATACATAATTTTCCCCTCTTTAGTTTTGTGACTAATTTCGGGGAGTGGGTGCGTGCTCCTGCCCGGAGGAACGAGGATTCTCCATGGCAGCACCTGGGGTTTCTCCACGAGGGGGAAACCCAAGCCCTATTCCCATGCAAAGTGGGTGCAGGAATTCGTATGGAATGAGGAGGCATTCCGATATGACATCAGGGGCTTTTGGGCCGTGGTGAGCTTTCTTTTTTTTTTGGTCAACTTTTAGTCGTAGTGCAATATTATTTATATGTTTTGTCTATTTTGTTTATCTCTCGTGACTTCGTTTTTCTAGCGGGGCTACGCGCACCCTCTTTTCTTAAGCTGGGGGTCTGTCGAGAGGTGGGAGCTATGGCAGGGGTTCACCAGGCACGGTGGCGAACTAAAGACCTAGTAAGTTTTTTTTTTTTTTTTTAGGTTTACTGCCTCTTTATTCTATTCTTCTTTTAGTACTAAAGCCGAGTTGCCACGATTCCCCCCTTTTATCGGGATCCAACCCAAGGACCAGTTTTTTTGTTCGAAACAACTTTTGCAGCCTCGGATAAACTCCGTGATCTGATCTCGCAATCCGGGCCAAGTATATCGTTCCCTGATTCTTTTATAGGTTTTGGTTATGCCCTTGTGGCCTCCTATGAGGCTGCTGTGGTATTCTTCAATTATCTTGCGCCTTAATTCGGGAGGTGGGACTTGAGTTTTTCCGTGGCAAAGTGTGACAGTTATGTCACCACCCCGGAATATTTTGGATAAAATGTCCGTCATTTTATTCTGAGGTAAAGGGCCCAGGAGATCTCCTGAATTTGCCATTCGAACTGTTGTTTGCTTGTCCCGTCTAAGGGCCAGTTGAAGATTTTTCAGTCCCTGTGTCACATCCTTCCAGTCAATTTCGTCAAAGTGTCGTTTCTTCACTATGATCGAATAAGTCTTGTACTGACCGTGCGGAGTGACTAGGACTTGCCCTAGTTTGGGTCGGCTTTCCCAAGTGTCTTGGAGGTCAAGGCGCTCGGTAGCCACAAGCAGCTTTGAAATAGCGTTTGTTGGCTCGCAGTCCTCAGAAAGAAAATGTGCGTAATTGTCTCGCCGATAAGTCAGTGGTTCGGTCCACTCGTGCCTGATATTGGGCAAACTTGTACAATTAAAAACGGGCTTTCGTTCCACCGGCTCTTGTTCCGATGACGAGGGTGAGGGTGGATCGACATAAGGGATGGTTACATCGATGGTTGAAGTAGGGGTCAAAGTAGGGCCAGCAGCGGCTGTTTCGGAATCCGAACGCTGTAATCGTCGCGGCTTAAACTCCAGGCCTCTTCTGGAGGGACTTTGGTCCTCCCTTTTCCTCTCCTCCATGGTTGGGAAGGGTGTTGACCTCGCTTCTGGGGTGACTGAGGGAGCCGGGGTTGGGAACAATGATCTCCTAGGAGGTGGTCTCCCAATTATTGGGGAATCAGTATCTTCCGGTAGATCCTTGAATCTTACCGTAGCTCTTCCAGCCACCCCGGAATATTTCGGATGAAACACCGGTGGCTGGGCATCCTTATTGTCAGTCTCACTATTCTCTCCCGTATTTTTAGGGGAGTCAATGAGAGTTTCTTTCGACTCTTCTGGTTTGTCAATCGAGCCGTAGACCTTGCTTTCGTATTGCTTGAGGAAGCCTCGAAATCTTTTGGGGAAAGCATCATCGTCAAACTCTCCGCAAGGGTCAAGGGCCTTTAGGTTTTCTAGTAGTTGTTCATCTTCCTCGCCCTCCGAGACATGGGTACATACCTTTAAATCCTCTGTATCCATGCCCTCATGGTCCCAGTAGAGTGAATCAGGATTAATGCCGGATATATTCATTCCCTTCTTTTCGATGGATTTCTCGAATTGAGAGAAGGATTTTTGTAAATCCTTCTTGAGAGCTTCCATGTTGACTTCGTTATCATCGTCGCGCTCGTCACTGCCCATAGGCAAGGGCGGGACGTCAACGATTACACTTAATGGTTTGCTCGGGTTGTTAGTGTCTTCTATAGGCTCGGAGTTAGGTGTTGCTCCTTCATCTACTCCCTCACGGGCGAGCCTATCAGCTTCTTCATTTCCTTCGATGCCGTTGTACCCTGGGACATGATTCCAAATCACCTCCATAGGTTCGAGTGCCCTTCTTAGTTTCTCGAGCTCGGTTCAGTTTTTTACCAGTTTGTTCTCAGCAGTTTTCCAATCGTTCTTTTCCCATGTCGGGATCCACTCTGTCGCGCTGCTGACTAGGTACTTGGAATCGGTATTAATTCTTAATTTTTTTATTCTAGTGTCCTGAGCTCTTTGAGCTGCCTCAACGGCCGCCTCGATTTCGGCAGCATTGTTTGTTTGTCGACCTCTGGCCGGCCGGGATACATTCAGCGGGTTATTAGGACCAAACCAGACTCCAATACCGGCTCTGGGTTCGCCTTTCCCGTTGTAGCTGCAAGCGCCATCAACGAAGACGTCAACGTAGGATTCCTGGATAGGAGGGAACCAAGGACTCGGAGCACGGATACATGGAAGTGCACTCTTCGGCGGGGAGCCGCCCTTCGTGCCCTGAATGCGCGGCTCGAGGCTGGGGAGGACACTGTGCGACTTTCTGTACACAGGAGGATCGGAGTCTTCGCTACTATCGTCGCTGGAAGATCGTACGCTCTCTGAAGAGGATTCTCGACTATCTGTAAGTGCTTTTAGGGGCTCCCTTGCTCCTCAACGCCGGGAGACTCTCTTTGCGATACAACTTTCGTTCAGACTCGAGTCTACTTGACCTAACGGCGGTGTGTAAGGATTGTCGAAGCTCGTTTTTGGCACCGTGGATGAAGACGCGGGAGGCCTTCCTCTTCGTTTGGGAATAGCAGCTGTGGGTTCGACTTCCTTTTGCGTAGTAGCCACGATGGTTTTAGATTTGGCGCGTTTAAACGCGGTTGACCTCGTGATTGAAGGTTTACCTTTCGCCATTGATGGGTTTGAAACAACGGCGATTTCCTTTTTCGCCTTAGCAGTTTTCGTAGGGCGCGGGACACGACCGCAAGTACTAGGTGCTACTTGCAGGAATCCAGGTCTGGCCTGTTGAGTGACCGACCTAGTCACAGGTTTCCATCTCTCCACCTCAACCTTGTTGCGTATGACCAGCACTTGCTTGCGAGTTCCAGTTGGGCTGTCCCCGCTTGTTCTTGTTACTTCGCAGTTGCTTTTCCTCTGGGACGGGCAGTTAGATCGACTCATTACCTCAGAATTATCGGAGTCCTCAGAGGATTCAGTTGAGCATGTCGAATCCGTGTCTGTGGCTGGATTTCCGGAGAGAGCCTCAACTCCTCGATTTAATTTTCCCTGTTTGTATTCAAATTTGTATTGGTAGTCCTGAGGTCGCAACCTCCAACGTAGAAGTCGTGCTCCGGGGTTCTCAACGTAAGTTATCCAGTGGATTGGCTCGTAGTCGCAAGCTAATATGAATTCTCGGCCGTACAGATACGGTCGGAAATTCATCACGGCATATAACACGGCAAGGCACTCTTTCTCTGACTTGGCGTATTTTTGCTCGCAGGCGTTCATTGTTTTGGAAAAGTACGCTACGGGCATATCCACTCCATCCTTTTCTTGCGTCAATATTGCTCCGACCGCATGGACAGAAGCATCGGTGGTGAGTTTGAAGGTCTTCTGAAAATCTGGATACAGGAGAATAGGCGTCCTGCAGAGGTACCTGCGGAGCTTCCTGAAGCTCCTTTTCTGGCTGCATCTCCATTCCCATTTCATGTCCTTCTTGAGTAGATCAGAGAGTGGCTTTGCTATTTTTGCGTAATCTTTCATAAATCTTCGGTAGTACCCGGAGAGCCCGAGAAATTGTCGGATCGCTCGGACGGTGGTGGGTCGAGGAAATTTCCTAATTGCATTAATTTTTGCCGGATTAGGTTTCACCCCGTCACGCCCGATAATGTGCCCCAAGTAAGCTACTTCTGTCCTCCAGAAGTCGCACTTATCCGGTTGCACCTTTAGATTGGCATCCCGCAGGCGATCAAAAAGTCTTCTGGCCTTTTTGTCGTGTTCGTCAAGACTTTCTGCATAAACTACAATGTGGTTTAGGTAGACGAATACTTCTGTACCATGCATTCCTTTCAATACTGTATCCATAAGACGATGGAAGGTAGCGGGCGCGTTTTTGATCCCCATGGGCATGCGAAGCTTATTCAAAGTGTCCTCGGGGTGATGAAAATGCTGTTTTCGCCCGATCTTCAGGGTGTGTTTCGACTTGGTGGAAACCACTTGCGAGGTCGAACACCGAGAAATATTGAGCATTCCCAAGCTGGTCGAAAATGTCCGAAATGTTGGGCAGTGGATAGGCGTCTCCTATCACTTTTTCATTAAGAGCTCGGAGGTCTATTACAACCCTCCACTTTCTTTCGCCAGATGCGTCGAGCTTTTTAGGAACAATTAAAAGTGGTGAGTTATAGGGAGACTTGGAGCTACCTATGATGCCACTTTTATATTGTTTTCCTATCTGGGCATGTATCTGCTCAGTAGCCTCGTGAGGTGACCTATGTTGTTTCTTAACGATGATTTTGTCGTCGATGGTCGGGATTCGGTGCTGGATCAGATGGGTGGAAGAGAGCTTCTCACCATTTAGATAGAAGATGTCAGCATGATCCTCCGACCAATGGCACACATAGTCCTTTTCTTCTGGCGTTAAATGTGATACATGCAAACTTTGTATCACTTTTCGGACGGGATCTGAGTACTTGATTTCCGTTTTAAGAGTTTTATTGGCTTCTTGAGATTCCGAGTCGACAAATGGGATTGGAGTGATTGGGTTCGACATGGTAACCAAGGTGCTGTGCCTAAACGAAATTTGAGCTTGTTCCTGCCGTAGGTACGGTCGTCCTAAGATCCCGTCAGGTGAAATGGGAAGTTCGTTATTCACAACATGGAATTCCACGGGATTCTTAAAAATAGTAATCTTGACGGTGCCGATTATTCTTACGGGGTCATTGGTTATGCCCGTGATGAGAATGGAATTCAGGGGCTCTATAAGTATTTCCTGACGCAGAGCGTGAAGTTTTACGAGATTCACGTCGGAACCTGTGTTGACCAGGAGGGTGGCTGTAAGGCCCCGGAATTCAGGTGCAGTCAAGTTAACTACTGGTGAGTCTTCTTGGCCGCGTCCCGTTTGAAGGACCCTACGGAGTTCTTCTGAAAGTAAACCGACTTGGGACGCTCTTGTTGGGTTGAGTGACTCGTCACAGCGTCCGAGCGACGAGTCGCTTGGAAGTTTAAAGCTCCTGAGGGTCCTGGAGAGGTCGATCTAGGAGGGGTCATGCTTCCTGCCGTTTTACCTTGACCTTGCCATGATGCATTGCCAGGTACCCTTGGAGTCTTTTCAACGGGTGGATACTGCATCATTGCGGGATGAGTGGGGTAAGGGTAGTGAGGCGAATAGGGATAATTGGGTGGATAGTGAGGAAAGGTGTACGGGTATTGGGATTGATAATTGGCTTGATAGGGGGGATAAGGTGGGGGGTATTGTTTATACATTGGTGGGTACGTTGAATCCCGTGCCATGCTGGGTCTACGACTTGGCGTTACCATGGTTGCGGTAATTTCTTTCAAACTCGGCTTCTCGAACTTGACCTGCTTCTCCGAGTGGTCCATTTGTTTTGAGAAGGGACTTGGTGAGCGTGGACGCTAAGACGCGAGTTCTCTGGGCCGTGAGATATGATAGGAGGACGCGGCGTTTATAGATTTCTCCGAGTATTGTTGCCTTTCTTCAGCGTGCAAGGCGTGCTCGAACGCCTCGCTGAGATCCTTCGGATTTCGAGTATCAACAAAAATAGATATATCATCAGGGAGGCCCCTAATGAAAGCGTCTAAAGCACAGTCGATTACTGGCTTCATCATAATAGTGCTTTCTTTGGTGTGTCCGTATGTGCCCGTATATTTTTCTTCTATCGCATGTCTAGCGCCACTCAAAAGGCCCTGTACGCGATCGTTGTAATCGCTCACGGTTTCCGATTGTTTCATCCGGAGGTTGACGATAGACTCGAAGTACCATTGGTACTTTTTCGTCGGCGCGAATCTTTTCTTCAGGTGCGCAATTAGGTCTTTTACCCTTGATAATTGTTTATCGCGAACGCTTTCACGAGCAACGCCCTTTAGTTTGGCTAACACGGCCTTGATGAAGCCGGGTTCTGTGGCTTCTGTCACGAATACCGCTCCGTTGGAGATATCTTGTAGGAACTCTTTTAGAGGTGGATTTTTACCGTCGAATTGGGGGATGTGATATGTACTCTGTTGCAGAGTCATGCACTCCAATACCGACGCCATTGCCGCGCTCGTATTTAAATTGAGGTAGGACGCGGGAGTCGGAATATTTGCTGTGTCTCCGGTCAGTGAATCTGAAACGCTTTGATTCAAGGGCACTTGAGTCTCTTGTTCGGGTTCCGTTCCTATGTCATCCCTACAATGGTCATCCCCATGTTGGAATGTGTTTCGATCCGCGTTCCTAGGCATATTGTAGAGGCGCGAAAAACTATGGGCTTATTGTATACGTAAGACCACCCCGGAATATATTGTACTCTAGTGTTAATGATACGGCCTCCTAGGTTAAGTATGTGAACATGCCGTAATTGCGAACCTTACTTTATATAATTTGCCTAGTTAAGCTAGATTAGGACCACACCGGAATATTGTAATACTTACACCTACATTCATGTACATATATATATATATGATACAATAGCTTATTATCTACTCCTTAAATTGTAAAACAGGAATAAGGGCTATAGCAGAGAACGCTGGCAGCCCTGCACAGGTTGTTTATTTATGACCTCGGTTACGCTGTTGCGTATGCTGGTTGTGAAGTAATTATGGATACCTGAATGTCTGTTCTAATTGTGCAGGAATGCTCCACGTTTCTACGATTACAAGCCTATTATACCTGGATAGGGAAGTAAAACATTGCAACCTAAATTTGAAAACACAACTGCAATTTTGGCCGGTGTAAGGCTTTATGTTTTTAATTTTTTTGTTCTTTAAGTGCGGACTGAAGTTCGGAGCCACTAACGATCCTGTTCCTCTCTATGCTCTGCGGACTTATTGTTTCCGCGTCACTTGGAACCTCCGTCTCCGAGTCAGAAGATAAGTTGATTATGGATGACTCGGATTCTGAGCTTAGATCTAGTGTAGGCGCTTCTATTCTCGGACCAGATTTTTCTAAAATTTGGGGTTTGCAAGCTTTCTTGCTTAGTTTTTTAGAGGGGGATTTTTGTCCATATACTTCTCTGAACGTCAGAGATGTGGCTAGAACCGGTAGTGGGGTAGCCCTTTCAAGCGTTCTTTTTGCAATTATACTTTCTGCTCGTTCGAAAAGCGATTCGAAAAGATCCGAGAATTCCTCGTAATTTTTAACTTCTCGAATCCGGTCTGTGTCTCCGGATTAGATTAGCCGTGTTACTTGTCCTCGGAATTCTGCGAATCGCTTTCTTTGACGCAAGCCTCTTCCCCCTCGAGGGCGTCTACGACGAGAGATATCAATAGTAACCGGTAAATGTGACATAGGGTTAGTAGGAATAAGTAGGTGAAGTTTTTCCCTCTCTCTTTGCGAATGAAAATTTGGACAAAGTCAAGTATAGTGCTTAATTTAGTTCCGTCGGTTCTGAACGCATGAGAAAGGAAGATAAAAGTGTTATGATAAAAAGTGTTTTGCGAGGTTTCAATTCCTGCTGCGGATTATTGCGGGAACAGAATTGAAACTGTCAAAACTGGTACCCCCTGCGGAGCTATCGCGGCAGTTCGCCAGTTTTGCACAAAACATTGTAAGGAATATTTTAAATTGAGAGGTTACAGTTCCTTCGGCGGATTATCGCGGGAATGGAATTGAAACCGTCGAAACCGGTACCGCCTGCGGAGCTATCGAGGCAGTTCGCCAGTTTCGCTCAATTTAAGAGTTTAGATAGGATAAATATGGAAAGGTGTTTTGCGAGGTTTCAATTCCTTCGGCGGATTATCGCGGGAACAGAATTGAAACTGTCAAAACTGGTACCCCCTGCGGAGCTATCGCGGCAGTTCGCCAGTTTTGCACAAAACACTTGTAAGGAATATTTTAAATTGAGAGGTTACAGTTCCTTCGGCGGATTATCGCGGGAATAGAATTGAAACTGTCAAAACTGGTACCCCCTGCGGAGCTATCGCGGCAGTTCGCCAGTTTTGCACTAAACCCTTGTAAGGAATATTTTAAATTGAGAGGTTACAGTTCCTTCGGCGGATTATCGCGGGAATGGAATTGAAACCGTCGAAACCGGTACCCCCTGCGGAGCTATCGCGGCAGTTCGCCAGTTTCGCTCAATTTAAGAGTTTAGATAAGATAAATATGGACAAGGTGTTTTGCGAGGTTTCAATTCCTTCGGCGCATTATCGCGGGAACAGAATTGAAACTGTCAAAACTGGTACCCCCTGCGGAGCTATCGCGGCGGTTCACCAGTTTTGCTCAATTTGGGAATGTTTATAGGATTTATATTTTTGGATAATTGTTCGTATGCGTTAAGTCGTTTTACTATAGCTCATGTGATAAGGTTTTCTGGAGAGAGAAAAATGTTCCACTGTTATGTTATTCTGAGTGGTAAAAACAACGGATTTAGATTTTAAAATATAATTGTCTCATAACCGGGATCATATAGGTCTCAGCTATGTGGAATTAAATTTACTCAAATTAACCCAGCCTGACTCAAGCACAATATCCGGGTTAATTCGGAAAAAGATTGAATTTTGTGAATAAAATAAAGCTGAAGATTCAGTCACTGAAGTTAGCCTCAAGGTCAAACCCTTCAGTGACTTTGCAGTTTTTACTTTATTCGGAAATAAGGTAACAAAAGTTTGTCATAAAATAAAGTTAATTTCGAGTCACTCAAGTTAGCCTCAAGGTCAAACCCTTGAGTGACTCAATTGCTTTTATTTTATTTAAAGATGAAATATGAATTAGAAATAATAATGAATATGATTGGAAAATGTTGAGAAGGTAACGAATAAAATAAAGCTGGTGATTTTGTCGCTCAAGTTAGCCTCAAGGTCATACTCTTGATCGACACTGCAACTTTATTTTGTTCTAGTTAGAAGGTGATGATATGGGAAAATTTAGACAAATTTGAAATGCCGCGTGGCAATAATTTTGGGCCAAACTGTCCCAGTAGTAACTCGGTAGTTACTCAGTCTGAATTTAGAAAAAGTGACAGGTAGTTACTTTATCAAGAGAATTGAAGGCACTTTAAGAATAATAATAAAAAAAAATAAAATTAAAAAAAACAAAAGTCACTTGATAGAATAATAAGTAAGACCAAAAAAATCACTTGATAGCGAAGCTGAGGGGAATTTTGACACGTAGGGAAAATCCCACCGCTGCCAGCAACAGTTTGTTACGTACGAATGGTAGGTGTGGGAAATAAATCAATAATTAATATTATAAATAATATATCAACATTTATTTCAAAGATGACAAGGTGTACGCGGAGGTCGTCCAAACTGTAGGACACTTTCGAGTCCCCTTTTTATTTTTAAGCGGGATCGCTTCCCGGTGTTTTTCCCTAATCCTGACTTGCTACGAATGAAAATTTTGAAAGAGTGCTGGAATTTATTTTGGTGAATTTCGATCGGAAGGTTTTACTATAATTTATTATAAACAAAATAGTTTCTAAAATCGTACGATACAGCTTACCAGTCCGAAGTTATTAATTCTACCAGTCGGTAGGGTAAGGGCTGGAGAAGAAGGCTGCCTTCGACGTCACCCTTAATTTTCCTGACCCACTGGGCTTCAAAAAAAACTTTGTTGGGCGTAACTAAAACTAGTCACTCTTGTTTGTCCTTTTCATCAATTGCACGCGGTCGCAACAAGCACACACGCACGAACTTTCGACACTCTGGCCTTGTTAATTTTATAAAAATTAAAAGGCGGATGGCTTTGAACCAGAAAGAAAACAGTGCTTTTAAATTGTTTTCTTTCTCCACTTTTAATTGCTTATAATCTTAATACGGCTCCTCGAAAAATATCTTCTCGTCGTTTTGAGGTTCGACGACAGGATTATTTTTCGGAATTTTTGTTTTTTAGCGCCAGGATGTGCGCGCACAATCAACTCTTGCGGCTGACCGATCACAGACGCACTCAAAATATTATTTTGGCGCGAAGCGTAGTGGTAAAAATACGATAGATATTTTTTAACGCGACAACCCCGTGAACGGCTTTCGTCGGAGGAAAGATTTTTAAATTATTTACGTCCGCCCAAGGGTGTGTACTTTAACCAACTTTGTCGATTCCTGACAACACGTTTGTTCCGAACCGCGGACGGGCAAAAGCAAAGATCCGTGTTTTGCTCTCTAGAGTTCTTACCCAGAGTAAGAAGCTCGTCAGACTGCAATTTTGATTTCGAATTAATTTACCTCGTCGACTCGCATCGATGTTATTCAGGTGGAGAATAATGATGACTTAGAATTATTTCTAAGTGGCGTGATTTCCATGGGAAAGGAATTTGTGCTGACACTGGACTCGCCAAATACTTGGTAGCTTCGAAATTTCTTTCGTCTGTTGCCAAGTGAGAATTTTTTGTTGACTTGGCCATTTTATCAATTTATAATGATTCCTGGATTTTTCCAACTCCATAATTTTATATGTTTATATTTTTAATTTAGGGCCTGATACCTTAACAATTTCTCATATTTTCAGGAAAATGTTGGTTCAGGTTTTATGGTAATATGTCACTCACTGGCTAACGATATTTCGTTGTTCAAGTTTTTTAAATTAATTTTGATTTACAGGAAGGTATTTAGTGGATTCCAGATAGGGATATTGATTTAAAAGATGTTATTTTGCATATAACATCGATGCCAGCGATCAAGAACTCAGTAAGTAGTTAACAACGTGCCTAGGAATCGCCAGAGTAGGTGCGTACGGAAGAGCGTAAGCTGCTCACGGCGGACGTAAGGTTATCATGGCGTCGCCGCATGGGTTTACACGCTTTCAAAACCATTAAGTTCACGTGTGTGCTCGTAGAATCGTTTCGATTCTTTCCTACCTTTTCCGATCCTTACTCTACCTACCTGTGTGCATCGTTCTTTCATTTTCTTATTTCACAATTTAATTTCTTATAATAATTATTGCATCTATCCATCCCCTTGTACATTGTCGTGTCGATACATACATACATACACCTGCACACATACACACATACACATATGCATATTTTAATTTAATATAACTAAAAGAAGGCTTTGAAATAATGATATATATATATGTACATACATATATATACATATATTCACACATATATATATATATATATATATATATATATATATATATATATATATATATATATATATATATATATATATATATATACATATGCATATAGCATTATATTAATGTACATATATGCCCCTTTATGAGTATAAGGGTATATTTAGATTTCGGAATGTTTTATATATATAATAATTTTTAGATTTTAGAATGTTTCACAATTTCCTAGGTCCTTGAACCGACCCCTTGACAGCTTATGCTGAGCGCGCAAAAGCGCTCAGGTTACGAGAAGCGCAAATGAACTTTTCGTCGTTCTTTTAAATCAAGTGAAATATCATTCAAATATTTCACTTGATTTATTTCAATTTTTTATTTATTTATGTCTTCATTTACGGTTTACTCGTAACAATTTTTGATAATATTTTTATGTATAATTTATTTGTTTAAAGTTGCAAAATAAAATATACATTTGATTTTCTTGTATTCAATTTTTTAAAGAAAATTAAAACTGCTACCAACTTGTCGACTTGTTCAGTGTTTATTGAGAAAAAATAATTTTAATTATTAGAAAAATTTAACTCAAACTGAAATTATTTCAAAGAAATTTCAGGAGATTTTTGTAAAAAATATGAAAATTATTCAAGAAAAAATTTGCATATAATTCATAAGGCTTGATGTTTGCCAACGGCCGATGCACCAGAATTATTAGCTCTGTGACGTCCTAAGTTTTAAATTAATATAAATATTTCCTACCTAAAGTCTAGAGCCAATTACCCTAACTATGTTCCTCTGTTTATTGTTAAAATCAACAATTAACCGGGTAGAGGACAAGCCAAATGAATCAAATTACAATTATTGTTAATAATAATTTATTATAAAAGTACAAATTTTATTTTAACCCAAGCGACTTTTTTTAGATGTTAGTTGCAGGCTGTTTTCCTTTGGTTGGTCGAGTCTGATTGGTCCAACCTTAAAGAAAAACACACCGTGAGTCTAAAGGGCTCGAAAGAAAAGAGAACTTTAATAAAAACAAAGTTATTTGACTTACCGGTTGTTCTTGATGAGGTGGCCTCTTGAAAGCGATAATCCTTTAAGTTCTGTTTATCCTCTGCTAATCGGGTACCTTCCCTAATTATCCTTGTTGACCAACAGTGGCAGGTCAATCCTTTGTTTAACCTGTATCCTTATTTTGATACCTCGATTACAATGACACTAAATCCAGTTTTATCGAAATTCACTTCGTTGTTATTGTATTGGTTTTCCCGAACACGTGGAAATTACGGCCACTTAGATTTATTGCGGTACGGCGACGAAAACCGGTTCTAACGATGCTGCTTGATCGTACGCTCCCTTAGACTCCCTCAGACTCGATTAGACTCACACTTAGACGCGCTTAGACTGGTGTTTAGGCCTTGCAGCGTGGCTTATATTGTCGTCTGTAGTCTCAACTCGTAGGTAGAAAGTATGGGAATTTGAGTTCCACGGTTTCAATAGCTTTTTCGAAGTCTATTAGAATCTTAGGTGTCAGTGTGTGGAGTTGAGACTATGGGCCAGTTTGCTGGTGTGCAGCATTGATAAGATTAGGGACTCACACCGATTTTCCAAGTCCGTGTGGGTCATGCTTTCGTGGTGTGGGTGTACTCGCATCTTCTCAAGAGCTGTGTAAACCCGTACCATCAGGTTTTTAGGTCGATTTAGTCGCAAGGGTCAATGACATTATTTGTATACATAGGTAAGTAATAGAGTAACTATAATACAATTGTTGTACATAAATGGTGATTATGATTTGTTTATAATTCTATTAATCTTTGTATTTAAACATTGCTTTTGTTTATAATATAACATAATAGTAATAGTCATTAAAAGATCGTATTTTATAATTAATTGCTGATTGTTGATTAATATCAAATAAGAATACTATCAATAATGATAATTATTATAAACATTATTATTATAAAATTTGAAGTAACATTATTATAATATTTGTTGCAAATTTTAATAACAATATGGAATAATTATAATGAAAGTGATTGAGAATTATTGCAAATCAAGAAATTGAAGTAAAATTGTTATTATTTAATATTTGTTGCATTTTGACAATTAATGTTAATAACAATATTAAATATTAATAATAATAGTGATTAATAATGATTTTAAATATAAAGGTTGAAGTAATATTGTTGTTATATAACATTTGTTGCATTTCGTTAATTGTTATTATTAACAATAGTAATAATAATAGTTAATAATAATAAAAGGTAATATTTGTTTTAATTAGTATTTTATCAATAAAATCAATTGTTTATTGATATTTTAGTTAATAGTAATAGTGAAATTATTTATAAAAACAATTACATGTATCTAGCAACAATATTTATAGCAACAATAAAACGTGTTATATGATATAATAGCATAATAGTTTTATGTGATTATAATATATAAAAGGATTTAATTATAAGCAATTTTGTTTGTATACACTGGAAAAAAAGATTCTTAGATCAAAAGAAATGTATTTAATTGATTCTATTTCTTTGTATCAAACAATTCGTTACCAAATTCAATTAAATATTTTTTAGAAGCATGAAACGCGTGCTTTGATCCAAAGAAATAATTTATTTGATAGGCATCTCTTCAATACAAAGAAATAATTATTTGCTTGTGAGTGTGAACGAATTAACTCAACCAAATGATGTCTTTGAAACTAAGTACCTAGTTTATTTGAATCTTGTTTTCGCACTCAAAGAAATATTTATTTGATTCAATAAGTCCCATTTTTTTAATTCAACAAGACGCATTTGAATCAAATAATTTATTCATGGATGAATCAAGCTTTAGGTTTAGTTGATTCAAGGAAATATTAATTCAATTGAGCCATTCATTAATTAATTTAGGAAGATATTCATTCGATTCAAAGAGTTAATGCATGTATATCAATGTAATGTTTCTTTATATGAGTAAAATATTGTGTTTACATAAATATGTATTTATTTCTTTAGTTGAAAGGAATGTTTTTTGTGAACAGTAGAATGGAAGAATTCATTCAAAAAAGAACATTTATTTCAAAGAAAACGATATTTTGTTGAAATGACTGCAAGTACGTTCAGTTAAAATAAATAATTTCTTTTGTATAAATGTTTGGCATCATTGTTATAATTGCCAATCTTTTTGAACTTGCAACATATTTTGTAGAATTAAATCTTTATTAGATTTCTCCTAGGAAATATCCGCCTACATTATCAATATTTTCTTGGATGAAGAGGCCGATTTTGACCAAACTATTGATGAATGGCTTACCCACGTAAAACGTAGAGCAGAAAAGGGTAAAGACGAAAAAACTGAATCTGAAAGAGCAAATCCATATCGATTGGAAAAATTCTATAAACATCTCTGTACTCTGGCGACACAGTTTCCTTTATCGACAGCAGTCATGCGAAAATATTATAATTCATCGCACGTAAGACCTACAAGTTGTTACGTAGAAGGGAAAATCTTCTAAGAAATCTCCACGAAAGATGAAAACTAGAAAACCATCTCATTATTTTCGACCTTTTCCCGATTATAAATCTGTTCACAGCGCAGTACCTACTGCTAAAAAAGTGCACGTTCCAAAAGATTTGCTTCTTAAGAATGGTGACCTTGTTAGAAAACATTTTTTAGTCAGAAATAGGAAAATTATAGTCAGAAACACATGCTCTTTCGATTCCATAATTCAAATTTTAGCAGTGAGTGCCATAAATTATAAAAAATATTGTGAACACATTACAAATTCTGAAAACAATACTTGTGGTTTCATTCTAGTTCTCATTGACTTTGGCGTGAAAAAACACGTTTATTTTCAGCGATGTACAATTTTAAAGGACTTCATTCCAGAAGAAGAAACACATAGTCTCAATTCAGGAATGTTTGAAAATGGATCACCACGTACGTTGCGCGTAGTAGTCGTTACAACCAGCATCTCGAAAAATTTAGCCTTTCGTAATGTTAAGTGAACCTAGTTTATTTCGAGTTTAAAGTTGTAAATGTGGTTATCGTAAGAATCGAGAAGTATCCATGCTATACATTAATACACATATCATCGAAAAGGAAGGCTATAGAGCATTCGAAAAACCCATTGTAATTCATCCAGTTTCGCAGGAAACGTGTATTGAAAAAAGCTGTGGCAGTTTCATACAAAAGGAAATGAAACCAAATGGACATGTCATTATAGCCACAGAAGTATCGGTGGAAAAGATAATCAATAAGAAAAATGAACATGTTCTAATGACATGCAATGTAATTGGCTTTCCTGTGCATATATCTTTACTAGGCGAAAATTTCAGGTATCACATGCACGGAAAAAATAAGTTCATCAAAATTTCTTTAACCCTCCGTTACCAAACATATGAGGGATTCCCTCAGTGGAGTCAGTTTTTTCGAAATAACTTCTAATTTACGCTTCACACAGTCTGGTCCGTTTGAATACCTTTCCACGAATTATTCCTGAAGCTTTTCGTAGAAATAAAAACTGTTCAAGTAGAATACTCCTTCACTAATCACTTTTCAAAACCAAAGGTGACGTGAATTCTGAAGGAATCCCTCCATAGTTTGGCTTTTGTGCAATTGAAATAGCTTGAGTTCTTGAGTGCAGTGTTGCCCCGTTTTGATGTTACATATTCAACCAAGTAGTCGCAACATTTGGCAACACTGCAGATGTTCTAACACGCAGAGGAAAATCCTCTAGGGTTTGGTAACCGTGTAACAATTTTCAAGTTTGGTAATGGAGGATTAACTAGTCAACCACTTTTGGATAGGGCACTACATTTTCTAAATTTCCAGCACTTTCAAGTAAAAAATCATAAACTTGGTTCAAAAATTGAAAAAGTTATAGAAATTGTCAAGAACTAGTACAATAATAGCAGTTTTCCAATTTTTATTGAATAGTTCTTGATAAAATTATGAAAAAGTATCTAACTTTCAGAAAATGTTCTTCAAATTTTAAAAGTTCTGTTCTTCTCACACACACGGAAAAAAATTTGGTAGGAATGCTGCACTATCTCTGGTGCTCCTGCGCTACTACACTGGAGGGCAACTGCAGCATTCTTCATAGGTTAGCAGGTTTACTTTTTTGTCAACTAACTGCTCTCCCACAATTGCGGGAGAGCTGCTGCCCCACAGGAGGGGATGCTGCGGCGAGTCATAAAACGTGGATCAATAAGTCCCAGAACTAACTAGGAAAAACACATTTTTTTGGCAAAACTCGACTTTATTCATCAACATAGTCTCCTTCAAAAACAACACAATCAGTCCAGCGCTTCTCTAACATTTCAATACCTTTCTTGTAGAACGATTTATCTTTGGCCTCGAAATAAGCGTTCGTTTCGGTGATGACTTCCTCGTTGGAGTAGAATCTCTTTCCTTAGAGCATTTTTTGAGGTCTGCAAACAGGTAGTAGTCACTGGCGGCCAGATCCGTTGAATATGGTGGGTGCGGAAGCAAATCAAAGCTCAATTCATTTAATTTCGCCATGGTAGCGAGCTACTTGTGACACGGCACATTATCTTGGTGAAAGAGCACTTTTTTTCCTTCATTTGGAACGTTTGTAACGTTCGCTATTGATCGTCTTACCTTTTTCAAGGTAGTCGATGAACAAAACTCCATGGGCATCCCAAAATACTGAGGCTATAACCTTACCGGCCCACATTTGCGTTTTTGGCCGCTTTGGACGCTTCTCACCGACTGCAGTCCACTCGGCTGACGACCGCTTTGACTCCGAAGTGTAGTGATGGATCCAGGTTTCGTCCATTGACACATACCGACGCAAAAAATTCGGTTTATTTCGGCGAAACAACTCCAAACAGCGCTCGGAATCAATGACACGTTGTCGTTTTTGATCCGCCGTGAGCAAACGCGGCACCCACTTTGACAGCAACTTCCTCATAGACAAATGTTCATACAAAATAGCGTACACCCTGTCGTATGATATCTTTAAGTTGTCAGCTATATCACGCAATTTTAACTTACGGTTTTCGAAAACGATTTGGTGGACTTTTTTGATGGTTTCCGGTGTAACTACATCATTTGGCCGACCGGAGCGTTCAGCATCTTCAGTGTCTGTACGACCACGTTCAAACTCAGCATACCACCGACAGATGTTTGTTTTTGATGGATCAAAGTCCCCGTAACACTCTACAAGCCATTGCTGAGCTTGAACTGTGTTTTTTTCCATCAAACAGCAATGGTAAATCAACACACGAAATTGTTTCAAATCCATTGTTTTGGGAATATCAAGACTAGCGTCACTTAATTCACTGTAACTCGTGGACCAAACATCAGAATGTCATGAAATTTTGACAGGTATCTTTTGAAGGTTGGTACTCATGAAAAATCATACAGAACTTTTGTTGGCAACGCCATCTATGTGTTAGTCCCGGGACTTATTGATCCACGTGTTATAAACTGATATTTGACTATAATTTGGGATGGACAATTCGATTGTTTTTATATTTCTGAAATCGTTGTTAATTATTATATCTTTCGAAAAATTTGATTAATTTCTTAAAATGATGTGAAATTATTTAAAATCTCAACATTGAGGTTAGGTTATTTGTAAACAGATCGTAATGAACCAAAAAGTACTTCTATATATATACAGGAAACATCATTTCAATGGGCACGTTCATGTAAATCATAAAAAACTTAAAATTTGTACTTTCGCCTGCTTTTGCATTTGCCTTCCGATACAGTGCAACTACACTCCCTACCGAAAGGAGCGCTGTGTTCCTTCGGCGTAAGTCAACTGCTCTCCCAAAAAGGGGCAGCTGCTCACCCACAGAGGGAACGCAGCGTACACAAATGCATAGTCGCAAGACTCTCCTCCGCTAAACGCAACAGCTTCACCGCTAGGGGCAGCATCTGCGCCAAATTTTTTTCCGTGCGGAAATAAATAAGTATGATACGAGTTAACGAATGAATCTTTGACTGTTCGCTAAAGTTTCTCGAACTGCCTGACGCACCGCGTTGCGCAATTGTTAATGTGTGATAGAGTTAAGGTTTTATTTTGATGGAAATCATAATTTTCGATAGCGGCGCTGGTTGCTTAGGAATAAAATGCGTTATACGTTAGGTTAGGCGTTCGAATCCTGCAGCGGCGGATATAATTTTCAAGAAGCGTTATAAATGCGTAAGATGACATGTATATATAGTAAATAAGAGTTTGGTTGTAAATGATTGCCCATAAATAAAATAAAATAAAGTTTAGGTAATAAATAAAAAGGTTAAGAAATAAACCGAGTAAAGTTTTTGTTTAGGATACGCAAGTTCGCTAAATTTTCATGAACAGTTAATGACAGTTTCTTGAACTGGCTTCGAAACTTTAGTTTGCGAGTTTTATAAATACCCTAGAACTCTTCCGTCAAATTCCCTTCGAGAGTCAGCGAAAGTTTCTTGAATGTTTTATACATTTTAAAGAATTGTATATCCAATTTTCAAACGTTAACAATTCAAAATTTTGAAAGACTTTCTGGCCTGACCAAAAGTGGTTGACGAGTTAATGAAAATTTCAATAACTTTTTTTTTCCGTGTCCTTATTAATATCGTATAATGTTGTTAATGTTTGCGCATAGATTGCTAGATGAAATTTGAATAAATTGTGTTGGATTCAAAATCAGAATTAGTTGAGTATTTAATTAAATATAATTTTTTATTTTTTCAAATTCGATTCAAAATTGAGGCTCCGGATCGAGATACCGGCTGAGCGCTATATAAAAAAACAATTTATTTGGCCAGATTGTAAAGGTCATAGCAGGAATTGTTCCTCCGTACGTATTGGGTCGAAAATAATTTTTGAAAATGATACTTTGCGTTAATTGTGAAAATATAGCAGTCATTTACCCTCCAAATATGGATCCAATTAGTATGGGGAGATGCCACACATGACTATACTGCTACGATCTTTAGAAATTTGTTCATGGACTTCCTAGTTCACTTAATATAATTTGTTGATTGCACACATAAATTTTAAACTCCTCAATTAGTTAAAAATTAAGATATGAATGTATGTAATGATTAAATGAATGGTTCACAGATTGACAGGCATCATCGCCTATCGTCCTGGTCATTTTTACGCCCTATGCAGGAGGATAACTGGAAGATGGAAGGTTCATGACGATTTAGCTAGCCGCATAAGTGCCTCAAGAATAACAACGGCCATAATGCCCCAGGCAGCTATTTACATCAAGGACATTAACTAAAAATAAGTATCAATATTACGATATATACCATATTCCTCCCCTCGGACTGGGACCTTGACGAAGTCCTTCTCTTGGCTATGCCAAAAAAGTACGGGTGGGGAGGCTGAGCAGACGACCCTCGGGTCATGCAGGTTGTAGTGTCCCGATGAATCGGTAAACAAATGCAGGGGGCTCTGTACACGGGCACTTCCCATTGCGTGAAGGGTGTCCTATAAACGGGTGTATCCCAGGTTGGAAGCGGGGGAAGCTATAGACGCGTCTATCGCCATGCATGAAGAAGGATGTATGCCCCAGGCAGCGGCGCTGCGAATGAGTCTGCGAGTGCCTGCGAGGAATGAGTGAACTGAAAGAATGTCAGCGCCGCATGACTGTGATAACCGTCCTTCGAATGTGAGCGAAGAACCTATGAATGGGCTCTCTCTTGAATGTGGCGCAAAACAGATTGGTGTATGGAATCTCCTGGGGGACACTGCAAAGCCTCCGCAGTCTGTGAGCAAGAACAGTCCAAACGATCGTTTCCGCATGACATTCCACTGGGAGTATTTCGTCACCGAGTGCTGTCTTCCCAGGTCCACGTAGAGGCGAGGTTGATGTAAGCCTAGCTCTTCCGAGGTGGTGTGCCATGCTGGATCAGGAGCCAGCCCCTTCGGGACCTTGATCAGGTAGTGCGTATTGAACACAGGTGTCGGAGCCTGTGTTGCTTCGAGCAAGTCCGGTCTGTCCGCGTAATCCGGGACCGGCTAAGCGGAGGTTGGGCCTCAGGAAAGTGGGGTAGGACTTCGGTCCGAGGGTATACCCGTTCCCAACTATTCCGACCCGCTCCTCTACGCACGATGCGCTGGTGAAAATATTTATGGAATTAAAATTAAAAGCTGTGGGGAAAATGGACTTGGGTGATTCTTCTGGAGCTGAGGGATGGAAGGACGTCCTTCAGCTCCTGAAGGAGCAAAATGAAAAGATGGAAAGGTTAGCCAGGGCCCTCAGCGTTATCCAACAGGGTATGCTGAGGAATAACCCTGGCTTCGTGAAAGATTCGTAAATGAGGCAACTGAGGTGTTGAGCGGCATGCTCAACTCCCACAAGTGCCTACTAGAAAGCGGGGTGGACATCCAAAAGAGACTGGAATCCCACCCCGCCACGAAAAAGATGAGAATCTTTGGGAGACCACGCTCGGCTTCTCTGGGAGATAGCCCAAAAAACCAGGCCAAGGGTGAAAAGAGGGCAGCCCCCTCCCCCGCTCAGGGAAAAACTCCTAAGAGGGGAAAAAGCGGCCGGTCACCCTCGTATGCTCAGGTGGCCAAGAGCCAGGCCCTGAATGAAGAAGGGGACTGGCAAGAGGTCACGAGGAAGAGCAAAAAAGAAAAAAATGTAAAAAAGGAGAAGGCGGAGGAACCTGTGCAAAACGTGCAGGGAACTGTCGCCAGACCGAAGTTGAAGCGCTCCTCGCCCGCCAGGTCGGGCGACGCCATCAAGGTGTCGGCGAGGAACGGCCAGTCCTACACCGGCATCTTGAGGGAAATGACGGTGAAAGTCGACCCTGGGAGAGCAGGACTCTAGGTCCTGTCTATCCAGAGGACCAGGAAGGAGGAAGTCCTTCTGGCCCTTAGAAAGGGGGGAGACGTTTCGGACTTCCGAGAGAAGCTTGAACAGACGGTTGGGAATAGGGCGGAAATTTCGGCCCTGGTCTCAATGAGGTTCCTCGAAATTAGGGGCCTTTACGAGACAGTCGAGAAAGAAGAGGTCGTGTCTGTCTTGTGCTTGGCACTGGGCAGCCCGCACTTGACGGGTCCTGCAGGCTCTTCACCCGCGTTGGGGGGTGAAGACTGCAGTGATCCGACTAGCTAAGGCAGACGCTACTCGTCTGCTTCAGCCGGGTAAGGTCAAGATCGGGTGGGTTTCGTGCCGCATCTGCGAGCACGCGGAAGTCGTCCGATTCTTCAGAGGTGCCTTGGCTACAGCCATGGGTCCCGGGGCAGCTACAACCCCGACAGGAAGAATGCCTGTCGCAGATGCGGTGCCACGGGACACTTGGACCGGAGCTGCAAGGCAACGCCAAGGTGCCTGACTTGTTTAGACAGGGGCGATAAAGATATCGCCCTTGTCTCTGGTGGCGGCCCCTGCCTGGTATTCCGAGAAGAGCTTCGGAGGTCGAGAGGCAGGAATTGAAGTTCCTGGAACTCAACCTTGGAAGGGGGAAGAATGCCCAAGCCCTCCTGATACAGACTAACTAGGTAGAGGGGGGTCGATGTACTGCTCATTAGTGAGCAGTACAAATGGTCTGAGAACAGTTCTTCATTTCAGGACGCATCAAGGAGGGCCGGCATACTTGTTTGTAGCCCTGATTTGAGCGTCGGGGATTTCCTGGAGTTCGACGCGGGGTTCGTTTGGGTGGAGGTGGCGCGTATGCGTGTGTATAGCTGCGAACTTCTCCCCCAACGATCCTTTCGAAGTCTTCGAGACCCAGATCCTCCGCCTTGAGGAGAGCCTCAGTGAGGCTGACGGGCGGTCCCTCATAGGGGGTGACTAACAGTAAGTCGCCCGAGTGGGGTAAGGCCCGCCAAATAGGAGGGGAATCTTGATTGGCGAGATGGTCGCTGGGAATGACCTGTCCGTTTTAAATCACGGCAGGGAATTCACGTTCAGACGAGGAGCGGGGGGGCAATAAATGATCTCACGATTGCCGCGCCTCGCCTCAAGGATAAGCGACTGGTCGGTTCTCGATGTAATAACCTTGAGTGACCACCGATGCATCGAATTTGATTCAGAAAAACGGTGCCAAGCAGTGGATAAGGGCAGGGGCAGCGAAGGAAGGAGCCCCTCCCGGAACACGAGACGGCTCTGCAAGGAGGGACTCAGAGTCCTGGTCCTGCTGAGGAAGGGAACAAACCTCTAGGGGATGCCTCATCGTATAGACGAATATATCTATTGGATACGATGGGGAAGCTTCTGGAGGAGTTGATTCTTCAACGGCTTCAGGCCCTCTTCGACGGGGAGAACGGTCTCTCGGACAACCAGTTTGGATTCTGGAAAGGCATGTCCACTGTGGTCGATATCCAAGCTGTGGTTAACATAGCCACAAATGCAAGAAATGCGCCGTGATCGGCATTGACATACGCAATGCGTTCAATACCGCAAGATGGAACGTCTGCATCGAGGCGATGGTGCGGAAAAAGGTTCCAGACTACCTGTTGCGAATGATAGATGACTATCTGAGCGACAGGTGAGTGATATACCAGGGCGACAAATGGTCGCTCAAAGAAGAGATGACATGCGGCGCCCCTCAAGGATCGCGGGTGGGTCCACTCGTTTGGAACATCATGTACGATGACTTTCTGCGCATGGACCTACCTTCTGGAACAAGCATCGTCGGCTTCGCGGATGACGCACTTGTCGTGTGCACCGCTGATGACATCGAAATCCTGGAGCTGAGGATCAATGAAAAAAGCGTTGGTTGGATAGCAGAGGCCTGGAAATGGCCCCTGAGAAAACCGAGGCTTTGCTCGTCACGGACAGGAGATCCTTTCAGTACCAGAGGCTCGTTCTCGGAGAGCATGAGGTCGATTCGAAAACAAGTATAAAGTACCTGGGAGTGTAGTTGGATCGTAGGCTTAGCTTTGGCGAACACCTAAGGATCGCAGCTGTCAAAGCCATCCAATGTGGAGCAAACTTGGCTCAGCTTATGCCAAACATTGGTGGATCCAGTGAAGAAAAAAAGGAGACTGGTGGCGAACGTGGTGCATTCTAAGCTGCTTTATGCAGCTCCGGTCTGGGCTAATGCCCTGCAAAACCATGCTTTCCAGAAGAGGCTGTTCTCTGGGCAGAGATCTGCTGCGTTGACAATAGTTTCAGCATATAGAACTGTCTCGATGAGTGCTGTGTTGGTCCTGGCGAGCGTCCCACCAATAGATTTATTTGTGGAGGAAAGGCAAGAGACCTTTCAGCTCTATAAGAAGCTTACCTGTACCGACCTGCAGGGAATAACTAGCGCTAAGGAGGCCATCCGCAAGGATGGAAGGCACAGGCTCGTCGAGAAATGGCAGATGAGTTGGCATGGTGAGCAGGCCGGGAGATGGGCCTACCGCCTGATCCCGGACCTCGCCACCTGGCTGAACAGAAAGCACGGAGAAGTCAGCTTTTATTTGGCGCAAGCGCTCTCAGGCCATGGCTGTTACAACGCGTACCTGAAGCGCTTTAAGAAGGGAGACGAGGAGATGTGTTATTACTGCAATTCCCCCGTGGATAATGCAGAGCACGCACTCTTCGTCTGCGCAAAGTGGGGTGCGGCGAGGGAGGCCATTAGTCAGGCAGTGGGTGCCGAGCTCACTTCTGATACGATGGTCTCTCTGATGCTCCAGTCTGAGCGGTTTTGGACGCTTACCGAGTCATTCGTCACACTTGTGATGAGGACGAGAGAGCTCGATGGGCGTCGGGAGCGAAACAACGCGGAGGGCCAGTAGAAATCGCATCGGGACCTGCACCGGCGGTCCTACGTCTCGGGTGGACTTGGCTGTCCGCGTCGTTCGGGGGAGGAATCTCTTTGTTCCTCTCCTGGCTGGCACGGCTGGTCGGTTTGCCCAACGGGTGAGTGGCCGCGGGTGGGAGTTCCGGGCGAACGGATGACGGAAGAGTCGTACGCGACTTTAAGCTGGAACCAATCACCCGTGAGGTTTGAAGCCGAAAGGCGGTTCTGCGGGTGGTGTATTGGTTCAAGAGAGGGGGTTTTTTGGTTTTAACAGGTATGCCTAGACCCGTCCTAGGAGAGTTCTGCACAATGTCTGTAAAATATTTCGCCATTTTTCCTCCTCACCAAAAAAAAATATATACAATATTATATATTACACTATGTGAGCGAAAACTATTTCACTTACGATTTACTTACAACGAAAAATGCTGAATATTTTAAGTTTAAAGTATTTGACACAATTTACGTAGATATGAAAAATAAGAGGTTTTAAAATCATGCATATTGTTAAAGTTCTTTATGTTTTCACTCTGTAAGTTTTTATTCAATGCTTCAAAAACATGGAATTGCTTTTGAGCAGTTTTAATCAAGAAAACAGTATCTAGAGGTATAAGAAAAAGGTACGAAATGTATACACTAGCAACCAAGAAGGCTGAATAATTTAAGCTTTAAATACATATATTTCTTGTAGACAGATTGAAAAAAAGGTTGTGATATTATTATGCCCACATAATCATTTATATTTGCTTTTTGTGAATTTTTATCCCATAATTTATAAGAATGAATATACTATAATGCGGCTTGAAAAAGAAAAAATCTATACGTATGAAAAAAATACATATATTGTTCCTGGTACAAAAAAGCAACTGCATAATTTAAGCTGTAGATAGATCATATAATATAAGTGGACAGATAAACTAAAATTTTTAAAACTATTAAAGCCATGGGTCAACCCGATCACGTTACTGAATCAAATTTTGTATTCATTTAAGATACATTTTTTATAAAAAAATTGTTTTTATGGAGGAAAAAAATCAATTATAGCACCCGATAAAGAAAATTTTTGGTGGATAAGATACAGATGAAAAAAGGTGAATAGAATTGAAATGTACTAATGATAAAAATTCTATTTTTTAATTTTATAAAATATTTTCAATAAATGTAATTTGAACCTGTCTACAATATTCAAACATAACAAATCATATAATGGCAAATAGAAAAGTTATAAAAAGATTAATTTACCTTTGCAGTATGAAAGATTTTTTCTACAATTATTACAGTTATATTTATATATCTATTATATTTAAAAATAAGAAAACCCACAACAGTTATGGATAATTATAACACCAAATAGTTTCTCGAGTGATATGAAGCTTTTTTTAAATTTAAATTTCGCGCTTGTCTTACGTGTGCTGGAGTCAGGAACAGCTGCGCGGTGAAACAGTTATTCATGATATTTCCGGTTGATGTTTACACTCTTAAAAGTTAAATATTTTCTAAAGTTTTGACTACCAAACGCCAAAACCTGACGACCAAACATCAGCAAACGAAAATAAAAGTATTCTAAAAGCAATTTTTGAAAAATATTAGTCGTGTGCTACCGTGAAGTTAGCACCCCAACTTCAAAACCTTAATAACTTTTTTAATTTTGAATACCAAACGCCAAAACTTGAATACCAAACACCAACAAACGACTAACAAACGATCCCATATAATAAAATCAAAAAATATTATACACTGAGAAAAAAAATGACTCAGTAGCGCCCGGAAAGGAGTGGTTCATGTCCGAAGACGAAAATTGGAAATAGACATCACTGTGTCCTCGCTAGACATGAACCACTCATGTTCAGAGCGTACATATGCCAATTCTCGTTAATGACAGAATCATTGGAATATTCGCTGACGACGGACACTTCTACAAAATAATAATTAACAATTTATAATCAAAGCAGAATTGGCATATGTCAAAAAAGTGAGGTTATGGGAGGAATTTCGAACTTACCTCTCGTTTCCATGATTGGAATTGTGTTCTTGAAATTCAATAATCATGAAAAAGACGTGGCACTAAATTGAGTGTACTTTTTCAATTTATATTCAAAAATTTTTGCTGCTAATCATCAATAGACACAATCGACAAAACTTTCCACATTCAGACACTGACACAATACACAGTAATGTTTAGCGCGTTGTCGTTCCGGTGCTGGATATGACAAATGACATGAAAAATGATAATACTGCTGACTTCAACGGGAATCGGAGAGACAAAAAATATTAATTTTACAGCTTATGCAAGGCTTCAATAAACATAATCATATAATTAAAAAACGCCTTGGTTTTGTCGACCTGAGGACTCGTGAGTCCAAAAATAGCCGCTAATCTATCTCCTATTGAAAATTCCGACGTTCGAAACGACATTGGAAACGTTGTCGTAAGCGATACCGCAAACATTGTTGTAAGTGATATCGTAAACGACGTAGGATTTTAGGACCATATCCGATATCGTTTACGATGTCGTAAATGATACCGATTACGACCTTTTTTTTATTAAATAAGACAAAATATTTTATTATTGTTACAATTTAAATCTATTTCACATTATGAAAGGAATATGAAGACAATGGAAATTAATAAAAACATATTATATGTGTGTATTTCATTTCGAACGATTGTGAACATTTGTGTGCCGTTCCGAATTTGCACTCTTATTAAACTTCCATGATGCCGAAAGATCATAAATAAAAATATGTTTATAGATAAACCAATATGTTAATAACAGTTTCCATCGTTTTTATATTCCTTCCATACAGTTAAATAGATTTAAATTTCAACAATAATAAAATATTTTGTCTTATTTAATTCTGAAACGGTTTCACCAATGGCATGTAGCTTGATGTAGCTTAGAAAGAGTCAGGCCATGCCCGCGTAATGCTTTAGTGGTGGCCCAACATAGATTTCGTCAGAGCCATCTGGCGTAAGCTCAAAACCCTAAAAGAAGATAATAGATGACTGTTCAGATCATGTTCAGATCACGTTCAGATAATTCAGGAAATACTGAAATCGGAATAAACTTTGAGGTTAAAAAAAAATTATGCAAGTAATTATTCGTAACGTATTGATAATCTTGCTTTTTGTGATTGCAGTTTCCTGATGAGATCATTCTCACTTAAATGGAGTTTTAACTGTGTATCGCAGAGTACTGTCAAGCTAAACACAAATAAAGATGATCACTCAAACGTCCCAAAATTACAAATATATACATTGAAATAATAATACTCCATGTATGTAAGGATACACTTATCAGAAAACTGCAATCACAGAAAGCAAGTTTATCAATGCGATTCGAATACTTACTTAATAATAATGACTTACATAGTTTTATTAAACCTCGGAGTTTATTCCCATCCGTTAGCATTTTAGCACATCTTACACTGGGAAAAAAAAACATGGTGAAATCAACGGGAAGGAGTCTCGTCGCCAATTTCACGTTGGCGTAGCGTTGCTCTCCCGTTGAATCGCCGGTGCTATTCAACGTTGTACTGACGGTAGAGCCAACGTTAAATCACCCACAAATGATCAGCTGTGGCAATACTCGCGATTGTTCTTGTCAGTTATTTTGTTTTCCTAATAAAAGTTTTCCTAATTATATATTGGTACATAGAAGCAAAGCACTGCCAATTTCATTATGGATATGAAATTGCATCATCGTGTGATATTTTCAAATAACACGGCGTTCCAGCGATAATATTCTTGATAAGTTGACGGGGCAGACATAGCTGGACTAACGTGAGTTTTCAACGCTACATTAACGGTGGCAGCACGTTAACCTAACGTTGTAAAGGCGCCGATGCTCATTCCCGTCAATGCAACGGGAATTTCCGGATAACCTGACGGTTTTTTTTTCCCAGTGTGGTGTCTTAGTGATCATTAGAGATGTACGATGTAACTAGGGTGCGGTGGTCAGTGGGGTGAGGTTTAGAAAAATTATACTTCGGCGCCATCTGGCGTAAGCTCAAAACAGGATCAAAGTATAGTGTCCGCTATGATGATAATATATTATTTGAGTTTAAAAAATAAAATATTAAAATACTCAAGTAATACATAAATTATATCTAATTGTACACTCGAAATTATACAGTAGAGTTTCTTCTCTGGTATAAGGCAACATTAAAAAGAAATTTCTTTCAAATAAAATACTCAGAAAACTTTTTGAAATACGTAATATTATTATTAATATAATAATATTATTAATATTATTCTAAAACTGTGAAAAAAGTTTTTAGTATTTAAAAAAATCAAAATTACATCTAAATTTGCATACAAAATTATATTTTACGATTTCTCTTTTATAAAATACAAATATAATATATTTATGTCGAATAAAATAGTTTTAAAAGAATTGTGTAAATCGTGAATCAACTATATCAATCAAAAAACTAAGTGGAAAATATTTTATTGAAAAAAAATAAGAAATTAAGGTTAAAAATCTACATTCCTAATTACATGTTGATAGTGGGTAAAAATTCTATACGATGTTGTTGTTAATAATTGGCTTTAGGGTCCAGAAATGATAACTCAGAAAGTTACATACTTTCAAACATTTTGACTCTAATCTGAGTTTTTCATCAGTGATCTTTGTTCCTAAAATTTTAAAACAGTGGATAAAATATTGCTCATATGAGGCCTATTTTGGAATAGACTTTAGTAATGTAAAAAATGTAAAATATGGTAATATAATATATATAAAAATATAAATATATGATGAAAATTATTCATATGTGAATAATATGACGTATTTCAACAAGTTTTCTGAGTATTTTATTTGAAGGAAATTTTTTTCAATGTTGCCTTTTGCCAGAGAAGAAACTCTACTGTATAATTTCGAGTGTATAATTATATATAATTGATGTATTACATAAGTATTTTAATATTTTATTTTTAAAACTCCAATATCATATTTTATCATTCCTTAATATATAATATTCTCTGCATAATTTTCTAATTAAATTATTTGATTTGCATAGCTAAAAGTATTGAAATTGATATTTTGTTTTGAAACCTTAAAAATTTATTGATTTTGAATTTCAATACAAAATCACTTCTTAAGTGTTTTGTAACGTCCTGCGTCCGTCTTTTGCTTTTTATTATTATCATTTACTTTTATTAATTCCTGTAATAAGTAATATTATAATATCTCATTTTATATTTTTCCGAAGTCTTACTCATAAAAATGTAAATAATTTAAACGCTATCTCTTCTCTACAGATTGTATAAACTCAAAAACCTTTTTAGAAAATGTGCAGCTGCGTAAATACAAAGATTTGAACTTTCTTAGCAATCTGTAAAAGTAATAAAACTTGCACTTTGAAACTTTGACCAAAACATACAGCCCACAATCGTATTCCTTTTAGATATTTCTGTTTGCTATCCTCTAATAAATAAATGCATAGAACTGCATAGAGCCATAACAGTATATAGGTTAGCGATTAGCCATTTCCGGAAATATCGTAAATAGCTTAGGCTAATGGTCAAAAGGGCCCGCGCTTGTACCACGCCCAAGTAAATACAAACAAAGCACATTGTATTTACTGCGCTTAGAAAATAGAATAGGCCATATATATAATAGATAATAAAAATTCTCAATTAATAAGAATGTTAAAATATTAAGAATTTAGTTTTAAATTAATATTATTTATTTTTATATTATTTCAGTATACTATGAATAAAAAATAAAAATGAACTATTATATTAGTTAATAATAGGAACAGTAATTCTAATCTAATTTTTATATGAAACAATAGTTCAAACCTATTTGATTGTAACTAAAAACCAATAGCAATTTATCGAAGATTTTAATAATTAGGAATCTACCTTATCAACCAATAAATTTATGAGAATTCAATTCTGAAGTTAAAATGCTAATTAAAATTTACTAAATGATATTCTTACACTCTTTTACTCAATTCTAGAAAAGTTAAAGTATTAGTTTACATGATATGTATTTGAATTTATACACAACATATTTCAACAGTAAATTTTTAAACATTACTATTTTACCTTCACAAAAATATATATATTTCCAATCTTTATAAACATATTTTAAAGTTCATAAATTCTAAAAACTAAACTTATTTGTAAAAGATTTAATTCAATTTTCAAATAACGTCAGAATACATATGAGCATAAGCTAAATATTAGAAAAATTAACAATTTAAGTTAATTGAAATACTGTTATTAAAGATTTGCAATAATGAAATGTTCTGTTTTACCGACAAAATTTCATATTCGAATATGTATTTTATAAATAACTTTACATATATTTTCCAAATGAACAAACTCAGCTTCGAATATGTAAATCTTTACACTTATTTTTACAAATAAGAAGTTTATATAAAAATGAAAAATCACAAACTTTCAGAATTACTTTTTATATTTCATCGAATAAATTCACAAAAGAAAACTTATGTCACGTATCCATGACAGTTATATTATATATTATAATCATATAAAACTATTATGCTATTATATCATATAACACGTTTTATTGTTGCTATAAATATTGTTGCTAGATACATGTAATTGTTTTTATAAATAATTTCACTATTACTATTAACTAAAATATCAATAAACAATTGATTTTATTGATAAAATACTACTTAAAACAAATATTACCTTTTATTATTATTAACTATTATTATTACTATTGTTAATAATAACAATTAACGAAATGCAACAAATGTTATATAACAACAATATTACTTCAACCTTTATATTTAAAATTATTATTAATCACTATTATTATTAATATTTAATATTGTTATTAACAATAATTGTCCAAAAGCAACAAATATTAAATAATAACAATGTTACTCCAATTTCTTGATTTGTAATAATTATCAATCACTTTCATTATAATTATTTCATGTTGTTACTCAAATTTGCAGCAAATATTATAATAATGTTACTTAAATTTTTTAATAATAATGTTTATAATAATTATCATTATTGTTAATATTCTTATTTTGATGTTAATCAACAATCAGCAATTAATTATAAAATACGTTCTTTTAATAACTATTACTATTATGTTATTTTATAAACAAAAGCAATGTTTAAATATAAAGATTAATAGAATTATAAACAAATCATAATCACCATTTATGTACAACAATTGTATTGCAGTTACTCTATTACTTACCTATGTATACAAATAATGTCATTGACCCTTGCGACTAAATCTACCTAAAAACCTGATGGTACGGGTTTACACAGCCCTTGAGAAGATGTGAGTACACCCACACCACAAAAGCATGACCAACATGGACTTGGCAAATCGGTGTGAGTCCCTAAGCTCACCAACGCAGCACACCAGCAAACTGGCCCATAGTCTCAACTCACCACACTGACACCTAAGATTCTAATGGACTTCGAAAAAGCTATTGAAACCATGGAACTCAAATTCCCATACTTTCTACCTACGAGTTGAAACTACAGACGACAATATAAACCAGGCTTCAAGGCCTAAACACAAGTCTAAGCGAGTCTAAGCGCGTCGGAGTCTGAGTCGAAGCGAGTCTAAGGGAGCGTACAATCAAGCAGCATCGCTAGTACCGGTTTTCGTCACCGTACCGCAATAAATCTAAGCGGCCGTAATTTCCACGTGTTCGGGAAAACCAATATAATAAGAACGGAGTGAATTTCAATAAAACTGGATTTAGTGTCATTATAATCGAGGCATCAAAATAAGGATACCTGTTAAACTAAGGATTGACCTGCCACTGTTGGTGAACAAAGATAATTAGGGGAGGTACCCGATTAGCAGAGGATACACAGAGCTTAAAGGATTATCGCTTTCAAGAGGCCACCTCATCAATAACAACCGGTAAGTCAAATAACTTGTTTTTATTAAAGTTCTCTTTTTTTTTGAGCCCTTTAGACTCACGGTGTGTTTTTCTTTAGGGTTGGACCAATCAGACTCGACCAACCAAAGGAAAACAGCCTGCAACCAACAACTAAAAAGTCGCTTGGGTTAAAATAAAATTTGTATTTTTATAATAAATTATTATTAACAAAATTTGTAATTTGATTCATTTGGCTTGTCCTCTACCCGGTTAATTGTTAATTTTAACAATAAACAGAGGAACATAGTTAGGATAATTGGCTCTAGACTTTAGGTAGGATATATTTATATTAATTTAAAACTTAGGACGTCACAGAGCTAATTATTCTGGTGCATCGGCCGTTGGCAAACATCAAGCCTTATGAATTTTTTGCAAGTTTTTTCTTGAATAGTTTTTATAGTTTTTACAAAAATCTCCTGAAATTTCTTTAAAATAATTTCAGTTTGAGTTAAATTTTTCTGATAATTAAAATTATTTTTTCTCAATAACCATTGAACAAGTCTACAAGTTGGTAGCAGTTTTAATTTTCTTAAAAAATTGATTACAAGAAAATCAAATATATTTTATTTTGCAACTTTAAATAAATAAATTATACATAAAAATATTATCAAAAATTATTATAATAATCATTCAAATTCAAATTTCCTGTATTCAAGTTCTTACTATCATAATATAATTTTAATAGGTGCCTCTATAAAATAATTTTTTTTAAACAAAAACAGTGCGTACGAGATTTAATTCAATATTGAGAAATATTTTGCCTCCGCATTTGAGAATTATAAGCTTTTCTTTTTTATTTAATCTGTGCGTACAATTATATTTTATCGATTTTTTCATAATTTTCGAAAAATTTTAAAAACAAATTTCATAGTTTATAATTTCAAAATATTGCTCAGCTAAAATATTTTTATTATGATATAAAATATTTAGTAGTTGTAATAATAAAGTATTTTCCACCGTATAAAATATAAGATTTGGATTGTTTAAGACAGGTTAAAACATTCTTTTACACAAATTTGATGCTCTGGGTACATATATCATGAATTTTTATACAATTTTACACAAAGTTTATAAAATTCATGAAAATTAAATTTCTGTTGTTTCTTCTTTAAATGTTTATTCTTATTTATTAAATTATTGAATTAAAATTCGTCAAATATACAAAAAATTATATACTTTTTATCTAAGAATTTTTTTTTTAAATAAAAAATCATTAAACCTAAATCGATTGAATTCAAAAAATTATATTTTTCATCGTCATGATCTTGAATCCAAATGTCTGTGGAAAATAAGAAAGATAATTTAACATATATCTCTGGATCAATTTATAGAAGGATGTAGAGAAGCAAAAGATATGCTTCCTGCAGGGGCAGAATCAAACTTAACTAAATTAATCAAAACAAAGGTCAAAGGAGAAGCAAGAAGATGTGTCAGTGGAGGACAATACAGAAGTGTAGAAGATATTATAGATAGTCTCAAACGCGTTTATTCCTTAAATAAATCAGTATATCAATTACAAGGTGAATTAGGTAACGTTTATCAACGGGATAGTGAGAAAGTAATTTCCTATGCAACTCGTGTTAGGGAACTTGCAGAAAAAATATTAGATGCCCATAAAGCAAATAATAATGATAGAATAGATGCAAACGTTCAAGCAGCCATTGACAGCGACATTCGGGATTGCTTTTTACGAGGATTAAAGACCGAAATTGAATCCAGATTACATGGCATTCATAACTTTAAGGACACAGTGAATAATGCCATAGAAATGGAAAGAAAACTTACAGCAACTGCAGCACTACGGTCTGCACGCTCACCGTATAAACAGAAAGATGATAATTTTACAGGACCATCACAAAAACGAGACAGAAATAGGATAAATATAACTCAGGAAGAAATTTTTGTCAAATTTGTGGAAAAAGAGGATATACAGCTCCCACCTGTAGACAATGGAACCAAATAACCTCAAACAGACAAGGATATTCAAACAATTATGGAAGAAAATTGCAGCCTATAAGAAATCCTCCATATAATGAAAATTTTTACAACAGAAATAACCAACGGCAACCTTTTAACAGAGGTCTACAACCGAACGTGAGTCAATGGACCCCCCGTCAGGAGAATCTAGGTCAATGGCGACCTCAGTCATCTTTACCAAACCAAAGTTCATGGCGACAGCAAACAACTAGCAATTTTAATAGAAATAGAGAATTTCAAAAGACTTCGGCAAATTATCCAAAAATAAATAATAATAAAAATTGTAATTACTATAAAAAAATAAGTCATACAATTGACGAATGTCGGCGTCGAGCATACAACGAATCACTTAAACAGATTATAATATCAGATTATAAATACAAAAATAAATGTACACTCAGACAACCCAATTCCTTATATTATGGTATCTGCTGATGGTCTAAAAAACCCAGCACGTATGATGATAGACACAGGAGCAGGACGAAATTTAATAAAACTAAATATATTTGATCACAACGTGGAAATAAATCAAGATGAAATTTTACGCCTTACATGTATAAATAGTGTACCAGTTTATACATTGGGTCAGATAACTCTCAATATTTTTGGATATCCCACAATTTTTAACTTAATTCCAAATAGTGTACCAGTAGAAGAAGATGGAGTACTAGAATCCGAATTTTTTACTGATAATGACGTCAATATAAATTATATATCAAAATGTTTAGAAATACAAAATAATAAATATCGATTTCGAAATCCGGAGACAATAATTTTGCCAGCAAGATCAGTTTCAACTCTTTGTATCCGAATTTCAAATACCAATTAAAAAGAAGGATTTATACATTTACTTAATTTGAAAAAAGGAATATATGCAGGAAATGCTATTGTCAAAAATCATGGTGGAAAAGCCTATATAAAAGTAGCAAACATACTTTCTATACCTATAGAAATAGAAACTCCTATAGTTATGCTAGAAGATTTTGAAGAAATCACAATGAGTAGTACTTCAATTAAACCAACTACAAATCAAATTAACACTTTTACGAACAAGAATCATAACAAATCCCCTGAAGAATTAATGTACAAATTTATAAATTCTAGTGACACAGAACAAAAAATATCTCAATTTTATAAAATCACAGGAGAAAATAGAATTAAAATAATCAAAGAATTACTTCGTTTAGATCACTTGAATCAAGAAGAGTTCGATCATGTAACAAAATTAATTATTAAACATTCAGATAGATTCCAAATACCAGATGAACCTTTAGAACCAACTAATGCTGCTATGCATTCAATTCCTACAGTAGATGAACGACCAATTTTCTCAAAACAATATCGATTTCCACCAGCACACAAAGAAGAAATTACTAAACAAGTTAATGAACTTTTAAAAAATAAAACAATTAAGCCTCTTCAATCACCGTACAATACACCAGTATTTATTGTACCTAAAAAACTAGATTCACATGATCAAAGAAAGTGGAGAATGGTTTTAGATTTCAGGAAATTAAATGACAAAACGATCGGAGACTCCTATCCATTACCAAACATAATAGACATTTTAGATCAATTAGGAAACGCACGATATTTTTCAGTCTTTGATATAGCCACTGGATTCCATCATATCCCCATGGATCCTAAAGATTCACATAAAACAGTTTTTTCAACTCCATTTGGACACTACGAATTTGATAGAATGCCCTTTGGATTAAAAAATGCGCCAGCGACATTCAAAAGACTTATGGATATAGTATTAACGGGATTACAAGGAACAGAACTTTTTGTTTATTTAGATGATATTGTTCTATATGCAGATACATTAGAAGAACATGAAGCAAAATTCGATGAACTTATGAATCGACTTAGAAAAAGTAACTTACATTTACAACCTGATAAATGTGAATTTCTCAGACCTGAGGTAGCTTATTTAGGACACATTATAGACAAAAACGGAGTTAGACCCGACCCTAAAAAAATAAAATCTGTACAAGAATTTCCAAGACCAAAAAATGAGAAGAATATTAAACAATTTTTAGGTTTAGCCGGTTATTACAGAAGATTTATTGAAAATTTCTCTAAAATTGCGAGTCCCTTTACACAACTTTTAAAAAAGGATACACCTTTTGTTTGGACTGAAAAAAAGCAAGTAGCATTCGATACTTTAAAACAAAAATTATGCGAAGAACCTTTACTGCAGCGACCCGATTTTTCCAAACCCTTTATATTAACTACAGACGCATCCGGATAGGCGATAGGAGGTATACTTTCTCAAGGAAAAATAGGACAAGATAAACCGATAGCCTATACTTCTCGTACACTTAACGATAGTAAAAGAAAATTTGACACCTATGAGAAGGAGGCACTAGCAATAGTATACTCAGTTCAGCACTTTCGACCTTACCTTTACGGCAGACGTTTCACTCTAGTAACCGACCATAAACCATTAGTATGGTTCCAAAATTCTAAAGACCCTTGTTCTCGAGTAACAAGATGGAGATTTAAATTAGCCGAATATGATTTCGATGTTGTATATAAAGCAGGGAAAACGAATGTTAATGCTGATGCATTATCTCGAAATCCTGTCGAAAATATTAAAGAAACTGAAAATAAAACAAATACATTTGAATCTAAAAAAAATAATGATTCAAAATATTTCATCAAAGAAAATAATAAAGAAGAAAATTATAAGACGAAAACAAAATCTAAAAAATCTACAAATTCTACGAAACATACAAATCCTTTCTATTCAATACAAACATATATTAACGATTCTGATGGCGAGCCCGAACCTCCGGTAGCCACAAATTCTTCAAAATTCGAGGAAAATCAATCCTCCAATCAAAATTCAAGTTCTGGTGATGAAACCGAAAATTTGGTAATCACATATATATTATCAAAATTGAAGCAAAGACAATATGCAAAACTCGAGTCAAAAATAAATACAATACTGACTCGAAATCAAGCAAGGAAACAAAATGTCAAAATATATAACCAGCCAACATATAAAGATTTTTCAGACTCAAATGAAGAAAAAGACGAAGATAGCGACGACGAACCCCTGAAAGAAAAGAAAAACGAAAAATTATCAAAAATAAAACTATATCAGTGCCTATATCTGGAAGAAAAAGAGGCAGACCAAGAAAGGATACACCAAAAATTGTAATCAAAAATAAGAACAAACCTCAGAAAAGGAAACAGAAAGGAAAAGAAAATGATAATCTTGAACAAGATGTAAATGCAATTGATTCAGATTATGAATTTAATAAAGATCCTTTGATCAAAGAAAAAACAAGATTTAGATTATTTTTCTGATGAATCCGATATTTTAACAGAAGACAATTCTCTACAATATAAGAATCAACATTTAGAAAATACTGAAGAAAGAATTCACGAAAACTTTACCAGAACCACCCCGCTGAAAAGGACCTGCCGGCCATAGAATTAACGACAAATCGCAATATAATCGAATGTCGAGATCAACTTACAATGCGTAAGGACAATTATGCTTATTTTATTTCAACCAAAAACGAACCACGAGATAATGGTTCTAAAATTCTACTAAAATGTAACGATTGACCCCAATTTAAAAACCTTTGCGTAGGTCATGCACAAGAATTTCGTAGAGGATTACAGTACCACTTAGCAGTACCAATAGAATCTGAATTATAAGAAAATTCAAGTGATACATTTTTGAATATGAAACTATCAATTAATTCACTTAACTCAAAAGCAAAAAACCTTAAATTACGCACAATTAGTATAGCAAAAACACCTGAAATTAATAATATTCTATGGGAAGAGATTTTAAGTGCCATAAAATTAGCTTTTTCTGACTCACCAATAAAAATCATAATATGTAATGGAATCACACAATATGCAACTAAAGAACAACAATCTCAATTAATCGAAGAAGCTCACTCATCGGCCTTAGGTGGACATAAAGGAGTTACTAAAACTTTCAATAGAATACGTCAAAATTATTATTGGCAAAATATGAAACTAGATATTCAAAAATATATTCAAACTTGGTTAAAATGTCAGTTAAAGAAACTTGTACGCGTAAAAACAAAAGAACCTATGATAATAACTGATACTCCTGGAACTGCCTTCGAAAAAGTTTTTATGGACATTGTAGGTCCATTGCCTGTGACACAAAAATTAAATGAGTATATATTAACAATTCAAAATAACTTTACTAAATACTCATTAGCAATACCACTTCCTAATTCTTTTGCAAGTACTATAGCAGATGCTCTTGTAAAGAAATTTATATGTATTTTGGATCACCTAGAGCAATTTTTACGGATCAAGGTCAATATTTCTTAACTAATCTTATTCGAAGATTAGCCAAAATATTTAGAATTCGTCAATTCAAAACAACAGCTTTTCACCCACAATCAAATGGATCTTTGGAAAGATCTCATCATGTACTTGCTGAATATTTAAAACAATTTGTTAGTAAAAATTCTGAATGGGATGACTGGATAGAACTAGCTACATTTTCTTACAACACAACAATTCATGAAGGAACTCGTTGCAGTCCATACGAATTAGTTTTTGGTAAATTAGCCAGACAACCTTCAAGCGAACCCCTTCCAGAACATGAAAAACTAGAAACATATGATGATTACTTGATTAAATTAGTAACCCGACTCCATGAAATAAGAGCAATTGCTAGAGATAATCTTATTGCAGCAAAAGAAAAATCAAAAAAGTACTACGATAGAAATATAAGCCCACAAAATTTCAACGTTGATGAAGAAGTATTTTTACTAAGTGGTCCAAAACCTAAAAAACTCGAAAATCAATATTCTGGTCCTTATAGAATTTTAGAAGTTTTAGGAAAAGGCAATGTTAAAATTCAAATTAAAAACAAGTCAAAAGTAGTACATATTAATCGATTAAAACGTGCTCGATTAAATAAAGAAGAATAAATTGAAAACTACTTTCAGATATCGTTACTCAATGAATCCCATCCACCGAAAAAGAATTAATAAATTTTGCGATATTCTTGTCAACAACATAAATATAGTGACAATTTGGCCATTTTTAATAAGAAATAAAATGTTTAACCGAGATGATCATGGACATAAATCTCTTACGCACAATCTTTTAGCATGTTCTGAATCTGTATAACCACTAATCTATCTCTTGTCTGTTTTAGCCAACCCTTAAACATTTTGCATGAAGCGAAGCACTAGTCATTGATAAAAAATAATATACTTCTTTTAGGAACTCGAGAAGCATCATGTCGAGGATTTATTTACTCATCACCATTGGTCTATTTCTTATTCAAATTAATGAAGCCAATCAATTAATGAAGCCAATCAATTAATTCAAAATTCTTTATCTAAAAATCCTAACATTTACTTCAAACCTTTAGAGACTTTGACTTTTACTACTGGCAGATGGCATATTCTCTCTTATGTTAATGTATTAGAAGTTTTACATTTCCGGATCTGAAATACTCAATATTTTCAAAGAACCATAAAAATGATAAAATCGAATACCACCTGCCAGCTTTACTTGAATGAATTCAATTTTAAACATATTTGAGCCAATCATTTCTTTTACGTAGATGGTTTTCTTGCTTTCAAAATTGATTCATGATAATGAAAGCTTAATTTCATCAATTAAAAATCAAGTAAAGATTAAATTCAAACCAAAATTGAATTTTATTTTATCTTTGTTATTTTCCTTTTTCATTAACCTTTCAGTACCATGAAGCCAACACAAGAAATAGCAGAAAATGACAACCCTTTTGATGGTGTTTGCCTAGAAATTTTCCCAGAAATATATAACGTATTATTTATCACCAAATGTTTTTGATAAGCACCACATATTTCAATTATTTATATCAATAAGACTCTCTTAGAGATGCATGTTTGCGAAATTTTTTATCTAATCAAATTATCTGTTCACGCAAAACAAAGATATCAACATCGAAACGCTTGGCACTCAATTCGACGAATACAACCATTCAATACAGTATGTTTCTTTTGCGATAAAAGAATATTGTCTATTTGTTGCACAGCCTTTCGATGCACTCAATGCCCTATGCAACTAATTAACGAGTTAAGCATAGAATATGATTTTATAGGTCCAAATTACGAAATCACGTCTACATATTTGAATAATATTCCTACATTCGTTGCTAATTGTACGCTAATTAAAGATTGTACAAACTACACATGCACTAGCGAACGATCTACGAATAAAAAACAAGCTAAGCATAATGCAGCACGTAAACTATTAGATTACTTAAATAAAAACTATGTTTTTAGCAATCAAAACGGGTTAGGAAGCAGCCCAAAAAAAAAACTTTGAAAATCGGAAAATATTATATAAATGGACTGGGGCTTGCGAGAAATGCTATCAGAGAGGTCACTTGATTTATACATGTAAAGGACCCACGAGAAATAAAAACCTGCGACTTAAATAAAATATTATATATATCCATTATTAAATATAAATTACGACTGCATACATATGAACTTTTCACAAATAATATTTCGATAGGAATCATATGCGAGACACCTCTTATCCTATAACAATATTTTTTCAGGAAACTAATGAACTCATTTTAATTTTTCCTCTACCGAGGATTCGATCGTTACAGTTCTTTTCTATCACCTCCACGATCGAATTTAGGGGGGGAGGTGTCACGTATCCATGACAGTTATATTATATATTATAATCATATAAAACTATTATGCTATTATATCATATAACACGTTTTATTGTTGCTATAAATATTGTTGCTAGATACATGTAATTGTTTTTATAAATAATTTCACTATTACTATTAACTAAAATATCAATAAACAATTGATTTTATTGATAAAATACTAATTACAACAAATATTACCTTTTATTATTATTAACTATTATTATTACTTTTTTTAATAATAACAATTAACGAAATGCAACAAATGTTATATAACAACAATATTACTTCAACCTTTATATTTAAAATTATTATTAATCACTATTATTATTAATATTTAATATTGTTATTAACATTAATTGTCAAAATGCAACAAATATTAAATAATAACAATGTTACTTCAATTTCTTGATTTGCAATAATTATCAATCACTTTCATTATAATTATTTCATATTGTTATTAAGATTTGCAACAAATATTATAATAATGTTACTTCAAATTTTATAATAATAATGTTTATAATAATTATTATTATTGTTAGAATTCTTATTTGATGTTAATCAACAATCAGCAATTAATTATAAAATACGTTCTTTTAATAACTATTACCATTATGTTATTTTATAATCAAAAGCAATGTTTAAATATAAAGATTAATAGAATTATAAAAAAATCATAAGCACCATTTATGTACAACAATTGTATTATAGTTACTCTATTACTTACTTATGTATACAAATATTGTCATTGACCCTTGCAACTAAATCTACCTAAAAACCTGATGGTACGGGTTTACACAGCCCTTGAGAAGATGTGAGTACACCCATACCACGAAAGCATGACCCACACGGACTTGGAAAATCGGTGTGAGTCCCTAAGCTCACCAACGCAGCACACCAGCAAACTGGCCCATAGTCTCAACTCACCACACTGACACCTAAGATTCTAATGGACTTCGAAAAAGCTATTGAAACCATGGAACTCAAATTCCCATACTTTCTACCTACGAGTTGAAACTACAGACGACAATATAAACCAGGCTTCAAGGCCTAAACACAAGTCTAAGCGAGTCTAAGCGCGTCGGATTCTGAGTCGAAGCGAGTCTAAGGGAGCGTACAATCAAGCAGCATCGCTAGAACCGGTTTTCGTCGCCGTACCGCAATAAATCTAAGTGGCCGTAATTTCCACGTGTTCGGGAAAACCAATATAATAAGAACGGAGTGAATTTCAATAAAACTGGATTTAGTGTCATTGTAATCGAGGCATCAAAATAAGGATACCTGTTAAACTAAGGATTGACCTGCCACTGTTGGTGAACAAAGATAATTAGGGGAGGTACCCGATTAGCAGAGGATACACAGAGCTTAAAGGATTATCGCTTTCAAGAGGCCACCTCATCAATAACAACCGGTAAGTCAAATAACTTGTTTTTATTAAAGTTCTCTTTTCTTTTGAGCCCTTTAGACTCACGGTGTGTTTTTCTTTAGGGTTGGACCAATCAGACTCGACCAACCAAAGGAAAACAGCCTGCAACCAACAACTAAAAAGTCGCTTGGGTTAAAATAAAATTTGTATTTTTATAATAAATTATTATTAACAAAATTTGTAATTTGATTCATTTGGCTTGTCCTCTATCCGGTTAATTGTTAATTTTAACAATAAACAGAGGAGCATAGTTAGGGTAATTGGATCTAGACTTTAGGTAGGATATATTTATATTAATTTAAAACTTAGGACGTCACACTTATATTAAATTTACCCTTTTAAATGAATAATTTTATATGTGTAAACAACATATTCGATGTTTAGTTTTAATTTTATGATGTTTATGTTTTAAAACTAATTACAGAATAAAAATTAATCTTATGTATTAATGATTCTTTTGAATTTTGAAAAGAGGAATAGTCAGTCTAATGTAAATTAACGAGTTTTTAAGTTAAAATTAGATATAAATGAATTATATTTTAATTTAACTTTTCATATATTTAAACTTAACGAAATCTGTAAACATAATTATTTAAATAATTAATTTGTAACACATTTTATTTAAGAATATACAAATTTCGCCATCTTTTGGAAGGTGACTGAACTTGGAGAAATCTTGGTAACTAGGCTTGCCCAACTAGGCCAATAGAAAGCCAGGACAGCTACCCCCAGACTTTTCCTAAATTCGAAATATGATGAGGGAAGCGGGGTGCTGCACATAAAACTAACTGCAGACAAAATTTTCTTCAGTTCTTGTCCCTGCATTTAAATCACCAAAAAAAAAGCGAAATTCTTTCTACCTTAAAAAATCGGGAAATTAAAGCATAAAATAAACGAATTTTTCAAATAAAACTCCCTCGTCGGTTGGAGTTATTTCTCAACGAATTTAATAACCAATCATCACGAAGCTAAGTTTTCTCCTGATCCAGTCATCTACCAAGGATTAATAACCAGGGCTTTAAGCAACACTAATAAAAAGTAAGTTTAAAATTTCAATTGCTGTGTCTTTTTCTAAAAATACTTTCTACCCTGTCTCTTTAAATATCATTTTATTCATATTCATACAAATATTTGAGTGCTGGTAGCCACCCCAGTACTAGCATTTGTACCATTTTTACTCGCTTTTCGTTCCAAATCCCCGAATCTAAGACAAGTGGCGTGCTCCCTTTTACGGGAATAGTACGACTTGTCTAAAATTCACATGTCTTTTCCCATTTTTCATTTTATTTGATGTTTTAGGATTTAATTTTGGTCGAGAAAATTTAACACGAACAGTAGTCCCGGGTTATTGGAATTAATTTTCCAGACCCGAAATTACAAAAATTATTATATTCTCCTTAAGAATATAATAATATAAAAATAGAAGAAAATCTTTCTCTTATGTGTCTCAAGACGTCACATAAGAGTTTTTAATTTTTGGAGGCCCCGGAGGGATAACTGTTCAAAATAATTATTCTCTTCCAAAATTTTTCTTATTTTTCCTTATTTTTCTCTATTTTCTCTATCAAATATGTCTATTTTTCTGTGTATTTTTGTGTTCGAAATTCTGAGTTCACCTCTATTTTTTAAAGTTGACAATTGATTTTAGGGTTTAAATTTAAAAGAAAATTTCGAAGTTCTTTTATTTTAATACCAAATTTGTTTTTTGTAATTAAAATCTATTTTCTCATGTTTTTACTTTTCACGCAATCGTAAAGAAATTCCATGCTTATTTTATCGAAGTTTTTTTAAGTTTTCATTGAAATTTTATGTCAGTCTTTATCGAAACGTTTACTTATTTTCAAGGTTTTTTCAAAATATACTTATTTATAAACGTGGAATAGTTTTCATGTTTTTCAATTAATAATTTTTTTTTAGTTCTATCAAAGTTTTCTTGAAGTTTCTTGTATCTATTGAATTATTGTTTCTCACATTTTTATGCTTGCATCTGCAATTTAAGTTACAATTGTACGTAAACGTGTCTAGTTTTTATCCGAGATGTTTTTTTTATGTATGTGTTACTTTTCAATATTAATTCTTATGATTTCTCTTGGGTTTCACCCAAAAAATGTTTATATTTAATTTTATGTAGATTTTCTCATATTTTTATTCTGTATACAATATTAAAGTTGTACTCAAAAGTGGGGTTCACATGCGCAATATCGATTCTAGAAATAAAGATCACTGATGAGGACTCCAATTAGAGTCGAAACGTTTGATTGAAACTATTTTTTTTTATTTATGGACACTAAGGCCAATTATCTAACATTACAAATAAAAAATCTATGTTAAATACCTTTTCTTTATATTAAAATGAATCTCTGAATGGTAGAAAATCATTTTCTAAATTTTCAAATTTTTAATAGGATTATAAAAATCCTAAATTTCTAAATTTTTAAAAGGATCAAAAGAATCCTGAGTTTAAACAAATTTCTATGGATCAAAACTATCCAAATTAAATTTTTTTTTATGTTTCTAAATTTTCAACAGGATTATAAAAATCCTAAAAATTAAAAATTTTCAAAGGGATTAAAAGAATCCTCATTTCAAAACCAATTTTCTAGGGATCAAGAGAATCCTAATACTTTTTTTTATTCCAATTTTCAAATGGATCAAAAGAGTCCAGATATCAAAATTTTCAAAAATTCAAATTTTCAAATAGGATTATTAAAAATCCTATATTTCAAAATTTTTCCAAATGGATCAAAAGTATCCTGATTTTAAATAAAAATTCTATTGGATCACAAGAATCCACATTTCTAAATTTTTACTAAATTTTCAAATTTTCAATAGGATTATAAAAATCCTAAAAATTAAAAATTTTCAAAGGGATCACAAGTATCCTGATTTTAAAACAAAATTCTATGGATTAAACAAATCCGAATTTCAAATTTTTCTAAATTTTCAAATTTTTAATAGGTTTATAAAAATCCTAAATTTCTAAATCTTTAAAGGGATAAAAAAAGAATCCTGATTTTTAAACAAATTTTCTATGGATCACAAGAGTCCGAATGTTAGATTTTTCCAAATTTTCAAATTTTTAATAGGATTCCAAAAATCCTAAATTTTTAAAATTTTCAAAGGGATCAAAAGAATCCTGATTATAAAACAAAATTACTGTGGATCAAAAGAATCCCAATTTTCAAAATTTCCATAATTCTAAATTTTTAATAGGATTATAAGAATCCTAATTTTCAAAATTTTTAAAAGGATCATAAGAATCCTAATTTTAAAACAAAATTTTATTGGATCACAAGAATCCAAAATTCTAAATTTTCTATATTTTAAAATATTCAATAGGATTATAAAAATCCGAAATCTATAAACTTTTAAAGGGATAAAAAAAGAATCCTGATTATAAAACAAATTTTCTATGGAACACAAGAGTCCAAATGTTAAATTTTTCTAAATTTTCAAATTTTTAATAAGATTTTAAAAGTCCTAAATTTCAAAATTTTCAAACGGGTCATGAGAATCCAAATATAAATTAGCTAAATTTTTAATAAACCTACGTATGTCGGACAAAAGAATCACCCGAACGCAGGCATCGAAAGATTCAGATCTTTAAAAAGAAGTTGATGAATTTAATCCTTTTGCTCCAAGAACAGAGCTACCACGTGGTGAAGAGGAATATTCTTTAAATCTTTCAACATCCTCAAGTAAGGATACAGAACCCCTGAATGATACTACTGAATCAATTCAGGAAAATTATTCTTTTGAAAACCCTTTTGATACTTCAGTACTATCAAACAATAGTACTAAAACACTAGTAGATCTAAGCGAATCTTATTTAAACTATTCTTTAGAGAAAAACCCCAATATTGAAATCAAAATGAGTATGCCAGAAAAATCAGGTTCCGGGAGACCGAGTTCTTCTGAGCAACCTAAGCAGAATGTAAATGCTAACCAGCAACCGGTTACAATCCAGGTTGTTACTTTACGCGACGCACTAATGGTAGTACCCGAATTCAATGGTAAAAATATCCCTTTAAGCCAATTTATCGAAGGGTGTAATGAAGCAAAGTGTATGATAGAACCGGAGTCTGAAATAAATTTAGTTAAATTACTTAGAAGTAAAATATCCGGCGAGGCTCGACAAGCAATTTCAGGGCGTACATTTTTAACGATTGACGAATTAAAAATTTTCTTAAAAAACATTTACTCACCAGCCAGAACGATTCCACAATTATTGGGAGAGTTGGGTCATGAGTTTCAAAGAGATTATGAGAATGTAATTACGTATGCAAATAGAATTAGGGACATAGGCACTAAGATCTTAGAAGTTCATAATTTAGATAATGGCGGACAAATAGATCCAAACTTTCGCGCCAGCGTTGAGAACACTATAATCGACTCGTTTAAAAGAGGATTGAAATTTGAATTAGAATAACGTCTGGGAAATGAACAAATACAGGATGTAAATAATCTTGTTCAAAGCGCGATCTCTATTGAACGAAAACTTGAGGCTCAAAGGAACCTTAGAAGAACCACGAATCATAAAGGTGAAGACATGAACGTGCGTACTCGTCGCATGTTTTCCTGCCAAATATGTAAAAGAGATGGGCATGAAACCGAAAATTGTAGAAGCAAACTTTGGTGCTCAAATAATAAAATGAATGGGCATTCAATAGAAAAATGCTTTAAAAATAAAAACAGAACTCCAGAACAAGATGTGTGTCAGCTTTGTAATAAACAAGGACACACAGCTACTCAATGTTTTGGCAACCAGGAATGCCAATTATGTAAGAAAAAGGGACACACAGCCAAAGACTGTTTCCTTAATAGAACTGTAGTCCGAGTTACTTGTCAACTGTGTAATAAACAAGGACACAGTGCAGACAAATGCTTTTCATTGAACAAACCAATGAGACCTTTACCAACCGAAATAAATAAGGTCTTAACCTGCCAAATCTGCAATCGATCTGGACATGAAGCAGCTAGATGTAGAATGATGTCCACTCAAAAGGAATGCAAATATTGCAAAACACCAGGACATACGATAGAGGAATGTTATAAAAGAAAATATAATCAAGAAAGACGGACGGGAAACGGATGGAACCTTCCGGGACCGAGTGCAACCGCGAAGGAGAACCAAAATCAACAGCGCTCCAATCAAAGGAAATCAGTAGAAGAGTTCCAAAGCGAATTATTACCATCGATATAGAAGAAGATTCAACAAAAATCCCATTTATATTATTCAATCATCCAGTAATGAATGACACGATTAAACTAATGCTTGATACTGGATCGGAATTAAATATTCTAAAAATCAAAAAAATCAGCCCTCTTCAAATAATCAATCTTGAGGAAACAGTATTTCTCAAAGGAATAGATTCTGTTATAATCCCATCAATCGGTACAATAGAACATACACTAATGGGTCATACAGTAAAATTCCATATAGTACCCGATGAATTTTTTATCCCTTTTGACGGAATCCTAGGTTCGGAATATTATACTAATGCAAAAGAAAAAATCAACTTCCTTACGAATCATCTTATTGTAGGAGAAAATTCCATTAAATTTCAACAAAATCATGAGTCTCCAACCGAAACAAGAATAAGTGGAATAACAAGATGGACCAATAATTTAAAGAAGAATAACCTGCCTTTTATCAAAATTTCGATATTCCATGCGAAGGAATTTTAGGTGCCACATATCAAACGGAAACTAATGCAGTAATTGACTACGAAAACCAATCAATAGAAACGAAAGATAAAATCTCTGAATTTACATTGGGAAACGAATTTTTACAGAATAAAAATCGACAATTTGCTATAGAGGAAAATAAAAACTGTATTCCCAACATACCAGAAGAAATTAAAAGGACAGATTCATCATGGAGCCTGGATGCAATTGCGTCATCAAGTCATTCAATCTTACTTCAAGAATACGAACAAGAAACCCCTATAAACGACTCTGAAGAATTAGATAGCCCCATCTATCCAGAACATGATGAACTTACATGGTGCACAAAAGATAAATTTCGGGAAACTTTACATGAAATTTCATCTGAACTTAACCTGGATTCTTACTCCGAATTTGAAATTTATGAAACTTATGAAACTTTTCAAGGAAATTTCTCCGAAGAGGAAATTTATGGAAACTTCTCTATAGGAAACAAAAATGCAGTCTCAGAAGAGGATTTACTAATTAATAAGTTAAGATTAAATGATTTAAATGCAAATGAGAGGAATTATATAATTAAATTTGTAACTTCAAACAAAGATCGGTTTTTTAGAGAAGGACAGAAACTAGAAGCAGCAAGTACAGTCATGCACCGAATTCCAACCATAGATGATGTTCCAATCAATGTAAAACAATATAAATTTCCAATTTCACTAAAAGAAGAAGTAGAAAGGCAAGTTCAGGAAATGTTAGACTCTGGAATAATAAAACCATCAAGTTCACCGTACAATTCACCTCTATGGATTGTACCCAAAAAAATGGACTCTTCAGGAAAACAAAAATGGCGACTTGTTTCAGATTTTCGCCAATTAAATGACAAAACCATCAGCGATGGATACCCTTTACCAGATATTACACAAATTATCGACCAAGTAGGAGGACATAAATATTACACAACCCTTGATTTAGCAAAAGGATTCCAACAAATTTTAATGGATCCACGAGATGCACATAAAACAGCATTTAGCACTCCTCACGGTCATTATGAGTATGTAAGAATGACTTTTGGCTTAAAAAATGCCCCTCCAACTTTTCAAAGATTTATTGACGAAACATTTAAAAATCTCCAAGGAAAAATTCTATTCACATTCATCGATGACATAGTAGTATTTGCCGATTCTTTAGAAGAGCATGATGAAAAAATGAAATTAATTATGGATAGATTACGGAAATCTAATCTTCAACTAAATCCCGATAAATGCGAATTTTTACGAGACAAGGTATGTTACCTAGGACACATGTTAAATATAAAAGGACTTGTCCCAGACCCAAGAAAATTAGAAGCAGTTAGAGATTTTCCAAAACCTACAAATGTCAAAAATATACGCCAATTTTTGGGCTTGGCTGGATTTTATCGCCGTTTTATTCAGAACTTTGCTCAAATTGCAAAACCACTAAGCAAATTACTTCAAAAAGATATCGTATTTAAATGGACAGAAAAAGAAGAACAGGCTTTTTCTACATTAAAAGAACAACTTTGCAACCCCCCAATTTTGCAGTACCCTAATTTTTCAAAACCTTTCAATATCACAACTGATGCATCTGGATATGCTATTGGTGGAATTCTTTCTCAGGGAGAAATAGGCAAAGACCTCCCTATAGCATATACCTCAAGAGTTTTACGTGGTCCCGAGCTTTCTTATGAAGTCTATGAAAAAGAAGCTCTGGCGATGATTCACGCAGTTAAAATCTTTCGTTCGTATATCTATGGAAAGAAAATTAAAATAATTACGGATCATCAACCTTTAGTATGATTCAAAACAGCAGAATTAAATACTAGAGTACAAAAATGGCGTTTTAAACTCTCTGAATTCGATTATGAAGTCATCTATAAGCCTGGAAAATTAAACCTTAACACGGATGCACTTTCAAGAAATCCTACGGAGCAAGTGCCAACGCAATCGTGCAACATCATCACAGTATTTGAAAATGTAAATATTAAAATTCTTATTTGTAAGGGAACATTGAAATTTGTTCCACTAGAGAAACGAAATGAAATATTTGAAGAATTACACTGTTCACCAATTGGAGGTCATAGAGGAGTCTCCAAAACTTACAACAGAATAAAACAAAACTACTACTGGGAGAATCTGAAGGAAGATATTTAGCGAAGGATCCAGCAATGTTTAAATTGTCAACTAAAAAAATTAGTACGATTTAAAAAAAACAGTCAATGGTGATTACAGATACACCAGGAACAGTGTTCGATAAAATAGCCCTAGATGTGGTAGGACCCTTACCCAAGACTAAAAATGGATTCTAATACATCCTCACAATGCAGGATCAGCTTTCTAAATTTTGTCTAGCAGTCCCATTAAAAGATACTCTCGCCACTACAATAGCTGATGTTTTTGTTAAGAAATTTATTTGTTTATTCGGAGCCCCTAGGATTGTAATCACCGATCAGGGTCAAAATTTTCTAAGCAAACTTATGCAACGAATTTCAAAAAGATTTAAAATTAAAAAAATTAGAACTACTGCTTTTCATCCTCAGTCTAATGGCTCATTGGAAAGGTCACACCATGCTTTGGGTGAATTTTTAAAGCAATACACTAATGCGGATCAAGAATGGGATGAATGGTTGGAAATCGCGATTCTAAATTTTAACACGTGTGTATCGGAAAGTACTAAACATACGCCATACGAAGTAGTATTTGGAAAACTGGCTAGATTACCCTCAGGTGACCCCTTAAGGGAAACAGATTTACTGCCTTCTTATAAAGGATATATTATAGACTTAGTAACTAGACTAAACGGAATAAGAACTTTAGTTTATGAAAATTTAGTTGGATCCAAAAATCGTTCGAAAAAATACTATGACAGAACGATAAATGTGCGTAATTTTAGAATAGGAGACTATGTTTTTATTTTAAAAGGCCCTAAGCCAAATAAATTTGGTGATCATTATTCAGGACCACACAAAATTTTGGAGATTATTAATAAAAACAATATTAAAATTCAATACAATCAAGGTAACAAAATTGTTCTAGAAACAGACTCAGAATTTCACACATGAATCACATGGTGAAACCAAAGAAAATACAAAATCGCAGAGACACTAGTAATGATTAATTAATAATCATCACTAGTAATGCAAAGATGGCAAGATGTAAACCCCGAAATGTAATAATAATACTTATTTTATTTTCAGATATTTTGTTTATTACTTTGTGTAATAATAAGGAATTCAAATGCTTTTATTGGATACGATTGTGAGTCCCGAAACTTAAACGTTACAACGCTTTCACTATTAGAAGTAGGAGAATGTGAGCTACCAGAAACAAATGTCGATGTATCCGAGAAATATGTACAGCTCCTGCAAATCAACGAATATAGTGAAACGAAAATAATCCAATGTAAGTTCGAAACAAATAGAACAGTGTACTATTGTGGGATGCACTCACATATTTCTATTGTTCTAAACGGAGAAAATGAATATATAAACGACGTTAGTAGAAGTGCATGCGAAGATGTACACAAAACAGGAATATTAAAGGTTACCGAATCACATATTGTACGCGATATTAAAATTAATCAAACTATAACTCACAGTTTAATGTTTGCAGGATATATTAATTCTGAAGGAAAATGTAATGGAGTAGGTTACTCAGATCCGTTTGGTACATGGGAAAATGTAGTAGTGCAAGGTACAATAAAAATATCTCTAAGTGAACAAACTGCGGAAATAAAGTTAAATTCAAATTCTATTCATTTACGTTCAGGAACTATTTGTTTACTTTCTGATGGTCATTGCATTGATCAGGAGGGAGGTTATACCTTTTGGAATACAGTACCGGTTGATAATTGTAAATTTCAGCAATATAGCATCCTTTATGAAGGACTAGCAAATAAAGTAATAGATCACGATTTTGATAACAAACAAATTATGTACTCTCTTTCCACTCAAGATATAACGTTCGCCCTGACAGCAAAAAGCAAGGAAACCGTTTGCGGGTATATAGTTATAAAAACCGAACATCCTAAATTGTTAATATTTGAAACGACTAAAGGTGAAAGCTTTGCAGATTATAAAAAAATCTCTGTAACTAATTTAGATATTTTCGCATATGTTAACTCCAAATTTGTATACGTCGAAAAACATTTACGCTCTCAGATGAAACAGTTGTATAAGGACGTACTCACCCAAAAATGTAAATTAGAGAAGCAAACTTTGAAAAACTCACTTTCAATAGCAACACAATCACCGGACGAGTTCGCCTACGACTTGATGAAAGGACCAGGGTACATGGCAGTTGATGCAGGTGAAGTAGTACACATAATTAAATGTGTACCAGTGGAAATAAAAATGAAGCATGAAGAATCCTGTTATGGAGAACTTCAGGTAACTCGAAACAACAAAACGTACTTCCTTACACCAAGAACTCACATCCTCAAGACACAAGGAACACAGATACCTTGCAACAGAATGTTACCTTCTCAATATTATGTTGGTAACAAATGGTACAAAATACTACCGCTACCTACCACAGCAGAAAAACCCACAGTTATTAAGCCGATGACAGCACCTACGTGGGAATACGTCAATCCGTCAGAACTGGCAACCAATGGAATATACACCGAACAAGAATTGGACCAAATTAGGGAACGAATTATGTTTCCAGTAGAACGACCAGCAGTTCTCAATGATTTAGCTAGAGAAATGCGAGGACATCCCTTGGGCGACAATGAAGGAAGTCTTTTAAAGTTACTTAATGAAGACGTGATTACTACAATAGCCAGCAACACATGGAACAAACTCTGGACACATTTCATCACTTTCGGGACTGCAAGTGCCGGAATAATAGCTATAATTATGATCATTCACTTGATTAAAGCTATAATAAACATCATAATTCAAGGATATACACTGCATGCTGTCTATGGTTGGTCCATACACCTTTTAGGAGCTCTGTGGATTTCAGTTACTTGCCTACTCATACAGATCGCTAGAAGACCAAAAGCTTCAAACGACATAGAATTGGGAGAAATACAGACGACTTCCGGCATTGAGATATTTAGTCACACATTATTTAGATATATCTTTCGACCGTCAGGCGGAGTATTATATTCAGAAAAGGCGCGATTTAAGATTTGATATAGGAGACGTACTTTGTCGAAAGTCCCATGTATTGTCCTCAGCGACTGACTATATTACTCGGCAACTAGCCCTTAAGCATGAAGGACCGTTCAAGATAGTTAAAGTTCCATCTCCAGTGGTGTACCAGGTACAAGATGAGTCGGGAAAAATCGAAAAGACACATACAAAAGACCTGAAATACTACTGGCCAGTGGATTCGGAACATATTGAGTCGGTGAATATTCCTCTGCGATCAATAGAAGCAGATAAGTCCAGAGCGGCAGACGCGAGTCAGGATGTTCCCGAACCGCAAAGGAAAGCTGGGACGACCCAAATAAGTACCGATAGAGCAGGTTCTGAGGACGTTACATGAGCCCATTCTCCAGAAGGACCGCTACCCCTTGTCCCGGCGACGAAGAGGTCCAGCCAGCAGCGACCAGCGTAGCTGCTCCCAGAAAAGGGGCAGGCCTCCATAAACAAGAATTGGAGTTCTCGTCACCACACGTCCAGCCCTGCCGAGGTGCAGGCCGCCCCAAAAAGAGTACAGGTGCCATCCGAAAGAGGCCAATAGCAAAGGAAACACCGCGACCGACGGAGAACCAGAGGCACTAAAAAGAAGTGCCCTAGTTAGAGCAAAAACTGTCGCCCAGGACTGCCTCGCCTCCAGCACCACCACCAGAAGTACAGCCCACCACGAAATTGGTCATGGTAGGAACTTTCGAGCAGAAAAGGTGGAAGTGTCGGAGCTTCCTAGACACATCGACCAGACAAGGGGAAGACTCATGGACAGAGGATGGGGCAGAGGTGGAATTCCTTCGAAGGAACGGAGGTTAAAGCAGATAGGTAGACCCTGCAGCTCCACAGCCTCACCCGAGCAAAAGGTGTCGTCCCACCCATGCTTGGGTGACGTCCTGGAGGGTAAGCCCGAGCCCCGGAGAGGATATCTCCCGGCTTTATTTCGGCCCTACGCCAGGTCCACTCTCCTCTCCCCCCTGCACAACAAGAGCAGGCCCTACTCTGGCCCATACCGGGGCCAGTGTTGTCTTCGCTAGCAGTGGCAAAAATTTATTCGAGGGCAGTGAGGGAACCCTTGCTGCCACCACCATCAATTGGCTGCTGGAACTGCCACAGGGAGGGACACCGCTATCAACGGTGCCCTTACGAAAGAGGAGCAAGGGTAAGATCGGTCCACACAATCCCCTCGGACCAGAGCCACGCCTGCCGCCAGCAGAAATTGTCTGGGTGAGGCCAAATACAGCCCCACTTTCCCCGATAAATACCCTTCAGATTCAGCTGCCACCAGTACCACTGACAACTAGAGAGGCAGACATCTGCACTTGCGCCGCCAACAGCGGATAAGTTTTATTGAATCATTACAGGTTGTACAATTTAATTCTACTTGTAAATACCTAATACTAAAATAATAAAATATTTTGTTCAAAGCAGTAGTTACGCTATCATAATCTTAAACTATCCTTCAATTATCAATCATTGTATTTAGGCCCGCAGCACGATTAGTCCTGAAGATTCCAGTTCAGCCTTCATTGAGACAATTGAGTAATAAAGCTTAGATTAAAGTAATATAATTTGTTGAGAAAGATATGAAATAAAATGTACATACCTTGTAGTAGTTATCACTAGACCGTGGGCAGCACAAAAAGGGTTCTGGACGGCGATGGGGTGCTTTATCTGGCTCCAGATAACGACGAGAAGTCCCTGGATGACAGCTGGTCTCTCAGGAGGTTAAGTAAACACTAACTACCCGGCACTGCGTATCGAACACAACAAATTTGCCCACCGCTAATTCACTGTCGACACGAAACGCGAGTGATTGTCCGGAATCACAAACATGCAACACAGAGTGGAGGACGCGATAGCATATAAACAAAAGATCGATTGATAGCAAAATAATCAATCGAAGTGGGATTTGGCGGCAGACATATTGTCAACACTGACAGCTGCTATGCTAGTTGCCGGAGTGGTCGCATAAGTACGCCACCTCCCGGACAGAGTGCTCGTCTGCAGCGACATGGACGCCACCTGTAGGTGGAGTGAGCAAGTAGTGGGAGAAGAGGGAACAGCGGAACGGTAGAACTCGTTTGGGCAGCAAGCTGACAGGTCTAAGTTAAGTTGACAGGCGAATTTGAGTGCCTTTTGTAAAGAAGGAGAGGAGTTGGTGCCGTATAGCCGGTAGCGGGAAAAACAGCCACGTTAGTCGGTAATCAGGCACGGCCAAGTCTTATAGGAGGAATTGGCAAATTTTAGAACTTGGACGAAGGGATGAAGGGGAGGTGCGGGGTGTTGAATAGTTGTCTGGTCCGTGGTAGGTGGCTCTGGATATGATGACTAGATGTATCTGCGGGGAAAGGGGATTTGAATAATGCAAACACGAGACAGTCTCAAGTTTGGTTAGTTGCTGCCAGTTATTTTTGGAAAATGGATCGTAATAAATGCATTGTGCCAGCTTGTAATTCATTACGGAAGAATTAAAAAGTTGTTCCAATACATCGACTTCCCAGAAATAGTGTCACTGGACGTGAGTGGTTAGAGTTGTGCGGAAATGAGGAACTTCGAAATGCGCCATACGATGAGCTAACCTCAAAACGATTTTTTATTTATTTAATATTTCTTCACCATTAATCATTTATAAGACTTCATTTTTAATTGTACAAAAGGTACAGCAAATAAACTGAGTTTTAAACATAGTTTTTAGTTGCTATGCATTTATTTAATTAACTGAAAATAAGTGCAAAACTGATAGAATAAGATTCGGAAAATGAAGAAGAAAATCTTACTTATAATTCACTTGTCACTTTTTGATCTTTCTATTCATTCATTTTGCATTAATTTTTGCATTTTCCCTATATTATTTAATTCCTTAACACATATAAAGGGCCTGTATATACATACACATGCACATTAATCTTAGTTATCTGGTCCGAGATAGGTGGCGCACAAGTTTTGCAAAAAATATTACATTAGCCAGACTGTGCCTGGTCGGTAATCACGATTGCGAGTAAACCACTGAACGTAGAAAGCTCAGTGACCACTCATTTTATAGATTATAGTTTACACAAGTGCTTTAACCTCTAAAATCTATATAAACATATTGTTTAAACAATTTTTCAGTCACTCATAATAAGAAAAAAACGGAAAAAATTTGATTTTTTTTCCAATCGTATGATATTGTTACTAAATTTCAAGATTTATTAACTTTTTAGAGGTTCACGCACTTAATTCAAGCCTTATCTCTACAACATCAAAAATTTCATATGATTCAGATGATTGGTTTGGGCTGTACGATGATTACCGCAAAAATCGATTTTTCGGAAAATTTTCGGAAGATGGTTGCTACAGCCGCCATTTTGAAAATTTTTGATACATAAAAAATTAAAAATTGTAGTTTAGACATGTATCCAAATATACGAAAATGACTACAAAGCTGTCGCATCGCTTTCTTGTTTTAAAAAAAAAAATTAAGAAAATCGTTCATTTATTGAGGCTCCAGGTAGAGTGCCCCCCTTAATGTATTTACGGAAAAGCAATAATTAACCATTCAAATACCAATATCAACCATGAATAGTGATTTAAACCTCCAATCTTAATTAAAATAAAATTCAAATTCATAGATTCCAAACTAAGAACTTTTTTTCATGTGCTTGTGTTATTATAACACTGACCGAGAAAAAAAATTTCTGTTTGCTGCAGAGTGTACAACAAATTTTTAGGGATATTTGGGGATGTTGAATAAAAAAATGATCATCATTTTCTTCAAACAGATCTTGTTTTAGCGATATTGCGAGAAAACCATTCTTTAAATATTTAGTACCATTTCGCCAATTGTTATTCAAATACGTTAAAATTTTAACGCAATGAAGAAGATAGATGCAGATACAAGTTCCGTGAATTTAATTAGAATTGGACGAAAATTCGTTAAGTAACAGTGCTTTGAATTTTGATAATTGACAAATTCTTACTAAAATATAAAGTTTTCTTCGTTTAAGCAATTTTCGAAGGGAAAAACTTAATAGATGTGTGTAATTTGTGGTTCATTAGTCCAATTAAGACCCATACGTTACAAATGGTCTGTAATGCAAGTGTTTGATTTTTAAAAAATGTAAGAATTTGAATGTCTGCATATAAAAAAAATACGTTTTTTTGCTATATTGCAAAATCAAGAGCTGATTGAGCAAAATGATAGTCATTTTTTAATACAGCGTGCCCAGAATAACTTAAAAAAATTTTTGTCTGCCCTGCAGCAAAATGACTTTTGACCAGCGTAATATTTGTTTGGGGATGATGATGTAAATAATTTATTTAACCACACTTACCCAGCCATTACTATGAAGAAATCTAATCTGTTCCAGGAATCAGCAAGATATGTCCCTTTACCATAAAGGCCCATAGCTACTATTTTTATCATCATTTCCAAGGAAAAAAAGGCAAAAATGACATCATCGAACATCTGAAATAAAAAAAAAAAATTATTAAAACTATCGAAATAAGAGAAAATTGAAATTGTTCACTTCTATTATTGTAAACCAGACTTTGAACGTCACTTATTACCACTTCCACTTATAGCAAATGACTTCTGTTTGCCGCAATAAACGTCTTCTTATTTTGTTCTCTTGAACTATCCAGGATTGAGGTTACGTGGCACACCTAACCAATCAATTAAAAAGCGAGAAAACACGTGAGGAAGTGTGCAACAATGCCTTTGCGCTGACAAGTAGTTGTGATGATTCGGTGGCTGTAGTGGAGGGCCCTCTCGAGTTGCGATGAACAATAGGCATTTAATCTGGAGGCGTTGAAATAAGCAGGGTTCGACAGTAATACAATATCATAACAAATAAAGAATCAATTTATCAAGTACGGATTTGTTTTTGTTACCAAAGGTTGAGAAGGTCACTAAGCCATAACCATTTTTATATTGCATATATGATTTCATTACCAAGCATAACCATCTGTACTTCAAGGGTTGGCAATAAAAACAGGCCGTGCAAAACTAATGGAAAGGTGGTGGTCCGCTAGCAACTAGCGCCGCTTATATCCCTGCACCTGAACTACCATTATGTGTGCACTTGTCAGTGCATACACATGCATACGTAGGTTCTTTAAATGGGTTACAGAGAATATATTCAAATAAAATTAAAAGGAAATTGAATATTTAACGCAAAATTGTGAAACGTAATTCAAGAGTGAGAAGTTAATAACAACTCACTCTTGCATTACATTTTCACAATTTTGCCTTAAATCTTGGTTTTTTCGTAATAACTAAAAATTAAAAATATCTGTAATTTGTATTTTTATCAACTTTTATTTTCAGAAAATATACAGAAAATATACGAAATATACTAATAATAAAAAATGTTATGAAAAATAATAATACTGCTGACTTCAACGGAAATCGGAGAGACAAAAAATATTAATTTCACAGCTTATGCAAGGCTTCAATAAACATAATCATATAATTAAAAACTCCTTGGTTTTATCGACCTGAGGACTCGTGAGTCCAAAAATAGCGACTAATCTATCTCCTATTGAAAATTCTGAAGTTGGAAACGACATTAGAAACGTTGTCGTAAGCGATACCGTAAACGTTGTTGTAAGTGATATCGTAAACGACGTAGGATTTTGGGACCATATCCGATATCGTTTACGATGTCGTAAATGATATCGATTACGACCTTTTTTTTATTAAATAAGACAAAATATTTTATTATTGTTACAATTTAAATCTATTTTACTGTATGAAAGGAATATGAAGACAATGGAAATTAATAAAAACATATTATATGTGTGTATTTCATTTCGAACGATTGTGAATATTTATGTGCCGTTCCGAATTTGCACTCTTATTAAACTTTCATGATGTCGAAAGATCATAAATAAAAATATGTTTATAGATAAACCAATATGTTAATAACAGTTTCCATTGTTTTTATATTCCTTACATACAGTTAAATAGATTTAAATTTTAACAATACTAAAATATTTTGTCTGATTTAATTCTGAAACGGTCTCACCAATGGCATGTAGCTTGATGTAGCTTAGAAAGAGTATACAACAATGGCGGAACTCATACGAAGCCGTTCCCCTTGCAGCAATCCATCCACTTACGTGGATACGTTCAAAACGACGTAAGTCCAAATGCTGGCTTATTGAGAATCCTTTTTTTTTATTTGACTGAGGTTCTGAGGCATTGTGAAAAAAAACTGATATTTGTCGATCTAGGGATGTACTAGATGGTTCTAAGAAAACAGTATTACTTATCGTTTTCCGAAAAATACGCAGCAGCGGCAGATAGTGTTTGTTCTGTTGACATCGTTAAGAAGACTATTTCATTCTCGAATAGGTAATTAAATCTCTTCTCTAAAAATTATAATATTTTAACTTGGAAGTTATTTTGCATGGTTCTGCGATTACAATGATATAACTTCATTATGGTTTTTTAGGGTACAATCCCATGAGGAGGGGTAGTGGGATAGTAAAACGAGCCTGGTTCATTGTCCTCCACGAACACAACGCCTACCGCGTCAAACAGACTGAGTGGCAAGCGAACGAACGAGTACACGGCCTACCGGCCAAAATTACCTACCTTGCATGCGACCTAACGATGTCGGGAAAAAATTATTGAGAAGCATTATCACAATCGAGAAACAAAACTGAGTAATAACACGCTGATATAAATAAAATAAATAAAATTTTATATATAAAACGTAACATCTTTTACATGGCAATTACAATATATACACTACCATTGGAAATTACAGGTTCACCTGTACTTTAAGCTATAATTGAGGTGTCTTTATTTTTATATTAACAAGTCATGTAGAAATGTTACGTATTTTAAAAGTAGTATCCAATTATTTTATTATTATGATATTTATCAATTTTTCTCTATACCAAAGGAAGTTATTGTGCGATTTCATGTGATAATTTAGGTATACTTTATGTATTTTTTGAATAATAAAACCCCACATATACACCTATATACTTAAATTCTCATGCAAAAATGTAACGTATTTTATACATTTTTCCCAAATTATTATACTCCATAGTAATGGTTTGTCGAATATACAAATTTTTCTAAATCATTTCAGTCGATCATGTCGATAATTAGAAGAGTGTATCATTCACCATGATAACCGAACTCTACCATATCGATCCTATCAACCTGTGATTTAGAATTAACGCCATTTAAGACCAGATGGAATTTTCAATATATATTCGAACAATTTTTTCTGTGAAAAAAAGAACGCTTCCACTCCGCTGGGTATCGAGCCCAGGACCCTTCGATTGCCAGTCGAATGCTCTAACATCTGAGCTACGGAGGTTCCATAAAACTTTTCTCACAGAATCTATTTATGCCAATTTGGTCAAGCATATATCATGAACTATATACAAATTTTTCGTAATCATTTCAGTCGATTATGTGGATAATTACGCTTTTTTAAATATTTAAAGATTTTATAAGATTTAAATAATTAAATAATAATAATAATTCACATAAAATAGAATACGTGCCAATGCACACAATTCGGGAAATTACGAGACTCGTGACAATGCTCGCAGGACTGATCGTGCCTCGGATTCGTCTCGGCTTGGTCTCGGCTTCGATTTCCTGCGAGCATTGTCGCTCGTCGCGCAGTAACCCTCATTGTGCGCCTAGGCACGTAATATACTATTATGTGCCTTTGGCGCGTAAACTCCCTTTACGCTACAGTTGAGAGTAGCGTAATGTTGTTTATTACGATACGGAGGAATGTAATGTAAAAATTGAACTGCGCATGCGCCTATAACCATACATCGGAGCGTTATCTTCTTCTTATTCTTCACCTTCTTCTTCGTACAGCGTTGGCAGCGTACTAACAAAACCTTGTACATTTTAACTGCGCATGCTCTATTACAATACGCTACCACTACACAAGATCGAGAAAATAAAAATGGCCGAAACTAGTCGCGAAATATCAAGTGCAATGGACGAGAATCATGATGAATACTAGATTAGATTCGAGTGTATGCATAAAAACTTGTTCACGCACCGAAGTCACATAAAATAGAATATGTGCCAATGCACACAATTCGGGTAATTACGAGACTCGCTCAAAATGCTCACAGGACTGATCGCGCCTCGGCTTCGTTCGGCTTTGTCTCGGCTTTGCCTCACCTAAGCCTCGACTACGCCTTGGCTTCGATCTCCTGCGAGCATTGTCGCTCGTCGCGTAATAACCCTCATTATGCGCCTAGGCACATATTATACTATTAAAAGTAGTTAATATTCTAAAAACTTCTTATTATCATTTCTCATGTAAGTCTTTATAACATTTTTGCTACCTATTTAAAATATTTTTAGGATCATTTTCCTGAATTTTGCCCTAGGATCAAACATGGTACTAAAATATCGTCAAATTTCAAATAATGACTGTACTCTATATGTTACATCCCGGTAACATTAAATTTTTAAAATTATAATTATTGCCCCTGCACAGGAGCAACACTTCGTACATGGAAGCGAACAATTAGATCTTTATTATCAGTCTTATGGTAATTACCACCTAGACCGGGTAATTATTCTGCGGAGGTAAACTAATGCGTAACCTCACATCGATAAGTCGGCTCGACACTTGGTAACAAGTGATAAAGACGAGCGTCTCTCGGTCCATATGGTAATTGCCCGCGCGGTAATTAGTCAGTGAATCATGCCGCGCGTCGATAATATAGTGATGCAGCGCTAGTGACCTGGTGAGATGGTAACAGGTTACTGGCGTGGCGCCATCAACATTGACTAATTACTGCTTTAATTTATAATTATTACACCATCCCTGTTATTATTTAGGCATATAATTATTAATATTGTTAAAAATCAATAACAATTTATCAATTAATCATAAAAAATCTACAAGTAAGAAAACGTGTTACCACATATATGAGGAGTGATTGATTATAGAAAATCAATCAATCATAGATCTTTGATCGAACGTGACTTTATACAGAATTGCACCGCGCGTGACTTTATACAAATTTGTACGTGCAAAAGAGGCGCGAAGCAGACGACGAATTTGAATTTACGAAGTATATAGTTCAAGAAATAACACTTTTCTTCAATTTCTTGAAGAAAGTCTGCATGAAATAAACATCAGTATGATCTTGGAAAATTTCATGAGGATTTCAACACTTCAAAAATAAACTTTCAGTGAAATTTAGTGACAATAAATGTATAAAATTTGAATCAATATATAATTTTTCATTCAAATTTATATACTTCTTACTAATTTTGTACATTTAACAATTTTTCAATTAGAACAATATTTTCTATCAAGATAAAATGAACATAAAATTCAAGTTCATAATTTATATTTTCAGTTATATGTTTGAAATATTTTCATCTCACATTTTTGTAGCCTAAGCACAAACTTTTCATTTCAAAACTTAATATCTCTAAGGAAATGGAAAATTGTCTAATAGCAGTAGATAAATTAAAAAGCTAAAATATGTGTTTATTGGTATTTCCATATTAACATATAAATATCAATCAACTTTAAATTTTACATAAAAATTTTACATTCAAAATGTGTGCTTAAGCCACAAAAAAGTAAGCTGAAAATGTAGATATAGAACTAATTATGTCATATTTATGTCTTCTTAATGGAAAATACTTTGCATATAATTCTCTAATTCGATATTTTTTTAATGTATGAACATTCAAGAAATTGATAAATATTCCATCTTTTTATAGGAACTAAAAATTTCCGGATAATGCTTTGATTGAGAAAGCTGAAAATTTGTCAAATATTAATATAAATTGCAATTTTACAATTTCATTATTTTTCAAATATTTTAACATCTCTTCAATCTTGATAATTCTTACAGAAGTTTATTTCATGTGAGTGACTTTTTCATTTTCTAATGAAAGATTTCGTAATTCTAAATTCGGCCCAATTCGTAACATTCTAAAAAGATTTTAAAACTTCATAAAAAATTTTTTTCTGTTTTATTCAAAGTCAATAAATATTCAATGTTTGGAATCGAAATATTAAGTAAATGATTTTTAATTTCTGGGAATAAACTGCTTTAATAAGACAATCTTCCTTCTTTCTGAGAAATCTCAATTTTAAAATTAAAATTCTACGCATAGGATACAAAAACATAATATGAAAATACTTTTATTACAGAATTTTGAAATATACAAGTTGACCAATTTTTAATCGAGTGAATCGGCTACTTTAAGCAAAAAATTATGTTAAAAATATTTTATCAAAAAAAATAAGACACATTAAATTACGGTTTAAAATCCACATTCATAGATTGATGGTAAAAGCAGTTTAATGTTTTTTAATCTTACGTTTTAGTGACGTATGCACAGACTTTTAATCAGATAAATGAAATGCTTTATAGAAAGTCAAAATTTTCTTATTACTGCACTTAATCAAATTTATAAAGTAAAAATATTTTTTAATTGATGCTTTCACTCAATTCTTTAAACATTCATTAATTGAAAATTGTACTCAAAATTTAATCTTGCAGCGTTCCAATATTCCCACAATGTTACAAAATCTTATTAATCATTATTTTAGTCGAATTATTTTCAAAATATTTAAAAAATAAATGTAAATATTTTGATTAAATACTTTGTCAAATTTTGCATTTGACTGATCTTGCAAAATTGTTGAAAGTTTTGAATACCGATAGAAGAAACTTTAAATGAAATTTTATGTCTATAAATGCTGGGAGTATGGTGGATAAGACTATTAAAAATGAGAATTACTTGTAATTTTGACAGAACGCGTATTATAGCTTACTTGAACTATGGTTCTAATTTCGTGACCCTTCAGAACCTCAAACCCGAGAAATTAATTATTGAAAATAACATGTGATCTTATGGGAAAATACTGTTTTTGTAAATTATAAAGATATTTAAAAATTATTTAAAAATGGGAAAATTATGAAAAATTCCACGTATCTCAGAGTTTTTTCATAATTTTCCCATTTTGAATTCGAAATACAAAAATGCTCTACAGAGTTGAAGTATTTCCTGAATCAATTATTATTGATCCTGAATTCTATTGGAAAATTTGTTGTTTACTCTTCAAATCTTACTACGACTTCAGACGGACAGACAAATTAAGAACTACAAAATATTTCATCTAAAAGATTGCACTCCTCCATAAAATCTTGTCAAATTGTAACAAGATTTGAACACTTCGAACGAACATTTTTATGTAAAGTTTAAAGTTGATTGATATTTATATGTTAATATGGAAATACCAATAAACACATATTTTAGCTTTTTAATTTATCTACTGCTATTAGACAATTTTCCATTTCCGTAGAGATTTTAAGTTTTGGAATGAAAAGTTTGTGCTTAGGCTACAAAAATGTGAGATGAAAATATTTCTAACATATAACTGAAAATATAAATTATGAACTTGAATTTTATGTTCATTTTATCTTGATAGAAAATATTGTTCTAATTGAAAAATTGTTAAATGTACAAAATTAGTAAGAAGTATATAAATTTGAATGAAAAATTATATATTGATTCAAATTTTATACATTTATTGTCACTAAATTTCACTGAAAGTTTATTTTTGAAGTGTTGAAATCCTCATGAAATTTTCCAAGATCATACTGATGTTTATTTCATGCAGACTTTCTTCAAGAAATTGAAGAAAAGTGTTATTTCTTGAACTATATACTTCGTAAATTCAAATTCGTCGTCTGCACTGACACACTGACACGCCACGTTTGCATGTGTTTCTCCCAGATGGGAACGTGGTGGGGGCCGAAAAATCCCACGTTCTGGAGACACTGAGAGGTTTGTCATTAAGTTCCGAACAGTTGTACGGTTGTTAGGTCTGGACCGGTAATTCAACGTCGTGAGCAGACCCCTCGATAAACGTAAGTCTCATTGGATTTCTATGAGCAACTCAACATTCGGTACTTGGTAAATAAAATCCTTGGTCCTTAAGTGGTGCAAGTCCGGAAACCGTAGTGTTAGATAGTTCCTTTGGATTACGTGCATCGTCGTATTTAGTCGTGTCGATTAATAGTGATTCATTTCTGAAATCGGGACGAACTAACCTATCTTGTTAACAAGTGCATGTTTGATTCATTTCTCGTGTACTTAGCAAGATACGTAAGCGGATAATTGATCACATGAGTTGCTGGTAGACTTGCATCCCTTACACCATACCTCCTGCAAAATTTATCGTTGTTTTTCTACCTCACGGAGACTCAAACGAAACCCAACTATCCTGCAAGGATTTGTGCGCCTTGAATTGCAATAATAGAAGTAATAAACGACAATTCTCTCTTTTGCCCTCTAATTTAAGAGGTAGACAAGTAAGTTACCAACTAAGTAACATTTTATGAAAACTTGTGCAAGAACTTATTTATTTATAATAAATTACCTTATATATTCGTAAATTCAGTGTTTTATTATCATTGTGAACAACTCAGGGCCCATAGACCTGACAAGTGACAACGTACCCACAAACAAAAATAAATTATCAGGCCTTACCAACCTGATATAATCAGCTAACCTCCTCACTTACATCCAAAATGATTTTTGTATTATGTTGGACTCCAAGGTAGAATCCAGAAAAATAATTCTTAAAATATTTCGATTAGTTAACCAAATTTGGATTTTTCACTCGCCAAGAGTGTAAATAACTAACAATTTTATTATTTCTAATGTTAAATTTTGTATATTGTGGCTCAACGTATAAAATTTATTTGTACATATTATCATTACCTTTACCACACTACAATAGTATTTATTCAATCAAATTATAGAATAATGAAGTGTTTAATTTGAAAAAATTTAACATTAGAAATAATAAAATTGTTACACGGAGAAACTTTTTATATAAATTTTTACTATAGTATTTTTCAATTTAGGGAAAAACTTATCACTTTGAGAATTTTTGTTAGTAAAAATACTAAACTTTATAATAATGATATGTAACTCCAGCATAGTTCATAGCAAATTTTACCATAGATGAAGACGGAGTTCTAGGTTCAAAATTTTTTCGAGAAAATAAAGTTAATCTAAATTATGTATGAAAATGTCTAGAGATACAAAATAAACAGTATGCATTTGAATCGACACAGACATTAACAATTCCAGCTAGAACAGTAACAACATATTATGTTCCAATTGAAAATACTGAAAAAAGCGAAGGTTACGTACCTCGACTACATTTTGGCGAAGGAATTTAAGCTGGAGACGCAATTGTGAAAAATTGCAATGGTAAAGCTTATATCAAATTTGCAAATACAAACGAAATTTCAGTAACGATATCAATACCGGCTATAACTTTAGAAGACTTTGAAGAAAGAGATTTTCAAAATGTAACAAGTCAATCAAGGAATTTAAAAAACTTAAGTGATGACGAATTATCTAACCAAATTCTGAACAGCTTCTTGAAAACCGACAATTCTTTGGACAATCTATGCAAATTTTTTAACATAACAGGTGAAGAGAGAATAGAATGCATCAAAAAACTTCTTCGTTTGGATCATTTGAATCAAGACGAATACGAACGGGTAGAGAGATTAATTATTAACAATGCAGACAGATTTCAAATCCCAGGAGAAACACTTGAAGCTACTAACGTTTTGCAACATTCTATTCCAACTACAGATGATTCTCCCATTTATTCAAGACAATATAGATTTCCCCCTGTTCATAAAGAAGAAATTACAAAAAAAGTTGACGAATTATTAAAAAATAAAATAATAAAACCTTCACAATCACCGTATAACACTCCAGTTTGGATTGTTCCTAAAAAGCCAGACTCTAAAAGTAAAATAAAATGGCGTATGGTTCTTGACTTCAGAATACTTAATGAAAAAACAATCGGAGATTCTTACCCACTACCTAATATAAATGATATACTCGATTCACTCGGATCTGCCAGATATTTTTCAGTATTCGATTTAGCTACTGGTTTTCACCATATAAAAATGGACCCTAAAGACTCTCATAAAACTGCATTTTCTACACCTCATGGCCATTATGAATTTGATAGAATGCCCTTTGGTTTAAAAACCGCCCTTGCAACATTTCAAAGGTTAATGGATATTACTTTAACTGGATTAATAAGGACAGAACTCTTTGTATATCTTGACGACATAGTCATATTTGCTGATACACTAGAAGAACATGAGAAAAAATTTAATAATTTAATACAACGTCTTCGAAAAGCAAACCTTTATTTACAACCAGACAAATGTGAATTTCTATGACCTGAGATAGGATATTTAGGTCATATAATTGATAAAAATGGAGTTTGACCGGACCCCAAAAAATAAAAGCCGTAAAAGAATTTCTAGTTCCAAAAACACAAAAGAATGTGAAACAATTTTTAGGATTAGCATGATATTATCGTAGATTTATCGAAGGATTTGCAAAAATTGCCAATCCTCTTAATCAACTTCTAAAAAAGGATACCCCTTTCATCTGGACCGATAAACAGCAAACAGCTTTTGATATATTGTAACTTTTAGCATCAAAGCTTCTGTTTATGACTATTATGCTCTTAAGTCCAATACTTGGAAAAAATTATGAAAATTCGCCATGGAAAACCATGACTACTAGGGGTAAAAAGAAAAAACAAGAACAAATGAAAAATTCAAATCAGCATAAAAATCTAGAAAATTTAAATCAAAATGAAATCAAAGAAAAATTAGACGAAAATTTTTCTTCTAACCCTCTTGTGAAAAAACCTCGAGGTAGGCCAAGAAAAAATCTACTTACAAATTCAAAAATTATTCCCTCTCAAAAAAAAAGAAAGAGAGGTACTCCAAGAAAACAAATATATGAAAATTAATTACCAGAAATGAATAAGCAAAAAGGAAGCCGAACAAAGGTAAAATCAGATTCCGACTCTGATCCTGATTCTGATCCTGAATATTTGGACTATTTAAGAGAAATCCAAGCAAAAAATAAAAGAAAGAAAAATGGCAAAAAGCCCAAACAATTTATTATACCTCAAGAGGAAGAAAGCGAAAATTATTTTTCTACTTCTGAAGATGAAGTAATTGATATAGAAACTGAAGATGAAGAAAACTCTGAAAAATAGTATTGAAGAAATTTTTGAAAATAAAAATATCGAAGATACCTTTAATGAACAAAGTTCCGGAATAAACAAAAACAACAAATAAAAACCAGGAAAAATCTCGAAAATGATAATAATTTAGAATTCGAAGAAAACCGTCCACCCCCAGAGCCCCCTCCACCCAATTCAAAATCTACCAGACAAATTTTAACGAATAAAAATATCGTTGAATGTCGCGATCAATTAACGATGCGAAAAGATAATTATGTATATTTTCTACAAAAAATGGAAATCCTGGAGATAATGGATCAAAAAGTCTAGAAAAACGTGGAACCTTACCAAAATTTAAAAACTTACAGAAGGGAACAGCGAAAGGAACTAAAAAAGGAAACTATTATCAGTTTGCCTTTCCGATTGAGGGAGAAATTCGAGACAATTTATCTGAAACCTTAAATAATATAAAATTGTCAATTTTTTCATTACACGAATTATCTCAAAAATTGAATTTACGATCAATTAGTATTTCAAAGACTTCAAAAATCAACCATATACCTTGGAAAGAAATAAAATTAATATTTGATTTAGTTTTTGCAAATTCACTTACGAAAATGATAGTTTGTAATCGCATAACGCAATATCCAACAAAAGAACAAAGATCACAATTAATTGAAGTAGCTCACTCCTCAGCATTAGGAGGACATAAAGGCGTGACAAAAACCTATAATCGAATTCGCCAGAATTTTTTTTGGGAAAATATGAAAGTCGATATTCAAAAGTATATTCAAGGCTGCTTACAATGCCAAATAAAAAAATTAGTTCGGGTTAAAACTAAAAATCCTATGGTTATTACTGATACACCCACTACTGCCTTCGAAAAAATATCAATGGATATTTTTGGTCCACTACCAGAAACAAAGTCTGGAAATCTGTATATTCTTACTATACAAGAGAATTTTACAAAATACTCTCTAGCAATACCGCTTCCTAATCATCAAGCTGGTACAATAGCAGACGCATTCGTGAAAAAATTTATTTGCATGTTTGGATCGCCAAAAGGAGTACTAACGGATCAAGGCAGAGATTTTTTAAGCAATTTATTAAAAAGATTAGCAAAACGCTTTAGAATCAAACAATTTCGTATCACAGCTTTTCACCCTCAATCCAATGGATCACTTGAACGATCCGATCATGTCCTAGGTGAATATCTCAAACAATTTGTGGCAAAAACTCAGAATGGGACGATTGGCTAGAATTAGCAATGTTCTCATATAACACAAGTGTACATGAAGCCACAAAATGTACGCCTTACGAATTAGTTTTTGGCAAATTAGCCCGTGAATCCTCTAGTGAACCTCTATCACTAAATGAAATATTGCAAATCTATGATGAATATTTGATAAATTTTGTCACACAACTGCATAAAATGCGAACACAAGCAAGAGAAAACCTCATAAAGGCAAAAGAAAAATCAAAAATGTACCACGATAGAAAAATAAATCCCTTGGAAATAAAAATTGGGGATAATGTATTTTTATTAAAAGGAGGAAAAATTAAAAAGCTGGATAATCAATACACAGGCCCTCACGAAGTTTTAGATGTACTGGGAAAAGGAAATGTAAAAATCAACATAAAAGGATAAAACGACAGTAGTTCACGTCAATCGAATAAAAAGATCGCACATAAATATACAAAATTGATTAACTGAATTTGAATCGAAACTTAAAATAATATAAATTTTGCATAAAACCAAATCGTTTAGAATAACTAAACCAGGAAATGTTTTAAACAAAAAGATCCTTTGAAATTTTATTCTAATCTTTTTTTTTCTATTTCAGAGATTCGAGAAGCTCACTGTACGGTAATACTGTAATAGCAATCAAAAAATTTTAATAGATTTTTTTTTTTCAGATTAAATTAAACTCCACAAACTAGCAAATACTTATCAAATGCATTAAAATTTTTCAACTTTTCGCTTCTATTCAGCACAAACTAAAAATCGAATATCATCACAAAAAATTATACCTCTTTAAAATTCTTATGAATACTTTCTTTACATTTGATTCAATCAATTTTGTTTTTGTTCATTGACTAGGTAAGAAACAAACTAATAACCTTTTTATTAAGACAAATGCTATTTTTCATTCGAATTAACAATTTGTTTAGTCACTTAAAGAAAAATATAGAAATATTTGAATTTTTCTTCTTTTTTGGATGAAAAAAAGACTTTTTCTGACGAGAATCAATAAGCATTTCATAATTGTTGCCATCATAAGTATAATTTCAATTTTGATTTTCTTCTATCAAGGGAACTTTTATTGATTCCCATCCTATTGGAAGGACAGTTTCTACAAATATTGAGTCTGTAAATGTAAACTGTGCGATGGCGTTACATAATTGTTAATGTACAAATTGCTTTTCCAATAGAAATTAATGTGCAAAAATAACAAATTGAATAATTACTATTCTTCATGTTCCATGCACAAATAACTCTATTAATTTCAAAAGAAAGATTAGAAAAACAATTAAAAGTACAAGAATTGTAGGAAAATCTATTACCCTGTTATTATGTAAAATTGTTTTTCTTATGATTATTTTATTCATTCAATAATAGACCAATGAAATTGAAGTTCATGAAATTAATTATTAGAATCATGTAAAAGTAATAGTAAGCAATAGCAATGCCATGTTTTGATGAAATCAATTTTAGATTTAACCAAGTTTTTTCTCTTAAATGTACCAAGTTACGACGTCTATTAATTAATATATGTAATCAACGATCCTAATATTTTTTTAAATCTCTATTAATATTATATATGTCAATCTCTTTTTATGTATAATCAATAATTTATAATGCTTTCCAGATTTTATTTTTACTAATGTTTACATGAACGATCGTAATTCTTGGAAATGACTCTTTAGTATTTTATATCTAATCGATAAAATTTTACAATTTTTAATCTTCTGTTCATCAACAATCATCATGTTGTAAGTTTAAATAGTTATTGTAAATCAAAAAAAATTTGTCAAATTACCTAATTACCACCATAACATATGTAATCAATGATTGTAATATTTCCAGAATTGTATCCTCTGTTATTACTATGCATTTATGTAAAACTTGTTATAAATCTTTTATTCGCAACAATAATTTAAAATGTTAATTCCTATAATTATGCATAATCAAAATTTTTGTGTTATAAATTGTTAAATTAAATTAAAAATATGTTCTTGATTGAGTAAGCATCTTGGATTAAAAATGTATTCTTCTACCGAAGTTTTGATCGCGGATCGTTAGCTCCCCACGTTCGAATTAAGGGGGGAGGTGTCACGTCCGCATGTTATTATATTTATACAAAATAAAGTAAATTTCACGTACAAAACCAAGCAGAAAAAATTCCTTCACACAGAGGGTTGAAAAATATTAATTGCTCAATTTAGTCGAAACATTTTATGGGGGTAAACTACCCCATAAGAAGTTACGATCACACAAGAAAATTACCAAATGAGTGCTAATTCATGTCGTAAAAATCTAAAAAAAGTATATGTTGAAGGCAATAATAAAATAAAATTTATCAGACCAACAATCATCAGTAGACTTGTTTATTCATTGTACAAAAAGATTTTTTTGCACCACGAATATCTAATTGCGGCTACATTTTGACATCCAGAAATTTCACATAATGCATTAGAAAATTTTGTGAAGAAACAGGCTAGCGGATTCTCAAATTCTGCTGGTTTTTCTGCAACGTAACCACTTTTGAGCCAGAAGCACTTGAAAAGACGGTGATGCCTTGGTGAAGATAATTGATTATGTACTAAAGACTGTAATTTTACAATATTATTTCGTATGTGCACATTTAATTCATATCCTAAAAGTATAACTGAATCTGAAAAATGTCACGCATAATTTTTTCTTATGCGAAATCCGTAGACGTCAAGGGGCTGAACTTTTTCAGTAGTGCCTTTTAGTATAATCACAGGAATAACATTTTTCCCGCAGGCGTTGCTTGCCGTACAACTTCTGGGCAGTGCCCAGTCCAAGAATCTATGAGCAACACGCTTGTCGGCCCTACCTTCTGGATAAAAACATTTTCCAACCAGCCCTGAAAATGTTCTGCAGATAAAATAATTTAAAAAATTTAAAGACTGTAATGAATTTATTTTATGACCAAAAATTACTAAAAATAAACAAATTCACCAGACGTAACTTCTCCAGATTTGAATGCAGCTACAAAGCCGTTTATAGGCTGAAAAATGGTTTCTTGTACAATGAGTCCAAATTTTCCACTTGGCTCTTTTAACACAAGGTAAGGTGGAGATAGAAGCTTTCTATCCGCAGAAATCGTGGGTTGGATAGTGTAGCTGTGAGTTGTAGAAGAAATAGATTGGACGACACATTTGACTTGCCGTGTAACTTCAATTGCCAATGTTCTCCCAGAATGCATTTCTAACTGGAATCCACTTTGATCCGAGTTATAAACATTCTCTCTCCCATATTGAGTGATGTACGGCTTCACTTCATTTACAAAATTCTCCGCATTTATTTTTAACTTTTCCTTATCTTCTAATGTTTTTCTGGTGATGAATTTATTGACTTTTCTGGATGTTATTCGGTGAGTTCCTTTAAACTTCCAACCCATCAGTCAGATGCTTCAAATCGTGTGTCTTCAAAACCAAGGATATTTTTAGCATGTAGACCCCATTTCTGTAGGTCTACATCGTGAATTATCATACCAACATCAATTGCACTTTTAAAATTGTTCAATGTGTTCTCCGCAATACGATGCAACTCTTCCATGTATGTGCCGCCTTTGCTTACTTGTCCTGCCCATCGCCTCAATTGACGTACTGATGTTACTTTTCTGAACCGATGTTGAACATCACTTAACTCACGATTGCTTTTTTTTATTCCGCTTCTCTAAAAATCCACTGCTCTTTGTTTATAATCGAAGACAACATTTTCATCATCTCTCGTACAAGCAGCGTCATCTGATTTAGAATCAAGTTTAGGAGTCCACTCTACATAGGTGTCTTCCACAGCGGAAGTCTCCCAGTCGTTATATGGTTCTGAAAAGTTTAACGTAATTTCTTCAACAATTTCAACACTATTGAACTCATTCATAGCCTGAATTAGTAGTTCATTGAAATGATCTGCCAGTTGCCGTTCTGCATCATTAACTTCACTGTCAGGTATGTTCATGGTTTAGAATGCAACTAAGAAAAGTTGTATTACATTCAAGGGATTTATAGGCATGCTTACAAGACTTGAAAAACTGTACACTGATATTTCTTACTGCAAAAACAAAGAAGTAGACTTTTAAACTCGAGAACGATGAAATCAACACTGAACGATTATTCGCAGTCTTCACAAAAATTCGCATCCTTAACTTAAAACATGCTCTTGAAAAACAAATACAGTTAGCCTCATATACATTCCAATACATTTGTAAAGATACGTGGGTCGAGATAAATAGCAGCTTTATCAGTTTAACCTTCTGCATGAGTCAAACATGTAATTTATGTATTTCTACAAATATAAAGTTATATGTATAATATAGAGTTCTTTAATTTATAGGAACATAAGAAAATGTTCTTATAGGTGGTTACCCCTTATAAATTAATTTCCCATGAAAATGCAAACATACGTAAACTTTATTTTATTATCGTGTGCAACATATACTTTTTTCAGAATTTTCTGCTTCAATTTACACCTATTTGGTAATTTTCTTGTGTGATCCTAACTTCTTTTGGGGTAGTTTACCCCCATAAAATGATATATTTTTCAACCCTCTGTGTGAAAGAATTTTTTCTGCTTGGTTTTTTACGTGGAATTTGCTTTGTTTTGTAGAACCATAATAACATGTACTGAAGGGTGGTTACCCCTTATAAATTAATTTCTAATGAAAATGCAAATATGCGTGAAGTTTATTTTATTATCGCGTGGCATATATATTTTTTTCAGAATTTTCAGCTTCAATTTACACCTATTTGGTCATTTTCTTGTGTGATCGCAACTTCTTTTGGGGTAGTTTACCACCATAAAATGTTTCGACCAAATTGAGCAATTTATATTTTTTAACCCTCTGTGTGGAAGTATTTTTTCTACTTGGTTTTGTACGCGAAATGTACATTATTTTGTAGAAATATAATAACATGCACTTAAGGGTGGTTACTTCTTATAAATTAATTTCTCATGAAAATGCAAAAAATATACATGAACTTTATTTTATTATCGCGTGCAAAATATATTTTTTCCAGATTTTTCGGGTTGAAATAATGTCTGTTTGAAAATTTTTTGTACAATTAAAACTTATTGTGTGGTAGTTTAACCCCCAAAAATCTTTTTTATCAAGATGAAAAAATCACATATTTCATCTCTCATAGTGAGGATCTTTTTCGAGTTGGTTTGATGGTGAAAGATTCTTTTATTATATGTTAAACAATTAAATGGGTACAGTAAAACCTCATTTATCGGGACACTCATTTATCGGGATCTTCACTTATCGGGATCTCGCAACCTCATTTGTCGGGACATTTTGTATCTCCTCCAGCCACCACTCCTTGTACATAGTGACATAGTTTGCAGATGTTTCATTTGCAGGAGTTTTATTATGTCAATTTTTTTACACACCTTCGTATTATATATACCTTCGTTACCATTACTTAATGTCAACATACAAGAGTGATGGCAACCCACCATGAGACTGTAGGTGGTAGTGGGGAGCCCCTCCAAATCCCGATAAACGAGGTGTTGCCATTTCAAGGGCGTCCCGATAAATGAGGTTTTACTGTATTTGGTACCGCACTTTTCGGGGGTGATTTTTACCCGCTAAAAACCATTTTGGGCACGTAAAAAAAACGAACAAAATCGAAGGGGGACACCTACCTAGGGTTCCTTGTTAGATTACATATTCTGTCATTTTGAATTTTTCGTCTGCTCCGCGCCACTTTTACACGAATTCACATAATTCTCGATCTCAGCCCGACAGCGTGGACCGTGGAATCTAAGCAAAGAAGTAAGTGCCGCTAGGATCCACGATCTGAGAACACTGTTTGTTATATATTTAAATAATTTGAAAATCTTTCTGGGGAATAAAAGACGCTTTTGACTGCGTTAGGATCTTCACACGTTTTTATTTGGTATGATGTACGCGTTAGGATTACTTACTCCATTTACTTGTATATGTATTAAGACACTTCTTCTCTGGAATTTTCCTCTATCATGGGTAGGTCTTACTCACGGTGGGCAATTTTGTCCAGTAGGCCTTCAACCCGTTGGTTCGTTTACTATTTAATCCTTTTATCGCGGTAGGCGTTGTGTTCATCGTGAACAATGAACCGGCCTCGGTAAAAACAGTCGTTGATCAATGAGATAATAGCCTTAGAGTATGACCAATTTGTCAATTAGTTGACATTATTTTTCAATTCCATTATTTTCTTAACATAATATATGTTGTGTAGCGAAAGTGGATAGAAGGCGATTATACGGTGTGTAAAGGTTACCGCATGAGCGAAACTAATCTAAATTGTCATGATACTGGTTTTTGCACAAAGGCTTAGATTATGAAATATATATAATTTGGAAGTTTACATACTTCCAAACGTCCCGACCCTGATCAGAGTCCTCATCAGTGATCTTTATTTTTAAAATATCAAAACAATAAATAAAATAATGCACATATGAATTCTATTCATGAAAAAACTTCGGCAATGTGAAAAAATGTAAAAAAACCGTGAGGAAATTTACATAAAATTGTGCAGGAAAGATCGATCGAATACCTGAAACATCCTTAGGAATAATAATAAAATTCTAGCACATAACTTTGAAATGCCTAAACTAGAAAACTAGTATATTTGTGTCTAAATGTTTCTGAAGATATATATGAAGACATATATACAATAGTATAAAATTACAACAGATTATTTATGAAAAAATTGCTAATATGAATTCTCGTGTTCAAATAATCATTGTATGGAAAAAACGTGTGTTCTGACAATGGGATATCTAATTTTTCCAATCTTATCAAAATTTGGAATTTTGTAATAAAATTAACTAACCTTATGTAATGCAGTATAATGTAGGTAAAAACTGAGAAATTGTATTTCTCTTAGACAATTCTAATTTCTCAAATTATTTTTGATTTCCTATAGAAATAAAGTAAATATATACGTCAATGTATCAATAAGAATATTAATTTGCATTGATAACAAATATTATTCATCTTCTTATTGAACAATATATATTATTAATACCAATTGGCATTTTTAATAATCCATTGACGTATATGTTTACTTTATTTCTATAGAAAATGATAAATTGAAAATCCACAACAGAAAAAAAATTAAACAATTACAAATTGAAAAGAAACAGAAAAAGCAAACAATTTACCAAAGAATCTCCACACTGCTAACACTCGTAGCAGAGCTCGCGACACGTGTGCTTGGTACGCCAAACGTGACGCCTTAAACAATAGCATCCTGAAAAGCTATAAACATAGCCGGTCCGAGTAATCAGAAAAATTTATTTCATCGTCTTGTCCACAATATCTCCGCTAGAAGTTTTTCGAAACTTTAATTGTGTAAAACTTCCTCGCATGTGGAAAATTTGAACTCACACATTCGCTACTGAACTACTAATTATTAATTTAAATAAAACAAACGAACATTTCAAAATTTTCGATGACTCCACTGGTTTTGTAATAGACGAAAAAAATGTGTTTGATGATCATACTAGTGTCACATCCCGCGACGTATTTAAATATGTTTGATACGCACAGGTTAGGTCTAGTAAAAATCTAGGAGAAAATCATAAAAGCAAAACTAGAAGTAGGGAGAATAAATAGGGCTCTTCTCTTCTAGTAAAATATGACTACGTCACGTATAACGCTGACTGTCAATTTGTAACGAAAAGTATAGAAGAGACCCACAATAAGAGCGGGCAGTAATTTACGTCCAGTTCGTTAGTTGAATTTTCCTTCAAACTTATCATCGGTCTCGCTATAATAGTACAGTGCAGCTGCTTTGATTTCAACTCCAAGAATCTCCTATAGTTTGCGATCGTAAAATTCAACCGGGAGAATCTAAAATTCAAGTTATGTAAAATTTCGTAATTCGAATAAATTCAATTTCTCTTACTTTGCAAATCATTGTATTTTTTAATGACTTATCCCTGAGCGAGGATCATTTGATCCTAATTTAAAATGAGGAACCTTCAATTAAAGTAATATGTACACAGTGGTTAATAACAATAAATCAATCAATGAATAAAATATATGATTACAACTTGTAAACTTAAAATTTCAATAAAATTAATTTGTTAAATTACAAAAGGAGATGATCTTGAGGCTAACCTTGGTGATTCAATAATCAGATTCTTTCTTTTGAAATTTTATAATTGATTTATATGCTTAAAATTTCAATAAAATAAATTTGTTAAATTACAAAAGGAATTTAAATTGAGGCTAACCTTAGTGGTTCAACAATCAGATTATTTCTGTAACGTACGGATAATGTAATTCAAATTATGGAAAATAAATAATGCCACAAATTTTCCAAGTTCAGATTATAAATTTATCGTGCAACTCAGGCTCCAAACTGCCGAATTTTAAAAGAATAGATTAATTAAAACTCTTTTCTATTCTGGGATCGATATTTATCTATTTTGACTAAAGAGGCTGTACTGAAACTCTAAAATTGAACGCAAATGATTTGAATGATATCCAATTAAAAGATCAGGTGGAGTCTAAAGTTCTCAAATATTTACATTTAACCTTATATTTTAATCTTAATACAAATGGAACGATACAAGGCTTACCGCTATATTTAACCTTAAGTCTAGCATTTATTGGTAGAGGAGGAAGTGAGAAGGGAGTCTTCCTTTGATCCTTTGGAATGGGAGTAGAGTTTTGTATGCTTTCGTCAGTCCCTAGGTGTGACTCTAGTCTTTTTGATTTGCACGCACTAGCATACAAACAAACACCGTTTTTGCCACCTGTCTCTTAGTTTTAATGAAAGAAGATAACGCTTAGCTTCGAATCACGAAGGAGTTAAGTGCTTTTAAAATCGCCCTTTTTGCCACTAAAAGTTCCTTATTGAATCTAATTCGAACATTTTATGAAAAATTATCACAACGCTTTTGAGATTTGGTAGTATTTATTTTTCTGCGATTTCTCGCTGCTTTGTGCAGCTTTTTTTGTTCATGAAGAACTGCAAAAAAATGGAATTATGATAATATACATTTTGCATACTTTGCTCTCGACGAATAGAAACTTTTTTATTTACGTCCGCCCGATGTGACTTCCCGAAAATGGTATTACTAGGCAATTTTTCAAGTTGTCCTTAACTAGTAATCAAAGATCGATCGTTTTGATCGTTTTAGGTGTCGAGTATCTATCCCCTCTTTCTACACTTATCGTGAGAAAGGAATTGTGCTTAATTATTTTGAAATAGTCATTCATGCCCTTCAAATTACGGAAATGTTTTAATTTCCAATAAGTTCCAGACTAAATTGAAATAATTCAAATAGTCCGAGCTTATAATAATTTATGTTAATTGGGACGTCAATATAGTCATTCCATTTTAAATGAGTCTTTTATTGTGGCTCTAGTAAAGCACATGAATTTTTTTGTGGGAGATCAGCTGACCGAATGCAGAAGCGAGGACAGGCGCTGGGGAGGAACAGTGTAGCATGTATTCTAAACCTCACGTTGAACTTATAGAGGCGGATCATGGCATCATTAAAGAAAAATAAAATTTGGGAATGTACTGATTCTAGTATTTGCATACTTGGTCGAAAGAAACAGGGGGTTCCAACTCTCATAAGACTCCGTGTAGCATGAAATGTTAGTGGTGTCCTTCCGATGAACTAGCTGCTCCGCCTTACTCCACTGCCCCACCGCCGGACTGCACCTTATTGCACTCAATTCCACTCACGTGTATATCTGCGTACATCCGAGTGGTCGGAGCAAAATACCGAAAGAAATACGTTGAAAAGAGAGCGCGTACAAACCAAAATTGGATATGTACCTGAAGCAAGATAGAGTATATTGCAGCAAGCGAAAGTGTCGTTCACTCAGCGAGAATATCGGAGCCGGCACCCGAAAATTAATGATTTCGATGCATTTCAAATTTTAATGTTGCTTTAGTATTAGCATTTAAGGTCAAAGTTAAAAGTTAATATACCTCGCTGCCGGTCCCTACTTGCCCCCACTTTCTCGCGTCGGAGAGGAGAAACTTGGAGCAATATGGGCTCGCTGTGAGGGGCGTGCGGCAGAAGGAGAGAGAAGCGGAGAGAAGAAACTAGCATGATTTCGCCGGAGTTCGAACCCCCTAGAAAGAAAGAGAGAATTAAGAAATGGCAGAAAGCTGTAGTGGTATACAGTGTTTGCTTGCACTGTAAGAAAGTGAGTTTCTCTCTCTCCCCTTCTTCACTAGCTTTCATTTTCTCTTGCGCTCTTTTCATTCTCTCCTCTCGAGCAACTCTCATGAGCGCGACATCGTTGTTGCTCACTTCTTCTCTCCCTTACATTGTTATTTTCTTCTTCATATTCTATTCTCTTTCGCATTTCTCTCCCCATCGATCCCTACGCTCTCTTTCATTCTATTATTCTCTCACACGGCGATTAACTATACTCTTACTTTCGCAATCGATCTTACTTAATTTAAATAATTGTAATGTATTGATACATTCCAAGTGGGGTTCCAGTATTGGGACAATGTCGTTCCGATGTCGGCAGCTGACATTCCAGTGTCGGAACGAAATCGGTTTCCGACACTGGATCGGTGTCGGATGAATGTCGAAATGTAAGACCGATTCGATACTGGATTCCAACATCGTTCCGATACTAGATTTCAATATCGTTCCATTATCAAAGGACTACACTTATTTGGTATCGGAATTTTAAATACAATAAATATAAACAATAATTTAGTTTTCATAATATTTACTTAAATCGAATTTCGAAGCTTATCATCACTACTAATAAATATAAATACGAACTAATTTTTCCATTTTCAATTTCGCTTCATCCCTTCTTACTCATATTGCGCGTCACTTATATCATTGGAACTGTAAACTTCACTTTCTAAACAACTATTTAATTCATGAGTCTTTTGTCTTTTCAATGCACACTCACTTTTCATTATTTTGTCTCTCACTAAATGTCTTTTTAAGATACGATTCTTCCTGGTGTACTCGCGTGATCGTTTCCAATTTTTTTCAATTTTACTATTTATATCAATCATTTTTCCACCACACCGATATATAAACAGCCTCCACGTTTAAAAAAGAGTAAGACACTACTTGAGTAAGACATTTCATACCTGGACAAGCAACGAAAAATAAGCGGCTGGCTACCAGATGTTTCTAAATATCCCTTGCAAAAGATATTCAGGTATATTGAAAGACTAATAAATTATGATTTACTCTGGAACTGTGAGGTTCCAAGTTCAAAGTAAAAAAATTTACTATTTTCTTAAAAATTACAAAAATTTATTAAAATTTATATTTATTGACATAAAAATGCAAATTTAAGTAATTTAAAATCGATTGAAATTAGCTAAAAATTTATTTTAATCAATTAAAATTAATTATTTAGTTATTTTGATTAATTTAGGGCATATAATTAGTTTGTTAAATTAATTAAAATTGATTATTTAGTTATTGTAATTAATTTAAATTCACTAGAATTTTAGTACAAATCAAAAAAGTCTGAAAAAATTATATGAATTTTTGATTGAACTATTTTTTGAATAACTTATCTAATTACTAAATGCAATGAAATTGCATGATTAAAATCTTTATTTTCGATTGAAAATAATTATGGTGAATACTGGGTTGTCGACATCATTCCGCTACTGAATCGACACCGGTTTCATGTCTGCAATCCGGTACTGAGGACCCTTCATAGGAAAGATGTCGTTCCGATCATCAGTGTCAGATAACCTTACTTGGGATTGCGTATAATCCATACATTATAACAGATGATTATATGTATGGTATAATTATATATATTGTACCACGAGAATCTGTGTGCACCTTAGCCTTAATTCAATCGTTGTAAAACTTTTTAAATCTAGTAAAAATTCTATCGTATAAAATTAATTCGAAAAAATAAAGTATCGAATATTCAGTAATAGAGTAGTGACTTAAGCATTTTCAAGAATTTATTGCAAGCAAACGACAAAAGATAATGACATAAGTTTTTTTCTATTGAATAAAGCATTTCAATGTCTTCCTTATATATTATTTTAAGTTTATTGTCTTGTCACTCGTGACGTCAGGATAACCTTGACCAGAAGCTTGAAAAATCCCTGTGCCGACGATTGATCCTGTTCTGGTGGTCTGAAACAAAAAACACCAATACAACTTTATTTGCTATTTCATAGACTATCGTTGTCTGCTCAATTGTTTAAAAATATAACAATTTATGAATATGGCAGCCATTTTTATAAAAAGTGTCAATTTTTTCATGTTTGCGGAGCTATAAAAACGAAAATAAAAGAACTTCTGAGCTAATTGAGCAGGCAACGATAGTCATTAAAATAAAAAATGAAATTGTATTTGTGTTTTTTGTTTCAGACCACCAGAACAGGCTCAATTGTCGGCACAGGGTTTTTTCAAGGTTCCGGTCAAGTTCATCCTGACTTCACGAGTGACAAGACAATATACACAAAATGATATATAAGGAAGACATTGAAATGCTTTATTCAATAGAAAAAAATTTATGTCATTATCTTTTGTCGTTTGCTTGCAATAAATTCTTAAAATGCGTGTGACAATCAGACGGCGAACCAGAAGACCCCCTTAATGACCTAAAGTTATCGATAACCGCCTTGTAACAATAAATAAGAAAATATAATAAATGGATAAAAGTTAATGAGGTGAGATAAATTTATCTGATTGCTACAATTTCACAAGGCAACAAAATAAAATACAGTTTGAATTCACGTGCGAATAAGCCTATGCGTCTCTCTTTCTAATAAAAGAATCAATTCATAGCTCCCTCCCTTATCTCTCTCTAATTAGACTCGATTCCTAGAAATAGAGATATGCCATCGGAATTCTAGGCATGCCATAAGCATAAGATTGTGTGTACCAAACTCGGATAAAGCGTAAAACTCATTACGCTGCCGAATGCTCCACAATTGTTGAGAGGAATTCAGACTCAGACAAGACGTAAGACCCCTTGTCCTGTCAAGGTCAACTGCACTTTTTCAAATCGAACCATGTATTTTTTTTCGATGACATTATTACTGATTTCAAGACGAATTCAGCGACCAACAACACAAAGTCGTTTTAGTCACGCAAAGTATGAAAATAGTCGAAAAATCGAAACATATCGGAATAATCACTTTCAACGGATCCACTAACCTTTGTTTGGTTCTACCCACAGAAGATGCTCGAAATGATAACCCTCGAATTGTAAGCACTTGTTAATTTGCTGATGAAAAAACCGTCTAACTTCAGCCAAAATTTGTGGTGTAATTTCGGTACATGCTCGACGTATTCTTTCTTTCATGTCGTCAGGCGTGGTAATTGCTGCATGCATGTGGATTTAGTGCAGCAAAAGCTAAGATAGCAGCCGCATTATTTTCATTAACAATTGGTTGTACGGTCCTGCGTCCGTCTTTTACTTTTATTATTATTATTAATTTTTATTAACCTGTAATAAGTAAATTTATAATATTCCATTTCATATTTTTCTCCAAAGTCTTACTCATAAAAATGTAAATATTTTAAACGCAATCTCTTCTCTAAAGATTGTATAAATTCAAAAACCTTTTTAGAAAATATGCAGCTGCGTAAATATAAAGATTTGAATTTTCTTAGCAATCGGTAAAAGTAATAAAACTTGCACTTTGAAACTTTGACCAAAAGATACAGCCCACAATCGTATTCCTTTTAGATATTTCTGTTTGCATTCCTCTAGTAAATAAATGCATGGAACTGCATAGAGCCATAACAGTATATAGCTTAGCGATTAGCCATTTCCGGAAATATCGTAAATAGCTTAGGCTAATGGTCAAAAGGGCCCGCGCTTGTACCACGCCCAAGTAAATACAAACAAAGCACATTGTATTTACTGCGCTTAGAAAATAGAATGGGCCATATATATAATAGATAATAAAAATTCTCAATTAATAAGAATGTTAAAATATTAAGAATTTAGTTTTAAATTAATATTATTTATTTTTATATTATTTCAATATATTATGAATAAAAAATAAACTATTATATTAGTTAATAATAGGAACAGTAATTCTAATCTAATTTTTATTTGAAACAATAGTTCAAACTCATTTGATTGTAACTAAAAGCCAATAGCAATTCATCGAAGATTTTAATAATTAGGAATCTACCTTATCAATGAATAAATTTATGAAAATTCAATTTTGAAGTTAAAATACTAATTAAAATTTACTTTCTTACACTCTTTTATTCAATTCTAGAAAAGTTAAAGTATTAGTTTACATGATATGTATTTGAATTTATACACAACATATTTCAACAGTGAATTTTTAAACATTACTATTTTACCTTCACAAAAATATATATTTCCAATCTTTATAAACATATTTTTAAGTTCATAAATTCTAAAAACTAAACTTATTTGCAAAAGATTTAATTCAATTTTCAAATAACGTCAGAATACATATGAGCATAAGCTAAACACTAGAAAAATTAACAATTTAAGTTAATTGAAATATTGTTATTAAAGAATTGAAATAATGAAATGTTCTGTTTTACCGACAATATTTCATATGCGAATAGGTATCTTATAAATAACTTTGCGTATGTTTTCAAATCAAATAAACTCAACTTCGAATATGTAAATTTTTACACTTATTTTTATAAATAAGAAGTTTATATAAAAATCACAACCTTTCAGAATTACTTTTTATATTTTATCTAATAAATTCACAAAAGAAAACTTATATTAAATTTACCCTTTTAAATGAATAATTTTGTATATTTAAACAACATATTTGATGTTTAGTTTTAATTTTATGATGTTTATGTTTATTCATAAAAATAATTACAGGATAAAAATTAATCTTATGTATTAATGATTCTTTTGAATTTTGAAAAGAAGAATAGTCAGTCTAATGTAAATTAACGAGTTTTAAGTTAAAATTAGATATAAATGAATTATATTGTAATTTAACCTTTCAATTATTTGAATTTAACGAAATCTTTACACATAATTATTTAAACAATTAATTTGTAACACATTTTATTTAAGAATATACAAATGTCGCCATCTTTTGGAAGGTGACTGAACTTGGAGAAAACTTGGTACGGCCCACAAGGCCCGGAAAACTTGCAACGCCCCTAGATTTTCACACTAAGGGAAGTCTGGGCGTAACTAGGCTTGCCTAACTAGGCCAATAGAAAAGCCAGGACAGCTACCCCCAGACTTTTCCTAAATTTGAAATATGGAGAGGGAAGCGGGGTGCTGCACATAAAACTAACTGCAGACAAAATTTTCATCAGTTCTTGTCCCTGCATTCAAATCTTTCTAATAAAAAAAAAGCGAAATTCTTTCTAAGTTATAAAATCCGGAAAATTAAAACATAAAATAAAACGAATCCTTCAGTAAAACTCCCTCGTCGGTTGGAGTCTATTATTTCTCAACAAAATTAACCAAGTTTTATCCAGGATCAGCCGTCTACTGAGGTTTAATAAAAATCACCATCATAAATAAAAGTAAGTTAATCATAAATTCGCTGTGTCTCCCTACTTCTTTCTAACCTATCTCTTATAATATTTTATATATTTTTTTTTCTACAAATGTTTGGGTGCTGGTAATACTCCAGTACTAACATTTGTACATATTTGTTTCCTTCAATTCCAAATCCTTAGAATCAAGGACAAAGTGGCGTGCTCCCTTTTATGGGAATAGTACGACTTTGTCCTACATTCGACATGTTCTTTCCCATTTTATATTTCACGTGATATTTTATTTCTTTATTTTGGTCGAGAATAGTTAATTTAACGAACAGTAGTCCTGGGTTATTGGAATTAATTTTCCAGACCCGAAACTACTAAAATTATAATATTCTCTTCAAGAATATAATAATACATATGAAAAATCTTTCTCTTATGTGTCTCAAGACGTCACAGGTCGACGTTTGACTCGTGGTTTTTTCAGTCTACCGAAGCGACAGAAATGGTCAGCTAATCGCTTAAAAGTCATGTGCGATTTTTGTTACCTTTCCGGATAACGAGCCGCATACAAATCTTGGGCCTTTCTGTAATGCTTACGGCATTCCCCCAGCACCATCAATATATCAAAATATTCTTGAAAAACGTTCATTTTCGCGTCCCGATGTACTTACATTAGAAGGTAATGCGTGACTAACTGATCTGTCAACAGAAAATTCTCACTTTCTACTTATGTTGACAATACCCTATCGATGAATATTATCATGGGTATCGGAAGAAATGAAAATTTTTTTTTGACTATTTGCATACTTTGCGTGACTATAATGACTTTGTGTTGTTGGTCTCTGGATTCGTCTTGAAATTGGTAATAATCTCATCGAAAAAAAATACATCGTTCGATTTAAGAAAGTGCAGTCGACCTTGACAGGACAACCAGTCTTACTTCTTGTCTGAGTCTCAATTCGTCTCAGCAATTGTGGAGCACTCGGCAGCGTAAAGAGTTTTACGCTTTATCCGAGTTTGGTGCACACAATCTTATGCTTATGGCATGCCTAGTGAGATGCAGGTTTCACCCGTAACCTAGCACTCTTATTTTTGGCTGGCCCAACCAATTTTATCGGTATAAAATTCACCTGAAAATAAAATATTCTTCTAATGACTTATTGAGCGCCAGTCACCCTGGTTAGTGACGAAATTTATTTCAAAACAATGATGATACTCGAAACTGAAAACAAGACAGACTCAAGGTAAGGTTACAACAGCTTACCGGGTAAATAAGTATAACACCAGAATTTAATTAATAAAATAATAGGCTACGCAAGATTTATTTAATTTTGTTAGGACTCGATACAAAGAGAAATTAATAATTATAAAAGCCCAAAACATCTACGTGATTATCAATCAGCATAATTAAAATGTCAGAATTCTCGGGAAATCCCCGAGCCACGCGACAATATGGCGGAATCAATTCATTGACGCGCGTTACCACCAGAGAGAACCGGAATTTATTATCAATTTACTTTAGTTAACCAATTCTTTTCTTTTCAAACATAAAAAAAAGCCGCTGATATAGAAGAGAACACTCGCGAATAAGAGATAAAAAGAGAGGCAAAGTGGTTCCGGTAGGTGCGATGGACGCTATAAAGCATCAGTGACAATTCAATAGTGTCCGGTAGTTTCGGACCACTTGCCAAATAAATTTAAGTAAAACAACTTACGCTACCTGTATGACATCTTGGAGTTCCGGTACAAATCTTAGGATAAACTCTCCTTCCATTCCGGGGAGCTCAAAATACAATCCTATTTTCCTTCGGAAGACAAGTCGTGCCACCTGTCACATAAAGTCGCAGGACGAGAGTGATGATGGCCGACGCGACGCTAACAGAATTCCCGACCTGCCCCACGAATTACATGCGTGACCCAATCGCGGACCCGGAAGCAGGTCACATGTCATACATCTAATAGACGACTAGACAACCCGTGTCTAGTATAGTAGATGCCCTCGGCAAATATTTTCTACAACCACGCGGTTCTCTCAATTACAACGAACGGCTCGTGGAGTGGATTGGCACTATTATGATTAGTGTCCATTTACATCCTACGACGTAAATTTAGTATCACAAAATGTGTAAGATACTAAATATCAAGTCCCGGGGTCTATGTGCCCCAGGGTACGTCTCCCGGGTCACGTGGTGGCATCTGGTCGTCTCGTGCGTCGCTCTCCGACGATCGATGGCGGCTATAATCGAAGCATCGATGTATCGATACTCGAAGGTCGACATGGTGGCCAGTGTTTACGTTGACTCGGTAGCCGTTTGTGTCTCATCTCCGACGCTGCTGTCCTCCGGTGCTGTTGTCCTCGTGTCGCTCATGGAACAGACGGGACAGGGAGCGTAAGTGCGTGCAGTGCGTGATTGGTGTATTTCGAGTGCTCTCGGGTGGTGACGAAGTGCGGGCTCTCGTCACACGACTTTTTCCCCAGGGACATAACCGCACCTGTCATACCGGTGAGTTTACCAAATTAAATCTTTTTAATGTAACGGGTAAATTTTACCACGTCACACTAGATTTCCGATGGCATATCTCTGTTTCTAGAAATCGAGTCTCATTGGAGAGAGATAGGGGAGAGGGCTATGAATTGATTCTTCTATTAGAAAGAGAGAGGCATAGGCTTATTCGCACGTGAATTCAAATTGTATTTTATTTTGTTGCCTTGTGAAATTGTATCAATCAGATAAATTTATCTCACCTCATTAACTTTTATCCATATATTATATTATCTTATTTATTGTTACAAGGCGGTTATCGATTACTTTAGGTCATTAAGTCAATACTCGATTACTGAATATCAAATACTTCATTTTTATCAATTAATTGTATTCGATAGAATTTTTAGTAGATTTAAAAAGTTTTACAACGATTGAATTAAGGCTAAGGTGCGCACTGATGCTCGCAGTTGTCATTGATAATTATAATTTACCAACAAAATTGGAAATCTATCCTCGGCAATAATATTTGTACCAAAGATTTCATGGATAAGTCAATTTACTGATCTGCAAGAGGATATACTTCCCTTTTGGAATAAAAAATATATATTTAAACATTTTTTTCTGTGAAAAAAGGAACGCTTCCACTCCGCTGGGTATCGAGCCCAGGACCTTTCGATAGCCGGTCGAATGCTCTATCATCTGAGCTACGGAGGTTCCACAAAACTTTTCTCGCATATGAGCTTCATAATTCATCATAATTATATAAGTAGATCTCTCCATTACCCACTGAACAAAATAAATAAATGTTATGTCCGAAAACGCACAAATGTACATCAAGTGAAATGACGTTCGCTTTTAGGTCAACGCCCGCGCGCTAGACCCTAGGGAACGACCTAACGTAATCGGAGGTTTCCGCAACAACCTTAATTATAAGAAAATTCGCCTTCCAGCTAAACGACTGATTAAATGAGTAGAGAGGATAGCTTCGACGCTATTTGTAGATTTTTCATTTGTTTATTTCAAGACCAAGAGTCAATTTACTAATCAAATTAGTGCAAAGCAATGTGGGAAAAATGCTTAACACTGGATTCGGTATAAATGAATAAAGAAATGTTTGATATTGAAATACGTTATCTCTGATTGAATAAGTGTAAATCAATACTAGAACGGTTAGCTCTAGATTCGGTATAAATGAATAAAGAAATGTTTGATATTGAAATACGTTATCTTTGATTAAAAAAGCGAAAACTAATACTGGAACGGTTAGCACAGAATTCAGAATAAATAAATAGATGAACCGTTCGATATTGAAATGTTTATTGATTGAATTAGTGCAGAGCAATATTGGAAAGCTTAGCACTAAATTCAGTATAAATGAATAAAGAAATGTTTGATATTGAAGTACGTTATCTCTGATTGAACCAGTGCAAACCAATATTGGAAGGGTTAGCACTAAATTCAGTATAAATGAATAAAGAAAAACTTGAAGTTGAAATGTTTATTGATTGAATCAGTGCAAAGCAATATTGGAAAGCTTAGCACTAAATTCAGTATGAAGGAATAGATAAAATGTTCGATATTAAAATGTATTATTTGTTTGAATCAGTGCAAAGCAATATTGGAATGCTTGGCACTAAATTCAGTATAAATTGTAATAATGTGTGTTGTTGATAGATGTCACTGCTTGACTCTATCGTATACTCATATAATTATTGGGAACACACCCATCAATGTATTTGACCATCTCATATTGAGTGCCTCAGTGGAGCATCATCTCTCACTGTGACAGCATGAAAGTAATAAAAACTATTTTTCGCATCGATGGGATACTCACTCGCAGAGCAGCGCTTCGCCAATTTTGAAGAAGTCGAAAAATGGCTCGTCGAATGGTTTGCCTTAAAAGAGAAAAAGTTTTTTTGGAATGGTATCCATGATTGCCTGAAAGATAGGCAAAATGTGTAGAATCCAATGGTCAATACTTCCAATAAATTTTTTTTGAGATTCCCCTGAGAATCAAGTGTTTTCTTTATTGATAAAACCGGCAAACTCCAACACCCCTGGTAATGGAAATAAAGCAAATGTTTTTGGTACAGTTGAACTAAAATGCGTTGATCGAAAGTTGAAAACGGAACAGTCTTCTCACTTTATTGTTGTTGATGGTGTATGTGAACCGATACTCGGTCTTGAATCATGTGAACGATTTGGATTGTTTAAACGAACGGATGTAAGTTCAGTTGCTTGTTTGTCACAAACAAAGGAGGAATTTTTGCAAAGTAATCGTGATGTTTTTGGAGGTTTGGATACATTTCCAGGAAAGTTCTCGATTAATTTGAAAGAAAATTCAAATCCGGTCCTTCATTATAAGAAACGGATACCACAGTCATTATTAAATAGATTGATTTGCAACTAGATAAAATGTTACGGGATGGAATCATTTCCCCTGTTGATTGTCCAACTGACTGGGTCAGTAATTTGCAAATAGTTGAAAAGCCTAACTCAAGTGAACTTCGAATTTGTTTGGATCCAAAGTCACTCAATGAATGCATTAAATGCGAACATTTTTTAATTCCGACGATTGATGATTTAACGTCTGGGTTGGCAAATAAACGTGTATTTTCGGTTCTGGATTTGAAAACTGGCTATTGGCAAATGGAATTGGATAAAGCAAGCTCCGATTTAACGACATTTATGACTCCATTTGGTAGATTTAAATTTATTCGCGTGCCGTTTGAACTTAATTTCGTACCGGAATTGTTTTAACGTGAAATGATAAGAATGTTTGGAGATATTGAAGGGGTCATAATTTACTTCGATGATATGGGTATTTGCGCGGAAAACCAAAAGGAACATGATCGGATAATGGATAAAGTAATGGAAAGAGCATGAATAAATAATATTAAATTTAATCCGAATAAAATTCAATATCGAAAGCGTGAAATCAAGTATATGGGACATATTTTATCTGGAGGAAAAATAAAAGCGGATTTGAAATATCGGGATGCAATTTTGGAAATGAAAAAAACGGAAAGCAAGGCGGATGTATTGAGATTTTTGGGCATTCTGAAATATCTAGCAAAGTTTATTCCAAATTTGTCAAAACAATCGACAGAATTGCGCAACTTAACTCGAAATGATTTTGAATTTAAATGGATGGAAAATTATGAATCGGAATTCAAAAATCTGCTTGGTATCATAACATCGGAACCAGTGTTAGCGATTTATAATCCGAAGTTGCCAGTCGTTGTGCAAACGGATCATATTGATGATGTGACAATGCGACTCCAGCGAATGTTCATGTCACTTTTGAAATATTCGAAGATGATTGTTTTGTACAAACCTGGAAAATAAATGCTTGTGGCTGACTGCCTTTCACGGGCCCAAGTATCAGAATGTGATGAAGACACGGATTTATCTGGAATCACATATTCAGTTACGCAATCGGCGTGTCTATCAAACCAGAATTATGATTTGTACCTTTTTGAGAATTTGTCGATATGTAGAGAACAGTTGGCCAATTTGTCCAACTGGTGAATTTCACAAATTAAAAAATGAACTTCATTTTGAGAATGGCTTACTCTTTCGTGATCATCGACTAGTAATTCCAAAAGGTTTGCAAGGAAACTCAGTAAATGGTTACATGCACCACATTTGGGAATTGAAAAAACTCTTGCACTTGCAAGAATGCATTATTACTGGCCTAACATGAATGGTCAGATTAAAGAAACGGTTGAATCTTGTGCCATTTGTGAAAAGTTTGCGCGGAATAATCAAAAAGAGGAACTGGTTCAAGAAGAGCCACCGAAATATCCGTTTCATATAGTGTCTATGGACTTGTTTGAATATGCTGGAAAAGACTTCTTGTCTATGATTGATGCATATTCCGGATTTTGGATTCAGTAATTTCTATTATTAATTTAATTTAAAATGTAAATTTAATTTTTAAAAAAAGCGTGTAATAATATCTGTTGCTGATAGATGTCACTGCTTGTCTCTATAGTATACTCATATAGTTATTAGGAACGCACCCATCAATGTATTTCACCATCTTATATTGAGTGCCTCAGTGGAGCATCATCTCTCACTGTGACAGCATGAAAGTAATAAAAACCATGGAAGAATATTTAGCCAGTAAATTAAAGTCTTTTAATTTATAATAATTTATACAATTATTACATAAATGAATGAAGAAATGTTCGATATTGAAATACACTATCTCTGATTGAATCATTGCAAACCAATATTGGAATGGTCAGCACTAAATTCAGTATGAAGAAATAGATGAAATGTTCGATATTAAAATGTATTATTTGCTTGAATCAGTGCAAAGCAATTTTGGAATGCTTAGTACTAGATTCAGTATAAATGAATAAAGAAATATTTAAATGATTTATTGATTGAATAAGTGCAAAGCAATATTAGAATGCTTATCACTAGATTCGATGTAAATGAATAAAGAAATATTTGATATTGAAATGTTTATTGATTGAATCAGTGCAAAGCAATATTGGAATGCTTAGCACTAAATTAAGTATGAATGAGTAAAGAAATGTTTGATATCAAAATTTTTTATTTGACTGAATCAGTACAAAGCAATATTGGAATGCTTAGTACTAAATTCAGTAAAATGAATAAAGAAATAATAAAAGTTCAGAGTTTCTTAACTTGAAATTCGTACCGGTGTTTAATATAGAATTTAAAGAATAAAACTTCTTAAGTTTGATTTTTTTTATCTTTAAAGGAAAATTAAATAATCTCGACTTACTTGCGACAAATATTTTTATTGTACGGACGAAAGAGTACAGTGCGTTGCCTTCGGAGTTACTGACGCTTCTTCACTAAGGATGTCGGCTCACAGTTTTACAAAAATTAGACTTAAACTCGCAGGACTTTAACATGGGACGAGAGCCCAAGTAGAACTGAACTGTTCAATGATTTGTCGCCTATTTATATGATTTCGTTCCTACAGGCCCTTTGAGTAAGACAAAGAGAGCATGAGGGATGTTTAGGTTTATACCGGGTGTCCTCATATGCACTTTGCCTTTTACAAAAATTGTTTAAGAATAAGCCTAGTTTCATAAGTTTACCTTTATTCAAAGTCCTATCCGGTGAATTGTGTTAGAGTTTAACTTGAATTGCAATTTTAAATTATTTGCATTGGTGAATTTTACCCTTTCTTGCTTGCCCTTTTGTACTTATTAATTTAACCCATCATACAACAATACTATGTGATTATTTATTTGTTCATCTTATGTTTGCATATCTTCCGCATTTAAAATTAACAATGGTGCTCTATATTTTATAAAAACTCCCTTTTCCATACGTAAGTTCTTATTCTTAAACTGAACTTTAATAACTAGGGTGAAATTTTATCAGACTTTTGAACATATAATTTGAAGTTATTATGATTTACGCAACTCTATCGATAAGTAGTTAAAATAAAAGAAAATTATCAAAATATTATTCTAAAGAAAATCTGTGAAAATCTGTTAAAATCTGGAAAGTACTCTAAGTGCAGTGCCTTGAGACCAGGGGGGCGCCTTTATCTTGCACTTTGACGAGCGCCTACCTGGGATCTGGATGCTGCTGCGGGTAGGCCGTGTAAACCTTTAATAATTTAATACAACGTATTCGAAAAGCAAACCTTCATTTACAACCAGACGAATGTTAATTTTTACGTCCTGAAATAGAATATTTAGTTTATATAATTGATAAAAATGAAGTTCGGCCAGACCCCAAAAAAATAATAGCCGAAAAAGAATTTCCAGTTCCAAAGACACATAAGAGTGTCACAAAATGTTTTGAATCATCAGGATATTATCGTAGATTTATCGAAGGATTTTCAAAATTTGCCAATCCTCTTAATCAACATCTAAAGAAGGATACTCCTTTTATATGGACCGATAAACACCAAATAGCCTCCGATTTGTAAAATCAAAATTATGTGAAGAGCCACTTGTAGAACGATCCGATTTTTCTCAACCCTTTATTCTCACAATAGATGCCTCAGGATACGCAATAGGAGGTATGTTATCACAAGATAAAATAAAGTCAAATAGGCAAAGATAAGCCAATAGCGTATGATTCACTTAGTTTAAGTAACACTGACAAAGAATACGACACATATGAAAAAGAAGCACATGCAACAATATTTTGTATTACTCACTTCCGTCCTTATTCATATGTAAGAAAATTTATCCTAGTAACTGATCATAAACCACTCGTCTGGTTTCAAAACTCTGATGATCCTTGCTGACGAGTTTTACGTTGGAGGTATGTATATAAAAAAAGGGAATACTTCGAAAAATAAATATTTTAATTCAGTATTCGCCCAAGATGATGCTAATGAGTTTAGTGAAGCTTCAGAAGGACCAATAACCAATGTGATTTCGAGGTTATCAGAAATTTTCAATAAAATCGGAAATGAGGAAGTGTTTAACGAAATTAATAAAGATAAAGTAAAATATACAAATTTATTTAGTCTACTATCTTCAGAACTTCCTGTTATGAAATATAAAAATTCTTGACGGAAAACCATGATTACTAGGGATAAAAAGAAAAAGCAAAACGAATGAAAAATGTAAATCAGCGTAAAAATCTAGAAAATTTAAGTCGAAATATACCTTTTCAACCTCCCATCCAAAGATCGCGAGGTAGGCCAAGAAAGAATATTCTTACAGATTTTAAAAATACCCCCTCTGAATCAAAAAGAAAGAGAAATAGACCAAGGAAACAAATAATTGTAGATGAAAGTCAAATAGTGAAATAGAACTAGAACCCGATTCTGACTCTAATCCTAAATATTTGGACTACTTGAAAGAAATCCAAAAAAAATAAAAGTGAGAAGAATAGCAAACAGCCTAAACAATTCACTATACCTCAAGGAAAAGTTAAAAAGAAAAGTTCAAGGAAGAAAGCGAAAATTATTGTTCTACTTCTGAAGATAAAGTAATTGATATAGAACCTGAAGATGAAGAAAACTCTAAAAACTCTTGTTTTGAAGAAATATTTGAAAATAAAAATGTTAAAGACACTTTGAATGAACAAAATTCGGTAATGCACCAAAAAAACAAATAGAAATCAAGTAAGATGTTGAAAGTTCTAATAATTCAGAATCCGAAGAAAACCGTCCCCCTTAGAGCCCCCCTCCCCCTCCAGCCATCTCTAAATCTACCAGGCAAATTTTAATGAATAAAAATATCGTTGATTCAAAATGGCGGATCGAAATTTACGAAATTAAACGATTTCGCTCTCTAAAAACTCTTACTAGGGGGTTTCGGAATTGCTGATTACGAAAATGGGTTCGCAAAATTGACATTTTCATTTACAAGATGGCTGGTCGTTTTAAAACGGAGAACTGAAATTTACGAGAAAAGCAATATTGGTCTCTAAAATTCTTTACTTAAGAGTTCTTTGAGTCACTGAGTACGAATGTGAAAAAAAATCGCTTGTGACTGTTTAATAGCTCATTTTGAAGGGAAAGAGTAGTGCTATATGATGACATTTGAGAAAAAATAAAAAAAAATGCCTTGTGCCCTGTAGATAACCTCAAAAGTAGCGAAAAACCCCATTTTTCGATCACATAACCTCAAATATTTCAAAATCCTGACGTGATAGGCTGATTCTGATTTCGGATTCGGATTCTACGTCAAAAATTATCCCGGAAATAATCTTTCGTTTTCCAACAACAAATACAAACCCATTATTTGCAGACCTGTGTAATTAGACAAGTATTTCTTTTCGCAAGTAAAGAGAATTTTTTTTGGACTGTCAAATATAATTTTCCAGGTTACTAGATGAATTTTTTATTTTTTCAATCAGTATAACTTTGACATGTAATACACAACTTCGACGATTTTTGTGTAAAAATACTCGGCAAAGATCAAAATTTACGATTATTGTATTGGATCTATAAATTAATTCGTGCGGTTTCATTTCAAAATGCGAACGTTTATTTAAGAAAAAAATGTACAATACTATTATTCAAAGTATTGCTCATTTGAAGCTATACCCTTTTCCCATCTTTCTGGCAATTTGTGGATTCCATCCCAAAAGAACTACGCTGGCTTGGCGGCGAAGAATGAATCAAGCCAATTTTTGATACACTATTTTGATGAGAACCGTATCCCAATGAGGGCGTTCTGCATCGACCGGAACAAATGGTAGTCAGAAGTGGCAAGGTCTGGGCTATAAGACGGTGGGCCGAGCGTTGTCATGATTGAAAATTATTGCCTCGTGTCTGATCGCATATTCCGGGGGTTTTTCAGATATTGCTCTATTCATACGGATTAATTGTCTTCGGTAGCGTTCTCCGTTGATGGTTCCACCCGGTTTTAGCAGCTCATAATACAGCACACCCTTCTGATCCCACCAAATACAGGGCATTACCTTCGCGCCATGGATATTCGGCTTTGCCGTTGATTTGGCTGGTTGGCCGGGTTTCACATATGATATTTTGCGCTTGGGGTTGTCGTAATGGATCCATTTTTCATCATCAGTAACAATCGGATGCAAAAATGACTTCTCTTTGTGGCGTTCCAGCAGCATTTCGGACATGCAAAACCGTCTTTCAAGGTCTTTCGGCTTGAGTTCATGTGGAACCCAATTTCCTTGCTTTTGAATGTATCCAGCTGCTTTTAAACGTTTTGAAATGGCTGCTTGAGTGACTCCCAAAAATACTGCGAGCTCTTCTTGTGTTCGGCAACAATCTTTATTGAGTAATGCTTCCAGTTCTTCATCTTCAAACTTTTATGGCTGCCCTGGACGTTCTTCGTCGTCTAAGCCAGAATCACCACTTTTAAATCGTGCAAAACCACTTTTGTCACGTTTGCTCAGCTAGAGCATGTTTACCAAAAACTTTTACCAAAATACGATGACTTTCGGCAGCAGTTTTCTTCATATTAAAGTAATGAAGAAGAACTCTCAGCAAAAACACTTTTTCAGGCACAAAGTTCGACATATTTGAGTGAAAAAAAATTATTGTTGTGAGAAAATTTATGAATGCGAAAAAAATGATAAAGATTTTCAAAATTTAATTTCTCGAAATGCACTTTTTGCTTCAGCATGAATTTTTCTTTTTCCATAGGAATAAAATGTTCAAGCTACAATCTGCCAAAACTTGCAACAGCGTAGATTTGTTAAAATTAGATATGATTTTTTGGGAAAAAAATCGATTTTCCCATTTCAAGTGTTTTAAAATTTTTAGAATAGGACTTGTATCGACCCTCGAATAATAATGTCATACAAAATTGTTGTTAATAGTTGTCTTTAGGGTCCAGAAATGATAACTCAGCAGGTTACATACTTTCAAACGTTTCGACTCTGATCGGAGTCCTCATCACTGATCTTTATTTCTAAAATATCACACTTATCTCTATGAAGTTATCCATGTAACTAAAGCAACGTATGTCCACTAACATGTACTTTACGAGGTAACTTAAGAAAGTTAAAATGAGCAGCAGCGCCGCCAAGTTATGATAGCAAGAACTAATATCGGTGTGCTTTTTTACAAATCCCCTACCTTCAAAAATATTATGTAAAATACTTATTTATCATTAAACAATTTTATATAAATAGTCATTTATGAATCGTTTTTGAATGAATCATATATCGCAAGTATGTTAATTTGGAAAAAAATCTTGAAGGCTTGGAAGACACATTGGGTTCTTTTTTTATGTACTCAAGGGTCAGTTTGCCATCCTTATCTAACATTTCTGCTAAATAAGATACAGCTTGAAAAAGCTGATGGGACCCAGTGAAAAATATCGTAAGATCTCTTACACTCATTTCTGGAAAATCCAAAATTTTATTTGCTGTAACATAATGAAAAATTATGAACAAGGACAAATGAAGATCGCAGAGTAAAATGACGCATGAAAGAGTAACACAGACAAAAAGCAAACAAAGAAAACGAGATTATAAATCATATTATATTATGAAAAAAATCATGTGTACTGACTATGATATATTTTTAAAAACGCCCTAATTATAATAAATCACCCCGATTTGTGGAATGCGAGGGGCCTAATGATAATAAAATACCATGGAGAAAGGAGTTTAAAATCGTACTGCAACCCCCCCCCCCCCCGTGGTAAACTCTGGAAACTATTATAATAATATAATTATAATTATAATGATATAGCCCTATAAAAAGAAATCCAATGGCGTTAGATCGCATAAACGAGGCGGCCATTCGACCGAACGAATTCTCGAGATAACACGTTAACCGAATTTGCCTTTCAATAAATCGATTGTGACGCGTGCTTTGTGGCTAGTGGCACCGTCTTTTTGAAACCACATATCGCTGATGTCAAGTTCATCCAATTCTGTCCACAAATAATCTCCCAACATAGTTATGTCCCTATTGGAAAACTCTTTATCATCTGTAAATATATACAATTTGCACGGAACATGATTTTTCAAGTGATACCACCCCAAAAACCGAAATCTTCCGATCGGGCTTAAAGTTTGGTTGATTGGAGTCCTATTGATGGTATTTCCTACAAAAAATTTTTTTTCGTTTAAAAAGTATTTGCTAAAATGGGGCGGGGAGGGGGGGGGGTGCAATTTTCAGACTATTGATGGGAATCCAATTTTGGACCCATTTTGTTTTTTTTTAATCATCTAGTTAAAAAACTGAGATTTTTCCGATAAAAAAGTAAAATTTCAAGATGGCGCTTTTTTTTCCAGCAATTTTTTGATGAATGACCAGATGTTCCGCCCGAGCTGAAGTTGCGTGACCGTTCGCTAACGTCTTCACGCCGAGGAACCCGTAGAACACCCGCAAGTTAATTTTTCACATTACATAATATCATACGCGGTTAGTGTAACTGCTCTCTGCATTTACAGAGTTGGGACTGCGCTTGTTAAGTTACAAGTTACAATGCTTGAATTACAGTTAGTGTAAGATCAGTTTGGAAATTAAATTTATTGAATTTATATCTAGTTATTGAATATGTAGGAAAGTGATGTTTCTGTTTATTTGGGTGAATTATTTGAATGCGAGTTTGATCGATTTGGTTTTTTGAAACCTTCTGTCTTTTTATGCATAGCTTATTTCGTAAAATTGTGTTTCTTGGCGAATTTTTTCGATTTTGGAGGTAATTTAGTGGGCCTCTTCTGTGGTTTCTTTTGTTGGCCTTTTGGGAAGATGTCATACTTTTCAGAAGATAAAAACTTTTTCATTATCATTTTTTTATCCTGAGTTGAAATGGAAGCGTCGTATTGCAGTGTACACGAAATCGTTACTGCTTGGTCAAATCGTCCTTTCAGAATCTCGGTAGCTATGGCGTAACTTTCTTTATTGCTGTGGGAAATTTCGGTTTCTTTACAATTACTCTTTGTCCACTGAAATAAAGTCTGAGGGGTGAGTATCTGATGCTTTGAAAAACGTTGTAGGCTAGAATTAGCTGCAAATATCTTTATATTCGCCCCTATGCCGTCACACGCACCTTTTCCATGAGCTATACCATGGAAGTGCCATTCAAATAATTCACCCAGATATACAGAAACATCACGTTCCTACACATTCAATAACTAGTTATAAATTCAATAGATTAATTTTCAAAACGTATTCCAAATTAATCTTACACTAACAGTAATTCAGGCATTGTAACTTGTAACTTAACAATGACAGTCCCAACTCTGTAAATGCACACACAGTTCCTCCTTAGACCGTAACCATTACTCCGCGAAACCAGAACGTCATCTGGAGGAATCCTAATCCAGTGTCACTAGCGTCCGTTTCTAGCTGGGAAGGTTGTGAAAAGTCTCGGCAGGTTAAAATGGGTGCTGATGCCAAATGTTCCTTCATTTTCTCGAAGGCTTCTATCTTCTGTTCCCCACTCCCACTTTTTATTCTTTTTTAATAAACTGTTTAATGGTTCTATTATTTCCGGCGAAGTGTGGTATGAACTTTCTATACCAACTTGCCATTCCTATTAATCTTTGTAACTGTTTAATATTTTTGGGTGTGGGAAGTTCCAGGATTGGTTGAATTTTATCATCGTCGATTTGAAGTCCTCTTTCGTTAACTTTGAAACCAAGGTATTTGATTTCCGAACAACTGAATTCACATTTATCTAGTCCTATTGTTAAGTTTGCTTTTTTAATTTTATTCAATACGAGACTCAAATATTTTAGGTGGTCGTCAAAATTTTGCGTAACAATGATTATATCGTCTAAGTAACAAAAAACATTCGGCTTCAAATCTGGGGTTATAACCTTATCCATCAGTCTCAGGAAAGTAGCTCGACCATTGGTAAGGCCAAATGGCATCCGTTTAAATTGGTACATCCCTTTTCCAGGAACTGTGAATGCTGTGATGGGTTTAGAATTTTCCTCTAAATGTATTTGTAAATATGCTGATTTTAAGTCTATTTTTGAAACAAATTTTCCTGATCGTAAGGCGTCTAGAATTTCATTCATGAAAGGGATTGGGTACAGATCATTTTTGGTAATTTTGTTTACTTTTCTAAAATCAAAACGGAACCTGTATTCTACATTTGGTTTCTTAATCATAACGATTGGATTCGACCAATCGGAAAAAGAGGGTTCTATTATTCCCTGTTCTAACATCTTATCTATTTCCTCGTTTATTTTTTCTCTTACATTTGGGCTTACATGATAGTAACTTTGCTTGATAGGGTCATGGCCATTGACATATATTTTATTTTGTGTTACGTGTGTTTGTTTTAATTGTGTTCCTATTTCCGGTATTTTGCGTTTTACAATTTCTTCCAATTTCGCTTGTTTACTTTCATCCAGTTCAACAATGCCTTCGCATACTTCTGCTGTGTTATCCTTTTGTTCAAACTGCTTAGTTAGTTTACCCTCTATATTATTCAATAAAATTGCCTTGTTTTTTAAATTAATCCACGAGTTTTTATTCCTGATGTCGCTTGTTCCATTTGAGGTTTGAATTTTTCTAGATTCTAATTTTTTACTAAGGTCGTTTTTTTAACTCTTCTGGTAATTCGGCATCGTAAAAAATTCTTGTCGTTATTATTTCCTCGTTTTCTTGATTTTCTTTATTGTGCTGCGTCTGTAGGGTGAGGTTATCCAGGATTTGGAATCTGTTGTATACACGAATGCTGAACAAGCTCGTTATTTCCTTATTGGAGTTTTCTTTGGAATTTTGAATGTTTTGTGTTTTTTGGGGTGGGTCTGGGTTCTCCTTAGTTTGATTGAAATCATATAGGTTTCTTCCTATCATGGTTTTGCCGTTTTCTCTTTCGCTTTTTAATTTTATTTTTCCCCTGAATTTTGGTTTTAATTTTTCATTATTATTTTCTATATCATTTTTTTCTGACTTAATCCGATTGTGTACGCTGGTTTGAGTTTTACTATTCATTTTATTTTCACTTATTCCGCTACTATCTTCCTTACTAGTTTTTGTTATCTTTCTCTTATCTGATGTAATGCTTTCAATGATTGGTCTGGGTAGGGACTGAGGCCTTGCCTCCATTTGATAGCAAGCAATTTCCGGTATCGTAATCTAGGGTCATTTTAAGGTTTTTGATCATGTCTGTCCCTAAAATGCTTGTGGACCTTAATTTAGGAACTAGTCGAAACGACACATGTTTAATGTCCTTACCGATTATAATAGGGATAATTACTTGTCCGATAATTTCTACGGTTCCTCCGTTCGCTACTGTTAAGCTTTCGGAGGTCGGTTTAGAGATCGGGTAATTTAAACTTAAAATTTTCTCTAGGATCTCTTTGCAAACGTACGAATGTGTGGCTCCTGTATCGACTAATATTCTATATAAATTATTTTCAAATTTTGTCATTAAATGGAACCTTGTTTCATTTAATTCTTCGATAACCGAATTTAAATATTCTGGTGTTCTGGTAATGGTTTTTGTTACCATTCTTTCCATTACCCGCCCTTTTAGTTTCCCTGGTTCTGGCTCAAATATGGACATTCCCTTTTGAAGTGTCCTGGTTCTTTACAGTTGTAACAATTTAAATGTGTTGAATTTTCACTCGTGCTCGCGTTCTGCAACTGTGTACCTTGTCTTAACCAATTTGGATTATCCTGTATTTATTGTTCCAGATTCTGCTTCCCTGGTTTCGGTTTGCATTGTTCGCAAATTGTTTTTGGGAATTTTGTTGTGTATTTTCTGCTGGGCTTTCTCGGTTTTCCGTTGAAAATTCTATGGTGCGTTGTGTTTGACCTGGGACTCTATTTAACGTTAAGTGATTCATCCTGGGTATCAGTTGATCATATGTGCTTAGGATTACAGGGTATGGGTTAGGTCTCTGTACATAAGGTGTTTGGTATTGAGGTCTATTATATCTTTGTAGTCTAAATGGGACTGCAGGTATATCTTGTTGGTTTCTATTTTGGGAATTCTGGTTTTCACTACTTTCTCTCCTTGGTTCCGTTATTTGTAGTATTTGACCTTTTATTTCGGATTTTTACAATTGGATTTCGCATTCCTTGCCCAAGTCGTCTAGTTCCTCGAATGTATCGAAGTCGTTACGCTTGATGTATATCTTATTATTTGATATCTCTTCCAAAAATTTTTCGTCCATGTATGTTCTCGTAAATTCTCTGAAAAAATCTGACAAGGTTCTCCATGAATTCCTATCGATTAAGCACCAATCTTTAGCTTCCTCCGTTAGCAGCGCGTCCAGGTTTTCCAAAATATCCCTATCACTTATTTGGTACCCCCTTTTGAATCTTTTTAGGTCGTCCAAAAAGTGGGCTGGGCTATCTTCTTTATTATTCCTAAATTTCAGCGGCCAATTGCTCATTACTTGGAATGGTGTTTGGGTCATGCCGAATGGAAAGTGCATCGTTGGTCTTGGGTGATCGTTGTCGTCGTCACTTGCTTCTGAATTGTCCTCTGTTATTTAATTACATTGATCCGCTCGTGAACGTCTGACTGGCCTATTTCGAATCGTTGTTCGGCGTGTTATATTTTGGTTGAAATTTCCTTCCAATTCGAGTGGTTCACTGTTATCTGTGTCGGAGCTTTGGCGAATACCCTTTCTCTTATTTTTTACATTAATCGTTTGTTTATTTGCTGTTTTTCTATTTTCCGATTTTTCTTTGGTCCCCTGTTCCTTTTCCCACGAGCAATGTGCGGCTGGTCTAGTTATTTTGTTCAAGTCTTGATGTCTGCCTTTTCTTTCCACTTCCCTGATAAATTTCTCACGCTCCCTAATCACCTGTTCATCGTAGTGTTTCAGCAGTTCGCTCGCTTCCGATAGGAATCTATTATTATTTTCTAATAAGGAGTCCATCGGAAATGTCTCATTGTCTGGTTGGGGGTTGGTTAATTTTGGGGTGTCTGGGAAAGGTAAATCTATACCATCCCAGAGAAATGATTGGTTGGGGGTGTTTGGGACAGTCTTCTTATTTTGTGAAGTTTCCACGTTTGTTTGCCTAAATACTCTACTACGTTCTGCAGAGCAGTTTATTATTCTGGGGATAGCTCCCGTGCTACTCTGGGTTATTGATTGCCCCGTTGGTAAGCTAACCAAATTTACTTCTGGGTTTGGAAGTCCTATTGCTACCACAAAATTCAAATGTTCCTAATTGGGTTCCATTTCTTTGTTAGGCTGTGCTTGTTTACTATTATCCATCTTGTTTTTAGTTTGGCCTGATCTAAGCAACATTAATGTACACTTTAAACAATTTTAAATCTTTCAAAATTTTGAACTCGCCCGGTTAATTTGAAATTAATATATAATACCGAGCAGAAAAGAAAAAATAATAAATCCTATTTCTAAGTAAATTATTTCCTATGTACGTGTGTAGTTGTGTAGGATTTACAACTACTCACGTTACCTCACTGTACCTTGTGGTGTAATTATTTCACCTTATTGTATTCGAGGTTTCTTACTGAGTCTGTCTATATGACCAAGCCGTACTCAGGACTTTTCTGAGTCAACTGTACCCAGAACTTTTCTGAGTTAACTGTGCCTCGAATAAAATTTCCTTTGTAAAATAATATTTCGAATAATATTTCAATTTATATTATTTGCGAATTCTTCAAATGTTTATATTTCTGTCCAAAGTGTTATTTTCGTCGAGGGACGCTTTGTTTTATTAAATACCGCTCGACCTCATGATTGTTTACGGTCGAACGCATATCGCCTATCGCGCGCTCTTGACTTCTAATACCTACTTTTCGTTAATGTTCTTGTCCCTATTAATTTTATTTCTACTTCTAGGTTTGCTTCTTATCCTTTAACTTTATTACCTTATATTTGAGTTTTATTATTTTCGCTATCTAATTCATTTGCTTTTTGTGATTTTATTTGTATCTTTTACAATCACTCAACTAAACTATTCTCCCGTTTCAATCTTCTTCCGATAAGGTTCTCTAATCAAACTTATAATACTGCATATATTCACTCTTATAAAATTTAATACAATTTTAATATTAATATCAAATATTTCCCTATTATAAGCAAGCAATAGATAAATAGTTTTTAAAAATAAACTTACAATCAATACAAGCGTCAAAGTTCCAGTTTCGTAGTATTCGTCAAAAGTAATCCATGTGGTTCTGTTCCTAACCTCGGCGGGTTCTCACTTTTTAGGAGGTTTTGTTTTGTGCCGTAAGCAACTTACGCTCGCCCGTACGCACTGCCTTTGACCACTTCTACGCATGTTAAAGACCGCGCGCTGAATTCTTTACAGCTGGTATCGGTTTTATGCATACACTAGTATTTTCGATAACACTTAAATAAAGGGTTTTCCAATAGGGGCATAACAATTTCGTATCTTTATATGAACGCACCCTTAAACTTTTTTAATGAACTGTCAATGTCAAAACGTTAGTTAAAATCAACATTTTCATCATGGTTTTACACTATTGGACGTTCCGGTGCCAAAAAGACGTCGTATATTATGCGAAAAGATCTTGGCCTACATGCTTTCAAGATTAAATTGACTCAAGAACTAAAGCCACTTGATCATTTGAAACGCCGAAATTTCTCCAATTGGGCTCTGGCAAAGCTTGAAGAAAATAAAGAATTTCATCGCAAAATCATTTTTAGCGATGAAGCTCATTTCTGGCTCAATGGCTTTGTTAATAAGCAAAAAATGCGTTGTTGGTCAGCAACAAACCGAAATGTGCTTTTTCAGATACCGTTCCATCCGTAAAAAGTGACTGTTTGGTGCGGTTTTCATGCCGGAGTTGTGATTGGGCCGTATTTTTTCGTGAATGAAAACGACCGTCATGTTACCGTCAATGGAGAGCGCTATTGTGCTATGTTGGAAGACTATTTGTGGACAGAATTGGATGAACTTGACATCAACGATATGTGGTTTCAACAAGACGGTGCCACTAGCCACACGGCATGAGGCACAATCAATTTATTGAAAGGCAAATTCGGTGAACGTGTTATCTCGAGAAATGGTCCGGTCGAATGGCCGCCTCGTTCATGCGATAGAACGCCATTGGATTTCTTTTTATGAGGCCATGTCAAGTCACTGGTCTACGCCAATAAGCCAAAGACAATATCCAACGCGAAATTGCCAACGTTCCGGTCGAAATGTGTGCCAGAGTGGTGGAAAATTGGGTCCAAAGAATAGACAGCTGTAAACAGTCTCGTCGTGGTCATATGACAGATATCGAATTTCATTCATAAAATGTAATGCTTGCACTACACCCACAATAAATTTGAACTCAATATTTCAAATATTTCTGTATTTTATTCATAGATAAAATTGTGATGTCCCTATTGGAAAACTCTTTACATTAAATCACTATTTCTACTATTCATTATACCTAAAGCTTGGGTAGCTGAAAATTGTCGGCCAGTGAGTGATACATTACTAAAAAAATCTGAACCAACGTTTTTCTGAAAATATGAATAATCGAAAGGGTATCAGATTCTAAAACATTCCAAAGGTCAATCTAAAATCCTTTACTTCCTGAATTCGTTTTAATATCTGTCTATCGCTTCCCTGTAGTTGTTGTAATGTAACTTTATTTTCTTCTTACCTTATGGGTGACTGAGAATAATATTTTTCTCCGAATATTTATTTCTTTATTCAATTAACCCTACTACCCGTATGTTACAGTTGATGGAGTCCTTCTTTCTTTTTCATTCTCAAGAAATGTGCCAAATTTCAATCCAGTCCGATAATTCTATTGAGATTTATTGTGTCCACAGATACCGGACAGACAACCGACAGACAGACACTTTCGTAAAAACCGTTTTTTAACTCAGGGGGTGTCAAAAAGTAAAGATTTGATGAAAGTTGCGAATGTGATTTTTCACATGAAAATAATACGTGAAGAAAATAGAAACGAGAATCACGGACACTTGGGTACGAGAAGTGAGAGTGTAGTTGTATTTTAAGTAGAGGGATAAATTTTTGGGAGTCGCTTTTCACTACCAAATAGGCTCGACTTCGTCCGCTCGCCCTGTACAATTCTAGTTTTAAGCGTTAGCTCCCTTTCGTCGTGATGAAAATGTAAAAATTTGTTTATTCAAAAGCAATAAATAGTAATAATGAAATTTCTATGTTATTGATTGGGAATATTTTACAATTGAAATGCTAAAAAGATCAGGAAATTATTGTAAGTTAATCATTAATTATGAGAATTACAAAAATCTATCTTGCAGTTTAAAAAATTAATCAATTTATAATTCAACGTATCAATTTATATTATTTCAGTAGGTACCCATGAAGGGAACAAAATTAAAGCGACTGGAATAATCTAGTCATCACTGTTTTCCCCTTGCACTGTTTTCTAGAATGAACCGTTTCCATCAAATTTTGTAACGTTTGAGATTAAAGAACTATACATTTTTTTTCGGAAAACAAGGAAATCAATCTTTGGTGAATCTCACTACAAGGTTAGTTCCTTTTTGAAATTTTTTTTGTTATACCTCTGAGTTAAGAAAAACGATTTTTACGAGTGTCTGTATTTCGTCTTTCCGGCGTATGTAGAAATTGTAACTGAATAGAAGTATTGGATTGAATCGAGTTTTGGCACACTTTATCGGAACCAAAAAGTTAGGATAAGTTCGTTCAGCAGCCACATCCAACCAATCTTGTAGAAATAAGAACATTTACTTTTGCAGTATTTCGCATATGCAATGAAGGGCGCATAACTATTAGGACCTGGACAATTTATATGATGATACTTTTCGGTATGAAAGGATTTGAAAATTGTTCTCAGATTTCAAAATTTAATGTATTTTGGAAAATAAAAGAAACAATCACGTCATAAATGAAAAAATTTTATTCAGAAGATTGTAGCAATTAGGTTTAGTTTACTTTGCGTTTAGTTTTCGAAATCCAAATATATTTCAAAATTTTACCAGACTTAGTTTTGCCGTTACTTTGAAATTTTCGACTTTATTGTTCCGTTGTTTCAATTACTTCGAATTATATAAGTTTCTAGAATTTATAAATTTGTTCGGAGCTGAAAAATGTAACTTGCAACTCAAAACGTATAAAGAAAACCAATTTTATTTGAAGTTAAAACGTGATTATGGTTTTATATCAATATTCTATTGATATTTCATTTTAATTAGTTCATTGATAATGATAACAACTTTTTTACATATTCAAATAATTCATATTAACTTCTTTGTAATACAGATTTTTTAGTTGGAATCTGTGATTTGGCAAGGAGAGAATTTTTTATTTAAAGTCCGGCAAAAAATAACTGATTAAATAAATTTTATTTCTCTGATCGTGAAAAGTGTGTGATTTAAATTGTTGAATTATAAATAGGTTCTGTAAGTTCTGCAAAAGCATGCTAGATTTTATTCTTAATTTCGACTCATAAGTTTAAAATTCTAAAATGTTTGAAATTAATTAGTTGAGTTTGAAATTGCTGCCACTGCCTACATCTTTTTTCCACAGAAAGATTTCAAATTCCTTAAGTTTAAATCTAAACTGTTTAAGTTCGCTTTTCTTTTTCTTGCAATTTTTTAATGTTCAGAAACGAGTTTTATTTAACTTGGCGCTTTTACGCTTATCTCACCTATCAAAAAAGAAATTATACATTCTGTCATACACAGAAAGTTCTGCGGCTATCTTTCTTGAACTAAAATGACGATTTTCAGTCACCATTTCCTTTACTTTAGCGATTTTAACTTCAGTAGAAGACATTAAAGGCCAACCAGAGCGAGGCATATCTTCCACCACATCTCGACCCAGTGTCTCCAGAACGTGGGATTTTTCGGCCCCCACCACGTTCCCATCTGGGAGAAACACATGCAAACGTGGCGTGTCAGTGTGTCGGCTCTGCTACACGCTGCGGTCACCAGCTTCGTGTAAAGCCGAAGGTGCACGAAGACGGACTTCGTTACAATGCTTGAGTTTTCAAGTTATTTTTAGATTTCACGCTTTCGTTTATCGAGTAGAAATTAAGAATTATATTTTTCTCGAGTACGTGCAAAAGAGGCGCGAAGCAGAGGACGAATTTGAATTTACGAAGTATATAGTTCAAGAAATAACACTTTTCTTCAATTTCTTGAAGAAAGTCTGCATGAAATAAACATCAGTATGATCTTGGAAAATTTCATGAGGATTTCAACACTTCAAAAATAAACTTTCAGTGAAATTTAGTGACAATAAATGTATAAAATTTGAATCAATATATAATTTTCCATTCAAATTTATATACTTCTTACTAATTTTGTACATTTAACAATTTTTTAATTAGAACAATATTTTCTATCAAGATAAAATGAACATAAAATTCAAGTCCATAATTTATATTTTCAGTTATATGTTAGAAATATTTTCATCTCACATTTTTGTAGCCCAAGCACAAACTTTTCATTCCAAAACTTAAAATCTCTACGGAAATGGAAAATTTTCTAATAGCAGTAGATAAATTAAAAAGCTAAAATATGTGTTTATTGTTATTTCCATATTAACATATAAATATCAATCAACTTTAAACTTTACATAAAAATGTTCGTTCGAAGTGTTCAAATCTTGTTACAATTTGACAAGATTTTATGGAGGAGTGCAATCTTTTGGATGAAATATTTTGTAGTTCTTAATTTGTCTGTCCTTCTGAAATCGTAGTAAGATTTGAACCGTAAACAACAAATTTTCCAATAGAATTCAGGATCAATAATAATTGATTCAGGAAATACTTCAACTCTGTAGAGCATTTTTGTATTTCGAATTCAAAATGTGTGCTTAAGCCACAAAAAAGTAAGCTGAAAATGTAGATATAAAACTAATTATGTCATGTTTATGTCTTCTTAATGGAAAATACTTTGCATATAATTCTCTAATTCGATATTTTTTTAATGTATGAACATTCAAGAAATTGATAAATATTCCATCTTTTTACAGGAACTAAAAATTTCCGGATAATGCTTTGATTGAGAAAGCTAAAAGTTTGTCAAATATTGATATAAATTGCAATTTTACAATTGCATTATTTTTCAAATATTTTAACATCTCTTCAATCTTGATAATTCTTACAGAAGTTTATTTCATGTGAGTGACTTTTTCTTTCTGTAATGAAAGATTTCGTAATTCTAAATTCGGCCCAATTCGTAACATTGTAAAAAGATTTTAAAATTTCATAAAAAATTTTTTTCTGTTTTATTCGAAGTCAATAAATATTCAAATGTTTGGAATCGAAATATTAAGTAAATGATTTTTAATTTCTGGGAATAAACTGCTTTAATAAGACAATCTTTCTTCTTTGTGAGAAATCTCAATTTTAAAATTAAAATTCTACGCATAGGAAACAAAAACATAATATGAAAATACTTTTATTACAGAATTTTGAAATATACAAGTTGACCAATTTTTAATAGAGTAAATCGGCTACTTTAAGCAAAAAATTATGTTAAAAATATTTTATCAAAAAAAAAATAAGACACATTAAATTACGGTTTAAAATCCACATTCATAGATTGATGGTAAAAGCAGTTTAAAGTTTTTTAATCTTACGTTTTAGTGACGTATGTACAGACTTTTAATCAGATAAATGAAATGCTTTATAGAAAGTAAAAATTTTCTTATTACTGCACTTAATCAAATTTATAAAGTAAAAATATTTTTTAATTGATGCTTTCACTCAATTCTTTAAACATTCATTAATTGAAAATTGTACTCAAAATTTAATCTTGCAGCGTTCCAATATTCCCACAATGTTACAAAATCTTATTAATCATTATTTTAGTCGAATTATTTTCAAAATATTTAAAAAATAAATGTAAATATTTTGATTAAATACTCTGTCAAATTTTGCATTTGACTGATCTTGCAAAATTGTTGAAAGTTTTGAATACCGATAGAAGAAACTTTAAATGAAATTTTATGTCCATAAATGCTTAAAGTTCTATATAGAAATATCAACTACAACATTCTCAAATTTTATAAATAAACTACTAAATTCAAAAAGTTTCGGATTTTTTAAAAAACTGTACAAATTTCAAATATGAATCAGTCAAAATCTACTGATTATCAGTGAAATTTGACTGATTTAAATAACTAAAAACAGGTTACTGTGAATCAGTCAAATTTCACTGATTACTTCAGTGAAAAGTAACTGATTTAACAGTGAAAAATATTGTTTCCACTGATGATTCAGTGAAAAGGCAAATCACTGATTCAATCAGTGAAAATTTGACTGATTCAGATTTAGAGTGTATACAAATTTCAAATATAAAGTGTACTCTGTACATTAATCAAAAAAATTTAGAAGATGAATATTTTAATAAATATTCCTAAATATTATTGGAATATGATACATATCGATTTAGAAAAACTTCTTCAAAGTACTCAGACATTTTTCTTATTTTACGACATTTTTGCACCATGTTTGACCTTTGGGTAGGATTCAAGAAAACAATTGTAGACATACTAAAATGGTCCTAGTTGTAAATAACGTCGTATGTGCTGCTGAAACTGATCGCATGGCAAATATTTTGCGTAAGCAATCGTTTTCAGTGTACGAAGACGAAACGACCGACAGAACTCTATAAAAGTGGCTGTCATTAATGGTTCGATATGTGGAGCCAACGACATTTTCTGTCAGGGTGGAATTGCTCCAGCTTATTAACGTAAATGCTTCGGATTGTTCTGCCTCTAAAATTTTTGATGCGTTCGAAAAAGCATTGTCCGGGCAGAAAATCCCTTTATCTAATATCTGTGCTTTAGCTTGTGATAATGCACAGGTGATGGTCGGCAATAGGTCCTCATTTAAAACAAAATTAAAGGAAAAAAGTCCCCGTTTAATTGTTTTCCCATGTGTCTCGCATTCGTCAGCAATTGTAGCAAAATATGCTTGTGCAACAATCCCAGATGTAGAGGATTTAATCAAAGATTTGCCAGCTTATCTTAATGCTAGCTCCAAGCGAACGGCTATTTTTCGATCGATTGTTTTGGAATTAGGAAATGACTATCAAAAAATTCCTAGTCATTCTGAAACTTGCTGGCTTGTCCGCTATCGATGCATAGGTATTATAATAAAGAATTGGAAAGTTATTCTTCAGTATCTTATGGTCCTCGTATCTGAGAAGGTAGAGAAGGCCAAAGACTTGTTAGGAAAAATGCAGAATCCTTTGACACTCGCATATTTCCTATTCTTGAAATTTACTTTGAATAGGTTCAACGTATACAATGCGAAATTTGAAATTTGAAATTTGAAAGAGGGTCTTCTTCAACCGAATTTATTCTTTCAAATCATTAGAAATGTTAACTTTGCTGATCCTAGTAATCAAAAGCCGCTTCAAGACATTGACGTTGGTAAGGAAACGCGAGAATATTTCCAGCAGCAACTTACAAACAAGAAATTGCAAATAGTAGAAGTTGATCTATTTCTTCGTAATTGCTTGAAATTTTATGTCACAGCAAGCGAAGAAATTCGCAATCGACTTCCTTTTGATGACATCTTTTTGTCTTGCGTTGCTGTTTTCCGGCGTCAAGTAGCTTTCTATGCTGATCGAAGCGAAACTTTTCCTAGGGTCTGGAAAGTTTGTCAAGATTTAGGGTCGTTTGATAGAATAGGTGTACAAAAAGAGTGGGATTCTTTACTCAAAATCAGGCAGGAACTCAAAGAAAAGTGGTCGAATTTATCTTTTGACGAAATGTGGTCTAGTATTGGTGTATCTTCGACGAGTACAGGAGAAAAACTTTTTCCAAATTCGACCTCAGTATTGAATCATGTTCGGAGTCTTCCTCATTCAAATGCTGAGGCGGAGCGAGGTTTCTCCATGCTCACGGACGCGAAAACTCCCAAAAGAAATCGCTTAGGAAACAGGACGGTCAACTCAATTTGTGTTACTCGATCAGCCCTAAAGGCGAGAGCTGAAACAGCCAGAACAACGAGCATCACTTCGAAGCATTTGCAATTAATGACCGAAAATCTATATGAGATGGCAGAAAGTGATAGGGAAAGTGGTTTGTCGCTCTTCGCTCACGGAGGAGTGGATTAATTCTAATGGCCAAGGCATGGCGTTAATCAATTTCAAACCCCTTTCTTACTCACAAAATAATGACATTTTATTTCTTATATTAGAGATACGTTCTTTATTCCTTTCTTCGCGTGCCTCGGGTATGGAAATTGTTTAGTTTTAATTATTATTTTGTGAGTAAGAAAACATACTGAAATTGAGTAATATCACGCTTTGGGCATAAGTGAGAGGCAAGGGGACTCACAATAATCAAGCACCCCAAATCATCCCGAATTAATCAAACTTCTTCATTATTTGATTTGCAACAAAACATTTTTCTTCGACGTATACTGGCATTTGATAGAGGCAAGCCTGAAGTACGGGCTACATTTGTAGCGTTTTTTAACACTTTGCTTCATTTTTTTCCGTTTTTCTTTTTGCTTGAAAGCAAAAACCCTTTTCGTTTCGTAGGTCGTGGACTAGGCCTACAGGGGATACCACGTAAAGAAACGAGCCTTAAACTCTACCTCCGTGGTGGTGTGGAAAGGAGTTTTATTTCAGAATATTTGGGATTCTCTAAGAATGAACCAGCTTTTTTATTTTAATATTTCAAATGTGTTTTCTTTCTTTTATGTTTAAGGCAAAAACTAGATCTAAAAAAAGCAAAAAACATATTTCTCTAATTGCGTCCAAGATTAGAGCAGAATCTATGCAACCGATTGTTAAAGGTTTTAAAAGTTTTCGCTTTAATTTAAAAAGCAAGTCTTCATAGTATTTTACTAAGTAATGAAAGTATGTCTACAGTTGTTTTCTTGAATCCTACCCAAAGGTCAAACATGGTGCAAAAATGTCGTAAAATAAGAAAAATGTCTGAGTACTTTGAAGAAGTTTTTCTAAATCGATATGTATCATATTCCAATAATTATTAGAAATATTTATTAAAATATTCATCTTCTAAATTTGTTTGATTAATGTACAGAGTACACTTTATATTTGAAATTTGTATACACTCTAAATCTGAATCAGTCAAATTTGCACTGATTGAATCAGTGATTTGCCTTTTCACTGAATCATCAGTGGAAACAATATTTTTCACTGTTAAATCAGTTACTTTTCACTGAAGTAATCAGTGAAATTTGACTGATTCACAGTAACCTGTTTTTAGTTATTTAAATCAGTCAAATTTCACTGATAATCAGTAGATTTTGACTGATTCATATTTGAAATTTGTACAGTTTTTTAAAAAATCCGAAACTTTTTGAATTTAGTAGTTTATTTATAAAATTTGAGAATGTTGTAGTTCATATTTCTATATAGAACTTTAAGCATTTATGGACATAAAATTTCATTTAAAGTTTCTTCTATCGGTATTCAAAACTTTTAACAATTTTGCAAGATCAGTCAAATGCAAAATTTGACAGAGTATTTAATCAAAATATTTACATTTATTTTTTAAATATTTTGAAAATAATTCGACTAAAATAATGATTAATAAGATTTTGTAACATTGTGGGAATATTGGAACGCTGCAAGATTAAATTTTGAGTACAATTTTCAATTAATGAATGTTTAAAGAATTGAGTGAAAGCATCAATTAAAAAATATTTTTACTTTATAAATTTGATTAAGTGCAGTAATAAGAAAATTTTTACCTTCTATAAAGCATTTCATTTATCTGATTAAAAGTCTGTACATACGTCACTAAAACGTAAGATTAAAAAACTTTAAACTGCTTTTACCATCAATCTATGAATGTGGATTTTAAACCGTAATTTAATGTGTCTTATTTTTTTTTTGATAAAATATTTTTAACATAATTTTTTGCTTAAAGTAGCCGATTTACTCTATTAAAAATTGGTCAACTTGTATATTTCAAAATTCTGTAATAAAAGTATTTTCATATTATGTTTTTGTTTCCTATGCGTAGAATTTTAATTTTAAAATTGAGATTTCTCACAAAGAAGAAAGATTGTCTTATTAAAGCAGTTTATTCCCAGAAATTAAAAATCATTTACTTAATATTTCGATTCCAAACATTTGAATATTTATTGACTTCGAATAAAACAGAAAAAAATTTTTTATGAAATTTTAAAATCTTTTTACAATGTTACGAATTGGGCCGAATTTAGAATTACGAAATCTTTCATTACAGAAAGAAAAAGTCACTCACATGAAATAAACTTCTGTAAGAATTATCAAGATTGAAGAGATGTTAAAATATTTGAAAAATAATGCAATTGTAAAATTGCAATTTATATCAATATTTGACAAACTTTTAGCTTTCTCAATCAAAGCATTATCCGGAAATTTTTAGTTCCTGTAAAAAGATGGAATATTTATCAATTTCTTGAATGTTCATACATTAAAAAAATATCGAATTAGAGAATTATATGCAAAGTATTTTCCATTAAGAAGACATAAACATGACATAATTAGTTTTATATCTACATTTTCAGCTTACTTTTTTGTGGCTTAAGCACACATTTTGAATTCGAAATACAAAAATGCTCTACAGAGTTGAAGTATTTCCTGAATCAATTATTATTGATCCTGAATTCTATTGGAAAATTTGTTGTTTACGGTTCAAATCTTACTACGATTTCAGAAGGACAGACAAATTAAGAACTACAAAATATTTCATCCAAAAGATTGCACTCCTCCATAAAATCTTGTCAAATTGTAACAAGATTTGAACACTTCGAACGAACATTTTTATGTAAAGTTTAAAGTTGATTGATATTTATATGTTAATATGGAAATAACAATAAACACATATTTTAGCTTTTTAATTTATCTACTGCTATTAGAAAATTTTCCATTTCCGTAGAGATTTTAAGTTTTGGAATGAAAAGTTTGTGCTTGGGCTACAAAAATGTGAGATGAAAATATTTCTAACATATAACTGAAAATATAAATTATGGACTTGAATTTTATGTTCATTTTATCTTGATAGAAAATATTGTTCTAATTAAAAAATTGTTAAATGTACAAAATTAGTAAGAAGTATATAAATTTGAATGGAAAATTATATATTGATTCAAATTTTATACATTTATTGTCACTAAATTTCACTGAAAGTTTATTTTTGAAGTGTTGAAATCCTCATGAAATTTTCCAAGATCATACTGATGTTTATTTCATGCAGACTTTCTTCAAGAAATTGAAGAAAAGTGTTATTTCTTGAACTATATACTTCGTAAATTCAAATTCGTCCTCTGCTTCGCGCCTCTTTTGCACGTACTCGAGAAAAATATAATTCTTAATTTCTACTCGATAAACGAAAGCGTGAAATCTAAAAATAACTTGAAAACTCAAGCATTGTAACGAAGTCCGTCTTCGTGAATTTTTTTTTTTTTTTTTTTTTTTTTGGTGAGGGGGAAAAATGGTGAAATATTTATAGACGTTTTACAGGACTCGCCTAGGATGGGTCTAGGCAATCCTGCTGAAACCAAAAAACCCCCTTTCTCGAACCAATACACCGCCCGCGGAACCGCCTTTCGGATTTAAACTTCACGGGCGGTTGGTTCCAGCCTGAAGTTTCGTACGACTCTTCCGTCATCCGTTCACCCGGAACTTCGACCCGCGGCTACTCGCCCGTTAGGCAAACTGACTAGCCGCGCCAGCCAGGTGAGCCAGCCATCCAGCTCTCTCGTCCTCGTCACAAGTGTGATGAATGACTCGATGAGCGTCCAACACCGTTCAGACTGGAGCATCAGAGAGACCATCGTGTCAGGGATGAGATCGGCACCCAATGCCTGACCGATGACCTCCCTTGCCGCGCCCCACTTTGCGCAGACGACGAGTGCGTGCTCTGCATTATCCACAGGGTAATCGCAGTAAAAACACATCTCCTCGTCTCTAATCTTATAGCGCTTCAGGTACGCTTTAAAACAGCCATGGCCAGAAAGCGCCTGCGCCAAATAAAAGACGACTTCTCCGTGTTTTCTGTTCAGCCATGTGGAAAGCTCCGGTATCAGGCGGTAAGTCCATCTCCCAGTGTGCTCACCATGCCATCTCATCTGCCATTTCTCAACGAGTCTGTGCCTTCCATCCTTGCGGATCGCCTCCTTCGTGCGAGAGATTTCCTGCAGGTCGGTACAGGTAAGCTCCTTCCGGAGCTGAAAGGTATCTTGCTTTCCTCCGTCAATAATAGTTCTATATGCTGATACTATTTTCAACGCAGCAGATCTTTGTGCCGAGAATAGCTTCTTCTGGATAGCATGGTTTTGCAGAACATTATCCCAGACCAGAGCTGCATAAAGCAGCTTCGAATGCACCACACTCGCCACCAGTCTCCTTTTTGCTTCCCTGGGTCCACCAATGTTTGGCATAAGCCGAGCCAAGTTTTCTCCACATTGGATGACTTTGGCAGTTGCGATCCGCAGGTGTTCGCCAAAGCTAAGCCTACGATCCAACTGCACTCCCAGGTACTTTATACTTGTTTTCCACTCGACCTCATGTGTTCCGAGAACGACCCTCAGGTACTGAAAGCATCTTCTGTCCGTGACGAGCAAAGCCTCGGTTGTCTCAGGGGCCAATTTTCAGGCCTCTGCTATCCAACCAACGCTTCCCCCGCCGCAGAGTTTCATTGATCGTCAGCTCCAGGATTCCGACGCTATCAGCGGCGCACACGACAAGTGCGTCTTCCGCATGCCATCTTTCCTTTGAGAGAACACTTGTCGCCCTCGTACCATATATCACCCACCTGTCGCTCAGATAGTCATCTATCATTCGAGATAGTCTGGAACCTTTTTCCGCATCATCGCCTTGATGCAGATGTTCCATCTCACGGTATTGAACGCATTGCATATGTCAATGCTGATCAACGCGCGTAATCCCTTAAGCTTACCAGTTTCTTTTCTTGCGTTTGTGGCGATGTTAACCACAGTTTGGATAGCGTCCACAGTGGACCTGCCTTTCCTGAATCCGAACTGGTTTTCTGAGAGACCGTTCTCCCCGACCAAGAGGGCCCGAGGCCGTTGTAAAATCAACTCCTCCAGAAGCTTCCCCATCGTATCCAATAGACATATTGGTCTATACGATGAGGCATCCCCTAGAGGTTTGTTGCCCTTCCTCAGCAGGACCAACCTCTGCTTCTTCCAGTCTGCGAAGAACCTCCCCTCCCGAAGACAGGAGTTAAAGGCTCCTAGGAGGATCTTCAGGTATGCCCCGATCACCTCTTTGAGGATCTCGTTTGCCACTCCGTCGATCCCCGGCGCTGTATTCGCCTTGAGCCTCCCACCCGCTCTCTTTAATTCCTCGAGGGTGAAGAGTTCTTCGCCTTGGACCATGCAGGAACTTCGGTCCTGTTTTTGGAATGGCTCTACGTGTTGAAACAAGTTGCGCACAATGTACTTGACTCGATCGGGATTGTCCAGGTTCGGGGTCTTTCTTCTAGTCACCAATTTCTTGGTGACGATTTTGAAGGCGAGACCCCATAGGTCTTTCTCGACCTCATCAATCAAGTCTTTCCAGCATTGAAGTCAGCTTTTCTTTATGCCTCGCTTCAAAGCTGCTTTTGCTCTTTTCGATGCCTCGTGCAGCAGAGAATCACCCTTTGAGCGGGTGAATCTCCACCGTGCTGCGAGGCATTCACGAAGTAGGGCAGCCAACTGGTCATTTCACCCGTACATCGAGCCCTTGTGTTGCCTGCACTTACGGCGGGGCATCGAGTAGTCGCAAGCTGTGACCACCTTTTGCCTCTTCGAGCGCACAGTGTCCTCCAACGACCTAGAAGGCTCGACCCAACCAAGCTCATCAATAGGACTGGTCGCCTCGAGATGGACTCAATGTCTCTCCCTGCAGAGCCGTCTCGTGTTCCAGGAGGGGGCCTTTCCTTCACTGCTCCTACCCTTATCCACTGCTTGGCGCCGTTGTTCTAAATTAAACTCGATGCACCGGTGGTCACTCAAGGTTGTCTCCTCGAGAACCGACCAGTCACCTATCCTTGAGGCGAGGCGCGGCAATCGTGAGGTCGATTATCGAGCCCCCCGCTCCTCGCCTTAACGTGAACTCCTTGCCCTGGTTTAAGACGATCAGGTCATTGCTAGCGACCATCTTGCCAACCAAGATTCCCCTCCTATTTAGGCGGGTCACACCCCATTCGGGCGACTTACTATTAAAGTCACCACCTATGAGGGATCGCTCGACGGACTCACTGAGCCTTACCTCAAGAAGGAGGATCTGTGTCTCAAAGACCTCGAAGGGATCGCCGGGAGAGAAGTAGCAGCTGTACACTTCACACCCACCACCTCGACCCAAACGAACACCGCGTCGGACTCCAGGAAATCCCCGATGCTCAAATCAATGCAACAAACAAGGATGCTGGCCCTCCTTGATGCATCCTGAAACCAAGCAGAGTTCTCAGTCCATATGTACTGTTCACTGATGAGCAGCACATCGGCCCCCGTCTCCCTGGCAGTCTGCATCAGGAGGTCCTGGGCATCCCTCCCCCTTCCGAGGTTGAGTTGCAGGAACTTCAATTCCTGCCTCTCGTCCTCCGAAGCTCCTCCCGGAAGACCGGGCAGGAGCGCACACCAAAAAGCATGGGCGATATCTTTATCGCCCCTGTCCAAACACGTCAGGCACCTTGGCGTTGCCTTGCAGCACCGGGCCAAGTGTCCCGTGGCACCGCATCTCCAACAGGCATTCTTCCTGTCGGGGATGCAGCAGCCCCAGGACCCATGGCCGTAACTATGGGACCTGAACCATCGGACGACTTCCGCATGCTCTCGGATGCAGCACGCAACCGACCCGATCCTAATTTTACCTAGATGAAGCAGACGAGTGGCGTCTGCCTCAGCCAGCCGGACCATTGCGGTCTTTACCCCACCAAAGCGGGTGAAGAGCTTGCAGGGCCCGTCAAGTGCCGGACTGCCCAGTGCCAGGCACAGCGCAGATACAACCTGTTCTTTTTCAATGGTCTCTTCGAGGTCCCTAATTTCGAGGGACCTCGTCGAGACCAGGGCCGAAATTTCCGCCTTCTCCCCAACCGCCCGGTCGAGCGCTTCAGCTTTGGCTGGGCGGTAGACCTCTGTGATTTTTGCACAGGGCCTTCCGTCCTCTTCTCCTTACTTCTTCCTTTTTTTTTCTGCGTGACCACATGCCAGATTGCGCTCGAACTCCACGTCAGTACAGAGAACAGTGGCGCCAACTAAGCATCAAAGAGGTTTTGAACAATCTCTTCAACCGGGCTTTTTGAATGATCAATTCCCGGTACTTTTTTGACAGAATCCAGTTCCAAATTCCAACAATTAAATTAAAATTAAAAAAACAGTGAATCCTTAGTCTGTGAGCGTCGATTGAAATTCAACCCTGAATTTGATTGGGAAAATACTGAGATTGTTGATTATGTCCCTGACTATCCGAACAGATGAACATCAGAAATGATCCACATAAAATTAAATAAATTTATTTTAAAAATTTTGGTGTTACCGGTATTTCTATTTTGCAAGGTATACGTATATTAACATATAACATTGATTACTATAAAATTGACATTTTAAGATGATTGGAAATTTATCTTTCGGTATGTATTTCTCTTTTTATTTTAATTTTAATTTATGTTTGTAACTTTTCTTCATTTTTCTGATAAATAATAATGTTAAATATTCCTTTGTAGTCTTGATAAGGACCAAAATCTTGGTCGAAACGTCGACGATTTTTCAATAAAATCCATACAACACCGGAAAGGCCACTTATACCTTCCAAAATTTAATAAATTTAGTATAAATAAAAAAGAAGGTATATTCACTTTGAATAAAATTCATTTTTTAGTACTTGATAGACTAAATTTATGATTGTTTCCCACCTGATGTCTGTTTACATTTCAAATTCTGTGTTTATAATAACTTCTGTTATATATATATATATATATATAATATCACGTATTATATTATATTTTATATCATAAATTTTATAATATTGTGACGTACAATTTATAATTTAAAAAATACCATACCTATCTAAAGTCTAGAGTTAATTGCCCTGTCTACGTTCCTCTATTTGTTGTAAATAATAAACAACTAACCGGGTTGAGGATAAGCCAAATGAATTTAAGAAAGTTATTATTTAAGTAAATATTTATTTATAAATTAAAATATATATATTTTTAATAAAAACAACCCAAGCTACTTAGTTACGCTGATTGCAGTTTTCTCTTTTCTTTTGAAAATAGTTGTCTAACCTTATTAAGTGAGTCTCTGGATGAGGTGTAGTTATATATGTATATATATATATATATATATATATATCGTCAAGGGTTGTCCGGTCCAGCACTGGCACTTGCACACTGTAATCCTTTAGTCCGCTGTGGTTCGCCTCTTCACCAGACAGCGCTTCGATTATAGGGATTTAGAAATTTAGTTTTCTGAGACACAACGGCGTGACGAATTGACTGATTCTCCGTTTCTCACTATGCGACCTTGTACGAACTTATTGATCTATTTTTAGACGACGCGACGATTTAGGGTCTCGAATTACACTTGTACTGCAGCTCTCGGATTACTGTGTTTAGAGTTTCCATGCATCTGTTTATATAGGGATATGGTATTTTAAGGCATTGCAACTCAGTCGGCCAATGCATTAGATTTTAGATCCGAGCATTTCAACAGGGGTTGGCGCTTTCATAAGAATCTTAGGTTTCAGTGTGTTGGGTTGACAGGCTGGGCTGGCTTTATTAGTGTGCATTGGGAGTCACACCGATTTCCAATCTGTGTGATCATAGTAGGTGTATCGTCTTCTTCTTAGTGTAAGTGCTACATGCGCTTTCTTACGGTGTAGCGTAGATGTGTCAACTGCATCAGTTAGGCTTAGTCGCAAGGGTTAATTTCATTACAATACAATTATCGTACAATGGGTTACAATTATTTAATTAACAATTTCAATTAACAATTATTATGTCATTACATTTAAACAATCTTCATTGTTTATACAAATATCTTGAATGATAGTTATAAACGAATATAGTTTATAAATCGTATATGATAACAGCAATAATAATAATAATAATAATAATAATAATAATACTAACAATAATAATAATAATAATAATAATGATGATGATGATAATCATTATTATTATTATACGGTTAAAATAACATTATTGTTATATAACATTTGTTGTAGTTTGTCAATTGTTTTTGATAACAACAATAGCTATGATAATGGTAAACAACAATGAAATATAATATTGTTGTAATTAATAGTTTATTAATCGTATGGATTCTTCATTGTTATAAACCGATATTACAGCTGATAGTAATATTATCGATTATTATATGTAATTAGCTATAATAATAATAGTATGTAATAAAAATATAATATATGATAAATATATGATATATTAGTCATGGATACGTGACACCTCCCCCCCTATGTTCGATCGTGGAAGTGAAAGAATAGAGCTGTAACGATCGAATCCTCGGAAGAGGCAAATTGAGTCTATCATGAAGGTTTTGATGAAATATTGAAGATATCACGTTTTCATAACTTGTCGTAAATATTTACTCAATACACATATATGCAGTTAGTTACTTCAAAGATTCTTATTCCTAATAGGTCCTTTACACATGTAAATCAAGTGACCTCGCTGATAACATCTTTCGCAAGCTCCAGTCCATTTATATAAGATTTTACGAACTCCAAGACTTTTTGGGATCGCTTCTAATCCGTTTTGTTCACTAAAAACATAGTTTTTATTTAATAATTCTAATACTTTGCGCGCTGCGTCGTGTTTTGCGTGTTTTTTATTAGGAGATTGCTCTCTAGTACATGAATACGTAATACAATCTTTAATGACCGTACAAGTGGCAATAAACGTAGGAACATTATTTAAATTTGTCGACGGAACTTCATAATTTGGTGATGCGAAATTGTATTCAATGCTTAATTCGTTAATCAATTGTATAGGGCTAGCGACTGTGGCTGCATTTATTGTTCTGAATGAAACTTCCATTCTTTCTGAAACATACAGGAATATATTTTGCAGAAAAATGACTGCGTAAGATAATTATAACGAAAGTAACAATATAAACATAAGGCTTTTTTATTATTCATATTATATAATGCCTCATTGATCGGAGGTAGTTTGACACAGCAAAAGAAAGTATCAAATACATTTGGTGTTTGTTGTTCCCGTCCTGTTTGGGCTTTCTTCGCGATTTTGGGAACAGGTGTGTCGATTGGCAGCATTTTCCTGTGAGGAAGTACAAAGGCTGCGTCATTTTGGATATTTATTTTTTTTAGAGAAAGGAGAGAAAAAATTTACTATAATGTTATAAATCATTCCACTGACAAGGAAGATGATTGGGGAAAGAAAAGAAAATAAAAAAAATATCTAATTCATGCGTAGTACATAAGACAAATAATTTTCCCTATTTCTCCTTTTGCTATACATGCGTACCAAGATTTAATATAATGTCAAATTTCAATTTCTATTCCATTTCGTATTAGACTTTAATTGTCAAGAAATTTTTCAAGGCATTGAGTGCATCGAAAGGCCGTGCAACAAATAGACAATAGTCTTTTATCGCAAAAGAAACATACTGTATTGAATGGTTGTATATATCCAATTGAGTACCAAGCGTTTCGATGTTGATATCTTTGTTTTTCGTGATCTGACAATTTGGTTAGATAACAAATTTCGCAAATACGCATCGCTGAGAGAGTCTTATTGATATAAATAATTGAAATATGGGGTGCTAATCGAAAACATTTGGTGATAAATAATACGTTATATGTTTCTGGGAAATATTCTAGGCAAACACCATCAAAAGGTTTGTCATTTTCTGCTATTTCTTGTGGTGGCTTCATGGTCCTAAAAGGTTAAAGAAAAAAGAAAATAACAAAAATGAAATAAAATTGAATTTTGGTCTGAATTTATTCTTTACTTGATTTTTAATTGATGGAATCGAGCTTTCATTATCGTGAAAACAAGAAAATTAAATATGTAACAGAAATGATTTGCCTAAATATGTTTGAAATTGAATTTATTCAATTAAATCTGGCAGGTGGTATTTCCTTTTTATTTATCATTTTGTTTAAAATTTATTTAGTGAAAATGACCGTTACTATAGGCTATGGTTTTTTAGGTTTATTTATTCACTTAAGAATTTGAAGTGGTGACTCATATCTTGTACATGATCTGAGAGGGTCGTAAAATGCTTAGAAAGATTCCAGATCATGTCTGGAAAGTTTAGAGAAATGGAAATGGAAATGGTATTATCTAAGGGTGGAAAAAATCATCAGTCTGAATCTTAATTTTCTGAGTTGAAGATGGAATCGTTTGAAGAAAGTAATAATGAGCTTGTATTATCGGCTTCATTTTTTAATTCAGAGTATAATTTTTCGGATTTTGTTGATTTTGATATCCCCATGAGTAATGATCAAAGTTGCGAAAATGTCGTATTATATTCAGATAATGTCGATTGGGATAGTTTAGATTTAGATTTTTTTGAAGGTTTGGGTGATAATAGTTCTAATGTGAATGAAGTGGTATTTAATGTGATGGAAAGACAAGGTGGGACTGAATGTGTAGAACAGATTGAAAGTCAAGAACAAGTTGAAAGTGAAGTAAAAGGTAATAGTGAAAGACAAGTTGATCATACGTTTAGTAGTGATGTTCAAGTTGAAAATATTTCTGAACTTGATAATCTAATTGGTCACCCGATGACCACGGATGGCCATGATTCACCGGACACTATCGATGAGGCAGGAATTGAGGAATTGGTTGGTATTCCTCGATTTGAATTGAGACAGTGGTCCAGTGATGTGTGGAAAAGTGTGCCTCACAAAAATGTTTTTGTTATTAAAATAAAGGAAGGAACAGACCATTTTGGTCCTGGGTGGTGGGCTGACTTTCCTTTGGCACAACAAGATGTTTTGAGGGCAGAAGTTGTTTCGGAGTACAACTTGCAATCCAACGGTGTTTATAAGACACAAGGGCGTATCTGTTCTTTTAACGATGAATTTACTCTTGTTTTGGTAAGTACATATATTAAATAATATATTTATGAGAGGGCAAAATAATAGAATATTTAATTATTTTATTGCAGGGTAACAGTGAACAAGTAAGATATGATAAAAATGATGCCAGGTATTTCTTGAAAAAAAAAATTTTTTATTTAAAAAATGGTATTCGTATTCAAATGCCATGGCTATGGGCTGGTTTTGATGGGAGTTGGAGTTGTCGTAGGGTGGCTGAAGTTAGGAGGCAATTAGATGAAGGTGGAATAGAAACTATTGTCAAGGTTGACAGAATGCGGTTTAGAGTTGTGAATTCCGTTCTTGAAAAGGTAAATATGATTCGAATGAAAATTGGTTCGTTTATGAATTTGGTTTTAATTGATATTATTTATTTATAGTTCCTACCATGAGGGAGAAAGAGATTAAAAGTGAATGTGACTGTCAAGTGAAATAAGTGATCATACTAAACTGTTCCAGAATTTAGGTTGTGAGTGTGATGTTTTAAGGTGCTCAAGTTGGATTGGCTCGTTTTCCAGGGGGTTTAAATTTTGGTGAGTTGCTGGAGGCTCTAAATTTTGTATAGTTTTTGAATTTTTATCAATTTTGAGATATAGGGTAATTCCTAATATCATGAAGAAAAGTGAAATAATAATGGCTATAATTGTCACTATTAAGGTGTAAAATGATAACGTCTTGAAGTCTTTGCTGATAGTGAAATTATTTCATTATTATTCCAAGTTGAAAATAAATTTTTAAGTAGTTGGTTTGAGTTTAATGATAAGTCATAGAGATTGGGAGCAATTTTTTGTAGTGAAATTGAATGGCCTGTAGTGGGGATGATTTTAACAAGTGATTTTGATTTTGAGTTAATTTGTGGTAGGATTAAATTATTTGATTCTATTATGCAATCGGGTTGGGTTTGTAAAATACCGCTGTTGTTGAGCGTTATGTAAAGTGACGGTGATTTTGGACAGTGTAATTGAATTTTTGTAGTGAAAGGAGTAGAATAGAACCATCCATTGTAGAATTTAAGGGGAGTCCATTGGATATTATTAGAAATTTTAAGATAGAAGGGACATTGGTACAACATATTCTCAGTAAGAAGTGTTGTTTCACAAATTGGATTGTTTATTGTGCTCGATGTGGGTGGGGTAAAGATACAAACTTTTCCAATTTGTGTGAGATGACATGAATTAAAAAGATATTCATCAAGTAAAAAATATGATTGTTTATCGTGGGATATAGCCAAATAAGATATTGAGGATTTAATAAAAATAGCCATAGTGAAATTTGAGTCAAATTTGTGATAAACGGGTAAATATGGTTTCAAGATTTGATATTTTTCTTCGGAAATGAATGGAAGTGTGAGAGAGATTATCAATTTATTTTTATAGAAAAATAGTTGAACTTGAGAGATTTTTAAAAAATCAGATAGGTGGTAATTGTTTAGTAAACTATGTTGTGGACTTGTGGATATTATGTTTTTTATCGAATTAAAATTAATTTCTGACAGTAGGGTAGGATTCCAATTACCATTGATAGCGAAGGCTAAATTAGTGGATAGTTGTTTCAAATTTAAAAGATACTGATGTATGGCAGCTTTGATTGTAGTGATCCAAGATATTTCAAATATTTCATACAAGGAATTCGTAGAGTTTGGATATTTTATATGCCAGTCTTTGAATTTAGTAATTATGTCATTTACTAATGTATTTTTCTTATAAATATTTGTTACATGATAAGGGAAGACAAAAATATTTTTCTCAGTCCAGTGTACTGTGGAATCGTTAACTTTTTCTATTTGATTAATGGCTGCTTTAAAATCTTGTGTATCATTACTTAGCGTAATATCAGAAATATTTTCTAGAATCAAAGAAATTTCTTTTAAAACTGATTTCATTTTTTCTTCCCTACCTGTTATTTGTAACGTAAGGTCATTGTATTTGCAATCATTTTCACAATAGTCAGTTAGTTCTTTGAAGGTATTAAGTATTTCATATCCGAAATTTAAAACTTCTAATATATTAACATTAGCGAGAATATGCCATCTGCCAGTAGTAAAAGTCAAAGTCTCTAAAGGTTCAAAGTAAATGTTTGGATTTTTAGATAAAGGAGTTTGAATAAATTGATTGGCTTCATTAATTTGAATAAGAAATAGACCGATGGTGATGAATAAGCAAATCCTCGACATGATGCTTCTCGAGTTCCTAAAAAGAAGTATATTATTTGTCATCAATGGCTAGTGCTTTGCTTCATGCAAAAATGTTTAAGAGTTGACTAAAACAGACAAGAGATAGATAAGTATTCATACAGATTTAGAACATGTTAAAAGATTGTGCGTAAGAGATTTATGTTCACGATCAACAATAATTATAAGGATTGGGTGGTCTAAATCCACATTTCATGCATTTTTTATATGTTTTTGGAGGTGATAAATTGTACGAGGTAGAAGGCTGTGGAATTGGTTGAATTGGTAGGTTATGTCTTATTCTTTTCTTGAATGGTAGATTGTTTATTTGTTTTACATTGGAAATTTTATCTGATCTGTTATATCCTTTTTGTGGAAGTGGATTGAGTTTTGAAAAATCAGATTTTGAATTTACTGTTAAATTTTGGAAGTTATTTTGAAGTTTATCATTTTTTTCTTTTTCTATCTTTGTTAGTATGAGGTGTATCAGCTTACAATCTGCTTGATTTTTTGCTTGTTTCGGTGTTCTACCGATTCCACTTTCTTTCATTTGGTCGGTTTTACAAATGCTCATATAAGTTGATGATGTACTTGAATATTTAATGCGGAAAGTCAGCATTTGTGGTTGTGAGAATTTGAATTTTTTGCAAGTATTTTGCAATTCTTTAAAAGCATTTAATTGAAAGGATTGATAGGAATTAGAGGCATGTGCTTCTATTTCTGGTACCATTGTTAAAAGTGTTTCAGTGACATGCTGTTTTGTTAATTCAGGATCATATCCAAGGCCAGTTACCTTGTTTTTCTTATATTCTGCTGTTATTTCGAAGAGTAATTCATTTTTGTTATCTTTTTTCAGTTTGTAGAAGTAGTTCATGCTGTTTTTTTTTTATTATTATTTAAAAATGAAAAGGTTGAGTTACGTTAGATATTTCTGCAAGTTGATTGTGAGGATATAGGTTGGATGCTTCGTTTTTGTTTTGTTTACCTGTTTCGTTTTCTTCTACGAAGTTTGTTGCAAAATTTGGTGCTGATGGGTTTGTTTCAGATTGTTGGTTCTCGGAGTTTGGTTTTCCTTTACCTAAATGTAATAGAAGATTAGTTACAGAGTCCCAGATAGCACCTATTAAGTGAAATGACCATCCAAAAACAGTATACAATGCATAACCATGAATTATGGTATCAATTATTAGTTTAATGCCTCTAATTATAATGATTACACCTATAAAACCTGCGCTAACTGTACCGAAATTTGAAAATATGTTTGTATTAAATAGAAAGGATTTGTATGTTTCTTAGAATTTGTAGATTTTGTAGATCTTGTTTTCGTCTCATAATTCTCTTCCATATCATTTTCTTTGATGGAATATTTTGAATCATTATTGTTCTTAGATTCAGAGGTAATTGTTTTATTTTCATTTTCTTTAATATTTTCGACAGGATTTCGAGATAATGCATCAGCATTGACATTCGTTTTTCCTGCTTTATATACCACATCGAAGTCATATTCGGCTAATTTAAATCTCCATCTTGTTACTCGAGAACAAGGGTCTTTAGAGTTTTGGAACCATACTAATGGTTTGTGGTCGGTTACTAGAGTAAATTGTCTGCCGTAAAGGTAAGGTCGAAAGTGCTGAACTGAGTAAACTATTGCTAGTGCTTCTTTTTCATAAGTGTCGAATTTTCTTTCACTGTCACTAAGTGTACGAGAAGTATAAGCTATCGGTTTATCTTGTCCTATTTTTCCTTGAGAAAGTATGCCTCCTATCGCATATCCGGATGCGTCTGTAGTCAATATAAAAGGTTTGGAAAAATCGGGTCGCTGCAGTAATGGTTCTTCGCATAATTTTTGTTTTAAAGTATCGAATGCTACTTGCTGTTTTTCAGTCCAAACAAAAGGTGTGTCCTTTTTTAGAAGTTGTGTCAAGGGACTTGCAATTTTCGAGAAATTTTCTATAAATCTTCTGTAATAACCGGCTAAACCTAAAAATTGTTTGATATTCTTTTCATATTTTGGTCTGGGGAATTCTCGTACAGATTTTATTTTTTTTGGGTCGGGTCTAACTCCGCTTTTGTCTATAATGTGACCTAAATAAGCTACTTCTGGTCTGAGAAATTCGCATTTATCAGGCTGTAAGTGTAAATTCGATTTTCTTAATCTATTCATGAGTTCATCAAATTTTGTTTCATGTTCTTCTAATGTGTCTGCATATAGAACAATATCATCTAAATAAACAAAAAGTTCGGTTCCTTGTAATCCCGTTAATACTATATCCATAAGTATTTGGAATGTTGCTGGCGCATTTTTTAATCCAAAGGGCATTCTATCAAATTCGTAGTGTCCAAATGGAGTTGAAAAAGCTGTTTTATGTGAATCTTTAGGATCCATTGGAATATGATGGAATCCAGTGGCTAAATCAAAGACTGAGAAATATCGTGCGTTTTCTAATTGATCTAAAATGTCGATAATATTTGGTAATGGATAAGAATCTCCGATTGTTTTCTCATTTAATTTTCTGAAATCTAAAACCATTCTCCACTTTCTTTGACCATGCGAATCTAGTTTTTTAGGTACAATAAATTCTGGTGTATTATAAGGTGATTGAGAAGGCTTAATTATTTTATTTTTTAAAAGTTCATTAACTTGTTTAGTGATTTCTTCTTTGTGTGCTGGTGGAAATCTATATTGTTTAGAGAAAATTGGTCGTTCATCTACTGTAGGAATTGAGTGCATAGCGGCATTAGTAGGTTCTAAAGGTTCATCTGGCATTTGGAATCTGAACGTTTAGTAATTAATTTTTTAACGTGCTCCAATTCTTCTTGATTTAGATGATCTAATCGGAGTAATTCTTTGATTTTTTTAACTCTATCTTCTGCTGTAATTGTATAAAATTGCGATGATATTTTTTCTGTGTTGTAGATAAATTTATCAATTAATTCTTCAGAGGATTTTTTGTTTGTAAAGGTGTTAATTTGGTATGAAGTTGGTTCAATTGGAGTATTATTTGATGTGATTTCTTCAAAATCTTCTAGCATAACTATGGGAGTTTCTATTTCTATTGGTATGGAAAGTATGTTTGCTACTTTTATATAGGCCTTTCCACCATGATTTTTAACAATAGCATTTCCTGCGTATATTCCTTTTTTTAAAGATAGTAAAGGTATAAAGCCTTCTTTTTGATTTGCATTTGTAATTCGAATACAAAGAGTAGAAATTGATCTTGCTGGTAAAATCGTGGTTTCAGGATTTCGAAATGGATATCTATTATTATTTATTTCTAAACATTTTGAAATGTAATTAATGTTGACGTCATTATCAATAAAAAATTCAGATCCTAGTACTCCATCTTCATCTATTGGTACGCTATTTGGTATTAAATTGAATATTGTAGGATATCCAAAGATGTTGAGTGTAATCTGACCTAATGTGTAGACTGGTACATTATTTATTCCCGTGAGACGCAAAATTTCATTTTGGTTTATTTCTATATCGTTTTCTATTATATTCATTTTTATCATATTTCGTCCTGCTCCTGTGTCTATCATCATACGTGGTGGGTGTTTTAGACCATTAGCTGATATCATGATAGAAGGAATTGGGTTGTCTGAGTGTAAATTTATTTTTGTATTTATAATATTTTGATTTGAAGTGGGTGCTGTAGAAGATTTTAAATGGCCTCCCTCATTGCACCCTGAGCGGGGAGGGGTTTGAAGTTTCCCTGGTTCTGCTTTTCAGCGCTTCTTGGTTGTTGTTGCTGTTTAAGTGATTCGTTGTATGCTCGACGTCGACATTCGTTAATTGTGTGACCTATTTTTTACAATAATTACAATTTTTATTATTATTTATGTTTGGATAATTCTGCGGAGCATTTTGAAATTGTCTATCTGTATTAAAATTGTCAGCGTTTTGCTGTCTCCATAAACTTGGGTCGGGTGCAGACGATTGAGGTCTCCATTGACCCATATTTTCTCGGCGGGGGGTCCACTGACCTGCTTGAGACCCTCTGTTGAATGGTGGCTGTTGGTTGTTTTTATTGTATAAGTTCTGATGATTGGAAAGATTTCTCGAAGGCTGCCATGGTATCTTGTTATTATTTATTAGTCTTTGTTGATTTGAACTTATTTGATTCAATTGCCTACATGTAGGAGCTATGTGTCCCTTTTTTCCACAAATTTGACAAAAAATTTCTTCCTGAGTTATATTTATCCTATTTCTATCTCGTTTTTCCGATGGTCCTATTAAATTATCTTCCTTCTGCTTATATGGTGTACGTATGGATCGTAGTGCTGCAGTTGCCGAGATTTATCTTTCCATTTCAAGAGCGTTGTTTACCGTATCTTTAAAATTATGTTCACCCTGTAATCTTGATTCAATTTCGGTTTTTAATCCTCGTAGAAAACAATCCCGAATATCGCTGTCAAGGGCTGCTTGAAAATTCACGTCTATCCTATCATTATTATTTGCTTTATGGGCATCTAATATTTTTTCTCCGAGTTCCCTAACACCAGTTGCGTAAGAAATTACTTTTTCACTATCCCATTGATAAATATTACCCAATTCACCTTGTAATTGATATACTGATTTGTTTAAAGAATAAACGCGTTTAAGACTATCTATAATATCTTCTACACTTCTATATTGTCCTCCACTGACACATTTTCTTGCTTCTCCTTTGACCTTTGTTTTTATTAATTTGGTTAAGTTTGATTCCGTCCCTGCAGGAAGCATATCTTTTGCTTCTCTACATCCTTCTATAAATTGATCCAGAGATATATTATCTCCTGTAAATATTGGTACAACTTCTAGTGCATCACGCAATGATACTACTTGATTATGAGCAACAGTTATAACTTGTGGGTTACTGGTAGTCATTTTATTTGAAATAGGCGAATAATCTTCTTTATATTGTTTAATTAGAGGTTTTAATAATTGTGGATCGTTAGAGATTGATTTCTCAGGATCCTCTGTTAATTTTTCAGGAGAATTATAATTCAAATCTTGATCTGAGTCGTTTGAAGATTCAGACAATTGTTCTTTATAATCTCCTATATTTGATGGCGTTAAAGTATAATCAAATTTATCAATAATAGTAGAATTACCGGTTAAATTTGAGGTATCAAAAATACTTTTATTAAATAATCCTGGATTTATTGAAATTGATTGATCGATTGAAGATGTACTTGAACTAATTATAATACTTGTGTCTTGATCGGAGATTCCCGATAATCCTAATTTTTGAGACGTTGAAACGCTAGTTCTATTTTTATCGTAAGGGCTATTTAAATTCTTGTTTATTTGTTTTTGTTCTTCAGCTAATGTTTTAGTTTTAGTTTCGAAGGCTTTCTTTCTATTCTCTTCTATAATTTCGGCGAGTTTTGGATTACCTTTAGCCTGACTACGAGTAATAGTTTTTGATTTTAAATTATCTTCTTTATTTTCCACAGACATTTGAATTCAAATACATGACTTTATATAAAAGAGAGAAAACAAAAATGATCTAAATTGATTAATTCTGTGTTAAAACTTTCCAAAATTCATTATTTTTTTTACGATTATTGTTATACTATATTCTATCAATTTAATCATATCAATGATTGAAAATCTGTCAAATATTTTTGAAATTATTGTAATGTAATATTTGTTTTCGATTTTTTTATAAAAGAAAATAATTTGAAGTATAATTTCAATAAGGCTATAATATATTTAAGATTTCGAAATATGGAGGCAAAAATATCTTTTATACTTGGTGAAATCTCGTACGCACTGTTTTTATTTGAAAGAGGCACTTGGGAGAAATATTCAAATATATATAAAATGGTAAAAATTTGAATACAAAAAATTTGGGAGAGTATGTGAAAAAATTTTTTTATAATAATTTTTGTTAATGATTTCAAAATTAATTAGTTGAGTTTGAAATTTTTGTCACTGCCCACATTATCGGAGGATCACTAGTCGCGTATCAGATAGGATACGTTGTCGACAGGTGTCCTCGTAGACAATTTCAAACTCTTATATCGCAAATAATGCAAATAGCTCGAATCCCAGCGCAGTCGAAAGCGTCATTTTTTCCACAGAAAGATTTTCAAATTCTTTAAATATTGAATTTATTTGCATTATTTGCTATATAAGAGTTTGAAATTGTCTACGAGGACACCTGTCGATAACGTATCCTATCTGATACGCGACTAGTGATCCTCCGATAATGTGGGCAGTGACAAAAATTTCAAACTCAACTAATTAATTTTGAAATCATTTACAGCCGCAAGGCTGAGCCACTAGGCGATATAAGGAGATCTTCCTGTGGAGAAAGAGATGTCGGACGCCTGTGTAGCTCAGTGGTTAGAGCAGTCGACCGGCAATCGAAAGACCTGGGCTCGTATCCCAGCGCAGTCGGGGGCGTCATTTTTTCCACAGAAAGATTTTCAAATTCTTTAAATATTTTTGTTAATATTTTAAGCACTCACATAAAATTGCAGAATAAATGAAAAATGATCATGATTTTTGTATTCAATTTTTATGAAAGATAAAATATAACTGCTATCAACTTGTTAGCTTGTCATTGGTCTTGAAGTAATGATAGAGGAAAAGAAATTTTTTTTTTTAAATGTAATTATTTGGAAAGAAAAATCAAATTTAAGTTGAAATTTATTGGAAAAATTCATGTGTATTCAGAAGTTCATTGATTCGATTAAGAACAGAACCGAAAAGAGGAAAAAGAAAAACAACTCTCATAAAATTCATAAGGCTTGTTGTTTGCCAACGGCCGATGCACCAAAATAATTAACTCTGTGACGTCCAATTTATAATTTAAAAAATACCATACCTATCTAAAGTCTAGAGTTAATTGCCCTGTCTACGTTCCTCTATTTGTTGTAAATAATAAACAACTAACCGGGTTGAGGAAAAGCCAAATGAATTTAAGAAAGTTATTATTTAAGTAAATATTTATTTATAAATTAAAATATATATTTTTTTAATAAAAACAACCCAAGCCACTTAGTTACGCTGATTGCAGTTTTCTCTTTTCTTTTGAAAATAGTTGTCTAACCTTATTAAGTGAGTCTCTGGATGAGGTGTATATATATATGTATATATATATATATATATCGTCAAGGGTTGTCCGGTCCAGCACTGGCACTTGCACACTGTAATCCTTTAGTCCGCTGTGATTCGCCTCTTCACCAGACAGCGCTTCGATTATAGGGATTTAGAAATTTAGTTTTCTGAGACACAACGGCGCGACGAATTGACTGATTCTCCGTTTCTCACTATGCGACCTTGTACGAACTCGTTGATCTATTTTTAGACGACGCGACGATTTAGGGTCTCGAATTACACTTGTACTGCAGCTCTCGGATTACTGTCTTTAGAGTTTCCATGCATCTGTTTATATAGGGATATGGTATTTTAAGGCATTGCAACTCAGTCGGCCAATGCATTAGATTTTAGATCCGAGCATTTCAACAGGGGTTGGCGCTTTCATAAGAATCTTAGGTTTCAGTGTGTTGGGTTGACAGGCTGGGCTGGCTTTATTAGTGTGCGTTGGGAGTCACACCGATTTCCAATCTGTGTGATCATAGTAGGTGTATCGTCTTCTTCTTAGTGTAAGTGCTACATGCACTTTCTTACGGTGTAGCGTAGATGTGTCAACTGCATCAGTTAGGCTTAGTCGCAAGGGTTAATTTCATTACAATACAATTATCGTACAATGGGTTACAATTAATTAATTAACAATTATTATGTCATTACATTTAAACAATCTTCATTGTTTACACAAATATCTTGAATGATAGTTATAAACGAATATAGTTTATAAATCGTATATGATAACAGCAATAATAATAATAATAATAATAATAATAATAATCCCCTGAGAAGACCGAGGCTTTGCTGGTCACAGACAGGAGATCCTTCAAATACCCGAGGATCGTTCTCGGGGAACATGAAATCAAGTGGAAAAAGAGCATTAAGTACCTGGGTGTGCAGTTGGATCGAAGGCTTAGCTTCGGCGAACACCTGCAGATCGCGACTGCCAAAGCCATCCAGTGTGGGGCCGCCCTGACTCGGCTCATGCCCAACATTGGTGGTCCTAGGGAAGCTAAGAGAAGGCTGGTGGCGAGCGTGGTAAATTCGAAGCTGCTTTATGCAGCTCCGATCTGGACAAGTGCCCTTAACAACCATGCTATCCTGAAGAAGCTGTTCTCGGCACAGAGAGGTGTGGTGATGAGAATTGTCTCAGCATACCGAACTGTGTCGACGAGTGCTGTGCTGGTCCTGGCGAGCGTCCCGCCAATAGATTTATTGGCGGAGGAAAGGCAGGAGACCTTTCAGCTTCGCAAGGAGCTTACCTGCGCCGACCTGCAGGAAATCGCTCGCGCGAAGGAGGCCATCCGCAAGGATGGAAGGCGCAGACTCGTCGAGAAATGGCAGACGAGATGGCATGGTGACCAAACCGGGAGATGGACACACCGTCTGATCCCGGAGCTCGCCACCTGGCTGGATAGAAAGCACGGTCAAGTCGGCTTTTACCTGGCGCAAGCGCTTTCGGGCCATGGTTGCTTTAATGCGTACCTGAAGCGCTTCAAAAAGAGACGATGAGTCGTGCCGCTACTGCGGTTCCCTTGTGGATAATGCAGAGCACGCACTCTTCGTCTGCGCAAAGTGGGGCGCGGCAAGGGAGGCCCTCGGTCAGGCAGTGGGTGCCGAGCTCACTCCTGACACGATGGTCTCTCTCATGCTCCAGTCTGAACAGATTTGGATGTTTATCGAGTCATTCGTCACCCTGGTGATGAAGGCGAGGGAGCTCGATGAGCGTGCAGAGCGTGGCAACAATGGGGGCCAGTAGAAATCGCATCGGGGCCTACACCCGCGGTCCTGCGTCTTGGGCGGACTTGGCTGTTCGCGTCGACCGGGGGAGGAATCTCCTTATTCCTTTTCTGGTTGGCGCGGTTGGCCGGCCTGCCTAACGGGCGTGTGCCCGCGGATGGGAGTCCCGGGCGAACGGACGACGGAAGAGTCGTACGCGACTTTAAGCTAGAACCAACTGCCCGCGAAGTTTAAAGCCGAAAGGCGGTTCCGCGGGCGGTGCATTGGTTCGCGAGAGGGGGTTTTTTGGTTTTAACAGGTATGCCTAGACCCGTCCTAGGAGAGTCCTGTACAACGTCTATAAAAGATTTCGCCATTTTTCCTCCTCACAAAAAAAAAAATAATAATAATAATAATAATAATAATAATAATAATAATAATAATAATAATAATAATAATAATAACTCCGCCATTGCCGGTCCCAAGCCCGGATGAGAAAGGAGGAGGGGGCACACAGACAGCAACATGACACAACACATTACAGCGACACTAAACACAACACACCTAACAACCGAGAGAGCGCTCTGTGGGCGGGCAGGGTCTCGCCGAGGTGAACGCATGAGTCCAAGCACGGAGCAGACGCGTCCTGCAGCCCACCAACGGTAGTAGCCGCAAGGACTCTGCCAGCAGTAGGGCTGTTGCCGTCAGGATGGCTGCCAAGGGAGCCCTATAGACGGGCTTTTCCCTAGTTATGGGCCTACCGGGCGCACGTGCCACGACGGTTGTTCTGCGACTTTCAAGCGCGTGAGGACGCGGTGTGGAGCGAAAGCATCAGGGGACCATGAACAGGTCTCTTGATGCCGAATGAACGTACATGGAGTGAATGCGGGGGGCCCCTTAATCGGGGTATCGCCCCAAATGCGTATGCGGCGACGACGCTGAACTTCCCGCGTGCGCTCTTGCGGTCACACTACAATCACATGCACGACACCGACACCCACACACACCAGAATGAATGGGACGCTGAGTGAATGAGGCTGCGGCCGGCGCCTGGTGGATATTCCCGATAGACTAGCCAAGGGAGGAGTAGTAGCCTCTCGACCAGGGTAGGACGCGATGTCAGTACCTCACCTCTGTGGAAGTAATATGGGTAACCGTAAGTCCCTCCGGTGTTCGACCGCGAAGGGCAAAGATCCCGTGAAACCACATGTTAATCTGGGAAAACCGCTCACGACCCTACTGTCTGGAGCCAATGTCGGGGTTGAAATCATGGACGTCCGGGCGCAGGAATGAAGGATTACCTGGTCAGTATTTCCTTATATCCGACGCTGCGTAGGATAAATCGCACACCGTCTAGCCTGAAGTCCGGGTCAGGTGTCGGGGCGGACTCGGCACCGCTCGGTCGATAGGGGTGACGTTAAACCTTTAGCATCATTATGGCGCGGGCCTATCCCGTAACCTTTTACTAGTTTCATCTAATGTGCCGATAGGTTCGACCATCCGATAAGCCGCTTCTCGGTTTCGGCGCACATAACTAGGGATCCATATAGGCGGGGATAGTAGCCCTACCGCGGTAGGGCTCCCATGATGGGCGAACCGTCTTAAGACACGACAGTTTTAATATGAATGTCTCAAAAAATAAAGGAGGTGAAGAGGTGAAGGCGTCAGATACGCCCTCACACGCTTCTCCAGGGGCTGAGGGATGGAAAGACGTCCTTCAGCTCCTGAAGGAGCAAAGTACAAAAATGGAAAAGTTGGCCAGGGCTCTCAGTGTCATCCAGCAGGGTATGCTGAGAAATAACCCTGGCCACGTAAAGGACAGTGTTAACGAGGCATCAGAGGTGTTGAGCGGAATGCTCAACACCCATAAATGTCTTGTAGAAAGCGGGATGGAAATCCAGAAGAAGCTGGAATCCCACCCCGCCTCAAAAAAGATGGGTATCTTCCGGAGACTGCGCTCTGCGTCTCTGGGAGATACCCCCAAGAAGCTGACAAAGGGGGAGAAGAGGGTTGCTCCTTCTCCCCGAAGATCGGCTTCCCAAGAAAGGGAAGGGCGGCATATCGCCGTCTTATGCCGCGGCCACCAGAGGCCAGACCCCAAAAAAGGATGGGGAATGGCAGCTGGTGGAGAAGAAGAAAAAGAAGAAAAAAAAGAGAAGAAGAAGAAAGAGGTTCCTGTGCCCTCCGCGCAGGAACACAAAACAAAGGGAAAGTTGCCGAGGCGCTCCCCGGCCGCGAGGTCGGGCGACGCCATCAAGGTGTCGGCGAAGGACGGCCAGTCCTACGCCGACATCTTGAGGGAAATGAAGGCGAAGGTCGACCCCCGGAAGGCAGGACTTGAGGTCCTGTCTATCCGGAGGACCAGGAAGGAAGAAGTCCTTTTGGTCCTCAAAAAGGGGGGAGACGTTTCGGCCTTCCGAAAGGAGCTCGACCTGGCGGTCGGGGAAAGGGCGCAAATTTCAGCCCTGGTCTCGACGAGGTCCCTCGAAATTAGGGACCTCGACGAGACCGTTGAAAAAGAAGAGGTTGTGTCTGCCCTGTGCTTGGCATTGGGCAGACCGGCTTTTGAGGGGTCCTGCAGGCTCTTCACCCGCTTTGGTGGGGTGAAGACTGCAGTGATCCGGCTGGCTGAGGCAGACGCCGCGCGTCTGCTTCAGCTAGGTAAGTTGAGGATCGGGTGGGTAGAGTGCCGCATTCGCGAACACCTGGAAGTCGCCCGCTGCTTCAGGTGCCTTGGGTACGGCCACGGGTCCCGGGGCTGCAGCAACCCCGACAGGAAAAACGCCTGTTGGAGGTGCGGCGCCACGGGACACTTGGCCGGGACCTGTAAGGCACCACCAAGGTGCCTGTCATGTGCAGACAGGGGCGAAAAAGATGTCGCCCATGTGTCGGGGAGCGGCTCCTGCCCGGTCTTCCGGGAAGAGCTTCGGAGGTTGAGAGGCAGGAATTGAAGTTCCTGCAACTCAACCTCGGAAGGGGAAGGATGCCCAGGACCTCCTGATGCAGACTGCCAGGGAGAGGGGGCTGATGTGCTGCTCATTAGTGAGCAGTACAAGTGGTCCGATAACTCTGCTTGGTATCAGGATGCATCAAGGAGGGCCGGCATCCTTGTTTGTAACCCTGATTTGGGCGTCGGGGACTTCCTGGAGACCGACGCGGGGTTCGTCTGGGTGGAGGTGGCGGGTGTGCGTGTGTACAGCTGCTACTTCTCCCCCGGCGATCCCTTCGATGTCTTTGAGACCCAGATCCTCCTCCTTGAGGAAAGCCTCCGTGAGGCCATCGGGCGATCCCTCATAGGGGGGGACTTCAACAGTAAGTCGCCCGAGTGGGGTGAAGCCCGCCTAGATAAGAGGGGAATCTTGGTTGGCGAGATGGTCGCTAGGAACGAACTGATCGTCTTGAATCGTCTTGATCGTCAAGTATAAGCGACTGGTCGGTCCTCGAGGTAATAACCTTGAGTGACCACCGGTGCATCGAATTCACACGAGAACAACGGTGTCAGGCGGTGGATAAGGGTAGGGGCGGCGAAGGAAGGAGCCCCTCCTGGAACACGAGACGACTCAGCAGGGAAAGACTTCGCGAACACCTCGAAAAAACCAGGCTCATCGATGAGCTTGGTTGGGTCTGCCCTGCTGGGTCGTTTGAAGCTGCTGTGCGCTCGGTGAGGCAGAAGGTGGTCGCGGCTTGCGACTACTCGATGCCTCGCCGTGAGCGCAGGCAAGCCAAGGGTTCGATGTACTGGTGGAACGACCAGTTGGCAGCCCTACGTCGAGAATGCCTCGCAGCGCGGCGAAAATTCACCCGTTCAAAGGGGGATGCTACGCTGCACGAGGCATGGAAAGGGGCAAAAACAGCTTTGAAGCGAGGCATAAAGAAAAGCCGACTTCAATGCTGGAAAGACTTGATCGGTGAGGTCGAGAAGGACCCATGGGGTCTCGCCTTCAAAATAGTCACCAAGAGATTGGTGGCTAGAAGAAAGACCCCGGGCCTGGATAATCCCGATCGAGTCCAGTACATTGTGTGTAGCTTGTTTCCACACGTGGAGCCGTTCCAAAGACAGGACCGAAGTTCCTGCGTGGTCCGGCGCGAAGAACTCTTCACTCTCGAAGAACTAAAGAGAGCGGGTGGAAGGCTTAAGGCAAATACAGCGCCACGTATCGACGGGGTGCCGAACGAGATCCTCAAAGAGGTGATCGGGGCGTACCCAGAGATCCTCCTAGAAGCCTTTAACTCCTGTCTTCGGGAGGGGAGGTTCTTCGCAGATTGGAAGAAACAGAGGTTGGTCCTGCTGAGGAAGGGCAACAAACCTCTAGGGGTCGCCTCGTCGTATAGACCAATATGCCTATTGGATACGATGGGGAAGCTTCTGGAGGAGTTGATTCTACAACGGCTTCAGGCTCTCTTGGTCGGGGAGAACGGGCTCTCGGAAAACCAGTTCGGATTCAGGAAAGGCAGGTCCACGGTGGACGCCATCCAAGCTGTGGTTAACATCGCCACAAATGCAAGAAAAGGAACTGGTAAGCGTAAGGGATTCTGTGCGTTGATTAGCATTGACATACGCAATGCGTTCAATACCGCGAGATGGAACATCTGCATCGAGGCGATGGTGCGGAAAAAGGTCCCAGACTACCTGTTGCGAATGATAGATGACTATCTGAGCGACAGGTGGGTGATATATGAGGGCGACAAATGGTCTCTCAAGGAGGAGATGACATGTGGCGCCCCTCAAGGGTCGCGGGTGGGTCCACTCGTTTGGAACGTCATGTACGACGATTTCCTGCGCATGGACCTGCCTGCTGGAACGAGCATCGTCGGCTTCGCGGATGACGCACTTGTCGTGTGCGCCGCTGACGACGTCGGAATCCTAGAGCTGAGGATCAATGAAAGTCTGTGGCGAGCGAAGCGCTGGTTGGATGGCAGAGGTCTTAAATTGGCCCCTGAGAAAACCGAGGCTTTGCTCGTCACGGACAGAAGATGCTTTCAGTACCTGAGGGTCGTTCTCGGAACACATGAGGTCGAGTGGAAAACAAGTATAAAGTACCTGGGAGTGCAGTTGGATCGTAGGCTTAGCTTTGGCGAACACCTGCGGATCGCAGCCGACAAAGCCATCCAATGTGGAGCAAACTTGGCCCGGCTTATGCCAAACATTGGTGGACCCAGGGAAGCGAAAAGAAGATTGGTGGCGAGCGTGGTCCATTCGAAGCTGCTTTATGCAGCTCCGGTCTGGGCCAATGCCTTGCAAAACCATGCTATTCAGAAGAAGCTGTTCTCGGCGCAGAGACTTGTCGCGCTGAGAATAGTTTCGGCATATAGAACTATCTCGACGAGCGCTGTGCTGGTCCTGGCGAGCGTCCCGCCAATAGATTTATTGGCGGAGGAAAGGCAGGAAACCTTTCAGCTTCGCAAGGAGCTTACCTGCGCCGACCTGCAGAAAATCGCTCGCGCGAAGGAGGCCATCCGCAAGGATGGAAGGCGCAGACTCGTCGAGAAATGGCAGATGAGATGGCATGGTGAGCAGACAGGGAGATGGACCTACCGCCTGATCTCGGAGCTCGCCACCTGGCTGAACAGAAAGCGCGGGGAAGTCGGCTTTTACTTGGCACAAGCGCTCTCGGGCCATGGCTGTTTTAACGCGTACCTGAGGCGCTTTAAGAAGAGAGACGAGGAGACGTGTTGCTACTGCGATTCCCCGGTGGATAACGCAGAGCACGCACTCTTCGTCTGCGCAAAATGGGGTGTGGCTAGGGGGGTCCTCGGTCAGGCGGTGGGTTCCGAACTTACTCCTGACACGATGGTCCCCCTCATGCTCCAGTCTGAGCGGTTCTGGACGCTCATCGAGTCATTCGTCACACTTGTGATGAAGACGAGGGAGCTTGATGGGCGTCGGGAGCGAAACAACGGGGAGGGCCAGTAGAAATCGCATCGGGGCCTGCGCCCGCGGTCCTGCGTCTCGGATAGACTTGACTGTCCGCGTCGTTCGGGGGAGGAATCTGTTTGTTTCTCCCCTGGGTGGCGCGGCTGGTCGGCTGTCCTAGTGGGCGGGTGGCCGCGGGTGGAAGTTCCGAGCGAACGGATGACGGAAGAGTCGCACGCGACTTTAATGGAACCAACCACCCGTGAAGTTCAAAGCCGAAAGGCGGTTCCGCGGGTGGTGTATTGGTTCGAGAGAGGGGGTTTTCTGGTTTTAACAGGTATGCCTAGACCCGTCCTAGGAGAGTCCTGTACAACGTCTATAAAAGATTTTGCCATTTTTCCTCCTCACCAAAAAAAAAAAAAAAAAAAAAAAAACCACCCGTGAAGTTTAAAGCCGAAAGGCGGTTCCGCGGGTGGTGTATTGGTTCGAGAGAGGGGGTTTTCTGGTTTTAACAGGTATGCCTAGACCCGTCCTAGGAGAGTCCTGTACAACGTCTATAAAAGATTTTGCCATTTTTCCTCCTCACCAAAAAAAATAAAAAAAAAAAAAAATAATAATAATAATAATTATAATAATAATAATAATAATATTTTTTCTTTTTTATTACAGCTGATAGTAATATTATCGATTATTATATGTAATTAGCTATAATAATAATAGTATGTAATAAAAATATAATATATGATAAATATATGATATATTAGTCATGGATACGTGACAATATAATATTATAAATTATGAAATTCAAATATAAAATATAAAATTATAAATTTTGTATTATAACATATAAAAGAATATATATAAAAAAATAAAAATATATAAAAATAAACCATGTATTTAAATTAACAATTTTTCTTGTTGAAATTTATTACATATTTATTGACAAATTGTTTCCAATATTCTTTCATTATCTTGATTACAATACTGAAGACATATAGATAATGGAAATATATTATCAATGATGATATTTTGAAAGTTTAATATTCATACAATATAATTTTCGTTTATACAGTGCGGTTACAAAGATAATATTATTCTCTATAGGGATACAATAATGATTGCTTTTTTAAAGAAATTCACAATTCTTAGAGAAATTAATATTAAAACAAAGTATTGTTCTTAATGTACAGGGTGTCTAAAAAGTCCCGGGACGGTTGGATATTTCCTCAGGTAAAATATTTTTCAAAAAAGTGAAGGTCATTCCTGATGTAAATTTCAACGAGGAATTCAATGGTGACCTTCACTTTGATCTTGAAGTTGACCTTCATGGCTTTTTCAAGGTCAACTTTGTTTTTTAAAATGGAAACCCCCTTTTTTTTACATCTGCAATCGATAGAGCGGAAAATTCTACGTTCAAGTACGTACCTAAGTCATAGGTAAATTGTAACGTTCCAGGTCGATTAGAGGTTATTTGAAATAAACAAAGTTTTCCAAGAGGTCAGTGCAATTCCTGAAGTATTTTTCAACGGGAAATTCAATGGTGACCTTCATTTTGACCTTGAAGTTGACCTTCGTGGCTTTTTGAAGGTCAAATGTGTTTTTTTTAATGGAAAGCCCTTTTTTCACATCTGCAATCGATAGAGCAAAAAATACTACGTTCAAGTACGTACCCAAATCATAGGTCAATTGTAACGTTCCAGGTCAGTTAAAGGTTATTTGAAATTAACAAAGTTTTCCAAGAGGTCAGTGTAATTCCTAAAGTAAATTTCATCGAGGAATTCATTGGTCAGCTCTGTATTGATCTTGGTGATGATCTTCAAGGTTTTTTCAAGGTTTTTTCCAAGCAGTTTACGTTTACGTTCAGCATTATCCAGGAACAACGACGTGGATGTAGTAAATTATGTTCTCTCTGGGGTGCTTGATTAGCGTGAGTCCCTTTGCCTCTCACGCTCCAGTGAAGATGTTCGAACTGAAAACCTTGAGCTTCTTGACAAAAAGCTATGCGATTGTAAAAATGAGTTACAGCATTACGAATCATCTCCCTATCAATCAAAGTAGCTCCTTGCAGAATCCGATTCTGCAATTCGTCTAAGCTTTGGGGTTGCGTTGAGTATACTTTTCTCTTTAAATAACCCCAAAGAAAATAGTCGTGAGGCGTCAGATCAGTTGATCTAGCAGGCCACTCGATTTCACCCCTTCTTCCAATCCACCTATGAGGGAACTTTTCAACAAATGCTTGGGCTATGTCCATCTGCATCTCCTCAGATCCTGCAGATTTTGGCCAACGAGTTCTCTGAAGGTCCTTTATAGATCCATGATTCATAAAGCGCCTTACAGTTCTTTCAATTGTTGATTTTGAGACAGGATTTAACCCTTATCCATTAAGAAAAGTGCGATTAAAAAGCAAACGAACTTGATCATAAGATCGAACTCGATCTCCCTAACCACGCATCATTAATACAGATACCCTCTCTCGTTCCGAAATTTTAGATTGCGCCATAATAATCTTTTGGGAGAAAAATCGTAAGTATGTACTCGTAATACGCAAATTTAGTTTTGATTCGTAATATTCGTATGCGGATAGAAAAACGGTATAGGACTTATGGTATCGCCTTAGGTATTGACTTAGGTATCAAAAAACGGTATAGGACTTTTCGTTATAACTCTTTATGAAGGAACAGAACTGTTACCAGAACTCCTGGAACTTTTAATAAAAAATTTCCTATACATATGATTTTAGAATGTTCAAAACGCTGTAACCAAGATCAATACAGAGCTCACCAATGAATTTCTCGTTGAAATTTACTTCAGGAATGACCTTCACTGTTTTGAAAAATATTTTACCTGAGGAAATATCCAACCGTCCCGGGACTTTTTAGACACCCTGTATAATAATTTGTTAGAGAATTTAAATGACCAGCTTCAGATCTGAAGTTATTTTATAGACTTTGACAGTAAGATATTTATAAAATCTTAACTTAGTTTTCAGATCTACAGAATTATGTCACGAAAGAACATTATTATATGTACTTGTAATTATTCAATTTTGCATTAAAAAAGATTATATGATTAAAATAATTTATTTTCTTCCAAATATCTCAAAAAAGAAAAGAAATATTATAGCAAAGTATAGGCGTTATGAAAGAATTTTTACAAAAGATTAATAAAACCTTAGCTTAGTTTTCAGATCTACAGAAATATGACACGAAAGAACATTATTATTTGTACGAATACATCAATATTTTTCTTCGAATTTAAAAAATTTGATTTCAAACTAATTCCTGTAAATTATCTGACTTATTTCAATCAATTCAATGGAATTTAATCAATAGAATATATTCAATAAAAAATAAATGAATTTCCTTCTACTTCGTTCTTCACTTGTCTTTTTCTAAGATCGGATTTATATTTTGAAAAAATGAAGATATTCACATTTTTTTTTTTTGGAAGTTATTACATATTACAAACCAAAAATAAAAAATGAATTATTTTAACTTTATTACTTCTTTACTATACATTAATTTAAATAATTTTTCTCTGTTTAAGTAATAAAAAAACATTTTTAATCATAATTAAAAATTTCTGGGGACTCAAATAATTGATTTACGTAAATTTTGTCATTCATTTTTTACTGAATAAATTCTGTTTATTAAATTCCATTGAATCAACTAAATAATCACTATTAAAAATCTAAAATTCAATTTTTTAACAGAATTTAGAATGTAAAATTGTTCGCTTCACTAAGCTATACAAATTTCTGACACAGTTTCTCATAAAATGTGTAATTTTCGTTTCAATTTCAAAAAACGATTGAAATTTTGAAATTCCATTTTTTAAACAAAATATATGAGGTTCGAAAAAAACGTTCAGACGGGAAATAGTTTACCTGTATAAGGTCTATCAATTCTCATTAGGACATTTTTTGACAAGATGTATATTTTATGTTTTGATTCTAAAAACACCATTGAAAATCAAGAATTCCATTTTTTAATTAAAATATGTGAGGTTCGGAATAAGCGTTAAAATGCAAAATCTTTTGCCCAAATAAAGTCTTCTATTTCTTTTCTTCTTTGAGATATTTGGACGAAAATAAATTATTTTGATTATATAATCTTTTTCAATGCAAAATTGAATAATTACAAGTACATATAATAATGTTCTTTCGTGTCATAATTCTGTAGATCTCAAAACTAAGTTAAGATTTTATAAATCCTTTTTAAAAATTCTTTCATAACACCTATACTTTGCACTTGCAGGTAGTTAGATTTGAGATTCATAATCTGAAAAGATGCCGATCGAAGAGATGGTTCTTAATAATTACTTTGCTGCTTTACAGTAACTGCTAAGTAGTCGTAAAAGAGCCCTTTCGCCTATCTTACTGTCGAAGTTTATAAAATAAGTTCAGATCTGAACCTGGTCATTTACATTCTCTAACAAATGATTATAGATTAAGAACAATACTTTGTTTTAATTTTAATTTCTCTAAGAATTGTAAATTTCTTTAAAAACGCAATTATTATTGTATCCCTATAGAGAATAATATTAACTTTGTAACCGTATTGTATAAACGAAAATTATATTGTATGAATATTAAACTTTCAAAATATCATCATTGATAATTTATTCCCATGGTCTATATGTCTTCAGTATTGTAATCAAGATAATGAAAGAATATTGATGACAATTTGTCAATAAATTTGTAATAAATTTCAACAAGAAAAATTGTTAATTTCAATACATGGTTTATTTATATCTCTTGGTAACTATTTTGAAGCCGAGACCCCATGGGTCCTTTTCAATATTACCAATCAAGCCTTTCCAGAACTGAAGGCGGCTTTTCTTTATGCCTTGCCTTAGAGCTATTCTAGCTGTTTTCTATGCCTCGTGCAGCAGGGTATCACCCTTTGCGCGGGTATATTCCTGGCGTGCTGTGAGGCAATCGGGACGTAGGACGGACAACTGGGCGTTCCACCAGTAGATGGAGTTTTTGGTACGCCTGTGCCCCCGACGAGGCATTGAGTGGTCACATGCTGCGACCATTTTTCGTCACGTCGCCCGCACTGTTTCTCTCAACGACCCAACATTTACTGAATCAGAACAAAATTAAATAGGAATGTGACAAAAATTGATACGCAAAATAAGAAATTACCTTCCCTGATCTACTCTTTCGATATTAGCGAATTGTTAAAAAAAAAGTGTGTTCTTTTGATTTGGTCCAAGAAAGACCCGGCCCCCGGGAATTATTGTTGAATTCAAGAAATTATAATTTTTTGAAATAATCAGGGTGTCCTAGCACGGGGTGCCGGAATCGGGTGTGGCGTATTCTCGCGTGGGAAAAATCCACATCATAAAGTAACACAAAAAATGTATACAAAATTGTATTTAATATTTCTATTATATGGTATATTGTGTTGCTAGGAACCACGGCATGCGTTTTGGGGTAAGGATCAATATATTTAGGCCGACTTGTAAGAAAGCGTGACGGAGGTGCACGCAAGGTGGTGTTGAGGACTGGATACATGGGTATTCGCCCTTATAAGATCAACCGTTTTCTGTGGGACTTCTGATTAGCCGTATTATCTACCACATTTGTATGGAAGACTTTCTCTTCTTCCATAGCGGGCTCCACCCCTATGTCTCTATTGCTTTTCTTAAAGAAAAACTAACAAAAGTCATGCTTCCTTTAAGATCCTTGGAACAACTCCTTCACCTGTCTATGCCAAAAGTGCAAAAATACTGAGCTTACAAGAACTGGGAACAAAATTAACATATTCAGTTAAATTTTTGGTGAAATATTCAATTAGAATATTGCACCGGCTGTTATTCAAAATACTCTAACTTTAATTATTTTATTTTTAGCTTGCTCGAAACACTATTGCGTACGAGTGGTAGGTATAAAAATAAATAATTAAGCAATGTAACCAATTAATTATTATTTACTTAAAAGAAGAAGAAGTGTACGTGGAGGCTACAAACTGTAGGGCACTTTCGTGTCCCCTTTTTTTATTTTTAAGTGGAATCGTTTTTAGCGTCCTCCTTTGCTTGACTTGCTACCAGAAAAAAGAGGAATTTCTAAAATTCCAGTATTTATTTTGGCAAAAATATTTTAGTTTGATAAAATTTCGATTGGAAGGTATCACTTTCTATTTATTACAGACAAAATGATTTTTTATAAATTGTGACGATGCAGCTCACCAACCGTTGTTATTAATTCTACCACTTGATAGGATAAGGACTGAAGAAGATTGTATTTGAAATCGCCCTTAATTTCCCGACTCAACTGGGCCTCTAAATTTTTATGATGCGTGGCTAAGACTCCTCACTCTTGTTTGTTTTCCAACTTTTTATTTTGATCGATTGCACGTGGTTGAGACTTGCACACACGCACGCACTAGTAACACGTATGTTCCGAGCCGCAAACGGGAAAGAGCAAAGAACTGTGTCTTGCTCTCTGGAATTCTTACCCGAAGAAAGAAGCTCGTTGCACTGCGCTTTTGATTTGCAAATAATTCACCTCGTCGGATCGCATCGATGTTATTCAGGTGGGGAATAATGATGACTTAAAATGATTTCTAAGTGGCGTGATTATTGCGGGAAAGGAATTTACGCTGACGTTGGGTTGGTGAAATACTTGGTAGTATTGAAAGTTCTTTTGTCTGTTGCCGAGGGAAAATTTTTGTTGACTTGGCCATTTCATCATTTTATAATGATTCCTGAATTTGTTATAACAATTCCAGAATTTTTACAAGTCGTAGGTAGATATCGGAATCCTAAGTTGACCTTTTGGATTCCTGATTTAGGACCTGATGCTTTAACAATTTTCGTATTTTTGGCAAAAATGTTGAATCAGCTTCTTTTGGCAAAGTGTTACTCACTGGCTGACGATATTTCGTGGTCCAATTTTCTAAATCAATTTAATTTGCAGGAAAGGTATCTGGTGAATTTCAGATGGTGATGACGACAACAAAAATTATTTCAAGTGAAACATCGATGCCAGCGGTCAAGGGATTCAATGAGTCACCAGAGTAAGTGCGTATGGGTGAGCGCCAGCTGCTTAGCGTGGACAATTTTCATCAATTCATTACGTGAATGCAGGTTATCATGAATAAAAAATACAAAAATCGATGTGCTGTTTAATAACAACTGTTACGTACGGCTATTATTAATTTAAATAAAATGCATAAAAAGTAAAAAAACAATTACCTTTAATATATTTTATTCATTAATATAATGAGTATGCGGAGGTCATCCAAACTGCCGAATTTAGTTGATATAAATATTAGCTAAATTCGTTTATCATTATGTGGGGTCGCTGGTCTTCTACTCTCGGACTGAGAGTGTATTCTACACACCTACGCTTATCACTTTTAATTTTGAACGAAAGAAAAGGGGAAAGGTACTTCAAATAAGTTTCAATCAAGCTGCTAAAATTCATATGCATAAAAAGAAAGAATTTATTTTTAAGGAAATAAAAAAACAAAACCGATGTGAACATTTTTACATAAGTTATAGACGGAAAAGGTAAATTAGAACGATACAAAGTATACGTTACAGCCTTCTTGAGTTTTTTTCTAGTTTCTTAATCCTACCGGATGTCCTGGGAGCAAAAGCAAAGAAGGAGAATACGTTCTGGCTGCTGAACTCCTGGGGATCCAGGCCAAATTCGATTTGAGATTGTCGTGGGTCCAAAAAGCAACCACCCTTGTCCTTATGCGACTTACTCGCGCACACACCCTTTTTCTTTGCTTTAACCTTATAGCATTAAGGTGAGAAAGAAATGGATAGCTTTGAACTAGAAGGGAGGCAGTACTTTTAAATTGCCTGTCCTTCGCCAGTCCTGTCTCACAATAAACCTATTTCTGGTTATAAGGAAATAACTCCTCGTCGTTTTGAGATCCGACGAGATGTAGATTTCCTTAGCTAGTTAGTATTTAACTAGCTAGGTTTTCAACGCCAGGCTGTACACGCACAGTAAACTCTCGCGGCTAACCGACCACAGACACACTCAAAATATTATTTCAGCGCGAAGCGTAGTGGTAAAAATTTTACTTGTATAATTTTTTAGCGCGACAACACCGTGAACGGCTTTCGTCGGAGGAAAGATTTTAGAAGTATTTACGTCCGCCCAAGTACAATCCCCAATTTGTGGCCCTGGCTAGGCCTTTTTACGAATCTAAGTCAACTATCCAGGTGGTAGGACGTACTTGTTCCAAACCGCGGACGGGCAAAGTAGAAAAACTATATTCTCTACTGTCCGAGTAGTTCTGGTTAGTACCAGGTTGCTCGAGTAACTGCGAATTTTGATTTCTAATTGATTCGTTTTATAGAATTGTATCGATGATGCTTAGGTGGGGCATCTTGATGATTTTGGGATTTTTCTGGGTGGCCTGAATTTTGGAAGGAATTCATGCTTACCGGTAATTTTGCAATTGCCGATTGCCTAACTACTTGGTAGCCAACTTGTTATTACCTGTTTCCAAGGGAAGTTTGTGATGAAATGGTTATTTCTGACATAGTTGAAATTCTTGGATCATATTTCATGACACCAATAAATCAAATATCGATATAAAATAATTAAATCGATTCCGTTGATTATTAATTTTGGATCCTGACACCTTAAATATTTTTCATAGTTAGAAAAAACAATGGTTCAGATCCTTTTCAGAAATATCGTCTGCACTGGCTATGGTAACTTGCAGCTATCCAAGTTTGTTTTATAGTATTTATAGTTTATAATGTTTATAGTAAAAGCTCCGTAGTACTTATGCGGTTAACAAAAACATAAATAGGAAATTCGGAAGGGGACATAGGGAAAAGTATAGAAAAACTAGGTGAAAACTATTTGGAAACTATGGAAAAACTAAACATCATTGATACTTGTGTTTGACGGATTTTCCACGTTTTGAGTCTGATTTTAATGTATTCTTCTCTCACAACGTAGCCAAATAGAGCCGAAAAATGACTATGTGCGCTAGCGTACTATTTTTGAATATTTCGATTCTTGAATTTATTTCTTTAAGACTTGCGTTCTCCTTCTTGCTTTTACTTTCCGGTCATCTGAATCCTGTGCCAATTTATAATATTTTCCTACATTTTACATATATTTAGAAACAGTATTAATGAAAATTTTGAAGAGTTCGCGTTGTTTTGTAGTTCTAAGCTATATATATATATATGTTAATAATGTTAATGTTAATGTTAATGTTAGCATTATTTAAATATATGCATAAAGTACATTAAAATTAAAGTTAAAAGCTGTATTCTTCTTAAGATGGAAGTATTTCGAATTTAATATGCGCTACTGAAAAACAAGCTTCTATGATATGCGATGAAAGTTCAATACAGAAATTTCTAACAGTATTCCAACAAATTTCACCTGAGTAATAATTTGCCATATTAATTCGAAATTAAAACTAAAATTGGTAAAAAGTCAGGATCATCATAAATATAAATGACGAAAACTAATAGGTAAATATCTGTGGGCACTTATATAATCACGTGTGTTATATTTCTATATTCTGGGTTATATCATATTCTTTTAGATTATTAATGTAAATAATCAAAACTAACGCGTGAATATCTGTACGAATTAATATAATCGCACATTTTGGTTTGTATAAATTCTAAATTATACTATATATATATATTAATTCGTGCAGATATTCACGCGTTAGTTTTTATTATTTACGTTAATAATCTAAAAGAATCTGATATAACCCAGAATATAGTGTTACGTCCCGAGCTAAGGCGAGGGTAGATTGGGAAAATTACGAAAAGGGAGGAACGTTTGCTGATTACATCAGAGTGGTAAATTCTGATTATTTATATTTTTGTGGGATCGTGGTCACTAGACAAACCTATGCGGCTCGAGTTGTTCACAATAATAACAAATTTGATTATATTGCGGTGTACAAGCTTTATTAATTAAAAGATAGGTATACAATAAGTTTTGAGATGCTTATGTGTATGACTTTACTACTTCTCAGGATGAGAAGGCAATATTAAGGGTTTTATGCGTTTGTGAGTTAGTAATACAGGTTTTGAGATGCCTATATATGTAAATCACGCATTAAAAGTGTGCGTCTATATAAGTCAATAATACAGGTTTTGAGATGCCTATATATGTGACTTCCGCGTTTAAGAGTGTGCGTCTACAAGTTACTAATACAGGTTTTGAGATGCCTATATATGTAACTTGTACGTTTTATGCTAATATACTAGGTTTTAAGATGCCTAGGTATACAACTCACGCACTACAATTGGCGTTATAGTTAACATAATAAGTTTTGAGATGCTTATATATATAACTTACGCTTTTTCCTTGCTTGAGAAGGCAAGAGAAAGAGTTTTGTCGTATATTTCTCCTTGTTGATAGCTGGATAACGGCACAATTCTGGCTGGAGTTAAGTAGTGCTAGTCAAGTGGTACAGGTAGCGTATCAGACAATCCAACTTGCTTGCTAAACACTGGTTAAGTTCGTTTTCTGTAGATTTAACTCTCAGAACTCGGCTTAATACGACGATACGCGTATTTAACGGCACTTATTAATTCACGACCACCGGACTTGCACCACTTAAGGACCAGGGATTTTATTTACCATGTACCGAGGTATTCCTTGTGTAAGATACCGATTTACGAATATCGAAGGGTCAATTCGTGACACCGACAGTATGACTTGCGGACGGAGTGATTACCGACGTTAAGATCTTGAAGACTGAACAGCTACTAGCAAAAAGACAACCTCCAGAGGTAAATCTGGGGTTTATATATTATTGATTTTTCCCATAGTGGGAGAGCGACTGCTAATTTGTAGATCGGGACGTACAATGATAATTTGTTGATCGGCACGCGTCTGGCGGCAATGTCGATGACCATGCTTGCTGACAGTCGCGGAAACTCGTGAACTCGCGGCTAGTTCTCACGCAGGTCATACTATCGGGATCAAAGTCCATTGATGCTCGGTGCGGTATCTCTGTCTCTCGTCTTTTCAGCTATGTTACTTGATGTATATATGTTGACAGGTCGGTGCAATTGTACTAGGTTATAATTGCACTGACTCATCTATTATTTTACAACTTGGTTTATATTCTTATAGTATTTATGAAGCACATGAATTTTTGGTGTTTATATTCTAAAATATTATTCAAGCTAATTTGCAGATCCCCAATAATGTGATTGATATTATTGATTGATTATCCATTATTGGTTATCGCTGATTATTATGTGCTGTTGTTTGATTATTATTACCAATCATTTAATGGCTGTTCTTAACAATAATGAATATTATTTTTATTTTTATTAAATAATTATTAATGTTTTATTGGCTTGGTTCTCTACATTACCGACGGTATCGTAGTTTTCCTATTTTATGCAACTCAACTGCCTTGTCGATCTCAGGTAATTATCCTATCGACAAGTAGTTATCATCGCAGTGATGTGATTTACCTTCGTCAATCGCCTGGTTGTTGTCGATTGACGCTCGTAACTCATTTTATTGTTAATAACGATCAGTTTATTTTCCTTATTCTTGTTTGAATTTAATCTTATTTTTCGCAAGTTATCGTTTTCTATATTTCTGCGGATTCTGTGAAATGAGTGTATTTTTGTTATGTCTAGTTTATCGTGTCTTGTGTCATCCAGAAGTCCCAAGCGATTCAGGTTAGTGATGCTATTCCTTGCATTTGTCTCATATTCTTCATAATTTTGTTTATTAATTTCTTCAGTTCCAATTGTGCATAGTAAGATTTTGTAATCATCATCAGTTTGTGAGATGGGCAGCTGCACTCTTTTGTGTCGAAGATGTGTTAGCTGTCAGTTAATAGTTAACCATGGAGAACCAAGGATCATCTTCGAGCGGGTCAGCCACCATCCCCTACTCCCTTTGGATTGAAAACAACTTTCATTTGCCCTACAATCTTTTGGTGGATCGTGGGGTACCTCGTGATCTAGGTGAGTGATCTTCTCCTTCCTTTTGTTTTTTTTTGTGTTTCGTTAAGTGGGGTGTGTTATATAATAGCTTCGGTTTATTCCCATTATTTCTCAAAAGTCTCTTCGCGAGTGCCTTCGTTGTTTCCCTTTTTTGTTACTTCTCGGGCCGAATGATGGACGTTCCTGGATCTGAAGAGGCCGTTGCTGATTTTGATTTATCATTGCTGGATGATGTGGCTCAGCAATATCTAGTTAACGTGGGAGACGCGTCTTCTTCTGGCAGTTCTTCAGATGCATATATAAATTTCTTTGATTTCTCGACTGGTGTTGGGTGATGCGTTTCGAGATCGGATAGTTTATCTCTGCGCATTTCGTCGATAGAGGAGCGCTTAGGGGTTTACCATGTTGCTGTTTGGGGTGTCAGGGCGGATACTATTCTCTCAACCTTCGCGGCTTGTTGTTCCGAACTTTTTGGATGGTCTGTGTCTGTTTCGGACTTCACGGTAATCCATAGGTTGGATGCTTGTCGCACGGGGTTTTTGCTGAGTGTGTCATCCCTTGCCCTTAAGCGGCAAATTTTGTTGAAGACTGCCGATTTTCAGCTTCGAGGGTTCTTCGTAGGAATCTGTTGACATGTGTGTGGCTGTTGCTCTTAATTTATTTTTTGAATTCCAATGTCCTTGTTTTTATTGCTAATTTTGTTTAGTTGCTTCCTATGCATATGTGCAATTAATTAAAATTCTTTTTTCTTCTCAGGTTCTTATATTCGTGCGCCTTAAATTCCACCTGTCAGATCTATGAGGCAGGTGTACAACTTAACCTCTTCTTTGGTGCCTTGGATGCGTTTTTTATGGTTCCTGACGCAGGAACTGATGTCAGGAGAACAGTCGAGTGGTGGAGCAAGCCGTGGAGCCGAGCGAAGTGTGCATGTTGATCTGCACACTCTGGCGGAGTCTTGTCGGGAGTCCCTTCACATAGTAGAAGGGTTGAACCGACTGGTGGTGGAGGACATCTCGCCCTTGCCTGCGCAGTATCGCCGAGTTTGCTGCCATTCGCTTCCTTCTGACATTTGTCTGGGGTAAATATCATTTCTTTTATTACTATCATTATTTTTATTATTATTGGTTGTGTATATATATTTTGATTCATTGTTCATTTCTTTATAATTCTTTGTTTGTTTTCAGCGTCCAGGGTACCGAAGATAGGTTCTGTCGCTGTGGACGATACGTGAGGATATCGACGTTGGAGCCTGTTCGATGTTCCTGCGGGTCCTTACTGGCTAGCTACGAAGGTAATTAAACTCCTTTCCCTTTTTTTTCGTTTGGTACTACCCTTTTTCTTTTCAAATTTTAGATTTTTAATTAATTATTTGTCTTTTTCAGTACCGCGGCGTGAGGTAATTTACTGCCGTCGGCCAGTGATCAGAGGACATCGGGCGTTTCCAGGACTGCGGCATTCTCCGTATCATCCACGGATCTGACGTGTTCGTGTGGTTTTGTTGTATTTGTTTGTGTGTGTATGTTTTACGTATTTTATGTATATTTTATATGTGTAGTATTTACAGATTTTGGCTTGTAAAACCCTGTTATTTCTCTTTTTTCGAATATTTAAATATATATTAGGAATTTAAACTGATCAGTCGGTAGAATGTATTGATTTGATTCAATTTAATAGAATTTTATTTTTTTGTTCTCATAATTATTTCGTGGGATTTGTAATTGTATCAATTCAATACATTTTATTTTCTTTGATTTATCCTTCCAAGCCATTTTCTTTTCCTATCATAAATAGTGTTTAAGTTTGCTGACTATTTTTAATTTGACTAAATATTTTTAGTATTATCCACATATCTATGTAGGCATATGTGTGTAAAATTTTATGTGTATACCCTATAGGGTTTTCTTTTTCAATAATCTATACATATGCGTACATGTATATTATTCATACTTCTATAATTACTAGTGTTTTGTTGGTCAAAGGTTCGTTGTCCCTTAATTAATTTTAATATTAAATTTTCTTCCTCTTACTCTTTTTTTAAATAAAATTCTTTATTATTAATTCTTAATTAAGAGAAATGAATTTCTGTTAATCAAGCCTTTATTATTAACTTTTAATAAAAATGGAACGAACTTTTGATCAGGAAAACATACTGGTGAGAATGTTGCTGACGATGATAGGCGTGCTGGTCATCTAGTCGCTCCCATTGACGTAGAGAGGCGGATCGTTGTTCTTCCTCTATGCTGTGGTGTCAGGTTGCATGCTCGGTGCCATACTGCTTACTGCTTCCTCTCTTCGCATGATTATTTTTCTCGCGCTAGCCATTTTGTCGGGAGCGCCTTATCTCGTTGACGTAAGTTTATCCTGCTGAACTGCATAAATGCTTCGCAGGTTAGTCTAATTACAGGCGTCGCTGACTGGTACTGTAGAGTTCTTTCATTTTTATTTATTTTTTTTGATGAAATTTTTTTTTTTTTTTCGTGTAACTTTCCGTGTCCTCCCTCCTTAGATTTGTCAGCGTCCTCGGTGGCACAGGAGGTGGTATTTTAGGCAATTCGGATATTTCGAATTGGAAATTTAGTAGTTTCTGTTTGTACTCGAATTTCAGGGATGTTTACTCGTTGTAAGTATTGTAGTTCTGTTGGTGCCTTTTCCTTTTGAGGGGTTCTTTTTGGGTTTTTTAAACATTTTAGGATTGAATTTTTTCCAAAATAAATCATAATTATTATTATTATGATTATTATTGCACTAGATCCTCCTGTCCAGTATTTATTATGTAATTGTTTATTAAAATTTTGTTCTTCGAATTCTGTCAATTGTTCTTCTATGGTTGAAAGTGATTCGTCTGTGTGGAGCCTTTTCCAATTTCCTATGTGAGGTTTTTCCCACGTAAAAGGTTTTATTTTAGGAAGTTGTTGAATTGTGTCCAACTTTGGAAGAATTTCAGTTATATTGAAAGTAAAATTAGGGTTGTAAATATATTCTTCTGTCCTTTTATTAATCTGAGTTCCGGTTAGGGTGGTATATTTCGTCCTTGCAGTACATCCTGTACCTAATCGGAGTAGTCCTGAATTGCTGAGGTAGCCTTTTTCCAGTTTTCCTTTTATGCAGTTGATGCTTATTGGCTCTGGATTTTTTGTTGAATAAATCCAGGCAGATAACGAAGGGATGTAGTTCCAATACATTTCTTCTTCTATTTTCATCCTGATGTCACAAAGGTGAATGGTATCTTTTGATGGTCTTATTAACATCAAACATTCGCATGAGTTGGTTGTGGAAACTTCGTGCTTGGGTTGGGTGTTTTCACAGATGGTGTTGTAAAAGGTTTTTTGACAATTATCATAATATTCATTGCTTACGAGAAAGAATTTTCTTTCATCATTTGCCAGGGCAATATACAGAGTTTTTGGTATTATATAAATAGATTCTTTTGTATTCGGAGATATTTGTTGATACACTGGATGTGCATAAATTTCATAAAGCTGATACCCTGCCTTATCTAGTAAGGGTATGTCGACGGCGATGAGCAGTCGTCCAGAGCTGATTCTAACATCTGTTTTTCCTAATTTTGATAGTTCTTCTGCTCGAACATGTGAAGTGGGTATTGGAAATTCGTTTTCACTTAATTTAAAATGTATTTCGGTAATGATTTCTTGGAGTTGTTCTTTAGTGAGAAGGAGTGGATGTAACCTTTTTTCTCGTGCTGCTTCTACTATTTTTATAAATTGTTTTAAACTTTCGGCTAAGTGATTAAGTTTTATCTCGATATGGTCTGCCCATTGTCTTATTTTTCTGAAATATATGATATAACTTCAGAATTGGTTATGCGATTCTATGTTTTTGATGGTCTCGTTTAGTTGTTGTTGTATGTTGGCGATCTCTTGCGATTTTTGATTCAATTCTAGGTGAATGTTGTTGATTTCTGATTTGACAATGTGGGTCTGTTTTCTCAAAATTTTGCTAAGGTTATTTTGTCTGTCATGTAGTTCGTTGATAGCGTTATCATATTCTTCTGCGTCGTCGGAAGTCATCACTCCTATCACTGGTCCAATAATTGATCCGATAAAGCCTAATATGGGTGCTCTTCGTTTCTGCATACTTGGGGTGGGTTTTCTGGTTCTGGTGTATCTTGTTTTATTTCTGCTAACATATTTTTTAATTCTTCATAATTATTTTCGATTTGTTTGACTTTTCCATTCAACAGGTCTACTCTAACTTCACTTCTGCAGTCTTCTTCTAGGGATTGGTCCAAACATGTTGAATATACGTTGTTTATATCAGTTGATATGTTTTTAGATTGGAGATGTGCTTGTAGGTGCTGTGGATCCATATACACGACAATCCTCCAATATGTACTGGTAATACGCAAAGGGCTCAACTTTGGCATAAAATAGTCCAGGGTTGTTTCTCAATGGTTGAATTTCATATTGTGTTGGGGTGACTGGGGTTGCAAAAATAATGACGATCAAGATCCAAGTCCATTTTTCTCGGCCTCGGGTGGGGTTTAGTTGGTCCATTCTGCTACTGGATGACGCTGCGTATCAGAAAATATGTATAAGTACTTTTCAAGATAGGTTTTATTTAATCTTATCCCTTTACTCTGTTAAATTACTGTACTGTTGAATTTGGGGTTTTTGATTTATCAAAATTAAATTTCATGATTTTAATACATTTTATTTTGATCATTTTGAATATTCTACATGTGGTTACAGGGTCTATAGGTGTTATTATAACATATATATGTATTGGATATTATGCCTATTACAATGTGTTTAATAAAGTTCGAGTAGTGTGTGAGACATTTATTGAGTGATATAAATTAAATTTGGATTTTTAATGTTATCTACAGGATCCCAAAAGTCCTCTTCCGTAACAATGTAATTTTCTTTAAAATTTTTATTACGTTTTATTTTTCTTGAACAATTTTCTAGTTTATGTCCTCGTAAATAACAATATTCGCAAAATTGTTCCCACTTATATAGTTTAATGAGCATCCTACTTTCTTTGTCTTGACGCAAAACAAAAATATCTTCTACTTCATTATTAATATTTCGCTCTTCGCTAAAATAATAATTATCCTCTAGGTTTTTTAGAATTTTCCTTGCTGCCTCATGTTCAGCATTTTTAAGTTTGTTTTCGCCATTACTACTTTCTGATAAAATCTTATTACGTTTACAATCTTTTATAGTACATGATGCGTAAAAAGTCCTATTATGAGCTGGTCCTTCTGACTTTATTAGGATATAAGAGGGTTTGGTAAATCCGTATTCGGCTGATAGCTCTTCCAACGCTCCCTTTGGATTCTTGAGGTGTTCTACATCTCCTTTGGGATGTATGTATGTGGGATAGATTTGTCCTCTGGGGAGTGGTGAGTCCAAGGTTGTGAAACCAGACATGTCCTTCCTATAATGAGAAGACTATTAGTTTCTAATATTAAGTGATTATTCGTAAGCTATTTTGAGTTTGTCTACGTGTTTTTGGAATAGGGTTTCGTTTTTGTCTTTCAAAATCGCTGTGTGTTTGTCCAAGAGTTTAATAATTTCGAAAGGTCCATAATATTTGCTGTCTAATTTACCGCGTTTTTTTACTACCTTTTGTACATAGACTTTATCTCCTACTTTTCCGAAGAACGATCTTGCTTTAGCGTCGTAATTTAGTTTGGAGTTTTGTTTTGCCTTTATCAAATTGTCAGCTGCCATATTTTTAATTTCTGTTAATCTGCAAATTAATTCTTGTAAATATGAACGATAGGTCTCTAATTTTTCGTAATTGGGGAATGAACTAGGGGTACGGGCTATTTTTCCGAACACTAATTCGAATGGGGTGAATTTTGTTGCACTGTGGACAGATGTGTTATAAGCAAACATGGCGAAGGGTAGCAGTTGATCCCAATCGTCATAATTTTCTGCATAGGCTCTAACATAATCCATTAGTACGGCATGGCTCCTTTCTAGTGAACCATTAGATTGTGGTCTATAGCCTGAGGTGGTTATTTGTTTTATTCCAAATATTTTTGATAAATTACTCAATAGGTTGTTCACAAATCCTTTTCCTTTATCGGTGAGAATTGCTTTTGGTGCTCCATACTGAGAAATAAGGTTTTTTGCTAATGCATGGGCTATTGTTGCTGCTGAGATGTCTGGAATTGGTACTGCTATGCAGTATTTTGAAAGGTTGTCCTGCATGGTTAATATGTGCTTATTGCCGTCTGGGGTGGTTGGTAATTTGCCTACAGTGTCTAAAGAAACTTTATCAAAGGTATCCAGGGGTGTATCTGTTATCAACATGGGTTCATGAATTTTGGCTCTTACAATTTTTTGTTCTTGCCAAATTTTGCATTTTCTTACAAAATCAGTGACTTGTTCTTTGATTCCTGGCCAAAAGTACCTTTCTCGAATTCTTTGGTATGTTTTGTTAACTCCTTTATGGCCTCCGATCTTACTATTGTGGTTTTCAGAAATTATTTCTAGACGTGACTCCTCAGGGGGTGTACTTACATTTCCGTAACACATACTTATCTTTATATTACTGTTTTCAAACTCGTTGATTATCATTTTGAGCAGTTCTTCCTTCGTCAGGTCGTCTGTCAAGTCTCCTTGTCGCGAAATACGAAATTCGGTGATGTTTTCTCTGAATAGGGCCACTCTTAAATTATGGAGGGCTGTTTGGAGAATGGTTTTATCTATGTCGTCGAAATGTCGGTTTTTTATTATCAGTGAATATACATTATATTGTCCTCTGGGGGTAATCAATACTTCTCCTATTTTTGGCTGTTTAATTTTTAATTCCTGTGGGTCTATTGCTCCGATGTCGATTAGTAATCTTCCTACAGGGGTAGTTACTTCAACATCAGCAGAAAGAAAATGTACATAATTATTCCTTAAATATGTTAAGTTTTCTCTGCAGCTAAGAACTTTGAAGTTTGTCGTAGGGGCGTTTGAGCTACAACCGGTGGGTAATTCTGGGGGATGCTGGTGATAAGCTTAGAAGTGTTTTTAGTCTTGTCATTATGTGTGTTTTCAGAGATTTTTTCCGAAAATTGAGGAATTTCCATGTCCATTCTGCGTGGCTTGTATCTAGTGGATGAAGTTACTGTATTGGGGTGGTCTTCTTTATTACTTGAATATGGGGTTGATATCGCTTTAGGTTCTTTGAATGTTGAAGGACTAACGTTTGCTAGCATGTCGGGTGTTGCAGGTATCTCAGGTCCAAAAGTTACGCTTTTCCGGGTCCGCAGAGGTGGATTGGGGGTAGGTTGATCTTCTTCATCAGAAGATGGGATTCCGGGGTCCAAATTTTCCTTTGTTTCTGGGTTCACCTCCTTTCCCATTTTTTGTGTTTCTTTCATCAATTTCTGTGCTGTTTCAATTGCTGTTTTAATTCGGTTATCAAATTCAGTTTCACTTTCTGGTTCTAGTTCTTCAATGGCTTCTAGGAGTTCCTGATTGTTTTCTCCTTCCGGAACGGCTGTGATCTCGAGGATAGGGGCATCTTTTTTAGTGTTTTCTTTGTATAGCCAATTTTCGCGAGCCTTTAAAGATTTTTCAAACAATAAAAATGAGTTTTCCAGGCTCTCTTTTGATGGCTTAGGTTTACTTTCTTCTGTATGTTTATTGTCATCATCACTAGGACTATCTTCACTATCGCTTATAGGTGGACTCACGATTTTTATAGGTCCTTCTTGTTGTTGTATTGTAAGAATTGGTTCTTCTTGTTCCTCAAAAGGGAATTCAGTTTCGGCCTGTGGTACATTTGCTGGGGCACTTTTAGGTATGGTTGAGGGTGGATATGCTGCGGGGGGTAGATCTAAACTGGGTAGTAAACTTTTTCTTTTTCGGAGAATTGGGGGTGGTTCCAAGTCTTTTTCTGTATCATCAGAGCTACTGTCTTCTTTATAGACTTCTGCTGTAGTAGAAGTGCTAGATTTAGATCGAGATAGGGTGGGGTTGAGCTGCTTCGAAGTAGATGGGTTTGAAAGTTCACCCTTTGGCTTCGCTCCCTTTCTGGTGAAAATTGAGGGCTTGTTCAGTAGGCCAGAGACTGAGGTTTTTGTTTGAGGTTTAGTGCTGGATTCTGTTTTTTTAGACTGTCGAGTGATAGGTATGCTACTGGCAGGTCCATATTTTGGACTTCTTGGCTTAATACAGCGCCAATTGCGAAACCTGATGCATCTGTTGTTACTGTAAATGGTTTATTGAAATCTGGATATTGTAAAATTTACAATTTATATAATGTAATTTTAATGTAATTTATATTACATAGGGCTTGTCTTAATATTTTGAAACTTTCTTCTTCTTCTTTTCCCCATTTAAATACTGCTTCCTTTTTCAAAAGATTCGTTAAGGGTTTTGCTATTGCGGAAAAGTCTTTTATAAATCTCCGGTAGTATCCTGCTAGCCCTAGGAACTGTTTGATATTTTTAGGGTTCTTGGGTTGCGGAAAACATTGTACAGCCTCTATCTTCTTTGGATCGGGTTTTACACCTTCGCTGCTAATGATGTGATACTGAAAAATATTGGGCTCTACCTAAATGATCCAGAATTTCGGAAATATTTGGCAGAGGGTAAGCATCGCCAATCGTCTTTTCATTGAGAAGGCGGAAGTCGATCACTATTCTCCATTTGCTTTTTCCGGTGTGGTCCAATTTTGTAGGTATAATTAGTAATGGAGAGTTGTAGGGTGATTTTGAATTTTTAATGGCTCCTTCAGTTTTCATTTTAGTTATGACGCGTTCTATTTCTTCTTTCTGAGCTGGTGAAAACCGGTAAGGGCGGGTGTTTATCGGTATTTCGTCTGTTATATGTATTTTATGTTGTACCAGATGTGTAGGGATAGTGGTTCCCCAGGCAGATAAAAGCTTTTTGGAAACTCTCGCACTATTTCTATGACGTGCTCCTTTTCTTCTCGATTGAGATGATTTAACTGTAATTTGTCAATTACTTCCTCTATTTTGTCTCTTTCAAATTTGAAATTTTCGGCTAAAAAATATTTGTCTGAATCTTCTCCTGGTAAATTATAATATTCGAAGGGTATTAATTCTTGTGGGGGTATTTCAATGCTTAAATCTTTTTCAGCTGTGTTGATTGCCAATACGTGGCAAATTCCGTTTGCGTTTGTTACAGCTGCTTCACCCACTAGTACTCCTTCTGTAGTTTTAATTAAGGGTAGATAACCTTCTTTTAATTCTGTATTTGTGACTTCTACGGGGATTACTCGTTTAGTTCTGGCTTTGATCTGGATAGGTCCTAATGCTGTCCCTTTGTAGCCTTCCATATTTTCCTGGGCTATTTTGGATTCTTCGTCTACAAATGGTACGGGTTTGGTTGGGTTGGAATGAGTGACGATTGTGTTGTGCCAAAATGAAATCTCTACCTTTTCTTGTCGGAGGTATTCTCTTCCTAGAATCCCGTCGGTGTTGATAGGAAAATCTGGTTCTGTGACGTGAAAGGTCACTATTGAGTTTTTAATTTTTATTTGAACGGTTCCAAGGGTTGAAATCTTATTCTGGGTTATACCAGCTATTTCAATTGCTTCATTGTGTGATACCATTATGTCTTCGTCGAGTGAGCTTAGCTTAATTATGTTTACGTCTGCTCCAGTGTCGACTAGTAATTGGGCCTTGTTTTCTTTAAAATTGGGTGAGCTGATCTCTACTACTGGTGATTCTCTCCTAAATTTTGTGCACAGGACTTTCTTTGCTGCATTAATATCCTCACACTGCTTTGACGCTCTTTTTTGGTCTGTGCTCGTCGTCGCGTCCTCTCGGCGAGCAAGGCTGGAGTTTAAATGTTCTGTGTTTGATGGAGATGGGGATGGCGTACGAGGGGGTTGGTGGGGTTCTTATAGGGGTAGTTAGGTTTTGGATAGTTAATAGGGTGATTTGGGTAATAAGGATCTGGTTGATAGGGTGGATATGTGGGGGTATGGATAGGGGTGGGGCAAACTGCTGGGGTAGTTTTGTTCCGTTGGGAAATGGTTTCGTCTATTTAATCTAGGTGAATTTTGCCTATCTACATTGGGTCTATTTCTTTCTGGAGAGGCCGCAAATCGGACATGCGGACTAGGGCTGCGATCACGCATTCCTGAGTATGCAGGTTGAGCAAAATTTCTGTCATAAAAGTTATTATGTGGGGATTGAGGGTTTAACTGATGTCTTGATTCGTATTCTATGGCATATTTTAGAGCTGCTTCTATTGAATTTGGATTTCGGCTTTCTACTGCTCCTGAGAGTCCATCTGGAAGTCCACGAATAAAAGATTCTAACGCACAATCGTTGAGAGGGGCTAACAATAGATCCGCGTTATCGTATTTATCTTCTAGTGCGGCTTGCGCACCAGATTTTAATAATGTAAGGCGATCGTAGTATTCACTTACACTTTCGTTACGGGTCATTTTGATGTTCGAAATTTCGTGTGTGTACCATGTATATGACTTGTGAGGAGCAACCCGTTGTTTGAGGTGGTCAATCAAGTCCTTCATGGAGAAAAAACTTTTTCCGTGTGTGCTATCTCTTGCTGCTTCCTTCAGTCGGGAGAGAACCGCTCTGATATACTGTTTTTCACAGTTGGCAGGTATGCTGGCTTCTCCGTTTATCACGTCCTGAATAAAGTCTCTTACTGGCATATTTTTACCATTAAATATCGGCACATTCATTATGCCTTGTTGAATAGCAAAACATTCTGCCATGGATGTTACCATTGCGTCGTTTCAGGTGCGCGAGATGTCGCCGGTAAAATAGGTTGCTCCGGTCTTGTCTGATCGAAATCTGTAATTGGGCATGTTTATGGTTTTTTAAACGTTTGAAAATTATCAATGAGTGCTCTGAATTGGCACTATTATTATCTTTGATGTAATCTCGACGTCTGTATTTAATGCTCAATCCAAATCTCTATTTTTGGAAATTTATGGGCCTAAAATTGAATATGAATTACAAGTTTACCTTTATCAATTTTGTCTATTTGACTAAATCCGGAATAGGAAGATTCAATTTAGAAATAAAGGATTTTCCAATTACTCCTGCGATACCTGTACCTATTTCGTGTTTAATTATGTTGAATTTAATTGAATTACGCAAAATTGGGATTTCTACTGATCCTACTGTTGAAAGAGTGGCGTTATGTAGTATGTAGATTTTTAAATGGTCTATTTTGACTTCGGGGATTATTTTTATCCTTTTGGATTAAATTGATATTTAGTGTTGGATCGTACAAGAAATCTCCTATTTTATTTTTTAATAGGTCAGAATATACTGAAATTATAATATTGGTTTGATGTTTTATTATTATTTGAGTTTGGTTAGTTGCATTGTAATGTAGCCAACTTTGTTATTATTATTTTGTATAACTATCGATTTGAATTTCAATTTGTTTTTGTTAAAGAATTTATACTGTATTTTTAACGCACTGTCGATTTTGATCGCGATGTATGCAGGTACTCTACGTTCTTAGCCTTGAATGCTATGATTTCAGTGATGCAAAGGGGGTCAGGTCAGAAGTATTTAATATTCGCCTGAGTGAATTTTACACTTGTTATTTTAATAGTTGTTTAAGAGAATTAACAAAAGTTATTTTCAGTGATATGAAATTGGACAAGTTAGATTTAATGAAAATGCGTGAACAATTCTGGCAATTATAAAATTTGTTTATTGCTAACAAATAACAAAATTGTTTATTGTTACAGAATTTTAGTGATGCAAGATTGGACAAACTAGACTCAAGCACAATTTTTTGGACAATCTTTACATTCAAAAATATTCTGTTAGTTAATTAAGTTGAAAATTGCAGTTTATAAACAATACAATACGAGCACTTCAAATTTTGCCTTACCCAATGATCGAAATCACTGGTGACCGTTCAACGTACCTAAAAAAGGACTTATACTCTTGAAGGCTGTTTTTTGTTTGTATTAAACTCAATCTGAAACTTAGTTAACTATTTGTGATTGGAAACAAACTGTTATTTTTAAGTAAATTTGATCAGATGTTCACTGTTTGATTAATTTTTGATTTGATTTTACTGTGATATAAATTATATTTATTTCGTTTGCCTTTTTTGTTTTTATTTATTTTATTAGATTTCAATAATTTCAGTTATTCAAGATTGGGCAAACAAAATCTTGACTAATTTTAGGAATTAGAGAAATTATTTAGTTGGGTATAAATTATTGGCAATTATTAGTTTAAGCGATGCAAAATTAGACAAGCATGACTCAAGCACAAATTCCTGAATAATTTTTTGCATTCACAAAACTACAATATGTCGATAATTTAATTATTTATCTAATACAATTGAGAATTTTAGTGATGCATGATTGGACAAACCAGACTCAAGCACAACACTTTGGACAATCTTATGCAATCACAAATATTCTTTCAATTGTTTAAAGTTAAAATGAAAGTTATAAACAATACTTGACACACACTACGAACTTTGCCTTGCCCAGATGATCGGAATCACTGGTGACCGTTCAACGAAACTAAGAAGGACTTATACTCTCGAGTGCAGTCTTCGTTCTGTTTAAAACTTAGATAATAACTTATTTTTTTAAATAATTATTCCAAAAATGTTTTAATTTTCAAAAGCGGGAATTAATTCCGACTATTTGAAATTCAACAATTTTAAATTTATTTATTAATAATTTAGAAAATTTTCGAAATGTGAAGCTTAATAGTTATGTAACAATCTAAATTTTCCGAAATGATTGTACATATAATTTTGTCGCTTCAAATTATAAATTTGGAACTTATTATTAATTGTGACAACAATAGTGACGATCCCACCGCTGCCACCAAATCAGCTGTTACGTCCCGAGCTAAGGCGAGGGAAGGTTGGGAAAATTAGGAAAAGGGAGGAAAGTTTGCTGATTGCATCAGAGTGGTAAACTAGGTTTTGACATGCCTAGGTATACAACTCACGCACTACAATTGGCGTTATAGTTAATATAATAAGTTTTGAGATGGTTATATATATAACTTACGCTTTTTCCTTGCTTGAGAAGGCAAGAGAAAGAGTTTTGTCGTATATTTCTCCTTGTTGATAGCTGGATAACGGCACAATCCTCGCTGGAGTTAAGTAGTGCTAGTCAAGTAGTACAGGTAGCGTATCAGACAATCCAACTTGCTTGCTAAACACTGGTTAAGTTCGTTTTCTGTAGATTTAACTCTCAGAACTCGACTTAATACGACGATACACGTATTTAACGGCACTTATTAATTCACGACCACCGGACTTGCACCACTGAAGGACCAGGGATTTTATTTACCAAGTACCGAGGTATTCCTTGTGTAAGATACCGATTTACGAATATCGAAGGGTCAATTCGTGACACCGACAGTATGACTTGCGGACGGAGTGATTACCGACGTTAAGATCTTGAAGACTGAACAGCTACTAGCGAAAAGACAACCTCCAGAGGTGAATCTGGGGTTTATATATTATTGATTATTCCCATAGTGGGAGAGTGCCTGCTAATTTGTAGATCGGCACGTACGTTGCTAATTTGTAGATCGGCACATACGGTGATAATTTGTTGATCGGCACGCGTCTGGCGGCAATGTTGATGACCATGCTTGCTGACAGTCGCGGAAACTCGTGAACTCGCGGCTAGTTCTCACGCAGGTCATACTATCGGGATCAAAGTCCATTGATGCTCGGTGCGGTATCTCTGTCTCTCGTCTTTTCAGCTATGTTACTTGATGTATATATGTTGACAGGTCGGTGCAATTGTACTAGGTTATAATTGCACTGACTCATCTATTATTTTACAACTTGGTTTATATTCTTATAGTATTTATGAAGCACATGAATTTTTGGTGTTTATATTCTAAAATATTATTCAAGCTAATTTGCAGATCCCCAATAATGTGATTGATATTATTGATTGATTATCCATTATTGGTTATCGCTGATTATTATGTGCTGTTGTTTGATTATTATTACCAATCATTTAATGGCTGTTCTTAACAATAATGAATATTATTTTTATTTTTATTAAATAATTATTAATGTTTTATTGGCTTGGTTCTCTACATTACCGACGGTATCGTAGTTTTCCTATTTTATGCAACTCAACTGCCTTGTCGATCTCAGGTAATTATCCTATCGACAAGTAGTTATCATCGCAGTGATGTGATTTACCTTCGTCAATCGCCTGGTTGTATGCCGGGTTGCCTTGCTGTAGGCGAGATTTTAAATTTTTATTAATTTTTACGGGATGTAACAATAGAAATATAACACACGTGATTATATAAGTGCCCACAGATATTTACCTACTAGTTTTCGACATTTATATTTATGATGATCCTGACTTTATTCCAATTTTAGTTTTAATTTCGAATTGATATGGTAAATTATTACTCAGGTAAAATTTGTTGGAATACTGGTAGAAATTTCTGTATTAAACTTTCATCGCATATGATGGAAGTTTGTTTTTCAGTAGCGCATATTAAATTCGAAATACTTCCATCTTAAAAAGGATACAGCTTTAAAACTTTAATTATAATGTACTTTATGCATATATTTTAATAATGCTAACATTAATTTTGAGATATTTTTATTCAAAAGTTATTTAATTTAATATGAATTTATATGGTACCAATTTTTCATAACATACAATTGTATTGACTTTGATATACCATTTGTATGTTTAAGTACATCAAAATCAATAACACCTTAACGACGAATTTATATGATAATAATTTTAAGCTAATAACTTTTTAGCTTAATGTAGCAAGATTGGGAATTTCCTTCCTGAACCAACCATTTTTTAAAGTCTTCGACCCGAGCAATGATGAGCTGCATCAGCGGTCTTGTCAAGGAGCTCGGGTTACGGGCGCTTCAAGTGGCATACAAATTTAATTAATGATTTATTATTACGAATTTTTGGTAAAATTCCGCCGCCTTGATACTCTTGTAACAACTATATTTCTATCAGAAGAGGAATTGTGATTTTATATCAAAGTGCGGTGCGGTTCAGACGCTAAATTTATCGTCGGGTAGTCATGCGTCAAGTAGAGGTGATGAAATTTTAGCGATATATATCGGAAATTTTTTTTTATTATCACATGCGCAACTAAGTTCCCACTGTTTTTTTTTTAAGAGGATGCAACTTTATTGTGAAAAAATGGTTAAAAATGAATCATTCAAAGTATTAAGATATTAACGTGTTTTTTTCCATGTTTTCAGAATTTGAAATTGCACGGGTGAATACAAAAAGTCCAACATTCGAGAGCGTGAAGCTCTACAATCTACAATCTACAATCCTTGCAAGAAATTTTTCTTCCTTCGTGAAACCTTTTTTGAATTTTAAAAAAGCAAAATCAATGAAAAATTTCCTAAGAAAAGTAAGGAATAATAATAATCAGAATAAGAAATTATACTTGGAAAAAGTGTAATGTTTTTGAGAGTTTTCTAATGACAATATATTAAGTGTGCGACTAAGTTCCCGCTGTTTGTTTGATAAAAAAGCAACTTTATTGGGAAAAAATGGTTACAAATGCATCATTTAAAGTATTGACCGTCGTTAGATACAACTTTTGCCCATCTTTCTGGTAGAGCTCAATTACCGTTACAGTAAAAGTGTTCATCTTTTGAGGCTATCCAGGAATTAAGCCCTTTTTCGATGTCTTCATATGAGCGGACTGCTGATCAACAAGACCATGTGCCATCGACCGAAATAAGTAATAATCGGATGACGCAATATCTGGGGAATACGGGGGGGGGGGGGGTAAGGAGCGTTTATAGGTAGGTTTTAACGGGTTCGACAACGTGAGGTCGAGCGTTCCCCAGTGATGGTTTCATTCGGTTTCAACAGCTCATAATAAATAACATCAGCGTCTTCAAAGGTTTCTGGCCTACCTTCACGCGGAGGGTCGTCAACATCGAAATCACCGTCTTTGAAGCGACGGAACCAATCACGGCACGTTGTTTCACTTAGAGCAGCATCTCCGTAAACTTTTTGGATCATTTGGTACAAAATCAGACATTTTCACACAACGCAAAGTATATGACGCCAAAAAAAATCACTAATGTGTCAAAACGGGTTGTTTACCATATGTCTAAGCTTGGATCATGACGTTTTGGATATGTCAAAATCGACCAGTACTTACTACTGGAGCCATCTATTTACAAACAGCAGAAACTTAGTTGCGCACCTAATATTAAAACCAAAAGTAGTCTATCTTCGTCCGTTTTTATCTTCTCTAGTATTTTCCAAATTTTGGAAAGAAAATTTTATGTACTTTTGCCACAACTGTGTATCTTCTGGAAATAAGAATACAAATTACAGATATTTTGTATCTTTACTTATTGCGAAAAAACAAATATGTAATGCAAAATTGATTGACAAATTTGGTCAAAGTGCACTCTGGGCATCTGAACGAATCTACCGTTATTCTATCAGCGATCTCTTGAATCGAAGGTATGAGCGTCTAACAGGATCTAAACGGGTTATAGCGGGGACATGGATTGACAAATTTGATCAAAATTTTTGGTTTGGTCATTTGGTCTCTCGAATTGAAAGTGTGGGCGTCTAACAGGGTCTGAACGGGCATTGCGGGGACATAGATTGTCAAATTTGGTGAATTGCGCTCTGCGTGTCTAAAAGGGCCTAGCGTAACAATGTTTGGTTCCGTTTAGAACCCTATTATGGACATACAGAACCCTTCTTAGGGCCGGATATAAACTGCTTAACATCCGTTTAAAACCATATGCACGGAAAAATTGCAGGTGCCGCATAAAACCCAGATATAACCCTTTAAAGTCGTTCTTAGAAGCTGCTTGATGCCCATATAAAAGCTGATTGGCACACAATTTTGTGCACTTTTGGAACCCTTCGTAGGGGCAGATACAACCTGGTTCCAACCCGTGTAGAACCCGATAATCGCACAATTTTTGTATCCATTTAGAACCCCTTAGAACCCTTCTTAGGAGCAGATAAAATTCGGGGCAGGACCCATTCGTAAAAACCGTGTACCACTCTGTTTACACCCAGGTAAATCCCATGTTCTAACTCGGTTTTATCGGTTTTTTAAAGCAGCTTTGGCTCCGCGTTACATAATGTACTACAGGGTTTCCCAATAGTGGTGATATGATTTTGAATGTCCCTATCGGGCTCATTTGAACTGCAATTTTTGACGTCTGCTGTCAGTTGTCATCAGTAAGGTTTGCCATTTAATCATGAGTAGTTTCACGCTTCCACAACGTTTGGAAATTGTCCAATTATTTTATCAAAATTCGAGAAGTTTTGTCGGTGTTCAAAGAGCATATCGTGCAAAATATGGTCGTCATTCTGCTCCATCCGCGCTCTCAATTCGTCGAATAATCGATAAGTTGGAGAGTGAATTTACTCTATTGGATACTAAGCCTAAAAATCGTATGCGTACCGCACGTTCTACACAGAATATAGCCGCCGTACAGGCCAGTATCGAGGAAAACCGTGAATTGTCCGTGCCACGCCGATCTCAGGAATTGGGCCTGTCCAGGATGACTACCTGGCGTATTTTGCGATTGGATCTTCGCCTGCATCCCTATAAGATGATTCTGGGCCAAGAACTGAAGCCTAATGACCATCGTTTGCGTCGGGAGTTCGCGGATTAGGCTCTGGAATCAATTGAAAATGATCCCAATTTTCATCAAAAAATCATCTTTTCTGATGAGGCGCATTTTTGGCTCAAGTCCCGGGGACATTTGGCCGATATATTGTTTAAATCATAAATGGCATAGAATATCCAATATAATAAAAAAGATTTCGATCAATTCCGAATGAATATTCAGTGTTTTTTTTCAATTTCAAAACATATCACCCTTATTGGGAAACCCTTTATTATTTCAGAATGTGTAAGGATAGAGAACCAGAGCTGAAGGTTTGGATTCGGCTGCCAAAAAATTCTAGTAAAAGTTTACCTAGTTCACGACACGATATGTCTGGCAACAAATGATAGAGAGAATAACTACCGGACCAAGCCGGACGCCACTATGAGGTCGATAGAACATAGAATGATCAAAAAACAGAAAGGTTCAGAAGTCAGAGAAATAAAAAGTTGAAACATAGATATTGGTAAATTGTTAACTAAAAAGAGTGGAGAATTTTACGCACTATCGATTCCCGGTATTAAAAGCGGGTCTTTTCATTTGAAAAAATTAATTTATTCGTACGATGACCTTAAAAATGAGTTTAAAGTGAATTGAAATACCTGCGCCTATTTTACTAAATTAAACCATAATCTCTCTAGCAAATTTTTGATAACATACATAGTTAACAGGTTATCCGAAGGGTTCCATAGTTTTCATACAACCAGTATACAGGGTGAGGCATATAAAGTGTTACAGAGCTATAGCACTCAAACTATTGATCATATCCGAAAATGTTTCAGACAAAAGTTTCAGTGTTCTAGAAGGCCATCATACTCGACCATCCTATTTTTTTATCTGTGGATGCGCTGAAACTACGTCAAGGTCAACTCCACTTTTTGAAATGAAACCATGTATTTTGTTTTCGATGACATGATTACTGATTTTAAGACTAATTCAGCGACCTATAACACAAGGTCATTCTAGTCATGCAAAGTATGAAAATGGTTAAAAAATAATTTTCATTTCTTTTCTTTTTTTACGATACTCATGATGATACACATCGATAGGGTATTGTTAACATCGGCAGAAAGTAAGCATTTTCTGATGACTTATCAGTTAGTCACGCACTACCTTCTAATGTGAGTACATCGAAACGCGAAAATGAAAATTCAAAAATGAGACATCTGTGCGCATTTTTCTACGAATCCAATTACAGAAATTAACGCGTTTTAGGAAATCATTGCCGTACAAATCCTGATGTAATGACATACGATACGGATGGAACTTGTGTCGATGTAAGATTCTTAATACAAATTGCTGACTAATTCCACCCTTTTTTTCCATTTGCCTGCTGCTCTCATGTGGATTTAGTGCAGCAAAAGCTAAGATAGCAGCCGCACTATTTTTATTAACAACTGGTCGACGTTTGACTCGTGTTTGTTTTACTGTACCGAAGGGACAGAAACGGTCAGCTAATTGCTTAAAAGCCATGTGCGATTTTTGTTGCTTATCCGGATAACGAGCCGCATACAAATCTTGTGCGTTTCTGTAATGTTTACGGCATTCCCCTAGCACCATCAACATATCGAAAGATTCTTGAAAATCGTTCATTTTCACGTTCCGATGTACTCACATTAGAAGGTAATTATATTTATAATTAATAATAAATTAGAAGGTAAAATTGATATGTCATCAGAAAATGCTTACTTTCTGCCGTTGTCAAAAACACACTATCGATGTTTATTATCATGGGTATCGTAAGAAATGAAAAGAAATTAAAATGATTTTCCCACTTTTTTCATACTTTGCGTGACGAGAATGACCTTGTGTTGTTCTTCTCGAACACTGAAGCTTTTGTCTGAAATTTTTTTGGATATGATCAATAGTTTAAGTGCTATCGCTCTGTAACACTTTATGTGCCTCATCCTGTATATTTATACTTATTATATTCTTTAAATAAGTACCATGCAAGGTTCTAAGTATGCATATTTGACTTTTAATATATTTTTTTACTTACCTTCCAATATGTGGGAATGGATTAAAGTGAGGTCCTTATTATCAACATTCTTTATATCATACTATTTAAACTTTGCAGAACTTTGTCTGCAACCTTACAATGCAACTTTCTGATAACTTTTGTGCCATCTGGATATCCTATGCGTATATAGCAATTTCGCTTTTCTTACAAGGGCCGATTGCTTCTGGCAATTTTTAATGCTGTATTTAAACATAAATATACATACCTGTAATATTTTGCAGCGATTCGTCGCACATTGATCGTCAACGCAAGGTTGATACATCCCAAGCGTGAGACAATTCAGTAGAATTATCATTATGCTTATCCTCTCAAACCATGTATTTCATAATTAAAGAAAATATCTGTTTTGATTCCACATTTTCCAAACAACGATAAAAAGCATTAATCTGTTTTTAAAAAGTTAATTTTAAAATTATAAATACTTGCTTATTTTATATGGTTAAAAAGTAGAAAACAGAATAGAACATCCTAGCCACTGCACTAGCTTTAAGGCAAAAAATTATTGAATGCGGAGGTGTATATTTTGTGCTTGATGCATACAGCATATAAGAAGAAAGTTTCTAAAGATCCATCCACTGTAAAGTGCGATGCGAGCACCAAAATCTGACCGAGAGTCGGAAAGTTCTTTGCATTATGTGAGGCATTCAGTCTTTTAATTTCTTGACTCACATATTTCAAATATGATGTTCAGAACTCAAAATCAAACTAGGGGATATGAGATGTCAGACATCAACCTGTGAGTATTATTGGATTTTCATGAAATTAGTTATCTTAAAGATTTCATGAGTGACTGATTCTAAAAGTATAAATTGTTGCAAATTCAGGTTAACGACTTCATTATAATGGGCACTATTCTGAAAATGTTTTTGAAGATTTATAGAATTGTATTCACAGATTTTTTCCTGTTTCCAGTTACAAATATTATATTTGGCATAATAGAATTAACTAAATTTAAAATCAAAGTGTGTCTTGACACTGGAATATTCACAAAAAATGTATATAGGATTCTGTTTTCAACTATTGAATTTAGACGCTTATTATTAAACACGCACCAACGAAGTACTTCGAGTCCCTGTGTCAGAGAAGCCAAAACACGCCGCTCAGAGGCGGTGTTAATGAAGGTCTGGGAGGAGGTCAGTTCGGTGGCGATCTTGAAAATCTCAAGAGCCACCTAAATCCCCATGAACTAGGGGGTCACAATGGGTGGAATTTGGGTATACCAGACAGAAGGACCTTCTGGTTGAAGTCAAGTGTGCCGCAAAGGACAGAGGAAGGTTTGACTCTGCCTTTAGGAATGTCGTTGGCTTTGTCCATACGATGAAAGACTGCCGGGGCTCAGACCGAAGCAATAGTTGCTGGAGGTGCGGCGAGGAGGAGCACGTTGTGGGGTCCTGCACGAAAAAACCAAGGTGCTACCTCTGCACCGCAAAACAGAATAAGCCCGGGACGACCATATCCCTGGTATAATGCTTTGCATAGTTTTCGGGAGGCAGCCCCGAATAGGAAGCTTTCGAGAGGCCACACGTTAAGCCAAGCAGGCAGTAAGTAAGGCCGTTGAAGCTTAGTGTAGAGCACTTATAGCACGTGACCCTTAGGTTTAGAGCTAATGCAGTTCCGGGGTCATAGAAGACCAAATACAACAACTCAAAAACCCAGTATACTTGAAGAAAACCGAACGCAAGAACCCATAATCCAGAACCCACCACACTAGAAGAAAACTGACAGAGGTCCTCATCATGCCAATATAGTTAAAGAATACCTCAACTACAACTTTCCTAATAAATGCATCGGCAGAGGCGGTCAAGTAGCCCTGTAATTGCATTATTGAAACATTTATTACGACCGTGAAGACTTCCTACATCTGTTATAAAAATGTGGAACAATGCATCAGAAAAGTCGTTTCCTAAAAGATCAATTTTATTCCGGAGCAGAATATGAATTGCTTTCACCAACACTAATAAATGATTGTGAAATAGATTGCATAATCTGTTTTCAGTAGCACCAGTCCACAGAACTAAAGGGATGCTCTGAATTTGGATGCCCGACAAGAATTGAGCTATTTGAGTTGTCTTAATGTTCTCGTTACGTTATCAGGCGGTCTGATTCTGTCTAACTCTTTAGCTGTTTCATCATAAAGAGGTTTGCCAATATAATAGTGCTTATTAGGATTTTACCAGTTGCACCTAAGAAGTAAAAGCATCTTCGTAACAGCAAGAACAATAGCATGCATAATCCGTATTCTTCATTATATTGCAGTTAAAATAATACATGTCATACACTAACTGCAAACTTCTACGGTATCGTGGAGCTATAGTCATTATTTGCGCACAAATTGGCCGTAGCCGTCGATCTGCACTGTTTCATGCTGTAATGCCATCGACGAGCCATCCTATACACAAATCATATTTTCCAGGTATGGCCGATTCTTTTAAGCGCTTGTATTTTGCACCACTTGTCAGGGCATACAACTAAACCCAATTTCTTTTTGAACAGTGAAGCGAAGTCAGCGGACTTTGTGGATAACGGCCATGTGGTCGGGTCTATCTTCGGCAATTATATACGACCGCTTTATTAATAGAATAATATTTTTAACAAATTTTCCGAGAACAGCATTGTAGCAAATTGCAACGCATTACTGTCTTCTCCAAAAAATTGTCTGAAATTATTATTTTAATTAAAAAGTGATCGTGTATAATTGGTAGAGTTAAAGTCTACAATACAGCGTCAACTCATAATGTTTTTGTACACTGAAGGCATCTCGCAATACAGATTCAATCGAGTTTTCTGAAGAAACACCATTAGTTTTGGAACTGTAGATGCGAGTACATTGAATCACAAAAGGTGTAATAGACCATAATCCGAAATTTTAGAAACATTGATCACCAATTCGATTCTTTACCATAACATTATATTGTAAATGAGGTAAAACTTTCTCTATTAACTTAAACAGCACGTAGTTCGGTTTTTAAGAATTTTTGTTTTTGGCAAGAATAAGTTTATTAAGCATATAAATTAATTACACACGGCTGCTACTCATAAATTGACTGATCAAGCCATTCTAGCCTTGCGTTACCGATATCGTCGAATTTAAAGGAAATTTATGATAATGAAGATATTGAACCTGCGTGGGCTGAAGATCTATTGAAAATGCTGACTGAAATGATGTTAGATCAGGTTTCCCATCAAGTGTCAATTGTTCTATCAAGTAACTTAATTTGCTTTATCGATACAAGAAGTTTGCTTCAATTGAACTAGAACTCCTATTTCCACTTCTCAAACTGTGTAAACATTATTTCGTTTTCTATTCTATTAGTTCTACGCAGTAATTTTATAGAAAATTTTCATTGAACATTCATTTAAAAATACCTACAAAAATGTAATTGATGCAAGCTGATTAAAAATTTATCTCTATACGGTAATGTTAAGTTGCTCATAGATGGCTTCTGTAAGCAATTCTTATTAATTTGCTTAAGCTTCAAAGCAATAATTAATTGCTAAATTTAAATTGCTATTCACAAATTTTTTCTAACTCTATTGAAACAACATATTCTGACAATGAAAGGTCAGCTGGTAGTGAATCACTCTATACATTCCTCGAACGATCTATCGGGTCTCTCAGTAACTGCTGAAAGCGCTAAGCAAGGGACGACGTTAAGCGTCAGCGAATCGCGAATAAAAACACTAAAAATTGATAAAACGTTTTCCGTTTTCATCTTTATCGAGGAAGTTATATGAATAATTGAAATTTATGATAGCATGATCATGTTCCAAATGTCTCGTCATTTTTATAATCATTCCTGGTAGTCCAGGTATTGAAAATACATCTTCTTCGAGAAAGATGTTTTACAAACTAAAACTCATGACACCCTGATGATGTTCCAAAGGTCTCGTCATTCTTAAAATTATTCCTGGTAGTCCAGGTATTGAAAATACATTTTCCTCGAGAAAGGTGTATCATCAGGGTTTCATGAGTTTTAGTTTGTAAAACATCTTTTTCCAAGAAGATGTATTTTCAATACCTGGACTACAAGGAATTATTATAAAAAAGACGAGACATTTGGAACATCATCATGGTATCATAAATTTCAATTATGCATATAACTTCCACGAGGAAGATATATTTTTAAGACTTGGACTACCAGGATTAATTTTAAAAACGACGAGACCTTTGGAACATCATCAGGGTGTCATGAGTTTTAGTTTGTAAAACAGCTTCCTCGAAGAAGATGTATTTTTAATACCTGGACTGTCAGGAATGAGTATAAGAAAGACGAGACATTTGTAACATCATCATGATATCATAAATTTCAATTATGCATATAACTTCCCCGAGGAAGATGTATTTATAAGACTTGGACTACCAGGGTTAATTTTAAAAACAACGAGACCTTTGGAACATCATCAGGGTGTCATGAGTTTTAGTTTGTAAAACAGCTTCCTCGAAGAAGATGTATTTTTGATACCTGGACTGTCAGGAATGAGTATAAGAAAGACGAGACATTTGTAACATCATCATGATATCATAAATTTCAATTATGCATATAACTTCCCCGAGGAAGATGTATTTATAAGACTTGGACTACCAAGATTAATTTTAAAAACAACGAGACCTTTGGAACATCATCAGGGTGTCGTGAGTTTTACTTTGTAAAACAACTTCCTCAAAGAAGATGTATTTCAAAGCTACTCTTCATTTTTTATACTCTACTTTCATGTATGCTCTGAAATTAGCGTTCTTCTGACAAAATTTTTTTCTGTTCAATTAGAGTTCTGGCTATCGATTCCCTACCATAACTGAACTCTACCATATCGACCTCATCAACCTGTGATTTAGAATTAACGCCATTTATGACCAGATGGATTTTTCAAAATATATTTGAAAAAATTTTCTGTAAAAAAAGGAACGCTTTCACTCTCACTTTCAAAATTTTAACATTGCGTCAAAAGCAACGTTTTTTGAAGTTTCCAGAAATATCAGCTAAAAGGATAACGTCTGCTCTCAGATACAAATCAAAATATTTACCCAAATCAGTTAGTAAATAGAATTCTTCATTGTTTTGACAATACTTTTTAGTAATAGTTTTTTCTTTATCTGCTGGATATGATGCCAGTCCTTCGAGGCTGCTTGGCATGAAAAGGAGAGAATCAATAAACCTGAGCTCTACATTTGTTTTTTTAACATCATTAGTATACGATTTATATTTTTATTTGTGTATATGCTAATCATCGGCTCTAATAGACATTCAATATTGGGATAAACAACAAAAGAAACTTTTTTTTATGTTGACAATTTTTGAATTCCAAAATGTTTTATAATTATCAAAGTAATCCTCATTATGAACATCAATATATTTTGAATCATTAAAAAATGGATTATTGACAAATTTGATTGATTTAAGGTTCCTACATGTTCGTGGCTAAAAATTTTCTTCTTAAAGTTTGGTAAATGGTACAGAACATATAATCGAGCGTAGATAGACTTCTTTTGGTTTCAAAATTGAAAAAAAGTTCAATTTTATCAAAATACATCGGAAATTTTTTTTCATTTTAAAAACCAAAATTAGTCTATCTACGTCTGATTGTATCTTCTCTACCATTTCACAAATTTCAAGAACAAAAATTCATGTATTTTGGACACAAACATGTAAAACCTGGACCAAATTGTTCACATGGACTTGCCACTTTCCCCAAGCATCACATGACCTGAAAGAAAACAATAAGGATCGTTATTTATAAGATTCACAACAGATTATTAATTCTAAATATATTTTGGTGAATTGATGTAAGTTGAATCTCTTGATTCTAGAATAATATTATTTTCTGTTTGAAAGTGCACAACATCTTGAATCATTTTACCCTGTTCCAACGCTTCAAATTTTTCATCAGATGTGAGATATACTTTTGAATTTCCATCTCGTTTCAAAACATTCCTTAACCGTAAAACAATCATTGACTTTAAACCATCCAAAAAATACTTTATTTCTTTATGTTTCAAATTTATGACTGAACCTGTCCTTATTCTATCTTTGATAGTATAATATGTGCCTAGGCGCATAATGAGGGTTATTACGCGACGAGACACGATGCTCTCAGGAGATCGAAGAAAAAGCGTAGGTGAGGCGTAGTCCAGGCGTAGCTGAGGCGAAGCTAAGACAAAGACGAGAGAAAGCTGAGGCGCGATCAGTCCTGCGAGAATTTTAAGCGAGTCTCGTAATTACCCGAATTGTATGCATTGGCACATATTCTATTTTATGTGACTTGGGCGCATATACGAGTTTTTATGCGTACACTCGAATCCAATCTTAAAAGGTCGAAATTGCCGTGATTATCGCCTATCTCACTTGACATTTCGCGAATACTTCCGGCCATTTTGATTTTCTCGATCTTGTGATCTTGCGCAGTTCAATTTTACATTACATTCCTCTGTATCGTAATTCACAACATTAACGCTACTTTCAACTGTGGCGTAAAAACGAGATTACGCGCCGGAGGCATATAAAAGCAATTTTCATTAATTCCAACCACTTTGTTCTGCAAATTATTTATGTTTCTATTGCGTGCAGTCAAAACTTCAAGTGATGATGTGATACTGCACTCGAGTGATACAGCAAGCGTGTTCTTGTCAATTTGTAGATATTTCTTCAACAATTGAATCTTCCTTTTTCCATATTTTAACCATTGTTCACATTTTGAAGAATTTGAAGCGACTTTTAAAATTTTATAAGCTTTACTCATAATTTTGACAAGCTTCTTACACATTTCAGAATTCATTTTTTAATACAAATGTTAATACTCAAAACATGAATAATTACAATAAACATCTTAAGCAACGAGACGTAATCCTAAGAAAAAAACATCATTAAAATCTTATCTACAAGATTCTAGGAAAAACTTGTCTTTCAAAACACTTTCATACCCTTATGACTCCAGAAGTGATTGTGCTCATTGGATTTGAGGTATCAGGTTACTCTAAATGTTCAATCAAATATATCACAATAAACATTCTGAGCGACGAGACAAAATTCTAAGTAAAGAACATAATCAAATTCTTATCTACAAGATCTCAATAAATATTTATCATTCAAAACATTTTAACGCCCTTATGACTCCAGGAGTAATAATCCTCATTGAATTTGAAGTCTGAAAATACGCCAAATATAGATCAGAATGAACATCCTGAGCGAGAAGACGAGATTTCAAGAAAAAATTATAATTACAAGTGCTTTTATTTGTCCTTTAATATGAATCTAGTTCTGCCTAGAAACTTGGGATTAAATTAATTGGACTTTTGAGCTATAAGTACGTGATGTGAAAAAAAGTATCGAGAATTTTAATTTTCTCGAAAAGTGTGTATTTATTTATTAAGGTTTATTGCGTCCCCTTCGAAGTAGTGCCTCTGTGATAATATGCACATATTCCAACCTAAAACTTGTTTTTAAACATTCACATGAAAGCTTCTAATTTATAAAATATCTAAAAATGAATTCTATCATTAGAATAACATAAAAGGTAACAAAATTCTTCATTTAATCAGTGCATAGGATGACATATAGATAGTGCCACTATTGACAAATCCGTATGATTTCTAGGAAGTACCAATCTTCAAACGATATGTGTCAAAACTTCATGACAATTTGACGTTTAGTTCACAAGTTATAGAGGTTCAAGCAAAGCAATGACTTGACAAGCACCGATGATGCTGAACGCTCTGGTTGCCGAAATTCGGTAGTTGCCCAGGAAACATAAATAAATTTAAGAAAATTCGAAGTTTTACAACCTTTTCGTTGTGAGTTCAGATTTTGTCTGCATTCAAGATAAAATTATCACAATTTACTTGCTACATTACTGATATCCTACGTGAATATCATTTTGAAATGAGTCAAGAAATGTTAGAAAATATTTATTATTACAAGAGTTAATCAAAATTTAAAAAAGCTTTGAATTTTTTCTTTCTTTGGCAATATCTTTGTTAATAATTGACCAAAAAATTCCGTTTTAAGGTCATTAAATGCAGAATTTTGTTACCTTTCTTTTTATTGTAAAGAAAGAATTTTAAGGTAAGTATTTTATAAATTAGAAGCTTTTATGGGAATAATTAAAAACAAGTGCCCTACAACTTTTGTAGAGCAGTGTACGTCTTGCTTTTCCACTCGCCAAACACAAATTAATCGTCACAGCAGGCTGACAATTGACACGTACGTCACTGACAGAACTGTCTATTTACAGGAAAAAACCAAATCAATTGAGAAGATACAGTGTACACTATTACAAAATTCTTGTTAGTTTTTTATCACCCCACGTACAGTTTACCTTCGAGAACCTTCTTGTCTTCGAGCTTCGAGACTTAGCATGAAACAGAACCATTATTTTTTATTGCATGATCTTATAACCTCCCAGACTCGGCATGAGACATACACGCTGCTCCTATCTGTTCTTCAACTTGCATTGAGTTCTTTCTAGAAAGTGTCATTCAAACGAATTTGACTCATGAGCTATATATACTGTTTAGCTTCGAGAACATTCTTGTAATCGAGCACTCTTTATGATACAAGCTTCGAGAATCAGAATGGATCAGAACTATTCTTTGATTACATTACGTCATAATCTGCGAGACTTGGCGTGAAACAGAGCCATTTTCCTATTGCGTGACGTCATTATCTTCAAGATAATACGTATTTTCCATTGCCTGACATCATAGCCTTCTAGAAAAATAATTATCCTTCATTGAGTGACCTCATTAACTTCTAGAAAATACCTTTGTGGTCTTATGACCTATGAAAAACTTTATGCATCGAAGGCTCTCCAGTGTCAGTAAATCTCAGTAGCAGGAATATTGAGACAGAACTCTCCGTGTCTATGTACTGTCTTCCTCAGCCACCCCTTGCTTTACTCTTGAAAATGGTCAGTGATGATGAAAATGTCCTTAAGAAGGTTATTACTGGTGATGAATTATGGGTTTATGGTTACGATCCTGAAACTAAACAACAATCTTCACAGTGGAAGCATCCAGACGAGCCACGGCCGAAAAAAGCACGTCAAAGTCGGAGCCATGGCAAGTCAATGCTGATTATTTTTTGCGAATGTGAGGGTGTTGTACACTACGAATTTGCTTCAAGAGGTCAGACGATCAACAAAGAATATTGCGTTGAAGTTCTGGAAAGATTGCGTGATGCCGTGAGAAGAAAACGACCACGTTTCTGGTCAAGTGGTGACTGGCTTCTTCACAACGATAACGCACCAGCGCACTCATCGAACCTTGTGCAGAAGTTTTTGGCGAAACACAAGATTGTACAGTCTCGACATAGCTCCCTGCGACTTTTGGATGTTCTCAAAATTGAAAATGGTGCTCAAAGGAAACCAGTTCGACGACATCGAGACAATTAAGAGTAATGCGACGCGCGAGCTGAAGGCTCGCGTCAAAATGTGCGTTCGAGGACTGCTTCAAGATGTGGAAGCACCGCTAGGAGCGTGTGGTTCAATCAAATGGGGACGACTTCGAAGGATGCCACGGTCCGGATGACGAAGAATAGCACCTTGCGGAGATATGAACGCAGGGCGGATACTTTTCGGAAACACCTCGTATATAGGAATATAACACTAGTCTATAAGGAGATTTGTGCTTTATTATGCTATGTTGTATATTTGTGATTCGCGCGTGTATTCGTGTTTGGTTATGTTAGGTTCGGTAGAAGAATAGTATGCATGTGCTATCTGTTAAATGCGTTTGTGTTGTAGTATACGTGTGTGTCTCATATAAATAATGCTTGCCGGAAGTCTACCGATGCAGATTCTCATATTAAAGAGCTTATAGAAGTTTGTGAGCGTTCGTGGTTTTCACCTATAAAATTTGCGAAGGCAAACTCACTTTTTATACACGAAAAAAAATTGGTACAGATGCTTCCCCTAGCAGTAGAACTGTTGCTTTTACTAGAGGAGACTTGTGCGACTATACATTTGGGCACGCTGCGTTCCCTCTATGTATGAGCGGTCCTTCCAGTAGGGAGTGTAGTTGCATCGCATCGTCAGGCATATGTAAACGCAGGCGAAAGTACAACATTTTAGTTTTTTATGATTTACATGAAAGTGCCTATTGAAATTATGTTTTCTGTTTATATATATATAAGTATTTTTTGGTGCATTATGATCTGTTTACAAATAGCCTAACCTCAATGTTGAGATTTCAAATAATTTCAAATAATTTTAAAAAATTAAACAAATTCTTCAAAAGATATGTAATAATCAACGAGGATTGCAGAATTATAAACCAATCGAATTATCCATTGAAAAAAAGACATTTTTAAATATGATTCTCGTTACAGAATGACTTAAAATCTTTAATATGACAAAACCAGCCATCGAGATTAACCGAAAAGTAAGTCATAAAGAGTGTATTCATTTGTGATAAGAAATGAACAAATACATTGACATTTGGAATAAAAAATTGTAGTTTGCAGCTTAAATCTGTTTATCACTTAAAATTTGTTTAAATCTACAAAGTACTTATCTCGACGAGCGCTGTGCTGGTCCTAGCGAGCGTCCCGCCAATAGATTTATTGGCGGAGGAAAGGCAGGAAACCTTTCAGCTTCGCAAGGAGCTTACCTGCGCCGACCTGCAGGAAATCGCTCGCGCGAAGGAGGCCATCCGCAAGGATGGAAGGCGCAGACTCGTGGAGAAATGGCAGATGAGATGGCATGGTGAGCAGACAGGGAGATGGAACTACCGCCTGATCCCGGAGCTCGCCACCTGGCTGAACAGAAAGCACGGTGAAGTCGGCTTTTACTTGGCACAAGCGCTTTCGGGCCATGGCTGTTTTAACGCGTACCTGAGGCGCTTTAAGAAGAGAGACGAGGAGACGTGTTGCTACTGCGATTCCCCGGTGGATAACGCAGAGCACGCTCTCTTCGTCTGCGCAAAATGGGGTGTGGCTAGGGGGGTCCTCGGTCAGGCGGTGGGTTCCGAACTTACTCCTGACACGATGGTCCCACTCATGCTCCAGTCTGAGCGGTTCTGGACGCTCATCGAGTCATTTGTCACACTTGTGATGAAGACGAGAGAACTTGATGGGCGTCGGGAGCGAAACAACGGGGAGGGCCAGTAGAAATCGCATCGGGGCCTGCACCCGCGGTCCTGCGTCTCGGGTAGACTTGGCCGTCCGCGTCGTTCGGGGGAGGAATCTGTTTGTTTCTCCCCTGGGTGGCGCGGCTGGTCGGTTATCCTAGTGGGCGTGTGGCCGCGGGTGGAAGTTCCGAGCGAACGGATGACGGAAGAGTCGTACGCGACTTTAATGGAACCAACCACCCGTGAAGTTTAAAGCCGAAAGGCGGTTCCGCGGGTGGTGTATTGGTTCGAGAGAGGGGGTTTTCTGGTTTTAACAGGTATGCCTAGACCCGTCCTAGGAGAGTCCTGTACAACGTCTATAAAAGATTTTGCCATTTTTCCTCCTCACCAAAAAAAAAAAAAAAAAAAAAAAAAAATCTACAAAGTACTTTAATGAATATTGCATAGAAAGTCCAAAATGTTGAATCTAAATCTTGATTTAATTTTTAATTGATTTTATATCTAAGATAAATTTGAGTATTAGCTTCAATTAAATCAAGTTAAAGTATTTCAATGATTTATGTGCATTCTTATTACATTTATCACAATTGTAATTTGAATTTGTCTATGAAGTTCTTTTTAATCAAATTATATTGCTATTACTATGAAATGGCTACAAAAATTTCTAAGAGAGAGCGAATGAAAACGTTTACTTTGTAGTAAGATAATAAGAGATAAAAAATGAACAACTTTACTGTACTTAACTAGGGATCAAGATATTTGATACGATAGCACACAAATCGCAGCACATGCTACGATTCTGGTTCCCCAGTTCAGTACAATACTTTTCACAAAAGTCAGGTACTTCAAGCAGGTACCTACATTATACTTTTTACTAAAAAGGATATGGATTTGTAATCAAATTAAGACACCAGTTACGAGGCATTGTGCTTTGATTAATATATCGTAAAGCAACAGCAACAAAACCTGGATATGGAAGATTATCAACATTTTCATCACTTTCTGCATCAATTCTATCTTCGGTTAATCTATCAGTCTCATCCTCCAGGTCACTTAATTCTGCCATCTCGCCGTCAGAAAAATGGTCACCGTTTAAACTCAACACACCTATTGGTTAAGATAAATGATTTTGATAATTTTAATTATAACAGTGCGTAAACATTCTGAATAGATTATGATGAATAACCAACAGATCAGCAACGTATATAAAAATACTTTCGAATGAAATTGTTTGAATCAAAATTGATTAATAAAAATTATGAAATCATTAGTGGAGATATTACAAAAGCAGTGAATATAAAAGAGTATGTGTCTCATCTCAACTCAAACATTTTGCATACTTTGAAATTGGACAGAAATTTGTATGCGGTAGCTTGTTATTGTTATTACATCTAATCATTCAGTTAATTTTACTGTATATGAAATTTACTCTGTCATTCACGAAATTTCTTCATTTTGTTGATATATCTTTATTGAAGATAAACGTGTATAGTAAGTTAAATGCACGACAATGTCGAGCACACAGTTGTCCGGTGACTGAAAAAACGTCGAACTTAAACACATAGTAATATTAACGCGTGCGCGTGACTGATTCCGAAACTCCTTTTCCGTAGGCTACCAGGACTAGAAGTATGCTAAGTGCCCACTATCAATTACTTTTACATCCGTGGACCAATAAATTCTGATAAATCTTATCAGCTTTACTTATCCATATATGAAATTAAATATTAGAATGGATGGAAAGAAAATGTGCTCAATGGCATATAATTACAACTGTCAGTAAAGGGAAGAATGCAGTAAAAATACAAAAATGATGGCAATAAGCAAAGGTTACATCTACCTGAAATATTTTTAAAAATCGGGTTTTGTCAGCACACATGATGTATTATGATCCTAAAAGACATGTCCTATTTTTATTTTGGGTTGAGAAGAATTCTCAACCCTTTTTTCTTACATTTTATAGAGGAAGCCTAGTTTGAAAACTTTAAACGCATTTTTCCCAAAACGACGTTTTTCAAATTTGCAAGCAGTAGAACTTAAGCAATTTGTATAATAAAAGATGCTGGTTTACGATCAATGAGGGTCAAATATAAAGAAGAAAACTCTTTATATTGTCAAAATTGTTGCGACGTTTCGTTGGCTATGGGTTTGCCAACCTCATCAGGCTTTATTAAATTTAAAAAAAAACACCAAATATTAAAATTGTCACACACAAGAAAAATAAACATTAAATTAACTTAACACCCAGAACATACACAAAATTGTTAAAATTTTACCGTTATAAAAGAAGTTTAACTCATGATGAGTAATGTCGAGAAAATAAAATTATAATAAAAGTCATGATTTACTTAATAAAATGACGTGATGTCATGGAGTCGACGACACTTTGTCTACTAAATTATTACATTCAAACAGTTAACTTAAAATATTGACAACAGTTATTGTAAACACAGAATTTGAAATGTAAACAGACATCAGCTGGAAAGCTATCATGAATTTATTTTTGTGTTCAATAATACGAACTCTTAATGCTCTCTTAGATTCACCAATATAAGTCACAGTGCAATTTTTACAATTAAATTTGTATACAATATTAGTTTGTTCCCATTTGTTTGTGGAGTCTTTACCTAATTTTATTATTGATTTCGAAGTTTTGTTGACGACTGGAATAGTTGAAATATTGTATTTTTTAAAAATATTAGACAATTTAGTGAAGTTTGTTACGTTGTATGGCAAACATACCTTTGGTTGATGTCTGTATAAGTTTGAACGGTTTTTTTTATTTGGAGAATTTGGAGAGCTGTATTTAATTTTATTCATACGGATTTTGTTTAACAATCTTCAAATTGGCGTTATGAAACGTTTTGCGAGATAAAGATATCGCTCGATCAACTAAGTTATAAACAATATTTTTTTCTGACAAATTGGATGATTGGAAAAGTAATTAATTGTTCTATTTGATGAGGTAGGTTTTTGAAACCAATTAGAAATAATTTTATTATCTTTTATAATTAATGACACGTCCAGAAAGTTAATTTGATTATTTTGTTGAACTTCAAAGGTGAATTGTAAGTTCTTATCTTGTGAATTAAAAATGTTTAAAACCAAGTCAATAAATTTCTTTTGTACACACAGAATAGTGTCATCTACAAATTTGTAATAAAATAAAGGAGAGCAATTATGTTTGTCTTTTAAAATTCGTAGGCAATCATTTTCCAAATGATCCATGAATAAATAAATAAATAAATAGATATTATTATTAAAGGTAAAATATGTATTTTCGAAAAGAAATTTGGTACAATTTATAATTTCATCAAATGGAATTCTACAGTTATTATGAATAAGTTGACATCTTCAGTCTAAACTCTTTAGGACCAAATCACAGGGTACATTTGTGAATAATGAACTGACATCCAATGAAAGCAGAACATGATTATCATCTACAACGAGATTTTCCAATTTTCTTTTAAGATCTAAAATATCAGTTAAATGTGATTTTGGGACTTTGATACTGTCTTTTAATTCATCATATAGTATTTTTGCTAAAAAATGCGTGGGACTATTGATCAAAGAAATTATGGGACGAAGAGGTGTATCTTGTTTGTGGATTTTAGGTAAGCCATAGCATTTAGCTAATACAGTGTTGGTTACAGTAAGTTGATTATTGTGGAATTTATATTTAAAATATTCATTATCATTGAGTCTCTTTAAAATGTTGGAAGTACTGCTTTGTAATTTTTTCAAAGGATTTCTTGTTATTGGAATGTAGGTGGAAGTATTTGAGAGAAGGTCAGTCATTTTTGTATTATAAGTTGATTTTTTGAGACAAACAGTAAGGTTACCTTTGTCAGCATTAGTAAAAAAAATATCAGGATTGTTTTTTAAAAATTCTTTAGTAACTTTTAACTTGTTGGCGAAATTTCTGTCTTCCATGGAAATATGAGTGTCTTTATTGAGATTGTGCATAATATTATTTGTTACTTTTTCTCTTATTTCATTCTTGAGATCACTATTGATGTCTAAGGATAACAAAGAAGATTCTACATTTTTAATGTATCATGATAATTATAATGTATAATTTAATGTATCATAATAATCATGAGTTAAACTTCTTTTATAACGGTAAAATTTTAACAATTTTGTGTATGTTCTGAATGTTAAGTTAATTTAATGTTTATTTTTCTTGTGCGTGACAATTTTAATATTTGGTGCTTTTTTTTTTAATTTAATAAAGCCTGATGAGGTTGACAAACCCATAGACAACGAAACTTCGCAACAATGTTGACAATATAAAGAATTTTTTTCTTTATATTTGAACCTCATTGATCGTAAACCAGCATCTTTTATTATACTAATATGGAGGGTGACACTACCATTTCTACACTTAAGCAATTTGTATTCGATTCACTTGAAATTTCAACTAAAGCTTCTTAATACGATATTTTAGTGAAATCCAATTGATTATTATGATTGACCAGTTATTTTTTTCTCTGTCAAAAAAACGGTACATTTTTTGCGTAAAAATAAAAAGAAATTTTCAAACTTCCAGAATTTTTAAAAATTATGTGTACCTCAGTATCAAAAATAATGTATAAAATAAAAAAATTAATCTTTTCTTGACCAGGTGGGGAATTAAAATCTTCCCGTTACTTGCCGTAAAGTGCCTTAAAAGCTAGACGTCCCTCTTATCTGTGTTCTATAGAGCCGCTATTTTGTTTAATAAATGAAAGTAAGAAAATTTTCTATTTGTTATATATGTAATAAAACCTCAAAACATTTTTGTTGTATTTTGTATAGTAAAATTTTTAAAAATGTACACAGAAAATTAATTTTTTTGTTCTTAAGATAAATAATGCAGAGCACGCACTCTTTGTCTGCGCGAAGTGGGGCGCGGCAAGGGAGGCTCTCGATCAGGCAGTGGCTGCTGAGCTCACTCCTGATATGATGGTCCCTCTGATGCTCGAGTCTGAACGAATTTGGACGCTCATCGAGTCATTCGTCACACTTGTGATGAGGACGAGGGAGCTCGATGGGCGTCGGGAGATGAACAACGGGGAGGGCCAGTAGAAATCGCATCGGGACCTGCACTCGTGGTCTCGCGTCTTGGGCATTCGTTATACTGGACTGATTTCATCACCAAGCAAGTTTGGGTAATTACCAGGTACCTTACAATTCAATTCAATTTCCGTTTCCACGGTGCTTACTCATTTCACAATTTGATTGTTAATAAATGTATTTTATATCATCAGCCACGCTTTCAATTCACTGACTATTCCTCATCCTTTAGAGAGGATCCTTCCGATCCATAAATGAAACGAGGAGATCTTTTAAGAAGAGAAATGTTACGTTTCTGACGTAACACTTGTGCTGCAAAGACTAAATTGTCAAAAAACCAAACTCTGTACCAGAACATTAATTTTTCAAATAAACATCAAAGTGTTACGAGCTTATTAAGGCGGCGAAATTTTTCCAAAAAAAAACGTAATAATAATCATTGATTAAATTTGTATGCCACTTGAAGCGCCCGTAACCTGAGCACCTTGACAAGACCACTGATGCTGTTCATCATTGCTCGGGTCTGCTATTTGTATGCAAAAATATAAAAGAGGCCCACAACAAGAGCGAGAAGTTAATTCTTCGTCTGGTTCGTCACTGAAATTTTTCCTCGGAATTATCACCGGCCTCGCGACAATAGTTCAGTACGGTATTTCCAATTTAACTCCGAAAATCTCATAGTTTGAGATTAATAAAATTCGACAGGGGTAATTTAAAATGCAAGTTCGAGAGTCGTGAAAGTCATCGCGGACGTACTCACCGCCGTGTGATTAACCCTCAACATAAAGGCACCGATCTCTCCCCCCCCCTCCCCCTCCTCTCTCTCCCTCCCTCCCTCTCTCTCTCTTAAAAAACTGTTAGAACCATAGCTGGAACCGGGTGAAACGGCATTTATAACCCGAGTAGGTTCCCATCTTAAGATCTGGCACTTTATCCAGACCTACCTGGGTTCTTCCGAGAAATTATAACAAAATTGTGGAATGCTATCCGGATGTAAGCGAGTTCTACATGAGTAATTGGTACTCAAATTATATTATTTTAGTTGGAAAACGGGACCTAACAGGGTACACCTTGCTACCGTCCCGGATTATTACATGAAAATTACTCTTCCAAAGTACACTTTGGGTGTTTGAATGGGTCTATCGTGGTTGTATCATGTATCTGAGGAATCATAGGCGTGGTTGTCTACCAGGGTGTAAACGGTCCCTAGTTGGAACATAGATTGACAAATTTGGCCAAATGCGCTTCGGGTGTCCAAACGGGTCTACCGTGGTTCTGTCAGGGATCTCTTGAATCGCAGGTATGGGCTTCTAACAGGGTGTGAACGGGTTATAGCGGGGACATAGACTGACAAATTTAGCCAAGTGCGCATTGCGTGTCTAAAAGAGCCAAGCGTAACAATGTTTGGTTTCCTATAGAACTCTGTTATGGACATACAGAACCCTTCTTAAGGCAGGATACAACCTGCTTAACACGCGTTTAAGACCATATACGTGGAAAATTTTCAGGTCCCGCATAAAACCCAGGTAAAACTCTTCAAAGTTCTTCTCAGAACCTGCGCCACACCCATATAGAACCTAAATAGTGCACAATTTTTTGAACCATTTAGAACCCTTCTTACAGTCAGGTACAACCTGATTCTATCCCATGTAGCATGCGATAGTCGCACAATTTGTGTATACATTTAGAACCATTTAAAACCCTTCTTAAGACCTGATAAAACTCGGAGTAGGACTTCTTTGCAAAAACCGTGTACAACTCCGTTTACAACCAGGTAGAAACCCATATTCTAACAGGGTTTCATCCGATTCTAACAGTTTTTTTAAGCAGGGAGGACACCAATAAGAAAGGCTAGTATTATATAGAGCAGGCTTCGCCGATAAAAGGTGCACCTATCTGTCTTGAATTTCCTACGTCTTTTGAATTTCTTTTCAAACAGATGCTATTTTCTCAAAAATCAATTAAAAATAAAAATTCTATGTATTTCCTTGGCGAATATTATGTGGAAGAAGTATATCAGAAATCATGTTTCCTATTAAAACGCCGGTCCTTTAGAAACACCTCTCACCACTTACAACCAGTCTCACGCCCTTTTTTGCCGTGATTCTCGTTCATTGTCTGTATCTAAATCGTCTCTCCTGTAAAATTCTCTTTCGGCGCGTTCAGGAACTTTTTTGGTGGCACTTCACTTATGGGTACGATCGCTTATTTCGTTAACTAATATTGATAAATTATATTGACCAAACCTGATACGAAATTATATAATTGAAAGTGGCATATAAAACACTGAAAATATTTGTGTTTTTGCTTTGCTTCCTGAATGCATGATAAGGCCGTTTACAAAATGATCACACGCAGACTTTCCACCCTCTACTACCACCCGCATTGTCTCTGTTTTTCTTACCTCGAAATGCACTAAAGTGCAAAAGAGCATTTATCTTAGAAACTGAAAAAGAGAAAATGATAGGTAAAATCTTTTTGTAATGTGCAGTTAACTACGCACAATTCAAGGCTAATGAAATGGCCAATATCAATTCTTTTACAAAAAAATTATATTTTTTTAAATGCATTGTTTAACCACTTTTAGTGGTCTACCGCTTGTGATCATTGTGAATTGAGGCATTTGCGAAAACCTTTCTCTGGGCAAGTTGCGAGAACTGGGGAAAATGTGCAACAAATCAGAGAGAGACCGAGGTGACGAGAGTAGTAAGAAAACACTAAAATTCACTTTGGTCTAAGCATCTACCCAGGGTAGGTTCGAATGACGATTAGAGTCCGAGGATAGAAGTTACGAAATATATCCGTTCCGTTTCTTGTTCCAAAAGATTTAGCCTTCTACCTCCGGAAAGCTGGTTTAAGATATCTTCGTTCTTATTCCTCGCAAAAAACCAATCAACTAGCGAGATATAAAAGATTAGCGGTACTTTATTTTTTAATTAAGTTTTTAATTAATTAATCAATTCAATGATTAGGTCAATTGAAAAGTATTCTTCTTGAGATTATACAATTTGAAAACCTGATGCTGAGCGTATTTCTCTGAAATGCAAGATAAAATCGGAGAGAATTAATTAATAGACACAGTAATAAATTCTATAAGCCAGCTATAAGCCAATTGTGTCGAAACTTGTATTTTTCAAACTAAATGATTGCAAAACTCCAAATTATTCTCCTTTTAGAAGGCCGTTTTTTTTAAATAAAGTAATAGGACATAAAAACGAGATTAGGTTTGGTAGTCATTGACAACCACAACCCGCTCTGAAATATTTGTTAGGTTTCACTAAGTAGATTTAACACAATAAGTCATAAGGGAAGCGTAAATAAAAAAAATCTGGATTAATTTCAATCAAATTTTGTAAAGGGCAAAGTGAATATAAGGACACCAGGTATAATTCAAAATATCCCGTATGCTCTTTCTGTCTCACTTATCGCGCCTGTGAAAACCAAACTAATATAAATAAGTAATAACATTTTGAATAGTTCAATTTGATTTTAGGCTTGGACCCAGTTCTAGTTTCCGAAACTTCGTGTGGTGTAGGGATTTGTCCAGGTAGGGAATTTATGCTCAATTTTAACAAGCAAGATTTGTATCTGAAATCTAAATGAAAATTAATGCTACCAGCTCATTCCTTCTGCCTCACTCTAATAAAATTGGAGGGGTGGATGAAAACAAGCCATAACCTCTTAGCAGTCATGGTATATGTCCAAAAATTGCATCATTCAAGGGCAGCATTGGAGGGCAATGCTGAACAAGTAATAAAGTCTCTTGAATTTTCCGTGACTAATTATACCGTGTCTTGGGAAACCCTGCAAACCGATTCGATAACAAAGGTTTTCTAATAGTCAAGCACATCAAGGCAATGTTCGAAATTGAACGTATTCATAGGGAAAGCGCATGTTTAACTCGGAAAATTTTAGATAACTTAAACAAACATCTGAGAGCCTTAACTGCATTAGGCCAACAAACAAGTCATTGGGACGTTTCATTAGAGCTGACATGTTGGGGACAGTAGAAATGAACGGTTTTCAAGCGGAAAAGAAATCTAGACCCATCTACGTCAACAATCTGTCAAAAAAATGTATTCATACAAAGAAAAATAAATTGCGTAATTTGTAAAAGCGAACACCATATCCAACAGCGTCCTAGGTTTCTTGAGCTCTCTCTCCAACAAAGAGCCGAAAGGGTAAAGGGTTGTAAGCTTTGTACACATTTTATTAGGCAGGGGCATTTCGTAAAAGATTGCAAGGGTCCTAGGTGTCAGAGGTGCCAGAATAAACATAATACACTTCTGCATTTCGAGAAAGTCGAATCAGATAACACATTAGTGGCTTCGCCATCGCAAGAAACCAAAACTGTCATGTCGTGTTGTATTAGCATCAAGGATGATGTAGTTTTGTCCACAGCATCAGTATTAGTAGCAAGTTCCAATAAGCAATTTAAGTCAGCTCGTATGGTTTTTGACAATGGCTCTCAAACAGGACTTACTTCCGAAGAATTTTGCAATTCACTCAATTTACAAAAAATAGCCATTGATGTTACTCTGAGTGTTGTGAATAATCTTGCATCTAGATGCTTCTGGCGGGTCTAATTCCGGAGATTTCGCTCAATCCTCAATTCAACATGATTCGTTGCAATCTGATCAAAACTCAGCACGTTGATAATCAAATAGTCAAATTTTGGGAATTAGAGGAATGTTCAAACGAAAGGTCAAAGCCTGCCGAAGAAAAATCGTGTGGAGGGTTTTTTTTAAAAACAACAAGTAGAGATGAAACAGGTACATTTATCATTACAATTCTGTTGAAGGAAAATCTTAGTAATTTAGGCGAATCCAAGGAGAAAGCTATGCGGCGGTTTTTGCAATTGGAAAAAATGTTACAAAGAAAACTGGAACATAAAAAAGAGAACTTAAAAGAGCACTCATTATAAAAATTCAGGGCACATGACCAATGAATTAGATGAATCAAAATCTCCTTTCTCGTATTACAAGCCACATCATTTCGTGGTTAAAGAAGATAGCAGTTCGACAAAGGTACGCATAGTGTTTAATGCCTCGGAACCAACAAGGAGTGGAATGTCTTTCAACGACGTTCAAATGTTTGGCCTAATTCTGCAAGATGATTTATTTTCAATTTTGGTTCGTTTTCGGAAGCATCCTTACGTTGTAAGCAGTGACATAGAGAAAATGTATCATCAGGTCCTCTTAACGCCTGCACAGCGTCTTTTTCAACGAATATTGTGGCACCCTGATCAAAACCAGCCAGTGCAGATTTACAATTCAAAATTCGAAAGGATTTCGACATTGATGATTTGGTCCCTGAATCCGATTTGATACTTTACAGAAACTATTAAACTGTAAATTAGTGGTAAAGAAGGCTTTTTGATAATGTCACTGTCAAAATCTACAAAATAACTTTTAGTTAGAAGGCAAAGAAAAATACCTGATTTTTTCAGTCATAAAAATTCATTTCAATACTCTTTTTCCTGAATGTCAGTAGCTACTGACTCTTTGAGCAAAACAGTTGTGTCAAGTACAAAAGTAAAAAAATTTCATTGACGATCAAAATCTCAATGAATGAATTAAAAATGCATTCAAATACATAAAGTGTAAAAAAGAACTATGTCGTGTAAATTCAAGAATTGCAAAAGCAAATGTGGTGTCACGAAAGGAGTGTCAGTTCATCGTTTTTCAGTCGATGATAAAAATTGGTAAGAATCTTCTATGATTGAACATTTATCCAATTTATATTTTATTGAAAATATTCGTTTTTTCAAAATTCACATTTTTGAAAATTATATGTCCAAACCAATTTTGAAATAATTTGTTTTAATTTTATTTTCTCTGAGCAATGTAAATCTCTTCGAAGAAGCAATTATTATTGTATTTCTATAGAGAATAATATTGACTTTGTAACCTTACTGTATAAACGGAAATTATATTGTATGAATATTAAACTTTTAAAATATCATCATTGACAATTTATTTCCTTTTTCTATATGTCTTCATTATTGTAATTAAGATGAAAGAATAGTGAAAACAATTTGTCAATAAAAATGTAATAAATTTCAAAAAAAATTGTTAATTTCAGAAAATGGTTCTTTTCGAATATCTTTGCTTTTTAAAAATATATATGCGATCTTAGGAAAAGACTAGTCAAGAGCAAAGTAGAAGGAAAAAATGGGAAAAGCTGTGTTTTAAAATTCTGTCGACAAGCTAGGGTTAAATTGACAAGGACTACCTGACCCATCATGAATGCAGCAGACTCACCGAAACAAGTTTGGGCCTTGCTCCTACAACTTACGGCTTGTCCGTGAGATTTTTGCGAGTTTCGAAAGTTTCGATCCCCGTGTTGGGCTTTGGAACTTAACCTACTCCTGGCGTCTTTCCCCGCAAGGGCTGGAACATTCAATCGCCCTCGATGTCTCCTCTATATCTATCTTCACTCAACGGATTAAGTAAAAACTCTTGGTTTAAGATGGCAAGCAAATTCAGACAATTCAAGTTACGTGGTATGTATTTCAAACAACACTGAAATCACCAAATTTACCGCTACTCGCGCCTTCTATTGTTGGATCTTGAGATCATTCTCTTTGAAAGCTCCTATAGCACTCCCTTGCTTTCTCCCATTCTCGTCCGGCAGTAGTATAAAGAAATTATTCTTCTAAAGTGCGCTCTGGGTGTCTAAACGGGTCTACCTTGGTTCTATCAGGGATCTCTCGAATTGAAAGTATGGGCGTCTAATAGAGTCTGAACGGGTCATAGACGGGACATATTAGGTGCGCAACTAAATTCCCGCTGTTTGCGAATAGATGGCTCCAGCAGTAAGTGCTGGTCGATTTTGACATATCCAAAACGTCATGAACCAAGCTTAAACATATGGTAAACAAACCTTTTTGACACATTGGTGATTTTGTTTTGGCGTCATATACTTTTGGTTCTGTGAAAATGTCTGATTTTGTGTCAAATAAACGTCATTTGCGGGAAGTGTTGATTTTATTCTTTCATTCGAAGAAAACGGCGGCTGAAGCGCAGCGAAAGCTCCAAAGGGTTTACAGAGATGCTGCTCTGAGTGAAACAATGTGCCAAGATTGGTTCCATCGCTTCAGAGACGGTGATTTGGATGTTGACGACCGTCCGCGTGAAGGGAGGACAAAAACCTTGGAAGACGCTGATGTTATTCGTTATGAGCTGTTGAAATCGAACGAAACCATTACTGGAAAACAGTGTCAAACGCAATTAATGTATTTGAGCCGAGCACTGCGCAAAAGCGGCCACAATATGAGCAGAAGCAAGAAAAAGTGACTCTACAACATGACAACGCTCGGCCTCACGTTGCCAAATCCGATAAAACCTACCTGTAAACGCTCAAATGGGAAGTCCTACCCCACCCGACGTACTCCCTAGATATGGAGCCGTCCGATTATTATTTATTTCAGTTGATGGCACATGGTCTGGCTAAGGATGGGAAATGCTTTGAATGATTCATTTGTAACCATTTTTTCACAATAAAGTTGAATTTCATAAAAAAAACGGCGGGAACTTAGTTACGCACCTAATAGATCGACAAATTTCGTCAATTGCGCTCTGCGTGTCTAAAAGGGCCTAGCTTAACAATGTTTGATCTGTATAGAACCCTATTATGGAGATACATAATCCTTATCATGGCCGGATATAACCTGCTTAGCACCCGTTTAAGACCATATATATAGTACAAATTCAGGACCCGCATAAAACCCAGATAAAATCCAGTAGAGACCTTCTTAGAACCTGCTTGACACCTATATAGAACCTGATTGGCGCATAATTTTTTGATCCATTTAGAACCCTTCTTAGTGTTGGGTACAACCTGGTTCAAACATGCGTAGAACCCGTTAGTCGCACAATTTTTGCATTTATTTAGAACCAGGAGCCAAGTTTTCTGGATACTGTACGCGGATGGCAGGGTAAGCTTCACTGGAGAAGATATTTCAGCCTTGTAATTGCACCAAACGCTCCTCATAGAACCTTTAACGCTCAGACGGGGCGACTAGCCCGGGTTGTACCGGTATAGGCCAAATGGGATACTCGATCCGTTCATTCTGGACCTTAAAGCGTGGAAGCTGGTGGTATACTTCGAAAGAAGCTCAGTCGGAACCGCAAGCGGTTTTGATATGGCTATTTGCAGAATTGCAAGCTGCCACAACCAAGAAGAAGAAGAAGAAACCGCAAGCGGGACATTTGGGAGTCGAGAAGATATACCATCGGTTGTCGCTCTGCTACTACTGATCAGGAATTTACGCGGATGTTGCGAAATTTTTGAGATAATGCGAGCCCTGACAGAGGTCCAAAGTTGAGCAGGCTCGACCGACTGGCTTAATGGGGCAGCGCATTGTAGAGTAACCCTGGACAGCGATGGCGAGCAACTTGATGGGCCATAATGGTTTCTTCAAATAAACCACTCTATTATATAATAACAACTAGAAACATTATTCAATCACTCTACAGTAACTTCAGTACAGCTTTCTCTCTCTTAATATACAACCGCTCTCTGCGGAGGACGACGAACAAATGAATTGCCGCTCGACTGCTCGCTATAGTATACGTATACATCCGTGTGATGGCGCTGCACACACATTCTCTCTCACACACACACTTACAGAAATGCACCTCATATTCTAACACTTAGTGGACGCAACAAGTGATGGCGCTATTGTCGCTACCGATGTTATTTTTAAACTGCTGTAACCATAGCAACCATATCATCGCCAGTTAAAATAATACGCCCGACGCTCATTTTACTCAACTACGGTTGAGTAATACTAATACATTTCATGTTAACCCACTGACGCATTGTGATGCCCTGTCGTCGACAACGTTTTACTCAACTCCTTACTATTTCCTATGTAACGCTTATTGATATTACCTTTGGGTGAATTAGGTATTTATCAAATTAATTTTACCCAGCTAGGATTTAATGAATGTTCAAGTGTCCTTATGTCCCAAGTTTAACCGACAGAGTTGAGTGAAATTACTTCAACTATTTTTCTCCGTGTAATAGTACAGTATTTAACTGTTAATTGTGATTCATATTTAAAAATTCTTGTTGTATTTTTATTCTTTCACAAATTATTTTCAACTTCAAATAATTTAAATTTATGAAATGGATTTCATACAATATATTTCAAAATTTTCCGCTCTTTAGAATACATTAGGTTGGGGGGACATGGGTTTCGTTTGCATTGATATTAGTTTTTGCTATCAAAACTTGGCGGCGCTGATGCTCATTTTCACTTTTTAAGTACCCTCCTAAAATACATGGTAGTGGCCGCACTATGACCTTCTGTTAGCACTTGTCATCGTCGATCACAGACTTCCATTTTGTTTCCTATCATTTCTCTCTATTGCTTAAGCTGGAACCAACTGCCTGCGAAGTTGAAAGACGACAGGCGGTTCCGCAGGCGGTGTATTGGTTCGAGAGAATGTTTTTTTTGGTTTTAACCGGTATGCCTAGACCCGTCCGAGGAGAATCCTGTGGAACATCTATAAAAGATTTCGCCATTTTTACATCTCACCAAAAGAAGAAAAAAAAAACTACTACATCTGTATTCATTTTTCTGTAATTTGCATTACATGTTTTATGACTTACGATTATTAATCGATTGCAGATGGTCAATTAAGGAATCCTTCATCTATAACTGTGATAGCGATTCAATTTTAACTTTCTTGATTACAGTTGATTGACCATCAGCAATGTATGAATAGTAATAATAATAATAAATGTTTGATTGTCAACCAAGGTGATGATAATAATTATTTAAATTAGCATTAATAACTCATTACTAAGTGCCAAACCGATTATTCGATGTGAGGTGATGCACTGTTTTATCTCATGTGAACAGTTGTTCGGTTTATATGTTTTGTCGAACTGCCCTTTTTATAAAAAGTGGGTGTATTACTTCCCATGTATAGTGATGCTATGTTAAGGCTGCAGAATGTCTTATTGAGTGAGTCAATTTTCAGTAGAAGTTGACTAGGCCAAATCGCCTAAATTTATTATCTTAGGATTTCAGAGGAATAGAAAAAATGTTAACAGAAGAAATGCTAGCACTTTTGATCATTGTGAATTAACTAATGTCGAATTATTTTGAAACAGAGATATCCATATGGCAATCTCAATCTTGATCTTGATAAAAAATAGTACGGTTTACTTGAAGAAATGTATCAATTTTCAAACAAATTATCATAGTAAAGAACCTCACCCATATTTTTCGAAAAGTGATTTTCTAGAGTTTGCTCTTTGATCGTGATTGACTGTTCAAAGCAAAATGAATCCTTGAAACTGGACCAGTAGATATTCGTTTGGAGTTTGAAGCTACAGAAAATCTTTCCACTCAAACTGCTGCATATTCTCTAATGTTACAGGATCGAGTAGTTGAATATAAACCAATTTATAGTTAAAGAATTAGAAATTCTTCCACTTAAGAGCGACAAATCAGTAATACCTTTCAATTTTCTTTTTCAACCACCTTGCCAGCGCCTCTGCGTGTCTTTAAGATATAGAAGTATAAATCGTTGGTTAGAAAATAATTTCCATGGTATAACTTGGAATTCGGGAGATGTACCTTACAGGTTCTTAAATGTAACACTGGAAAATATTCTAAAGAGTATAACAAAAATCTATGTGAAGGGATTAGAGAAAAATCTTTCACATCTTTCATTTTAAAAATTCTTGAAAGGCTGGTTAAGAGATACATCCGAGATAGGGTGTTAACCTTTTAGCTGCGAGGAACTTTCAGTACAAATCAACCTCTTATAAAATGCAAAATTTATACATAAAATCACTGGATATCTCACGTGCAGTCCCCGGCCTGACTGCTGGTCGATATATCGACCAGCCCTGCAGGCAACGTAAAGTGCAATGTAAAAAATTTGTCTCATTTGTCATGAAGGTTTGAAAGAGTATTTCTATGTAATTTCACGCGCTAAATATGAAAAAAATAGTTAAAAAATGCCCACAGACACCCTTGACCTTTAAAATCTCTATTTAAAGGTCGAATTTCATTTCTAGTATAAACCGAGTTTTGAGAAGGTTTTCGTACGTAGTTTGATGCGCTCAATACGTAAAAACATTTTTAAAATTTCGCAGGCACTCTCATTATGTAAAACGTCTATGTGTAGGTCGAATTTCATTTCTACCACAAACGCAGAAAGCTACTGCCGCATCTCCGGAGATGTCAAGAAATATTCTGACATTCGCTCTCAGCAAAAGGTGATCCCATTGAGGTGCTTTTTTTGTTTGACCCCTTGCCTCTCACGTCGGAATGATTGACTTTATGGTAATGTCTCTTTTGTGTGGTATTCTTCAAAGAATGTTGCTGCGCATAGAGAAGTATCACAACTGGGGCATATGTATATCGTTCAACGTATAGTCTTACACAAAGAGCACAAGTGGCACCTTCGACTTGTACCTTGCCTGGGACTAACTTGCTTTCAAGCTTTGGCATGCCCTTTCTGATTGCCTTCACCGTGCCACACATACCATACCTGTATCACGATCATGTGAAAATTCTGCCAAAGTGGGAGATGTATACCAATTTTCTATATATACAACATGATCCTTATAAAAATAAGGTTGTAAAAAGTGAGATACAATATCGCTGGTAACACCCAAATCAAACTTCTGATAATCAGTGTCTGCACCAGTGTAAACAACAAAACCAAATATGACTCTTGTCTCGCAGACTACAATCATGTAGAGCTTGATGCCAAAGCGATTTCTCTTTACAGGAATATATTGCTTGACTAAATGATGATTTACAATTTATTCATTATCATGAAATTGTTAACATCGCGGGATGTGAATATATCTATCGCGAGACATTATTTGACCAAAAATTGAAGTGTGTAGCAAAAGATCTGTGGTACAATAACTTAGCAGATCGCCTCTCTGGACATGGCCCATTAGAATCGAAAGGCCAAGAAAATTCCCCAGTTCTGTTTTTGTGGCAGGGGACCAAATTTTCATGTGGGAAGATTGATAGGATTTTGAATTAAAAATATTTTTTGATTGATGGATAGAAAAGCACGTCCTCAAACAATTGAGTTTCGTCATGATAAAAGTCTTCCGAATCGATTCCACCGATGTCTTCATTTTCTGGTTCGGACTCGCCACTACTCGAAGCTTTATTTTGGGCTATTTTATTGAAGACAAAAGTATGATACACTGTTTGATCAATAGTGAAGAAAAATGACAATAGTAAAAATTATATACATACTGTGGAAATCCTGGTAAATAATAAATCATACAGGTAAACGACCAAAAAACTGTCCCTAGTTTTTCAACTGATTCCTATAGATTTTGGGGCGCTGAATCCAGGAAAAATAGCCAAAATGTTCCATCACGTCACGGTTTCTTACAAAATTTGATTTCATACCCATATAAGAAATGTTCAGATAATTTCTTTTCAGCCGACTGCAGTTTATTTTCTTGGCCCAAAATAGAGGTTATAATGGTTAACTAACCAGAAACACTCCATCATGATATTTTAGGAGGTTTTGTATTCATTATATATATATAACAGGAAGATGGAACACCAATATAATGGCTGATTTCTGCTGGTTGCTGCTGCGGGAAACCCCTGATGGAAAATATGCCAAGCAACGCACCAAGAGAAGCATTCAGGGAAAGAAGAAACGAGCCCACCAGGAGATTCATTGACCCAAGAGTGACTTTATATTACATGTAAACTGTGTTGGCCAATTTCATTTTTTTTTCATTTACTAAATTTTGAAATAAAAATTTGCAGGTTATTACCACAGTGAAATGAACCTTATTTTCGACACGGTGAATAAGGACAACCCAATGTAGCGAAAAATCTGTACCTGATGGAGCCAATTGGTTACTAGATTTGGATTTAGCGCACGAAAAAAGGTAAAAATCAGTCAAAACATTCGAGGCAGTTTGAAAAAAATATTTTTTCGTGTACCTTTGTTATGAATGTAAAGTAGCAATCTGCAACATATTATACAATTATAGAAGTGAATGAATAAAAAATTGATTCCTCTACAGAAAAAAAATTGAGTGCTAATCCTCTTCTAGATAGTAACAATAAATCAATTTTTTGCCATTCAAGTATTTTTGAAGATAGGATGAGATTCTGAAATATTTAATGATATTTGTTTCGTACTCAGTGCACCAACAACAAACATGTACTAACTCCCAGACCGAAATAGCAAAAAAAAAATTTCGCGTTCACTTCATTGATCTTAGATCATTCTGAGATCAAAGATGCTTTGAGGGTTTTTCTTTCGCTATTTTTCCCATTTTTAGCGCATCAATGACGCTGAAAAGTCATGTACAACTTTCACTATGCAAAAAATGAAATGTGACTTTGACTGCAGATTTTCAAGGTCAAGGATCCCTCGGTAGTTTTTTTCAGTATTTTTTTCGTATTAAGTCAATCAAATTACGTAGGAAACATTCTGAAATCCTTGCTTCTACTAGAAATGAAATTTGACATTGAAATACCGAATTTTAAGGTCAAAAATGTTTCAAGGAATTTTAAAACTATTTTTTACGTATTCGAAACGTCAAATTTTGCCTAAAAACATTAAATATTTAGTACCTCTTGACTGGTCGACATATCGACCACCCCCGCAGCAAGAAGGTTAACAAGTAAGCCACTTTACAACGGGGAACACGCCTTTCTTCCAGGATCTAGAAGGTGCCTTTAGCAATACTCCCCCTGAATTGATAGGTAGGAAGGCGCTGAAGTGTGGCGTACCAAGACAGCTGGTCGACTGCATTAACAGTATTCTGCAGTACATGCGCGTCTCAACGGAATGGGGAGCCATCAAAGTAAGAGGAAGGGCATCCAGGGGCTGCCTGCAGGAGGACGTCCTGTCACCCACTCTGTCGGCTCCGAATCGTTTAGCTCTGGTGCAATGACTCAGGGCTATCAGAGAACCCAGAGAAGATGAAACTAGTTGACTCCACGAGGAAGTATAAGGCGGCTAGGGTAACTGGGCCTATCCTTTTCGAAAAGAAACTCCAAGCAGCCCAATCAGTGAAGTACCTAGGAGTTATCCTCAATAGGAAACTAAATTAGGCGGAGCATCTGGAAGCGCAATGTAGAAGGTTCACCACAACTTTCTGGCTGCGTAGAAGGGCTCTAGGGAGAACCTGGGGTCTAGGGCCAAGAATAATCGCTTGGCTCTACTCAGAGATTCTAAACTGATGCTTCTCTATGAGTCCCTTGCAGACGCTGATTTTCAGAGGTATTACCGGGGCAATGAGGACCACGCCGATGGTAGCAGTGGGCTTTATTGTCTGCGAGAAACCCATTTACATAGCAACAATCGCAGAGGTGGCCCAGACGATGGGACGCCTTAAAGCTATGGACGAGTGGATGAGAGAGCCAAAAATACCAGGCCCCTATTGGACATTACCGTACTGCCACCTCTATCGATGAGGCAGGATCTTCGTCTGAAGATGAAATGCTTGGATCCAGATTTTTATTATTTTATTTTTTCTTGGTCCAATTAATTTTCCTCCTGATTTTCTTCCATCATAGGGGTTGATTCCTTCTTTTGTTAGCTTTCCTAGTTAGCACTGGCAGTAACCTGGCAGGTTGTTTTTCTTCTTTAACTTCTTCGTCAGAATTTTCTACGATTAGACTTCTTGATAGGGCATCGGTGTTACTGTTCGAGAAGACCGTCACGCTCGACCACTCTATTTTTTTATCGGTGGAGGCGCTGAAGCTACGTCAAAGTCAACTCCACTTTTTGATATGGAACCATGCAAAACATACTGCCTTAATTAATGGAAGACGTACACTTGCATGTTCGCATGAACGTGTGGATGCAACGCGACGGTGCACCACCCCATTATTCTCTGTCACATTGAAAGTGGACTACCAGATACCACCAAACAATTCCCGAAGAAAAAATTAATTTTTTGGATTTCAAAAATCGACGGGGGCTAAAAGTTTTTTTTTTATAAGTAGCTATAACGTGGCACCTGTCCACTTAAACGCAATCTCTTACCTAGCACGTGTAAGTAGACAAAGACGCTCAAGGCAGAACGATTACGGTAATAATAAGTAAGTAGGACCACACCACGTCGAGCAGGAAGGGCTTTAATCTAGATGAATCACTGGAGAAGGAAGAACAATTCTTTCCGGGTGGAAAACTGTCATATTTAAATTTACTTTATGTTACGTTTGTAATCTTATCTAGGTTCCATTTACGTTCAATATGATTATGATAACCTCACACGTCTACTATGTAACGTATTGTAACTGCTATATGCGAGAAAAAGAGATAAAGAAATAGAAAGAAAGGTGCAAAGTAAAATGGTCACAAGGGAATGGTGGACTGTTGGCACAGACGGCGGTTCTCCAAACGGAGAGCGACGGCTGTGCTAGCAGTGGAGGTGTGTCACTAGCAGTAAAATATTTGAGTGGATGGCCGTTTGCTGCTCGTACTCTACCGCTAAAAATATGAATCGACTGAAGGCAGGTAGTAAAAAACAAATGAAAGAAGGCTTTTCCATATTGCCAGTCCACTGGCCAGGAGGAAGTCTCAATCCAAATAAAACGTTATTACTTAATTAACAACGAGGACAGGCATACGGGGCGGCAAATCCTCAAAGTTAATAGATTCGAGAAAGAACCGGAGATGGCAGCACCTCCCAGTCATGGAACGTGGAACGTGTAACGATAAACTGAGCCGTGAGGCGAGACGCCATTATGTGTTGAGCATCCTGCCGGTGAAGGTGTCAAAAGGGAAAGTAAGATTTCTCTGTGCGAAAGCAAGCTATTACAGTAAATAAATACGTTGAGCCAAAAGACGTTGGAGTGAAAATAAGACTCTCTCTCCGTCATTCAAGGTTACAGATAGAAGAAAGAATTATAAAATTGGTGTGCATGGTCGGATGTAGTGTGCATGGGTGAGTGCTTTTGGGGAAGAATAAACTTGTAATGAAGGGAGGGGGGAGGGGTATGTTTTTGGAAAGTTAAATAAATGTAAGAATCTCTTTTTGTACTGAAAAATCTGGCGAATTTTCATTTACAGTCATTTATAATTTATATTTCCTCCTTATTTCCTAATCTAGCATCCCAGTGGAGGCTGCTCGAACGGTTCGCCCCCACGAAATCTCTCTCCGCAGAGGTAGGCGGCGAGGGTTTCGGTTCAACATTGTTAGGTGATAGGCACCCTTTTGATTTTTCAAATTTAATTACGAGCTAAGATTTCACTGAGCAACGCGTGGTCGCCTATTTGTTGCGTCTCCTGACCACCATATTCCCCTAGTGGTGCGAAGGTACGTCATATAGCTTATCGTAAAACTTTGATTCCAATGAAAACATTTTTAAGCTATCACAGGCATATTCAAGTTGAAAACAGCAAACAGCGTAAAATGTATTTTATACCTGATTCATTCATAAACTTGATTAATTCTTGTCTACTATAATTTGTTATGTGCCTTGGAAATGATTGATTCGGACGAAGAAGATATCGCCGAATTTGATGCAACGTTATCAAAGTTGAAATCAATTGACGTGAAAATCAAAAGTGTAGCCAATAGTCAGTCCAAAGTGATATAACAAGTAAAGTAAAATTCAAAAAAACTACTAGATTTAAAATCGCATACTAATAGATAGATTGAGGACTTTACTGATCCATTAGTAGATAGAATAGATAGCTCTGTGAACGCGCGTAAGGCCGAATGCCAGTCGAAAAAATTAGAATTAGAAAAAAACATAAAAGAAGTGAAATCCTAGGTAAATACTTTGAGTAAGGCATCCGAAAAACTTCACTGTTCAAGTGGAGATTTAGTTGAGATTTTATCGACCTCACGATTGCCGCGCCCCGTCCTGCCTCAAGGATAGGCGAAGAGTGCGTCCTCGAGGTAATAACCTTGAATGACCACCAGTGCATTGATTTTAGCATCCAGGAGCGGAGTCAACCAGTGAATACGGGAAGGGGCGGCGGAGGGAGGAGGTCCTCCTGGAACACAAGACAACTCAGCAAAGACAAGCTTCGGAGACATCTTAAGGAAACCAGGCTCATAGATGAGCTTTGCTGGGCAAATTCTGCTGGGTCGTTGGAGGACACTGTGGGGGCGTCAAGCCGGAAAGTGGTCGCAGCATGTGACCACTCAATGCCTCGCTGCAGGCACGGGCGTACCAGGAACTTGATGTACTGGTGGATCGACTAGCAGTCTGACCTGCGTCGAAAATGCCTCACGGCACGGAGGAGCTTTACCCGCTCAAAGGGTGATCCTCTGCTGCGCGAAGCATGGAAAGTAGCAAAATCAGCTTCGAGGTAAGGCATCAAGAAAAGCCGACTTCACTGCTGGAAAGACTTGATCGGTGAGGTCGTTTACATTGTCCTTTACGTGGCCAGGGTTATTTCTCAGCATACCCTGCTGGATGACGCTGAGAGCCCTGGCCAATTTCTCCATTTTCTCGCTTTGCTTCCTCAGGAGCTGAAGGACGTGCTTCCATCCTTCAGCTCCTAACGAAGCACCAAAGTCCTTTTTCCCAATGGTTTTCTTCTTTAAATCGACAAATTTTTTCACTAGCGCATTTTGCGTAGAGGAGGGGGTCGGCTGAGGCCCAACCTCCGCTTAGCCGGTCCCTGAAAGCACGGACGGACCAGACTCGCTCGAAGCAACACATTCAATTCATTCATTCCTCGCAGGCACTCACAGACCCATTTTCAGCACCGCTGCCTGGGGCATACGTCCTTCTCCATGCATAGGGATAGACAAATCTATAGCGTCCCGCGCTTTTGACCTGGGGTAGACCCGTTTATAGCGCATTTCATGAAAAGTCGAGACTCCATAAAAAAATTTAATTTGACTTCATAAAAAGTCATGTATGTTATGAAGTTTTGTGTTTTCATAAAAAGTAGCGTCTTATAAAAAAAAAAACTAATTAGAAATATATCAAGTTCACTTCCTTGAATAGGTTGTAACGTAGTGAATTACGTTAAATTCTTTTACCTCGACCGGCAACGACAGGATCGAGTCCAATCCACCTTTTTATATTAAAACTCGACATTGTCAGGGATAGTCTGAGAGTAGCTCGAAAAATTCTTTTATTTTATTTACTTTTCTGGCCGTTTTCTTTTTTATTGTTTGTTTCATCAACACCAGCTTGAAATGCGCCGCCAAAGAGATCGCTGTATTACCATCGCGCGTCAAAGGGGTTCACAGGCAAGCCACAGAGGGCTTCACCCGGCAGGCATGGCATCTAAAACGACAACGTGCTGCAGCCCATGATTTCCAACACCGTCGCACTATTTTTATTATAATTAATATAGAAAAGGCATGACGAGTTGGAACAAGCATAAATTGCATTATATATTGTATATTAGCATTGTCTATTTGTAACTGCTGTGTTTCGCAGTGCAATTTCCTCGAAGTCTAAACGCACCCCTCGACGTCTTAAGCCAATGGGGCAAGCCGACCGATAGACGCTTCTGCTCATTGGTTGCCTGGCGCCGTAGTCCTCACAAGACGAGTCGCCCACGAAAACCTGAGCTTCTTGCGCGGGCGCTAGCCTTTCCAGCTGATGTAATAAAACTGCGCGACACCTCTGGCGTGCAGCTCATTTCTGTCGTTGTAACCCGAGTGGTAAAGAATCAAAAGGAAAATTATTATAAACCCTGCCTTTTTAATGGACGCCGCTGGGGATTTCAATTTGGAGAAGACAAGGCGTGAGATAGCGGCCAGAAGCCCAGTAAGTCTTTAGGACTACATTCCGGGCCAATAATATTCGCTCAGCAATCATAATTTTTTATAAAATTTATGTTCTCTGCGCGCACGGCTCTTAGGCTTTCTCAGAGCCTATGTATTAGGCTTATATGCCATGTGCCATTATTGGCGACGAAGTTCCATTTTAAGTAACTTTTTTTTAAAACTTATATTGAGCCAGGGCCTTGCCCATTAACCAATAAATTATAGCATTAGTTGATTGATACGCTGCTTGATTTATTCTATTCTGCTTACGCAAGAGCTCCTATGATTTAGATTAAGATTCCTTCCCTAACCTAAAACCTTACCTGATCCGAACTCCCGAATCCATTCCAGCCCTAGCCAGAATCGCTGCTTAGCTTTGCTTTTCGTTTGCATGCTAATTTTTTTTTGCAGGGTCTCTAATTTTATGAATATCACATCGAGATACGCCAGGCACTCATCCTAGAAGCCTCCTAAATAACGCTGGTGACGCCGAGGGTAATCGCGAATCCTCGGGTCTGCTTTGATAAATATTTTATTTTTCTCTTCGTTTCAGCAGAAGCCATCTGTTGTAAATGGCACCCAACGGCTAAAAGGAGCTGGGATCATCGGGATAAATATTTACAAAAATCTTTATTTTGTGAACAAGCTTCCTTTTATTTATAAAGCTTGAAAAATTTTTGGTGAATACTCGAGACTCAAATTTCAAATTTTGAGCTGTTTAAAAATTTTCTTTCCTTTTGAATTTTATTTTCAGCTTATTGCGCTCGCTTATCCGCGCAGGATTTTGAATTATTTTATTTTCCAAATCAGAAAAATATTTATTATATGTTTCTATGTTTTTTATGTTTTATATGTATTTGTAAAAGTGTTTTATATGTATATCATTTTATACCTTGTATTTTTTTCAAGCGCTAAAGCGCTATACAAGAATAAAAGTGCTCTGCACTATGAAGCTACAACATTAGCTAAAAGTGCGGGTAGGCGGTGTTAGGTCGCAAAAAATCGTGTACGCGAGTGAAGTGTTTGCCTATGTTTTTCCGGGAGTACGATTATACAGCTGTTCGATTGACAGCTCGGTCGATTTTAATTAGTTTCAATTAAAATCACGCTCGTTATATATCCTATATAGTCTCATTAAATAGTAAAACTATTTACGAGACTATTCCAAAAACTTGGACGATAAGGATTTCTGTGAAATACATAAAAATCGAGTGAAACGTTCGAGAGAATAAAAGTAATTCTCTCGCACCAGCCACTCGACATAGCTTGCGTACACAGTGTACGACGCTTCACAGCTTTCGGTACTCCTCGTGACAGCTCGGTTCAACTCGCGTGACGTGGTCTCAGCCTGGTAGCTGACGGTCTCTCGCAGTTGTCACCATCTTACCTAGCTCGACGATTCGAAAAACTCCGTACGTCTTCGCCCGCGTTTGTGCCTCGCGGGAAACGACGCTATTACGGAGCGGTGAATTTTAGTTCTCGCCATCTTGTCTTCTTGCCTCGACCCGTCGATGTGCGCGTAGACTTCGTGAGTGCGCTCGGTTATTTTCGTGCTATTGCGGTCTTTCTCTAGTGGCCGAACTGTAACTTGACACCACAGCGCGAGAGAATACTTAGATTATTTAAAACTTTCGTTTGATCTTTTATTTCACCTTGATTGCCTGAATTTATTATGGATTAATTGGTTTAAATTATTAATTATTATTAATTAATAAAATTGTTTCAACTTAATTAAATTACTTGCTTATTGTTAATTTCTAATAGCTCGATAATGGATTCGAACGCGACCGAATCGTGGGTGTACACACTGGGATAAACGGAACTTCGCAGACTCGCGAATGCATTTAACATAAATGCAGCGGGGGTGGTACCAATTTTAAGAGATCGCGTAGTTCGATACATTAAAAAGAGAGCAGGCGATAATAATATACCGTGGGAAGCAAATGACACACTGGACATGTCACAACCACAAATACGCGATAATCAAACGGTATCTAAAAAACCGTCTGACTTTTCGAACATTTTAGGCGCGACTGCGTTTAACGCCCACAACCTGGCTATCTCCACCGTGACGACCACGGCGACAATCACGACCTGCGCAGGCGCGTCACATGCAGCGCATTCACAGGCGTATAGCGCAGCCTACCCAGGGCCCGTTGCATCGCATTTTAAAAATGCAACCAGGTTCGTACCTGTCACGCACCAGACCTCGAGCACAACCATTTCAAACAATTTAACGACGGAATCACCGCCTTTTGTTCCACGTCGCGTTATACCTTTCGTTGCGCAACAAAGTTTCGACTACATGGCGATGTCAACCCCTAATACAGCTTTACAATGGTATCCGCTGAAGAAGTCGCAATGGTCATCATGGTCCACATTTAGAACGGCTTTCAGAAGTCGATTTTGCGGCGATAAGTTTGACCGCTGTGTAAGAGATCATTTCCGCGCGTGCACACAAGGTGCGACAGAAAAAATTGAAGACTACCTAACTTGCCTGTTAGGTTTATACGACAAGTTAGACGGTCCATACTCAGTCGAAGAGCAACTCGATAATGCTCATAGGGGGTTGAGACCAGAATTCAGGCACGTAATAATACGCAAAGATATAGTCGATTTTGAAGAATTCGCACAAATTGGCAAGGATTGGAAAAACTGAATGGGCAACCATGCGCGATTACAAACCACCCCCTGCGCCAGAAACGTCATTTTTACCGGAATTTTCGTATAGGGGAGAAGAAGCGCGGAACATAAGGGCAAGTTTGGCAGCTATGGACGTGAATTTCGAGGAGAAATATATTCCCAGCGAAAAGACATATTCACCCCCTCGGACAGCGAGATTTTTCGCAATATCAAATAGCCCACCTAGGCAAAAAAGACCTAGGCCGGATAGAAAAACTAGGGACAACTACGCGCAAAGACTTCCCTTAGCGAACAAGCCTAAACGAAACGTGGCGAAAATAAACGTAGACGCGATTTCTCAAGCGCCGTCTACTTCGGCGACGATTATATGCAGGAATTGCCTTTCTCATGGCACACCTGCGCCTCACGACCATAGTACAATTAAATGTATCAAAGAACAGCAAATCTTTTGCTACAAATGCGGTCGTGTGGGATATAGAACCCCGGATTGTCCAACACCGGACTGTAAAGTTTCCAAAAAGCCTCCGGGAAACGCGAAACGGGCTCAGCGCTAAAGGTCAGCGCTGAACGTAGCCCATTTTTATCAGACCTTGCTACCAGCGTCCCTAATGAGTACTCTGTTTCTACATCTTTCTCGCCCTTATCGTATTCTGGCGGGGAGGGTGCGCGAATGTCGCCTGGCGAATCACGCGTATATCTCGATTCCGATAATTTCTCGGAAAACGATTGCGCAGCCTTAACATTTTATGAACAAGGCACACGATGTTTCGTAAAATTAAAGTTCACCAACAGAGAACTCGGCGCGCTAGTGGACTCGGGTTCAACTAAATCCATTCTGGTTAAACAGGGGATAGAATTAGCTGCAGAATTTAACCAAGAGATTAAACCCTCTGTAGTTAAAGCTATTCTATTCCCGAATGGTAGCATAGAGTTGTTTTTAGGGCAAGTGGCGCTACCTAGCACCCTAGATGTCGTCTAGAAATGTGTAGAATACAAAGCGATACCGAATTTTAAGTACCAATGTGTTCCGGGCATGGATGCTATTCGACAATTTAGATTAATTGTGGATGCAACGCCAACGTTATCCGTATGGCTTACGACGACAAAGTTTACCGCACAGCCACTATAGACTTATTGTCCAACTTGGCGCGGATAGACGACGGTGGGTGCATCGCGATTAAGGAACTCGCCAAGATACAAATGGCTGTGGTACAGAATTTCCTTAAGCGCGAACTAAAGGTTTCAAAAAAGTAACTGGGTGCTACCCACCTTGCCAAACATACCATTTACTTGGGTGACCATCCGCCCATCAAGCAGAAGTACCATATTCGGTCTCCTGCTGTGATGGACGAGATGAACAAGCTGATGGACAAGCCAATTGAACAAAAATTAGTTGAGTCGTCTAATAGTGCTTGGTCCTCACCGGTTGTTATGTCAAGGAAGTCGAACAACACTTATCTTTTGTGCATAGACTTCAGAGAAATAAACCGATTCACTAAGAAGGACGCTTATCCTCTCCCGCCAAAGACGAACATTCTGGATAAACTCCAGAAAGCTTATTATATTAGCACGATCGACCTGGACCAGGCTTTCCATCAGGTACCATTAAATGAGAAGAGTAAGGAACTCACCGAGTTCACGGTACCAGGACGTGGTTTTTTCTAATTTACTCGGATGCCTTTTAGACTTACCAACGCCCCTGCGACGTTCCAGCGTTTAATTGACAAAGTCATTGGCCCGGAATTGGAACCTCATACGTTCGCCTATTTAGACGACGTCATAGTAGTGAGCAAAACCTCCGAGGATCGCCTCAAATGGTTAAAAGAGGTATTAGATCGACTCGCTGGTGCTGGTCTCTCAGTCAACCCCGAAAAATGCCTATTCTTCCGAAGCGAGATCAGGTACCTTGAGTTCCTCATTAACAACGAGGGCGTTAAGGCCGATCCCAGTAAGCTGACCCCCATTTTGGACTTGCTAGCGCCGCGAAATATTCGCAAACTTCGGAGTTTACTAGGCTTGGCAGGTTGGTTTCGGCAATTTATACCCAACTTTGCGACCGTAGCAGAGCACCTCTTCCGGTTGTTGAAGAAAGCGCAACCCCTTGATTGGCAGGTAGAGCAGGAGGCTGTAATCCAGGCGATTAAAACCGCCTTAACTACAGCGCCAGTAGTTGCTCGCCTAGACTTTTCGCATCCGTTCACTCTACAAACGGACGCAAGCTCCGCTGGAGTTGGAGCAGTTCTGACCCAGACGATCGAAGGCGTAGAGCGCGTAATCGCTTACTCCAGCCGATCCCTATCAGCCGCTGAGCGTAATTACGTAGTGACTGAGAAGGAATGCTTGGCCGTCGTGTGGAAAGTTAAAAAGTTCCGTGAATACCTGGAAGGATTCCGTTTCACGGTCGTGACGTACCATAGTAGCCTTCGATGGCTCAGGTCACTAAAAGACCCGACCGGGCGACTAGCCCGTTGGGCAGAAGTCTTTTAGAGTACGACTTTCAAGTCCAGGATAGAAAGGGGGCCTTAAACTTCGTACCGGACTTCCTGTCACGGCTTGACCAGGACCTAGATGGTCCTGAAGAGGTCGCCACGATGTACAAAACCGAGGAGGCTTGGTATCTTAAGCGACTCTCGGATGTCCAGAAGAATCCGCGCGCATTCCCTACGTGGAAAGTAGAAAACGGACTCTTATACCAGCACCGCGCGCATAAATGGCTCTATCCCATTCTCCCAGATTTGAATTCGTAGAAGATGGTCCTCCCTAAAGAGCATCATACTGCAGCTCTGGCTGAAGCACATGATCAGCCTCAAGCGGGACATTTAGGGGTGGAAAAACATAACATCGTCTCGCCACCCGCTATTATTGGCCGTGTTTTTACTACGACGTTGTGCAGTACGTTAGGGTCTGCGATATTTGCCAACGTTGTAAGGTGGAGCAGGCAAAACCTGCTGGCGAGATGGGCTACACGGTGATCGAAGAGCCATGGCTCATGGTTGGCGCGGATATTATGGGCCCTTATACGCCCTTATCCGCCCAGCATTGCTATGTCCTCGTTTTTCAGGACTTTTTCGCGCGGTGAATAAAAGTCCTCCCCTTAAGGAATGCAAACGGCGCGACCATAACCAAGGCATTTAAAGACCTGGTTATAACTCGCTGGGGTACGCCGAAGTTTTTATTCGCAGACAACGGTACCGAATTTTGCAACAAGATCGTAGACCTAATCTGCCAAGAGTACACGATTAAGCGCGTTAAGACGCCGCCATACCACCCGCATGCGAATCCGGTGGAACGAATGAACCGAGTATTGAAGACAATGATGATCTCGTTCATCAAAGATACCCAGCGTAAATGGGACTTCCACCTTAACGACTTCCGATTCACGTTCAACACGGCGCATCATTTATCTTTAAAAACATCGCCATCGTTTTTAAATTTCGGCCGAGATCCGCTGCCCCAGGGCACTCTTCATTAGAAGCTTGAGCCTGCCACATCAGAACCACGTCGTCCCAGCAATTTCGACACCTGATCCGAGAGAGTCAAAAGGCTCGAAGCCGTGAGAGACCTTATGAAGAAACATTTAGATGCTGCTCATAATAAGCAGCCGCACGCGTACAATCTTCGGGTACGTCTGCGTACTTACCATATCGGCGACCGCGTCCTTCGGCGAGACCGTACGCTTTCTTCCGCGAATAAAGGGATAACAGCCTCGCTGACCAATAAATTCGACGGCGTATTCACGGTATCGAGAGTAATCTCGCGGACAATCTACGAACTCGTTAATGATAGAGGTGAATCGGTCAGCCGCGCGGACACCAAAGACCTCAAGCCGTTTCTAGAGGCCGCTGCCTCTGAGAAGCGTCCTCGAATGACTTACATTTGTTTTAATTTAGGTGGTGGGCATATTGTCCAAGGGGAATTGTTCGTCCTTGTCCGTCCATGTGAGTCGAACGTTGTTGTTGTCCTGTATGCATGCATGAATCGCCTGACAATCGGCTGATTTCCTTTTTCTTCTATCGCCCACAGCCAACAGACGCCTTCAGCGGGATTTTCGTCCTGAATGACGAGGGGATTATGGACGTCACTACCGACCCGGCGACCGGGGCACTGCGGGATCGAGCCCAAGCCACCTTTTTTAATTAAAACCCGACATTGTCAGGGATAATCTGTGAGCTGCTCGCAAAATTCTTTCATTTTATTTACTTTTCTGGCCGTTTTCTTTTTTTGGTTTGTTTCATCATAAACACTAGCTTAAAAGGCATCTGAAATGACAACGTGCTGCAGCCCATGGTTTCCAACACCGTCGCACTATTATTATTATAATTAATATAGAAAGGGCATGACGAGTTGGAACAAGCATAAATTACATTATATATTGTATATTAGCATTGTCTATTTGTAATTGCTGTGTTGCGCACTGCCTTTTTAATGGACGCCACTGGGGATTTCGATTTGGAGGAGATAAGGCGCGTGATAGCGGCCAGAAGCCCGGTAAGTATTTAGGACTACATTCCGGGCCATTATATTCGCTCAGCAATCATAATTTCTTATAAAATTTATGCTCTATGCCCGCGTGGCTCAGGCTTTCTCAGAGCCTATGTAGTAGGCCCATATGCCATGTGCCATTATTAGCGACAAAGTTCTATTTTGAGTAACTTTTTTTTATTTATATTGAGCCAGGGCCTTACCCATTAACCAATAAATTGTAGCATTAGTTGATTGATACGCTGCCTGATTAATTTTATTCTGCTTACCCAATAGCTCCTATGTTTTAGGTTAAGATTCCTTCCCTAACCTAAAACCTTACCTGATCTGAACTCCCGAATCCATTCCAGCCCTAGCCGGAATCCCTGCTTAGCTTTGCTTTTCGTTTGCATGCTAAGTTTTTATTTTCCGGGTCTCTTATTTTATAAATATGGCGTCGAAAGACGCCAGGCGCTCATCCTAGAAGCCGCCTAAATAACGCCGGTGACGCCGAGGGTAATCCCGAATCCTCGGGTCCGCTTTGATAAATATTTTATTTTTATTTCCGTTTCGGCGGAAGTCACCCGTTATACGATACACGTTCACATGTACACTATGTCGCTTTTGCGCCGAAAATACACTACTACATTCGAGCATGATGCACGTATGTATGCACATGCACACATGTACACTGCTCACGTCAGCACGCCGCACACTAATGAACGGAGTCGTGTATAGTTGATGCCATTAGTCCGAGAAAAACCAGTAAAATCTGTCTTTAACTTGAGGTTTTTATTCCGATAATTTATTGGAAATCTGACGGACCATAGAAAGTCCCATAATTTATCGAACTTTTTTAGATTCCTTTACTGTACATATTTTCTATAACTAAGGTACTATTTTCTTCAAAATTTGAATAACAACTTTCCTATGAAAAAAAGTAAATACTTTCATTTTGTATCCCCTTATTTCACTTTCGCAATAGTATATACTTTTTTTCAACTAGCAAATTTTCCTATTTTCTACCCCCTGTGGTAGAATTCCTATAAAAAACAGGAAAAGTTCAGATATATTTTTCTCGTTGTAAAAATTCTTTCAGCATAAAGCTAAGAATGTAGATTTAAAATTTATTATGTCATATTTTTATCTCTTATTAATGGAAAATACTGAACACATAATTTTCTGTTTCGATATTTTTTAAATGTAGGAATTCTTGAGAAATTCATAAATATTCGACCTTTTTTTGAAAATTAAAAATTTCCAAATATCACTTTGATTGACAAAGCTAAAAATTAGTCAATAATTGATCTATTGTATTGCAAGTTTAAATATAGGACGTCTTAAAATTTCACAATGACATTATTTTTGAAGTACTTAAACGTTTCTTCAAGTTTGAGAATTCTTCCAGAGGTTTATTTCAGATGAGTAACTTTCTTTTTTTAATGCAAAATTGTGTGATTCTAAATTTGTAAAAAAAATTCTAAACTTCAAAGCAAATTTTTTAGTTTAATTGAAAGTCAATAAATATTCAAGTTTTGAAGATAATAAGAAAAATTCGATCTTGTATAAAGCATTCCATTGTTTTGATTAAAAGTATGTGCATATGCCACTAAAACGTAAGATTTAAAAATTTGACCTGCTCTTACCATGAATCTATGAATATGGATTTTAAAACGTTATTTAATATACCTTATTTTTTTAAATTAAATATTTTTTCGCCTAATTTTTAAATGAAGTATTCAATTTACGCAACTCAAAATTTGTAAACTGATATCTTCATTTAAGTTCTGAACATTGATTGAGTTCAATATTTCACTGAACGTTTATTTTTAATACAAAAATAATAGAGGAAATGAGTATTTAAAGCATTAAAAATAGCTCAAATGTTTAGATAAATTACTATCGTCTGTAAGAACGTGAGTGTTTTATAACAGTATATTATGTGCCTTGGCGCACAATAAGGGTTATTACGCGACGAGCGACAATGCTCGCAGGAGATCGAAGCCGAGGTGCGATCAGTCCTACGAGCATTGTCGCGAGTCTCGTAATTACCCGAATTGTGTGCATTGAAACGTATTGTATTTTATGTGCCACCGGCGCGCAAACTCGTTTTTTCGCTACAGTTAACAGTAGCGCAATGTAGTACATTTCGCCAGAAAGGAATGAAATGTAAAAATGGAACTGCGCATGCGCCCATAGCCATGAAACGAAGCTCAATCCTTCTTATTCTTCTTCTTCTTCGTACAGCGTTAGCATCTTACTGGCAAAGCCTTGTACATTTGAACTGCGCATGCGTCTACTAAAATCCATTACTACTACACAAGATCGATAAAATCAAAATGGCCGGGACTAGTCGTGACATATCAAGTGTAATGAATAGCGCCGCAAACAACTACAATACTAGTTTAGATTCGAGTGTACGCATAAAAACTCGTATACGCACCGAAGTCACATAAAATAGAATACGTGCCAATGCACACAATTCGGGTAATTCCGATGTACTATTATGTGACTTCGATGCGTATACGAGTTTTTATGCGTAAACTGGAATCTAAACTAGTATTGTAGTTGTTTGCGGCGCTAGTCATTACACTTGATATGTCACGACTAGTCCCGGCCATTTTGATTTTCTCGATCTTGTGTAGTAGTAATGGATTTTAATAGACGCATTCGCAGTTCAAATGTACAAGGCTTTGCCAGTAAGGTGCTAACGCTGTACAAAGAAGAAGAAGAAGAACAAGAAGATTGTGCTCCGTTGCATGGCTATAGGCGCATGCGCAGTTCAATTTTTACATTTCATTCTTCTGTAGCGCAACATACTACATTAAATTACTGTAAATTGTAGCGAAAAACCGAGTTTTTGCGCTGGTGGGACATAAATACAAATTTCATTTCAAATTTTATTGTTATTGAAAATAAATAAACAAGTTTAAAATTAATTTTACTAATCTCATTTTATTTTTCTTGAAAAAAAAAAGAAAAATTCATATAGTTTTTAAAATAACAATTAATATTTAAAATAACAATAAACAATCTAGGACAACGCGCATTACAAAATATTGTAAATTTATAATGACTCAATGTCAAAACCAAATATCCCTTTAGAATCTACCCCAAAAGTTATAACACGTAGTCAAGCCAAACAAGATAGTCAGCTTGCAAAAATAGTAGATTTAAATCAAAAGCGTAGTTTAAAAGTAAAACCCATTAGAAATAGAGAATATTTAACTGATAATAAGTGCCAAAATATACCTGATCCAATCCCTACAGAACAAAAATTAGAATTAGATAACATTTTGATGAATTAAATTTGCTAAGCTCAACAGTAATAACAATAGACAATAAAACTTTGAAAGAAAGATTGGAAACCTCATTGGCACGCGACTCTATAATTAGTAAAAACGACAGCAGCGATGACAAAAGCGACACAAAAGTCATAAATCAAGATAATCTCCTAATCGTGAATAACGAAAAAATGGCCGTTGTCATACCAAACAGCCAGCAGGTACCCTTCCGCGACGCGCGTGGTCCCATTGTTCGAGAGACGTAACCCCCTATTGTCACACTTTATTGAGGATTGCATGGAGGCAAAGCTAATGCTACCGACACCTGCAGCTCAAGAAAACCTCGCAAGATTATTAAGAGGTAAATTATCTGGAGAAGCCAGAAAATGGTTTTTTGTTTCAACTTATGCAGCAATAGAAGAATTGATAGAAAAATTGAAAATAATATATTCCCCTGCAAAAGCGTGTACTAGTCACGGAGAATTAGGTAATACATTTATGTGGGAAAGAGAATATATACTTTCCTATGCTGCTAGGACAAAAGAAATTGCCGACAAAATCGAAGATGCTCACAGGCTCAATAATAATGGTCAGGTAGATGATTGAAAACTTGAAAACAAAACTATTTGTTTAATTTTCAAGAAACCAGGTCACACAACTGAAAAATGATTTCATTCATTTAAAGCTCAAGGTGCAGTTCTTAATAATAAAGGCCAATAGTACATTGTACAACAAGGGGGTAAAGGTGATCATTCAAGGCGAATGCGATGTTGACATTTCGAGGCGAAGGCGAGCGCGCTCGAGCCGAAGCCGAGAACAGTAAACATCGCACGAGATTTTAAATGATTTTACCACCGTGTTGTACACGGTACTTTATACAACAAAAGCATGTTTTTCTCGCTTTTTGTAAAGTTTGTCATTTAAGCCCTGCGGGCGTACATAGGGAGGGGGGGGGGTGTTCAAATGACTACTTTTAAGCAGTGCATCCCTATTTACGCCCTAGGGCTTAAATGACAAACTTTATGCCCGCAAAACACGCGTCAAAAAGCGAGAAAAACATGCTTGTGTTGTATAAAATTTTTTGTATCCTAACCAACGAAGATATAGTAATATTAATGGTCAAAAAAGTAACAATAATAATAATTTTGCAAGAAACAATTTTTTAAGAAATAAAAATTATAATTTTAATAATAACAAAAATCATTTTTTACAAAATAGAAATAACAATTATGGGAACAATAATAATACTTTTCTACAACAAATATACAACAATAACAATAATTTTTCTAGAAATAATAACAATCTTAATAACAATAGACAACTGAATCTAGGACAGTATAAAAACTTTAACTCAGGACAGTTCCAAAATCGAAGCAAACAATATGAAAATAGATTTTTCAAAATAATAACACTCAACAAAATTCAAGCTATACTGAAATAATTTGCGATTATTGTAAAAAACCCGGTCATTTAGTACGAGACTGCAAGATAGGACCAAATAACCAATCACAAACACCTCATCCAGAAAACTCCAAAGCTCTCCTCAGCACGGGTGCACTGAGGAAAGCATAAATCCAGAACCACTGGCATCCACTTCTAACGATCATAAAACGACAATAAATATTTCAAAGTCCACTTCAATTCGATCAATTATAATATCAACGGAAGGTTTCAAAAATCCTACACGCATGATAATTGATACTGGATCTGCTCGAAATTTAATTACACAAAAGGTTCTCAACCCTAAAGTACCAATAAATAGCCAAAACGTATTAAAACTTACAGGAATTAATGATTTACCACTTTACACATTAGGACAGGTATAAATGAACATTTTTGGTTATCCAACGATATTGAACATTATTTCGAATAAAGTCCCAGTAGGAGAAGATGGAGTATTAGGATCAGAACTTTTTTAAGATAATAGTGTAAATATAAACTATACCTCAAAATGTTTAGAAGTTGACAACCACTGTTACCCTTTTGAATCTACCATCACATTTTCCATTCCAGCTCGAACAGTTACAAAATTTTATGTTAACATAAAAAATACAGAAAAGAGTGAAGAGTATGTACCTCAATTACGTATCCAAGATGGCGTTTACGTAGTAGACGCAGTTGTAAAAAATCACAAGGGAAAAGCTTATTTAAAATTCGCAAATACAAATGAAATACCAATATCATTATCAGTCCCAATTGTTAATTTAGAAGATTTTGAAAATTTGCATAATTTTAAACAAACAAATAACGAGGATTTATCAAGTAAAATATTAGATAACTTTTTGAGAACTGACGATTCCCTATATGAACGTGTAGAATAATTAATTGAAAATAATGCAGATAGATTTCAAATCCCAGGAGAACTACTTGAAGCTACTAATGTATTACGACATTCAATTCCTACTGTGGATGACGCTCCAATTTTTTCAAGACAGTATAGATTTCCCCCAGTTCACAAGGAAGAAATTACAAGACAAGTCGATGAATTATTAAAAAATGAAATAATAAAGCCCTCACAATCACCATATAACAATTGGTGATTCGTATTCTCTACCTAATATAAGCGATATACTTGATTCTCTAGGATCAGCAAAATATTTTTTAGTGTTTGATTTAGCTACCGGTTTTCACCATATAAAAATGGACCCAAAAGACTCTCATAAAACCACATTTTCCACACCTCACGGTCATAACAAATTCGATAGAATGCTTTTCGGTTCAAAAACTGCACCAGCCACATTTCAGAGATTAATGGATTCAACATTAACTAGATTAATCGGAACGGAACTTTTTGTATATCTTAATGACATAGTTATATATGCAAATACTCTAGAAGAGCACGAAATTAAATTTAACAATTTAGCAGAAAGACTTAGAAAAGCGAATCTTCATTTACAACCAGACAAATGCGAATTTTTATGACCCGAAGTAGGATATTTAGGTCATATAGTTGATAAAAATGGAGTACGTTCAGATCCAAAAAAGTTAATAGCTGTGAAAAACTTTCCAATCCCAAAAACACAGAAAAATATTAAACAATTTTTAGTTTTAGCAGGATATTATAGACGATTTATTGATGGATTCTCAAAAATTGCAAGTCCTTTAAATCAACTTCTGAAAAAAGATATACCTTTTAATTGGACAGAAAAACAACAAGCAGATTTCGATATTTTAAAAGCAAAATTATGTGAAGAACCACTTTTACAACGACCTAATTTTTCTCAACCCTTTATACTCACAACAGATGCCTCAGGATTTGCAATAAGAGGTATTTTATCACAAGGTAAAATAGGTAAAGATAAACCAATAGCATATGCTCCACGTAGTCTAAGTGATACTGAGAAATAATATGATACTTATGAGAAAGAAGCTCTTGCTATAATATTTTGTGTAATTCGTTTTTGTCCTTATTTTTATTGAAGAAAATTTACTTTAGTGACTGATCACAAACCTCTAGTTTGGTTTCAAAATTCTAAAGACCCTTGTTCACGAGTTTCACGTTGGAGATTGAAACTCGCAAGAATATTATTTTGATGAAATTTACAAAGCAGTAAAAATGAATGTAGATGCAGACGCTCTCTCAAGAAACCCCATTGATGAGAACAAAAAGGAATCAAAATATTTACAAGTTGATGACAATGATACTTTTATGACCTGTCAAAACAAAATGTTTTCCAAGAAAACTTTTACAAAAAATATACAACGAAACTCTAAAAATGAAGTTAAACCTTTAAAACAAAGAAACTTGAATCCAGAAATCGTACCAGACAACGTAGATCGTTTTAGCGAAATTTCGAAAGCCCAAATATTAAATGTTGACTCAAAAATTCCAGAATTTTTTGTAGAATTCTTTAGTGAAGAATCATTTAGTGACATTGGTAAGAATATTTTAAAATACACAAATTTATTCAAAAATATGGCTTCAAGATTTATTTTTATGAAAATATGTTTGTTAAGTCCAATGTTCTCCAAAAAATACGAAAATTTATCATGGAAAACTATTACTACAAGAGCTCAAAAGAAAATACAAGAAGAAGCAAGAAATATTAATCAAAATTCAAGAAAAGTTAGACGAAAATTTTTCTTCTAAACCTCTTGTGAAAAAACCTCGAGGTAGGCCAAGAAAAAATCTACTTAAAATTTAAAAAATATTCCCTCTCAAACAAAAAGAAAGAGAGGTCGGCCAAGAAAATAAACATATGAAGATGAATTACCAGGAATAAATATGCAAAAGGGAAGCCGAACAAAATTAGAATCAGATTCCGACTCTGATCCTGATTATTTAGATTATTTAAAACAAACTCAAGCAAAAAAAAGAAGAAGAATGCCAAGGAGCCACAAAATATTAATGAATTTCAAAGTGAAGAAAGTGAAAATTATTTTTCAAGCTCAGAAGATGAATCAACGACATTAAAACTTCACACGAAGTAAATGATGCAGAAAATTATGAGGAAAATTCGGAAGAGAATTTTGAAGATGATCTTGAAGAAAATTTCGAAAAGAATTTTAAACAGAATTTTGAAGAAAATTTTGAAGACAATCTGCAGGACAATTTTAAAGAAAAGTCTGAAGAAAACTAAGAAGAAAAATTGAAAGAAAAATTAGAAGAGCCTTTTTTCAAAGAAAATTTAAAACTAAACCGGAAATCTTAAAAAAATTCTGGAAAAAACGATCATGATCGTGATGATTATAATCGACCACCCGCAGAACCTCCTCCTATAAACAATCAATTAAATATGCGGATAGATAATTATGCATGTTTTGTTACAACAATTGGAACTCCTCGCGACAACGGATCAAAAACTTTAGAAAATCGTGAAACTTTAACAAAATTTGAAAAATTTACAAAAAGGGATAGCAAAAGCAACCAAAATAGAAAAATACTACCATTTTGCACTTTTCATTGAAGAAGAAACTAAGGACAATTTATCCGTAACTTCTAATTATATAAAATTATTAATTTATTCAGAACATAAATTATCTCAAAAATTCAAATAACGATCAATTACTATTTCAGAAACTTCCAGAATTAATCATAGACCTTGGGAAGAAGTGAAATTAATTTTCGATTCAATTTTTTCAAACTAGACTACAAAAATTATAGTTTCTAATGGAATAACGCAATATCCCACAAGAGAACATTAGCATTAGGAGCCGATAAAGGCCATACAAAAACAAAAATTATTACAGAAATTGTTAAAAAAATTTTTTTGGGAAAATATGAAAGTAGACATTCAAAAATATATTCAAGGCTGTTTACAATGTCAACTGAAAAAATTAATCAGAGTCAAAAAAAAGATTCTATCGTAATCACTGACACAGCCACTACTGCTTTCGAAAAGATATCAATGGACATTGTTGGTCCACTACCTGAAGCAAAATCTGGTAACTTATATAAAGGGTGTCTGAAAAGTCCCCGGACGGTTGGATATTTCCGCAGGTAAAATATTTTTCAAAAAAGTGAAGGTCATTCCTGAAGTAAATTTCAACGGGGAATACAATGGTGACCTTCATTTTAACCTTGAAGTTGACCTTCATGGCTTTTTGAAGGTCAAATTTGTTTCCTTTAATGGAAACCCCCTTTTTCCACATCAGCAATCGATAGAGCGAAAATACTACGTTCAAGTGCGTACACAAGTCATAGGTCAATTGTAATTTTCCAGGTCAGTTAAAGGTTATTTGAAATTAACAAAGTTTTCCAAGAGATCAGTGTGTTACGTCCCGAGTAAAAGGCGAGGGTAGTTTTGATTTAGGATGTAAGGGAGGCGGTTAGCTGATTAAATCAGGTTGGTAAGGCCTGATAATTTATTTTTGTTTGTGGGTACGTTGTCACTTGTCAGGTCTATGGGCCCTGAGTTGTTCACAATGATAATAAAACACTGAATTCATAGATATATAAGATAATTTATTATAAATAAATAAGTTGTTGCACAAGTTTTCACATAGAATGATACTTAGTTGGTAACTTACTTGTCTACCTCTTAAATTAGGGGTCAAAAGAGAGAATTGTCGTTTTTTACTCCCATTATTGCAAGTCAACGGCATAAATCCTTGCAGGATAGTTAGGTTCCGTTTGAGTCTCCGTGAGGTAGCAAAGCAACGATAAATTTTGCAGGATGTATGGTGTGAGGGATGCAAGTCCACCAGCAACTGATGTGACCAATTATCCGCTTACGTATCTTGTTAAGTACACAAGAAATGAATCAAACATGCACTTGTTAACAAGATAGGTTAGTTCGTCTCGATTTCAGAAATGAATCGCTATTAACCGACACGACTAAATACGACGATACCCGTAATCCATAGGAACTATCTAGCACTACGGTTTCCGGACTTGCACCACTTAAGGACCTGGGATTTTATTTACCAAGTACCGAATGTTGAGTTCCTCATAGAAATCCAATGAAACTTACGTTTATCGAAGGGTCTGCTCACTACGTTGAATTACTGGTCCAGACCTAACAACCGTACAACTGTTCGGAACTTAATCACAAACCACCAGAGGTAAATCTGGGGTATATATACTATTGATGCTTCTATTAGTGGGAGCAGATCAACGTAAATGGGTGGCACGGCACGTTCGAATCGCAAATCGGTGGCAAGGCACGTTCGAATCGCAAATCGGTGGCAAGGCACGTACGAATCGCGAATCGGTGGCCAGGCACGATCTCTGCAAGGGTTCATGAGTGTTCATCTCTTCTATTGCCCAATTTTATATCTATTTTCCAAATAAATGCATTTTTAATTACTCATTTCTGCATTTATTTGTTTATAATTTGTGCTACTCTTTTTATGAAGTATGATCATTAACTGATTGCTAATGATCAGTCAATCAATTCCTTATCTACGATCCATAATCAATGACCGATTTTCATTCATTGATCGTGATCGACTCATCGGCTATCAATACATAATGGCGATAATATTGATTAATACTATTTTACTACCCGAGATATTAATAATAGTTATGGTGTAATGTTGATACATAATTAATATTAACATAATAATGATTATAATATATAGTCATTACAATTAATGAGGCTGTGCCGATAACTTCTCATTCTCTCATTAGGTTATTAGCACAGCGTTACTACTTTATCGGCACGCGGTGTGAGTTACTGACTCATTACCACGGGTGCAATTACCATATAGACAGAGCGCTGTTCTTCTTTATCTCTTATTACCATGTGTCAAACCGATTCGTCGACGTGAGGTATACATAGGTTTACCTCATGCGCACAGCTACCCGGTTTATATGATAATTTATCATAGGAACACTATTATATGTGAATAGTGTCTTCCTCGCTATCCTTGGTGTTTGGCGTGTTGCCCTTGCACAGGGGCAATATAAAATTTTAAAAGTTACCGGGATGTAACAGTCCTCCCTCCTTAGAATAATCATAGTCCTCGATGAAATTCTTTGGATCTTGTTCTTTATTGTAGTGCACGTGTTCCCTAGGAGTTCTGCCTTGGTGGGGTTTTTGACTGATTTTGCATGGTTGACATGATGTCATCTCGTTGCATGCTGGGTCGTGGGGATGATTTTCTCCTCTGTCTCCAGCAGCCATGGCAGACGACGGATCATCTTCAAGCTCAGAGACCATCACCTACGAAGAGCACTTCCAAAATCAGCGTTAGTAAGTACCCATTTTTAATGTGCATGTTTTGTTCGGCTAGTGCCGCATTCGCGAAGTGTCTCGGTTCGGGTCAAGATGTCCGACTCCGGAGACTTCCTGGACGCCTTGTTGTTGCAGATTTCGACCTTTCCCTGTTGGATCCGAGTTCCTCGAGTTCGCCTGCTTCCTCAGGGGATTCTACTCTGTTTTTGCCGCGACCCTGGCTTATCAGGACTTGTCCAGCAGGGGCAGCTTTACCAAAACTGAAGACGAGTGGCCCGGGAGAACCGACGTGGGCGTCGAAAGAGGCTAATTCGAAGGAGCTGGCACTCTCTAGCGAGCCAGGCTGCTAGGAGAGCGCGGGAGGTGGCACATGCTCGAGCACTGGGGCTGCTAGCGCTTACAGAAGCGCATGTGGGCACGCCCGCCGTGGAGGAGTGTATACACTCACCCCTGGTGCCTTCTGTTTGCCTTGGGTAAGTCATCGTTTGTTCGTTAGAATTACCTTGATTTGGCATATTTTATTTATTATCCCCGTTTTTTTTTTTTAATGTTTCAGTGGTGCCTGGTACATGGGGGATTTCTGCCACTGTGGGCGCTACCTGCGTGGCTCCTTCCATGTCCTCCCGTGCCGATGCGGGACATACTACGATGCTCCATAGTGTAAGTAGTAGATTTCGTTTGCAATCTTGTTCTATTTAAAATCCCCTTCTTCTTTCCTGTTTCTTGTCTTCCATTTCTCGTTTCTTATTTATTAATCCTTGTTTCAGACCCGAGGCCTGAGGACGTCCTGGTGCCAACGGAGGATCAGGTGCTGCCTACACCATATCATTAGTTATAAATTAATTATAAATTTATATGATAGTTATTTATGTTAATCGTTGTACATTCACATTTTTAATTATAGAATAAAATGTTTAAATTCATGTAATCGTTAGAGAGGCTGGCAGACGTGGCACTTCCAAAAATTTTCTTTGTTTTTCCCTAAAACTTCCCCTTCTGCCTGTCTCTCTTATTATGTGTTATGATTTTTCCTTTTAGTTTAATAGCTAGGTTATATTAGTCAAATAAATTTTACTCTAAAAGCTATAAAATATATGAAAAGTTTTTCTTATCAATATAACCACAATTGAGGTATCAATAGAGATGCGTACCACTATAGTTCTGAGAAACCCCTTAATTATGTGGCTCAAACTCAATTGATTTACATAATTAAAGGTTTATAGGTATTGAGTAATGCACTTTCTTATTTATTTTGCAATTTTTATTAAATTATTATTAATGGAATGTCCAGAATTTGATTGTCCGTTTAATTTTTTCTGTCCGGATAACATACCGTATGTGGAGTTCACTATTCTGCATACCTATATACATCACTTGTGCCTCCATGATGGTTGCATGTACAACAATACTTGTATATTAGGTGGCCATTGTTACGGGGCTGCATGGAGTTTTTAATAACGATAGCCATCTTGTCGGTGCATCTATTGGCGTAAGGCCAGCTGCAATATGAAATTTTTGGCACGTCTAATAATGATCTTGTATTAAGAATTCATATGGATGCAGGAGAACTTGTTTAGCGAGTGTGAATCATTCCAGGCGGCCGCGAGTCTTCTTATCACTGGGCGGTTCGAGTTACGCTCTGGCCATGTTGTCGGGAGGCTCGACTGCTGGTGATACGCTGCGTTCTGTAAGGTGTCACATTGCATTTCTTTATATGATTGGATCATAATTCATTATGGTTGCTCTTGGTGGGTGTGATTAATTTCTTTCTCAAGTGGGAGTGGTTTGTTAGCTTGCTACGACTAAACTTCTCGTACTTTCTGCAATCCTTATTCTTTTTCCTCTGTTGCTTTGATTGTTAATTTATTATAGCTACCATTATGTATCGTGATTATTTATTTTATATTCCTGGTGGTATCCATAATGATGTATCCTAATTCAGGGTGATTTTTGGCAAAAATTTTGTCTACTTGGGTACTTGTCCTCCCTCCTTAAAAGTGTCCTTGTTCTCAACGACTTGCATTTGTTTATGCAATTCTAACATTTGTTGTAGGGATTGTTAATACTCTTGGAAGGGGGTGAATTTCTTCTGTGTTTGTTTGGTTGTCTACCAAAAGGGGTTGTAGTTCTATTTCCTCTTGGTTTTCTTTTATGTTTATATTTTTATTATTACAGGTTTTACAGTTTTTACGGATTATTCCTTGTGTGAGGTATATTACTGTTGTTATTAATAATAAGGTTAGGATACTGGACCCTCCTAATCAATATTTTTGGATTAATATATGTTTATAATGCTTATTTTCCATGTCGAGAAGTTGTTCTTCTATGGTAGAGAGTGATTCTTCCGTATGCAGATTTTTAAATTTTTCATCCTTTTCTGTTTCCCAAAAAAATGATTTTATCTTAGGAATATGCATCGTTTTATAGATTATTGGGGAAATTTCTGATATAGTCAATGAAAATCCGGGGTTGTAGATGAATTCTTCTGAGTTTACATTTATTTGAGTTCCAATTACTGTTGTCTGTTCCGTTCTGGCAATACACCCTGCTTTTAATCTTAATATTCCTGAATTTGCAATATGTCCTTTTTCTGTTCTTCCCTTTCTACAGGTGATGCTGATTCGCTCTGGTTTTTTAGTTGAAAATATCCATGCGTTTAAGGATGGAATATGTTTCCAAAAAACTGAATTTTTTGTGTTTATTTTTATGTTACATTGCTTAAAAATCTCCATTGAAGGGCGTGTAAGCATTTGACATTCGCAGGACGTAGCTGTGACTGTTTCGTGTATTTTAAGGTCCGTTTTTCCAATTTGTGAAAGTAATTCCACTCTAATATGCGAAGTAGGAATCGGAAAGTCGCAATTTTCCATTTTAGTGTGTATTTCAGTGATTATTTCTTGCAGTTAGGCTTTGGAAATTGTCGAAGGGTGTAATTTGCCTTCTCGTGCGTATTCTGTTATTTTAATGAATTGTTTTATTATTTCATATAAATTTTCCAATTTTAGTTCCAAATGTGTTGACCATTGAATCATTTTTTCGTAATACATGTAGTCATTCCAATATTTTTCTTGTGATTCTATTTTGTGGATGGTTTCATTTAATTCTTTTTGAATGATTTGAATTAGATTAGTTTTCAAGGGCCATTAACATTTTTCTCGCGGCCTCGTGTTCTGCACTACGTATTTTTCTTTCCCCGTTGCTTACGGTACTAAATTTATTTTCCCGTCTGCGGTCCTCTACTTCGCATCTAACGACGAAAACTTTTGCGTTATCGGCTCCCGCGGTTTCCTCTAACGTGTATTTTGGTTTTGTAAAACTGTACTCTGCCTCCAGCTCCTCCAGCTGCCCCTTAGCGAACCGGAGGTTATTCATCTCCCCTTTTCGATGGAGGGTGGCGGGGTATATTTTTCCCTTTGGTGGTTGCGTTTTAATGATGGACACGATTTTCCTGTAAAAGAAAATTGCGGTTAATAATTTTTAATTTTTAGTTATTCACTATCTTATTATTAAAATGTTTTTGGAATAGTTTTCCGTCGGGGTTTTCCAAGATGGCGTTGTTTTTGTCTAATATTTTTATAAGGGTGTAGGGTCTGTGATATTTATTATCCAATTTTCCGCGTGTTTTAACTTCCCTTTGGACGTATACTTGATCTCCTACATTTCCCAAAAATGGTTTTACCTTTCGATCATAATTTTCTTTTGAATGTTCCTTCGCGGAGATCAAATTTTTTGCTGCTATCAATTTAATTTCCGATAGTCTTAATATTAATTCCTGCAGATAGGTCCCGTAGGTTTCTAATCTTTCAGGGTCTGGAAATGAACTGGGGGTGCGGGCGGTTTTACCTAATACTATTTCAAAGGGTGTAAATTTAGTGGCTTCATGTATTTAGATAAATTGTCCTGCATAGTGAGAATATGTTTATTACCGTTAGGGGTGGTAGGCAATTTCCTTACTGTGTCTGAGGATACTTTGTCGAAGGTGTCGAGGAAGGTATCGGTGATTAACATGGGTTCATGAATTTTTGCCCGTACAATTTTTTGTTTCTGGCAAATGTCACATTTTCTGACAAATTCAGTTACTTGATCTTTTAATCCTGGCCACATGTATCTTTCTGTAATTCTTCGATACGTTTTATTTATGCCTTTGTGACCCCCAATTTTACTCTCATGATTTTCAGAAATAATTTGAGTACGTAACTCCTCTGGGGGTATGTTTACGTTGCCATAACATATCGTTATTTCTATTTTTAAATTGGCGAATTCTTGAGTTAGTAACTCGCGCAATTTTCCTTTAGGTAATGTGTCACCAAAATCTCCATGTTTTGAAATGCGAAATTCCGAAATATTTTCCTTTTCTAAAGCTATTCTCAAATTATGCACGGCTACTTTACCGTATTCTTCGTTTATCTCATCAAAATGGTTTTGTTTAACTATGAGTGAATATATGTTAAAGCGCCTGTGAGGAGTGATAAGCACTTCTCCTATTTTAGGTTTCCTATCTTTCAGGTCCTGAGGGTCCACTGCTCCCAAGTCCACTAATAGTCGGCTCACTGGGGTGACAAAATCACAGTCAGCCGAGAGAAAATGTACGTAGTTACTTTTTAAATAAGTGAGATTCTCTCGACAGCTATTTAGTCTGGCCTGCACGTTTTTACTACTGTGCATCTCCGTTCTACTGGAAATTTCACAGGCTTCAGGCAAAGCCGGTGGGATGCAAGTGATTGACGGTCGCGAATGGTCAGACGGCAAACTAGTGGCATCCATGATAAATTCGTCTGAGTAAGTAGGTATATTTATTCCCATTCTGCGAGTGTTATCTTCGTCCGTAGATCGATTGAAATTAGGGTCGTTATCAAGTTTTCCAGGAAAGGGCGTGGAAATAGCCCTAGGTTTTCTTAGTGCTGAGGGGGTATATTTCTCTAAAGCAGACCTAGCGAGGGTTGGTCTTTTAGGTCTTGAAGTAGATAGTTTGGAGGGTAAAATCCTAGAAGTGAATCCTTTTCTAGTCTGAACCGCGGGTTTATTTTTTGCTTCAGGTTCTAAAGTTTTTGAACCAAGCTTCGTGCTGTTTTCCTCTCGTTTATTACCTTGCCTAGTCAACATTAGCAGTAACCTGGCAGGCTGTTTTTCTTCTTCGCCTTTTTTGTCAGAATTGTCTACGATTGGATTTCTTGATAGGGCATCAGCATTAGTATTTAATTTTCCTGGTTTGTATTTAAATTCATATTTGTAGTCTCTTAATTTTAGTCTCCAGCGAATCAGTCTTTGGCCTGGATCTTTTACAGAATTTATCGACCTGAGGGGCTCATGGTCGCTCATGAGGGTAAATTTTCTTCCATAAATGTTCTTGTGTCCTTTTCTTGGATTAGAACGGCTCCTATTGCATAGTCTGAAGCGTCAGTGGTTACTGTAAAGGGTTCTTCAAAATCAGGGTATTGTAATATGGGGCTTTCGCACAGAGCCTGTCGTAAATCCTTGAAGCTCTTTTCTTCCTCCGGTCCTCATTTAAATACTACTTCCCTCTTTAATAAATTTGATAGGGGCTTTGCTCTTGCTGAGAAGTCCTTGATGAATCTTCTGTAATATCCAGCTAGTCCTAGGAATTGTTTTATGTTTCTTTGTGTTTTTGGTCTGGGAAAATTTTGAACAGCCTCGATCTTTTTAGGATCTGGCTTTATTCCTTTGTCTGTAATATGCTATTTCTTTGAAAAGAAATTCGCACTTTTCTGGTTGTGTTGACAGGTTGGCTTCTCTCAGTTGTTTGAGGAGACGTCTTACCTTTTTTCCGTGATCTTCTAGGTCTTCGGCGTATATTACTATGTCGTCCAGGTAGACAAATAGTTCTGTCCCCTGTAGCCCTAATAGGACTTGGTCCATTAGGCGCTGGAATTTAGCTGGTGAATTTTTCAATCCCATGGGCATTCTGACGTACTCATAATGCCCATTCAATGATAAAAGCGCTGTTTTTTGTCTATCATTCGGGTCTAGTTCTATTTGATGGAAACCACTGGCTAGATCAAAAATAGAGAAATATTGTGCAGTACCTAAGTGATCTAAAATATCTGCAATATTTGGCAATGGGTATGCATCCCCAATTGTTTTCTCGTTTAAAAGCCGAAAGTCAATTACTATTCTCCATTTCTTCTTTCCTGTGGCGTCTATCTTCTTGCGTTTAATCAGTAGGGGTGAGTTATAAGGAGATTTTGAGTTTCGAATTGCTCCTTCTGTCTTCATTTCTTGTATTACTCTCTCCATTTCTTCCCTTTGAGAGGGTGAAAATCGGTATGGTCTGGTGTCAATAGGTACGTTGTCCAAGTTGTGAATTCTGTGCCGTACTAAATGAGTGGGGGTTAGGGATTCTCCTGGAAGGTAAAAATTATCAGGAAAGTCTCTAATTATCTCTAGTGCGTGTTGCTTTTCCTCGGGGTTTAAATGATCTAGTCGATGGTGTTTTATCACCTCTTCAACCTTATTTACTGGGGGTGAATAATCTTCGTCTGTGGAGTATTCGTCGAAATCCTCTCCTGGAAATTTGTAATATTCAAAGGGGATGATTTCTCGCGGGGGTAATTCTATTTCGAGGTCATCATCTGTGGTGTTAATGGCGAACACATGACAAATTCCATTCGAGTTGGTTACGGCTGCTTCGCCTACTAGCACGCCCTCTGTAGTTTTTATTAAGGGCAAGTACCCTTCCTTTAATTCTGAATTTATCCCTGCTATTGGGATAACTCGTCGAGTCCTGGCTCTTACCTTAATTGGTCCTAGTAGAGGTCCTTTGTAATCTGTGGTATTCTCTAACGCTACTCTAGATTCATTGTCTATGAACAGTATAGGTTTTGTGGGGTTGGAATGCATCACAATGGTGTTATGCCGAAAGGATATTTCCACCTTCTCTTGTCGAAGATATTCTCGAAATAATATTCCATCTGTGCTTATGGGGAAATCAGAATGTACAACATGAAAAGTGATTTTAGATTTCATTAATTCGATGTTTACAGTTAATATGGTCGAAATTCTACTTTGTGTGATTCCTGTGATTTTTATTGCTTCATTTTCATTGACCAGTAGGTCTTCATCTAAAGCATCTAATTTAATAACATTTATGTCCGCACCTTTGTCCACTAGAAACCTTGCCTTTGACTGTAAAAGTTCATGCGACAAAAGCTCTACTACTGGGGATTCTCGACTGAGTTTGGTACAGAAGATTTTTCTTGCTTCTTGAGAAATCTCACGCTGATCTGACGCTCTGTTTTCTCCACGCTCGTCGTCGCGTCTGTTCGGCGAGCGGAGTCGAAGTTTAAATCATTTTTATTAGCTGGAGCGGGTGATTGTGCTCTCGGGGGTAAATTAGATCCTTTACATGGGTAATTGTGGTTAGGGTAAGGGTTGTTTGATGCGAGCGAACCTGGATAGTACGGATAAGGTTGATAGGGTAAATAAGGTGGGTATTGAAATGGGGGTGCGTAATTATTTGGGTAATTAGGCACTATTGGTGATGTAGGTCTCCTTATTATCCCTGTCGGTCCTTGTCTGGGTCCCGTTGCTCTATTCCTGTCCGGTGATGATACAAACCTAACATGACGGCTCGGGCTTCTGTCCCTTGATCCTATATAAGGTGTAGAATATCGATTTTCCGCAATATTGTTCAAATGAAAATGGGGGTTTAATTGATGTCGAGCCTCATACTCGAGTGCGTACTTTAATGCTGATTCCAATGACGATGGATTCCGTGGTTCCACCATTCCTGATATTGCATCGGGTAGTCCTCGGATGAAAGCTTCTAAAGTGCAATCATTTAAGGGTAGTAACATTTGCTCCGCGTTGTTATATTTGTCTTCTAAAGCCGCTTGAGCTCCGGATTTTAGTAGGGTGATTCTGTCATAAAACTCGCTTACACTTTTTCTGCGAGACATCCTAATTGTAGATATCTCGTGCAAATACCACGAGTAAGTTTTGTGGGGGCAAAACGCTGTTTGAGATGCTGTATTAAATTGGTTATTGTGGAAAATGTTTTTCCATGAGTATTATCTCTTGCAGCACCCTTTAATCGCGCTAGTACCGCCATTATGTACTGCCTTTCACAATTTGCAGGTACACTGGATTCTCCGTTTAAAACATCTTGAATAAAGTCCCTAACTGGCATATTTTTTCCGTTAAAAGTGGGTATATTCATCACTCCTTGCTGTATAGCAAAACATTCCGCCACTGAAGTGACCATGGCGTCGCTAAGGGTGGGCGAGATGTTCCCTATGAACTCTCCACCGTGCGTTTTGTCATGAGTGGTGCTATTTTTGTCGTAGGGCATTTTGATTTATTTTCAGTTATTCGGCAAGTTAAATGCAATCCGTTATAATATAGTTTTTCCAGAAAACGGGAGTTTCGAATGCTCCTTATTTGTAAGATTATATTGAATTTAATACCTGATACTTAATTTTGATTAATGATAAAAACTGACCTTTTCAAAAAGTAATTAAATTAATTAAATTAAATACTATTAATTATCAACTATTATTGATTCTAAAAAAATCTAATAAGTTAATTAAATTGACAGTGCAATGTCAAAATTCGTTTTCGAACCCCGAAATTAGTCCTTCCAAAATTAAGTTGTCCTATATATAATGTTTATTGTTATTATTAGTATAGTTATATCTATTTCCAGTATTGTAATTATTCTAAGAAATATTTAGACTTTGTCCGGAATATTTATTTTGAAAAGAGTTGGAAACGATTTTCCAATTACTCCGGATATGCCTGTACCTATTTCTGGATTTATAATGTTAAATTCGATTTCTTGCTTCAATATGGGAATTTTTACTACACCACTTGTTGTAAGGGCGGCGTTGTGTATAATGTAAATTTTGAGATGTTTGATATTGTTAAAAGAGGCTGATTTTTCCTTCTGGATTAGATTAATTGTTAAATTTGCGTCGTATAATAAGTCGCCTACTTTGCCTTTTAATAAGTCGGAATAAACTGAAATTATAGTGTTTGAATCGTGTTTAAACACTATATGTGAGTTTTTATGTGCCATATAATTTTTATCTCTGTGTTCTTATTTTTAATTGTAATTTACCAATCTTAATTTTGCAACTTATTCCGGATAATAATATTTTATATAATTGTCCATAAATATTGTCCTTTTGTGAGTAAAATTGAGAATTTTTTTGAATTTTAAAATTTTGATAAACTCTTCCGTAGACCTTAATTTCTTCTTCCTTGGTTGCCTTGACCGTATGGTCGCGAATTTTGATTGCTGCGACCAAATCAGCTGTTATAGTATTGAGATTGATTCTTTATCGTTTTTGTATGAGGATCGGTTCAAAATGTTGAATTTATATTTTTAAAAAAACTATTATAATTCAATTATTATTATATACTATAATATCGTAGTTACCTTGAATTTTATTTTTAATTCTTAATTTAGAAAATTTTATTTATTGCTAAATTTGTTTATTTATTCCTCTGTAATTGTTTATTTTTAAATGGATGCGGTAATACTAATTTTAGAACTATTATTGTCAATGATTTATCCTAGCTATTACTGCACTGCAAATTCTTGCTGTGGCGCGCGCAGTCGCTGCAGCGTTTAACCTTGGATTATATGTTTTCAGTGATATAAGGCGGGTCAGGCCAGCCGCGACCGCGAATTCCTGAGCAAATTTTTGCAATAGTTGAATTTATAATTTGGTTATGTGTATTAACAACTTGCGTTTTCGTTCATACAAAATTAATTAAGCCACACTCAAGCACAGACCCTTAATTAATCTTTAAAATCACAGAAATTGTTTATTGTTAATGAACAAATAAACAAAATTTGTTTAATGTCACAGAATTTTAGAGACGCAAGATTGGACAAGCTGGACTCAAGCACAGATTCTTGGATAATCTTTGCAATCAAAAATATTCCGTTAGTTAACAAAGTTAAAATGAAAGTTATAAACAATTACAATGCTAGCACTTCGAACTTTGCCTTACCCAGTCGATCGTCATCGGTGGTGACCGTTCAACGAATCTAAAAAGGACTTATACTCTCGTGTGCTGTTCTTGTTTTGTTTTAAACTTAAATTCAAACTTAGTTAACAATTTGGAAATTTCAGTAGTACGAAATTAAACAAGCCAGGCTCAAGCTCAAAACCTTGTATAATTTTAGTACTTTCAGAAATTCAGATAATTTTAATATTTTGAATTTAAATATTGAATGTTTTCATACTATAAGTTTATTCAGGTAATGATTGAGACACAATTGCCTGCGTAAACTCTAGGTAGTAAAACCTCTGAATTTTAAATTGATTTAAATCAAATTAATGACGTTTTACTTTTTCTTATACTTTTTAAACCCTTCACTTGCACAATCTTGCTACAAAGAATACATGCAAGGTTTATTCAGGATAATTCGATGATGTTATTGACGATGGCAGAGCTTGTGAACACACGAAGTATACCAACGCTTAAAATAATATAATTTATTTTAAGATTTAATTCCAATTATGTAAATTTTGACGAGTAGAAATATCTTATCTAATTATTTCTACTAAACTTATAATTTTGTAATTTTCAAAATTCCTAAATTTCGAAGCTTTTATTTATGTACAATTTTTATTCGAAATAATTGCACATATAATTTTGATTAGCTTCAATTAAATAATTTATAAATTATTATGAATTGTGACAACAAAAGTGACTATCCCACCGCTGCCACCAAATCAGCCGTTACGTCCCGAGCAAAGGGCGAGGGTAGTTTGGATTTTGGATGTAAGGGAGGCGGTTAGCTGATTATATCAGGTTGGTAAGGCCAGATGATTTATTTTTGTTTGTGGGTACGTTGTCACTTGTTAGCTCTATGGGCCCTGAGTTGTTCACAATGATAATAAAACACTGAATTTACGAAGATATAAGGTAATTTATTATAAATAAATAAGTTGTTGCACAAGTTTTCATAAAATGATACTTAGTTGGTAACTTACTTGTCTACCTCTTGAATTCGAGGGCAATAGAGAGAATTGTCGTTTTTTACTCCCATTATTGCAAGTCAACGGCACAAATCCTTGCAGGATAGTTGAGTTACGTTTGAGTCTCCGTGAAGTAGCAAAACAACGATAAATTTCGCAGGAGGTATGGTGTAAGGGATGCAAGTCCACCAGCAACTGATGTGATCTATTATCCGCTTACGTATCTTGCTAAGTACACAAGAAATGAATCAAACATGCACTTCTTAACAAGATAGGTTAGTTCGTCCCGATTTCAGAATTAAATCACTATTAACCGACACGACTAAATACGACGATGCATGTAATCCAAAGGAACTATCTAGCACTACGGTTGCCGGACTTGCACCACTTAAGGACCAAGGATTTTATTTACCAAGTACCGAATGTTGAGTTGCTCATAGAAATCCAATGAGACTTACGTTTATCGAAGGCTCTGCTCACGACGTTGAGTTACCGGTCAGGACCTAACAACCGTACAACTGTTCGGAACTTAATGACAAACCTTCAAATTGTTACTTATTTTATGAAGTATGATCATTAATTGATTGCTAATGATCAGTAAATCAATTTCTTATCTATAATCCATAATCAATGACCGATTTTTACTCATTGATCGTGATCGACTCATCGGCAATCAATACATAATGGCGATAATATTGATCAATACTATTTTACTACCCGAGATATTAATAATAGTTATGGTGTAATGTTGATACATAATTAATATTAACATAATAATGATTATAATATTTAGTCATTATAATTAATGAGGCTGTGCCGATAACTTCTCATTCTCTCATTAGGTTATTAGCACAGCGTTACTACTTCATCGGCACGCGGTGTGAGTTACTGACACATTACCACGGGTGCAATTACCATATAGACAGAGCGCTGTCCTTCTTTATCTCTCATTACCATTTGTCAAACCGATTCGTCGACGTGAGGTATACATAGGTTTACCTCATGCGCACAGCTACCCGGTCCATATGATAATTTATCATAGGAACACTATTATATTTGAATGGTCTCTTCCTCGCTATCCTTGGTGTTTGACGTGTTGCCCTTGCACAGGGGCAATATAAAATTTTAAGTTACTGGGATGTAACAAGTGTAATTCCTAAAGTATTTTTCAACGAGGAATCCAATGGTGACCTTCATTTTGACCTTGAAGTTGACCTTAATGGCTTTTTTGTGACGTCAGAAGAACTTCACATGAATTTTATTTGAACCTGGATCTTTCATTCCAATAGTTCGGGAAACAAAAGTTGTGGGATGTCTTATTACTTTTTTAGATTCCTAAACGGGATAATTGAATTTGGAAAAAAAATGAGGTAAAGCTTAAATGTTCGCACTTTCTATAATAAGGAGCACGCAAAGCATTTAGAGCCTTTTAAGGAAGGGTTAAACTGGGAAAAACAAGCTACAGTACTGGAATGATCACCAGCACCAAGTAAGTTCGGGGAGGAAACGTGATAATATCTATATAAATTTTAAAGATGGAAGAAAGCAAAAATAGCCAATTAAATGTTACTTAGTTTTATTTAATTCCCTTTTTTATGAAGAAAGAAATGTAGATGAACTTAGGAGATTTTTCATCCAGAACTTGATCTGACTTGAACGAACTTGAATAGTGAGTTTAAAATATATAACTTTTTAAAATTTGTAGTGAATGGAAAAGCTCTGACTTTGAACCGAATTTTTTTAGGATTTTAAAAGTTTTGAAGTGAGTAGAAAGACTCTAACTTTTAACCGAACTCTTTGATTTTTTTTTTTTTTTTGTTGAAATCAGTAGAAACTGACTTTTTTTGGTGTGCAACCTGTTTTTATTAAATGCTCTACTTCCCCTTTCCATAAAAAATATTCTAGCGCTACTTGGTTTTTATCTTTTGCTTTTCTAATAGGTGTAGATAAGCGAGTGCAGTTACTCTCTTAATTCTCATAGGTAGATTTTGTAGCGGGCCTGATATCTGGGTCTAATGGGTGGTGCCAAACTTTTCTCAAGTTCATCTATTTTCTCAGAGATGGAGACTTTTGTACAATTTTTAATGTAAATTATGATTTTTATGTAAATTAAATTTAACAATTAAATTAACATTTGTTTAATTTCGGACTCATACAATAATTCCTAGTTCTTTTGTTAAGAAAAAAAAATGATTTACCATAAATATAAACCTTCAACTATTAGTTATTACAAAATAAATTTAATTTCATATTTTTAAAATAATCGATGCTTATTCTTATGATTTCTATTTCCTAAATGATTATTGATTATTATTTAAATTTACCTATTCAGATTGTAAATGTAATAATTTATTGTTTAGGAATAAAACATGCATATATTCGCTTACTTTACTTTTACTTTAGGATATCAGCATAGAAATTATTTTTAGGTTTGATATTCAGAATTTAATTATAAAAATAAAGTATTTGAAAGAAAAATAGAAAAGTAATAGAAAGATTAAATTCAACTAATTATACTCTGTATTTTAATTATTGTCCTTTGCATAGTAAAAGTAATGTAAAAATAAATTAACACACATCCATGTATAGATTATTTACAATTTGAATTGGTAAAAATGCCGGATATTAACATGTTGTATAGAATTTGGCGATTATTACATGTATTTAAATAAATTAGTATACATGAACGAAGTTTTGTTGAAATAAGTTCAAATAAATTGGTATATTGAAATAGAAGTCATGAGCTAGATTTTTACATTTTTATACAGATTTATTCTAACTTAAAGTATTTGTATCGTATAATTCAAATGATTAATTCGAATCACTCTTTTATTAAAGGTTATTATTACCTTTGGCTGAGAAAGCATAATTTGAATTTTTATATTCGGTAAAAATAAACTTGAAACATAATTTGTTTTTTAAAAAAAAGTAATATATGTAATAAAATTTTTTGTGCATATAATTTATTTATAAAAAGAGTAACAAGTTTTTTGTTGGTAAACTCGAAATTCTTATATTTATTATAATTTATTAGTATGTGACGCTTATTTCTGACAGGAAATGCAGTCTATTTGTATTTACTTAGGTTTTTGTGTGGATGGTGTCTGTCCCTTTTGAAACGATGATACAAGTCGCTTTCTAGTTTCTAAGAAGTCTAACGAGATTAAATTAACTTCTCGCATTTGTATCATAATTTATACATTTGAAAATAAATGAGCGTGATATTTTTTAGAGCAAGTGCGATCGTTTATGGTGAGTTAAGCTTAAACATACATTTGTTTTGGAACGCGGATGGTTTTTTTTTCATATGTCTTGTAGATTTTTGTAAGCGTCTAAACGAAGTTTGCCTTTAGATAATGAATGTATACATAGACGCAAGTTGAAATGAGAATAGAAAGCGCATACTGGATGATCATAAGTTTTGTTAAGATTGTAGATACAAATATGACTGTGAGATGCAGTTAATTTAAAAATGTTTCGTTTATCTTAAATAGTAACAAGTTTAAGAAGTTAAAATTTTCTCATAGGGCCACGATTTGAATGTAAATCATATAATAACAAAGTAAAAAAAAATAATGCTAAAAGCGAAATATATATATGAACTTATTCATTAAGACGGATGATTTAATAGGACGTCACATTTGTAGGTCAACTTTGTTTTTTTAAATGGAAACCCCCTTTTTTTACATCCGCAATCGGTAGAGCGGAAAATTCGACGTTCAGATCCGTATCCAAGTCATAAGTCAATTGTAATGTTCAAGGTCAATTAGATGTTATTTGAAATTAACAAAGTTTTCCAAGAGGTCAGTGTAATTCCTGAAGTAAATTTCAACGAGAAATTCATTGGTGAGCTCTGTATTGATCTTGGTTACAGCGTTTTGAATATTGTAAAATCATATGTATAGGAAATTTTTTATTGAAAGTTCCAGGAGTTCTGGTGAGAGTTCTGTTCCTCCCCAAAGAGTTATATCGAAAAGTCCTATACCGTTTTTCGATACGTAAGTCAATACCTAAGGCGATACCATAAGTCCTATACCGTTTTTGTATCTCCATACGAATATTACGAATCGAAATTAAATTTGCGTATTACGAGTACATACTTACTATCTTTCACCCAAAAGATTATTATGGCGCAAGCTAAACTTTCGGAACGAGAGAAGGTATCTGTATTAATGATGCGTGGTTGGGGAGATAGAGTTCGATCTTATGATCCAGTTCGTTTGCTTTTTAATCGCACTTTTTGTAATGAAGAAGGGTTAAATCCTCTCTTAAAATCAACGATGGAAAGAACTGTAAAGCGCTTTATGAATCATTGATCTATCAAGGACCTTCGGAGAACTGGTCGGACAAAATCTGCAGGATCTGAGGAGATGCAGATGGACATAGCCCAAGCATATGTTGAAAACCCACACCTTCGTTTACGCCGAGGTAGTGATGAGCGTGACGTTGCTCCTGAGACAGTGCGAAATATTTTAAAAAGCATTAATTTCCATCCTTACAAAGTTCATCTGGTACAAGAGCTCAATGAAGACAATCCTTATCGTCGGGTTGAATTTTGTAAAATGATGATGAAAATAATTGATAGAGATCCTCTTTTCTTGTACAATACAGTATTTTCGGATGAAGCTACTTTCACTTTAAAAGGTGAAGTTAACAGGAAAAATTGTAGATATTGGTCCGACACAAATCCTGATTGGATGTTGGAAAGTCACACACAATATCCACAAAAGATTAATGTCAGGGCCGTTATCTTGAATGATACATTGATAGGCCCTTTCTTCATCGATGGTAATCGATTGATAGGGAGATGATTCGTAATGCTCACGCTAATCAAGTACTTCGAAGCGTGAGAGGCAAGGGGACTCACGCTAATCAAGCACTCCAAAGGAAACAGAATTTACTACATCCACTTCGTTGTTCCTGGGTAATAGTAAACATAAACGTAAACTGCTTGAAAAAAACCTTGAAAAAACCTTGAAGATCATCACCAAGATCGATACAGAGCTCACCAATGAATTTCGCGTTGAAATTTACTTCAGGAATTACATTGACCTCTTGGAAAACTTTGTTAATTTCAAATAACCTTTAACTGACCTTAAACGTTACAATTGACCTTTGACTTGGGTACGTATCTGAACGTAGAATTTTCCGCTCTATCGATTGCAGGTGTAAAAAAAGGGGGTTTACATTTAAAAAGCAAAGTTGACCTTACAAAAGTCATGAAAATCAACTTCAAGGTCAAAATGAAGGTCACCATGGAATTCCTCGTTGGAATTTACTTCAGGAATGATTTTTAGACACCCTGTATATTATTTTTATTCATGTTACGAACGTGTCAAGATGGCCAAATTTTTCCAAAATTATAATATAATTTCTACATAAAATCGTATGCCACTCGGAGCGCCCGTAACCGAGCACCTTGACAAGGTCGCTGATGCAGCTTATCGTTGCTCGGGTCAAGGAACTTTTAGCAAATTATATTATATTAATTATATCATTAATGCTATATATCACGCCCATATTGCGTTATATTATGCATTATATTGATGCGTTTTAATATATATATTGATGTACGTGCAGGCTTGTGCACCTGCGTATAAACGTGAGTTTATGTTTACAGGTAAACGCGGATAATTACAACTACGATTTCTAAATGCGAGTGGCCTGTCACATGATCGCATAGATTGTAATTTCAGGAGTATCTAAATTCAGGAAATTCCTAATGCACTATTTTATTAATATTAATGTTACTATTAATATTAATATTGATTTTATACAATATTTATCCAATTATTAAGTATCTAAATTCAGGAAATTCCTAATGCATTATTTTTAAAATATTGCATTTATATGATGTTAATTCATTTAAAACCATTAATGTTGTCGCTAATAATTATAACTATAGCTTCATGCGAGTGGCCTGTCACATCATCGCATAAGATGTAATTTCAGAAATATTTAAATCCATGAAAACATTGATCGACATTATTAATATTTCTACTGGAAAAAGGAAGCAACAGGAGAGAGCGCGAGAGAAGAAGAGAGAGCATAAGAGAGAGGAAGAGGGAGAGATATCCAGCGCGCGTACACTCATGCACTGTATCTCACTATAGTTTTCTGCCGTTTGTCAATTCCTTTCTTCGTTCGCCCATGCACATGCCCCATATACCCGTCTCTTTTTGAAACTTTTGATGTGCTCTGCTTTGCATCGCGAGGCTAGCAAACATGTCATTTTCACACTTCCTTCTCATACGCCTATCCTTGCTTAGATGCTTTAGCCAGCTGATCTCCCACAACAAGGGCCACGTGCTTTTTGTAATCAAAACCTAAAGGACTCATCTGAATATTTAAAATAATTATGTAAGGCTTTATAATTCATATAATGATTATAAACCTAGACTGATTAAATATATATATTTCAATTTAGCACGAAATATATTAGAAACTAAAATCGTTTCTACAATTTGATGACAATGCATCAAATACTAAAATTCGATGAGCGCATTTCCTTTCTCACGATAAGTGTGGAAATAGGGAGGAAACATTCGACACCTAAAAATCAGCAAATGGTGCAATAACTGAATCAGCATGGTACAAAGTCCATCTAAATTCCTAAAACTTCCCTACCATTATGTCTTTGTCCAATCATAGATTCCTTAATCATCGAAAAACCCTACCATGTTCACCTCGCGATGAAACAGTAAAACAGATCAACGCCAAGCCAAAATTTGCAGTTACTCAAGCAACCCGGTACTATCCGGAACTACTCGGACAGTAGGGAATATACTTTTCTCTACTTTTGCCCGTCTGCGGTCCAGATCGACAGTTCCTAGAACCTCGTTAGTTGATTGAAACCGTAAAACTCTTTCTAAAGAAATTATTTATTTGGAATTGTGTCGGGCGGACGTAAAATACAAAAGTCTTCATCTAGACAGAAGCAATTCATTTATTTTGATTAAATCAAAATTAAATTCATCTTCGGCGGACCATTTAAAAGGTCCAATTCGTTGATCGTGAACGGTCGGTATACCTGTTTCACTAGTTGAGGGCAACTCGTAAACGATTATCTAGTGATAGACTCTTGGCAATCGCATCGGACGTGTATCAACGAAAATCTTCGGCGGACTATTTACAGTCCAAATCCAGTTTTTCGAGGTTTTTCTTCACCAAAAGAAAACGGCACAAAGCAGCGAGAAATCGCAGAAAATTAATACTACCGAATCTCAAAACGGTAGTGATAATTTTCACAAAATATTTGAATTAGATTTAATAGGGAAATTTTAGCGGTGAAAAGAGCGAGTTTAAAAGCACTCGACCCTTTTCTGGTTGAAAGCCAACCGATATATTTTCTTATTAAACCTAAATGAAAAGTGGAAACAGTGTGTGAGTGCATCACGCAAAGGACAAGGGTGGTTTCTTTTGGAAACCACAGATATATAAAATCAAGTTTGGCCCGGATAACTGAGGACTTCAGCAACGGGAACGCACTCTCTTCCTTGCTCCTGCTCTCCAGAAATCCGGTAGGATTAAGAACCTAGGAATAAAATCTTAATTGTGGTAAGGTACAATTTATATTTCTGACTTGTATCTCTCTTGATATATATCCAAAGTGTTCACCTCAGGTTATTCGCTTCTTTCTTTTTGAAATAAAACTGTCTTTTATTTATTCGAATAATTGCCACCTGACTTAATTTTATTCAAGGCACCTTTTCCCCTCTTCTTATTGTTCAAAATTAAAGGGGATCAGCGTAAACGTGAAGAATACACTCTCAGTCCGAGAGTAGAAGACCAACGACCCCACATAATAATAAACGAATTCAATTAATATTCACATTAATCGAATTTGGCAGTTTGGACGACCTCCGCGTACCCATTTTATTAATAAATAAAGTATATTAAGAGTAATTGTTTTTAATTTTCATGAATTTTATTTAAATTAATAATACCCGTACGTAACAAACTGATGGTGGCAGCGGTGGGATATCGGTCTTTCGCGCTATTCTTCACCGGCTACGTTTTACTAGTAACTTTCTGTTACTAGCAAAGCACTTTCTCTTCAAAATTCTCCAGTTTTACTATTTACATCTTTCAAAAAAAAATTCCATTAAATTTCATAAAATTTTTATATTGTATATTAAAATAAAATAAAGCCGTGAGGTCACGCAGGGATTTGACCTTGAGGCTAACCTAAGTGACCTAGCTATCAACTTTATTTTATTTGAAATTATTGTTTCTTTTGTGTTTTTATCCTGACTACCCAGGGTTTTGACCTTAAGGCTAACCTGGCTAGTCTGGTGAAAATTAATTGCTTATAACTTGAGCCTTGCTTGACTCTTGTTATGAACAATTAAATTTTAATAATCATATTACAGAATAAAGTAGAATTGTTGTGTCGACCAAGAATTTGACCTTGAGGCTAACTTGAGCGACTAAAATTTCCAGCTCTACTTTATTCGCAACTTTAGCATCTTTATTCCAATTTTCTTTTACTAGGAATTTACACTTATGCTCTTTAGCAGAGTGTCAATTCCAGAATTAAGTCTTTTATGCTCTTTAGCAGAAAGCATTAATTCGAAAAAGAAAATTATTTTTTATTCCTAAAATTGTGTTCTAGAGAATTCCCCTTTATGCTTTTCAGCAGAAGGTAAATTCTTAAATTTAGGCTTTTATGCTCTTTAGGAGAAAGAATAAATTTCGAACATCAATTTCATTCAATCTTTATTCCAATTTTCTTCTAGGAGGAATTTACACTTATGCTCTTTAGCAGAGTGTCAATTCCAGAATTAAGTCTTTTATGCTTTTCAGCAGAAAGCATTAATTCGCAAAAGAAAAATATTCATCTTTTCCAAAAACAAAAAACAAAATCTTTCCTTTTCCAAAAATTCAGTTTTTGAGAATTCACTTTTGTGCTCTTCAGCAGAAAGTCAATTCTGAAATTCAAGCTCTTGTGCTCTTTAGCAGAGAGACTGAATTTTAAACTTCAATTTTTATTAACATTTTCTTTCACTAAAGATTTACTCTTGTGCTCTTTAGCAGAGTGTCAATCTTAGAATTAAATCTTTTGTGCTCTTTAGCAGAAAGCCTTAATTCGAAAGAAAGAAAATAATCCCTTCTTTCCAATCAAAAATTGAGTTTTTGAGAATTTGTTTTTGTGCTCTTTAGCAGAAAGCCAATTCTGAAATTCAAGCTCTTGTGCTCTTTAGCAGAGAGACTGAATTTTAAACTTCAATTTTTACTAACATTTTCTTCCATTAATGATTTACTCTTGTGCTCTTTAGCAGAGTGTCAATCCTAGAATTAAATCTTTTGTGCTCTTTAGCAGAAAGCCTTAATTCGGCAAGAAGAAAATAATCCTCTATTCTCCTGGAAATTGTGTTCTAGAGAATTCCCCTTTATGCTTTTCAGCAGAAGGTAAATTCTGAAATTTAAGCTTTTATGCTCTTTAGCAGAAATACTAAATTTTGAACACTAATTTTGTTCCATTTTCAATCCAATTTTCTTTTATTAAAGATTTACTCTTGTGCTCTTTAGCAGAGTGTTAATCTTAGAATTAAATCTTTTGTGCTCTTTAGCAGAAAGCCTTAATTCGCAAAAGAATATTATTCATCTTTTCCAAATACAATACAAAATCTTACGTTATATTTCTAAAATAAAAAGGGTCGTAAAGTCACGCAGGGACTCTTATCTCGCGCTGTACCAAGCCACGCTACACGTTGCGAAGCCACACTTACCAGCCGCTTGCAGCTGCTTATATTATTCTTGATTGAAATAATTTCTGTTCTTCACACTGTCATTGCTCGGTTTAAAATTACCTCTCCCTTCCAATAATAAAATCACTTTATTTTCCAAAATTGTGTTCTTGAGAATTCCCCTTTGGGCGTCTCAGCAGAAGGTTAATTCTGAAATTTAGGCTTTTATGCTCTTTAGCAGAAATACTAAATTTTGAACACCAATTTTATTCCATTCTTTATTGCAATTTTCTTTTATTAGGAATTTACACTTATGCTATTTAGCAGAGTGTCAATTCTAGAATTAAGTCTTTTATGCTTTGACATAACCTTGAGGCTAGCCTGAGAAATTTCAATAATAAATTGATTTTATTTAAATAATATTTTTGTTGTTAATAAAATTCATTTTTCCAAAAAAGGAAACTTTTTTTTTATTTTGTCTGGGTGAACCGAGGCCCTATATTCATTTATTAACATCTCTTCTAGTACCTCACTATGCCCATCACCTGCAAACCCAAACGAAGATCCCGTGCAGGGAGGCAAGTGAGGGAAAAGATGTTCAAACAATTGACAGAATTGAAGACAGCCCTGTCAATCCTGGAAACTCCCCAATCACCACGGGATTCTCAAATTATCGCCAAAATTTCTCCCAACGACTCCAACAATCATCATTCGGAATTTTTGACCAGAAATTCCAATTTGGCTATCTCTCTTGAAACTTCACGAAGAAAAAAAAATTTGCAGGCTCAATTTCGACTCAGGGAATTCCCATCGTAGATCTAGTTTCTGATTCAGAAATCGACTCTGAAACAGAAACCCTGGCAGATTTTGAAGCTTACTCCCAAATTCAAATTGCGTGGGTGTGCAGTTTGCAAACTTGGGGAGAAACGATAAACACCCCAACGAATCGTTCTATGATCAGATTCCGAATTTTAGAGGACAGGATTCGGCACCTCTTGAAGCGTTTTGACTTGCGTCCGTTCTTCTGACTTTCGGTCACACCCTATGGTCAAAAAAAAAATTTTTGGTGTAACAAATTCCGGGGCTGGTGACGCATAACCCCACGAGAATATGCCTTAAATTTAAAATAAAAAAATAAAAAATTTATTATAAACAATTCTATCAGAAATATGACCTTAGCAAATACCGAGGTGGACATTTTTGTATATAGATGTATGTAACGTATGAACCTTTGTATAGTACTTAATATTAACAGTAAGAGTTGTGCAAGGTTGCGTCCGTCATTACAGGCAAACATATGCAAAATTCAAAATAAATCTCGATGCAGCAAACGGAGATAATTTCTTGTTATTAAATAATTTTGTTATATAAGACGTAACTGCACGCACGTAATTCTAACGGAATTTTTATAAAAATTATAATAAAATTACGAAACTGTAACAAAATTTTCAGTTACATTTAACTGCATAAGACTCCAGTTACCAAAACTACAAACTATTCCTGTTACAAGTCTTAGAATTTCCAAATACAAGTGTCAGAGTATTCAACATTTTGTAACTAAAAATCAAAAAATTTGTTTCTTAAATTTACAAAAAAGAAATGACTGAATTTTCTAAAATTCTATCCTAACCTTTAGAAACTATAACTGAATATAACTCCAGTCACGTGTTTTGGAAAATCACGCACTGAGAGAAATCCTATCAGTTGTGCTGACTAAACAATCACAAATATTTATTTTTAGTAAGCAGTACCAAAAATTTTGTAAAATTTATTAATGCTCAAAAGTCTATGGAACTAAGTATGCTACTAGTTTTGTAAAATTTATCAAATTCATTAAATTTAAGAAAAGTAATTATTTTACTTTCATATGCAATATTTCGTGTAATCATAAATCTCTGATAATAGTAAAATTTTACAGACGAATTAGATATTTCCTGCTTATCAACTGTTGTGAATCGTTTGAAATTCGTCACATACATTGATTACATGAAATTTTGCTCTTGTTCTTCATCAAAATGAGAAGAATTAAATCGTGGTACTTTTAAGGTATAATTATAAACTGTTGTCCAAGTCTGTGATGAAAGATATGTCAACAATCATCATCCTTTTTTACATTTTGAAAAACCATAATTAAAAGGTTTTTCCCCTAAAGCAATTCTAACCTAAGAAGGTTTCCGAAATAAAATAAATAAAATGATGAATTAGAAATTTTTTGGAATTACTATTTTCATCATGTAGGGGAGAAGCGGCAAAATTGGCGCGTCGTCTAAATTGGCGCACTCGATTTTTCAGAAAATGATAACATAACAAAAAATAAAAATAGTTCTATCGTGTGCATTCTTGTATGATATGTATTTGATAGAAAACATTATAAAAATCTAATTGCTTAATACCGTTTTATTGCGATTAATCGTTTTTTGGCATAATGGTTATGTTCGAAGCCATTGAGTTAAATCGTTAAATAATAGTAATTCAAGGTGAATTAGATTAATGCAACGATTTTATAATCTTTGATATTTAATCTTGCAATTAGGATAGAATATTTGTATGAAAAAATAAGCATTTTACGTAAAAAGTATTTAATTAATGAACGATACACTTGCGGCAAAATTGGCGCATACGAGATTCAAATCATAGGCGAAGTTGGCACACGTGTTGTGTTTCTGGAAACCGGTGACTGAAGTCAAGTGCTCGGATGTTTATGATTGAAAATATAAAGAAGATAATAAGTACACAATTATTAATATATAGATATATACATTTGAATGTTGCTGGACTTTTCTGCTAATCTTTTTCTTAAGATTTTTTGTGACATGGGAGGTAATGTGGTTCGCAAAACTGATGTAACGACTTTCTAAGGTTATATTCATTTGAAAAATCAGTGGTTAAATTTTTTTTTTAAGTTTGAGGTATTAAGGCATTTTAAAGGCGATTTTTAATAATTAATTTGCAGTCTGACAGTGTTTTGAAAGTATTCTCGATTTTAAGGTGTGAAAGCAATGTAAGTAAAAAATTTGTATTTTTGATTGATTGTTTCTATTATTTATAAGTCTTCTAAAGTTAATAATTGTATATACTTCTGATTACAAATTCAAATAATTCTCTATAAAAATGATTTCAATTTGAATATTCACTTAAATATCCACAATTGCCAGTATTTTATTGTACAAATATAAAATATATTTCAACTTTGGCTGGTTTATGTGAATAAAGGTATAAAAAACTTCACATATCTTGATATACTATCTCAAATTTAGTTTCAAATTATAACTACCTCTTTTCATCAACCTTTGCTACTGAAATGTAATTCTAAATCTATGAAAATATAACTAATACGTGGCAACCCAGGAACAAAGAACCGATTGAAATTTTTCAATCGGTCTGAGGTCCTTGTTAATTAGGTTTCTTAAAAGGCGATGGCAGATTGCCACCGATTGGGTAAAAATAATACTCAGTCGGTGAATATGGTTTTTCAATCGGTAGCAAAATCTTTTCGCGACCGATAGGAAAATGGTTGTGAATCGGAATTGCAGGATTGACGATCATTGAAAGTTACTGTATTCAATCGTATTAGTACGATTCAAATAAATAGTGAATTTTATTTTAGAAAAAATAATCATTGGGGTAATAATAATGAATAACAATTATTATTGTCTTTTTAAAGAACGAATATAATATTTGTAATGATAAAGTATTTTACATGTTACATGTTAATGGTTCAATCGGTTGAGATGTTGGTCAAAATTTCTGGAGATATATTACCGACATTTACGATTGGTACATCTATGAAATTAAACTTTAAAGGTTCAGGAGTAGTTACTTCAATAAAGGCACTTTCTTCTTCGATAAATAAGTTGTCGAGAGTCTTAGAAGGGCGGTTTTCTTTATTGTTTAATATACTGTCCTTAGATGAATTTGAAAGATCTTCAGGTGGTAAAATTTCTGGTATTTCTTCTCCGTTTCCTGCCTCTAGCTCATTTTCAGTAATTAAATCTGATTCATGCGAACTATTGTGAGATCTTTGAGTCTCACTGCCTGCATCTGAAATATTTTCTATATGGTTTTCTTCTCATGTGACTTTAGCTGTCAGCAACGTTCTTCCATTAGCTTCTTCTACGTCTTCACTTCCCACGAGCTCCGCATCAAATGCATTTTTAGAGTCGGTTTTTGCCTTTTTCTTCAAGTCTGCTACCTTCTGAGATACGTACGTGCGCACCTTATCTAAATGTTCGTCTACGATTTCTTCTTCCACATGCAAGACATCCAACAAGTAATACTTGAAAAGTTCTGAAAGAAATGTAATAACACAATTAGTAAAACAATATATTTATTAATAAAAGAACGTATAGAATTCAAAATCCAGGAAAATTAGGAACTTTTTAAGGAGGAAAGATTTCAGTGAACGATAATAATCAAATAAAGCGAAACTATGTAATTGAAGTCTGATTTTAATTACTTTCAAAATAATCTTTAAGTCTAAATTTCCAAAATAAGTTGCAAACAATCTCAAATTTGCAATTATATGTAATATAAATTTCATTAATTTTGAGTAAAAAGATTTAAAAAATTTAAATCGATTTAAAATTGTGAATAGGGTAATGGAACCACCAATTATCGAGGAGGAATCAGTTGTTGATATCTTTTAATCTATATCCCTCTAACATCTTCATTTTTTATACGAATTGTTAAATAAGTCTCAACTTTGCTTTTGAAACATGAAAATTAATAGTGAATACCAAAATAATGAAAATAGGAAGAACATAATCATCGTAATCAACAATAGGATTCTTCCTGGTAATTGGTCTCCTTGTATTTTTTCTTTTTGTTCCGCACTTAAACCTTGAAATTTTAATTATTTTTAAATTAAAAAACTGAACAATTTTTGTCCAAAACTGAGAAATTTAATTGTAAAGTATTTTTTATTTGCAAGATTTTTTGTTTTTAAGTATACAATAATAAAGTAGCCACGCTCTGAAAATATTTCTTTTACGAATGTTAAACTTGTCAAGATTATTATTATTATATTATATTATTATTATTTGATGCAGTATTATGTAAATGTTAATTTTTCAATTAAAAATAAACCGATTTTTCTACTTTGAAGGCTTTAAAATTCGAATTCAACACTTTTTCTAGGTTCAATTCACTCTGTAGAAAAGCTCTTTTACAAAATAATTCACATCTTCATACCTTTTAAACATAAAATTTTTTTTCCGTCGAGTCTATAAAGTGGGTTATTTTGGTTTCTGCTGCGATTGCTACTTTTGCCAGTCACTGTGCCTTTTTGTACGACTTCAAAACCAAATATAGCCAGTGCCAAATTTTTTGCAACTTGTGGATATGTCTTTACATTATCAGTACACATTCTAAATGTGTCGTAGGCAATCCATTCTCCTCGACTCATATAAATCTGAAAATAAAAGAGTAAAAAAAAAGTAAAAAAAAAACGAATAAGAAAAATATGTTTCCAACATTCTAATTGGTATGAAATTCAAAGTGTAATCTACATCTAAAATTTGTTAAATGAGATAGTTGCAAAAATTTGCACAATGATAATATGATAAGCTTTACCATTCTGTTAGTCTCATCGCGATCTCCAGTTTTGTACTCTCCGTCAATGTCTTTTTTATTATGGGACATCTTTTCTAGTTGCTCTTGAGGCATATCTGTGAAGAGGCAGGAAGAAAGTTTACAAAAAAGTAAATTCCTATTTAGCAGTCTTATTTCATTAAGTTCCTTTTCTTTTTTAAGATAATTAGTTTTCTTTCCTCGGATGTTCGTAAACATTCCTCTATTTCATTCGTCTTGAGAAGTATGTCCTCGTCTCTTTGCACCAAATAGACTTGCATTTCCTGGAGCTCCTTTGATTGATTTGCAATTTTATTCTCCAAAGATTTAATTTTTATAAGGCAAGTATGGTCCTGTACAAAATTTTGTAATCGATTTACAAAGGATGCAAAATTAATATCAACAAAATAAACGAATACATGATATAAAATCCAGAATAAATATACACTTAAATAAAGGTTCGTCTACTCACACATGCAGAGTTATTTTGGTCCTCGATGCTTGACTTTATAGAAGATGAATTAGTTTGTTTAGGGTCCGCAGGCTTTTTGAAAGTTTCCTCTTTTTCAGATGGACTTACCTTTATTGATAATTTAAAAGTTTGAAATGAGTGATTATACTTTCTTCAGTTTTATTAATTTATTAACAACTAATATGAAATATCACTAATTACTTGCTTCCCAGATGACGTAGAAGGAGACTTTGCGCTTGGTGTGGGTAGTCCAAATACTGTTGCTAAATTTTTATTTTGTTTGCTTGCGGCCGACAAAACCCTGTTCACAGGCATTTCTAGTGGGTTCTTGGGATTTGATGGACGTCCCTATAAAATATGTCACGTAAAAATTTGATCGAATAAATTACTTGGAAGCAATAAACTATAAACTAGTAAAGATAAAGAGTTTTACCCGACGGGGTTTCTGAAAAGCCTCTCCTTTCATTGCTTTCAGTTCTGCAGTTGTTGAATTATTTAGGTTTGGTTTTTTCATTCTCGTCTAAAAAAAATGGTTTAATTAATTTCATTATAAAATGTGGTCTTAGATGATTAAAAATATGAAATAATTGATTCCTTAAGGATATGTCACACTAACCACAAAATACGTTACCGAAATTTGTTTTCCAACAACTCACGTCCATACTAAACGAGATATCGAATTGAAAATTTGGAAAACTAAATAAAAAGCATTAAGGAACGCCTATGTGCTCCTAAATATTTATAATTACAAAAAAACACAATTATTTTGCATTTATTTTGCATTTGTCGAATTTTGAGGACAGTAAAAAGTAAAATTGTTCTATTATAAAGGTATAAAAGAAGGGTTGAAATAAGACCTATTTTAGCCCCGTAATAACAAAATTATTATTTTTGGCAAAAATTAAATTAGAATTGTCTGCAACTTTTTACTCCACAATCGTTTACTTGAAACAAATCCTATAACGCAAGAACCATATAAAGAATACAATTTTTGGAAAAGATCAAAAACGAGATAAACAATATCTACTGCAAATTGAAGACATTTTTTTATCTTCAAGAAAAATTGTTTCATCTGAATGGTTCTTACATCCAAAACTCTCTTTCAAGTGAAAGATTCCGGGGTAAATAACCTGGCCATTCTGGAAACACAAAAAATACCCTTCCTAAGAATTTTTAAATTTACATTTTGAAAAAGCCTAAAATTAAAAAAAAAACATAGGAAATTATTTTATTTTAAACGTCATTCAGAAATATAAGAGTTCCAAAACTTCAAATTATTGACTTTTTTTGGTCTTATAGCCTGAAAATACTTTTTTATCTTTTTTATTTATAACAGTAGATAGTATCTTTTACTCACGTCACTTACATTACTCGAAGCTGCTTCTTCTTCATCTGTGCTGCTTTCTGAAGCCGATATTAGTTTGTTGGTGGGTGGTGGTGCCAGACGTTTTTTTCGACCAAACTCCTCCAATTCCTCGATCGATTCTTTAAAATAGGAATTTAAAATCAATTTTTCAAATGAGACTGTATTTATCTAAGTTTGAAATCTATATGAAATATGTTTTCAAACTTACAAATTCAAAGAAAAAAGTAGCAATGAGAAAAACGTGTGAAAAACAAATTTATAATTCCAGTAAATAAATTGAACTTACTTGCAACGTAGAGAATAACTGCGTCTTTATATGTTCCATTGATTTTAACTTTGTACTTTTGATTTCTTGTGTAATTTAAAGGATCGAAGTTTTTAAATGATGAAACTGGGGCGTTGATTCTCAGGTTTTCCTCACATAATTGCACTGTGACAAATATTTTTACACTTTGTCGCACTTTTCAACAACTAAAAGTTATCAATTCCAAGTCGGCGTCCTAACGACTAACGTGTCCTTTTTCTATTTTCACGAAAGTGAAAATGCCGGCCGGCGTTTTTCGTTTGTTTTCTCAGAGTCCCGAAGAATGCCGAATTGAGCGCAAGCGTCGCATGAATCACCTTAACGAATCCCGCTGTCTGAAAATTTTTTGGCCAGTGAAAAGCCTTAGGACCACGCCTGCGCATCTGAAATACTTGTCTCTTTGCTTGGCATCAATCTCTTTCATTCGTGAACATAATTCAAAATTCACAAGTGTCAGACGTCATGAAATGTCATCAGTAATTTTGTGATACACGTTTTTTCTTAACTTCTGACGTATAAACATATAAGGTTTTGCAAACTGAATATAGTTTGTGATATGCAGGTTTGTGATATACATTTTAACTAATTCGATATCTATATTAATAATTAATTATACGTATAAGCTCACAAAACACCGCTTTACTTACTAACCTCAAGAGTACGTGTTATTTTTATAATTATTAATTTGTAGGATTCGTCATTAAGAATAACATTGAGACGCTGAGCGTAATTTTCTGCATTTATTAACATGTAGTTATAATGAGAGTTATCCCGTACTTTATTACTGAACTAAAGTTAAACTAGTATAATAACATGATTCGAAAATTTAGAATCCTAACCTTAAAATCCTTTCTATTAATGCTAGATGAAATTTTCTTCTTACCCCATCTTGCACAGAAGTAAAACAGTTGTGTCTTTTAAGGAATATAACCATTAACATGACAGAAGATAATAAGCGAAAACGATATAAGCAACGCTTGGATCTCAGTTACTCGAAAAAGGAGGTTTGCGAACAGACCCATAAGATTTGGACCAAGAAAACACAAGGTTTGACTGAAAAAGGTATAATAAGTCATCTATATTATATTCCTTTATTATAAAAGAATTGTTTTTATTCAATAATATCATTGACATATTCCCAGTAAAAAGGTGGGCATTGAATGGCATTGAAATGTCAAAATCTGGAAAGAAACGGAATCGAGAATGAAACTTTTGAATGCATTTTAATTCCTGGGCATTAAAACGCATTCGAAAGTTTCATTTTCGATTCCGTTTCTTTCCAGATTTTGAAATTTCAATGCCATTCAATGCCCACCTTCTTACTGGGTTGTACATAGGAGATCATATTCAGTTCCGAATTTCCCCTTATTGCTTATTTTCCCCCTTTTCTGCCACCTTTATTTTTTAAATCCCGTATAATTCTTTTTTTGAAAATGTTATCCCTTGTTTCACCTACACTTGAAGTACTGTAATCCTATTGTTGTATTGAGAAATGAAATACTTGTTTATTAAAAAATAAATGTTTTACGAGTGTACGAATGCTTTTACTATTTAAATTTTATTTTTGTAGATACAAAACAAGCTGGAAATTCTACCAATTCACCAACGAAAGATGTTGAACTTGAGGAAATGGAATTTCTATTAGAACCTTCGAATCAAAAAATTGCAATTGGCTTTAAATCAGATGGCTCAGAAGATCAGGCAGAGAATTTTCTTGTGATTGCAGATGAGTGCGCAATCTCGATAGAACGTGAAACAGTATTTTCGGAATATAGTGATCGAGGGAAGAACAGTGATGATCAGATGTCACAGAACAGCAGCGATATTGCCTCTAATACTCCAATTGTGGAAGAAGCTAACACGGAAACTATTAACATTGATTGCTCTGAAGACGAAACAGCTAATATGATTCGCGATCGATTGCTTGCGGAAAAGAGAATTATATTCAAAGAATCAAACACAACAATAGGAGACGCAGCGGAAATGATTTCAGCTTTTATGAATCTTCTTTATTTCGATATTGTTTGGTCATTTTGTTTTGACTATCTGCACACTGTCCTTCTGGGTCCAGTAGCAGATATGATTTCTCCGGACTACCATTTTTCTAATTCAGTCATTAAGAAAATCGATGATCGTTTAATGGAAATAAAACCTAGTCATGAAGTTTACACTCCTCCTCAAAAATTAAGTGAGAGATCAGCATGGAAAGGAACTGGGTGGAAAAGTTGGTTCTTGTATTTCAGTTTACCCATGTGCATTGACTTATTGCCATTAAACATTATGGAAAATTACGCTGCGTTGGTTAAATGTATGTATACGCTTTTAAAAATAGAAATTTTGGTAGAAGAACTCGATGAGTGTCAAGAAAATCTTGAAAAGTTTTTAAAAGTTTTTCAGCAATTGCGTGGTATAGGTTCAATGAAATTTAATATACATATGATAAGACATATTGTTCAAAGTATTGTGCGGACTGGGCCTATTGCGGTTACATCAACTTTCCCTTTCGAGAGTAATATTGGTTTCCTGAAAAATCTTGTTACTGGAACTAAAGGTCTAGGCCTACAAATGTGCATGAAGTCGATGCAAGTTATGTCTTACAGATGTAAAGCTCGCAATTTTTCATCGTCGCCAGTTGTAAAAGCATTCTGTGAAAGCTTATTTCAGATAAAAAAGTTCACACTCAGTGCACAAATGGAAAAAGGTGTAACGTTCTTTGGAATTCCTAAAATTTCGCATAACGAAGATACTGTAGGTGCAAAAATATTTACAAAATGTATATATCAGAAACAAACTTATCATTCGGTTGATTATAATCGCGGATCAAAATTCAATGACACCATTATACAACTCGAATGTGGATCCATTGCGCAAATATTGCAAATTATTGATATGCCAAATGATGGCGAGTGTTATTTTCGCGTATGGAAATTAGAAAGTAATTTAATGGTTGTCGGGGATGTAGAAATGCCCCATATATGGGAAGTTACCGGCATTGTCGAGCAAAAAATCGTACCTTTGAAAACAGTCTGTTCGAAAATAATTTATCTGCAGTTTGAGGACAAAAATTATGCTTGCAAACCTCCAAATTTTATTGAGAGCAGTTAAGGAAACCATTGATAGAGAGGATGTGTATTTAAAAATATAACTTAGTTTTATAATTAGTAATTTAATTCAAAATTATAATTTACTAAAATAGATTTATGTAATATCTTCTTTAATATATTGCTCTCGCTTGTATATAACATATTGAAAGTGTGTTAATCACAACTCATGAATAAACATAATTTAGTATAAAAACGCATTTATTTACATACATAATTACTTAATAGAAAAAATTAATTCAATGAAAATTTTCATTTATCAGCATTTTCCTATTCAAACTTATTTTGTGCTACTTCCGATTCAGCAATACTGAATAAAGATACATATAAACCGCCTTTTACTATTCACCGAACACAACCTCAATGTTACCAATTCATTACATTCACATTAATTTTTAATAAATCGGTATTTTCCGATTGACTTATGACTTATTACGCGCTCCGTTTCAGAGCGATTTCAAACGATTCATACGCTCCCGCTGTTAATTGGAAAAGACTTATTGAAAATATTTGGGGTTAATCGATCCGATTTAAAACATAGAACCAATATTTCATTTAATTATGAATCGCCGACTCACAACAGTCTCCCGAGCTGACCGATTCAAATACGCAAAATCGATAGAGCGAGCCGCCGAGTGAATTAGGTTTCTTAAAATTTCTTATTTACAGCAATGCATGTTCAATAGTTTCTTTTTTACTGGGAAGAGAAGATTATAATATTAGTGCGTCAATTTACCCGCCATGTCGGGTCCTTCGAAAATCTGAATAAAAACCTGCTTTAATAATTTCCAATGCAATCTTTATCCATTGGGAAGTATAGAAAAGATATCCAGCTATTAAATAAATATTTTTTTATAATTTTTAGTCATATACTTTCTTTTTAAACTCGCACTTTCTATTAGGTGCGCCAATTTCGCCGCTTCTCCCCTACGAATAAAACATTTGATCAGTCTCTAATCAAGATATTGGAATAATTTTTGATACAACCATTTCTTTTTTCGTGATATCGAAAAAGAATTTTTTTTTAATAACTAAACTGGACAAATAGTAATAGCAATTAACATTTAACGCAATTAGTAAGTTTTATAATAGTATATTATGTGCCTAGGCACACAATGAGGGTGATTGCGTGACGAGCGACAATGCTCGCAGGAGATCGAAGCCAAGGCGTAGTCGAGGCGTAGGTGAGGCATAGTCGAGACAAAGCCGAGACGAATCCGAGGCGCGATCAGTCCTGCGAACATTGTCGCGAGTCTCGCAATGTCCCGAATTGTGTGCATTGGCACATATTCTATTTTATGTGACTGTGGTGCGGATACGAGTTCTTATGCGTACATTGGAATCTAATTTAGTACTTATTGTAGTTGTTTGCTGCGCTAGTTGTACGAAGCGGGCGCAGTATGACAAGGTGAACCGGCTTCTTGTGAGTTCCGCCATTGTTGTTTTGAAGTATTAAAAGTCAGGATTTTTGGTGCGTGGAAAAACTAATTTTATTTATTTGGCAAGGCTATTCAAATGATTTTGTTTCTAGTAGTATGTTTATTTTTAAAAAGTGTGCCTGAAATGAGGTAGCGAAAATATTCAAGTCTACGTGAGAGTTTTCAGATGTTTTACAAGTTAAATTATGGTTCATGCAATTTCTTTAAAATCCGGTACTTCAAGTGATGTGGTAATATATGTATTTCAGGTAAGTTTTTTTCTTTCATTTTTTTTTGGAAATACAAATTTATTTAATCCCAATTTGAGAAAGATTTACTTCAAATTTTTAGTTTCTACCAAAAGATAGCAGAACTTAACCTATTCACTTATTGATATATCTTCGACAAAATACTGTTTTTGAAAAGATTTTCGGGAAGAGTAAATTATAAGGCAATTAAACCATAAACTTTGCATTATTTTACAGGTCCTACGTAATTATGAGTCAACATCGCAACTACACGAAGCTGCTACTGAATGTATTTGAGTGACATTGCTAGCATTAGAAGGAAATATTATCTCTAGTCGAAATCAGAATAATTGCGAAACAAGTTATCAATAATTGCAGGAGTTGCAACTGTGTTTTCTTACAAATGTTATAGGTTTAGAGCAGCTTTATTACTTATCAATAGCTGATAAGGAGATTGAAAAGTTTATGAACTACTGTTGCATTTTTACGAAGCTAGCTGAAACATTCATAGAAAGGATGGTTCCCGGTTGCCTTGGGAGAAAACAACATTAGGCTATTAAAATTTTATATTTCGTACTTATCTGCGTTGATCATCACGATTATGAGGTAAAAACTATTAATTGAACAAAACAACAATATTAAATAATTACCAATCAATGAATTTGAGTTTTTATTTTTTTTTAAATACATGTAATGTATTTTTTCAGGTTGCATAAATAAGGTGTACATGAGGATTAATTTAAAGGTAAAGTTCACACTTTAGGAAGAAGAACGATGTAATTGTGCAAGCTATTTTAAAGTTCCAGAAAATACGCATATCACATTAGGACATACAGCATTATTTTGCTTGGAGAACTTTGTGAGTGTATTGAGAGTCATCTTCAGTCTTTAGGTAAGAATCGAGTTGGGAAGTTATTAGCAAAACTTGCTGAATGATTGAAGTTTTTAAAGTATTTGTTTGCAATTGGCAATGATGCCTGTATAGAAATTTTAAAAGGTGCGTTATTATACACATTATTTTACCAAATTAACTTGACTGTTTTTCTTAAAAAATTCTAATTGTTTTATTTGTGTTTCTTAGGAGTTGAAAAGATATTTTAAAAGTTACCTCGAGAAAAAATGGACCAAGCGATAAAAGAATTTTAATCAACAAAAGTACAAAGAATGATTCTCTGATATGACTTGATAGATTAGGTGCAATTTTTGGACACAGGAGTTCTCAGGTGGATGAAACCAAGGAGTTTTTCAATATGATTATATTTATTAAAGTTTTGTATATGCTATAAAATTAATACTAAAAATGTAAATAACAGTTTATTGCAGAATGAACATTTTTATGAAATTATAATATGGCTCCAAAATTCTTGGTACATTGCTACGAAAGTAATATAAAATACAATAATTGTATATGTATCTTCTAAAAATAAAAATTACATATTTTTTTAATTTACGACAAAACCAAGATTCAATGCAAAACTGTGAAAATATAATTCAAGAGTGAGTTGATATTAACTTTTCACTCTAGAATTATATTTTCACAATTTTGCATTGAATCTTCAATTTCATAAATATTAATGAAAATGAAAAGTACAATTTTGGAAGACGGCTCCTTTTTCTATCAAAGCCGACAATTTCTTTTCCGCAAGGTCAGGAACCTGATGATCGGGTTTGTTGACCTCATTGTCTGCGTCGTTTTTGTTTAATTTTTGTTTTTTTATTTCGGAGTGTTGATCCTCACGCATACTTGTCCCCGCAGATGATAATTCGTCATGGAAGTTTCTTTTCTTTATCTTGGTTGAGTCATCCATGGGGAGTTCTTTCGTCATAAATGAATTAATTATGTTAGCAGTTGACGTCTTTTTTTCAACAGATTCTTCGATGTAACCTTGCACAACAGAATCGCTTTTCCAGCCTCCATGACGTTTCAAGGCTAAATTGTCAGCACCAGCATCAGCAAGGACAGTCGCGGAAGTGCGACGAAAAGCATGACTCGTGTACTCTTCAACTGTTTCTAGGTTTAAATATGAAGCTATTTCTCTAGGAATCGATTCGATTTTGTGAATTCCAATGACTTGACAAGTGCACTTTCCCATTTGATACCTCAAGAAAAAGCGATCAGACTTGGCATTGTTGAGACGAAGACTTATATATTTGTTGACAATGGAGACATCTTTTTCAGGTATGATGAAAGCACGAGGTTTGTCGGTTTTGGTTTAAGCAATTTTGATTAAGAGCAAATTTCCTTGCTTTGAAACGTCTGTGACTTTCACATTGAGGAACCCACATTTTCTAAGTGCGCCGTAGAGTCCAAAAATTAGGATTACCTTAAAAAAATACATATATTCTGTAAATAATTGTACTTGTGAGTTGTTTGTACATACACTACTGGTGAAAATTATTTGTTCACTTGCTGTTTTAGCTATTCTTAAAGAGTCTTAATTTTTATAATAACAAGTTGAAGTTTTTTTCCTATGATAGTGTGGAATTGAATAAAATGTTGCATCTAATGAGTCCAAGTTGAAGGCAAAATGATAATTTTATAAGAATATATTGCAAAAAACGTCAAATTTTTTTTTTTTTAATATTAATGACACTGAAATTAATTAAGATTTTTAAACGTTTTTGGTCTCATTTTAAAGGTTATTCTTCATAGTATTTTGTTAACTTATGAAGATATTTTTAAAATTTTTCTTTTGGATTCTAGCCTGGGGTCAAACATGGTACAAAGTCGAAAATTTTTAAATAAAGACAGTAATCTATAAATCAATTTAAAAAATCGAAAATATTACCATTTTCATAAATATTGTTAAATTTTATTAAAATATCATAGACATTGGCTTTTAAAAATTTCTTGTAAGTAGCTACACATTTTTAAAATTTTACGACCTTTTTGTATAATTTTTGACGCTGGATAGAATCCAGGAAAAAAATCTGAAAATATGTTAATTAGTTAGCAAAATACTATAAAAACCTACCATTTAAATGAGACCAAAAACTTTTAAAAGCGTTAATTAATTTTAGAGTTGTTAATATTTTTCAGAATGATTGAAATTTCACATTTTTTGAAATATTTTTTTATAAAATTAACATTTTGTCTCTAATTTATGCTCATTAGATGCGAAATTTTATTAAATTTTATTTTATGATAAGGAAAAAAATTTCAACTTGTTATTATCAAAATTAGGACTGTTTATGAATAATTGAAAAGACAGGTAAACAAATAATTTCGACCGGCAGTGTATTTGTTATGAAATTTGTATGAAAAATTGAAAACACATATTTGAACTGAAAATATTTTTATTGTTATTCATACCTTGTGTACGAGATATTGTATATCTGGAGCTTCTTGCAAAAACGTGTTCATTTCCGCGACAGTGAAGACTTTCGCTTTTTACATTGGAAAGCTTTCGCTTCTTTCTTTAACAATGAGGTTAAAGCACAGTATTAGGCAATATTGATTTTTTCTTTTACGTTCAACGTTTTCTTCAGCATTGAATAAATATTCCACAAAGTAGATGGCTTGTATTTCTTCTTCAATTCAGTGAAATACGCCATTAAAATATTCTCAGATGACGATGTCGTGCGAATTTGCCTTTTGTAGGATTTAAAGTTTTCATATGCTATTTCATATTTTTCCTTGGATTTCTCTGGAAGTGAATTGCTCGTAGCGTTTTTAGCAATTTCAGGAGGGGTAGTTTGAAACAGTTCTTCGTCTATTAATTGAAAACTTTCATTTTCATGTACTACACTTGATAATTGGCGACTAGTCCCGGCCATTTTGATTTTATCAGTCTTGTGTAGGAGTCAGTGCTAACGCTGTACGAAGAAGAAGTGAGAAGAAGAAGAATAAGAAATAGATTCCATTCCGCTGTAAGGCTATAATGCACATGCGCAGTTCAATTTCTACATTGTATTCCTCTGTAACGGAATATACAACATTGCTTTACTCTCAGCTGTAACGGAAAAACGAGTTTCCGCGGCTGAGGCACATAATAGTATATTACGTGCCTAGGCGCACAATGAGGGTTATTGCGTGATAAGCGACAATGCTCGCAGGAGATCAAAGCCAAGGCGTAGTCGAGACGTAGCTGAGAAGAAACTGAGACAAAGCCGAGACGAAGCCGAGGCGCGATCAGTCCTGCGAGCATTGTCGCGATTCTCGCAATTTCCCGAATTGTGTGCATTGGCACGTATTCTATTTTATGTGGCTTTGGTGCGGACACGAGTTTCCATGCGTACACTGGAATCTAATATCATATTGTAGTTGTTTGCGGCGCTAGTCATTACACTTGATATGTCACGATTAGTCCCGGCCATTTTGATTTTATCGATTTTGTGTAGTAGTGATGGATTTTGATAGACGCATGCGCAGTTCAAATGTACAAGGCTTTGCCAGTAAGGTGTTAACGCTGTACGGAAAAGAAGTGAGAAGAAGAAGAATAAGAAAAAGATTGTGTTCCGCTGTAAGACTTTATGCGCATGCGCAGTACAATTTTTACATTTTATTCCTCTGTAACGGAATACACAACATTCCCTTACTCTCAGCTGTAACGGAAAAACGAGTTTCCGTACCTGAGGCACATAAATTTCTTTTAAATGCCAGAAATCTATGATAAAACAGTGAAATAAGTAGATTCTTTGAATTCGCAAAAAACAATAATATCAAATATTATTCAAAGCCCTCTGTGTAAAAATAAATTAGCTTGCCATGTGGGAAAAACCGTTTTTCCACTGTCAATGTACTTTGATGATTACGAGAATAATAATCCTCTAGGTAGACGAAAAGGTATATCAAAATGTGGAGCAGTTTATCTAAGTTTACCATGCTTGCTGTCAGAATATCAGTCGAAAATAGAAAATATATTTTATTTTTTCCTCTTTAATAGCCTAGATCGTTCTGTTTTCAAAATGGCAGTAATTTTTAAAAAAGCTATTCAAGAACTAAAGTTTTTGCAAGGAGAGAGAATAATAATAAACCATAACGGCGTTGAAGAAAGAATATATTTCGATTTGCCAATAATTATCGGCGGTAATCTTGGTTTACATTCTATTTTTGGGTTCGTAGAGAGTTTCCAAGCGAAAAAGTATTGTCGTATGTGTCTAATTAATAATGTAAATATCAGCAAAATCTTTAAAGAAAGCGACTGCACACTTTGTGATATTTTGAATTAAAATCAACTATTGAATGTGAACGATGAAAAAAAATCTGGTATTAAAGAGCCGTGTGTTTTCAATGAAATGCCAGGTTTTCACGTAACAGAAATGCAGCAGTGAATTTGCAACACGACTTTTTAGAACGAATATGCCGATACAATGTCCCTTTTATTTTGCACAATTTTATTCATGTTCGGAAATGTTTCACATCAGATCATTTTAATAAGATCATACGTAGTTTTTATTATGGATTCAGATTATCATATTAATAAACCCCCTGAAACTTCTTATTGATGAAAGTGATTAATACTGGCAAATACTATTGATGCTGCAGGAGATTTTGGAAAAATTTTGAACAAAGATGTAACTCTTGAAACACCAACACTGTTATAACTGAAAATTCATGATTATTTAACATCCTTACCTAAGGAACTTCCTAATGGTCTAAAGCCGAAACATAATTTTCTTGTGCAGTATCCGTCTGTGATGCGAAAAGTTTGTCCTCTGCGGCACACTAGTTTGTGGAATTCGAGAGAAAACATCGAGAAGGAAAAAGAACTTCTCACTCATCAATTTTCCGAGTCAACATTTGTAGGACCATTGCCCTTAAACACTAATTGCTTTCAAACTATAGGTTTCTAAATAAAAATTCAACATATCAGTGTTATACTTGTGTTCGAATCAGGAAATTTCAGTTATGCAGGAAGGATGCATGCTGCAGGTGCGGGGGCACGTCGCACGTGGCCAAGGAGTGCAAGGCTCCTCCTAGGTGCTTGACTTGTGCTGATAGGGGCGAAAAAAATGTCACCCATGTTTCGGCGAGTGGTTTTTACCCAGTATTAAGAGCGGAGCTGCAGAGGTTGAGGGGTGGAAAGCGAAATTTCTAGAGCTCAACCTCGGGAGAAGGAAGGGAGCCCAGGACCTTCTGATGCAAACCGTCAGGAAGATCCTTTCGAGATCTTCGAGACCCAGATCCTCCTCCTTGAGGAAAGTCTCAGAGAGGCTAGTGGGCGGTCTCTTATCGCGGGCGACTTTAATAGTAAGTCGCCCGAGTGGGGAGAAGCCTGTTTGGACAGGACGAGAATCTTGGTCGTCGAGATGGTCAGTAGCAATGACCTGATTGTATTAAATCGGGGCAGGGATTTTACGTTCAGACGAAGAGGGGGGGGGGGGTCGATTATCGACCTCAGGATTTCTGTGCCTCATCTTGCCTCAAGGATAGGCGACTGGCGCGTCCTCGAGGTAATAACCTTGAGTGACCACCGGTGCATTGAGTTCAGCATCCGGGAACGGAGTCACCCAGTGAATGCGGGAAGGGGCGGCTAGGTGAGCCCCTCATGGAACACAAAACGACTCAGCCAAGGCAAGCCGCACGAACACCTCGAAGAACCCAGGCTTATAGATGAGCTTGGTTGGGTAAGGTCTACTGGGTCATTGAAGAACACTGTGCGGGCGGCGAGGCGGAAAGTGGTCGCAGCATGTGACCACGCAATGCCTCGCTGCAGGCACGGGCGTGCCGGCGACTCGATGTGTTACGCCCCGAGCAAAAAGCGAGGGTAGTTTGGATTTTGGATGTAAGGGAGGAGGTTGGCTGATTATATCAGGTTGGTAAGGCCTGATAAGTTATTTTTATTTGTGGGTACGTTGTCACTTGTCGGGTCTATGGGCCCTGAGTTGTTCACAATGATAATAAAACACTGAATTGATGGATATATAAGATAATTTATTATAAATAAATAAGTTGTTGCACAAGTTTTCACGTAGAATGATACTTAGTTGGTAACTTACTTGTCTACCTCTTAAATTAGAGGGCAAAAGAGAGAATTGTCGTTTTTTACTCCCATTATTGCAAGTCAACGGCACAAATCCTTGCAGGATAGTTGGGTTTCGTTTGAGTCTCCGTGAGGTAGCAAACCACGATAAATTTTGCAGGAGGTATGGTGTAAGGGATGCAAGTCCACCAGCAACTGATGTGACCAATTATCCGCTTACGTATCTTGTTAAGTACACGAGAAATGAATCAAACATGCACTTGTTAACAAGATAGGTTAGTTCGTCTCGATTTCAGAAATGAATCGCTATTAATCGACACGACTAAATACGACGATACACGTAATCCAAAGGAACTATCTAGCACTACGGTTTCCGGACTTGCACCACTTAAGGACCTGGGATTTTATTTACCAAGTACCGAATGTTGAGTTGCTCATAGAAATCCAATGAGACTTACGTTTATCGAAGGGTCTGCTCACGACGTTAAATTACTGGTCCAGACCTAACAACCGTACAACTGTTCGGAACTTAATGACAAACCACTAGAGGTAAATCTGGGGTATATATACTATTGATGCTTCTATTAGTGGGAGCAGATTAACGTAAATCGGTGGCACGGCACGTTCGAATCGCAAATCGGTGTCAAGGCACGTTCGAATCGTAAATCGGTGGCACAGCACGTACGAATTGCGAAATGGTGGCCAGACACAATCTCTGCAAGAGTTCATGGGTTCATCTCTTCTATTGTCCAATTTTATATCTAGTTTCAAATAAATGCATTTTTAATTACTGATTCCTGCATCTATTTGTGTATGATTTATATCACTTATTTCACGAAGTATGATCATTAATAGATTGCCAATGATCAGTCAATAAATTCTTTATTTATGATCCATAATCAATAATCGATTTTCATTCATTGATCGTGATCGACTTATCGGAAATCAATAGATAATGGCGCTAATGCTGATCAATACTATGTTACTACCCGAGATATTAATAATAGTTGTAATATTATACAATTATGACAATAATTAATTTTAATAGTTATCTACATATAATAGACATTATATTTAATGAGGCTGTGCTGATAACTTCTCATTCTCTCATAAGGTTATTAGCACAGCGTCACTACTTTATCGGCATGCGGTGTGAGTTACTGGCTCATTACCACGGGTGCAATTACCATATACACAGAGCGCTGTTCTTCTTTATTACTTATTACCATGTGTCAAACCGAATCGTCGACGTGAGGTATACATTGGTTTACCTTACACGCACAGCTACCCGGTCCATACGATAATTCACCATAGCAACACTTATTATATTTAAATAATTCCTTCCTCGCTCTCCTTGGTGTGTGGCGTGTTGCCCTTGCACAGGGGCAATGTGAAAATTTTAAAGTTACTGGGATGTAACAGATGTACTGGCGGATCGATCAGCTGTCTGTCCTATGCCGAAAATGCCTCAAAGCGCGGTGGAGCTTCACACGCTCAAAGGGTGATCCTCTGCAGCGCGAGGCATGGAAAAAAGCAAAATCAGCTCTGAAGCAAGGCATGAAAAAAAGCTGACTTGAGTGCTGGAAAGAGTTGATCGGTGAGGTCGAGAAGGACCCATGGGGTCTCGCCTTCAAAATAGCAAGAGATTAGTGACTAGAAGGGAAACCACGGGCCTGTATAATTCCGATCAACTCATGTACATTGTGCGGAGCTTGTTTCCACACGTAGATCCGTTTTAAAGACAGGACAGAAGTTCCTGAGTGGTCCGGCGCGAAGAACTCTTCACTCTCGCGTAACTAAAGAGAGAGGGTGGGAGGCTTAAGGCAAGTACAGTAGGTACAGAGGTTGGTCCTGCTGAGATAACGCGAAGTGGAACATCTGCATTAAGGCGATGGCGCGGAAAAAGGTTCCAGACTACCTGCTGCGAATGATAAAGGGTTTTCCTTTAGGGACATAACAATTTCCTATCTTTATATGAACACACCCTTAAACTTTTTTAATGAACTGTCAATGTCAAAACGTTAGTTAAAATCAACATTTTCATTATGGTAAAGTTCACGAACCAGCGACGTTTGGAAATTAATAAAAATTACTTTCGAATTTCTGAGTCGATGGTCGCAACTTTGAGCGTACTTACTCCAATTTTCGGCCGTGATAATCGTCCCAATCGACAGGCTGCGCGTGCAAAAGTGGATAAATTCGAGATCAAATTCACACTATTGTACGTCCCGGTGCCAAAAAGACGACGTATTCCTCGAAGCGAAGAAATAATCGCAGCCGTAAGTGCATCGATTCAAAATGAGACAAATCAGTCGATTCCACGTCGTTCTCAAGAATTGGGCATCGCTTAAACGACACTGTGGCGTATGATGTGAAAAGATTTTAGCCTACATGCTTTCAAGATTAAATTGACTCAAGAACTAAAGCCACTTGATCATTTGAAACTCCGAAACTTCTCCATAATTGGGCTCTGGCAAAGCTTGAAGAAAATGAAGAATTTCATCGAAAAATCATCTTCAGCGATGCAGCTCATTTCTGGCTCCATGGCTATGTTAATAAGCAAAATATGCGTTATTGGTCAGCAACAAACTCAAATGTGCTTCTTGAGACACCGTTTCATACGCAAAAAGTGACTGTTTGGTGCGGTTTTCATGCCGGAGGTGTGATGGGGCCGTATTTTTTCGTGGATAAAAACGACCGTTATGTTACCGTCAATGGAGGGCGCTATCATGCTATGTTGGAAGATTATTTGTAGCCAGAATTGGATGAACTTGACATCAACGATATGTGGTTTTAACAAGACGGTGCCACAATCGATTTATTGAAAGGCCAATTCGGTGAACGTGTTATCTTGAGAAATGGTCGGGTTGAATGGCCGCCTCGTTCATGTGATCTAACGCCATTGAATTTCTTATTACTGGGTCATATCAAGTCACTGGTCTATTCCAACAAGCCAGCAACTTTAGACGACCACAAACACAACATGCAACTTGAAATTGCCAACGTTCCGGTCGAAATGTGTGCCAGAGTAGTGGAAAATTGGGTCCGAGGAATCGACCGTTGTAAACGGGCTCGTGTGTTTATATGACCGATATCGAATTTCATTCATAAAATGTAATGCTCGCACTACACATACTATAAATTTTAACTCAATATCTCCAATATTTCTGTGTTTTATTCATAGATAAAATTGTTATGTCCCTATTGGAAAACCCTTTAGATGACTATCTGAGCGACAGGTGGGTGATATACGATGGCGACAAATGGTATTTCAAAGAAGAGATGACATTTGGCGGCCCTCAAGGGTCGCGGGTAGGTCCACTCATTTGGAACGTCATGTATGACGATTTCCTGCGCACGGACCTGCCTGCTGGAACGAGCATCATCGGCTTCGCGAACGACGCACTTGTCGTGTGCGTCACTGACAGATCGCGACCGCCAAAGCCATTCAATGTGGAGCCGCTCTGCCTTGGCTTATGCCCAATATTGGTGGCCCCAGGGAATCCAAGAGAAGGCTGGTGGCGAACGTGGTAAACTCGAAGCTGCTTTATACAGCTCCGGTCTGGTTAAGTGCTCTTAACAACCATGCTATCCAGAAGAATCTGTTCTCGGCACAGCGAGGTGTGGTGCTGAGAATTGTCTCAGCATAGCAGAGGAAAGGAAGGAGACCTTTCAGCTCCGTAAGGAGCTCACCTGCTTAACCAACCTGCAGGAAATCGCTCGCGCGAAGGAGGCTATCCGTAAGGATGGAAGGCGCAGACTCGTCCAGAAATGGCAGACGAGATGACATGGTGAACAATCCGGGAGATGGACACACCGTCTAATCCCTGAGCTCGCCACCTGGCTGGATAGAAAGCACAGTCAAGTCGAGCTTTTACCTGGCGCAAGCGCTTTTGGGCCACTGTTTGTCTGTGCCAGGTGGGCCACAGAAAGGGAGGCTGTCGGTCGGGCAGTGGGCGCACAACTCACTCCTGACACGATGATCTCTGTCATGCTCCAGTCTGAACAGATATGGATGCTTATCGAGTCATTCGTCACCCTGGTGTTGAAGACAAGGGAGCTCGATGGGCGTGCAGATCGCGGCAACAATGAGGGCCAGTAGAAATCGCATCGGAGCCAGCACCCGCGGTCCTGCGTCTTGAGCGGATTCCTCTGTCCGCGTCGATCGTGGGAGGAATATTTTCATTCCTCCTCTGGTTGGCGCGGCTAGTCAGCCTGCCTAACGGGCGAAGTATAAAGCCGAAAGGCGGTTCTACGGGCGGTGTATTGGTTCGACAGAGGGGTTCTTTTGGGTTTAACAGGTATGCCTAGACCCATCCTGGGAGAGTCCTGTACAACGTCTATAAAAGATTTTGCCATTTTTTCTCCTAACCAAAAAAAAAAAAAATGGTTTAAAGCCGAAACATCATTTTCTTGTGCACTATCCGTCTGTGATGCGAAAAGATGGTCCTCTGTGGCACAGTAGTTGCTTGAAATTCGAGAGCAAACATCGTGAAGGAGAACGAACTTCTCCCTCATTAATTGTGGTCGAATCAGGAAATTTCCGATACATTCTTTATCAGGTGTTACAAATTTTATTCAATTATTGCCATAGTGTCTGAAAGACAATGTTTCAGTTATGAATTTGATTCAATACATAGGTAGTACTTCGAAAAGAGACAGTGTTATGTGTAATTTTATTGTTACAAAATGTATAACAGACTGTTACTTGAACTAACATTCTGGAACATATAAAATATATGATACTTCTAGCATTTATTTGGAAATCATTAAAAAAACAAATTCGGACAATGCCACTGTTACACATGCAAATAAACTTAGAAACAGAATGTACTATATTTGCAACAAATGAATGTGATTAATTATTTAAGTATATTAATTCAGTATTAGTAGTTATGGAAATATTAAAACCTACACTACCGGTCAGAATTTTGGGACCACCTGTTTTTCGATGATTGTTTAAATGATCTTAATTTCAATTCTGTTAGTGATGAAATTTGTACTCTTAATAATGTGAAAGCCATTAAAATTATCTTTAAAATTAGTCTAGAATGAAGTCATTTCGTTAAATTTTAAAAAAGTTATTGTAAAAAAAGTCCAAATTTCAATGTTTTCTTAAATTTAAAATAACTATTGAAAAAATCAACATTATTTAATATTCTTAGACTCATTTCAAAGCTAAGATTCTACAGAATCACAGTAAATTGTCATTATAAATTTATAATTTTTTTCTTGCATAATGCAAAGAGTTGAAATTGTAACAAAAAAGTAGGGAAATTTCGAAAACATTTCACCTGTAGGTAAATCATAATAAAGATCATATGAATATATATATTAAGGGAACTCAATACAAAATTTATGATTAAATGTTTTATATATCTTATAAAAATGTTTTTCTCAGCAAAAGCAATATTGTAATTTTTCCAACTTTTTTATTGGAACTTTAATCTCGAGAAGTATGTAAGAAAAAAATAACACATTAAATCTGAGAATTTAATTCTATTTTGTAAAAATTTAGCTTTAAAATTAGTCCAAGATCATTAAAAGATGTTGACTATTTCGAAAGTTATTTAAAATTTAAGAAAGCATTGAAATCTTGATTATGCAATTTTATTTGAAAAATAAAGTTTCTCAAGGTATAATTTAAAAGCCAACTTTGAAGTTTCAAATATAACCATTCACTATGGTAAATTATTGATTTAATTAAAATCACATGACCAACTAAAAATTTATACTATTACAAAAATAAAAAAATTAGTTAACTTCCTGAAGATGTCGAAGATTTATTAAAATAATTACTTTCAGTGACCTGCTCCTTTGTCAATAATAAAGTAATGGGAACAAATTTTGTATCTTTCATAAAATAAAATAGAAATTTCTGTTGATCTATGATTAATTAGTAGTTAATAGTTACAATTCATTTTCATTGTGATGATGATTTTTTTGCTCATAGGTGAGTAAACTAAATTGATACTTCCAGATTTTAAAAAGTAAACAAAAAATAATTTTTACCTTTCAAGCTATTTCGGAATTTACTATAAAATTGTCAAACTGATATGAATTTGGTTGAGATTTGAGTTTTTGATTCTAAAATTTTTATTGGCGTTTTTTTTATCTGCAAAATGTTGCAGATCGAACGGATATGCAACATTTTATTGACGTTTTGTAGTTTTTATTCTTGTGATTCTTATTTCGAATTTGAATTTAGTACGTTCTTTTCTCAATAGGTAGCTACTGAGATCTCTAGTAGTGGAAATGTTTTTGCAGGCGGTGGAACATTCTTCCATTAGTATATAAGGAAACTAAGCTCTAGCGATCCATATGTAACTTGCGTTGTATATAGTTAGTGTATGCGATTAGGTATAGAAACGGTTAAACTACGTACAAGTATATATGTATTAGGCGTGCGATGTGGCGTTTTACTTTAGTAAACGCGTTATTGCATACGTTAAGTATTCATACATATATATATATATATATATATAAGTGAAAAATTGTGGTTGTAGATAAATCCCCATCGCGTGTATGTTTTTTTTATTTGCCGTTCCGGCTATAGGAGTTTGCACAAAAGACGATAGTAATTTGGCTGGCATGGTGAAAATTTTATTGCGCTACTGGCTTAGAATTCGTAGTATGTCTGTATACGTAAAGTCACCAATGCTATGCCAGCATCCGACTCGTAGATCGTGCAACACTGCAACTTAAACCTAACTGTGATATGCGTTTGAATAGCTGGATATCAAAGCTTATTGTTAACAGTTAGAAAAATGTCAGGTCAAGTGAGATGGAAAGGAAGATTTATAAAGAACAAAACTTTACACTATAAAGTACGTCAAATTCGGGACTGGTTGAAGCGAGGAAAAGAAAATATTCTGCCGGCAATTTCACGTATGCTTCTAAGCTGGTTGTGTGCGTTTATGTGTGTGTGTGTGTCGAGACCTACAGCAGACAAGCTGAAGAAAGGGAACAGTGTTGCCGGGTCGCGATACTGTTACGTTTATCTGTTTGAAAGTGACTGAAATTTAAATGTTCTAAATTAGATTATCTATGAATCTGCACGGTGGAGAGATTTGATGTTTTTTCAAAAATTTATATTTTCAAGCAGCCCAAATACCGACAATTTTTAAATTTCTCTACCAGAACGTTTAATTACTACAAATTAAAATGTGGATTTCTTCACATACAACCTTAAACAAAATGAAAATAATCAATGGTAACTAAACAAACAGCAAGCTGATTAGTGCCAAACGAATTGTTTGAACAACTGGATTCGAACAACCTCCAAGCTGATTATAATTTTGTAAAATTTAAAAATTGTAGTAACAGTTCAAAATTGTATAAATAATAAATTTAAGCCAAAATTTGAAGTTCGATATTGAACATAAATTGAAAAACATGAATAAAGTCAATAATTAAGATAAAAAGAGTAAGAGGGTATATTTTTGACACCAACTGCATGAGCCTTTTTCTGAAAAGTTAAATAAAATTTTTTCAAAATAAGGTTCAAACAAGATTGAATTTATGCTATCACATCCCAGGTAGATATTGCAATGTTTTAACTTAATCTAAATAGTTATCAACATACTTATTCATCACACTGGATCTGCTATTTTTTCCTGAGGTTATAGAAACATTTTAAAGGGAAGTTGATAAGTGGGAGGACACTCTACATAGTATACTTTACCTTTATCAGGGTGCTTAACTGTAACTCTGTCTTACTCTGCATAAGTACTCTACATTACATGAAAATTGAATTTTTTATATAAAAGTATATGATTCCTGCAAGTGTTTAGTTAAATTTCAGTAATATTAGTTAAAAGAGCTAATTTTCATGCCGCTACAATCAATGTCAAATTTACAATATAAATTCGGCAACATGTGGAACACACGATGCTTTCTGAACGATCGATAGAGGAGGCTGGAAGAGCAGAATAGTTAGTAGCGGGATCAACACACATTTCTTTACACGGGTGAGACTCATAATTGTTGATTTCAAGGCTTGTTTCGGTCCGAATTGAGTCGTTCTTGTAATTTGAGAGTTTAGATTGTTTAGAAATCTTGAAATTTTGAATGTGAGTATTACTATTCCTGCTTATATACATTATTCAGTGAACGTGCGAACGTAGTAAATAGAAATTATTACATAAGTTCGTTAATATATAACCTCATTACTCTCTATCTGTGCTATAAAGGAGTGATGAAGAATTTCCGAAGATTTATGTTGGTGAGTTCGTAAATAAATAGAAAATCATGATCTATTCAAGAAAATGATCATGCTATAGGGTAAAATTAAGTAATTTCTAATACGTTTTATACAAAACTTTAATACTATGTATTTTTTCAATATGCGTGTGTTTTTATGAAATAAGTTCTAAAATTATTTAAAAGCTCTATTATCAAAATAAGAATACTTTTTATGTTTAAATTTTCTGAAAATAAAATTGCTATAATTAATATTAACCAATGAAATTCGGGCAGATAATGTAATTTGTTTATTTTTTAGGTTAACAAGATAACCAGACAAAAATCAACAGAATTTTTAAGCATAAAATGGAGTTTGTTTTTATGAAGGAGAAGGCATAGGTCCAAAAAGAAAAAAAAAATTTTCACAGATTCTGCTGAAAAAGTAGAAATCCCCTATTTTGCTAAACAGTAAATAATACGCATAGAGAGTAAATAATGAGAACATTAGCAAATTCTTTGTTGGTAAATACCGAAAAATGTATGAGTTATCCTCTAATGTAAGACTTTATAGAGTTTTCGACGCTAAAGAAGAACCTAGTGGTGAAATTCTCTTGGATAATCAGGCATAAGAACAGTTTTGTGTAGAATTGTTAAAAATGGCAATCTCTACGATTTTATGAACTCTATGAAGGAACGAGTCATATATTTTTGACACATTTATCGTGTAGTACCAGTTTCCAGATATAACCACATTTTTTATTGCTGGTTCATGATTTTCTTTTATATATACTAAAATATGCAATTGAAAATTTATAAAACTGAGAATGCTATTGATTACGACCAACAAGTAGATGTAGCATTCTTTCTCACTGAACATGAAAATTCGGATGAAGATTTAGTTTATGATCTCCATGAAGATATTTCATCTCATGACCTTTTCTTAGGTTCCTATAAACATGTGAGGAGTTCTTAAACTAGTACTAAAAAATTATTAGAACCTTATCATGCTTATGATTGGCAAAATAATTCTTCCAATTATATACCTGCTGATGATGATACCAGAAGCTTGGATAATGCATCTATTACATCACTTTACTTCAGAAATGCATTAAAATTATTCAAGTTATTCTTTTCGGGTTCAATGAAAAATCATATCATTAAAGCCACTTTCAAAAGCAATTTTGATTTGAGTAGAATTTAGAATTTAGTTTGAGTAAGATTATTTGTTAAATCAATTTCTATTTGTTTAGAATCCACATTAGTTGTCTAGTTACTAAAGAATCTATCAGGCACTATCCAAAAAGAAGATTCAAGTATAAATATAAGAAAAGTAAATATCACGTGTATTTTGATAATTTTTCTCCTCTCCGGACTTTATGATTCATTTCAAAAAAATTATATCATCGGCGACGAGAACAGTTCGATAAAATTGTATGGAAACGAGAATCGATATGCCAAAAAAGCAGGAAAGCTAACCACTATTTCGATTCATAAAACAAATATCAAATTGAACTATATAACTATTATGGATTTGCAATCTGTATCAATTATTTTTGCTGAATATGGGGATTAACCAAAAGGTGAAATGCAGAGATAAAAAAATAGTTTCTGAGAGGTTTTCTTTATGTCTTTTTTCATAGAATCGATTGCCGCTATTATTTTTTCGGAATAAAAAATATTTATATAATTTAATCAAATAATTTTGTTGAAATAACTGCAAATGTCAAAAGAAAAGACACGACTATTTTCTTTCGGCTATGCCGTCAATACAATAGTTACTTTGATGATAATCAGAATATGAAGTGAGATCTATAGAAATTTTAAAAATCACAAGAGTTTTAGAATGACGCTCAGTGTTTCTCATAGGGAATTAATATTTTTCAAGGCGATTATAGGTCATAATGTGAACTTGACACTTTTCACAGTTAATAGTTTATGTAAAATGTTTTCGCTATGCATCCAGATATTTTTCACCAAATAATAATGTAACTAAAGGTAAGTTAACAAGTGAATATAGCTTTAGGTTATGTCAGGTATTTTCTTCGAAAGATAGATAATTTCGAAGTGAATCAGTAAATGAGGAAGATACCTTATTACAAATTCTAACATCCATATAGGTTATGTGGAGTGCTTTTGTGGAAACGTGGATATTTTATAAGTCAAATAGATTAGATGAGTGACTGATGTTCTGCAAATCATAACATGTTTAGGTTCTATAGGGTGTATTATCTTTCGTAGCGCCGGTGTACTTTTTGCTGGTCGTGACAATTTTCTTTGACTCTGAGCGTGTTAGCTCTGTGCTTTTTATGAGCTTATGCTTTTCGGTGAGGGTGAGCGTTTGCGGTCTTTCTGTGTTTTGGATCTCGCTTCCGCTTGACTACTGTGACCTTTCAAAGTCAGGAATCCTGCGGTTTTCTGATTCTGGCGCGTCTCTCCATAGGTTGCTCTATTGGCATCCCGTTCACGCGCTACTGTTGGGCTCCAATCGGAACTTGACTGCATTATCTCTGCACTGCTCTGACTTGGATTGTTCTAAAATCGAATTGTTATACTGGGCTCTTCTAGCCCCACGTGGATGTTCTGGACATTTGTTCCTTGAACAAGAAACCATTCAGTGAAGAAGAAGAAGAATATGTCAGCGAATTCGATCACCATTCACTGACTGTTCACTGATCATTCGGTGATTTCGTGATAACATGAAAAGCAGAGCATAAAAATATTTAAATTGTTTCAATTATGATTCTGTAGAACATTTTAAGTTCAGAGTTATCGAAAATGATACAATAATTTCATTTTACATCGTTATTTCAGTCTTTAACGCCAAAAAATGAAATTATTCTAATGTGAGACTTGGGATTGAACAGTGAAATTTACCTCTATTCAGACGATCTTTTCACTGCTCTTTTCATTACGACTGTCACAAAAGAACTCTCTAGACTCGAAAAATTCGTTTCAGAGGGCGCCTTTTGGAAGGTGCTAGTATTGTTTAAAATTTCAATTTAAGTTTCCGTAGTGTGCAATTATTCATAATAGATATTGTATGTTAACGAAAGAAAATTATTGTACCATGGTTTTACATTACACGCTCCTCATATTCCATGTAAAGTTTTTGTGTTACCTGGAAGTTTTCAACGCCTTCAAGAACTTACCTGCCATTACGCAAAACTTTCATAACCTTGTAAGGATCTTCATAAAGTTGAATTAGTTTTTTGAAATTCCGATCGTGGTGTTAAAATTTTTCAACATGACAGTCTGAGATTCATTACTTTCGTGTGTCTTAATGTTTTTTTTTTAAAACACTTTGCTGTGTTCTTGTGACATCCTATTTTTTTTAAAAAATTTAAAAAAAAAAACCGTATTTTTTAGTATATGATGGTGAAGCATGGTTTTATTATAGATTTCAAGCTACTGAATTCATATATAGTATAACGGGTGACCGCTAAAACGGCAAAAAAAAGTTTTATTAAAGCTTTATCGAATTTAATTTGTATTATTTTTAGAATCATTGTGTCTTTCATTGGCTTATCCTCATCTCTAAGCGAGTATCATTCGATCCTAACTTAAAACGAGGAACCTTCGATGAAAGTAAGTATTTCCATAATTGTGACGTAACAAGTGTTTTATCGATTACAAAACTGATATTGAAAATCTTAGCAGCATTCATCATAATATCATAAGTTTTATTGATAAATAAACTGTTTGAAATCGCTTCAAGCAAATATCTTTAATTTCGAAAAATTTCACATAAATTTCATTATTTCATATATTACCATACTCTAATGACTCTCTCAAATTTCACATTGTAATAGCTTGCAATAGATATGAACGCACCTTTGACAATGTCGTTTTTATTAATTTGCCAAAAACCTGAGAACTGCGACGAAGTTCCTTTTTAATAAGAAAATATGTGAATTTTTCCATTAAACTATTAACTGTGAGCAATAATTTTCTTAAATTTTCTTTTCTAATACATTTCCTACTACACAGAGTGAGGCATATAAAGTGTTACAGAGCGATAGCACTCAAACTATTGATCATATGTAAAAATGTTTCAGACAAAAGTTCCAGTATTCGAGAAGGGCATCATACTCGACCACCCTATTTTTTCATCAGTGGAGGTGCTGAAGCTACGTCAAGGTCAACTCTACTTTTTTGAATGGAACCATGTATTATTTTTCGATGACATTACCACCCATTTTAAGACGGATTCAGCGACCTACAACACAAAGTCATTCTAGTCACGCAAAGTATGAAAATAGTCTGAAAATAATTTTCATTTCTTTTCATTTCTTACGATACCCATGATGATACACATCGATAGGGTATTCTTGACAGCGGCAGAAAGTAAGCATTTTCTGTTGACATATTACCTAATGATATTTTTATAATTTTAAGCACTTATAGCCAACCGATTTGAATGAAACTTGGCAGTAATTATGTGTACATCAAAACATATTCGACGGATAGTGCAACTATTATTTTTTGCCCTTATAATGAGTAAAACTACCCTTAGTCGTATATACGCCTAATAAAAAGTCTTGCTTAAATTTGAAAATAGATTATTTTTAATGAAGAAATAATTTTACTCTTCTTAAATAATACAATAGAAAGAAGTTTTGGAAAAAAATTATATGAATATACCCTTATTTGGGGGTGAACAACCCTTAAATGAATAAATCCTTAAATTAACACGTATTGAATTATAATTTCGGCATTTTGAAGCATAAATCTGATAAGTTAAATAAAAGTAGTATTATATGAGAGTACTGATATTATTACATCCTTATTAAACGGCTAATCACCCTTCACATTCATAAGTTGCTCATCAAATATAATAATTTAAACTACCCTCATAGATTTGCTAATCTAGAAGTAGATGGTAACATAAATGAATTCAGCAAATTCCCATTGATGTCATCCGTGTATTTTTAATGTTTCAAAATTTTGTTTATACGATTTCTATCTTTGTAAACGCTGTGTGACGCAGGCTAGCTGCGTTGCAATAGTATATTACGTGCCTAGGCGCACAATGAGGGTCAGCGACAACGAGACTCTCGACAATGCTCGCACGAGATCGAAGCTGAGACGAAGCCGAGGCGCGATCAGTCCTGCGAGCATTGTCGCGAGTCTCGTAATTTTCCGAATTGTGTGCATTGGCACGTATTCCATTTTATGTGACTTCGGTGCGGATACGAGTTTTTATGCGTATATTCGAATCTAATCTAGTATTGTAGTTGTTTGCGGCGCTAGTCATTACACTTGATATTTCGCGACCAGTCCCAGCCATTTTGATTTTATCGATCTTGTGTAGTAGTAGCTTGTTGTAATAGAGCATGCGCAGTTCAAATGTATAAGGCTTTGTCAGTAGGGTGCTAACGTTGTACGAAGAAAAAGAAGAATAAGAAGCAGATTCTGCTCCGTTATAAGACTATATGCGCATGCGCAGTTCAATTTTTACATTATATTCCTCTGTAACGGAATACACAACATTCCGTTACTCTAAGCTGTAACGGAAAAACGAATTGCCGCGCCGGAGGTACGTAAAAATTTTACCAGTATCCATCACTATACTTGCGACAGTGATTGTAGAAGTTACAAGTTCAGTAAAAAATCGATATGATTATAAATCCATTAAATATCATAAATATTTTATCAGCAACTTTCCAAAGTATATATTTGGCAGACACGCCTGTCATCAGAGAAGAAGTAGAAATAAAGGAAGTAATTCAAAAAATATTATTGAACTGCATTTTCCAATATCCTACAGTGGAAACTTTGGAGCATTCTTCATTAGATTTTGAGGAACCTTTTAATGAATATCAAGTTGAAGCAATCGAAGATGATGATGATGGCAGATGGACAGATGACAAAACTTTAGAGGTATCTTTGGCACACGATGATGATATTGATCCAGAATATAAACGCAAGACAGTGTCATTCCGGAAAGAAGGGGTAAAAAAATATCGTAAATTGAGTAATGTGCAACACAATTCCAGACTTGTGTCATCAGAGCGTCAGTTAAGACGATGGGCTATCCAAATTGAAACTGGTGGAAATAAAAGGGATGTATTAATGCGAATTTCTGAATATATACTGAATGAATTTAGAAGTGCAGTCAATACAGGACGTATCGTACACGACAGAGATCTTCGACGGTGTGCTCTAAAAGCGTACAATGATGAAGGTAATAAGAATATACTTTTTGAAGCTTCACGTAGTTGGGTGTACAATTTTAAGAAGGCACATCATATTGTTTCACGAAAAATAACAAAATTTATGAATCAAAAGACTTTAGAGGATGATGAGAAGTTGAAAACATTAGCCCAGAAATTTGTTCAAGAGGTAAAGCCGTTAGTAAAAGAATATGGGCCTGACAATGTGTATAATTCTGATGGAAGTGGATTTTAGTTAGAAATCCATTCTGGGCAAAATTTAGCATGTGAAGGTCAAAGAAAAGGTAGAATGTGTTGTGCAGTCTGTTTCGTCTACAACTCACAGTTATACGATACAACTCACAGTGACTGCTAACGGAAGGCTGTTGTCACCATTATTTATGGTTTTAAAAGAAAAAGACGGACAGTTTGGATCGACAGTGGGAAAGATGTTATTTAGGCCAACAAATGTATATGTGAAGGCATCAAAGTCTGGAAAGGTTACAACATCAGGTATAACATTAATTTTCAATCACGACAATTACAGTTATAGACATTTGAACAATAACTAATTATTCAATAGCTAATATTTACATAATAGTAATACTTACATCATTGCTAATATTTACGTTGCCCGGTCCTGCATTGGTTTCCTCGGAAACCAACCAGGGGGCCCTAGGACAGGCCACTGGGCGCGTCCTCAGGTTGCGGATAGAGGGGCCCTGTACGGAGGGTTACTGCTGAATACGGATACAAAACTAAATAGGCAGTCGAGGACAATGTTCCAGGGATGGTCCCGAAGGAATAATCCCCAAGCCAAGGTGTTAACTACCGTGCCGAGGGCTACATGGCACCAGGGAGTGGTGTCTCACACGGTGTCTCTAGGAAATAAGGCCACCTCCTAGAGTATTGAGGCCTTAACCCTACATGCGGGGCACTGCAGGGGTGGACCGAATACAGCGAGCCCGGAGGTGTCTGCGGCGAAGAGGCCAGCAGAGAAGAGGCTGAAAGCCTCCAATAAACAAAAGGAGTGGGTGGAGGTCCCTAACAGGAAGGACCTAAGAAAGAAGAAGAAGAAAGAGAAGAAGCTCTCCACAACGCCGGAGAAATCTCTCCGTGCGCGCCCAGAAGCGGTGCTCATTAAACCAGCAGAGGGTATGAGCTACGCTTCTATCTTGCGCGAACTCAAGAAGCGCGTCAACCCTGACGTACTGGGAGCCATAGTTCAGGGAATTAGGGAGACGCGCTTCAAGGAATTACTGGTGGAACTGAAATGTAGCACAAAAAGGCGTCAGGAACTATTTCGGCCAAGGAACGGTGCTCGAGCTAAGGGTGTCTTTAAGTAAAACACCCTATAGAGGAAACCGGAAGGCGTATGTGCTTTTGGAGGAGGCAAGGGCGCTGAAGCTGCCTAAAGGAGCTTACATCAAGATCGGGTAGGACTCCTGTAGAGTCCACAGGAAAAAGAAGGTGAACCGGTGCTTCCGCTGCCTTAGCTTTGGCCACATAGCAGCGGACTGCCGAGAGCCAGACCACAGCAGGTGCTGCTGGAGATGCGGTGAGGAGGGGCATCTCGCGGGTTCCTGCAACGGAAAGCCGAGGTGCTTTCTCTGTGCCGCAAAGGAGGAAAAGTCCCGGAATGACCATATACCAGGGACTATGCGCTGTGCGGCCTTTCGGGAGGCTGCTTCGAATAGGAAGCCTTAGAAAGGCCGCTATGGGAGAGAACCTTGACCTGCTACGCCAGGAAACAGATGAAGAAGCAAGGAGGAGAGGCTAACATCGCCTTAAGATGGTCCCCACCCTGAAGTAATGCCTAACTGCGGTTCCGGGGTGGGATTCCACGGCCCAGAGACAGGGAGGGAGTTTTAGTGGGTAGGGCTGCGCGAGCAGCAGAGTCCTACACACTAGGGGGGCACGGAGTTTCCTTGACGGTGCATAAAGCATTTCTCCCTTCCTACAAAAAACAAACAAACAAAAAATATTCACGTTGAAATAACATATATCAAGTATTAAATTTAATCTTATCAAACTACTCACAGTAATTAATTACATTTTTTATGGAAATGTTGCTTAATAAATATTTTTCATTCTTTTTTAATGTAGATCTCTTTAATACCTGGCTGAGAGAAATCTTTTATCCCAGTACTAAAGAGAAGATCGTGCTCCTGTTGGATTCATGGACGGGACACTACACAGTGGAGTGAAATAGAAAAACAAGGTTCAAAATCATTTTCTGAGCTGAATTCTTGACCGATTTGAGATTTTTTTTTTTTTAATCCAGCATTGAATTTTGAAGAGATCACTGCAAACCGATTTTTGAATTTTTTGTTGTTACAACTTTTATGTTAATGTAAATAGCGGAAAAAATGTCGATTTTTCGAATTTTATTTTTTATTTCTTCAAGTAAATTTTTCCTAGGCCTGTCACACCCCAGATTCGATGCGTAGGAGTATATAGAATGGAATAATTTTGTAGACAGGTGAATTCATTTGTTATAAACAAATATATATAACAATTAGTCAACGGAATAGATTGGTCATTTGTGCAATCTAACTAAGCATCGGAATCAATCGTTCCCATCTCTAAGATGATATCTCATCATGAAAATTGGTCATCCGTTATTATTTGTTAACTTTAACAACAAGTAATATAAACTAATGCCCATATGGTGCATTTGTTTATATGATTTCTTGCTAAAGTTGATAAATAATGTCGGATGACAGCCACTCCTAAGTCGAAGCGCTCCACGCCCGCCAGGTCGGGCGACGCCATCAAGGTGTCGGCGAAGGACGGTCAGTCCTACGCCGACATCTTGAGGGAAATGAAGGCGAAGGTCGACTCCCGGAAGGCAGGACTTGAGGTCCTGTCTATCCGGAGGACCAGGAAGGAAGAAGTCCTTCTGGTCCTCAAAAAGGGAGGAGACGTTTCGGCCTTCCGAAAGGAGCTCGACCTGGCGGTCGGGGAAAGGGCGCAAATTTCAGCCCTGGTCTCGACGAGGTCCCTCGTAATTAGGGACCTCGACGAGACCGTTGAAAAAGAAGAGGTCGTGTCTGCCCTGTGCTTGGAATTGGGCAGACCAGCTTTTGACGGGTCCTGCAGGCTCTTCACCCGCTTTCGTGGGGTGAAGACTGCAGTGATCCGGCTAGCTGAGGCAGAGTAAGCTAGGTAAGTTGAGGATCGGGTGGGTAGAGTGCCGCATTCGCGAGCACCTGAAAGTCGCCCGCTGCTTCAGGTGCCTTGGGTACGGCCACGGGTCCCAGGGCTGCAGCATCCCCGACAGGAAAAACGCCTGTTGGAGATGCGGCGCCACGGGACACTTGGTCAGGACTTGTAAGGCGCCACCAAGGTGCCTGTCATGCGCAGACAGGGGCCACAAAGATGACGCCCATGTGTCGGGGAGCAGCTCCTGCCCGGTCTTCCGGGAAGAGCTTCGGAGGTTGAGAGGCCGGAATTGAAGTTTTGTAACCCTGATTTGGGCGTCGGGGACTTCCTGGAGACCGACGCAGGGTTCGTCTGGGTGGAGGTGGCGGGTGTGCGTGTGTACAGCTGCTACTTCTCCCCCGGCGATCACTTCAATGTATTTGAGACCCAGATCCTCCTCCTTGAAGAAAGCCTCCGTAAGGCCATCGGGCGATCCCTCATAGGGGGTGACTTCAACAGTAAGTCTCCCGAGTGGGGTGAGGCCCGCCTAGATAGGAGGGGAATCTTGGTTGGCGAGATGGTCGCTAGGAACGAACTGATCGTCTTGAATCAGGGCGGGGAATTTACGTTCAGACGAGGAGCAGGGGGGTCAATAATTGATCTCACAGTTGCTGCACCTCGCTTCGCCTCAAGGATAAGCGACTGGTCGGTCCTCGAGGTAATAACCTTGAGTGACCACCGGTGCATCGAATTTACACTAGAACAACGGTGTCAGGCGGTGGATAAGGGCAGGGGCGGCGAAGGAAGGAGCCCCTCCTGGAACACGAGACGACTCAGCAGGGAAAGACTTCGCGAACACCTCGAAGAAACCAGGCTCATCGATGAGCTTGGTTGGGTCTGCCCTGCTGGGACGTTTGAAGCTGCTGTGCGCTCGGTGAGGCAGAAGGTGGTAGCGGCTTGTGACTACTCGATGCCTCGCCGTAAGCGCAGGTAAGCCAAGGGTTCGATGTACTGGTGGAACGACCAGTTGGCAGCCCTACGTCGAGAATGCCTTGCAGCGCGGCAAAAATTCACCCGTTCAAAGGGGGATGCTACGCTGCACGAGGCATGGAAAGGGACAAAAACAGCTTTAAGGCGAGGCATAAAGAAAGCCGACTTCAATGCTGGAAAGACTTGATCGGTGAGGTCGAGAAGGATCCATGGGGTCTCGCCTTCAAAATAGTCACCAGGAGATTGGTGACTAGAAGAAAGACCCCGGGCCTGGATAATCCCGATCGAGTCAAGTACATTGTGCGAAGATTTTTTCCACACGTGGAGCCGTTCCAAAGACAGGACCGAAGTTCCTGCGTGGTCCGGCGCGATGAACTCTTCACTCTCGAAGAACTAAAGAGAGCCGGTGGAAGGCTTAACGCAAATACAGCGCCGGATATCGCCGGGGTGCCGAACGAGATCCTCAAAGAGGTGATCGGGGCATACCCTTTAACTCCTGTCTTCGGGATGGGAGGTTCTTCGCAGATTGGAAGGAGCAGAGGTTGGTCCTGCTGAGGAAGGGCAACAAACATCTAGGGGTTGCCTCGTCGTATAGACCAATATGCTTATTGGATACGATGGGGAAACTTCTGGAGGAGTTGATTCTACAACGGCTTCAGGCTCTCTTGGTCGGGGAGAACGGGCTCTCGGAAAACCAGTTCGGATTCAGGAAAGGCAGGTCCACTGTGGATGCCATCCAAGCTGTCGTTAACATCGCCACAAATGCAAGAAAAGGAACTGGTAAGCGTAAGGGATTCTGTGCGTTGATTAGCATTGACATACGCAATGCGTTCAATACCGCGAGATGGGACATCTGCATCGAGGCGATGATGCGGAAAAAGGTTCCAGACTACCTGTTGCGAATGATGGATGACTATCTGAGCGACAGGTGGGTGATATACGAGGGCGACAAATGGTCTCTCAAAGAAGAGATGACATGTGGCGCTCCTCAAGGGTCGCGGGTGGGTCGACTCGTTTGGAACATCATGTACGATGACTTTCTGCGCATGGACCTGCCTGCTGGAACGAGCATCGTCGGCTTCGCGGATGACGCACTTGTCGTGTGCGCCGCTGCCGACGTCAGAATCCTAGAGCTGAGGATCAATGAAAGTCTGTGGCGAGCAAAGCGCTGGTTGGATGGCAGAGGCCTTAAAATGGCCCCTGAGAAAATCGAGGCTTTGCTCGTTACGGACAGGAGATCCTTCCAATATCCGAGGATCCTTCTCGGAGAGCATGAAGTCGAGTGGAAAACAAGCATTAAGTACCTGGGGGTGCAGCTGGATCGTAGGCTTAGCTTTGGCGAACACCTAATGATCGCAACTGCCAAAGCCATCCAATGTGGAGCAAACTTGGCTCGGCTCATGCCAAACATTGGTGGACCCAGGGAAACAAAAAGGAGACTGGTGGCGAGCGTGGTCCATTCGAAGCTGCTTTATGCAGCTCCGGTCTGGGCGAAAGCCTTGCAAAACCATGCTATCCAGAAGAAGCTGTTCTCGGCGCAGAGACTTGTCGCGCTGAGAATAGTTTCGGCATATAGAACTATCTCGACGAGCGCTGTGCTGGTCCTAGCGAGCGTCCCGCCAATAGATTTATTGGCGGAGGAAAGGCAGGAAACCTTTCAGCTTCGCAAGGAGCTTACCTGCGCCGACCTGCAGGAAATCGCTCGCGCGAAGGAGGCCATCCGCAAGGATAGAAGGAGCATACTCGTCGAGAAATGTCAGTTGAGATGGCATGGTGAGCAGACAGGGAGAAGGACCTACCGCCTGATCCCGTAGCTCACCACCTGGCTGAACAGAAAGCACGGGGAAGTCGGCTTTTACTAGGCACAAGCGCTCTCGGGCCATGGCTGTTTTAACGCGTACCTGAGGCGCTTTAAGAAGAGAGACTTGGAGACGTGTTGCTACTGCGATTCCCCGGTGGATAACGCAGAGCACGCACTCTTCGTCTGCGCAAAGCGGGGTGTGTCTAGGGAGGTCCTCGGTCAGGCGGTGGGTTCCGAACTTACTCCTGACACGATGGTCCCCTTCATGCTCCAGTCTGAACGGTTCTGGACGCTCATCGAGTCATTCGTCACACTTGTGATGAAGACGACAGAACTTGATGGGCGTCGAGAGCGAAACAACGGGGAGGGCCAGTAGAAATCGCATCGGGGCCTGCACCCGCGGTCCTGCGTCTCGGGTAGACTTGACTGTCCGTGTCGTTCGGGGGAGGAATCTGTTTGTTTCTCCCCTGGGTGGCGCGGCTAGTCGGTTATGCTAGTGGGCGTGTGGCCGCGGGTGGAAGTTCCGAGCGAACGGATGACGGAAGAGTCGTACGCGACTTCAATGGAACCAACCACCCGTGAAGTTTAAAGCTGAAAGGCGGTTCCGCGGGTGGTGAATTGGTTCGAGAGAGGGGGTAATGTCGGATGACAAGATAACATCTGTCAACATCACAAGCAATGTATTATGATGAAGATTCGGAAGAAATTCTGCTTGTTTTTGCCTACAAATGCCCATATGGTGCATTTGTTTATATTATTTGTTGCTAAAGTTGATAAATAATGTCGGATGACAAGATAACATCTGTCAACATCACAAGCAATGGATTATGATGAAGATTCGGAAGAAATTCGGCTCGTTTTTGCCTAAAAATGCCCATATGGTGCATTTGTTTATATTATTTGTTGTTAAAGTTAACAAATAATAAAGAATGACGAATTGTCATGATGAGATATCATCTTAGAGATGGGAATGATTGATTCCGATGTTTAATCGGATTGCACATATGACCAATCCATTCCGTTGACTAATTGTTATATGTATTTGTTTATAACAAATGAATTCACATGTCAACAAAATTATTCCATTCTATATACTCCTACGCATCGAAGCTAGGCTGTGACAGGCCTAGAAAAAATTTACTTGAAGAAATAAAAAATAAAATTCGAAAAATCGACATTTTTTGTTTATTTGATTTTATTTATTTGATAGATCTCAAATTGGAAAACTGTTGAAGGACGACGTTTTCGTTGCTAAAATAACTTTGACTGAGAAAAAAGGATGGCTTGATTATAAAAACGTCTGAACAATTTTTAGGAAACGTTAAAAGCTTAGAGCGTGAAAAACAGGTCTCGAGAATGGTCGACAGTGTCAAAAAATTAAAAAGTTTAATGAGTTTGAAGCTAAATTTCATAAATTCGCATGTTAAATTCTTCCTTGAAAACCTTGGGGACTACTGTGAAGAATTAGGGCAAAAGTTTTTACTAAGTAATCGAAGTGATGGAACAAAGATATCAAGGCAGATGGGATAAAAATATAATGGCGGACTACTGTTAGATATCAAAAAAAGATTTGCCTCAGAACAAAAGAAAAATGCCGCTATGAAGATCTTTTGAATCCAAATGAGTGCGTTATAATAAGAACAAATAGCTGTTCTTCCATCGAAAGTCATTGGTATGCAGAACTAAAGGGTTTCCCAATAGGGGTGATATGATTTTGAATGTCCCTATAGGGCTCATTTGAACTGAAATTTTTGACGTCTGCTGTCAGTTGTCATCAGTAAGGTTTGCCATTTAATCATGAGTAGTTTCACGCTTCCACAACGTTTGGAAATTGTCCAATTATTTTATCAAAATTCGAGAAGTTTTGTCGGTGTTCCGATCAATTTCGATCAATTCCGAATGAATATTCAGTGTTTTTTTTCAATTTCAAAACATATCACCCTTATTGGGAAACCCTTTATATATAACAGCCGCGTCTTCTAGGGAGTATCTAATCAACGGCTAGGAATTCCACTGATTCATCAATGAAAAATTATAATTAAAATATAAAATATTATTATAATATAATTAATAATATATAAAATATTATTATAATATAATTAATAATATATAATAATATTATTATAATATAATTAATAATATATAATAATATTATTATAAAATATAATAATATTATTATAATATAATTAATAATATATAATAATATTATTATAAAATATAATTTTATCCTGCAAATCACTGCTCGGACAATTTTGTTTTAAGATTATATTCTAGATTTTCTAGTTATATTACTCAATTAATACTATTCTAACGTGGTGAATTACGTTGAATTCTTTTTACCTCAACCGTCAACGACAAGATCGAGTCCAAAACCACCTTTTATTATAAAACTTGAAAATGTCAAGGATAGTCTGAGAGCTGCTTCACAACTTCTTTTAATTTTTTTTATTTTCTAGCCATTTTTCTTTTTTTTTTGTTCCATTACTACACCAGCTTGAAAGGCGACGCCAAGAAGATCGCTTTGTTACTATTGCACGTCAGAGAGGCTCACAGGAAAACCACAGAGGGCATCACCAGACAGACATAGCATCTGAAAAACGACCACGTGCTGCAGCCGATAGATTTTAACACCTTTACACCAATATTATTATGATTAATATGAAAAGGACATAATGAATTGGAATAATTATATTTTATATTGTATATTATATACTTGTATTGTCTGTTTGTAACTGCTGTGTTGTGCAGTACGAACTCTTCGTATTTTGAAAGCATCCTCGACGCTTTAAGCCAATGGGGCAAGCTGACCTATAGACGCTTCAGCTTATTGGTTGCCTGGTGCCGTCGTCCTCACAAGACAAGTCGCCCACGCAAACCTCAGCTTCATGCGCGTGCGCCAGCCTTTTTAGCTAATGTAATAAAACTGCGTGACACCTGTGGCGCGCAACTTTTTCTGTTGTCGGTGAAGTGGTCGAATGCCAGAAGCATTATTAAAAATTATTTTTGCCTTTAAATGGATGCCGCCAATTTTAGTTTGGATGAGTTGAGGCTCGAGATAGCGGCCAGAAGCCCTGTAAGTTTTTAGGATCATATTCCGGGCCATCATAAATACCTTTATTTCCCTCAATTTGCCTCTTGTACCTGCGTGGTCCTCAGGCTTTCTTAGAGCTAAATCGCCTTGTTAAGGCGCTGTACGCCACTGTGGCAATAATTTCTGTATTTTTTTGAATTTATGTCGAGCCAGGGCTTTGCCCGTTTGTTAAATAAATTGTAGCTTTAATTTATCATTAAGTTCTGCCTGATACATTTCATTTTTTTGCGAGAGCTTCTATATTATAGGTTAAGTTCCCTTCCTAACCTAAAATACTACCTGATCCGAACTCCCGAATCCATCCAGCCCTAGCCGCAACCCTATTGCTTTGCTTCGCTTCTTTTTTGGCTAGTATGCAAAATTTTATTTTTAAGGTCAGCGAATTTATAAATATGGCGTCGGGAGACGCCAGGCGCTCTTCTTGAAGCCGCTATAGCAACGTTAATAACTAACTAGCATAGGCTAGTTGGCACATTAGCAAGAAAAAGTCAGAAAAATGGAGCAAAAAGGGACAAGTTCGTTACCTTATAATTTATTAGGCTGGATTAAGGATTAATCCACACAGCGGTGAGTGCTTAGTACCAAGGATACCCACAGGTGCGGCTGCAATAAAATAATTGCAACCACAAGATGTGAGAAAGAGACGGAGATATATTGGACGTCACAGAGTCAATTATTTTTGGTGCATCGGCCGTTGGCAAACATGTAGCCTTGTGAATTGTATACACATTTTTTTTTAATTGTTTGCATATTTTATATAAAAAAAACTCCTGAAATTCGTTTAGAATAATTTCAGTTTGAGTAAAAAATTTTTTTTTCAATGACTAATGAAGAAGTGGACAAGTTGATAGCAGTTTAAATTTTCTTTAAAAAATTGAATAGAAAAAAAATGAAATATAATTTATTTTTGCAACTTTAAATACATAAGTTATACATAAAAATATTGTCAAAAATTATTATATAGTCTAATAATAATTATTCAAATTTAAATTCAAATTTCCTGTATTCAAGTTTTTACTATCTTAATATAATTTTAAAAGGTGCTTCTATAAAATATTTTAAATAAAAACAGTGCGTACGAGATTTGATTAAATATTGAGAAATATTTTGCCTCTGCATTTCAGAATTATAAGCTATTCTATTTTGTTTAAACTGTGCCTAGAATTATATTTAATCGATTTTTTCTTCATTCTCGAAAAATTTTAAAAACAAATTTTGTATTTTATAATTCCAAAATTTTGCGCAGCTAAAATATTTTTTTATTATTTGAAATATTTAGTAGTTATTATAATAAAATATAAATAATTTTCCACCGTATAAGATATAAGTTTTGGATTGTTTAAAGCAGATTAAAACAATCTTTTGCACAAATTTAATGCACTATATACATATATTATAAACTTTTATACAATTTTACACAAATTTTATAATATTCATAAAAATTAAATTTATCTATTGTTTCTTCTTTAAATTTTTATTATTATTTATTAAATTAATCAATTAAAATTTGTCAAATATACAAAAAGTACTATTTACTTTTTATCTAAGAATTTTTAATGAAAAATTCTTTTAATCTAAATCGATTAAATTACACAAAAATTCGATTTCTTATCGTCATGATCTTGAATCCAAATGTCTGTGGAAAATAAGAAAGATAATTTAAAAGCAGAAAGTATTACTCGTAGACACGCTAAAAGCAATCTAAAACTTGCTGAAATCATAGAAGACAATATGAAAAAAGCTTTTGAAAATGAGAAAAAAACAGCTGAAAACCAAGAATCGAAAAATGCAAATACTCCTTTAAATACTAGTGCTACTTAGAGTTATGAGAAAATCATAATCAAGATATTAGTATAATAATTAGTTCTAGTATACCTCCAAACGAAGGATCAAATTAAACAGATTCAATATTATTCGATTAAAGTATTTTTGATACATCAAATTTAATCGGAAATTCTACTATAGTCGATGAATTTTACTGCACTTTGATCCCAACAAATACTTCAAATTATAAAGAACACACATTTATCTGAATCCTCAGAAGATTCAGACCTAGAATTAAATTACAAATTCCCAGACAAATTAGCAGAAGATCCCAAAAAATCAATTTCTAACGATCCACAATTATTAGAACCTCTAATTATACAATATTAAAAAGATTATTCGCCAGTTTCAAATAAAATTTCACTGAAAAAATGATGAATACCAATAACTCACTAGTTATAACTGTTGCTCATAATCAAGTAGTATCATTGCGAGATGTGCTAGAAGTTGTACCAATATTTACAGCTGATAATATATCTCTGGACCAATGTATAGAAGGATGTAGAGATGCGAAATATATGCTTCCTGCAAGGGACAGAATCAAACTCAACTAAATTAATCAAAACAAAGGTCAGAGAAGCAAGAAAATGTGTCACTGGAGCAGTGTCTCCAGAACGTGGGATTTTTCGGCCCCCACCACGTTCCCATCTGGGAGAAACACATGCAAACGTGGCGTGTCAGTGTGTCGGCTCTGCTAAACGCTGCGGTCACCAGCTTCGTGTAAAGCCGAAGGTGCACGAAGACGGACTTCGTTACAATGCTTGAGTTTTCAAGTTATTTTTAGATTTCACGCTTTCGTTTATCGAGTCGAAATTAAGAATTGTATTTTTCTCGAGTACGTGCAAAAGAGGCGCGAAGCAGACGACGAATTTGAATTTACGAAGTATATTGTTCAAGAAATAACACTTTTCTTCAATTTCTTGAAGAAAGTCTGCATGAAATAAACATCAGTATGATCTTGGAAAATTTCATGAGGATTTCAACACTTCAAAAATAAACTTTCAGTGAAATTTAGTGACAATAAATGTATAAAATTTGAATCAATATATAATTTTCCATTCAAATTTATATACTTCTTACTAATTTTGTACATTTAACAATTTTTCAATTAGAACAATATTTTCTATCAAGATAAAATGAACATAAAATTCAAGTTCATAATTTATATTTTCAGTTATATGTTAGAAATACTTTCATCTCACATTTTTGTAGCCTAAGCACAAACTTTTCATTCCAAAACTTAAAATCTCTACGGAAATGGAAAATTGTCTAATAGCAGCAGATAAATTAAAAAGATAAAATATGTGTTTATTGGTATTTCCATATTAACATATAAATATCAATCAACTTTAAATTTTACATAAAAATGTTCGTTCGAAGTGTTCAAATCTTGTTACAATTTGACAAGATTTTATGGAGGAGTGCAATCTTTTGAATGATATATTTGGTAGTTCTTAATTTGTCTGTCCGTCTGAAATCGTAGTAAGATTTAAACAGTAAAAAACAAATTTTCCAATAGAATTCAGGATCAATAATAATTAATTCAGGAAATACTTCAACTCTGTAGAGCATTTTTGTATTTCGAATTCAAAATGTGTGCTTAAGCCACAAAAAAGTAAGCTGAAAATGTAGATATAAAACTAATTATGTCATGTTTATGTCTTCTTAATGGATAATACTTTGCATATAATTCTCTAATTCGATATTTTTTTAATGTATGGACATTCAAGAAATTGATAAATATTCCATCTTTTTATAGGAACTAAAAATTTCCGGATAATGCTTTGATTGAGAAAGCTAAAAATTTGTCAAATATTGATATAGATTCCAATTTTACAATTGCATTATTTTTAAATATTATATATAATATTTTAACATCTCTTCAATCTTGATAATTCTTACAGAAGTTTATTTCATGTGAGTGACTTTTTCTTTTTCTAATGAAGGATTTCGTAATTCTAAATTCGGCCCAATTCGTAACATTGTAGAAAGATTTTAAAACTTCATAAAAATTGTTTTTCTGTTTTATTCAAAGTCAATAAATATTCAATGTTTGGAATCGAAATATTAAGTAAATGATTTTTAATTTCTAGGAATAAACTACTTTAATAAGACAATCTTTCTTCTTTGTGAGAAATCTCAATTTTAAAATTAAAATTCTACGCATAGGATACAAAAACATAATATGAAAATACTTTTATTACAGAATTTTGAAATATACAAGTTGACCAATTTGTAATCGAGTAAATCGGCTACTTTAAGCAAAAAATTATGTTAAAAATATTTTATCAAAAAAAAATAAGACACATTAAATTACGGTTTAAAATCCACATTCATAGATTGATGGTAAACGCAGTTTACAGTTTTTTAATCTTACGTGTTAGTGACGTATGCACAGACTTTTAATCAGATAAATGAAATGCTTTATAGAAAGTCAAAATTTTCTTATTACTGCACTTAATCAAATTTATAAATTAAAAATATTTTTTAATTGTTGCTTTCACTCAATTCTTTAAACATTCATTAATTGAAAATTGTACTCAAAATTTAATCTTGCAGCGTTCCAATATTCCCACAATGTTACAAAATCTTATTAATCACTATTTTAGTCGAATTATTTTCAAAATATTTAAAAAAGAATTGTAAATATTTTGATTAAATACTCTGTCAAATTTTGCATTTGACTGATCTTGCAAAATTGTTGAAAGTTTTGAATACCGATAGAAGAAACTTTGAATGAAATTTTATGTCCATAAATGCTTAAAGTTCTAAATAGAAATATCAACTACAACATTCTCAAATTTTATAAATAAACTACTAAATTCAAAAAGTTTCGGATTTTTTTAAAAACTGTACAAATTTCAAATATGAATCAGTCAAAATCTACTGATTATCAGTGAAATTTGACTGATTTAAATAACTAAAAACAGTTTACTGTGAATCAGTCAAATTTCACTGATTACTTCAGTGAAAAGTAACTGATTTAACAGTAAAAAATATTGTTTCCACTGATGATTCAGTGAAAAGGCAAATCACTGATTCAATCAGTGAAAATTTGACTGATTCAGATTTAGAGTGTATACAAATTTCAAATATAAAGTGTACTCTGTACATTAATCAAACAAATTTAGAAGATGAATATTTTAATAAATATTCCTAAATATTATTGGAATATGATACATATCGATTTAGAAAAACTTCTTCAAAGTACTCAGACATTTTTCTTATTTTACGACATTTTTGCACCATGTTTGACCTTTGGGTAGGATTCAAGAAAACAATTGTAGACATACTTTCATTACTTAGTAAAATACTATGAAGACTTGCTTTTTAAATTAAAACGAAAACTTTTAAAACCTTTAACAATCGGTTGCATAGATTCTGCTCTAATCTTGGACGCAATTAGAGAAATAGGTTTTTTTCCTCTTTTTAGATCTAGTTTTTGCCTTAAACATAAAAGAAAGAAAACACATTTGGAATATTAAAATAAAAAAGCTGGTTCATTCTTAGAGAATCCAAAATATTCTGAAATAAAACTCCTTTCCACACGACCACGGAGGTAGAGTTTACTAGTAATAGTTCAATAAATTTTATGTACTCTAAATAAATTTTTTCGTAATTGCAGAAAACTTATTCCAAATACAAAAATTGTGTCCTTAAATGTACAGGATAATTAATTATAAAAATCGTACGAATTTGAATTTCAAGGACTTGTACACACTTTCATGGCACATCGTTTTTCCTTTTGCAAAAATTTTTAAAACTTCTAATTTTTCAAGTAATTGGGAGAAGTACATTTAAAAAAAAAAATTTTTCTCTACTTCCACTCGCGCTAGCTTAACAAATTTTCAGAATTTTACGATTTTATTAATATTGTATTAAGTGTCTACATTTTCTGAAACTATCCACAGGAGAAAAATTTTAATACTTTAGTAAAGAAAGTTTTCTGAAAAGTTGTAGCTCAATCAGATTAATAGCCAAAAAGTTACCAATGTTTTAAATCGCAAACGAACGGTATAGAGGTCAAATTGGAGAAGAAAACAAATAATAATAGCAACCTTCTTTTGTTTTCTTCTAAGATATACTTGATTCTCGCTTTATGCGTTATTTGAGAAGGCAAGAGTGTGGATTCTTCATATTTTTTCGTAATTCCTTATTGAAAACGGCAAAAGTAAGAATATTATATTATTATTTGGTGATACGTGAGTGCTCTTACGTACGTTATTGTTTGATGCTTGTGGGTAAGTTTATTTTGTGAAACTTAATTTGTGTGCAGATTACAAATTATCCACATTCGCTCAATTTTATCGACTTTTCATCTTATTAATTCTTTTCAAATAATTCTGCTTTCCTTCGTCGTATAATTTATTGTTCACAATGAGTAATCCGGTTGACCCAAATTCGAGTGTTTTGAAGGACAGCCGGGTTCAAACGAAGGTTGACCACCGTCTGAACTCTGGTTCAAACGAATGTCAACCCGCTAGAAAAGTCATGAAAAATGCAAAAAACTTTCAGTTGGGATGGTTTGACGAATTTCCGTCGTGGAGAGAGTGGGTGGTTACATTAGCATATGAAACAAGATTTCATTTCAAAATTTGCAATAAAACGTTGCTATGTGGCAAATCGGAAATTGAAAAGCATGAAGCATCTTTATCACACAGAACGAAGCAAGAGTTTTCAAATAAATTAGAATGTTATGGAGTAGTAAGTGAAAATTCTTCTAATGTAACTGCCAATTCTTACAGTGTTGAACCTTGTGTAGCAAGTTCTTCTGCTTCAGAATTCACAAATTCCACGATTCCGGAAAGTGTTACTTTCAAACAGAAAGTACAAGAAGCAGAGATTAGGATTAGTACATTTTTCGTAGAGCATAATTTACCATTCGCGATTTCATCAGAATTGATAGGACTTTTCCAAGATATGGAAACGTCGGTTTTAAAAGACGTTAGATTGAGCCACACTAAAATGGTCCTAGTTGTAAATAACGTCGTATGTGCTGCTGAAACTGATCACATGGCAAATATTTTGCGTAAGCAATCATTTTCAGTGTACGAAGACGTAACGACCGACAGGACTCTAGAAAACTGGCTGTCATTAATGGTTCGATATGTGGAGCCAACGACATTTTCTGTCAGGGTGGAATTGCTCCAGCTTATTAATGTAAATACTTCGGATTGTTCTGCCTCTAAAATTTTTGATGCGTTCGAAAAAAGCATTGTCCGGGCAGAAAATCCCTTTATCTAATATCTGTGCTTTAGCTTGTGATAATGCACAGGTGATGGTCGGCAATAGGTCCTCATTTAAAACAAAATTAAAGGAAAAAAGTCCCCGTTTAATTGTTTTCCCATGTGTCTCGCATTCGTCAGCAATTATAGCAAAATATGCTTGTGCCACAGTCCCAGATGTAGAGGATTTAATCAAAGATTTGCCAGCTTTTCTTAATGCTAGCTCCAAGCGAACGGCTATTTTTCGATCGATTGTTTTGGAATTAGGAAATGACTATCAAAAAATTCCTAGTCATTCTGAAACTCGCTGGCTTGTCCGCTATCGATGCATAGATATTATAATAAAGAATTGGGAAGTTATTCTTCAGTATCTTATGGTCCTCGTATCTGAGAAGGTAGAGAAGGCCAAAGACTTGTTAGGAAAAATGCAGAATCCTTTGACACTCGCATATTTCCTATTCTTGAAATTTACTTTGAATAGGTTCAACGTATACAATGCGAAATTACAAAGTCGCGAAACAATGATTCAGGAACTCCAGCCAAACTAGGCTAAATTCTTCGTATGGATTCTTAGCAGTTATTTGAAAGAGGGTCTTCTTCAACCGAATTTATTCTTTCAAATCATTAGAAATGTTAACTTTGCAGATCCTAGTAATCAAAAGCCGCTTCAAGACATTGACGTTGGTAAGGAAACGCGAGAATATTTCCATCAGCAACTTACAAACAAGAAATTGCAAATAGTAGAAGTTGATCTATTTCTTCGTAATTGCTTGAAATTTTATGTCACAGCAAGCGAAGAAATTGGCAATCGACTTCCTTTTGCTGACATCTTTTTGTCTTGCGATGCTGTTTTCCGGTCTCAAGTAGCTTTCTATGCTGATCGAAGCGAAACTTTTCCTAGGGTCTGGAAAGTTTGTCAAGATTTAGGGTCGTTTGATAGAATAGGTGTACAAAAAGAGTGGGATTCTTTACTCAAAATCAGACAGGAACTCAAAGAAAAGTGGTCGAATTTATCTTTTGACGAAATGTGGTCTAGTATCGGTGTATCTTCGACGAGTACAGGAGAAAAACTTTTTCCAAATTTGACCTCAGTATTGAATCATGTTCGGAGTCTTCCTCATTCAAATGCTGTGGCGGAGCGAGGTTTCTCCATGCTCACGGACGCGAAAACTCCCAAAAGAAATCGCTTAGGAAAGAGGACGGTCAACTCAATTTGTGTTACTCGATCAGCCATAAAGGCGAGAGTGGAAACAGCCAGTATGGAAATTGTTTAGTTTTAATTATTATTTTGTGAGTAAGAAAACATACTGAAATTGAGTAATATCACGCTTTGGGCATAAGTGAGAGGCAAGGGGACTCACAATAATCAAGCACCCCAAATCATCCCGAATTAATCAAACTTCTTCATTATTTGATTAGAACAAAACATTTTTGTTCGACGTATACTGGCATTTGATAGAGGCAAGCCTGAAGTACGGGCTACATTTGTAGCGTTTTTTACCACTTTGCTTCATTTTTTTCCTTTTTTCTTTTTGCTTGAAAGCAAAAACCCTTTTCGTTTCGTAGGACGTGGACTAGGCCTACAGGGGATACCACGTAAAAAAAACGAGCCTTAAACTCTACCTCCGTGGTGGTGTGGAAAGGAGTTTTATTTCAGAATATTTGGGATTCTCTAAGAATGAACCAGCTTTTTTATTTTAATATTCCAAATGTGTTTTCTTTCTTTTATGTTTAAGGCAAAAACTAGATCTAAAAAGCGGAAAAAAACCTATTTCTCTAATTGCGTCCAAGATTAGAGCAGAATCTATGCAACCGATTGTTAAAGGTTTTAAAAGTTTTCGCTTTAATTTAAAAAGCAAGTCTTCATAGTATTTTACTAAGTAATGAAAGTGTGTCTACAATTGTTTTCTTGAATCCTACCCAAAGGTCAAACATGGTGCAAAAATGTCGTAAAATAAGAAAAATGTCTGAGTACTTTGAAGAAGTTTTTCTAAATCGATATGTATCATATTCCAATAATATTTAGGAATATTTATTAAAATATTCATCTTCTAAATTTGTTTGATTAATGTACAGAGTACACTTTATATTTGAAATTTGTATACACTCTAAATCTGAATCAGTCAAATTTTCACTGATTGAATCAGTGATTTGCCTTTTCACTGAATCATCAGTGGAAACAATATTTTTTACTGTTAAATCAGTTACTTTTCACTGAAGTAATCAGTGAAATTTGACTGATTCACAGTAAACTGTTTTTAGTTATTTAAATCAGTCAAATTTCACTGATAATCAGTAGATTTTGACTGATTCATATTTGAAATTTGTACAGTTTTTAAAAAAATCCGAAACTTTTTGAATTTAGTAGTTTATTTATAAAATTTGAGAATGTTGTAGTTGATATTTCTATTTAGAACTTTAAGCATTTATGGACATAAAATTTCATTTAAAGTTTCTTCTATCGGTATTCAAAACTTTCAACAATTTTGCAAGATCAGTCAAATGCAAAATTTGACAGAGTATTTAATCAAAATATTTACATTTATTTTTTAAATATTTTGAAAATAATTCGACTAAAATAATGATTAATAAGATTTTGTAACATTGTGGGAATATTGGAACGCTGCAAGATAAAATTTTGAGTACAATTTTCAATTAATGAATGTTTAAGGAATTGAGTGAAAGCATCAATTAAAAAATATTTTTAATTTATAAATTTGATTAAGTGCAGTAATAAGAAAATTTTGACTTTCTATAAAGCATTTCATTTATCTGATTAAAAGTCTGTGCATACGTCACTAAAACGTAAGATTAAAAAACTGTAAACTGTGTTTACCATCAATCTATGAATGTGGATTTTAAACCGTAATTTAATGTGTCTTATTTTTTTTTGATAAAATATTTTTAACATAATTTTTTGCTTAAAGTAGCCGATTTACTCGATTAAAAATTGGTCAACTTGTATATTTCAAAATTCTGTAATAAAAGTATTTTCATATTATGTTTGTGTATCCTATGCGTAGAATTTTAATTTTAAAATTGAGATTTCTCACAAAGAAGAAAGATTGTCTTATTAAAGCAGTTTATTCCCAGAAATTAAAAATCATTTACTTAATATTTCGATTCCAAACATTGAATATTTATTGACTTTGAATAAAACAGAAAAACAATTTTTATGAAGTTTTAAAATCTTTCTACAATGTTACGAATTGAGCCGAATTTAGAATTACGAAATCCTTCATTAGAAAAAGAAAAAGTCACTCACATGAAATAAACTTCTGTAAGAATTATCAAGATTGAAGAGATGTTAAAATATTTGAAAAATAATGCAATTGTAAAATTGGAATTTATATCAATATTTGACAAATTTTTAGCTTTCTCAATCAAAGCATTATCCGTAAATTTTTAGTTCCTATAAAAAGATGGAATATTTATCAATTTCTTGAATGTCCATACATTAAAAAAATATCGAATTAGAGAATTATATGCAAAGTATTTTCCATTAAGAAGACATAAACATGACATAATTAGTTTTATATCTACATTTTCAGCTTACTTTTTTGTGGCTTAAGCACACATTTTGAATTCGAAATACAAAAATGCTCTACAGAGTTGAAGTATTTCCTGAATCAATTATTATTGATCCTGAATTCTATTGGAAAATTTGTTTTTTACTGTTTAAATCTTACTACGATTTCAGACGGACAGACAAATTTAGAACTACCAAATATATCATTCAAAAGATTGCACTCCTCCATAAAATCTTGTCAAATTGTAACAAGATTTGAACACTTCGAACGAACATTTTTATGTAAAATTTAAAGTTGATTCATATTTATATGTTAATATGGAAATACCAATAAACACATATTTTAGCTTTTTAATTTATCTGCTGCTATTAGACAATTTTCCATTTCCGTAGAGATTTTAAGTTTTGGAATGAAAAGTCTGTGCTTAGGCTACAAAAATGTGAGATGAAAGTATTTCTAACATATAACTGAAAATATAAATTATGAACTTGAATTTTATGTTCATTTTATCTTGACAGAAAATATTGTTCTAATTGAAAAATTGTTAAATGTACAAAATTAGTAAGAAGTATATAAATTTGAATGGAAAATTATATATTGATTCAAATTTTATACATTTATTGTCACTAAATTTCACTGAAAGTTTATTTTTGAAGTGTTGAAATCCTCATGAAATTTTCTAAGATCATACTGATGTTTATTCCATGCAGACTTTCTTCAAGAAATTGAAGAAAAGTGTTATTTCTTGAACTATATACTTCGTAAATTCAAATTCGTCGTCTGCTTCGCGCCTCTTTTGCACGTACTCGAGAAAAATATAATTCTTAATTTTTCTTCTTAAAGCGCCTCAGGTACACGTTAAAATAGCCATGGCCTGATAGCGCTTGCACCAAATGAAAGCCGACTTCCCCGTGCTTTCTGTTCAACCAGGTGGCGAGCTCCGGGATCAGGTGGTAGGTCCATCTCATTGTCTGCTCACCATGCCATCTCATCTGCCATTACTCGACGAGTCTGCGCCTTCCATCCTTGCGGATGGCCTCCTTTGCGCGAGCCATTTCCTGCGACCGTTGAGGAGCGCCACATGTCATCTCATTTTTGAGAGACTATTTGTCGCCTTCGTATATCACCCACCTGTCGCTCAGATAGTCATCTATCATTCGCAACAGGTAGTCTGGAACCTTTTTCCGTATCATCGCCTCGATGCAGATGTTCCATTTCGCGGTATTGAACGCATTGCGTATGTCAATGCTAATCAACGCACATAATCCCTTACGCTTACCAGTTCCTTTTCTTGCATATATGGTGATGTTAACCACAAGGTGGATATAGTCCACAGTGTATCTGCCTTTCCTGAATCCGAACAGGTTTTTCGAGAGGCCGTTCTCCCCGACCAAGAGAGCCTAAAGCCGTTGTAGAATCAACTACTACAGAAGCTTCCCCATCGTATCCAATAAACACATTGGTCTATACGACGAGTCATCCCCTAAAGGTTTGTTGTGCTTCCTCAGCAGGACCAACCTCTCTGCTTCTTCAAGTCTACGAAGAAACTCCCCTCCCGAAGACAGAAGTTGGAGGCTTCTAGGAGGATTTCCGGGTATGCCCTGATCACCTCTTTGAGGATCTCATTCGGCACCCCGTCGATACCCGGCGCTGTATTTGCCTTAAGCCTTCTACCCGCTCTCATTAGTTCTTCGAGAGTGAAGAGTTCCTCGCGCCGGACCTCGCAGGAACTTCGGTTCTGTCTTTGGAATGGCTCTACGTGTGGAAACAAGCTCCGCACAATGTGGCGGACCCAACCAAGCTCATCAATGATCGTGGTTTCTTCGAGGTGTTCTCGAAGTCTTTCCCTGCTGAGTCGTCTCGTGTTCCAGGAGGGGCTCCTTCCATCGCCGCCCCTACCCTTATCCACTGCTTGGCACCGTTGCTCTAAATTGGATTCAATGCACTGGTGGTCACTCAAGGTTATTATCTCGAGAACCGACCAGTCGCTTATCTTTGAGGCAAGGCGAATTGCGGCAATCGTGAGATCAATTATTGCATCCGCTATGAGTCGAGATGACTTTTTGAACATAAAAAGTAATATGAAACTCAGTTTACCAGAAGACAAAAATAACGAAGATAAAGTCTGGGAAGTGAGAAAAGTACTTGACATTTTTAGGAGCAATATTTGACAGTTCGGATTCTTTTCTACTGCCCTATCAATCGATGAAATGATGATAAAATATCATGGAAGAGCTCTAGTCCTTCAGTTCATGCCGAACAAACCAGACAGATTCGATATAAAGATGTGGGGCATATGTAATGTTGAAGGATACTTGTTTGATTGCGATGTGTATTACGGTAAAGGATCTAATATCTATCCTGCAGATAAGACAATGAAATTGACTAAGTGCTCAATAGGAAGTAGAGTTGTTATGTTGATGGTTTGAAAGTTACTCTCATCTGTTGATCTCAAGAAAATTACCCAATACCATCTTTACGTTGACGATTACTTTTGCAATGCTGATTTATTCATTCATTTGAAAAAAGTAGGTATTATGGCGACGGGAACAATGAGAGCAGATAGATTGAACGGGAAAAATGTTCTTGAGAAAAAGGCCGCTCGAGGATCATTCATTGCAAAGCATGAGAAAAACAGTGAAATTAATTTTATCACGGCTATGGATTCAAAACCAGTATCTATACTTTCAACAGTCGCTGGAGTAACTCCTTTACACAATGTGAAACGATACTCCAATGAAAATCATTGCAAATCTGAATTGCCATTCCCTGCAATTTTCTCATTGTACAATAGATTCATGGGTTGAATCGGCCAACATGACGCACATTGCAGTAACCTGCTCCCATGCATCAGAGCAAAAAATGGAAATGGGCAATGTTTTGTAGATTCATACAATCATCCATCACTAATGCAACTGTTCTTCATAACTAACTGCATAGTCATAAGAAACTTGGAACGAAAGAAATGGCTTTGGAACTTGCTCGCAATTACTTACTCAAGAACAAAAAACATGAGATTGCGGTTGTTAGTAGTAAGAGAAATTGCGTGAATTTCAAGATATGTGGTGCAAGAACACAGAAAATGTGCAAAACATGCCTAGTATATTCATGCACGTCTTGTATCCAAACACTTCACAAATAATATCAAGAGAATGTGGTCGACCAAATCAGAAAAATTAGTTAAATATCATAGGAATAACAAAATTATTTTTAAAAAAGCAAAAAAAACAAAAGAAAGTGAAAAAAAATACAAAAAAAATTCGAAACATGAAAGAAAGACTCTCGAATCACACTCACATCCCCGTGGTGAGAGTCGGGCAACGACTATATTTTGTGTCGGCTAAGAAGCGTATTACTAAAAAAAGTTATTGTTACTGCTTACATTCATATTTCGACATATTTTACCCCGCAGATTACGAATACAACTTTTTTTTCAAAAAAATAGTTAAATTAAAATATAATTTGTACAAAAAAATTGTTAAAACAAATTGTTCAATCAATATAATTATTCAATAATAACTATAAATTCGTGATCACTGATCCCAGAAACCCCCGAGTACACATTTTCAAGTCATACTATGAACTTTTTACATCATTATGGTCAAATGTCAAAATCAGATAAATTATGAATCGCGTAAAGCTGTGCCAGAAAGCGCCATCTGCGCAATTTTAACAAACAGCAAGTGAACTTCAAGTTTTATGTCTATAGGCGCGATAAAATCCATCTCTGCGGTTCTTGGAATTTGATTTCCATGTGTTTCGTTGGTTTCAAAAGTGATCGATCTCGATAATTTCACTTTTTTTGCAATTTGACTTCAGAAAAACCTTGGCTGATTTTTTTATGAACTTTCTACATAATTCTTTTTATGGCCGGAAAGTTTGCAGGAAAAAACTTCCGTTCAGGCTTTAATGGGTTAAAATTGAAAACTATCGATTGTCCATGATCAATCACCGGCTATTAATGAGGAAAACATCGATTGTTGATCGTAGACCATAAATGAAGAACCCAGTGATTAATTTTCTGCAATCGATTAACGATAATAGTCTATAAAGTACGTGAATTACCGATAAATAGATGCAAGTGTAAATATTTGACTATACACTCATTTCATGAATAGAAATAAAAATAAGCAATACAGAAAAGAGATAAGATTCGAAATGGAAGTCTGTTATCAATAATGACAACTACTCACAGAAGGTAGTGAGAGCGAAACGTGACTGGTACCAGTTCTGCGCGATACGTGAATAATACGAGTTTCGTGAGATCCACTCCCACTGCCCTCACCATTGAAAAATCAAATAATATATATACCCCAGGTTCACCTCTGGGGGTTTGCCATTGAGTTCCGATTAGTTGTACGGTCAACTCGATTTATTTCGGACCAGTAAGTCAACATTGTGAGCAGACACTTCGATAAACGTAAGGCTGATCGGTTTTTCTGAGCACAATTCTACCTTCGGGACTTGGTGAATAAAATCCTTGGTCCTTACGTGGTGCAAGTCCGGAAACCGTATTGCTAGATAGTTCCTCTGGATTACGTGTATCGTCGTATTTAGTCGTGTTGGTTAATAGTGATTCAATTCTGAAATCGGGACGAACTAACCTATATTGTTAACAAGTACATGCCAGATTCATTTCTCGTGTACTTAGCAAGATACGTAAGCGGATAATTGATCACACCAGTTGGTGGACTTGAACTCCTTACACCAAACTACCTCCTGCGAAATTTATCGTCGTTTTGTTACCTCACGGAGACTCATACGAAACCAAACTATCCTGCAAAACTTTGTGCTGTTGGCTTACAACTATAGGATTAACAAACGACAATTCTCTCTTTTGCCCTCTAATCTAAGAGGAAGACAAGTAAGTTACCACCTACGTATCGTTTTTTGTACAAACATATGTGACATGCTACGAGAAAAGGGACCTAATGCGGAAAAACTAGATTTTCTGTTTTTGATACTTATAGAAAAAGTTTTTTTTGTCTATCGAATGGTGTTTTTCAAAAAAAAATTTTGAAGATTCACTGTTATCAAAAACTCATTGTAAAGTTCGGTCGAAACCAGATGTATCACTGCTCTCGGCGAGCAGAGAAAAACTGCCCCACCACTTACTCAAACCTCATGCTTGATCGTGTCCATGTGCGTACGAGGGTGTCATTCACTTCGGACAGATTCGGCTCTTCTTTATAGTGGTAAGTGGAGGGGGACATTTTCAGGTTTGCCCGATTCTACCTGTAGTCCAAGCAACAAGGAATTTGTTAGGAAATTATTTATTCCAGAAAACGGACTGCGCCATCAGAAGAAAGGTTGGTCATGGAGTAATTGTATAATGTTTTGGAAAACGAAATATGATTTATACATTTTTTACTAACATTTAAGACCAAAAAATCGCCCTTTTTTTAGTTTTTGCTTATAACATTAAAGGTAATTATCTAATCTTAATGACAAAAATTGAAAAGTTGTAGACAGTTGAATTGTGAATAAAATGAGCTGTCGTTTGATCTGATTGGATAATTAGAAGCGAAAAAAATTTGGAAAAACCGGAAAATTTAGCTTTTGTTAAACAAATTAGTATCTCATTTAATTCTTAACTTTTTAGGTTGACGTTTGGTGGAAAAGTAGCAGACTTCATGCTCTTCGAATGTATAAAAAAACGGACACTTTAAAATAATACGTTGCCACGCTATTGATACTTTAATTTATTTAATGAGTTAAATGCAAAATGGCTTCAAACGCCTGAACGCAGCAAAGTGACAGTGGTGAAGGCGAGTAGGCTCACTGAGTCACTTTGCTGCGTTCAGGCGTTTAAAGCCATATTTGTGTTACGTACGATCCTCGAAAAAAATAATCTCCTTGGAGGCTGTCTTCCAATGATTGGAGATCCACTCTCCTCCGGGACATCCCTAAATCGGACAGTACTCTCCCGTGCTATTTTGAAATATCCTGGCCGAATATCAGGAAGCTGGAAGTCCGGGTTGCAAGCCTTGGTCACCATTTCATGATTCTCAGGAAGCTCAATGTTTTTTTGTGTCGTTATATCTGTTCCGGCTACCGCTTCTGATACCTTCTCTTCGTATTGTCTCAAAAAGTTTTCAACTCTCTGTGGGAAGCCATCGTCATAAAATTCCCCACAGGGGTCAAGAGCCTCCAGGTTTTTCAAAAGTTCCTCGTCCTCTTCGCCCTCTGATACAGGATATAAGGGTAAGTTTATATATATACAGGATAAGTTTCTACATCCATACCTTCATGATCCCAATAGAGCGAGTGTGGATTAAGTTTGGATAAGTCCAGCCTCTTTTTTTCTATGGATTTTTCAAACTGGGTGAATGAATTTCGAAGATCCTTCTTGAGAGTTGCCATGTCGACATTGCCGTTATCATCGTTGTCGTCGTTACTTTCTTCGCAACTAGTATATAAGGGGGGTACGTCAACAAGTACTTGAGTTGAGCCAGAGGGTTCGTTAATGTCATTGCAGGGCTCCCTAGCTGCTGCTAATTTCTCTTCTATATCAAGAGCCTTCTTTAGCTTTTCAAATTCGACCCAATTTTTTACAAGTTTGTTTTCGGCTGTTTTCCAGTCATTATTTTCCCATGCAGGTATCCACTCAGTGGTGCAGCTAACTAAATACTTTTAATCGGTATTAATTCTTAGTCTTTTCATGCCAGCGCCCTGTGCCCTCATGGCTTATGGCTTTTGGTCGAACCAAATGCCGATTCCAGCCGAGCTCCGAGGAAGTGTTATCTCTATCTGTAGAATTTCTTGGAAGTTCCATTGTCCCCCTGTGGCGAGAAAGCCGTTTGGCAATGCAACTTTCGTCCAAGTTGGGCATGTTTGTATTTATGGGAGCATAAGGCTGATCAGGGTTTTTTATAGAAGCCGTGGAGGATGATCCAGGTGGTCTTCCCCTTCACTTGGGTACGACCACTGCAGCCATGGGTTCCTTATGGGCATCCAGAGTTTTGGATTTTACTGGTCTGAACGTAGTCGACCTTGAGATAGAGGACTTACCTCTTGTAGTGACTGTATCTGGTCCCAAAGTGGGTTTTGTCCCCGAGAGCGTTGATCTCGTGGGTCGCAGGACACGCAATGATGTCCTTGGTGCGTCTTTTAAGTCTTCGGGTTTTCGCTGGGAGGTGCCAGACCTTGTTGCAGGTTTTGAGGCCTCCGTTCCCGGTTTTTCGTGAATCACTAACACCTGCTTAATGCCCTCATTTGTTTTGATCTTGGCTGGGTTGGGCTTCACCCCGTCGCGTCCAATTATGTGGCCTAGATAAGCTACTTCCGTTCGTAGGAAATCGCACTTATCCGGTTGTAACTTTAGGTTCGCGTTTCGAAGTCGATCGAATAGTCTCCTTGCCTTTTTATCGTGTTCTTTGAGGCTCTCAGCATAGACTACGATATCATCGAGGCATACAAACACCTCGGTACCATGTATGCCTTTTAACACTATGTCCATAAGGCGTTGGAAGGTAGCTGGAGCGTTTCCTCCTAATTCTTCCCGAGGGTACTTATGGAATTCCTTAGTCTCAGAGTCAGAAAAGTCCTCCCCGGGGAACTCGCAAAAGTCAAAAGTTATAACTTCTTGAGGCGAGAGGCTGAATTCTATGTCCCGTTCAGTCGTGTTGATGGCCAAGACATGGCATTTGCCGTTCTGTGTAGTGACAGCTGCCTCACCGCTATACAATCCTCTTGGAGTCTAGTCTTGGCAAATACCCCTCTGATACTTCCAAGTTAGAGACGTCTATTGAGATGGGTTGTCTAGTCCTTGCCTTGGTCCTTAGGATCCTGGAAAATGGCTTGATTTCTAATCTTAGTGCCTTGTTTGCTTCTCGTGATTCTGCATCAACAAACGGGATTGGCGTTATTGGGTTGGATACAGTGACTAAGGTGTTATGTCTGAACGAGATTTGTGCTTGCTCTTATCGTAGGTAAGGCCGACCTAAAATTCCATCAGGTGAAACAGAAAGCGTGTTTTCAATTTCGCGCGTAGCGTAGTGTGTCTGCTGTTCGCAGTGGTTCTCTGAGTTTTCTCTGATTGAAGGCTCCTTGTCAAAGAGAGAAAACCAGAGAAATCTCAGAGAACCACTGCGAACAGTAGACGCACTACGCTGCGCGCTAGACCATGCTCACGTACGTACTGCTGTTGGCGTTGTGTGCGTAACGTTCGCGTGTCAAATCTGGACATACTGGACCACTTCCAGATGGCCCTGGTGAGGCTGGCCTATGTGGGGTTGCATTTCCCGATGATCTTTCTTGATTCTGCCATGGATGATCGGTGAGCGATTTTTGACTCTTGTTGATTTGTGGATATGGCGAAATAGGATGGTGGTGAGGGTAAGAATAGTGAGGTGGGTAGGGGTAATGTGGTAGATACTGATAAAAGGGGTATGGGTACTGTGGAGGATAGTCGGATTGTAATGGGGGACAGTGCGACGGGATTCGACTATATGCTGATGGGCCGTACATTGCACCCAATTCCATGTTGGGGTTAAATTTTATCGTTGCCAAGGTTGTTGTATTTCCTTTCAAACTGGATCCTTCCAACTTTGCATATTTTTCCGAGTTATCCACTTGTTTTGAGAAGGGGCTTGGAGAGCGTGGGTATTCAGAGACTCTCTCTCTTGTCCGGGCTATATGATAGGATGATGCCATGCTATTCTTTTCCGAAGACTTGTGTCGTTCTTCTTCATCTAAGGCATGCTCGAAGGCGTCACTGAGATCCTTCGGGTTGCGAGTGTCAACAAAAATAGAGATATCATCGGGAAGGCCCCTGATAAATGCATCCAAAGCACTGTCGACCACTGGCTTCATCATTATCATACTTTCCTTAGTATGCCCGTAAGTACCCGTGTATTTTTCTTCGATTGCGTGCCTGGTCTCACTCAAAAGGCCATGTACGCGGTCATTGTAGTCACTTACTGTTTCTGATTGCTTCATACGGAGATTAACTATAGATTCGAAGTACCGCCGGTACTTCTTTGTTGGTGGAAATCTTTTCTTCAAATGCGCAATTAGTTTCTTGATTTTTGAAAATTGTTTGTCCCGTACACTTTCGCGAGAAACTCCCTTAAGTTTGGCCAATACCGCCTTAATAAATCCGGGTTCGGCGGCGTCTGTAACAAAAACAGCACCATTCGCGACGTCTTGTAGAAAGTCTTTTAGCGGTGGATTTTTCCCATCGAATTGTAGGATGTGATATGTACTCTGTTGCAGAGCCATACATTCTAACACTGATGCAATCGCCGCGCTTGTATTCAAGTTGAGATGTGAAGTGGGGGTCAGTATGTTTGCAGGGTCTCCGGTTACAGAATCCGAAACGCTTTGATTTAGGGGAAAGTGGACTTCTCGCCCGGGGTTTGCATCCGATTCATACTGGTCATGGTCAAACCCCTGTTGGGGTGTGTTTCATTCCATGTTCCTAGGCATTTTTGATTTTGTAGATGCAGATGATCTCTAGATTCGCCTCAGAGCCTCCTGGGACACCCCAGAATATTTTGAACTGGGTGGTCGTCTGTAGTGGACCTGACTTCCTAATTTATTTTCCCCTAAACTAAATGTGTCGCCGAAACTGGCTTGATAATCCCGTATATAGTATATATAGTAGTTACCTTACCAGACGGTGATATATGTGCACCAAATATAGTATACAGACCAACCCGTGACTAAACCATCATTGATTATAGCACCAATTTTATTAGTAATATAGTGCCATGCATCGCATATACCTGCATGCGTAAATAATTTTATATATTCATTCAACATAATCATGTACAGTGAATATTAATAATAAATAAGTTGTAAATTTCCGGATCGATCAACGCACCATATAGTTTAAATCTTATACTGCATAGAAATAGAATATGTAATTAATTTCGACATGCCTTGATTCACAAGTGGTAACTTAGATTCAATAGTTTTGTATATTATAGAAAGCTAATAGACATTTATAAAAGTACATCGAAATTAATTATTATTATCACAACATACACATGTGTATTCAAATTCAAATAAAATTTTGTATGTTTAAGATGAAAGTACCTCAAATCTAAATTACGCTTAAAAAACTTTCATCACATGTGAGGGAAGTTTAACACAGAAACTTGTATAGAGTATATAAAGTACATAATAAGTATATAAAGTATAGAGTCGAGCGCACTCAAAAACAAAAATTATTCAATTCAAACATGTTCCTTTTGAGATAATTTCATTTGTTTACTTAATTGTTGCATAGAAAGTACTAAATACCGTTTCTGAGTTTTGATCAAAGCATGGACTTAATAGTAGATCCCATGGCATATTTTATTTATGCATTTTATACTTTCCGTTGAATATTAGAAGCAGTATTGAAAAAAAACATTTTTCGCACTTTGAAAATAAAAAAATCAATAACTTAAAAAATTTACATATCATATTGATAAACAATACGTGTCATTTTTTTCCTCTCTAGAACGATGAAAAAAATTTTCAGGTTAATCAAAATTTTGATTGTGAATCTGATATGGAATAACCCATATACAAATCACTATATTCATTATATGGAGTAAAAATGTGAAATTATGTTTCCTACTATCTTGTAACATATATTCAAAAAATAAATATATATATATATATATATATATATATATTAATAAATACACGTGTATCGTACAAAGATATATATATTTTTGTTGTAATTTACCAACGACCCATCATCGTGATTATTTAGCAATCTTCTGGACTTGTGAATTATTTACCGGCCTACTTTATTTTGATCGCATGCGTAAGTAGTGCTATGATCTCTTTTAAAGGCACTGAATGATAGGTGTCTGGTGTCCGACGTCAATTACTAAGACGGGCATCCTCTTACGGTAGCAATGGCGTACCGAAGAACGGATCGAGAAGGAGATATGATGCGACGAAAATTGCAAATAATGACGTGCACGCGAAGTGTGTTATGTTTAAATAGGAAATTCCTATCTCTTGCTGGGATTATGCATTAAATTTTTCGTCTCAATATTTGCTAACACAAACTTTTCCTTTTTTCTAAAAACTCGTTCAGGGCAGTCATATTAGTGAGAACGTGTTTTTGACTTGTAGGAGGTTGAAGATACACACGTTTGAGCGGTTTGTTAGGTCGAAACAGGTCAAGTGGATCTAAAATATGCAATTGAGTCAGCAATTGTTGATCTGCTGCGATATTGTCTCGAGAATTCTGTTGTTTTTTAAAATCACGTTTTTCAACGCCGGGTTGGTTTTGGTCTTGCATGCAATCAGAGCTTGGCATTCCGGCGTTTTATTTATAAATATATGGTGGTAAAAAAAAAATTAATCACTACAATATTAATATACACATCAATTTATTTACAGAAATTACGTGTGATATTACTTTATTATCTCAAAAGACATTAGTTGTACGATTCACTAGTAAAATTGGATTTAAAAAAAAAGATATTTTTAATTTTTCTTTATTATTATTAAATTTTTTAGCAACTCTAGTTTTATGCTCAATCCTTAAGGACGACTACCTCGGTTTCAGATTCCTTGTCGCTCCGAACTACTGTTCCCGCGTCTAAGTCGGTGGCTATATCTACAAAGTCTATTTGTGTCGTCTGCGTGTCAATTCTCTAATTTCCTTTTCTGTGTTGTCGAGAACACGGTCTAAAAATGTCGAAAAATCGTCTGAATTCGTCAGTTCCCTAATTTTTTGGTCTTGTTGCTTCCGTTTCTCTGTCCCCGAGGCCAAGTGCCGGAAAAGTATTGTCCCAGAGAAAATTTTGGAAAATGAAGGAAAAAAATATATAAGCCTATAGAATATCAAAAAAGGCACCAATTATGTTCAAGCAATTTTTCGACCTGACTTTTCATTTACGAAATAAAAAATACAATGTGCTTTACAAATTCGATCGAAATCAATACTTTTTTTGTGCTGAACTCGTCAAAACTTTGGTTTTGATTGACGAAATGAACTCAAATTTGACACACTAGCGTGAAATACGTTAGCGATGCTCACAAGACTTGATTTGTGACAAAAAAAAGTAATTTGTCAATAAATATTTCAATGTTTATTTAAGCGCGTCGAGCACCGTGCTTTTCGAGCTTACCCAAAAAAAAATATCGAGGAAATTTTCGAGCTCGAAAAACTTCCAGCGGGAAAGTTTTTCATTAGAGTTTAAAGAAGTTATCTAGAAAATTTCACTACTCTAGAACAAAAACTTCGGAAGAAACAATTGAAAATGCTTTGCGCCGGAACGTTGTAGACTGCCCAGTTCCAGCTCTCGCTTGTTTCGAGTATAGATAGGCTCCGCGTTGAGAGAGAATGATCGGTCAACGTGTGAGAGCGACAAAGGAAACGCGAAAACGATCGTCTTTTGACTTTGACGAAATAATTCAATCTTTTGGTGACATTTAGGGAAGTCAGACGCATTATTTATCACGCAACAAAATATTAAATCATAGTAATTGTATCTTCCAGAGCTTCGTAACCACAAGTTTCTTTATTTGATGGCCCAATAATTCCCAAAGAAAGCAATTTGAAAATGTAGAATCAAGACAACACAAAAAGGATTCGCCGAAAATTGCAAAATTATCCAAGTCATCACCAGGTTTTTTCAACAATTAATGAATGCTGAAAATTTTCGAACTTTGTATCGCAGTTTAGATAAAAGCATTAGAAATTTTCAGAATTTTGAAAAATTTAAAGTACTTCATATAATTTGATCGACTGATGCAAATTTCAAAAACTCACACCAATCTACGTCAATTTTGATAATTTCGGTAAAACGGCAAAGGTAAAATTGTGTCAGAATAATTTAATCAATAAAAACATTACTATCGTACCTCTTGTCTTGCTATTTTATTCACATTTTTTCGCCAACTATCTCCGTTACGAATCTGTGACGTCTAAGATTACACAAGTTTCAAATTGTCGGAAGGACAATTTAAGAGGTAGATTTTTGAGTCTAGAGTTTTCACTCTAATAACTCAGGAACAATTTTAAGATTAATCTGGCAGTCAGAATCAGTAAAAATTTCTTTCTAAATCTATGGGAAGTATTCAAAATTGGAAGAAGGGAGGTGAGGATTTAAACGAATTTGCACATCGCATTATGGAGCACACCAGATCGTTTAAAAACTCAGGGATAGGCTTAGGGAAAGATATGTATAAATATTGATACCAGATTGGTTACTGGCACCCAGATATTCATATGGAGGAAAACAATTTATTCAAGAATATACAATTGAAAGATGGAGAGAAAAGTTATACAGCAATTTTATTGTTCAACTTACTTCGTTATTATTGGTTATAATAAAATCCTTGAGTAATCCTTGGAGAAATCGATGTGTCGTGGAACTTGGAACTGCAACCTGTCTCCTTTTTAATATTTTTATTTAAATTGGTGACCGTGTATATATTATAATTTTCAATGGAAAAAGAACTTTAGAAATATTTATGTGGAGAATGTAATTTTAAAACTTGGTATAAAAACTTCGAGGCTAGCGCAGTGTTCGCAGAACGTGGACGTAAACGGCCCCCACCATAGATGCTTCGAGCTCATTGTGTCTTCCTCATTCAACCAACCTATGGCAGTGGAGCGAGGAAGAAGCCATGAGCTGGTAGGGTCCATGGTGGGGGCCGTTTACGTCCACGTTCTGCGAACAATGGGCTAGCGCGACCGACGAGTACTTGTGCAATTTCTTTTTTTATAGAAAATAGTGGATTTTTTTAAAGTGAAGAGAACGTTTTGGTGAAAATGTAGAGAAGGGGAACTAACTTAAAAAATGAAAATGCATAGCTTTTATGTATTCTCATCTTTTCCCTTTCTACTTGAAAATCTTTTAGGGGAGTTGAAACTGCTAGTTTTAGTTGTTTGATTGGTTGGCTGTCTATAGTGACATGGTTACGCCCCCGCAATAGTAGACGAAAATCTCAAGGGCTGACCCATTGAGTTGGGCCTTGTAGGAGTTTCCAAACTTTTCCAGATTCATCGATTTCCCAAGAGATGGCGCTACATGTATATTCTAAAATAAAATACTTTGAAAATTAATTATTTAAACAATTATGTTTACAGATTTCGTAAATTTTAACTAATCGAAGAATCAAACTATGATATGTTTCATTTATTTCCTAAATTAACTTACAAAATCGTAAATTTACATTAAATTAGTCATGTTTCAAATTCAAAAGAATCATTATTGCTTAAGATTAATACATATTCAAAATTAGTTTTATAAATTATTCCTATTAAACGTCGAATATTTTGTTTAAATATATACGATTCTTACATTTACGAAGATGAATTTATATATAAGATTTATCTTAACGAAATTCATTTCTCAGGATATATATTCTAATTTTAAAATCTGATTCTGAATTTAATTTTCTATTGCTTTTTTTCAACATTTTTATTTGTAGGTAAAGATGTTATAATTTAACATTTAAAACAAATTATATTGATTTGAAAGTTGTGTGCAAAGTTGCTTATAAAATATATATCTAATTACATGATTGTGTCTGTAAAAGAGAACATTTCTATTACTTAAAATCCTGAATAATAGTAGTTTAATTAAATTAAATTATTAGTTTTTTCTGATACAATTATATCTTTGAATATTGATTGCAAGTTAAATTGGAGTTTTGTGGCTGAGATTGATTTTAAAGTTTTACGAAGTTTGAAATATGTTTATAAAAATAATTGTATATTTTTGTGAAGGCAAAATAGTTAGGTTTGTTAAATTACTATTGAAAATAAATATGAAATATATTCAATTATCAAATAAATTGATGTTTGAGTTTCTTAGAATTAATGAGAAATGTGTCACGTCCCGCGACTCTACCACCTAGAGTAATAAACAAATTAAGGAACTAATGAAGAGATCAAGGCAACATTACCACGTCCTTGATTATATTGACTCAACAGCAAGATCTAACAAGAAATAGGAAGACCGTTAAAATCGAAAGGGAAATCTAAATAGATATATTTGGCTGTGACATTAATGCCAAGTAATAAATTTCATCGGAACGTGACTCATCGGTAAAGGCAACTCATTCGACTTTAAACACCAAAATATGGAAAAGATCGTACACCTTGTTTTTACTTCCACAGTAGTTGACCTTTTCGTTAGAATCGAATAACAGACAAAATAGACTTGATATATTTGACTATGACACTAATGACAGGTAATAAATTTCATCGAAGCATAAGTGATCAGAGAAGGCAACTCATCCGATCTTAAAATACCAAATATGGAAAAGATGATACACCTTGTTTACTTCCACAGTAGTTGACCTTTTCGTTAGAATCGAATAACAGATAAAATAGATTGCGACATTAGTGCCAGGTAACGAATTTCATTGGAGCACGAGTCATCAGAGAGGGCAACTCATCCGATCTTAATACCAAAGGTGGTACACCTTGGTTTTGCTCCCACCATAAGCAACCTTGCAAAAGTTCTATAAAAGGCAAAAATCCCAAGAGAAGTCAGTCCAGTACCATCATCTCTACACGGCGTAACAAATGTATGAATAATTTTTAGTAATTTATAAACTAGTATTTTACCTTCTCATAAGCATTTACATTTGCATTGGTAAAGTAGATTCCTAATTATTGAATCTTTTAAATAAATTTCTATTGGTTTATGGTTACATTCCATAAGTTTCAAATGTTAGTTCAAAAATAGATTCAAATTGCAATTCTCTCATTAGTTAATATAATTTCTTTTCTTATTCATATCATACCGAATAATATTAAAAGTGATGTTAATTTCTTATTTAATTCAATTATTTTATAAAATCTTATTTTCAAAAGTTTTATTTTCTATGTTGAATAGGCCTAAGATATTATCTAGACAGAGAATGCACTTTGCATCTGTTTGTATTTTCATGGGCGGGGTACCAGCGCGGTCCCTTTTGAGCGATAGCCTAAGTTGTTCATGATTTCTTGTAATGGCTAAATACTGGACTATTTACTGCTTGTATTTGTTTGGAGGTTTATGCATTTATCTTGTTAGAGGCTGGTAAACGTTTGTATTTGAAAAGGAAATACGATTGTGGGCGACGTGTTTTGGTCGAAATATAGAGGTACAAAGTTTATTATATTTTACGATAGTTTAAGTAAATTTTCAGTATTCATATTGATGCAGCTGCGTTTCGAATTTATCTTAAAAAGTTTCTAGTCTTAACTATTTACAAAAGATTGAGAAATTCTCTGAAAGGTATAAAATATTATATAGATGTAAGACAGCTCTTAATATTTCGAGAAATAGTGAAGAAAAATAAGATTCGGAGAAAAAAGAAAGTAGGTAATTTCAGAAGACGTCTCAAATCCTTTTTCTCCCTATGTTTTTGTTGTCTTGATTCGACATTTTCAAATGGCTTTCTTTGGAAATTTAATATATATTTATAATATTTTGTTGCGTGATAGATAATGCGTCTGACTTCCCTAAATGTCAACAAAAGATTGAATTATTTCGTCAAAGTCAAAAGACGATCGTTTTCGCGTTTCCTTTGTCGCTCTCACACGTTGACGGATCATTCTCTCTCAACGCGGAGCCTATCTATACTCGAAAGAAGCGAGAGCTCGAACTGGGGAGTCTACAACGTTCCGGCGCAAAGCATTTGCAATTGTTTCATCCGAAGTTTTTGTTCTAGACTAGTGAAATTTTCTAGATAACTTCTTAGAACTCTAATGATAATATTAATTAACAAATTACTTTTTTTGTTCCAAATCAAGTCTTGTGAGCATCGCTAACGTATTTCACGCTAGTGTGTCAAATTCAAGCTCATTTCGTCGATAAAAAGCAAAGTTTTAACGAGTTAAGCACAAAGAAAGTATTGGTTCCGATCGAATTTGTAATGCACATTGTATTTTTTATTTCGTAAATGACAAGTCAGATCGAAAAATTGCTTAAACATAATTAGTGCCTTTTTTGATATTCTATAGGCTCATATTTTTTCCTCCGTCATTTTCCGAAATTTTCTCTAGGACAATACTTTTCCGGCAGTTTGCCTCGCGAATAGAGAAACGGAAGATGTGTCGCGTGCCTAAACGGTTATTGCACGGAGACCCTCAATTGCTTTCTTTTTGATAATAGGGACCGGGATGTGAGACATTTATATGTATGGATAACACCTCTATTTTTATATGTTTATTCAGCGTATTTCGTATCCGAAATATTTCCTGAAATGTACTCATAAAATTAATATGAGCAAAATAGATACTTAAGCTTGCCTTGGTTAAACTAGCTTATTGATTGCTAAAGCAATTTTATTGTTTCTTTTTGTTCCTTTTTATTTTATGAGCAAAATTTAGCCCTTGGTATAATATAAAACAAATAGATAAAAATAATTAAATAAATTTGAAACATCCACTTCAGAAAAACTTTTCAAATAATCCGTTTCCATTATCTACGTATTGTACTTGTGCTAGGTATGGATAGGTGTAAATAGGAAATTGTTTGTAGGCATGGCATCCATACTAGTGGTCGAGGAATTCAACGTTTGTTGTTTAAAATATGGAAACACGCAAAAGGTCTGCGAGTACTCGTGTGCGAACGAGTGCAAGCTTTTGACGAAATAGGTGGTAGTTATTACGTGCGTGTATGTTTTCGTACTAGTTCCCTCATCTCACTCCTCATCCTTCTTCCTGTTATATTACATTCTTTTAAAATTAAATTCGGGCATATGTACATTTTTTGTTTTCACCCATAAAAAAAAATTCTATTTATTTGCAGACATATATATATATATATATGAAGAGGAATTCCTTAATATTCTCTTGCGGTCTTGTGAACTGACCTCCTTCTTGTTACATTTTGTGCTGATACAACATACTCAGGTTACGAGCACTAAGAATAAAAATTCGTCGCGTTAAACTAATTTTGATGGAAATCGTTTAATGAACCCTCTCAATTGTCCTAATTGAGAAAGAAGTTATTTTATTTCATATTTATTTATTTTTGCCGCTCGTAAAATTTGGGGCTTTTTTAAATAAACTTTGCAACATTTTAGCGAAAAACCAAGATTGACGTTCTGTTGTGCTTAATTTATATTTTTAAAAGCCGTCTTCAAAATGAAAATCGGACCACTTCTGGGGCAAGCAGACATTTTGCCATTAAACGCATTAAATAAATTAAAGTGTCAATAGCGTGGAAACGTATTATCTTAAACTGTCCGTTTCTTTATACATTTAAAGAGCATAAAGTCTGCTACTTTTCCACCAAACGTCGACCAAAAAAGTTCAAAATTAACTGAGATATTAATTTGCTTAACAAAAGCTAAATTCCCCGGTTTTTCCAAATTTTCCCCGCTTCTAATTATCCAGTCAGATCAAGCTACAGCTCATTTTGTTCGCAATTCAATTGTCTACAACTTTTCAATGTATGTGGTTAAGATTAGATAATTACCTTTAATGTTCTAAGCAAAAACTAAAAAAAGGGCGATTTTTGGGTCTTAAATGTTAATAAAAAATTTATAAATCATATTTCGTCGTCCAAAACATGACACAATTATTCTATGACCAACCTTTCTTCTGATGGCCCAGTCCGTTTTCTGAAATAAATAATGTCCTACATCATTCATAACAAATTCCCTGTTGCTTGGACTACTGAGGTAAATGATTTCAGGGACCTTTCACTCGAGTCTCTTGTAAAATTCGGCTTTGGCGCATCAGGTCCCTTTTCTCGTGGCAGATCACATGTGCAACATGTTATTTGTTTATGATAAATCATTTCATATATTTTTAATTTCAGTGTTTTATTATCGTTGTGAACAACTCAGGGCCCATAGACCTGACAAGTGACAACGTACCCACAAATAAAAATAAATTATCAGTCCTTATCAACCTGATATAATCAGCTAACCGACTCCCTTGCATTCAATTGTGTTTAAGACTAACCTGAGCAAATTATTAGTATTAAAGAGGTAAATATTTGAATTAAACAAATTATATCTATCCAAATTTCTGAAAGTACTAAAATTATACAAGGTTTTGTGCTTGAGCCTGGCTTGTTTTCAAAATGACCCTGGTGCATTCTCACATTGACAACTAATCATTCTTAAATTCAAAACATGAATTACACGTTTAAAAATATAATAAAAACTATCAGAGAAAATGTCACATTTGGAGGAAAAAACTATATTAAACGAAACTCAAAGTAGAAAATTCACAGATGACATTTCATGCCACCCGAAAGATGCTATGACAAAGATGATTGCAGAATGTTTTACCATGAAATAAGGAGTTATGAACATTCATATATTCGATAGCAAAAATATGCCTGTTAACGATTTGATCGAAGATATTATAACTGGACAATCATTCGTTTCTGCGACTTGCGAAAAACGATACGTTATAGAGGTGTTAGCTCGATTAAACGGTGCTACACGAGACAGCGCTTATGGATAAACATTTTCTAACCTTTGTGACCTAAGTCAACATCTCGAACAGAGATTTGGCCCCCATCAAACGTACTCGTTATATGTACGCGAAATAACTGCCATGAAAGTGTTCCAAAAGAAAGTTGTGTATAAATTTTATGACCGATTAACACAAGCACAAAGGTGAATGAACGTTAAATAAGTGTAAAAACTCCCAGGCAACGTGAAAAATCTTCTATGCCAAAATCAACCGATTTAGCTACAATAATATAAGTGCATTTACAGTATATGAGTATACATTCTGAAATTTCCCTAAACTGCAGCTCAGAAAATCTTTCAGAACCGTAAAAATAAATAAAAAGGAAGACTTTCCAAGAGAAGAAAAAGTGACAAAAGAATGCAGAAACCGTATAAAAGTACTTGGGATCCTCAATGTGAAGCCCGTTCGGCTCTGAAAATAGTAAAAACATCGACCCTGTTAAATACGAATATTCCTGTGACGTCTGAAGTTACATAAGATACAAATTTATATTTTTGTCAATCATATTCTTGAAGAGAATATAATTGTTTAAATCCGTTTCGGCTTTGGAGTTTTTACTTCAATAACCCAGGGCTACTGTTCAAAACAATCGAATTCTCAAAAAATATTTTCACAATAATACATATAAATAGGAAAGAAAGTGTGAACCTTGGACAAAACCGTACTGTTCCTATAGAAGGGAGCACGCCATTTTGTCCTTAGTTCGGGGATTTGGAAAGAAAGAGAGCTTTTTTACAAATGCTAGTACTGTAATGGATACCAGCACTCAAAAATTTGTATTAAAAATATTTAATAAAAATAATATTAAAAAAATAGAACGAGAACGATTTAAGAAAAGAACACAACAATTCCACTCTTGAACTTACTTTTCTTGAATGTTTTAAAATCCTTGTTGAGTGCTATTAGTATTTTATAAATCCCTCATAGAGAAGCCGAGCCCGAAGAAATCTTGGTCACTTCTTTTATCAAAATATTCTTAAGGAAGACATGTATAAGTGATTAAAAAAAAAATTTTCAATTGATTAAAGTGTAGAAAAGAACTTGACGTGGAAAATAAATGCAAAAATGACTAAAGATTTTTTTTTACAGTTCGTTTTTATGTACAGAACCCCGCTTTCCTCGCATTATTTCAAATTATTTCTTCTTCTTCTTCTTCTGGAGATGAGGGATGGAAGGACGTCCTTCAGCTCCTGAAGGAGCAAAATGGGAAGATGGAAAGGTTAGCCAGGGCCCTCAGCGTTATCCAACACCCACAAGTGAACCCGCCACGAAAAATATGGGGATCTTCCGGAGACCACGCTCAGCGTCCCTAGGAGATATCCCACAGAACCCGGCCAAGGGTGAAAAGAGGGCAGTCCCCTCCTCCCCTCAGGAACAAACTCCTAAGAGGGGGAAAGGCGGCCCGTCACCCTCTTATGCTCAGGTTGCCAAGAGCCATGCGCCGAATGAAGAAGGGGATTGGAAAGAGGTCACGAGGAAGACCAGAAAAAAAAAAAAGAAAAAAAGGAGAAGAAGGCGAAGGACCCTATGCAAGAAGCGCAGGGAACTGTCGCCAGACCGAAGTTGAAGCGCTCCTTGCCCGCCAGGTCGGGCGACGCCATCAAGGTGTCGGTGAGGGACGGCGAGTCCTACGCCGACATCTTGAGGGAAATGAAGGCGAAAATCGAACCCCGGAGGGCAGGACTCGAGGTCCTGTCTATCCGGAGGACCAGGAAGGAGGAAATTTTTATGGTCCTAAAAAAGGGGGGAGACGTTTCGGTCTTTCGCAAGGGGCTTGACCGAGCGCTCGGGGAGAAGGCGGAAATTTTGGCCCTCGTCTCAACGAGGTCCCTTGAAATTAGGGACCTTGACGAGACAGTCGAGAAAGAAGAGGTCGTGTCTGTCTTGTGCTTGGCACTGTGCAGACCAGTACTTAACGGGTCCTGCAGGTCCTGCGAGCACGCAGAAGTCGTCCGATGCTTCAGGTGCCCTAGCTACGGCCATGGGTCCCGGGGCTGCAGCAACCCCGACAGGAAGAATGCCTGTTGGAGATGCGGTGCCACGGGACACTTGGTCGACAGCTGCAAGGCAACGCCAAGGTACCTGTCTTGTTTAGATAGGGGCGATAAAGATATCGCCCATGTCTCTGGTGGTAGCACCTGCCCGGTCTTCCCGGAAGAGCTTCGGAGCAGTACAAATGGTCTGAGAACTCTTCTTGGTTTCAGCACTGCTCTGCAGGGAGAGACTTAGAGTCCATCTCGAGACGAACAGGCTCATCGATGAGCTTCGTTGGGTCGATCCTGCGGGGTCGTTGGCGCACATTGTGCGCTCGACGAGGCAAAAGGTGGTCGCAGATTGCGACTACTCGATGCCCCGCCGCAAGCGCAGGAAAGCCAAGGGCTCGATGTACTGGTGGAATGACCAGTTGGCTGTCCTACGTCGAGAATGCCTTGCAGCGCAGCGGAGATTCAGCTGCTCAAAGGGTGATTCTCTGCTGCACGAGGCATGGAAAAGGGAAAAAGCAGCTATGAGGCGAGGCATAAAGAAAAGCCGACTTCAATGCTGGAAAGACTTGATCGGTGAGGTCGAGAAGGACTCATGGGGTCTCGCCTTCAAAATAGTCACCAAGAAATTGGTGACTAGAAGAAAGACCCCAGGCCTGGATAATGCCGATCGAGTCAAGTACATTGTGCGGAGCTTGTTTCCACACGTAGAGCCGTTCCAAAGACAGGACCGAAGTTCCTGCGTGGTCCAGCGCGAAGAACTTTTCACTCTCGAAGAAGTAAAGAGAGCGGGTGGGAGGCTCAAGGCGAATACAGCACCGGGGATTGATGGAGTGCCAAACGAGATCATCAAAGAGGTGATCGGGGCCTACCCGGATATCCTCTTAGGAACCTTCAACTCCTGTCTTCGGGAGGGGAGGTTCTTCGTAGACTGGAAGAAGCAGAGGTTGGTCCTGCTGAGGAAGGGCAACAAACCTCTAGGGGATGCCTCATCGTAAAGACCAATATGTCTATTGGATACGATGGGGAAGCTTCTGGAGGAGTAGATTCTGCAACGGCTTCAGGCCCTCTTGGTCGGGGAGAACGGTCTCTCGGACAACCAGTTTGGATTCAGGAAAGGCAGGTCCACTGTGGACGCTATCCAAGCTGTGGTTAACATCGCCACAAATGCAAGAAAAGGAACTGGAAAGCGTAAGGGATTCTGTGCGTTGATCAGCATTGACATACGCAATGCGTTCAATACCGCGAGATGGGACATCTGCATCGAGGCGATGGTGCAGAAAAAGGTTCCAGACCACCTGTTGCGGATAATAGATGACGATCTGAGTAGCAGGTGGTTGATATACCAGGGCGACAAATGGTCTCTCAAAGAAGAGATGAAATGTGGTGCCCTTCAAGCGTCACGGGTGGGTCCACTCGTTTGGAACTTCATGTATGGCGACTTCCTGCTCATGGACCTACCTACTGGAACGAGCATCATCGGCTTCGCGGATAACGCAATTGTCGTGTGCGCCGGTGATGACGTCGGAATCCTGGAGCTGAGGATCAATGAAAGTCTGCGGTGCGCAAAGCGTTGGTTGGATAGCAGAGGCCTGAAAAAGGCCCCTGAGAAAACCGAGGCTTTGTTCGTCACGGACTTGAGATCCTCTCAGTACCCGAGGATCGTTCTCGGAGAGCATGAGGTCGACTGGAAAACAAGTATAAAGTACCTGGGAGTGCAGTTGGATCGTAGTCTTAGCTTTGGCGAACACCTAAGGATCGCAGCTGCCAAAGCCATCCAATGTGGAGCAAATTTGGCTCGGCTTATGCCAAACATTGATGGACCCAGGGAAGCAAAAAGAAGACTGGTGGCGAACGTGGTGCATTCGAAGCTGCTCTATGCAGCTCCGGTGTGGGCTAATGCCCTGCAAAACCATGCTATTCAGAAGAGGCTGCTCTCGGCGCACAGATCTGCTGCGTTGAGAATAGTTTCAGCGTATAGAACTGTCTCGACGAGTGCTGTGTTGGTCATGGCGAGCGTCCCAGAGCAAGAGACCTTTTAGCTCCGCAAGGAGCTTACCTGTACCGACCTGCAGAAAATCGTTTGCGCGAAAGAGGTCATCGCAAGGATGGAAGGTCTGATCCCGGAGCTCGCCACCTGGCTGAACAGAAAGCACGGAGAAGTCGCCTTTTATTTGGCGCACGCGCTTTCAGGCCATGGCTGTTTTAACGCGTACCTGAAGCGCTTTAAGAAGAGAGACGAGGAAATGTGTTATTACTGCAATTCCTCTGTGGATAATGCAGAGCACGCACTCTTCGTCTGCGCAAAGTGGGGCGCGGCAAGGGAGGCCCTCGGTCAGGCAGTGGGTGCCGACCTCACTCCTGACACGATGGTCCCTGTGATGCTCCAGTCTGAGCAGTTTTGAACGCTCATCGAGTCATGCGTTACACTTGTGATGAGGACTCCTGGCTGGCGCGGCTAGTCGGTTTGCCTAACGGGAGAGTGGCCGCGCGTGCGAGTTCCAGGCGAACGGATGACGGAAGAGTCGTACGCGACTTGAGGCTGGAACCAACCACCTGTGAAGTTTGAAGCCGAAAGGCGGTTCCGCGAGCGCCATTTTTCCTCCTCGCCAAAAAAAGAAGAAAAAAAAATTTAGTCTTTGGTTGAAATAAGAATTTAGATTGGAAATCCTGATTTGATTCTAATTTTGACCTTGATTGAATTCTGAATTTGGATAGAAGTTTCTGTTAAAATTCGGATTTTGATTAAAATTTCAACTGCGATTATTTTGATTGGAATTACAATACATATTCTGATTATTCCGATTGAACTTTGGGTTTTGTTTAAATCTATTTCTTTGGAAAAAATTAGGGTGGGATGGGAAATTATTTATATCTCTATAATGGTTTCTACTCCCTTGTGGATTTAGGCATGACATCTGGTATCTCTGTGAAGGTCTCTATTGAGTTCCCTTACCTTTCCTATTTTCCTCGTATTGATTATTTTGTCGATTCGAGTTATTTATTAACTGTCTACCTTGTGAATTTTTATTTGTTCATTGTTGAACAAATTGAAAACAGGTTGCTGCTGTTTGAGCTAGTTTCTGACAGACTTGACATTTTATTGGTTCTTATCGTGCTAAATTTATTCTATTTGGTTTTGCAAAATCTCGATTATTATATGATATTTTTTCAACTTCTTGGGCTAGTGAATGTTGTCTGTTTTCACTTCGCAGTTCGTTTCTGGCTGTTAAATTCCTTTCTTCTCGTATTGCTCTTCCTGCTATTTTCTTAAATTTTTCGGCTCTTCCTATTTGTATTTCTAACTCTGGTTTTCAGCCTAGAAGGAAACAATCGATTGCGTCTCTTACCAAATTTCTTTCAAATTCTGTAGCTTCTTTATCATTATTATTTTGTTCATGTAATTCTAGGATTTTTGCTGCAATTTCTTGTATGCGTGTTGCATAGGATAAAACACTTTACTTTTCCCATCTATATATTTTACCTAAATCTCCTTGTAATTGGTATACAGTTTTTGATGGACAACAATGATTTTTAGCTCTAATATAATGTCTTCTAAATTATTATAATATTTTCCGATTATACATCTTCTTGCTTCTCTTGTAAGTTTGCTTCTTAATGATCTTACCAAATTTCCTTCTGCATTTGGGACCATTTCTTTGGATTTCTTGCAAGCTTCAATAAAAATAGTTAATAGCACTTTACTCGATCCGTCAAAATATGCAACAATCTCTAAAGCATCTCGTAGAGATACTTGTTGGTTTGTTAGTAAATTCATCATTTTGGTAGGTTGTATTGGTAGATTATTATTTAGTGAATTATTTGGTAAATTATTCGCTGAAATTTCTTTATCAGATTTCTTAGAGGTTGAATAAGCGTGTGAAGATTTTAGCGAAGTTAGAGCCTGTTCAATATTTCCAGAGTCGTCAAGCATAATTTGGTTTTTTTTATTTGGTAAATTTTCTTGGTTTGTTCAGAGTCTAAATTTGGATTATCCAATATTGCTGTTTGATTGAAAGATTCTGGATTCCTATTTAGGTGCATTCACTATGCTAACCCAAAAGGAAAGAAATCATGGGGACCATCTGGCTATGCTTCAACATCTACAGCTAAGCCAATTATTCATGGGAAAAACTTTTAATGTGTATTTGGTGGGATCAGCTTTGTTTCGTGTATTATGTGTTGCTCAAACCGAACGAAACAATTACTGGGACTGTCTACTGAACACAATTGATGAGACTGAGTCAAGTACTGAAGGAAAAGCGCGCCCACTACTACTCCAGACACGACATAGTTATTCTCCTGGATGATAATGCTCCTCCACATGTTGCGGCCGTACTCACCAGACATTGCTCCTACTGATTTCCATTAATTTCGATCTATGCTCTATGGTCTGTCTGAGCAGCACTTCACATTAGATGAAAATACAAAAAATTGAGTCGTTTAGAGGATGGCCTCAATAGAAGAAGCATTCTTCCGTCGTCGTATCCGTATGCTCCCAGAAAGATGGGAAAAAGTAGTTGCCAGGGATGGGCAATACTTCGAATAAAACATAAGGTCCCGTTTTTTCACAATAAATCCCCCATTTTTGATTTAAAAAACTGCAGAAACTTATTTGTACACCTGATATATAAATCATAAATATAAACGCAGACAATTGAAATAATTTGAAATATTTATAATATTGTTAAACAAAGAGAGCATTTGTTTTAAAGAATTAAAGGCTTGTGGTTTCATATTATTGATAAATTGGAAGCTGAAATATTATTTTGTTAATAGGGATCAGCTTAGAGAAAAGAGGCACGCAGTAAACTCATTCAGAATGGCTGCGATCTGGCTCTTACTAACTGTCCTTGCTGCCAACGTCATCGCGCTTCCTGACATCATTAGGATAGGTAATTATTTTATCCTTACTTTTGTAATATACTCCGAGAAAAGGTAGAACTGCAATTAGTTGAGGCAGAACTTCTTGAAAAATTACAATACGCGTTTCTGATAACAATTTTGCATTTGCATGTTAAATAGCATAATCCAAATTTAAGATAACTAGTCTAACTCTTTCAGCAATGTTATAGACAAGCATATGTCAAATCTCTGGTGATATAAATGTTGTCATGGTGACAATAAAAAGATTTGTATAGCTGCCCATGAGGTTTCCTCTCTCCATGTGAATATTCTATGTTTACAATTCATCTTAACATTGAAAAAACGTATTTCATTTTACCTCAAAAGTGGTATTTTTGCATAGTCAATTGCTATTAAGCAACATTTTCTCCGTGGGCAGAATGATTGTTTAAATTAAAGAAGTTCTACATCTTCGTCTGGAATCACGAGATCTTGTGCCTTAGGATCTGAGAGGCAATGCACAGTTTTCACTGTTTATTTAAGCTCTTTCTGAACGGATTAGTCGAAACCAGTGATCTTTATCCCAAATCTCTGTTTATTTCTATTGGACTGATTTTCTGCGTGTTAATTCCCTAATTATTTTCAAGTCCTTATTCCTTTCCTCTTGAGCTTTTTCTACTACTTGGCCCATAGGAAGCAGAACAGAACAACCATTCGAGGTGTCTGTAATGCCTTAGAATATAAAACCTTATTATTAAATAATTAAAGACTGAAATGCATGCAATCTTCGAGCTATTAAATAACCTAGGACTGATGTTTATTTTTGTTTTTCTTTTTTAAACTAATTGAGTAAACCATGCATAGAAAAACTTTAGTAAGAAACTCAAGAAAAGTGAAGGCCTGGTGCTGAACAACTCGTTAACCACAGGGGAGGTTCAGTTTTTAGCAGTAAAATTTCCTTTTGCGCTCGTGAGAATGTGCAGTTGTCAAAGCAGGGAACTCTAATAAACACAAAAAACACTAAAGAACACGAAATAACACGTAATAACACTAAAAAAACCCAAAAGACAACACAAAAACTAAAAACCACAAAAAAATTAAAACAAAAGAGAAAAAAACGATTTTAATACTGATCACTTCACTAACCTAGAGTACGGCACAGTCGTTAAAATTCAAACGGCGACAATTTATATCAGCTGACTGCGCCCACGATATACTAAAGATATAGTACACCCGGCGTGGTAGGAACTCATGGGTAGTGGTACCGACAGTATCCGCTAGGCTCGCAGCGCAAGCCTGCACACTGTAAATCTGAAACCACGTGTCTATAACCGAGCGCACTCAACTCTGAGCGGTACCTCCAGCCAGGGTTCTACCACCCGCCGTCCACGGTGACTGTAGTTACTACGCCTTCACGGAAGACAACCTACGAGAACGCGATAGATTATTGGCTAGTCGCCATGTTGGCTTCGATATAACCTGCGACTTATGAGTGTTAATGATTTGAGAAGTAATGGTCTTCAGCACCAATCGCGGTATAAAGATAAAGTCTATAATTTTTAATTAATGCTTGTGCATGTTATCTGGATGGACAAGTAAATTTAGTTTATTTGTAAAGAGCTTTATTATTTGATGTTAGCTGCAGACAAAATAGGTATTTTTCTTTTAAAATATCATGAAGGCGACGTGACGCCGCCATATTGGCTCCTACTGAGTTCACGACTGAGGTGCACCGGCACGTATAAGTATTAAGTTTGTATATCCGGTGATATTATCTAACAGTATTAGATTTGGCCGTGCAAAAGAGTTAATTGAAGGTTTATTAAATCATTTAAACGTATCTGTAAGGGATTATACGATAAAATATATCTACTGTTTCTGGAGAAATATGAATTAAAAGTTACGAGAGCGCGATAGATTATTGAGTAAATGAGTATATGATTATCGAGTAGAGAAGTCATTAAGCTAGTGAAAATTGTGAGCAGAAGCGCCATCTTGGTATTATTAACCCTTAGATGACACACTTCAAAATAATTGCATAAATGACACAAGGGGTCTTTGGAACCCCAGCGTGAAAAAGTGTCGATATTTCATAGATTTTTCAATATATTGCTCTGAAAATTTAACAAGATATATTTGAATACTTCTGAAACAATGGTATAACATGACCTTGATTAGATTTTGTTGTGAACATATTTTTAAAAATTATTGAAAAATTGTTGTCTTAAATTTTCGATTTTTCACGTAAATAACCACATTTTTGTTAATTTTGAATATTTTTTGCTAAAAATTGAAGGGAGTAAGCTTGAAGTACTACACTTCAAGGTGGAACTGGTAGTTATTGTGAGCTCACACTGTGGGATTCTTTCGACCCCAGATCGGAAAGAAACCTTCTTCCTAGACGCCAGCCAACGAACTGATCTGCCCTATACTAATAGAGGGGTAGTCGCATGTCCCAACTAAAGGTAGATGGGGCCTCAAGTCTCAATTCGAGCAGGAACATATAAAAAGTTACATCTGAAAATGACGTGGGGTTCACTGGATCCCATGTGTCATCTGAGGGTTAAAATAGATTTGCCTCTCTCCAACGATTACCTCTGTTCTAGTTCGGCCCACGGCTATTGTAAACTGAGACTGCAAGGCCAAGTAGTGTGATTATGAAATACGATCGAGGTATTTCTGTTAGTCAAAGTATTGATCTCAGTTTACAATGTAATAATAAAGATAAAGACTGTTAAATATTATGTTATATGTAATATTATCTGTAAAATCAATATATGTATATATAATCAATCTCAAAGAAGATACCTTGACCATTCAGCAGGAAGCACGAACCACGACAATATAGATGCATGAAGAGAGGAAGTACCTGAGATATTAAATATGTACTTGTATTCACTGTGCTCCAGGACGTACCCCATCTCATACAACTATGAGAAACAGGCCGATGAACAGATCTGCTCTATGATGAGATGGGACATCATTCAAAATCTACCAGTCCCTTCGTAAGTCCTCTTGTTCTACCAAATAGGATGACTAAATCCTCCTCTGCTTAGACGCACGCAAGCGAAATGAGAAACTGCAAGCAGACCATGAAGGAACTGAGAACATGGATGTTCTTTTTCAAAGATGCCATAACAAAAGGGTTTTGTTAATTAATACCCCTTCACGTCAGCACTGGTCAGAGGACTTGAAAGGGTTCTATCCGGACTGGGCGAATTCATCATTTCGTATGTGGATGACATCTCGATTGCATCAGAGAACGAGGACGAACACCTCACTCATTTGGAAAAGGTTTTTGCTAGATTCATACAAAATAACATCACATTGAATTTTCGAAAATGCGAATTCAGAAATTTTCAAACCACCTATCTTGGTCATATTATATTAGCTGATCGAATGAAACCAGACCCGGAGAAGATTCAAGCTATAAGAGATTTCATCATCCCCAAAAATAAGAAACAGCTCTAGGGATTTTTAGGGACCATAAATTTGAGCGCGGAGTACAGCAAAGATATCTCGGAAGCAATCACCCCAATGTTAGGATTGATGAAAGAAGGCGTTAAATGACATTGGAACGAAAACTATGAAGCAGCCTCCGAAAACGTTAAATCTCTACTTAGTACAGAAATCATGCTTTACTTCCCTGATTGTGCGCGACCCTACTATTTACAAACCGATGCTAGCAATTATGCAATAGGTGCTGTCCTGTATCAGCAAGATAATAAGACTATTAAAATTCTTGCTTGTGGCAGTAGAACTTTACGAGGGTCTGAGCTAAATAATTTCACCACGGAAAAGGAGCTTTTAGCATTAATTTGGGCATTAGAAAAATATCACCATTTTCTATGAAGAGCAATCATCATTCACAGAACAGACCACATGGCATCCTGCAAATTAATTAGCCGAAGACTATCTAGGTGAATGATGGCAATCCAGAATTACCAGATTCAAACCGAATAGTGCATAGGCAAAGAAAACATAATCGTAGACGCCACCAGCCGTCAAACAACAGCTATCACAGAAGCAGAAGAGAAAAATGTTACGTACGAATAATTAAATTTAAAATATTAAATAAAAATATCAAATTTAAATGCTCGTTCAATTGAGGCTCCAAACTGCCAAACTTTCAAAATAAATAAAAATAAATGAATGAAAATTTGTTTATTTATTGGAATCGTGCTTCGTTCTTCCCTCTGACTGAGGAGGCTGTATACAAAAACCTTTTTAGAAAAAAGAGAAGTGAACCGAATAAAAACTTAAAGCAATAAAAATTTCCTGTTCTAAGGTTTATTTAGCCACATAGACAAAAATAGAATAATAATAGACATATATGTTAATATAATTGGAACGATACATGCTTACAAACGATTTCTCTTAATTCTACCAGTCTTGAGAGAGTGTGAGAGAGGGAGATTTATTCCTGGTCTCTCTTATTCGTCCTTGACTGGGCAGGAGGGTTTTTATTAACTGTTGTTCGAAATCACAACTTGAGTCCTATTTGCGACTCGCGCATAACACACGCGTACACAAATACTGTTTTTAGAAAATAGGAATAAGAAAAAATAAGAAAAAGGAATGATTGGTTTTGAACCGGGAAAGGGTCGAATGCTTTCGAATTCGCCGTTTTCACCGTTAAATTTTCCAATTATATCTAATATGGATTTGATGAAAAATTATAACTACCGTTTTGAGATTCGGTAGTCTTAATTTTTCGCTGATTCTCGCACTTTTTGCCGTTTTGTTAAACGAATTGGACTTTAAAATAGTCCGCCGAAAGCAGATATATTAAAAATATACTTTCGTATATTTCAATATATCTTATATTTATTGCTCCCGTCCAGATGAAGGCTTTTGTCTTTTACGTCCGCCCGACACATTGTAGGGGCCAAAGAACTTTTTATTTTTTTTAACTATGAAGTACCTCTCCAAAAATTTTCGGAAAAATATATATTGTTACTTTGAATTTGAGCATGTATAGAAAAAAATGGTGAGTGTTCAAGAAGTAATTCACATTTAAAAAAATTATTCAAAAATTTAAAAAAAATGTTCACCCCCTTTTTAAGAACGGAATGGATTCTTGAATTTTTTTCAGAACCTCTTTAGTGCCTTCTATAACATATATTCTAGTCATCAAGATCGGTTCAGCCGTTTTCGAGAAAATTAGATTTTTTGATTTTTCAGAATTCCTTCATAACTTTTATAACAAATATTTTTTCGAGTTGATACTTAGGGTGGATTCATCTTGTAATGGGAGCCACTTACCCTCGCAGTATGGATCAAATCTGAGCGTGGGCACCCGGATCATGCTTATCCTGCTACGGCCTTGATATAAAATTGAAGACACCCGTTAAAATTACACCAACAACAGGTCATACAATCTCTCCATATAAAATTGCCCCGAACTTTTATAATTTTTCATTTATAACTAGTTCATTACCTAAAACCTTATCCACTTCTTGAAAACATAATGAAATTATTTCACTTAATACATTTGAACAACAAGTATTTACATTCAATCAGCTTCAAAATCCAAATAATACAGAAATAAGAATCGAAAGAGATTTTGAAATCTCATTTTTATACACCTCTATCATGACATTTTTTTTATTATTGTGTCTATCATGTTTATGATCTTCGAATTGAGTCTGTATTTCAAAATAAATAAAAACTCAATAAACTTAAAAAATCTGGAACCAACAGTTACTTATCAAGGTCTAGATATATTAGAGAACAACGTAGATGAAGGTAATCCTACGAAAAGTTCACCAACACAACTGAACTCTCTGAACACTCTTGTGCAGCGAACTACTTTGACTAAACACTACATTTAAAAAGTCACTTATCATAAATTAATCCACAATGTGCAGTCCTTAAGGCAGAAACTGCAAATAAATAATCAAATTAAACTGAAATCAATGTAAATCATTCAATTGCCGTTCATATTCGATTTTTTAAATGATATTGCCTATTCGAGCTCAAAATTGACAACTTTAAAACGCATTCTATCAACCCTAATGACAGCTTCTATACCATTTTTGTTCATCTCCCTTTTAGCCTCAGCTGTACGACGAAAACACCAAGTGCCATCAAAAACAGCCTAAATCCATGGCATTTGAATGTTAGTACCATCTTCTGAATAAAAATATTTAGGTAACAACAAGAATCGATTATCATTCTTGTCGTACCTAACTCGTTCACTATCACCCTATAATAAAATATCATCTATTATCTATTATCAAAATGAATTAAATATGTTAGTCAAACACTTACAAGAACAAATATGGATTCCCTATTAAAATAACAAATCTCCCCATGTATCTTAAATACACCATTGCGCTGCAAATGGTACTCCGACAAAACTTCTGCCCTTAAGGGGGTCTTCTACCTTGTTGGTTCAAAAAATTAGATTTTTTTTTTTAATTTTCCAACCCAGAAGGTGTTAAGAATATACCCTTAAAAGGATATAACTGAAATCTTATTATTTCGGGGTTTCCAGATCCGTCAAATATAGCTCCGCTCCACTCCGCGATTCATGCATGAATATCTTTAAATGCGATTTCCCAAAAGTTGTGTTTTTGTAACTGGTTGACATGATATCTCAAAAACTAATTGATTGATTAATTGAAGTTATATATCAAAATTTGTGAAAAACATGTGCCTTTCGTCTGACAGATGCTTTTTAGATTTTTTTTATTTAAACAATTTTTACAGATGTTTTTAACCTCGAAAACATGGAAAAAAAACTTTTTTTTTTTTAAAGTTTACTGTTCTGCGAAATTTTAAAATTTTGAAAATTACATCTGTCAAACGATAGCCAACGTGATAAAAAAACTAAATCATTTTGATTTTTTTGTTTCAGACGATTTTTATGAGCTGAATCGTATCAACCATTTGTGTATGCATTTTTTGCAAGGGACACTTCAAGGTCAAGTCACGGTAAAATCGAAGACGGCAAATTTTCAGTAAAATTAGTGTTAAATGTATTTAAATAAAAAAGTTGAATGCAACAAACCGCATCTCGATTGCGTTTTTAGTTTTCCTTCAACTAATATTCAAAAAACAGTGTCAAAAATGAAGCCACAAGGTAGAAGACCCCCTTAACTCCTCCTGTTGGGCCAAAGGTAAATCAGCCCACCACCCAGGTCCATAATGAATTATACCACCTTCTATCTTGATTATGAAAGCATACTGATTAGACGTGTCCATTCTGTCGGATCGAATGTCAAAAATTCGATTCGATTCGCCTTATTTGTCGGATCGGATTTTTTCGATTCGATCGGCCGCATAGTCGAATGTCGAATATTCGACATTTGAAGCGCCCTTCTTCGGATGTCGGATTTTCGACATTCGATCGGCCGTCCGTCGAATGTCGAATATTCAGCATCCGAAGCGCCCTTCTTCGGATTTTCGGCATTCGATCGGCCGTCCGTCGAATGTCGAATATACATACATTGTATAGTTGTATTTTGATTTTATATCGCCATATTCGAAAGAATTTATTATTTTTAGTCTTATGCACAATTTAGATTGTTTTCATTTGAATGTAAAAAATTTAATTTCTATAATTTGGTATACAATTTTATCGTGCTTAAAAAATTATTAATAAAATTATGTTCAGTGGTGTTTTCTCTTTTATCGTACAGAGTTTTATTGAGTAAAGTTTATTCAAATTTCCAAAATTAAAATTATTATGTCTTGTTTCAGAAGTGGAGTATTATGGTATAGGATAAATTTTAGTGAGTTGGTTGAAAATATTAAAATTGTTAAATATATTTAACTGTGCATAGTTCCTGTGCGTATAATTATTTGTCTCGAGTTTTCAGGCGAATAGAATTTGATTTTGTAGTTATTTTATTAAATACAAATCACGTCGCCTGATTCTTCAAACAATTTTAATACACATTCCTTTAAATGATATGAATAAATGGCATATGAAAAAAAACCAATTCTTTCGACTCACGATTCCAATATGATAAACTATTAATAATAACTTGAAAAATTTATTTACAAATTATTTTAAATTTAATATTATATTTACATTTAATGAAATGGATAATAATACATTTTTGAAAAATTAATTAAAATTATGTAACATTAATGTGTCAAATTGAAATAATTAATATTTTTTTATTCTTTAAATATGACGATATAAAATTAAAATATAACTTTCGAAGTGACATGTTTAATAACATGTCTGCTATTATATTGACCCAAAATTCATAGAATTTTTTGTTCATTTCTCATTATTTTGAGATAGGGTCAGATTCTTTTTATTTTCTTCGATTAAAATTATCACTATTAGATATAAAAATAGTCAAAAAAGAAAGCCAAGCAAACGTTTCGGCCACATATGGGGGCCCTCTTCAGTGCCATAAATTCAAAGATTAATACAAAGTTTTTGTAAAACATTAGAATATAGGAGATAATTAAAATAAGGATTATTATAGAATTCAAAAAATTATCTCATAGCTTGCAATTTAAAATAAAGTAGTCCAGTATGCAGCATCACGAATTGGCAAAATATTTAGAGTTAACTGTGAATAAAAAACCGCCTAAATAAAAAAACATAAAAAAATTTGCGCAGGAACCGACCGGAATTTAAAAAAAAATTTATTATTAAAGAAAGATGCCAAATTGGTTATTAGTGGAAAAACGCGAACAAGGTTTACATTTTCGAAAACTTTTCGTGAAGACTTTGAACCGGAGTCTCTCACAGAATGATCAGAACTGTTTTAAAAACCGACTCGGGACATGTGGTTTTGCTGACCGACAATTTTTTTTTTATAAGTAATCCTGAATGGTTTTTTTTCCTCCTTGAAGAAGACTATTGTCCTATACCTAGTTAAGAAATTCGAGACGTTTATGGTGATTTTCACGAGTGTACGAAGGAGTGTATTTCTCAAGAAACAATTTTTTATATCAGCTTCACGGACACTGAATTTGCAAGCAAGGTGTTTCATAAATATAAATTATTATAATATCTATATATGTAGTTTTACTCAATATTATTTGAGTATCAAATTAATTAGTTGAGTTTGAAATTTCTGCCACTGCCCACATCATCAGAGAATCACTAGTCGCGTATCAGATAGGATACGTTGCCGACAGGTGTCCTCGTAGACCACTTCAAACTCTTATATCGCAAATAATGCCAATTAATAAAAATATTAAAGAATTTTGAAAATCTTTCTGTGGAAAAAAAGACGCTTTCGAGACCTGGGCTCGAATCCCAGCGCAGTCGAAAGCGTCTTTTTTTCCACAGAAACATTTTCAAAAATCTTTAATATTATTTGGGTATGTTCAGAAAAAAAACATTGAAAGTTGTTATTACTGCATTCAGATTTATTCTGAGATGTTTTGAAAAATAATACATTTATCTTTAAAAAATAACAAAAATGCAATTTTAGTATACGTGATATTAAGTATCACAATATCTCGTAGTTCTGACCATTTTCAGAACAAATTAAATTTAATAATACTTTTTAAATGTGATACTTAATATCACGAATATTTAAATTGCATTTATATTAATTTTTAAAGATAAATTTATTTATTTTTTTTCAAAACATCTCAGAATAAATCTGAATGCGTAAATAAACAACTTTCAATTTTTTGTTTTGTTTATTTCTGAACATGCTCAAACAATATTGAGTAAAATTACATGTATAGAAAGTATAATAATTTATGTTTATGAAACACCTTGCTTGCAAATTCAGTGTTAAATGGATTGTCCGTGAAGCTGATATAAAAAATTGTTTCTTGAGAAATACACTCCTTCGTACACTCGTGAAAATCACCATAAACGTCTCGAATTTCTTAACTAGGTATAGGACAATAGTCTTCTTCAAGGAGGAAAAAAAACCATTCAGGATTACTTATAAAAAAAAAATTGTCGGTCAGCAAAACCACATGTCCCGAGTCGGTTTTTAAAACAGTTCTGATCATTCTGTGAGAGACTCCGGTTCAAAGTCTTCACGAAAAGTTTTCGAAAATGTAAACCTTGTTCGCGTTTTTCCACTAATAACCAATTTGGCATCTTTCTTTAATAATAATTTTTTTTTTTTAATTCCGGTTGGTTCGTGCGCAAATTTTTTTATGTTTTTTTATTTATGCGGTTTTTTATTCACAGTTAACTCTAAATATTTTGCCAATTCGTGTTGCTGCATACTGGACTACTTTATTTTAAATTGCAAGCTATGAGATAATTTTTTGAATTCTATGATAATCCTTATTTTAATTATCTCCTATATTCTAATGTTTTACAAAAATTTTGTATTAATCTTTGAATTTATGGCACTGAAGAGGGCCCCCATATGTGGCCGAAACGTTTGCTTGGCTTTCTTTTTTGACTATTTTTATATCTAATAGTGATAATTTTAATCGAAGAAAATAGAAAGAATCTGACCCTATGCCAAAATTACGAGAAAGGAACAAAAAATTCTATAATATAACTATTCTATGTATATTCTGTAATGTCTTATTAAAAATTGCAAACTACATACTGCGCTGGTCGAATGTTAAAAACCCGTTATTCGATTCGGCTTCGGATGTCGATTATTCGAAATTCGACGGACGCACTTCGGATGTCGAATATTCAACATTCGACGGACGGTCGATCGAATGTCGAAAATCCGACATCCGAAGAAGGGCGCTTCGGATGTAGAATATTCGACATTCGAAGAAGGGTGCTTCTTTCTTCGTTCGTACAAGAAATCATTCACTAAAGTATTCGTAGTTTTGAAGAAAAAACGCGCTCAGGCAACAATCATGTTGACATAAACGCAGAAAAGAAACCATTTGTCAGCTTGCCTGACGTTGAAGGGTTGTCAGAAAAAATTTCAGGCATTTTACATAGCTACAACATCAATACCGCTTTCAAGAACCAAAAAATCTAAATATTATTTTCAAACAAACGAAAGACAAATTACCGATTGAACAATTCTCTAACATTGTTTACAGCGTCCCTTGCAAAGGAAATAATTGCAAGGCCATCTATATAGGCCAAACGAAACGGTTCTTGAAAAATCGGCTGAATGAACATAAAAACAACATTAAGGAAACCCCTAATAAACAAAACGCGTTAACAAAACATACAATTGAAAAAGATCACTTCCTTGACTTTATCAATACAAAAATTTTAGCTAATGAACCAAATTACAAAAAAAGATAACTGTTGGAGATGTGCCACATTGCAGGTACAGTTGACGCTGTAAATCTGAGAACAGATGCAGAGAATCTCTCTAAGATTTATAGCCCTATACTTAGAAAAGGAACATAAAAAACTTTTGCCTCACAATAGTATCTGTGCCTTCAGCACTTGGGCCCTTGACTATCAAAGTAAACACAAAAAATGTTCGTGTTAAAATATTTAATCCAGATTCGTATTTTAATTGTGGAAAATTAAAACAAATGGGTTTTCAATTTTCAATTATTGTTATGTAAATGTTACATAAGTCTCTCATAATACTTGTTGTCATATTCCTCTCTCTGTGCTATGAAACTTTATATGAATATTAGTTTTTACAATTAGAATTTGTTATGCAAAGTTGTGTAACACTAAATTTTACATTTTAGTTGTATTTTACTGTACAAGGATTTATGCCTTCAATTTACGTTAACATTTCACTGTCATGTAAAGGTTACATAGCTCTGTCGTGAAACGTGTTTGTCATACTCCTTTCCCTGTCCTATAAAATTGCATATGAATGTTCGTTTTATATGGCTGTTATTCGTAATGTTAAGTTGTGTCACATTAAAGGTTACATCACTGTTACAATTCACTGTACGAAGATTTATATCCTAAATCTGTGTTACGTAAATGTTACATGACTCTGGCGCGGCTGTCACTTGGAATATGCATTCGTTTGTGCTACAAAACTATGCCGGATTGTACACAGATTTTCAATGTTCAATCCCTGTTATGTAAAGGTTGCATAACTCGGTGGTAAAACGTGGTTGTCATACTCCTCTCTTCGCACTTTAAAATTACTTATAAATGTTCGTTTTATTCGCCTGTAATTCGGTATGAAAAGTCGTGTCACATTGAATGTTACATCACTGTTACAATTTACTGCACGAAGGTTTATATCTTCAATCTATGTTACGCAAACGTTACAAGACTCGTGCGTGGCGGTCACTTGAAATATACATTCGTTTGTGCTATAAAACTACAAGCATAATGTAAGATTGTAATATTTTACTGTACAAAGATTTTTAATCTTCAATCAATGTACGTAAATATTGAATGACCCTTGCGCAATAATTAGTTTTCATATACCTCCTTCTATTCTATAAAACTATGTTGTTATATAAAAGTCACAACCGTTATATAGCAGCTACATTACCAATGTCACATTTCTTCATTCAATTATTACGATAAAATACGAATCTGGAATTGAATAATATCTGATCAGTTCTATCATACGTGGTAAGTCCATTTTATTTATTATAACATATACATATTGATAATATGCTGGGAAAATCTACCACGTTTCTTTCCCTGAAATCTAACACTAACATGTGCTTTCCATTTCTTATGTTTATTGAGCCAGTTGACGTTTTGAACTTCAGTTTTTCGAGCACATAACCTCAAATATCTCAAAATCCTGACGTGATAGGCTGATTCTGATTCCGGATTAAGATTCTACGTCAAAAATTACTGCGGAAACGACCCATAGCTTTTCAACGACAAAACCTTGCAGACCTGTGTAATTTAATTGTTGTGAATTGATTAAAACTAAAAAAAGTGATTAGTGTTTTCATAAAATTCTGCCTCCCATTAAGGATTTATCCTTTCTGTAATGGTGCTTTCTTTGGCTTTTTTGTTTTTAGTTTTGTATTTTTGTGATTTTGTCTTGGTTCTGCGTCTTTCCGGGCTCGTTGTGATTTCCGTGTTGTTGGGGTTTTTGTGTTTTTTAAATATATTTTAACAATTCTGCCGTGCTCTAGGTTAGTGAAGTGATCAGTATTAAAATCTTTTTTTTCTCTTTTGTTTTTATGTTTATGTGATTTCTGTGTTGGTCGCTTTTTTCTCCAGGTTTCTTGTTTTTTAGTGTTTTTTTATGTCCTTTGTGCCTTTTTGTGTTTTTAAATTAAATTCAACGACAGTTTCGTACTCTAGACCAATAAAGTGATTTTTATTTTTTGTGTTGGTTTTTGAGTTTATTAGTGTTTTTTCGTGTTCTTTAGAGTTTTTTGTGTTCATAAGTGTTCCCTGCTTTGACAACTGCACACTCTCACGAGCGCTATAGGAAATTTTACTGCTAAAAGCTGAACCTGCCCTGTGGTTGACGAGTTGTCCAGCACGGGGCCTTCACTTTTCTTGAGTTTCTGCCAAAGTTTTCTATGCATGGTTTACTGAATTAGTTCAAAAAAGAAAAAAAAACAGAAATAAACATTAGTCCTAGGTTATTTAATGACTCGAAGATTGCACGCATTTCAGATTTTAATTATTTATTGTTCAGGTTTTATATTCTAAGGCATTACATACACCTCTAATGTTTTTAAAAAATCTGGCACTGAGGAGGGCCCACATCTGTGGCTGAAATATTTGCCTATTGAAATTTTATGGTTTCCAACACCTAAAAGGTTGGAAAAAACGAACTGACCCTATGCTATTTCAATCATCATAGGTTTATTACTGTGGGCCAATACAAAAATAGAAAACATGTACCAGAACATGTCTTAAAAATAAATTTAACAGAAGAAGCTCAAGAGACGGGGAATAAGGACTTTTGAAGGGTTAGGGAATTCAACACGCAAAAAGCTAGTCGAATAGGAACAAACGATGGAAAGTTCCATTTAGCGAGAGTAAAATTACTAATTCCATATATTTTGCGAAAAAATCTTTAAATGAGACAGTTACGAGCGTTTCAAGGCGGCTGAAATTTTCAAAAATAAAAACGCAATATATGTTGTCAAATTAATTCGCATACCACTTGAAGCGCCCGTATCCGAGCACCTTGACAAGAGCGCTTATGCAGCTTATCGCTGCTCAAGTCAAGAAACTTTTAGGAAATGGTTAATTCGGGAAGGAAATCCCAAATTTCACTACTTTTACACCGAGTGGTTCATTTTCTGATATTCTATTGTCACACATCTTCACTGTTAAGAATGTTATTAATTTTAATAAGCTTTAATATGCAAGTAGTAAATTGAATGTTCTTGTATATTATGAAAAATTAATATACATTCATTTATACACATTTGCGTATTAAAATTCAGAAAAAAGTTTGTTTTCCTCAGGTGAATGTACTCTAAATTAAATATACGTCGCTGAGGAAAACTTCCATTACATGCAATGGAAGTTTAGTACAGAAACTTCCATCAGTGCTCCTGCAAATTTTACCTAAGTAAGGGTTCATTAAAGAAAATCGAAATGGAAATTAAAAATAGAATAAAGTAAGGATCACTATAAATGTAAATGACGAAAACTAACAGATAAGCATCCGCATGCCAATACTTTCAATAACATTTTTCTTCATTTTGGTTTAAAATAAACGCTCTTCTGAACATTAAAAAACCCAAAAAATTAATTCAAGTACCCAATATATATTTGCATTCACATTGTATACATGTGCACATGTGCGTGTGTAACTGGACAATCGGTGTGATAATCTTGTATGACCGATATACTCGTCTCTTTTAAGAATACCTTGATGTGCTCTGCTGTACATCCCGAGGCTAGCATACATTCCATAATCACATTTTAGATTCTTTAGATGCTTAGATGCTTTAGCTAGCTGATATCCCGCAGCAACGGCCACGTGCCATTTCTAACTAAACCTTAAGACTCATCTGAATACTCAAATGAATATGTTAAAGCTTTTAATCCGCATAATGACCATGAGCCTGTACGAATTAAATATATTTCGATTTTCTCTGAAATATTGGAAACTAAAATCGTTCCTACAATTTGATGACCATGCATCAAATATTAAAAATCGATAAGCGCATTTCCTTTCTCACGATAAGTGTAGAAAGTGGGAAGAAATATTTGCCATCTAAAAATCAGCAAATGGTTCAACCGGTAAAACAGGTCAAGGCAAAATCAAATTCGCAGTTTGAGCAAGCTGGTACTAACCAGAACTACTCGGAGAGTAGGAAACATACTTTTCTCTACTTTGCCACTTCGCAGTTCGCAACGATTGATACCGGTTTTGGGGAGTCGCATCGGGCAGACGTGACTAATGACAGTCTCTATTCGTTGAGAGCAAAATACATAAGATATATAACATTTTATAAAAATATACTTTTAATATATCTATTGTTACTTTATATTTTTGTTTCATTGAATTTTATTAAAATTAAAATTGAGCCAATTGCTCAAATGGATCGTCACGGTCAATTCGGGATACGGGAGGAGAAATAAGAACTCTGATTAGTGTGAAATGAGAATTAATTTAATGAAAATACGTTGGTGACTATTCACGAAAATTTTCTATCAACTCGTGATTTTCTTTCCTCATCGCCACTTTTCTTTTTTTTCTTGCGTCCATCCTTTGTTTGTCTCGATCTTCATTTTCGTTTTCTTTTTATTCCGTCCTCTTTAGCTTTTTTGTTTGGGCTGCTAAAATATCGGCATATGAAGAGTGGACATTCAAAAGGGCGTAACCCACAATTTTTCAAAAATCGTTTTTTTGGCGAAACAATTTCTTGAGGTTAATGCCAATACAATAGCGCAAACGATTTTTATTTTCCAATCGGAAATATTTTTATTTTCGATTTGGAAATCAAAAATCTGTATCTCGAGGTGTCGAAATGGGAACGTTTCTGTGCCGCCGTGTAAAATTTCAGAAATGTGGGTTACGCCCTTTTGAATGTCCACTCTTCATATAACCTCTCTTGCCGGCTTGGTCTAGCTTGGCTCCAGGTGCGTTTTTTTGCTTCTTTGTGTGCGGATATCTTCTTATCCATTCTATCTCTTACGTTGTTTATCTCTTTCAAGATAACTATCTCAGGTTCTTCCTTTGGTTCGAATACCATGTCGTCGGTGCCCACACACTTACGATGAGTCTTGACTCTTCTTTCCGTGTTTGCTTCCGAAGTTGCCATTCCTGGCTTTCTAGGTTGCTTCTTTTCGGGTTCGTTAGTATTCTCGGTTGTGTCTTAATTTCTTTCATTTTTTTATATTCCACGATCACTGATGTCACAATTCCTCCCTGATCACCACACTGCGTATACACATGATAATGCGTGTCTTTTGTTTCTACTTGGGTTGAGATTTCAAGCATGATTTTTCTTTTCACTTTCGTTCTGCTTTATGTTTTTCCGAAGCTCCGGAGAAAACTGACGCTTTCACTCTTTCAATTTTCCCCCTTTTTTTAGTTTCTTGATGTTTACATTGATGAGTCATCGCTGTATCTACCCCTTCCTTGACACTCTTCCTCCACTCCTGTGTGGTGGTCCGTCCGGTATGGTTTCAGGTCTATCGCACGGGATTGCCTCCTCTCGCGTTCAGTCTCAGTGTTGCAGAGGATGTACGTGTTTCGCGCGTAGAGGGCAAGGAACATTGCTACTTTAGCGGCTGCTGCATTTGCCACGTTGCAGGCTTTCACCAACACTTGAGCTCCAAGTTCGAAGGTAAGTCCTATTTTGTCTTTGTTTGCTTTGGCGTTCCTCTTTTCCCGTTTTGTTTTTATTCTATCTCTGATTATTTCGATTAACTTTGTTTGGTTGTTCTGGTTTTTATTTAACTCTACTTGCGGTATCCATTTTTCCCAGATTCTTATTGGTTTTTTCCTTATAGTGCCTCGTGTGGTGTGGTTTCTATAGTATCATGATGTGATTCATTGAATATAGTCTCACTTTCTTCTATCCAATTGTACCATAAGTCATGTTAATCTTCTCGTAGAAATGTCCTGAAAAATCTAGCTAATTCTCGATTTACTCTTTCCACCATGTTTTCTTGTGGGTGTCGGATTGAGGTTAGAATGATTTTTATTCCTCTCTCCGTTAGTGCTTCCTTCCATCTTTTACAAGTGAATTGTGTGCCTCGATCAGCCAATATTTTTTGTGGTTTCCCTATGTCCTTGATAAACTCAGCTATTTTTTTACCGTTGCACCACAAGTAGCTCTTCTTAATGGATATAATTTCGTGTACTTCGTAAATGTGTCTATTATAACTAGAATATACTCATATCCATACTTTGTTCTTACTAGGGGTCCAAAGAAATCGATAGATAGTAGCTCCAATGGATCTTCTGGTTGCACCGACTCATGGATTACGGCTGATGATGTGGTTGGGGTCTTATTCCTCTGACACGAGTCACATGTGCTTAGTGTCTGTCTAATTATTTTAGCTAAGCGCGGATAGTAGAAGTGTTCTCTGATGATTCTGTGATTTTTATCTGCTCCAGTGTGCCCATAAGCTTTGTGACATTCCCAAATTAGTGTCTTCAATGTTTTAATTGGTAAGTATATTTGATCTGCCTCTGGGGTTTTATTTAATAATATTTCTTTGTTTATTACAAAACGAGAGTTGTGTTCTTTGCCTTTTCTGAGTGTTTGGATAATTATGTTGATCCGGGTGTATTCTCTCTGGAGTTGTATGTTTTGTAGGTCATCTCTCAGCTCCCTTGAGCATTCGTGTTTAAGTGCATTGATAGTGATTTGCGTTATATCCTTTTCCTTCTCCCAGTATTTTTCTGGATGTTGTCTGCTGAGCAGATCTGCAGCGATATTCTCTTTCCCTGGACAGTGCTCCATTGTAATATTGTAGTCTTGTATAGCAAGTATCCACCGTGTTAGCCGTGCATTCGTAAATTTACATGTTCGTAGGAAGGTCAGTGCCATGTGGTCTGTCCTATTGATTATGTGAGCTCCTTTTAGGTAAGTTCGAAATTTTTGTAGTGCCCATATAATTGCCAAAAGTTCTTTTTCCGTGGTAAAATATGATAGTTCTAGTCCTTTTAGTGTTCTACTGGCTAGTGTAATAATTTCTGTTTCATTTTTATCCTTTTTTTGACATAGTATTGCGCCTAAGGCATAGTTACTTGCATCAGTTTCCAGGTAGTATGATTTCTTGGATCTGGAAAATATAAAGTGATGGTTTCACAGAAAAGCTGCTTGACCCTGTTGAAACTTCTCTGCATGTTCTCGTCCTATTTCCAGGGTACTCCTTTTTTTATTAAATTTAGTAGAGGCACTTTTTCTTCCGCGTGTCTGCTGCTGAATTTTGAGTAAAAATTGACCAAACCTAGGAATCCTCTTAATTGTTTGACTTTTTAGGCGCTGGGAAGTCGATGATTCCTTGAACTTTTTCTTGTTCTGGTTTAATTCTCTCAGTGGTTAGGATGAATCCTAGAAAGTTTGTTTCTTTTTTAAAAAAGTTTTATTTACTTAAATTCAGAGTTAAATTGTGTTTCTCAAGGCGTGTGAGGAGTTATTTCAAATGTTTCAAGTGTTGTTTCGTTGATTCTGATGTTATGAGAGTATCATCCACGAATGAGATTATGTGATCTCCGATATCTTGTAGAACATGATCTCGCCCTCTTACCAGTGCAACTGTGCTCGTTTTCAGTCCAAAGGGTACTACATTGAACTCGTAACTTTTTCCTCGATGTTGAAACGCTGTATACTTCTTCGACTCTGCTCGTAAAGGTACTTTCCAGAAACTGCTCGTCATGTCGAGGCTCGACATTACTTTAATCCCCTTGCATTTCTGAATGAGAACCTCAGCAGGTTCTGGGCATTCCCAGTCTTCCAGGAGAATGTCATTTAACTTTCTAGCATCTAGACATAGTCGTACAGTTCCATCTTTCTTGATTACTGGTACAATAGGGTTGATATATGAGCTACTGGAACGTTGGATAATTGCCATGTCTAACATTCTCTTTATCTCTTCGTCGACTTTTTCACGGTAGGCCATGGGTATAGGATAGCTCCGTCCAATAAAAGGTTGGTTTTCCTTTACTTGTAGGTGGTGCTCATATGATGTCAGTCTGCCAGGTTCCTTCCTGAATACTGCTTTATGCTTCCATAGAATCCTCTCAAGTTGCTCTCTTGTCTCTTCATTCATGGTGCTGCTTTCTTTTACTTTTGACCTGATTTCTTCTCTTTTTACTTCTATGTCATCTTTTATACTTCTATGAAATTAACTGTCTGTTTTTCTTGTCCAGGTGGTGCTGTAGTCTCTTCATTTATGATTCTGATAGATGGCTTTCCTTCCAGATGAATGAAGGATATAGTTTTACTATCTAGATCTATACAGCTTTTAAGTTCGTCTAGCAGATCAATTCCTATGATGCAAGGTCTTGATAATTTGGGCACCACTAAGAAGATTACTTGGATTACGTGATCCGGCAGCTGAAGATCTGCGTAGATTTTTTTGCTTAATCTAATCGCTTTTCCTCCCAGTGGGCCTACGAGAGTGACTCCATTTATTGGTAGTGTTGGACATGTTTGTAATCTTTCTTCGTTTTTATCTACAAATTCTTCCAATATACATGTGACTTCAGCTCCTGTGTCTATCAGTGCCGTTGTCAGAATTCCTCCTATTGAAATGTTGGCTATATAACATTTTGAATGTTTTCTCGTACTTGTTTCTCCTGTTTCTTCCAGAAGCTCGTCTCTTGATCGCTGGAGTACGTTGGTGTGTATCATTATTTCTGATGCCACGTCTATTTCATCGTTTTTTATAGACGTGGCAAGCACTCTTTTCCCGATCTACCCTTGGAATTGTCTCCTCTTCCATGTTTTCTAGTGGTATTTCTGTTTCTAGCTCCATATTCTAGCTCCTGAGTTTCTTTCCATTCGGTTTCCATAGCCAAAGTTTCTCTGCCACGACGGAGTAGTCCGGCGCGAAGAAGTCTTCAATCTCGAGCAACTGAAGAGAGCGGGTGGAAGGCTTAAGGCAAATAAAGCGCCGCGGATCGACGGAGTGCCAAACGAGATCCTCAGAGAGGTGATCGGGGCATACCCGGAGATTCTTCTGAAAAACTTTAACTCCTGTCTTCGGGGGGAGGTTCTTCGTAGACTCGAAAAAGCAGAGGCTGGTCCTGCTGAGGAAGGGCAACAAACCTCTAGGAGATGCCTTATCCTATAGAGCTATTTGTCTATTGGATACAGTGCGGAAGCTTCTGGCGGAAATGATTCTACAAAGACTGCAGGGTCACATGGTCGTCGAGAACGCTCTCTCGGAAAAACAGTTCGGCTTTCGGAAAGGCAGGTCCACAGTTGACGGCATACTGGCAGTGGTGGAAATTGCCACTTAAGCAAGAAGAGGAACTGGTAAGCGTAAGGGATTCTACGCGCTGATCTGCATTGATATACCAAATGCGTTCTATACCGCGAGGTGGAAAATCTGCATTGAGGCGATGGTGCAGAAAAAGGTTCCAGACCACCTGTTGCGGATAATAGATGATGATCTGAGTAGCAGGTGGTTGATATACGAGCGCGACAAATGGTCTCGCAAAGAAAAGATGACATGTGGCACCCCACAAGGATCGCGGGTCGGTCCAGTCGCGCGGAATGTCATGAATGACGATTTCCTATGCATGGACCTACCTGCAGGGACGAGTATCATCGGTTTCGCAAATGCCTGACTTGTCATGTCCGTCGCTGACGACGTCAAAATCCTGGAGCTGAAGATCAATGAAAGTCTGCGGCGGACAAAGCGTTGGTTGGATATCAGATGCCTGAAAATGGCCGCTGAGAAGACCGAGGCTTTGCTAGTCACGGACTGAAGATCCTTCCAATATACGAAGATTGTTCTCGGGGAACATGAGATTGAGTGAAAAAAGAGCATTAAGTACCTGGGTGTGCAGTTAAATCGAAGGCTTAGCTCCGGTAAGCACCTGCAGATCGCGACTGCCAAAGCCATCCAATGTAAAGCTGCTCTGACTCGGCTCATGCCCAACATTGGTGGTCCCAGGGAAGCTAAGAGAAGGCTGGTGGCGAGCATGGTAATCTCGAAGCTGCTTTATGCAGCTCCGGTCTGGACAAGTGCCCTTACAAACCATGCTATCCGGAAGAAGCTGTTCTTGGTACAGAGAGGTGTGGTGCTGAGAATTATCTCAGCATACCGAAGTATGTCGTCGAGCGCTGTGCTGGTCATAGCGAGCATCTCGCCAATAGACTTATTGGTGGGGGAAAGGAAGGAGACCTTTTAACTTCGTAAGGAGCTCACCTGCTAAACCACCCTGCAGGATATCACTCGCTCTAAGGAGGCCATCCGCAAGGATGGAAGGTGCAAACTCGTCGAGAAATGGCAGACGCGAAGGCATGGTGATCAATCCGGGATATCGGCACACCGTCTAATCCCGGAGCTCGCCACCTGGCTGGATAGAAAGCACGGTCATGACGGCTTTTAGCTCACGCAAGCGCTTTCGGAACATGGTTGCTTTAATGCGTACCTGAAGCGCTTTAAGAGAAGAGACTATGACGAAGGAATCTTTTTATTGTATTTTTATTGTATTTTTAAAAATACAATATTTCAACCTTCTCTATTGTTAATAAAACATTAATATCAGTAGTAAAATTAGGAAGAAACTCCACGAACACATGGGAACTAACTAATATTGTGTACAAATTAAATTGTAAAAATTGCCCTGCGACTTATATTGGTAAATCTAAAAGAGCATTAAGAGTTCGTATTAATGAACACAAAAATAAAAAAAAACAGTGAACCCATAGTCTGTAAAAAAAAAATTCAAGATTTTTTCAAATTCTCTACCTCAACTTCAACTTTTTGCATGACCTAGGAAATTTTTTTTCAAAATCTGAAAATTATACGACATAAAGTCTAAAATTTTATGTTTAATTTAAGCGAAGAAAACTTGAAAAATATTCATGGGTACCCGAGATAAGATTAAAAATGTTCAATCGTATCTGAGTTGAATTTTGATCGACGATCACGGTTCTCGGCCGCTTTGTTGCTCGCCTCCTGCGTTGAGGCAGGACCGAATAGGCCACGCACAAAGGTGGCGCTTAAGTGAAGCTCTCTTATATGTATTAACAACTTGCGTTTTCAATGATACAACATTAATTAAGCCAGAGTCAAGCACAAATCCTTAATTAATCTTTAAAATCACGTGAAATGTTTATTGTTAATAAACGACAACAAAAATTTTGTTCAATGTCACAGAATTTTAGAGATGCAAAACTGGACAAGCTATACTCAAGCACAAATTCATAGACAATCTTTGCAATAAAAAATATACTGGTAGCTAACAGAGCTAAAGTAGAAGTTATAAACAATTGAAATGAAAACACTTCTAACTTTGCCTTGCCCAGCCGATCGTAATCGATGGTGTCCGTTCAAAGAATTTAAAAAGGACTTATACTCTCATATGCTGTTTTTGTTTTCTTTTAACTTGAATTCAAGCTTAGTTAACAAATCAAGAATTTCAATAGTAAGAAATTGGACAATATAGTCTGAAGCACAAAACCTTGTGTAAATTGAGTACAGTAAAACGCCATTTATCGGGACGTCCTTGAAATGTAAACACCTCGTTTATCGGGATTTGGAGGGGCTGCCCACTACCACCTACAGTCTCATGGTGGGATGCCATGACTCTTGTTGTATGTTGACATTTAGTAATGGTTATGTACAATGCAAAAAGTACACGTGTACATAAGTTGTAATGTATTTGCAAATTGTGTAAATTGATTTGGTTTTTCATGATGGAAAATGAAGATAGAAATACAAACGAAGGTATGTAAAACAATTGACATAATAAAACTCCTGCAAATGAAACATCTGGAAACTATGTCACTATGTCACTATGTACAAGGAGGTACGTTAAGCTGGCAGAACCACATTGTCGTATTCAAATTTATGATATGTCATAATTTAGTACTAATTTAGTACCGTATTGGCGAATTTAGTGCTCTTCAATTTTTCAAAATAATAAGTGGCACTGCTGGCTTAACGTTAAGCTAGCATGACCATAGTCAAAAATACATGAAGATATTAACTAAATTCATTTTTCAATATATCAGAATTTAGTGCTCAATTAGTGCTCTCAAATCACCCTACATCTATTTTTAAAGCGATCCAGTACATCCCCGCTCAAACCGTCATTTTTGAAAAAAAAAAATAAATAATAAATCATTTTCTAGTTTAATAGTGTAGCATAATGCATTAATGCATTTCAATCAACATAAAAATGTTTTATTACTTCACTAAATATTCTTCAAAAATTATAATATCTTGGTGGGACAAAGTGGTGTAACTCCTCAATTACTTGACGTACTTCAACAACCTGTAGACAAAATGACGGTATAATATGTGAAGATATTCAAATATTGTTGATGTTCTTAGTTGGCTTTAGGGACCAGAAAAAATGTTAATCAAAGTTTCATGTTTTCAAACGTTTTGACTCAGATTGGAGTCCTTATCAGTGAGAATTTATTTCTGTTATTCTGTAAAGTAGACGGACAAAACGATGGTGAAAAAAATTGATCGAAATGACACAATCACAAATTTCCTTTTTTTCTTCCTCTTCTTTTGTCACGAACAAGATAAGCACATAATTTTTGTAAAAGCACTCGTGTCACTAAGGACAATATTTGAATATTAATACTAAGGGTCAATATAAGTCCTGTTTCATTATAATATGTGAAGATTGAAGAATTTGTTCTACTTTTTCTTCGGACTCTTTTTGTGCTCTTCGAAAATTTCTATATCGATTTTTGGGCTCCAACCCTTAACATCAAAATGCACCTCTGTATGGCCATGTAGAGACGACTTTGACTAAAAATCATCTTTTTGTAAACTTTATCGACTAAAAATACTATTTGATTTTTAGGCTCTTCGAAAATAAAAGCGTATATTAATTTTTCATAATATACAAAAATATTAATTTAAATTTACAATTTGTATAGTAAAGTCTATGGAAATGAATAAAATTTTTAACAAAGTATCGAAATCTCTACTTCCGATGCCTGTTTAAAGGAGCCAAAATAACTGAATTTCATACCCTAGGTACGAAAGCATGAATCTTGTAAATAAAAAATGTTAGGTTTCTATACCATGTACTTACAGTTTTGAACATTCATTGAACGATGACAAAAATTTTTTTTTCAAAACAAAATTAATTTTTATGTCTATATTGAGAGTCTCTCAAACTTATAATTTATTATTAAATATAACCTACTTTTTAATTTAATAGGGGAAGAAATGAATAATTTAGTTTTCAATGAAAATATTTTTCACTGTTCAATGAACGTTCAAAACCATAAGTAAATTTCTATAGCGGCGTCGCAAATGGAATTTTCGATAAATATATGAAATGGAAAAAAGTATGTGTGACACAGGCAGAAGCAAAAATTTACACCACACGGAGAAAAAAAAATTAACTATTATAGTAAGCTGAGCTCTTTTTATTAGAGCACTGAACTAAAGGTGCGAAATTAGTATGAACTTCTACAAATATTGGCGTCAAATCAAGCATTTTTAGCATGGAATGTCTTCTACCATAAAAGTAATCAATCGCATTCCATTATTGCTAGTGTCATATGCTCTCAGAGCAATGTTTCTTGCGAAAATAGCTCGACCTTCGCATTAATGTTAAGGGATGGAGCCCAAAAATCGATTACGACATTTTTGAAGAGCCCAAACCTCAGAGAGTATTCCTAGAACATAAAGTTTGCAAAAAGATTATTTTTAGTCAAAGTCGTCTCTACATGGCCATGCAAGCGTGCATTTTAATATTAAGAGTGGAAGCCCAAAAAATATACTTGCATTTTTGAACGTTCATTGAACGGTGGAAAACATTTTTTTTGCAAACTAGTTTATTCCCTATTAAATTGAAAAGTAGCGTATATTAAATAACAGATTGTATACTTAAAAGGCTCTAAATATAGATATAGTAATTAATTTTGTTTTGAACAAAAATCTGTTGTCATCGTTCAATGAACGTTCCAAAATGTAAATACATGCCCAAAAATGCATAGAGACATTTTCAAAGAGCCCAAAAATCAGAGAGTCTTTTTAGACGATAATTTTTACAGTAAGGTGATTTTTAGTCAAAGTCATCTCTACACGGTCATGCAGGGGTGCCATTTGATGCTAAGGGTTGGAGCCCAAAAATCGATAAAAATATTTTCGAAGAGCCCAAGAAGAGCCAAAAATACAGCGCGTCTCTTCTTGTAAAAATGCAAATTATTTTCCAAGAGTTGATTATTTTGTGGAAGGGGTAGTTTTTTGTCATCGATATTTTATGGTTTGAGAAGTCCAAAGAAAGCCCAAAAATTGGGTACATTTGTATTTTTGTTCAATACTTATTTGAGACAGAAGAAGTGTTAACTTTATGTAAGCCAGTGGTACTACTCATTATTTTAAAAAATTAAAAACTGATAATTATATTATGATATATTAATATATTATGACTTTTTCTCCATCCAAACCACCAATTGTATTAGAGCGAGGTAGGAAGCATAATCTGGTAGCATCCATTTTCATTCAAGTTTCAGATACAAATGTTGATCGTTGAAACTAAGCATAAATTTTCTACCTGGGACAAATCTCCACACTAAACGAAGTTTCGCAGAGTTGAATTGTTTATGTCCTGTTGATTTATTTGAAGAAGAAGGGACTTCTTAAAGGGGAAAAATTTCAAGCTTTGCAATCAGTTAGTTAGAAAAATAAAAGTTTCGGAACAATTGGCTTATGGCATTTATTATTGTGTCTATTAATTCATCCTCTCCGATATTATTTTGTATTTTAAAGAAATACGCTCAGCACCAGGTTGTCAAATTGTATCATATTAAGAAGAATACTTTTTAATTGACCTAATCATCATTTGACATTTTTCTCACCCACAAATCAATTAAAAAAAAAATCTGCCCGCTTAGCGGGCACATTCTCATCGCGCACTTGGCGCTCCGGAATTTTTGAACGTCGCGCTTCGCGCTCCGTTCTTTCTGTGCCTCGCGCTTCGCGCTCGGTCTTGTACTCTTCGCATAAATTTAAATTTATTTCTTATGATTTGATACTGAAGCTCAAACCAATTTTATAATAATATTACAGATGATGTGAATTACACAGTTTCTCAAAGTCACTCTATTTCTTTTTGAATTTAAGTGAAACAGGAGATGTAACATTTCTAATTTTGATTTAATCAAAAAATGTTATCAGGATAATTTTTAGAGATTTATAAGCACTATCAAAAACCAGTATTGAAATTTTTGATTTTTTCAAAAAGTTATTTTTAAAAACACAAAAGTAGTGCTCAATCCCTCAATTTTGATTGGATGTGGCTGGTTAACGAACTTGTCCTTACTTTTTCGGCTCCGATAAAGTGTACCAAAGCTCAATTCAATCTGATAATTCTATCGAGAGTTATGCCGCACACGACCTACTACAGACAGACAGACAGACACTTTCGTAAAAACCATTTTTTCTGACTCAGTGGGTCTCAAAACGTAAAGATTTGATGAAATCTTCGAAAGTGATTTTTCACATAAAACCAATACCTTCTCATCCATGATGAGAATGTAATAAAGTACCTTTATTATTTTAAATCTCGCTGGTTGATTGGTTTTTTGGAAGGAAAGGGAACGAAGATGCCTTAAACCAATTTCCCGGAGATACATGGAGAAAATTAAACCTGAATATTTACCACCAAAACCGTAATGGTTATTGCGCTGTCCGCAATTGTTTAGCAGAAATTTTGTGTTGTAGCTATTCTGCGTTTGCTACTGTTTTAGCCCGAACCATTCCGCCTTAGACCGTAACCATTACTCCGCGACACCATAACGTGATCTGAAAAATCTACTGCGTTGGCAGTAGCAGTTACTCCTCTATACCAAAACCTTTCTCCCGGCGCAGATCTTGATGTAAGTTGTACTGGATGGTGGTTCTGGTAGTTCAAGGGTTGTTACTCGTCATCAGAACCTTTTCCGCATAGCTCCCGGAACGCCTTGCGTTTGGTGGTCTCACGAGACGCTCATGCCCGTGACTATGTATTGACTTTGATCGAGGAACAGCGTGTCGGGATGTCCAAGTATGGCTTGTGTGTTGTCATCGCTGCCCCAGTGGATGGTCCTCAACCTTAAAGGCTCTTGATCCTGTTTTTCAGATACGCATGCCGTATTTTGTTATATACCGAAAACCGACATTAATAAGATATATGAATAGAAAACTGCTCTGGTGGAAAAGATTGTGGATCGACTGCAGTAACAGATACTGCCAGGACTGTATTAGTTACTGAGATTCCCGTTCTGGTCTCGCACCGTAACAGTTACTGCCAGTGATCCCAGAACGTGGAAGCTGGTGGCCACCACCACGCTCCCGTGTGGGAGCACACACAATCTAGCCCGCCGTGTCGGTGTCTCGTAAATACACGGATTGTGTGCATTGGCACATATTCTATTTTATGTGACTTCGGTAGGTTTATTCTTCAACATTTTGCTTTGTTTTTCAAAATTCATTATGTCCATCCCCGTAGCTAAAACAGGCGGTTTCCCGGGCTTCCATCAAAAGTGTATAGAAAGATGGGGTTACCAACTTTACGAGTTGAGAGTGTCTGAAAAGTGAGCAACCACACAAATTTTTATTTGTTATTACTTCTATCAAAAGTTGACACGAGCTTTTTGAATTATTTTGTTTTTTTTCAAGATGGCAGACCTACAAAGTAAAGGTGACTTTTTTTCATTGATTTAGATCCACAATTATTTATTTAAATACTTAACTGAATACAATTTTGCAAAAAGCTCGTGTCAACTTTTGGAGACATGTTAGCTGAAAAGAACAAAAAAAATCTGCCCGCTTCGCGGGCACATTCTCATCGCGCGCTTCGCGCGCAAGTTTGAGCGCGCCTAGGGCGCGCGATTCGATCGTCGCGCTTCGCGCTCCGGAATTTTTGAACGTCGCGCTTCGCGCTCGGTCTTGTGCTCTTCGCATACATTTAAGTTTATTTCTTATATTTTGATACTGAAGCTCAAACCAATTTTATAATAATATTACAGATGATGTGAATTACACATTTTCTCAAAGTCACTGAATTTCTTTTTGAATTTAAGTGAAACAGGAAATTCAATTTACTTAAAGCTCTATCGGCCTTAAGGAACACATTCTCATCATGACACTCGCGCTTCGCGCTCGATTTTCTGTATATATTTCAGTATAACTTTTTAATAAATTACATGATTAAAATAATTTACTTTTTTCCACATATCTAAAAAGGAAAAACAATCGTAGACTTTATTTAAGGAAACGATTTTGCAGAACAACGCTTATTTCGTATCTCACATATTTTGGTGAAAAAAATCGAATTTTTTCAATATTAAAAATCAAAACATAAAATATACATCCTGTCCCGAAACTTCTTTATCAGAATTTGTAGACCTCATTTAGGCAAACAATTTCTAATTTTGATTTAATCAAAAAATGTTATCAGGATAATTTTTAGAGATTTATAAGCACTATCAAAAACCAGTATTGAAATTTTTGATTTTTTCAAAAAGTTATTTTTAAAAACACAAAAGTAGTGCTCAATCCCTCAATTTTGATTGGATGTGGCTGGTTAACGAACTTGTCCTTACTTTTTCGGCTCCGATAAAGTGTACCAAAGCTCAATTCAATCCGATAATTCTATCGAGAGTTATGCCGCACACGACCTACAGACAGACAGACAGACACTTTCGTAAAAACCATTTTTTCTGACTCAGGGGGTCTCAAAACGTAAAGATTTGATGAAAATTTCGAAAGTCATTTTTCACATAAAACCAATACCTTCTCATCCATGATGAGAATGTAAAAAGTTTAACTGGATATGTACATGTACATTTTATGAATGAAATTCGATATCGGTCATATGACCACCACGAGCCCGTCTACATCGGTCGATTCTGTGAACCCAATTTTCCACCACTCTGGCACACATTTCAACCGACACGTTGGCAATTTCGCATTGGATGTTGTCTTTGAGGTCGTCTAAAGTTGCTGGCTTGTTGGCATAGACCAGTGACTTGATATGGCCCCATAAAAAGAAATCCAAAGGCGTTAGATCGCATGAACGAGGCAGCCATTCGACCGGACCATTTCTCGAGATAACACGTTCACCGAATTGGCCTTTCAATAAATCGACTGTGACACGTGCTGTGTAGCTAGTGGCACAGTCTTGTTGAAACCACATATCGTCGATGTCAAGTTCATTCAATTCTGGCCGCAAATAATCTTCCAACATAGCACGATAGCGGTCTCCATTGACGGTAACATGACGGTCGTTTTCATCCACGACAAAATACGGCCCAATCACACCTCTGGCATGAAAATGCATATTTTGCTTATTAACAAAGCCATTGAGCCAGAAATGAGCTTCATCACTGAAGATGATTTTTCGATGAAATTCTGTATTTTCTTCAAGCTGTGCCAGAGCCCAGATGGAGAAGTTTCGGCGTTTCAAATAATCAAGTGGCTTTAGTTCTTATGTCAATTTAATCTTGAAAGAACGTAGGCCAAGATCTTTTCGCACAATACGCCACAGTGTCGTTTGAGTGATGCCCAATTCTTGAGAACGACCTGGAATTGATTGATATGGTTCATTTTGAATCGATGCACTTACGGCTGCGATTATTTCTTTGCTTCGAGCAATACGGCGTCCTTTTTGGCACTGGAACGTCCAATAGTGTAAATTTAGTCTCGAATTTATCCACTATAGCACGCACAGCCTGTCGGGTGGGACGATTATTACGGCCGAAAATTGGAGTAAGCGCTCTTAAAGTTGCCAGCTCTCACATTCTGGAATCACTGGCAGTAACTCTTACTGCGCCCTCCAAAACCGCTCACGCTTGAACAGTTAACGCTACTACTTTCTCCCGCTACGTAAGCTGCGTGAAACTGTTGCGGTTTTGGGAGTAACCATTTAGGTTTATTTTTCTCCGTGTTTTTTTAGTGCTTTTTCACTGTGCTCGTCACCTCGGTCTATCTCTGATCTGTTGGGAATTTTCCCCACTTTTCGGAACTTGCCCAGAGAGGGGTTTTTCACATTCCTGCATTTCGTGGTTTTGTTAATAAACTAATAACATATTTAGCGGGAATGATGCTTTCGATGTAAAGTATCATTAGCCACGAGATTGCAAATGTACGAAAAGGATAGGATCATAAATGTGTGCGAAAGATTTCATGAGATTTTAACAAAAATTTTGTTCTAGGTGGACTTTTTCATCCAGAAGACGACAAACAAGAAGTAGCCTTTCGGTATGCAGTAGAAAAGATTAATGCTAAACGAGATATATTACCTACATCGCGACTGAGTGCACAAATTGAACAAATATCACCGCAAGACAGCTTCCATGCCTCGAAGAGAGGTAAGTTCAATTTTAATCTAGAAAATTGGCGAAATAACATATCTCGATTTTTTAATGGAGGGTTTATTTTACATGCAGGCAGACAGGTGAGAGCGTAGTTATATTTTGGAACTTTATTCCTCAATAATCACTCACTTTATTTCATCACGGTATTTTCTGTTATTTAAAGAAGAGTATATCGAGGTATATTTATGATATATATAATGAAAACAATCAATATTTTTCACCAATGTTAGTGTGAGTTATGTTTTACTTTTGTTGTTTTACGGTAGTCTGTGAAAAAATGTGAAAAATGAAAATTGTGGTTTGCCAAGAACCACAAAACATTTAGATGAATATCGTTTGTGAATCCCATCGAAATCCTTTAAGCCATTCTCGAGATACCGTGACTAACTCTTTTGAGTTCACAACTGAGTGATGGTAGGTGAGTTTGAGTGTCTCCATTGGACACATAGTTTATGCCTTTAACCCTGTGTTTATATTTTTCCAAGCGTAGGCGCCTAAATCACATCCCTTTTGTATTCTATGTGCGGAATACTTCAAAAGACTATACTTAAATACGAATTTTCAAAAAATCAGCACTCATGATAGTGCCATGAAGAAAATTAATCACTCTGTGAGTTAACTAAGACTTACATCAGTTTGCAACCAACACTTTTTTATTGTTACGGAACTAAACACAAAAGATTTATAAACCATGATTGTAATCAAGAACCCATAAAAATACTGGCTAGCTGTAATAAACGGTTTGTACGATCTTCAGTATTGAAACAAAACAATATAGAAATCAAGAGGCTTCAAATAAAAATAATGATAATAATTTATTTTTTCCATTGAACGCCAGATATCCGACCAATGATGAGCCATGTTTCCAACTTGAGGTTTCTCAATCTGTACGACTTGTAATTGCGCTCTACTTAATTTGCGGTAGAATCACTTTTTATCCCTTCTGAAGGACCTGTTAAGGGCGAAGAATATCCGCCACTTTACGAGTCACCTTGATCCACTGGATTATCTGGTTAAATTGCTGATTGCTAAAGAAATGTTTCTGCGGTATTATTCGCATTTTCTGTATGAGCTCCCTGCCCGTTATTGCTGTCATATCACGGCACTCAGCGAAGAATCTAGATCGTAAAAACGTTCCCTTTTCCGAAGGTGGGATTGACTCTTTTTTTTCAAAATTGCAGCGCATCACATCAATAAGTGAAGCTGATGTCCCACTTTTGGACATAAGTTGCCGTTGATCTAGCCGGACAGTTGCTTTTTCGGGTTTCCTGGGGAGATCTGCCTGTCCATCACACATCCTCATCACTACCAGCCTGCATGCTACTTTTATAAGCAATGACAACGGGGAAGCCCCAACGATCCTCGGACCATCTTTTCAAACAATATCTTACAATCTCCATTTTTGTGGGTTTGTTAGAGCTGCGTTGGCTTCCTTTAAGAGCATCCCGCGATAATTTTATTCTACCACAAGATGATCTCGCAGCGTTTCTCATACTCTACCATGTGGAGGTGCAGTTAAATTTTGGGAGATTTATGTTGCCAATACACAATGAGGATGTGATGTGCTGCTATTTTGAAACAATAAAAGAGGCAATCCCCCCTTCGGAAAAGGAAACGTTTTTCCGATCCAAGTCAGTCGCTAGGTACCTGAGACGACAGCAGAAACAGCCAGGGAGCTTATACAGAGAAATCGAACAAAAGAGCAGAATCATCTCCTTAGCAATCGGAAAATTAACCAGATAAGATCAGAAATTGATGCGGAATTGAAAGAGCATGAAGAATAGGTTTAACAAGCTTGACAGCGGATGACAAAAGGCAAGGGATAATCCTAATAATAGAACACATGCTGAAAATTACATTACTAGTCAGAGTTGAAAAAAGCAAGCAACATAAGTGAGCAAAAAAACACAAAAGAACATTCCAGGAAAATCTAAGTTTTCTAATACGTTAGTAAAAATAGAAGCTCACATTTTATTTCTACGGTTCCAAAATCGGATAGCCGGCTTCTTCCTGGTGTTCAAGAAAGGAACGGACTATACGAGAAGTATTTGATTCTATTGCTTTATGGACTGCTTGCAAATGACTTGTCTAAACCAAGATCCTTTAACTGTCTCATGAACATTACATGCACGTTCCCACACACATCATTGTATCTGCGTTTGTACTCTCTTCACATAGTCGGAACTTGGTGTCAACTTTGTGGTGAAGGATATGTGTTGGTAGTTCATATTGACGATAAAATTATTTTGGTTGGCCATGATGAACACTTATGTTTCTAGCATTAGTTTGCCTCCACGCAGCCACAAGTTGAAAGCCTCTTTATCATTATTTCGTTGATTTTGGACCAGGAAAAATTGTCCGCGTAAAGCCTTCCCGTGGTACTCCATAGAAAGTTGCTCTAAAATGGGATGTCTAATTTTTTGGCAAGTTGGATCTGCTTTATGTGGGGGTGTATATCCACTGTCCTGTCTACAGATGTTGTAGAGAGAAGTATGCATTCTTTTGTGAAAGTACTCACGAATCTCTTATATTCTTGAGGCACATAGTTGGCAAACGTCCAAAACATCCCTACCCCCTTTGAAACGTGGTGGGACTATCCTCTTAATAGCCAAACTCCTGTTATGCATTCTGTGCTCAGTCATTTCCGTCGAGTGGTTGCGTTGATACTCTCAAGGTTGTTGTAAGCGCGAAAGAGTGATCTGTGAAGTGAGATTTCATAATTGTTTATAGCCTTTATCTTGTTGCCTGAATCGAGGGCTGTAGGCCAATTGTCCGAGGAAGCAATCACCCGTCAATGAATTATCTAGGAACGAAAGTATCCAGGCAATGAAGTTATCTTGGAATGAATCTATCCAGGTATGACATTAACAAGGCAAATTTTGAAAAGCTAATATGGTAATGATGCAACCGATATTATCGACAAGTCTGTTAGCTTGTACATATAAATTATGCAACATTCATATGACGTGCAACATTTCGAAAATCTAATACAATAAATAATAAACTTATAGCTAATAAATATTGCACAATAACAAAAGATAAGACAATTTGGAAGTATTACGTTGTTGATTGAATAATAAAAAAATTTGATTATTAATAATTATACATATTTGCAAACAATATGATTGTTGAAAAAAAATGGAAAAATTATAGAAATTTATTAATGAGATATAAAATATTGAAAAGTTATTTTCTACTATTACGATAATTACTGTATACGTGAGTAAAAAGAGACTGAGAGCACTATACTTTTTTATTACTATTGTTACAAGTTTCCAAAAATTAATTGGACGATCCCCAATTTAATTAGCGTACCACTAAACGAATTACAATTAATACAACCCCGGCAGCAAAAGATTAAGCTCAACATTTCGTCAATTGAAATGAGGGACTTATATGTATCAATGATTGATACTTATTTGTGTTTATTCACGAAAAAGATTTGTTGAGTATTTCCATTGTACTATTTATTGTGCAGTTACGTGTGATTAACGCGTTAAAATGTCATGCCGGAATAACACAAAAATATGGGGTCACATCTTGTCGCGTTTTTTTCGCAATCACGTGTTGAATACGATTCTGCCACGAATGAGCATTCAGTCAGTCATTAAAGACGCCGCAGACTTCTGTCAATAGAGGCAACATCACAGTGTCATGCGTTGAAGTACGTGAACTCCTATAGGATTTTTCAATCATTACAGAGTTAACAGTGATTCGAGATTTACTTTCATATTTATGCATTATTGAGACTTTTGTATTGTATTGTGTGACAGCAAGTTTCTCCGAAATTTGCCTAATAACTGTGAATAGAAAATTTTATCGCTCCGCATCACATTAAAAATACAGAATTCGAAATTCGTAAAAAAAATTTTTAGGGTTTAGGTAATATTTATACGCATGAACTTTTCGAAAATATTATCGATGGCTGAAAATTGCGGAATACATTTTTGGGATTACAGAAAGAATACCTCTATTTCGTTGAATGGTAGATTTTATTTTATCACGTGTCAAGTGTTATTCGGATAAATTGCTTTTATTTTGTAATATTATTCTACTTTTGGTTTTTACAACATTTTTGTGTTCCGATCATTTTCATCAGAAAATCGTTAACGCAGGAATTTTTGTTTGTTTGGTTCGTGATGTCAGTGAGGCACTTGAGGTTCGCTTCCTTATTACTAAAAAAAACGAAGTTTAGGATTTTGCATTAATGTTGATAATTTTTGTGTAAGCAGTATTCAATGTTAATTTTCAACTTCGCTAAGTAGCCTGAAAATAAATTTTCTTACTACCCTAGTCGAAAGTACGCGGTTTCGGCACCAATTTCACGGCAGAAAGTCTAACTTTCATACATTGGTCAATCTATGTGCGCGCCCTCTATAATAGCGGGAGTAAAAATGTCGATAACCTCAAGCGTAAAAATTTGTCCGCTCTCTGCTAATGTTTATTAGTGGCAATGAGTGGATATTATTTAGAATGTAATAGTAGTGACTGAAGTGTAACAAAAATAAAAATAAAAAAATGAATAACATATCTGATGAATCGACAGATGAAGAAGAAATTAATAAAAACTTTGAAACTGAAGCTCAATTAATAGTAGAAACTGACACTTTACCCAAAAAGTCCGTCGACAGATGCATGCTAGTCTATGATAATTACCAAAGACGGAAACAAGGAAATAGAAATCTAAACCTTAATTTGTAGATGTATTTGATGCCTGCCCCCCCCCCCCCACCACCAGCAGCACTCGCTCCGCTCGTGCCGCAAATGTCGGGGCAGGCATCAATATATTCCAATGCACACATGCAATTGTTTTCGTAATTTCGACCGGGTAGCAAGAAAAATAGTATACACTACATGGGCAGAAATTTGTGAGCCCTGAACTGCGTGCTATGATGCCCTCGGCTTCGCCTCGGGCATTATGGCGCGCAGTGCGGGAATCTCAACTTTCTGCCCTTGTAATGTAATATACTATTACATTGGTGTGATCAACTTGTTGGCCAAATATATTCTATACCAACCCAAAAAAGATTCCCACATGTTATTTTAAAGTAATGAGTAGTGACACATTTATTTGAGCATCATATGCTGTGTCGCCTTATAATGGCGTGGTGCAAAAAAGTAGCCTAAATGCATCTTTCAGAATGCTACATTTGATGCATACACTATGCTGCTGTAATGGAGAGGTAGTGAGGGAATGGAAGGTCTCAATACGAATGATCTGTTATGCTGCAGATTTTGCTCTGTCAGTAGGCTCATTTTGAATGCATGGAAAATCTTAGCGTTTTGCGGTCGCATCTTAGGTCAATTATGTATAATTTTCGGTAAATCCGATGGATGTGTTATTGGAAAATGTTGCCTACGACATTGCTATCGGGGAATTATTGTACTTTTAATTGTTTTTTAATGTTTTTTTATAAAATGAATAGAATTATTTGCACATTAATTTCTACTGGAAAAACAATTTTCACATTAACAATTATGTAACGCCATTGCACAGTTCACATTTACAGACTCAATATTTGTAGAAACTGTTCTTCCAATAGCATGGGAATCAAGAAAAGTTCCCTTGATAGAAGAAAAAACAAAACTCAAATTATACTTATGATGGCACTAATTATGCAGTGCTTATTTATTCTTGTCAAAAAAGGTGTGACTGATTTTCGAGGATCTGCAACCAAGCACATCACCTCGGATTCCCACCTCATTGATAAACTCCCATTTTAATTAATATGCGCGCGCCTGAATTTGCGACCGCGATCAAATCCAATACGATCAATAAATTAGAAAATTTATAGACGATGTTTTCCACCCCTTACAGACCGTTTTAGAGATGGAAATTGGCGTCAAAAGAAAGGTAACTTTTTCGCGATTATGATGATGTATTTCTCTGGGTTGACGCGCGTTTCAATTGGGTGGCACCATGCGAAAGCTTAAAGTTTATGCAAAAATCTAAACCATCCTACAGACGAGTGAAAAAATGATTCAATGGTCTCGCATTTGAATCGGCTCAGCCTGGAGTCTCCGCCTTTTGCGAGGAAACGGGAGCGAAATCCACGAAAACAGGATCGCGATAGGAACAAACAGATACACACGAAACTCGCACGAAATAATTGCGAGGTTTCGTTAAGTCTTCACCTCGTAATTAGTGATTAAGTTCCAAACCGGAACTGCATGTGGCACGAACGAGTCGATCTGGTTTTCACGGACACCCAGGTTAAACAGCTCAGTGTATGGTCACTGGATGGGCGTCCCGCGCTCATCTCTCTGTTGTTTTTTCTTTTGCACTATTTACCATGAATTTATTTATTTCGTTACGTGTGGGCAGTTCGTTAAAAATAAATAAATATTATCAATAATTAAAAATATCCAGATAGTACATTAATTATTTCGTAGTTGTAAATTCTGGTTGTATTAGAGTATAGAAATCAATTTATAATTAGATAAATTAATATTGATTAGTTAAAAATATTAAAACTTTCTAGATGATGAGCAATATGCCAATTTTACGAATGAACAAATAATACGCGACCATTTAATTACTTTCTTTTACTTGTCCGTAGAATATTCGAAATCTTTGCATGAGGTTTAAACTTTCTCATGCTGCTACCCAATAGGAGCGCGCGCCTACTCAGAGATCGCGTGTAATTGGCACCTGGGGACACGGTTAGCCAATCACTAAGCGCTTAGACCATCCATGCCTTTCATGCGATGAACCCGTGCCCGGAGAAACGGCCTAGGGGAAAAAAGTTCTCCTTTTTAACACGCGGTATGCTTTCTCTTTCCAGCGCATACGGATTTTCAAACGCCTCCACCAGACATAATATGCGACCGTTTGAAATGTAAAATACATCATCGTAACCGTGAAAACATTAGCTTTCTTTTGACACTAATTTTTAACTATGAAACGGCCTTTAAAGAGGGGAAAACATCGTGTATAAATTTCATAATTTATTGATCTCATTGGATTTGACCGTGGTCGCTGATCATGGCGCGCGCATATTAATTAAGGGGGGAACTTGGCAGAGAGGTGGAAAACCGAGGTAACGAGCTCGGTTGCAGATCCTCGAAATTCATTCCAGGTGCGAAGCCTTCTAAAGTGAGAGCACGGCTTGACACTGACGCATTTTTTTTCTTCTTCAAGATCTTGGGCTCGAGTGGGTTCACCTGCATCTAACGATCAGGTGAACAACTTCGAGAACAAGATCGTATATGTCACCTGGTCCCTCCTTAGCAGTTAGGGATTTTTTGGATCATTTTTTTTAAATAATGGTCGGTTTGTTTTTTTTTTGTTAGGAAATTCGCGGTGGGATTTTATTTTAAACAATAGCGAGCAATAAGCTCGATAAAAAATACTGGATTGTGGTCAACTCGGGACGCGAGTATCCGTGCACTCACAGAAAGTGAGACTCGGAGAAAGCTCCCACCCTCGTAAATTTTTGGCGTCGAGCAGTGTCGGAGCCGTGAGGGCCCTTTACTGCCGCGGCGTTTTTTTTTTTCCTTTAACTTCTATCGAGTTAACCAAGGTCCAGTACGGTTTTGTCATTTTTAAGGGGCAGAGGAAGCAAATGATGAACTCGTCGGGAGCATATGCTCATAATTTCCAAAATTTGGGTCGACGCACTGATGCTTCGTCAAGTGATGAAAAGTTAAAATTTAGGGCGAATCACGGGTTGAAATAGTAAGGAAACTTGTGGGTTAAATTAACTGGCCAAAAAGGCCGTTCCAGGATCAAAAAGGTAAAATAAGTTTATTTTCAGATATAGGGAAAAATCCCCCAAATTAAAACGCGTTTGGAACGTGCAGCTGCGCGAAATTGAGGGGAAAATTGATTAACTTATATATATATTGCAGATAACGAGAACTAAACCGCAGAGAATAAAAAAACGAGGACTCAAGGAGTTGACTGTAGTGTTCTCTAAAAATAAATAAACGTGAGTTTCTTTGGCGTTCTCGCTCATTAAATTGAGAATCGGAGATCACGAAATTTTAACCCTTCGTGTGACCCACTCGTGAATTTTAAAAGTGATTTTGAGCCAAAACAGGGCAAGATTGCTTCTAAAAAATTTTGAAAATTGATGAAAGTAAAAATTATAAACTTAAAGTTCAAATTCGAACTTAAAAAACAAAACTTTTGAATGAATCAGGCCATAATTCGGTCTCATAATATGTAAATATTAATAAATCAACAAATCAAAAGTGTGAAAACATTTCACATTATTCATTTATTCATGAGATTGACATTTTGCTCATCATTTACAATGCTTTTATTATTCTTAGCGTTCGTTAATTGGTTAAATAATTTATATTTTCATTTAATTGGTATTAATTTATTCAATTTTTAATTTATATTTATACAACTGTAACCCCTTGTTATTGTTTTGTATAAATATTCGTTGAAATATCTGTTTTTGTTTAACTTGTGTTCTTGATAAAGGTAACCAAATGAAAATTCAAGCTCTCGTAAATCAATGATTAAAATATATTTTACATAATAATTCCATTCAAATTAATTTTCTGTTGTTCAGGTAATTAATGATTCCGGACGCTAGCATTCACAATTTTGAGTCAGCTATCATAATCCAATCATCACGCATCCAATTATAATAAAAAAAATTAAATAAGCATAATTCGGTATTCTTACAATTATTCAGTCATTTTAAATATTATAGATACATATGGGTCATTCCATATTAGATTGACAGTCGATGTCACAGATTTGAACAAGATAATTTTTTTTTGGTTCTCTATCAACAATAAATAGACACGTATTTTTTTGTTTGGCCAAAAAAATTTTTTTACAAGTATACGATTTTTCGAATTTTCTGAGAAATTATATTTTTGATATAGCAACCCCTGTAGAAGAAAATAATTGAACCCGATTTAATCCGATTAAACATTTTTTCAATCGGTTTGAATGATGATTCTGAAATGTGTTTCAATCGGAGCCACTTCAATTCGTTTCAATCGGATTCAAATGGGTGTTGTATATTTTGGAAATCGGAGGTTAAGGTGATCATAATTAAGGCCGTATGGTAGGCTCTGACGTCACAGATTATATACGACCGCTTTATAATTGAATTAAGGATTTTAAGAATTTCCTGGAGAAGACAGCAATGCAGAAAAATGTAACGAATTACTGTCTTCCCCGGAACATTTTTTAAAATTATGTTTTTAATTATAAAGCGGTCGTGTATAATCTGTGACGTCAGAGCCTACCATACGGCCTTAAGTTTATTTATTTCAAAAAGATATAGAGAAAGCAAGAAAAAGTTGACAAATTATTTTTTTGAAGTAGAAAAATAACAAAATATTGATAGTTAATACTTTGCTTTGATTTTAAAAATAATATTTATTTATAATCGATCAACTTTCGGTTGATTTTTCTTTATTCGTTTAAGAAATAATACTGACATTCGAATTGATATGCTTCAATAAGTTTACAGCTAAAGTTCATTGATCACAACAAAGTTAAATGTATTTTTTAGAATAACACACACGAACATAAATAGACGTAACTGAATTTATCGACGGAGTAATAAACTGTTTTTAAAATAAGATATAAACAAATATCTAACATTAGGTACTTCCTGAATTTCGGAGATCATAAAACATTCCTTTAAAATTTTTAGAGTAAGTAAACATATTATCATTTAGTAACACATTTTCAAAGTTTACAAAACTTTCGTATCAATATAATTATAGATTTTTTTTCAAATTCGAACACATTAAGAACTTATATATAATTTCGCTACTAATAATCATAAATCAGTGTACACATTCCAAAGAGATAACAAAACTTTGCTTTTTAATTAATGATTATATTTAGAATGTTATTGAAACTTCACTACCATCAGTCTTATCCTTATTTTCAATTTATTTTATTTTATTCAATCTCTACTTCCCTCTCATTTTCACTCTCAAAATCCGATTCGAGTAACTCCTCCTTTTCATAACTTTCAAGAACACTAGTCAGACTCCGCAGTCTCTGAATGTTTTTCTTCTTCATACCCAAGAACAACTTCTCTCTTATTCTGAAATATCTCATTCTCTGATTCGCTGATTGCGGATTCATGTTGGCTCTCTTTACAAAGTAAGGTTTCAAGTTCTTTTACAACACCGGAATTTAAAATTTCTATCAATACTGACTCTTCTGTTTCCACTAACGCGGAATCAAAATGAGTATTACTGTCACCTTCATTTGCTCCTCTAATTGGATGAATATTTTTCCCTACAAACCAGAAATATTATTATTATAGCGACAACAAAATTTATTTTAAAATATCTTAAAATATTACTTTTGTTGGATTTAGAACTAGGTTTCTTCAAATCTGTGATTTTTTCGCCAATGTACTTAGTGACTTTATAGGTTTCAACGTCAATAGTTTCTTCTGATACATTATTTTTCTGCAACCAGTATCGCGTGATGTCTAGAAGTGTACAATGTAGGTTATTCTAAAATACTAATCTGTTGGTAGATTTGACTAATATTTGAATTTAAAATATATACTTTAGTCTCTTCATATTGAAATATTGAGAACTATGAAAACGTAATACATTTTTTCTTGGTTCATTTAATACTGTAAATTCACATGTATACCTTTAATTGCTAAAACTCTAGTAGAATCTAATTTATTAGGAGCGTGATCTTCACCATGTTTCCGTTTCCTGTTACTGACTTTGCCTGTTATAGTTGAAGTAGATAATTCATGGGGCTCAAACAGAATATCACACAGTGTTTTAACGAATAAAGCTACTGAATTCTTGTTGCAGGCTTCATTATATAAGTATTGAGATAGCCAAACGCCTCTACCCAAGTTAATCTGCACACAATTCATTATATATCAATATTTGCTCTTTTTAAAATAAAATTCAAACTATATATATTCATACGAATGAACTATATTACTAACATTATCGTCATCTTTTCTTATGTGTCCTGGGGGAGGATGCGGAGATACAGAACCCGTCTGACAACATTCCAAAAGTTTTGCTAAAAAAATTTAAAGTAATTCAATACTAATATTGTTTGTGGCGTATAAGTAGCACAGTTTAAAAAATTAAACCAATGTTAAGTCATTAACAGTGAATATTTTTAATTTTCGCAATATTCCTCTTTCTTTTTTTTTAAATTTCTGAAGTAATATACCAATTTTATATAATTTACCTTCGAACTCATCATGGCAGTTGAGAAGGGCTTTTTGCAATTCATCAGTTTTCTGCCTTATTTCTCGCATTTCCAACTCCGCTGCTTCAGCAACATTGCATTGCTGTTCCAATAATTTCGTAAGATCCGCAATTGTTTCTTCTAGCTTCAGGATACGTTCTTTGCACCGCATGTTTTGACAGTCCAATAAGTCCTCCTGCAAACATAGATTAGGTTATGCAATGCAAATTAGAAAAAGTAATACAGTTAAAAGGTATTGAAAGTAATGAAAGTTGGCCACTGAAATTGAAAAAAATTGTAAGCATAGGTGGGCAATAGTTATTACAATATTTCTCTATAAGCTTTCTAATTCTTACCTGATAAGATAAATCTGTATAATTTTTTTCTGAAGAAACTCCTTCTTCCACAGCATTTTTTATGTAGAAGTGCTTTCTAGCAGCAGTGCATGTATCTGAGCTTTCAGAATTTATGACTGTTCGAGTGTCAGAGGAGATTCTCTTTTTAAAAATACTTTGGGAACCAAAAGTACTGGAAATAGTTGGAAAAATTGTTTTATCAGATGAAGATGAAGAGATACTACTTTTTCGAGACGGATTGTTCTTCAAGGCTCTTGAAGTAACATTTGAGAGTTCTTTGCATGGAACTTGCTTCGTTATATCATTTGTTGTCGAAAGCGGACTTTTACAATTACCAGAAAAAGCCCTTTTTGAAGACTTCTTTTGAAAAATTCTTGAAGGAAAAGAGTTGCTGCGTTGTACGTTAGATAGAACACATTCACTTGCCAGAACTTGGGGACTTACAGCAAAGAATTTATTTTGTAGATCTTGTTCCGGTAAAACATTTCTCGGATCGTCAATAATCGGGTTTTCACTAGTTTTCGCAATAGGTGATTTTAAATTTTCACCTTTGATATTCACAGCATCGGTGCTCTTTCCTGTATTAATTTCTTCAATTTTTTTCTGTATTTGTTCCTTGATATCATCAGTTCTTTTGCTTGTGTTAGAATCCTACAAAAGTTAAAAAGTGTAATAAAACTATTATTTATGGATTTAGGAACAGTTGATTAAAAAAATGTTTAGTAATAATCAAAAAGTCATTTTTCATTGCAATAAAGTAAAAAAATAAATCAGAAAATAAAAACTTACATCAGAGGGTTTTCGAACTTAAATGACGTTTGTATATATTATATATATTTTTCCATTCTCATCATGGATGAGAAGGTATTGGTTTTATGTGAAAAATGACTTTCGAAATTTTCATCAAATCTTTACGTTTTGAGACCCCCTGAGTCAGAAAAAATGGTTTTTACGAAAGTGTCTGTCTGTCTGTCTGTCTGTAGGTCGTGTGCGGCATAACTCTCGATAGAATTATCAGATTGAATTGAGCTTTGGTACACTTTATCGGAGCCGAAAAAGTAAGGACCAGTTCGTTAACCAGCCACATCCAATCAAAATTGAGGGATGGAGCACTACTTTTGTGTTTTTGAAAATAATTTTTTTAAAAAATCAGAAATTTCAATACTGGTTTTTGATAGTGCTCATAAATCTCTACAAATTATCCCGATAACATTTTTTGATTAAATCAAAATTAGAAATGTTACAGCATATTCAAATTCGAAAAAAGTCAATATCAAAATTCCATTTTCCAGTTAAATTATACGAGATACGGAGAAACGTTATGATACAATATTATTGAATAAATAAAGACCTACAAATTTGAATTGTAACATTTTTTCATAAAATGCATATTTTTCTTTTTAATTAAAAAAAATCTGCCCGCTTCGCGAGCACATTCTCATTGCGCGCTTCGCGCGCAAGTTTGAGCGCGCCTGCGGCGCGCGATTCGATCGTCGCGCTTCACGCTCCGTTCTTTCTGGTCGTCGCGCTTCGCGCTCGGTCTTGTGCTCTTCGCATACGTTTAAGTTTATTTCTTATAATTTAATACTAAAGCTCAAAGCAATTTAATGATATTAAAGATGATGTAAATTAGTCATTTTCTCAAATTCACTAAGTTTCTTTTTCAGTTTAAGTGAAACAGGAGATTCAATTTACTTAAGGCTCTATCGGCCTTAAGGAACACATTCTCATCTTGACACTCGCGCTTCGCGCTCGATTTTCTGTATGCATTTTTGTAACTTTTTAATAAATTACATGATTATTGATAAATTTATTTTCTTCCAAATATCTCAAAAAGGAAAAACAATCGTAGACTTTATTTAAGGAAACGATTTTGCAGAACAACGCTTATTTCGTATCTCACATATTTTGGTGAAAAAAATCGAATTTTTTCAATATTAAAAATCAAAAAATTAAAGTATACATCCTGTCGAGAAATTTCTCGTTAAGAATGTGTAGACCTTATTTAGCCAAACAATTTTTCATCTCAAAGTTTTTTTTGTATCTCACATATTTTGTCTAAAAAATGGAATTTTTGAATTTTAATCGTATTTTTTGGAATTGAAACGAAAAATATATGTTTTATCAGAAACTGTGTGAGACAAAACTTGTAGATCTTTTTGAAACGAACAACTTTGTATTCTTACGTTTTTTTCGTATTTTACATATTATTGTTAAAAAATTGAATTTTGGATTTTCAATAGTTTTTTTTTAATTAAAAAGAAAAATATGCATCTTATGAAAAAATGTTAGAATTCAAATTTGTAGGTCTTTATTTATTCAATAATATTGTATCATAACGTTTCTCCGTATCTCGTATAATTTAACTGGAAAATGGAATTTTGATATTGACTTTTTTCGAATTTGAATATGCTGTAACATTTCTAATTTTGATTTAATCAAAAAATGTTATGGGGATAATTTTTAGAGATTTATGATCACTATCTAAAACCAGTATTGAAATTTTTTTTTTTTTCAAAAAATTATTTTCAAAAACACAAAAGTGGTGCTCAACCCCTCAATTTTGATTGGATATGGCTGGTTAACGAACTTGTCCTTACTTTTTCGGCTCCGATAAAGTGTACCAAAGCTCAATTCAATCTGATAATTCTATCGAGAGTTATGCCGCACACGACCTACAGACAGACAGACAGACAGACACTTTCGTAAAAACCATTTTTTCTGACTCAGGGGGTCTCAAAACGTAAAGATTTGATGAAAATTTCGAAAGTCATTTTTCACATAAAACCAATACCTTCTCATCGATGATGAGAATGTAAAAAAAACTATTGAATATCCAAAATTCAATTTTTTAGCAATAATATGTGAAATACGAAAAAAACGTAAGAATACAAATTTGTTCGTTTCAAACAGATCTACAAATTTTGTTTGACACAGTTTCTGAAAAAACATATATTTTTCGTTTCAATTCCAAAAAATACGATTAAAATTCAAAAATTCCATTTTTTAGACAAAATATGTGAGATACAAAAAAAGCGTTTATATGGAAAATTGTTTGCCTGAATGAGGTTTACAAATTCTCATTAAGACATTTCGGGACAGGATGTATATTTTATGTTTTGATTTTTAATATTAAAAAATTTCGATTTTTTCATCAAAATATGTGAGATACGAAATAAGCGTTGTTATGCAAAATCGTTTCCTTAAATAAAGTCTACGATTGTTTTTTCTTTTTGAGAGATTTTGAAGAAAATAAATTATTTTAATAATGTAATTTATTAAAAAGTTACTGAAATGTATACAGAAAATCGAGCGCGAAGCGCGAGCGTCATGATGAGAATGTGTACCTTAAGGCTGATAGAGCCTTAAGTAAATTGAATCTCCTGTTTCACTTAAATTCAAAAAGAAATAGAGTGACTTTGAGAAAATGTGTAATTCACATCATCTGTAATATTATTATAAAATTGGTTTGAGCTTCAGTATCAAATTTATGACTTACCAGCAATATGCAATAATGATGCTGAAACATATTCATTCTTGTCTCCAAGAATCTTGTACTTCATATTGAAGTTGAAGTCTTCAACTTTTTCAATGCACAGAGGAAAATGTTTGAAGTCACCGCTGGATATTATGCGCTTGGTTCCTCTCAGCCTGCCACTTTGATATTTGTATTGAAAATAGAATATCATCTTCAATGTGTTTCACCGCAAAATAAACAACAAGAATTTTATTTCATTTATATAGAATTCACTTAAAAACTTTTACGGAGGTTAGAAATCTTCAACCGACATGCGGCGTGTCCGCGCACGTAGCGTGCGTTTTACGTCCTTAAAAAGTTTTTCCCGCGTGATACTTGGAGACATGCGCATTTTTGAAACCGAAAATGTCGAACATAACCTGCTTCATTCAAACGTAAACCATAAACAGAATATAAACTCATATATCGAAAAACGATTTTTATTGTATATTTGAAACATTTACAATTGGAATATAACAGTACTGCAAGGAATTAAAAAACTTCAGTTAATAATTTTTTATACAATCATTTACGAGTCATGATAAATAAACTGTTTTAAATGTGCAAAAGTGAATTGCAAGAATCATAAACTGAAAAACTTGGATCAGTATATACCAACATATGTATTATAAATAACATTAACAGCGTGTAAGTTGAAAAAATAATTATCATGTTTTTCTTATTAAATGATCTTGAAGTTTCTTTTTCTAATTACGTAAGTACAAAAATTAAAGTTCTGTGTGGTTTTTCTAACTTTTTTATTACAATCTGTTCATGTGTTTTGGATTAAATATTGATAAATTTATTATAAGTGGTTTTTTCTATTTTTATGTCGATGACTTTTCCTTCTAAAATTATGTTAGAGTACACTCGAAAATATAAGGAACACGGAATTTCATCCATTCATTCATCTGTTACAGGAATGAAATTCAAGTTAAAAAAAATGTTGAAAAAATAAACGATTTTCGTCATTAATGGGATAAGATAAGACGCTATTTGAAAATTTAGAAATGATGCAAATTACAATTTCGTCTCATATGAAATAGTATATAACTTGTGATTGTTTTATCTGTTAAAAATAAGAAATTTTCTACGATTTTATGGTCACCTTCTACTTGTATATGGTGTTTGAAATTATGAACATTTTCTTCACCTGCTCTAGGCCTCTATTCATGGCATCATTTCAGACATTTTTCTTTCCAATAAAATTAATTTGTTGTGCAGTACTTAGAAAAATATTAATAGGAAATTTATAGAAAGAACTAAAAGCACATTAACTTAAATTATAAACAATCATGTCATTCAAGATGAAACTCCCAGTTCAAGTGATGGCTCAGTACAAAGTGAAGAGAGATTTTCCGAGGATGTTATTGCGAGTAGTGTTGAAGTAAGTTCTGAAGAGAGTGACGAATTTCAAGTTCAGGATTTTCGAGATCAGATTAACGATGAAATTGATGAACAAGTCAGAAATGAAGGTGAAGAGTATGAATTCCACATTGACAATTTAAATAATGAATCACTGGATAGTGATGGATCTAACACAGATAACAGAAAGCATTGCTCTTGAGAAAACAGAATTATGTTCGACAAATCGGTATTTACAATTCGTCATGTTGTTGCCATGATTAGAGGATTAGCTTTAAGATACGGTTTAACACTTGAGGCGCGTTTAGCTATAGTTAATTTTTCAAAACTCTGTGCAGGACCAGAGTTTGACAGCATAAATTTAAGTAATTATGTAATTTCCAAAATTTTTGATGCTCCCGATGACAGAATAACATTTTGATTTTATTGTCCATCTTGCAAAAAAATTCTTGATTGTCGTTATAAGAAAAAAGGTACTAATCCAGAGGGTTTATGTGACAAATGCGGTACTAAGTGTAACTTATCTGTCACGAAGGGAAATTTTTTTTTAGCAGTTGACTTTTAAAACACCAAATAGAACATCTATTTCGACATCCCGAAATTAAAACTATGCTGAATGCATTTTATCATAGAGACCGTAATATGAATATCGATGTGAATGATATTCAATATGTGCAGGATGGAATTCTGCATAAAAAGGTTAATTCCACAAACTTCTACACGGTCTTAACTTTTAACTTCTTTCTTGATGGTGCTGCCCTTCGACGTAGTAGTGCCGAAAGTTTTTGGTCCATTCTCGTACTCATAAATGAATTACCAGTTTCCATGCGGTTTAAGTACATTATGTTGGCAGGAGTTATGATAACAGAAAAGGAACCAAAACCAGATCTAATGAATTCTTTTTTACAGAAATTCAATGAGCAAGTTCATAGGTTGAATATTGAAGGTGTCGAATTAAAATCACTGCGTGGTAACACTCGTGTAAAATTTACTTTCAGACCTCTTTGCGCAATCGCTGCTTCCGTTGCGCGACCGATTTTGCAAAATAGACTCCAGTACAACGCATATGAGGGGTGCAGTTGGTGCTATCAATATGGAGTATATAATAGAATAATTAGATATCCTTTTGACCTAAATTTTGAATGTAGATCTCACGAATCCCACCTACAAGATGTTTACATGGCTCTGCAGCGCAAAGAAGCTACAGTCAATCTGAAACATATCCGTCAAACATTTGTAAGAGGCGTAAAAGGTTCTTCACCTATGATAGATTTTCAAACATATTTTAATATGGTTTGGAGTTTTCCGCTTGAGTACATGCGCGGAGTTTTAATAGGACCAGTTGAACAATTATGGGATACTTGGGTGAAAAAGGGCATTATCTCTGCACAAGACATTCGAAATATTAATGAACATCTAGCTTTAATTAAACTAGTTGCAGAAATTCATAGACTTCCGCGTAGTCTATGTAAAAAGTCTAAGTGGAAAGCTTCCGAATGGAAATCTTGGCTTCTCTTTTTTAGTTTCCCCTGCCTAAAGAATTATTTGCCTGCAATATATTTAGAACATTTCACGCTACTGGTAGATACCATTTTCACTATGCTAAAAACGAAAATTACGGAAGACGAGTTACGTCGCTGCAATTGTGATATTATTCAATTTGTTGGCGAATTTGAAATTCTTTATGGAGAAGAAGCAATGACTTTTAATGTTCATTTTCTACTTCATATTGTCCAATCTGTTCGTTATTCAGGTCCTCTTTGGGCTAACTCAGCTTTTCCCTTTGAAAGTTTCTTATTCACACTGAAACAATATGTGACTGGGACAAAACAACCGGAGCAACAAATGGCTAAAAAGGCTTTGAATATTTTACACTACAAGTACGTAGTCGACAGTAGCATTTTCCACTCCGAAACAGCTCAAGAATTTTGCAAAAGCATATTTTCTAAAAATATGTTATCGACATATGTCGCTCAAACTCTTGATGGCATAATGTTTTCAGGAAGAAGTAGAGAAGTAAAATTTGTTAATCCTGAAAATAATGAAACCATTTCTGGAGAATCATTTATAAAATGTGTTTATAAAGGTTCAGTGTATAAAAGTAAAAAAAATACCCTGTCTTGTACGAGAAACGACACAGTTGTCAAATTAATATCAGGAAAAGTTGTAGAAATTGAAGATATCATGAAGACTGATTTGAAATGCTACTTATTAATAAGAGAGTTGATTGTCGAATAACAACCACTTGTTAGACACATGTTCACAATTTTAAGGAAAGAGCGTGATTTAATTATCATTCCAATAAGCGAAGTATATGAAATATTAGTATGAGTTGAATGTGGTCGTGAAAGTTATATTTGTCTCCTGCCACAAAATATCGAAATACAATGAATACATAGCGCGACATATTGTATGCTAATATATATATATATATATATATAATATATATATATATATATATATATATATATATATATATATATTTAAACAACGTATTAATTGTAATTTAAACGTCACAGTTTATAGATCCTAAGAATATTATAAATTTATATAAATTATGTATATATTAGGGTACAAAAGTTTGAATGCGTCTAATGTAGGATATCTTTACAATGTTATTGCGACACTATATCGTATGTGTGACATGTACGTGACTATATCGTACTTCAAATGTTAAAAAATAAATACGTGCTATATTTTCAACTTTTTTTACAATAAATATTATTTGAGAACTTCTTATATTGAATATACTTTCTCTTTTAAACGAAAATTTTTTTATACAAATAACATATATATATATATATATATATATATATATATATATATATATATATATATATATATATATATATATACATAAAATATATAATTAAATATAAATAATTATATATTTTTACGTAATAGCAACTTGTGTTCATGAAAATTTACAAATTAATACTGACGATATAATTATTTAACATTCGAAAAAAAATCATAGCCCTTATTTGATTATTACAAGCTATTGGAATCAATGAAGTATATATTAAATATATTGTATATATATATATATATGTGTGCATTTAAATTACGAAATCCCACTCCGGTTACTCCCAATTGCCATAGATTGAAAAATACAAAACCGATTGTCAACAATTAAAAATTACCATTCCGATTGCCTCCGATTCAAACCAATTTACTTTTCAAACCTGACTCCGATTTAGCAAGATTGAATCCGATTGAACAATGCTATCCCAATTGTCACCGATTCAGACCGATTCACCTTTTAATTGGTCTGAATAGGATCCAATTATTTTCTTCTACAAGGGAAGCGCACTTTCAACCGTGTTTTTCTTGAAAACAATTGTTCGCACGAAAAAATTGTTCAAATTACGAAAATTAGGGTTTTGACTCTTCTTTACAGAGATTGTTGCGAAAAAATTGTTCAAATATTTTTTAACATACAAAAGTAAAGAAATAAACATAAAATATTTTTTTTCCAATTTTGGCCCCTTTTGCAATTTTGTTTTCGTGGATTTAGATTCTTTGAAGTCTGTTATAAAATATGCCGATTAAATCAAAATGGCTGGATCATTGATTTGGATGTTATGGAATTTTGAAGAGCCTCGCGCGGCCTCGTGCGCAATCCGGGCGCTTCCAAACGTGGCGAGCGTTTTACCGGGCGTAAGTTATTAGCGCTAAAAGTAAAGATAATTACCCACCGCGCGTGGAAGCGCCCGGATTGCGCGCAAGGCCGCGCGAGGCTCTTCAAAATTCCATAACTTCCGAATCAATGATCCAGCCATTTTGATTGTCATATTTTATAACAGACGTCAAAGAATCTAGATCCACGAATAAAAAAAATTTCGAAAGAGGCCAAATTTGGAAAAAAAACGATTTTGCTTTTATTTCTTTACTTTTGTGTGTTAAAAAATATTTAAACAATTTTTTCGCAACAATCTCTGTAAAGACGAGTAAAAACCCTAATTTTCGTAATTTGGACAATTTTTTGTGCGAACAATTGTTTTCAAGATAAACAGGCTTGAAAGTGCGCTTGCTATATCGAAAATATAATTTCTCAGAAAATTAAAAAAATCGTATACTTGTAAAAAAAAATTTTTTGGCCAAACAAAAAAATACGTGTCTATTTATTGTTGATAAAGAACCGATAAAAAATTATCTTGTTCAAATCTGTGACATCGACTGTCAATCTAATATGGAATGACCCATATATAATTCATACGAGCATTCCAAATAACTAATTCATACACGAATTCACATACCAATAAAAATTATCAAATCATACAAACTTGCAAGTTATTGAAATGAAGAAGTGTTCAATACAGAGATCTACTGATAAGAATCCAATAATGAATTGAAGCCGTCGAGATAGTGATACCAGAGTCGTTCAAATTTATTATTTATATTTTATTATCGTTCAATAAAAAATGTTTATTCCAAAGAGTAGGCAGCATCCATAAGACGCTAGTGATATAAATGGGATCCATGACTGGTTCTCACAGACGTTTTGATAAGTTTTTGATCCAACGATCGAGATCCTTCATTGCAGAACGATCTTTATTTATCACATATCCTCGGATGATTTTCAAATGGCTCATGGACCGTTAATAAGGGCGATCACAATAACACTCTCTTTTATCGTTTTATATGATTTTACATTCAGCGACTCTCATTGAATATTTAGTGTCGCGTCAAATTAACGAACCGATCTGTACGATTCTAGATCTTGGTATCAACTGACTTCCTTTGACATCTTGACGCCAATCATATAATATAAGATAAGTACATCAATAGAAATAAGAAATTCTCATGAAATATAAACATATAAGATTCTGCTCGAGGAGATGAATTTAACGGTTAAAATTGTTTGATACATGGATAATATGAAAGTATTAAACAAACATCTTACATAAATTGATCATTATACAGAGATAAACCATAAACAAATGATAAATAATTCAAAATATTTATAGGCATCGTCCATAAATATGTTCATACAAATTTGTTAAGCTCACTGAGAGAATAGAGGAAATCCCACAGAGAAGTGATTAACAAAATCAGGCCATGGGATCGCCGATATATTCCTTTAAATTCGACTGATTATAGATTCCCACGATTTTATCAGCTTTATGAATATCAGCCAGCTTATAAGAGTTATTACCCAAATCTTCTATTATTTGATAGGGACCAAAAAAAATATGGAAAAATTTATGCGTCCCCTTATCCAGTTTATTCGACTGTTTCGGTGCCCGAAGCAAAACATGATCACCCGTTCGCAACACAATTCGAGAGTACGTCTTTTGAGCACGGCGTCGTTTTTCAAAGTTTTTATTGATTCTCTCCCGAGCCAATATAATTTTAGCATCCTGTGATATATGATCAACCTTCGGATAACAAATTAAACTTTTAATCAGATCAGTCGGTTTATGGCTAAAATGCAATTCCAGTCGAGTAAAACCGGCACTAAAATGGGTAGTGATATTTAAGAAATACTTGATATCTGAAGCGCAAAGGGCCCACTTCGTATGTTTATCGGAGCATAGGGTACGAAATAAACGCCCCAATTCCCTCATGACACGTTCGGTTGGGTTGCTCTGCGGATGTCGGATTGAATAGAATATCGCCTTGATATCCGACCCTCGCAGTGCATCAATCAAAACCGGGGACATGAATTGGGTACCATGGTCCGCCAAAACTCGACGAGGCTTTCCCGTCTCAGGAATATAGGAATTAAACATTTTTCTTAACACCGTTTCCGTATTAGCCCTTTTTATGAGATATAGTTTTACATATATTGAAAAGGCATCCAAAATAACAAAGATGTACTCCACCCCCCACACGACCTTGGCAATGGACCATGAAAATCCACGGTTACCAGATCATCAGGTTCTCTAGACCGAACGAGATTATATGGACATTCCCTCTTTATGTTTGGACTCTTTACTCTCTGGCACAAATCACAAGAAAGTACGAGTTTCTTGATTTCTTTATTCATACTTTTTCAGTATTAAAACTGACGTAAATACATAGTGGTTTTATATACAACGGGGTGTCCCAATTTTGAATGAATACAGTCAACTAACTGATTTGTTAAACATTCAGGTATCATAACTTGCCACACATCCGAATATCGATCGTGCCGAAAAAATATTTCCTTTTCCAACATATAAAAATCTACAAATTTGTTATTTTCTAATTTTTGTATAACTAAGTTTATTTGGATGTCTTGCCTTAGAAGAATGACTAAATTTTTTAAAGATTGCTGCAGATGTGATCCCAGATCAATAGCATCACATTCTATTTCTGACCCTTCCGACTTCCGTTCTAAGACATCCACTATCAAGTTATTTTGATTCTGAATATCTTCAAACTTTCCCCTTGGTTTTCTGCTAAAAAAATCCGCAACAATATTATCCTTTCCAGCACAATATGATATTTGAGAATCGTACTGTTGAAGAATAATACTCCATCTAATCCCTGAATGGATCTAAAAGATTAGAGTGGCGTAACGTAAATTGCCTATAATAAGTGCAGACTCCTATAAATTGTTAAAGTTGTAGCCGATTATCAGGACGGGGAAATTTTCTTATAAATTCCAGTCGCTCTGGAATTGGCCTAACCCCATCAATCGATAATTCATAGCAAAAAAAGAGATTGGGTATGTTACGTCAGAAACGTAACACTTCTCTTTTTCAAAGATTTCCTTTCTAAGGGATGAGGAATAGTCAGTGAATGAGAAGGGTTGATCATATAAAATATATTTATTAACAGAAAAAAGTTGTTAAGTAAGCACCATGGAAAAATGGAAATGGATATATAAAAGTTGGAATACTTAGTAATTACTATGGCTTGAAAATTTGTTGGTGATGAAATAAGTCCAGTAGATTGGATGTGAACACTTGAGTCCTAGATTGTAGACATTGGGATCATTTTAATAAGGTGTGAAATTTGTGGTCCAGCCGGTTGAGATAGTCGATTCTCTGATCCCAGGTTTGGGATAGGATTTGGAAGGCGATTCCCCCTCACTTTTTACAGTCATTGAACTCGGCGTCGAATCAGAACTGGTCTGACTGGCAGAGAATAAATGATGAGGCTGCACTGAACTGCACTGACTGGACTGATTGTAAAATACGCTATAGAATACGAGTCAAGACATCAGTTCAACTCTTATTTCCCACATAATAACTTTTACGATGGTAATTTTGCTCAACCTGCTTACTCAGGATTGATACATGCCCCACTATAATTGCCGTTCACCCGAGCCGTAAGCGCTCTTGACGCCGCGCAATCTTTGATTCGGCCAGTCACAATCCAGTACCACCTGCAGTGTCTTCTCTTATTGGACGACGAAGAGGATTGGACATCGAACCTGCCAGTTTCTGATCGCCGTGGGACTGTTCTACGGTAATATTACAGACACGAGGCCGTAATAGGTTTAAATATTAGTGAAGATGTTACGGCAGACAAGCACCATGTCCGAGGTTTAAGGCAAGTTCCGGACGAAGACGTAGTGTACTGCCCAACCCTGGCCGAGACCCTTGGCAAGTTCCGGGTGAGACTGGGATCCAATATTCAACCCTGGATACTAATTGGACGCGGCCTGATAAGATGTAAGCAGGCCCGTTAGTTTTACCATTGGTTGAAAAGAGACACAACCTTGGTTAGAAAGAGACGGGATCACTAAGTGTGAAATAACGCCCTATGTACGTAGAGGAACGAAAGGCAAGATTGTAGCGTTGCCCAAGACTCCTACCAGTAGCGGATGAGGACAGCGTCTACTCCAATGCGGAATGATAAATAATTACAAGTGGACAAAGAATAATTGACTAATGGGAGAAGATCGGTAGATATAACGCGCCCACAAGTAGACATGAGGATGCGGCTTAAGGGTGCGTGGAAATGAGTGACGGAAGAGGAGAGGATTGATTCTGGTAAGCGTTGCGAGGACGAAGGATGATAAGGAGATAAAAATTGGTCAATCTTTTAGTGAGCACGAATATTTGGCCAGAGACAGTAAATAAATAAGGTAAGAATCTCGTAACGAGGTTGGTTCGCTCGGGGCAGGCTTTTAGGTGAATGGCGGCAAAGAGTCAGCCACGTGTTAGAATACAAGTTCCCCGACCGTGCCACACTCAATAACGCATTCATTTTATAAAAAAAGGAAAAAACGTTTGTGATTAGTGAATAGGATTTATTGTGTATTTATTTCTTATTTATGTGATAAATTGACCAAATATGGGCTGGGGAAACTTTCCGATCCTCTCCAACGCCACAAAAATAAAGTGTTCGGGGAAGCGAATTGGATGTGAGTGGGATAAGTGTGCGAAGTTAGATCGTTGTGGGTGGTCCCGAAAATTATTGTTACGTGGTGTGGGTCATGCTAATTTAGGTTAGGTCGTAGAGTTGCGCTTAGTGTTTGCAAATGTTGTCGGGCATCAAAAATTTGTTATCCATTTGTGTAGACCGTAGAATAAAGTTGTATTAAGTTTTCCCATTTTATTTACTGGTTGTACTCATTTACTTTTGTAGACTGATTTCAGTAAGTTAGAACGAATAACGCGCTCTACCATCGACCCAGTAGATGGGGGCTGAGCTAGCTTAGTCATTTGTGGCACGTGGGTTCCGGTGTTACGGGCTGAGGGTTTTTTTTTTTTTTTTTTTTTTTTTTTTTTTTTGGTGTGGGGGAAAAATGGCAAAATCTTTTATAGGCGTTTTACAGGACTCTCCTAGGGCGGGTCTAGGCATACCTGTTAAAACCAAAAATCCCCCTCTCTAGAAACAATACACCACCCGCGGGACCGCCTTTCTGCTTTAAACTTCACGGGTGGTTGGTTCCATTAAAGTCGCGTACGACTCTTACGTCATCCGTTCGCTCGGAACTTCCACCCGCGGCCACACGACCACTAGGATAACCGACTAGCCGCGCCACCCAGGGGAGAAACAAACAGATTCCCTCCCCGAACGACGCGGACAGCCAAGTCTACCCGAGACGCAGGACCGCGGGTGCCGGCCCCGATGCGATTTCTACTGGCCCTCCCCGTTGTTTCGCTCTCGACGCCCATCAAGCTCTCTCGTCTTCATCACAAGTGTGACGAATGACTCGATGAGCGTCCAGAACCGTTCAGACTGGAGCATGAGGGGGACTATCGTGTCAGGAGTAAGTTCGGAACCCACCGACTGACCGAGGACCCCCCTAGCCACACCCCATTTTGCGCAGACGAAGAGTGCGTGCTCTGCGTTATCCACCGGGGATTCGCAGTAGCAACACGTCTCCTCGTCTCTCTTCTTAAAGCGCCTCAGGTACGCGTTAAAACAGCCATGGCCCGAGAGCGCTTGCGCCAAGTAAAAGCCGACTTCCCCGTGCTTTCTGTTCAGCCAGGTGGCGAGCTCCGGGATCAGGCGGTATGTCCATCTCCCTGTCTGCTCACCATGCCATCTCATCTGCCATTTCTCGACGAGTCTGCGCCTTCCATCCTTGCGGATGGCCTCCTTCGCGCGAGCAATTTCCTGCAGGTCGGCGCAGGTAAGCTCCTTGCGAAGCTTAAAGGTTTCCTGCCTTTCCTCCGCCAATAAATCTATTGGCGGGACGCTCGCCAGGACCAGCACAGCGTTCGTCGAGATAGTTCTATATGCCGAAACTATTCTTAGCGCGACAAGTCTCTGCGCCGAGAACAGCTTCTTCTGGATAGCATGGTTTTGCAAAGCATTGGCCCAGACCGGAGCTGCGTAAAGCAGCTTCGAATGGACCACGCTCGCCACCAATCTTCTTTTTCGCGTCCCTGGGTCCACCAATGTTTGGCATAAGCCGGGCCAAATTCGCTCCACATTGGATGGCTTTGGCAGCTGCGATCTTTAGATGTTCGCCAAAGCTAAGCCTACGATCCAGCTGCACCCCCAGGTACTTAATGCTTGTTTTCCACTCGACTTCATGCTCTCCGAGAACGATCCTCGGGTATTGGAAGGATCTCCTGTCCGTAACGAGCAAAGCCTCGGTTTTCTCAGGGGCCATTTTAAGACCCCTGCCATCCAACCAGCGCCTTGCTCGCCACAGACTTTCATTGATCCTCAGCTCTAGGATTCTGACGTCGTCAGCGGCGCACACGACAAGTGCGTCATCCGCGAAGCCGACGATGCTCGTTCCAGCAGGCAGGTCCATGCGCAGGAAGTCATCATACATGATGTTCCAAACGAGTGGACCCACCCGCGACCCTTGAGGAGCGCCACATGTCATCTCTTCTTTGAGAGACCATTTGTCGCCCTCGTATATCACCCACCTGTCGCTCAGATAGTCATCCATCATTCGCAACAGGTAGTCTGGAACCTTTTTCCGCATCATCGCCTCGATGCAGATGTCCCATCTCGCGGTATTGAACGCATTGCGTATGTCAATGCTAATCAACGCACAGAATCCCTTACGCTTACCAGTTCCTTTTCTTGCATTTGTGGTGATGTTAACCACAGCTTGGGTGGCGTCCACAGTGGATCTGCCTTTCCTGAATCCGAACTGGCTTTCCGAGAGCCCGTTCTCCCCGAACAAAAGAGAGCCTGAAGCCGTTGTAGAATCAACTCCTCCAGAAGCTTCCCCATCGTATCCAATAAGCATATTGGTCTATACGACGAGGCAACCCCTAGAGGTTTGTTGCCCTTCCTCAGCAGGACCAACCTCTGCTTCTTCCAATCTGCGAAGAACCTCCCATCCCGAAGACAGGAGTTAAAGGCTTCTAGGAGGATCTCCGGGTATGCCCCGATCACCTCTTTGAGGATCTCGTTCGGCACCCCGTCGATACCCGGCGCTGTATTTGCCTTAAGCCTTCCACCCGCTCTCTTTAGTTCTTCGAGAGTGAAGAGTTCTTCGCGCCTACGGGCTGAGGGTTAAGATTCGATTCGAATTATTTAATTTGGGGGTTATGATATTCTATATTGTGGCGGTTTGTTAATAGGAGATTTTAGTGTTGACCCAAGCAAGGTCTGGCGCTGGCGGTATATTATTTTGCAACATATCGAACTCCTTGGGGGCGAACGGTTAACTTACCTTTCGACCCAAGTTTTCTTCTTTTTTTGAATATCGAACCCTCCAGGGTAAGATAAGTTATCTTACCTGTCGACTCGGGTTCCATCCTGAGGCGTAACACCGAAGAGTGAGTTGCCTAAGCTTATAGAAATAGCAACGTCACAGCACAGTGGTTTCAACCCATTAACGCCTGAACGGACGTTTTTTCCTGCAAACTTTCCGGCCATAAAAAAATCATGTAGAAAGTTTATAAAAAATCCAGCCAAAGTTTTTCTGGAGTCAAATTTGATCTTTCTCGCCCTAATTTTTCGATAAAACGTAAGCTTTCATTGTTATTAGCAATTTTATTGAAAAAAAGTGAAATTATCGAGATCGATCACTTTTAAAACCAACGAAACACATGGAAATCGAATTCCAAGAAACGCAGAAATCGTTTTTCTTGTGTCCATAGACATAAAACTCGAAGTTCACTTGCTGTTTGTTAACATTGCGCAGATTTCGCTTTCTGGCACAGCTTTACGCGATTTATAATTTATCTGATTTTGACATTTAATCATAATGATGTAAAAAGTTGATAGTATGACTTGAAAATGTGTACTCGGGGGTTTCTAGGATTACTGATCACGAATTTAAAGTTATTATTAAAAAATTGTATTGCTGAAACAATTTGTTTAAACAAACTATGTCTCCGTTCAACTTTTATCCAAGCTGCAACCGAACTTATTTTTTTGAAAACTAAATCTCATGATGACACCTAGTTATCGAAAATCAAAAAAACAGCAAGTGAGCTTCGAGTTTTATGTCTATGGACGCGAGAGAAACGATTTCTGCGGTTCTTGGAATTCGATTTCCATGTGTTTCGTTGGTTTTGAAAGTGATCGATCTCGATAATTTCACTTTTTTTTCAATAAAATTGCTAATAACAATGAAAGCTTACGTTTTATCGAAAAATTAGGGTGAGATTCTCAAAGATGATAAAATTTGACTCCAGAAAAACTTTGACTGGATTTTTTATAAACTTTCTACATAACTTTTTTTATGGCCGGAAATTTTGCAGGAAAAAACGTCCGTTCAGGCGTTAATGGGTTAAATCCCAAAAAGCTGGCTAATAATCGAAAAATGAAGTTTTTTTGTGTTGTCTGGAATTCTCGGATAGAAATAGACGTGCAGGTAATCTCCGAAACGCGCTCTAAAACGACAAAAATTGAGTACAGTGAATATATGCATGAACAATCGAAAAATCTAGCAATTTTCCATCAGCGTAATGGATTCTACTCTCGAAGGTACCTTTAACAAGGTTGTATCATCTATTTTGTTTTCCCTTAAAAGAATATCAGATTCATCATCAGTGACCTCGAAAACCCCTGAAATCTTGATTTTGTTTGAAAAAATTCGAAATTAATGCAATTTTTCCGCCACTTTGTATCCGCCATTTTGATTATATCAAAACGGATATCATATTTGAAATAAGCGACCCCGAGAACCCTTAAGTAACGAACATTTCTTCAAAATAATGACATTTCGACTTTTGGCCAGCTTTTTGGGATTTGGGACCACTGTGCACGGTCGAGGCTTCAGAGCGTTAGTTGAAAAATTCGGGAAATGGAAATTTTTGTTATTAATTTGCAGGTGGACTTGACCTTCAAGAATTTTGCTCGAACCAGCATCCGGTAGGGAAGCTGTAAAATAAATCAACCATTTTAAATAGGGTGCTAATTAAAAATTCATCTCGAAACAATAGAATTTAAGATAAATTGACCAAAATTCTTGAAGAAGGTTATACTGGGATGAAATGAGAGATGGACCATGAATAAGCTGAGATCGTTCATAACCTCTAATCATTATTAAGAAATTTATTAACTTTTTTTGTTTAAAAAATTATAGATTAACTTTAATCGATTCAAGTATAGTTTGGATTAAGTAGAAAATTTATGTTAAATATTCGCAAGCAATTGTCACGTCGGGCTCTATGGGTTCGGGACTGGTTTTGATGCTTGGCCAGTCGTGAATCGACTTATATAATAATAATTGGAATTTCTCAACTGCAGTAATTGTCTGATTAACAGTTTTTTTGCTCCTTTGATATATATGTGAAATGTTTGGTATATTGTTCAAATTAACAGTTATCCAATAATGCCTGCCTAATGCAGGTTTCATTCAATCACGAACCGCTAATCGAATGCGACTTCACTCATCACCCAAACATCAGGTTGGGCTTTGAAAATTTGCTTGCCCTGGTTCAGAATAGAAACGCTATTCAGTATATTCAGTGTATATAGCGAGTATAAATTTCGAACAAGGAGTGACGTCGCATCCGGTTCGGCAAGTATGGAAATACAATGGGGCAACATTTGCTCCGAGGGGTATAATTCTTGTTAGGTAATCATATTAAATCGCGACTGATAGGATTTGAAGTAAACAGGATTGGCTTTGACGATTTGTCATCCCTGAATTAATCTGCCGTTTTATACCTAACAGGTTATAGGCGACATAGTCACAGCTAGTGACTGCGTTAAAAATTCTGTCCACAGTATAATATTGGATCTATAACTTAATTCGTACGGCTTGCTAAGAGATGGCATAACTTGATTATTATTCCATGGTTCTAATATTCCGAACATGCGTTGGAAATCTACCGTCATTGTGCGTCTTTTTCAGTATATGTCATTTATTTGAAGCGTAAACAACAATAATTTTTTTTTACTCAAATATGTCGAACTTTGTGCCTGAAAAAGTGTTTTTGCTGGGAGTTCTTCTTCATTACTTTAATATGAACAAAAATGCCGCGGAAAGTCATTGTATTTTGGTGAAAGTTTATGGTGAACATGCTCTCGCTGAGCGAACGTGCCAAAAGTGGTTTGTACGATTAAAAAGTGGTGATTTTGGCTTGGAAGACGAAGAACGTCCTGGGCAAGCAAAAATATTTGAAGATGAAGAACTGGAAGCATTACTCGATGAAGATTGTTTCTAAACACAAGAAGAGTTTGCAGAATCTTTGAGAGTCGCTCAAGCAGCCATTTCAAAACGTTTAAAAGCAGCTGGATACATTCAAAAGCAAGGAAATTGGGTTCCACATGAACTCAAGACGAGAGACGTCGAAAAGCGGTTTTGCATGTCCGAAATGCTGCTGGAACGCCACAAAAAGAAGTCATTTTTGCATCGGATTGTTACTGGTGATGAAAAATGGATCCATTACGACAACGCCAAACGCAAAAAATTATATGTGAAACCCGGCCAACCAGCAAAGTCAACGGCAAAGCCGAATATCCATAGCGCGAAGGTAATGCTCTGTATTTGGTGGGGTCAGAAGGGTGTGCTGTAGTATGAGCTGCTAAAACCGGGTGAAACCATCAATGGAGAACGCTTCCGCACACAATTAATCCATTTGAAGAGAGCAATAGCCGCAAAACGGCCGGAATATGCGACCAGACACGAGGCAATAATTTCCTATCATGACAACGCTCGGCCCTATGTTGCTATTCTGGTTAAGAACTATTTGGAAAACAGTGGATGGGAATTTATACCCCACCCGCCTTATAGCCCAGACCTTGCTCTTTCTGACTACCATTTGTTCCGGTCGATGCAGAACGCCCTCACTGGAATACGGTTCACATCAGAACAGGGTATCAAAAATTGCCTTGATTTAATCTTGGCCACCAAGCCGGCGCAGTTCTTTTGGGATGGAATCCACAATTCGACAGAAAGATGAGAAAAAGTCATAGCACGAATTAAGTTATAGATCCAATAGTTTCGTTCGAATATGGTTAATTGAAATGACGGACACTAACTTCGAGGCTCCTTCGAATCTGCTAGAGTATGCAGAGAATAAATTTCGGGATTTCCTCAGTAGAAACGGGCACAATCCAAGTGGTGTCCATGAAGTCATATTGAACCGTGCCATTCGGTTATTCCGGAGATTTATGCGGGATCTGAACGGCAAATGGGCCCTAGAAGATGATTCTGACTCGCGACTACGTAGTAATAGAGCTCATAAACGAGGATCGAGAAAAGATAACGATTCGGTCCGCTCGGATATGACTTCGGTCTCGAGTGCGAGTAGACTTAGCGATCTTGATCCGGAAAATATCATCAACAAAATTAACCAATTGGAATCGTTTCGCTTGAATGTCATTTCTGCTCTTAAAAATCCGCTGGCACAAATTCAAACGTTTTTTACGAACCAAATATATTAAAATATAATTAAAAAAACCAAAAGTTCCATCGCAATCTCCCGAAACATGTGACTGGGTTTTTTTAAGCAGTCACAGTCTGGCAAGATTAAGATTGAGTTGAATTGAGTTAAATGTTCTGATACCTGTACCTGGAAATTATGAAACTTGTAACAGAAATAATTTTAGGTTTTTTGGATAGCTGGAAAATGATGCAGTTACACGTCATCTTGTGTACATCTTCACACATTTTTTTCTCTCCCTTCCCATTAACTGAGGTTAAAAAGTAAAAAAACTCACCCTCCACTTTAGTTTACAAAGCGTCTTCCAAATGTAACTCAGTTTTAAAGAAAAATCCATAGTGACCGGAGTGCTTTACCAAAAATTATGTGCTCCTTTTTTCCCGACGGAAGAAAAGAAGGTAAAAAAGGAAATTTGTTATTATTGTGTCACTTGGATTAATTTTTTTTACAAACGTTTTGTCCGGCTACTTAAAAAAATAACAGGTCAGTTTTTGTTTGGTAATATTTCATGGTGATGAGATCGCAGTTTTTAGATTTTTGATTCTGTAATAATTCTTCTTGAATTCTACAATTTTACTGCATATACACGGTGACCCATTTTAATGTATAATCCCAAATATCTTCTAAAATAATTTATCTACGAAAAAATGGTTTAGACAAAGGTTGACCAAGACCGATTTTTGACTGCGGATTTGAAAAGAGCGGGAAATTTCACTACAAAATTTACCTGTGGAAAAATGGTTTTTGTGACCATGGAAAGGTAAAACATTAAGGTCAAATGTCTGAGAAACGACCAGATGCCCTTTTTCTGAATTGTCTTGGTTTATCGGGGTAAAAAAACGTTCAAGATGATTCACAAAAGTCGATGAAATGTTAAGGCGTACATCACCTTGACCACCATGATCCTCAGGTCCATTTTCAAAGTGACTTGAAGGGCAAGACAATTTTTCTCAGATCGAACTTTGTACCCGGATAAATTTGTTTTGTAGACTTTAGGCTGTGGATTGTTATCAAACCCCCCCCCCCCACCCCCCTAAAGCACACCCAGACAGTATCAATCATTTCAGATAAGATGTCAAGTCTGTGACTATGTAGTTACAAAAGTTACAATCTTGACAATGTCACTTCTCTGTGACCAGTTGCAAAAAAACACTGGCCTTATTTTTAGTTGTACCCAGAAACAACGGCGTGGACGTAGTAAGTTCTGTTTCCTTTGGGGTGCTTTCTTGTCAAGAGTTCTCCTTGGCTCTCACCATTGCTACCAGTGTTAGAATCAGCCACGAAATACCTGTTCGAAGTGCTTCCCATTGGCTTGGAGACACAAACGTAGACGTCTTTCAAAACCGTCGACAATTTTCAGCAAAGATTCTCGAGAGATGGCTGCGCAAGCTCTCGAGAATCCTTTCCATCAGATATTCTCTTGTTGTGAGTTAAACTTGAAAAAAAATTCGCTGAGACGTACGAATTGATGAAAAAAGTTTATGGTGATGATTGTGTGAGCCGTACTCAAGTTCATACGTGGTTTACATGATTTAAAAATGATCGTAAGGATTTAAATGACGACCTAAGGCCAGGTCGTCCAGAAGTTAGAAAACGTGTTGAGTTGGTGGAAAAAGTCCGTAACATCATTGGTATCGATGCAAATTTTACTACGAGAATGTTGGCTGTGGAATTAAATACGAGTAAATACACTATTTAGCAAATTTTAACTGAGGATTTGGGTAAAAGAAAGGTCTGTGTGCGTTTCGTTCCACATGAATTAAACGAAGACCAAAAAATCGCTCGTGTGGAGTATTGCAAAGACATTGTTGAAACTGCTGAAAACGACCCAGACTTTCTTGATTCGATCATAACTGGTAATGAGTCATGGTGCTTTAAATATGACCCTGAAAGTAAGTGTTACGTCTAAGGTCACATAAGTTTTTAAATTGTCGGAAGGACAATTTAAAAAGATAGTTTTTCGAGTCTAGAGTTTTCACTCTAATTGTTACATCCCGGTAACATTAAATTTTTATAATTTTAATTATTGCCCCTGCATATGAGCAATACCGAATACGCAAGCGTAAATAAGTACTAAATACTCTTTAAATTTAGTCTTATGGTAATTACTACCTGGACCGGGTAACTGTTCTACGGAGGTAAACTAATGCGCTACCTCACATCGATAAATCGGCTCGACACTTGGTAACAAGTGATAAAGAAGAGCATCGGTCGGTCCATAGGTAATTACCCGCGCGGTAATCAGTCAGTGAATCATGCTACGCGTCGATAATATAGTGATACAGCGATAGTGATCTAACGAGATGGTAACAGGTTACTGGCATGGCGCCATTAACATTAACTAATTACTACTTTAATTAATAATTAATATACCATCCCTGTTAGTATTTAAGCATACAATTATTAAGTATATTGATAAAAATAATTTATCAATTAATCATAAACCAGCCACAAATAAGAAAACATGTTATCATAAATATTGATTGATTGATTATATAAAATCAATCAATCAATCAATTATAGGCTGTAACACATAAAATATAAGCTGCAACTAAGTAGATGCAGGTATTCTTAGTCATACCTGGCTCTACTTGTTGATTAGAAATAAGAATAGGTAAGAGAGAGAATAGAGGGGATATAAAAATCCAAATTACAGATCAACATCGACCAATAGTAATAGACCGTGGTGGGAGAGGATCATAGATCTCTGATCGAACGTGACTTCCATCACTTTTGCAACGAACGTGACTTCCATCACTTTTGCAATGGACGTGACTTCCATCACTTTTGCGCGAGTCTACTCCCACTGCAGTTACTATTGGAAGATCAATAGTATATATACCCCAGGTTCACCCCTGGTGGTTTGTCATTAAGTTCCGAACAGTTGTACGGTTGTTAGGTCTGGACCGGTAATTCAACGTCGTGAGCAGACCCTTCGATAAACGTAAGTCTCATTGGATTTCTATGAGCAACTCAACATTCGGTACTTGGTAAATAAAATCCTTGGTCCTTAAGTGATGCAAGTCCGGAAACCGTAGTGCTAGATAGTTCCTTTGGATTACGTGTATCATCGTATTTAGTCGTGTCGGTTAATAGTGATTTAATTCTGAAATCGGGACGAACTAACCTATCTTGTTAACAAGTGCATGTTTGATTCATTTCTCGTGTACTCAACAAGATACGTAAGCGAATAATTGATCACATCAGTTGCTGGTGGACTTGCATCCCTTACACCATACCTCCTGCAAAATTTATCGTTGTTTTGCTACCTCAAGGAGACTCAAACGAAACTCAACTATCCTGCAAGGATTTGTGCGCGTTGACTTGCAATAACAGGAGTAATAAACGACAATTCTCTCTTTTGCCCTCTAATTTAAGAGGTAGACAGGTAAGTTATATAAATATAAATAAGCATCTCAAAACTTATTATATTTAACTATAACGCTGAATGTGGAGCGTGAGTTGTATACCTAGGCATCTCAAAACCTAGTATATTAGCGTAAAACGTCCACAATCAACTGCGGAAGTTACATATATAGGCATCTCAAAACCTGTATATTTGGCTCATAACCGCATAAAACTCATAAAATTGCCTGCTCGTCTTGAGAAGTAGTATAAGTTACCACCTAAGTAACAAACTGTGTAACAACTTATTTATTTATAATAAATTACCTTATATATTCGTAAATTCAGTGTTTTATTATCATTGTGAACAACTCAGGGCCCATAGACTTGACAAGTGACAACGTACCCACAAACAAAAATAAATTATCAGGCCTTACCAACCTGATATAATCAGCTAACCTCCTCCCTTACATCCAAAAATCCAACCTACCCTCGCCTTTTGCTCGGGACGTAACATAATAACTCAGGAATCCAAAATTTTATTGGTTCGGCAGCGTGAATATATAAAAAATGTCTTTCTTATCCTAAGCGAATTATTCAAAATTGGAAGAAGGGAGGTGAGGCTTCAAACAAAATTGCACATCGCATAAATGGAGCATACCAGATTTTTTAATTCTCGGGGATAGGTTAAGGAAAGAGAGCTGTGAATATTGATACCGGATTGGTTACAGGCACCCAAATATTCATATGGAGGAATATATATAATGATATGCAAAATAAAGATTGAGAGAAAGGTAGATAGCAAAAATTGATTTAAAACCTACTTTTATTTAGTCTTTCAACTTAATCCTTAGGAAACGGTCTCTTGGAGAATCGATGGCTGGAACTTGAGAACTTTAATGCCCGTGGTTTACAATTTGATATCTTGCGAAGAAACGCATCGAGATTTTGGAAAATCGTGTCTGTGAATTTGAAACTTTTTAGAAATTTTGTAAGGAAAACTTTGATTAAAATTTTGACCAAAGTGACCGAACCTATGTCCTGAGAGTTTAACTAATTCAGACGTGTTATTGGCTCTAAGTTGGCCATAATTGATGAAACTCCGGCTGGTATTAATCGAAGTCGACCTAATTTCAATGATTCGTGCGATAATGGATGCGTGATTCCTCCGTTACACGAATCTTGTCACTTCGCATCGACAAGCACTGTAATGCGTGATTCCTTTAGTGTTGAGAGCCCTTTCAAAGTAGACGAGCGGATCACAAATGTCGTTGGGCTACCAGAATCGAATGATATGGCTGATGTCAACTCGGAAAGCCAACTACTGCCTAAGTAAGAAGGTGGAGTCCGTATAGCTTCTGAATCACAACCATCTTCAAGTAGAGAAGTGGTTGACTTGTTTGAAGTTCTGAGCACGCGTGATTCCTGCTCAGAACCTGAAATCACCTCACGACCCTACCTCGATATCTAGGTGGGTGGTACCACGTTTCATTCGTTAGTCGACACCGGGTCATCAAAGACCTTTTTAGGTTCACTAAACGTCCGCGAAAAAGCTTTTTCCGTCTTGAGGGGGGGGGGGGGGCGAGCTGCTCCCTGCGGACGTAGGTTATTGGGCAACTCGTATGTCGAAATTGTCACATTTGCGCGATACGATTTCACAACATCAAGACCAGGCATTCGACAGGCAGGGCACTTCTCCGTATCCAAATGCCGCCAGCCGGGGCATAAATATCTGCATTGCCCCCTGTGGAACAAAAATCGACACCCCACAGAAGGAAAGTAATTTTCATTTATTATTATTATTTGATTTTTTCATTTTCTTTTTCATCTACTGCTTTCTACCCGTCGATAGACAGAGATCCCCGTGAGCCCAAGTTTGGGGGGTATATACCTCAACAAATAAATCAGTTCCAATTATTCTCAGTGTCAAATTCAATCAGCCTAAACAGAGCCTACGTTACAAGTAGAGTAGGATTAATAAGGGTTTATAGCTTAAGCGGAGCGGGTTTCCATCATGAGCGGGACCGTCACACTCGTAAATGTTATGAGTAAATTGTTGTCACTGGGCACTAATCCACTCCCCGACGTTGAAAGTAAGGTTCGAGTTATTTTATTTATTAGCATAAGAATAATACCATAAGACAAATCGGAACCTATAGTCTGGCACCTGGGAATCTGTGTTAGTAGTATAGTAAAGCTCCTGTTCGGCCCCTTAGGCCTCATTTTATGCTCATAACATATGAATACTGTAATGAATTTTATGATTATATATAAATTATCAAAAAAATAATTTTACATGATCATAAAAATAAATTTGTTCGTGAAAAATTTCCCAGTAATTTCCCGGTCATCGAAAATTTTTTCCCGGTCATTAAAAAAATAGTTTCCAATGAATAACAGTTGATTCAATGGGTTTTTAAAGTTTTTAAATATTTTTTGTCTAATATTCTGAAATGTAATTTCTCCTGGTATACCGAAATCATGAAATAAGGCGGGAATTTCGAAATGCATAATTTAATATATAAGTAAATCACTGTACGTAACACATTTAAAACAAATTGAAATCGTTTTTTATTAAAAATTTTAAAAAATTCCCGGTCAACAAAAAAATTCCCGGTCATTTTCCGGTTTCTCCAGGTCACAGAAAATTCCCGGTCATTTCCCGGTTTTCCCGGTTTCCCGGTCAAGCGGCCACCCTGATTAATTTTATAAACAAATTAAAACGTTCACACAATGTTAATTCTTGGAGTTAATTTTAATGAAGATGCTGCACTTACCCTACTCGCAAAACCAAGGTTAAATTACGGAGAATACTGAGAACTAAATATTGAATAATGAATATTGAATATTGAATGGGCAAGAGAGTTCAGTGGGGAAATGAGGTGCATGATTTATGGGAAGGACGTGTAAGGAGGTGGTTTAATTAACGACCTCATACCAATAGCATTCGTCACATCGAAAGAGCAAAATCAGTCTCAAAAACACCTGATGTAAAGGAGTCAATGAACAATAGGACTGCTTTTAAGGACAACGTGAAAAATAGCGAATCAAAGCTAACCTGATTTTTATGCAATCGAAATTTCCCAATTTTGCTCATGGACACTTTAACAGACGTCTGCAAACTGAGTTTCGCTGATTTTGAAATTGCTAAGTATTGAAAAATTGGCAGAAGCCAGTGTAAAAAATTCTAATGACTCTCCTCTCAAGCGGTAAAGACTTTATCCTTCAGTAACAACATTTCATATGCTAATGCAGTCAGATTTGGAGCTGATGATGCATCTGTTAATATGGGCGAATATGAAAGAGTCCGAGCAAAGCTAAAGAGAATATGCCAAAATTTAATGGTTCGAGGGTGTGGCAGCCATTCTGCGCACTTATGCGCATCTCTTTCATGTTAAAAGCTTCCTAATACCGTGGATGATTTCCATCTCAATTCAACCGGTCCATTCAGGATACGATTTTATTTTTTATCGAAACCCAAATATGTTTCTCTGGTCGAAATAATGAAGCACTTATCACGGCTACGTCTATGGAGAAGTAGCCGGTGAGAGTCTGGCGTTTGTCCCTGATTGCTGGACAATAGCAAGTGTCGTGATGGCCGCTCTACTATCTGAGCAGATGCGGATGTTCCTGCCACGGCATTAATCCTGCGCTTTGCATGCGCATTAGAGTATGGCCACATTCTTGGTTTGTAGAACTGTGAAGTGGGGTCCCAACGGGACCGTGAAGCTCGTGTCGCTGTTCTTTACATAGAAACCAGCCCCCTCACTCTCTGTTTTTGGAGCCGTCAGCAAACCAGTTGTCTCCATCAGGTGGAAGATGTGTGTGAACGAACTTTCAATCTTCTGTGGTTGACAATCGTACCTTGTACTTTCTGTCGAAGAGGTACCGCGAAGAAGTCCTATCTCTTACTATTTTCATGATCGGTCTCTTCACGATGTTGACAGTGGTTCTCAGTTTCCTTTAGATTACTGTGCTAATGTTGTAACGAAGTGACATAAGGACCCCGTAAGGGCACAGTCTTGCGGGCTCGGGTTTGGAGGAAACTCGGCCCGGCGTCCCTCGCTGTCACGTGCCGTCGCCGGTGCCTTCTTTCGTCGCCTCCATCTCTCGCCCCAGCTACCGTGGAGACAGTGTGTCAAGTGCTATCCGCGGTCAGTGATTTGTCCTTTTGATCTGAGAGGTCTGATGAGCAGAGCGGTTCTCCCAGCTAGGAACTCTCGTGTACGGTCGCAGAGGTTAATATAAGTGTGAACAAGGAGTCGTTACGCGGTACGCGCGTTTTATTGTGTACTCCATTTCTCGGCGTTGTCCTCCTTCAATTTTCCAGGCGGCTTTGCAAGCCCCGGCTGTGATGGTTTGGTGCAGAAGCATAGGTTAGCCTGAGTCGCAGAATCGCTGTCAAGATCCACAGCAGTTTTCCAGGTTTCAGGCTCCAATTTCTTCCAATAAATCTTCTGCAAAGCCAAAGGGTTGCTATAAATCTTTTGCAGTTGTTTTCGAAGTTAACTTTCCAAGTTAGTCCAGGATGACTCCTAGATATTTAGCGTGCTTGGAGATTTCTAGACTCTGCCCTTTTAGTTCCAGTATTATAGTTGCACTCCACTTGTACCGCCTGGTAAAAATGACTACGTCAGTTTTGCCTGGATTCACCGAGAGTCCTGTTCATCGACACCAGGTGTCTACAACCTTTAACGTCTGCTGCATTACGTCTCTTAGTGCATCCAAATGCATTCCGCGTACTATGACTAGAATGTGATCAGCATATCTAATGGAGTGACATCCCTGATCGGTGATTAGGAGCCGTAATTCATTCACCACTAGACTTCACAGAAAGGAAGATAGTACTGCTCCCTGCGGGCACCCTGAATCAATGATACCTTGAAGGGTGGTATTCCCTTTGGTTGTCGTTATATTCCTGTTTCCTAGCATATTGAAATCCAGTCAACTGCAGCTATGGGGACTCCTTGTCTAATCATAGCCCTCCTGATCACTTCACTGGATGTGGGGTAAGAAGCACCCTCTATATCCATAAATGTTCCAAAAGCGAATCCTTTAGGGTTCAGTTGGTCCTCAATGAGATTCACCGCTTCGTTCAGGGGTGTTTCGGTCGAATGACTGGCCCTGTAGGCATGCTGATCCCTGTGTAGCAGTTTTGCTGCCAGGATGTTATCGCGGATATATCTGTCCACGAGCCTCGCCACCGTTTCTGGTATGAAGGAAGTGATGCTATGAAACATTTCGACTCTTAGAATTTTCATTTTAGCAATGTTTAGTTATTTTTGAAACGAATTTTCGCCTAATTGAGCCAAAAGCTTTGCTCTTCAAGTTAGAGTCTCGATTTTTAAATTTTCAATTCTTAACTACACCAGTTTCCCAGAATTTTTTAGTAACAATTTTCTCTTATTTTGGGTCAAAAATTGTCCCTTTAAAATCTACGTGTGGGTCACACGAAGGGTGAAAATCTCGCGAAATGGGATTCTTAATTTAACGAGCAAGAATACCGAATAAACTCACGATTTTTAATTTTAGAGAGAGCGAACGTCAATTCCACAATTCCTCGTTTTTGCAGTGCGTGATTTTGGTGTATCGTATCTAAAATACGCGAAGAAGACTTTCATTAATACTTCGACGTAATTTCGCGCAGTTGCGCTATGTAAAGAAAAATAATGCGTTCTAATTTTGGGGTTGATCCCTACTTCTGAAAATAATATTGTTTGACCTTTTGGTCAGTTACAAAGGCATCAGTAAAAGTCGGTTCCAAATTTTGGAATTTATGAACATAAGCTCCCGACGAGGTCATCATTTGCCCTTTTCCTCCCACAAGAATAAACAACGACAACACTGGACCTTGGTTGACCCAATTGGACTTTAAAAAGGGAATGCAGGGACGCACCGTGGCTGTGAAGTGCCCTCAGGGCTCCGATACTTTTCGGCACAGGGAAGAGTTATGAGGACGGGAGCTTTCTCCGAGTCTCACTTTTTGTGAGTGCACGGATACTTACTTCCCAGGTTGACCATAATCCGGTGATTTCTTACTAAAGCTATTGGTCGCTATTCTAGATTATAACAAAAACCCCACGTGAATTTAAAAGAAAACCAACATACAATTATTTTTCAAAAAAAATAGAAAAGTCGATCCAAAAGATTCCTAACCAGAAAAGGGGGACCAGCAAGCATAGCCGATCGGGTTCTCAAAGTTGTTCACCTGATCGTGAGATGCAGGTGAGCATACTTGAGCCCAAGATCTCAAATTAATAGAAGAAATGCCCTGGTGTCGAGCCGTACTCTCACCTTTTCGGGCTGCGCGCCTGGAATAATTCTCGAGGATCAGCAACCAAGCACGTTACCTCGGTTTCCCACCTCTTTAATAAATTCCCCCCTTAATTAATATGCGCGAGCCTCAATTAGCGACCGCGATCAAGTCCAATTAAATCAATAAATTAGGAAATCTATACACGATGTTTTCTCCCTTTTTGCGACTGTTTTAAGGTTGGAAACCGGTATCGGAAGAAAGCCAATGTTTTCGCGATCACGATGATATTTTTCAAATTTCAAATGGTCGCATATTTCGTCTCGTGGAGGCGTTTAAAAATTGGCGTGTACTTAATAGGGAAAGCACTCCGCGCGACGATGACGAGAAGCCTTTCCCCCAATTCACCTTCCGCTGGCGCGTGCTACCTACGTGGGCGAGGGCTCCCATTGGCCAGCAGCATGAGAGGGCTAGAACCTTGCGTATAGATTTAAAATGCTCTAAGTAGGATTGAAAATATTGATAATGAGTAATAATGATTTTTTTTAAAAAAACGTAAAATAAGGAAAAACACTGAACAAAATGAAATAAAAATGATTAAATGGTCGCATATTGTTAAATTATTTATAAATTTGGCATTTTTCTTATAATCAAGAAAACCCTTTTATCTTTAATTAATTAATATAGATTTATTATTATCTGTAATTTATATTTACAATAATAATTGCCCAAGATATTTAGTATTTATAATATCAACAAGTAATAATAATCATATCCACTCACGATGTTTAAGTTTTGTAGTATTCATAGTGCAGAAATAATCATATTCGCTCATTGCTATATGTGCATGGTATTAGGGGTAACAATAATTATATTTATTAATGAATATCATGGTCATAGGAATTCGTAATGTGGTAATAACTATATTTGTTTGTGACCGTTGTATTTATTTGTAAAATTCATGCATTTGTTCATTTATCTATTCATTTGCATATTTAGTTGTTAATTATAAACCCCTTCCATGCACATAGGTAAACAAACCTGCAATAAATAATAAAAAAAATATAAAAGAAATAGAAGCGTGGGACGCCTACCCATCCATCGACCAAGCCTCACGCTGCTTGACCTGAGTGATCGGTCGTTTGGCAGCAACCACAGGTTAGTGTGGCGCTCGCTGAGAATAAGAACGAAAATGTCTGTGAAAACCAGACTGCCTCGTTCTTGCCACATTCACTTCCGGTTTGGAAGTAAATCATTAATTGTGAGCCGAATACTTAATGAAACCTGGCAAATCTTTCGTGCGAGTCTCGTGGGATCCTGCTTCTTCTGAGTATATGCCTAATTTTGTGGATTTCGTCCCCGTTTCCTCACAAAGGGCGGATAATCGGGGCTGGGCCATCTCAGCTGATTAGTCGTAAATCCTTCGGGGACTTCCATCCGTTCTTGCCTGCTTAGGTATAAAAATCACCCTTGTTCCTCTCCAGGCATAGGGGACGTAACACCGTTTTTTATAGCTCAAAGAATTAGAAGGTATTCGGAACAATAAAGGTATTTGAGACTCATGTGTGGAAAAATGAACTTAGAAGAAACAAAAATAACAGTGTTCACGGCACTATAGTGAAAATAAATTTTTTATAAATATGTATCTGAAGTTCGATATTTTCTAACAATAAACCGTTCTACGATACTAAAATAATAAAAAACATCTATACGTCGTTATTCCATACACATTGAACATTTAAAGTCCATATTTATTGTACAATCCTCGTTTTTACTAAGAAAACAATTTTTACCTTCAAAAAATCATATCTCGAAAAAAGAAATTAGTTACTAGGCATGTAGTCGAATTAAAATTCAAGGTGTGTTTCTGATATGAAAAAAGTTTAAGAGAAAAAAGAATACATTTGAATTATTTCAAACATTTTAAAGCAACATATTTGAGTTTCGTTGAAAAATAAAATCGTGTCCCGAATGGACCGATTGAATGGAGATAGTGTCAGATTTTCACTCAGGAAAAAACATAAAAATGCTTCAATTTGGATAAGGTCCTCGGGGATGGTGTAGGAAGTGGGAGAAGTACTTATGCTGAAAGTGGGGTGAAATCAGTTTGAGACACACAGTTCCAGATTTATCTCGAAGGGGCATTTATTGCTTTTCTAGTACAATCTGTATGTCGCCTTTCGTGGTCACCTCTTGTACGGGTGTGTGGTGTGTCGTGGCGCTGGCCAGGGCCTGACCGGGGGTCGTCCTGGGGAGGTGGAATCAACGCCACCTTCAGTACTGTCGCTAACCCGGCCGGTTTACGAGTCGTTGTGTTGAGGCCGTGGGGCGTGCGATTCTCCTTCTCTGTAGGGGATCTGACGCGGCGTTCGTCGTACGCGTGCCGTGCTGGGGGCCTGTCTAGGGCCTAGCCCGGGCGACCCGTGGATTGGGGAGCACGTCAATTCCAGTTCCCAGACTGGAGACTCTAGCATTTCATCCAGAAAGCGTTCCCCCTGGCTGTGGGTAAGCTCAGTGAAACGGTACCGGGCGCTGTCTCCGGGACGGTCGTCGTGGTTGGCGGTAATGCGTCTCCAGTGGTAGGTGGCGAGGTTTCCGAGGTGGTCGGCGGGTTGGAGGGTACCGCAGTATCTGATGAGGGCCGAATAACGCCGGGCTTCGGTGTCGGGCGGTGTGCCTGGGGTGGGTCATCAGCTGGGACGGTCGTGGCTATCGCATCGTAGCCGGGGTGGCGAGGGTCGTACCCTCTTGGTTCCGCTGCGTCGGAGGGCGGGCCATGGTCGTCACCCTCCTCTCCCCTCGTGCATCCTACCAGAGCCTTCCAAGCTTCTAGGCGCTTCGCCGCGCCTGGGCCGGGCCGTGACTCCGCTTACGGCGCTGCTTCATCGGCTACAGCTGTGGAAAAGCAAAAGAAAAGGTGTGTGAAGGTCGGAGTTACCGTCTGAGTTGCCAGCGGCGTGAGAGTGAGAGTGAGAGAGAGTGAGAGGCCATCTGGAATGCCAGCGGCTCGAGTGTAGTGTGAGAGAGAGAGAACGAGAGAGAAGGAGAGAGGCCGACTTGGATATCAGTGGCTCAAGTGTAGTGAGAAAGAGTGTGTGTATGTCGGCTGGATGCCAGCGACAGTGTAGAGAGTGACAGAGAGAGCGAGAGAGAAGAGAGAGAGACCGACTGAGACACCAGCGGCTAGAGTGCAATTAAAGAGTGTGTGTATGTCGGCTGGGTGCCAGCGAAAGTGTAAGGAGTGAGAAAGAGAGAGTGAGAGAGAGAGAGAACGACTAGGATACCAGCGGCTCGAGTGCGGTGAGAGAGAGTGTGTGTATGTGTCTAAGCGTTGAGACTTACTGCAGGCAGCGGCTGGCGATGTAATGGGATCGGAGTCGGGATCAAAATTGGCACCAGTTTTTGATGATACATCCTGATTTATTTTTAACTCCGAACTACACTTCCTAAAAATCGAAAGCTTATAATAAACACAGGATATCGGCGCAGCTGATTGGTGACTGCTGTCTTAGGTCGGGTATGCTACCCTGAACTGAACTGTCCCTCAAATGTCTTGAGGCCCTTTTGGTAAAATTACCACGTTAATCACTAGTAATTTTATGTCCCCTTTTCTACGTGGTAATTTTCAACTGAATTTTTTACAGTGTAAGTATATTTATGTTTTATTAAACTTTACTCCCATATACGGATTTTCTTTAAATGGTTTATATCTTTTGTATTAATTTCAGCCTGTAATGAATCGAATCTTCGAACATTGGTTATCATTGGTAATTTTGTTTGAAGCTGCCGCAAAAAAGGAAAATTTTTCATCTGCCAAAAACGTGCTTGCTGCTTCAAATACGGTCGTTTCGTTTATTTCAAGCCTCGTTTATTTCAAGTCGAGCGTCTCGTGTATTTCAAGTTTCGCGCTCCCCTCCACGCTCCACTATTTCACTGTCACGTGACGCTCTGAGGAGCGCTCATAAGAAGTGAGAAGAGTGGGGGCGAAGCGCATTCAGTCGATAAGGCAACTGGGGCAGTGGTGGGAACCCCTCGCGACTTGAAATGAGCAAGACTCTCTCGTATCGGGATACTTGCAGTAAACGAGACTTGACTGTGATAAAATATATAAAGTGAATTTCAATTTTATATCTTATGCCCTAGAATTGAAAACGATGCTCAACTTAGAATTTCGAAGTAAAAAGCCTGAAATAGCTGTGTTGAAGAGACAATCGATACTAAACAAATAGAATTTGTTCAACAAGATTTGGAATAATCTGAAGCGGTAATATAAAACATTTCTAATCTCTAATGTTTAAGAATTTCTTCTAACAAGGAACACTAGGTAGGTGTCCGCCTCCGATTTTGTTCGTTCGCACATGTGTTGTAGTACTCGAAAAACTAAGTGACACGTATTTTTTTTACGTGCCCAAAATGGTTTTTAGGGAGTAAAAATCACCGCCCAAAAGTGCGGTACCAAATACCCATTTAATTGTTTCACATATAATAACAGAATCTTTCACAAATAAAATAAACTTTACGTATATTTCCATTTTCATGAGAAATTAATTTATGAGGGATAACCACCCTTAAGTGCATGTTATTATATTTCTACAAAATAAAGTAAATTTCACGTAAAAAACCAAGCAGAAAAAATTCTTTCAGATAGAGGGTTGAAAAATATAAATTGCTCAATTCAATCAAAACATTTTACGGGGGTAAACTACCCCAAAAGAAGTTACGATCACACAAGAAAATTACCAAATAAGTGCTAATTCATGTCGTTAAAATTTAAAAAAAGTGTATGTTGAAGGCAATAATAAAATAAAAATTATCAGACAAACAATCATCATTAGACTTGTTTATTCATTGTACGTGGTACAGTAGTGATCCTCTTCGATGAAATGTTTTTCTTCTTGTTCATTTTGCACCACGAACATCTAATTGCGGCTACATTTTGACATCCTGAAATTTCACATAATGAATTAGAAAATTTTGTGAAGGAAAAATCTACCGAATTCTCAAATTCTGCTGGTTTTTCTGCAACGTAACCACTTTTGAACCAGGAGTACTTGAAAAGACTGTGATACATTGGTGTAGATAATTTATTATGTACTAAAGACTCTAATTTTATAATATTATTTCGTATGTACAGATTTAAATCATAGTCTAAAAGTATAACTGAATCTGAAAAATGTCGCACATAATTTTTCCATATGCGAAATCCGTAGACGTCAAGGGGCTGAACTTTTCCAGTAGTGCCTTTTGGTATGACCATAGAAATAAAATTTTTTCCGCAGGAATTGCTTGCGGTACATCTTCTGGGCAGTGTCCAGTTCAAGAATCTATGAGCAACACGCTTGCCGACCCTACCTTCGGGAAAAAATCATTTTCCAACCAGCTCTGAAAATGTTCTGCAGATAAAATAATTTAAAAAATTTAAAGACTGTAATGAATTTATTTTGTGACCAAAATTACTAAAAATAATCAAATTTACCAGGGGTAAGTTTTCCAGATTTGGATGCAGCTACAAAGACGTTTATAGGCTGAAAAATGGTTTCTTGCACAATGGGTCCAAATTTTCCACTTGACTCTTTCAACACAAGATAAAGTGGAGATAGAAGCTTTCCATCCGCAGAAATCGTGGGTTGGATAGTGTAGCTGTGAGTTGTAGAATAAATAGACTGGACGACACATTCGACTTGCCGTGTACCTTCAATTGCCGATGTTCTCCCAGAATGCATTTCTAACTGGAATCCACTTTGATCCGAGTTATGAAAATTCTTTCTCCCATATTGAGTGATGTACGGCTTCACTTCATTTACAAAATTCTCCGCATTTACTTTTAACTTTTCCTTATCTTCTAATGTTTCTCTGGTGATGAATTTATTGACTTTTCTGGATGTTATTCGTTGAGTTCGTTTAAACTTCCACACCCACCAGTCAGATGCTTTAAATCGTGAGTCTCTAAAGCCAAGGATATTTTTAGCAACTTTTCTATGTATGTACCGCCTTTCTTTACTTGTCCTGCCCATCGCCTCAATTGACGTACTGATTTTACTTTTCTGAACCGATGTTGAACAGCACGTAATTCACGATTGCTTGTTTTTATTCCGCTTCTCCAAAACTCCACTGCGCTTTGTTTATAATCAAAGACAACATTTTCATCATCTCTCGTACAAACAGCGACATCTGATTTAGAATCAAGTTTAGGAGTCCACTCTGCATAGGTGTCTTCCACAGCGGAAGGCTCCCTTTCTTTATATGGTTCTGAAAAGTCTAACGTATTTTCTTCAACAATCTCAACGCCATTGAACTCATTCATAGCCTGAATTAGTATATAATTGAAATGATCTGCCAGTTGCCGTTCTGAATCATTAACTTCACTGTCAGGTATGTTCATGGTTTGGAATGCAACTAACAAAAGTTGTATTACATTTAAGGGATTTATAGGCATGCTTACAAGACGTGATAAACTGTTCACTAATATGTCTCACTGCAGAAACAAAGAAATGTGCATTTTTAGTAAGAAGACTAAAAAATCCGACTACTCATAAGAGTCTGTGTTAAATCGCGAAAAATTATTTTATTAATATCTCATCATTTAAATATCAAAACCAGCTAAAAATTTATGAGGCGACTTTATCTAAATTAATGAGCTTACATTCATTTTTTCATCAATATTTGTTCGTTAATTCCAAATCAGATGAACCTCCTTAACATTTTCGATCGATTTATGTAGACTATTATTCACTGAAATAAATGAAATAAAAAGTTGCTCTTTCTTGCAATGTACACTTGTACTTTTTAAAAGGCTTCGTGAAATCGTTGACGATGTTCTCGTTTAGTTCCTGATATTTTTAGAGTTGGGTAAGTATCAAACAAATATTTTGACTTCCTCAATAATTATACAAAAATACTCAAGTGCGAAGCTGGATACGGCCAAACACTGGACAAGCATTGGAATAAATGTTGGCGAAGTTCGGTTGCCAATATCATGCCGTTGCTGGAATGATAACTCCGGTATACACTTGGTGGCCAATTCTGGTCCATACTTTGACCGCCAACACTGGTTTTCGGTACAGCAATAGGCCGATGTTGTACCGAACTTTCGTTTCTTCACTTCCAGCATGGTTTACCGTGGTACAAGTGACGCATGGCCCAGTAATGTGCCATCCATAGGCCGGACTCTGGCTCTTCTACTTTCAGAACTGGATGCTATATTAAGATAATGCTTCCTTTCGGGATACATGGATTGCGTTTGCAGACGCTTTTTTACAACTTTCCTATACTAATTATTTTACATTATTTGAACGTTCTTATCTTACACATTCTTGCTTCTCTTCTCCCTTTATCCTTCTCCTTCCCGTTGCTTTTTTACCTTTGTTCATCCATTCGATCCCTTGTCTCTCCTCACTCATTATATCCTCAATCATCTCCTCTATTTCTGAGTAGTTGCATTCGTTCATTACGTGCATTGTGCATTATATCCTAGTCAAAAGCTAGCAATTGTCTTTAGTTTCTGCCCCTTGCCTGTCTCCAGCAAATATCTTGGCATCCTTTCCGTTTTCCATCTTCTGTACTCTTCGTTATATGCTGAATCTTCCAATCTCCTTTCTTTTTCTCTTCTTTCCGACTCTATTACTTTGTTTCTTTATAATTCCACCACATTTTCTACTTTATCGTCTCTTCCTTCTACATCCCACCTGCTGATCCCAGCTTTTTTGTATAAGTGCTACATTGCTCTTCCTAATTTAATTTCTGTCCATTTTTTCATATCCGTCTTTCTTCTATACTGTCTGAATATCACATTTTCTGATCTCTTTATTTTTCCCTAATATTCAATTACTCTCTCGCCTGCCTTTACCATAATCCTTTCTGTTTTCGTCTCTTTCCCTAAATCCTGTATGTGTGAATCGTCCTTGTATTTAAACGTGTGCCCTAGATATTCAAACTCTGTTCTTCTATTTTCTTGTTTTTCCATTTCCACTCACCCTCCTTTCTGCTTTTTCGCTTGCTGGATACCATTATTTTCGATGTTTCTGCATTTACCTCTAGCTCTTTATCCTCGAAGTACTTATTCAGGTATTTTATTATTCTTTCCATTTCCAATCTCGTTTCTGCGATCATCGACAGGTCATCTGCGTATGCCAGCACGTAAAATCTCTTGTTCCCTTTTGTAATCCTTCCTTACTGTCATTTCCTTAGGTATTTTTGTATATCGACTATGGACAGTATGCACAGCATCGGGCTCAGTGGACAACCCTATCTTACCCCTTCTCTGTCAAAAAGGACTCTGTACAGTTCTTTCCTATCTTTACCTTGCTTTTTGTTTTTCTACATATCCTTTCTATATTGTCTATCACGTCCGCCCTTATCACTTTTCCCCTCAAATACTTTTATAGCTTTTCCCTTGTAACCTTATCAAATGCCGCCTTTAGGTTCACAAAAAATAAAAACAGTTTACCTTTTTTCTTATTTATCGTCTTTTCTGCGGTGATCTTTGATATATAAATATTATCTATACCGCTTCTTCCTTTCCTAAATCCCGCCTGCGTCTCTGGTAATAATTGTAACCCGTATGTCTCCTCTCTTAATCTTTTTTTTACTATCATTGCTTATAGGTATCTTAAACGCTGTGCACACTAACGATACTCCCCTGCAATTGCTTGCTTTTGCTTTCTCTCCTTTCTTGTATATTGGGCATATTATGCCTTCCTTCCAGTCCTCCGGCAACTTCAATCTCCCATATCGCATTCATAATCTTCCTTAGTCTCTTTTTCTTTCTTAGCTTTCTGATTGGCTCCTCGATATCTTTCTTTTTAATTTCTTCTGTTTCTTCCCCTTCCACCTTTATCCTTCTCTCTTCTTCTCTGCTCCTTTCTGTTCCTTCCAATAGATTTATGAAGTGTTGTTTCCATTCATCTGTCTTCACTCTTTTTCTTCTTTCCTTTCGTATATAATTCCATATCTCTGTTCCATCTTTTATGTTCAGTATTTTCTCTATCTCCTCCTCCTGTTGTTTTTCCTCGCTTTCTTTACATTTCCTCTTGTGCCTTTTCTTTTCCATTGCGAATTCTTTCCTATCTATCTTTCCTGCTTTGTATTCTCTTAATATCCTGTTTAATTCTGTTCTGCTTTCTCTGCATTCCTTGTTCTACTACTTTTTTTTACCTGGCCTCCGTCTGTGTATTTTCACTTTTTCCATAGTTCCTGCTTCCCTTGTTTTCTCCTCCAGTTCTCTTGAACCTTGTACTCCTTTCCTTTCAAATGATACTTTTTCGAGCCTTTCTACAAACTTTATGATTCTTTCTTCCGACCAGTCTTCTATTGTATCTCTATTTCTATCTCTTCTTTCACATCTCTCTGTGTTCGTTTTTCTCTTTGATCTCTATTTCTATCGCTTGACGATCTGACTTCGTCCTTTTTCCTATTTTAAATTCACATTTACCATGTTTCCACCTCTGTTATTGCGTAATCTATTATACAATCTATAATCTATAATACAACCGAGCTTCCCATTTTTCTATGAAGTCCATTTTCCTTTATCGTCACTTGCCATATTTCAATTCAATATGCCCAGACCGCTCTCTATCATCTGTAGCAATTCTTGTCGTTGTACATTTACCACTTTATCCTTGGAGCTTCTTTGTTCTTCTTCTCCGAGTCATGCTGTGCCTCCTTTATTACCTGTTCTCGCGTTAGAATCGCCAGCTATTATGAGATTTCCTTTGTTACTTTTTCTGTTCTTTTCTTTATCTTCTTAAGTTTCCTCTTTTCTCACCCTCTGTTACATATGTATCGAGAATACCTTTTTTATCTAGCCATGTTTCCTGAAAACCTATAATATCGAATTGCTCTATGTATTTACTGAATGCGTTATCATACCATTTGTTCCTTGATTACAATGATCTTTGTTTGTTCTTGAACCTATTTTTATGCTAACATTTAGATATGTGAGTATTAAACAATTATGTTTTTATGTTAATTCGCAGTTTATTTTACACAATAAAATATTAGTGTATTATTATTTACAGACCAACTGACAGCCCTTAGGATAAACATTCATCAGTTTCGTCCACAGTTTATTCCTGCAGTCTGTAATACATACAAATTTTTACAGTTGCGTGAGTATTAAATAAGTGTATTATCTTAACTTGGAGATGATTTTATACATAAAAGCATTAACGTAATATTATTATTTATAGGTCAGCTGGTAGCAATCAGGATAATAATAATTATTAATAATAATTTTGCAGTTTGTTTGAATAAAAATTTTATATTAATCTTGATATGTTTATTAATTTACGATATTTAATGTAATTAATCATTTTTACATTCCTAATATAATTTTTAAAATGTTTCAGCATTTAATTATATAGTTTCAGATTTCATGATTTGGTTTTCGCACACAAAACGTTGCTAGTTAGTGGCGCTACCGCAGCGCTGTCTTCGAAAATACAATATTACAATTTCGAGTACACTTTCTGAGTACAAACATGATTGTTATGGTGGCAACTCTGTTTCTTCGTTAACATACCGACTCTGCAGAGTCATCCACTTCTTTTTTTGCACAGATTCAGTAAGTTCATCGATGTGCAAAGAAAATTTACAGACGGCTTTGGAAACTGAAAAAAAATTTTGGAAAAGAATTCTGGATGAATTTCTGGGTATTCTATTGAAAATAGCAAACAGATTTTTTTCCATCCAAGTTTTTATGTATCTTTCGTATTTCCAGAGATAATAGATCTTGAAAATGAAGGCCATTTCTTGATAAAAATGCTCATAATTGCAATAAATTTGAATCAATTTTTTTTCTATAAGTGCTTTCGAAAGAGCTTTAAGAAAGATACAAAATTCTTTTTTGAAATTTTTGTCCGATTTGTTTGGGACTGTAGATGTTTCTCATATATATCATATAATAGTAGTATTATAATTACAATTTAATACTATTCATTAAATTTATTTTGTTTTCAGAAAAAATGTCAATAATTGAGCTTAAATATGTAATTGTTATTTTTTATTGGAATGTAAATGTCCTGGATAAGAAATTGATGACAAATGAGAAGTGTTTTGTAGTTTTTTTGGAAGTAGATGAATATCTAGTACTTAAGTAATAAAATTCAAACAATAATAATTGGACTTTTCCTTACACGATCGCGAGTGTGACCAAAGGAATCTTTCTTTTACAGCCCGAAATCGAATTGCAATTGTTTCATTCATATGCGCTGTATGTTTGAATGCGTACTTACATAAAAGAATAACTGTATGCTTTAATCACGATTTTCACAAGAAACACTAAAGTTATTTGGCCATTAATCCATGCTCGCAAGAATAAATTGCAATAAAGTAGCGGGGATGTATTGCACGCTTCATGCGTTATTGCATCCGGGGCCTCAATTATTGGGCCATGTTCAAAAAAGCTCAGCTCGACAAAGAAATGAAATCGCGAGAATGGAAATTAGTGGGGTTAATCAATTAGGAATAAGAAGGACATCAAAGTGGACGTTCTTTCTTCTTATAATGCAGTAGAGAATTAGATTGATTCGTAGGTTTGGAGAAGAAGACAGGGCTTTCCTACTGAATGCGTTCGGCCTAGTAGGGAAATCGATCCACGCGTCCTACAATCGCTTATTGGTCGACTGTTTGCATTGAAGAATCTAATTATATGCTTAGCCTAAATTAAAGTGTTTTCTTAGTGGATGTATGTAACGCTTGTAATACCGTCCACTCCTAATAACGTAGACTAGAACATTCCTGTACTCCCACCACTGTGTTTGGGACCTAGGAGAAAGCTGCAGGGCCACCCTGCAGCCAGAGTTGCATCGTGTCTAGACTACAGCGGACCCTTTGTCACTCCCGTATTTCCACTACGACAATAAATATCTTTTGAGTTTAAGTGACATCATTTTATTTATAATTATTTCGCATTTCCAAAATAAAACGACCCGTGACAATTTTGGCGACCCTGCCAGGATCCCTCGAAACGATTCCACGGAATCAAACCCGACGGATCTTTGTGAAGAATTTGGAAATTTTTTTATAGTGCTTTAGTTAAAAAGTGTTGAAGTGGAAAAGTGTAAAAGTGTAATGAAGTGCAGTTACCAAGTGAAAAAAAAAGATAGTCTACGGATTATCGAAAAAGTCAATTTTATACTACATGGTGGAGAAATTTCACTGGTAATCACCAGAGAATACGAAGTTAGTCTGAGTTAAGTAGGCTTAACAGTAACTCTGTGGGTAGAAGTCCCAGAAAAGGGGAGAAGTCACTCAGCCAAGCTGACACCGTTGGAAAAAGGAGAAAACTCGTTTTCTACCTGTGCCACGGCCCAGCAGTATAACGGGAAAGTTTGGAAGTTTCGTCGCTACGGTTCATCAGCAAGAGGAAGAATCCCACCCTACCAGATCCCATCAAAAGTACGTAAATTGTATTCACGTCATAACGTTCTATTATCGAACAATTGTTTGTTTAGAATTTTATAAATAAGTCAGTCGTATTTATGTAATAACATTCCACGACCAAACAATTGCTTATACGTAACTTTATTACTAAGTTAGATAGAAAAAAAAAAAGAGCGGATGAAATAAAAATACTGGCTCGGAAAAGCGATGCATTGTTGACCGAGGACGAAAGCGCATCCGGTGGAAGGCAGACAGCATCGTCTCACACAGACGATGAAGACGGAGATAACGGCATAGGTTCGGGAAATTTCGGATTGTCCCCCCCCCCCCCCCACGCGAGTCTCCCGCACAGCTGTAGGTTCTTAACAAAATCTTGAGTCCCTTCCGCTTACACAAACCCCGCGCTCGACTGTAAGTCCTCAGCGACAGCAACCCCCAACGACACTTATCCCTGCTAAAGATCTCATAAGAACGATAGAGGTTCTCAATGGACATGATGACATTGGGGTACACGATTCTATTCAGGGCGTGAAAAGAGCTCGAGTCCGATGCTCTCAACCCGACCTGCTATTAGACTTTATAATCGCAGAAAAAATGAAGGATCAAGCGAAGCAATCCATTAGATACACGGGAATAGGGTCTTACGAAGATCTTTATGAGACTTTAAAAACTAATCTCGCACCTGTCCATTCAATAGAGTTGTGTAGAAGTCGGCTAGAAAATTGTCGACAAAATAACGATACTGTGCAAACTTAGAGTACAAGGTTCCGACAACTACTGAACGCACTCTATTATGCTATACAAACCGAGCATCAACGACCTTCTGAAAGAAATATAGCAATAAAAAAAGGAAGAGCGTACAGCTATAAAAAGGTACATAATGGACTTACGTCACGAAATAAGTATACAGGTACGACCCTTGCAGCCGAAAACATTTTCTAAGGCACTTCAAGACTCTCTAGAAGCCGAAGCATGGCGCTGAGAGAGACTGAGGAATACGGCATACTCAATGCCAAGATTACCATCTCGAGTCAGTAACCCAACAATCTCACGACCTACTAATTTTGCTCGAAAACCGACCACAAGTTTCACGACACCACAGACGTATAAACCTGCATACGCAAATCCACCAAACCATGGGCTTCCTCTACAACAAAGAACTCAAATCACTTGTTTTAATTGCAATAAAATAGGGCGCCTCCAAAGTCAGTGTCCGAACCACAAAACAATTCAGGGTTTTCACCGGAGTCACCACACCAACCGCCCTCCTCAGAGAGTGAATACGGTAAAATAGATAGAAGAATCAATTGCAGAAACCATCGAACATCGCGAGGAGGAGAAATTCCAGAACGAGTATCCGGAATATCCGGAAGAAGACTGCAATCAACAGTCATCCGAGGAGACGGATTGGGAGACACAAGATTATTGGTCGACTCAGGATCATCAATAAATCTCATTAAAAGATCTAACGTGCCCAACAATGCAAAGAAAATTGCCAAGGACAAGAGATTTGTTATAGGCTACGACAAACATGTATCTTTCCACGAAGTGATAATCCCCTACCTAGGAATACAACACACCTTTCACATCGTTGGAGAAGACTTTCCTATACCAGAAGATGGTGTAATGGGATTGCCTTTCTTACACCAGTATAAATACAATCTCACCAATAATGCTTTGTATTTAGATAAGAAAAAAGACGAGCTGATAAATGACGGTATAATTATACCGCCATACTGTGTACAACTAGTAAAATTTCAGGTAAGGTCCACCAATGAAAACGCAGTACGCATGAATAACAAATATCTACCTGATTCTATCTACAGAATCACAGATCAGCAAATCAAAATACCCCTAGCAAATCCCACTCCTGAGTATAAAACATACCAAGTCAACGAATTTGATATTAGGCCCAGCAAGCTGGAATTTAAAGAAACTCCTGTTATGTACATAACAGAGCAGGAAATTTTTGAAAGGATTCAAAAAGTATTAGAATGTACACGTTTAGAACACCTAGAACCAGAAATTAAAGAATCCCTTAGTAAAATAATATCGGGATATCACGACATATACTCTTTAGAAGGAGACCCTTTACCATGCACAGATTTAATGTCGCACAAGATTGTACTCAAAGAGGACAAAATTGTCAACATCAAAAGTTAACGACCACCAGAGTGCCACAAAGAAGAGATCCACCGACAGACGATGGACCAACTGCAAAAAGGGATTATAAAAGATTTGAAATCACCCTTTAATTCACCTATCTGGGTAGTGCCAAAAAAAACAGACGCATCAGGCAAAAAAAAGTGGCGTATTGTCATCGATTTTAGGAAACTCAACGAGTATACGGATCAAGATGCCTACCCATTCCCTGTTATTGACGAAATCCTCGACCATTTAGGTAACGCTAAATTCTTTTCGGCATTTGATCTCAGATCAGGGTTCCATCAAATTCCTATGGACCACGAATCAACGAAATATACGGCCTTCTCCACGTCTGACGGGCACTTCGAATTTCAACGTTTACCCTTTGGATTAAAGAACGCACTGGCCACCTTCCAGAGGATGATGGACAATGCCTTAAGAGGAGTAGTAGGAAAAATATGCTTTGCATACTTGGATGACATAATTGTCTTTGGATCTACCTTACAGGAACACAATAAGAACATCGTTACTCTGTTCTTCCAGGACACTGAACGCGCCTGAAGAAAACTATATTACGACAGAAAAGGAACTATTAGCCATAGTATGGGCAGTAAAGAGACTACGGCAATATCTGCTAGGAAGAGAGTTTAGAATACAGACTGATCATCAGGCACTTACATGGCTTTTCAATGTGAAGGATCCTTCTTTCAGATTAATGAGATGGAGAGAAAAATTAAAAGAGTACGAATATAAGATTGAATACAAGAAAGGATCGGAAAACCAGGCCGCTGATGCTCTATCGCGTGTTTTCGCCATTCGAAGAGATCTACCGCAAGACTCCTTAGAAAATATAGCCATCGACCTTGAGGAAAAACTCCCAGACATCGAAATCTTTGAAAACCCAGGAGAACGAGATTTAGTAACACCTGAACCTGATGAGCAGCCACCAAGAATTCCTACCCCAGAGGAAATGCAAATATTACCACCTCTGGTATATGCACCTGACACTAAAGTCGAAAAGACTAATGAGGAAAGAAAGAAACTGAACGACGATTACTACAGATGGTTTTCTCAACCGACTGAGACACGGGAGGTCGAAACGCCGAACGCTAATGGTAAGCTCTGGAGACAACTGATTAAAAGAGAATCTGCCACATATAGCTCGGTGAATATAGGTAGTTACCACGGAACCAAATGGTTAGCTGCAATAAATTCAGTAGCTCTGGAAACTCTTAACCGGAAGTTCGGAATTCTCAGACTACATTTCAATGGTCCCACAATTACTAGCACCGAAAGAATCAAATTAAAAACACTCGTCGCTTTCATAGGTCATAAATACCCTCAATTGAAGATACACACCTGTTATCGGTCGACAACAGAATTATCTGAAGAAGAAAAGAAACAGATCATACAAAAGAGTCATGACTCAGTAATGGCGCAACACTTTGGAGAAAACAAATCCATCGCTAGGGCACGAGAGCTAGGTACATAGACCAATATGGAGAAAGACATCATCAAGTTTGTCAAGTTCTGCGATGTGTGCCAAACTCAAAAGTTAACGCGAATCAAAAGGAAGGCTGAAGGCATTATTCCTGACACCCCGACAGATCCATATGACAAGATTGCCATGGACATTTTTGGTCCCCTATCCATGACAAACAAGGGTAATGAGAGCATCTTGTCAATCCAGGACATGTTAACAAAATAAATTACCCTTATTCCATTGAAAAATGTTACGTCGGAATCCATTGTCGAAAACCTATTCAATCATTACATTTATATATTCGGATCCCCTAAACATATTCTAACAGACCAGGGACAGAATTTCCTATCTGAGCTAATTCAGAACTTCGGGAACCTGTTGAAGATCAGACACATGAGAACCACAGCTTTCCATCCTCAATCCGATGGAGCCCTTGAGAGAACTCATGCAACTATTAAGGACCTTATAAAAACTGCCATGTCAGATTTACACGTACAATGGGACGATATGCTTAAATTCTTTTGTGTGACCTACAATACAATGACTAACGAAGGAACAGGATTTAGTCCTTTCCAACTAAAATTGGGACGAGATGCCAACATACCATCTGCTTTAGCAACGACGCCAAGTTTAAAATACTCCGATCTAATTAAAGTTTGGCAAGAACGACATGAACGTTATCTTAATAAAGCAAAAGACAGGATACATAAAAACAAGGAAAAGTACAAACGACAGCAAGACTCACGCATAGCACTGCCTCAAAGAATCTTCGAACCCGGTAACCTAGTAAAAATTATGAACACTAAAGAAAATAAGCTCAGCTCTGAATGGAAAGGGCCAGCCACTGTTGTTAAAATCTTGCCAAGCAATAGTTACAAAATTATATTTATTAACGAAAGAACTATTGTTCACGCGAATCGTTTAAAAGAACAATATTAAATTCTTACAGATGGAGTTCATTTGGTCACTAGCTCTTCTTGGTTTCTCCCATGGGTAATTAACAACTAAATCCCTTGATGATGTCATAGTTCATGCGGAGGACCTAGTAGAAGTTCGTCTATACCATCAATCCTGGACGCTGATAAATGTAATCGATAGCGACAACTTATACAACCGTCTGCACCAGGTCCATACAGCCTTAGAGCTTGTACAAGAGCAGTGCAATGGGCATTGCTATGAAGCAAGAGAGATAGAATTGATAACAGGACGACTCGATAGAGTAAAACTGCTACACTACAATCTCGACTACATCTTGGGCTATGGTCGACAAAGAAGAGGATTGATAAATGGAATATTTACCCTCTCTAAAGCATTATTTGGCACTCTAAACGAAGATGATCTTGCTCTCATCAACGTAAATATGGAAAAATTGTTCAACGACAATGAAAAAATGTCACAAAGTATAGCCAATCAGATTATCATTATGCGTACTCTACTTGAATCTACCTCCCATGATATCCACAAAATAAATGGACAGACTAAAAGCCGACTGCATGAATTAAATGGGCTAGTAAATGCTACGAATAAAAATATACAAAACTTACAATTAGCAAACCAACTATTAGCTTGCACTATTAGTATACAAGAAATTAGTGAGGATGTTAATCTGTTAATAAATGCTATCAACGACGGCAAGCATGGGATCATACATCCCCAGTTACTAACACCCAAGCAAACAATCAGTGAAATGAAGAAACTCGAAGAAGAGCAAAATATTATGTACCCGGTTAAAGTGACAGAATATAACTATCAGCACATAATTGATATTTCTAAACTTTCAGTCTTTATAATTGACAGGAGACTAACTTACTCATTACGAGTGCCTATTCCTGAAACTGACACCTTACAATATCTACACCTAATCCTAATACCTAAACCCCATGGAAACACCTTCCTGGCTGCTATACCAACACACGAAATCATTTTGATCAACAAAGAGAACAATTTCTATGTTCCCGGCGATTTTACCTCTATGAAATCTTGTAAAAGCTTAGGCGAAATTAAGATCTGTAAACGAATACAGCCCAGTTACTTTTTGAGCGAGATTCACTCTTGTGAAAGCGATTTGTTTAAATCGTCGATTAAAACTCTCGATAGTAAAATATGTCAAATATCAGTTTTTAAAATTCAGGAGTTAGTTTACATTCCTTTATACATCGATAATCAATACATTTTGATACCCGAAAAAAACTAGAAATTAATACTATATGCGAAGGGCATGCTGAGACAATCACGCTAAACACCGCTACTTTCATAGCAGGAACTAACTGCATAATACAAACCTCTAAGTCTATGCTTAAGCTATCCGGTCCCGTATCAATAAAAGCGAATGTCCTTTATAAGAAAAATGTGTCAATGCCTTTTCAAGAGACCGAATTAGAGTTACTAAAAGACAGTCAACCATCGATACAAGAAACTCTGACGCATGCCAGAATTAATGAATTTAAAACTACATTACGCGATACAGAATGCTCTATGAAAACTGCTCGAGATGACAGAAGAAAACATTCCTGGGTAGAAACCGGGCATGATGTATTAAGATATACCAGGGGTTTTAGTTGAAATTTGCCGGTTTGACGCATAGATGCCGCTAGAGATATGTATACATTCCTATGATTTGGCATCTATGTCATATTTTTCTTTGGACAATAACCTTCAAAAATACACAATTACATTCTGCCAAAATAATAGCATCATAGTTGTTTACCTCAGTGAATATGTCGAGTTTCGTTCCAAGTAAATCGCATTTGCGGCATTCGTTGCTTTTCTTATTTCATCAAAAGAAAAAAGCAGTTGAAGCTCATCGATTGCAGGTAGAAACTTATGGTTAAAATGCTGCAGTGATTAGAACATGTGAGACTGGGTTTCGTCAATTTAAAAGTGGAGATTTCGATTTAACAGACAATGAACATCCTGGTGGAGCGAGAAAGTTCGTAGACGAGGAATTGCAGGCGTTATTGGATGAAGACCCGACCCAATCGCAACAAAAATTGGCACAAACACTAAATGTGACCCGAGGAGCAATTTTCCAACGTTTAAAAGCCATGGGAAAATTCCAAAAATATGGAAAATGGGTACCACACCAACTGAACGATAGACAAATGGAAAATCGAAAAACCATTTGTGAAATGCTGCTTCAGCGGTTCAAAAGGAAATCTTCTCTGCATCAAATTGTTACAGGGACGAAAAATGGATTTATTTCGAGAACCCGAAGGGGAAAAAATCATGGCTTTCACCTGGTGAGGTCGGCCCATGGACTCCAAGGCGAAATCGCTTTGGACGTAAAACAATGCTCTGTGTTTGGTGGGACCAGTGTGATGTGGCGTACTTCGAGTTATTATAACCTGGTGAGACGGTGAATACGGATCGCTACCGACAACAAATTATCAATTTGAATCATGCGTTGATCGAAAAACGGCCTGAATGGGCCCGAAGACATGTCAAAGTTATCCAACAACATGACAACGCACCGTCTCATACCGTTAAAGTGGTGAAGAACATATTAAAAGCATTGAATTGGGAAATATTATCGCACCCACCGTACTCTCCAGACCTCGCCCCGTCCGACTATCACCTTTTCGCATTGATAGGACACTCACTCGCAGAGCAGCGCTTCGCCAATTTTGAAGAAGTCGAAAAATGGCTCGTCGAATGGTTTTGCTTGGAAGAGAAAAAGTTTTTTGGAATGGTATCCATGATTTGCCTGAAAGGTGGGCAAAATGTGAAGAATCCAATGGTCAATACTTCGAATAAAATTTTTTTGAGATTCACTTGAGAATTAAGTGCTTTCTTTATTGAAAAAACCGACAAACTTCAACTAACACCCCTGGTATAGGCTATACTGCCATAGGGATTATTGTTGTATATCTAAGCTATAAGATTGGCCTCTTTAAGTGTATATCAAAATTAATGCCAAAAAACTTATGTATCATGCTCTTTTGTATGAAAACAACTGTCGACGCAACGCCTCAAACCTATGTGGTACCTGTCGCACCCGTCACGCAATCAGAACTACTCATCTTCTACTCATCGAAGAAACAGAAATTGTTAGACCTAGAAACCTTAGACTTAAAATTAGAGACTAATTTTACTCTAAATCGAGGGGTGTAACGCTTGTAATACCGTCCACTCCTAATAACGTAGACTAGAACATTCCTGTACTCCCACTACTGTGTTTGGGACCTAGGAGAAAGCTGCAGGGCCACCCTGCAGCCAGAGTTGCATCGTGTCTAGACTACAGCGGACCCTTTGTCACTCCCGTATTTCCACTAAGACAATAAATATCTTTTGAGTTTAAGTGACATAATTTTATTTATAATTATTTCACATTTCCTAAATAAAACGACCCGTGACATGTAGACATAAAAATATTATGATCATGCATAACTATGAGTTACTTACATCTAAATTTTTCTGTTATTAAAACACGGTCGAAGCGAGTTCGCTCGGTCGAAGTGACACGCGCCCCCGTTTAAAAAAATGCAATACTCTTTGTTTTTATTTTATCATTCTCAAATTAGGACAGTATTATCAAGAATCCTATAAAAAACTTTTTGAGATTGAATAAACGAAAAAAAATATTCCAAACTTGAAAGAAAGATAATTGTTTATAAAGCTTTACTAATCTGTTATTAAATAAAATCAACATAAGGTAGTGTATACCACTTTAAAAAGCTTTAGAAGAATGCACATTTTCAGTATGACAATAAGTTTCCTTATGCAAAACTTTTTTTACTGTATCCCATTAGAAAAACATCATTTTTCCGACACCAAAATTTTGAATCTTCATGTTTCGAAATTTTCAAACTTACTTCAAAATAAAAAAATACGTGTCAATTATTTTTTATCATAGAACGCAAAAAACATATTTTTTCTAAAAACAAATTTTTGGGTATAAATTTCACATGGAATCATTGTATATGCAATCTATAAAAAAGTATAATACTGTGAAGAAGAAGTTTACCATTTTTGTTGTAATTTCAAACAAACAAAAAAAGGAAAAAGTTGTAAAATAATTTTTTTATTATTGATTATGAAGAAGAAAACAGGTACAATTCGGACATTTATTTTCAGATGTTTAAAAATTTTTGCCAACGTTTCGCTTCCACTCCAGAAGCATCATCAGGGCATACAAGAATCAGCCATAAAATACTTTACATTAAATTTTTGGAATATAATGATTAAGTCAAAACATGACAGTCAATGGTAAAAATCCACAAGTAATATCAAGGGATTAATGAAATTAAAAAAACTTTTTTATAAAAAGTATGAAAAACTAAAACATGTCCCGAAATAATGTAATTGAAAAATTAATAATTACCATTAAAATAGTAAATACGTCATAATTAAGTGAAAACTTTTGTAACGTCAATTTCCCACATTCACTTGGAATTTGAATTTACAAGAGGAAAAGACATATTGTTTAGTCGATAAGAAATACTATCAACAACTGAATATTTGAATTCAATAATATTAGACTAAATGACTCATATCATATGAGGTTATTACATGACACCTTTGGTTCAGTTGTTTGATAATATTTCTTATCGACTAGACAATATGTCTTTTCCTCTTGTAAATTTAAATTCCAAGTGAATGTGGGAAATTGACGTTACAAAAGTTTTTACTTAATTATGACGTATTTACTATTTTAATGATAATTATTAATTTTTCAATTACAATATTTCGGGACATGTTTTAGTTTTTCATATTTTTTATAAAAAAGTTTTTTAATTTCATTAATTCCTTGTTATTACTTGTAGATTTTTATGATTGACTGTCATGTTTTGACTTAATCATTATATTCCAAAAATTCCATGTAAAGTATTTTATGGCTGATTTTTGTATGCCCTGATGATGCTTTTCGAGTAGAAGCGAAGCGTTGGCAAAAATTTTTAAACATCTGAAAATAAATGTCCGAATTGTACCCGTTTTCTTCTTCATAATTACCAACATTTGGACGTCCACCATACCTAAATTGAGTCTTTATTATTATTATAAAGGAAAGTGGAATAGAATAATAAAAAAAATTATTAGTAAGGAGTTATCATCTGAGTACTAACCACACCTAACGTCGCTCAACCCCGGCGATCAGGCAAAGGCACACATGATCAGTCAAGATGGTAAAATAAATACATAAATCTATTATTCTAATACGCATTATTTACGTGAATGGATTTTAAACACTCTCTCTTCTCCTTAGTTATTTAGTTTTGTGACGTGGTAAATTTTTACCGTTCATTTAAATAGTAATAAAATCAATTCACCGGTATGACAGGTGGGGTTACGACCCGGGGAAAAAGTTGTGTGGCAAGAGACCGCACCACAGTATGCCCACTCCTATAGGCCAGGTGGCGAAAGAAAAATAGTCATTGCTACGTCCCCTAGGTAGCGCTAGTGTGTGATCGAAATGAACTTCGTGCGCAGTCACGCGCGGTAGACATATTGTCACTTGTCTGCATGTTGTAGCATGTTCTAATTGATTTGAATTGATTAAAATGGATGGCGGTCAATTGCAATTTTAAGTGATTCAGTGAAATTCTTTAAAGTGCTAATATGTTACAATGGGATACTAAATTTCTCTTATGGTAAAGGATCACATGTCCTAATAAATTGAAAAAAGAGTATTCCAAAAATGAATACAAATTTTTACAATTTTTTTTTTTTGTAGCAATCAACGATATTAAAATGGACTGCCTAGTTCTTGGTTGTGAATCTCGTCGCAATGTTCAACACCATGGGTTTCCGAACGACTTTAAAGTTGGTGAAAAGTGGTTAAAAGCCATATGCAACCCAAAATTGGCGAAGCTTCCTTATGAAGACATTCGCAAGAAGCAGTATCGTGCTTGTTTCAAACACTTTACAGAAAATTCTTGGATACAGACTTTTGTCAGACCCCGCTTAAAAGACAATGCGGTTCCGACACTGTGTTTACCAAACAGTCCGTTATTAAGATTCATGCTTCCGACAGATGCTCCTATTACTGATTGCAACAGTGAAAAAATTAAACTTAATATTTCACAAGTGGGATTTTCTCCTTCATTCAAGTATGTAAAATCACCAGGAAGTACTGAAGTGAGGAGGGGCTCCCTGGCTACTCCACCTCAAAAGCATTTATTGACAACTGAAGCCGCCAAATTATGTACAACACCAAAAAGATTAATATCCAGAGCAAGCGCCGATTACCAGGAGAATGTTCTCACTAATGGTATCAATTGCAGCTTTGCCAATCTCGTGTACTATGTACCGAAAAAACACGTAAAAAGGAAACTTCATTTTCATAATACCACAGATTTAAATAAAATGCAATTTATTTCGCACTGAACCTGGAACAGTAGAGATTAAAAGAAAAAACGGATATGATATTCCGGTACAAATACAATGTTCTGTTCAACTCGAGGCAGCTGAATTCAACTCGGCATGTCCTAAAAGTGTGTCCACAGAAGAAAGAGCGTCTAATACAACATCTAAAAAAAAACGGAAAAATTTATCATCGAACTTGACACCTAATAAAAGAGTCTCTGTAGGAGAAGCAGCATCTCGTTCAGGATAAGCAAAAGTACGGAAGAGTTTGAAATCAGTAAAAAACCCCTCTGCTAGTGAGCCGAAAATGCAAATCGTTTATGAAGGTGTCAGAAAGAGACTGCGGAGAAGAATTCTGGCGGAGAAACCTCAAACTGTAGATTTTACTCCCAAGGCCAAAAAAGTATTTCAAGAAGCCCTGAGATTACGAAAGCAACTGCACAAAACTAAGAGTAGACTGCAAAGGTATGTAATTGAGAATGCATTGATGCGAACTGAACTTGATTTATATCGAACTAAAGTAAATTTACTAGAAAGTAAATATATTTTATTTGACTTAAGTATTGAAAATGACATGAAGGTTTAGGTCAAATAATATGAATCCTCGTTCTCATACAGAGATTCTTATTTTTACTAATTTTGAGATAGATTATTTTATTTAATCAATATGAATAGACGTAGTATCAATTTTTAACAATTAGAAAAGAGGGTTAATAAAATGTTTGTATAATCTCTTGATTTACAAAATTTATAATTTTTCTATTAAGTAGACAATAGATAAGTGACATTTAGTCATTCTTTATGTTTACTTGGGTAATTTTTTCAAGGCCTTTAGGCTGCGGCAGCCCTGTTTTTAATCGATTTTGATCATTTTTATTCAGAAATTTATATTTTTACATTCTTATCGGGGAGGGACACAAAATACAATATTATTGTGATTTGTACCAAAATGTCATTCTGTATAGATTCAAGAAGAGTGCGAAGAATCCGTCATTACTTCAGTACTTACAATTTACAAAGAACCTAAAAAAACTCTCAGGAACTCAACGTGCGATGATTGAAATGCAATTGCGAAATGCAAATAAAAAATCTCATGGTATAAGATTCCCAACTCACGATAAACTTATAGCTCTTTCTTTCTATAAGCATTCACCTTCGACCTACAGATTTATGCACAATATTTTGATATTGCCTCCTATAACTACTGTGAAACGTCAGTTATCAAAAATCGAACTCGACACGGGCTTTAATTCCAACGTAGCAAAACTTTTAACGCATTGTGTGACAGGTATGAAAGACGAGAGACAGAAAGTTCAACTTTTAATGTGGGATGAAGCATTTTTGAAGGCACACATCTGGTACGAATACAAAAAGGATCAAATAATTGGCTTCGAAGACTTAGGAAATAGACGCACCAGTAACTTCGCAGATCATATTTTAACGTTCATGATTAGAGGGCTGTTAACATTAACATCCTATTGTCAGTTAGTGGCTTATATTAAAGAAAGCGTCAAGTTACTGAAAAACACTGGATTACAGCTAGTTGCCATGGTTTGCGATCAAGGAACCTCAGATGTTAAAGTCATCAAGGAATTACGAAGACAGTACGAAGAAAACTGTTTTAGTAAACGTGAAGAACCAGGTACGCTTTTTCAACTTATTATCGAATGATAATTTTATTACTTTTATTTCAAATTTTATAATTTCTCTTCTGAGACCCTGGCAAAGCGATAATGGAAATAATTGGCGTGAGACTCGTTGTTTTGTTCGATTCTCCTCACTTGGACAAAGGTGACCGGAATAATTTGCTGGCCAAGGATTTTGAAACTAATTTTCAAGCAGCTGAAAAAGATCCAGTGATTTCAAGGCAGTTCGTCGAATGGAAACACTTTGACAAAGCGTACGAAATGGATGTTAATAGCGACAAAATGTATCGGAACATACCGAAAGTTACAAGGCATCACGTGAAGATTGGCAGAATTCGAAAGATGAAGGTGTTGTTGAGTAGACAAGTTTTAAGTCGATCAGTGGCAGGATGGCTGGAAACGGCAACGAAATTTGATGGTAATTTATTGTTTTAAGAATTTACTTAGAATTATTATCATTTTAATTTGGAGATCTATTTAAAATAACTACAATTTGTTTTAATTGCAGTAATATTTTTCCTTTCGCTTAAATAACTATAAAACTAATTCAACTAAATGAATCCAGGGAGTATGAGATAGAGGACAATAAAACAAGATCTAAAGTATTTCAGCAAAATCTTGTTAGACGCATAGTTTACCAGCTAGAATTAATGGTTTGTCTTTGAGTTATGTGATACTTCACCATAAGCGCAGCTTGGTTTAAACAAGTTTTTAGCTATAATTTTAAATTTTTCAGAAAAAGAATAGTGTCCAGACGTAACAAAAATTAATAAGGTCGCCTGGGCAGTATTGTTTTTTTGAAATATTCTAAATTGTGCATAAAAACCAGTCGAAACTAAATTGCTTTCATGGTAAAGTTTCACACGCTCTTAAAGAAGGTGACTTGCGATTGGTTGGCTTCAGCGGAGAGTGATTTCAAAAACTCATCTGTCGACATTTTGCAAAAATAAAAGACTTCCGAATAATTAAAATATTCAATGTCCAATTTTTCTACAGATCCTATCATCACTATCGAAGGACCAATGCAAATGGATAAAAGTGCTATTCACACAGTTAGGTATGCTGACTTTGCAGACAAAAGTTTTGATTTCTTTAATGCGAGAAGAAGCAGTTTTCATCCATTAGTGAAAGATAAGCCTTTGTCACAAGTGGTAACCGATACAAGTCCACGCCTTCAGTTCTGGAAGAAGACATTACAGGAAATGGAAAATATGCGTTACGTTTCCAAGGATAAGAAAATCCCACTTCCAAATCCTCCATCCTTTGTAAATTGGAAGTATAATCTTCGCTACATGCTAGAATTATGGAAAGTTCTGAAAAATAAAAGCTTTTCACACATGAAATCTGGTTATGTGAATCAAGACACGATTGAGAATTTTTTCAGGAACATCAGAAGTTATGGCTTGCGCTATAACACTCCTACGTGCTTCCAAACAGAAGGTCTCTTGAAGCCACTAATGGTTTCAAATTTAACGTCAAAGCATTCCATTGGAGCAAATTGTTTGGAAGATGAAGCTACACCGTTAGCCTCTTTTGGTACTTTTACGGCAGCAGCGAACACTAAAACAGAAAGCAGTGGCGTGAGATCACAGGAATTCGACGAACACAGTCATTCTGAAGAAGTTCTCAAAGAAAAATGGTCATCCTTACGAGTAGCAAGCCGGGTGCAGTCAGCAGGAAGATTCGCTGAGATGGTACTTTCGGAAATCGAAGGAATAAAAGATTGCAACAACTGCGAGAAAGTGTTTTTTGTGATGATGCCCGAAACAATGAGAATGTTTCCCTATTGCACAAAAATCACTTTGAGGCAATAAATGTCGCGGCTGCCATTTACTTCGAGCGAGGATTCACTAGGGCAATAAATCTCGTTAATCGTCATTTACCATTAATGTGCTGGAAGCGTCATTTACGGAAAGTACTGACACAATTCGTTCTTGGAAGAATGGATTCGGAGTGGGTCACTTGCCCGTAGCATCGCACACTAATCGCTAAACGATTCAACGAATGCATCGTGGTAAACTGCACCCTCAAATGGTGAACGTACATCAATCGAATACTAACGGGTCAAATCTTCATCCCCGAAGGCAGTTCAATAGAGATTCGTGCACACAAAAGGTATCTAACTACTAAAAAACAAAAACCTGGAATTTAGAAACAGTAAGAAATTGTTACATCTTATTTTACGAATTAAATTTTGAAATTTTATTGGAAATATTAGACAATAAATAATTTACTCTATTAGTAAATTTAACCTTAAATGTACTTTTTTTCTCCAGGAAAAAATCTGACGCTGAGGTTTCATGAGCAGACGGGTTCCTGTACGATTAACGTTTACTTCATTTCTTCATTTCTTCATTGAATAAACGAGACACTTGCTCCACAATCTAGGGATCTCCCCCGGAACCCACCTGGGTACACGATATATTTCAAGGAGTTCTGACTTCGGAGACACGCAGCCTTAAATGTGAGACTGTATCTAGCAAGTTGATGTGGATCAAAATACATCTATTATGCACCGACTGAAATGTTTCTCGAACACCAAGATCCTCCGCAGTGATAATAAATTCTGGTCCGCCAAATGCAGCAATTACCAAGAAGCTCAGGTAATCCGATGATTACAAGTACAAATATTTTTCCAAACTGTTACCATCTCCTGTGACTCACTCCTGACAATTTTTTAAAAATTTCCTACCATTTTTTCGAACGGAGAATTTAAGAAGTGTTCAATAATTTGTTAGATATTTTTGATAGTCCATAAATTATGTAAATATTATTTAAAGTTTACTTCACTGACACAATTTTATATGTCAATCTTTCAATGTTCACAAATAATGAATGTAGACTTGGAAGAATTGAATAATTCAAATTTAAATGTTTGAAATTTGTTTACTTTTCATAAATGCTCATAAATGAATCAATAAATATAAAATCGCCTTTTTTCCTTCAACTTAAACGGATGAGGGTGAAAATGTTTTTGATAAATCTAGCTTTGCATTAAAACAAATTCTAATACGTCAAATAATATTACAAGCATATTAAAGTATCTCCTAAGTATCTTCTAAAGGAGTGTTTCCCCTTGTACATTTCTGAGACACTCACTATCATATCAGTTAATGTATCAATCAATCCAATTCATTAATTTAAACTCTCGATGACTTATTTCAATTCGAATTCGCTCCAAAAAGGTATCCTGACGCATCAGGTCGATTACACAGAACTGTAACTGGCGAGTGGGTCTGAATGTCCGAAGAAGAAGACAGTGGCAGGTCAAGTGGTAATGAAAGGAGAGAATCATTGCCAATAAACAATATCGAAAATGTTAGCAGCAACGAGGAAGATCCTGATCCTGAAGATTACCACGGCCAAATGAGATCAACTCAATGTGATCTGTCTATGTACTACAGTAAAATATATTTCTTGAATTTTATAGTATAATAAGCATTTAATAGTGTCTAATATCTTAAATAAATGGAGTTGAAAAAAAGAGTTCATCTTTCTTTTGATGTTATTTATTTCCAGACTTCTTAACTAATTTCTTTAGTTTTTTATGATTACAGAATATACGAAATGCATTTGCATAATCCAAACGAATCAATTACTATTTCCTAACCTTAAAAATTGTTCTTTATTTACCACTTTTTTATTCATCACGTTTATTCGTAAATGATTCGATTGAATTTTCAAAGTGCATTTCATATATTTTAAAATTTTGCGCCTTTCATTACTAGGTCTAAAGTGGAGGGGAGGAGGGTTATCTCCCGTGAAATATAGTTCGTGCTACGTCCCCTAGATGTCGCTGATAAAAATTCATTCGTCCTGCCATCATCCGTAAGTACCCCTTTGAAATACATGGGAGGGGGCACACCGTGGACCGCACTTCGTCGCCACCCGAGAGCACTCATAACAATTATTACGCACTACCCACACTCACGCTCCCTGTCCCGTCTGTTTCATAAACGACACGAAGACGACGGCACCAGATGAGAACGGCTTACCTAGTCTATTAGAAATGTAACATGTGACCTGCTTCCGGGTCCGCAATTGGTTCAAACGATTAATTCGTGGGGCAGGTCGGGAATTTTGGCAGCGTCGCGTCTTCCTTCGTCACTCTCGTAACCTGCGAATCATAGAGGCACGTGACATTTTTCTCCTTTTAACTTGTATCATCAGGAGGCAGTAAAGTAATTCTCGACCTTCAGATGAATGGAGAGTTCGTCTTAACTGGGTCACGTGATACAGGTAGCGTAGGTTTATCAAATTCATCATCTCTTGGCATGTGGTCCGAAAATACCGGATATTGTTAAATTGACTTTAACGTCTCATGGCGTCCATCACACCCCGAGGACACTTTGCTTTCTCAAGTGTTCGCGAATGTTTTTCTGTATTTATACCTTTTTGTTATTTATCTCTTTCTTCCTCTCGCGGGGATTAAATTTTAATCAATGAATCTTGAATTGACTTTGTTACTTAGAGCAAAGTGACTGGCGTCCAACTAAGCTTTCTTTCTGTTTATAAATATTGTATTTTCAGGTTGTTCTTGGATAAATTAAATTAAATTAGGCTCACAAAGAGTTAGCAGGTCCAGGGTAAAGTTCCTGCATCCAACTGGCGCCCAACTTGGGCACGGGCATAATCGAAATTAGTTATTTTGCCTGGACAGCAATGACCAGAATATAATTATGATATTAATAATTGAAATTGTTATAAATTAAAATTTTTAAATTTTAGTTTTTTTTGAACAATTGGGGATTAAGAAGGAATTATTAGGCGAGTTCATTACATATATCAGGCTTTGTACTGATTACGCTCTGATATAATTTCGCTAGCACTGCTTTGCTAGGATATTGCTATTTATTTATAATTGGTGCTATTTATTGCTTTATTTGCAATAATCTTTATTGCTTATTCTGATTTTCTATGACAGATGGTTTGAGAAATTCTAAGTATATTTTTATGATGAATTTCCGATTTTACTAATTGCTTATTTTACCCTATCGCTGTTGTACTTTTTTTGCGCCTGGTCATTGCTGGTGACAATTATTTCGCGCTTATGAATACTTTCGGGCTATTGTAAATTTTGCAAACTTCCAACATTACGCAGCTTACTTCTTGCCACTTTCTATTTCCTTTTCTTGTGTGCTTTAATAAGTGATATATTCGGAATAATTGGCAAAATATTTCTTTTTCAATTTATTGAAAAATCACGAGGCAAAGCTTATCTTTCGAAGTTATCCGAGCAATTTTAAGTTCGAGGTACATGTTATTAGATAACTTCATTATATTTATCGAAAATTGGAAGAGATAAAATCCGGTTAGAAATAACAGAACTAATTTGCTGTCCAAAAAGCAAACCGAATGAAATTGTCGCCATGGACTCTAGGAGCACTTGACGCTAGGATTCGGGAAGTTTAAAAGGAAATTAGCATCAACCACCATGTCTCTGGTAGAAGAGATTCTTGCTTGTCCTACGCCGGAGCAGGTCCTAATTTACCTATCTTAACTATCGGACCAGAAATTGAGAGAAGCTTTAGATGAGGTCGAATTGGTTAGTACCGGAAGTAGACGGTTTAGGATTAAACGGCTCCGAAATTACATTACTGATCATTATTAATGCTATTATGTATTGATTGCCGATAATCAATCGGGAGCAATGGATGCAAGTCAATTATTAATCATGGATCATAAATGAAGGATTGATTAATTGATCATTGGTAATCGATTATTAATCATAGTTATAAAATAAATAATATAAAACATAGACAAATGAATGTAGAAATGAATAATCAAAACTACATTTATTTGGAAATTAGAAATAAAATTGGGCAACAGAAGAGATGAACCCATGAACTCTTGCAGAGATCACGCCTGGCCATCGATTCGCAATTCGCACGTGCCGTGCCACCGATTCGCAATTCGTACGTGCCTTGCCACCAATTTGCAATTCGAACGTGCCGTGTCACCGATTTACGTTGATCTGCTCCCACTATTGGAAGCATCAATAGTATATATAGCCCAGGTTTACCTCTGGTGGTTTGTCATCAAGTTCCGATCAGTTGTACGGTCAGCTTGATTCATTTTGGACCAGTAAGCCAACGTCGTGAGCAGACCCTTCGATAAACGCAAGTTTCAGTGAATTTCTATGAGCAAGATTCTACCTTCGGTTCTTGGTAAATAAAATCCTTGGTCCTTAACTGGTGCAAGTCCGGAAACAGTAGTGCTAGATACTTCCTTTGGATTACGTGCATAGTCGTATTTAGTCGTGTTGGCTAATAGTGATTCATTTCTGAAATCGGGACGAACTAACCTATCTTGTTAACAAGCGCATGCCTGATTCATTTGTCGCAAGGTTCATTTCTAAACACGAGGTCATTGAATACTGAGGATAGAAATTTTTTCCATCAAATCATTAATATTTTACCTGTTTCAAAAAGTATGATTCTACTAATTTGTTAGATTTTTCGATTGTTCTCTAAAAAAGGTCAGTTTCTTTTATCATTTTTTCAGATATGTGCAGAATTATTTTGATAGATTTATTAGTTAATCGTAATACTGTTTTGATCAATGAATTTATTGAAAGTATTTGAAGTAGCATAGGCACAGGCTATGTCTGAGGAAAAATCTGGGGGAGCTACTAAAGAGAGAGAAAACCACCTATAGAGAAGAGAGACATAACAACGTCACACACAGCGGAATACTGCGCGATTCGTGACGTCATTTCACCTGACAAAATGATATAAAAGAATATGCCGCCAGGGTCAAAGTACAGCACAGCGCTCGTCGAGATAGTTCTATATGACGAAAATATTCTGAGCGCGACAAGTCTCTGCGCTGAGAACAGCTTCTTTTGGATAGCATGGTTTTGCAAGGCATTGGCCCAGACCGGAGCTGCATAAAGCAGCTTCGAATGGACCACGCTCGCCACCAATCTTCTTTTCGCTTCCCTGGGTCCACTAATGTTTGGCATAAGCCGGGCCAAGTTGGCTCCACATTGGATGGCTTTGGCACCTGCGATCTTTAGGTGTTCGCCAAAACTAAGCCTACGATCCAGCTGCACCCCCAGGTACTTAATGCTTGTTTTCCACTCGACTTCATGCTCTCCGAGAACGATCCTCGGATATTGGAAGGATCTCCTGTCCGTAACGAGCAAAGCCTCGGTTTTCTCAGGGGCCATTTTAAGACCTCTGCCATCCAACCAGCGCTTCGCTCGCCACAGACTTTCATTGATCCTCAGCTCAAGGATTCTGACGTCGTCAGCGGCGCACACGACAAGTGCTTCATCCGTGAATCCTTCAATGCTCGTTCCAGCAGGTAGGTCCATGCGCAGGAAGTCGTAGTACATGACGTTCCAAACGAGTAGACCCACCCGCGACCCTTAAGGGGTGCCACATGTCATCTCTTCTTTGAGAGACCATTTGTCGCCCTCGTATATCACCCACCTGTCGCTTAGATAGTCATCTATCATTCGCAACAGGTAGTCTGGAACCTTTTTCCGCATCATCGCCACGATGCAGATGTCCCATCTCGCGGTATTGAACGCATTGCGTATGTCAATGCTGATCAACGCACAGAATCCCTTACGCTTACCAGTTTCTTTTCTTGAATTTGTGGCGATGTTAACCACAGCTTGGATGGCGTCCACAGTGGACCTGCCTTTCCTGAACCCGAACTGGTTTTCCGAGAGCCAATTCTCCCCGACCAAGAGAGCCTGAAGCCGTTGTAGAATCAACTCCTCCAGAAGCTTCCCCATCGTATCCAATAGGCATATTGGTCTATACGACGAGGCAACCCCTAGAGGTTTGTTGCCCTTCCTCAGCAGGACCAACCTCTGCTTCTTCCAATCTGCGAAGAACCTCCCATCCCGAAGAGAGGAGTTAAAGGCTTCTAGGAGGATCTCCGGGAATGCCGCGATCACCTCTTTGAGGATCTCGTTCGGCACCCCGTCGATACCCGGCGCTGTATTTGCCTTAAGCCTTCCACCCGCTCTCTTTAGCTCTTCGAGAGTGAAGAGTTCTTCGCACCGGACCACGCAAGAACTTCGGTCCTGTCTTTGGAACGGCTCCACGTGTGGAAACTAGCATCGCACAATGTACTTGACTTGATCGGGATTATCCAGGCCCAGGGTCTTTCTTCTAGTCACCAAACTCTTGGTGACTATTTTGAAGGCGAGACCCCATGGATCCTTCTCGACCTCACCGATCAAGTCTTTCCAGCATTGAAGTCGCCTTTTCCTTATGCCTCGCCTCAAAGCTGTTTTTGCCCCTTTCCATGCCTCGTGCAGCGTAGCATCCCCCTTTGAACGGGTGAATTTTCGCCGCGCTGCGAGGCAGCTTCAAACGACCCAGCAGGGCAGACCCAACCAAGCTCATCGATGAGCCTGGTTTCTTCGAGGTGTTCGCGAAGTCTTTCCCTGCTGAGTCGTCTTGTGTTCCAGGAGGGGCCCCTTCCTTCGCCGCCCCTACCCTTATTTACCGCCTGACACCGTTGTTCTAGTGTAAATTCGATGCACCGGTGGTCACTCAAGGTTATTACCTCGAGGACCGACCAGTCGCTTATCCTTGAAGCGAGGCGAGGTGCGGCAATTGTGAGATCAATTATTGACCCCCCCCCCACTCTTCGTCTGAACGTAAATTCCCCGCCCTGATTCAAGACGATCAGTTCGTTCCTAGCGAACATCTCGCCAACCAAGATTCCCCTCCTATCTAGGCGGGCCTCACCCCACTCGGGCGACTTACTGTTGAAGTCACCCCCTATGAGGGATCGCCCGATGGCCTCACGGAGACTTTCCTCAAGGAGCAGGATCTGGGTCTCAAAGACATCGAAGGGATCGCCGGGGGAGAAGTAGCAGCTGTACACACGCACACCCGCCACGTCCACCCAAATGAACCCCGCGTCGGTCTCCAGGAAGTCCCCGACGCCCAAATCAGGGTTACAAACAAGCATGCCGGCCCTCCTTGATGCATCCTGATACCAAGCAGAGTTTTCGGACCACTTTTACTGCTCACTAATGAGCAGTACATCGGCCCCCTCTCCCTGGCAGTCTGCATCAGGAGGTCCTGGGCGTCCTTCCCCCTTCCGAGGTTGAGCTGCAGGAACTTCAATTCCTGCCTCTCAACCTCCGAAGCTGTTCCCGGAAGACCGGGCAGCAGCCGCTCCCTGACACATGGGCGATATCTTTGTCGCCCCTGTCCACGCATGTCAGGCACCTTGGTGGCGCCTTACAACTCCTGGCCAAGTGTCCCGTGGCGCTGCATCTCCAATAGGCGTTTTTCCTGTCGGGGTTGCTGCAGCCCTGGGAGCCGTGGTCGTACACAAAGCACCTGAAGCAGCGGGCGACTTCCACGTGCTCGCGGACGCGGCACGCAACCCACCCGATCCTCAATTTACCTATCTGAAGTAGACGCGCGGCGTCTGCCTCAGCTAGCCGGGTCACTGCAGTCTTCTCCCCGCCAAAGTGGGTGAAGAGCCTGCAGGACCTGTCAAAAGCTAGACTGCCCAATGCCAAGCACAGGGCAGACATAACTTCTCCTCTTTTCCAACGGTCTCATCGAGGTCCCTAATTTCAAGGGACCTCGTCGAGACCAGGGCTGAAATTTGCGCCCTTTCCCTGACCGCCAGGTCGAGCTCCTTTCGGAAGGCCGAAACGTCTCCCCCCCACTTGAGGACCAGAAGGACTTCTTCCTTCCTGGTCCTCCGGATAGACAGGACCTCAAGTCCTGCCTTATGGGGGTCGACTTTCGCCTTCATCTCCTTCAAGATGTCGGCGTAGGACTGGCCATCCTTCGCCGACACCTTGATGGCGTCGCCCGACCTGGCGGGCGAGGAACGCTTCGGAGTCTTCTTGTCGTTTGTGCCCTGTGCATTTTCTTTTTTTTCTTTTTAACGACCACTTGCCAGTCCCCATTTTCAATTGGTGCCTGGATTTTGGCCACCTGTGCAAACGACGGTGACGGGACGCCCTTCTCCCTCTTAGGAGTCCTTTCCTGAGGAGAGGAGGTGGCTGCCCTCTTCTCACCTTTCGTCTGAGTTTTTGGGGTGTCTTCTAGAGACGCAGAGCGCAGTCTCCGAAAGACACCTATTTTTTTCGATGCGGGATGGGTCTCCAGCCTCTTCTGGAGTTCCACCCAGCTTTCAATATGGCACCTGTGGGTGTTGAGCATACCGCCCAACACCTCAGCTGCCTCGTTAACAGAATCTTTTACGAAGCCAGGGTTGTTCCTGAGCATACCCTTTTGTATTACGCTCAGGGCCCTGGCTAGTTTTTCCATTCTCTCATTTTGCTCCTCCAGGAGCTGAAGGACGTCTCTCCATCCCTCAGCTCCTGATGAAGCACCCAAGTCCGCTTTTCCCACAGTTTTTTTTTTTAAATCCATAAATCAATCATTTTACCAGCGTATCGTGCGTAGAGGAGCGGGTCGGAATAGTTGGGAACGGGTGTACCCTCGGACCGAAGTCCGACGCCAGTTCCCTGAGACCCAACCTCCGCTTAGCCGGTCCCGGAATACACGGAAAGACCGGACTCGCCCGAAGCAACACAGGCTCCGACACCTGTGTTCAATACGCACTACCTGATCAAAGTCCCGAAGGGGCTGGCTTCTGATCCCGCGTGGCACACCACCTCGGGAGGGCTAGGCTCACAGCAGCCTCGCCTCCTCGTGGGCCGCGGAAGACACCACTCGGCGACGAAGCACTCCCAGAGGGATGCCATGGGGAAACGATAGTTTGGACATTCGTTCAGTTCACTCATTCCTCACAAGCACTCGCAGACTCACTCTCAGCGCCGCTACCTGGGGCATACATCCTTCTCCATGCATGGGGATAGACGCGTTTATAGCGTCCCCCACTTTCAACCTGGGATAGACCCGTTTACAGGGCACCCTTCACGCAATGGGAAGATGCCCGTCTATAGAGCCCCCTGCATTTGTTCTCCGATTCTTCGGGACACTACTACCTCCATGACTCGAGGTCCGTCTGCTAAGCCTCCCCACCCGTCCTTTTTTGGCATAGCCAAGAGAAGGACTATTGGATTTTAAGTGAGCCATTATAAAATAGCTTGACCGTAGACAGATTCATATTATAAATGTTATAGAGGCTAGTTATCTAAAAAAATATAAATATGTATCATACATAAGAGTATATTAATATTGTATAATTATATGATTTAAAAATCTATTTGAAGTTTATAGTCTCGCATATCTACATGAATCTAAACTTACAATAAGTATGCACACTAACTTTGTTTTTGTTAACGATTGCATGTTTTATCAGTTTACATGTAGCTCTCTTTCGTGTAATTTATTGTCCCAACTATTTATCTTTTCTTTACTTTGGTTTGACTATAGAGACTAACTGCGTAGCTGGTTGAGTTTTTAATTTTTGATCTAGAAAAATATCAAATACTTTGAAATCTTGAGATTTGAAAAATGTTTCCAGTTGTTCAAAAATAGAACCATGCAGTCTATGTGCACCAACTTACATACACCTTGCATGTAATAAAAAATCATCAAATATATGCAGTCACATTTATATGCTGTTGCCCACCCAACGCATTCAATAAGTAAACTTTACAGTTCTTTTACCGCTCCAAAATATATATTTTTAAGAATTAAGTGAGTGGTTTTACAATGCTTTTCAACGGTTCGTTTGACAGGTGTGTAGTATATACGCAATTTATACCGTTTTTATTATTTTATAAGAGGATTGGAAAACGATGTGATTCATAAAATAAATGCTGTTTTGGGAGAAATTGTCAATTGGAATTTTAGGACATGTAATTTTAAGGATATTTTCTTTTAACCTTTTTAGGCGAAGTAATATAATTTTTTTTCGACTTAAATAGCTCCTTAAATATGAGGTATCTTGAACGCATTGGGTGTACAAAAGCTTGTGGAGAAGAGTGTGCATATGAAAACATATCATTTTTTGTTTACAGTTTGCTACCTTCTTAGAAATGGTGTAGCGGCAATTTTCGGACCACAAAGCACACATACAGCAAGTCACGTACAAAGTATTTGTGACACAATGGAAATCCCACACTTAGAAACTAGATGGGACTATCGCCTTAGACGGGAAAGCTGTCTAGTTAATCTTTACCCACATGCAACGACATTGTCTAAGGTTTGTGAGATATTATTTGAATGTCAATAGCTGTAACAAAAACTATAACTAGACTATGCATGAACCTCAGCCCTATGACGCTACAGTAGGGATAGAGATAAATCAAGCATATATGTATAATGTAGTGCGCGGGACCTGTCAAGTCAGGCTTAGGCCCTCTTTGAGCTTATTGTCACATTTGAGAGCCCCCTTAGAAGGAATGATGTCCTATAACAATAAAGTCCATTGTTTTATTATTTTAAAAGTTCCCTCTACTCAATTGGACCATTATATTTCTGGTTCAGTGGATTGAGAAAAAATCAAGGCAAATTGTTTCGAAAAAGATAACTCAACGTGCTTTGAAACAAAGTGCTTCTCTTTACCAGCTTTTTGTTCAATTGCGATTGGAATATTTTGATGACAGTTACTCCTTCTCGTTTTGAAATTAAAGAAAGTGTAGTTTTCCACGATCTCTCCCGCTCTCCTAGACCGTGCATATAGCTGTTTCTTTCCTCTATTTTTGATAGTCTTCTTCGGAGTAGATTTTCTTGTCCTTGAAAAATATGGGATTGGCTCTACGTCCACGGGCACGATGTTTTGACACTCCGGAACAGAACTATTACGGTTATTTCGATAAATCATTATGTGGATCGGCTACTTTTAAAACTCGAACCCGATTTTATTGAAAAGGTTGACTCTCCGACAGAGCGAGCTGAATTCCGGTGAATCGTACCTTCTAAATCATAGACGGGCGTCTAATTACTGCGAGGTAATTTTGAAAATTAGGGAATTTGCCTCGGCAAAGTTCTTCTTCCGAGAACGCTTAATGTCTCAAAAATTGTCCTCATTAGCACACATAGCCTTGCGGGACTTTTAGATTAATACTAGGTTGTTCAAAAAGTTTTGAAAGGGACATCTATAGAGCCATTTTAAGATTTCATCTTTCATATGAACATACCCAAAGTGTCATTCCACTCTGTCAATTCGTTGTTTGTTTACAAGCCATTTGAAGTTGACGTGTCAGTGTATTTTTGTATAATGGAAAAAACCGAATATCGTGCAGTGATAAAATTCTTTGTTTTGGAAGGTTTATCAGCAACGGAAATTCATACAAAAATGGTGAAAGTGTTAAAGGAAGCTGCTCCTTCATTTCCAACTGTGCATCGATGGGTTTTAGAGTTTAGACGTGGTCGAAAAAGCGTTGAAGACGATCCACGCTCAGGACGTCCAAAAAGTGCATTAACACCAGCATTCATAGCAAAAGTACAGGATATGGTTTTGGAAGATCGTCGATTGACCGAGAGAGATTTAGCAGAGGCCCTAGACATCTCATTAGACAGTGTGAGTCATATTTTACGTGAAGTTTTGGGTTTCAGAAAGCTCTGTGCACAATGGGTGCCGCATTCGCTCACAATGGAACAAAAACACGTTCGAATGCGAGTTTCTGAGCAACATTTGGAGCGTTTTCGAAAGGATAAAAAGGATTTTTTGCGTCGATTCATCACTATGAATTCGTGAAAAAAGACCCGGTTTGCAGAAGAAAAAAATCCTTTTTCATCAAGACAATGCACCCGCTCACACAGCTCAAAAAACCATCACTAAAATAACCGAATTAAAGTACGAATTGTTGCAACATCCACCTTATTCGCCTAATTTAGCTCCCTCTGACTTCTGACTGTTTCCACACCTCAAGAAATTCCTTCGTGGGAAGCATTTTTCATCAAACGAAGAGGTTATAGCCGTCGTAGAGGAGTATTTTGCAGGCCTTGCAGAAAGTCACTTCCGTGATGTGATAAACAAGTTGGAAGACCTTCGGACCAAATGTATTGATCTTATGAGAGATTATACTGAGCAATGAAAGTGATTTCACCAAAAAAAAAACGTATTTTCATTTCCGCTTTCAAAACTTTTTGAACAACCTAGTATCTACAAATATTTGGTCAATCAGAAATAAACATCTTATTAATCCTCTTAGCTTGGTAGTTGAGGTTGATTAGCATTTAACTTCTTTTTGAATGCTGAAAAATAGTTGATCATACTATGTTTTTGATTTACAGAAAGTACCTTGCTTACTCGCTAGTGGTTTTCTGGCATTCAAGTTTATTCTCTTCGGGTTATCATATTTTCCTATTTTATGAGGTTTTAAATAAGGTATAAAATGACAGGGACTTGTCTTGCTTTTTACCAATATTTGAGAGTTTTGATGTTTGACTATATTGAATGCGCGAGTCATGGTATCAGTTTTTTCAAAGCGTATGAAAGGTGAGGATGTAGAGGTGTGCTTGCGCCCTTGCTATTGAAGTAAACGTTTCATTCCGTTCAGAAATTCCTATTCTTCCTTTTGCCCTTGCTTCCTGGTTATCTTGCATCCCTTGCATTCTGATTTTACAATAATTTTCAGTACATTCCTGCAATTAATCTTTTTATAATATGTGCTTTTCTGGAAACATTATTATAACACATCAGTTTCGGCAATCACTTCTTCATTAGAGCCAAATATATTTTCCTGGAGAATTTTTTTCAGGTCAGCAAAGAGCCGGTAGTCGCTAGGGGCCAGATCTCTGGTGTAGAGTCCCCATAACGCTTATCAAGCCACTCATTTCCTTTAACATTATTTTTTCCCATTAAAAAGCAATGTTTGATAAACACTCGAAATTCTTTGTCATCTATTGTTTGAAAAATGACAAAAGTTGCTTCACCAAAACCCCTGTATCTTCTGAATTAAACGTCAGATTGTCATGAAATTTTGAAACTTAACGTTTGAAGGTTGGTACTATTCAGAAGTCATATGGATTTGACAACAGTGGTTCCATATATATGTCAGATCGAAAACTTATTGAGTGATTGTTAAGCTGAAATTTTGATACATAATTTTAAAAGCATTAACACTCCCCTTATTCTCGTATTTATTACTTACATTAAATTTAGAACGATTTTGAGTATAAAGACATAATTATATAACTATATCAAATAAAACTCTTTCATACACTTTTTCACTATTTAATTAGGTAAACTTTGGAGTACAAATATTAACATGGCATCACTGACGGCGCGCATTATATAACGCGCATAACAAGTAGTGTATGGAGGGGTTCCCTCTCGTGCTCGTTACAGAGAACACTCCGATGCTCGAGCTTCTCGTTGGAAGGAATCTCGAGTGTACCTGTATTATTCTTATTCGGAACAAATTTATGGTTTCGATCAGTTGATGGGCTATTTGATCATACATATAATAATTTAAACGGATGAATACATATATTTGCTTAAATGTTAATATTCACATATATGTACTTGACGTTTCATACTGTCTGTTTTAATGATATTTCTGATTCTGCTTCATTTGTCAATTTTTCCCGAGATTACCATTTCAATTAACTGTTGCACATACCTTTGATTTAGAATTTCGTTCCTGAACCATCCATTTTTCAAAGTCTCTGACCCCAGCAATGATGAGTAATTTTAGAGATAATTTAAATTTTAACTCGTACACGGAGATAAATTTCTAGCTTTAGATGCATGACGGCTAATGCACTTAACGCATAAGAGCGACCCGAGCGATACAAGCATGGAACTCGAGCGATTCTGTCATGGATTCATGCATTATACTACGGGGAAATCCATGAACGAGACGCATAGAGAAAGTGCCAAAAAAGCTTGAGCTTGATGCTTGGAAGGTTCGAGCTCTACCTCTAAATGCACGAAACTATTCGTGCCCGAAACGCATGAAATTCAAGCAAACGGAAATTTCTCTCCGTGTATAACTCTGGGAAAATCAATTAACCTCTTGCAGCCATCCTGTTCATACACACCCTCTCAAAAATTTTCATAAATGACAAAATTTTAAACAGGTGCATAATTTTGAGGATGATTTTTTTATAATATTGATTTGTCCTCAAATTACTTAGAAATCTGAGTTGAATTTTAATCGACGATCACGGTTCTCGGCCAGTTTGTTGCTCGCCTCCTTCGTCGAGGCAGGACCGAATAGGACACGCACAGAGTTGGCGCTTAAGTGGAGCTCTCTTATATGTTCTTTGACCCAAGAACGTGTTTCCTTTATTTCCTGTCCTTCACGGGTGGTTGGTTCCATTAAAGTCGCGTACGACTCTTCCGTCATCCGTTCGCTCGGAACTTCCACCCGCGGCCACACGCCCACTAGGATAACCGACCAGCCGCGCCACCCAGGGGAGAAACAAACAGATTCCTCCCCCGAACGACGCGGACGGTCAAGTCTACACGAGACGCAGGACCGCGGGTGCAGGCCCCGATGCGATTTCTACTGGCCCTCCCCGTTGTTTCGCTCCCGACGCCCATCAAGTTCTCTCGTCTTCATCACAAGTGTGACGAATGACTCGATGAGCGTCCAGAACCGCTCAGACTGGAGCATGAGTGGGACCATCGTGTCAGGAGTAAGTTCGGAACCCACCGCCTAACCGAGGACCCCCCTAGTCACACCCCATTTTGCGCAGACGAAGAGTGCGTGCTCTGCGTTATCCACCGGGGAATCGCAGTAGCAACACGTCTCCAAGTCTCTCTTCTTAAAGCGCCTCAGGTACGCGTTAAAACAGCCATGGCCCGAGAGCGCTTGTGCCTAGTAAAAGCCGACTTCCCCGTGCTTTCTGTTCAGCCAGGTGGTGAGCTACGGGATCAGGCGGTAGGTCCTTCTCCCTGTCTGCTCACCATGCCATCTCAACTGACATTTCTCGACGAGTCTGCGCCTTCCATCCTTGCGGATGGCCTCCTTCGAGCGAGCGATTTCCTGCAGGTCGGCGCAGGTAAGCTCCTTGCGAAGCTGAAAGGTTTCCTGCCTTTCCTCCGCCAATAAATCTATTGGCGGGACGCTCGCTAGGACCAGCACAGCGCTCGTCGAGATAGTTCTATATGCCGAAACTATTCTCAGCGCGACAAGTCTCTGCGCCGAGAAAAGCTTCTTCTGGATAGCATGGTTTTGCAAGACATTGGCCCAGACCGGAGCTGCATAAAGCAGCTTCGAATGGACCACACTCGCCACCAATCTTCTTTTCGCTTCCCTGGGTCCACCAATGTTTGGCATAAGCCGGGCCAAGTTTGCTCCACATTGGATGGCTTTGGTGGCTGCGATTTTTAGGTGTTCGCCAAAGCTAAGCCTACGATCCCGCTGCACCCCCAGGTACTTAATGCTTGTTTTCCACTGGACTTCATGCTCTCCGAGAACGATCCTCGGGTATTGGAAGGATCTCCTGTCCGTAACGAGCAAAGCCTCGGTTTTCTCAGGGGCCATTTTAAGACCTCTGCCATCCAACCAGCGCTTCGCTCGCCACAGACTTTCATTGATCCTCAGCTCTAGGATTCCAACGTCGTCAGCGGCGCACACGACAAGTGCGTCATCCGCGAAGCCGACGATGCTCGTTCCAGCAGGCAGGTCCATGCGCAGGAAATCGTCGTACATGACGTTCCAAACGAGTGGACCCACCCGCGATCCTTGAGGGGCGCCACATGTTATCTCCTCCTTGAGAGACCATTTGTCGCCCTCATATATCACCCACCTGTCGCTCAGATAGTCATCTATCATTCGCAACAGGTAGTCTGGAACCTTTTTCCGCACCATTGCCTCGATGCAGATGTTCCATCTCGCGGTATTGAACGCATTGCGTATGTCAATGCTAACCAACGCACAGAATCCCTTACGCTTACCAGTTCCTTTTCTTGCATTTGTGGCGATGTTAACCACAGCTTGGATGGCCTCCACAGTGGACCTGCCTTTCCTGAATCCGAACTGGTTTTCCGAGAGCCCGTTCTCCCCGACCAAGAGAGCCTGAAGCCGTTGTAGAATCAACTCCTCCAGAAGCTTCCCCATCGTATCCAATAGGCATATTGGTCTATACGACGAGGCAACCCCTAGAGGTTTGTTGACTTCCTCAGCAGGACCAACCTCTGCTTCTTCCAATCTGCGAAGAACCTCCCCTCCCGAAGACAGGAGTTAAAGGCTTCTAGGAGAATCTCTGGGTACGCCCCGATCACCTCTTTGAGGATCTCGTTCGGCACCCCGTCGATACCCGGCGCTGTATTTGCCTTAAGCCTTCCACCCGCTCTCTTTAGTTCTTCGAGAGTGAAGAGTTCTTCGCGCCGGACCACGCAGGAACTTCGGTCCTGTCTTTGGAACGGCTCCACGTGTGGAAACAAGCTACACACAATGTACTGGACTCGATCGGGATTATCCAGGCCCGGGGTCCTTCTTCTAGACACCAATCTCTTGGTGACTATTTTGAAGGCGAGACCCCATGGGTCCTTCTCGACCTCACCGATCAAGTCTTTCCAGCATTGAAGTCGGCTTTTCTTTATGCCTCGCCTCAAAGCTGTTTTTGCCCCTTTCCATGCCTCGTGCAGCGTAGCATCCCCCTTTGAACGGGTGAATTTTCGCCGCGCTGCGAGGCATTCTCGACGTAAGGCTGTCAACTGGTCGTTCCACCAGTACATCGAACCCTTGGCTTGCCTGGGCTCGCGGCCAGGCATCGAGTAGTCGCAAGCCGTCCTGATTCAAGACGATCAGTTCGTTCCTAGCGACCATCTCGCCAACCAAGATTCCCCTCCTATCTAGGCGGGCTTCACCCCACTCGGGCGACTTACTGTTTAAGTCCCCCCCTATGAGGGATCGCCCGATGGCCTCACGGAGGCTTTCCTCAAGGAGGAGGATCTGGGTCTCAAAGACATCGAAGGGATCGCCGGGGGAGAAGTAGCAGCTGTACACACGCACACCCGCCACCTCCACCCAGACGAACCCCGCGTCGGTCTCCAGGAAGTCCCCGACGCCCAAATCAGGGTTACAAACAAGGATGCCGGCCCTCCTTGATGCATCCTGATACCAAGCAGAGTTTTCGGACCACTTGTACTGCTCACTAATGAGCAGCACATCAGCCCCCCTCTCCCTGGCATTCTGCATCAGGAGGTCCTGGGCATCCTTCCCCCTTCCGAGGTTGAGCTGCAGGAACTTCAATTCCTGCCTCTCAACCTCCGAAGCTCTTCCCGGAAGACCGGGCAGGAGCCGCTCCCCGACACATGGGCGACATCTTTGTCGCCCCTGTCTGCGCATGACAGGCACCTTGGTGGCGCCTTAAAGGTCCCGGCCAAGTGTCCCGTGGCGCCGCATCTCCAACAGGCGTTTTTCCTGTCGGGGTTGCTGCAGCCCCGGGACCTGAAGCAGCGGGCGACTTCCAGGTGCTCGCGAATGCGGCACTCTATCCACCCGAACCTCAACTTACCTAGCTGAAGCAGACGCGCGGCGTCTGCCTCAGCTAGCCGGACCACTGCAGTCTGCACCCCAACAAAGCGGGTGAAGAGCCTGCAGGACCCCTCAAAAGCTGGTCTGCCCAATGCCAAGCACAGGGCAGACATAACTTCTCCTCTTTTCCAACGGTCTCATCGAGGTCCCTAATTTCAAGGGACCTCGTCGAGACCAGGGCTGAAATTTGCGCCCTTTCCCTGACCGCCAGGTCGAGCTCCTTTCGGAAGGCCGAAACGTCTCCCCCCTTTTTGAGGACCAAAAGGACTTTTTCCTTCCTGGTCCTCCGGATAGACAGGACCTCAAGTCCTACCTTCTGGGGGTCGACCTTCGCCTTCATTTCCCTCAAGATGTCGGCGTAGGACTGGCCGTCCTTCGCCGACACCTTGATGGCTTCGCCCGACCTCGCGGCCGGGGAGCGCCTCGGCAACTTTCCCTTTGTGTTGTGTTCCTGCGCAGAGGGCCAGGAACCTCTTTCTTCTTCTTCTCTTTTTTTTCTTCTTCTTCTTCTTCTTCTTCTTCTCCACCAGTTGCCATTCCCCATCCTTTTTCGGGGTCTGGCCTCTGGTGGCCGCAGCATAAGACGGCGATATGCCGCCCTTCCCTTTCTTGGGAAGCCGATCTTCGGGGGGAGAAGGAGCAACCCTCTTCTCCCGCTTTGTCAGCTTCTTGGTGGTATCTCCCAGAGACGCAGAGCGCAGTCTCCGGAAGATACCCATCTTTTTTGAGGCGGGGTGGGATTCCAGCTTCTTCTGGATTTCCATCCCGCTTTCTACAAGACATTTGTGGGTGTTGAGCATTACGCTCAACACCTCTGATGCCTCGTTAACACTGTCCTTTACGTGGCCAGGGTTATTTCTCAGCATACCCTGCTGTATGACACTGAGAGCCCTGGCCAACTTTTCCATCTTTGTACTTTGCTCCTTCAGGAGCTGAAGGACGTCTTTCCATCCCTCAGCCCCTGGAGAAGTGTGTGAGGGCGTATCTGACGCCTTCACCTCTTCACCTCCTTTATTTTTTGAGACATTCATATTAAAACTGTCGTGTCTTAAGACGGTTCGCCCATCATGGGAGCCCTACCGCGGTAGGGCTACTATCCCCGCCTATATGGATCCCTAGTTATGTGCGCCGAAACCGAGAAGCGGCTTATCGGATGGTCGATCCTATCGGTACATTAGATGAAACTAGTAAAAGGTTACGGGATAGGCCCGCGCCATAATGATGCTAAAGGTTTAACGTCACCCCTATCGACCGAGCGGTGCCGAGTCCGCCCCGACACCTGACCCGAACTTCAGGCTAGACGGTGTGCGATTTATCCTACGCAGCGTCGGATATAAGGAAATACTGACCAGGTAATCCTTCATTCCTGCGCCCGGACGTCCATGATTTCAACCCCGACATTGGCTCCAGACAGTAGGATCGTGAGCGGTTTTCCCAGATTATCATGTGGTTTCACGGGATCTTTGCCCTTCGCGGTCGAACACCGGAGGGACTTACGGTTACCCATATTACTTCCACAGAGGTGAGGTACTGACATCGCGTCCTACCCTGGTCGAGAGGCTACTACTCCTCCCTTGGCTAGTCTATCGGGAATATCCACCACGCGCCGGCCGCAGCCTCATTCACTCAGCGTCCCATTCATTCTGGTGTGTGTGGGTGTCGGTGTCGTGCATGTGATTGTGGTGTGACCGCAAGAGCGCACGCAGGAAGTTCAGCGTCATCGCCGCATACGCATTTGGGGCGATACCCCGATTAAGGGGCCCCCCGCATTCACTCCGTGTACGTTCATTCGGCATCAAGAGACCTGTTCAAGGTCCCCTGATGCTTTCGCTCCACACCGCGTCCTCACGCGCCTGAAAGTCCCAGAACAACCGTCGTGGCACGTGCGCCCGGCAGGCCCATCTCTAGGGAAAAGCCTGTCTATAGGGCCCTCTTGGCAGCCATCCTGACGGCAACAGCCCTACTGCTGGCAGAGTCCTTGCGGCTACTACCGTTGGTGGGCTGCAGGACGCGTCTGCTCCGTGCTTGGAATCATGCGATCACCTCGGCGAGACCCTGCCCGCCCACAGAACGCTCTCTCGGTTGTTAGGTGTGTTGTGTTTAGTGTCGCTGTAATGTGTTGTGTCCTGTTGCTGTCTGTGTGCCCCCTCCTCCTTTCTCATCCGGGCTTGGGACCGGCAATGGCGGAGTTGTGTCCTTTCATTCTTAGTTGATATTTACAATGACTATTAAAATTTTTATTAATTTTCTAGTTTATAAGAATTTTAAGAAATAAAAAATGTTTACATAACATTGTTCTATTCGTTAATATGGGAATAATATTGGATTTGAATAATTTTTAATAATCACAAATAACAATAAATATTTTTTAAAATTTAGAATAATTAGAAATAAAAATTACTAATGAACAGAATCAGAAATACATATAAGAGGGCTCCACTTAAGCGCCACCTTTGTGTGTGGCCATTTCGGTCCTGCCTCAACGAAGGAGGCGAGCAACAAACCGGCTGAGAACCGTGATCGTCGATTAAAATTCAACTCAGATACGATTGAACATTTTTAATCGTATCTCGGGTACCCATAAATATTTTTGAAGTTTTCTTGACTTAAATTAAAGATAAGATTTTAGACTCTATGTCGTATAATTTTCATATTTCGAAAAAAAATTTCCCCAGGTCATGCTAAAAGTTGAAGTTGAGGTAGAGAATTTGAGAAAATCTTGAATTTTTTTTTTAACTCCTCACGTGCTGTATTATTTTCAGAAGGTCAAAAAAATATTTGTTGAGCATCACTAGACGTGAAATTTAATAAGCTTACCAACTGATTTTTTTTAAAATGTCCGATCTCTTTTTTTCACCGAGATATCGTGGTTTAAAAATTAAAGAAATTAAATAAATATAAGTTCATTACAGAAAATTTATAATTATCGCATCTTCTAATTTTCTATTAGATTCCCGAAAAATGATAGCAGAAAGAAAGAATGGTGCAGTCGCATGGGTTTGCCATTAGGAAAAGCAATAAAAAGTTGGCGAATATGCAGTTTGCATTTCACAGATGATTCTTACATGCTACGTAGTTTATGAATGATCCCTTACCAAAATAATATAAAAAATTTCAAATAAAGAACATTTACGAAATAAAAGATTCATATCACGAATCGAAATTCATTAAGTCTTTTTGAATGCATATTGTTTTTGAATATTTGAATTCAAAATGACAGGAAATTGTTTTTATAACATTGAATCATATTTCAAACATGTGATGTTTATGTTATAACTTAATATTTCCGTATCTGAAAGATTTTTATAAACAATTCTGATTGTGAAATATAGTTTTTTCAAAATATTCATAATGCGCCAGGCCCGCGATTCTTAAGCGACACTCCTGGAATAGAAAAAGAGAGAGATCCTACCGCTCTCTCCCTTCTCTGTCTGATTTGAGATTCGCGTTTCCTCTATTGGATTAGCAGTCCATTTCTAAATGTCGATGGTCGCTCTCCAACAATCTATGGCGGCGATAATCGAAGCGTCGATCTATCGTGGCTCGAAAGTCGACATGGCGGCCCGTGTTGACATAATCTCGGTAGCCGGCTGTGCCTCATCTTCGACGCTGCTGTCCTCGTATCGCTCATGGAACAGGCGGGACAGGAAGCGTAAGTGCGTGCAGTGCGTGATTAGTGTATTTCGAGTGCTCTCGGGTAGTGACGAAGCGCGGTCTCTCGTCACACGACTGTTTCCCCGGGACATAACCCCACCTGTTATACCGGTGAGTTTAACAAATTAAATCTTTTAATGTGACGGGTAAATTTTACCATGTCACACCCTCAATAATTCATAAATAACGACATAAAATTACTCATTTTGGGTCGCTTTCATTGTTTTGGCTGCTAGATAATTTCTCTGTCGAACTTGATCTTGATTGCGTTCTTTCTGTACAATCAAGGTTAGGAGCAAGTTTCGATATGGATTTGTAATAGGTTTCAATCTTTTTCTCTGTTTTTTCACTCTAGAAATAATCAAAAAAATGTTACTCACTGCTTTGTTGTTGTTATTTGATCAGTTCTGCATTGTTTTCATACTTGCAGGAAAGAAATCTTCCGCTTGAAAATGATCATTAACTTGAAGTTTATGTACTATGTCATAAACTATGTGCAAATTATGAACTTCGACGGAATTATTTTTGAAATACTCGATTTCTATTTTGACTCAATTGTATATGCGAGGTCTGTCCGGAAAGTATCGGGCCTACCTTTATATCTCCGCGCCACAGTGTTCGAGCGACCTCTGCGGGGAAGAAAAGTCAACATTAAAGCCTCACGAACCTATCAGTTTCTTGCTGACGTCTGCCGGACGTTTATTTCATGCGCAGCGTGACTTTGTTTACAAAGCTATTTTTGAGTTCGGCGGATTTTTTAATTGTTAAAAATGACTGAATAACAAGATCAACGAATTTGCATCAAATTTTGTTTTCAACTCGGAAAAACGAGTTCGGAAACTATTCAGATATTGAGCGGGTGCGACTTGCGATTGAAGGTGATCTTCGATTAACTGTTCGTGAACTAGAAAATGATCTCGGAATACTGAAAACTACTGTTTGGTAAATTTTGAACAAGATTTTAGGAATGACTCGCATGTGTGCGATGACTGGCTTCTTCACCGCGACAACGCACCAACGCATTCATCGAATCTTGTGCAGCAGTTTCTGAGTAAACACAGTATCGCATCGCTTCGAAAACCTCCGTGCAGTCCCGACATAGCCCCCTGTGACTTTTGGCTGTTTCCAAAACTCAGAAAACCACTCAAAGGACAGTGATTCGATGACAAACCGACTGTTGAAAATAATGCGACAAACGTACTCAAGGTCATCCCTAAAAGTGAGTTCCAGAACTGTTTCGAAAAGTGGAAACATCGCAGGAACCGTGTTATTGAATCAAGTGGGGATTACTTTGAAGGATGCCACCCGCCTGATGATGAAGAATATCGCCAGCGCGGAGATATAAAGGTAGGCCCGATACTTTCCGGACAGACCTCGTATTTTATTCATAATCTTTGTATTAGCAAATTTTGTTACTGGTTTAAACAGTGATTTTTACATTTTCATCATAAATAAGAAAGTATTAGTTTTATTCATTTCCTAGACTTATCCTACTAATATGATCTAGATATTTTTTGACACAATCCAGAAATTTGTATGCTTCATTACTGATTCAAACAGTGATTTTTACATTCTCATCATGGATGGGAAGGTATAAATTTTATGTCAAAAACTACATTAAAAATTTTCATCAAATCTTCACGCTTTGAGAACCCCTGAGTCAGAAAAAGTGGTTTTCACGCAAGTGTCTGTCTGTAGTCGGTCGTATACTCGATAACTCTCGATAGAATTATCAGATTGAATTGAGTTCGGACACACTTTATTGGAGCCAAAAAAGTAAAGTCTATTTCGTTAACCAGCCATATTCAATCAAAATTGAGGACACGACCATTTTTTGTCTTTTTGAAAAAAACTTTTTTAGAAAGTCAAAAATTCTAATACTGGTTTTTGATAGCGCTTATAAATCTCTACGAATTATTTCTATAACATTCTTTGATTAAACCAAAATTATAAATGTTACAGCATGTTAAAACTTGAAAAAATCCAATATCAAAATTCCATTTTCCAGTTAAATTATACGATATGAAAAAAAGTTATCATACAAAATTTGTACTGTAAAATGCATATTTCGCAAATTTTAAACATTTTTATTTTGTGAACATATATTCTTTTGACTTCTAGTAATAAAGAAATACATTAGCAATTTAACAGGATTTCATAAGCTCTTGGATAGTGTTACGAACAATCACCGTCAATATATTTTGGAAATTCTGATGAAGGGCTTTCAATTGTCGGGGTCATTATTATGTGAAAGGTGGTTTCTTAGATATGAAATAATTGTTTCTTAATGTTTATAATTTTTGTCGAGTTTTTCTTCTTAGTGAATGTGAACAGAAATTTATTTTATGCAAAACACGCACAAAAAAGATGCTTCGAGGACCTAAAAAACCAGCCTTGAGGACGTACATTTCCGAAAGATACATTCCGAAAAGATAAAAGCGCAGTGCAAGCTCGGGAACACACAAGATAAAAATTTATTTTTATGTAATTAATAATTACCCGAGTCGAAATCCTAAGACTCGCCTCAATCTCTACTGTCGATATTGAGGCGAATGTTACCGTTTTCCCGTTTTTCGAGAGTGAGGCGATGATTTTCGAGTTCCATAAGTACTTCAAATATCCTATAGTGAAATTTTTAGGCAAGTATTGCACTAAACTTGTGATTGTTAGAATTATATAAACGCATGTCAATCAATAACTCAAGTGTTGGTTTGACTAGGGTCGTCTATTAAAGACAGTCAGAGTTTTCATTGCATTCAGTATAAGCAATGTAGCGAATTATTTTTCAAACTCATTTTTTGTAAGAAACACAAAACTAAATGGTATGTCACACTTATTCAAGACAAATAGAGAGTCGATGAGCTGAATTATGTTGTAAGATTTCCAAGTAATGAAAAAAAAATTTTATTCAAAGCGTATTATGCAATACATTCTTAGCTGTATCAAGGATGTTTTAAGGATTAACTCCACTGCATTGTGGAGCTTGTTCGGGTCACGATTCATAATGTGTGCGCAGATAGAAGTCACCACCGTACTCCATATAATTGTAGTCATAATTTCCCGACTTTGACATGCCAACGCTTCGAATTTTACCGCTTTCATTATCTGCGAATATCAACATTTACACATGAGTATAATTTTAGTTTTTTTTGCAATGACCTTTCATTATCATTTTTTTTCTTTTATTACCTCCAACTGATCATAAAAATTCGAGTGTTCGTCCTGTTTCTTGGGGGTGTTTTTCTTTCAAGAGAGTTTTACACAAAATTTTGGGAGTTCGTGCTTTTTCTTGTGCTGATGAGTCCAATGGTTGTTTGCAAATCTAATGTACCGATACAGATTTAAAAGATGATTTATCTATATCCCAGTTCGCAAAGAAACGTTTTTAGAAACGTTACTGGAGCAAACGTTTGAAACGAGCTCACTGGTTAACTTGATCTACATCCTGTTGTATTTCATGTACATTCTATTTTTCATGCCATTTTTAAATTAACCTTCAAAAATTGTATACCATATAAGCCACGATATAAACGTCGATCGATTCCCGGATTTGACTGAGATCTGTGCCCAGCAGCGGGGTAGTAAACGACTTTTCGTCCATAAATTTCAGTCAATATGCGGCTCACCAAATCTGTCCACGAAATTTTGCCATCTGAATTATAAGCCCTTTTTTTAACGATGCCAAGGTCTGTTATGTGCATAAAAAATTTACAACCTGTCCATATTTCAATCTGAAATTTAAAAAAATGACAATCACACGTGATCGGCAATTTATACGTTCATTGAAAGATTAAGTGTTCACGCACTTTATCGACTCTTGCGTCATAATATCAGGGACGTATGCAGAAAAAATGTTTTGCATGTTTAAAATTAACGTGACTGATTTTTTCGGATTTCAGAGTTTTTATAAAATGATCTCTCTACGTTCTCCAGTATTAATATACAGTTTAACCATCTTTGAATTTAAAATTTAAACTTTTTGAATTTTTGAGTTACACATTCTCTATTTCTGTATTATGTTATTTCAATTTATCAATTTCAGAATCATAATTTCCATATTATATTAATAATTTTGTATTTTTCTTTTTGTCATACTTTTTTTTCTATTCAGATTCGAATTTTCCGAAAGTTGTAATTTTGGAATTTCATTTTCCAAAATTCACAATAAATAACTGAAATTCGAAAGTTTGTAATATTTATGGATTCATAATCAGGGGTGCAATTTCTTTGCTATTCTCGTATTGTGATTTTTCATCAATTTTAATTTTAATTGATAAAAATTGTATTATAGAAGTTTATTATTTTCTAAATTAGCATTAACTCAGTGACATTCTACAGTTTGAGACAATGAATCTCTTACATTTTGGAGTAAAACTTGTTTTCATATTTTTGATATACTCGTATATTAATTGTTACGTTCTCACGAAAAACTTCTAATAATCGAAGATTTTTATTTAAAAGTTTCTTAATTCGAAAGTTCAAATTCAGTCAACAAAATTTCAAAGTTTCAAATATTGAAATTTTTGGATTTTTTTCGTATTAAAATTTTCAATCATTTGTTACGTCAGAAACGTAACACTTCTCTTCTTAAAAGATCTCCTCGTTTTATGTAAGGATCGGAAGGATCCTCTCTAAGGGATGAGGAATAGTCAGTAATTGAGAATGGTTAATGATATAAAATATGTTTATTGACGATAAAATTATAATGAGTATCCCTGAGAGCAATGTCGTAGGCAACATTTGTTAATAACACATCCATCGGATTTACCGAAATTGTTACATAATTGACCTGAAATGCGACCGCACAACGCTGAGATTTTCTATTCATTCAAAATAAGCCTACTGACAGCAAAATCTGCAGCATAACAGATCATTCGTATTGAGACCTTCCATTCCCTTACTACCTCTTCATTACAGCAGCATAGTGTATGCATCAAATGTAGCATTCTGAACGATGCATTTAGGCTGCTTTTTTGCACCACGACATTATAAGGCGACACAGCAGATGATGCTCAAATAAATGTGTCACTACTCATGACTTTAAAATAACATGTAGGAATATTTGTTGGGTTGGTAAGGAAAATTATTTGGTCAACAAGTTGATCACATCAATGAAAATTTATTTTTAGGCTACTTGGCGAAGTTGAAAATTAACATTGAGTACTGCTTACACAAAAATTATTAACATTAATGCAAAATCCTAAGCTTTGTTTTTTTTTTTAGTAGTAAGGAAACGAACCTCAAGTGCCTCACTGACATTACGAACCCAACAAACAAAAATTCTCGGGTTAACGATTTTCTGATGAAAATGATCGGAACACAGAAACATGTTGTAAAAACCAAAAGAAGTAGAACAATACTACAAACTAAAAGCAATTTATCCGAATACCACTTGGCACATGATACAATAAAACATTCAAAGAAATAGAGTTATTCTTTCTGTAATCCCAAAAATGTATTCCGCAATTTTCAGCCATCGATAATATTTTTGAAGAGTTCATGCGTATAAATATTACGTAAACCCTAAAAAATTTTTTTACGAATTTCGAATTCTGTATTTTTAATGTGATGCGCAGCAATAAAATTTTCTATTCACAGTTATTGGGCAAATTTCGGAGAAACCTGCTGTCACACAATATAATACAAAAGTATGTTTTGGAACAATTTAAGCATGAAATCTTATAAACCACATTTGAAAAAAAGATTTTTGTTGTTGAAAAATTCTGTTTGTGATATTTCGTTAATGAAATTTTCAGGATAATTATTAAGCGTCAAAAGATTTTTAATTATTTTTAAGTTTTCTTTATAAAATTTCCTTGTGAGAGTAGTATTTCAGTCTCCTAAACTTTTAATAATCGCAATTTTTGTTGAAGAGGATGATTTGAGAAATAGTTTCAACATCTACCTGAGAACGTGGTTCTTCCATGTCAGTTTGTCTCAATGGTACCATCTTTATTATTTTATTTTTTTTTATTAGCAAAAGATTCAGAAACGAAAGTGTGTTTTCAAATTCTAACTCATATGTACATTTTGAACGTGAATGATAAGAATTAAAGTTTTCTAAAGTTTCTTTGATCATATTTTTTGCAATAATTAAAAATGTGTCATCAACATCTTTGTAGTAAGCATGTACTTTGAAACTAAATATTTTTCTCTAAAACCACTTACTCAAGATCTTGCAAAACTAAATTTGGAAGATTTGATAGATGTATAAAAAAATGAGATAAACTTGCATAGAGGGAAATACACACTAATAAATTTTTAGTAATTTAATGCAGTTTTTAAATTGGTTTTAGGACGTTCTAATTGAGTTCTCGAATTTTGAGCCGAATGAGTTCATATGTATAATAAAGATTGATTCAATGTTCAATCAATTAAGTATAAATTGGATATCAGTTTCCTTATTTTTTCTGTTTGGATTCTCAATCTTCAAGGTTATTATTTCCTGTTTGTATCATTATTAGTGATTCCAATCAGTGGCTTCACTTTTGTTTTTCATTCAGTTAATTAAGGGGATTCATCGCCATTAATACTCTAATAATAAATAATAATAACCAGTAATAATAATACTAATAATAATAAGAAACAATGTGCATTTCAGAAAAAGGTGGAATGAATCTAGTTTGTACTTTACCCTTTCTGGTGGTAAATGATTTTAAAATTGAAAAATAACTAGATTTTAAACGAAATTTCCTATTAGCCTGTACTTCTCTAACGAGTATGCGATCTTCCTTCTGGAATGCCTGAGTCAGCTTCATGGCTATCGCAGCGGCTGTAGGTGTCTTTTAAGGCCGTCTAACTCCCTATCGGCATTGATGGTTTCGGATTACCCTTCCGGGCGAACTGCCTCGAAGACCATGATGAATCTGGAGTGGTTACGTCGTAGGAAAGCCTTATGATAAGATTTTAAACGTCCTTGTTGTCTGTAGGAGGACAGTCGTTAGTATGAGCGACAATTATGCGCCGACTTTTAGGGCACCGTTGGAAGTGTCCGACATTGAAATAGGGCACTACGAGCCCTTACCATATCCAGCAACCCTTGGTTCGAGATTTGAGCAAATCGCTTGCATCAGATTTGCATGTAATAAGTGCAGGGTTTCGTCCGCCATTCTGCACAATCTCATTCAAGCTTCTTAGTATTTTCAAGTAATTTTTCATAGTTTTTAATAGTAAATTAACATGATTGTTAAAAATTTTCCCTATTTCATTTATATAAACGAACTTTGGTGTTTCAGAGAACATATTGGTCGTAATTTCTTCACAGCCTTATGGAATATATAAAGAAAGCCTTGCATCTATATATACACTGTTAAAAATAACTACCGTGATTTCCCGAAACACGTGACTGGAGTTTTATTCAGTTACATTTTCATAAAATTAAGATAGAATTTTAGAAAATTCATTTACCTTTTAGTAAATTTAAGAAACAATTTCTTGATTTTTAGTTGCAAATTGTTGAATACTCTGACACGTCTATCTGGAAATTCTAAAACTTGTAACAGGAATAATTTGACTACAATATTATAAAAATAAATTGATAATTTTTAGTACATTTTTCGCAATTTTAAGATACCTTCACTCAAAAAATATCATGAACACCGTCAAATTTTACGTTACCCTTGTAACATAAAAATGTTTTAAATTTTCGAACATTTCCAACAGTATACATATATATATGCACACATATGCATACATACACAGTTATATGTGCATACGTATACACATATAATTATTAATACCGTTACAATTACGTGCGTACCAGGGTACCATCACATCATGATATTACACAGTTACGTCTTATATAGCAAAATGATCTAATAATAGGTAATGAACAACAAGGAATTATCTCCGTTTGCTACATCGAGATTTACTTCGAATTTCGTATTACATTTGCATAAGTTTGCCTGTAATGACGGGCGCAACCTTGCACAATTCTAACTGTCAAGTATTAAGTACTGTACATAGATTTATACTATACATTGGACACATATATATATTAAAATGTCCACCTCAACTTCTTCTGGAATTTTTATTTCTAATATTATTTAGTAATTTAGATTGATTCAGAGCCTGTTTTTGCGGGATTGTATTTCGCCACCCCCGGAATTTATTGTGTCCTCCTTCCAAGCACAGAGTGTGATTGGAAGTCTAAAAATTGCTGTAGGTTGACACGTTCAAAGGCGTGTAGAATCATATCCTCAAATTCGGATTCTGGGCATAAATCGATTGATTGAGGTGCTTGTTGTTTCTTTCCAAGTGTGCAGACTATACACACTAGAAATTTAAATTTGGGGGAAAATCTCAAAATCCGCCAGGGTTTCTGCTTCAGAGTCGACTTCCGAGTCAGAAACTAGATCCACGATGGGAATTTCCTGGGTTCAGATTGAGCCTGCATTTTTCCGTTTTCGTCGTGAAATTTCGAGAGAGGTAGTCAAATTGGAAATTTCATTTGACGATTCCAACAACCATCAGTTGGAATTGTCAAGAAGTTGTTGAAGAAGTTGTGGGGTTAATTTGAGAGTCCCGTGTTGGTTGGGAAGTTTCTAGGATTGACAGGGCTGCTTTTAATACTGCCAATTGTTTGAAAATCTTTCCCCTCACTTGCCTCCCTGCACGAGATCTTCGTTTGCGTTTGCAAATGATGGGCATAATGAGGTGCTAAGAGAAGGTACGAATAAATGAATATAGGGCCGGTCGTTTACAAAATAAGGACCCTTTAATTTTGATGTGTACCCAGATGGGTTTTGGGCCAAAAAAAAATGTTTTTTTTTATTTAGCTTCTGCCAGGCTTTTTAGAATTCAGTTTTATTTTAACAGAATAAAAGATCCGATTTTAGGATTGGCACACAATTTTTCCACCTGTGAAACTTTAAAGATTTCTATGGAGAGAAAAAAGAAATTTCTTTACAGAATAACCGAGTAAGGCTCGAACACTAGCCTTGGTTAATTTAAGAAAAGTTTCGTCAAATTTTTAATGTTGGGAAAAAATGAATTTTACAACAACAAAAAATTATTTAAATAAATTGAATCTACTATTGAAATTTCTCAGGTTAGCATCAAGGTCAAATCCCTGAGTAATTTGATAAATTCGTTTTATTTGATCAAAGAATTTTGAGAAGTGGACAAGGTTTAAGGCTAATCCACTTTTTAATGAATTTTATATTTGAATTCAGACTCTCTGCTGAAGAGCACAAGAGGTTGAATTCTGAAATCGGTCTTCTGCTAAAGAGCATAAAGACAAATTTCTAAAAAGATAAAAGAATGGAGTTTTTTGTTAACTTGGACTTTCTGCTAAAGGGCATAAAAGTACAGGTTATAGAATTGACTTTCTGATAAAGAGCATGAAGGGTAATTCTTATACGAAAGAAAAAAATAATTTGAAATAAAATTGGTGTTCAAAATTTAGTCTTTTTGCTTAAGAGCATAAAAGCCTAAATTTCAGAATTAACCTTCTGCTGAGACGCACAAAGGGGAATTCTCAAGAACACAAATTTAGGGAAATAAAATAATTTTCTTTTTCAAATTAATGCTTTCTGCTGAAAAGCGTAAAAGACTTGAATCCAAAATTGACGCTCAGCTAAAGGGCATGAGTGTAAATTCTTAATAAAAGAAAAGTGGATTAGAAATGGAATAAAATTGGTGTTCAAAATTTAGTCTTTCTGCTAAAGAGCATAAAAGCTCAAATTTCAGAATTTACCTTCTGCTAAAAAGCATAAAGGGGAATTCTCAAGAACCCAATTTTTAGGGAAATAAACGATTATTTTCTTCCTGACGAATTAAGGCTTTCTGTTAAAGAGCACAAAAGATTTAATTCTAGGCTTGACAGTCATCTAAAAAGCACAAGTGTAAATCCTCAATGGAAGACAATATCAATAAAAATTGAAGTTTAAAATTCAGTCTCTCTGCTAAAGAACAAAAGAGCTTGAATTTCAGAATTAACTTTCTGCTAAAGAGCACAAAAGTGAATTCTCAGAAACTCAATTTTTTTATGGAGAGAAGGGATTATTTTCTTCCTGTCGAATTAAGGCTTGCTTCTAAAGAGCACAAAAGACTTCATTCCAGGATTAACACTCTGCTAAAGAGCACAAGAGTAAATCCTTAATGGATGAAAATATTACAATAATAAAAATTGAACAATAATAAAAAATTCAGTCTCTCTGCTAAAGATCACAACAGCTTGAATTTCAGAATTAACTTTCTGCTAAAGAGCACAAAAGTGAATTCTCAAGAACTCAATTTTTCGGAAAAGGAAGGATTATTATTATTTTTTTTTGAAAAAAGGAAAGGATTATCTAATATTTCTATTGATAATCAAAAACTTTGATTGATTAGCAAAGATATAACTATCAATACAAGTTTTTAAGTCAATTCACTTAGCGTGGTGACTAGCTACATGAATTTGACTCATACATATGATTACCGAGAAGAAATAAAAAGAGTAAACGATACATTAAATATGCTGAAGTTGCGAATAAAGTAGAGTTGGAAATTTAGTCGCTGAAGATAGCCTCAAGGTCAAATCCTTGGTCGACACTACAATTTTACTTTATTCTGCAATAAAATATGATTAGAGAATGTAAAATTTAATTGTTCATAACAAGAGTTAAACAAGGCTTAAGTTATGAATAATTAATTTTCATCAGACTAGCCAGGTTAACCTCAAGGTCAAAACCCTGGGTAGTCGGGATAAAAACACATAAAACAAAATAATTTCAAATAAAGTAAAGTCGAGAGCTAGATCACTTAGGTTAGCCTCAAGGTCAAATCCCTGCGTGATCTCACGGCTTTATTTTATTTTAATAAGCAATATAAAAATTTTATGAAAATTCATGGAATTTTTGAAAGACGTAAATAGTGAAACTAAAGAATTTTGCAAAGAAAGTGTTTCGCTAGTAACAAAAAGTTACTAGTAAAACGTAGCCGGTGAAGAATAGCGCGGAAGACCGATATCCCACCGCTGCCGCCATCAGTTTGTAACGTACTGGTAATATTCGATAAAATAAAATATAAAAAGTCAAAAATAATTACCTTTAATATATTTTATCAATTTTTCTGAATCATTTCAGTCGATTATGTTGATCATTAGAAGAGTGTATCACTCTACGTGATAACGGAACTCTACTATATCGACCTTATCAACCTATGATTTAGAATTAATTTAACGTTATTTAAAACTAGATGGAATTTTTCAATATAAATTGAAGAAATTTTCTGTGAAAAAAGGAACGCTTCCACTCCGCTGGGTATCGAGCCCAGGTCCTTTCGATTGCCAGTCAAATGCTCTTTTAATGATCGACATAATCGACTGAAATGATTTAGAAAAATTGATCAAATAGTTCATGGTACATCCGTAACCGGATCGGCGTTAACAAGTTTCTGTGAGAAAAGTTGTGGAACCTCCGTAGCTCAGATGACAGAGCATTCGACCGGCAATCGAAAGGACCTGGGCTCGATACCCAGCGGAGTAGAAGCGTTCCTTTTTTCACAGAAAATTTCTTCAATATAATATTTTTTATTTACTAGTATGACTAGTACGCGGAGATCGTCCAAACGGCCAAATTTAGTTAATATAAATATTACCTAAATTTGTTTATTATTATGTGGGATCGTTGGTCTCTGACTCTCGGACTGAGAGCGTATCCTACACACACCTACGTTTACCAATTGAATTTTAAATGAAAGAAGGAAAGGTGTTTTTAAATGAACTCAAATTTCATAGGCCAAGGGGTTGAAAATTTTATTTTCCAGAGAGATGAGATTAATAAGCGGAGGTGAACATTTCTTATTGAATTGATACAAACACAACAAAATATAGTCTTGAATGATACTGATTGTACCTTGCCGCATCCTTAGTCCTAGATTTTCAATCCTACCGGATCTCTGGAAAGTAGGAGCAAGGAAGAGAGTGCGTTCTCGTTGCTGAAGTCCTGAGTTATCTGGGCCAAACTTGATTTCACGTATTCGTGGTCTCCAAAAGAAACCAATCTTGTACCTCGCGTGATGTACTCACGCGCACACAACCAAACACTGTTTCCACTTTTATATTAGTTTTAATAAGAGAATATAATGATTCACTTTGAAACTGAAAAGGGTCGAGTGCTATTAAACTCGCTCTCTTCACCGCTAAAATTTTCTTATTAAATCTAATTCAAATACTTTATGAAAATGATCACTACCGTTTTGAGATTTGGTGGTATTAATTTTCTGCGATTTCTCGCTGCTTTGTGCCGTTTTATTTTGGTGAAGGAAAACCGCGAGAAACTGGGATTGGACTGTAGACAGTCCGCCGATAATTAAATTTATTTTGTTGCTGCTATCCGGATGAAGACTTTTTTTATTGTTAACGTCCGCCCAAACGCGATCCCCAATTTGAAGCCCTGAACTAGGTATTTTACGAAGCTAGGTATTTTACGAAGCTAGGTCAACTAGCCAGGTGATAGGACGCGATGGTTCCGAACCGCGGACGGGCAAAGTAGAGAAAAGTACTTTCCCTACTGTCCAAATAGTTCCGGTTAGTACCGGGTTGCTCGAGTAACTGCAAATTTGGCTCTGCGTTGATCTGTTTAACGAGTTCATCGCGAGGTGAACATGGTAGGGTTTTTTGATGATTAATGATTCTATGATTGGACAAGGGAAGTAATGGTAGGGAGGTTTTAGGAATGTAGATGGACTTCGTACCATGCTGATTCAGTTATTGTACCATTTGCTGATTTTTAGGTTTCGAATATTTCTCTCCTATCTCCACACTTATCGTGAGAAAGGGAATGCGCTCATCGATTTTTAGTATTTGATGCATTGTCATCAAATAGTAGAAATGATTTTAGTTTCTAATATATTTCATACTAAATTGAAATATATATTAAATTAGTCTAGGTTTATAATCATTATATGAATTATAAAGCCTTACATAATTATTTTAAATATTCAGATCTGTCCTTTAAGTTTTGTTTACAAAAAGCACGTGGCCTTTATTGTGGGAGGTCAGCTGGCTAAAGCATCTAAGCAAGGATAGGCGCACGAGAAGGAAGTGTGAAAATGGCATGTATGCTAGCCTCGCGATGCACAGCAGAGCACATCAAAAGTTTCAAAAAGAGACGGGTATATGGGGCATGTGCATGGGCGAACAAAGAAAGGAATTGACAAACGGCAGAAAACTATAGAGATATACAGTGCATGAGTATACGCGCGCTGGATATCTCTCCCTCACTCTTACGCTCTCTCTTTTTCTCTCGCGTTCTCTCCTCTTGCTTCTACATCCTAGTAAGAATATTTATAATGTTAGTCAATGTTTTCCTGGATTCACATTTACTTAAAACGTGTTGTTTTGAGGCTCCTTCAGCCTCTTGCTCTGTTACATCCCTTATTTTAGATTTATTTTAGATACTTCTGAAATTTCAATATATGCGATAATGTGACAGGCCACTCGCGTGAAGAACTGTAGTTGTCATAATACTTATTCACCTGTAAATGTGTACTCATATTCATACGCAGGTACACGATCCTGCATGTACATTAATATGTATATATATATATGTCTGCTCATATATTAATTAACATGATGTCGATGTGCGATGGTACACTATATCATAAGTATAATACAACGCGTAATAGACAATGCCATGTATAATACTATAATATAATACCTGTTATCACAGTAACATAATGTATGATATTTGGATACCTATATTTAGGATGATTTTGCTTTGCTCTATTGTTAATTTTTAATTTTGATTTTATTTAATGAGCTCTTATTTTCCTGCGTTAAATTCAGGTTGTTTTCGCCATATTTTATTTTAACGGACATATGCATGTATTTCCAAAATGTTTATCAACTTTAATATGCTTTTATTCATGAGTTGTTAAAGTTGGTATAAATGTATGTCAGTTTTTTTTTATAACAAACAAAAACATTCGGTTTATCATCTGCATATTGAAGTTGATTAAAACTAATAACACTTTTATAGGCGAATATGTGATAGAATGTAAGGTAGTGAAATAAGAAATTTCCTTCCCGAACCAATCATCTGTTAAAAGTTTCTTGACCCGAACAACGATAAGCTGCATCAGCGGCCTTGTCAAGGTGCTCGGTTACGGGCGCTTCAAGTGGCGTGCGAATTTATGTGAAAATGTTATATATTTTTGGAAAAATGTGGCCGCATTGACACGCTCGTAACATAATTATTTTATTTCGCAACCCGTTTAAAGATTCTATTGAACAAATTTTGCGCAATATTCCTCCTACAGTTTACTTCTAAATAACGTGCCAGACGTTACACAGTCAGGCAGTTATTAATGTAAAATATACCCATTAAAATACAGTCAACCACTTAATAGAATAACATATACTTACTGAAATTTTTTTAAAATAACGCGCCAGACTTTACACGATCAGGCAGTTATTAAAGTAAAATATACTTATTAAAATCTATTTAAAACAACGTGCCAGACATTATGTCACGTCCTGTGACCATTAACATTTATTTATAATATTATAATTTTTTTTCAGAATAAAACATGCATAAAAGATATGTATTGGAAATTATTAATTATACGAAATGAAATGTACAATACTAAAATTGTAATAGGGAGAGAGAGATAGTAAGTTTATAAATAGACAACGGTTATGAATGAATCGTCGAAACCCTTACAAAGGTGTGAACGAGGAAACCGCATCGGAATGCGCTGAGTAAACAAGAATATCGACCGGGGCAGCAAAACAGGGAAATTAAAAGTCTAGTTGCTTTGTAAAGAAGGGACGTCAGGGAAACCAGAGGAGAAAAACTATTCGAATATATTCTTCCCTTTTTTCTTCTTCAATATGCGAAAAAGCCAAGCAGATCAGCCACGTGCGAAGGTTGAGGAAGGGTCAACCAGAGGTTGGTAAAAATATCCAGGGCAAACCAACTATCGATTGAAAATGGCCATAAAAGCAAGTGCGAATCCGCAAATCTTCAGTTGCCGTCGGGAAATCTTAGGATCCGGAAATCACCCTTGAAAACCAATCTCTCTCTCTCTCTCTCTCTCTCTCTCTCTCTCTCTCTCTCTCTCTCTCTCTCTATCTATCTATCTATCTATCTATCTATCTCCCCCCCCCTCTCTCTCTCTCGAGTTTTTTCATGTACAAATAGTGAATAAAATTTAATAATTGTAAATTCGTTGAATATTTATTTGTTGTTAGCTTCCCTCACCCTGTTTCGGTTTAGAAATTCTCCAGATTTCTTCCCCGATCAAAAACGAGGGGAATCAATTTAATAATAGTGAAGGGTGAGTAACTAGGACGTTACAATTACACGGTCAGGCACTTATTGAGGTAAAATATGCTGATTAAAATCTATTTAGAATAACTCGCCAGTCGTTACACGGTCAGACAGTTATTAGAATGAAATATACTGATGAAAATCCATTAAAAATAACGCACTAAACGTTACACGGTCAGGAACCTATTAAAATAAAATATACTAATTGAAATTTATTTAAAATAACGTGCCAGACTTGACAAATTAAAATCTAATTACAATAATGTGTCAGAAGGTACACGGTCAGGCAGTTATTAAAGTAAAATATACTGAAAAAATCTGTTTAAAATAATATGCCAGACGTTACACGGTCGAGCAGTTATTAGAAATAAATATACTGACGAAATCCATTAAAAATAATGCGCCAAACGTTACACGGTCAGGAACTCATTAGAATAAAATATACTGATTGAAATTCATTTAAAATAACGTGCCAGACGCTACACGGTTAGGCAGTTATTAGAATAAAATACACTGATTAAAATCTATATAAAATGATATACGAGACGTTCCACGGTCAGGCAGTTATTAAAATAAATACACTGATTGAAATCTATTTAAAATAATATGCCAGACTTTACACGGTCGAGCATTTATTATAATTAAATATACTGGCGGAAATCCATTAAAAATAACGCGTCAAGCGTTACACGGTCAGGCAATTATTAGAATAAAATATACTGATGAAAATCCATTAAAAATAACGCACTAAACGTTACACGGTCAGGAACCTATTAAAATAAAATATACTAATTGAAATTTATTTAAAATAACGTGCCAGACTTGACAAATTAAAATCTAATTACAATAATGTGTCAGAAGGTACACGGTCAGGCAGTTATTAAAGTAAAATATACTGAAAAAATCTGTTTAAAATAATATGCCAGACGTTACACGGTCGAGCAGTTATTAGAAATAAATATACTGACGAAATCCATTAAAAATAATGCGCCAAACGTTACACGGTCAGGAACTCATTAGAATAAAATATACTGATTGAAATTCATTTAAAATAACGTGCCAGACGCTACACGGTTAGGCAGTTATTAGAATAAAATACACTGATTAAAATCTATATAAAATGATATACGAGACGTTCCACGGTCAGGCAGTTATTAAAATAAATACACTGATTGAAATCTATTTAAAATAATATGCCAGACTTTACACGGTCGAGCATTTATTATAATTAAATATACTGGCGGAAATCCATTAAAAATAACGCGTCAAGCGTTACACGGTCAGGCAATTATTAGAATAAAATATACTGATTAGAATCTTTTTAAAAAAACGTACCAGACGTTACACGTGCAGGAAGTTATTAAAGTAAAATATACTGATTAAAAACTGTTTAAAATAATATGCCATACGTTGCACGGTCAGGCAGTTATTGGAATTAAATATACTGACGGAAATCCATTAAAAATAACGCGCCAAACGTTATACGTTCCGACACTCATTAGAATAAAATATACCGATGGAAATCTGTATAAAAGGATATGCCACACGTTACACTGTCAGAAAGTTATTAGATTAATTATACTGATTGCAATCTATTTAAAATAATATGCCTGACGTCACAGGCTCAGGCAGTTATTGGAATATAGAATTGCTGATTGAAATTCATTCAAAACAACGCGCTGGACGTAATAAGGTCAGGCAGTTATTAACGTAAAATATACTAATTAAGATCTATTTAAAATAATATGCAGACGTTACACGGCCGAACAGTTATTAGAATTAAATATACTGGCGGAAATCCATTAAAAATAACGCGCCAAAATTCATTTAAAATAACGTGCCAGACGCTACACGGTTAGGCAGTTATTAGAATAAAATACACTGATTAAAATCTATATAAAATGATATACGAAACGTTCCACGGTCAGGCAGTTATTAAAATAAATACACTGATTGAAATCTATTTAAAATCACGTGTCGGACTTTAAACAGTCAGGCAGTTATCAAAATGAATCATGTCAATTTAAAATCATATATTTACAATAGAATGCCCGACGTGACACGGTCAGGCAGTTATTAAAGTAAAATATACTGAAAAAATCTGTTTAAAATAATATGCCAGACTTTACACGGTCGAGCATTTATTATAATTAAATATACTGGCGGAAATCCATTAAAAATAACGCGTCAAGCGTTACACGGTCAGGCAATTATTAGAATAAAATATACTGATTAGAATCTTTTTAAAAAAACGTACCAGACGTTACACGTGCAGGAAGTTATTAAAGTAAAATATACTGATTAAAAACTGTTTAAAATAATATGCCATACGTTGCACGGTCAGGCAGTTATTGGAATTAAATATACTGACGGAAATTCACTAAAAATAACGCGCCAAACGTTATACGGTCAGACACTCATTAGAATAAAATATACTGATGAAAATCTGTATAAAAGGATATGCCAGACGTTACACGGTTAGGCAGTTATTAGTATAAAATACACTGACTAAAATCTATATAAAATGATATACAAGACGTTCCACGGTCAGGCAGTTATTAGAATAATTATACTGATTGAAATTTATTTAAAATAATATGCCTGACGTCACAGGCTCAGGCAGTTATTGGAATAAAGAATTGCTGATTGAAATTCATTCAAAATAACGCGCTAGACGTAATAAGGTCAAGCAGTTATTAAGGTAGAATATACTAATTAAGATCTATTTAAAATAATATGCAGACGTTACACGGTCGAACAGTTCTTAGAATTAAATATACTGACGGAAATCCATTAAAAATAACGCGCCAAACGTTATACGTTCCGACACTCATTAGAATAAAATATACTGATTAAAATCTGTATAAATGGATATGCCCGACGTTACACGATCGAGCAGTTATTAGAATTAAATATACTGGCGGAAATCCATTAAAAATAACGTGGCAAACGTTACACGGTCAGGCAGTTATTAGAATAAAATATACTGATTAAAATCTATTTAAAATAACGTGCCTGACTTTACACGGTCAGGCAGTTATCAAAATAAAACATATCAATTTAAAATTATATATTTACAATCATGTACCAGGCAGTACACGGTTAGGCAGTTATTAACGTAAAATATACTATTTAAAATCTGTTTAAAATAATATGCCAGACGTTACACGGTCAGGCAGTTATGAGAATAAATAATACTGATTGAAATTCGTTTTAAATTATCGTTTATAGTAAGAAAGCTAAAGCAAACAGCAGATCGTGAAATATAAGTTCAGAATTTTACGATTTTTTTTCCGCTGAATCAGCGCTCTCAGTAAAAAAATGGCTAGGGACATTTTTTATCACAAATTTTTCATAAAATACGAAAATATTTTTTGCATTAGCATTTTATCAAATCTGCAATATTTGGACTACCATATTGGATCCGCCATTTTTAATTTTCTAACACTGTCACCGGATTTTCATATACTGTGCCAAGAAACATAGGAAAATTGAATTTAATAAAGGTTCAGGAATTTTCATCAACGATAATCTTGAAAAAACTCGGTATTTCCCAGGTTCTCCAAACGCCATATTGAATCCGCCATTAATCAGGTCATTACATATACCAGAAGAGGTCTGTACTTAATTCACCAACAAAAATTTGACAGATTGATCAATAAAATTCCGTGTATTATCCAATTATCTTAGAAATGTCATGAAAAAACGCCTATTTTTCAAATTTCCATAGTTTTACTCCATTTCGGAAAAGATAGAATATAAGGAGCTGGACCAAAAATTTTTTTTCATAAACTTCATTTATTTTGTCCACGTTTTTCCATAGTTTTAAATATATCAATATGCTTTATCCATTTGAAAAAAAAGAATTAAAAAAAAAATTTCTAATTTTCGGTAACTTTTTGAATAAAATTCGCCATATTGGTTTTCCAGTGCACGGTAATGTAATTTTGACTTCATAAATCGAAAGAGGAGACCCAAGAATATTAAGTATACAAGGTTCCGTCATGATATATTCCCTTTTTCGCTTTGGCAACAAGGAACAAAAATGAGTTAACAAGTCTGTGATTTTGGGCGTTAATGGGTTAAAATAAAATATACTGGTTGAAATTTTTTTTAAATAACGTGCCAGACTTTACATGGTCAGGCAGTTATCATAATAAAACATATCAATTTAAAATCATATATTTACAATAATGTCCCAGGCGGTACACGGTCAGGCACATTGTTCGCAGAACGTGGACATCAACGGCCCCCACCATACACTCTACCAGCTCATGGCTTCTTTCTCGCTTTACTGCCATAGGTTGGTTGAATGAGGAAGACACAATGAGCTCGAAGCTTTTATGGTGGGGGCCGTTTACGTCCACGTTCTGCGAACACTGGTCAGGCAGTTATTACCATAAAATATACTTATTAAAATCTATTTAAAATAACGTGCCAGACGTTACACGTCCAGGAAGTTATTCAAGTAAAATATACTGATTAAAATCTATTTAAAATAATATTCCAGACGTTACACCATCAGGCACTTATTAGAATAAAATATACTGATTGAAGTTAATTTATAATAACGTGCCAGAGATTATACGGTCAGGCAGTTATTAAAGTAAAATATACTGTTTAAAATCTATTTAAAATGACGAGCCAGACGTTACACAGTCAGGCAGTTATTGAAGTAGAATATACTGACTGAAATCCATTAAAAAAAACGCGTCAAACCTTATACGGGCAGGCACTTATTAGAATAAAATATACTAATTAAAATCTATTTGAAATAGTATTCCAGACGTTACACGGTCAGACACTTATTAGAATAAAATTTACTGACTGAAATTCATTTAAAATAACGTGCCAGACTTTACACGGTCAGGCAGTTTTTAAAGTAAAATATACTGATTAAAATCTATTTGAAATAACGTGCCAGACGTTACACGGTCAGGCAGTTGTTGCAGTAGAATATACTAATTGAAATTCATTCAAAATAACGTGCGAAACTTTACACGGTCAGACACTTATTAGAATAAAATTTACTGACTGAAATTCATTTAAAATAACGTGCCAGACTTTACACGGTCAGGCAGTTATAAAATTGATATATATAGTCCAGTCGAATTAGGATGGAAAATTGGGATACATGGATGTGAGAGCAAGATCCGAGATTTTTATTGGAATCGCTCAAAAATATCATAGTAATTAACGTACCATGTTTTGCTCCTCGAGTTTCCTTGTGCGTTTTGTAAAACAAATGTTCAAAGCCAAAAAGTGCGAAAATAGGCCATTTTTTAAATAGATTTTCTCATTTTACTCTTAAAATATCAGTTTTATGATGAAATTGTATTAGAGCAAAGTTGTAAAGCACAAAATTTTCTACAAAATATTGTGATTTGAAGTTGAAAGATTTGATTTTCCTCCGCCACAGCGGCCGAACGATAAATAAAAAATAGTCGAAAAACAGCTATTTTTTGCACGCGCATTTAAAATTGAAAATATTAATACATTTAAATGGTTGTTTTGCCTTTAAAATATATAATTCTTTACCTTTCAAATGCCGGAAACTCGAGTTCAATATCTCTTTTAGTTAGCGAGTAATGTAATTGTTTATTAAGAATTTTCAAAATAACATAACTTTTAAGAATTAACATATACACCAGGAAAATTTTTTCACACATAGCATGATTTTTTTATACATACTGCAAGTATAAAACTATCATATTGAATGATTAGATGAGTGGTTTTTATTTTTTAACACATCCAAACGATTATTTAAAAGGGGGTTGTAATTTTTACATTAATTGCAAAATGAATAACTCCACGGTTCTTTGACATATTTTAAATCTGAAAAGACGCCGTGAAAGTGGTTGCAAAAACGAATCTTTTAGCGCCTTCAACGCTTCAATTCGACCTTCCAATCTGAAGTTATTGAATCCCAAAGTCGGCTGCATGTGAGTGAGATTTCAACAACAATTAAACGAAAAAAAAAATTCAAGCATATAGCTTTATCAATTTACTTTCATTATATTGTTGAAGAAAACCGATTACTTTGACGATCTATGTGCAATTAATTCTAACAGCTAGGCAAACGCACGCGGGATGGCAAAAATCGGAGTGGAAGGAACAGTCAGCGTGGGGCAAAAACTTGATTCGGCGCCTTCAAAATCGTCGCGCGCTCTTCACTGCCACTTATCTCGGCTTCTAATCGACCAAATTTGACGTTTATTCTTTTAAATCGATAAAGAAAATCAAGAGGAATCTAATGATGTACATACTTCTAGTCTGTTTTTAAAAGTTTATGAATGGTTAACATCATTTGGGATTTTTCTAATTTTGACTTTGCACAATCATACAATTTTCGATGATAATTCTTAAATACGCAAATACTTTTGCAAATCGTACACCCATTTTGAGTTCAGAATTTAGATTCGCACAAAATTTTTGTTACAGCTTCTTTTTAATAAATTAACCAACACTTTTATCGGGATTTTCGAAAAAAAAAATTTTTTTTGAGAGATATATTAATTTAAACTTTTGATAAAATTGGATAAAATGGTAAATTCTCTTGTACTTAAAATTCATTATCTCCGGTTGAAATAATCTAATCGATTTCGGGTTTGTTTCATTTTCTAGCTTATTGCGTCAGGTTTTCGGATAAATGTTTTTGTAATTTTTATTTTGTTAATTATGTACAGATATAAGTGGAGACTTAATTAGATCGGAAGGTATTAAATATTTTTGAGCGCGCGACGTGTTTAATCATTTCCGAGTCGAGCCGAAACTAGCCTTCCTCGAGACATAATGTGCTTTTGGTCGACTCGGACATGATTAAACACGTCGCGCGCTCTAAAATATTTAATATCTTCCGATCTAATTAAGTCCCCACTTTTGTTAAATATACGCTAGTTATATTGAGACATAGCGCATATGATACTATTTTTTCAAAATTTTTTTACTGAGAGAGCAAACATGCAAAAATTGTTTAAACAATTAAATTGCTTATATATGAAGTTAATTAACAAAATAAAAATTATAAAAATATTTATCTGAAAAAAATGCAAAAATTTTTTGAACATTTAAATTGCTTATATATGTAGTTAATTAACAAAATAAAAATTATAAAAATATTTATCTGAAAACCTAACGTAATAAGCTAAAAAATGAAACAGACCCGAAATCGATTTGATTATATCAATCTGAGATAATGAATTTAAGCACAAGAGAATTTAGCATTTTGTTCAATTTTATCAAAAGTTTAAATTAATATATCTCTCAAAAAAAATTTTTCTTCTAAAAATCCCGATATACGTTTTGATTAAAATATTAAAAAGATGCCACGGAAAAAAATTTAAGACTTAAAAATGTGAACAATTTTTTTTTCAAATCCGTACGATTTGCAAAAGAATGTCCCACATACATTTGATCAAAATAATTCTAGTTGCTATTAATTTCATTTTTATAAAGTTTACCCGACAAGTTACAGCTAGTGAGGTACAATGAATTTTTTTCCAAGTAGACGGTACCTTTTTTTTTATTCATAATGATAGTCATATAATTGTTAAAAAATCAATCCTTTTTGTTAAAAATGGAATGCATTTATTTTTGCAAAATAAAAAGTACACATTCTGTATAGATTATGAAACATAAATTTATTATACATAACATGAATAAAAATTACAAAAATATTTATCCGAAAACCTAACGTAATAAGCTAGAAAATGAAACAAACCCGAAATCGATTAGATTATTTCAACTGGAGATAATGAATTTTAAGTACAAGAGAATTTAGCATTTTATCCAATTTTATCAAAAGTTTAAATTAATATATCTCTCAAAAAAAATATTTTTTTCGAAAATCCCGTATTAATGTTATTTATATTTTATATAAATGTTATGTTATGTTATTTTGAAAATTCTTAATAAACAATTACATTACTCGGTAACTAAAAGAGATATTGAACTCGAGTTTCCGGCATTTGAAAGGTAAAGAATTATATATTTTAAAGGCAAAACAACCATTTAGATGTATTAATATTTTCAATTTTAAATGCGCGTGCAAAAAATAGCTGTTTTTCGACTATTTTTTATTTATCGTTCGGCCGCTGTGGCGGAGGAAAATCAAATCTTTCAACTTCAAACCACAACATTTTGTAGAAAATTTTGTACTCTACAACTTTGCTCTAATACAATTTCATCATAAAACTGATATTTTAAGAGTAAAATGAGAAAAAGTATTTGAAAAATGGCCTATTTTCGCACTTTTTGGCTTTGAACATTTGTTTTACAAAACGCACATGGAAACTCGAGGCGCAAAACATAGTACGTCAATTACTATGATATTTTTGAGCGATTCCAATAAAAATCTCGGATCTTGCTCTCACATCCATCTTGAATTCTAATTCGACTGATTAAAATCTATTTAGAATAACGTACTAGACTTCACGCGGGATGGCAGTTATTGAAATGAAACATATTTTAGTAGATAAAAAAAAGATGATGAGATAAAAAGAAAATCATCAGTCAATAAAGTATTCATATTTGTTCAGAATTCTATAGAATTTTTAGAGATTGTCCTAAATCATCTCGTTATCTTCAATACCTATTGCGCAACAAACCTCATTGTCATTTATTATAATTGCCAATTATTTTTCGATCAGAAATTGCTTTTATACGATTCAGCTTAGGCTTATTTTGACGTCATAATACTGCAGGTTTGTACTTTCCCGTATATTATTTATTCGCATTTACTTTTCTCATTATTCAAACTAGACATAGTATTACTTGAATACTGTATTTCAAACACTTACTCACCTTCCGTGGTTAGACTCGCATTGTTATTCAGTGCTTCAACTTAGCTTTTTCTTCTGCTTAATTTTCAATAATGCCAAGAAGAACCAGCTTGGGTCGTCGTTGTTACAATCCTTTTTCTAAGGAAAATCACAAGCGTCATGCGTGCAGTTTAAGAACAATTTCTGCAACTCTTCAAAAAAAGTATCCCAGTATACCCATCGATGCGAAACTGTGTGTAAATTGCAGAAAAGAAATTTCTCAACTTTCATTGCTATTATCTTTGTATTCTCATACTGATCCAACAATTGAAGATGCTTCAGTGATCAACGATAATTCACCTCCTATTTTCGAGAATGATATTTTAATGGAAGACGACGACATCTTTGCCGATCCTTCGACATTCTAGTTTCAAAAATCTAAAACTGATTGTTCCGATGAAAATCATTACGCCGGTATGGAGGTTCTTGAACAAATAAAAGAAAATTTTTGAAAATCTGCAAGTAATTCAGAAAAAGTGTTACTTTTAACTCTTGCTCCGAAATCTTGGGGCCGCAGAAGATTGGCTAGAGAATTTGGTGCTTCTGAACGCCAAACTAGAAAGGCTAAGAAATTAGTAGCTGAGAATGGTATTTTATTTCTCCTAATTTAAAAAAAGGTAAAACTTTAGATTCCGAGATTGAAAATTTGGTCAACAAATTTTACCTTAATGATGAGAATAGTCGTATGATGCTGGCATAAAAGATTTTGTTGCCGTAAAAGAAGATGATAGCTCCCGTGAGCACGTTAAAAAAAAGTTAATTCTCTGCAATCTTTTTGAATTATATGCAAATTTTGAGGCTCAGCATCCTGCAGTTAAAATTTGCTTATCAAAATTCTCTCAGCTTAGACCCCGAAATTGCATACTCGCTGGAGCCAGTGGTACGCATACTGTTTGTGTTTGTGTCCATCATGAAAACGTTGATCTAATACTAGATGCTGTAAATTTAAAAGAACCAACCTGCGAAAAATTTTCCCCCATTAAGACTTATCATGATGCTGTGAACAAGATTATGTGTAGCGTTCTGACTTCAGAATGCTACTTGAATGAATGCACAACGTCTCCTGGTACGAGCGCACTTAAGGACTTTATAACATAAGTTCTCGCAGACCAGTGTATTAACAGAGTAGAATTCGAGACTTGGCAAGAAACTGACAGAAGTACGTTACGCACGGAAATAACAGACGCAGAAGATTTTGCTGAACAGATTTGCGAACGCTTGCTTAAGCTTAAACCTCACTCTTTTACAGCCACACAACAGTCGCATTTCTTCAAAAACCTTAAGGACACGCTGAAAGAAGGAGAATTTCTTATCCATTGTGATTTCGCTGAAAACTATGCCTTTGTAGTCCAGAATGCAGCTCAGTCATTTCATTGGGACAATGATCAAGCTACCATTTTTACAGTGGTAATTTATTATAAAGAGGACAACATTCTAAAGTACCGCAGTCTTGCTCTGTTATCAGACTGTTTGCCTCATGACACAATTGCTGTGTACGAATTTCAAAAAATTATTACACACTATTTGAAAGAGAATTTTCAACCCAGAAAAATAATTTATTTTACAGATGGAGCCGCCCAGAACTTTAAAAATAAATACAACTTCATCAATTTACTCCACCATGAAATGGATTTTGATATTCCAACCGAGTGGCATTTCCATGCAATGACGCACGGAAAAGGCCCTTGTGATGGTATTGGGGTAAATTTAAAAAGACTCGCAGCGCGTGCTAGCCTACAAACTTCATCTAAAGATCCGATATCGACTGCTGATGCCTTGTATCAATGGGAAAGAAAAATTTAGTTGAAACTTTAGTATTCTTTAGTCCCAAAGAAACTCACGCCATCACAGCTCAAGAACTTAAAAGTAGATTTGCATCAGCAATGACAGTGCCTGGTACACAAAAATATCACTCTTACGTTCCCTCTGATGAATTAACTCTCATGTTGAAAAAATATTCGTCATCATTAGAATGTGATGTTTTCACGAAAAAAACTGTGAGGCAAAGAAGAAAGAGAAGTGCACATACACTGTAATAAGCAAATTATTCGACTCAATTTTCGATTTGAGAGGCGAGGGGACTCACACTAAAAAATCACCCCGAATTACAAATTAACTTTTATTTTTAATTTCGTAACATTTAAAAATAACAGTTTTGCGACCAAATTATACAAAGTACAATTAAATAAGTTCCCAATGGACGGTACGTCGTGATCGTGGCGCCTAGCTGCACTGCGACGCAGAAACCGCGCGCAAGAAGTGTTAAATGTCTCCACCAATTTCTTTCGCCCCACTTTCGACGATGGCTCGTTTTAAAGGAAAAAAATCAAGCTTTTTTTTAAACATAATTTTTGACAGAAAATTAACGGCCGCACTTGGAGAAAAACTCTAAAATATGTTTAAAATTGAAAAATAAAGTTGGAATAATTCTTTTTATCCAAAACTATTGCTTTCAGCGTAAAGCTGATAAAAAAACGATTCCAAGACATCTATGAAAAAATTAATTTGACACTTGACGAATTTTGCCCCATATGTCTAGTCCCTTCTTTTCCATAGATTTCTCGATTTGAGAGAATGATTTTTGTAGATCCCTTTTAATGGCTTCCATATCAAATTCTTCATTGCCATTTCTCTCGTCACTGTCTACAGGCAAGGGTTGAACGTCGAAAATTGTCTTTGATGATCCATTAGGGTTATGAGCGTCTGCCTTGGATTTAGAACTGAGCAGTGCTCCTCCTTCAATTCCTTCACGGGCAAGCCTACCGGCTACCACTTTTTTTAATTTCTGAAATTCGATCTAGGTTCCAACTGGTTTGTTCTCAGCTGTCTTCCAGTCGTTTTTTTCCGACTTTGGGATCCATTCTGTCACGCTTCTGACTAGATATTTGGAGTCATTCTTAATTCTTCATTTCTTTATTCCAGCATCCTGAGCCTTTAGGGCGGCCTGGACAGTGGCCTCGATTTCGGCGACGTTACTGGTCTGCCGACCACGAGGCGGCTGAGAGACATTTAACGGGTTGTCTGGGCGAAACCAGACGCCGATGCCAGCCCTGAGTTTTCCTCTCCCGTTGTCCCGTTGTAGCTGCAGGCGCCGCTGACGAAGACGTCTACATAGGGTTCCTGGAGGGGAGGAAACCAAGGACTTGGAGCACGGACAGATGGAGGCGACTTGGGGTGTTCAAGTCCTTTCTGCAGGGTGCATGACCTCGTGCGGGCCTTGACCTTTCCGCACGTTTTTGATCCCCATGGGAATACGAAGGTATTCAAGGTGTCCTATAGGTGATGAGGAAGCGGTTTTTGCTCAATCTTCTGGGTGTATTTCTATTTGGTAGAAACCGCTTGCCAGGTCGAACACCGAGAAGTACTAGGCATTTCCAAGATGGTCGAAGATTTTTGAAATGTTGGGTAGTGGGTAGGCATCTATTACTTTTTCATTAAGGGCTCGAAAGTCGGTCACAAGCCTCCATTTTCTTTCGTCGGAAGCGTCGAGCTTTTTGGGGACGATGAAAAGTGGTGAGTTGTAGGGAGACTTGGAGCTGCCTATGATGCCACTTTTATACTGTTTTTCTATCTGGGCATGTATCTGCTTCGCAGCCTCATGAGGTGACCTGTATTGTTTCTTAGCGATGATTTTATCGTCAATGGTCGGGATTCGATACTGGATCAGATGAGTGGAGGTGAGCTTCTCACCATTTAGGTAGCAGATTTCAGCATAATCTTCCGCCCAGCCGAATACATAGTTCCTTTCCTCTGGCGACAAGTGTGACACATGTAAGCCTTGTATCACTCTTTTGACGCGATCGGAATGATTTCCTCCCAGCTGTTCCTAGGGATATTCAGGCAAGTCTTCAATCTCTGATTCCGAAGATTCTTCACCGGGTAATCTGCATAAATAAAAGGGGATGATTTCTTGTGGCGGGACATTAAATTCTATGTCCTGTTCCGTGGTTTTTATGGCCAGGACGTGGCACTTGCTATCTTGAGCGGTGACGGATGCTTCACCTATGTACAAGCCCTCTGGGGTATCAATCCTTGGCAGGTACCCTTGATGGGTTCCCGAATTAGACACATCCACCGCAATGGGTTGCCTAGTTCTTGCTTTCATTTTCAAGATCCTGGCAAAGGGCTTGATTTCTGATTTAATGACGCTGTTGGCTTCCTGTAATTCCGCGTCGACAAATGGAATCGGAGGAATTGGGTTGGATATGGTGACAAAAGTATTATGCTCGATTGAAATTCGTGCTTGTTCCTGCTGTAGGTATGGTCGTCCTAAGATCCCATCGGGCGAAATAGGGAGTTCGTTTCCTACGACGCGGATTTCCACAGGACTCTTAAAAACCGTGATTTTCACCGTACCGATAGTTCCCACAGGATTGTTGCTTATGTCAGTGATGAGGATAGAATTCAGAGGTTCGATAATCATATCCTGGCGTAAAGCGTGAAGTTTCACAAGATTCATGTCAGAACCTGGGTCGACCAGAAAAGTTGCCCTAGGACCTCAGAATTCAGGTGCGGTTAGTTTAACTACTGGTGAGTCTTCTTGACTGCGTCCCGTTCCAAGGACCCTACGGAGTTCTCCTGAAAGTGAATGAACTTGGGGCCCTCTTGTATAGTTGATTGAATCTTCACTGCGACCGAGCGACGAGTCGATTGGGAGTTTAAAGCTCCTGATTGACCTGGAGAGGCTGACCCGGGAGGAGTCATGCGCCTTTCAATTTTGCTTTCCCTTGCCACGATGAGTTAATGGGTGCTTTTTGACCCTTTTTGACTGGTGGACATTGCATCATAGCGAAATGAGAAGGGTAAGGATAGTGGGGTAGACATGGGTAGTTCAAAGGATATTGCGGAAAGGAATACGGATACTTGGATTGATAATTAAGTTGATAAGGAGGGGAGGGCAGAGGGTATTGGCCGTACGTGAATGTGTACATTAGAGCCGGGGTTGTGGGAGGACTAGGTCCTGTCGTTGTTAAAGTTGTTGTGCTGCCCTTTGAACTTGGCCTCTCGCATTTTAACTGTTTCACCGAATGGTCCATTTGCCTTGAAAAGGGGCTTGGTGAGCGTTTCCGCTCAGGCACAAACTCTCTGGGCCGCGCGATATGATAGGATGACGCGGCGTTTCTCGCTTTCTCCGTATACTTCTGTCGTTCTTCGGCATGCAGGGCGTGTTCAAACGCTTTGCTAAGATCTTTTGAATTGCGGGTGTCGACAAAAATTGATATAAAGGGTTTTCCAATAGGGACATAACAATCTTATCTATGAATAAAACACAGAAATATTTGAGATGTCAAGTTCAAATTTATTGTCGGTGTAGTGCAAGCATTACATTTCATGAATGAAATTCGATATCGGTCATATGACCACCACGAGCCCGTTAACGGCGGTCGATTCGTTGGACCCAATTTTCCACCACTCTGGCACACATTTTTGATTATGATGAAGATTCGGAAGAAATTCGGCTCGTTTTTGCCTACAAATGCCCATATGGTGCATTTGTTTATACTATTTGTTGCTAAAGTTGATAGATAATGTCGGATGACAAGATAAAATCTGTCAACATCACAAGCAATGTATTATGATGAAGATTTGGAAGAAATTCGGCTCGTTTTTGCCTACAAATGCCCATACTGTGCATTTGTTTATATTATTTGTTGTTAAAGTTAACAAATAATAACGGATGACGAATTTTCATGATGAGATATCATCTTAGAGATGGGGACGATTGATTCCGATGCTTAATTGGATTGCACAAATGACCAATCCATTCCGTTGACTAATTGTTATATCTATTTGTTTATAACAAATGAATTCACATGTCAACGAAATCATTCCATTCTATATACTCCTACGCATCGAAGATGGGGTGTGACAGGCCTAGGAAAAATTAACTCGAAGAAATAAAAAATAAAATTCGAAAAATCGACATTTTTTCCGCTATTTACATTAACATAAAAGTTGCAACAACAACAAATTCAAAAATCGGCCTGCAGAAATCTCTTCAAAATTCAATGTTGGATTTTTCAAATAAAAAAAATCTCAAATCGGTCAAGAATTCAGCTCAGAAAATGATTTTGAACCTCGTTTTTCTATTCCACTCCACTGTGCTCCGGCATAAAAACCGCACCAAACAGTCACCTTTTGCGGATGCAACGATGTCTCAAGAAGCAAATTTGAGTTTATTGATGACCAATAACGCATATTTTGCTTATTAACAAAGCCATTCAGCCAGAAATGAGCTTCATCGCTGGAGATGATTTTTCGATGAAATTCTTCATTTTCTTCAAGCTTTGCCAGAGCCCAATTGGGGAAGTTTCGGCGTTTCAAATGATCAAGTGGCTTTTTTTCTTGAGTCAATTTAATCTTGAAAGCATGTCGGCCAAGATCTTTTTGCATAATACGCCACAGTGTCGTTTGAGCGATTCCCAGTTCTTGAGAACGACGTGGAATCGACTGATTTGGCTCATTTTGAATCGATGCACTTACGGCTGCGATTATTTCTTCGCTTCGAGCAATACAACGTCTTTTTGGCACCGGAACGTCCAATAGTGTAAATTTGGTCTCGAATTTATCCACTATAGCACGGACAGCCTGTCCGGTGGGACGATTATTACGGCCGAAAATTGAAGTAAGCGCTCTTAAAGTTGCCACCACCGACTCTGAATTTGGGTAGTAATTTTTAATAATTCCCAAACGTTGCTGGATCATGAACTTTACCATGATGAAAATGTTGACTTTAACTAACGTTTTGACATTGACAGTTCAGTAAAAAAGTTTAAGGGTGCGTTCATATAAAGATACGGAATTGTTATGTCCCTATTGAAAAACCCTTTGTCATCCGGTAGGCCCCTAATAAAGGCGTCTAAAGCACAGTCGATTACTGGCTTCATCATAAAGACACTTTCTTTATGTGTCCATACGTGCCTGTATACTTTTCTTCTATTGCGTGTCTAGCGCAACTCAAAAGGCCCTGTGCGCGATCGTTATAATCGCTCACTGTTTCCGATTGTTTCATCTGGAGGTTAACGATGGATTGAAAGTATCATTGGTAGTTTTTTGGCGGCGCAAATCTTTTCTTCACGTGCGCTGTTAGGTCCTTTACTTTGGAGAATTGCTTGTTGCGGACGCTTTTGTGAGCTTTACCTTTGAGTTTGGCTAGCACGGCCTTGATGAAACCGGGTTCCGTAACATCGGTTACGAATACTGCTTCGTTTGAGACTTCCTGCAAGAATTCCATTAGGGGCGGGTTTTTATCGTCGAATTGGGGGATATGGTATGTACTCTACTGCAGAGTCATACACTCCAATACCGACGCCGTTGCCGCGCTCGTATTCAAATTGAGGTAGGACGCGGGAGTCGGAATATTCGCTGGGTCTCCGGTTGATGACTCCAAGACACTTTGGTTTGAGGGTATTTGAGCATATTGTTCGGGATCCGTATCTAAGTCGTTTCGACTGTGATCCTCTCCATGTTGGGGCGGGATCCGATCCACGTTTCTAGGCATGTTGTTGTAGTGCTAGCGAGATCTACAATAGGAGAGAAGCCAAAATGCTGTGAAGTAGGCGTGTATCGTAGACCACCCCGGAATATTGTGGCTCTCAATATGTAACCCAAATGCACAAAAATGTGACACAATAGCTTATGCTATATACCTTGAATTATGAAATAGAGTCAGGCGCTATATTAGGGAAGGTCCGCCAATCTGAACATGTTACGCGTGCTTTATTTGAGCTTATACCGATTACGTACGCCAATTCCGATACACATCCGAATTATTCGTATGTGTTGATAAGGCTTTGCCTGAAGGAATTGCTCTTGAAATTCTGCAAATTGCTTTCTTTGGAGCAAGTCTCTTTCTCCTCTAGGGCGTTTTTGACGGAAGATGTCAATGGCCACTGGTAGATGTGACATAAGGTTAGTATGAAGCAAGTTTTTCTCTCTTTTTCTTATAAATAAAAATGTAGCTGAAAATTGTATACCAATGTCACGTCCCGCGACTCTACCGCCTCGAGTAACAAACAAAATAAGGAAAAAATAAAGGAATCAAGGCAACATCACCGCGTGCGTGAATTTATCAACGCAACTTACAGCCAGATCGACAGATCAACAGAATGATCGATATGGAATTACCATGTGTCGTTATAATACCCACACATGATAACAAATCGACTGACCCAGAGAGAAGGTGAATAAAGCCCCACAGTACCAACGCACTACTACATGCACTTATCACGCACACTACAGTCACAACATGTAACTTGTAATAAAATGTAACTTTTAATAGCATGTGACTGGTCATAACATGTAGCTCGTCATAGTTGACCTTTCAAAGTTCTATAAAAAGTGAAAGTTCCAATAGAAGCCAGTTCAGTGTCATCATTTATTACCGCGAGTTCAGACCAGTCTAATCCATTCTCATCAGATTCTTCACCGCCAGTTGGTCCACTTCTAATTCGGTAAAATCGTTAAACGACCGTAAAAGTGAAGGTAAATCGCCTTAGAAAATCTTCTCTACAAACCGGGATCACAGAATCAACCATACCAACCGGCTAGACCACAAATTTACCGTCGGATTAAGATTCATCTCACCGCCTACGAAGTGAGGAGTCGAGTACAATATTCAAACCTGCTGGACTCAATTCATTACCAACTTAGTTCCAACCGAGGATAAATCAATTGTCTAAACTGATTGGACCACAGCATTCTACAGCATATTCAAGTCTCATCTCAATACATCCACAAAAGGAAGATTTAACTCAACAAATTCGACCCAACTTGACTTAATTACAACTAAATTCAGTTTTAACTCAGGGTAAATAAAAAAAACTTGAATATTCTATCTTGTTATGATCTTTTTATGGAGCTTACGGACAATTTATTTTGTTATAATAAATATATTTCATATAATAAATTATTTCCTGTTCACAGATTTATTCCTCATCCTCTAGAGAGGATCCTTCCGATCCTGAGATAGAAGGAGGAAGTTTCTAAATAGAGGCTAACCTAAGTGATCAAACGACTTATTTTATTTACAATGTTATTATCCGAATTTCTGAAAGTACAAGGATTGCATAGGGTTTTGTGCTTGAGTCAGTCCTGTCTAATTTCGTACTTCTAAAACGAGAGTATAAGTCCTTTTTAGATTCGTCAAAAGGTCACGATTGACTACGATTAATTGGGTAAGGCAAATTCAAAGTGCTAATGCAGTATTGTTCATAACTTTTATTTGTCAGTTGTACTTGAGTCAGGCTTGTCCAATTTTGCATTACTAAAATTCTATACCATCTTATAATTTTTTATGTGTATTATCAAAAAGAACAACTTCTCTCACTTAAGGCAGCCTACCATATCTTTCTACAAGCAGTGGTTGCGCCTTAGCTACAGATTTCTTCAAATTGAAGTAGTAAATCAAAAGTTCCCGCAGATGACGCTTATTCCGCACAAAACTCGATATTTTCTCATACAAAAGAATATATTATACTGATAAAAATTCACTAATATTTCAAGGTTATGTTGTTGTCAGATGTCCAAATATACAACACTAACGTTTTACAAGTTTGAATTTCAACTAAAACTCACTGACGGTGCCAACTTTTGTCAAACAGCGGAAACTTATTTATACAACTGATATATTAGTACTTTCAACTGAAACAGTGCTCGAAATCTCAAAAAAAGGTAAAGAGATATCAAGTATCTCAAAAAGGCAAAAAAATCAAGAAACAGTTTTAATTAGGGGATAATTCAAAAAAGAATTCCCATTGAATATTTGTTTGTAAGCACATGGAAATTGGTAGAATTAAGGCATACAACTTAAAAAAATTTTGTTTGATACCTATAAATTTTCACCAGACCGAAAATTGAGACAAATTCTTATTTTTTGTCAAATTTTTTGAGTACTCGAAAATATTTCAAAACAAAAGATATTTTAAGGTATTTTTGTTGATACAAGTGATGGTGGGACACGCTGTATTGTAGTTTCAAAAGTGTCTCCATGTACGTATCAGTTAATTATATTTCTTAATGACCTATGTCATGCCCTAAACCCAGTGAATTACGAAAATCCGAAAATCAAAAAATTCCTATTACGTGCAGTCAAGTAAATAAAAATACCGAACTTGCAAATCTTGTCGTACAGAATCAAACGGGTCCCTTTAAAGTAAAAAGATCAGTAACTGGGAAGAAAGAAGTAACTAAAGATAATTTTTAAAATATTTCTTATGAAGATAAAACAAATATCAGTTTTCAATCACTCGATATTTTCTTGGAGAAAACTTTAACACCCGATCAATTGGAAACTACCGAAACAAGCATTTTATCTGACTTAAATAATTGCTTTAATCCAAGCTAAAAATTAATTCAAGTATTATATGCCGATCAATTAATCAGGGCGAAACATTAAAAGCCGAAACTACTTTTATTAAGAACGAAAATATAAGTTCACTTAGTTTAATAATAATTCCCGAAAACACAGTTGGAGAAAAAACTAAAATAAATTTATCAGAAAATTCACTTACCCGCAAATCAATTACCCGTAATCACGATAGCCACAATGATATTACGGACACCGAACAAATAGAACAAACTTTTCACAGCAATCCTGAAGAAAACGTTAATAAGATTATAAACAGCGAAATGGCACTATCTAATAGTCAACTAGTATCCTTACGCGACGCTTTGGAAGTAGTACCTATATTCGATGGAAGTAACATTCCATTATCACATTTTATTGAAGGATGTTTTTTGTTTTCAGAGATTCAAAAAGCTCACTGAACCTTCAAATTGCAATGAAAAAATTTCAATATATTTCATGTTTTTTTTTTACAGTAAATTAAACTTCTTGAACTAGCAAGTATTTATCTAATTGATCAACATATTTAAAGTTTTGCTTTCTGTTCAGTACAAACTAAGGATCTTATATCATCACAAATAAAAATTATATTTCTGTAAAGTACCTTCTTTATATTTGATTCAATCAATTTAATTTTTATTGATTGACCATTCATAAAATTATTAAATAGCTTTTTTATTAGGTCCGCAACTAAGTTCCCGGTGTCTTTTAAATTAGGATTCATCTGTATTTGAGGCTATCCACGAATCAAGTCATTTGTCGATATCTTCATATGAGTGGAACTGCTGATTAGCTAGACCATGTGCCATCGACCAGAACAAGTAATAATCGGACGGCGCAATGTCTGGGAAATACGGTGGGTGGGGTAGGACTTCCCATTTTAGCGTTTGCAAGTAGCTTTTAACGGGTTTGGCAACGTGAGGCCGAGCGTTGTCATGCTGTAGAATTACTTTTTCGTGCCTCTGCTCGTATTGTGGGCGTTTTTCACATAGTGCTCGGCTCAAAAGTATCAATTGCGTTCGACACCGGTCCCCAGTGATGGTTTCGTTCAGTTTCAACAGCTCATAATAAATAACATCAGCGTCTTCGAAGACTTTTGGCCTTCCTTCACGTGGACAGCCGTCAAGATCAAAATCACCGTCTGAAGAGACGGAACCAATCATGGCATATTGATTCAATTAGAGCAGCATCTCCGTAATCTTTTTGGAGCTCTCAATGCGCTTAAAAAACGTTTTCTTCGAATGAAAGAAGAAAATCAACACTTCCCGCAAATTACGATTATTTGGCACAAAATCAGACATTTTCACACAACCCAAAGTATATGATGACAAAAAAAATCACTAATGTGTCAAAACGGTTTGTTTACTATACGTCTGAGCTTGGTTTATAACGTTTTGGATATGTCGAAGTCGACCAGCACTTGCTGCTATTCACAAACAGCGGGAACTTATTTGCGCACCTAATAATATGGCACAAATGCTAGTTTCCATTGAATTAATCTTTTTCTATCGCTTATAGAAAAATATACATATACTTACTTTTTTTCTGCATAAAAGAAACAGCTTTTCAGACACAAAAATTAAAATTAATATTTCAGTTGATCACTTGCATAAAGTGTGAATTCGAGTGAGTAAAAGGTACAAAAAATTTATGCATGTAAAAGACTGAACAAACGTTATTTCTGCATTCAAATTTCATTTCCGTTGTGATAAGAGTCACCAATAGGAACACACTTTTTTTATACTAATTAGTGAACACCAAATGACTATTAATCATTGCTTGAATTGGAATTGACTTTAGCTACTTATACAGTTATAATTCATCGTAAATTTTTGGTACCTAAATTATTCACCTACAAAATATCAATTTTAACAATTAGTAAATAGTATTATAGCTTCGTTAAATAGCGTTTAGTAAATTAGGTCAAACACTGGTCACTAATACGGCCCACGAAAACATTACTGGTCACTAATTGGGTCAAATACATCGCGACCATAATTTATGATACATCTTAATTTTAAATGATTGAAGTGCAAATGCTTACTTTTTAATGCAGAATATGATACAGCAGACTGGAAAAATAAACAATCACAAGAAAAACAAACCTCATCATTATTAGCCTATTTTTAATGCACTATCCATTCCTTACATGGTCACTAATTGTGACATTTACCTTATTTAAACTGTGCGATGCCGCTACAAATTGTCAATGCGAAAATTGTTTTCTCAATAGAAAATAACTGAAATTTTTCGACCTTTTGAATTTTAATTTTTGACTCTTTTAGATTTAGATTTGCATCAATTTTTAACTTTTGAAAGAAATTTTGGCCTATTTTGGCTCAAAATTGCTTCTAAAAAATCAGATTCGGGTACCACGAAGGGGGAAAATTTCTCGAGTGTAAATTTATTGTTTACTGGCGAGATTGGCTAAGGAAACTCACGTTTGTTTCCTTATACATTTCGCAGGAAAAAGACCTCGACTGACTCCTACTCGTATTTATTTTCTTTTTTAGTTCTTTCTTTGAGTGCTTCTAAACTTCTCTTCCGGTTTGTCCTGAATCAAAAAATCAAATTCCATTACCGAGCGGGTTTTCACGTTCTAATTTGGGGGATTTATCCCTACACTTGAAAATAATATTTGTTTGACTTTTCGGATCTTGCCGAGCCCTTTCAGGCCAGTTAAACTATCACACATTCTTCAAAACGCGCCGTCCCTTGCTTTGCACCGAATTTCAATTGTTTATAACTCTTCGAAGCATCAGCCACCCGGCCTAAATTGTGGACTCAATGAGCATGCGCTCCTGACAAGATCATCATTTGCTTTTCCTGTCCGTATAAATATTTAAACCGTACTGGCTCGTGGTTGACCCAATAGGAATTTGAAGGAAGGACACCGTTGCAGTAAAGTGCCCTCACGGCTCCGATACTGCTCGACGCCAGGTATTGATAAGTTTGGGAACTTTCTCTGAGTTTCACTATGTGTGAGTTCACGGATACTCGTGTCCCGGGTTGACCACGATCCAGTTTTTCTATCCCAGTGCCTATTGTTCTCTATTATGGAAAATGAAACCCAGCGCGAGTTTCCTTCAAAAAACAAACCAGCAATAATAAAAAAAAGAGATCCAAAGAGTCCCTAACGAAAAATATCACACATATAAGAGTCACCACATGTACCTTGTAATAGCATATACCACGTTATAGCATGTAGCTCAAATCTCAAATTCCTATAATATGCGAAAGGTTCAACAGAAATCCAGTTTAGTTCTGAGAAATCAACGCCACGATGTAACTCGTACGAAAAGACAGTCTAGTCTGACCATCTTTTATACCACGAGTTCAGTCCAGTTCTGACAGATTTTTTCCCTCGAGCTCAGCGATAGTAGAAAGTAAAAAGGAGTCAACTTGGAGAATTCTCCAAAATAACCGGGATAAGTAAATCGATCATCTAAACCGAACGGACCACAGCATTCTAAGGCATATTCAAGCTTCATCTCAAACCTTCCACAGAAGAAGAATTCAACTCATCAAATTCGACCCAACTGGTCTCAACTACAACTGAATTTATTTCCAACTCAAGGTAAATGTAAACAACTTGAATATTTTATCTTTCTACCATATTTCCATTGTGCTTATTCGCAATTTATTTTGTGTTAATAAACATATTTCGTATAATTAATTCGTTCCTTTTCACTGACTGATTCCTCATCACTTAGAGAGCATCCTTCCGATCCTGACAAAAAGGAAGAAATTTTTTAAGATGAGAAATGTTATGTTTCTGAAGCAACAAGAGCAATTGACTCACGAACTTTGTAATTAGTTTCCTCAATCAAAAAAATGTTTACTCGTACCAAGGACAAAATAAATTTTCTTCAATGTGCTTTTTGGTTGCAGCTAAAAACTATGAATTAATAATGATTATTTTTTATGTAAAAAGTAGAAGTATAATTGTTAATGGATAAGTATCAATTCACGGATCGACTAAAATATTCTAAAGCTGTTTCGTCTCATCCACGATGAAACTCTCGACAAGAAAAATTGTTGGATCGATCTTCTCATAGAATGACATATTTCATCTAATTTCGTATTAATTTCAGGAAAAGTAATAAGTCAAGAAAATTATAGTCGTCTAAATGTTCGATTTATTTTCTATTTTTAAAAATTATGTTCGAAAACATATTTGACGAAAAATGCAGTTAATTGTAATACTTTTAGTGCCATCTGCGGGTTGACTTTGTTGTCACGTTATTTTGAGCAAAACAAGATCCTTCATTTCTCTCCGAACTAAATTCATTATTGGAGAATTTCCCTGTGAAAAAGGAAAGGCGTCTACTCCACTGGGTATCGATTCCAGGGCCTTTGGATTGCTGATCGGAAGCTCTATCATCAGAGCTACGGAGGCTCCATACAACTTTTCTCGCTGAATCTATTTACGCCTGTTTTTTGATCACGTCGTGGTTGCGTCAATGTTACATTTGCAACGTGTTTGTATAATTAAATTATAAACATTTGTCAAATTATAAGATTGGTTGTGTGTCATTTCTAATTACATTACGAAACATATAAAAATTGGAACGATTTTTATGAATGGACTATTGCGACAATTGCTAAGTTGATCTGATAATCACATTAACTTCCATTATTGAATGGATTGATTAGGCATTAGAGAATTGAGATTATCTTTGAGAGCATTGTGAGATATTCATTATAAAAATCCGCGCACATGTGAAGACGGAAAAATCGAAAGGGCACAAATACAAAGATTTTAAACGTGTAACTTCAAGGCAAAATCGGCTAAACAGCTGATTAATCGATGTTTCTAATCGATTCCCAATTTGTGCAACACAGAGGAGGTAGATTTTGAATGGAATTATCGTCTTATTTAAAATGTCCAAATTTTAACACATCTATCAAGACATTAATATCACGAATTGAATTTTGAAAATGCAATAAATGCTACATTTATAACATTGAATAAAAATTAATTATCCATCATGACACATTGCTAACATGAAATGAATTTTATAATACATAGGTATCATTATAACGGCATAATATAATGTACAGCAAAGTAATTGCAATCATTTCAGTTAGTGACATAGAACGTGAATTATGGCTCAGACAATCGTGAGCTCGTCAGGCTTATTTTATAAATTATCGTCGCGATTCCACGTTCCGTGAAAAGTGACGCAATGCACCGTGAATAATAATAAGACGTGACAAATGGTCCAGCTACGCGCGAATCACAGCTGCTACGACCCCAAATCGGTTTTAAAAACAACACTTTTCATTTCACGTGCAGATAGTGCGTCAGGAACGGCGCATTCACGCTCATTCAGAATATTTGAAATCTTGTTTTACCCTTCCAGGATTCAGGTCCTGAGTAAGGACCTGAATCTCATGTTAAAACAACTCCTTACTGTCAATCGTCGCATTTGACGTCTCAAATTTCTTCATCGTGTATTTTCTTCTACTATTGAAATATAACTATCAGAGCTCAAATTGATTTTGATTTCAGGCTTACGTTGATTTGGTCAGAGTTTGGGGATGGAAAAGTTTTACTATTATATACGAAAACAACGAAGGTTTAGTGCGTCTTCAAGAACTTTTGAAAGCTCATGGACCCAGCGAATTTCCTATTACTGTTCGACAGCTTGGGGAAGGTCAGAACTATCGGTAAGTTTTATCATTCAATAATTTTGGCTGCTATCAAGTTAGACCTACACGAAGCCCCAGATGGTTTATGGCGGAAATTTATTTGCTATCGCGTTTACCCATAATTTCTGGCCGAGTATGAACGGATTGCAATTTTGTAACACTTTTTGACAAATTAATCTATATAGCTTGCAAAAAAGGGTTTAAATCAGAAGAGATTTCCGATTAAAGAAATAAAACACCACAGGCAACTTATTACCTCATCTGCAACCCACAAGTCGTCATACTCTGCATACAGAAGAGAAAGAGACAATTTTCATTTTGCATCATTTTTATTTTTATCTTATATTTTATATCATTTAATATCACAAGATTTAAAGTACTGTGCTTTGCATCTCACTGGAAGTGACACATTTAATGACGATGCTTACATCTACTCTCTCTGCCAAAGATATTATTACCCTCATTGACGATCTGCGTCATAAGGTTCCTACTTTTGAGAGTACTTCATCTAGTACTAGATCTGCAGTTTTATTTTTCGATGCTCTCAACGATCATCAACCTAGTGTTTAAACTGGTGGAAATAAAACCAGATTTCTGGAATATACATTCTTCAGAAAAAAGACTCTTCTTAACTTGCCTCCTTCCAATTTTAATCATAATTAAATTAATGACAAATTTTTGAAAGGTGACACCCTCTACGGGCTTGCCAATAAAAGCAATACATTTAATGGTCCGGCTAAAGAAGACATGACCGTAAATAATCCGGCTAATAAAGTCAAAACCATAAATAATTCACCCCATGAACGCTCTAATGGTCTAACCAATGAAAGCATTGATGGTTATGACTTTCAAAGTTTATGTTGAAACTGTCCTTTATATTTTAGTTGGCAATACCCTTTGTGATTGAAAAAGGCTGTAAATGCATTTTAAATAAACTTATGACGTATAAGCTAAATTTCATCAAAAATACTTTGCTGCAACTACTCCAAATTGTTCAATTTTTCAGCATAAACTTTGCTTTTGAAGTGTCCCCATACAAAGTGGTCTAGCGGCGACAAGTCTGGAGGGCATGGCGAACATTCAATGGCCCCTCTACGTTCTATCCATCATCATAGAAATGTTTCATTTGAGTAGTCACGAACGCTTTTTCCATAATAAGGGGTAACCTATCTTGTTGGAAGTAAGTGTTGTCATTATTTTCACTTCCAATGTCTCCTACCACCAGTACAATTTCATTTTATTTATACTACATTTTTATTACTCGTGTGAATGTTTCCTTTGTTTTTCTCGGGCATTAAACTTTACACACCCAAAATTAATGGTTTTCCTGTGTCGCATAATATACTTTTTGTAAGAATTCATTTTTTCTCAACTCAACAATAATTATTCTTAAAAACAGATGAACTGCATTAGGATTATGCCCAAGATCTTCTAAACTAAAATTGCAGAGCGTTCGTACACGCTTTCGCCATCCTTTTGGAAATAAAATAATCCTAAAGAAATTAGCTTCGCTTATTTGCTGTAAAGTCGTATTTTAGAAGATCAGTCGAATACATAGTGAGATTCTTACCATCATTCTCAGTTGAGTCAAAAAAATTCTAAAAACGCACGTTCAGTTGATCGATCACTGCGAGGCAGCCCCCCACACCGGCTCTCGTTAGGGGTACTCCCGCTACCGCGCTCACGTGAGTTCCCCCACCGACTGGGCTAGGTTTATGGAACTATACCAAGTCTTACTGAACTATGCCGAATGACACCCAACAAGGTTTATTTTGTTTAGCAATCAATTTTATTTTAATTTCATTTGTAACTTCTTCTATATCTTTCTGAATACAGTTATCTTTAATACATATAAATACCTTTTTTATTTGAACTCACTCCCTGACAGATTTTGTACAGTTTTTGCTAAAAAAATATGAATTTTCACGAAAATATCACAATTATCAATAATTAATTAAATTCACATACAGATATATTACCCATAAAATGCTTTCTAGCTCCCGTTAATAAAAGTGAAATAATATTGAATAATAAAATTTAATTTCAATATTATCGAAATCTCATGCTGATGCATTGTAATCCTCCACTACTTCGATTAAACATTGTATAAATTTATTTGTGTAATAATATTTTTTTACATCTGAAACACATTATATACGGAGAATAGGGAAGTGAAAGGCCGCTCATGGAGACAACCCCCTTTACTCATGCGCACAACCTTGCTGCGGCGTATATGTTTGCTCCGTGCATTGTCAAGATTTTTCCTAAGTTTTCCGAGCCATCTTTCTTGTCCTTCTGGCTTCTTCTATGTTCCTGTTTACACGGGATGGAACCAGGTTGTACCCGACTCTAATAAGGGTTCTAAATGGTTAAAAAATTGCGCGCCAATAAGGTTCTATGTGGGTGACAAGCAGGTTCTAAAAAAGACTCTAAAGGGGTTTATCTGGGTTCTATGCGGGACCTGAAATTCCTCCGCGTATATCGTATTGAACAGGTCGCATTGGTCCCTAAGAAGGGTTCTGTATATCCACAACAGGGTTCTATACGGAACCAAACATTATTACACTAGGCCCATTTATACATCCAGACTGCACAGCGCAATTTGTCAATCTATTTCCTCGCTAGGACCCGCATAGATCCCACTACATGCCTACACCTTCGATTCATGGGATCCCTGCTAGAATTACGCTAGGCTCTTTTAGACACCCAACGCGCACTTTACAAAATTCGTCAATCTATGTCCCCGCTAGGGACCGTTTAGACCCTGATAGACGCCCACAGCAGTGTTTCCTTAGATACCTGATACAGCCACGCTAGACCCGCTTAAATACCGAAAGTGTATTTCGGAAGAATAGTTTTCATATACTGATCATTAGGGTGGTCCTTATCTGGAGCTTAATTTTGATTTTTAAAATTCATTTACTCCCACTGGCGGAATTTGTTCGTATGCCCAAAGAAAGAAAGTACGCTCAATTTTAGCCAAATCGGTCAATATTTACGCACCAAACATGGGCCTTGGAATTTTCCATGGGATTAACATAGGAGAAATCACACTATAACGAAAAATCTGCATCACTTTTTCAATTTTTATTCCAGTCATTCTATTTCCGTGGACAAAAATTTGGATGGTATGTTTAAAATATCTTCATAGACAAAAACTCAACATTTTAGAAAATCAAAAATGGCGGCCACCTAACAACTATAAGAAATAGCATTTTTGGTCCATTTAGATGGCCTCCATTTTGTGATATTTCTGAATTTTGAGTTTTTGACTGTGAACATATTTTAAGCGTACCATGCAAATTTTTGTCTATGGAAATAGAATGAGTGGAATAAAAATTGGAAAAGTGATGCAGATTTTTCGTTTTCGTGTGATTTCTCCTATGTAAATCCCATAGGAAATTCCAAGGCCCATGTTTGGTGGGTAAATATTAAACAATTTCGCTAAAATTTGATGTACTTCCTTTTTTTTGAGGATACGAACGATTTCCGACAGTATGAGCAAACGAATTAAGCAAAAAATAAATAAGGACCATCCTACTGATCATGGACAGTAGCCAGGTATACCCTGTTAGGTCCCATTTTCCAATTAAAATAATATGATTTGAGTACCAATTACTCATGTAGAACTCGGTTACACCCGGATAGCATTCCACAATTATGTAATAATTTCCCGGTAGAACTCAGGTAGGTTCGGATGAAGTGCCAGAACTTATGATGGAAACCTACCTGGTTCTAAATGGCGTTTCAGCCGGTTACAACTGTGGTTCTAACGGTTTTTTTAGCAGGGACTCGTGCTCGACGTGTCAAGACTGTGCCCTAAGTGGAGAGTCTGGATTCCACGATGCGCGCTACATATAATGGATTACATGATTATATGGGTAAAGCAGAATGTTCTTCAGGTTTTTATCACATCATCAATATATGAATGGTAATTTGATAATTGAATTAGATCATTAATATTACTGATATGTTCGTTATTAAATGAAAAGCGATTTCTACTGGCCCTCGTTATCACCGAGCCCCACATGCCCATCGAGCTCCCTTATCTTCTTCACCAATGTGACGAATGACTTGATAAGCATCCATATTTGATCAGCCTGGAGCATGAGAGAGACCATCGTGTCAGGAGTGAGTTGAACGCTCACTGCCCAACCAACAGCCTCCCTTGCCACGCCCCACCTGGTACAGACAAAGAGTGTGTCCTCTGCATTGTCCATAAGGGATCCGCAACACTACTTATTGTCTTTGTTCTTGAAGCGCTTCAGGTACGCATTAACGAATCCATGGCCCGTAAATGCTTGCACCAAATAAAATCCGATTTGACCGTGCTTTCTATCCGGCCACGTGACGAGCTCCCGGATTAGACGATGTGTCTATCTCCCGGATTGAGACTATTCTCAGCACCACACCTCTCTGTGCCGAGAACAGCTTCTTTTGGATAGCATTGTTGTCAAGGGCACTCGTCCTGACCAGGGCTGCATAAAGCATCTTCAAATTTACCACGCTTGCCACCAGCCTTCTCTTAGCCCCCCTGGGACCTCTAATGTTGGGCATGAGCCCAGTCAAAGCGGGTCCACATTAGATGGCTTTGGCAGTCGCGATATGCAGGTGTTTGCCGAATCTAAGCCTTCGATTCAATTGCACACCCAGGTACTTAATGCTTTTTTTCTACTCAATATCATGACCCCGAGAACGATCTTCAGGTATTGGAAGGATCTCCTGTCCATGACCAGCAAAGCCCTGGTTTTTTCAGGGGCCATTTTCAGGCATGTGCTATCACATCAACGCTTTTCCTGTCACAGACGTTCCAAACGAATAGATCCACCCACGACCCTTGAGGGGTTCCACATATCATATCTTCTTTGAGAGACCATTTGTCGCCCTCGTGTATCATCCACCTGTCGCTTAGATAGTCATGCATCATTCGCAACTGGTATTCGCGGTATTGAACGCACTGCGTATGTCAATGCTGATCAACACGCAGAATCCCTTACGCTTACCAGTTCCTCTTCTTGCTATAATGGCGATGTGGACCACTGCCTATATGGCGTCAACTGTGGACCTCCCTTCCTGAGTAAAACCAAACTCTGCCTCTTCCATTCGTCGAAGAACCTTCCCTCCCGAAGACAGGAGTCAAAAGCTCCAAAAGGATCTCCGGGTATACGACAAGAACTTCTTTGAGGATCTCATTTGGCACCCCACCGATCCCTCGCGCCGTATTGGCTTTAAGCCTCCCACCCGTTCTCTTTTTTCGTCTGAACGTAAAGTCCCTGCCCCGATTCAATACAATCAAGTCATTCCTGGCGACCATCTCGACGACCGAGATTCCTCTCCTGTTCGGGCGGGCTTCTTCCCATGCGGGCAACTTATTATCAAAGTCGCCTACAATAAGGGACCGCCCACTAGCCTCTCCAAGGCTTTCCTCAAGAATTTGTGTTGCTCACTAATGAGCAACACATCGGTTGGACACTCTCCATGTCAGTCTGCATCAGAAGGTTCTGGGCTTCCTTCCCTCTACGAGGTTGAGCTGTAGAAACTTTACTTTCCACCCCTCAACCTCCTTGGCCACGTGAGACTCACGCCCACATGCTTGTGGATGCGGCAGTTCACCCACCCCACCTTTAGCCTACCAAGCCCGAGCAAGTTCTGAGCGTCCGCCTCGGTCAAACAGACCACCGTATTCTGCACACCGCCAAAGCGCATGTACAGCCTGCACTGATCCCCGAGGTCTGGCTTGCCCAGCACAATGCACAGGGTGGTATCAACCTCTGCCGTTGTGACGATCTCATCGAGTTCCCCAACTTCAAAGGACCTCTTCAAGACCAAAGACTTTACACCGGCCTTCTCCCCGACCTCCTGATCGAGCACCTTCTCTAACGCTGAGACGTCACCCCCCTTTTCGAAAACCAGGAATATCCCCTCCCTCTTGGTTTTTTGGATGGAGAGGACCTCCGCTCCTGAATTCTGGCGGTTTACTTTGGCCTTCATGGCTTTCAGGATCTCGGCGTAGGACTCACCGTCCTTCGCTGGCACCCTGAAAGCGTTCCCTGACCTGGCAGCCAGAAAACGCCTTGGAGTATTCCCCTATGCAGAGGGCACAGGAACCTCTCTTTCATTCCTCTTATTGTTCTTATTTCTTAAAAATTTTTTCCACCAGCTTCCGTTCCCCATCCGTCTGTGGGGTCTAGCCTCTGGATTACCACTCCGCTCTTTAGATGGCACTTATTGGTGTTCAGCATTCCACTCAACACCTCTGTAGCCTCTTTTACGCTGTCTTTCACATGGCCAGGGTTATTTCTCCCCATACCCTGCTGGATGACGCTGAGAGCCCTGGCCAACTTTTCCATTTTTCGCTTCGCTCCCTCAGGAGCTGAAGGACGTCCTTCTATCCCTGAGCTCCTGGAGAACCACCCAAGTCCACTTTTCCCACAGTTTTTTTTTAAATCCATAAATCATTCATTTTACCAGTGCATCGTGCGTAGAGGAGCGGGTCGGAATAGTTGGGAACGGGTGTACCCTCGGACCTAAGTCCTACTCCAGTTCTCTGAGGTCGAACCTCCGCTTATCCGCTCCCGCGGAATACACGGACGGACCGGACTCGCTCGAGACAACACAGGCTTTGCCACCTGTGTTCAATACGCACTACCTAATCAAGGTCCTGAAGGGGCTGGCTTCTGATCCTGCATGACACACCACCTCGGCAGAGCTGGGCTCACATCAGCCTCGCCTCCTCGTGGGCTGGGGAAGGCACCACTCGGCTACAAAGCACTCCCAGTAGGATGCCATGCGGAAACGACCAGTTGGACTGTCTTTGGTCACAGACTGCGGAGGCTTTGCAGTGTCCCTCAGGAGATTCCATACGCCGATTTGCTCTGAGCCTCACTTTAGAGAGAGCCGGTCTATAGGTTCTTCTCTTATATTTAGGGACATATATCACATCCATGTGGCGCTGTCATTCATTCAATTCACTCATTCCTTGCAGGCACTCACAGACCCATTTTCAGCGCCGCTGCCTGGGGCATACATCGGTTTCCATGCATGAGGATAGACGCGTATTTAGTGTCCCCTGCCTTCGACCTGGGATAGACCCGTTTATAGGGCACCCTTCACGCACTGGGAAGATGCCCGTTTGCCCCCTGCATTTGTTCACCTATTCATCGGGGCACTACAACCTCCATGGCTCGAGAGCCGTCTGCTAAGTCTTCCCACCTATTCTTTTTTGGCATAGCCAAGGGAAGGACTTCTTCAACGTACCAGTTCAAGAGGAGGATAAAGAAAATATTATATATTCTTATATGTCTATGCATGAAGGTAAAAGTTGAAGTAAAGTTACATGTATTTGGGTCTTGTACGTAATTTTGTGAAATCATAGTATGTTTAAATAGAATAGTTCATATGTGTGAACAGTGAATAGTGGGGTTCATTATTTACAGTTTAACTTACAAGGGGAGTGCGTCAATCTTCCCTGAGCTTTCTGCAAGAAACTTCCAGTACCGAAAGTTCAATATGAATGAGTCATAATGCCGGAATGACAGGACCCACTACCTCAGTTATTTCGACAAATTAAATTTTGAAAATTGAGGTTTTCGCACGCGCTGTGTGAGTAAAGGCCGGTGAGTTCTTCAGTACAGTAAAGCGGTAGGGTAGTGGTGATGGCTATCGGCTGGCATGCTCGCAGCGTGGGTTCAATTCTTTTTTTAAATTTTTATACATTGTTAATTATTTACAATGTAATTAGAATTTTAAATTTTAATTTTTAAATTTAACCAGTTAACTGCAGCGACTATGGCAAGTTCTATGTATTTATGACGAGTATACTCGTCAATCACAGTTAACTGGTTAAATTTTAATTTTAATGAACTTTGCTTTGCACTTGCTTTATTAAAGGAAAATTGTTCATGTAGCAATGTAGCGTTTATTAAATGTTCCTGGTGTCGATAAAATGTATGTTTTACTTGCTTTTATTATAAGTTTCACCCTCATGGTTGTAAAGGAAGTGATAAAGAAAACTTGTAAAAATCTTTTTAAAAAATTGACATTGTACAATTATTCGAAGAACTAACAATAATTGTTTATTAGGTCATAAAAGCGAAGCCTCAAATTCCTTTTATATGCCTGATAAAAAATTCTTTGAAGTAGTATTTCCTAAATATGTAAGTGAATGTTTATTAGTGCATATATAAATCGTAAAATGAATGTACCTTTCAAATAATTAATATTAATATAAATTATGCATAATATATTGACAGCATTAATTATTATTTATAGTTTTTAGTATTTGTTATTTAAATTAAATTCATTACAAATGATCAAAACTTATACTAATTACATTGTACCTAATTAATAATGTATAAAAATTAAAAAAAAAAAAATCACAGGCAAAAAGAATTGAACCCGCGTCGCGAGCATGCCAGTCGATAGCCATAACCATTACGTAACCGCTTTACTTTGCTGAACGACTTACTGGCCTTTACTTACTCCGCGCGTGCAAAAACCTCAATTTTCAAAACTCAATTTCTCGAAATAGCTGAGGTAGTGGGTCTTGTCACTCCGGCACTATTACTCATTCATATCGAACTTTCGGTACTGCAAGTTTCGTACAGAAAGCTCAAGGAAGATTGACGCACTCCCCTTGTTAGTGCAGAATTATCCATAGAATTTTATAAAATGGATTTCCAGAATTATGATATGTTTAATAACTTTATATATTTTTCTTAAAATCACAAACTGGGATTTTGCCTTCATATTCATATTTGCATGCAATTATATATATATATAATCAACGAATTTGGAATAATGTATTCGTACGTCTTTTAGTCACATAATTAAGCTGCATTGTTTGCGTTTTGAACGATTATAACCTTTGTGAATGCTATCAGCATTGCTTCGGTGAAACTATAATCATATATGTACTATATTTAGTAAAACGTAAAAATAATCTATCGAATCTAATCAATTTAATTTAATGCATATGGAAATCACAATTATACGCCAATCAAAAATCAATGCCAATCTCGAATAAAAATCTATAGATTATTATCATAATTAAAATAATATTCAAATTCTTTGAAAAACAAATATCGGTTGTTATTTAGAAACATATGCAAAGTTTGTAGAAGATTATTTAATCCCTGTGTGCAAGCTAAGGGGGAAGATGTCACATCTCTAGTTCTCCTTCGATATTCGCTGGCAGAGCAATATAATCCGCAAAACGTAACATTTTAATTGTTTTCTCTTGAAAAAGCACTAATCGTTCGTTCTTCAGTGATATATATTTATATACAAAGTTTATCCAATGATACGCATAACAACAGGGACCAGTTAAAAACGACCTTGAGAATGAGGTGTAACACCGAGTAGGTTGCAGACCTCTAAAACATCCGACGTAAAAAGCCAGAACCAAAAGATCTACGTAATCATCTAATGGCAAAATTTTAACCAGAATTCAATAAAAGATGAGAAGCATGTCAGTACATAGGATTAGGTATAGAAGAAATCAAAGTTAACGCGTTAGTTGATACTGGTAGCAAAGTGACGTGCATGTCAGAAAATTGATTCAAAAAAATAAAAAACTCCAAAAAATTGCCAAGTTCTTCCCATTGCTGGAATGTTCGTAATAGGAGCCACCGGCGAAAAACCAGTAAAAATTGAAAATCGATTCTTTGCAAACATTTCGTGTGAGAATTGAAAAAGCCAGTTTATATCCATTATTTCAAAAAGGGGAGAGATTAAAACAATGATTGAACTTTCGGGAGACTCGCCATACGCGTGACTATCGACACTTAAGATGTAGAAAATAACGTAGAGGGAAATGAACTAATAGTGCTTCTGTCCAGCTTTGGTGACGTGGACGCGCTAGATTTAGACCAAGAAAGGATTGTTTTCTGAGGTTTTGAAGTGAATGGTTCAGAGGTTACAATCGTTTCCTAGTTTGAATTTCAGGTTTGCTTTTTGATTCGGACTATGAAGTTTTCCATGAGGGTTTTGATGTATTTTCCTCTCTTTTGTTAGCTTGTCTGGTTAGCATTGGCAGTAATCTGGCAGGCTGGTTTTCTTCACTGAGTTCATCGACAGAATTTTCTATGATTTCTATTTTTCGGAATCAGAGTATAGCAGTAAAGTGCTCTCGCACAGAGCTTGTCGTAAATCCTTGAAGCTTTTCACTTCTTCCGGTTTCCATTTAAATAATGCTTCTTTTTCTAATGAATTTGATAATGGCTTCGCTCTCGCTGAAAAGTCCTTTATGAATCTTATATAGTATCCGGCTAGCCCTAAGAATTTTTTTATGTTGTTAGGTATTTTTCGTCTGGGAAAATTTTATACAGCTTCCATATTTTTAGGATTCGGTTTTACTCCCTAATCACTAATTATGTGTCCTAAGTATGCTATTTATGTGAATAGAAATTCGCACTTTTCAGGTTGTAGTGAAAGATTGGCTTCTTTTAGTTGCTAGAGAAGGCGACTTACCTTCTTACCGTAACCATCCTAGTCCTTACCATATATCACTGTATCCTCTAGATGGACAAACAGTTCAGTGCCTTGCAGTCCGAGTTTCGCGCTTTCTCAATACTTAATTTTAAGCTTTTTATAGAAATTTTATTGCCTAATTAGGCTAAAATTTGCATATTTTAAAATCACTTATTGGGTTTCATGAAGGGGGAAAATCTCGTCCAATAAAATTCCTTATCTTAAGGAGTGAGGGCATAGAAGAAAACTCACATTTTATTTTTCGAGACTGGATGTTTTGTGCCAAAGTCGTCGTTTTCGTATCCTTGATTCGCAATCTATAAAATCTAAAATGTAATTAAAAGTTTAATCTTCACTCTCAAATTCGCGCAGCTGCGCATTAAAAAAAGACATGTTTCGATTTTTGGGAGCTCCCTAAAATCTGAAAACTCTGTTAAATACATATTGCTAAATGGCGTTTCCAAAAACCCAGTAAACCACATTCAAAATTAAATTCACTCGTATTACCAAAAGGTATATGGGTGTGATTTCGTCAAGGATGACGAGAAAACGACTAAAAAAAAAGAGAGAGAGAGAGAGAGAGGGAGAGAGAGAGAGAGAGAGAGAGGAGAGGAGAGGAGAGGAGAGGAGAGGAGAGGAGAGGAGAGAGAGAGAGAGAGAGAGAGAGAGAGAGAGAGAGAGAGAGAGAGAGAGAGAGAGAGAGAGGGGGGGGGGTGCGGGTTAGGCTGTCTCTCGCTAACGAAAGTGTCTGTCCGTCTGTCTGTCTGTCTGTCTGTCTGTCTGTCTGTCTGTCTGTCTGTAGGTCGTGTGCGGCATAACTCTCGACAGAATTATCAGATTGAATTGAGCTTTGGTACACTTTATCGGAGCCGAAAAAGTAAGGGCAAGTTCGTTAACCAGCCACATCCAATCAAAATTGAGGGATTGAGCACTACTTTTGTGTTTTCGAAAATAATTTTTTTAAAAACTAAAAAATTTCCATACTGGTTTTAGATAGTGCTCATAAATTTCTAAAAATTATCCTGATAACATTTTTTGATTAAATCAAAATTAGAAATGTTACAGCATATTCAAATTCGAAAAAAGTCAATATCAAAATTCCATTTTCAAGTTAAATTATACGAGATACGAAAAAACGTTATAATACAATATTATTTTTTACATAAAGACCTACAAGTTTGAAATGTAACATTTTTTCATAAGATGCATATTTTTCTTTATAATTAAAAAAAAAAACTATTGAAAATCCAAAATTCAATTTTTTAACAATAATATGTAAAATAAGAAAAAAACGTAAGAATACAAAGTTGTTCGTTTCGAAAAGATCTACAAGTTTTGTATCACACAGTTTCTGATAAAACATATATTTTTCGTTTCAATTCCAAAAAATACGATTAAAATTCAAAAATTCCATTTTTTAGACAAAATATGTGAGATACAAAAAAAACTTTGAGATGAAAAATTGTTTGGCTAAATAAGGTCTACACATTCTTATCGAGAAATTTCTCAACAGGATGTATATTTTAATTTTTTGATTTTTAATATTGAAAAAATTCGATTTTTTTCACCAAAATATGTGAGATACGAAATAAGCGTTGTTCTGTAAAATACTTTCCTTAAATAAGGTCTACGATTGTTTTTTTTTTTTTTTGAGAGATTTGGAAGAAAATAAATTATTTTAATAATGTAATTTATTAAAAAGTTACTGAAATGTATACAGAAAATCGAGCGCGAAGCGCGAGCGTCATGATGAGAATGTGTACCTTAAGGCTGATAGAGCCTTAAGTAAATTGAATCTCCTGTTTCACTTAAATTCAAAAAGAAATAGAGTGACTTTGAGAAAATGTGTAATTCACATCATCTGTAATATTATTATAAAATTGGTTTGAGCTTTAATATCAAATTATAATAAATAAACTTGAATGTATGTGAAGAGCACAAGAACGAGCGCGAAGCGCGACGATCGAATCGCGCGCCCTAGTCGTGCTCAAACTTGCGAGCGAAGCGCGCGATGAGAATGTGCCCACGAAGCGGACAGATTTTTTTGTATACAGTTGGATTTATCATCATTATTATTAAAATTTCCGTCGCAGAGATTGATTGATCTCATTGGTAGTAACAATAATTTTAATGCTGCTCTATTTTCTGCTAATTCGCTAGTAGGGCCGGCTTGTATAACAAAATGTTTAATTATATTAATTTGTGCAAGAATAAATGACGATCATGATGATGCATGATTATTATTTTTCTCATTTCATATGAATTTGTATTTTTAACATGATTGTTATTTAAAGTAATACACAGTGTGTCCCAAAGATAATCGAACTTTGTATTTAAATCATACAATATACAGCACCATCTATTGAAAATTTGGAACATTTAAAAGATACATTTATCCTCATTCAAACGCACCAAAATTCATGTAAATCAGACGACAGATGTAAAAGTTACAGCCTTTTCAATGAAAGAAAAAATCTGCTAATGTTACAAAACAAAAATGAAACGAAGAGCAACTATAAAATTTTGTGTTAAACTTGAAAAAAAATTCGCTGAGACATACGAATTGATGAAAAAAGTTTATGGAGATGATTGTATGAGGCTTACTCAAGTGTATAAATGGTTTACACGATTTAAACATGGCCGTGACGATTTAAATGATGATCCAAGACCTGGACGACCAGCAGCATCAAATCGTGCTGAGTTAGTGGAAAAAGTACGTGAAATAATTGCTATCGATGCAAATTTCACTGTGAGAATGCTGTCAGAAGAATTAAGTTTATCTTGCTGTACAATCTACACAAAATTAACTGAAGATTTGGGTGAAAGAAAGTTCTTCGCACGTTTTGTTCCACATCAGTAAAATGCACCACCTCACAAAATCAAAAAAGTCAACGAATTTTTTATGAAAAGACAGATTTGTGTCATGGACTACCCTCCGTATTCGCCTGATGTATCACCGTGTGACTATTTTCTGTTCCCAAAGCTAAAAACTGCAATGAAAGGAGCATTTAACGATGACGTTCCAACCATTTAATCAGCTGTGACACAGGTGCTAAAGAACATCCCGAAAAATGAGTTTAAAAAGTCTGTGGATGAATTGGTTGGTCGTTCCCAACGTTCTTTTGAGTCTAATGGAACCTATTTTGAATAATTAATAACTTTCAAAGATAATATAATGTGTATCTTGCTCTATATCCAAAAAGTTCGGTTATTTTTGGGACACAGTGTGTAGGTTTTGTTATTTGGCTACTCGTTGAAGGTTTTGGATCGTTCATAGATGATTCTTGAATTGTCACATGCAAATGTTCTATTGAGTTTATCGAACTTAATTCACATTTCTCGACTTTATGCAAAAGAGAATTAATAACTTTTATGGCAGCAAAATCCTTAGCTGGTTTTATCGAGTTTGCTATTCCTATTTGTTTAATGTTGTTAATGAAACAAATCGCTATGTATGCTGAATCTAGTGATAAAGTTTTTACTCGTAATACGGTATATTTCGTACATGGAAATTTGTGTTGAGTGCAAATTTCGTTTGATTTCTTGCAACTTTTACTAATAAAATTTGGTTGGTCATTTTGATACGTTTTTTTCGATTCATCAATTAACGTTTAATATAAATTCCGTGCTACCCTTTGTTTTACATTATCTTTATCTTTTCCACTACTCATAATTATGTAATTTTTATATTGTAAAGTTGCGTGAAATAAATACTCGTTATTAATGGTATATTTAATGACTATTTTGTAATTCAGGGGTGGATTTCCTCTTTGTTGAATCAGTTTTTTCAATAAACTAGTAAAAGGAACTTGCGACACTCTGAGGATGTTAGATTTGGTTAAAGCAATGTGTTGTACTAAGTTCTTCTTATAGTTTGGAGTGAGGATAAAGAGTTGTGTTTGTATTATTGTGATCTTTACCTGACGTAGTATTTGCGTTATACGACGAACCTTTAGTTGCCTCTTTCGAGCTTTGTGGCACTGAAGCAGTTAGCAGAAGTTGATGGCTCTCAGCAGGAGGTCCAGAAGATCGATGGGTACCTAAGTGTAATAAGAGGCCACTGACCGAATCCCAGAAGGCGCCTATTAGATGGAGAGACCATCCAAATAATCTGTGTAGTGCATATCCATGAATAATAGTATCCGCTATCAATTTAATCCCTCTAATTATTATTATTAATTCAATTAGGCCTGCAATAGTAGTTTAAAATCTTGTAAAAATTGTCCAAAATCTACCCCATGCGGATTCAGCAATTTTATCAATTACATCTTCATTAAATAAATTCGTTAATGATATTCCTTGATTAATAGTGGGATGTCCTGTTATTTCTCTAGCTAAAGAATTTAGAATCATTGGTTTTTCTGCTGGAAACATAATATGATCTCGCAGTTTATCAAGATCAGATTGAGGATAAATGACACTTGTCGCTAAGGATGGAGAATTTATGTATTTCCCGGTTGCTGTTGTGAGAGATTTAACTATAGTTTGTGCTATGAATCCAACAGGATTTGGAAGTAATTTGTACCAGGTTTCTCGAAAAAGGTACATTGGTGGAAGGAAAGAGTTGCAATTTGTTTGGATACCGGATTTTGTCAATATATGAGTTCGTGGAGAAAGGAAAAAAGATTGATTTCCTCTAAATATTAGTAGTTGTAGATAACATTCTTTAGTTTTGCGATATTTCACTTCAACCGGTATAAATTTTAGGATATGTACTACTTCTCCTGCAATTACTGACATATATCATGGACACGACTTATCATCTCTTTTCTTGAAGCGCTTCAGGTACGCATTAAAGCAACCATGGCCCGAAAGCGCTTGCGCCAGATAAAAGTCTACTTGACCTTGCTTTCTATCCAGCCAGGTCGCGAGCTCCGGGATCAGACTGTGTGTCTATCGCCCGGATTGGTCACCATGCCATCTCGTCTGCCATTTATCGACGAGTCTGCGCCTTCCATCCTTGCACATGGCCTCTTTTGCGCGAGCGATTTCCTGCCAAATATTTCAGATATTTTAGATCGTTTAGGTACTGCACAATACTTCTCTATTTTTGATCTAGCCAGTGGTTTCCATCAAATAGAACTAAACCCGAATGATAGACAAAAAACAGCGTTTTCATCATTGAATGGGCATTTATGAGTACGTCAGAATGCCCATGGGATTGAAAAATTGACCGGCTACATTCGAGCGCCTAATGGACCAAGTTCTATTAGGGCTACAGGGGACAGAACTATTTGTCTATCTGGACGACATAGTAATATACGCTAAAGACTTACAAGATCACGGAAAAAAGGTAAGACGTCTTCTCAAACCACTGAAAGAAGCCAACCTGTCACTACAACCGGAAAAGTGCGAATTTCTTTTCAAAGAAATAGCATATTTAGGGCATATAATTACAGACAAAGGAGTAAAGCCAGATCCTAAAAAGATCGAGGCTGTTCAAAATTTTCCCAGACCAAGAACTCCAAGAAACATAAAACAATTTTTATGACTAGCTGGATATTACAGAAGATTCATCAAGGACTTCTCAGCAAGAGCAAAACCTCTATCAAATTTATTAAAACAGGAAGCATTATTTAAATGGGGACCAGAGAAAGAGAAGAACTTCAAGGATCCACGACAGGCTCTGTGTGAAAGCCCCATACTACAATACCCTGATTTTGAAAAACCCTTTACAGTAACCACTGACGCCTCAGTCTATGCAATAGGAGTTGTCCTAAGCCAAGAAAAGGATGGAATGGATCTCCCTGTAGCATATATGTCAAGGGTGTTAGTTCGACCTGAATTAAATTACTCTACAACGGAGAAGGAATGCCTTGCGGTTCTTTACGCGGAACAACAATTTCGACCCTACATTTACGGAAGAAAATCTACCCTTATGAGCGACCATGAACCCCTCAGATGGATAGATTCTGTAAAAGATCCAGGCCAAGGACTGATTCGCTGGAGACTAAAATTAAGAGACTATGAATATGAATTCAAATACAAACCAGGTAAACTGAATACTAATGCTGATGCCCTATCAAGAAATCCAATCGTAGACAATTCTGACAAAAAAGGCGAAGAAGAAAAACAGCCTGCCAGGTTACTGCCAATGTTGACTAGGCAAGGTAATAAACGAGAGGAAAACAGCACGAAGCTTGGTTCAAAACCTGAAGCCAAGAATAAACCCGCTGCTCAGACTAGAAAAGGATTCACTTCTAGGATTTTAACCTCTAACCACCTAATTCATAACCTCAAAAACCAACGCTTGCTAGGTCTAAATCTAGTGCATCAACGTCAGCTGACCTGGACAAGAGCACTATTAGTAAACGTCTGATTCGGCGACGGGTAGAGACTCAACGAGCTCAGAGTCGCCCAGATTATAAAGAATATTACACACAGAAAGGGATCAAGAACCACCCCCAATCCTCAGAAAAAGAACGAGTGTGTTACCGAGCCAGAATTTACCACCTGCAGCGTACCTATGATCAACAATACCTAAGAGTGCACCGGCAAAAGCACCAGAGTGCTCAACTGAATTTTTTCCAGAAAATCAGGAAGAATTAACCCCTATGGCAGAAAAACAAGAAGCAGGACCCATTAAAACGGTGAGTCCGCCACCCAGCGACAGTGACGACAGTACGACGGAAGAAGAACAGGAAAAAGACCAGATGACGCAGGCGAACTCGAGGAACTCGGCTCCAACAAGGAAAGGTCGAAATCCGCAATCGAGTCGACCAACGAAGGTTCGGTGAAAAGACCGGAGTTTTGAGGGCTAGAATAATGTGGTGCACCGAACCACTCCGACAACAAGGCGTCCAGGAAGTTTCCGGACTCTGACATCTTGACCCCAACCAAGACACTTCGCGAATGCGGCACTACCCGAATAAATCATGCAAATTGAAAAAGGGGCACTTACCAGCTCCTTCAGGCACCGACGTAGCCCCCCTCACTAAGGAGAGAGGGTAGCCTTGATTTTGGCAGTGCTCTTCGTAGGTAATGGTCTCTGAGCTTGAAGAGGATCTATCGTCTGACATGGCTGCTGGAGACTGATGAGAAAATCATCTCCACGACCCAGCATGCAACGAGATGACATCATGTCAACCATGCAAAATCAGCCAAAAACCCCACCCAGGCAGAACTCCTAGGGAACACGTGCACTACAACAAAGAACAAGATCCAAAATTTCGCCATGTCAACTTCTACAGAAAATTGACTCATGGCAACCGCAGCAGAGCATCACCATCCAGCATCTTTGAAAAATGACATAATCTGACAGCAACTGAATCCTCGGGTGACACCGTTCTCAGGATTTTGACGTTGCAATTTTCTTACCTAGGCAACTCACTTCGGTGTTACGCCTTCGAGCAAACTCGGGATCAACAGGTAAGGTGACCCGTTTCCCCTAGAGGGTTCGATACTCTACAAAAAGAAAATTTGGGTCGGGGAACTTGTATTCCAACACGTGGCAGACTCTTTGCCGCCATTAACCTAAAAGCCTGCCCCGAGCGAACCAACCTCGTTACGAGATTCTTACCTTATTTATTTTTCCGTAGCTTGTCAAATTTTCGTGCTCACCAAAAGATTGACCAGTATTGTTTTCCTTTTTTTTTATTATTAGTTATTTTGTCCTTAGTGTCCTCTTTATACGATTCCAATTTACTTAGTCCACAATTTTTATCTCCTTATCACCCTTCGTCCTCGCGACGCTTACCAGAATGAATCCTCTCCTCTTCCGGCACTCATTTCCACGCACCCTTTAGCCGCATCCTCATTTCTACTTGTGGGCGCGTTATATCTACCGCTCTTCTTCCCTTGTTTGATTATTCTTTGTCCACTAGTAATTATTTATCATTCTGCATTAGAGTAGACGCTGTCCTCAAGCACTACTGGTAGGAGTCTTGGGCAACGCTACACTCGTGTCTTTCATACCTTTACGCACATAGGACGTTATTTCACACTCCGTGATTCCGTCTCTTTCTAACCATGGTTGTGTCTCTTTTCAACCAATGATAAAACTAACGCGCCTGCTTACATTTTATCAGGCCGCGTCCAATTAGTATCCAAGGTTGAATATTGGATCCTAGTCTCACACGGAACTTGCCAAATGTCTCGGCCAGGTTTGGGCAGTACACTACGTCTTCGTCCGGAACTTGCCTTAGACCTCGGACTTGGTGCTTGTCTGCCGTAACATCTCCACTAATATTTAAACCTATTACGGCCTCGTGTCTGTAATATTACCGTAGAACGGGGCTGTGCCTCCACTTTTATCCTCATCCGTCAATTCTAGAAGTCTTGGACAATAGTGGGGGGTGTCCCCAAGTTTTAACATATTCATGTTGGAACTGGAACCATCTCAATTGTTGACCAATGGGAGTGATATAAAGCAAGAATGGCAGTAAACAGTCCCACGGTGATCAGGAACTGGCCGATTCGATGTCCAATCCTCTTCGTCGTCCAATAAGAGAAGACACTGCAGGTGGAACTAGACTGTGATTGGCTGAATCAAAGACTGCGCGGCGTCAAGCGCGCTTACGGCTCGGGTGAACGGCAATTATAGTGGGGCATGTATCAATCCGTTGTGGCGTTCTTCCGTTGCGTTTTCTACAGATGGCGCTGCGGTCGGGTCTGAAGCCTGATGGGGCGACTTTAACGATGCCCGCTGTAGATAGAGAAACTACTGGACTCCTGATTATGGTGGTTTCTTCCCTGGTGTCGTCTCGCCGGCCATGTGACCGGCCATGTGACTCAGGGTCACATGACCTATTGAGTGCGAAATTTAAATCCTAAGATCAACAGTCTTCTTTCATTCGCTTGACTAAAAGTGACTCGACACAATTTCTTTAGATAATACGCGATACAGGTGGCGTTGTGAGTCGTAGAAATTCTACGACGTCACAACTCCCCCCTCCTTACGAAGGACCGAAACCGGTCTCTCGGTTCATACAAAGGATGGAACAATAAAAAGTATAAATTGTAATTTTTTTTTTGTCAAAAGTTAATAGCTATTAATTACTGACATATATTCAGACTACAAAAAAACAATTTACTATTCCCGTATAATAAGCCCTTTGCATTACATACATAAAATATAACATCTGAGATCTACTGCGCAATAACAGAGATCTTCGACGATTCGGTTTACCACCGATTTGATTCTGGTTACTTTAGGAGGTTCAGAGTGAGGGAGCTACCGTCAGATAATCTTTAATCCCGACTATTCAAACAAAATCAAGGTAAGAACCCCGATCACGTGGCTCACTTGGAGCCACTGAATAAATTAAAGTGTCAATAGCGCGGAAACGTATTATCTTAAAGTGTCCGTTTTTTATACATTTGAAGAGCATAAAGTCTGCTACTTTTCCACCAAATCTCAACCTAAAAAGTTAAAATTTAAATGAGATATTAATTTGTTTAACAAAAGCAGAATTTCCCGGTTTTTCCATATTTTCTCCGCTTCTAATTATCCAATCAGATCAAGTGACAGCTCCTTTTATTCGCAATTCAACTGTCTACAACTTCTCAATTGATGTCATTAAGAATCGATAATTACCTTTAATGTTATAAACAAAAAACTAAAATAAGTGCGATTTTTTGGTTCTAAATGTTAAGAAAAAATATATTACAATTACTCCGTGACCAACCTTTCTTCTGATGGCGCAGTCCGCTTTCTGAAATAAATAATGTCCTAACAAATTCCCTGTTGCTTGGACTACACCCTAGCGGACCCGTGTGAGAGAACGGTCATAGAATACTCTGACCGTTCTCTGACTGTTCTATGACCGTTCTATGACCTCGCATTATTACGGCTAAGATCGGTAAAAAAGACATTAAAAGCTTTGCAATTATGATTCTGTGGCGAAATTTGGATTAGAAGGTGAAGCAATAAATACAATTATCTTATTTTTCAGCGATAAAAACTAGAAAAACATAATACCTGTCATTGAAGGCAGTGCAGTGGTTCACAATTGGCGGAACCTCTCCACCGTGAAGGTTTACTATTGGTGGGCACGTTCCGCAAATGGTGAACCACTGCACTGCCTTCAATGACAGGTACATGATGTATTCCTAGTTTTTATCGCTGAAAAATAAGATGATTGTATTTATTGCTTCAACTTCTAATCCAAATTTCGCCACAGAATCATAATTGCAAAGCTTTTAATGTCTTTTTTACAGTTCTTACCCGTAATAATGCGAGGTCATAGAACGGTCATAGAACAGTCAGAGAACGGTCAGAGTATTCTATGACCGTTCTCTCACACGGGTCCGCTAGGGCAGGCATGTTCCGCCGTGCCTGCACACGTCGATACAAATATTGGCATATGGCTTGACGAATTACATTGAACAATTTCGAATTTTGGATCGTCAAAGTCATATTATAAGCTAATTTCGTGTATAGTTTGAACTGGACTGTTTGTAATTGTAATATTTCTACTTTTGATTCTTTCTCCCATTTTCTGAAACATAATGTTTGTATTTTTTTCCAAATATTTCATACTAAATCCAAGTTTAAACACTATATCATAAATCATGTACTAATTTTATTAAGTCCAACAGAAAATCTTCGTATTAACAAACTTGTTACTGGTTCAAACAGAGTTTTTTACACTTTCATCATAAATAATTTCGTATGATCTACATATTGTGTGATACAATCCAGAAATTTATATACTTTATTAGTGATTCAAACAGTGATTTTTTTCTTCAATTTCGTCTCCCAAATTCATTCTATCAATATGATCTAAATATTTCTCGATGCAATCTGAAAATTTATATTCTGGTTGAAAGCGTTTTACTAATGCCAAGAATTTTCATAATTATGATTAAAGCGAATAGGGATATGTATTTTTGAATAGCATAATCCGCAAATTTTAAACATTGAGATTTTTTCAACATATATTGTTTCTAGTCCCGGTAATAAGAAGATACATGAAGAATTCAAGAGAATTTGATAAGCTATTGGATAATCTTATGGCCTTGTGAGCAAACACGGTCTATATATCTATGGAAAGGGGGAGGGTCTCTAAGGCCGGTTTTTCACCCAATTTAGATTTGGCCCAAACAATTCGTAAAAATTCCTACAGTATCTAGTAACAATAAGAAGTCAATTCTTCCCTAAATGGACCACCCTCATCCCCCCTATTCACCCCAAGCACCCCTTGAAAAAATTAAAAACTCACCGCTTATATGCAGTGTTTTTGGGAAAAAACCCAATAAAAAAAATCGTGAAACCTATGTATGTATTTTTCTGGATTTTTTTATCGGATTTTTTGCAGTTTGACTTTCAAATGACCTGGAGTCTGATATGATTGAGATCAACAGACCTCGGATTTGAAATCAGCGACCCCAAAAACCTATATGTATATATTTTTATGGATTTGTTTTATTGGGTTTTTACCCAAAAACACTGCATAGAAGCGGTGAAGTTTTAATTTTTCAAGGGGTGCTTGGGGGGATGAGGGGGGATGAGGGTGGTCCATTTAGGGAGGAATTGACTTCTTATTGTTAGTAGTTACTGTAGGAATTTTCTCGAATTTTTCTTGATTTATTCTATTTTTGAGAGTAAGTGGAGCTTTATCCACAACAGGTAAGTATTTTTGATTATTTCTACTATTTCTACGTGACTCCTTTGCAAAATAATATTTTTTCAAATAAATTTGATTCCACTTTATTCTTTAGTTGAATTTATTATTTACAACAAACTATTAATCTGTTAGATTATAATAATCTAAATTTTATTACTTTATGTAAATATTCTGAGATTATAATCGTCCATGCGTTTTTGAATATAATTTGTTTTCTTAATTTTTTAAGTTAAATTTAACAATTGATGCAAATTGGGTTTTTGAATGTGAATTTAAAAATGATAATTCGTTTTCATCTAGAAAGTTAAAATTCGATGATTTTGAACGTTTCAATGTAAGTTTCGTTAAGATATTCTATCTTCATATTTTTTCTCTGCTTCTGCTGTTGGAATCGTTTTTGTATAGGAACAAGAAAGGACTTCAATTATGTATTACGCTGGTTGATAAATAATTTATGAAAATAATTAACAATGTGCACTTGAATGTAAGGGATCGTAAAGAATGAATTTAGATTAGGGTATTTGGATTAGGATTAACGGTGAATTGCAGGGTAGTAGAATAAAGTGCCAAAAGTACACAGTGCATGAGGACTCAGGGTGACTAGATTGTGGACAGGCCTATCGGTTAATTTGATCAACTTTAGCTAAAAGGATGGTGAAGGCATTGTATAAGTTTTTGAATTTCCTTTTATTGTAAAATATAAATATTGTGGAGCATATTCTATCGAAGGTGAATGGTGTGCTTTGAATCAGGAAACAATTCTAGTTTTACACTTTACATTAATGTTTGGGCATGAGGAAGCTGTCTGGAAGACGGGTGCCGCGTTTGCTCACAGCCAATCACAAGCGGACTCGTGTGGTTGCGTCCGAGAAATTTTTGGGCATGTTTTAACGTAATTCAAAGGAATTTTTGTTACGTTATGTAACTGTTGATGAAACGTGAATTCATTATTATACGCCAGAAACAAAAAATCATTCAAAAATGTGGACTGGACCTGGCGAATCTGCGCCGAAAAAAGCGAAGACTGTTCCATCAGCCGGTAAGGTAATGGCCACAATTTTTTGGGACTCACATGGTATAATATTAATGGATTATCTACAAAAGGGAAAAAATATTACAAGAGATTATTATGCCTCATCATTAGATTGATTTGATGCCATATGGAATAAAAAGCGGCCTCATCTGGCGAAAAAAAGTGCTTTTCCACCACGCAATGCACCAGCTCACACGACTGCCATTGCAGTGGCCAAATTATTCGATTTACGCCATGAAATACTTCCTCATCCACCTTATTTCCCAAATTTGGCTCTTTTCGATTATTTTTTGTTTCCTAACATGAAAACTTGGCTTGGAGGTAAAAGATTTTTATCGAACGAAGAGATAATTTCTGCGACAAATGAGTATTTTGAGGGGTTTGATAAAAATTACGTCTTAGAGGGCATAAAGGAGCTTGAGTACCGCTATAATAAATGTATACATTTAAAAGGGGACTATGTTGAAAAATAAATTGGAATTTTTCTTATAAAAAGTGATATTCATTTCAAAGTCACAGACTTATTGAACGGCCCTCGTATTTTGTATCTGAGGGCATGATGGGAATGGACATTGAGGTACCTACGCGACCAGGTCTGTTTCCTGTACCAAATAGAAGAGAGTTTTTAATTCTGTTTCCTGGTGATAGTTACATCCATAAAATTGATGACTCTTTCAGACTTTTTTTCAAGAGTAAATTTAATATTCAGGGGATTTACGTCGAAATTTGTAAAATGCGATAAACTTATGTGCTTAGGGCGACGATTAGAATATCATCTACAAATCGAAGGTAAACGGATCCTTCGAAATCAAGGTTTGCTCATTTTTCTTTTTCTAAGTCGTCCATTACTAAATTAGCAAGGATAGCAAAGAAAGGAGAACCCATTAGTAATTCTCGTCCTTGGAAGAAAGTGGTGCAATTATATTTAAAATTTATGCTGTTTAAGCATAACTAGAGCCCTTCTTCAAAATTTTTCCAGTGTAATTGTACTTTGGGGCGAATCTCTTTCTATCTAGTCTTTACAGAAGAGATAGCTGCTACTTTGGGTACATTTGTGAAAAGAGAGACCACATCTAGGGAAGCGAAAACAAAGTTGTTAGGAATACTGACAGTTTTAAGTTACTACTAAATTAGGAAGCTAGATTGTGAATCGGGCTGCCTGCAAATGAGACAATGGGCCAAACCGGGTTACCTTCTTTGTGGATTTTTTGTAGACCGCACAATCTCAAGGAAACGGCATTGGAGGTCTTTAAATCTTTAGCTAACAAATTATTGATCAAGTTTTTGCATTCCCAGGGGGTTTCAACTTTCCCGTTGTAATCTGCTCGCGTTAAAGCTACCGCTGTGTTGCCCTTGTCTGTTCTTGTGAAAACTATTAATAATATGCAGGAAAAATCTGCTCCGTTCCTCTCCCCGAAAACCAACATAAACATGTGCTTTCCATTTCTCATATTTTAATGAGCCGTTTGTCGTCTCTAAGTTTGGGGGCAGGCTCCTGAACTGTGCAGGCTTGGGGACTTTAAACTCGAGTCCTCTTAACACATTTTTCCTTATACATAAAGCATTTTTGACATAAGCCTTTAAATTTCATATTTTCCTTCTCTATACCAGTTTGCTTTTTGAAGTGGAACGACCTCGATGAACGTCGACCTTCTACATTTTGAAAAAGTGGAAAACTATTTCTTTTACTCTTTAATTGCGCTGGCGTGTGTGTATAGGATAATAACCGGGCTTTTATTTTAATTTTTTTGTGATTGAAACTTATTAATTTGATTGTGTGGTGAAAGTTGCTAAGGTTTGCTGTCTTAATAATTTAATTTTTGCGGTTGTGTCCAACTATCCCCTCTTAGTGAAAATGAAGTGGTTTATGTCCCATTTTTAAAATATATTTCAACGACAGTGTCATGCCCTAGATCAGTGAAGTGATCAGAATCAAAAAAGTGATTAGCATTTTAAAAAATTTCTCCCTTCTGTTAAGGCTGAAACCCTTTTAAAACTGTGCTTTCTTCGCTCCTTTGTTTTTTGGTTTTGTGTTTTTGTGATTTTCATGTTGTTTCTGTGTTTTTCGTGTTATTTTGCATTTTTGTGTTCTCTTTTTTAAATATATTTAAACCGACCGGCGACTCGTTTGTTATTGTTATTGTCCATTTTATTCCCATGATAAGCTAGGGAAGTATTCGGTCCGCCCCTGCAGAGCCCCGCATCCAGGGGTAAGGCCTCAATACTCTAGGAGGTGGCCTGGCTTCCTAGGGACACCGTGAAAGCCACCACTCCCTGGTGCCATGCAGCCCTCGGCACGGCAGTTAACACCTTGGCTTGGGAGTTATTCCTTCGGGACAATCCCTGGAACATTGTCCGGGACTGCTTATTCAGTTTTGTATTCGTATTCGGCAGTAACCTTACAGAAACTTAAAAAAAAGGATATCTCACCACCGTGAACAATGTTGGTTTGTTACAAAATCGACTTTAAGCACTTCCCTAGCGAACTGGCTGAACGGTAGCTTTTATAAATATATTTAAACCGACCGACGACTCGTTTGTTATTGTTAGCTATCGTAAAGCTATCGTAAAGTAGCATTATAACTCATGAATGAGGCAAAATAAACATTCAAAATGTTTTTATCCTTATTCTACGTTAAAAATAACGTTAACTGGTAATTAAAATATGCAATAATTTTATTTATTTACGCTAAAAATTAAAAAACATAATACCTGTCATTGAAGGCAGTACAGTGGTTCATCACTTTACATGTCTTCACCGTCAGGATTGACTATTTGTTAGAGTGAGATGAAAATATAGTTGTGTCTCACTCCAACCAATGGTCAACTTTAACGGAGACGTTCCACAAAAGGTGAACCACTGCACTGCCTACAATGACAGGTATTATGTTTTTTTAATTTTTAGCGTAAACAAATAAAATTATTGCATATTTAAATTACCAGTTAACGTTATTTTTAACGTAGAATAAGGATAAAAACATTTTGAATGTTTATTTTGCCTCATTCATGAGTTATAATGCTACTTTACGATAGCTTTACGCTACAGCGTAAAGCTACCGTTCAGCCAGTTTGCTAGGGTTCTCAACTATTTTATCATTGTACCGTAGTAAAACCATGGGATTTGGACACAAGTCATACTTCACTCATGCTATGGGAGAAATCCGCGTCACATACTCTCGCTGCAGCGTCTGGCTGATTAAAAAGAGCCTAATATTATCTATATCATCGACATGCAAATAAATCCATTGTTTTCCCTGAACACTGGACCACCTGCTAGTAATTGTCAAGTACAAATTTAAAGTCCTAGTGGTATAATGACAGAATCCTTTTACCTAATTTGTTCGTTTTGACTTCATTGAATGAGTGCATACTGTAATGAGAATAATGCATATTAAAAATACCAAAACAATTCCGTACTAAGCTGTGTAATCATATATTACAAGCTTAACATTGAGGTCTTCTCATTCATGCTGCATTCATTTTCGGGTTAGTTTTATTACGACGATTAATTTATTATTACGATTATTCAGAACTTATAAATAAATCATTTTCACGAATTATTGTATTGACAGTCATTATAATGATTAAGAAATCTACTAATTGTGGACGTTTTTCTATTTGCAGCGAATTGTTGAAGAAAATAAAAAACTCAGCTGAATCTCATATTGTACTAGATTGCTCAACGGAAAAGATATATTACGTTTTGAAACAAGCTCAGCAAATTGGAATGATGACGGACTATCATAGCTATCTTATTACTTCTTTGGTAAAGTACACAGAATATCATCCATTTTTCGAATGAAAGGTTCTTACCCTAGAAATGTAGCGTCTCACATTCTTTTTTATACTTTATACACTACAATAAGATAAAAATCGTAAAATAGAATTTATTTTATTGATAAACGAAATTTTCCATTTGATTTATTATTCGTCAACAATTCGGGGAATTTTTAAACAAACCTGAATCCTCGTTGTGATTCTACTTAATATTTTCGTATTCTAGGAAAATATTTTATAGAATATTTTTGAAAATTAATCTACCAGAAAATTTTTTAACCACATTATCGTATCGGTTGGATGTAGTAGTTTGGAGCAGGAACGCCTTATACATTTTTTTCTGTTTTTTCATTATAAATATATGGTGTGTTCCATGCCAAATCGGATGAGTTCAGGACTCCATGTTTCCGATTTACTTGAAATTTGAGGGATTGATAGACTAACATAAATAATGGAGAAAGCCAAAATTTGAGATTTTTTCATGCATTGTTCAAAAAGTTTTGGAAGAAACAAAAAAAAAATGTTTTTGTTCTTTTTAAATTATTTAAAAATTGACAAATGTTCTCTAAAACCTGGGATCAGAGAATCGACCATCCCAACCGACTGGGCCACAAATTTCCCATCTGACTAAATTTATCTCAATGTCTACAAGTGAGGACTCGAATTACCACATTCAATCTACTGGACTCATTTCATCGCCGACCTATTTCCAACTCAGGGTAATTACTAAGTACTTCAAATTTTATATATGCATTTCCATTTTTCCATGGTGCTTACTCAAGATAATTTTTATGTTAATAAATATATTTTATATGATCAACCCTTCTCATTCACTGACTATTTCTCATCCCCCAGAGAGGATCCTTCCAATCTTTACTTAAAAGGAGGAGATCTTCAAAGAAGAGAAATGTTACCTTTCTGACGTAACGAACCCAATCTCTTTTTTGGTGCACCGGCCGGGAAACACCAAAGTCAGTGAATGGGAAATCGAAAATTTTATAATTACTAGGAACCAAAGGTTAAAAAATTACAAGTATAATTCATCTGATTACACGCATATTTTGTTGAAATAAAATAAATTTGATAAAATCATAAAGGGATTTGACCTTGAGGCTAACCTGAGTGATTAAATAATTATTTTATCAAAGTTGATCTTTTTACGTCCGAGAATATTAAAAATTCAAGTGTAGTACACATCAAATGTGTTTGAAAGAAGAAACGACGCTTTCGGACCAAGTCATTTTATTTAAAAAAAAAAACAATTCCAACGTCTCGAGAACACAATGATCTCCTCATCAGGGAATAAAAGTTCTTATTACATTACCAACATTAGTATTAAATTTATATATCTTAAAAAATTGTAAGAGAAGAATTATACACATTATAATTTACAATACATACATTTACAACTACTTGCTTCCTAACAAAAATTCACACTTTGTTCAACCATACAATGTAGTTGTAAATAATAATGTGTATAATTCTTCTCTTACAATTTTTTAAGATATATAAATTTAATACTAATGTTGGTAATGTAATAAGAACTTTTATTCCCTGATGAGGAGATCATTGTGTTCTCGAAACGTTGGAATTGTTTTTTTTTAAATAAAATGACTTGGTCCGAAAGCGTCGTTTCTTCTTTCAAACACATTTGATGTGTACTACACTTGAATTTATAATTATTTTATTTTATTTGAAATTTTACACACATAATTTGTAAAAATAAATTAAATTTGATGAAATCACAAGGGTATTCGACCCTAAGGCTAACTTAAGTGATTAAATAATTATTTTATTTGAAAAATTGTTTAATTTCCTTATTTTTTCTTATTTTGTAGAAACTGTGTTAAAATAAAATAAATTCTGTTGAGTCAAGGAGGGATTTGACCTTGAGGCTAACCTAAGTGATCAAACGACTTATTTTATTTCAAATTATATTATCTGAATTTCTGAAAGTAGAAGGATTACATACGATTTTGTGCTTGAGTCATGCCTGTCTGATCTCGTACTTTTTTAATTCTAAAATGTTAACTAAGTTCTAATTTGCGTTAAAATTAGAAAAAATAGCACACGAGGTTAGATTCGTCGAACGGTCACCATTGATTACGATCAATTAGGTAAGGCAAAATTCAAAGTGCTCATGCAGTGTCGTTTACAACTTCTATTTTAACTCTGTTAACTAACAGAATATTTTTAATTCGACCATTGAATTTCTGAAATAAAAAAATATAATACTTCATGACTCACAATAATGAAATATATATGTATACTGAACTATCGACAAAAACAGTGTTCTTTATTTAAAACAAGGTAAAGAGACATTAAGTATCCCAGGTAAAGCAAAGACCAAAAAGTAGTTTCAATAAGAATAAATTTCGAATAAGAATTCTAAATAAAAATTTTTCTGTAAGCACATGGAAATTGGTAGAATTAAGGCATATTATTTTCAGAATTTTTTTTGATAACTTGAGATGGCACAACCTCGAGTCTCCGCTTTTTGCGAGAATACGGAAGCGAAAGTTTCAAAAATGGGTTCGTTACAAGGACAATTAGATTAACACGAAACCCGCACGAAAGAATCACGAGGTTTCGTTGTGTACTTGCTCCGTAATTAGTCATCTACTTCCAAACCAGAAGTGCAAGTGCATCGAACGCGACGATCCAGTCTTCACGGACATTTTCGTTCGTAGCTCCAGAGAGCGCCGCACGAGCCTGCGTTTGATGCCACTCACCTGGTCACCAAGGTGAAGCAGCCTCGTGCGTTTTCTGTTACTCGATGGGCGTCCCACGTTGAATTCTCTTTTGCTTTTTTCATTTTATTATTTTTTACCCTTGTTTTCTTTATTTTTATACACGCGTGCATTTTAATTATAAACAATATTGGCCTATGATGTTTAAACGCGAATAAATGGGTATTTAGATAGTACGTCAATTAATCTGTAGATATAAAACCGAATTTTATAAAAATATTAGTACAAATCGAAAATTAAATGAATCCATATAAATCGTATAAAATAGAAATATTGGTACAAATAGGAAATGAAATAAATCCATATGAATTAAATAAAATGTAGATTTCTCAACCCGTTAACCAATCCTAAGAATTACTAAAACGCCATGAATAATGAGCGAAATTCCGATGTAAGGAAGAAATAAATAATACGCGAGCAATGAATCTTTTTCTCACTCACCTGTAGGATATTTTAGATTTCTACGTGAACTTTGAGCTTTCTTATGGTGCCACCCAACAGAAACGCGCGTCGATCTAGAGAGCGCGAGTAATTGTCGTCTTGGAAGGCAGGCGGCCAATCAACGGGCAGCCATGCCTTTCATACACTCTAGCCCGTGCCAGAAGAAACGGCATAGGGGAGAGACGCTCTCCTTGTTAACGCGCTGTATACCTTCTCTTTCAAGCGCGTACAAGTTTCTAAACGCCTCCACCGGATGTAATATGCAACCTTTTAAAATAAAAAACATATCGTCGTAATCGCGCAAACATTGGCTTTCTTTACATACCAATTTGCATTTCTAAAACAGTCTGGAAGGGGGAGGGGGGAACATCGTCTATAAATTCCGTAATTTATTGATCGAGTTAGACTTGATAGCGCTTGGTAATTGAGGCGCGCGCATGTTAATCAAGGTGGGTGTTCACCTGAGAGGTGGAAAACCAAGGTAACGAACTTGGTTGCAGATCCTCTAAATTTATTCGAGGCGCGGAGCCCAACAAGGTGAGAGCACGGCTCAAAGCCCTGTTGAAATTAGATCGAGGCTCGAGATTAGGTGTGGTGCATTATAGCATCACCGCACCTAATCTTTAGAGAACTTGAATGCCTATGTTCGCTAGCCCACCGCGAAATTCTGTGGACTTTCTGGGTTTGATTCTTTTTTTAAAGAAAACCTAAAATCAGAAAATGGGTAAAGAAATAGAAAAAAAATCAAATCAGTTGCGATAACGCGAGAAAGCGCACTGTCTTGAAGACTCAGAAGACAAGTCTTGGTTTTTCGTCAGCTCGGGCCGCAAGTATCCGTGCACTCACAGATAGTGAGACTCGGAGAAAGCTGCCCACCCTACCATACCCTAGCGTCGAGCAGCATCGGAGCTCTGAGGGCACTTTGTCGTCACGACGCGTCCTTACCTTACCATGCAAGCCGGCGACAAACCAGACAATTATTGAATTATTGAAATTTTTATTTCTAATATTTAAGGTACGACAAGTAATTTTGAGCCAAAATAGTCCAAAATTACTTTTCGAAAATTAAAAAATGATGAAATTTCAAAATTCTAAGAGTCGAAATGTTTTAAATATTTCAAAATTGGAACAGTGAGACTGCAGCAAATAGGGCAAAAATCGACTCAAAAAATACACCAAATTTGACAAATTCAAGCTCGCCTGTACGCACCGACTTTGACGGATCCTACGCATGTTAGAGACCACGCGCTAAAATCTTTGACCGCTGGTACCGATGTTATGCATGCAATAGTATTCCTGGACCCATCTCAATCCATTGAATCACTATTCCTATTATTAATTATACCTAAAGCTTGAGTAGCTGAAAAATTGTCGGCCAGTGAGTCATACATTACCAAAAGAATCTGAACCAACGTTTTTCTGAAAATATGAAAAATCGAAAAGATGTCAGATTCCAAAACATTCTAAAGGTCAATCAAAAATCCTGATATCGACCTATCACTTGTTAAAATTCTGGAATAATCCAGAAATTATCATTAACTAATAAAATGCCAAGTCGAAAAAATTCTCACTTGGCAATAGACATGAAGAATTTCAAAACTGCCAAGTATTTAGGTCTTCAATATTTCCAAATTCTTTCTCAGCAAAAGTTCCTCTTCACAGAAATCACGCCACATAGAAATAATTCCAAGTCATCACTATTCCCCACCTGTATGACATCGATACAATTCTATAAAAATCAATCAAAAACGCAGTCTGACAAGCTTCTTACTCCGGGTAAGAACTCTAAAAACCAAGACATGGTTCTTTGCATTCGCCCGTCCGCGCGGTTGTCGCGCTGAAAATTATACAAGTAAAATTTTTATCACTACGCTTCTGAAATAATATTTGAGTGCGTCGGTGGTCGGTTAGCCGCGAGAGTTAAGTGTGCGTGTACAGCCTGGCGTTGAAAAACAAAATTCCGAAAAATAATCCTGTCGTCGAATCTCAAAACGACGAAAAGATATTTTTCGAGAAGCCATATTAAGGTTATAAACGATTAAAAGTGGAGAAAGATCACAATTTAAAATTACTGTTTTCTTTCTGGTTTGAAACCATCCATCTTTTAATTTTTATAAAATTAACAAGGCAAAAGTGTTGAGAATTCGTGTGTGTGTGTTAGTTTCAACCACGTGAAACCGGTGAAAAATGAACAAGAGTGACTAGTTTTAGTCACGCATCACAGAATTTTTAAAAGCCCAGTTGAGTCAGAAAATCAAGGGTGACATCGAAGACAGCCTTCTTCTCCAGCCCTTGTCCTACCAACTGGTAGAATTAACTGCAAATGTCGGTAAGCTGTATCGTTCTCAATTTATAATATTTTGTTGAATATAGAAGCAAAACCTTTTGATTGAGCTCCTTCGAAATTTAGTAGATATTTTTTTTTACCGAAATTCTAACATTTTATATTCCATTCTGGTAGCCAGTAGAGATAGCAAAGATTCCAAAAACGATCCTTCATAAAAATAAAAAAAAGGGACACAACAGTGTCCTACAGTTTGTAAGCTTCCGCGTACACTTTTTCTTCCTATAAATGAATATTAATTTCTTGTTTATAATATTTAATTATTTATTTAACCCTACCACCCGTACGTAATACTTGAAAAATTTGTATCACAAAATCAAATTGCTCCCCTTAAACCAAAAAGAACAGTTACTGTGAAGGAAAAGGTAACTAAAGATAATTTTGAAAATATTACCAACAAAGACAAAAAAACTAATTCAAATATTATTTGTGGATCAATTGATCAGGACGAAACATTAAAAAACGAAACTTTTTATATTGACAACGAAGATTTAAGTTTACTTAGTTCAACGGTAATTCCAGAAAACACAGTTGAAGAAAGAACCAAAATAAATTTATCAGGAAATTCTCTTAAACACACAAAACAATTACAAGTAATCACGATAGCGACAATAATAGTACTGACAACGAACAAATAGAGCAAACTGTACACAACAATCATGAATAAAACCCTACTCCATTCATAAACAACGAAATGGCTCTACTTAATGGTCAACAAGTATCCTTACGCGAGGCTTTAGAAGTAGTACCCTTATTTGATGAAAGTAACATTACATTATTACATTTTATTGAAGGATGTTATGAGGAAAAAAGCAATGCTACTAATATTCGCTGTTCAAGAAAATTTACCGCAATTATTGAGAAGTGCTGTTTTTTTTTGTGTCAATTTATAAAAAAAATTTAATTAATTAAAATGTTTTAACTATATTTCTTGATGATACCTACGATTTTTCGCAGAGGTCTATACAAATATTTTATTTCTAAATAAAGAGCCCTTAAATAAAGAAGGGAGATATTAACTATGTGAGAAAAATTGTATTTGCGTAAACAATTAAAATGTATTTGAGTGACAAAAGATTAAAAAAAGAATAAATATTCTCCGAATAGTGGTGCCCCGTTTGGTGCCTACCGCCTATTGTGCCCTGACAGTGTCTCGTGAGTCGAACGACCGGCTGAAACGCTACTTCAAAAATCTTTCGAGCATCGCTCAACAAATAAAGTCATATCTCGGAAAATAATGAATTTTTTAAAATGTTTTTGGGCTCAATTGATAGCTGAGGCTTTAGGCGTTATTTTAGCGAAGTTTCAAATTTTTCCTATTACTTCCCTAGAGTATGCAGGGAGCTGAAGTTTAAAAGTGAAAATTTGTCAAAATCGGAAATTACATCGGCCTTTCTCACACGCTATCTCGGCTGCTATTCAATAGAAATACTTCAAATAGAGCTTATTCGACGCGAAATTTTATAGCCTTTCAAACGCTTTCTTGAAAATATTTCTAATTCAATTTTTCACGGAGAAAGCCGCTTTCAAAGACGAGCATGTTTTTAATACAATTTTTGTAGGTGGTCCCACAATTTTGACCGGTAGTGTAAATTATCGGGAGGAGGAAGGAAATGTATCTTTGTGTCAACTTATAATAATATAGAGGGATCAATTGAAAAACTCAAAAGAGTATATGCCCCTGCAAAAAGTGCGTATCAATTACAAGGAGAATTAGGGAATACCTATGTGTATTCCTACGCAGCTAGAATTAAGAGGATTGCCGACAGAGTCGAAGATGCTCATAGACTTAACAATAATGGACAAGTAGATAATACCTTCAAACAGAACCGTCGAAGAGATGTTATTCAATGTTTTATTCGCGGTCTGCATCCTGAATCAGAAATTCGAGTAAAAACAAAAGAAACGTTTAAAGAAGTTTTCAATGATACAATCAACGTAGAAAGAGATTTAGCAGCATCATCCGCACTACGGAGAAATAAAAATTCAGATTATTTAAAAATGGATGATTCTACAAATAATTAAAATAATAAAACAAATCAATTTAATGTTGCATGAGATAACAACATAAATTGTATAATATGTAAGAAACCAGGTCATGATGCTGAAAATTGTTATCATTTAACCAAAACACAAGAAGCAGTTTCTCAAAAATAAAATTCTAATTTTGCTATGCAAAATCAACAGCTTAGTAATGATCACCAACAACGAGAAAATAATAGCAACAATCCTGCAAGAAATAATTATCGAAATAACCATTTTTTAGGTAATATAACAGTGACAGATACGCAATTCAGAACACCTCAAAGCCCATTCAAATTTAACGCAAGTGAATGGCTTTTTGTTTCCTGGGATCACTGCAGGAAAACAAATGAATTATTTCTTATGGGTTTCAAAAACCTACCTCATCAAATAGATCAATCAATTATTTTTCCAATCAACCAATTTGTCAGAAAAAAAATATTGTTCATAACTTAGTTGACCGAGCAATATCTTTACCTCACAAAACGTTTCATAACGCCAATTTGAATGTCGTTAAACAAATATTACTGAACAATGATTATCCAAATAGCTTCATCGAAAGAATATAAAAATCCGTATAAATAAAATTAAATACAGCTCTCCAAATTCTCTCAATAAAAAAAACCGTTCAGATTTATACAGACATCAACCAAAGGTATGCTTGCCATTCAACATAACAAACCACTAAATTGTCAACTATCCCTGTGGTTAGCAAAACTTTGAAATCAATAATAAAATTAGGTAAAGACTCTACGAACAAATGGGAACAATAGTATATTACATTACAAGGGGCGAAACAGAGCGATTGCATGAGTGTGAAGTTTGCTCTGCCAGAGTGAAACGAGGGCTGCAATCACACGAAATGCTTTCGCTGTGTTTTGTTTTGAGTAATGTATACTATTTTTCATAGCAACTCTTTTGAGAATCTGATTGGCTGTAACTGTGGAGCGGGTTGAAACAGCGACTTTCAACCCTAGGGTTGAAAATCGTATATTCAACCCGCCCTACAGGTACCGAAAATCGGATTTTCAAAGGAGGCACTATGAAAACTACTATTGTGTACAAATTTAATTGTAAAAATTGCCCTGCGACTTATATTGGTGAATCTAAGTGAGCATTAAAAGATCGTATTAATGGACACAAAAATAAAAAAAGCAGTGAATCCGTAGTCTGTGAGCATAAGTTGGAATTCAACCATGAATTTTATTGGGAAAATACTAAGATTGTTGATTATGTCTCTGATGGGAAATGAAAGAGAAGGAAGAATGTCAATAGAAACGTGGGGGAGAATAATGACAAAAAAAGAACAGATGTACCAAAAAAATAAAAAGAATTAAACGTTAAAGAAATCTGTACAGATGGAATGAAAAGGAAGAAAAGGGAACTGAGAGAAAGAACGGTGTTCGAGGAGGAGAACATATTTCTCCGTGTATTCCTAATAACAAGATAGAGAGAGAAGGACGATGGACCCGACGCAAGCGTGGCGTACCTTTCAACAAAATTAAATGCACACAGATAATAAACACAGTGAACAAAATATATTAACTGGCACATACGAAATCACATCAAGATACAAAAAACTAATAAACAAGAATACAAAGGCAAAATAACCACAGTGACGCCAAAGTTGGATTCACTAAAACCAAATGAAAATCACACTCTCTCTCCAATCCGGCTCGAAGGACCAAAATATTCAGTTGTATAGTTCAATATGTCCGTGAAGTTAGCACTCCGACCATGAAAAATCCAAACTTTTTTTGGTGAAATCGTTTGGTAGTCATTAGGTGGTAGTTTTCGACGTTTGGTGGTCAAAATTGTGGGAGATATCATTTTTCCAAAAAATCTTTTATAGTATGCGCAGAAAATCTGCGCATGTCTATACTTGGCACGCAATTTGAAAACAAAATTATAAAAAACTATTCAGATCGTTTAATAATCAATTAAATTACATTTATTTTATGCATCTTCAAATGCTTTACATTTTTTAAAGGTAAATATCATCCTTCAATAGCTTTCTTAAATTTGCATCACATTTATTATATCAAAAACTAAGTTTCTTGATATTATAAAATAATTCTTTTCGGAAGCACTTCATGATCGTTTGGTAATTGTCTGGAGGTAGTTTCTGACGTTAGGTGGTCACAATTGTGGCAGATATTAATTTTTCAGACAATTTGTCACAGTGTGCACGAACGTTGGTGCGCATACTAAACCGGCGCGAAATTTAAAAGACGGTAATACACAAAGTACAACTAAATACCTTGAGTAGCATATTTGCCTGAAGGGTGCCGATCGAAACTTTGGTTCCGTTTTGTTATTGTCAAAGCTGGGTAAAATGGTTCTCAAAATGTATTTAAAATGTAAAATGCAAAATAGTTTCGCAAAATCCATTTAAAATGCAAAATAGAAAATGGTTTCCGATTTTCTATTTAAAATAAAAAATGCAAAATGTATATTTGAAATAGGTAAGTACAAAATGCAAAATGGATTTTTAATAATACAAACAATTACATCAAGTATATTTATTATTCTTTGCCGATGTGTTCATTTGCTTTAAGTAGCAATTGCTTCTCGAATATTGCGTCCCCCATGGATCTTCTTTTTGGGCGCAAAATAATGCCTCCGTAAGTAAATAGTAAAATAAAATCAGTGTTTCGTAAAATGGCTGCCTGCGCGAGCAGCGCGTATTGGCTTCCCGCTGGAGAAATTCTGCCATCGGCTGCAAACTGGCGCGCGATTCAATACATAATTGAATAATTTCGATTTTAAATCGCGTGCCAAATTTTGACCAATGGCAGCATTTCTCTGGTGGGAAGCCAACATGTGCTTTTACTTGTCCAGGGCAGAACCAAAAAAAACTAGAAAATAGTATTTTAAGTTGAAAATAGGTTGAAAACCTATTTAAAATGGAAAATGCAAAATGGTTTTCTTCTTCCTATTTAAAATACAAAATGGAAAATGGCATTTTGCATTTCAAATAGGTATTTGAAATGGATTCATTTGAAATAGTTACCCAGCTCTGGTTATTGTGAGTATTTTTTAATAACACTAGTGGATCGATCTCTGTCTATTTGAAAATAAAGGTAAATGAACTGGTTTTGTTCAAGAATATTTATTATTGTGGACTCAAAGTTGGCGAAACTAAATTACTCTTATGCCCTCAACTTTTCTTCTCAAATTTTTTCGTTGGCAAAATAAACTTGGAAAATAATACAGTTATCGTACAGAAAACGAAGTTGATAAAAGTGTTAATTGTTTATAAATAATTTTTTAAACAACTAAATATTGCTCCGTAAAAAATTATTATGTATAACACTTATTGTACATGTCTGTATAATAGGATATTATCCTATTCCCACGTTTAATTCTGCAATTGTTCTATAAATCTTTCCTATTGCTACGTAAAATCTTATCATGATTTGTTTCATGACTCAAAACTTCTATAATCTATGGGAGTTTCTCCAAAAAAATTTTCTCATTGTAATAACCACATTTCAAACAAAGCAAATATTAGGTATTATTCTACGTCCTTAACATATTCCTCTGCATAGTATTCACTGCCAAAGATAGAGTATATTTTAATATTGTAAGAAGTTTTAACTATGAAAACATTTAACATTTTAGTTGTGAAAATTTTAAGTGTATAAAAGATTTTTATATGTTTATGTATGTATCTAAAATAATATATATATATTACTTTTTTTTACTGCAAATGAATATTTTTTCCAATTACAATTTGAGATTTCCGAATTTATTGATACTATTGTTAATTATTATCAACTGATTATTTTCAAATCGGTTTTTTCTTCTCAGAATTACATTTTAAAAATTTTTTATATATTATTGAAAAGCTTGAACGATTCGGAAAATAAGAGCTCCATCTAAAATAGTATGCGAAATCGCATTACATAAGAATTCTTCCAAAATTTACAACAGAGACACCTATATATGGAACATAGCAAACATATTTGAAATATGCATTCGGAGTTTCTAGACGAAAAGATTCATAAAGCACATATAAATATAAAATTATACACATTATATACTTCAGATCTAAAATTAACACTTTAAGTATTATATTTCTACTTATATTAAAATTGTGATACAATCCTCGTTTCTTTTAATCTTGCTTTAAAGAGAAACATTAGACACGTACATTAGTACATGTAGATGTAAATAATTAACACTTCTATCAATTTCATTTCCTGTACGATAACTGTATTATTTTCCAACTTTATTTTGCCAACGAAAAAATTTGAGAAGAAGAGTTGAGGGCATAAGAGTAATTTAGTTTCGCCAACTTTGAGTCCACAATAATAAATATTCTTGAATAAAATCAGTCCATTTACCTTCATTTTCAAATAGACAGAGATCGATCGACTAGTGTTATTAAAAAATACTCACAATAACAAAACAGAACAAAAGTTTCGATCGGCACCCTTCGCCACGCCAAGCTAGGACGCAATGACGCTGGGCCCTCTCACAAAGAATGCCGAAGTACTACGAGGATTTCCGATCACTCATCCGCGTGAACCGAACACAATCACAGGGCGCCATGCGCCCGAACACACCGCCCGCCTTCGTTCGCAGGACGATCGAGTAACCTAAATGAAAAAACAATAAACAAACGTAAAAAAAACAAGCGATTCCAGTCGCTCGGCGAAGCTCCTTCAGCTCCTGATGATGGTAGTGATAGAGGACAGAGGCGTGTGACGTGGCGACGTAAGGTGGTAGTTGCCGTCTTTACAGTTGCGACACCTACCAGTCCATCGGGACCAGGGTGCTCTTCAATGACTCGTCCCACGAAGGGATTTAACCTTTGAAGTGGGTTCTTCTGCAGTAAAGAACCTTTTGTATTTAACAGCGCAATTTCTAATGGAAAGTGTTTCGCTTGAGCCGAGCGAAGAACAGCGATACGAACGTCCGATAACTTTGACGTTGTGAGAAATGAAGCAGTTGCAGACTTTCTGTACTTCCGATTGCGTAACCTCACGTGCGGACGACGACAATACGCTACAACACGGATCAATCGCGTTAAACATGAAAATAGCGTTAGAATTTTCGGTTCGTCTGATTGTCCTTGCATGTGTAATACTTTCAGGGTGTCTGGCTGCTTTGGCCACTTTTCTAAGGGAAGGAAGAGCCATCTCAGTCCGTGCCACCAGATTTCAGTGAGTTTAAGTTCTGAAGGCTTGACTTCGTGAGTCGCCAGGTCAGCTGGGTTCCTTTTGGTCAGTACGTGTCTTCATTCAGCCGAGGGCACCTCGGTTTGAATAAAGGACACGCGATTCGCGACGAAAGTTTTCCAATGGCGCGGATGTTTTCGTAACCAGGCAAGGACAATTTGACTATCGGACCAGGCATAAACCGGCAGTTTTTTGAAGAAGGGTAGGCCTTTTATATGACAGATTAGTTTCACCAGAAGAGCAGCAGCACTTAATTCAAGATTAGGGATGCTCATAGTTTTTACCGGACTGACTTTGCTTCTTGCTGTTAAGAGTGAGACTCGAAATTGACCGTCATGGAATGGAAGTCTGAGGTATACAGCAGCGGCATACGCGCGAGAAGAGGCGTCAGCAAACCCGTGAATTTGACTTTCAGAACCTGGAGAGCTTCCCAACCACCGACTGATTGGAAGCGTTGAAACAGAAGTAATTGAATTGCGATAATCATTCCATCGTTCAATAATTTCTTGCGGTAAGGGCGAATCCCAGTCCTATTTTAAGATCCAGAGATCTTGCATCAAGATTTTCGCAGTGACTGTGATAGGAGCGAGCCAGCCGAGTGGGTCGAACAGTTGGGAAATTCTTGACAGAATTGATCGTTTGGTGGGGTTTTCGATAATGGGTTTCACGGCTGTAACGCTGAATCCGAACGTGTCTGTCGTTGGGTTCAAACGCAAACCTAGAGTCTTACGGATTTATTTGAAACAATGTGCTTATCAACCTTACCCAACTGATCGCGAGATGGCAAAAGCTCGGACTGATTTTCTGCCCATTTATCTAACTCTATACCGGCCGATTTTAAAAGCCCGCATAATTCATTTCGCTTTTTGTCGCAAGCTCAAGATCGTGTGCTCCCCTAAATGTATCGTCCACGTAAGTATTATGCTGGAGGAAACTCACACCAAGAGGGAATATGCGAGATTCATCTGATGCTAACTGAGCGAGAGTACGCATTGGTAGGTACGGAGCACAAGCAGTACCATAGGTAACTGTTGTCAGGCGATAATCAGCAGGCCGTTGTTCAGGACTAGGAGTCTAGATGATTCTTTGCAGATCTTGGTCATCAGGTCGGATTCGAATTTGACGGAACATTTTAACTATTTTGGCGGGAAATACGTAACGAAACTTACGCCAGTTTAAAAGTATTAGCGAGAGATCGCTTTGGAGTGCGGGACCCGACATGAGAAATTCGTTTACACAATACTTCTCAGAGGTGCGGTGAGACGCATCGAAAACTACGCGAAGTTTCCACTGAGTGTGGCTAGATTGAACTACAGGGTGATGCGGGATATACCAAGCTCGTGGGTTGTCTAATTGAGATTCAGAAACTTTCTCCATATGTCCCAGTTCTTCATAAGCCTTCATAAAATCCCGATAGGCTTCCGCAAGTTTAGAGTTTTTTGAAAAACGACGGTGAGTGTTAGCAAGGGAGCTCAGAGCTATTCGGTGAGTTTCTGTAGAAGAGAACGGTGGTTGATATTTTAAAGGAAGATAAACAGTATACCGGCCATCAGAGGATCAAGAATGCGTATTCACAAAGAGCTGTTTACAAGCCTCGTCCTCTGGGTTCAGTTTCTTCGAAGGGAGGGCTGCTTTCTCCACAGCCCAAAAGCGTTGAAGTACTTCCTGTAAATCATCGTCAGAGACGCAGTGCATGACACTGTGTGATATTGAAGGGGATGGTACCGCCCGCCGTGGCACTTCCGAGTGTATTGAACCCGAAACTATCCAACCTAACGCTGTATCTTGAGCAACTAACAAGGAAGGAGGGAACTGACGTAATCCTGAGCGCAAAACTTGACCATAAACATCGGCTCCTAGGATGAGATCAATCGAGTCAGGTTTAAAAAAATGAGGGTCTGCTAAACAGATGTCGCTGAATTGACAGAGATCAAGGTCCATAAGTTTCCTTGCAGGAATCTGTGACGTAAGACGAGAATGAGTTAGAACTTCAGTCTCGAGGTTGAATGAAAAATCATAAAGTGATTATAAAGACACTTGAGCAGAGGTGCACACAGTGCCAGCCTTCGACGCACTAATGCCAGTAAGAGTAATTTCTGCTCAGCGTTTGGGGAGTTTAAGTAACTGCACTATGGATTCTGTGATAAAGGAAACTTCAGACCCCTAATCGAGCATAGCGCGAACACGCACTTGAGTTCCTTTAGGGCTGCGGAGCATAACTTGAGCCGTAGCGAGAAGCACGGAGTGTTTTGGGGCCGAAAGGCTTGCAGTGTTCGTGGATACATTAGTTGGGAGCTCCAAATTCTTATTTACTCGAACCGAATTATGATTTTTCGCGTTATTCGCAATGGTTGTTTCTTGCTTCGAACGAACGATGTGAATCGCCGAATGATGATTTTCTTTGCAGATTGTACACCTACGCTTCGATTGAAAATTTTGGAATTTATGGGGACCTAAGCAGTTGAAACATAAACGTAAACGACGCACTTCACAGCGGTGATCGGAAGGGGTCCTTGCAATGTAATTTGAACAGGTGCCTAGATAATGTCATCCCTTACAAAGCGGGCATTTATTTGAAGCTGCTTTACCAGCTTGTGTCTTGGAAACGGTACTTAAGTGCAATACTGGTCTGAAATTTATTCCAGATTTAAGCTGAGCAGAAGTGGATTGTTTATTGGCTTTGGTCTCGGCCGCAACCATTCCGAGTGCATGAGAACGCTGTTCGAGAAACTCCACGAAGTCACGAAAGCTTGGAAACCGTTCCAATCTATTGAGTTCTGTTAAGAATGCAGCAGCTCTAGCGACAGCCTGGCGGTCTTTAACACTAAGATCGGCTTCCCACTGTTTCCGAGATTCAGGATCTAAACGACTTGCTAAAATGTAGACTAACCAGACTGCCCAATGTTCTACGGGCATTTCAAGATTTTTTAACGCGCGCACGATTCGTTGAGCTTCGTCACTGAACGCTCGCAGTTCTTCCGCGGATTCCTTTTTTGAATGTGGTAAATCCATCAACGCAGTAAAATGGTTGTTTACAATAAGGCGAGGATTGGAAAAACATACTTTCAAAGCTTGCCAAGTTGATAAATAATTCGCGTTAGTCGTAGCTACATCTTTAACTAAATAAGCCGCGGAACCTGTGAGACACGATTTTAAATATTGCAACTTCGTCACGTTACTTAATCGCGAATTGTTATGAACGAAAGAAAAGAAAAGATCACCAAAATCTTCCAAATCTTCATAGCGCCCTGAAAATGTCGGAAGATCTTATTCAGTCAGTTTCGCGGTTCGCGAATTTAAATCCATTCCTTCATCGTCAGCGGATCTGCGCGCGAGAGAGGTAGTATTTATCGATGACGCGTCGAATCGATTCAAGGCACGCAACATTTTGTTTTGAGCAGATTCATGAGCGTCTTCCATTTGAGCAAACACGTTATCAATTACGTAAGGATCGGTAGCAGAAATGTCCTTCACGATGATCTCTGCGTGAGTCGCGCGAATTTCTTCCTAAATTTTCTCAATAGAAGCGAGTCACGTCTCAAAAATATTTCTAGTGAGATTCTCTGGCGCAATATCCCCAAATCGCGTATGCATTCGCGTAATTTCCGCCATCCGCGAATTTTGAAGAGCCCTTAACATTTTTTGGGAAACCGGCGCCATGATATTTCTCCGTGTATTCCTAACAACGTCACGGGAGATCGAAAGAGAGCGAAGTTGACCGAAAATTTCCGAGTGACGATGCGAGGTTAAATGCATGGTTTCAAAAGCGTCGTATGGAAAATAAGGAGTGGTGTTTCAACAAGATAGAGAGAGAAGGACGATGGATCCGACGCGAGCATGGCGTACCTTTCAACAAAATTAAATGCACACAGATAATAAACACAGTGAACAAAATATATCAACTGGCACATACGAAATCACATCAAGATAGAAAAAACTAATAAACAAGAATACAAAGGCAAAATAACCACAGTGACGCCAAAGTTGGATTCATTAAAACCAGAAGAAAATCACACTCTCTCTCCAATCCGACTCGAAGGACCAAAATCTTCAGTTGTGTAGTTCAATGTGACAATTTGGAGAAGAGAGAGAGTGAATAAATGAAGCGCAGAACAAACTATGTTGATTTTTGACTCACTATAACTATATTTTTACCCTGGCATAAAAAACCTCCACCCGGGGAGTGGAAGAAAAAGCCTTTTACAATACTAACATTAACACTATACCTTGCATCCATGCAACCCCTGGCCAAGGGAACACACAAAAAGGCAAAAGACGCGTGACCCGGCCTGTGTCCAGATTTTGTGGAGATCACTCGCACAAGGAATTGGTGTATATGCGAGAGGAACAGCCAGTCTCAAAATACACAACGAAATTTATAAACAAACTTCCCTCAGTTGAAAAATTGAATTTTTCTATTAAAAATCTCGCGTATGATACTCAGCGGAGCATTGTAATTTAAAATAAATCGTTCACCTGCAGTTTCGCGTAGTTTCATTTGTGTTCTCTTTTCTCGGCGTCACTTCCTTCCCTTCCCTTTAGACCAAGCAATAGGGAATTTGTTATGAATGATTTATGACATTATTTATTTCAGAAAACGGACTGCGCCATCAGAAGAGAGGTTGGTCACAGAGTAATTGTGTCATGTTTTGGGCAACGAAATATGATTTATAAATTTGTTATTAACAATCAAGACCAAAAAATCTCACTTTTTTAAGTTTTTTGTTTATAGCATTAAAGATAATTATCCAATCTTGACGACATGAATCGATAAGTTGTAGACAATTAAATTGCCAACAAAATGACCTGTCGCTTGATCTGATTGGATAATTAGAAGCGGAGAAAATTCGGAAAAGACGGGAAATTGAGCTTTTGTTAAACAAATTAATATCTCAGTAAATTTTTAACTTTTCAGGTTGAGGTTTGGTGGAAAAGTAACCAACTTTATGCTCTTCAAGTGAATAAAAAAAGGGACACTTTAAGATAATACGTTTCCGCGCTATTGACACTTTAATTTATTTCATGCGTTAATTGTAAAATGTTTGCTTGCCGCAGAGGTGGTCCGATTTTTATTTTGAAAACGGCTTTCAAAAATATAAATCATGGAAAAAAGAACGTCAATCTTGGTTTCTCGCTAAAATGTTGCAAAGTTTATTAAAAAAAGGTCCAAACATGGCTCTAAACGCTTGAACACAGCAAAATGACACAGTGAGCCTACTCGCCTTCTCCCCCCACCACTGTCACTTTGCTGCGTTCAAGCGTTTAGAGCCATGTTTGGACCTTTTTTTCATAAACTTTGCAACATTTTAGCGAAAAACCAAGATTGACGTTCTGTTGTGCTTGATTTATATTTTCAAAAGCCGTTTTCAAAATAAAAATCGGACCACCTCTGCGGCAAGCAGACATTTTACAATTAACGCATGAAATAAATTAAAGTGTCAATAGCGCGGAAACGTATTATCTTAAAGTGTTCTTTTTTTATACATTTGAAGAGCATAAAGTCGGTTACTTTTCCACCAAACCTCACCCCGAAAAGTTAAGAATTAACTGAGATATTAATTTGTTTAACAAAAGCTCAATTTCCCGGTTTTTTCGAATTTTCACTGCTTCTAATTATCCAATCAGATCAAGCGACGACTCATATTGTTCAAAATTAAGTTTTCTACAACTCTTCAATTGATGTCCTCAAGATTGGATAATTCTCTTTAATGTTATAAACAAAAAACTAAAAAAAGTGCGATTTTTTTGTCTTAAATGTTAATAACAAATTTATAAATCATATTTCGTTGTCCAAAACATGACACAATTACTCTATGACCAACCTCTCTTCTGATGGCGCAGTCCGTTTCCTGAAATAAATAATGTCATAACAAATTCCCTGTTGCTTGGTCTACTTAGTGAACGGCCGCGGTCGCACCTTATCTCTCAACATCTAAGTACCACTACAAACCTTTTTATCAAGATTTAAATATAGAATCCAATACGGTTATGTATTATGTGGTAATACGGATGATGGCATCAGTATTGATACTTCTATATATAGTTTACGGATGTAAAAAACATTATATTTGATATATTCTGTATATATTTTTATAATGTCCGATATGAATAAAGCTCCTCTTGTGGTTCATATCCTCTTTATATCTGCTTTCACTTTCAAATATTAAATGTGTATAAACTTACATAGGTATACCGACGTAGGTTTCTCTAATAATGCTCCCTATTAAATATTGTGAAAATGTTTAATCGTTGTCGTTTTTGTACATAGTAAATTATAGCTGTATTTAATGCCATTCAAATAAAAATAACTCAATCAAAAACATCAAGAACTAGTAGAAAGATGATGACTGTCATTTGTTTTAATAATTTAAAAACGTTTTAAAATTAGGAAAAAACATTAAGAAATTGCTCATATAGCATTACTCACGAAGTTGCTGAATTTATCAATTTCACACGCCCATTTTGTACCTTTGCTTTTAGATCAGTATCGGTATTCACAGTCTCAAAGAATTCTCTAAACTAATGCAATGTTAACAAAAATCTGCAGGTGCTTTGAATATGTCAGGTTGTTAATTGTCCCAGAGATTTTAGGTCTGGAATGCAACTGTTCATCCTTATTCATAACATATTTGTGTAACTGAAATCATATTATAAGACTTCGCACTAGAAGAGAATTCAAATTTGTACTGTGACGGAAGTACCAGTAATTACACAATTATGTACGCATTCATATTTTTATTCTTGATTACAACCGCGTTAGCTTCAAACTTCAGGGCCTTGTCTATAGGCGCAATTCGCCGAACCTCGGCGCTCTTCTCTGCTGCCAGCTTGGACTCTCTCGCCGCGGCATCTTCAAGGCCTCCGATTTGGGGCCGCCTCTCGGAACGCCGCGCAACGCATTTTCCCCGGAATATGGTCATTCCGGGGCTTCTCCTCTCGTGCGGTGCAGAGGTAGCACCACGGTTTCCTTGAGCAGGACGCCGCAGCGTGTCCCCCCTCGCCGCACCTCCAGCAACATCTGCTGCCATCTGGCCCCCGGCAGTTAGCCGCTATATGGCCGAAACCGAGACAGCGGTAACACCGAATCAACTCCGTTTTCCTGCGGACCCTACATGAGACCCACCCGATCTTAATATGGGTCGCCTTCAGTAAAGTTAGGGCACTCGTTTCCTTCAGTCTGACGAAAGCCTTTCTAGTGCCTTTGAAGGGCTTCCTCGTCAGGGACACCTTTGCACACGCAGACGGTTCCTTCCGTAGGCAACTCCGGACAGCTTTTGCAACTTTTTCTTCCTCCACGGTGGGATCAACGTCCAATATCTCCACCTCAACCATAGGAACGAGATGGCGGACAGATCCGGACTCTCCGACTGTGTCACGGAAAGCAGAGTCGTTTCCCTCTGTCCCCCGCAGCGCATTTAATTTCAACCAGGAGATCCTTCGTCCTGGTCTCTCTAATTCCTCCAACCTTAACCCCTAGCTCCTCGGGGTTTACGCGGCTTTTCAGATTCTTCAGAATTGTCGCGTAGCTAACCCCCTCCACAGGCTTTATGATGACCGCTTCAGAGCGGGCCCTTTTTGGGCGCTCTGGTTTCCGCGGAGCCGTCTTCGATTTCTTTTTGCGAGGGCTTTTCCTAAGAGGGACCTCCGCCCACTCCTGCGGATGTTTTGAGGTTTTTGGCCTCTTCTCCGCCGGCTTATTGGCGGCAGTCACCTCCGGGCTGACCGTCGGCTCCCTCAGCCACTTACGAGGATCCGAGGTGGACCTTGGCGCGGGCTCAGGGAGAGTTTGGGTACCCTCCTCCAGGACAACTTTCGTAGGGGATCTCGCCTCCTTAATCCTCTGTACCAACTTATCCCTAAGGTGGTACTCGAAGTGCTTGATGTAGCGATCGTGTCTCTTCATTCTTTCTTTGAGGACCTGCATCTCCCGCAGGGCTTCCGTGAGGCCTTCCCTGATGGGGAGGAACGTGTTCTTCTTTGTCTTGCAGAACTTCTCCATTTCCTTCAAGGTGTCCATCACCTTTTGCAGACTGCACCAATCTTTTTCGTTTAGTTGGTGCAGCCAATCTCGATGCTGCCTAGCCTGAGATTTTTTAGGCATATCTTCACCGGGCTCCTCCGTGACGTCCAACTCACCACCAAACAGCTCTTCGCACATACTTTTATTTAATTTTTGTAACTCCATTTTTATTCCCACGATTAGCTAGGGAAATATTCGGTCCGCCCCTGCAGAGCCCCGCATGCAGTGGTAAGGCCTCAATACTCTAGGAGGTGGCCTAGTTTCCTAGAGACACCGTGTGAGACACCACTCCCTGGTGCCATGCAGCCCTCGGCACGGTAGTTAACACCTTGGCTTGGGGGTTATTCTTTCGGGACCATCCCTGGAACATTGTCCGCGACTGCTTATTTAGTTTTGTATCCGTATTCAGCAGTAACCCTCGGTACAGGGCCCCTCTATCCGCAACCTGAGGACACGCCCGGTGGCCTGTTCTAGGGCACCCTGACCGGTTTCCGAAGAAACCAATGCAGGACCTGGCAAAAAAATGGTTTTGACCAAAATTGTAATTTTAATAGTCAAGCTGCTTTAGGGATAATGCGATTTTGTATGTATTTGGTTTGATAAACAGCGATTGAAAAAATGGATTGCTTACATTAAAGTTATGTTGTAGATAGTTGTCTTGTGATCGCGTTCTATTCTTTTGAAGATGATAAATTAACGTAAATCTTTTTTGTAATCTATAGTTAAAATGAAACAGAACTTACTACGTCCACGTCGTTTTTTCGGGTAACGCTAAAAGTAAGTACAAGAATCAATCAATCAGATCAATCATATTATTATAGATGTGAAGAACAAACTAAATAAAACTACAAAATCTAGATACTAACATATTACACTATCACGTAAAGACTATAGAAATAAGATTATCATCCAATGTATAAAGTAAAAAGACGAGTCAGTGCTATTATACTTTAGTACAGTTGCACCGACTTGTCAACAAATGTATAGAGGCCAAATTTGCCAAGTGTACCAGCAAAGAAAATTCCTTGTTCCAAATTTTTTGAAATTTAAAAAAAATGTTGTACTAGATACGAACTCATAAATCTGAAAATTATTTTGCATTAGCACTCACAGTTAATAAATTACAGGGGTGGTAAGTTTACAGTTTTCACTTAACCAGCTTTTTTGAAAAAATTGTAACTTGCACTATTTTTTCAATAATGTCTTGCGTATATTGGTTTTCGTAGATTTTTTTCCGTTCTTTCCAATGGCTCTAACTACTTTGCAAAAAAAATTCATATAAATTTTTCAGTTTGAATATTGTTTTTACATTTTTTTAGAAAAAGGAAATTTAAAAAAAATCTATCTTGCTTACTGTGAAGCTAGGTTCTTTAGATTTCAAAATATGTCGATGACATAATAAGATAAACATTTTGTTCTTATGTTTTCAGCGGTTTTAAGCGCGCGTGTCGTGTGTGCCGATAACCCATTCAAGTTTTTGATACGCTTAGTCATATCATTACTACGCGCATTTAAAAATAACACATTTTGGAAACAAAATATGGCCTGACAGTCTAGCAAATATTATTATTCTTTTAATATATTCATAATTCTGCACATATCAGCATATTTTATTACGGAACGGCTTTTGAGATCACAAAAAAGTGATTTAGCTTCGTGCAATATTTTTTTATTTCAGTGTTTCATATTTAAATTTCGTCAAAAATTACTTTATTGACTACTTGTACCTTACTCAAATTGATGTTTACATTAAATTTTATTCGCCTTAATCATCCCAAGTCGCACGTTCTGATAACTAGTTTTATCGTGAGGCACCAGATGTCTCATGATCATATTTTCTCATATGAATAATTCTCGAAACGTAATATAAGGTTCGATTGATAACTAAAAAAATTTTCTTTAGTATTATTATTGAGCAGAAGAAAGTGTATTGAGTGAGTTTACAAAATTTTGTGTTTCATCTTAACAAGTTTTGAAAATTGCTGTTCACTGAAATGTATGTCAAAGTACTTTAATTGCAAGTATGATTTCCAGTTCGTTATGAAAATCGTTTTTTCTCTTTTGAATTGTGAAAAACAATTATTTGTAGAGGATACAAATGATAGATGAGATGCACCATGAGGGAATGAAAATTTCTTGAATTTGGGAGTTTATTTCAAATGTCTGAAAGTCAAAGCTGCAAGGCTCGTTGTAGAAACCCTTTCAATAAAATCGATCATGAATCGAAATCAAAAGAATTAAGAAGAATTTCATCATACCTACAAAAAATATACGCAAGACATGATTAAAAAAAATGCAAGTTGCAATTTTTTCAAAAAATGTGGTCAAGTGAAAAGTGTAAACTTACTACCCCTGTCATTTAGTAACTGTAGGTGCTAACGCAAAATAATTTTCAGAATTATGATTCTGTATCTAGTACAAGATTTTTTGAAAATTTCAAAATATTTGGAACAAGGAAATTTCTTCGGTGGTGCACTTGGCAAATTTTGTTCCATATCTGGAAAGACAAAAGAAAGATGTACCGCATCGAGCGGTACCTGTGTGGGAGCGAGCCGTAACATGATCATTGACATTGCCGCCAGAGGCATGCCAATCAACAATTTAGCAATGTACGTCCCGATTCAAAAATTTGCAAGCACTCTTACACTATAGGAACAATCAATAATATAGAAACCCCAGATTTACCTCTGGAGGTTTTCTTTTCGTCGGTAGTCGTTCAGTCTACAAGTCATACTGTCCGTTTCACGATTTGACCCTTCGATATTCGAGACCTTATCGGTATCTTACACAAAGATTAGACGTGTGCATTCTGTCGGATCGAATGTCGCAAATTCGATTCGATTCGCCTTATTTGTGAGTTCGGATTTTTTCGATTCGATCGGCCGCATAGTCGAATGTCGAATATTCGACATCCGAAGAACCCTTCTTCGGATCGGATTTTTTCGATTCGATCGGCCGCATAGTCGAATATCGAATATTCGATATTCGATTGGCCGTCCGTCGAATGTCGAATATTCGACATCCGAAGCACCCTTCTTCGGATCGGATTTTTTCTATTCGATCGGCCGTCCGTCGAATGTCAAATATTCGACATCCGAAGCGCCTCAATTCGGATATTGAACATTCGATGAGCGCAGGATGTAGTTTGCAACTTATAACCAGCCATCACACAATATACATACATTGTATAATTGTATTTTAATTTTATATCGCCATAGTCGAAAAAATTTATTATTTTTAGTCTTATGCACAATTCAGATTGTTTTCTTTCTGCTTAAGTCGGATTTTTCTGTAATGATACTGTTTTTAAATTCTACTTTCTTTGAGACTGATTATTTGAGAAAGTGTGTGCAACATAGTTTGAAATTTGTCTGCTGGTCTATTAATAATAGAAGTGTATAGGTATAAAATAAATACGAGTAATGTTATAAAGAAACTCTTAACTTTATTATAATTGCTTTAAGAACTCATGATTTTCATACAAATAAATATACTCGTTTACATAAGAGGGTGGCAGCAGACCTCTTTTCTCTTCAGAGATTGTTCGTTTACTCGTGAACAATCTGTCTGAACTTCTGGATGTTGCAGGAATTTGTAAATAATGCTGAGCAGCAGTGTATAGATATAACATTTTTTTCGAATATCTTCAGAAATCGAGATAAGATATCGAGTTGAAATTTTAGGCTCTTGAATAAGAGTCACGAAGGGACTTTTTTTACTTCTAAATTTTTACAATTCTAATAACAATTTAGATAAAAAAATGTGGAAAAAAATTATTTTTTAATCATAAACATTTCTTAGTGCCTTTCATTTAAGTTCTCAAAACTTCAAATCGATATCTTATTTCGTGTGGCTGGAAGTTGGTTTAAAAAAATAAGGTAGTAATCGGGTAAGTGTGTCATGGCCTTGAAATTAAACTAATAAAAAAGTATTTAATCGGGTGCATAATATTTTTTCGTAGATTCTAATAGAGTTTATTTAAATGTACAAAATTTAATTTCTATAATTTAGTGTACAATTTCATTGTGCTTAAAAAATTATTAATAAAATTATGTTCAGTAGGGTTTACTCTTTTATCGTACAGAGTTTTATTGTGTAAGGTATATTCAAATTTCCAAAATTCAAATTGTTATGTCTTGTTTTAGTTGTAGAGATTCATAGTATTGGATAAATTTTGATGAGTTGGTTAAAGATATTAAAATTGTTAAATATATATAACTGTGTATAGTCCCTGTGCGTATAATTATTTTTCTCGAGTTTTCAGGCGTATAGAATTTGATTTTGTAGTTATTTTATCAAATACAAATCACGTTGCCTGATTCTTCAAACAATTTTAATGCACATTCCTTTAAATAATATGAATAAGTCACATATGAAAAAAACGAATTCTTTTGACTCACGATTCCGATATGATAAACTATTAATAATAACTTGAAAAATGTATTCAGAAATTATTTTACATTTAATATTATATTTACATTTAATTAAATGAATAATTATATATTTTTAAAAAATTAGTTAAAATTATGTAACATTAATGTGTCAAATTAAAATAATTAATATATGTTTATTCTTTAAATATGACGATATAAAATTAAAATACAACTATTCAATGTTTATTGTGTAATGTCTGATTAAAAATTGCAAACTACATACTGCGCCGGTCGAAAGTTAAAAATCTGTCATTCGATCGGACATGCTCCGGATGTCGATTATTCCACATTCGACGAACGCACTTCGGATGTCGAATATTCGACACATAAACGTTTCTTACATATTTATATCCGTAGATTGTAAAGCAGATAATATTAAGTGTGTATAATAATGCCGGGAATAGCATTTAGCCGAGAGTAGTTGCTAGAATATTCTCAGCTTCACTTCCTAGGTGGTCTGTTCCCGAGTCGAAATCCTAAGACTCGTCTCAGTCTCTACTGTCGAGATTGAGGCGAATGTGAGACGACGGTTACGAGAATGTGAGAAGAGAGTCTATAAATGTTCAGCATTCATAGTCAACTCTCTTCTAGTCATCGAAAACTGCACATATTACCGTTTTCCCATTTTTCGAGGGTGAGGCGATGGCCAACTCTATAGAAATACGTTGTCATGGCCCGAGTCGAAATCCTAAGACACGTCTCAGTCTCTACTGTCGAGATTGAGGCGAATGTGTGACGACGGTTACGAGAATGTGAGAAGAGAGTCTATAAATGTTCAGCATTCATAGTCAACTCTCTTCTAGTCATCGAAAACTGCACATATTACCGTTTTCCCATTTTTCGAGGGTGAGGCGATGGCCAACTCTATAGAAATACGTTGTCATGGTTCTCTTAAATAACAAAAAAATTCTTACCACGAACCTGCCACTGATCATCCGATACATACATACATACATAAACAGAATACAAATTCATTCACACCATTCAGTCGTAGCCAATCATATTTTTAATCACAAATACACTTAAACATATAACCTTACATATATAAACCTAATAACTACACTTATATATAGTACGATACGCTTTCGTCGAATCACGCTCACTTACAATGATGAGACATAAAATTCGAAACTTTCTTATATAGTGACTGCAAGAGTTATTCAGAACTTGTGAGAGAAAGTGTCGTAACTAGAGTTTTTTAGCCTTACTCAAGTAAAAATAAATCAACTTTTTTCACAAATTTTCCATATAATAATGATTTATTTTTAAATTAATGTAATTAATTAATTAATTTTTATAATTATGATTGTTTATATATATAGTATAATTATTAATTAATATTTAGTATACAGTTTTATCATAACTACGTACAAAGTTTAATGAAACTAAAGTTTGAAATGTACATTAAAAAATTGATTTATCACCAAAAGTATCTGGTGTAAAACCATTTAAAAGAAGGTTCTTTTATTTTCTGTGTTGTATATTTTCAAAATATGAATTTTATTTAAATTTCATGTAATGCACTTATCAAGACTTTTGTTGTTTAAATTTTCATATAATCAATTTAATTTACAAAACTTTAGTGAAAAATAAAGAGGTAATTATAAATGAATTAGGAAAAAACTATGAATCAAGAATTTATTAAAATCACGGAATCTATATAATTAGATTATGTAAAGTTTTTAAATAAATTATATAAACTAGTGGGTAATCATTAAAACAAATAGTGGTTAACACTGCGGAGCATGTACGAAAGCTTCATGACGAACAGATGAAACACGATCAAACACGACTGCAGTACGATGAATTTTCAAAATCATTAGTTTATAAGTGGAATCCACTATTTTGGACTTGGAGAGAACTAAAATAAACTGTAATTATATTTTGTATGTCTTTAACTGGTTTCGATTATTAAATATAATAACGTAGAACATCAGTATGCTGAAAATACAACACGCTTTTGAAATTAAAATTTTTTTATGTGTGCCCAAGGCGCAGATTACTTTCATTCGTTCCTGCGTGAATGGATATAGCTGGTGGAATAAATCTTGCGTGTCGCGGTTTACTCAACTGTGGATTGAAGCGTAGAGTAGAATGAACGGAAAGCTCTGCTATTTTCGTGATTTAATAAAAAACTGGTTTTTTATAATTATACTACGGTGTCACGTCCCGCGACGTATTTGAATGTATATAATACACACAGGCTGGATTGAGTTAAGAAATCTATGACAAATCGATACAGGGGAATAGGGAGTAGGGGAAGTAGGGAGCAGTATAGGGCCCCTTCTCCTCTAAGAAGATATGACTACGTCACGATTTTCGCTGACCGTCAATTTGTATGAAAAAATATAAAAGAGGCCCACACCAAGAGAAAGCAGTCAGTAAATTCTTCGTCTAGTTCGATACTTAAATTTTCCTTCGAATTTATAACCGGTCTCGCGACAATAGTCCAGTGCGGCATTTCAATTTAACTTCGAAAATCTATGAGTTTGAGATCAATAAAATTCGACCGAGACAATTTAAAATCCAAGTTCGGGAATCGTAAAAGTCATCGTGGACTTGTATAGATCTTTGCAATGGTCTTCAAACAGTGTCATAAATTTGGATCGCCGCCCTTTACGGAATATAACTGTGCGGCCTATAACTCCGTCTCTCTCACACACTTGGAATACACCTGTGGGGATCCAGTATGTACTACTCACCGCCGTGTGGGTTAATTCTCAACATAAAGGTCCCCCCCCCCTCTCTCTCTCTCTCTCTCTCTCTCTCTCTCTCTCTCCTCTCTCTCTCTCTATTCTTTATTCTTTGTCTCTTTCTCACCCACGTACCAACCAGCCTGTGTCTACATTATATAAGAATTGTCTTAACGAATGTGTATTCTGACCTTTTAACCAATAAAATAAATTCAATTTGTATTATTTTCATAATCATTGTGTCTTTCATTGACTTATCCTCATCCCTAAGCGAGGATCATTCGATCCTAACTTAAAACGAGGAATCTTCGATCAAAGTAAGTATATTTGCGTACTTGTGACGTAACAACGTAACACTTCTGAATTTTACTCAACTTTGATTAATTTTTGATGTAATATGTCACAAATAATTACAGTGTTACTAAATAACTTCTATCTTGTCCTTATGTCCCAAATATGATCGGAAGTTGAGTAAAATTACATCAACTCCGTTTTTTCTGTGGGGAGAAAGGCTACTATTCGTATTATTAGTTTTCATAATTTATTATTACTTATCAAATTTGACAAATTAACGTTGACAACGAAATTTTCGTTGGCATAAAGGTCAAAACTAAAGAACTTGAGTGAAACTCAATGATTGTCTTTGAATTATTATTGTTTTTACTCTCTAAATCTGAATCATTCAAATTTTCACTGATCGAATCAGTGATTTGCTTTTTCATTGTTAAATCAGTTAATTTTCACTTAAGAAATCACTGTTATGTGACTGAATCACAGTAGCCTCTTTTTAGCTATTTGAATTAGTCAAATTTAACTGATAATCGGTAGATTTTTACTGATTCAGATTTAGAGAGTTGAATTGAGTAAACTCGGTTATAATAAAATAAAACTCACCAGTCTTACTGGTTTTAATAAAATAACTTAATCGTGCATTCATGATTATACATGCATATTGCTCATTGCAACTATATACATCTGCTCCAAATAATTAATTATACCTTCTTGATTTTTAAATTTTCTGATCTTGGAATTAGAATTTTCAATATCACTTCGCTCTCTTTTCACTATGGCTTCGTAGTCGTTCTTCTCCGAGTTCAACTTATAAACTATTAACCTCCAGTTTTTCGAAGATTTGAGACATAATGTTCGCTCCACACTCGCCAAACACTCGATTTTTGAAATAGAAAGTGTAGCGAGGGCAAAGAGAAGGCAAGAACTTCGACTCGGGATTTGTACGAGAACGCTTCACATATATAATTTCAATTTATATTTGAACCAAGAAATCTACTCTTTATTGGTGATTACTAGTACAACTACAATTCACAATACACCTGATCATGTTTAGAAACCTTTTTCCCAAACAATCTTTACCAAAAGATATGAAAAGATTTCAAACGCGTTTGAGTACACTGATCAAAATCTCTGTAGTAATTTTACAATAGAAATTATGTAAGTTTATTACAACAATGTTGTGTGAACATACTTGAATAGATGCACACTTTGAAAAGAAATGTATTCGACAAAAGATGTCCAAAACACGAAATTTAAAGTTCGAACTAGCCGAGTTTTTTAGGCTTTGGGTTATTATCATAGATTATTATAATATAGTAGTGAGACGGCCCAGCCTTCAGTATCCGCCTTTTTGCGACGAAAAGAGGAAGCAATCCACTAAATTAGGATTACTTTTAGAATAAGTAGGTTCCCACGAGACTCGCACGAAAGAATTGCGATGGCTCGTTAAGTATTTGTCGAGTAATAAGGGATTTACTTTCAAACCGGAAGTGAGTATGGCAAGAACGAGGCTGTCTACTATTCACAGACATTTTTGCTCGTATCCTCAGCGAGCGCCACACTAACCTGTGGTTGCTGCTACCCGACCGATTACTCAGATCAAGCAGCGTGTGGCATGGTTCGCTGGATGGATGGGCGTCCCACACAGTTATTTCATTTTTTTTTTATTATTTATCACAGGATCATTTATTCTTTTTCATGAATAAGAATTTGAATTAATAAATGAATAAAATAACTAAAAGAATAAATAAACAGACGAACAGATAAATAAATGGATAGCATTAAAAGACAACTTCGTCATAAAATAATAATGTACTAAATAATAATAAAATAATTAAAAGAATAAACAAACAGACGAACAGATAAATAAATAGATGGTATGAAACACAATTTCGTCATGTTAATGGACGCAAATAATAAATAAAAATAAATGAGCACACAGATATGATTACCATAAATTAATACAATAATTATTATATGGTGAATACTGTAAATATTAAACATCATAAGGGAATACAGTTTCTGATATAACTTAAAATTATAATGAATTAATATGGGTGTTTGACATGGTAAAGGCTCACTTCAGACCACTGGTCATTATTATACGGTTTCATTTTAATGGTTTTGGTATATTTGGAGCTTAAAACTCATCTTTATCTATAAACGACACATCCGATGTTTCTTTTTGGAATTTTATTTATTTTTTTTTAATCTTTATTTAAAGCCCACACCTTCCGATTCTGCTGTCCAATAGGAGTACGCGCCTACGCAGGTAACACGCGCCAGCGGCAGGTGAGATGGGGGAAAGGCTTTCTCTTTATCGTCGTGCGATGCGCTTTCACTTTTGTGCACACATCAATTTTTAAACTCTCTCACGGGACAAAATATGCGACTTTTTGGAAATTGAAAAACATCATTATAATCACAAGAATATTATCTTTCTTGTGATACCGATTTCCAACCTCAAAACGGTCGCGAAAAGGGGGAAAAGACCGTGTAAAAAACTCTTAATTTATTAATTTAATTGGACATGATCGCGGTCGCTAATTCAGGCGCGCGCAAGTTAATTAAGGGGGGAAATTAATTGAGAGGTGGAAATCCGAGGCGATGTGCTTGATTGCACATCCTCGAAAATCAGTCCGGTTGCGAGCCTGATAAAGGTGAGGACTTATCGCCCTGTGCGAAACATTGACGTGAAAATAGATCGAGGCTCGGAACAGGCACTGTGCATTTTAGCATCACAGTACCTGTCTCTTGAGAACTCGGTCGAATATATGATTCCTGTCCCCCCTTAGTTAGGGATCAGTGGTTTAAAATTTATTCCTTTTTTTTGAAACTTATGGGAGCCAAATTACTCTGAATTTTAGGGGTGTTATGAAATAGACGCGACTTGGTTAGCTCAACTCGTGCCATTAGTAGTGTGAACTCTCATATCGAGGGACACATCGAACGTGGCATTCCTCATTAAATAAATAACAATTCCAGGAAAATTTGGGTGTCGAATCCCCACGGGGAGCTTCACCTTAAAAAAATTTCCTCTCCATATCCTCGCCACGCAAGTGTCGAATCCCCACGGGGAGCTTCACTTGGTTGGTAACTCCTTTTCTTATGTTTTATTTCTTTCCTAATGAGTGAAGCCTGGCAAGTTGCACGCGTCAAATATAAATTTTGAGTATTTCTTTGGGTGGAGGCAAATGATGAAAAGTGCCAGGCCTGTGTCACAAATTTCACAGTGCCCTGTCCACGCCTGATACCTGTATTTATTAAAATTGATTAAAAATTGAAGGGAGGAGTTGGCTTAACAAAAAAAAAAAAGAGAGAACTTGGGAAGATCGCATATGCTACGAAAATAAACCACTGGTCAAAAACCTTTATTTTCAGACATAGGGAATTCCCAAAATTAAAACGTGTTGTAAAATCGCTACTGGGCGAAGTCACGCGGCAAATATTGATTGAAATTTTGTTATGAATTCTAGGTACGAAATCTATAAACTACGGGCGACGTTTGGACGATTCCTCCGTCTTACTTTTTCTCCTTCCGAAATACTGAAAATCGTGAGTTTCTTTGGCGTTCTTACTCTTCAAATAAAGAATAAAAATTCGCGAAATTTTCACCCTTCGTGTGACCCACACGTAGACGATAAATGGACAATTTTGACCCAAAATAGGGCAAAATTGCTGATCCAAAAAAATCCAGAAAATCGATGTAATTAAAAATTGCTAATTTAAAATTTAACCTCAACTTGATGAGCGAAGCTTTCGGCCAAATCGGGCAGAAATAGAATTATAAAGGTTTAAAAATTGATGAATTAATTTTCGTAAAGGTCGAAATGTTTCAACTGGCACCCAACGTGGGGCACGAAGGTTATTAAATTTGAAAATTTCGCGAAAATGCGATCATTTCGTGTTTAGATAAAATACGTCATGTTATACCGGGTGGTCATTTCAAGCATGATCTTGACGTTTTGTCTGGTATTCCTGGTGAAATTGTCGTTGTTTTGAGTCTAAAATAATTTGCCACCTTGTGCATGAGTTTTATTTCAGTTTAAAATATATTATAAAGGTGAAGAAAAATAGATTCACCTCCAAAATCCTAGTGTCAACAGTCAAAAGTCAGCTTGACGTCACTCAGCTGACTTTGACGTTTGACGCTGTGTGTTAGCACTTGTTGCTGTAGAGTGGGCGCGAAGGTGAATGCCCTGGACAGTAAACAAGGAGACAAATAGGTCTCACCTTAAATAAGCAAGCATAGGAAATAATACTTCAATTTAAAATTATATTTCGATTTCGGAATAAATTCTCTATCCCAGATTAAATAAGATCTGACAGGGAATAAAAATTGAAATTGATGAGTTTTCCTTTTGATCACCATTAATTAATTATTAATGTTAAATGGTCATGAATATTTTTTTTTTTTTTGGTCAATAAATTTATCAATTTGAATTAGATCCGAAATTGATTTTAATTTATTCTGTTTTTTGTTTAAAATGAGAGTTTTATTTTCACTTAATTCATAATTTTTTTTTTGTAATGATTTAATTACAATAAATTATGTTAGTGAATTGTCCAAAACCAGGACACTCAATTAACATTTAATTTAGTTTCTTTTGAGTATCGTGATCGTAAATCACTCAATTTGTAAATTACCATTTATTTAATACAAATATATGTAACATTAAAATTCTTGTTTCGTCTTCCAAAATTTAATTTCAAAATGGCCAACTCAAGCGAAGCAAGTAGAAGAATATTTAAACAATCTCAATCAATGATGGCTAACAGCTTTAACATGGGCGAGTTATTAAGGGATACGACCCAGCTGGTAACCGGAAATTGTAACGTTTCTGATGGCCAAAATGAGGCATTAGATTTGTCGGTAAATGAAAGAAACGTGTCGCGCGAATCAGTGGGTACTGAATCCATTTGTTCATCATTAAACGTTGATGAGTTTGCAGATTCAGATGAGGACATTGCCGAATTAGATCAAATGTTATTGAAGTTAAAGTCTATCGGCGTTAAAATTAAGAGCGTAGCAAACAATCAGGCGAAAGTTATAAATACCGTCAAGAAGAATTCTAAAAAATTATCCGAATTGAAACACGATACAGCTAGGAAGTTTAATGAATTTGCAGGTTTGATGGTAGATAGAATGGATAGCACCGAAGAAATGCTTAAGGCCGAATGCGATCATAAAAATTTAGAATAAGAAAAAAATATAAGACAAGTAGAAGCGAAAGTAAATGTACTAGGTGAAACTTCCGAGGAACTTCACTGTTTAAGTGGAGATTTGATCGCTAAGAAAATGGTACACGAAAAGAGAATTAAACACCTGGAAGACCACCAGTATGTTTTAGAAAGTAAATTGCAGAGAAATCAGGGTAGTTCTTCGGCAGTCTCACCATGGTTAAACAAATATCCTATGCCCAAATTTTCAGGGCACAAACGTGAAAGGCCGATGCGATTTTTGAAAGATTTCGAGCGTTACATTAGTGCTATCGATATAAGTACGAATGATTTTAACTATATAATTTACGCCTGTCTGGAAGGTATTGCCAGAGAATGGTGGGAATTGGTCTCTCAAAATGATGAGAATGTTGTCTCATTCAGAGACAAGTTCATAAAGAAATTTTGGAATGAGAATGTGTGCTTCCAGATTAGCTCTGAATTGCAATTTGGAAGGTACATTCCCAATAATAATTTGTCTAGAGCTGAGTACGCCATAAAAATAATAAACAATGCTAAAGATCTAATCCCACCACCCTCTGAAAATGAGATAGTATCAAAATTATCAAGGCATTTTAATGATGACATAAGAACGGCCATTATTATCAGAAATGTTAAAACTTTCGAAAATTTAATAGAATTGCTTGATGCATTCGATCAAGCAGGCCCTTCTAACGCCAGTTCTGGGAATAATGGCCGCAATTTGGGCCAAGATCAAAGATCCTATCCATATGTATATGGAAGGACGCAATTTTCCAGTCAAAATAATTTTAGGAATGGAGATTTTGTCCCAAATTCAAGTAGAAATAATTTTAGAGGGGCAGGTAATTTTGCTCAACAAAATAGGAATTCTAATTATAACCATGGGCACGGTTTTGCCGGCCAGAATTGTAGAAATAATAATTTTTCTTTCAGTAATAATGCGGCTCGTTTCGAAGGGCACCATAATGCTCCCACGAGCCATATGGGCACAAACCAGGCCCATGATGATAATAGACATAATGACAAGCGTGAAAATAATTATGACCCAAGGCAAAATGGCAATGGATTTGTCAAAAACGGTGTTTATCACCGTCGCGAAAATGTTGGTCCCCCGAATACGGCCGCCTATGAATCCGACGATCTCAAGGCGTGAGCGGACAGGAGGGAATGCGAAAGGTGCGGGTGGTTGCTAACGCGCCAAGCGTAATGCAAGGGAGTAGCAACGAAAATTCAAATAGGTCAGAAAATTGTGAACCGGAAATTTCGAATCTTACGAATAATGTTGATATAACTAATAACCAGGGAAACTAGATAGCCCTGGGCAGTCGAATATAAGCATGTTAGAGGCAATCCCAGGGTCTAACGTTATAGAAAGACCTCTAAATTTAGATATAAGAAAAGATTTATTAGAAAATGAAAATTGTGAAATTGTCGAAAATCTCGATAAGTGCCAAACATTTTTGTAAAAATCGAGGGCATTAAAACGGATGCACTTATCGACACGGGTAGCGAAATAACATGTATTTCGGAAAACTTCTTTGAAAATAATAAAAATACGCTTAAAAATTGTAAAATTTTGCCAATCGTCGGCACAAGCGTCGTAGGTGCCACAGGTGTGAAACCGATAAATTTAAAGCAACAATTATATGCAGATTTAAACATAAATAATGAAACTTATTCTTGCGTGTTTGTAATAGTTCCAAAATTAAACAAAAGTTGTATTCTGGGAATTGATGTACTTAAGAAGTTGAAAGGAAGGATCAATATAGAAGAAAATTATGTGATTCTACGTAATGAAGATAAAGAAATTAAAATTGAATTTATTAATGATGAAGAAAAATGTATTCGGGTAATCCATGAAATAAATATGGAGCCCAGCGAAAACTTAACAGATATTGATTCACAGGACTTCGCAGATGAAGTTAATTACCCAGAAAAATATGAAGAATTTGGCAATATAAAAGAATACGACGAAATTCAAGAAAAATACTGCGTAACAGATGTTGAAATCGGTGAAAAAGTGGCAAAATGTGAACTGCTCAACGGCGAAGAGAAGAAGAAGTTCTGGGAGGTTTTAAAAAAATATAAAGACATATTTTCGAAGAAACCTGGACGGATTTCCATATACGAGCACGAATTAAAAATTAAAGATGATAAACCTTTTATAATTAAAACCTATCCAATCCCGCTGAGATTGAGAAATTTAGTTACAGCGGAATTAAACAATTTATTAGAACTAGGGATAATACGGAGATCAAATAGCCCATTCATAAACCCACTTGTCACTAGTTTAAAAAAGGATGGAAGCGTCAGAATATGTCTAGATGCTAGGAAGTTAAACGAAATTATGATAAACGATTACGAATGCGCAGAGCCGACGGAGGTACTTTTTCAAAGATGTGGTGGCAATAAAATCATGTCAACGATGGATCTAACCAGTAGTTTTTGGCAAATTCCACTAGCCGAGGAATCAAAAAAATATACGGTATTTTTACACGAAGGTAAATGTTACGAATTTTGCGTAACGCCCTTCGGGCTAAAAACTAATACGGCAGCACTGGTTAGAGCCCTAGATTTCGTCCTAAACGGTCTAGGGAATTTTTATCTTACTTTCATCGACGATATTTTCTGTGCCTCGGAAAACGTACAACAACATCTGCTGCATTTGGAGTCACTTTTCCATAGATTGATGGAAAACAATCTAACAATCAATCTGGAAAAATCCTATTTTTTCAGATCCGAAGTTAAATTTCTGGGACATATTTTGACATCGACTGGAATAAAACCAGATCCCGAAAAAATTGAAACTATCCAGAACTTTTCAAGACCACGAAATTTAAAAGAATTACGTGGATTTTTGGGTTTGATTAATTTCTATACTAAATTCTCAAAAAATCATGCTGCGAAAATTGTCCCACTTCTGGAATTATTAAAAAAGGGCGTAAAATGGACATGAAATGAGCACCTGGAGAGAGCCTTCAACGAAATAAAATTATTATTCAGTAGCTCTGTCTTACTAAATTACCCAGAAATTAAAAAACCTTTTTATTTGCAAACTGATGCCAGTGACGTGGCATTGGGTGCCGTTTTATTCCAGCTCGATGAAGATGGAAACCCATGCCCCATAATTTATGCTAGCCGAACCTTAAAGGGCGCTGAACTGGCATATTACACGACGGAAAAAGAGCTGTTGGCGATAGTTTGGGCCCTACATAAATTCCGGTCGTATATAATGGGTGGAAAAATCATTATCATGCAAACTTTTGAGTGGACGATTAACCAGATGGACGATGGCCATCCAAGATTATGATATCTCGATAGAATATTGTCCCGGTAAAAACAATTTAGTGGCAGAGACTTTGAGTCGTCTACCAGAAGAGGAAAATGCATCAAAAACGGCAAACAATGATGGCAAAATTATTTTGTACGCTCTGGCGAAAAGGCCATCATCAAATCTGCGAAATCGGCTACAAAATTTTGCCCAAGAGCAAAAACTGGACCCTATTTTGGTACAGAAAATTAAAGATGTAAAAGAAAAGAAAACCACCAAATATGAGATACATGATGATCTCTTATATTTTGTAGGTGGAGAGAATAAGCGACTATGCTTAACTAAAGGCATAATTTATGACATAATCGACGAATGTCATGAAATATATGCCCACATAGGCCCCTTAAAAGTCATTAAAATGTTAAGTGATTTTTTTTATTACCGCAAATTGGCAAAAATAGTCAGGCGACGCTTGGCTAGTTGTGACTCTTGCCAGAGAAACAAAGTTACAAATCAAACTTGTTTTTCTGAAATGCGAAATTATTTGCCCGAAAGACCAAATGAAATTTTATCCATAGATTTTTATGGGCCATTGCCAGCATCAAAAGGTGGATTCAAGTACATTTTGTCCACCATTGATGCCTTTTCCAAATATGTAGTTTTGTACCCGCTGAGACGAGCTAACACAAAAGCCGTCATAAATAAATTAACAAAAGACCATTTTCCGAAACATGGAAAACCGTCTAAAATAGTGACTGACCACGGAACGCAATTCACGTCTCCAGTCTGGTCAGAGTTTTTAAAAGAACAACAAATACAACCGGTGTTTTCTTCGATACGGCATCCCCAGAGCAATATAGAGGAAAGAATCCACAGGGAATTATCTAGGTTTTTTAGATCTCTCATTGGAGAGAATCATGGATCATGGTGGAGTTGGATTAAGGTTATTGAAAGTTGTATGAATGAGACTTACCATGAGACCACAGAGTTCACTCCAATCGAGCTACAGTTAAATAAAAAACCGAAACGAGCCTGGGAAAATTGGCTTAACTTTCCCCCGAATAATTCCAAAATGAATTATGAAAGAAAAATAGAATTGGCTCGAGAAAACATCTCTAGAAAAGGAAAAAACAAAGCTTCCAAATTTAATGAAGCTCATCGTTTAATCACATTAAAGAAAGGAGACTCAGTTCTTGTGAAAGCAATTAATGAGTCCGACCCAAAAAAGAAACTTCTCAAAAAATTCTTGCAGAGTTATGAAGGTCCATACGAAATTAAAAAACAGGTTAGACCTGGCACTTACATTCTATGGAACCCCGAATCCAAGGAAGAAAGGGGGATGTTTCGCTCTCAAGATTTAAAAATTTACAAGAAGAGAGAAGCTCACCTCGAAGAAAATGAAGAAACCGAATCAATAATGTCGGGTAAAAATGACTACGTCATTTAAATTTTGTATATATATTTTAAGGATAGCCTGTAAGTGCATATGTTTAAGCTTAGAATAATTAAAATTATAATTAAACGTATACTAAGAACTTAAATTAATACTTTTTTTACTTTTAATATTTAGCCTATAGATAGGGGCTATATTGAAACTTAAGGCGGCTTGTTGGGATGGTTGGCTATGATCACCACAACACAAAAACGTTTTTTTTTTTGCTTTAATCAATAATCACAGGATTACAATAAGAGGGTATGGAAATCATTATCGACTCTCATCTTTATTGTTTTTTTTTATTACATTTATAATAATAATTATAAAAATAATTATAATAATTATAATTATTATTGATCCTTGTTTAATTGGTAAGATTTTCGAAATTAGTAACAAAATAATAATAGCATGATGAAAATAGAATAATAGGAAAAAAATTAGCGAATAATCATTCATATCCCTATTTTTATTCTTATTTTTATTTTAAAATTAAATAAACACCAAAATACAAAATAAGATAATGGAAAACACAAAAATAAAATATACATTTTTCTTTATATATACATATTAATTTTGTCTTTTATTGGGTGTTGAATTTAAGTATTAATTAATAATTATTATATAAAGAATAGCAAATGCATGCTTATAATATAAGTCGGAGAAACGAATTGATCCTTTGCGAGCAATGGATCACTTCGTTTGGTGGGGCGTTGAGACAGCCCAGCCTTCAGTATCCGCCTTTTTGCGACGAAAAGAGGAAGCAATCCACTAAATTAGGATTACTTTTAGAATAAGTAGGTTCCCACGAGACTCGCACGAAAGAATTGCGATGTCTCGTTAAGTATTTGTCGAGTAATAAGGGATTTACTTCCAAACCGGAAGTGAGTATGGCAAGAACGAGGCTGTCTACTTTTCACAGACATTTTTACTCTCATCCTCAGCGAGCGCCACACTAACCTGTCGTTGCTGCTACCCGACCGATTACTCAGATCAAGCAGCGTGTGGCATGGTTCGCTGGATGGATGGGCGTCCCACACAGTTATTTCATTTTTTTTTTATTATTTATCACAGGATCATTTATACTTTTGCATGAATAAGAATTTGAATTAATAAATGAATAAAATAACTAAAAGAATAAATAAACAGACGAACATATAAATAAATGGATAGCATTAAAAGACAACTTCGTCATAAAATAATAATGTACTAAATAATAATAAAATAATTAAAAGAATAAATAAACAGACGAACAGATAAATAAATAGATGGTATGAAACACAATTTCGTTATGTTAATGGACGCAAATAATAAATAAAAATAAATGAGCACACAGATATGATTACCATAAATAAATACAATAATTATTATATGGTGAATACTGTAAATATTAAACATCATAAGGGAATACAGTTTCTGATATAACTTAAAATTATAATGAATTAATATGGGTGTTTGACATGGTAAAGGCTCACTTCAGACCACTGGTCATTATTATACGGTTTTATTTTAATGGTTTTGGTATATTTGGAGCTTAAAACTCATCTTTATCTATAAACGACACATCCGATGTTTCTTTTTGGAATTTTATTTATTTTTTTTAATCTTTATTTAAAGCCCACACCTTCCGATTCTGCTGTCCAATAGGAGTACGCGCCTACGCAGGTAACACGCGCCAGCGGCAGGTGAGATGGGGGAAAGGCTTTCTCGTTATCGTCGTGCGATGCGCTTTCACTTTTGTGCGCACATCAATTTTTAAACTCTCTCACGGGACAAAATATGCGACTTTTTGGAAATTGAAAAACATCATTATAATCACAAGAATATTATCTTCCTTGTGATACCGATTTCCAACCTCAAAACAGTCGCGAAAAGGGGGAAAAGACCGTGTAAAAAACTCTTAATTTATTAATTTAATTGGACATGATCGCGGTCGCTAATTCAGGCGCGCGCAAGTTAATTAAGGGGGGAAATTAATTGAGAGGTGGAAATCCGAGGCGATGTGCTTGATTGCACATCCTCGAAAATCAGTCCGGTTGTGAGCCTGATAAAGGTGAGGACTTATCGCCCTGTGCGAAACATTGACGTGAAAATAGATCGAGGCTCGGAACAGGCACTGTGCATTTTAGCATCACAGTACCTGTCTCTTGAGAACTCGGTCGAATATATGATTCCTGTCCCCCCTTAGTTAGGGATCAGTGGTTTAAAATTTATTCCTTTTTTTTGAAACTTATGGGAGCCAAATTACTCTGAATTTTAGGGGTGTTATGAAATAGACGCGACTTGGTTAGCTCAACTCGTGCCATTAGTAGTGTGAACTCTCATGTCATATCATCACCTTAAAAAAATTTCCTCTCCATATCCTCGCCACGCAAGTGTCGAATCCCCACGGGGAGCTTCACTTGGTTGGTAACTCCTTTTCTTATGTTTTATTTCTTTCCTAATGAGTGAAGCCTGGCAAGTTGCACTCGTCAAATATAAATTTTGAGTATTTCTTTGGGTGGAGGCAAATGATGAAAAGTGCCAGGCCTGTGTCACAAATTTCACAGTGCCCTGTCCACGCCTGATGCCTGTATTTATTAAAATTGATTAAAACTTGAAGGGAGGAGTTGGCTTAACAAAAAAAAAAGAGAGAACTTGGGAAGATAGCATATGCTACGAAAATAAACCACTGGTCGAAAACCTTTATTTTCAGACATAGGGAATTCCCAAAATTAAAACGTGTTGTAAAATCGCTACTGGGCGAAGTCACGCGGCAAATATTGATTGAAATTTTGTTATGAATTCTAGGTACGAAATCTATAAACTACGGGCGACGTTTGGACGATTCCTCCGTCTTACTTTTTCTCCTTCCGAAATACTGAAAATCGTGAGTTTCTTTGGCGTTCTTACTCTTCAAATAAAGAATAAAAATTCGCGAAATTTTCACCCTTCGTGTGACCCACACGTAGACGATAAATGGACAATTTTGACCCAAAATAGGGCAAAATTGCTGATCCAAAAAAATCCAGAAAATCGATGTAATTAAAAATTGCTAATTTAAAATTTAACCTCAACTTGATGAGCGAAGCTTTCGGCCAAATCGGGCAGAAATAGAATTATAAAGGTTTAAAAATTGATGAATTAATTTTCGTAAAGGTCGAAATGTTTCAGTAGTTATATATTATTATGATATAATAATATAATAGTATATAATATTATCTAAAGGTTTATAAGTGTTTCTTAAAATGTTAGTCCGCCATATTGAACTCTAGATTAGACGTGTGCATTTTGTCGGATCGAATGTCGCAAATTCGATTCGATCGGCCGCATAGTCGAATGTCGAATATTCGACATCCGAAGCACCCTTCTTTGGATCGGATTTTTTCGATTCGATCGGCCGTAAAGTCGAATGTCGAATATTCAGTATAGAGGACAGTGGTGCCAACTTAGCGTCAAAACGGTTTTTTACAATCTCTTTAAGCGTGCTTTCTTAATGATCAATTCCCGGTACTTTTTTGACAACATGTATTAGCGTAAGACGCACACACCTTATTGCGTGAGTTGTATACACAGGGATCTTAAAACCTGTTATATAAACCTGAAGACGCACGCACTTTAATACGTGAGTTGTATAGATAGGCATCTCAAAACCTGTTATATTAACTTGAATACGCAGTCAATATAATGCGTGAGGTGTATGCATAGACATTTCAGAACCTATCATATTTATTTGAAGACGCATAAAAACTCTTACCATTGCTTTCTAATCTCAAGAAGTAGTACAAGTCAGACACATAAGTATCTCAAAACTTATTGTATCATAATTAAATTCCAATTTAATAATTAATAAGGCTTGTACAACTCAACATAATAATATTTATTATTACTGTGAACAACTTGAGCCGCATAGGTTTTACTAGTGACCACGATCCCACAAAATATAAATAATCAGAATTTACCACTCTAATTTAATCAGCAAACTTTCCTACCTACCCTCGCTTCAGCTCGTGACGTAATAAAAGTATCCTCAATTAAAAAGGTACCTACCTTCTTCCTACACAAATACGTCATGTCAATTGCCAAAATGTCGCACTACATACGAGGTCTGTTAAAAAAATAAGGTGGATTTTAAAATTTCGCGCGCCATATACATTTGATTTTCAATTATTTTCCCCTATGTTGGAACACTTGTTCCAAACTTTAAACGCGTTTTTCTAGAAACCATGTTTTTGAAATTTGTGGGCAGTATTGAAAAAAATCTACTTAACAGATTGACTTGAAATTTTAAATGACTCATTTATAGAGATAACTGAAGGTACCCACGTAGCGGTTTTTTGAAATCTTTTTTTTTTAATTTTACAGCATATATTTTATCGAGAAAAGCTTGAAAATGATTAATTTTTATGAAAATTACTGCCATTTCTTCAATTTTTAAAATTTCGTCAAAATGCTACGTCAGTACCTCGACAACATAAACAGAAATAATATTTTATTTCTTTTTGTGTTTTAGATAACTGGTTCGAGCGGAATCTTGCCCACAATTTCGATATTCCATTTTGAAGGGGTCACTTTCAATGCCCTTAATGAATACAAGCCTTCGGATTACACTATCGGAAAAATTTACTATTATAATAAAACCACAAACCTTCAAAATTACGTTAAACTTATTCTCATTTTCGAATTAGTCCTCCTAACAAACATTCCCGAAAAGCGTTCGAAATACCACCCTCACACAGGTGGACCCCCTTAAGGACATACCAAAAAGTGCATATCGGAAGTGCTTCGAGGATTGGAAATCGGATTCGGAGGATATTTTGGAGTTGGAAACGACGGTTTCGGAAAAAGTGTTTTGAACAAAAGTTTATTACATTTCGGCGAGACATCAAAGTCCTTATTCCAGTATGGTCCATTTACTACTAAGACACTTTGAATTTTACATTTGACTACGTATTCTAGATTTTAAAAGGGGTGGACGGGTGTTTTGAGACACTCTGTATAAGACCGATTCTCATGCCCCCTAGAATGTTCCTAACTTCTTTGGTAGGTGTGGCATTTTTTTTTCCAAAACTATAGGAAAATCGTCTAATTTCCCTGGACTAAATATAGTTTCAAATATTCAAATAATTTGAAATCATTTGCATTATTTGCGATATAAGAGTTTGGAATTGCCTACGAGGACACCTGTTGACAACGTATCCTATCTAATACGCGACTGGTGATCCTCCGATAATGTGGGCAGTGACGAAAATCTCAGACTCAACTAATTAATTTGAAAACTAAACATAGTGTTACGTCCAAATAGACTGAAGAGATTCAATTCAAATTATATTAACACTATCACTAAATTAAGTAATATATTTAAAAATACATTTAAATTAATAACTTCAAGGATTCGAAACCAATCGAATCTTCAAAATATAAAAAACACAACCAAATTTGGACCAAGATCACCACACCTCAACAGAACACTAGAAAACAAACCGTGAGAAAAACAAACAAAAAAGGAGGAAATAAAAAAGAAGGCAACCTTCCAAAACCCCATCCTTCTTTTTCTCTCTTTCGTCCTCTTTTGTTTTTATTACCCACCACCATTTACCGTGGAGGAGAGTCTGCGTCCCCATGGAGGGTGATAGGAGACAATTTTATTTAAATAATTTTTTTTCTTGTAGTGTTACAGCTCTGAAGAGGGTGCTGTAAGAGCACCGAAACGTCGGCAACAATTTAAATTTTATTTATGTAAATATGGTGGGTAATAAAAACAAAAGAGGACGAAAGAAAGAAAAAGAAGGAAGGGGTTTTGGAAGGTTGCCTTCTTTTTTCTTTCCTCCTTTTTTGTTTGTTTTTTTCACGGTTTGTTTTCTAGTGTTCTGTTGAGGTGTGGTGATTTTGGTCCAAATTTGGTTGTGTTTTTTGTGTTTTGAAGATTCGATCGGTTTCGAATCCTTGAAGTTTTTAATTGTGCTTTTGTTTGGACGTTAAGAGGAATCTGGGTCAGTGGTGATATGGGTTCAGGTTTAAAAAATAAATTTAAACACACATATATTTTCACACAATCAATTTAAATACAGAAATACAAACATGAAATAACTAAATGGGTGGGATTAAATAGGAAAATATAAATAGAACTTACCTGGAGTATTGAAGGGTTGGCCTTGAATTTGAGGGAACTGATCCACCGGGTAGACAGACAGGCGCCGGTGCAGGTACTCCGGCGTAGGTGCGATACCCAAGATAAAAATCCGTAGCTGCCAACTCGGATGTCGGACTCTGAGGGTGTCCAGGAGAAGTTAGAAAACTCGGTCACTCAGATAATTTTTGCACCAGTAGAAATTGATAAACTTCGTCTTCAATTATAATTCCAGATTGAATATTGAATTGAGTATTTATTTTGCCGATTAAAAGTAGCTTGTGAGATCAAAAAGGACACTTTGTGATTAGACTTGTGAAGTTGATGTTACAGATCAGAGAGTTCCTTCAATGTTACAAATCAGAGTGTGTCTTCGATGGTACAAATCAGGGTGTTTTCGATGTTATAATCGGATTGTCTTCGATGTTGTGATTTGAGTGTCTTCGATGTTACAATAGTCCGACAAAAAATCATGCAGGCTGAATTTCCGCATCAGAGATAATTCTTCAGTATCGAGAATATGTCATATTGCAACTATTTAACAGCACTCTGAACTGTGCCTTATGGGTCAGTACCGGTTTTCGCAACACAGAAGATGGATTCATACCGCAACCTTCATTCTGAGTAGAAAAATATCATAGATAACAGTTAATTTAGGCATAATAGATGTGCACAGTACTTAATAATTATTTATTGCTAATATGTCATGTCATATTGCTAACGTTTTACAAGATTTTAAAAGTCCTTGACTTCAATTTGTTCTGTGATCCATGTGTCAGTAATAACACCCGATTAAGAGCCTCATAATAGAAATTATAAAAAATTGTCAATTCCTATAAGACCTTTCTCTGTAAATCCGATATTAGGAAGTAGAAATTAAAAATGATCATTTCCAATGATTTTTAATGCTTAAATTTTAACTACGTTGAATGTCTAAAATTCTGTGTTTTTTAAACGACTTTACTCCGAAATCACTTGAAAAAGGGCAAGTAAAACTAAAAAATGCAGTATTGAAAGGGATTAAAGATTTTGGGTGACAAGTTTATTCAAAATAGGGAGGAATTCATTTTGAGTCAGCTTATTCAGCTAAGTAGAATAAGAAACCAAAGAAAACAAGATAGGATGAAAACTGATTGAATATTAATCACTTCTCCATGGCACGTATGAATTTATCAATACTTTTCTATGCAAGTTTTCGTCCTAGTTACTCACAATTCGGGTGTCAAACTTCCTTCCCTGAAATTTCGGATTCATGATTTTAGAATTGAATGCTTCTCTATTACCATGAATATCTCATATTGCTACAGTTTTACAATAATTCTGCCAAAGATAATTAAGGACTCGATGCTCGAACTTCCATGAGGTTTACGTCCTCTTACGAACTGAGCATCACCAGATGTATAGAAAAAGCAAATACATCGTTTTCTAACCAATATTAATGATCTGTTCGAAGTATTATTCTGCCATTTAAATAACTCATAGAGACAAGATTGAAATCATAACAAATTTTCATGAAAAACATCACATGGTCAATTTTGATTCTAAATGACCCGGGACGGGTAAAAAGAAACTTTAGTTTTAGGTTCCAAAATATTTGTCTTTTATAGGAATGAAACCAAAAGCTCGGAACCATCTTTTGGTAAACCCAAATCTCTTACAAGGTCGTTCAACTCCATTTGAGACACCACATATGGGATCTTTGATTTTTCATTAGTTGGTGCGTACTCTGATCTGCTAATACTCTCGTCTTCACTAGTGTCACCTAAATTTTCAAATTCTTGATATTCCACTGATTTTTCACTGTCGATGATACGATCAATATCACGATCAGTTTTTTCGATTTCAACGGGAGCCGTTGCCGATTCAACAGCATGATATACAATTTTACTTTTTGTTTTTATGGTAAAACCTTGTACTTCATTAATACAAAAGTAGCATTCTCTCGAGCTACGTGGATTTCTCAAATTGTTGGAGAGGAAAATTTCACGACATCTATAGTTTTTTTCTTTTTCAATTTGTACATCTTCTTGCATTAATTGCGAATGATATATGGAATCCAGCACTTCGAATTTTGAGCAAATGTAACAAAAATGGTCATGATTCACATGACAATCATGACATTGCACAGTCTTTCCGGGATGTTTTCTTGTAGCATTAGATTATAAAAATCCTAAATTAGAAAATTCTAAACAGGATCATAAAAATCCTAACAATCAAACAAAATTTTCCAAATAGATTACAAGAATCCTAATTTATACTACATTCTCAAATGGGTCAAAAGAATCCAAATTTTAAAATTTTCTAAATCTCAGATTTTCAAATAGGATTATAAAAATCCTAAATTACCAAAATTCTAAAAAGGATCACAAGAATCCTCAATTTATTCAAATTTTCTATGGATCGAAAGAATCCAAATTTCAAAATTTTCTAAATCTCAAATTTTCACATAGGATTATAAAAATCCTAAATTACAAAATTCTAAAAGGGATCACAAGAATCCTAAATTTATTCAAATTTTCTATGGATCAAAAGAATCTAAATTCCAAACTTTTCTAAATTTCAAATAGGATCACAAAAATCCTAAAATACAAAATTATAAAAAGGATGACAAGAATCCTAATTTTAAAAAAAATTTCAAATCGATTGAAACAATCCAGATTCCAAATTTTAATAGGATTAGCAAAAAAATCCTAACTACAAAAACTCCTTAAAGAATCAAAATCAAAATTGTTGAGATCTCTGAAAATCTACGTGTTGGAGAAAAGAATCACTCGAACGCAAGCATCTCAGGATTCGTATCTTCAGAAAGAAATTGACAAATTCAACCCTTTCATCCCAAGAAGAGAATTACCAAGGGGCGAAGAAGAACGCTGTTTAAACCTGTCAGGATCTTCAACTTGCGATACGGAGCCTCTGAATGATTCGGATAAATCATTTTAAGATATCATTTGAAAACCCTTTTGATAATTCAATGCTATCTAATAATATTACTAAAACTTTAGTAGATTTCAGCAAGTCCTATTCTGATAACTCTTTAGAAAATCTTTCAAAAAACGAATTCAACATGAATACATCAGAAAAACTAGGCTCTGGAGGACAGGGTATTTCTGGACACCAAAATCAAAATTAAAATCAAAATTTAAATCCAAACCAACAAGCTCCTGTAGTCAAAGTAGTCACATTAAGGGATGCTCTTATGGTTGTAACTTCAACGGTAAAAATACCCCTTTGCCAATTTATAGAAGGATGTAACGAAGTAAAATTTATAATCGAACCGGAGTCAGAAATAAATTTAGTCAAATTGCTTAGAAGTAAAATATCCGGAGAAGCACAAAAAGCTATTTCAGGGCGTACATTTTTAACGATTGATGAACTGAAAATTTTCTTAAAAACCATTTATTCGCCAACTAGAATAATCCCACAATTATTGGGAGAATTATGCAGGTCACGAATTTCAGAGAGACCTTGAAAATTTAATTACGTTAGCAAATAGAAATAGGGACATAGGAACTAGGATTTAAGAAGTTCATAACGCTGACCTCAGAACGTGGGAGCTGGTGGCCCCCATCACGCTCCCATGTGGGAGCACACACAATCGAGCGTGCTGTGTCGGTGTGTCCCCACTTCCTCGCTTCGATTTCACGCTGTCGGCTGTTGAGCCAAGATCAAAAATTATTTTTTTGTAATAGTTAATTTGGCATGGGGTCAGTTTTGATACGGATTTATTTTTTTAATTAAGTGATAGAACACATAAAAAATACAAAAGGCAAACGTTTCGGCCACAAATGGGGGCCCTCTTCAGTGCCAATTAGCTTAATAGTAACCTTTAAATATTTATTAACTAAGACATGCAACTTAATAATTATTGTATTTTTTGTTTTTTTCTTTTTTTCCTTTGCTTATTGATATTAGAAAAAGATAGAGTAAACATGCGGAAAGACTTATGGGTAAGCGAGTTCCTAGGTGTGAAGGAACCAGACCGTTCCAAAAACTGTTCCAACGAGTAATCCTCTCCCACAGGAACCGTGAAAAATGCGACCGCGGAACGCACTCTCTCAAGGGCACATATATAAACACAATTATTTCACCAAAGAAAGAAACAACACGATGGAGAATATAACGTGGATCCTTGGTAAAGCACGCACAGCAAACCACACACATTCACGAGCACCAGAAGTAAAGGACACTGAAGTTAAAACAATAAGAACGATGTAATTGGTACGGAAAAATTTTTATTTTGTATTTTCTCCGAAACCGCAGAGATGACAGACGAAAGTAAGTCCACCAATCTGCCACATGGCTAAAAGAAAACTGATTTGGGAAGAAGTCGTATTTAGGAAGACAAGTGTTCAGAGTTTGACGTGTATAGAAAGCATTCTCCAGATAGGTCAGGTTCCAACACCAAGGGTTATACACACTAAAACCTTATTTTAATGTCCCCGGCACTTGAGATTATTATATGCTCAAGCGTCCGACAAAAGCAAAGACCCACCACATGTTCGAAAAACTCTGTAAGGAAAGGCACTCACTACGGTCCCGACGTCGTAAAAATTGTACACATTTCTGTGGATATAGAGAGAAAAATGCAACTAAAGTGGAAATTCACGAAAAATTAATTTCCTGGTTTTTCGAAACCTCTGATTCTTAATAAATGGAACCCGGAAAAATATAATATTAAGTTTATAAGTATGATGTCCGAGTTTTTCAGATTATAAGACTGTTGTAAAGTGACAAAATATTACGAGAGTTATTCGAACTCTGACTTAAATAGAGTGGCCAATTAATACAGTAGCACTACGGATTCTAAGACTGATAAAAAATGGCCAAGTAATGCGCGAGCACTTCGGACTCTAATTCTGAGTAAGGTGGCCAAGTAATGCGCGAGTTCAATGGACGTCAGGACTGATATAAATGCAAAAATAGCCGCGTAATACGCGAGATCAAACGAAGTCTGACCTAAATAAGGAGGCAAAGTAATGCGCGAATTCTTAGTACAGGATTTTTATATAAAGTGGCCAAGTAATGCGCGAGCTCTTCGGACTCTGGCTTAAGATTATGTGGCCAAGTAATTCGCGAGTTCAATGGACGTCAGGACTGATATAAATACAAAAATAGCCGCGTAATACGCAGTTTAACGAAGTCTAACCTGAAAAGAGTGGCCAAGTAATGCGCGAATTTTTAGGGTTATAAGAATTTTTATAAAGTGGCCAAAAAATAATAATTAACACGTAGGATCCTTAGACTATGACCTGAATAAGGCGGCCAAGTAATGCGCGAGCACTACGGACTCAGATTTTCAGTAAAATGGCCAAGTAATGCGCGAGCACATCAGACTCTGATTCTGAGTAAAGGTGGCCAAGTGATGCGCGAGTTCAATGGACGTCAGGACTGACATAAATGCAAAAATAGCCGCGTAATACGCGAGATCAAACGAAGTCTGACCTAAATAAGGAGGCAAAGTAATGCGCGAATTCTTAGTACAGGATTTTTATATAAAGTGGCCAAGTAATGCGCGAGCTCTTCGGACTCTGGTTTAAAATTATGTGGTCAAGTAATGCGCGAATTCTTAGTACAGAATTTTTATATATAAAGTGGCCAAGTAATGCGCGAGTTCAATGGACGTCAGGACTGATATAAATACAAAAATAGGCGCGTAATACGCGAGTTGAACGCAGTCTGACCTGAAAAGAGTGGCCAAATAAAGCGCGAATTCTTAGGGGTATAGGAATTTTTATAAAGTGGCCAAAAGATAATAATTAACACTTAGGGTCCTTAGACTCTGACCTGAATAAAGCGGCCAAGTACTGCGCGAGCACTTCGGACTCAGATTTTCAGTAAGGTGGCCAAGTAATGCGCGAGTTCAATGGACGTCAGGACTGATATAAATGCAAAATCAGCCGCGTAATACGCGAGATCAAACAAAGTCTGACCTAAATAAGGTGGAAAAGTAATTCGCGAATTCTTAGTACAGGATTTTTCTATAAATCGGCCAAGTAATGCGCGAGCACTTCGGACTCTGATTTTCAGTAAGGTGGCTGAGTAATGCGCGAGTTCAATGGACGTCAGGACTGATATAAATGCAAAAATAGCCGCGTAATACGCGAGATCAAACGAAATCTGACCTAAATAAGGTGGCAAAGTAATGCGCGAATTCTTAGTACAGAATTTTTATATAAATTGGCCAAGTAATGCGCGAGTTCAATGGACGTCAGGACTGATATAAATACAAAAATAGGCGCGTAATACGCGAGTTGAACGCAGTCTGACCTGAAAAGAGTGGCCAAATAAAGCGCGAATTCTTAGGGGTATAGGAATTTTTATAAAGTGGCCAAAAGATAATAATTAACACTTAGGGTCCTTAGACTCTGACCTGAATAAAGCGGCCAAGTACTGCGCGAGCACTTCGGACTCAGATTTTCAGTAAGGTGGCCAAGTAATGCGCGAGTTCAATGGACGTCAGGACTGATATAAATGCAAAATCAGCCGCGTAATACGCGAGATCAAACAAAGTCTGACCTAAATAAGGTGGAAAAGTAATTCGCGAATTCTTAGTACAGGATTTTTCTATAAATCGGCCAAGTAATGCGCGAGCACTTCGGACTCTGATTTTCAGTAAGGTGGCTGAGTAATGCGCGAGTTCAATGGACGTCAGGACTGATATAAATGCAAAAATAGCCGCGTAATACGCGAGATCAAACGAAGTCTGACCTAAATAAGGTGGCAAAGTAATGCGCGAGCTCTTCGGACTCAGATTTTCAGTAAGGTGGCCAAGTAATGCGCGAGCACATCAGACTCTGATCCTGAGTAAGGTGGCCAAGTAATGCGCGAGTTCAATGGACGTCAGGACTGATATAAATGCAAAAATAGCCGCGTAATACGCGAGATCAAACAAAGTCTGATCTAAAAAGAGTGGCCAAGTAATGCGCGAGCTCTTCGGACTCAGATTTTCAGTAAGGTGGCCAAGTAATGCGCGAGTTCAATGGACGTCAGGACTGATATAAATGCAAAAATAGCAGCGTAATACGCGAGATCAAACGAAGTCTGACCTAAATAAGGAGGCAAAGTAATGCGCGAAATCTTAGTATAGGATTTTTATATAAAGTGGCCAAGTAATGCGCAAGCTCTTCGGACTCTGGCTTAAAATTATGTGGCCAAGTAATTCGCGAGTTCAATGGACGTCAGGACTGATATAAATGCAAAAATAGCCGCGTAATACGCGAGATCAAACGAAATCTGACCTAAATAAGGTGGCAAAGTAATGCGCGAATTCTTAGTACAGAATTTTTATATAAAGTAGCCAAGTAATGCGCGAGCTCTTCGGACTCTGGCTTAAAATTATGTGGCCAAGTAATGCGCGAATTCTTAGTACAGAATTTTTATATATAAAGTAGCCAAGTAATGCGCGAGTTCAATGGACGTCAGGACTGATATAAATACAAAAATAGGCGCGTAATACGCGAGTTGAACGCAGTCTGACCTGAAAAGAGTGGCCAAGTAATGCGCGAATTCTTAGGGTTATAAGAATTTTTATAAAGTGGCCAAAAAATAATAATTAACACTTAGGGTCCTTAGACTCTGACCTGAATAAAGCGGCCAAGTAATGCGCGAGCACTTCGGACTCAGATTTTCAGTAAGGTGGCCAAGTAATGCGCGAGTTCAATGGACGTCAGGACTGATATAAATGCACAAATAGCCGCGTAATACGCGAGATCAAACGAAGTATAACGTAAATAAGGAGGCAAAGTAATGCGCGAATTCTTAGGACAGGATTTTTATATAAAGTGGCCAAGTAATGCGCGAGCTCTTCGGACTCTGGCTTAAAATTATGTGGCCAAGTAATGAGCGAATTCTTAGTACAGAATTTTTATATATAAAGTGGCCAAGTAATGCGCGAGTTCAATGGACGTCAGGACTGTTACAAATACAAAAATAGGCGCGTAATACGCGAGTTGAACGCAGTCTGACCTGAAAAGAGAGTGGCCAAGTAATGCGCGAATTCTTAGGGGTATAAGAATTTTTATATAAAGTGGCCAAAAAATAATAATTAACATTTAGGGTCCTTAGACTCTGACCTGAATAATGCGGCCAAGTAATGCGCGAGCACTTCGGACTCAGATTTTCCGTAAGGTGGCCAAGTAATGCGCGAGTTCAATGGACGTCAGGACTGATATAAATGCAAAAAAAACCGCGTAATACGCGAGATCAAACAAAGTCTGACCTCAATAAGGTGGAAAAGTAATGCGCGAATTCTTAGTACAGGATTTTTATATAAATTGGCCAAGTAATGCGCGAGCTCTTCGGAATCTGGCTTAAAATTATGTGGCCAAGTAATGCGCGAGCTCTTCGGACTCAGATTTTCAGTAAGGTGGCCAAGTAATGCGCGAGTTCAATGGACGCCAGGACTGATATAAATGCCAAAATAGCCTCGTAATACGCGAGATCAAACGAAGTCTGATCTGAAAAGATTGGCCAAGTAATGCGCGAATTCTTAGGGGTATAAGAATCTTTATAAAGTGGCCAAAAAATAATAATTAACACTTAGGGTCCTTAGACTCTGACCTGAATAAAGCGGCCAAGTAATGCGCGAGCACTTCGGACTCTGATTTACAGTAAGGTGGCCAAGTAATGCGTGAGTTCAATGGACGTCAGGACTGATATAAATGCAAAAATAGCCGCGTAATACGCGAGATCAAACGAAATCTGACCTAAATAAGGTGGCAAAGTAATGCGCGAATTCTTAGTACAGAATTTTAATATAAAGTGGCCAAGTAATGCGCGAGCTCTTCGGACTCTGGCTTAAAATTATGTGGCCAAGTAATGCGCGAGTTCAATGGACGTCAGGACTGATATAAATACAAAAATAGCCGCGTAATACGCGAGTTGAACAAAGTCTGATCTGAAAAGAGTGGCCAAGTAATGCGCGAGCTCTTCGGACTCAGATTTTCAGTAAGGTGGCCAAGTAATGCGCGAGTTCAATGGACGTCAGGACTGATATAAATGCCAAAATAGCCTCATAATACGCGAGATCAAACGAAGTCTGACCTAAATAAGGAGGCAAAGTAATGCGCGAATTCTTAGTACAGGATTTTTATATAAAGTGGCCAAGTAATGCGCGAGCTCTTCGGACTGTGGCTTAAAATTATGTGGCCAAGTAATTCGCGAGTTCAATGGACGTCAGGACTGATATAAATGCAAAAATAGCCGCGTAATACGCGAGATCAAACGAAGTCTGACCTAAATAAGGAGGCAAAGTAATGCGCGAATTCTTAGGAGTACAGAATTTTTATATAAAGTGGCCAAGTAATGCGCGAGCTCTTCGGACTCTGGCTTAAAATTATGTGGCCAAGTAATGCGCGAGTTCAATGGACGTCAGGACTGATATAAATACAAAAATAGCCGCGTGATACGCGAGTTGAACGAAGTCTGACCTAAATAAGGAGGCAAAGTAATGCGCGAATTCTTAGGAGTACAGAATTTTTATATAAAGTGGCCAAGTAATGCGCGAGCTCTTCGGACTCTGGCTTAAAATTATGTGGCCAAGTAATGCGCGAGTTCAATGGACGTCGGACTGATATAAATACAAAAATAGCCGCGTGATACGCGAGTTGAACGAAGTCTGATCTGAAAAGAGTGGCCAAGTAATGCGAGAATTCTTAGGGGTATAAGAATTTTTATAAAGTGGCCAAAAAATAATAATTAACACTTAGGGTCCTTAGACTCTGACCTGAATAAAGCGGCCAAATAATGCGCGAGCACTTCGGACTCTGATTTACAGTAAGGTGGCCAAGTAATGCGCGAGTTCAATGGACGTCAGGACTGATATAAATGCAAAAATAGCCGCGTAATACGCGAGATCAAACGAAGTCTGACCTAAATAAGGTGGCAAAGTAATGCGCGAGCTCTTCGGACTCAGATTTTCAGTAAGGTGGCCAAGTAATGCGCGAGCACATCAGACTCTGATCCTGAGTAAGGTGGCCAAGTAATGCGCGAGTTCAATGGACGTCAGGACTGATATAAATGCAAAAATAGCCGCGTAATACGCGAGATCAAACAAAGTCTGACCTAAATAAGGTGGCAAAGTAATGCGCGAGCTCTTCGGACTCAGATTTTCAGTAAGGTGGCCAAGTAATGCGCGAGCACATCAGACTCTGATCCTGAGTAAGGTGGCCAAGTAATGCGCGAGTTCAATGGACGTCAGGACTGATATAAATACAAAAATAGGCGCGTAATACGCGAGTTGAACGCAGTCTGACCTGAAAAGAGTGGCCAAATAATGCGCGAGCACTTCGGACTCTGATTTACAGTAAGGTGGCCAAGTAATGCGCGAGTTCAATGGACGTCAGGACTGATATAAATGCAAAAATAGCCGCGTAATACGCGAGATCAAACGAAGTCTGACCTAAATAAGGTGGCAAAGTAATGCGCGAGCTCTTCGGACTCAGATTTTCAGTAAGGTGGCCAAGTAATGCGCGAGCACATCAGACTCTGATCCTGAGTAAGGTGGCCAAGTAATGCGCGAGTTCAATGGACGTCAGGACTGATATAAATGCAAAAATAGCCGCGTAATACGCGAGATCAAACAAAGTCTGATCTAAAAAGAGTGGCCAAGTAATGCGCGAGCTCTTCGGACTCAGATTTTCAGTAAGGTGGCCAAGTAATGCGCGAGTTCAATGGACGTCAGGACTGATATAAATGCAAAAATAGCAGCGTAATACGCGAGATCAAACGAAGTCTGACCTAAATAAGGAGGCAAAGTAATGCGCGAATTCTTAGTACAGGATTTTTATATAAAGTGGCCAAGTAATGCGCGAGCTCTTCGGACTCTGGCTTAAAATTATGTGGCCAAGTAATGCGCGAGTTCAATGGACGTCAGGACTGATATAAATACAAAAATAGGCGAGTAATACGAGAGTTGAACGCAGTCTGACCTGAAAAGAGTGGCCAAGTAATGCGCGAATTCTTAGGGTTATAAGAATTTTTATAAAGTGGCCAAAAAATAATAATTAACACTTAGGGTCCTTAGACTCTGACCTGAATAACGCGGCCAAGTAATACGCGAGCTCTTCGGACTCTGGCTTAAAATTATGTGGCCAAGTAATGCGCGAGTTCAATGGACGTCAGGACTGATATAAATACAAAAATAGCCGCGTGATACGCGAGTTGAACGAAGTCTGATCTGAAAAGAGTGGCCAAGTAATGCGAGAATTCTTAGGGGTATAAGAATTTTTATAAAGTGGCCAAAAAATAATAATTAACACTTAGGGTCCTTAGACTCTGACCTGAATAAAGCGGCCAAATAATGCGCGAGCACTTCGGACTCTGATTTACAGTAAGGTGGCCAAGTAATGCGCGAGTTCAATGGACGTCAGGACTGATATAAATGCCAAAATAGCCTCATAATACGCGAGATCAAACGAAGTCTGACCTAAATAAGGAGGCAAAGTAATGCGCGAATTCTTAGTACAGGATTTTTATATAAAGTGGCCAAGTAATGCGCGAGCTCTTCGGACTGTGGCTTAAAATTATGTGGCCAAGTAATTCGCGAGTTCAATGGACGTCAGGACTGATATAAATGCAAAAATAGCCGCGTAATACGCGAGATCAAACGAAGTCTGACCTAAATAAGGAGGCAAAGTAATGCGCGAATTCTTAGGAGTACAGAATTTTTATATAAAGTGGCCAAGTAATGCGCGAGCTCTTCGGACTCTGGCTTAAAATTATGTGGCCAAGTAATGCGCGAGTTCAATGGACGTCAGGACTGATATAAATACAAAAATAGCCGCGTGATACGCGAGTTGAACGAAGTCTGATCTGAAAAGAGTGGCCAAGTAATGCGAGAATTCTTAGGGGTATAAGAATTTTTATAAAGTGGCCAAAAAATAATAATTAACACTTAGGGTCCTTAGACTCTGACCTGAATAAAGCGGCCAAATAATGCGCGAGCACTTCGGACTCTGATTTACAGTAAGGTGGCCAAGTAATGCGCGAGTTCAATGGACGTCAGGACTGATATAAATGCAAAAATAGCCGCGTAATACGCGAGATCAAACGAAATCTGACCTAAATAAGGTGGCAAAGTAATGCGCGAATTCTTAGTACAGAATTTTAATATAAAGTGGCCAAGTAATGCGCGAGCTCTTCGGACTCTGGCTTAAAATTATGTGGCCAAGTAATGCGCGAGTTCAATGGACGTCAGGACTGATATAAATACAAAAATAGGCGAGTAATACGAGAGTTGAACGCAGTCTGACCTGAAAAGAGTGGCCAAGTAATGCGCGAATTCTTAGGGTTATAAGAATTTTTATAAAGTGGCCAAAAAATAATAATTAACACTTAGGGTCCTTAGACTCTGACCTGAATAACGCGGCCAAGTAATACGCGAGCTCTTCGGACTCTGGCTTAAAATTATGTGGCCAAGTAATGCGCGAGTTCAATGGACGTCAGGACTGATATAAATACAAAAATAGGCGCGTAATACGAGAGTTGAACGCAGTCTGACCTGAAAAGAGTGGCCAAGTAATGCGCGAATTCTTAGGGTTATAAGAATTTTTATAAAGTGGCCAAAAAATAATAATTAACACTTAGGGTCCTTAGACTCTGACCTGAATAACGCGGCCAAGTAATACGCGAGCTCTTCGGACTCTGGCTTAAAATTATGTGGCCAAGTAATGCGCGAGTTCAATGGACGTCAGGACTGATATAAATGCACAAAAAGCCGCGTAATACGCGAGATCAAACAAAGTCTGACCTAAATAAGGTGGCAAATTAATGCGCGAATTCTTAGTACAGGATTTTTATATAAAGTGGCCAAGTAATGCGCGAGCTTTTCGGACTCTGGCTTAAAGTTTTTGCATATAATAATCTCAAGTGCCGGGGACATTAAAATAAGGTTTTAGTGTGTATAACCCTTGGTGTTGGAACCTGACCTATCTGGAGAATGCTTTCTATACACGTCAAACTCTGAACACTTTTCTTCCTAAATACGACTTCTTCCCAAATCAGTTTTCTTTTAGCCATGTGGCAGAGTGGTGGACTTACTTTCGTCTGTCATCTCTGCGGTTTCGGAGAAAATACAAAATAAAAATTTTTCCGTACCAATTACATCGTTCTTATTGTTTTAACTTCAGTGTCCTTTACTTCTGGTGCTCGTGAATGTGTGTGGTTTGCTGTGCGTGCTTTACCAAGGATCCACGTTATATTCTCCATCGTGTTGTTTCTTTCTTTGGTGAAATAATTGTGTTTATATATGTGCCCTTGAGAGAGTGCGTTCCGCGGTCGCATTTTTCACGGTTCCTGTGGGAGAGGATTACTCGTTGGAACAGTTTTTGGAACGGTCTGGTTCCTTCACACCTAGGAACTCGCTTACCCATAAGTCTTTCCGCATGTTTACTCTATCTTTTTCTAATATCAATAAGCAAAGGAAAAAAAGAAAAAAACAAAAAATACAATAATTATTAAGTTGCATGTCTTAGTTAATAAATATTTAAAGGTTACTATTAAGCTAATTGGCACTGAAGAGGGCCCCCATTTGTGGCCGAAACGTTTGCCTTTTGTATTTTTTATGTGTTCTATCACTTAATTAAAAAAATAAATCCGTATCAAAACTGACCCCATGCCAAATTAACTATTACAAAATTATTATTGTGGGTCAATAAAACATTGAACATGTACGGAAACATGTCACGATATAATCAAAAATTATGTTTCTGTCGACTTCGTGTCGAAGTGGCACGAAGCAGACGACAAATTTAAAATCACGAAATATATCATTTAAGATATTACCTTTTTTTCTTAGATATTTTGAAAAACATTCACCTAAAATGAATACCTAAACATTTTATTTTCAATTTTAGTATGATTTAAACACTTAAAGAATCATTTTCTATTAAAATTTAAAATCAATAAATTTTCAAAGTTAAAAAACAAAATATCAATTTCAATATTTTTTAGCTATGCAAATCAAATAATTCAATTAGAAAATTATGTGGAGAATATTATATATTAAGAAATGATGAAATATGATATTGGAGTTTAAAAGATAAAATATTAAATTACTTGAGCAATACATAAATTATATCCAATTATACACACGAAATTATGCAGTGGAGTTTCTTCTCTGGTATAAGGCAACATTGAAAAAAATTTCATTGAAATAAAATACTCTGAAAACTTTTTGAAATACGTAATATTATTCACATATGAATTTTATTATAAAACTGTGAATAAAAGATTTCAGTATTCAAAAAACCAAAATTACATCTAAATTTGCATACGAAATTACACTTTACGATTTCTCTTATATAAAATACAAATATAAAATATTTATTTCGAATAAAATAGTTTCAAAAAAATTTTATAATACGTGAATCAATTTTATCAATTAAAAAATTAAGTAAAAAATATTTTATTTAATAAAAATAAGAAATTAGGATTACAAATTTACATTCCTAATTACATGGTGATAGTAGGTAAAAATGTTCTCATTTTACGTTTTAGTGGCTTATATGCACAGACTTTTCAATGAAAAAAAGAAATGCTTTACACAAAGGAAAAATTTTCTAATTGATGCAGTTGATCAAATTCATAAGCCCGAAACATATTTAATTTGAATCTTCAAGGATTTATTGACTTCAAATTTTACTGAGAATTTCCCAAGAATTTTACATAATCTCAAAAATGTTCATATCAGGCGAATGTTTTTCAAATATCAATAAAATTCCATAGTCAATAAATGTTTAAAATTTCAAGTTAGTGTATTGATTGGAAATTTAGTAGCTTTGTTAGTTAACTATTCTAATTAGAAAATTTTTGATTTTCGTAGATTTTTTCAATTTTTTAATTAAAAATCTATGCATAGGCCACCAAACCGGAGGTTAAAATTTTGAATCATCAGCTACAATTTCTAGGTAACAGAAATTTTAATTGGATTGTGGTAGGGCCGTGGCTGTTTTGCTTTGTCAGTAATCAAGTGCTGATAGGAAAAACTAGTGAGAGCCTTAATTAATATGAATTTCTATTGAACTCCTTTCCACACCACCGAGGAGGTAGAGTTGCAGGCACGTTTTTTACATTCTCATCATGGATGAGAAGGCATTGGTTTTCTGTGAAAAATGACTTTCGAAATTTTCATCAAATCTTTACGTTTTGAGACCCCCTGAGTCAGAAAAAATGGTTTTTACGAAAGTGTCTGTCTGTGTGTCTGTCTGTAGGTCGTGTGCGGCATAACTCTCGATAGAATTATCAGATTGAATTGAGCTTTGGTACACTTTATCGGAGCCGAAAAAGTAAGGACAAGTTCGTTAACCAGCCACATCCAATCAAAATTGAGGGATGGAGCACTACTTTTGTGTTTTTGAAAATAATTTTTTGAAAAAATCAAAAATTACAATACTGGTTTTAGATAGTGTTCATGAATCTCTACAAATTATTCTGATAACATTTTTTGATTAAATCAAAATTAAAAATGTTACAGCATATTCAAGTTCGAAAAAAGTCAATATCAAAATTCCATTTTCCAGTTAAATTATACGAGATACGAAAAAACGTTATGATACAATATTATTTTCTACATAAAGACCTACAAATTTGAATCGTAACATTTTTTCATAAGATGCATATTTTTCTTTATAATTAAAAAAAAAAACTATTGAAAATCCAAAATTCAATTTTTTAACAATAATATGTAAAATACGAAAAAAACGTAAGAATACAAAGTTGTTTATTTCAAAAAGATCTACAAATTTTGTCTGACGCAGTTTCTAATAAAACATATATTTTTCGTTTCAACTCCAAAAAATACGTTTAAAATTCAAAAATTCCATTTTTTAGACAAAATATGTGAGATACAAAAAAAACGTTTATATGGAAAATTTTTTGCCCAAATGAGGTTTACAAATTCTCATCGGGACATTTCGGGACAGGATGTATATTTTATGTTTTGATTTTTAATATTAAAAAAATTTGATTTTTTTCACCAAAATATGTGAGATACGAAATGAGCGTTGTTCTGCAAAATCGTTTCCTTAAATAAAGTCTACGATTGTTTTTCTTTTTGAGAGATTTGGAAGAAAATAAATTAATTTAATCATGTAATTTATTAAAAAGTTACTGAAATGTATAGAGAAAATCGAGCGCGAAGCGCGAGCTTCATGATGAGAATGTGTTCCTTAAGGCTGATAGAGCCTTAAGTAAATTAAATCTCCTGTTTCACTTAAATTCAAAAAGAAATAGAGTGACTTTGAGAAAATTTGTAATTCACATCATCTGTAATATTATTATAAAATTGGTTTTTTAGCTTAACAAAAAATTCAAAGAGACATATTTTTAAAGTTTAAGACCTGCCGTTTCCCATAACGAACTCAAAATTGCATTAACATATCATCAATTATGAAATAATGTTGTTTAAACAAAAAAAGCATGATTTTTCCACTCTTTTTTTTCAAAAATTGAATTTTCAAGAGCTTTCCTGTCAGCAATCAACCTGCAACCTTTTCAATCGGTGAAATAAATGTCTGAACTTTAAAAATCCATGGTTCAAAGTTCGATTTTATGCCTTGGTATTTTCAAAATGGCGCCCTAACCGCAAAATTTTTTCAAATACATTCATGGTTTTTTAAATCGAAAACTATGATTTTTCGGAGCAAATACCAAGAGTGAAAAAATTCTTATAATTACTCAAAGAATTCACTTAAATTTTTCCAACTGCTTTCGAGAAATTTTTTTATTTTTTGTAAATGGTTAATTTTTGCAAAATCCAAAAATTGTTCAAAACGCTTCCAAAAAATTATCTTGGATTCTTCGGCTAATTCGTGAAACATTTTATGCTCTGCAGTTTTCGTTTTAAGTTTATTGCTGTCAAAAAAATTCCAAATTTCAAAATACTCTTATCAAAATGCTCCTATCGTCTGTCTGCCGCAAACAAAGTTTACGTTGCCCAACTATCACCATCGTGAAGGTCGAAGAATATAGATAGTATCTTTCGTTTTTTTCTTTAGATTTTAGTAATTTTATTTTTTTTTAAATATTTTTTCATTTAAAAAAATTTTTTTTCATCATTTTTCAAGTGATAAAAGAAATGTAAAGAAAACAACGAAAAAGACTATTTATATTCATCGACCTTCACGATGATGATAGTTGGACAACGTAAACTTTGTTTGCGGCAGACAGACGATAGGAGCATTTTGATAAGAGTATTTTGAAATTTGGAATTTTTTTGACAGCAATAACCTTAAAAAGAAAACTGGAAAGCATAAAATGTTTCACGAATTAGCCGAAGAATCCAAGATAATTTTTGGAAGCGTTTTGAACAATTTTTGGATTTTGCAAAAATTAACCATTTACAAAAAAATAAAAAAATTTCTCGAGAGCAGTTGGAAAAATTTACTAATGGCAACCGGGATACCGGTGCATACGTTTCGCTCAAGTCATAAACATTCCTATCTTTGAAACCACGGATTACCAATCGAGCCTTATGTTTCTCTTTTCCATGCACATCAATCTTTTTCTTAAATACCCACTTCGAATCTAAGATATTTGCACGTCTTCTCAATTTTGCAGTTTTAGATCTGTTTACCAGAATCCACACTCCATTTTTTCTCATGGAACTCAATTCTTCTTCCACAGCTATCTTCCATTCTTCTTTATCATCACATTTCATTGCTTCTGTATAACTTATTGGGTCTTGATTAATTTGTGCTAATAAAGCATGTTTGATTTCGTCCTTTCTTTTCTCACTTTCTCCTCTTTCCATGTCATCTTTAAAACTCACATCATTTAATTTTCCTGATTGACTTTCTTTCATATCATTACTGTCTGTTTTGATTTCTTCTGTCACATCTTTATTCAGGTCCTTGGTTTCTTCTCGTATCTTTCGAGGTCTACCTCTTTTCCTTTTTGTTTCTCCCTCCGATCTTTTCACATCTTCCTCCTTTTCAATGATTTTCTCATATTCTATGAACCAATTTTCTTTATTCACTTCTTCTAACATTTCAGGCCAATCTTTGATTTCATTTCTTTTATACACATCTCCATATACAATCTTTTCATTAAATCTTATATTTCTTGTTCAGGAATACTTTCCAGTCTCAGGTTTCAAAACCAAAAATCCTGTTGGGGTATACCCCACAAGAACAACTCTTTGATCCAAATAGAAAAATTTCGGTCCTATTTTCCTATGGACTTTAGCATATCCTACACATCCAAATCTTTTGATCTGTCTCATATCAAAGCTTTTATTTGGGGCGAATTTCCTCAAAGGTATTTTCATATCGTTTGATTTATGTGGAGTTCTATTATATGCGTACACAGCTGTTTCCAAGAAAAATCCCACATATTATCTGGTAATTTTAAGTCATACATGTAAACACGCACCTTATTTTGAATAGTTTGGTTGAACCTTTCTGACACACCGTTATATTGGGGCGTATCTGGACATGCAAGTTGTGCTTCTGCACCCAGTTTCTCTAATACTTTAAGACTGTATCCTCCTGTATATTCAGTTCCTTGATCGCTTCTTAAATAACACACTTTGGCATCTCGTCCTAACAAATTTCTTGCACTTCTTACGAACATTTCTAAGCAATATCCTGTCTCACTTTTGTGTCTCATTGGGTATGCCATGGCTAACCTTGAGTAGTCATCAATAAACACTGAGATAAACCTGTAACCATGCGGATGAGTTACAGGATTTATCGGATCAATCACATCTGAATGTTTAATTTGGAGAGGTTCAGTTGCTCTTTTTCGCGTCGTATTAAAGGGTTTTCTTTTCGCTTTTGCCACCAAACATACTTCACAATCCAGAAACTTTTCGTCAAATGTCACATCTTGCAAAGGTTTATTTTCAGGGCATTGTTTTTGCAATTCTTTTAGATGAAGCAAGGACGCATGTCCGAACCTTACGTGCCACAACAAAGCTTTATTGTTGACTGCGAATCTTTTGTAATTTTTACTGAAAGGTGATTCATTTTCGGGAATTTCAAGCGCAATCAAATGATTTTCATTCTCACACGTCCTATCCCAAATCGATTAATCGAAATTTGACTTTTCATATGGTGCACTTCTTAGGTTTTTATCTGTTACATCATTTTCATATCTTTTCACTTCATGTAACATTTCCACATCATTTACCTTTTCTTGTTTTTCAGTTACATAATTCACTCCTTCTTTATTTATTGTCGTCTTCACGCACATCTCACTCATCTTCTTGACTCATCTTTTCATCTGGACCATTGTTATTTTCGTCAAATTTATGTTTTCCTGTTATACTTCTTGTGATGTATCGCGTCTCTTGGCTATTTTCTGTCATATTTACCATAATCAATCTCCCCTGCTCTTTGTTTCGAGAGTTCATCACATCAAGTTCGATAATCCAGTAAGGACATTGATAGAGTCCAGACATCTACAATTCATTTGAGTCAGGATCAAATATATCGATTCTTTTATTAACCAAATATATACCCAATCCTAACTCTGCAAATCTTCTCAGGGACAGAAGGTTTTCTGAGAGGTCTTTCGCACAGATAACATTTTCAATACTGAATCTTTTACCATTTTTCGTAACTATCTCAACCAGACCCTCTCTCTCCGTTTCTAAGTTCGCTTTCGAACTTTTATTGGCACATCTTATTACTCCACACTTACCTTCGTTAAACTCTTTAAATATCAATCTTGTATTGGTCAAATGTTCTGCCACGGCAGAATCTGGTAGGAATTTTGCCAATATTCCATCACTTCTCATATCAGTTCTTAAATTCTTACATTCTGAATTATCGACATCGACATGCAAGATATACATATTGTTTTTATTCAACAAGGATGTTATATTACCTGTGTAGTTGTCATTGACTTCAGCTAAGTGAGGTTGAATTTTTCCACCTCTTCCTTTATTAGAAATTTTTGGCTTATCCCCTCCTTGATCATACTTTATTCTCTTATTTTCATTACTGTTATTCACCCCAGTTCCACGTCTTTTTAAACCTCTTCCTCTACCACCTCTGAAGTTACTTCCTGAATTATTTCGACCATACCTGTTCACTCCTTTAGCGACAATTCCGCGTCCAAACCTTCTACCACGTCCTCCTCCTCGTTTTCTGCAGTATTTGATATGCTCTTGGATATCCGATACAAAATCGCTGCAGCTGTAACACTTTTTTTGACATCACTTCTAGGGCATGAATGTGTCCCACATCATCACATCCGTAGTATCTTTCTTTAGACACCCCTCTATTTGTGTGGAACACGGCTCTCGCATTGTATCCCATATCGTTATCAGCCTCATCCAGGATAATATAGGATTTTAGTTGTTCATAACTCAAACCCTTTCCAGACTGTGTTTTCGTCAGAAATTCTGCACTCTTGACGCTTGGAACGGTGTCTTTTATTGCTTTATACATTGCGTCTCTTTTCTCTAATTCAGACAATGGGGGCACATCTGGTAAACTTTCATACTCTCTTATCTAATCTTCAAACTTGTCCCAAAATTCCGAGGCTTTTATTTTTTCCGGTACATATATCATATCGTAAAGCTTGGTTCTAATTGTTGATGAATTCGTATTCAACTCACTTCTTTTCAAATTTCTGATCTTTTCAAGAATCTCTTTGGGATTTGTCAAGTTAATAACTTTTGAGTCCTTTGGGATTTTTCGACCTGCGCCGCCTTCAAAAATGAACGCTCCTCCCTGAAGCTTCCTTTGGAGAGCTTCCCAGAGGGAAAGACCGAACGTCACTTTGTCTGTGAATAATTTCAAATCTTTGTCATTTCATTACATTTCTTTCACTTCCTTACCTTTCTTTATACTATCTCTTAATCAAATATTGATGTCAAATGTTTTCAATTCTTTCTTTCCTTATCAATTCTTTCATTTCTTATCAATTCTTAAATATATTTCAAGTCACCCGGGCGTTTAATTTTGGGGCGCTAGACTTCCACCTAAGTAAACGAACAAGTCACTCAAATTTCAGTCGACTTCCACCTGAACAACCGAACAAGTTGAACAAATTTTAGTCCGATGAAAAGACGATATTCCCAAATAACAGGTCTACCCAATTTTCACCCTTTGACAATATTTCATAAAAATAATTATACATTGAATTATTTCTTAGAATCTGGTCAGATTTATATTGTGTCACATCATCAATTCTTAAAACAAATCTTTGAAACCCACCTGCAGTTATTTGGTAACTCCCATCGAACGGACCGAACACAACTTTATTTCCATGGCAACAGAATTGACTTTCTTGCCGATTTTGCGAGGCAAACCATCCAAGTTCTTCCATCTTTCGCATCAATTTACGTCTTTTCACCTCCCACTCTTCATCTGTAAGTATTTCCCATTTGTTGTTATTTTTCATATCTTAAATTATTTATAGTTGATTATGATTTCTTGCAATTGTTATTCAATAATCTTAACGAAATTCCATGAGAAAATCATTGCCTAATTGTTATCTACGTTGTTCAATAAGAATTTTCAAATTCGTGAGAAAAATTATTATTTTCCAGTTTTTGTAAGTTTTAAAAAAAGTAGTTAAAAACAGTATTAACAATTTTTCAATTTTGTGATGAAATTCGACTTTAAATGTAATTTTTTAAACGTTACTTCATCAGAAAACTTATAATAAACCTATTCGATTGTTATAAGGTCGAGGTCAATATCTAAGTTTTAGACAGTTTCATTCATAATGATCCTACTCTTTAATATTTTAAAAATTAAATTTTTACTAATTTTTCGAGTAAAATCAGATTCACTTTTGTTTACAGGACATTTGGCTCGAATAGAGCGAAATAGATTGCTTTTTCAAATAAGGTGAAAATTTGAACTGTTATTACTCAAGTGAATCAAAACAAGAGGTATAATCACCATAGTTCGACTCAGTTAAATTAGTATTATCCCATATGTAACTGGCTTAAACTAGAGCAGTACAAAGCAAACAAAGCAATGAGTGACTTTAACGAGAGTAGAAAAATTCATAGTTGAAGTTTTGTTTTGTGCGACTGAGAATGTTATAGTTGTTCAAAATAAAAGATGATGAAATGATGGATTATACGACTTCTGAGCACGATCTCCATCAGTAACTCCGTTAGTATCTACTCTGGATTCCACTCGAAACGAGTTAGCTACACTTAATGAAAAATAATCTTGATAAAGTCACGTGCTTCTTCACAATTTTTAGTAATTACATGTCAGTTACTCTCTAAATTTAAATCAGTCAAAATCTACTGATTATCAGTAAAATTTGACTGATTCAAATAGCTAAAAAGAGGTTACTGCAAATCAGTCAAATTTCACTGATTATTTCAGTGAAAATGGACTGATTTGACAGCGAAAAATATTTTTTCACTGATGAATCAGTGAAGAGGCAAATCACTGATTTGACTGATTCAGATTTAGAGAGTATAGCTATACTTAAAAATTGATCACTCTTATAAAAGTTCACATGATTATTCGGTCAAAAGTCACTTTGTGAAAAAGAGTGAAAATTTATTTACTTGTAAATTTATTAATAATTATTTTGAACGTCCATACCGATACAAACATTACAAATTTTTCAAAATTCGCAAGAATGTATACGATGATCCTACAAGGTCCTTCCTAATTCTACAAAAAGCGGCGTGTGAGAAGTGGGGGGAGGGGGGTAAACTTGACGAATTCATTCGATGAAATCTCAAGGACTCACCATTTTTCCGAGATTATCGATTTTAATTACTTCTGTAAATTATATCATTAACATTAGAAGTACCACGTAGGTCATTTTTGACCCACACGGAGAAAAATAGATAGTAAACCGCAATATCTTGATATTAGCAGACAATATATAAGCGAATTAACTATGGGACAGCCATCTAGATATTGAAACAAAGTATCTCTAGATGTTAAAAAAAAGATGTTTTTTTAGGAATATCTAAGATATTAAACTATAGAACCCAATATGCTAATTTTGAATTATCTCAGATGTTAAACTGAAATACATTATAGATATCAGGTTATAGTATTTGAGATATTAAACTGTAATATCTTAGATAATTAAAGTCAATATTTATGTCATTGAATGCAATTGTCTAATAATTATGTAAAAATGCTGATTGAAAAATTGAAAGTAAAAAAATGAAATTAAGAAAATATAACATGATATAAATAATGATTGATTAAGGAATTCAAAATATTCTTATTATCTCCTTTCTTTCTTGAATTCCTCGATCTAAGAGTTTTCGCAAGTCCATATTTGGTTGATTATTCTGAAAGTCAAGGCAACCTGTTGAAAAATGGAGATTATAGAAACGTTCAACATAATTGTAAACATATGGAATCTATTACGAATTCCAGTAAGCAAATACCAATTCGATGTTGAATTTAAAAACGGTTATACAGAGAACGTGCTATTGAGAGGTTCGAAAATTCATTTCAAACCACCAGACCAAAAAAGCTATGGGCGAGCGCGATAGACAAATTTTATATGAAATTCAAAGACTCTGATCACGTGACTTTCCTTCAGGCACGTGCACGCTACTGTTCATAACATCTTAAATATTAAAGTTTAATATCTAATATTTTAAATTTTGAATATAAACTGTTATTGGCCATTGATATCTTGTATATTTAAGAGAATATATTAGATATGATATAGCATAACCTAGATGATATAAGGTATTATCCAACATTCTAGTATCTCATTTTTACATTCTCATCATGGATGAGAAGGTATTGGTTTTATGTGAAAAATGACTTTCGAAACTTTTATCAAATCTTTACGTTTTGAGACCCCCTGAGTCAGAAAAAAGGGTTTTTACGAAAGTGTCTGTCCCCGTGCGGAATTGAATGTTGGGTTTTCACCGGGGCCAGGCTGGATTGCCCTATCTCAAGTCGGGCACTGACCGGAGAAAATAGGCCCCTGATGGATCCCTCCAGGTACCCAGTTAATGATTTTAAACAGTTTTAATTAATTATTCCCAGTTTATGAGCGGAATTGAGGGCCTATTTTATATTTCTAATACTTGTAAATAATAATTTGACTGGAAAGTAACATGCCAGGCAAAATAAATTATTTTAAAAAACAGTAATAGGGAAATGATGATAATAAGTAATAATAAATAAATAATTATTTCACATTTTAATTTTACAGTGAAATTGTTACGTCACAAGTACGCAAATATACTTACTTTGATCGAAGATTCCTCGTTTTAAGTTAGGATCGAATGATCCTCGCTTAGGGATGAGGATAAGTCAATAAAAGACACAATGATTATGAAAATAATACAAATTGAATTTATTTTATTGGTTAAAAGGTCAGAATACACATTCGTTAAGACAATTCTTATATAATGTAGGCACAGGCTGGTTGGTACGTGGGTGAGAAAGAGACAAAGAATAAAGATAGAGAGAGAGAGAGAGAGAGAGAGAGAGTTTCGGTACCTTTATGTTGAGGGTTAATCCACACGGCGGTGAGTTGTAAGTACTGGATCCCCACAAGTGTATTCCAAGTGTGTGAGAGAGACGGAGTTATAGGCCGCACAGTTATATTCCGTAAAGGGCGGAGATCCAAATTTATGACACTGTTCGAAGATCTTTACAAAGATCTATACAAGTCCACGATGACTTTTACGACTCCCGAACTTTGATTTTAAATTGTCCCGGTCGAATTTTATTAATCTCAAACTCAGAGATTTTCGAAGTTAAATTGAAATGCCGCACTGGACTATTGTCGCGAGACCGGTTATAAATCCGAAGGAAAATTTAAGTGTCGAACTAGACGAAGAATTTACTGACTGCTTGCTCTTGGTGTGGGCCTCTTTTATATTTTTTCATACAAATTGACGGTCAGCGAAAATCGTGACGTAGTCATATCTTCTTAGAGGAGAAGGGGCCCTATACTGCTCCCTACTTCCCCTACTCCTTATTTCCCTTTATCGATTTTTTCATAGATTTCTTAACTCAATCCAGCCTGTGTGTATTATATACATTCAAATACGTCGCGGGACGTGACAAAATAGACATAATTATTAACATTGTCATGTACATTTTTTCCACAATAAAACTAAAGTTTGAAATAATTATCTGACATCATCTGCCATTTTCCTTTTTTATAGTAACTTGTTCTACCCAACATACTTTTCAATAAAATTTATATTGTATAATATAAAATTTACAGAAATAATTATAAAATCTGACAAATGGGCTTTAACTTCGTTCACACCCGTAAACTTTATTGTATGAAGATTTTAAAAATTTTATAATCTCAGTACAACACGCTTTTAGTTCCGATCGTAGTAGACTACCGGCAACTATAAAACTCATTTTCTTACATTGCATCGGTATTTCACGTAATTGTCTCTGTAAATGTGTTTAACCCTTAAAGGGTCAAAATGGCATAAACGATGCACCGGTCTTTGAGGCCGTGTAACTTATGCTATTCGCGACTGAAAAAATTGAGAGGGACATATTTGTGAAGTTCAAGACGTGCCCTTTCCAATGGTAAATACTAAATTGATCTAAAAAATCATTAATTATAAAAATATTCAGTTAAAAGAAAAAAGCGCGATTTTTTCGATCTTTTTTTTTTTGAAAGCGAGTTTTGAAAGGTTTCCCGGTATGTCAACGACCTGGAACATTTATAACCTGTGGAATAAATGTCTGAATTTTAAAAAGGTGTGGTTCAGAGATTAGTTTTCCACTTTTGTCTTTACAAAATGGCGCCCGAATTACAAAATTTTCAGGAATAAATTCAGGATTTCTTTGTCAGAAAATACGAACAAACCGAGGAAATCACTGAGAATGAAAAGTTCTTAGAAACACTCAAAGAATACTTCTGAATTTTTTCAAAACGTTTCGGGCAACTTTTCAATTTTGGAAATAGCATAATTTTTTCAAAATAAATAAATTGCTCAAATCAACCCGAAAAAAATTTGTATGTATTCTTTCACCAATTTTAAGAACTTTTTATCCCTGGTAACTTTCGCTATAAGTCTATTGCTTTCAAGAAAAAAATTCCCAATACTGCGGTACTTTGGAGGTTATTGAGAATTTTTTTCCTGAAAGCAATAGACTTATAGCGAAAATTACCAAGAATTTTGTTCGATTTTGTAGAAATTAAGCTTCAAAATTAGACCAAGAACAATAAAAAATGTTTATTATTTCGAAAGTTATTTCAAATTTAAGAAAGCATTGAAATTTTGACTTTTTCTGCAATAACTTCTTCAAAAATTAACAAAACGAATTCATGCTGGGCTCATTTTATGAAGAATTTTGATAGCTTTGAATTTAATTAAGAGAACAAATCTGTTCACTCACATAATACAAATTAAGATAATTTAAGCAATTATCGAAAAACAGGTGGTCCCACAATTTTGACCGATAGTGTACATAGCGCCAGCACACGCCCACAACGACCGCATTGCTTGTAAATTACACACAAGCTTCGACGAATTTTTTACGCGTGAATCATACGATTTTTCGAATTTTTTCTATTAGAGGTGAAAATTTTAAAGTAAATTAAAAAAAAATAAACTGCAGATAATCGAAACTTTTGAAAAAAGGTAGATATCATGGCAATTTTTAAATGTCCGAGAAAAACTTCAACTACGTTCCATACAATATTTGAAATCTTTAGGGATTCATAAGTTTTGTATCGTTATGGACGTTCACGAAAATTATGGATAAATTTTCTTGCAAGTCTTCCCAGGTGGAAAAGTCGGACTTATGCCGGATCTTACAAACGACATTCTACCGCGCCAGTTGTAAATAAGGAGCAATGCCAGTACTGATCATTAGTACCGCGCCGAGCGTTGGCGCGGTACTGGTATAGTACTGCCCCAGTATGGAGTCAAATGCTGGCTAGAAGCCGACTTAGGGATTTATGCCGAGCGTTCGCGCGGTACTGGTATTTCAAATTTATGAAAAAACCATAAGCGTGTCTTATCTATATTTGGCACCGACTGAAAAAATACACGAAGAAACATTACTAAAAAAGTATACATCATAAAAAACTACCTCGCGTGGTAGCATTACGGCACAGAAATTGATGTCGAGACGGTCGTATAGGACACGTATTTCAAATTTATGAGCCGTAATGATACCACGCGGGGTAGTTTTTTATAGTTTATATTTTTTTAGTAATGTCTCTTCGTGTATTCTTTCAGCCGGTGGCAAATATAGATAACACAGGCTTATGGTTTTTTCATAAATTTGAAATTCGTGTCCTATACGACCGTCTCGAATTCTTTTATTGAGTCTCAATTTGTTGTTTTCTTTTTTTTTATTGCAAAAGCACGTAATGTGCGTTTGTTATGGTCATTTCACTTTTTTGTGCGGATTTGAATTTTTAAAATTTATTTTTCAATTTCGTCTGTGGTGACGTCTTGAACTTCTGCCCAATTTAAAAACGGTAAATATTAGTATTAACTCGAACTTTCCCTGTACTTTTCATCTTAGTACAATACAGATTTTCGGTACATTTCCCAGTACCGCCCCAGTACTGACAGAGAACTTCCAGCCGAGTTATCTGTTGGAATAATCCCAGTACCGCGCCAGCACAGACTTTCAGTACAGGCATAATACTATCTGAAGTACCGCCCCAATACTGACAGAGAACTCTCAGCTGAGTTACCTTTTGGAATAATGCCAGTACCGAGCCAATTGGAATCCGGTATTACGCCTGCACCGCGCCAGTACCAGAAATCCTTCGGCGGTACTGGCGCAGTACCGAGCCAATTGTAAATTTCTACCTGGGTTATTGAATCTTAAGGAAATTCCTGCAATTATAGGATGATTAAATCCTCCATGACCATCCCAGCCTCCACCAAATTGTATGTTATACATTTTGAATTTTTCATTATGTACAATATGCATATTCTAGTGACTGACATCATTATTAAAGAATTTGTATTAATTTCTCGTTGTTTTGGGATAGGGTCAGATTCTTTTGCAATCTATGTGATAAGTTTTTGAGTTCTATGATTATTCTTATTTTAATTATCTCCTATATTTTAGTCTTTTGCAGAAATTTTAAATTAATCTTTTAAATTATAGCATTGAAGAGAGCCCCCATTTGTGGCCGAAACGTTTGCCTTCCTTTTTCACGTATTTTTATATCCAAAACTGATAATTTTGAATCGATGAAAATAAAAAGAATCTGAACCTATGCCAAAACAAAGAGAAATTAATAAAAATTCCGTGCATTTTGGGTCAATATAATAGCAGACATGTTATCAAACATGTCATTTTACAATCATTATTAAAGTTTTCTGAAACTTCGATATGAGGTATTTTAGTAGGTCTCGACCTTATAACAATCGAATAAGTTTATTATGAGTTTTCTGATAAAGTAACGTTATGAGAATGGAATTGAAAGTCGAATTTTATGAAAAAAAAAAAAATATTACTACTGTTTTCAACTACTTTTTATGAAACTTACAAAAATTAACAAATAATCATTTTTTGCACGAATTCAATACTTCTTATTGAACAACGTAGATATTCATTAGGCAATTATTACTCATGAAATTTCGTGAAGATTATTGAATAACAATTTCAACAAATCATAATCAATTATTAATAAAAATAATCGAATGTACACTTTGTATAATAAGACACGATTGGCCAATTTCCTATAATGCACACAGAAAAAGAAAGTCTTTAATCTGTCACGTCTAATAGGCGATTTTGGCTTAAATTTAGCAACCCCGTGTATAAGCGCATAAGTCTGCCCTTCTCTAATGGTCTACTTTATATCCCACCTAAAAAGAAGCCCATTTTTGGACTTCCTTCAAGACTTTTTTTCTGTGCACAATACGTTCTAAAACGTCTGAGCGAGAAAAACGCGGTTGTAATGTGAGCGCGTGAGGAAAGCTGGTAATAAATAATGTGCAGACAGTCCCGACTCCGAAAAATGTCAATATCACGTAGAAAAGATAATACATATTTTTCAGTCTGGAAAAACATAATTTCGGATTTATAAATGTTCGAATTTTCACATTCGGAAAAAATAAATTTTTTTCAAATGCTTTTAGTTCATAAACTATTTAATGAAAAGAAAAACGATATTGTCGAAGAAATTCCATGATTGTTCAAATTTTACATTAGGAAATCAATCGAAATATTACTTTTTTATTTATGCAACAAATATGCAATAGTTTTTAACAAATAGTTGTTTCCAAAAATGTACCTCTTTATTGCGTACTCGTGGTACAGTTAATAAATAAATAAATATTTGAAATAAATTATTATTTCTTTATAATTATACGTGGAGGCTACAAACTGCAGGGCACTATCGTGCCCCTTTTTGTTATTTTTATGTGGGGTCGTGTTTCTACTATGATTAGATATGTCGCTTTCCCTAACTTAGCTCGGTACCAGAATGTTTACAAAGAAATATGAACTGTCGCTCTTTTTGGTGAATTTTCAATAGAAATTAAGCTCGATTTCGAGAGATCTCAGTAGAAGATTTTATTGCGCTTTCCGAATTTTTACAATTGCTATTAATAAAATATTATAGAATGGAAACGATACAGCCTACCGTTCCCAGATAACAAAGTGCGCGTACAGTGCGAGCGTTACCAGTCGCACGGGTGCGGATTATGCATCACGCGTGCGTTCACCACACCACGCAGATGCGTCATCATATGCGACGCATATCGCCGGCACCTAGTGAAGTTCGTATTCGCGACGGTGAAAAGCGAGCTTTATGCGTCTCACATAATTTAAAATTATTTCCAAAATATTAATCATAATAAGAAATAAAAATACATAATGTACTCGAAAACATCATATTTAAAATTGAAAACCGATATTATATATACAGGCAATGGATAAATGTTTTTTGTTATATATCCAATAAATCTCAATAAGAAATGTATAAAGTGTTCAATATACTTAAATAAGGACGAACGCGAACATTTTTTTAGCGCCGATAAATAAGTAGTTTCCTATATTAGTACAGTTATACATTTGGAATATAATAAGTATTCAACTTATAGTTGAATCACAATGAAAAGCAAAATATTTTTAGTACTGAACAAATAGTACATTTTCTTATATTATTAAAGTTATTTAGTGATGCGGGTCAACGCGTGGTCAACTTTACATTGTGTCTTGTTCTTTTAAAATAAGAAAAACCACGTGACAAACTAACAAACTTTAAGAATAAATATTATTTACCTTACGCACACTGAATCCACTGAATGCACTAAAACTATGATTATGAAAATGACGTGAAAAAACTGATTATGAACGACCTAGCCTAAACAACAGAAAGAAACGCCATGTTGAAGTTTATTCCAACCATGTGATCACGCGGGAATATTATAATGAGATGAAATAAATTGAAAAACATTTGAAAAATAGTAAAAGTAACTTAAACTTTAATTATAAAATGTCTAACTTGTGAACATTCGATATTTAAATAAGTCTGTCGATATTGGTAAACTAAAAATATACTTACAAAATTTAAATTTATATTGCAGGAATTTTTCATATTTCTTTTTTTCTGCAGGAAATTATTATCAATCAAAAAAAGATCTTATATCAATAATATTTAATATGTAAAGAATTTGAAAATCTTTCTGTGGAAAAAAAGACGCTTACGACTGCGCTGGGATTCGAGCCCAAGTCTTACGAATGCCATTCGACTGGTCTAACCACTGAGCTAAACAGGCGTCTGACATCAAATTCTCGACAGGAAGATCTCCTTATATCGCCAAGTGGCTCTGCCTTGCAGCTGTAAATTGATTTCAAATTAATTAGGAAATTAATTAGGTGAGTTTTACATTTTTGTCACTGCCTACATTATCGGAGGTTCACTAGTCGCGTATCAGATAGGATACATTGTCGACAGGTGTCCTATCTGATACGCGACTAGTCAAGCTCCGATAATGTAGGCAGTGACAAAGATTTCGAACTCACCTTATTAATTTGAAATATTTAATATATATATATATATAAACTGATGCCTATTACGAAGTGCCGCACTGTGGACGCACCGTGTTCCTCGCATGCTGTGCGGGTAACGTGCCTCGCACGATTGTTATCTGGGTTCATGTTTAGTCGATCCTACCACTTGGTGGGGTAAGGGCAGGTTGCCTTTGCTGCCACCCTAAATACTCAGATTCAACTAGGCCTCAAAATTGTATGTTCTTGTGACTAAAAGTTAGTCACTCTTCCTTTTTGTTTCACCGACGGCACGTAGTAGTAGACTCGCACACGCGCACGTACATGAATTTTTCTTGACTTCCTTGCCCTATTAATTTTATAAAATGCAAAAGATGGATGGCTTCTAATCTGAAAAAAAACAATACTTTCAAATTGTTTTCTTTCTCCACTGTTAACCTTTTGTAATCTTAATATAGCTCTCGAAAATATCTTTTAGTCGTTTTGAGATTCGACGACAGCATTATTTTTCAGAATCTTTGACTTTTCAACCCCAGGGTGTGAACACACAGTTAACACTCACGGCTATCTGACCACAGACGCGTTCAAAATACTTTGGTGCGAAGTGTAGTGGTAAAAATATAATAAAATATTCTCAGCGCGATTGCCTCAAGTATGACTTTCATTGGAGGAGTGATATAAATATTGTCGACGTACGCCCAAGTATGTACCTTATAGACTTTGTCGATTCTAGTAACATGCTTGTTTCAAATCGCGGATGGGCAATGTAGAGAAAAGTATATTCTCTACTGTGTAGAGAAACATAATTTCCAAACAAAATATTAAGCCGCAAACCGAAATAATCATCGAAGGAATTTAAAAATAAAAAATTCGCGTGTTGAAACAAAAGAAGCAATATTCGATTATATCGAATATATTATGCTCCTTCCCCTTCATGCGGGATCTATCATGTTCACTCGGCCATTTTTAACTCGAGATTTGTCACTTGAAAGACGTTTTTACGTGATGCTCTCAGAGACTTCTAATCCCGCAAATATTGGTAAGCATTATGTTTAATTTTCTTGTTCTTACATTCGATAGGTTTCTCCTAGTTCCAAGTATATTAAAATACAATTTGGATTGTTCTTGATTTTGTTCATTACAGCGGGCATGTTATTGGAGTTAATCCAGTATGTATATGTATGTGATTTCGTCTATCACGGACACAAATTTTCTCATGATGCAGACAAATATTCTCTTATGTTTTATGGTCAGCTATAGCTTCGGAGAAAAGGTTGAAAGAGTTCGATATAGTCCTATATTAATTTTAATAATGTTTGCAGACCCAAAGGTGTAGGAAAAATCGTAGACGTGATTTATGGATGAACTGCAACAGTCTTTTATTATAACTGAACATCCTTACATCAATTTTAAATCATATTCGAATGCGGCGTTGTACAATAGCTGACACAGCGCTAAAATATATCAAAAGATATCAAACAATTGCAGTCTACAAAGTGTAGATGGCGCGGCTATCGCAAAATTATATATTCAATTTTTATGCAATATTCGATTGTGGTGTTGCTCAAATTTCTTTTGGTAAATATTTCAATTTATTTTTATTTTATAAAATCAATAATTACATTATATGCATTACTATAAGCATCCGTATCAGTAATTTTGTTTAGACTATTTTCTTTCTCTTTCTTGATATAAATTATTTCTGCAAATAAACGTTTGTATAAGTTGTTTTCTTTATGTAAAATCTGTATGTTGTTCCAATCGAAATCATGTGGTATTTCCCTCTCTCCTATATTTTCCGTTCTGTGTTTTGTTATAACATTATGATATTTCTTATTTTTTAAATTAAAATTATTTTTATGTTCATCTCTTCTGATGTCAACAAGTCTTTTTGTTTGTCCTACATAAGTCTTGTCACAGGATATAAATGATTTATATCAAGAAAGAGAAAGAAAATAGTCTAAACAAAATTACTGATACGGATGCTTATAGTAATGCATATAATGTAATTAGTGATTTTATAAAATAAAAATAAATCAAAATATTTACCAAAAGAAATTTACAAATGATTAGTTAGATTACAAGTTTTTTTTTCATGATAAAAGTAATATTATTAAATTTTGTGTCAAAAATAATAACAATAATATTACACTTTGAACTCTAATAATACTTGTAAAATAATAATGAAACAGTTTGTGAATGTACATAAAGGAGAACGGAGCTGAAATGCTCTTAAAATAGTTTTTCGAATAATTAATAATAATATGGACGAGAGAGAACTTTTCCTCCTATTATATGAATTACTACACGATTTTATATATTTTTTTAACATGTGAGTGTATGACAAATAGTGACATCCAAATTTTAATGTTGACTAAGAAAGGATTTTATAAGAAACTGAATGTTATTATATTATGGTATGTTTAATATTTCTATTATGAGTATAAATTTGACTTTCGTTAGTTTAGTTTTACAAATAGAACAGGAAGACTGATTTTTAATATTAAGTTAATCTTATTTATTTATTATAAAATTTTTTTATTAACTATTAATGTACATATATTCATTTTTTTTATTTTTAAAAAAAGCTCCTGAAGAGGAAGTCAGTTAGACTTCGAAAGGTCGAGTAATGTTACAAGATTCGTTTCTTTGATTAAAATTTATCCACTGACATATTGTTTATGATTGTCCGAAGACGTTGTTTCCACCTACTTACGAAATTATAATATTTTGTAAGATGCAGATGGCGCGAGTATCGCAAAAGGATATATTTAATGTTTATTCAATTTTCGATGAAGGTCTTGCTCAGTGGCTAACACAATGCAGAGAAACATAAAGCAATATCGAAATACTCGTACTTTACAAAATATAGGTGGCGCTGCTGCAAGAAAAGATCAATTAAGTTAACGACGGCGCACTTAGTTGAAAACTTACTCGTATTGGAGCCTGTTGCAGCGTACCCAGAGCGAGAGTTATGAGAAAAAGATATTTAAGGGTTATCTATTGGAGCCGGGATGGCGTGCCCAAAGAAACGTTGCCACCTATCACTTTCTGGAGCCTGGTGCAGCGTACCCAGATAGAGATGCAAGGTGAGAGAAGGCAATATGTCTGTTGGAGCCTGGAGCAGCGTACCCAGAGAGTAATGCAAGTAAACAATTATTGAAAATTAATGATTGCTCCAGAGCCTAGGCAGCATACCTAGACTCACTCAGCAAATATAGTCACCACTCTGTTCCTTCTTGGATGGTCCTTTGGCTGCTTCTCTGAAGGTTGGACAGTTCAGACTGAGAGTCTAACCGATGCCGAGTAACTGGAGCCCTGGCTGGAGTAAGCTTGCGCTGCGAGCCTAGCGGAGACTTTTTTTTTTTTTTTTTTTTTTTTGGTGAGGAGGAAAAATGACAAAATCTTTTATAGACGTTGTACAGGACTCTCCTAGGACGGGTCTAGGCATACCTGTTAAAACCAATAAACCCCCTCTCTCGAACCAATACACCACCCGCGGAGCCGCTTTTCGGCTTTAAACTTCACGGGTGGTTGGTTCCATTAAAGTCGCGTACGACTCTTCCGTCATCCGTTCGCTCGGAACTTCCACCAGCGGCCACACGCCCACTAGGATAACCGACTAGCCGCGCCACCCAGGGGAGAAAAAAACAGATTCCTCCCCCGAACGACGCGGACACTCAAGTCTACACGAGACGCAGGACTGCGGGTGCCGGCCTCGATGCGATTTCTACTGGCCCTCCCCGTTGTTTCGCTCTCGACGCCCATCAAATTCTCTCGTCTTCATCACAAGTGTGACGAATGACTCGATGAGCGTCCAGAACCGTTCAGACTGGAGCATGAGGGGGACCATCGTGTCAGGAGTAAGTTCGGAACCCACCGCCTGACCGAGGACCTCCCTAGCCACACCCCATTTTGCGCAGACGAAGAGTGCGTGCTCTGCGTTATCCACCGGGGAATCGCAGTAGCAACACGTCTCCTCGTCTCTCTTCTTAAAGCGCCTCAGGTACGCGTTAAAACAGCCATGGCCCGAGAGCGCTTGTGCCAAGTAAAAGCCGACTTCCCCGTGCTTTCTGTTCAGCCAGGTGGCGAGCTCCGGGATCAGGCGGTAGGTCCATCTCCCTGTCTGCTCACCATGCCATCTCATCTGCCATTTCTCGACAAGTCTGCGCCTTCCATCCTTGCGGATGGCCTCCTTCGCACGAGCGAATTCCTGCAGGTCGGCGCAGGTAAGCTCCTTGCGAAGCTGAAAGGTTTCCTGACTTTCCTCTGCCAATAAATCTATTGGCGGGACGCTCGCCAGGACCAGCACAGTGGTCGTCTAGATAGTTCTATATGCCGAAACTATTCTCAGCGCGACAAGTCTCTGCGCCGAGAACAGCTTCTTCTGGATAGCATGGTTTTGCAAGGCATTGGCCCAGACCGGAGCTGCATAAAGCAGCTTCGAATGGACCACGCTCGCCACCAATCTTCTTTTCGCTTCCCTGGGTCAACCAATGTTTGGCATAAGCTGGGCAAGTTCGCTCCACATTGGATGGCTTTGGCGGCTGCGATCTTTAGGTGTTCGCCAAAGCTAAGCCTACGGTCCAGCTGCACCCCCAGGTACTTAATGCTTGTTTTCCAGTCGACTTCATGCTCTCCGAGAACGATCCTCGGGTATTGGAAGGATCTCCTGTCCGTAACGAGCAAAGCCTCGGTTTTCTCAGGGGCCATTTTAAGACCTCTGCCATCCAACCAGCGCTTCGCTCGCCACAGACTTTCATTGATCCTCAGCTCTAGGATTCCGACGTCGTCAGCGGCGCACACGACAAGTGCGTCATCCGCGAAGCCGACGATGCTCGTTCCAGCAGGCAGGTCCATGTGCAGAAAATCGTCGTACATGACGTTCCAAACGAGTGGACCCACCCGCGACCCTTGAGGGGCGCCACATGTCATCTCCTCCATGAGAGACCATTAGTCGCCCTCATATATCACCCACCTGTCGCTCAGATAGTCATCTATCATTCGCAACAGGTAGTCTGGAACCTTTTTCCGCACCATCGCCTCGATGCAGATGTTCCATCTCGCGGTATTGAACGCATTGCGTATGTCAATGCTAATCAACGCACAGAATCCCTTACGCTTACCAGTTCCTTTTCTTGCATTTGTGGCGATGTTAACCACAGCTTGGATGGCGTCCACAGTGGACCTGCCTTTCCTGAATCCGAACTGTTTTTCCGAGAGCCCGTTCTCCCCGACCAAGAGAGCCTGAAGCCGTTGTAGAATCAACTCCTCCAGAAGCTTCCCCATCGTATCCAATAAGCATATTGGTCTATACGACGAGGCAACCCCTAGAGGTTTGTTGCCCTTCCTCAGCAGGACCAACCTCTGCTTCTTCCAATCTGCGAAGAACCTCCCCTCCCGAAGACAGGAGTTAAAGGCTTCTAGGAGGATCTCTGGTTACGCCCCGATCACCTCTTTGAGGATCTCGTTCGGCACCCCGTCGATACCCGGCGCTGTATTTGCCTTGAGCCTTCCACCCGCTCTCTTTAGTTCTTCGAGAGTGAAGAGTTCTTCGCGCCGGACCACGCAGGAACTTCGGTCCTGTCTTTGGAACGGCTCCACGTGTAGAAACAAGCTACGCACAATGTACTGGACTCGATCGGGATTATCCAGGCCCGGGGTCTTTCTTCTAGCCACCAATCTCTTGGTGACTATTTTGAAGGCGAGACCCCATGGGTCCTTCTCGACCTCACCAATCAAGTCTTTCCAGCATTGAAGTCAGCTTTTCTTTATGCCTCGCCTCAAAGCTGTTTTTGCCCCTTTCCATGCCTCGTGCAGCATAGCATCCCCGTTTGAACGGGTGAATTTTCGCCGCGCTGCGAGGCATTCTCTGCGTAGGGCTGCCAACTGGTCGTTCCACCAGTACATCGAACCCTTGGCTTCCTGCGCTCACGGCGAGGCATCGAGTAGTCGCAAGCCGCGACCACCTTCTGCCTCACCGAGCGCACAGCAGCTTCAAACGACCCAGCAGGGCAGACCCAACCAAGCTCATCGATGAGCCTCGTTTCTTCGAGGTGTTCGCGAAGTCTTTCCCTGCTGAGTCGTCTCGTGTTCCAGGAGGGGCTCCTTCCTTCGCCGCCCCTACCCTTATCTACCGCCTGACACCGTTGTTCTAGTGTGAATTCGATGCACCGGTGGTCACTCAAGGTTATTAACTCGAGGACCGAACAGTCGCTTATCCTTGAAGCGAGGCGAGGTGCGGCAATTGTGAGATCAATTATTGACCCCCCCGCTCCTCGTCTGAACGTAAATTCCCCGCCCTGATTCAAGACGATCAGTTCGTTCCTAGCGACCATCTCGCCAACCAAGATTCCCCTCCTATCTAGGCGGGCTTCACCCCACTCGGGCGACTTACTGTTGAAGTCACCCCCTATGAGGGATCGCCCGATTGCCTCACGGAGGCTTTCCTCAAGGAGGAGGATCTGGGTCTCAAAGACATCGAAGGGATCGCCGGGGGAGAAGTAGCAGCTGTACACACGCACATCCGCCACCTCTACCCAGACGAACCCTGCGTCGGTCTCCAGGAAGTCCCCGACGCCCAAATCAGGGTTACAAACAAGGATGCCGGCCCTCCTTGATGCATCCTGATACCAAGCAGAGTTATCGGACCACTTGTACTGCTCACTAATGAGCAGCACATCAGCCCCCCTCTCCCTGGCAGTCTGCATCAGGAGATCCTGGGCATCCTTCCCCCTTCGGAGGTTGAGCTGCAGGAACTTCAATTCCTGCCTCTCAACCTCAGCCTAGCGGAGACTGTCGGTACCGCTACCCCTGAGTTCCTACTGCGCCGCGGGTACTATATCTTTAGTCTGTCGCGGGTGGCATCAGCTGACGTGATTGTGACCGTTTCAAGGTTATGAACAAAAAATATATTCCCACATCCGAATCGTGTAGCTAATATAGAGAAGCACTTTATTTGATTGTTATTATCGAATTTGTATAAACAAAATGTTAAAAAATGTTACAAGACTTGTGAGTTTATTCTTTACATTTTTGACTTGACTGCTGATAAAATTTATTTGAAAATTTTGTGATTATGATGTCGAAGAAATTGTGTTAGAATTATTATTATTTTTTATCTATTCAAAGATTTCAAAATTTGTCTAATAATTGGGTTGAAAAAACGGATAAAAGAATTTTGCGTAAATTGAAACGTATTGAGAATTTTTAATGAAATTTGTCTAGTGTTATGAATGCTAATAATGGATCTTAGGAAATAAGATATGATTTATATGCGAAAGTTAAGTTGTATCAATCTTGTAGACGTAGCTATAAGGATAATGATTTTGGTGAATTTAGATAGAACTCTGTGTTATTATAGTAATTTACGATTTTCATTCAATGGTATTCTTGGCAAGGTTACTTATCCACAGAAAATTAATTGTTTAAGAAAACTTGAAATATTGAATATATTAGTGGAATAAAATTAAAATCTTTAATTATTTTTGTACTTAAATAAAATTATTGTGCGTTTTGAAAAAATAGCTGCAAAGAATAAAATATCACGTGGCGTGATATCTGTGGGTGCGTGCGTTTTTCTTCGTATTTTCTTTTCCCGACAGAAGTCATGTTAATTTTACCATATTTTTATATACCTATATGTAAGCACTAAAACACCTTGACATATGCTTACATATATGTATATATACTCACACATTTCTGCGCATATGTACATATACACATAAATATAAACTTATATGTTAACGTGATAATAAATAATTGTTGTGCCTATAAATGATCTCACTTCTTCTTTTTATAACGGAGACATTGTTCAACTCTTACATTATGGAGTTTCTTCTTAAAACTTTTGGGTCCTTGAACCGACCCCCTCACTTGTCTATGCTGAGTGTGTAAAAGCAATCAGCTTTATCTGTGAAAAGATACGTGTCTGCCGCGACTGTATTCACGCACGTGCGATCATACTCACAAAAACATGTTTTCCAGCTGTCCAGGGAATCTGGCACAGTGTCTCCAGAACGTGGGATTTTTCGGCCCCCACCACGTTCCCATCTGGGAGAAACACATGCAAACGTGGAGTGTCAATGTGTCGGCTCTGCTACACGCTGCGGTCACCAGCTTCGTGTAAAGCCGAAGGTGCACGAAGACGGACTTCGTTACAATGCTTGAGTTTTCAGGTTATTTTTAGATTTCACGCTTTCGTTTATCGAGTCGAAATTAAGAATTGTATTTTTCTCGAGTACGTGCAAAAGAGGCGCGAAGCAGACGACGAATTTGAATTTACGAAGTATATAGTTCAAGAAATAACACTTTTCTTCAATTTCTTGAAGAAAGTCTGCATGAAATAAACATCAGTATGATCTTGGAAAATTTCATGAGGATTTCAACACTTCAAAAATAAACTTTCAGTGAAATTTAGTGACAATAAATGTATAAAATTTGAATCAATATATAATTTTCCATTCAAATTTATATACTTCTTACTAATTTTGTACATTTAACAATTTTTCAATTAGAACAATATTTTCTATCAAGATAAAATGAACATAAAATTCAAGTTCATAATTTATATTTTCAGTTATATGTTAGAAATATTTTCATCTCACATTTTTGTAGCCTAAGCACAAACTTTTCATTTCAAAACTTAAAATCTCTACGGAAATGGAAAATTGTCTAATAGCAGTAGATAAATTAAAAAGCTAAAATATGTGTTTATTGGTATTTCCATATTAACATATAAATATCAATCAACTTTAAATTTTACATAAAAATGTTCGTTCGAAGTGTTCAAATCTTGTTACAATTTGACAAGATTTTATGGAGGAGTGCAATCTTTTGGATGAAATATTTTGTAGTTCTTAATTTGTCTGTCCGTCTGAAATCGTAGTAAGATTTGAACAGTAAACAACAAATTTTCCAATAGAATTCAGGATCAATAATAATTGATTCAGGAAATACTTCAACTCTGTAGAGCATTTTTGTATTTCGAATTCAAAATGTGTGCTTAAGCCTCAAAAAAGTAAGCTGAAAATGTAGATATAAAACTAATTATGTCATGTTTATGTCTTCTTAATGGAAAATACTTTGCATATAATTCACTAATTCGATATTTTTTTAATGTATGAACATTCAAGAAATTGATAAATATTCCATCTTTTTATAGGAACTAAAAATTTTCGGATAATGCTTTGATTGAGAAAGCTAAAACTTTGTCAAATATTGATATAAATTGCAATTTTACAATTGCATTATTTTTCAAATATTTTAACATCTCTTCAATCTTGATAATTCTTACAGAAGTTTATTTCATGCGAGTGACTTTTTCTTTTTCTAATGAAAGATTTCGTAATTCTAAATTCGGCCCAATTCGTAACATTGTAAAAAGATTTTAAAACTTCATAAAATTTTTTTTTCTGTTTTATTCAAAGTCAATAAATATTCAATGTTTGGAATCGAAATATTAAGTAAATGATTTTTAATTTCTGGGAATAAACTGCTTTAATAAGACAATCTTTCTTCTTTGTGAGAAATCTCAATTTTAAAATTAAAATTCTACGCATAGGATACAAAAACATAATATGAAAATACTTTTATTACAGAATTTTGAAATATACAAGTTGACCAATTTTTAATCGAGTAAATCGGCTACTTTAAGCAAAAAATTATGTTAAAAATATTTTATCAAAAAAAAATAAGACACATTAAATTACGGTTTAAAATCCACATTCATAGATTGATGGTAAAAGCAGTTTAAAGTTTTTTAATCTTACGTTTTAGTGACGTATGCACATACTTTTAATCAGATAAATGAAATGCTTTATAGAAAGTCAAAATTTTCTTATTACTGCACTTAATCAAATTTAAAAAGTAAAAATATTTTTTAATTGATGCTTTCACTCAATTCTTTAAACATTCATTAATTGAAAATTATACTCAAAATTTAATCTTGCAGCGTTCCAATATTCCCACAATGTTACAAAATCTTATTAATCATTATTTTAGTCGAATTATTTTCAAAATATTTAAAAAATAAATGTAAATATTTTGATTAAATACTCTGTCAAATTTTGCATTTGACTGATCTTGCAAAATTGTTGAAAGTTTTGAATACCGATAGAAGAAACTTTAAATGAAATTTTATGTCCATAAATGCTTAAAGTTCTATATGGAAATATCAACTACAACATTCTCAAATTTTATAAATAAACTACTAAATTCAAAAAGTTTCGGTTTTTTTAAACACTGTCCAAATTTCAAATATGAATCAGTCAAAATCTACTGATTATCAGTGAAATTTGACTGATTTAAATAACTAAAAACAGGTTACTGTGAATCAGTCAAATTTCACTGATTACTTCAGTGAAAAGTAACTGATTTAACAGTGAAAAATATTGTTTCCACTGATGATTCAGTGAAAAGGCCAATCACTGATTCAATCAGTGAAAACTTGACTGATTCAGATTTAGAGTGTATACAAATTTCAAATATAAAGTGTACTCTGTACATTAATCAAACAAATTTAGAAGATGAATATTTGAATAAATATTCCTAAATATTATTGGAATACGATACATATCGATTTTGAAAAACATCTTCAAAGTACTCAGACATTTTTCTTATTTTACGACATTTTTGCACCATGTTTGACCTCTGGGTAGGATTCAAGAAAGCAATTGTAGACATACTTTCATTACTTAGTAAAATACTATGAAGACTTGCTTTTTAAATTAAAGCGAAAACTTTTAAAACCTTGAGCAATCGGTTGCATAGATTCTGCTGCTCTAATCTTGGACGCAATTAGAGAAATAGGTTTTTTTGCTTTTTTTAGATCTAGTTTTTGCCTTAAACATGAAAGAAAGAAAACACATTTGAAATATTAAAATAAAAAAGCTGGTTCATTCTTAGAGAATCCCAAATATTCTGAAATAAAACTCCTTTCCACACCACCACGGAGGTAGAGTTTACTAGTAATAGTTCAATAAATTTTATGTACTCTAAATAAATGTTTTCGTAATTGCAGAAAACTTATTCCAAATACAAAAATTGTATCTTTAAATGTACAGGATAATTAATTATAAAAATCGTTCGAATTTGAATTTCAAGGATTTGTACACACTTTCAAGGCACATCGTTTTTCCTTTTGCAAAAATTTTTAAAACTTCTAATTTTTCAAGTAATTGGGAGAAGTACATTTAAAAAAAAAATTGTTTTCTCTACTTCCACTCGCGCTAGCTTAACAAATTTTCAGAATTTTACGATTTTATTAATATTGTATTAAGTGTCTACATTTTCTGAAACTATCTACAGGAGAAAAATTTTAATACTTTAGTAAAGAAAGTTTTCTGAAAAGTTGTAGCTCAATCAGATTAATATCCAAAAAGTTACCAATGTTTTAAATCGCAAACGAACGGTATAGAGGTCAAATTGGAGACGAAAACAAATAATAATAGCAACCTTCTTTTGTTTTCTTCTAAGATATACTTGATTCTCGCTTTATGCGTTATTTGAGAAGGCAAGAGTGTGGATTCTTCATATTTTTATCGTAATTCCTTATTGAAAACGGCAAAAGTAAGAATATTATATTATTATTTGGTGATACGTGAGTGCTCTTACGTACGTTATTGTTTGATGCTTGTGGGTAAGTTTATTTTGTGAAACTTAATTTGTGTGCAGATTACAAATTATTCACATTCGCTGAATTTTATCGACTTTTCATCTTATTAATTCTTTTCAAATAATTCTGTTTTCCTTCGTCGTATAATTTATTGTTCACAATGAGTAATCCGGTTGATCCAAATTCGAGCTTTTTGAAGGACAGCCAGGTTCAAACGAAGGTTGACCACCGTTCAAACGAAAAGGGTTTTTGCTTTCAAGCAAAAAGAAAAAAGGAAAAAAATGAAGCAAAGTGGTAAAAAACGCTACAAATGTAGCCCGTACTTCAGGCTTGCCTCTATCAAATGCCAGTATACGTCGAACAAAAATGTTTTGTTTTAAATCAAATAATGAAGAAGTTTGATTAATTCGGGATGATTTGGGGTGCTTGATTACTGTGAGTCCCCTTGCCTCTCACTTATGCCCAAAGCGTGATATTACTCAATTTTAGTACGTTTTCTTACTCACAAAATAATAATTAAAACTAAACAATTTCCATACCCGAGGCACGCGAAGAAAGGAATAAAGAACGTATCTCTGATATAAGAAATAAAATGTCATTATTTTGTGAGTAAGAAAAGGGTTTGAAATTGATTTACGCCATGTCTTGGCCATTAGAATTAATCCTCTCCTTCGTGAGCGAAGAGCGACAAACCACTTTCCCTATCACTTTCTGCCATCTCATATAGATTTTCGGTCATTAATTGCAAATGCTTCGAAGTGATGCTCGTTGTTCTGGCTGTTTCAGCTCTCGCCTTCAGGGCTGATCGAGTAACACAAATTGAGTTGACCGTCCTGTTTCCTAAGCGATTTCTTTTGGGAGCTTTCGCGTCCGTGAGCATGGAGAAACCTCGCTCCGCCTCAGCATTTGAATGAGGAAGACTCCGAACATGATTCAATACTGAGGTCAAATTTGGAAAAAGTTTTTCTCCTGTACTCGTCGAAGATACACCGATACTAGACCACATTTCGTCAAAAGATAAATTTGACCACTTTCCTTTGAGTTCCTGTCTGATTTTGAGTAAAGAATCCCACTCTTTTTGTACACCTATTCTATCAAACGACCCTAAATCTTGACAAACTTTCCAGACCCTAGGAAAAGTTTCGCTTCGATCAGCATAGAAAGCTACTTGAGGCCGGAAAACAGCAACGCAAGACAAAAAGATGTCATCAAAAGGAAGTCGAGTGCGAATTTCTTCGCTTGCTGTGACATAAAATTTCAAGCAATTACGAAGAAATAGATCAACTTCTACTATTTGCAATTTCTTGTTTGTAAGTTGCTGCTGGAAATATTCTCGCATTTCCTTACCAACGTCAATGTCTTGAAGCGGCTTTTGATTACTAGGATCTGCAAAGTTAACATTTCTAATGATTTGAAAGAATAAATTCGGTTGAAGAAGACCCTCTTTCAAATAACTGCTAAGAATCCATACGAAGAATTTAGCCGAAGTGGCTGGAGTTCCTGAACCATTGTTTCGCGACTTTGAAATTTCGCATTGTATACTTTGAACCAATTCAAAGTAAATTTCAAGAATAGGAAATATGCGAGTGTCAAAGGATTCTGCATTTTTCCTAACAAGTCTTTGGCCTTCTCTACCTTCTCAGATACGAGGACCATAAGATACTAAAGAATAACTTCCCAATTCTTTATTATAATATCTATGCATCGATAGCGGACAAGCCAGCGAGTTTCAGAATGACTAGGAATTTTTTGATAGTCATTTCCTAATTCCAAAACAATCGATCGAAAAATAGCCGTTCGCTTGGAGCTAGCATTAAGAAAAGCTGGCAAATCTTTGATTAAATCCTCTACATCTGGGATTGTGGCACAAGCATATTTTTCTACAATTGCTGACGAATGCGAGACACACGGGAAAACAATTAAACGGGGAATTTTTTCCTTTAATTTTGTTTTAAATGAGGACCTATTGCCGACCATCACCTGTGCATTATCACAAGCTAAAGCACAGATATTAGATAAAGGGATTTTCTGCCCGGACAATCCTTCTTCGAACGCATCAAAAATTTTAGAGGCAGAACAATCCGAAGCATTTACATTAATAAGCTGGAGCAATTCCACCCTGACAGAAAATGTCGTTGGCTCCACATATCGAACCATTAATGACAGCCACTTTTCTAGAGTCCTGTCGGTCGTTTCGTTTTCGTACACTGAAAATGATTGCTTACGCAAAATATTTGCCATGCGATCAGTTTCAGCAGCACATACGACGTTATTTACAACTAGGACCATTTTAGTGTGGCTCAATCTAACGTCTTTTACAACCGAAGGTTCCATATCTTGGAAAAGTCCTATCAATTCTGATGAAATCGCGAATGGTAAATTATGCTCTACGAAAAATGTACTAATCCTAATCTCTGCTTCTTGTACTTTCTGTTTGAAAGTAACACTTTCCGGAATCGTGGAATTTGTGAATTCTGAAGCAGAAGAACTTGCTACACAAGGTTCAACACTGTAAGAATTGGCAGTTACATTAGAAGAATTTTCACTTACTACTTCATAACATTCTAATTTATTTGAAAACTCTTGCTTCTTTCTGTGTGATAAAGATGCTTCATGCTTTTCAATTTCCGATTTGCCACATAGCAACGTTTTATTGCAAATTTTGCAATGAAATCTTGTTTCATCTGCTAATGTAACCACCCACTCTCTCCACGACGGAAATTCCTCAAACCATCCCAACTGAAAGTTTTTTGCATTTTTCATGACTTTTCTAGCGGGTTGACATTCGTTTGAACCAGAGTTCAAACGGTGATCAACCTTCGTTTGAACCTGGCTGTCCTTCAAAACACTCGAATTTGGGTCAACCGGATTACTCATTGTGAACAATAAATTATACGACGAAGGAAAACAGAATTATTTGAAAAGAATTAATAAGATGAAAAGTCGATAAAATTCAGCGAATGTGAATAATTTGTAATCTGCACACAAATTAAGTTTCACAAAATAAACTTACCCACAAGCATCAAACAATAACGTACGTAAGAGCTCTCACGTATCACCAAATAATAATATAATATTCTTACTTTTGCCGTTTTCAATACGGAATTACGATAAAAATATGAAGAATCCATACTCTTGCTTTCTCAAATAACGCATAAAGCGAGAATTAAGTATATCTTAGAAGAAAACAAAAGAAGGTTGCTATTATTATTTGTTTTCGTCTCCAATTTGACCTCTATACCGTTCGTTTGCGATTTAAAACATTGGTAACTTTTTGGCTATTAATCTGATTGAGCTACAACTTTTCAGAAAACTTTCTTTACTAAAGTATTAAAATTTTTCTCCTGTAGATAGTTTCAGAAAATGTAGACACTTAATACAATATTAATAAAATCGTAAAATTCTGAAAATTTGTTAAGCTAGCGCGAGTGGAAGTAGAGAAAACAATTTTTTTTTTAAATGTACTTCTCCCAATTACTTGAAAAATTAGAAGTTTTAAAAATTTTTGCAAAAGGAAAAACGATGTGCCTTGAAAGTGTGTACAAGTCCTTGAAATTCAAATTCGAACGATTTTTATAATTAATTATCCTGTACATTTAAAGATACAATTTTTGTATTTGGAATAAGTTTTCTGCAATTACGAAAACATTTATTTAGAGTACATAAAATTTATTGAACTATTACTAGTAAACTCTACCTCCGTGGTGGTGTGGAAAGGAGTTTTATTTCAGAATATTTGGGATTCTCTAAGAATGAACCAGCTTTTTTATTTTAATATTTCAAATGTGTTTTCTTTCTTTTATGTTTAAGGCAAAAACTAGATCTAAAAAAAGCAAAAAAACCTATTTCTCTAATTGCGTCCAAGATTAGAGCAGAATCTATGCAACCGATTGTTAAAGGTTTTAAACGTTTTCGCTTTAATTTAAAAAGCAAGTCTTCATAGTATTTTACTAAGTAATGAAAGTATGTCTACAATTGTTTTCTTGAATCCTACCCAAAGGTCAAACATGGTGCAAAAATGTCGTAAAATAAGAAAAATGTCTGAGTACTTTGAAGAAGTTTTTCTAAATCGATATGTATCATATTCAAATAATATTTAGGAATATTTATTAAAATATTCATATTCTAAATTTGTTTGATTAATGTACAGAGTACACTTTATATTTGAAATTTGTATACACTCTAAATCTGAATCAGTCAAATTTTCACTGATTGAATCAGTGATTGGCCTTTTCACTGAATCATCAGTGGAAACAATATTTTTCACTGTTAAATCAGTTACTTTTCACTGAAGTAATCAGTGAAATTTGACTGATTCACAGTAACCTGTTTTTAGTTATTTAAATCCGTCAAATTTCACTGATAATCAGTAGATTTTGACTGATTCATATTTGAAATTTGTACAGTTTTTAAAAAAATCCGAAACTTTTTGAATTTAGTAGTTTATTTATAAAATTTGAGAATGTTGTAGTTGATATTTCTATATAGAACTTTAAGCATTTATGGACATAAAATTTCATTTAAAGTTTCTTCTATCGGTATTCAAAACTTTCAACAATTTTGCATGATCAGTCAAATGCAAAATTTGACAGAGTATTTAATCAAAATATTTACATTTATTTTTTAAATATTTTGAAAATAATTCGACTAAAATAATGATTAATAAGATTTTGTAACATTAAAAAAATATCGAATTAGAGAATTATATGCAAAGTATTTTCCATTAAGAAGACATAAACATGACATAATTAGTTTTATATCTACATTTTCAGCTTACTTTTTTGTGGCTTAAGCACACATTTTGAATTCGAAATACAAAAATGCTCTACAGAGTTGAAGTAATTCCTGAATCAATTATTATTGATCCTGAATTCTATTGGAAAATTTGTTGTTTACTGTTCAAATCTTACTACGATTTCAGACGGACAGACAAATTAAGAACTACAAAATATTTCATCCAAAAGATTGCACTCCTCCATAAAATCTTGTCAAATTGTAACAAGATTTGAACACTTCGAACGAACATTTTTATGTAAAATTTAAAGTTGATTGATATTTATATGTTAATATGGAAATACCAATAAACACATATTTTAGCTTTTTAATTTATCTACTGCTATTAGACAATTTTCCATTTCCGTAGAGATTTTAAGTTTTGGAATGAAAAGTTTGTGCTTAGGCTACAAAAATGTGAGATGAAAATATTTCTAACATATAACTGGAAATATAAATTATGAACTTGAATTTTATGTTCATTTTATCTTGATAGAAAATATTGTTCTATTTGAAAAATTGTTAAATGTACAAAATTAGTTAGAAGTATATAAATTTGAATGGAAAATTATATATTGATTCAAATTTTATACATTTATTGTCACTAAATTTCACTGAAAGTTTATTTTTGAAGTGTTGAAATCCTCATGAAATTTTCCAAGATCATACTGATGTTTATTTCATGCAGACTTTCTTCAAGAAATTGAAGAAAAGTGTTATTTCTTGAACTATATACTTCGTAAATTCAAATTCGTCGTCTGCTTCGCGCCTCTTTTGCACGTACTCGAGAAAAATACAATTCTTAATTTCGACTCGATAAACGAAAGCGTGAAATCTAAAAATAACCTGAAAACTCAAGCATTGTAACGAAGTCCGTCTTCGTGCACCTTCGGCTTTACACGAAGCTGGTGACCGCAGCGTGTAGCAGAGCCGACACACTGACACGCCACGTTTGCATTTGTTTCTCCCAGATGGGAACGTGGTGGGGGCCGAAAAATCCCACGTTCTGGAGACACTGATCTGGCAGCGTCACAACACGTCATACGGAGAGACATGCTTGTACGCGCGAGCTTGTGTTTAATTTTTTGTTGAGAGTGAAGTATGTCGGGACAGTCAAAACACAAAAATAAATTGATCGAACAAAAAGTGCTCGAAAATCATCTAAAAGCCGTCATGGCGATGTGAAAAGCAAGAATAAAAGCCAAAATGAAGCCAAGTTAATTCGAAACAAGCTTGAATCAAAATTGGCGCCAACTATCCCAGCCTTCCTTGCGATCGCATATCACGTGCTCAAGTTATTTCCTTGTTCGTTTAACATCGTACTTTCTCCTTTGCTCAAGGCGCGATGTTGCCAAGCATTACAGTTCACAGCTCGAATGTCAAAAAGTAATATATTTTCGTATTGAATATCACGAAAAGTGAACACAACAATCGATGGAACTTTTGACTGAACCTTCCTCTTTGTATAATCAATAAAGGATCAATTTTTGTCCTTGGTCGCAAACCCTATACCATACCATGCATGTAAAAGTGCTTGACTTTGTCATCGAAAATCTCAGAAACTGAACACAAGAAAGACTTAAGACTAGAAACTTTGAGGGATGATTGCTCGGTAGTTTTTCCATTGTTTCCATAAATTGCTCCTTTTTTGAGTCCTCAAAATCTAATTTAATACAACATTGTGTATTATTGTCATAATCATTTTTTAATAAATATTCTTCATTTAATAATTGTTTAATTTCTTCAGTATCACTTCCATCAATTTTTCCTTTATTAAGGGGGTCTCCTTATCCAGAACTTTAAAAAAATGGATTTTTTTTTTGTTTCATTCGATGGATCTATTATTAGAGAATATTGTCGCAAAATTTTACAGTCCATATCGGAATAACAATGTCTCTGCTCGAGAAGAGAGAATGAAAATAGCGCGAGAAAGAATGCAAGCTAGCAGAGAAAGCGAGAAAGAGAGCACAAGCAATCAAACACACAAAGTCCTTCCACATTCCTGAATCCTCCCTGTCATTATGACTTTTGTCCAATCATAGATTCTTTCATCATCAAAAAACGCTACCATGTTTACCTCGCGATGAGCCAGTAAAACAGATCAACGCAAAATCAAAATCGCAATAACTCGAGCAACCTGGTACTAACCAGGACTATTTGGGCAGTAGGGAATATACTTTTATGTGCCACCGGCGCGCAAACTCGTTTTTTCGCTACAGTTAACAGTAGCGCAATTTAGTACATTGCGATACAGAGGAATGAAATGTAAAAATTGAACTGCGCATGCGCCCATAGCCATGAAACGAAGCACAATCTTCTTCTTCTTCGTACAGCGTTAGCATCTTACTGGCAAAGCCTTGTAAATTTGAACTGCGCATGCGTCTACTAAAATCCATTACTACTACGCAAGATCGATAAAATCAAAATGGACGGGACTTATCGTGACATGTCAAGTGTAATGACTAGCGCCGCAAACAACTACAATACTAGATTAGATTCGAGTGTACGCATAAAAACTCGTATACGCACCGGAGTCACATAAAATCGAATACGTGCCAATGCACACAATTCGGGAAATTACGAGACTCGCGACAATGCTCGCAGGACTGATCGCGCCTCAGCTTCGTCTCGGCTTTGTCTCGGCTTCGTCTCGACTACGCCTCACCTACGCCTTGGCTCCGATCTCCTGGGAGCATTGTCGCTCGTCACGCAATAACTCTCATTGTGCGCCTAGGCACGTAATATACTATTCTCTACTTTTGCCCGTCCGCGGTTCGAAAGGATCAATCTTCTATTTCGCCATTTGAGGATAATAACCCGTAAAAGACCATCTAGTTATAAATTCATGGGAAGTTGCATCGGGCGGACGTAGATAATAAAAGTCTCTATTCATCGAGAGCAAAATTAAATTGAATTATATCTGGTGGATCATTTAAAAGGTCCAATGCGTTTGATCGTGAACGGTCGATTTTACCTATTTGAATAGTTGAGGATAACAACTCGTGAAAGACCATCTAGTTATAAACTCTTGATAAACGCATCGAACGTGCATCAATGAAAATCTTCGGCGGACTTTATAAGGTCCAATTCCAGTTTTTGCAGTTTTCCATAACCAAAAACAAAACGGCACAAAGCAGCGAGAAATCGCAGAAAAATTAATACTACTGAATCTCAAAACGTTAGTGATAATTTTTCATAAAATATTTGAATTAGATTTAATAAGAAAATTTTAGCGGCGAAAAGGTCGAATTTAAAAGTACTCAACCCTTTTCTAGTTAAGAGCCAACCGTTACTCTCTTATTAAAACTAACAGAAAGTGGCAACAGTGGTGCCGGTTTGCATGTGCGCATATTTGTGCGCGGATTGCAAACCAAAAGGACTGGAGTTGCCCTTTTTGGGCAATGATCACAACAAGAATTATCTCTCTGTCTCTTTCTAGGAGTGGTAGTGTAAGTTTAGGATAAGAGTAAATAGGGCATTGTTCCAAAAATCTTTGACATTATGAACATTTTCAATGAAATTGTTAAAATTGGTAAATTGAGGATTCAAAGGAAAAGGCAAACACGATCCCAAAATAAAAACAAATTTTAATTTATTTTTTTAATTTAAAGTTTGGCAGTTTGAAGCCTCTACGAATGAAGTCCTAATTCGAAAAAGAATTTTGAATTGACATTTGGATTGGATATTTTCATTTATATTTAAATCAAATCTTCGTACGTAACACCGATCATACCTCAAAGTAGTAAGGAAATAGTTTCCTTCATCGTGCCCGTCCCCGGTTTGAAACGAGCAATCTACGATTAGTAGCTGAGGCTAATTTGTAAAATCGCCTAGTAATACTGGTTTCGGAAAGTCGCATAGGGCGAACGAAAATAATAAAAGTCTATTCGTCGTGAGAAAAATACATAAGGTATATTGAAATACCATATATAAAAATATATTTTCAAGTTATCCATTTCCTGCGGATCATTTTTAAGTTCCATATAAAATCGTTGGATTATCAAGCGACAAAAAGGAGCGAGAATTCGCAGAAAATTTAACGCTATCGACTTTCAAAACGGTAGTGATCATTTTTCGTAAAATATTTAAATGAGGATTGATTAAAAAGTTTTAGCAGTGAAAAGGGTAAATTCAAAAGCATTTAGTCCTTTTCTGGTTAGAAGCCAACTGTCATTTTTTCTAATCGAGACTAAATTAACAAGTTGCAAAAGACGGTGTTTTTGTTGGTAGGGGATCGATAGCCAGAACTCGAATTGAACAGAAAAAAATTTTGTCAGAAGAACGCTAATTTCAGAGCGTACTAATGTCAGCATGCAATATAGGAAGACAAGAGTGGTGTATGGTTTCAAAAAAGCGTGAAAGTCGGTAAGGTAGGCAGGTTTTTAGAAAATAAAGAAACAGATGGCACGATGAATATATTTCTTATGAGGTTACTAAAGTCAGCTTATGTATTCTACGAAAATATTATTTTGAATGCGAAGAAGTATTAGAGATGATTTTTCAAAGAGCTCGTCATTGTGAGAAGTAAACCAGGTGATCTAAGTGCTTAAAATACACCTTCCTCAGGGAAGTTAAGCTGAGAACAGATATTTAAGATACCTGGTTTATATTTTAGAGATCCCGTCATTTTCAAAATTATATTTAGTAGCCCAGGTGCTTGAAAAACATCTTCCTCAGGGAACTTAAGCTGAGAACTGAAAATTAAGATACCTAGTTCATATTTTAGAGATCTCGTCATTTTGAAAATTATATTTAGTAGTCCAGGTGCTTAAAAAAAAATCTTCCTCAGGGAACTTAAGCTGAGAACTGAAATTTAAGATACCTAGCTAAATATAATTTTGAAAATGACGGGATCTCTAAAATATGAACAAGGTATCTGAATTTTCAGTTCTCAGCTTAAGTTCCCTGAGGAAGATGTATTTTAGGCACTTGGACTACTAGATATAATTTTTAGAATGACTGGACCACTGAAATACCATTCGGATATCTTAAATTTCAGTTCTCAGCTTAAGTTCCCTGAGGAAGATTTTTTTTTAAGCACCTGGACTACTAAATATAATTTTCAAAATGACGAGATCTCTAAAATATGAACTAGGTATCTTAATTTTCAGTTCTCAGCTTAAGTTCCCTGAGGAAGATGTTTTTCAAGCACCTGGGCTACTAAATATAATTTTGAAAATGACGGGATCTCTAAAATATAAACCAGGTATCTTAAATATCTGTTCTCAGCTTAACTTCCCTGAGGAAGGTGTATTTTAAGCACTTAGATCACCTGGTTTACTTCTCACAATGACGAGCTCTTTGAAAAATCATCTCTAATACTTCTTCGCATTCAAAATAATATTGTCGCAGAATACTTTAGCTGACTTTAGTAACCTCATAAGAAATATATTCATCGTTCCATCTGTTTCTTTATTTTCTAAAAACCTGACAATCTTACCGACTTTTACGCTTTTTTGAAACCATACACCACTCTTGTCTTCCTATATTGCATGCTGACATTAGTACGCTCTGAAATTAGCGTTCTTCTGACAAAATTTTTTTCTGTTCAATTCGAGTTCTGGCTATCGATCCCCTACCGTTTTTGTTGCGTGCGCAGGAGCTTGTTCCCGCAGCATAAAAATGCTAGAGTTGCCCTTCTAGGCAACGACCAACTAATAGAAAATCTCCTTGCCAACTTCAGGAAGGAGGGAGTGGTAATTTTAAGACATCGCTTGTGTTGTACTGATGTTTTACTAATAAAAGACGTTAAAATAGGTTAAAAGACGATACAACGGCAAATTTACAACACCAGATATCACACGAGTAAGTAAAGTATCGTTCGCAATAAACAATGAACATGTGTTCAAGTAAATACCTTTTACGATTCTTTTGGCATTGTTTACAATGAATTGTATAAATTAGGAATTTCAAAACAACTTATTTATATCTTTCTGAAAAAGATCTCTATACTGACTCCGCATAACTATAGGAAATTCTTTTACAATTATGCTGTTTAGTCGATTGTCAATTCCAGAATTAAATCATCCATGCTTTTTATCAGAAAGGATTGATTTGAAAGAAAATTATTTTTCTTTTTCCATAAATTGGTTTCCTGAGAATTCCCCTGCCTGCTGTTCAGTAGAAAGTTGATTTTAAAATTCAAGCCTTCATGCTCTTTAGCATAAAGACTAAATTATACTTGAAAACCTATTTTATTCCAATTTCATTGCAATTTTCGTCTAATAGTAATTCACACTTATGCTCTTCAGTAAAGTGTAAATTACAGAAATATATCTTTTATGCTTTTCATCAGAAAGGATTGATTTAAAAAAGAAAATTATTTTTCCTTTTCTATAAGTTGGTTGTTTAAGAATTCCCCTTTCGGCTGTTCAGCAGAAGGTTGATTCTAAAATTCAAGCTTTCATTCTGTTTAGCAGAACGACTGAATTATAAACACCTATTTTATTTGAATTTTATTTGAATTTTCGTCCAATAAGAATTCACACTTATGCTCTTTAGTAAAGTGTCAATTCCAGAATCAAATATTTTATGCGTTCCAGAAGAAAGGATTCATTTCAAAAAGAAAAAAAAAGCTTTTATTCTCATCATCAGAAAAACTGAATTATAAAGACTTATTTTATTCCAATTTTATTTAAATTTTCGTCCAATAGGAATTCACACTTATGCTTTTTAGTAGAGTGTCAATTCCAGAATTAAATCATTCATGCTTTTAGCAGAAAGGAATGGTTTTAAAAAGGAATGCTTTGAAAAAGAATATTATTTTTTCTTTTCTATAAATTGGTTTCTTGAGAGTTCCCTTTCTACTGTCACGCAGAAGGCTGATTCTAAAATTCAAGCTATTATGCTCTTTACTAGAGACTAAATTATAAACACATATTTTATTCCAATTTTATTTGAATTATTATGTATATTATGTGACTTCGGTGCGGATACGAGTTTTTATGCGTACACTCGAATCTAATCTAGTATTGTAGTTGTTTGCGGCGCTAGTCATTACATTTGATATGTCACGACTAGTCCCGTCCATTTTGATTTTATCGATCTTGTGTAGTAGTAATGGATTTTAGTAGACGCATGCGCAGTTTAAATTTACAAGGCCTTGCCAGTAAGATGCTAACGCTGTACGAAGAAGAAGAAGATTGTGCTTCGTTTCATGACTATAGGCGCATGCGCAGTTCAATTTTTACATTTCATTCCTCTGTAGCGCAATATACTACATTGCCCTACTGTTGACTGTAGCGAAAATACGAGTTTGCGCGCCGGCGGCAGATAAAAAAATTACTTTTCCTTTTCCCTAAATTGGTTTTCTTGAGAATCCCCCTTCCTGCTGTTCAGCAGAAGGTTGATTCTAAAATTTAAGCTTTCATGCTCTTTAGCAGAAATTCTAAATTATAAACACCTATTTTATTCCAATTTATGCATACATTTATGCTCTTTAGTAGAGTGTCAATTTCTGGATCAAATTATTTATGCTTTTTAGCAGAAAGAATTAATTCGAAAAAGGGAATTTTTATTTTGCTTCATAAATTGGGTTTTTGAGAATTCCACTTTATGCTTTATAGATGAAGGTTAATTCTGCAATTCAAGCTTTCAAACTCTGTTGAAGAAAGACTGAATTTTGACCACAAATTTTATTCCAATTTTTTTTTCTCGTCAATAATTATTGTTATTTTCATGCTATTATATACTTGCTCAAGAAATGTAATTGATAACTTCTAGTTTTTCTGCATAATATATTTACTGTGTGTTTTAGAAAGAATGGGAGTTCTATTTAGATGGATAAACACAGCCACCATTACTAGCCTCATGCAATTAATTGGAGAATTAAGATTAGAATATTATTTTACACCTCAAACCACAGAGTTAAGTTCATGAATTTTAATATTATTTTGGCACTAAGTGCCTATTGACCGTGATTAAAGATTGAAGCAACTATGCGTAAAGTTTTAGAACTTTTAAAATCTTTTATTGATAACAATATGTTATCATTCACTATTATTATTTTTATTGAAAAGAATTAATGAACTACAACAAATATTATATAACAACAATGTTATTTAAACTTTTATAATAATTATATATTAATAATAGTAATAATAATCATAATAATAATAATAATTATTATTATTATTAGTACATGCAGTATAAACATGACACGCTCCTGGAATATCACCTTGCGTTTGAAACTGGTATCCTGAAGTAACCGCTACGTACTCATAGAAGCCCATAAGCGGTATTGCGTATTGATGTCTGTAATAACTTTCTTTGGCTTCTTTACTATCTTAATTCATAGATTGTCTTATTAAAAAAAAACTATCAGTAAAGGGTATTAAGCTTTCTTCATGAACGTTTCTCGTATTCTAAAAGGCATTGTTGTTTACTAAAACGTTAAAGTAAAACTCACATGTATATTCATCCTTCATCTATGAAAAAAAACTTCAATTTCGCATCACGTAAAACAAAACTGAATCAAGGAAGACGAAAAGTTGTACAAAAGATAACAACGCCGCATACACATTTGTATGAGTTCTAAGATAACATTGGAATGAATCAAATGCCCTTACAAAATTTTCTGAAGTGGAAGTACTCTTGCGATGATTTGCTACCTACTTGAGTTGTAAATTTTATGAGGTCAGATGAAGTGAAGTCACCTCACGTAGTCTACATTTGGAAGACAGATATAATTTAAGATTTCTTTTATAACAGACGTGAGACAGGTAAATAGAAAACGATACACTACTGTCTTATTTTAATCGCTGTCAAGCGAAAAAATCGAAAACATAAGGACAGGTTGGAAAACACAGTTTTAAATATATGAATTACTGGATCAATAAAAGAATTATAAATTCATTATAAGATCCAGAGTGACATCGTGAATACGAAGTTTAATGTAAAAATACTATTGAGTGGCAACAAAGTCATTTTGCTTTTTTACGCTAGATGACTTTAGTCGTTCGAAGTCGTTCTTCTCCATTGCAAACTACAGAATGTATATAGTATTTGACAGCTGACGTTGCATAAATTATTCAGTAAAAAAAAAGATTCAAGTTTTGTTGTTTATTTATTGTTTTGCATTGATTTGAAATGGGAATTCCAAACGGTTATTTTCGTTACATTTTACTTTATTACTTCCGAAAAAATAAAAAACGCAGTGCAACCTCGGTAAAGGTTGTATGATGTTTATGGTCAAAATTCATCAACAGAACGCCAGTTCCAGAATTGGTTTGCACGTTTTCGTTACGGAGATTTTGCCCTCAAAGATGCACCACGCTCTGGACGCCCAACTGAAGTTGCCGACGACAAAATAAAAGCAATGATAGAAAATAGCCCGCGTAGTACGACATGAGAGATCGCAGAGCAGATTAACATATCAGATATTTGCGTTGAAAGACATTTAAAACAACTTCGTTACGTTAGTAATCTCGATATTTGGGTTTCTCATGAATTAAATGAAATTCAACTCACTAAACGAATTTCCATTTGCGACTCATTGCTGAAACGTAAAGAAACCGATCCATTTTCAAAGCGAATCATAACGTGTGAAGAAAAATGGGTTTTTACGATAATGTCGTGCGAAGAAGATCATGGAGCAAGCGATATGAACCTGCACAATCGACATCAAAAGCCGATATTCATCAAAAGAAGTTTATGCTGAGTGTTTGGTGGGATTTCCAAGTTATTTTTTATTTTGAGCTGCTCCCAAGGAACCAAACTATCAATTCGAATGTCCACTGTCGCCAGCTAATGAAATTGGACAAATAAATCAAGGAAAAGCGACCAGAACTGGCAACTCGTAAAGGCGTCATCTTCCATCAAGATAACGTCAGACCACATACATCTTTGGTCACTAGCAAAAAATTATTGGAGTTAGGCTGGGAAGTGATGCCTCATCCACCGTATAGTCCTGACCTTGCACTATCCGATTATCATTCATTCTTTTCACTTCAAAACCATTCGAATGGAAAAACATTCAATTCAAATGAGGCTGTCAAAAATGAGTTGATTCAGTTTTTTGCCTCCGAGAACCAAACTTTCTACGAAAGCGGAATTATAAAGCTGACTGAAAGATGCCAAAAGGTCATCAAACAAAATGTTCAATGCATAATTGATTGATGTTTATTATTTGTATTAATAAACTTGCTTTGAAAATAATGAAAAAAATGCAGTGACTTTGTTGCCAACCCAATAGTATTTCTCAACTAACGTCAAAAAAATTTTTTCCCACCTGTCCCTAGATGTTGGCATTTTCGCATGGCAGTGATTGAAATAAGATATAAATTTATCTTTTACTATTCACCTTTCCTATTTTTGACTGTTATCAAATAAATCTTAAATTATATTAATATCTGCAACAACTTTTTTGCTATTCATACTAACTAAATTTATAAATTGTCTAATTTAAAAAAAATCATGAGCAGAGGGTTTCGAACTTACTCAATTAACGCTCTTCGAATTGTAAAATATCCTTCTAGTTGACTGTACAGTACAATTTGAATTTAGATTCTTCCTTCATATATACTTATTTGTTATTTGTTACTATTGAATCAAGATTCGTGTTAAACTCCAGAAGAACAATACGATGGACAATACTTCGAATGAAGTATAAGTTTCCGTTCTTCCCCAATAAATGCACTATTTTTTATGTAAAACGGCGGAAACTTACTTGTACTCCTGATATAATGATAAAATTTTTAACGTCTCTGAGGTACAATAAGAATATGCATGTCGAGGTCGCGGAAGTAAAATTCGGTTCAAAACTAATACTGCGCAATAACCGCTACGTATTTATACAAATTGATATGCAGCATTGTTATTTTGTTGCAACTTTTGGTCTATCTTAATTTTTTTCAATTTCATTTCAAAATTTAACGTCCCTGAGGTACACACACAATAAGCATGTCGAAGTCGCGGAAGTACACCTTCGGTTTAGAACTAATACTGCGCAATAACCGCTGCGTATTTATACAAATTTTTATGCATCATTGTTATCTTGTTACAACTTTTGGTCTATCTTAATTATTTCCAATGTCATTTCCTGTCTTCCTAGACATAATCATACTTGGTTACTTTATTTTCATTGGGTTCAACTTGAATTGCGCGCTGGCTAACTCAGAGTGCGTTGCAAATGGTTCTTCTCTGCTCAGAACATTCTAGCTGCTGTTTTTAAACCTAATGGAGACTAACATTCGGAACGTCCCGGAATTACACCTTGCATACGAGACTGCCTGCAAGTAGAATCATATTTATGTATGTCCTGAAAAGAACCATTACATATGAACATAAAGTTCTTATAAATTACGTCCAGCTTCAAAACAACATCCGTTGAACTGAAACATTTGACCGATGTATTGATCTGAACCTGGATATGAAATATGACGTTTTCATATAAAATGCTCTTCAAAAAGCAATAACATGTTCAATCGAACAGAAATCATAAAATATTGTACGTAATGGTTATTTCCAGGAACGTCCATAAAGTAAACGGTTCTTTAAGTGACAAAATGTTCCTGAATTACACAAAGCACATGGTTTGTTATCCCTGAAGTACACGCTGGACAAAGATATATATATATATATATATTCTCTCAGGATGTGCCAAACGGAGTAGTCTGTTTTACTCCTGCCAATGAACCAGATTTTATTAAGGTGGTTCTAAGCAAATTTGAGGGACCTGCCCACGAAAGCGTGAGAGACAAGAGATTCGACAGATTGAACGAATAATATAATAAAAAATACCAATGGTATTTTGAGGCCATTCTAAACTTGCTCATGAAACAAACGGAAACTGACAACGATTACTATGATAGGATTCAAGGTCTCCTTAGCGTAACAAAGCATGCTCTCGAGAAAAAATATACAGTTGCCGGGGAAAGCGAGATAATGATGAAACCAATTATTGAATGTGCTCACAGTGCGTTCATTAAATGCCTTCTTGATGAAATTTAAACCTTTGTAGATACACGTAACGTAAAACAGTAAGCTAAGCATTTGATCACACACTCCATACAGAAGAACGACAAAAGTATGTCGAAAAATCTAGGGTTGTGACCTCGGCATGTAATGTTTCTCGAAAGAATGAGTGCGCTCTTGAGCAACTTCCACCACGCCCTCATTCACCAAGCTCCTTCTCTGACCAGATGGATAAAATAGACAGAAGTAGAACATCTAAGCATTATCAACATTATCAACATCACCTCATTATCCGTAGTACCCTCCGTACCTGCCCCCTTATGGCACCATCTCTTCCCTTCTCCGTTCGCTTATCCACCGCCCTTCTAAGTTAATCTGGTCATCATGGGTATGGTTGTTCTAATGCTATTGGTTTTGTCCTTTCATACGGCAAGATGTCAGCAGGTCAAAGGACGGGGTTACCACATTACCGCAAGCTTTATGGTTTCCCAACACCATAAAAGCCGAATTAGGAGGCCTGGACAAAAATTTCCAACCACTCGCCAATGACGAAGGCCACAAGATTATGCTTTTATTTTAAAACAAAGTGAAAGAACAGATCAATCAAAATATTGTCCATCGCTGATTACGACCTTTTCCCACCTCTCAGGCAATTTTCAAATTCCATCTCGAAAAAATTTCTCGCCTTTTGAGGTAATCCAAGTGTTGAAAACGGACCGAAATAATTTTTACTCCTAATACGACAATGGAAAAAGGTTAGAAATGACGATCGCCGAGCTTAATCAAGCTGAGACTAATATCTCTCACCTCGTGGGTCAACAAACTCACGTCATCAGGGCTCAGCAAGAAGAGGTGCATAAAACAGCTTGGAATCAGGAGGAACAAATAGGAAAGCTGAAGTCAGCTCAACCAGGTTATTTTCAAGGTAAATAGAACGTAAGCTTTCTACACTTAACTGAACTATGCTTACTCATGACTGGCGGCATCATGTGGTCCATCGATTTAGCAGTAGACAACTATCTCAGGTCTGTCGACAAGTTTTTGGATGTCATTCACACCGCCAGAAAAGGTCAGCTACACCCATCCTTACTAACATCGGAGCAGTTAGAATATATTTTTAAAGATATCCGAGACAATTCTTCCAGTTTAGGTTTTCCGGTTCCAGGACCATGAGAAAGTGTAGATTAACAAACCCAAGTTCGATGTCCCGTTGGTAGACGAGACTGACTATGCTATGTACGAGCTTCACCCACTTCCTGTGGATCAGACTATTTTCGAGAATCGCATAACAAAAGCATACATCCGTCCCCACATTCCCGTAACTTTTTTTCGACCAGTATCAGCGAACGTATACGCTGATGAGCAGTGGAAATAGAGCCAGATGTAAGGAATTGAGCAAGTATCACATACTTATCAGCCGTATCAGAGATTTATCAGATCTCTGGCGGAATAGATGTACTCTCTTACAGACGTGACTGCAGCCAGGATCAGCTGTTTAACTCGTCCGGACATAGAGGTGCAACTGGCGGGAGTTGGATAGATACAGCTTTCACCGGGATCTACTTTCAGGACCAATTAAATGATGCTTCCCGCACTGAAGGGCCAAGTAGGCGTATCCGACGTAATTTACACGCCTTATCTGCACCTCAACAGCTCAAAACTCTTCTCGGTGTTGCTTCAGGGACAGATATATATATATATATATATTGGATCTACATCTTAATTCTTGCGGTTTCTTTCGAAATTTGAACGTTTATTTAAGAAAAACATGTACAATAGTATTATTCAAAGTATTGTCCATCTGAAGCTATGACTTTTTTCCATCTTTCTGGCAATTTGTGGATTTTATCCCAAAAGAACTGCGCCGGCTTGGCGGCCAAGAATGAATCAAGCCAATTTTTGATACCCTGTTCTGATGTGAACCTTATTCCAGTGAAAGCGTTCTGCATCGACCGGAAAAATGGTAGTCAGAAGGGGCAAGGTCTGGGCAATAAGGCGGGTGAGGTGAAACTCCTCATCCACTGTTTTCCAAATAGTCCTTAACCGGAATAGCAACATGGGGCCGAGCGTTGTCACGATGGAAAATGATTGCCTCGTGTCTGTTCGCATGGCCGTATCTTTGTGAAAAAAATTGCTCGTGACTGTTTAATAGCTCATTTTGAAGGAAAAAAGCAGTGCTAAATGATGACATTTGAGAAAAAAACCAAAAAAATTTCTTGCGCCATGTACATAACCTCAAAAGTAGCGAGAAACCCCATTTTTCGAGCACATAACCTCAAATATCTCAAAATCCTGACGTGATAGGCTGATTCCGATTCCGGGTTCAGATTCTACGTCGAAAATTTGTTTGAAAAAAAAGACTTACATTCAATATGTGTTACTAAGTGCTGCATGCGCTTTTGTATCACAACTTTCGCCTTTCGTTTCCTCCGCCTCAAATCCTTTAACTTTTGAAGACTTCTGTAAATCTTGTTTCGCCTAATTGAACAGGAAACAGAAACCATTGAATTTTATAATTGAAAAGTAATAAGAATAAAACAGAACTATTACTGCAATGTTTGAAAAGTCTGTAATCGTATTTTAAATAAGTGCTCTGAATTATAATAAACAAAACTTAAAATTCCAAGAAGTCCTATTGTATTCTGAATGTAAATGTAGTGTCAACAAACCAGACAATTCCTACCCTTCAAGTAGGAATATTCTTCGTACAGGAATAAAAAACTATTCTTTTTCTAGAGAAGGCTTAGTACCAAAAACTGTTTTCGATTTTTCCCATAAAGAGTAATTTGTTTAAAGATGGTCCTGAGAGGCGATTTTTTTTCATTCATTATTTGGCCAGTTTTGGAGAAAAGCCTCTCACAAGGAACTGATGTGGCCAACACATTAAGGTACTTCATAACTATTTTTGACAAGTTTGGATATACAGTTGCCATATCCAACCATATGGAAATAGGATTGGATTTAAGTGGAGCAATTGGGCTCTTTAGAAACATGCTTAATTCTTCTGTAACGACATCGTTGTCGAGAAAACTGTCATCCTTTTGGCGTTGAACTTTTTCGACAGTTCGTAATGTGCATTCCATAATGAAAATTTGGGTTTTTCATCTGTACGAATTACCTCTATTAAGAAGAGTGAAGGATAAACTTTTCAACCTTTTTAGTTTATGCATTTTCCAACATTTAATTTCAACCGTTAATGGAGAGAAAAATCGGCGTTTGAAACGACGATACTCTTGCATTCTTGCATTAGGCCACGCCTTTAGTTTAGAAGCGCGTACGAGCATAAACGTAGGTCATTATAACGAACGATTAATGCCTATATATACTTCAATAATTTCTTTTAGATTTGTTAAAACATTAAGATCCATTAATAATAATAAACAATTATTATAAATACAATTATTTAATTTTTCATTGATCAATCATGTGGGCGTATCCTGGTACCAAGCAGAGTTTTCGGACCATTTGTGCTGCTCAATAATGAGCAACACATCCGCCCTCCTCTCCCTGGCAGTCTGCTTTAGAAAATTTTGGGCTTCCTTTCCTCTCCCGAGGTTGAGCTGTAGGAACTTCACTTTCCACCCCTCAACCTCCGGAGCTCCACCCTGAATGTTGGGCAAGAACCGCTCCCCGAAGTATGGGCGACATCTTTTTCGCCCCTATCAGCGCAAGTCAAGCACCGAGGGGGAGCTTTGCACTCCGTGGCCACATGTGACGCACTCCCACACCTCCAGCAGGCATCCTTTCTGCCTGGAAGCGTGCAGCCACGCGACACATGGCCATATCCCTGGCACCTGAAGCACCGGGCAACCTCGACATGCTCTCGGATGCGGCAGTTCACCCCTCTACCCTTAGCCTACCGTTCCCGAGCGAGCTCCGGGCGTCCGCCTCGGTTAAACGGACCACCGCAGTCTGCACACCGCCAAAGCGTTTGTACAGCCTGCACTGGTCCCCGAGGTCTGGCGTGCCCAGCGCGATGCATAGCGCGGGAACAACCTCTTCTCTTGTGACTGTCTCGTCGAGGTCTCTAACTTCAAGGGATCTCTTCGAGACCAAAGATTTAACTTTGGCCTTCTCCCCGACCATCTGGTCGAGCGCCTTTTCGAAGGTCGAGACGTCACCCCCCTTTTTGAGGACCAGGCGGATCTCCTCCCTCATTGTTCTCCGTGGAAATCTCATATTGTATTCCATTAATCGAGGGTATTACAATGCTAGCTGTCAGTTATTTCTCTCCACATAGTTCAAATGTTGCTGCTTCTAATGGACCTAGTATCTCTGCAATAGCATTCAATTCTTTCACCTCTTTGGCAGTTACCATAGGAGGAGCTGATACATAGTTGTTTATAATTTCATTGACATTACCCCGTAGCAAAATGAAGTGTTCAGTCATATAAAACGTTGAATTCCAACGTGTGGAAACATCTTGTTTTAATTTTAATCCTGCTTTTCTTTCTTAAATCATCACTTGCATATCATGTAAAGTATTTTCTCTGTTAGTTTCTGGTATTTCTTACCACCTTCTTTGAATGAAGATATGTTACTGAAGCTGTCTTGGATGTTTTCTTTGACCTTTTTAATAGAATCCTGTTTTTGGGATGGAGCATGACGCATTTTTTTAGAAGAAGTAGACGCAGTTTCGTCATATGAAGGAAAGAAAACTTTCTGAGATGAAGTGCTGACAGTATTCTCCAGTGTACATTTTATTTTCTCCTGCTATAATAAATTAACATTATATTAATAAATTAACGAAAAATAAACTTGAATTAAAAATTGTAAACGTTGATTTTATCGTGTAGCATATAGAAAAGTCTGAAGCGCACATCACAGAGCTTAGCATACAGATGTAAATTGCCTAATTTTTTTCAAAAAAATATCAGAACTCCCAGTTTTAAAGAAATGTTCGGATTCTTTTTTATTTCCATTTAAAAGGGAGAGGGGGTCTCAAAACGTGGAAATTAAGAAAATTAAGAAAGTCATTTTTCAAATAAAACCAATACTTTCCCATATGATGAGAATGTAAAAAGTATAGAAAGAAAGAGAAGCCTTATTAAATAGAATAGAATGAATGTAATCATCACCTCAAGCATCTTATTAGCAGGATTTTTCTCATTCTTATTCCAAATGGACAAATGTCCAGTGTTGTGATGTGTTTCCAGAACTTTTTATTCCTTTGTCACAATAACGACAGACACAAAAAATTTTGTCTTTAGCGACAATGTGTTTCCACAATGCACTTCTTTTCCCCATTGTCAACAGGTTATCAAAACTAAACCAATATATGAATAAAAAGTATAGTTATTTGAAAATTTTAAAATAGGTGAGGACCTAACCTCAAACGCATAAATTTTATAAATATAACAATATTCGCATTGTATTAAAAAGATTAATGATATTAATAAGAAATGTTCTTCTTTTTTCCATAACAAATAGGTTTCCAAAACTATTTAACAATTAATTTATACAAAAATTTACATCAGTTATTGAAAATCTGGAATGAAGGTATGCATTTGAGGTTAAGAGAGCACTTGTTCGGTGAGACTTATATCATTTTCAAATATTTGTATTAGAAAAAAAAATAATGAATGAGAAATATAATGTTTACTTACGTTTATTTTCATTTATTATAACATCATGGGTATTTCAGAACAATAGCATGTAAGTTTAACGGCCGTCAACGTATTATATCGATATTATGATAAAATATCAATATTGGTTTTTACATATCAAATTTGAAATATCGATATAAAATATCGATATATCGGGCCATAGATATCGATATTTTCGATATTCTGATATTGATATCCCATCACTATAGTAAACTATTGATTATGTAATCAAAAGGAATCCGATCGGAATGTGTTGTATACACAAATCTCTGACACCTGTTGTAAAAATTGTGTAAATTATTATAAATTAAAAGACTTTAATTTAATGGTTGAATATTCTTACGTGGTTCTTAATACTTTCATGTTGCCACAGTGAGGGTTGATGCTCCACTGGGGCACTCAATATAAGATTGTGAACTACATTGATGGGTGCGTTCCTAATAACTATATGAATATATTATAGAGAACAAGCAGTGACATTCATCAACAACACATATTATTACACGATTTTAAAAAAAATTAAATTTCAATTTCAAATTAAATTAATAACAGAAATTATTGAATTCAATTTTGATTATTCCGCGTAAACTTTTTACAAATGGCACAAGATTTAACCATTTCTTTAATCTGACCATTCATGTTAGGTTTGATTGAACAGTACAAATCATAATTCTGCCTTGGTAGACACGCCGATTGCGTAACTGAATGTATGATTCCAGACAAATCCGTGTCTTCATCACATTCTGATAATTGGGACCGTGAAAGGCAGTCAGCCACAAGCATTTCTTTTCCAGGTTTGTAAAAAACAGTCATCTTCGGATATCTCAAGAGTGACATGAACACTCGCTGAAGTCGCATTGCCACATCATTAATATCACGCTTGACTAATGTTTCCAACGGTTTGTGATCACTTTCATCCGTAAATTCACGTCCATACAAAAAATAATGAATTCGTTGACACGCGAAAACAATTGCCAACAACTCCTTTTCGATCTGAGCCCACTTTTGTTCACTTTTGCTCAATGTCCTTGACGCATTCGCTACTGGGTGCTCGTTCTGCACAATGACACAACCCAATCCATCCTTTGACGCATCCGTTTGCACAACGACTGGCAACTTCAGATTATAAATCGCTAACACTGGTTTAATTTTTCCTTCAGATAAAATATGTCCCATAAATTTGACTTCACGCTTTCGATATTGAATTTTATTCGGATTGAATATAATATTATTTATTTGCGCTCTTTCCATTACTTTATCCATTATCCGATCATGTTCCTTTTCATTTTCCGCGCAAATACCCATATCATCGAAATAAATTATGACCCCTTCAATATCTCCAAACATTCTTGTCATTACACGTTAAAACAATTCCGGTACGAAATTAAGTCCAAACGGCACGCGATTAAATTTAAATCTACTAAATGGAGTCATAAATGTCATTAAATCGGAGCTTGCTTCATCCAATTCCATTTGCCATTACCCACCTTTCAAATCAAGAACCGAAAATACACGTTTATTTGCCAAACCAGACGTTGAAACATCGATCGTCGGATTTAAAAAATGTTCGCGTTTAATGCATTCATTGATTGGCTTCAAATCAAAACAAATTCAAAGTTCAATTGAGTTAGGCTTTTCAACTATTTGCAAATTATTGACCCACTCAGTTGGATAATCAACAGGTAAAATGATTCCATCCCGTACCATTTTATCTAGTTGCAACTTCAATCTAACTAATAATGACTGTTGTATCCGTTTCTTATAGTGAAGGACCGGCTTTGAATTTTCTTTCAAATTAATCAAGAACTTTCATGGAAATTTACCCAAACCTTCAAAAACATCACGATTACTTTGCAAAAATGCCTCCTTTGTTCGTGACAAACAAGCAACTGAACTTACATCCGTTCGTTTAACTAATTCAAATCAATCGTTCACATGATTCAAGACCGAGTATCGGTTTACATACATCATCAACAATAATAAAGTGAGAAGACTGTTCCGTTTTCAACTTTCGATCAACGTATATTAGTTTAACTGTACCAAAAACAGTTACATTATTTCCATTATAATCAAACACCGAGTAATTTTCATTTTTATTTTCCAAACTTACCTTCAAAGTTTTAAATATTTCCGCCGGAATGTAGTCCACATCTGATCCAGTATTGAGCTTAAACTTAAGTACTTGATTTGCTATTTGTTGACATTTGGTTGACTATTTGTGTTCAACATAACCTTATTTTCATTAGCAGCTTCATACGATTTGCACATTTCTATAACCTTTTGCAATGGCTCATTTTTCATATTTCAATTCCTTTCCACTATCACACTTGCAATTGGAATCATAAGACTGCATTTGCTTAAGAATTTCAGTTTCAAGCTCAGCAAACGGCTGCCTGTCCTTTTTCAAAATATTGTTGAGCTTGAATAATTCCATCGTTGTGTTTTTCTTCGCAATGGAATATCCATCAAATGCAAGCAAAATATCTTTTAATGTTCGTTTATTGGCTACTACGACAGCAGCGTTTTGATTTGGATCCGCATCCCCCCCCCCCCCCTGGTGCAACAATAATATCTTCTCCAAGAATTCCATTTTCCGTTCCATCATTCGGGAATAATGTATTGTAGATATCACGGGCTTGGCACGGCCAATCAACCACAAAAATGTTGAAATCCTCTGGATTTCTTCACCGTCTTGAACGAGGGGAAACAAATCTAATAATAGGATTTTACGCTCTTTTCCGACGAATAAGCATTAATAACTCTTTTTACCAATTCTCTGAATGCTTGATAGACTAGTTCTTACCTCCTCACATAATTGTTTCAGATTAAAAGTAACTATTTCCAAAAACAAGATTTCTTTATTCAGAGAATCAACAAATTTTTTCAAGAGTCTTTAAAATGATTGAATTCTGTTTTTTTTTCATAAAACGTTCTAGATTCTTTTCACATTGAAAGTCGACGTTACACCATACAATTTCAGTAACAGTTTTAACAATTATATCCCTGTCATTTTGTAAATTATATTAATGCAAGGAGCCAATTCTTCTAGAATAAAAAACGTTGATTTATGCATTGTAAAGGGATTCATTGTTAATGAAAAATATAATTTTTTTTAAAACTATTGAGCAGCTTCCGTTCTTCCGGATTTTGATGGATGGAAGCTTGTAGATGGCTACACATCAATTTCAGTCTTGCAGCCAAGTATCCATTTCTATCCAATTCAGCACCGACTAATACTTACTTCGTGGATGATGCATTTAAATTGTAGGTGGTAAACAGTATCAATTGAAGATGTGCGCGCGAGCCGACTGAGCGTGCCCCTGAAAGAATGCATCGCACGCTTGAAGCCCGTTTCTAAAAAATGAAATTTTTATGGGTAAAATTATTATAAAAATTTACGTATACGCAAAACTATAGTGAACAGGAAATTGTTCTTTAATGTTTCTTTTACAGAAATATATCGATTTAAACGTCCATTGACATCAAATTGCGTCAAGCGTATGTTGCATGCTGTCAGGAGCACGCCGAGCTGGCTTGCGCGCACATCTGGTTATAGGACTCGGTAAATATGACATTTTTTGTTCACTGTATGTTAACCATGTCAATTTTGAAATTTTTCATATTTAATTTATTAGATCATTGCTGATTGAATCAGGGTAGCAAATGCTGATTATTTATATTTTGTGGGATCTTAGTCATTTGTCAAAACTATGCGGCATGAGTTGTTCACAATAATAATGAATTTAATTGGAATAAACTTTATTAAGGAATAAAAGTGAGAGTACAGTCAATATGATAAGTTTCGATATGCTTATGGAATTAACGTACAGTTCGAAACTATGCACCTAAGTGTTAGTATTCCAAATTTTTTTATACCCTTAGGAATACAACATACGCATCAAATAGGTGTTAATATAATAAGTTTTTATATGCTTATTTATTTAACTTACCATACTTTTCGGGTAGAGAAGGCAAGAGAAAGAGCTTTTGTCCTATATTTCTCCTTTCTGGTAGCTGGTTAACGGCAAAATTCTGGCTAGATATAGGTAGTTCTATTCCTGTAGTACAAGAAGCGTATCAGAAAATCAAAACAAAAAATCAAACTCAAGTTTATACGTGGTTTACACGATTTAAAAATGGCCGTGACGATTTAAATGAATGCAATATATTTTATATTTATTTACAGCGTATTTCGACAGTGACTTAACAAACCTCACTATCTTACCTTTACAAAAATATACATAACTATTCTTTATAAACATATTTTTAAGTTCGTAAATTTGAAACCAAACTTATTTGCAGAAACTCTAGTTTAATTTGTAACAAATGTCAGAACATATAAGTGTATAAAATAAGCTTATTAGAAAAATAACCAATTTAATCTAGTTAAACTGCTGTTATTCAGGATTTGAAATAATAGAAGTTTTCTGTTTTACCGACGCGATTATGTAAATGAACATGAATTTTATAAATCAATTTGCGCGACTTTTTCAAATGTGACATCTTCTGAAATTACTTACTTTTTTTTTTTTTCTCCGAATCTTATTTTTCTCCACTATTTCTCGAAACTTTAAGAGCGGTTTTACATTATAAATTATTTTATACCTTTCGACGAATTTCTCAATCTTTTGTAAATAACTAAGACTAGAAACCTTTCAAGATAAATTTGAAATGCAGCTGCTTCAATATGAACACTGAAAATTTACTTAAACTATCGTAAAATATAATAAACTTTGTACCTCTCTATTTCGACCAAAACGCGTCGCCCACAATCGTATTTCCTTTACAAACATCTACCAGCCCCTAACAAGATAAATTCATAAAACTCCAAACAAATACAAGCAGTAGATAGTCCAGTATTTAGCCATTACAGGAAATCATAAACAGCTTAGGCTGTCACTCAAAAGGGACCGCGCTGGTACCCCGCCCATGAAAAGACAAATAGATGCAAAGTGCACTCTCTGTCCAGATAAGATCTTAGGCCAATTCAATACAGAAAATAAAACTTTCGAAAATAATATTTTATAAAATAATTAAAATTAAATAAGAAATTAACATTACTTTTAATATTATTCAGTATAAAAAAAATATTATTCAGTATGTTATGAGTAGGAAAAGAAATTATTTCGACTAATGAGAGAAATGCAACTTGCATCTATTTTATTTTTGAACCAATGTTTGAAACTTATAGAATGTAAACTAATGGCAATTTATTTAAAAGTTGTTAATAATCAGGGACCTATTTTACCGACGTGATAATTTACGGAAAGTTATTTAAGAAGGTAAAATACCAGGTAATAAATTACGGAAAATTCTTAATACATTTCTCATTGTATTTTAAATTAATTCTAATAAATCCAACATCAATTTATTTAATAATTAAATATATTTCATACTTATTTTCAATAGTAATTTAATAAACCAAACTATTTTACTTTCATAAAAATATACATCCATTCTCTATAAACATATTTCAAACTTCGTAAAGCATTGAATCAATCTGAGTTACAAAAACTCCAAACCAACTTGTAATTAATACGCAGAAATATAATTGTATTTAGAATATTAATAATTCAATTAAACAAATGTCATTCAGAATTTTAAGTAATAGCAATGTTCTGTTTTACCGACACCATCATGTAATTATATATATATATTTTATACGTGATTTTGCACGCAACCCTCAAATCAAAATAATTTGTTTTAATTGTTAAATTATAACTTCTTTACCTACAGGTAAAAACGTTAAAACAAAGCAATAGAAAATTGAATTCAAAGTTACATTTTAGAATTAGTACTTATATCTTAAGAAACGAATTTCAGTAAGATAAACTTATATATAAATTTATCTTCCTAAATGTAAGAATCATATATATTTAAGCAAAATATTCGACGTTTAATAAGAATAATTTAGAAAACTAATTTTGAAATATGTATTAATCTTAAGCAATAATGATCCTTTTGAATTTAAAGTGAAAACATGACTAATTTAATGTAAATTCACGATTTTGTAAGTTAAGTCAGGATATAAATGAAACATATCATTTTTTGACGCTCCGATTAGTTAAAATTACTGAATCTGTAAACATAATTGTTTAAATAATTAATTTTTAAAGTATTTTATTTCATAATATACATGTAGCGCAATCTCTTGGGAAATCGATGAATCTGGAAAAGTTTGGAAACTCCTACAAGGCCCAACCCAATGGGTCAGCCCTTAAGATTTTCGTAGACTACTGCGGGGGCGTAACTATGTCACTATAGACAGCGAACCAATCAGACAACTGAAGCTAGTGGATTCAACTCCCCTAAAAGATTTTCAAGTAGAAAGGGAAAAGATGAGAATACATAAAAGCTATGCATTTTCATTTTTTTTTTAATAAGTTCCGCTTCTCTACATTTTTTTCACCAAAAACGTTCTCTTCATTCACAAAAATTACGAAATTTTCCTAAGTACTCGTCGGTCGTGATATCCTCAAAGTTTTTATACGAAGTTTAAATTATATTTTCTACATTAATATTTTGTTTCTTTTTTTTGTGTTCGGTTTCCATCGCAAATTATAGTTCATACACGGTCCCCCAATTTAAATAAAAAATACTAAAAGGAGGCGGGTTGCAGTTCCAAGTTTCACCACGATACATCGATTCCTCCAAGGATTTATACGAGAATTTTACCAGGATTGTACAAGGATTTTATTATTACAACCAAACAAAGTAAGTTAAATAAATACTATCGCTATCTAACTTTTCTCTCAATCTTTTATTTTGATATTTTGAAATAAATTGTATCCTCCCTATGAATATTTGGGTGCCAGTAACCAATCTGGTATCAATATTCATAGTAACTCTTTCCTTACACCTATCCCCGAGAATCCAAACAATCTGGTGTGCTCCGTAATGCGATGTGCAACTTTGTTTGAATTCTCACTTCCCTTCTTCCAATTTTGAATGATTCCCCTAGGATAAGAAAGAAATTTTTTACCTCATTCTAGCTGCCAAATAAATTGTAAATTCGTTCCTGAGTTATTAGAGTGAAAACTCTAGACTCAAAATTCTACTTTTTAAATTGTCCTTCAGACAATTTAAAACTTGTGTGACCCTAGACGTCACATAGAAAATTTTTGGAGGCCCCGGAGGGATGTATTGATTTGATTTTGGCAGTTTGAACTTAAAATTTCTTTCTTAAAGAAAACTTTTGAAATAATTCCCCTTCAAAAGTTTTCGAAATTTTTATATATGTTTCTTCATTTCTTTCTTTCCTCTATATTTTTAAATGTATACGAAAATATATATATATGTGTGAAATTTTTAGCTTGCTTTAGGGTTTAGAAATTAAAAATGCAATACAAAGTTTCATGTTTTCAAATACTTTTGACTCAGATTGAAGTCCAAATCTGAGAATTTCTTTTTATACAAAGGAAGAATTCTAAATTTAAATTATCAAATCCAAGCTTTTAAACTTTTAAATTTTTATTTTCGAAATTATTCAAATTAAATAAATCTTTACAAATTTTAAAAATTTTCCAAATCGCCAATATTTGAAAATCAAACAAAATTTTACAAATTTAATAAAATTCACAATTTTGAAATAAAACCAAATGTAACGAAATTTTACATAGTACCAAATGAAAAATAAAAAATAAATAAAAAAAAAATTTTCTACAAAATTTTAGAAATTTAATAAATTTACCATCTAAAGAAAACCCTTTAAATCAAAAATTTTACAAATCAGCAATTTGAACAAAATTTCATGAATTAAGCAAAAATTTTACAATTTTATGAGCTTCGAACAAATTTTACAAAATTATTTGAAGTAATATATAACTTTCGTGCTTTATAAATTTCGATATATTTTGTGATGAAATTGGTGGATATATTCCAAAAATATAATATTCATTTCATTGAATTTTAAACTTTGTCAACAACCTATGTTATTTTTGAGAAGTTTCCTATATTTTATCCCTAAAGTTTGTGAATTCAATGACCATTCACAACTAATGGCCATAAACACATCAAGACACTTAGAGGATAATCTTGAATAGAGTTCGAAATTCCCAAGAATTATTGCGGTAGGTAAGATAGGAAATTTCCGTACATTACCGACAGGTCGAGAACTTCCCGAAAATATTACGGTATTCGTATATATAATTGAAACTTTGAGAATTTATGGTTTAAATAATTAATTATCAATATTTTATACCTATTTTATTAATTTTTATTGTTTTTATTCAATACTTTTTTTTTCTCCTTTCAATTGTAAACTTCAATTATTAAAAAACAAGAAACTTATCTTATATAGAAAATTAAAATATTAACATAAAATGTTGAATTGAAATTAAATTTTTACTAATAACATTTTATTATTTGGTTACCGTATATATTATAAAACTATCTATTCTAAACATGTATAAAATTTTCATAATCAAATTATATTGTTAATTGAATTTTTATGAAAACTAACTTTCAAAATCATAATTCTCTTATATTTTCAAAAAAAAAAAAAAAAATTTACGGTAGTTTCCATGAATATTCCCATTTTTTCTTAAGATGCAATACGTAGATTACTGGTCATAAATACGTAAACTATCTCTTTCTTTTTTTTTCTCTTCTCTCTCTCGTTACACTGCCTTTAGATTTTTAATGCGTACATGCGTAATATACGTATTATAAAGCTACGTAAATTATGACGTAGTTACATGAGGATAGGCCAGCAAAATGGCGCTTGTTCAGATACTTCTCCCCGTTGTAATATTTTCTTTATTCGGCCATATTTTATATTGGATCATAACAATTTAAACAATAATAATTGAATTAAATATTAAATAATTAAATTTAAATGTCATGAATAATAAAATCATGTGTCTATTTTTGAATTAAGTGTTTAAAAATTACATTTTTTTTTTTCGGAAATTTATTGAAATTTTCTGGTATTTTATGGAGAATTTTTCGAAAGGTTGAAAAATAACGATTTTTAACAGTTTGGTTGGAAACCAAAAAGGCTTATTGTTTTAAATAATTTTACTATTCAAATTCAAAAGGCAATATAACAAAAGTTTATATATATAAAAATATTAAAAACCCAAACATGGAAAATTACCAAATTTAAAATGTTTACAATTTTCAAAAATGTTTTTCAAGGATTATAAAAATCCAATATTTAAAAAAATTCTAATGGATTATAAAAATCCAATTTTCAAAAATGTTTTTCAAGGATTATAAAAATCCAATATTTAAAAATTCTAATGGATTATAAAAATCCAATATTTAAAAATTGTAATGGATTATAAAAATGCAATTTTCACAAATTTTAAAGGATTATAAAAATCCAATTTTCAAACTTTTTAAAAGGATTATAAAAATCCACTTTTCAAACTTTTTAAGGGATTATAAGAATCCTAAATTTATTAAAAAAAGGATCACAAGAATCCTAAAATTATTAAAATGGAGTAAAAGAATCCAGATTCAAAAAAAATTTTCTACATGTCTAAATTTTCAAAAGGATTATAAGAGTCCAATTTTCCAAAAATTTTAATGGATTATAAGAATCCAATTTTTCAAAATTAAATGGATCAAAAGAATCCAGTGCAACAAATTTTCAAAAGGAATTACAAAAATTCCAAATATTAAACAAAATTTTTTTTTCATGGATCAAAGAATCCAATTTTCAAGATTTTTAAAAGGATCAAAGAATCCAATTTTCAAGATTTTTAAAAGGATCGAAGAATCCGATTTTCAAGATTTATAAAAGGATCAAAGAATCTAATTTTCAAAAATTTTTAAAAGGATCAAAGAATCCAATTTTCAAGATTTATAAAAGGATCAAAGAATCCAACTTTCAAATATTTTTAAAACGGATTACAAAAATCCAAAATCTCTAAATCTTTACAAACTCTTTAATGGATTATAAGAAACCAAAATCATTAAATTTCACAAAACTTTAAACGGATTAAAAGAATCCAATTTTACTAAATTTTAAAAAAGGATTACAAAAATCCTAAATTTGTAACAAAATTTTAAACGGATTAAAAGAATCCAATTTTACTAAATTTTAAAAGGATTACAAAAATCCTAAATTTGTAACAAAATTTTAAATTCTTTAAAGGATCACAAGAATCCAAATGCAAATTATTGAAATATTTTCTTTTTTTAAATCTACGTATGTCTGTTTTACTGAACTTGTTTTCCTAAACGAATTTTATGAATTCTTTGATATTCTGAATTACCCATGTCAAATAAACGAATCACTAGGACTCAAGCTCAAAATAATGATGAATTAAGGGGTGAAATAGAAGAATATAACCCTTTTGCGCCTAGAAAAGAGTTACCAAGAGGAGAAGAAGAAGCACTTTTAAATAATTCTATGTCAGGTTCCGACCAAGAGAATAATACAGTAGTTGATTTAGGGTCTTATTCTGAAAATTCTAGTGGTAATTCTAGTGGTGATTCTAATGACAATTCTTGTAATAAGCCTAGTAATAAATTTAGTAGTAAATTCAATAAAAATAAGATATTTAAAATGGAAGACCAAACTGATAACCCTCCTGTTCACACCCCTTCAGGGCAAATGGTCACATTAAGGGATGCACTCACTATGGTACCCGAATTTAACGGAAATAATATACCCCTTGGACAATTCATTGAAGGTTGCAGCGAGGCCAAAGAAATGATAGAGCCAGAATTCGAAGCTAATTTAGTTAAATTAATAAGAAGTAAAATAACAGGAGAGGCACGTCAATCTATTTTTGGACAATCTTTCGCAAATATAGAACAACTTAAGAATTTTCTTAAAAATATTTACTCTCCAGCAAAATCGATCCCACAATTACTAGGAGAATTAGGTAACGAATTTCAAAGGGACGAAGAAAGTGTAATATCGTTCGCAAATAGAATTAGGGAAATAGGAACAAGAATTTTAGAGGTTAAAAAATTAGATGATGGTGGACGGTTGAACCCAATTTTCAAAGCATCCATCGATAAAACTATAGTCGATTCTTTTAGAAGAGGATTGAAATTAGAAATCGAACAAAGATTACCTCAGCTAGAAAATGAAGCAGTAGGTGATCTGGTTCAAGATGCCATTACAATTGAAAGAAGATTAGAAGCCCAGCGCAATTTAAGAAATAAAGTTATTCCTAAATTAGAAAATCTCAATTTCAAACCACGAAGGACCTTTGCATGCCAGATTTGCAATAAAAATAACCATGAGACTGCGGATTGCAAAAGTAAATTCTGGTGTTCATCCTGTAAAATGAATGGACATTCTCTGGAAAATTGTTTTAAAAATAAAAACCAATATCCAGCAAATAAAGCAACATGCCAAATTTGCAAAAAAGAAGGACACATTGCCACTCAATGCTATAGCTTAAATGAGTGTCAACTGTGCCAGAAAAAGGGACATACAGCCCAAAATTGTTTTTTAAATCAGAATCTTAACAAACCTAAAATAACCTGCCAAATTTGCAATAAATTAGGCCATAGTGCAGATAAATGCTTTCAACTAAGCAAAAATTTTAATCAAAAACCTATGGAACCGATCAAAATATTAACGTGTCAAATTTGCAATAAATCCGGACACGAAGCTAGGTATTGTCGAACCCCGATACAGGATATCAAAGAATGCAGATACTGCAAAAGACCTGGGCACACCATCGAAGATTGCAGAAAAAGAAAATACAATGAAGAACAAAACGCGGGAAACGGACGGAACCTTCAGGACAAGAATGCATCCATGGAGGTGAGGAGAAACCAAGAGCATTCGAATCAAATAAACTTTCTTCGAGAAGAGTTGTTACCATCGGAGTAAATAATCAATCAAGTTTACATCCATATATTGAATTTAAATATGCAGACAAAAGAAATAGTGTACAGTTGATGTTAGACACTGGTTCTGAAATAAATATTATGAAAATTGGTTCAGTCTCTTCAACTCAAACAATAAATACTGACCAAACTGTACTATTAAAAGGAATCGATACAACAATCCTTCCTACAATAGGAACAATTGAGATTAAAATTTTAAACAACATGGTAACTTTTCACATAGTCCCTGAAGAATTTTGCATTCCTTTCAATGGAATTTTAGGCTCAGAATATTTTCTAGAAACAAAAGCAACATTAAATTTTGAAACCAGACAACTTATTGTAGGTGAAAAATCAATGAAATTTAAGCAGAATGAAAAATTACCTTTTGAATTAAAAGTAAATGGAATATCTAAATGGAATAAAAATTCAACAAGTGCCTTACCCTTTATAGATATCTTCAATCCACCTTCAAATAGCTACGGTCAATTTATGATAGATACTGGATCAGAAGCCAATATCATTAAATCTCACTTACTGCCAACCGAAATAGATATTAATAATTATAAAACAGTTTTATTAAAAGGAGTGGGAGACAAATTCCAAAACACTATGGGATCCATTGAGATTGCGATATATGGAAGAACGACGACATTTTTAATAGTAACAGAAGATTTTGACATTCCATGCGAAGGAATTTTAGGGGTAACTTACTTAACTGAAACAGGAGCAATAATTGACTACGGAAATGGTACACTTCAAATTGGCGAGACAATAGCAAATTTAAAATGCAGAAAAGAACCATCTATGATGAATAAACAACAATGTTTATTAGCTAAGGAAGAATTGAAAAATGCTAATGAAGAAAAAACTTCGAATTCCGTCATTATAAATGAAATTCAGAACATTCCAATAAACCCAACTGAAGCTGAGAACAAAATAAATTCCACGTGGAGTTTAGAAACTAATGTGTCCGCAATTCCTCAAATTAATATCGATGAAAACCAACTTCAAGATATGGATGAAGAAATTCCTGAGTCATCGAATGAAAATCTTTCAATTGTAACAGATTTTAAACCCTTGGAACTACTAGATTTGGATTATTCAACGAAACCACATTTTATGGATATATTAAATGAAGTATCTTCGGAACTCAACTTTAAAAATTATTCCACAATGGAAGTAAATGAAACTTTTCAGATATTTAAAGAAAGTTCTTCAAAGTCACCATTTGTAAAAATTTATTCTATTGAAAACCACGAAATAACATCCAAAGAAACAGATCTATTAAATAAACTAATATTTGAACATTTAAACGAAGAAGAAAAGGATCATACAATGAATTTAATACTTTCCAATCAAGATAGATTTTACCAAGAGGGCCAAAAGCTTGGTGTAGCCAGTACGGTAATGCATCGAATCCCAACAATCGACGATATACCTATAAATGTAAAACAGTATAAAATACCCATATCTCTTAAAGATGAAGTAGAAAGACAGGTACAGGAACTACTAAAAGATGGAATCATCAAACCATCTACGTCTCCCTACAATTCACCATTGTGGATTGTCCCTAAAAAAATGGACGCTTCCGAAAAACAAAAATGGCGTCTAGTTTCAGATTTCAGACTTCTAAATGATAAAACAATTAGTGATGGATACCCACTACCCGACATTACCCAAATTATTGATCAAGTCGGTGGACATAGGTACTATACTACTTTAGATTTAGCGAAAGGATTCCAGCAAATCCTTATGGATCCTCGCGATTCCCATAAAACGGCTTTTAGTACAGCTTACGGTCATTACGAATACGTAAGAATGACGTTTGGATTGAAAAATGCCCCACCCACTTTCCAAAGATTCATAGATGAAACTTTTAAAGACCTGCAAGGAAAAATAATGTATACTTTCATTGATGACATCGTAGTATGTGCAGATACACTCGCAGTACATGGAGAAAAAAATGAATCTCATCATGGAGAGATTACGAAAATCGAACCTTCAATTAAACTGTGACAAATGCGAATTTCTCAAAAATAAAGTTTGTTATTTAGGACATATATTAAGCCAAGATGGAGTACGCCCGGATCCAAGAAAATTGGAAGCCGTAGATAAATTCCCACGACCAAAAAATGTCAAGAATGTTCGACAGTTTTTAGGACTGTCTGGATACTATCGCAGATTCATCAAAAACTTCTCAAAAATTTCCAAACCTTTGTGTAAATTACTACAAAAGGAAGTCGACTTTACATGGACAGAGAAAGAAGAGCAAGCTTTTCTGGAATTGAAGGAAGCACTTTGTAACCCACCGGTGTTACAATACCCAAATTTTTCCAAACCCTTCAACATTACAACCGACGCTTCAGGTTACGCGATTGGAGAAATACTATCCCAAGGAGAAATAGGAAAAGATCTTCCAATAGCCTATTGCTCACGAGTTTTAAGAGGCCCAGAATTAGCATATGAGGTCTATGAAAAAGAAGCATTAGCAATGATACATGCAGTGCAAACATTTAGATCATATATTTATGGTAAAAGGGTAAAATTAATAACGGACCATCAACCCTTAGTATGGTTCAAAACAGCAGAACTAAATACCAGAGTTCAAAAATGGCGATTCAAATTATCCGAGTTTGACTATGAGGTAATTTATAAACCAGGAAGATTAAACGCAAATGCTGATGCACTCTCGAGAAATCCTGCTGAACCCATTCTAGAACAGGTGATAAATGTAGTTGCTAGACATCAGAAAAAACTAGAAGAACTAAACAAGCAAAAACCAGCAAAGAATTCTTCAAAAATCAAAGAAAGTTTAGGAAAAGAAAAATCCAAAAAAGAAACCTTTAAGGACAAAGGTGAAACTCCTAGGAAACTTAGAAATACGACTACTGTAAATAAACCTAATTATGTAGAAAGTGAATTTAGTGATTCAATTAATCCTAAGGCAAAAACGAAAATGCCTCCTGACAAAGATTTATCTGAAATACCACAATTAAGTACTTATTCAGGCAACGAGGATACAGTTGTAATGGAGAGATCAAATTCTGAATACGACGAAAACAAGGAAAAAGCACCAATTTCAACCACCGCAAGCACATCAAATTCTAATAGTGATTCATCATATCAAGAAACAAGAAAATACAACTCTAATTTACCGTGTCAAGTGATCGAAACTAAAGAAATGATCCAGTTCCGACATGATAATATTATATATTTTACTTCAAGCACAGGCGAACCTTGTGATGAAGGAGCAAGAAAACTAATTGAATTTAATAAAATGGAATCTTCACAAAATTTTAAACCAATAAGTGTAAACTATACAATAAAAAGAAGCAAATTAAACCATTATGCGCTCTGTATAAAAGGAATTGAAACCGAATCCATCTCGACTATTAAAGAAAATGTATATAAAGTTTTAGTAGAATTAAAAAACCTTATATCTAAGCTGAACTTAAAAACTTTAAGCATCGCGAAAAGTGAATATATAGAGAATTTACCATGGTCTGAGGTAATATTCCTGATCAAAAAAGTATTTAACGAGGAAACAATCAAAATAATTGTTTGCAAAGGAACCCTTAAATTTGTTCCTGAAGAAAAAAGAAAGGAGATTTTTGACGAATTACATTGTTCACCGATTGGAGGACATCGAGGAGTCTCAAAAACATATAACCGAATAAAACAAAATTTTTATTGGGAAAACCTAAAGGAGGATATACAAAGAAGAATACAACAATGCCTTAATTGCCAATTAAAAAAATTAGTCAGGTTAAAAACCAAACAGCCAATGGTAATTACTGACACACCAGGGACGGTATTTGATAAAATAGCACTTGACGTAGTAGGACCTCTACTTAAAACAAAAAATGGGTATGAGTACATTCTTACTATGCAAGATCAACTCTCAAAATTTTGCCTAGCCGTTCCCTTGAAAGATACTTTAGCCACTACAATAGCGGATTCCTTTATAAAGAAATTTATTTGTATATTTGGAGCCCCTAAAGTAGTACTTACAGATCAAGGTCAAAATTTTTTAAGCAAACTTATGACGCGAATTTCTAAACGATTTAAAATTAAAAAAGTACGAACCACCGCGTTCCACCCCCAATCTAACGGATCTCTAGAACGGTCACATCATGCCCTAGGTGAATTTCTAAAGCAGTATACAACTGTAGACCAAGAATGGGATGAATGGTTAGAGATCGCTATTTTGAATTATAATACATGTGTTTCGGAAAGCACAAAACATACACCTTACGAGGTAGTATTCGGAAAACTTGCAAGATTACCCTCAAGTGATCCTTTAAGGGAAGTAGATGTTTTGCCCACTTATAAAGGATATATTATAGACTTAGTTACAAGGCTAAATGGAATTAGAACTTTAGTTTATGATAATTTAGTAGAATCAAAAGAAAAATCGAAAAAATATTATGATAGAGCTATTAATCCTCGTAATTTCCATATAGGAGATTATGTTTTTCTATTAAAAGGTCCTAAACCAAAAAAATTTGGAGATCATTACTCAGGACCTCATAAGATTTTAGAAATAATAAATAAAAATAACATTAAGATCCAATATAAAAATGGATCAAAAGTAGTTCATGCAAATAGACTCAGAATTTCACACATAAATCAAATAATCAAACCTAAGAGAAAGAAACAGGAAAATTCTGATAGTGAGTAGAAATATCATTTTTGTCTCTTTCTCAACCAAATGTATATAATGGGGCCAACAAAAACCCGTATAACCGAAATTAATACTTCTTTTTGATTACAGATGATTTGGACATTACTTTTCACAATTATAGCAGGAGCTTATGGTTTTATAGGATACGATTGTGGGTCGCGTCATTTAAATGTAACAACCTTATCATTATTAGAGGTAGGGAATTGCGATTTACCAGAAACAAAAATAAATATAACTAGAAGATATGTACAACTACTCCAGATAAATCAGTATACCGAAACAAGAATTATTCAATGTAAAATGGAAATTCATCGTACGATTTACTATTGCGGAATGAATTCTCATATTTCTATTGTTTTAAATGGCGAAAACGAATATATTAATGATGTAAGTAAAAGCGCATGTCAAGATGTACACAAAACCGGCATTTTAAAAGTAAGTGAATCACATATTATCCACGGGATAAAAGTAAATCAAACGGTTATACATAGTATAATGTTAGCGGGATATTTAAACGGAGAAGGAAAATGCGACGGAGCAGGATATTCAGATCCCTTCGGAACATGGGAAAATGTAGTAGTTCAAGGCACAATTAAAATTACTTTAACTGAACAACAAGCTAGAATCAATTTAAACACTAATACTATTCATTTACGCTCTGGAACCGCATGTTCTCTCTCTCTGAAGGAAGTTGTATAGATCAAGAGGGAGGTTATACTTTTTGGAATACAATACCAATTGATAATTGTAAATTCAATCAATATAGCATCTTATTCGAAGGTTTAGCCAATAAAATGGTAGACTCTGACTTTAATAACGATCAGATCATATATTCTCTCGCGACACAAGATATAACCTTCGCCTTGGCAGCAAAAGGCAGAGAATCAGTCTGTGGATATACGTTAGTAAAGACCGAACATCCTAAACTAGTAATTTTCGAAACAGTAAGAGGAGATAGTTTTGCGATTAATAAAGAAAATTCTGTATCCAATCTTGATATTTTCGCCTATGTAAACTCTAAATTTGTATACGTTGAAAAACATATTCGCTCACAAATGAAGCAATTGTATAACGATGTCATTACTCAAAAATGTAATCTAGAAAAACAGACGTTAAAAAATTCTTTGTCAATAGCAACGCAAGCACCAGACGAATTCGCATTTGATCTGATGAAAGGACCAGGTTACATGGCAGTCGTTGCAGGTGAAGTAGTACACATAGTCAAATGTGTGCCCGTAGAAATAAAAATGAAACATGGAGACAACTGTTTTGCCGAACTTCAAGTCACTAGGAACAACCAAACATTCTTCCTCACACCAAGGACCCACGTACTTAAAACTAAGGGTACGGAAATACCATGCAACAGGATTTTACCATCACTATACTACGTAGAAAACCAATGGTACAAAATCTTACCGTTACCTACCACAGCTGAGAACCCAACTATAATGAAACCGATGACAAGACCAACATGGAAATACACTAACCCTGCAGAATTAGCTACTAGCGGGATCTACACCGAAAAAGAATTGGACCAGATCAGGGAACGGATAATGTTTCCAGTGGAAAGGCCCGCTGTATTAAACGACCTTGCAAGAGAAATGAGAGGACACCCTCTAGGAAATAGCGAAGGAAGTCTTTTAAAACTCTTAAACGAAAATGCAATGGAGAAAATCATTGAAAACACTTGGACCAGAGTTTGGACCAAATTCCTTACATTTGGGACAATAAGTGCAGGGATAATAGCTATATTAACGATCATTCACATCATCAAAATTACGGTCGACATTATACTACAAGGGTACGCCATTCATTCAGTCTACGGATGGTCAGTACACCTATTGGGAGCCCTATGGACTTCAGTCACACATTTCTTGATATACGCATCTAGAAGACCAGAGACTACTAACGATATCGAGATGGGAAATACATCAGCCACACAAGAACATTTGACACACGAAGCACCTGAACCAACAACAGCACAAGAAGGGAGTAGCTCATCAACTAACAAACAATTCTTTCAATTAACATAATCAACTGACAGAATTGAGGAAAACACAACTGACTTATGTGGAAACCTTACAAGCAACGACTACATCAACCACCCTCTCAACCAAAATGAATTCAACCAGATCATCAAGATTTAAGAAAACAACCCTTTTTATTGTGAACAAATTCTTCAAAATCAAGAAAAGTATACTCAGAGTTATGTTTGCTATTCAGTTTTCAACCTCCTAGCAACCATTTAACGGTGGGGGTGTGACATCTTCTGAAATTACTTACTTTTTTTTTTTCTCCGAATCTTATTTTTCTCCACTATTTCTCGAAACTTTAAGAGCGGTTTTACATTATAAATTATTTTATACCTTTCGACGAATTTCTCAATCTTTTGTAAATAACTAAGACTAGAAACCTTTCAAGATAAATTTGAAATGCAGCTGCTTCAATATGAACACTGAAAATTTACTTAAACTATCGTAAAATATAATAAACTTTGTACCTCTCTATTTCGACCAAAACGCGTCGCCCACAATCGTATTTCCTTTACAAACATCTACCAGCCCCTAACAAGATAAATTCATAAAACTCCAAACAAATACAAGCAGTAGATAGTCCAGTATTTAGCCATTACAGGAAATCATAAACAGCTTAGGCTGTCACTCAAAAGGGACCGCGCTGGTACCCCGCCCATGAAAAGACAAATAGATGCAAAGTGCACTCTCTGTCCAGATAAGATCTTAGGCCAATTCAATACAGAAAATAAAACTTTCGAAAATAATATTTTATAAAATAATTAAAATTAAATAAGAAATTAACATTACTTTTAATATTATTCAGTATAAAAAAAAATATTATTCAGTATGTTATGAGTAGGAAAAGAAATTATTTCGACTAATGAGAGAAATGCAACTTGCATCTATTTTATTTTTGAACCAATGTTTGAAACTTATAGAATGTAAACTAATGGCAATTTATTTAAAAGTTGTTAATAATCAGGGACCTATTTTACCGACGTGATAATTTACGGAAAGTTATTTAAGAAGGTAAAATACCAGGTAATAAATTACGGAAAATTCTTAATACATTTCTCATTGTATTTTAAATTAATTCTAATAAATCCAACATCAATTTATTTAATAATTAAATATATTTCATACTTATTTTCAATAGTAATTTAATAAACCAAACTATTTTACTTTCATAAAAATATACATCCATTCTCTATAAACATATTTCAAACTTCGTAAAGCATTGAATCAATCTGAGTTACAAAAACTCCAAACCAACTTGTAATTAATACGCAGAAATATAATTGTATTTAGAATATTAATAATTCAATTAAACAAATGTCATTCAGAATTTTAAGTAATAGCAATGTTCTGTTTTACCGACACCATCATGTAATTATATATATATATTTTATACGTGATTTTGCACGCAACCCTCAAATCAAAATAATTTGTTTTAATTGTTAAATTATAACTTCTTTACCTACAGGTAAAAACGTTAAAACAAAGCAATAGAAAATTGAATTCAAAGTTACATTTTAGAATTAGTACTTATATCTTAAGAAACGAATTTCAGTAAGATAAACTTATATATAAATTTATCTTCCTAAATGTAAGAATCATATATATTTAAGCAAAATATTCGACGTTTAATAAGAATAATTTAGAAAACTAATTTTGAAATATGTATTAATCTTAAGCAATAATGATCCTTTTGAATTTAAAGTGAAAACATGACTAATTTAATGTAAATTCACGATTTTGTAAGTTAAGTCAGGATATAAATGAAACATATCATTTTTTGACGCTCCGATTAGTTAAAATTACTGAATCTGTAAACATAATTGTTTAAATAATTAATTTTTAAAGTATTTTATTTCATAATATACATGTAGCGCAATCTCTTGGGAAATCGATGAATCTGGAAAAGTTTGGAAACTCCTACAAGGCCCAACCCAATGGGTCAGCCCTTAAGATTTTCGTAGACTACTGCGGGGGCGTAACTATGTCACTATAGACAGCGAACCAATCAGACAACTGAAGCTAGTGGATTCAACTCCCCTAAAAGATTTTCAAGTAGAAAGGGAAAAGATGAGAATACATAAAAGCTATGCATTTTCATTTTTTTTTTAATAAGTTCCGCTTCTCTACATTTTTTTCACCAAAAACGTTCTCTTCATTCACAAAAATTACGAAATTTTCCTAAGTACTCGTCGGTCGTGATATCCTCAAAGTTTTTATACGAAGTTTAAATTATATTTTCTACATTAATATTTTGTTTCTTTTTTTTGTGTTCGGTTTCCATCGCAAATTATAGTTCATACACGGTCCCCCAATTTAAATAAAAAATACTGAAAGGAGGCGGGTTGCAGTTCCAAGTTTCACCACGATACATCGATTCCTCCAAGGATTTGTACGAGAATTTTACCAGGACTGTACAAGGATTTTATTATTACAACCAAACAAAGTAAGTTAAATAAATACTATCGCTATCTAACTTTTCTCTCAATCTTTTATTTTGATATTTTGAAATAAATTGTATCCTCCCTATGAATATTTGGGTGCCAGTAACCAATCTGGTATCAATATTCATAGTAACTCTTTCCTTACACCTATCCCCGAGAATCCAAACAATCTGGTGTGCTCCGTAATGCGATGTGCAACTTTGTTTGAATTCTCACTTCCCTTCTTCCAATTTTGAATGATTCCCCTAGGATAAGAAAGAAATTTTTTACCTCATTCTAGCTGCCAAATAAATTGTAAATTCGTTCCTGAGTTATTAGAGTGAAAACTCTAGACTCAAAATTCTACTTTTTAAATTGTCCTTCAGACAATTTAAAACTTGTGTGACCCTAGACGTCACACAAATAAACAATTGTAGCTTCGAATTTTTAAGTTTTAATTTCTCGTGGGGAATAAAATAAATTTTTCTAGAATTTAAATAAGAACAATTATGAAAAACATGTAAACATTAAACAATATTAATTCTGTTGAAAATTGACACAGTCAATTTATGAAGATATAATGGAATTGTAATAAAAAATTGAATAAAAATGTAAAAATCGTAATCCAGCTTTTAAGTAGGGTTTGTAAGCTCAATTGTTTAAATAATAAGATTTATAATTTTACTTTTTATTCTCAAACTGTACACGCTGGTCCATCTCTTAGGAAATCGATGAACCTGGAGAAGTTTGGCAACTCCTACAAGGTCCAACCCAATGTGTCAGCCCCTAGAAAAAATTCGACTAATCAGGGAAGAGGACTAGAAATCTTCACTTCCCTGTAAAGACCTTGAAGTAGAAAGGGAAAAAGAGAAAATACATAGGCACAGTTTTTTTTACACACAAGTTTTTTTCTACCGACCATTACAAATTTCGAATGTTACACACACTCAGTGATCCCAGAATGCGTAAGATTTTTTCTCCCACCACGTTCCCGCGTGTAAGCAACACATATAAACGCGTCGTGTCGATGTATCCCCGCTCCATCGCATGTTTGCACGCTTGCAAATAGAGAATTGGATGATTGCCACTGCTTCTTCGTTTTCTCTCGGCTTCGCTTCGGCTCTTGGGTTCGGTACTGTTGGTTCGTCGAAAGTCGAGAATTGCCGAGGATGCACGATTGTAACACGTATATTTTCAGATTTCATGCTGTCGGTTATTGAGTGGAAATTGAGAATTGTGTTTCTCTCAACTTTCTCGACATCGTGCAATAGAGGCGCGAAACATACGACAATTTTAAATATATGAAATATGTTGTTTAAGATATTATATTTCTTTTTTTGAAATTTTTAGAAAATATCCCTAAAATAAATAACTGAAAAATACTGTCAAATTATTTAAGGGTTTTAACACGTTAAATGTGAAAAATTTGAATCAATATATACATTTAAAACATTTTAGCTTTTCAAAAATCAAAGCTTTAATTAATAATTACGAATTTCCATATTTCTTAACAAATTCGTACATTTGAACAATTTTCAGTTGGCAAGTTATTTTTCATTGAGAAGAGATGTACATAAAATTTATGTTTGAAATTTCCATTCTTAGTTTTATGTTAGAAATATTTTCATCTCAAGTTTTAGTAGCCTAATTGCAAATAAAAACCTGTAAATTTCGCAGATAAAATCGGTAAATTCTGCAGATTAAATATACAAATTATACAAATGGAAAATGTATTTTCTTTTAGTTCAATCTATTAATTTTACAAATACAGTTAGTCAGTTTACGGGCTATGTCGTAGATTCTGCAGATGAAAAATGTATATTCTATATATTCTATCTGTTTTTGTACAAAAAAATTCTGTATATTCTACAGTTTTGAAAACTATAATTTCAATAGACTAAATCCTTTGTATATATACCAGAAGCAAATTTTTTGTATGCGAACCTTTTAATATATGCAGAAAAATTAAAGTATTTGGTTCATCTTGTTACATTGTAAAAAGATTTTAAAACTCCAAAACAAATTTTTATGATTAATCCAAAGTCTATAAATTTTCAATGTCTCCAATCGAAATATTAAGTGAAAGATTTTCAAGTTCTAGAGATCAACCACTTATTTAATAAGACATTTCAAATTTTCCCACAATTTTACAAAATCTTATAAATCTTTATTTTAGGCCATTTTTGTTTTGAAATATTCGAGAAATACGTGTAATTATTTTAATTAAATACTTTGAAAACTTTTGCAATTGGCTGATCTGGCAAATTTGTTGAAAAATTTGAACGTTAATCGAAAAATCTTCCAATGAAGTTCAAAGTCAAGAAATGTTGCTCAGGTTGAAAAACAATATAGTTTACACCAGATTTGCATTTAAATTTAATATTAATTTAATGTGGTCTAAGTACAAATTTTTAATTAAAAAAATTAATTGCTGTACTTTAATTTATTCATGATTGTATGGAATATGATTGCCATTGTCACTTCGTATTCTGTCGGCTTAGCTTCGGCTCTTCGGTTCGGTATTGTTGGTTCGTAGAAAGTCGAGGATTGTCGAGAATGCACGATTGCAACTTGTATTTTTTCGCCGGCTTGGCTAATTTCAAGATTTCAAGATTTGGAGGATTTGGAGGTTGAGGTCGTATTCTGTCACTTTTGTTTAAAAAATTTGACAACTCCAACAAAGGCTTGAAAACCTTGACGTTTGAAGTCTTGAAATATGATATGTTAATTACTTTCAGGACATTTTACAGGATGTTTTCGAGTGTGTAATCTACAGACAATATATGATAAGTTACTGGAGGTTTATAAAGTTGTTATATATTCAATATATTACATAAGAAAAGTGGAGGTTAGGTTTAAAATATATATATCATTCTCAAGTCTCAAGTGGTTTTAAATTTTGAAATCGTGCATTCTCGGCAATTCTCGACTTTCGACGAACCAACAGTACCGAACCTAACAGCCGAAGCGAAGCCGAGAGAAAACGAAGAAGCAGTGGCTATCACCCAATTCTCGATTTGCGAGCGTGCTAACAAGCGATGGAGCGGGGATACACCGACACGCCACGTTTATATGTATTGCTTACACGCGGGAACGTGGTGGGAGAAAAAATCTTACGCATTCTGGGATCACTGCACACACTTCAGTTTTTAGTATCCACCAGTTCAGTTTAATATTCACGACTTGAAAACTACTATTCAAAATTTACAAGATAAGTTTCTTCTTTTCCAACGGTTATTTTTCTTTAAATCTTATAACACCCAAGTTTTTCTTTATCGACAGTTACTAAATTCAAATCTTCGAAAGTTATAGGTCACGATTAATTTGCTCGCGAAGTTTTCGGAATTTCTCAACATTTACGGAAATTCGACCACGAGTTTTACCAGGTTTCCACGACCCAATCGATTTCCCAAGGATTGCCAGGAATATTTTTCAACTTAAACAAAGTAAGTTTAAATAAAAAAATTTGGTGTCTAAATCTTTTTCTCTCTTTTCATTTTACTATTCTTATTCTATTTTTGTTTCCTCCATATGAATATCTGGGTGTCAGTAACCAATCTGGTATCGATATTCATAAAAATGCCTAAAAGCATGTTCTTGGTCTATCGAATTAGTCAGGATAGGTGTAGGGTTCAAATCCCTACTGCGTATAAAAAATTTTAATTGCGTTCAGGCGTCGGATTATATGTCAGTTACTATGTAATGTTATTGAATAGTATAACTAACCATAACTTATGATAATATTTGATCCATCATAGCAAATAAAATATTTTTCAATGACAATGGAGTTTCATTTCAAACAGTTCCGAACTAAATCTTAAGCTGTATTATAGACACCCAGGGAGCTTTCAACTTTTGATTGTTGTGTCAGTACCAGATTTTTGTGAAAAATCCTATAGAACAGACCAGACTTCTAAAAAAAATAATTGAACTCCATTGTGAACAATTAATCTGATAAAACCTATTTCAAAACATAATTTGATCTGATTAATTCATTCGCTTATTAATGATGTTTCTAGAAGGGACTCAATTCGATTAATTGGTCTCAATTAGGTTCAATTATTTTTTACTAGAAGGGTAGACAGTCTGAACAATGACAGAGCTACGACCAGACGGTCTAGTCTAAACCTACTATTGAAGATCCAGAAGATATTTTCACATGGGATGTGTGTAGCAGCATTCTAGAATGGTTCCAGAACTATTACAGAGATTGGGAGATGACATATTTATTCGCTAGTCTGTAACTTTTTCTTTTCTGTTTTAGAACTGTTACATAATTGTTCTAAAACAGTATAAGCTGGAAACTTACAGGGCTTGAAATTCTGTATCTACGTTTTTGGATGAAAATATGAATTTCATTCAGCACCCTGACTACTTTGACACTTTTTTGACAGAATAATCTCATTGTTTATAATTTCATTGTGAACAGTATAAAAAAATGTATCACCTTATACTTAAGAAATATTTATGTAAGTAATCTGAGATAACTTAATTTCTAAAACATTTTCTGAACATTTATTACAGGATTTGCATTTAGTTGATTTAGAAGAATTCAAACATGGAGGTACAAATATTACAGCATTTCGTTTAGTAGATCCGGAAAAAACACAGAAAGTTGTCCAAGATTGGATTTATGGGGAGCAGCGCTACGACAGAAAACTAAATTTAACTCAGGACAAAAACAAGGTAAGCCATCTACAGTAAGTTATGTAGAAAAAAGAATAAGTTGTAAACAAATTTCATGTATTGAAGCTCTGTCAACTTCGCTCAAGTAGTGTATTCGAATTAAGTGTGACCATAAAAACAAGCAGAACGTCGAAACTCATTCACTTAATCATGCATTTCTCGCTGTAGGGAGTGTGAAATTTCAGAATAGCGACATTTTCCAGTCCATCAAATTTATCCAAACGAGTGACAGTTGACAATTTGCACGTCTAAAGAGGTGCACCTTCTTTTTATAGTCCAAGAGCGTAATTTTGGAGATTGATTGAAATATACATGCCCATGTAATAATTATTTGCGCTATTTGTGTTATTTGTAATAGTATAGTATTTTCATACTATTTTTCACAACATCTCGTGCGAAAGTTCGACTTTGATGGCTGTAACTTTAATAATTTTTTATTAGCTCTTAAGTACACTCGTTCCATTTGATTATTTTCCGCTCCTAGAAGTGAGCAATGGTGAATGAGGATTAAAAATTAATTTATGGTGTAATCCAGCGTATGACACCGTCACTTCGAGTAAACAGGTCTCTGTAAATGAATGATATCAGAGGTAAGAGAGTATTTTCTCACTTTTGACATTATTCATTTATTACGTCAGAGGTAAGAGAGTATTTTCTCACTTTTGACATTATTCATTTATTACGTCAGAGGTAAGAAAGGATTTTCTCACCTCTGAAGTAAGTCATTTTCTCACCTATGTACAAACAGGAGTGGATTTCGCCACTTACTCACCGTTTAATATGTATCGAATGCCAAACTTTAATATGAAGTGTTGTGAAAAAAGTTTTTTTCTACTAGTGGGTAAAAAAGTGCATTTTATTGTCACCCACGGGTCTAAAATTATTGGGTTGGTCACAAAGTCATTTCGCTTTTTTACGCTTAGATGATTAGTCGTTTGAAGTCGTTCTTCTCCATTGCAAACTTCAGACTGTATATGGTATTTGATAACTGAAGTTTCGTAGATTATTCAGTAAAAAAATAGGTTATTTGCGATAACGTTGTGCGAAAAAGATCATGGAACAAGCGGGGTGAGTCTGCACAATCGACATGAACAGTCGTTATTCATTAAAAGAAGGTTATGATGACTGTTTGGTGGGATTTGAAAGCTATTGTTTATTTTCAGCTGCTCCAAAGGAACCAAACTATCAATTCGAATATCTACTGTCGTCAGCTAATGGAACTGGACAAAGAAATCAAAGAAAAGTGGCCAGAACTGGCAACTCGTGAAGACGTCATCTTCCATCAAGATAACGCCAGACCACACATCTTTGGTCACTCGCAATAAATTATTGGAGTTAGGCTAGAAAGTGATGCCTCATCCACTGTATAGTCCTGACCTCGCACCATCCGATTATCATTTATTCTGTTCACTTCAAAACCATTTGAATGGAAAAACCTACGATTCAAATGAGGCTGTCAAAAATGAGTTGATTCAGTTTTTTCCCTCTAAAAACCAAACTTTCTACGAAAGCGGAATTAAGAAGCTGATGGAAAAAGTTCATCGAACAAAATGGTCAATACATAATTGATTAATGTTTGTTATTTATATCAATAAACTTGCTTTGAAAATCATGAAAAAAAAAAACGAAATGACAGTATTGTCGCAATTCAAGAATGATCTTCCATTTAAATTGGTGAGTTCAAATCTGCATGTGTTGCAAATTTGTGAATCTTCTCGTAAATTTGGGGATTTTACGCGTGAATTGGCAGACACACGGCGAAGGGTTGTTACTTATATCGCGACTGCAGGTATAATTAATTTTTAAAACTAGAATAATTCAACAGAATCCACAAAATTATAATATGAAATTGAATTATTTCTTGACAAACCTGCTTCAAGAAACTGTTTTCAGATAAAATCTGTGAATTACGTACCCAACTCGTATGCTGAGATATTATGCTGAGTCAAAGTATTTTATGTGCCTCAGGCACGGAAACTCGTTTTTCCTTTACAGCTGAGAGTAACGGAATGTTGTGTATTCCGTTACAGAGGAATACAATGTAAAAATTGAACTGCGCATGCGCATATAGTCTTACAGCGGAACACAATCTTTTTCTTATTCTTCTTCTTCTTCTTCTCACTTCTTCGTACAGCGTTAGCACCTTACTGGAAAAGCCTTGTACATTTGAACTGCGCATGCGTCTATCAAAATCCATTACTACTACACAAGATCGATAAAATCAAAATGGCTGAGACCATTCGTGACATATCAAGTGTAATGACTAGCGCCGAAAACAACTACAATGCTAGATTAGATTCGAGTGTACGCATAAAAACTGGTATACGCACCGAAGGCACATAAAATAGAATTCGTGCCAATGCACACAATTCGGGAAATTGCGAGATTCGCGACAATGCTTGCAGGACTGATCGCGCCTCGGCTTTTTCTCGTCTTTGCCTCAGCTATGTCTTTTACCAATGATTCTTTATTCTCGATTCCTTTATTCTCTTCTCATTTTAGCTTTAATTTATTCTGCTCTTCTTCTCTCGGTTTTTCTACTTTTTCATTTTTATTTGTTCGTCACCACGCTTTGACTTTGCGCTGACATCTGCTTGTAATGCATTGTTTTTTTCTAAGTGGTTAGAACTAGAGGCCTCCTGCCTCTGTTCTTTTTTTTTGGCGGACACAGATTTCTCTGTCTCACTGGTAATTTGGACCAATTTGTGTCAGTTATCTAGCCGACTTTTGGTAGGGTATGGTTGATTGTCGTCATAATGGGTATTTCTCTCATTTGTAAGTTCTCCACTGCTCTTTCTTTTTGATTTTGCAACATGATTTTATTTTCGTGTCTTATTCTTCCTTCTGCACTATTTTTCTTTGGTTTCCTTTCTTTTCCTCCTTTGTTCCATTCCAATCTATTTTCCATTAGGTATGATTTTATTTTATATTTAATTTGTGGCTTTTCCGGTAGCCACCAACTTTTCTTTCCGAAGTCTAACTTTAATCCTAGCTTTCCATCATGTCTGTTCCCAAGATCCCTATAGATCTCAATTCTGGTTCCAATCTGTATAGCAGATATTTTTTGACTTGCCCTACTTCCATAGACATTAATACTTGTCCTGTTATTTTTTATTTTTGTCCATTTGCGACTGTTAGTTTATCGTTAATTGGTTTTTTGATTTCGTAATCGAGTTCTTCTATTTTCTCGAAAAATTGTTTACTAATATACGAGTGAGTTTCCCCTGTGTCTACTAATATTTTATATTTTGTGTCTCCACTTTATTATTATGTTAAATCTGGTTTCGTCTGGGGTGTCGCTGTCTGTTTCTTTCTATTTGTTGTCTATAACTGTTTCTGGATATTTGATTTTCAGTTTTTACAAACCAATTGTTTGGATTTCGATATCTGAAATTTTGGTTATAGTTGAACCCTGCTTTATTTTCCGATTCGTTATGACCCCGTGTTTGCGGGTAAGTGTTTTGTAATCTTTGGTTATTATAGAAATATCTTGGGTTTTCGTTAGCATATATTGGCTAGGATTGTGGTCTAGTCTGTGTATTTTGGGATTCGTGTCTCCAGTTACTTTCTTCTTTCATAATTTCATAATTATTAATTTCATAATTAATTTCATAATTCATAACTTTGTCTTAGTTGTTGTTTTTCGCCTCTTTCTCTTAGTGCTTCGAAATTATTTCTATAATTGCTTTGGCGATTTTTCCTGTCTACAATATCCATTGTTTATTTCGTTTTCTATTATATTGACTTTTTGACCTTTTGTTCTTGATTTTGCTATTTCTGCTTCTCATTCTCGTCCTACTATTTCTAATTCTGCAAAATTTTTGAATGAATTTCTCGTAATGTAAATTCTATATTCAAGTCCTTAATTTTCATAAACTATAGTCAATTGCCATTCTAAGTTTGGAAGGCAATTTCAAAATCATTTTGATTTTGTTCGCTTTCTTTTGTATTTATGTTTTCCCGCTTCTTTCCAAAATTCATTATTTTATTTATTATTTCTAACCTTTCTTTTTCTAATTTTTTATTTTTCTTGTTTCGCGTTCCCTCTTTAAGTAATTTAATTCTGTTTCACGAAAATCTAGACTTTCTTCTTCCTCTAATATTCGCCAATATCCTGATGTATTCTCCGTGTTTGGGGAAAACGTGCCTTTATGGGTACTATTTATTATATCTGCCTGCTTGCTGTGTATGTGTGGTGTGCCCTTACTTTGTCCCTCTCTGTCACGCGGTTTTAAAATTATATCTATGATACGTATTGTAGATTTAGGTATTGTACCTGTTTGGTGACATGCTGTCTCTCTCTATCCTCTACTCCTATTTTCCTATCTTTTATTAACTCTACCTCCTTATGTCTCATTTCTAGTAACCCTATTTCTCTTTTATTAGTTATCGCTATCAGTCACTTTCATTAGAGAAAAATCGCAGATAGCACACTTAAAATACTATTGTATTTTGTGTTAACGCAGAACACCTAATGTCTTTTTGACCATGATTCCCTTTACATCTCATAATACGGGGTCCGTCTTGATCGTAAGTCCCCTCGAAGAGTTGAGGCAAGCAGGTTTCTGTGTACCACTTAATAGTGACTGTTTTCAATTTCTCTAGCGAAACCGTTCTCAGAATTCTACAATAGCTTTAGTGAAAAACACAGCTACCATTCGCTTGCCTATAGATTTCGATTTCTGAACTTGCACTGGCACCTCCTCGTCTTTAAAGACCCGAACTTTGCTTTTAGATTTCCTAGAAACATCGTAGTAATACAACTACGTTTTATCACCTGTCACAATGAAATTCACTTGCGCAGCAAATCCAGATTTTAACATTTTCAGCATTTCTTTACACGACTTGACACGACTTGACACGATTCTCTTGTTTCTCATCAGGAAGAGCATGAGGTACCCACACGGAGAAAAATAGTTGATTAAATTTACTCAACTCTGTCGATTAAACTTGGGACATAAGGACATTTGAACATCTATTAAAACCTAGTCGGGTAAAATCAATTTGATATATACCTAATTCACCCAAAGTGAATAACAATAAGCGTTACATAGGGAATAGTAAGGAGTTGAGTAAAACGTTATCGACGACAGGGCACCAACATGCGTCAGTGGGTTAACATGAAATGTATAAGTATATCAACGACGCTTGAGGTGCTTCAAACCATAGTTGGGTAAAATGAGCATTGGGCGTATTATTTGAACTGTCGATGGTATGGTTTTCTCAAATAAAAAAAAACTCTTACCTCGAGCCTGCCAATAGCAATCCGGTACATACATAAACAACTTAAAAACACATTCACACCATTCAGACGTAGCCAATCACATTTCAAATTACAAATACACTTAAACATATAACCTTACATATATAAACCTAATAACTACATATATATATATATACATAGTACGAAACGCTTTCCTCGAATAACGCACACGCTCGCTTACAATACTGAGATATAAAACTTGGAACTTTCTTATATAGTGACTGCATGAGTTATTCAGAACTTGTGAGAGTAAGTGCCGTCAATAAAATTTTTTAGCCTTACTCAAGTAAAAATAAATCAACTTTTTTCATAAAAGATTAATAAAATAATTATTAAAATTAATATAATTAATCAATTATTATAACTATGATTATTAATATATATAATATAATTATTAAATTACAATTAGTATACATTTTTATTATAACGACGTATGAAGTTTAGTGAAACTAAATTTTCAAATGTACATTAAAAAATTGCATTATTATTAAGAAGTATCTTGTATAAAAACATTTAAAAGAAGGTTCTTTTATTTTCTGTTTTTATATTTTCAAAATATGGATTTTACATTTGCGAATTCCAAATTATTATACTGCCTGAGTAATTTATGTGATATTTCATATTTTATGTAATACACTTATAGACTTTTTTTTTGTTTAAATTTTCATAATATCAATTTAATTTTAAGAATTTAAGTTTTTGAAATCAACATTTTTTTATGTGTGCCCAAGGCGCAGATTACTTTCATTCGTTCCTGCGTGAATAGATGTAGCTGTTGGAATAAATCTTGCGATTCACGGTTTACTCAACTCTCGATTGAAGCGTAGAGTACAATGAACGGAAAGCTCTACTTTTTTGTGATTTAATAAAAGATTGGTTTTTTATAGTTATACTACGAGTAATAATATATATATATTTACAAAATTTTAATGCACGCTTTCATACTTCACCCTACACTTCTGATTTTTACTCAACTTCGATTCATTTTCGAACATTTAATATATCACAAATAAATACAGTGATACTAAATAACTTCTAACTTGTCCTTATGTCCCAAATTTGATCGGAAGTTGAGTAAAATTACTTCAACTATTTTTCTCCGTGCACAATTAGCCAGCGATCTTCATTAAGAATCTTACATTAACACAAGTTCCATCCGTATCGTATGTCATCACATCAGGATTTGTACGGCAATGATTTCCTAAAGCGCGTCAATTTCTGTAATTGCATTCGTAAAAAAATGCGCACAGATGTCTCATTTTTGAGTCATGTGCTTTTTTCTGATGAAGCTAACTTTGCAAATATGTACGGCAAATGTGAATAGGCATAATATGCATTATTGGGCAAATGGGAAACCTCGATGGATGAGAACTGTACCATTTCAACATCCGTGGTAAGTTAATTGTTCGTGCGGCATTGTCGGCGATCACCTCATTCGTTTATATTTTTTTGAAGGTCGCTTGACTGGGCAAGTTTAAGCAAACTTTCTGCAAAACGTACTGCCTCAATTAATGGAAGACGTTTCCTTTGGCATGTTCGCATGAACATGTGGATGCAAGACGACGGTGCACCACCCCATTATGCCCTGTGTTCAAGAAAAGTGATGAATGAGATGTTTGGCGAAAAATGGATAGGACGAGGCGGCCCTGTAGCTTGGCCACCTTGTTTGTCAGATCTAACATCACCAGATTACTTTTCATGGGATTTTGTCAAAGAACGCGTAATGGCGGTAGCACCAGCCACGTCTGACGACATGAAAGAAAGAATACGCTGAGCATGTACCGAAATTTAACGACAAATGTTGGCTGAAGTTAGACGGTATTTTCATCAGCGAATTAACAAGTGCTTACAAGTCGAGGGTCATAACTTCGAGCATCTTCTGTAGGTAGACCCTAACCAAATTAAGTTGACCTTGACGTAGCTTCAGCGCCTCCACCGATAAAAAATAGGGTGGTCCAATATGACGGCCTTCTCGAACACTGAAACTTTTGTCTGAAACATTTTTGGATATGATCAATAGTTTGAGTGCTATCGCTCTGTAACACTTTATGTGCCTGTATGTTACCAATTTGGACTTAATACATGTGGAGGCAGACTTTACATGCTAACTCGGCTAGGCCCTTTATCGTTGTTTTGGTAACTCACGGAGACTCAAACGAATCAAAAAGATCCTGTAAGACTTTGTGCCGTTGGCTTGAATATATAGGCGATATAAACTCTCCTCCCTCCCCCCTCTCACCCCTTCTTCCATCTTTTCTTCTAATTTAAGAAGTGGTCACGTAAGTAATTACATAGGTTCCGTTTTATTGTATTGAGAAACATCAGCTCTTTCCAACTTTTGCTAAGCAGTGAGCACGCGCAACATCCATCACACACATAGCTTTCGCATGTCAAATGAGTATGAAGAATGTTGTATACACGTTCAGTTGAGATATGTACCATCGAAGAATCCTCATACACCTCCAATGTATTTTCATCAGCCACTAAACCTAAAACTTTTCTGATCACTTCTGGCGTAGTCGCGTCTAAAGGGCTCTCTGAACGTGGATCGTCATTTCTGCGCATACAACCAAACTTAAGCTCTTGCATTCACCTTTTGACTGTTATATTCGATGGAAAATATGTACCACAATATTCGTCAAGCTTTTCTTTAGCATCTTTAGCCGTTTTTCCCCTTGACAAATCACCTTGAATGAAAACACGAATTTCGTTTTTCCATTTTTACAAAATCACTCATATGATAACGCGACAATTACTCTCATAGACAATCTACTTAGCGGGTTATAATAATACATGGGATTTAGCGTTTTTCAAATTGGCACTTCACAAAACTGATAAGGATTATACATTAGTGACATAATTCGGTGGTCAGGTCCGTGACTTTTCAAACGACCTAGTGTAACAAATCGCTACATATTTCAAATCAATATATTATTATCACTGCAAGTATAATGCTTAAAAAGGTAAATGATTTACAACTGTAAAATCCATGGTGTCAAAAAATGTCTAATGACTACTTGGATTGTTTTAAATCCCCTTTTTCACTCCTAGAGGGAACAAAATAATTAGTGAGACACTGTGTACTCAAGCTAGAATACATGGCTAAAACTAGGAGCCAGGTTTTAATGCACAAATAAGTGCGATTATCAACGTATATCTGATCTTACCTTTATTAGCTACTTTTGCCATAGTTGAGTATTAGTAGATTGTGTACCAAGGGCCGCATGGTGGCGATTGAGACGAGCGTGAAGTGTACCCGCCCGAGCGTAGCGAGGGCGGTATTCGCACGAGTCACATGGCTACCATGTCGGTCGAGGTACACACGACGTTTTGTGTCCAAAATGGTGGAAAAAGTCGCGTTGCGTGCGAGTGCGTAGTTAGCCGCGGGCAGTCAAGTTTCGTGCGGTATGAACATTATCGCCCTTTGAAGCGGGCGGTATGAACATTTCGCCCGATTTTGAGGCCGAGGCACAATTGACTGCATGCCGCTCTACGCACAAGCATGCAATGCGACTTTTTCCGCCCGTTTGGACACAAAATATTAAGAAGCACAATTAACTGCAGAATAACTGAGTTTGATAGATAGTTGGATTAAAGTAAAATAGACTCAATAATATATTGTGTTACTAGGAGATAAGAAACGCGCCTTAGTGCGAGGACCAATGTTTGCAGGCCGAGTCCCAAAATGTCCGGGCTCCACAGCACACACGATATTTTTTGCAAAATACGTCCTAAACAAGTGTTTTGAGTATCTTAAGAGCGGTATTAAGTGTATCTGTTTACGACTCAGTGGGCTACGAATATTTTATATCAATAATATGAATACCAGGGGTGTTAGTTGAAATTTTCCGGTTTTACTCATAGATGTCGCTAGAGATATGTATACATTTCTATGATTTGGCATCTATGTCATATTTTTCTATGGACAATAACATTCAAAAATACACAATTAGATTCTGCCAAAATAATAGCATCATAGTTGTTTACCTCAGTGAATATGTCGAGTTTCGTTCCAAGTAAATCGCATTTGCGGCATTCGTTGCTTTTCTTATTTCATCAAAAGAAGAAAGCAGTTGAAGCTCATCGATTGCTGGTAGAAACTTATGGTGAACATGCTCCAGTGATTGGAACATGTGAGACATGGTTTCGTCAACTTAAAAGTGGTGATTTCGATTTAACAGACAATGAACGTCATTGTTGCAGCGAAAAAGTTCGAAGACGAGGAATTGCAGGCGTTATTGGATGAAGACCCAGCCCAATCGCAACAACAATTGGCACAAACACTAAATGTGACCCGAGGAGTAATTTTCCAACGTTTAAAAGCCATGGGAAAAATCCAAAAGTATGAAAAATGGGTACCACACCAACTGAACGATAGACAAATGGAAAATCGAAAAACAATTTGTGAAATGCTGCTTCAACGGTTCGAAAGGAAATCTTTTCTGCATCGAATTGTCACGAGGGACGAAAAATGTATTTATTTCGAGAACCCGAAGCGGAGAAAATCATGTCTTGCACCTGGTGAGGTCGGCCCATCGACTCCAAGGCCAAATCGCTTTGGCCGTAAGACAGTGCTCTGTGTTTGGTGGGACCAGTGTGGTGTGGTGTACTTCAAGTTATTAAAACCTGGTGAGACAGTGAATACGGATCGCTACCGACAACAAATTATCAATTTGAATCATGCGTTGATCGAAAAACGGCCGGAATGGGCCCGAAGACATGGCAAAGTTAGCCTACAACATGACAACGCACCGTCTCATACCGCTAAAGTAGTGAATAACACATTAAAAGCATTGAATTGGGAAATATTATCGCACCCGCCGTACTCTCCAGACCTCGCCCCGTCCGACTATCACCTTTTCGCATCGATGGGACACTCACTCGCAGAGCAGCGCTTCGCCAATTTTGAAGAAGCTAAAAAATGGCTCGTCGAATGGTTTGCCTTGAAAGAGAAAAAGTTTTTTTGGAATGGTATCCATGATTTGCCTGAAAGATGGGCAAAATGTGTAGAATCCAATGGTCAATACTTTGAATAAAAATTTGTTAAGATCCCCTTGAGAATTAAGTGTTTTCTTTATTGAAAAAAACCGGCAAACTTCATCTAACACCCCTGGTAAATATAATTCTTACTGGGTTGGGAAATATGAATTTGCGTACATGAATACTACCCATGTCAAAAACGTAGGCTGCCTGCTAACGAAGCACATTAGAAAAATGTAACCCATATTGTCAAAGCTATTTAGCGGACGAAGGAAACAAAATTAGGACCTAAAAAACGAAAGTAGGAGTTAAGGTACGCAAAAAGATACAATATGAAAACAGCGGTTACGAATTGAATTCCTTATTACCGCTTACTTTTGCCTTTCATGTATTTTGAAACATCAACCTCAGTCTTGGAAAACTTAAAATAGGCCACAGTCTAAACAGTTCCATGCATCTCTATGTAAACCCCGTTCAATCCAAAAATATTTGTATTGAACATTCATTTATTGTTTGAAATCACCAGCAGCAGTTTTTATGTCCATAAAAATAAATCGCAACCTCCAGAATATATAATATTATTTAATATAATTCAATAAATAATAAATATTAATATAATATATTAATAGATATATAGAGCGTCTAAAAAGTCTCGGGACGGTTGGATATTTCCTCAAGTAAAATATTTTTCAAAAAAGTGAAGGTCATTCCTGACGTAAATTTCAACGAGGAATTCAATGGTAACCTTCATTTTAACCTTGAAGTTGACCTTCGTGGCGTTTTGAATGTCAGATTTGTTTTTTTTTAATGGAAACCCCCTTTTTCACATCTGCAATCGATAGAGTGAAAAATACTACTTTCAAGTACGTACCCAAGTCAAAGGTCAATTGTAAAGTTCAAAGTCAATTATAGGTTATTTGAAATTAACAAAGTTTTCCAAGAGGTCAGTGTAATTCCTGAAGTAATTTTCAACGAGAAATTCATTGGTGAGCTCTGTATTGATCTTGTTTACAGCGTTTTGAATATTGTAAAATCATATGTTTAGGAAATTTTTCATTAAAAGTTCCAGGAGTTCTGGTGAGAGTTCTATTCCTCCCCAAAGAGTTATATCTCAAAGTCCTATACCGTTTTTCGATACCTAAGTCAATACCTAAGGCGATACCATAAGTCCTATACCGTTTTTCTATCTCCATACGAATATTGCAAATAGAAACTAAATTCACGTATTACGAGAACATACTTGTAACATCCCTACTTTCCCCCTGGTTGCCAGACGCTTCAGTCAGCCAGGGTTCGGTAGGAGTGGGGGAGTAGGGAATGAAATAATCGTAAAAACGGTCGTATATAATTAACAATATGAGTTTATTAATAAAGATAATTTAGAAAGTAAGAAATACATATAGAAAATATAATACAAGATAGATGGTTTAAGACCGAATGTGTGCGTGTATGAGTGTATGTGAGTGGATATAAATATATGTGAGCTATTGTGTGCCGGTGTCCGTGTAACAGAATTTACGTGAGCGTGTGTGCGGCTGCGCGTGTGTGCGGGTGCGTGTGTGTGTGTGTGTGCGCGTGAGCGTGTGTGCGTGATTGCCGGAATTCGTGAAAACGTAAGCGAAATGCGTGTGAGGAAAAAGCGAGGAAAACTGGGCACTGGCCTATCGGTTCGTGTTTCTGGAATAAATGAAAACAGTGTTATTTATGGTTCACGCTGTGATATGTCAACGGTCTGGTCGGGTGTGACGTCCTCACTCAGGGATGTCGGGGCCAGGGTCAGTCAGGTGCGCCTGAAGCTGATTCCCGGCCCATGTCGAAAGCCGACTGTGGGGGAACCCATTAGTCGGTGCTCGGCACTGCATCCTCTGGGGATTGGTGCGGTCGGGGTGTGACGTCCTCACCGAGGGATGTCGGGGCCAGGGTCAGTCAGGTGCGCCTGAAGCTGATTCCCGGCCCATGTCGAAAGCCGACCATGGGGGAACCCATTCGTCGGTGTTCAACGCGGCATCCTCTGGGGATTAGTCCGGTCGGGGGTGGTTTCCACATCCTGGTGAAGCCTGAGCAGCACCTAGTCAGGGGAACCTGAAGCTAAGTGCCGGCTCGCACCGAGAACAGGCCATGGGAGCGCCCATTCGCCAGTGCTCGGTCCGGCTCCACCAGGAAGTCATCAATGTAAAGAACTGTAAGGCGCTTTATGAATCATGGATCTATCAAGGACCTACAGAGAACTGGTCGGCCAAAATCTGCAGGATCTAAGGAGATGGAGATGGACATAGCCCAAGCATTTGTTGAAAACCCACACCTTAGTTTACGTCGAGCTAGTGATGAGCGTGACGTTGCTCCTGAGACAGTGCGATATATTTCAAAAAGCATTAATTTCTATCCTTACATAGTTCATCTCTTACAAGAGCTCAATGAAGATGATCCTGATAGTAGGGTTGAATTTTGTGAAATTATGATGGACAGAATTGATAGAGATCCTCTTTTCTTGTACAATACAGTATTTCCAGATGAAGCTACTTTCATTTTAAAAGATGAAGTTAACAGGCAAAATTGTAGATATTGGTCCGACACAAATCCTTATTTGATGTTGGAGAGTCACACACAATATCCACAAAAGATTAATGTTTGGGCCGGTATCTGGAATGATACATTGATAGGCCCTTTCTTCATCGATGGTAATCTCAATGCCCGTGCATACCATATGAAGAGCTTTTCAGAAACCAAATTGTACCAAGAATAAGGGAGATTACAGGCGATAATTTTCAAAATATTTGGTTCCAGCAGGACGGAGCAGCGGCTCATTACGTTAGGGAGGTTCGAGCATATTTGGATACTCAGTTCCCTCATAGGTGGATTGGAAGAAGGGGTGAAATCGAGTGGCCTGCTAGATCTCTTGATCTGACGCCTCTCGACTATTTTCTTTGGGGTTATTTTAAGAGCAAAGTAAACTCAACGCAAGCCCAAAGCTTAGACGAATTGCAGAATCGGATTCTGTAAGAGGCTACTTTGATTGATAGGGAGATGATTCGTAATGCTGTAACTCATTTTTACAATCGCATAGCTTTTTGTCAAGAAGCTCAAGGTTTTCAGTTCGAACATCATCACTGAAGCGTGAAAGGCAAGGAGACTCACGCTAATAAAGCACTCCGAAACGTGAGAGGCAAGGGGACTCACGCTAATCAAGCACCCCAAAGGGGACAGAATTTACTACATCCATGTCGTTGTTCCTGGGTAATGCTAAACGCAAACGTAAACTGCTTGGAAGAAACCTTGAAAAAACCTTGAAGATCATCACCAAGATCAATACAGAGCTCACCAATGAATTTCTCGTTGAAACTTACTTCGGGAAATACACTGACCTCTTGGAAAACTTTGTTTATTCCAAATAACCTCTGATTGACCTTGAACGTTACAATTGACCTATGACTTGGGTACATATCTGAACGTAGAATTTCCCGCTCTATCGATTGCAGATGTAAAGAAGGGGGTTTCCATTTAAAGAACAAAGTTGACCTTGAAAAAGCCATGAAGGTCAACTTCAAGGTTAAAATGAAGGTCAACATTGAATTTCTCGTTGAAATTTACTTCAGGAGTGACCTTCACTTTTTTGAAAAATATTTTACCTGAGGAAATATCCAACCGTCGCGGGACTTTTTAGACACCCTGTATATTACGTCAAAGAGTTGCAAATTGGAAATACGTTATGTAGCAATCCCCTCTATGAATGTGTCATTGAAGTTTTTAAATTCTATCAACAATCAAAATAGAAACGCTTTTTCGTCGTTCTGAAAAATGTGTGGAATGTTGCTTATCCTTTTTTGACCGGTGATCCTTTATATACAGGGTGCGCCATTTAGACCTTCGGTATTTCAACATTGAATAACTATGTCACTTTTCAGCTGATTTTGGCAAATGAGCATGATTTGTTTAGGATATACTTTACTATCTATTTCAAATCAGTTTTAGAACACAACGTCGATTAAATGACCACGTCCATTCGATACACAAAAAGCAGCTCTTTTTCGCGCATTCTGCATAACGTTGGCCAGCATTTCGGGCGTTATAGTAGCTATTTCGGCTCGTATGTTACACTTAAGTTCGTCAGTTGTCTTTGGCTTGCTGACATAAACTTTGCTTTTTAAATAACCCCAAAGAAGAAAGTCAGGTACAGTTAAATCCGGAGAACGAGGAGGCAACTCCAAATCGCCATTTTTCGACACAACGTGTTCCGGGAACTTGCGCTGTAAGAACGATTGTTTTCAATATAAAACGTTACGCTTTTAGAGCGTTCTTTCGGTGTGTATTGACTCATGGTTAAAATGGTACTGAATGACGTTTCAGAATCGTGCTTATTTGTCAAAATCGGCTGAGAAACAGCAGAGTTATTCAATGTTGAAATACTGAAGGTCTAGATGGCGCACCCTGTATACATAACATTTTTTACATTTTGTAATTTGTTTTCATGTCTGTCCATGATCAGAAGAATCTCACATTCATCAAGGTAAGTTATTTAAAGAAAAGAATAAATAAAGAATATATATGTCGGTAAATAGTTCAATTTTGATAGTTTGGCAAGAAATGAAACACAAAAAATTGTTAGTTGAACCTATTGTTTCGACTCATAAAATATTCCTCTACTACATTATATACTAGTGAACTACTTTCCTAGTTGATTTTCTACTTAACTTTTTGTAAAGGGTTTTCCAATAGGGACATAACAATTTTATCTATGAATAAAACACAGAAATGTTTGAGATATTGATATGAACGAGGCGGCCATTCGACCGGACCATTTCTCGAGATAACACGTTCACCGAATTTGCCATTCAATAAATCGATTATGACGCGTGCTGTGTGGCTAGTGATACTGTCTTGTTGAAACCACATATCGTGGATGTCAAGTTCATCCAATTCTGGCCACAAATAATCTTCCAACATAGTACGATATCGCTCTCCATTGACCGTAACATGACGGTCGTTTTCATCCACGAAAAAATACGGCCCAATCACACCTCCGGCAAGAAAACCGCACCAAACAGTCACTTTTCGCGGATGCAACGGTGTCTCAAGAAGCACATTTGGGTTTGTTGCTGACCAAAAATTTATCCACTATAGCACGCGCAGCCTGTCGGGTGGGATGATTATTACGGCCGAAAATTTGAGTAAGCGCTCTTAAAGTTGCGACCACCGACTCAGAATTTCGGTAGTAATTTTCAATAATTTCCAAACGTTGCTGGATCGTGAACTTTACCATGATAAAAATGTTGACCTTAACTAACGTTTTGACATTGACAGTTCATTAAAAAAGTTTAAGGGTGCGTTCATATAAAGATACAAATTGATATGCCCCGATTGGAAAACCCTTTAATAAAAATACAGATAATAACGCCAATGAAAAAAAAGTAGTCATGCCAACTAATGAAGAAGCCGTGGAATATTTTACAATCAAAAGTAGTTTGGTCAACTAATCGTTCATTTCAGTGTGGAATCAAATAAAACAACATTAATTTACTGAAGAATATTTAAATTATGAAACTCCCTGTAGTAAAAGTAAAGTAGATAGGTTAGATTTCATTTACTGCATTATATACTCTTACAGATCTTTTACAATAAATATGTTTCCCACCTTTTATGAAAGCTATATTTACACGTGTAAATATATATCACTTAATTTCTGCTTTAAATTCCAGATTTATTTTTTTTTGTGAAATATTCTCTGCTAAGCCTCCCTCCGTTCTTGTTTTCTACCACGCTTCTTTCATTTTTGAATTCTTCCTGCTCTAATAATTCTTCCACATTCCCCTTCGCTTGCACCATGTGGTTACTTTTTTCCACTTCCAATCATTTATCACAACATTTCTCACCGATTTCTCTTCTTTTTTTTGCCCCTTTTGCTCCAGAATGAGTGAATGAATTGGCACGCTGCTTTTTTCAAAGAATCCTTTTTCTCCAAAAGCTTATCACCCTTTAACTCTTGATCCCCTTTCTTCAATAACCCCTCTAAAATTTTTGCGCTTTTGACATTTGCATTTTTTTCTACCTCTTCCTTTTCCGGTATCTTTCTTTTTTGGCCTGATGCGTAGTCCTTTACTCTTAAATAATTTCTGCTCATGCCCCTCGTCGCATAGTGATCGAAAATCCCGGAGCTGGCAAAACAAAAAAAATTTTGCGGTATTTGAAGATTCGAATGATTGGTGCGGTACCCCTAGCATCGTTTCAGATCAACAGTTTAGGACAAGTGTGGCTCTGAACCGGCTTTTTCTAGAGAGGATAAAAGGAGAGTGTGGCCTCCATCCGAAGTTGGACATGTTTGGCACACAAGCTTGAAATTCGCGCCAGCTTTTGAAGAGCATAAAAACTACTAACTAAACTGTACACGCAAAAAAAAGTTCATGAAATTTTCTCTAACTAGACAACCACTTTTGGACAGGCCAGAAAGTCTTTTAAAATTTAGAATTGTCAACGTTTGAAAATTGGATATACAATTCTTTAGAAAGTATAAAACATTCAAAAAATAATAGTTCAAGAAACTTTCCTTGACTCTCGAAGGGAATTTGACGTCAGAATTCAAGAGTTCTTATAAAACTCGCAAAACTAAAGTTTCGAAGACAGTTCAAGAAACTTTCATCAACTTTTAATGAAAATTTAGCGAACTTGCGTTTCCTAAAAGAAAAAAATTACGTGGATTATTTCCTAACAGTTTCATTTATTACTTAAACTTAATTTTATTTTATTGATAGACTTCATTTATTTATATTTATTATATAATTTTATACCTAAGCAACTAACCAGCACCGCTATCGAAAATTATTATTTCCATGAAAATAAAATCTGAACTTTATCACACATTAACAACTGCGCAAACATTTCAGTAACTTTTTAAGAAACATATCACATATTTAGGCTGAGAAATGGAATTTTTTCAATAGTGTTTCTTAGAATCAAAACATAGAATATACATTCTGTCGAAAAGTTCCTTGATGAGAATTTGCAGACCTCATTTAGGCAAATAATTTTCCATCTAAACGTTTTTTTTGTATCTCATATATTTTGTCTAACAAATGGAATTTTTGGAATTGAAACGATAAATATATGTTTTATCAGAAACTGTGTGAGCCAAAAATTGTAACATTTCAAATTTTGGTTTAATCAAAGAATTTTATGAAGATAATTTGTTGAGATTTATGAGCACTATCGAAAACCAGTATTGGAATTTTTTATTTTTCCAAAAACACAAAAAATGGTCTAGTTTCCTCAATCTTAGTTGGATATGGCTGATTAATGGACTTGTCCTTACTTTTTCGGCTCCGATAAAGTGTGCCCAAGCTCAATTTAGTCTGATAATTTTATCGAGAGTTATCGAGTATACGACCTACTACAAACATAGACAGAAAGACAGACAGTTTCGTAAAAACCACTTTTTCTGACTCAGGGGGTCTCAAAACGTAAGGATTTGATGAAAATTTCGAGTCATTTTTCACATAAAACTGATACCTTCTCATCCATGATGATAATGTAAGAGACTAAAGCGTAAAAAATGGAGAATATTTCTGGAAATCTAATAAATGATACAAAGTGAAGAAAAGAAATGAATTCGAGAAAATATATGGGTCATTTCATGGGAGATTTACAGTCAAAATTGTTTTTTCGACGAAACATTTTTTTTTACCTTTTTACTTTGAAAATAATCGACACGTATTTTTTTTCAATGTGATACTTGAAAATTTCGAGATATAATTTTTTTAAGTTTGGCACTCGGGAAATTTTTTTTTTTCTAACAGCTCACTGTAAAAGCAGTTTTGAATATAAAATGTAACCCTTGCACTTGAAATGCGCGAAAGAGTACAAGCTTTTACAGTGAGCAGTTAGAAAAAGAAAAAATTTCCCGAGTGGCAAACTTAAAAAAATTATATCTCGAAATTTTCAACTATCACATTGAAAAAAAATACGTGTCGATTATTTTCAAAGTAAGAAGTCAAAAAAAAATGTTTCGTCGAAAAAAAAATTTTGACTGCAAATCTCCCATGAAATGACCCATACATAAAACATATTGAGACAAAATCTATTTCAAGCAAGAATGTGTACGAAAAAATTGATAGCAAAAAAAATATTAAAGTATGTGTATGGATATGTGTACAAATTAAAAATGCTGAAAATCAATATTTAGATTTATAATCACTCTTGATTATAAGATGAGTGTTATATTATTTTAAAATTATATTTCTCAAAGCCTGTTTCCTGCTTTCGATATTTACCTTGAGAATTGTTGAGTATCATTAAAAAGTTAGATAAAAGGATACACGTTTGATAACTACGAAACTGGTGGATGCTGCTGGCGATGTCAAAGTACACTTGCACACATTTATATATACATGGAATACCGGAAGATACCTTAGTAATGGTTGAGCGAATCAGCACTGCTTACATGTTTTATCAGTAGTTTCCTGTAAAACCATTATCAAATTCGTGACCCCTGACTCCAAAAACCCCTAAGTGATCAATTTTTTAAAAATTAACTAAAATTTCATATCATTTAGTATCATACGGTTTCCGCTAATCTACCTTGAAACGTAACAGATATTTCGGAGCACGTTGTACTTTGCAAGGACTACCAAAATTGCACGTGTCTTTACGTCTTATTTGCTTCATTATTTGTAAAGAAAAAATGAGCTTTCCGAAGGAGCAAAAACTTTGAACGTCTCGGATTGTATAATAAATGTAATTAAACTAACGTTTGAGAAAAGTCTTAAGGGACCAATTTGGGAGACAAAACCCAAGTACTCTAAATTTACAGCATTAAAGAGGATTTTTTTGTCACGCGAATCTGTGAAATCATAACGACAAAATATTATGATTCTGAAAACCACAGTCTGAGCGGAACAATGATTAAGTCCATCTCCTTTTTTCGTTTATGTTCAGGGTCCTTAGAAAGCTAGAAATGGATCCAGTCTGACACTTTGTTTCTGATGCTCTGATGGTCATTCGAACTCACCTCAAGTAGGTGTTCAGACCGCAGTGATTTCTGGCGATTGTGCACGGAGTTCATCCCCTCTACCCCTATCTCTTCCACCCCCTCTCTCTAATTTTTCGCAAATTGTTCCTACCCTCTTGCAGTTAGCACATGGAGAGGCTTGCGGAAGCGCCTATATGTAGGGTAATTATAAGTGGGAGACCAATAAAAATGGCCAAAGAAATCCATATTCAAAATCAAATTTTATTAATTGAATTATTAGTAACTAGCCATTTTATTAATCGGGAATTGTGCGCGCTACTATTGCTTACATAATTTCATATTAAATTTGCTTAATATAATTTTAAAATATTAGTCAAGGAAATTAGCGATCGCACCTTTATTCATTTTTGAAACTAAATTATGTTAAACATACGTATTTCTTTTCTGGGGAATTTTCGAGCTTTTTCCTATTTTTTAATTTGCTTTTTATTGGCAATTTCATTTTATAATTATATGTAAAATACTAATGTAATCAGTATTTATTAGTGGCATATAGTTAGTAATTTAGAAAGAATGTACGAGCTATATTGTGGTCTCTCAAACAAAACAAACGAAAGGAAAAAAAGAAAAAGTTATGAAATAAGTTCTCAATCATTATTATGAAGGAAAAAGAAATGAAAACATATCAGTAAGGGACTCCTATCCGAGTACTGACTATGCTTAAAGTCACTCGACTTCGGCATTCGGACAAGAGCCAGCTCACCCAACTTACAAGGAACATTAGGTAAGTGTCGTCCTCTGATTTTCTCCATTCTCACAAATGTTATACTACTCGAAAAACTTAGCGACACGTATTTTTTCTCACGTGCCCAAAATGGTTTTTAGGTGGTAAAAATCACCCCTGAAAATGCGTGGTACCAAATACCCATTTAATTCTTTCACACATCATAACAAAATCTTTCACAATCAAACTAACTTTAAGAATGTCCTCACAAGAAGAGTTGAAAAATATGATTTTTTCAACTTGATCAAAAAGATTTTTGGGGAGTAATGTACCAAACAATTATTTTTAATTATACAAAAAATTTACAAACGTAACCACTTTCGAGTGTATTTTATTATATTATTTATTATATTTCTTCACAAAGAGGGTAAAAAAATGTGAAGTTCTCAATTGAGTGAGAAATTTTTATTGGGGTAAATCATATCGGAAAAAGTGTCAATTATACAAGAATATGATCAAATAGGTGTAAACTGAAGCTGAAAAATCTGAAAAAATATATGTTACACACGATAATAAAATAAAGTTTACGTGTTTTTGCATTTTCACGAGAAATTACTGCATAGCGGGTAACTACCTTTAAGGGAATTTTATTATGTTTTTGTGAACTAAAGTAATTTTCGCAAATGAAATCGAATCGAAAAATTTTCTCACAATAAGAAGTAAAAAATGTAAACTTCTTTCAATTTAGTTCTAATAACGGTTACATTTGTCCATCCTGCAATTTCACATAATATATTAGAAAATTTTTTCAATGAAAAGTCTACCGGATTTTCAAATTCTCCTGCTTATCCTGCGACGTAACCATTTTTAAACCAGGAGCACTTGAAAAGACTGTGATACCTTGGTGAATATAATTGATTATGTACTAAAGATTGTAACTTTATAATATTATCTCCTATGTGCAGATTTAAAATATAATCTTAAAGTATAACTGAATCTTAGAAATATCACACATACATCTATTTTATGACTAAAAATTATTAAAAATAAACAAGTTTACCAGACGTACGTTTTCCAGATTTGGATGCAGCTACAAAGACGTTTATAGGTTGAAAAGGGGTTTCCTGTAGAATGGGCCCAAATTTCCCGCTTGGCTCTTTTAAAATAAGATAAAGTGGAGATAGAATCTTTTCATCCGCAGAAATCGTAGGTTGAATAGTGTAGCTCAGGCCGTGCAAACCTAATGCAAAGGCGGTGGACCGCTAGCAACTAGCGCCGCTTATATCCCTGCACATGAACTACCATTTTGTGTGCACGTGTTAGTGCATATACATGCATACGTAGGTTCTTTAAATGTGTTACAGAAAATATATCCAAATATAATTAAAAGGTAATTGAAGATTTAACGCAAAATTGTGAAATGTAATTCAAGAGTGAGAAGCTAATAACAACTCACTCTTGAATTACATTTTCACAATTTTGCCATAAATCTTGGCTTTGTTGTAATAAGTAAAAATCAAAAATATCTGTAATTTGTATTTTTATTGATTTTTATTTTCAGAAAATATACAAAATATACTAATAATAAAAAATGTCATGAAAAATGATAATACTGCTGACTTCAACGGAAATCGGAGAGACAAAAAATATTAATTTTACAGCTTATACAAGGCTTCAATAAACATAATCATATAATTAAAAAACTCCTTGGTTTTATCGACCTGAGGACTCGTGAGTCCAAAAATGGCGGCTAATCTATCTCTTATTGAAAATTCCGACGCTGGAAACGACGTTGTAAACGATATTGGAAACGTTGTCGTAAGCGATATCGTAAACGACGTAGGATTTTGGGACCATATCCGATATTTTTTATGATGTCGTAAATGATACCGATTACGACCTCTTTTTTTTAAAAAAGACAAAACATTTTATTATTGTTACAATTTGAATCTATTTTACTGTATGAAAGGAATATGAAAACAATGGAAATTAATAAAAACATATTATATGTGTGTATTTAATTTCGAACGATTGTGAATATTTGTGTGCCGTTCTGAATTTGCATTCTTATTGAACTTTCATGATGCCGAAAGATCATCAATAAAAATATGTTTATAGATAAACCAATATGTTATTAACAGTTTCCATTGTTTTTATATTCCTTCCATACAGTTAAATAGATCTTAATTTTAACAATAATAAAATATTTTGTCTTTTTTAATTCTGAAACGGTTTCACCAATAGCATGTAGCTTGATGTAGCTCAGAAAGAGTTTACAACAATGGCGGAACTCATACGAAGCCGTTCCCCTTGCCGCACTCCATCCGCTTCCGACAACTAGCGCCGCGTATATCCCTGCACCTGAACTACCCTACGGGGACACCCAATAGATTAGAGGTTGACCTGTCCTGGTGTAGCTTTGAGTTGTAGAAAAAAAAGATTAGACATCACATTCGACTTGTCGTGTACCTTCAATTGTCAATGTTCTCCCAAAATGCATTTCTAACTGGAATCCACTTCGTTTCGAGTTATAAACATTCTCTCTCCCATATTGAGTGATGTACTGCTTTACTTCATTCACGAAATTTTCCGCATTTACTTTTAACTTTTCCTTATCTTCTGATACTTTTCTGGTGATAAATTTATTGACTTTTCTGGATGTAATTTGGTAAAATCGTTCAAGTTTCCACATCCACCAGTCAGATGCTTTAAATTGTCTATCTTTAAAACCAAGGCTATTTTTGGAATCTATATCCCACTTCCGTAGGTCTAACACGTGAATCAATCAGTCCCGGGATTAACTAGGAAAAACACATTTTTTTGGCATAACTCGACTTTATTCATGAACATAATCTCCTTCAAAAGCAACACAATCAGTCCAGCGCTTTTCTAACATTCCAATACCTTTCCTGTAGAACGATTTATCTTTGGCCTCAATAAGCGTTCGTTTTGGTGATGACTTCCTCGTTGGAGTAGAATCTCTTTCCTTGGAGCATTTTTAAGGTCTGCAAACAGATAGTAGTCGCTGGGGTCCAGATCCGGTGAATATGGTGGGTCTGGAAGCAATTCGAAGCTCAATCCATTCAATTTCACCATGGTAGCAAGCGACCTGTGACACGGCGCATTGTCTTGGTGAAAGAGCACTTTTTTCTTCTTCATTTGGAGCCGTTTCTGACCGATTTCATTCTTCAAACGCATCAATTGGCCAATGTAACGTTCACTATTGATCATCTTACCTTTTTCAAGGTAGTGGATGAACAAAACTCCATGAGCATCCCAAAATACTGAGGCCATAACCTTACCGGCCCAGATTTGCATTTTTGGCCGCTTTGGACGCTTCTCACCGACTGCAGTCCACTCGGCTGATGACCGCTTTGACTCCGGAGTGTAGTGATGGATCCAGGTTTCGTCCATTGCCACATACCGACGAAAAAAATTCGGTTTATTTCGGCGAAACAACTCCAAACAGCGCTCGGAATCAACGACACGTTGTCGTTTTTAATCCGCCGTGAGCAAACGCGGCACCCACTTTGACAGCAACTTCCTCATAGACAAATGTTCATACAAAATAGCGTACACCCTGCCGTATGATATCTTTAAGTTGTCAGCTATATCACGCAATTTTAATTTACGGCTTTCGAAAATGATTTGGTGGACTTTTTTTTATGGTTTCCGGTGTAATTACCTCATTTGGCCGGCCGGAGCATTCAGCATCTTCAGTGTCTATACGACCACGTTTAGACTCAGCATACCACCGACAAATGGTTGTTTTTGATGGAGCAGAGTCCCCGTAGCACTTTTCAAGCCATTGCTAAACTTGCACTGTGTTTTTTTCATCGAAAAGCAATGGTAAACCTTTTTTAACTTGTCCTGTTCATCGTCTTAATTGACGTACTGATGTTTCATTTCTGAACCCATGTTGAGCAGCGCTTAAGTTACAATTACTTTTTCTTGTTCCGCTTCTTCAAAACTGCACTGCTCTTTGTTTATAATCGAAGTCAACATCTTCGTCATCTATCGTACGAAAAGCTTTATCTGTTCTGGAACCAAGTTTAGAAGTTCACTCTGCATGAGTGTCTTCCACAGCAGAAGGCTCCCAGTCTTCGTATGGTTTTGAAAAGTCTAAAGTACTTTCTTCTATAATCACAACGCCATTGAACTCATTCATAGCCTGAATTAATATTTCTTGAAAATGATCTGCCAGTTAATGTTCTGCATCATTAACATCACTGTCGTGTATGTTCAGGATTTGGAATACAAGTATCAAAAGTTTTATTACATCCAAGGGATTTATTGGCATGCTAAAACCACATGATAAACTTTTCACTGTGTCACGTCCCGCGACGTATTTGAATGTACTATAGGCATAGGCTAGGTCTAGAGAAAAATCTGGGGAAATAACTTAAAGAGAGAGAAAACCACCGATTGGAAAGAGAGGTATAACTACGTCACACACAGCGGGTGACTGCGCAATGTGTGACGTCACCACAAAATATAATATAAAAAGGACACGCCGCCGAGGGAAAACTATTCCTGTGAGCAGAATTTAACTGCGGCAAATTTCTAAAAACTAAAAGGGATTCTCAGCGTGAGATAATCGTACCGTACAGTTTACCAGTGTGAAGACCCAAGAGTCATAAATTTAGCGTGGTCCGCTTTCAAATCCTTGAAAGAATTTTAGAGTCAGTGTCTAAGTGAGATAATATTGCTGCCTTCCTCACACCAAGGGGATAATATTGCTGTCTTCCTCACACCAATTGGATTATATTGTGTCTTCCTTACACTAATTGGATCATATTGCTGTCTTCCTCACACCAATTGAACTATATTGCTGTCTTCCTCACACCTGTGCGGATTAATTAAAAGGGAACCATTCGACTGAGTCAACAACAGGTACCGTACTTCTCTCTCTATCTTCTGACTTTTTCCTACAAGCCTGTGCCTCCAATTATAAACCAATTGTATCAACATTTTTATAATTTCCAATTTTTAATTATTTTAATAAATTTAATTTGTATTATTTAATAATCACTGATCCTGACTTAAAACGAGAGATCTTCGATCAAAGTAAGTATTCACGTACTTGTGACGTAATATACTTCCTTTTATCTGGTGCATCGACCGGGAAACACAAGTCAATTGGAATTCAACACATTGATTATTGATAGTGAATAGATAAATGATTATGAAATATTGTTTCAACTTCAAAACTTAAAATTTCAATAAAATAGATTTGTTAGATCACAAAGGGATTTGACCTTGAGGCTAACCTAAGTAATTAAGGAACTTATCTTATTTGAAAAATTATTCTAATTTGTTAACTAAGTTTGGATGTAAATTTGAAACATACATAAAAAAACAGCACACGAGAGTATAAGTCCTTTTTAGATTCGTTGAACGGTCACCATTTGATTACGATCAATTGGGCAAGGCGAAATTCAAGTGCTCATACAGTATCGTTTGAAACTTTTATTTTAACTCTGTTAACTAACAGAATATTTTTATTTGCAAAGATTGACCAAGATGTTGTGCTTGAGTCAGGCTTGTCCAATCTTGCATTAATTAAATTCTGTATAATTTATAATTTTGCTTATGTGTGTGTAATAAAAAATATAAAAAAAAATTTTTCTTCGTGAGTGTAACAATGATTTAAAACCCATTTATGACCTATACCATTCGACAATTATTAAAAAAAAAAAACATATCAAGTATCCCAGGTAAGACAAGGAACAAAATTAGTTTCAATAAGAATAAATTTGAAACAAAAAAAAACTCTAAATAAATATTTTTTCTGTAAGCACATGGAAATTGGTAGAATTAAGGCATATTATTTTTAAGAATTTTGATTGATGATTATAAATTTATCTGACTTGGAACATTGAGACAATTCATATTTTCTAATAACAAATTATTAATCACATTTATTGATTACAAAAATATTTTAAAACGAAAGATATTTGAAAAAATTTTCTGTTGATCCAAATTAATATTTATGTATTGCAATTTTAAAAAGTGTCTCCATGTACGTATCAGTAAATTTTATTTTATAATAACCTATGTCGGGACCCAATCCAAGTGAATTAGGGAAATCACAAATTCAAGGAAATCCTATTACACGCAGTCAAGTTAAGAAAAATATTGAACTTGCAAAATTTGTGGCACAAAATCAAACTGGTCCCCTTAAACCAAAAAGAACAGTTACTGTGAATGAAAAGGTAACTAAAGATAATTTTGAAAATATTTCTAACAAGGTCAAAACAAATATCAGCTTTCAATTAGGTAATATTTCTTTAGAGAAAACCTTAACGTTTGAACAATTCAAAACTGCCGGAACAAGCAATTTATCTGACTCGAATAATTGGCGTAATTCAAATTCAGAACTAATTCAAGTATTATTTGTGGATCAATTGATCAAGACGAAACGTTAAAAAACGAAACTACTTATATCGACAAGGAAGATATCAGTTTACTGAGTTCAACGATATTTCCAAAAAAAAATACAGTTGAAGAAGGAATTAAAATAAATTTATGAGAAAAATCTCTTACTCGCGAAACAATTTTAAGTAATCATGATAGCGACGATGATAGTACCGACAACGAACAAATGGAACAAATTGTTGACAACAATCCTGAGGAAAACGTTAACCCAATTATAAACAACGAAATGGTCCTACCTAATAATCAACAAGTATCCTTACGCGACGCGCTAGAAGTAGTACCCTTATTTGATGAAAGTAACATTATCAATAAAATTAACTATCTGGCCTAAAACCTTTACAACATCAAAAAAAAAAAATATATACAAAATAGGTAAATTTACCATCTTAGATTTTCGATTCATGAAAATGTTTACAATCACACCCAATAAAGGTCACTTTAATTCCTAATTTCATTTAAACAAACGGCTAAACTGAAAGTGGCATATACCGAAAATTGTTTGAAACGCTGTAAGCGGTGTTGGCTTGGTGCGTTTATCACAGTAAGTCCCCGGATAGGCATGTATATTCGGAGGTTCGATTCCTCCTGGCACATGCAAGATGCACGCTTTCAAAATTTTTTTTTCGGTCTTAAAATATTTTACCACCTAAATATTAACCATTTTACATATTTCACGAACTTAAATAACTATACAAAAAAAAGGAAAGGCCATCTACTTTCTTTGAAAAAAAGAAACATTTAGAGAAGTTTTCAATGACACAATCAACGTAGAAAAAGATTTGGCAGCATCTTCCGCACTATGGAGGAATAAAAATTCAGATTATTTAAAAATGGATGATTCTATAAATAATAGAAATAATAAAACAACTTGATTCAATGCTGCACGAAATAACAATTTAAATTGTAAAATATACAAATTTATTCAAAAATATGGCTTCAAGACTTATTTTTAGGACAATATTTCTATTAAGTCCAATGTTTTCCAAAAAATACGAAAATTTATCATAGGAAACTATTACTACAAGAGCTCAAAAGAAAATACAAGAAAAAGCAAAAGATTTAAATCAAATTGAAATCCAAGAAAAATTAGACGAAAATTTTTCTTCTAAACCTCTTGTGAAAAAACTTCAAGGTGGGCCAAGAATAAATCTACTTAAAAATTTAAAAAGTATTCCCTCTCAAACAAAAGAAAGAGAGGTAGAACAAGAAAACAAATATATGAAAATGAATTAGTAGAAATAATTATGCAAAAAGGAAGCCGAACAAAGTGAAATCAGATTCCGACTCTGATCCTGATTCTGATCCTGAATATTTGGACTATTTGAAAGAAATCCAAGCAAAAAATAAAATAAATAAAAATGGCAAAAAGCCTAAACAATTTATTATACCTCAAGAGGAAAAAAGGGAAAATTATTTTTCTGCTTCTGAAGACGGAGTAATTGATATGGAACCTGAAGATGAAGAGAGCTCTGAAAGCTCTTGTATTGAAGAAATTTTTGAAAATGTAAATATAGAAGACACTTTTAATGAACTAAATTCTGAAATAAACAAAAATCGACAAATAAAAACCAGGGAAAATCTCGAAAATGATAATAATTCAGAGTTGGAAGAAAACCGTCCACCCCCCAGAGCCCCCTCCACCCAATTCAAAATGTTCCAAGCAAATTCTAATGAATAGAAATATCGTTGAATGTCGCGATCAATTAACAATGCGAAAAGATAATTATGTATATTTTGTTACAACAAATAGAAATCCTCGAGATAATGGATCACTTGAACGATCATATCATGTCCTAGGTGAATATCTCAAACGATTTGTAGCAAAAAACTCAGAATGGGACGATTGGCTAGAATTAGCAATGTTCTCATATAACACAAGTGTACACGAAGCCACAAAATGTACGCCTTACGAATTAGTTTTGGGCAAATTAGCCCGTGAACCCTCTAGTGAACCTCTATCACAAAATGAAAAGATCAGTTTTGTCACACAACTGCATGAAATGCGAACACAAGCAAGAGAGAACCTCATAAAGGCAAAAGAAAAATCAAAAATGTACCACGATAGAAAAATAAATAATTTGGAAATAAAAATTGGGGATAATGTATTTTTATTAAAAGGAGGAAACATTAAAAAGCTGGATAATCAATACACAGGACCTCACGAAGTTTTAGATGTACTAGGAAAAGGAAATGTAAAAATCAACATAAAAGGAAAACCGACAGTAGTTCACATCAATCGAATAAAATGATCGCACATAAATATACAAAATTAATTAACTGAATTTGAATTCAAACTTAAAATAATATAAACTTTGCATAAAACCAAAGCGTTTAGAATAACTAAACCAGGACATGTTTTAAACAAAAGATCATTTGGAATTTTATTCTAATCATATTTTTTCTATTTCAGAGATTCGAGAAGCTCACTGTACCTTCAAATAGCAATAAAAAAATTTCAATATATTTCATGTTTTTTTTCACAGTAAATTAAACTCCTCAAACTAGCAAGTATTTATCAAATGCATCAAAATTTTTCAACTTTTCTCTTCTGTTGAGCAAAAACTAATAATTTAATATCATCACAAAGAAATTATATTTCTTCGAAATTCTTATGAGTACTTTCTTTGCATTTAATTTAATCAATTTTATTTTTGTTCACAAACCTTTCAAAAAACAAACTAATAAACTTTCAAGTAAGTCAAATGCTAGTTTTCATTCGAATCAACATTTTATTTTATCACTTAAAGAAAAATATAGAAATATTTGCATTTTTCTTCTTTTTTGGATAAAAAAAAAGACTTTTTCTGACAAGAGTAAATAAGCACTTCATAATTGGTGCCATCATAAATATGATTACAATTTTGTTTTTCCTTCCATCAAGGGAACTTTTCTTGATTCCGATCCTATTGGAAGAACAGTTTCTACAAATATTGAGTCTGTAAATGTATACTGTGCGATGGCGTTACAAAATTGTTAATGTAAAAATTGCTTTTCCTATAGAAATTAATGTGCAACAATGACAAATTAAATAATTACTATTCTTCATATGTTTCATGCACAAATAACTCTACTAATTTTAAAAGAAAGATTAGAAAAACAATTAAAAGTACAAGAATTCTAGGAAAATCTATTACCCTGTTATTATGTAAAATTCTTTTTCTCACGATTATTTTATTTATTTAATAATACACTAATCAAATTGAGGCTCATGAAACTAATTTTCAGAAACCTGTAAAAGTAATAATAAGCAATCGCAATGCCATGCTTTGAAGAAACCAATTTCAGACTTAACCAAGTTTTTTCTCTTTAATGTACCAAGTTACAAGGTCTATTAATTAATATATGTAATCAACGATCCTAATATTTTTTTTGTTAATCTCTACTAATATTACATATTTCAATCTTTTTTTATGTATAATCAATAATTTATAATACTTTCCAGATTTTATTTTTACTAATGTATACATTAACAATCATAATTCTTGGAAATTACTCTTTAGTATGTTATATCTAATCGATAAAATTTTACAATTTTTAATCTTCTTTTCATCAACAATCATCATGTTGTAAGTTTAAATAGTTATTATAAATAAAAAAAATTAGTTAAATTACCTAATTACCACTATAACATATCTAATAAATGATTGTAATATTTTCTGAATTATATCCTCTGTTATTACTATACACTTATATAAAACTTGTTATAAAATTTTAATTCGCAATAATAATTTGAAATGTCAATTCCTATAATTATGTAAAAACGAAGCTATTATGTTATAAATTGTCAAATTAAATTAAAAATATGTACTTGATTGAGTAAGCATCTTGGATTAAAAATGTATTCTTCTACCGAAGTTTCGATCGCGGATCGTTAGCTCCCCGCGTTCGAATTAAGGGGGGAGGTGTCACGTCCCGCGACTCTACCACCTAGAGTAATAAACAAATTAAGGAACCAATGAAGAGATCAAGGCAACATTACTACGTCCTTGATTATATTGACTCAACAGCAAGATCTAACAACAAATAGGAAGATCGTTAAAATCGAAAGCCAAATCTAAACAGATCTATTTGGCTGTGACATTAACGCCAAGTAATAAATTTCATCGGAACGTGACTCATCGGTAAAGGCAACTCATTCGACTTTGAACACCAAAATATGGAAAAGATCGTACACCTTGTTTTTACTTCCACAGTAGTTGACCTTTTCGTTAGAATCAAATAACAGACGAAATAGACTTGATATATTCGACTATGACACTAATGCCAGGTAATAAATTTCATCGAAGCATAAGTGATCAGAGAAGGCAACTCATCCGATCTTAAAATACCAAATATGGAAAAGATGATACACATTGTTTTTACTTCGACAGTAGTTGACCTTTTCGTTAGAATCAAATAACAGATAAAATAGATTGCGACATTAGTGCCAGGTAATGAATTTTATTGGAGCACAAGTCATCAGAGAGGGCAACTCATCCGATCTTAATACCAAATATGGAAAAGGTGGTATACCTTGTTTTGGTCCCACCGTGGGCAACCTTGCAAAAGTTCTATAAAAAGCGAAAGTTCTAATAGAGATCAGTTCAGTCAACATCAGATTTCTACAATGTAACCAACGCGAGTTCAGTCAGTACAGTCACTTAGTCGACATCCAATTTCTGCAATGTAACCAACGTGAGTTCAGTTAGTTAGTCGACATCCGATTTTCACAATGTAACCAACGCGAGTCCAGTCCAGTACCATCATCTCTACACGGCGAGTTAAGTTCAGTCTAGTCCAGCACCATCATCTCTACACGGCTAGTTCATTTCAGTCTAGTCCAGTTTCATTATCTCTACGTTACGAGTTCAGTCCAGCCTCATCATATTTTACCGCTACTCAGACGAATTCCTACTCGACGCTGAGTTCAACGACATTAGAAAGTGAAGGGGAACCACCGTCCAAAGTTCTCTCTAAACTTGGATCAAGAATCGACTAGACCAACCGTCTCAACAACGAATTTCCCAACAAACAAGTACTATCTCAACGATCTCAACGAGGACTCAACTGACCACCTTCGCTCCACTGGACTCAATAATTCATCAGACAAATTTCACTCAGGCTAATTACAAAGGTACATCTAAATTTCAATTCGATTTCCAATTCCATGATGCTTATTCGTTTCTCAATTTGATTGTCAATAAACATACTTTATATCAATGACCATTCTCAATCACTGACTTCTCCTCCTCCCTTAGAGAGGATCCTTTTCGATCCTAACATAAAACGAGGAATCTTTTAAGAAGAGAAATGTTCCAATTCTGACGTAACAACAGTATTGATATTGAACGACGATTAGCTGCGAATTCCGCACTACGAAAAAATAAAAATGTGGAATATTTAAAAAGTGTCGAACATACAAACAATAAAAATAATAAGGTTACTCGGTTTAACGTAGCACGTGAAGATAAATTTATTTGTTTAATTTGTAAAAAGCCAGGTCATGCAACTGAAAAATGTTTTCATTTAAGTAAAGCCCAAGAGGCAGTTCTTAATAATAAACAACAAAATTTTTCGTATCCTAACCAACAAAGATATGATAATTTAAATGGTCAAAGTAGTAATAATAATAATTTTTCAAGAAGCAATTACAATCATTATTCGAATAACAATTTTTTAAGAAATAAAAATTATAATTTTAATAAAAATAACAATAATAATTCGAGAAATAGAAATAATAATTATAGAAACAATATTAATAATTTTTTACAACAAAGATACAACAATAATAATAAATTATCTACAAATTTGTACAGTAATAATGATAATAATAAACAATGGAATCCAGGACAGTATAAAAACTTCAACTTAGGACAGTTTCAAAATCGAAATAAACCATATGAAAATAGATTTTTACAGAATAATAACACTCAACAAAAGTCAAATTATACTGAAATAATTTGCAATTACTGTAAAAAACCCGGTCGTTTAGTACAAGACTGCAAGATAAGACCACATAACCAATCACAAACAGCTCATCTGTAAAACTCCAAAGCTCTCCCCAGCACGGGTGCACTGAGGAAAGCATAAATCGAGAACCACTGGCATCCACTTCTAACGATCATACAACAACGACAGCAAATATTTCAAAGTCCACTTCAACTTCATCAATTATAATATCAACGAAAGGTTTAAAAAGTCCAACACACATGATGATTGATACTGGTGCTGCTCGAAACTTAATTAACACTTTTAGTGACGGGAGCCGATATATCGGCTCCTGCTACACTGGCGAGAAGTGCAAGAGCCGATATATCGGCCCGCGCCTCGTAGCGCTTTACTATTCGCATTGCGGGAGAAATAATCCAAATAAATTTGTGATACGTTATAAGTGATCTAATTGAAAACTGCTTTTTGAATCATTTAAATATTGTTTCTCGTTTGCTTTTTATGGGCATTTTCCCAAACCGTAGTAAAACTGTGAAATTCGGACGGTTATTCTCGCATAGGCACCTATTTATCGCCCGGCACTAAAAGGGTTAAACAAAAGGTTCTCAACCCTGACGTACCAATAAATAGCCAAACCGTATTAAAACTTATAGGAATTAATGATTTACCACTTTACACTGTAACGTGACAGATTACGTTAACTTTTTTACCTCGACCGGCAACGACACGATCGAGCCCAAGCCACCTTTTTTTTTAATTAAAAACTCCACTTTGTCAGGGATAGTCTGAGAGCTGCTCATAAAGTTCTTTATTTTCATTGTTTTTCTGGCCGTTTCTCTTTTTTTGTTTCATTATTAACACCAGCTAGAAAGGCGCCGCCAAAATGAGATCGCTGTGTTACCATCGCACGTCAGAGGGGTTCACCGGCAAGCCACAGAGGGCATCACCCAGCAGGCATGGCATCTGAAACGACCACGTGCTGCAGCCCATGGTTTCCAACACCGTCACACCGTTATAATTATAATTAAAATAAAAATGGGCATGACGAGATGGAACAATTGGAAATTATATTATATATTTTATATTAGTCTTGTCTATTTGTAACTGCTGTGTTGTGCAGTACAAAGTCATTGGTCACCCGTTATAAATGGCGCCCAACGGCTAAAAGGCGTTCGAATCATTGGGAAAAATATTCACAAAAGCCTTTATTTTGTGAACAAGCTTCCTTTCTTTATGAAGCTTGAAAATTTCATTGAATACTCAAGACTCAATTTTTTAATTTTGAGTTGAGTTTTGAAATTTTCTATTTCATATTCTTCTTGAATATTATTATTTTGTTTCCTCCTGAATTTTATTTTCAGCTATTGTGCTCGCTCATCCGCGCAGGATTTTGGATTTTATTTTTTCAAATTAGAAAAATAGTTATTTTATGTATTATATGTTTTATATGTATTTATATATTGATTAGTGTCTTATATGTACCACATTATATATCTTGTATATTTTCCTTAAGCGCTAAAGCGCTATACAAGAACAGAAGCGCTACAGCGCTATACAAGAATAAAAGTGATCTGCACTATAAAGCTACAACATTAGCTAAAAGTGCGGGTAGGCGGTATTAGGTCGCGAAAAATCGTGCACGCGAGTGAAGTGTTGCCTGTGTTTTCTCCGGGAGTTCGTTTATACAGCTGTTCGGTTGACAGCTCGGTCGATTTTAATTAATTTTCAATTAAAATCACGCTCGTAAAATATCCTAAATAGTCTCATTAAATAGTAAAAATATTTACGAGACTATTCCAAAAATTTGGACTATAAGGAGTAACCTGAAATACATAAAAATCGAGTGAAACATTCAAGAGAATAAAAGTAATTCTCTCGCACCTGTCACTCGACATAGCTTGCGTACACAGTGCACGACGCCTGACCGCCTTCGGTAGTCCTCGTGACAGCTCGGTTCGACTCGCGTGACGGGGTCTCAGCCTGCTAGCTGACAGCCTTCCGCAGTTCTCGCCATCTTACCTCGCTCGACGGCTCAACAAACTTCGTACGTCTTCGCTCGCGTTCGTGTCTCGCGGGAACCGACGCTATTACGGAGCGGTGAATTTTAGTTTTCGCCATCTTGGCATCTTGCCTCGACTCGTCGATGCCCATGTGAACTTCGTGACTGCGCTCGGCTAGTTTCGTATTGTCGCGGTCCTTTTCTAGCAGCCGAACTGTCACTTGATACCACAGCGCGAGGAAATAAAGAAATAAATTCACGTTTTCGTTGAATATCTTAATTTCTTTTGATTATTTAAATTTATTATAATTATATTAATTTAAATGACTAATTATTATTAATTAATTAAACAATCTCATATCGCTCACATTAGCTTTTTAGCTCGCAAAAGGATTGCTTGAATTTAATATTGCTTGATTTTTTTTTTAAATTGTCGATTGTTATTAATTAGTAAAATTACTCTATTATTAGTAATTGATAGTTATTTTAATTGAACTTTTTGCTTATTTTCAATTGCAAATAGCTCGATAATGGATTCGAATGCAACCGAATCGTGGGTGTACACACTGGGTGAAACGGAACTTCGCAGACTCGCGAATGCATTTAATATTAATGCAGCGGGGGTGGTACCAATTTTAAGAGATTGCGTAGTTCGATATATTAAAAAGAGAGCAGGCGATAATAATACACCGTGGGAGGAAGACGACACACTAGACACGTCACAATCACAAATACGCGATGATCGGACGGTATCTCGAAAACCGTCTGACCTATCGAAAATTTTAGACGCGACTGCGTTTAACACCCACGCCCATGCTACCTGTGCTACACCTGTTGCGCACCAGGCCCCGAGCACTACTATTTCAAGCAATTTAACGACGGAATCACCGGATTTTGTTCCACGTCGCGTTATACCCTTCGTCGCGCAACAAAGTTTCGATTACATGGGGATATCAACCCCTAATATTCACAGTAATTTTAACCCCTATGCGCCGCACAATAACGCAGGCGCAAATGTGTATAATTCGACGCGAATTCCGCACATATCATCAGATGAAGAGCAAAATTTTAATTCCGCGCCTACCAACCCCTATAATCATAATTCACGAGGTACCAACACTCGTGTTGAATTAAATAGGGACGTCGGTAAAGTAGTGCGCCAGTGGAATTTAAAATTTAATGGCTCATCTAAGGTAAGCACGGAAGATTTCCTAACGCGAGTAGATGAGTGCAGAATTTTTTCTCCTCTCTCGGATATTGAATAAATTAGCGCACTACCATTGTTGTTGACAGGTGTCGCCTTACAATGGTATCGGCTGAAGAAGTCGCAATGGACATCATGGTCCACATTCAGAACAGCCTTCAGAAGTCGATTTGGCGACGATAATTTTGACTGCCGCGTAAGAGGCCAAATCCGCGCGCGCACTCAAGGCGCGAAAGAAAAAATCGAAGACTATCTAACTTGCCTGTTAGGTTTATACGACAAGTTAGACGGACCATACTCGGTAGAAGAGCAACTTGAAAATGCTCACAGGGGGTTCAGACCAGAATTTAGGCGCGTAATAAAACGCAAGGACATCGCCGATTTCGTGGAACTCGCGCAGCTGGGTAAAGATTGGGAAGCGGAATGGGCAACCATCCGCGATTATAAACCACGCCCTGCGCCGGAAACGTCATTTTTACCCGAATTAGCGTATAAGGGCGAAGAAACTCGGAACACAAAGGCGAGTTTAGCAGCAATGGACGCGAATTTCGAAGAGGAAAATATTGCTATTGAAAAAAGACATTCACCCCCTCGGACAGCAAGATGCGACGCAATGTCACATAGCCCACCTAGACAAAAAAGTCCTAGGTCGGGTAGAAAAACTAGGGACAATAACGCGCATAGACTTCCCTCGGCAGACAAGCGCGAACAAAAGGTGTCAAAAATAAATGTTGACGCAATTTCTCAAGCGCCATCTACTTCGGCGACGATTACATGCAGGAATTGCCTTTCTTATGGCATACCTGCACCTCACGACCACAGTACAATGCAATGTACTAAGAAACGGCAAATTTTTTGCTACAAATGTGGTCGTGCAGGATATAGAACCCCGGATTGTCCTACACTGGAGTGTAAAGCTTCCAAAAAGCCTCCGGGAAATGCGAAACGGGCTCAGCGCTAAAGGTCAGCGCTGAACCCAGCCCAATTTTATCAGACGTTGCTACCAACGTCTCTAGTGAGTACTCTGTTTCTCCCTTTTTCTCGCCCATATCGTATTCTGGCGGGGAGGGGGCGCGTATGTCGCCTGGCGAATCACGCGTATATCTCGATTCCGATAAGTTCTGGGAAAACGATTGCGCAGCCTTAAAATTTTATGAACAAGGCACACGATTTTTCGTGAAATTAAAAATCACCAACAGAGAACTCGACGCGCTAGTGGACTTGGGTTCCACGAAATCCATTCTGGGTAAAGAGGGGATAGAATTAGCCGCAGAATTTAACCAAGAGATTAAACCCTCTGAAGTTAAAGCTATTATATTCCCAAATGGTAGCATAGTGTCAGTTTTAGGGCAAGTGGCACTACCTAGCACCCTGGATGTCTTCCAAAAATGCGTAGAATACAAAGTGGTGCCGAATTTTAAGTACCAATGTGTTCTGGGCATGGATGCCATTCGACAATTTAGATTAATTGTGGATGGCAACGCGAACGTTATTCGTATGGCTTACGACGACGAAGTTTACCGCACAGCCACTATAGACTTATTGTTCAACTTGGCGCGGATAGACGACGATGGGTGCGCCGCGATTAAGGAACTCACAAAGACACAAATGGCTCTGGTAGAGGCTTTCCTTAAGCGCGAGTTAAAGGTTTCAAAAAAGGAACTGGGTGCTACCCACCTTGCCAAACATACCATTGATGTGGGTGACCATCCGCCCATCAAGCAGAAGTATCATGTTAGGTCTCCTGCTGTGATGGACGAGATGAACAAGCTGATGGACAAACTAATTGAACAAAAATTAGTTGAGCCGTCTAATAGTGCTTGGTTAAAAGAGGTATTAGATCGACTCGCTGCTGCTGGTCTCTCAGTAAACCCCGATAAATGCCTATTCTTCCGAAGCGAAATCAGGTACATTGGGTTCTTCATTAACAACGAGGGCGTCAAGGTTGATCCAAGCAAGCTGGCCCCTATTTTGGACTTGCCATCGCTGCATTTGAGGCAATTAAAACTGCCTTAACCACGGCGCCAGTAGTTGCTCGCCCAGACTTCGCGCATCCGTTCACTCTTCAAACAGATGCAAGCTCCACTGGAGTTGGAGCCGTCCTGACCCAGACGATAGAAGGAGTAGATTGCGTAATCGCCTACGCTGGCCGCTCCCTGTCAGCCACCGAGCGCAACTACTCGGTGACTGAGAAGGAGTGCTTGACCGCCATGTGGGCAATTAAAAAGTTCCGTGAATACCTCGAAAGATTCCGTTTCACGGTCGTGACGGGCCATAGTAGCCTTCGATGGCTCAGGTCACTAAAAGACCCCACCGGACGACAAGCCCGTTGGGCATTAAGTCTCCTGGAATACGACTTTGAGGTCCAGTACAGGAAAGGGGCCTTAAATGTCGTGCCGGACTTTTTATCACGGCTTGACCAGGATGGTCAAGGATGACCTCGGATGTTCAGAAGAATCCGCGCGCGTTCCCCAAGTGGAAAATAGAGAACGGACTTTTATACTACCACCGCGCGAATAAATGGCTCGATCCCATCCTCCCAGATTTAGATTCGTGGAAGATGGTCCTGCCTAAAGAGCATCATGCTGCAGCTCTGGCTGAGGCGCACGATCAGCCTCAATCGGGACATTTATGGGAGGATAAAACCTATCACCGTCTCGCCACCCGCTACTATTGGCCGGGTTTCTAACACGACGTTGCGCAGCACGTTAGAGTCTGCGATATTTGCCAACGCAAATGGCGCGACTATAACCAAGGCATTTAAAGACCTGGTTATAACTCGCTGGGGTACGCCGAAGTTTTTATTCACGGACAACGGCACCGAATTTTGTAATAAGATCGTAGACCAGATCTGTCAGGAGTACGCGATTAAGCGCGTTAAGACGCCACCATACCACCCGCAAGCGAACCCGGTCGAACGAATCAACCGAGTATTAAAGACGATGATAATCTCGTTTATCAAGGAGACGCAGCGTAAATGGGACGTCCACCTAAACGACTTCCGCTTCGCGTTTAACACCGCGTATCATTAGTCTTTAAAAACCTCGCCTTCGTTTTTAAATTTGGACCGAGATCCACTGCCCCAGGGCACTCTTTATGACGAACTCGAGCCCGTCACATCAGAACACCCTCGTCTCGGGAATGTCGACACCTGGTCCGAGAGAGTCAAAAGGTTCGAAGCCTTGAGAGACGTCATGAAGAGACATTTAGATGCTGCCCATAACAAGCAGGCGCACGCGTATAATCTTCGAGTACGTCCGCGCACCTACCAAGTCGGTGACCGCGTCCTTCGGCGAGACCGTACGCTTTCTTCCGCGAACAAAGGGATAACCGCGTCGCTCACCAATAAATTTGACGGCGTATTCACAGTATCAAGAGTGATCTCGCGGACAATTTACGAACTCGTGAATGATAGAGGCGAATCGGTCGGTCGCGCGGACACCAAAGACCTCAAGCCGTATCTAGAGGCCGCTTCCTCTGAGTATCGCCCTCGGACAACTTACAGTTGTTTTAATCTAGGTTGTGGCCATATTGTCCAAGGGAAAATGTTCGTCCTTGTCCGTCCATGTGAGTCGAATGTTGTTATTGCTGCCCTGCATGTATGCATGAATCGCTAGATAATCGGCTGATTTCCCTTTTCTTCTCTCGCCCACAGCACTGAGACGACTTCAGCAGTATTTTCGTCCCCAGCGACGAGCAAGTTATGGAGCTCATCACCGACCCGGCGACCGGGGTACTGCGGGTGGTCGGGGTTGACCCCCTGCTCTGGTTTCAGCCCCGCCCGACCGTGTTGCCCCGGGACCTTTGGGAGTGGTCGAGCCTACCATGGTGGAGTGAGGTGGTGGGCTCGTCCGAACCCACCTACCTTGAGGAAAGTACCCCGGAGGACCGACTCGTCAGGTGGCTATCCTCTTTCCAGGACCAGGTCCTCGATTGGCCACCTCCCTCAGAAGAGGAGCTGGAGGAACGGGAGGAGTCAGAGGAGGCCCAGCCGGCCCCTAGGAGACGACGCCGTGGGCGGAGGTCCAGACGGCGGGTCCGTGAACGCCGAATTGCGGTACTCATACAGCGCTGGCGCCCTATCTAGGCGCCACTAGTGGACTTTTTTTTGTTTGTCACCTCTTTTGTACAGGGTGCATGGCCCATAGGCGCAAGGCGCCATATTAAACCTGTGAATTTTGGTATATGGAGAGTTTGATTCCTTGGCCTATCCCTAGAACCTGTAAGATAGTATCTCTTAAGCTAGTTAATAAGGATCGATCTCGGCATCACAAACAGCGAGCTGCCGCATATTCATTTTTTTTTTCTTTTTCTATTTTTTTTATATACATAGCCTTACGCCTTTTTGGTATTCCTAGCTTGTAAGTTGCACTATTGTTAAGTATTGAAGCACGCTCTCAGACAGCCTGGGCCGCGGGGTTGCATCTCCCTTTTTTTTTGATTTTCTAGACCTAATAATTGGTCAGTTGGCCCGGAGTGTGGTCTTGGAGACTTAGGGAGGTCTTTTCCGGTCTGACCGGGGGGTGTTGTAACGTGGCAGATTACGTTAACTTTTTTACTTCGACCGGCAACGACAGGATCGAGCCCAAGCCACCTTTTTTTTAATTAAAAACTCAACTTTGTCAGGGAGAGTCTGAGAGCTGCTCATGAAATTCTTTATTTTTATTGTTTTTCTGGCCATTTCTTTTTTTTTGTTTCAATATTAACACCAGCTTTAAAGGCGCCGCCAAAAAGAGATCGCTGTGTTACCATCGCACGTCAGAGGGGTTCACCGGCAAGCCACAGAGGGCATCACCCAGCAGGCATGGCATCTGAAACGACAACGTGCGCAGCTTTATTCTGTCGTTGCAATCTGAGGGGCAAGTAGCCAAGGAAGGAAAATTATTAAGAGTTTTATCCTTTTTTTAATGGACGCCACCGGAGATTTTGATTTGGACGCAATTAGGCGCGAGGTCTTGGCCAGATCCTCGGTAAGTCTTTGAGACTCTATTCCAGGCTGTTATAAAATTCTTATTTTCATAAACCGTGGCTCTCAGGCTCTCTCAGAGCTCTGCCTTTTTTTTGTACCACTCGCCATGTTGGCCAATGATATTTTAATAACTCGTTTTAATGAATCTTTGAGTTTGTATCGAGCCTGGGCCTTGCCCGATAACTAAATAAATTGTAGCTTCGTTCTATTTGCTTAATTTATTTCATTATTTTATTTGCACAAGAGCTTATATGTTTAGGTTAAGATTCCTTTCCTAACCTAAAACCTTGCCTTATCCGGACTCCCGAATCCATAATCCCCCTAGCCGGAACCCTTGCTTGGCTTCGCTTTTTTTTGCATGCTAAGTTTTTATTTTCAGGGTCGTTGCTTTTATAAATATGGCGTCGAGAGACGCCAGGCGCTCACTATTTTAGCCGCCTAAGTAACGCCGGTGACACCGAGGGTAATCCCGAATCCTCGGGTCCGCCTTGTTAAATGTATTTTTACTTTTGACGTTTCAGCGGAGATCACCCGTTATAACACATTAGGACAAGTAAAACTAAGCATTTTTGGTCATCCAACAATATTTAACATTATTCCGAATGATGTCCCAGTAGAAGAAGATGAAGTATTAGGATCGGAATTTTTTCAAGATAATAGTATAAATGTAAGCTGTACATCAAAATGCTTAGAAATTGAGAACAATTGTTACCCTTTTAAACCTACCAATACATTTACTATTCTAGCTCGAACAGTTACAACATTTTATGTTAATATAAAAAATACAGAAAAGAGTGAAGGGTATGTACCTCGATTACATATCCAAGATGGCGTCTACGTAGGAGACGCAGTTGTAAAAAATCACAAGGGAAAAGCCTATTCAAAATTTGCAAATACAAATGAAAAACCAATAAAATTATCCGTCCCAATAGTAAATTTAGAAGAGTTTGAAGAACAAGAATTTTATAAACAAATTGAAACTTTAATTAATTTTAAACAATCAAATAACGAGGATTTATCAAGTAAAATAGTAAATAACTTTTTAAGAACTGCCAATTCTCTAAGTAACTCGTGCAAAATTCATACTGTAACAGGCGAAAACAGATTAGAATGTATTAAAAAACTTCTTCGATTAGACCGTTTAAATCAAGATAAATATGAACATGTAGAAAAATTAATAAAAAATAATGCAGACAGATTTCAAATCCCAGGAGAACCACTTGAAGCTACTAATGTATTACAACATTCAATTCCTACTGTATGGTAGACGACGCTCCAATTTTTCAAGACGATATAGATTTCCCCCAGTTTACAAGGAAGAAATTACACAAGTCGATAAATTATTGAAAAATAAAATAATCAAGACCTCAAAATCACCATATAACACTCCAGTGTGGATAGTTCATAAAAAAACTGATTCTCAAGGAAAAATAAAATGGAGAATGGTTCTTGATTTTCGTAAATTAAATGAAAAAAACAATTGGTGATTCGTATCCTCTACCTGATATGAACGATATACTTGATTCTCTAGGATCAGCAAAATATTTTTCAGTGTTTGATTCAGCTACCGGGTTTCACCATATAAAATGGATCTGAAAGATTCGCATAAAACCGCATTTTCCACACCTCACGGTCATTACGAATTCGATAGAATGCCTTTCGGTTTAAAAACTGCACCAGCCACATTTCAGAGATTAATGGATTTAACATTAACTGGATTAATCGGAACGGAACTTTTTGTATATCTCGATGACATAGTTATATGGTACATGCAAACACTCTAGAGCACAAAATTAAATTTAAAAATTTAGCAGAAAGACATAGAAAAGCAAATCTTCACTTACAACCAGACAAAAGCAAATTATTACGACCCGAAGTAGGATATTTAGGTCATATAATTGATAAAAATGGAGTACGTCCAGATCCAAAAAAGATAATAGCTGTAAAAAACTTTCCAATCCCAAAAACACAGAAAAATATTAAACAATTTTTAGTCTTAGCAGGATATTATAGACGATTTATTGATGGATTCTCAAAAATTGCAAGTCCTTTAAATCAACTTCTGAAAAAAGATATACGTTTTAATTGGTCAGAAAAACAACAAGCAGCTTTCGATATTTTAAAAGCAAAATTATGTGAAGAACCACTTTTACAACGACCTGATTTTTCTCAACCTTTTACACTCACAACAGATGCCTCAGGTTTTGCAATAGCAGGTATTTTATCACAAGGTAAAATAGGTAAAGATAAACCAATATCATATGCTTCACGTAGTCTGAGTGATACTGAGGAAAAATATGATACATATGAGAAAGAAGCTCTTGCTATAATATTTTGTGTAACTCATTTTCGTCCTTATTTGTATGGGAGAAAATTTACTTTAGTGACTGATCACAAACCTCTAGTTTGGTTTCAAAATTCTAAAGACTCTTGTTCACGAGTTTCACGTTGGAGATTGAAACTCGCAGAATATGATTTTGATGTAATTTACAAAGCGGGAAAAATGAATGTAAATGCAGACGCTCTCTCAAGAAACCCCATTGATGATAACAAAGAGAAATCAAAATATTTACAAGTTAATGACAATGATACTTTCATGATTTCTCAAGAAAAAATGTTTTCCAAAAAAACTTTTACAAGAAAAAAACAAGAAAACTAAAAATGAGGTAAGACCTTCAAAACGAAGAAACTTGAATCCAGAAATTGTATCAGACGACGTAGATCGTTTTAGCGAAATTTCGGAAGCCCAAATATTCAATATTGACTCAAAATTTCCAGAATATTTCCAGGAATTTCTTAGTGAAGAATCATTCAGTGAGATTGGTAAGAATATTTTAAAATACACACATTTATTCAAAAATATGGCTTCAAGACTTATTTTCATGACAATATTTTTATTAAGTCCAATGTTTTCCAAAAAATACGAAAATTTATCATGGAAAACTATTACTACAAGAGCTCAACAGAGAATACAACAAGAAATAGCATAAAATTTGAATGGAAATGACACTCAAGAAAAATTAGACGAAAATTTTTCTTCTGAACCTCTTGTAAAAAAACCACGAGGTAGGCCAAGAAAAAATCTAGTTACAAATTTGAAAAATATTCCCTCTCAAATAAAAAGAAAGAGAGGTAGACCAAGAATAAAAATATATGAAAATGAATCACCAGAAATAAATATGCAAAAAGGAAGCCGAACAAAAGGAGAATCAGATTGCGACTCTGATCCTGATTATTAAGATTATTTAGATTATTTGAAACAAACTCAAGCAAAAAACAAAAAGAAGAAGAATGCCAAGAAGCCAAAAAATATCAATGAATTTGAAAGCGAAGAAAGTGAAAATTATTGTTTAACCTCAGAAGATGAAATCAAGGACATTGAAACCTCACACGAAGAAATTGATGGAGAAAATTATGATGAAAATTTGGAAGAAAATTTTGAAGAAGATTTTGGAGTTAATTTCAAAAAGAATTTCTAACAGAATTTTGAAGACAATCTTGAGGACCATTTTGAAGAGAAGTTTGATGGAAACCAAGAAGATAAATTGAAAGAAAAATTTGAAGAGCCTTATTTTAAAGAAAATTTGAAACTAACCTGAAGATCTCAAATAAATTCTGGAAAAAACGATAATGATCATCATAATTATAATCATCCACCCCTAGAACCTCCTCCTATAAACTCTCAAACAAAAAAAATTATAACGAGAAAAAATTTAGTTGAATGTCGCGATCAATTAACTATACGAAAAGATAATTATGCATACTTTGTTACAACAAATGGAACTCCTCGCGACAACGGATCAAAAACTTTAGAAAAACGTGAAACTTTACCAAAATTTAAAAATTTACAAAATGGGATACCAAAAGAAACAAAAAAGGAAACTACTACCATTTTGCACTTCCCATTGAAGAAGAAACTAAGGACAATTTATCAGAAACTTTAAATAATATAAAATTATCTATTCACTCATTACATAAATTATCTCAAAAATTTACATTACGATGAATTAGTATTTCAAAAACTTCCAGAATTAATTATATACCTTGGGAAGAAGGAAAATCAATTTCCGATTCAATTTTTTCAAACTCAACTACAAAAATTATAGTTTGCAATGGAATAACGCAATATCCAACAAGAGAACAACGAACTCATTTAGTTGAAGAAGCTCATTCTTCAGCATTAGGAGGCCATAAAGGCGACACAAAAAATTATGGTCGAATTCGCCAAAATTTTTTTTTCGAGAATATGAAAGTAGACATTCAAAAATATATTTAAGGCTGTTTACAATGTCAACTGAAGAAATGAATCAGAGTCAAAACAAAAAATCCTATGGTAATCACTGACACACCCACTTCTGCTTTCGAAAAAATATCAATAGACATTGTTGGTCCAGTACCTGAGACAAAATCTGGTAACTTATATATTCTAACCATACAAGACAATTTCACCAAATATTCTTTAGCAATACCCCTTCCTAATCACCAAGCTAGTACGATAGCAGATGCTTTCGCGAAAAAATTTATTTGCATATTTGAATCACCGAAAGGAGTACTTACTAACCAAGGCAGAGATTTTTCAAGTAATTTATCAAAAATATTGTCAAAACGTTTTAAAATTAAACAATTTCGTACCACAGCTTTTCACTCTCAATCAGACGGATCACTAGAACGTTCGCATCATGTTTTAGGAGAATATCTCAAACAATTTGTTTCAAAAAATTCAGAATGGGATGATTGGCTTGAACTAGCAATGTTCTCGTATAATACTAGTGTACGTGAAGGCACAAAATGCACACCCTATGAATTGGTTTTTTGTAAATTAGCTCGTGAACCTTCCAGTGAACCTTTATCACAACAAGAAAAATTACAAACATATGATGATTATTTAATTAATTTCGTAACACAACTGCACGAAATGCGAACACAAGCAAGAGAGAATCTTATTTCACCAAAAGAAAAATCGAAAATATATTATGATAAAAAAATAAATCCTTTAGAAGTGAAAATTGAAGATAACGTATTTTTATTAAAAGGAGGTAAAATTAAAAAACTTGACAGCCATTATACAGGGCCTTATGAAATATTGGAAGTGTTAGGAAAAGGGAATGTCAAAATAAGCTATGAAAGCAAACCTACTGTAGTTCACATTAATAGACTAAAACGCTCCCATGCGCAAGTACAAAAGTAAATAAATAAAAATAAAAACAAAATATCTGTACTTTAATTATAAAAAAATATAAATATATTTATATATATATATATATATACATATACAATTTAAATAAATATATAGAAATTTCATTCTGTCGATAAATAGTAAAAATATAAAAAATAAATTTTTTTTTATGAAAATATATATTTTATATATAAACTAAAAAATATATATAAAAAACAACATGAAAATCAAATTTCAGAAATAACACATTATTCCAGATATAATGTAACAAATTCATCGCAAACGCATAGATGATTTCATTGAAATAGTTCCCTGTTTTATCGACATGGTAGCTCTCTGCCCATACTTAATTAAAACTGTAATTTTTAAGCAAGATGACTGTAATATTTCCACATGGAGCAGAAACCTAAACAATCCAGATATAATAAAAGACATTTTTCCAAAAATCAAAACAAGAGGACCGGACGCATACAAAAATTTAATTCTCAGTTTACGGCTATCAAATCACATTGTAATAGCCGACATGTTGGGTATAATGAACTAGGAATACAAAATACGGAAAGTAAATCAATAACTCAAAAAATATACATATGTAACGATAAAATTTTTTTTAATTCTTATATTAAAAAGCAAATTGCTAATTGGATCGTCCTTTTTCCAGAGATGGGATTACGAGGCTTCCTTTTGGCACTGCTCACTTGCAACTTCAACTATATAACAACAGTCTACGCCATCATAGGATTCGATTACGGTTTAAATCAATCAAATATTACGACATTATCTTTATTAGAGGTAGGAAAATGTGACCTACCTCGATCTCAAGTACATGTTGAAAGAACTTATATACAACTTTTACTATTAACTGCATTTTCAAATACAAAAGTAATACAATACAAAATAGAAATTGGACGCGCGATCTCTCATTGTGGTATGCATTTTCATAGTTCCATAGTTGAAAATGGCCACATTGAATATATGCATGACGTTACACGGGATCAATGTAACCAAATGCACACAATAGGAACATTTTCAGTAACCCCTTCTCTTCAGATATCAAAATTAAAAGCAAACAAAACTTCATTTCATAGCGTTACTTTAGCAGGTTCTGTAACACCTAATGGAGACTGTACTGGTACACAATTTTCTGACCCATACGGAACATGGAATAATGTCGTAGTCCAAGCAATATTCAAAATAACTTTACAAGAACATTACGCAACTATTCATTTAAATTCAAATAAAATTTAATTAGGATCTGGAATAATATGCACACTTTCAGACAAATTCTGTACAGAAGTAGAATATGGACAAACATTCTGGGATACATTACCTAATGACGTATGTGATTTTAACAAATATGAAATTATTTATGAAGGACCAGAAAATAAAACATATGGCAACATGACAGACAATTCTGAAACCCTTTATTCATTAACTGCTGAAGATATAAATTTAGTACTGGCTGAAAAAACAAGAAAACCCGTTTGTAGTTACGTGTTAATACAAACCGAACATCCAAAATTATTAATTCTTGAAACCAGACCTGGAAATTCGTTTTTAGAAAATAAACATTTAGAAGTTCAAAATATGGACATTTTTACATACGTTAACTCTAAATTTATATATGTGGAACGACACATACGCACTGAAGTAAATAGACTTTATGACGATGTTCTTACTCAACGATGCATACTTGAACAGCTATTTTTTAGAAATACATTAACCTTAGCAACCCAATCACCAGACGAATTTGCATATCATTTAATGAAAGTTCCAGGACATATGTCAGTAATTGCAGGAGAAGTAGTACGTATCGTAGAATGTATACCGGTTGAAGTAAAATATCGCAAAACTGAAGAATGTTATCCACAACTACCAATATTTAGAGGAAATCAATCCTTTTTCCTTTCTCCACGAACTCATATATTAACAAAATCCGGTAACCAAACAAATTGCAATTCTTTCCTTCCACCAATGTACCTTTTCGGAGAAACCCGGTACAAATTACTTCTAAATCCTGTCGAATCCATAGCACCAACTAGAGTTGAACCTTTCACAAAAGCAATCTGGAAATACACAAATCCTTCATCGTTAGCAACAAGTGGCATTTATTCTCAATCTGATCTTGATCAACTGCGAGATCATATTATGCTTCCAGCAGAAAAACCAATGATTCTAAATTCTTTAGCTAGAGAAATAATATATATAATAAAATAATAAATAAAATAATAAATATCATTAACGAATTTATTTAATGATGATGTAATTGATAAAATTGCTGAATCCGCATGGGGTAGATTTTGGACAATTTTTACAAGTTTTGGAACTACTATTGCAGGCCTAATTGGATTGATTATAATAATTGGAGGGATTAAATTGAAAGCGGATACCATTATTCATGGATATGCCCTACATAGATTATTTGGATGGTCTCTCCATCTACTAGGCGCCTTCTGGGATTCAGTCACTAACCTCTTATTAACCCCTCAATTACGAAATACTCATTGAACAAACCATTAATAACGAGTATTTATTTCACGTAAATTTACAATATAAAAATTACATAATTATGAGTAGTGACAAAGATAAAGATAATGTAAAACAAAGGGTCGCACGGAATTTATATCAAACCTTAATTAATGAGTCGGAAAAAACCTATCAAAATGACCAACCAAATTTTATTAATAAAAATTGCAAGAAATTAAACGAAATTTGCACTCAAAACAAATGTTCATTTCCAAGATATACGGTATTACGACTAAAAACTTCATCAGAAGATTCAGCATACATAGCAATTTGTTTCATTAACAACATTAAACAAATAGGAATAGCAAACTTGATAAAAACAGGCAAGGATTTTGCTGCCATAAAAGTTATTTATTCTCTTTCGCATAAAGACGAGAAATGTAAACTATGTTTGACAAACTAACTAGAAACTTTGCATGTAACAATTCAAGAATCATCTATAAACGATCCAAAACCTTCAACGAGTAGCCAAATAACAAAACCTATCACTTTAAATAACAACCGTGTTAAAAATACAAATTCATATTAAATGAAAAAAATAATAATCATACTACATCATCTTTCTCTGCGAAAAGCTTTAAGAAATGTTTTAAATGCGGATATTGAGCTCCCAACCTGTACAATAAATTCTAATATAAAAATTCCATACCAATTCAGGAAATCAACTACAATGGAGCATTACTACGACGAGCCTACCCACGTACCAAGTTACCAAAAAAAGAAATAAAGAACAGACTCCATGGGATTTTTAAATCATGTCGAAATTTTAAGAAATTTCACGATAAAATATGGGCTGCCGTTACCGCAATATACGGTCTATCCTGATCCGAATTCGAAAACAAACTTATTTTTTCTTGCAAAAATTAATATAATTGAACATTTTGTTACTCAAGCCGGCTCTACTAGCGAATTAGCAGAAAATAGAGCATCATTAAAATTATTGTTACTGCTAATGAGATCATACGATCTCTGCGACGAAAAATTTTATAATAATGATGATAAAAAAATGCAAAAAACCAAAAATTAAAGTATTCAAACCGATAAAAGACCAAAACTAATATCTTGGGAAAATTCCTGTAGATTTTGTAACACTCAAATGCATGCTGCAAAAGAGTGCTGTAGACGAAATATTTTTAAAGTAGACAAATCAACCCATTTTCCCCCTCCTATTCCACCAAGAAGCTCCTCAACATTGAGTAGACTTTTTCCCCTTTTTTCCAAAAAACTTCTAGACCTAAATCCAACCACATGTAAACATCCTATTTTATCCAATATTAATCCTACTTTTCTTTTTCAGCCTTCCGAGAAGCCTAATGAATTTCCTTAACCAACTAGCATCCAGAGTGTATTTAATTTTGATTCCACTCATTTTCTCCAAAGCAGGAAAATACTTCATACTCACAATTTTCTCATTTTTCAGAGATTTATTTTGAACCAATTTCAAAAGTTCGTCTTTTTCTGAATAATATCATTTTATATCTTATATCGATATCTTTCAACCAGACGCACTTAAATACAAAATAATAGATTCCTCGCGTAAATTATATGAATATTGCATACTTTCAAATATTGCCAATAATTGTAATTTATACGATCATCAGACACAACTTGATTTTATAGAACAACGAATCAACTATTTTCTTGAAGAAATATAATTTATATCTAGAAAAGCTCGTAATATCACGAATATTTCTAAAACTAATGATCCATTCTTGCAACTTATACAAAAAGTACTTTTAGAATTGAGAATGAGACAGGAAACCTCCCTCTAGTGGCCCAAAGAAAATTTATTTTTATAATCAACAATTTTCCCCCGACAAATTTTCTTATCATGTCTAAAAAACTCTAAGACCTTAATTACACTACAAGGAATAGGAATTTTGCAAACAAAATCAGGTTGCAATCTAGATTTATCAACTCCATATTACCATCTCCAAAACCATTTTAATATAATGGATAATTCAATTCCAGTCAGCAAATCTACCACATCAGTTTGCTACAATTTCATTATTTTTATATAATATTTCTATTCAAGAGCCTCACTTACCAAAAAAGGTATTACTTCTTCTTAAACAAAAAGAAGACATGCCATTATCAATCTTCGAAAACCATGTCTTTATCCTCATAAAATATGCAAACATTCAAAAAATTATTCCATCTATTTTCATTTCTAGTGCACATAAATTAACATTAGCACTGATTATTATCACTTTACTTATGATTACAATTTTAGGATTAATATTATTAAAAATTCAAAAAATATCTAATAAAATAAATATAACGCCAACACATATAGAATTTGTACAAAAGACACCTTTCAGCTCAGTAACAAAACCTTTACTAACCGTCTTGACATTCAACTTTTGACCTTTCCTTTCTTCCACTTTCTTTACAACCCTTTTTTTTATATATAGACTCAAAGTCACCTTAGAAATTTTTTCAGATTCAGGCACATTCCGTCCTTACCTTCCTTAAAACCACGTGCATGAATGTTGTAAATCCAATACCGTCAGAAGGACAGTTTTTGTACCCACGCCTTTAATGTTTCTAACTAAAAAATAACAAACTGTAATATAAAAGTTGTTTTTCTGACGGAAAGTAAAATACTTCTAGCAAAATCTTTTACCTTGCATGATTAGAAAATATATTCAAAAAGTTATTATTCAATTTCCTTATCAGACCTTAATAAAACAAATCTATTCTAACAATTTGTAGAAAATGATACCAACTCCAACTGAACCTATTGTTAACCATCTTGGACCAGTAGATGGTGTATGATCGCAAGAATATCCGATAGCATACGCGCACTTATTACAGAGTTATTGCTTCGAATTAGAACCCTCGACATTGTTTTTATATTATAATCACCAAACCACAAAAAGATATTGTCAATTCTGTTTCGAAAAATTAGTTCAGCCGTATTTTGAACATCATTTATGGTCAGAATACTGCTGCACAACCCTTATTGAGAATTTCTACATGAATGTACTTGAAAAAAATCTGCCCGTTCTTTCTGGACCTCGCGCTTCGCGCTCCTTCTTGTGCTCTTCACATACATTCAAGTTTATTTCTTATAATTTGATACTAAAGCTCAAACCAATTTTATAATAATATTACTGATGGTGTGAATTACACATTTTCTCAAAGTCACTCAATTTCTTTTTGAATTTATGTGAAACAGGAAATTCAATTTACTTAAGGCTCTATCAGCCTTAAGGAACACATTCTCATCATGGCGCTCGCGCTTCGCGCACGATTTTCTGTATACATTTCAGTAACTTTTTAATAAATTACATGATTAAAATAATTTATTTTCATCCAAATCTCTCGAAAAGAAAAAACAATCATAGACTTTATTTAAGGAAACGATTTTGCAAAACAACGCTTATTTCGTATCTCACATATTTTGGTGAAAAAAATTGAATTTTTTTAATATTAAAAAACAAAACATGATATATACCTCCTGTCCCGAAATGTCTTAATGAGAATTTGTAGACCTCATTTAGGCAAACAATTTTCCATATATACGTTTTTTGTATCTCACATATTTTGTCTAAAAAATGGAATTTTTGAATTTAAAACGTATTTTTTGGAGTTAAAACGAAAAATATATGTTTTATTAGAAACTGCGCCAGACAAAATTTGTAGATCTTTTTGAAATAAACAATTTTGTATTCTTACGTTTTTTTCGTATTTTACATATTATTGTTAAAAAATTGAATTTTGGATTTTCAGTAGTTTTTTTTTTTTAATTAAAAAGAAAAATATGCATCTTATGAAAAAATGTTACAATTAAAATTTGTAGGTCTTTATGTATTCAATAATATTGTTTCAAAACGTTTTTTCGTATCTCGTATAATTTAACTGGAAAATGGAATTTTGATATTTACTTTTTTCAAGTTTTAAAATGCTGTAACATTTCAAATTTTGGTTTAATCAAAGAATTTTATGAAGATAATTTGTTGAGATTTATGAGCACTATCGAAAACCAGTATTGGAATTTTTTATTTTTCCAAAAACACAAAAAATGGTCTGGTTTCCTCAATCTTAGTTGGATATGGCTGATTAGCGGACTTGTTCTTTCTTTTTCGGCTCTGATAAAGTGTACCAAAGCTCAATTCAATCTGATAGTTCTATCGAGAGTTATGCCGCACACGACCTACTACAGATAGACAGACAGACAGACAGACAGACACGTTCGTAAAAACCCTTTTTTCTAACTCAGGGGGTCTCAAAACGTAAAGATTTGATGAAAATTTCGAAAGTCATTTTTCACATAGAACCAATACCTTCTCATCCATGATGAGAATGTAAAAAACTTATTTGCGAGGATTGTTGGATGACAAAACTTAGCTACTTTGAAAATGAAGTAACATTGCCTGTCCGAATAGATCACATAGTCACTAAAGACTTATATTGTACGTTAAAGCTCTCCAGCCTCGGCTGCTCCCTTTGCGATACCCAAATGTTTTACATTCGGCAAAGAGCAGATTTATACGTAACTTGTGCCGAACGTGTAATTTATTTATGCCAGCAAGAAGCATTATATAATGACGTCGATTCCGAAGCATCCACCATTATTTATAATAACAACGAATATAAATAATAAATCAAGACATATTTTTCATTATTCTTTTTTCTAAATATAAACAATATCTATTATTTTATTTTTCCAAATCATTTCAGTCGATTATGTCAATCATTAGAAAAGTGTATCACCATCAGTGACAACGGAACTCTACTATATCCACCTTATCAACCCATGATTTAGACTTAATTTAACGTTATTTAAAACAAGATGGAATTTTTCAATATAAATTGAAGAAATTTTCTGTGAAAAAAGGAACGCTTCCACTCCGCTGGGTATCGAGCCCAGGACCTTCCGATTGCCGGTCGAATGCTCTATCATCTGAGCTACGGAGATTCCACACAACTTTTCTCACAGAATCTATTCACACAACTATTTTCTGATTTTCCCTTTTTGTTTCTTATTCGTTGTTTAAAATCATATTGCATATACATCACTACTTTTCCTTAACTGCCATAATGTAACGACAAACCTTAATAAATCAAAATCTTCTATCGGCGAAAAACAAAATTTTTTTGTACATCTCAAAGCAGACCACTGTTTTCTCTGCATGAAATATCTATTTAAATTAGCAAACGCGGAAAATGAATATATCTGCAAACACAAAATTATTAACAAAAAAAAACTAACTAACTGTAAAGTTTTAATAAATTTTGCAGATCAAAACAATGGCCTTGCAGACAAGAGACCTATCGAAAGGTACTGCTGTACAAGTTTTAAACTAGATAAGCATAGAGTATGATTTTTCCGAACCCTCATATTTTGCAAAATCGCTTGGAAAACACCAAGAACTGCCAACGTTCCAAGCAATTCGCGAAATCTTTAAAAATAAAATAACGTTTTCTTGTATTGGGGAACCAGCCCCTCAAAAAAAGTCTGCAGAACAAAATACAGCAACTAAACTCTTGGAAATGCTTTCCACAAGATACGTACTTTTAGCAGAAATAGAAGGAAAAAGCCTAATCCCGGAATCCAAAATTTTGGAAATTAGTGATGAAATCAGTAAAGAAACCTTGCAAAAATGGATCAACTCTTGTGAAAGGTGTTTTCAACGAGGACATTTAGCTCATAACTGCCGCAACCCTTCATGTAATAAAAAATATAAAAATAACTCTTAAACATGAACCCGTATCACCACCAACCCGGATTCCCCTCAACGTCCAAACAATAGTACAATTAAAAAGTCCAAGGACTCGAAACCAATCGAATCCCCAAAACACAACCAAATTTGGACCGCAGTCACCACACCTCAACACAACCACCAGAAAAGACCTCAAGGGTCATTCAATAAATTCAAAATTGTTTCGCAGAATCTAGGAACCTCGAGGATATTCACTGTGTAACATTGTCTTTAAAGATAACTGTTCATGCTGTCATAACATCTATTGTACTTAACCAAATCTGTTTTTAAATTTATAGAATATTTTTCCTCTTTTTATATATATATCATTTCCATAAATTCTCTTTTTCCCTTATGACTTCCGGAGTGTAAAATCTCTACATTTTTCCAGTCAAAGTCATGATCAGCATATTCCTTTCTATGATCAGACAAAACATTATGATAATTGTACTTTCTCCATGGAGGGTGATAGGAGATAGGAGAAAGACAGGAAAGCGGTGTTGCCAAATCGCACAAATCGACGCAGAAGACACATTTTGTTACTTTTGCGCATAAACGGTGCTCAACTCATTCGGTTAGAAAGCTTAACAGTAATCCCACTACCTATGATAGAGTTGAGTTGAGTTTATGTAAATGGCGGTGGGTGATAAAAACAAAAAAGGACGAAAGAATGAAAAAGAAGGAAGGGGTTTTGGAAGGTTGCCTTCTTCTTTCTTTCCTCCTTTTTTGTTTATTTTTCTCACGGTTTGTTTTGTGGTGGTTGTGTTGAGGTGTGGTGACTGTGGTCCAAATTTGGTTGTGTTTTGAGGATTCGATTGGTTTCGAGTCCTTGGAGTTTTTAATTGTGCTTTTGTTTGGACGTTGAGAGGAATCCGGGTTGGTGGTGATACGGGTTCAGTTTTAAAATTTATTGGCTTGGATTGGAGATCAAATTTTTAATAATTGCTTTCAAATTGTTTACTATTACGTAAAATAATATTTTTAAGTGGGATTAAAACCAGATTTGGTACTGAAGCGTTTGGGAGGGTGAGACTGTGGTGCGATATTAATTACAAAATAAAATAAATATTCTCCAGAGGAATTATTTTATAGAATGTAGGAGGAATGATGTTTTACCTAAAAGCATATTCAATTTAAATTCGAAATGTAATGAATTCAGTTTTCATAGTAATTTTTGTGAAAAAAATTCCAGTGCAGTCTCAACAAATTTATGTGTTCTTTTCTGAATTTTCAAATCAAGGATATCTCGAATCATATTAATTTCTTAAAGAATAGAGTTTTTACAATAAGGAATGAATTGGAGAAGTGTTTGCCACAGGGAATAACTATTGATCTTTTGAAACATCAAATTGTCCTGAATAATAGATTTTTAAACAATGATAGAGGTCACATGAAAAAATTAAATAGTGCTATTTTGGAACAAAGCAGTGCCCAAAAGCAAAACTTGAATTTACATAGAGTTTTTCAGAGAGAAAAGAGTGATCCTTGGTTTGTTAATTTAACTAATGTTCAGGTGCCAGATCATGTACAGGATATCCTTAGATCGGGAAGGGACTTCAGAAGTAATGTGGATGATGATAAATCAAAGCAGATGATAGAAATTGTCAAGGATATTGAAGCTTATATACATAAAATTCCGAGGTCAGATCAGTAAGATTTCAGGAATAAGGTTTTGCACTTATCCAAGGGTTTGGTTGAGAAAAAAAGTTTGCATATAAGTAATATAGATGAAAAATTTGTTAATAATTTAAAAATAACTAAAGAGTTCCTTAGAAAAAACAAATATTTAATGTGTACAAATGCTGACAAGGGTAATTTTTCCCTTCTCATGAGAAGGTCGGAATACCTAAGGGACATGGAGGAGTTGCTGGGCAATGTTGAAAACTTTGAAGTACTATATCAAGATCCTTTGAAAAAATTAAAAAGTAGTAGTTTCAGGATGGCGGACAATTGGAGGAAGAAGGGACTATTGGGGAAAGACACCAGGTGGAGAGATATTGACACAACTAATACTGTTTTGGCTAGATGCTATGGATTGAGAAAGATTCATAAGGAAAAATATCCTTTGAGACTAGTTGTTTCGACTATTAATACACCTACTAGATTTTTAGAAGAAAATTCCAATATGATACTTAAAAATTCATCATCAAAGTCAAATTATACTGTTAAAAATAGTTGGAAATGTCAAAAGATTATAGTTACAAATATGATACCTGATGGTCATGTAATGATTTCTTTGGATGTTGTTGCATTGTTTCCGAACATTCCGTTAGAATTGGTCGAAAAAGCTGTTTCAAATAGATGGATAAAAGTTAAATCACATACAAAATTAGATAAAAAAGAGGAGTTTCTCAAAGTATTGGATTCCATTATGAATTCTAGTATATTTAAATTTAATGATAAATTCTATAAACAAAAATTTGGTACTGCAATAGGTTCTGTTGTTTCTCCAATGTTGGCTGAAATGATCATGGAAGATTTGGAAAAGACTATCTTTGAGAGGTTGGAGTTCGTTGTGCCCTTTTATATGTTGATGATACTTTATTATGTGTACCTTTGGATAAGTTGCGAAGAGTTTTAGATACATTCAATGACTATCACCCAAGTATTCAATTTACCCATGAAATGGAAAGAATCAATAGAATTAGTTTTTTGGACTTAGAAATAATTAAACTTGATAATGGTAAAATAGTGTCAAATTGGTACAGAATGAGTACATATTCTGGTAGAATATTAAATTTCATCTCAAGTCATCCCTTTCAAAATAAAGTTGCTATTATTAAAAATCTAATAGACAGAGCTGTTTTTTTGTCCCATGAATCATTCCATTCAGAAAATTTAGAGGTTGTTAGAAAGATTTTATTTTTTAATTACTACCCACAAGATCTGATTGAAAAACATATAAAAATTAGAATTCAGCAAATTAAAAGTAGAAAGAGTAGAAACGTAGACACGGATACACAAAGTGAAATTTTTGATAAAAATAACACTATTGTTCTTCCATATTTTGGTCAAATTTCAAAAACTATTCAATCTATGTTGAAAAAATTTCAAATCCATACAATTTTCAGAATACCGTTTAGGATGGAAGGACTTATAACTTTGGGTAAAGACATCTTGAATAGATTAGAAAAAAGTGGGGTGATATACAAACTGATTTGTAAAAGGTGTAAAGTGACTTATGTGGGACAAACGGGCAGACTTCTTAGTACTAGAGTAGATGAACACAAGAAGAATCTTGGGAGAAAGTGTAATTATCATAATGTTTTGTCTGATCATAGAAAGGAATATGCTGATCATGACTTTGACTGGAACAATGTGGAGATTTTTGCATTGCCTCTGTGCAAGGGCAACACGCCACACACCAAGGAAAACGAGGAAGAAACTATTCACATAATGATATTCCTGTAATAAATTATCATATGGACCAAGCAGCTGTTCGCATGAGGTAAACCAAAGTATACCTCACGTCGACGAATTAATCATAATTTGTATATAATATAAAACATAGACAAATAAATGCAGAAATGAATAATTAAAACTGCATTTATTTTAAAACTAGAAATAAAATTGGGCAATAGAAGAGATTAACCCATGAACCCTAGCAGACATCGTGCCTGGTCACCGATTCGCAATTCGTACTGACGAACAGATCATAACGGGATTTGAACAGAAGAAAAATAAGATGTTCAGGAATAGTTATTAACTTTAATAACATTCAAAGGTGGGTTCTAAAAGTAATATCAAATACGATGAAGATTGGAAATTGCTGTGATTTTGGTCTTTGGTTAGGTATGTGGCAACGTCGCATTCGTAGGTTATGTGCGCGAAATTTGAAATGTATGTGTTATATATATTCCGCAGCTCGTACCAACTGGTGATTAAACTTTGTAATGAAAATTATGTTTTTAATAAATGAAATATAACATATTAATTAGTTGTATGATAAAGAAACGAATTAAGTACATACAAACAACTTTATTTACATAAATATCATAATACGTAGTACGTAAAAACTTTCTCAATGACATACTAAATTTGTCTTATTTTCAAAGTCTTGAATCGATATAACAATTTTTCAATACACATCTATTATTATCACAATCGTTCATTAATTATTATTCAGAATATTTGATACATATACAACAAATATATACCAACTAAACTAAAGTAAATTAGTATTTTGTTTTCAGATAATCACATATTTTATTTTTAACCTTCCTATTATTTGTCACACGAATTTCCCCGCTTTTATCAGCTCCGAACAAACGACATAATCCATCAAAACCATGTTCTTTGTATGCATGGATAACCATAGCTACCGTGATGTCAGAGGCAATAATTGTTTTCCTTATTTGGACGGATGTGCAGCTTTTTAATTCATTGTATAATTTCATGTCTGAGAAACATTTCTTAGGTACTGACGTGACCATATGTGCGACTGTGTTACGTCCCGAGCAAAAGGCGAGGGTAGGTTGGATTTTTGGATGTAACGGAGGAGGTTAGCTGATTATATCAGGTTGGTAAGGCCTGATAATTTATTTTTTTTTGTGGGTACGTTGTCACTTGTCAGGTCTATGGGCCCTGAGTTGCTCACAATGATAATAAAACACTGATTTTACGAATATATAAGGTAATTTATTATAAATAAATAAATTGTTGCACAAGTTTTCATAAAATGATACTTAGTTGGTAACTTATACTACTTCCCAAGATGAGAAGGCACAAATCCTTGCAGGATAGTTGAGTTTCGTTTGAGTCTCCGTGAGGTAGCAAAACAACGATAAATATTGCAGGAGGTGTGGTGTAAGGGATGCAAGTCCACCAGCAACTGATGTGATCAATTATCCACTTACGTATCTTGTTGAGTACACGAGAAATGAATCAAACATGCACTTGTTAACAAGATAGGTTAGTTCGTCCCGATTTCAGAATTAAATCACTATTAACCGACACGACTAAATACGACGATACACGTAATCCAAAGGAACTATCTAGCACTACGGTTTCCGGACTTGCACCACTTAAGGACCAAGGATTTTATTTACCAAGTACCGAATGTTGAGTTGCTCATAGAAATCCAATGAGACTTACGTTTATCGAAGGGTCTGCTCACGACGTTGAATTACCGGTCCAGACTTAACAAGCGTACAACTGTTCGGAACTTAATGACAAACCTCCAGAGGTGAATCTGGGGTATATATATTATTGATGCTTCTATTAGTGGGAGCAGATCAACGTAAATCGGTGGGACGGCACGTTCGAATCGTAAATCGGTGGCACGGCACGTTCGAATCGCAAATCGGTGGCAAGGCACGTACGAATTGCGAATCGGTGGCCAGGCACGATCTCTGCAAGGGTTCATGAGTTCATCTCTTCTATTGCCCAATTTTATATCTAGTTTCCAAATAAATGCATTTATAATTACTCATTTCTGCATTTATTTGTTTACAATTTGTGTTACTTATTTTATGAAGTATGATCATTAATTGGTTGCCAATGATCAGTCAATCGATTTCTTATCTATGATCCCTAATCAATGATCGATTTTTATTCATTGATCGTGATCGACTCATCGGCAATCAATACGTAATGGCGATAATATTGATCAATACTATTTTACTACCCAAAATATTAATAATAGTTATGGTGTTATGTTGATACATAATTAATATTAACATAATAATGATTATAATATTTAGTCATTATAATTAGTGAGGCTGTGCCGATAACTTCTCATTCTCTCATTAGGTTATTAGCACAGCGTTACTACTTTATCGGCACGCGGTGTGAGTTACTGACTCATTACCACGGGTGTAATTATCATATAGACAGGGCGCTGTTCTTCTTCATCTCTTATTACCATATGTCAAACCGATTCGTCGACGTGAGGTATACATAGGTTTACCTCATGCGCACAGCTACCCGGTCCATATGATAATTTATCATAGGAACACTCTTATACTTGAATGATGTCTTCCTCGTTATCCTCGGTGTTTGGCGCATTGCCCTCGCACAGGGGCAATATAAAAATTGTAAAAGTTACTGGGATGTAACAGTCCTCACTCCTTAGAATAATCATCGTCCTCGATGAAATAATAAGTGTCTTCCGTAAAAAAAGTGTAGTGGGCGTTCTATATTAAGTTGTGGGCCCCATAATTTGTGGTGTGGATTGCACTTCCGGAATCTCTTTGGTAAGTAAATATTTCTTAAGGAATAGTGATGTCATATTGCACCTGCAAGCTGATGTTTGCAAGGGCTGAAGTAGTCTTCACTATAATTTGACAAGGCGTTCTTCTTTTGTATTTTGTTTTTTATACTAGGCTGTATGTATCCTGTGAACGGTGTCACCCGAGGATTCGGTTGCTGTAAGATGATGTCATTTTTTTTTTTTTTAGATGCTGGATGGTGATGCTATGCTGCAGCTGCCATGAGTCAATTTTCTGTAGAAGTTGACATGGCGAAATTTTGGATCTTGATCTTTGTTGTAGTGCACGTGTTCCCTAGGAGTTCTGCCTTGGTGGGGTTTTTGGCTGATTTTGCATGGTTTACATGATGTCATCTCGTTGCATGCTGGGTCGTGGGGATGTTCTTCTCCTCAGTCTCAAGCAGCCATGGCAGACGAAGGGTCATCTTCGGGTGGAGAGACTATCACTTACGAAGAGAATTGCCAAAACCAGGGCTACCCTCTCTCCTTAGTAAGGGGGGCTACATCGGTGTCTGAAGGAGCTGGTAAGTGCCCCTTTTTTAATTTGCGTGATTTGTTCGGGTAGTGCCGCATTCGCGAAGTATCTTGGTTCGGGTCAAGATGACAGACTCCGGAGACCTCTTGGACGCCTTATTGTCGGAGTGGTTCGGTGCACCTCCTCATTCTAATCCTCAAAACTCCGGTCTTTTCACCGAACCTTCGTTGGTCGACTCGATCGCGGATTTTGACCTTTCCTTGTTGGAGCCGAGTTCCTCGAGTTCGCCTGCTTCATCTGGGGATTCCACTTTGTTTTTGCCGCGACGTGACAGTCTCCAGGTGCGGATCTCTGAAATTGAAGATCGGTTAGGAGTTTTTTATGTCTCGGTTCGCGGTGTGCGTTCAAGCCAAGTCGTGGAGTCGATGACCCTGGCTTGTCAAGCCTTGTTCGATCCAGCTATTTCTTATGACTCCTTTTCGGTGGTCCGGGTTTTAGATTCGAGGAATCCTGTGGCGTCTATCTTTTTGGGTATAATCAGTAGGGGTGAGTTATAAGGAGATTTTGAGTTTTGAATTGCTCCTTCCGTCTTCATTTTTTGTATTACTCTCTCAACTTCTTCCCTTTGAGAGGGTGAAAATCGGTATGCTCTAGTATTAATAGGTACGTCGTCCAAGGTGTGAATTCTGTGTCGTACTAGATGAGTGGGGGTTAGGGATTCTCCTGGGAGATAAAAATTATCGGGAAAGTCTCTAATTATCTCTAGTACGTGTTTCTTTTCCTCGGGGTTTAAATGATCTAGTCGAAGGTGTTTTATCACCTCTTCAGCCTTATTTACTGGGGGTGAATAATCTTCGTCAGTGGAGTATTCGTCGAAATCCTCTCCTGGAAATTTGTAATATTCAAAGGGGATGATTTCTTGCGGGGGTATTTCTATTTCGAGGTCATCATCTGTGGTGTTAATAGCGAATACATGACAAATTCCATTCGAGTTGGTTACGGCTGCTTCGCCTACTAGCACGCCTTCTGTGGTTTTTATTAAGGGTAAGTACCCTTCTTTTAATTCTGCATTTATCACTGCTATTGGGATAGCTCGTCGAGTCCTGGCTCTTACTTTGATTGGTCCTAGTAGAGGTCCTTTGTGATCTGTGGTATTTTCTAACGCTACTCTAGATTCGTTGTCTATGAACGGTATAGGTTTTGTGGGGTTGGAATGCGTCACAATAGTGTTATGCCAAAAGGATATTTCCACCTTCTCTTGTCGAAGATATTCTCGACCTAATATTCCATCTGTGCTTATGGGGAAATCAGAATGTACGACGTGAAAAGTGATGTTAGATTTCATTAGTTCGATGTTTACAGTGCCTATGGTCGAAATTCTACTTTGTGTGATTCCCGTAATTTCTATTGCTTCATTTTCATTAACCAGTAGGTCCTCATCTAAAGCATCTAATTTAATAACATTTATGTCCGCACCTGTGTCCACTAGAAACCTTGGCTTTGACTGTAAAAGTTCCTTTGACGAAAGCTCTACTACTGGGGATTCTCGACTGAGTTTGGTACAGAAGATTTTTCTTGCTTCTTCAGAAATCTCACGCTGTTCTGACGCTCTGTTTTCTCCACGCTCGTCGTCGCGTCTGTTCGGCGAGCGGAGTCGAAGTTTAAATCATTTTTATTAGCTGGAGCGGGTGATTGTGCTCTCGGGGGTGTATTAGTTCCTTTATATGGGTAATTGTGGTTAGGGTAAGGGTTGTTTGATGCGAGCGAACCTGGGTAGTACGGATAAGGTTGATAGGGTAAATAAGGTGGGTATTGAAATGGGGGTGCGTAATTATTTGGGTAATTAGGCACTATTGGTGATGTAGGTCTCCTTATTATCCCTGTTGGTCCTTGTCTGGGTTCTATTGCTCTATTCCTATCCGGTGATGACGCAAACCTAACGTGAGGGCTTGGGCTTCTATCCCTTGATCCTGTATAGGGTATGGAATATCTATTTTCCGCAATATTATTCATAGGAAAATGGGGGTTTAATTGATGTCGAGCCTCATACTCGAGTGCGTATTTTAATGCTGATTCCAATGACGATGGATTCCGTGATTCCACCATTCCTGATATTACATCGGGTAGTCCTCGGATGAAAGCTTCTAATGCGCAATCATTTAAGGGTAGTAACATTTGCTCCGCGTTCTGATATTTGTCTTCTAGCGCTGCTTGAGCTCCGGATTTAAGTAGGGTGATTCTGTCGTAAAACTCGCTTACACTTTCGCTGCGAGACATCCTAATTGTAGATATCTCGTGCAAATACCACGAGTAAGTTTTGTGGGGGGCAAAACGCTGTTTGAGATGCTGTATTAAATCGCTTATTGTGGAAAATGTTTTTCCGTGAGTACTATCTCTTGCAGCACCCTTTAATCTCGCTAGTACCGCCATTATGTACTGCCTTTCGCAATTTGCAGGTACACTGGTTTCTCCGTTTAGAACATCTTGAATAAAGTCCCTAACTGGCATATTTTTTCCGTTAAAAGTGGGTATATTCATCACTCCTTGCTGTATAGCAAAACATTCCGCCATTGAAGTGACCATTGCGTCACTAAGGGTGCGTGAGATGTTCCCTGTGAACCCTCCACCCTGCGTTTTGTCATGAGTGGTACTATTTTTGTCTTGAGGCATTTTGATTTATTATTATTTTTTTTTTGTTATTCGGCAAGTTAAATACAATCCGTTATAATATGGTTTTTCTAGAAAACGGGAGTTTCGAATGCTCCTTGTGTGTGAAGTTATATTGAATTTTAATACCTGATACATAATTTCGATTATTAATAAAAACTGACCTTTTCAAAAATTAATCAAATTAATTAAATTAATTATTATTAATTAAAAATTAATTAAATTAATTAAATTGCCAGTGTAATGTCAAAATATGTTTTTGAAACCAGTAATTAATCCTTCCAAAATTAGGTTGCCCTATATAAAATGTTCATTGTTTTTAATTATTATAATTATATCTATTTTTATTTCCCGTATTGTAATTTTTTTTTTTTTTTTAGAAATATTTAGACTTTGTCCGGAATATTTATTTTGAAAAGAGTTGGAAATGATTTTCCAATTACTCCGGATATACCTGTACCTATTTCCGGATTTATAATGTTGAATTCGATTTCTTGCTTTAAGATGGGGATTTTTACTACACCACTTGTTGTAAGGGTGGCGTTGTGTATAATGTAAATTTTGAGATGATTGATATTATTAAAAGAGACTAATTTTTCCTTCTGGATTAGATTGATAGTTAAATTTGGGTCGTATAAGAAGTCGCCTACTTTGTTTTTTAATAAATCGGAATATACTGAAATTATAGTGTTTGAATCGTGTTTAAACACTATATGTGAGTTTTTATGTGCCATACAATTTTTATCTCTATATTCTTATTTTTAATTGTAATTTCCAGATAATAATTTTTTATATAATTGTCCCTAAATTTTGTCCTTTTGTGAGCAAAATTAAGAATATTTTGATTTTTTAAATTTTGATAAACTATTCTGTAGATCTTAATTCTTCTTCCTAGGTTCCTTGACCGTATGAATTTTGATTGCTGCTAGCAAATCAGCTGTTATGGTATTGAAATTGATTTTTTATTGTTTTTGTATGAGAATCTGTTCAAAGTGTTGTATTTATATTTAAAAAACTATTATAATTCAATTATTATTGTGTACTATAATCCTTGAATTATATTTTTAATTGTTAATTTGGAAAATTTTATTTATTGCTAAATGTGATTATTTATTCGTCTGTAATTGTTTATTGTTAAATGAATGCGGTAATTTTGAACTGTTATTGTCAATGATTTGTTCTAGCTATTACTGCACTGCAAATTCTTGCTGTGGCGTGCGCAGTCGCTGCAGCGTTTAAATTTGGATTATATGTTTTCAGTGATATAAGGCGGGTCAGGCCAGCCGCGACCGCGAATTCCTGAGCAAATCTTTGCAATATTTTAATTTATAATTTGATTATGTGTATTAACAACTTGCGTTTTCGGTGATACAAAATTAATTAAGCCAGACTCAAGCACAAACCCTTAATTAATCTTTAAAATCACAGAAAATGTTTATTGTTAATAAACAAAAAAAAAATTTGTTTAATGTCACAGAATTTTGGAGATGCAAGATTGGACAAGCTAGACTCAAGCACAGATTCTTGGACAATCTTTGCAATCAAAAATATTCCGTTAGTTAACAAAGTTAAAATGAAAGTTATAAACAATTACAATGCTAGCACTTCGAACTTTGCCTTACCCAGTCGATCGTCATCGATGGTGACCGTTCAACGAATCTAAAAAGGACTTATACTCTCGTGTGCTGTTCTTGTTTTGTTTTAAACTTAAATTCAAACTTAGTTAACAATTTGGAAATTTCAGTAGTACGAAATTAAACAAGCCAGGCTCAAGCTCAAAACCTTGTGTAATTTTAGTACTTTCAGAAATTCCTATAATTTTAATATTTTGAATTTAAATATTCAATGTTTTATTACTATAAGTTTATTCAGGTAATGGTTGAGACACAATTGCCTGCGTAAACTCTAGGTAGAAAAACTTCTGAACTTTAAATTTATTTAAAATTAAAATAATGATGTTTTACTTTTTCTTATATTTTTTAAACCCTTCACTTGCACAATCTTGCTATAAAGAATACATGCAAGGTTTATTCGGGGTGAATCGATGATGTTATTGACGATGGCAGAGCTTGTGATCACACGGAGTATACCAACGCTTAAAATAAGATAATTTATTTTAAGATTTTAGTCCTAAATATTTAAATTTTGACAAGTAGAAATATGTTATCCAATTATTTCTACTAAACTTATAATTTTGTAATTTTGAAAATTCCTAAAATTTGAAGCTTTATTTATGTACAATTTTTAATCGAAATAATTGCACATATAATTTTGATTAGCTTCAATTAAATATTTTTTAAATTATTATCAATTGTGACAACAAAAGTGACAATCCCACCGCTGCCACCAAATCAGCTGTTACGTCCCGAGCAAAAGGCGAGGGTAGGTTGGATTTTTGGATGTAAGGGAGGAGGTTAGCTGATTATATCAGGTTGGTAAGGCCTGATAATTTATTTTTGTTTGTGGGTACGTTGTCACTTGTCAGGTCTATGGGCCCTGAGTTGCTCACAATGATAATAAAACACTGATTTTACGAATATATAAAGTAATTTATTATAAATAAATAAATTGTTGCACAAGTTTTCATAAAATGATACTTAGTTGGTAACTTATACTACTTCCCAAGATGAGAAGGCGATGTTGTGAGTTTTATGCGGTTATGAGCCAAATATACAGGTTTTGAGATGCCTATATATGTAACTTCCGCAGTTGATTGTGGACGTTTTACGCTGATATACTAGGTTTTGAGATGCCTAGGTATACATCTCCCGCTCCACATTCAGCGTTATAGTTAATATAATAAGTTTTGAGATGCTTATTTATATTTATATAACTTACTTGTCTACCTCTTAAATTAGAGGGCAAAAGAGAGAATTGTCGTTTATTACTCCTGTTATTGCAAGTCAACGCGCACAAATCCTTGCAGGATAGTTGAGTTTCGTTTGAGTCTCCGTGAGGTAGCAAAACAACGATAAATTTTGCAGGAGGTGTGGTGTAAGGGATGCAAGTCCACCAGCAACTGATGTGATCAATTATCCGCTTACGTATCTTGTTGAGTACACGAGAAATGAATCAAACATGCACTTGTTAACAAGATAGTTTAGTTCGTCCCGATTTCAGAATTAAATCACTATTAACCGACACGACTAAATACGAGGATACACGTAATCCAAAGGAACTATCTAGCACTACGGTTTCCGGATTTGCACCACTTAAGGACCAAGGATTTTATTTATCAAGTACCGAATTCTGAGTTGCTCATAGAAATCCAATGAGACTTACGTTTATCGAAGGGTCTGCTCACGACGTTGAATTACCGGTCCAGACTTAACAACGGTACAACTGTTCGGAACATAATGACAAACCTCCAGAGGTGAATCTGGGGTATATATACTATTGATGCTTCTATTAGTGGGAGCAGATCAACGTAAATCGGTGGCACTGCACGTTCGAATCGTAAATCGGTGGCACGGCACGTTCGAATCGCAAATCGGTGGCAAGGCACGTACGAATTGCGAATCGGTGGCCAGGCACGATCTTTGCAAGGGTTCATGAGTTCATCTCTTCTATTGCCCAATTTTATATCTAGTTTCCAAATAAATGCATTTATAATTACTCATTTCTGCATTTATTTGTTTACAATTTGTGTTACTTATTTTATGAAGTATGATCATTAATTGGTTGCCAATGATCAGTCAATCGATTTCTTATCTATGATCCCTAATCAATGATCGATTTTTATTCATTGATCGTGATCGACTCATCGGCAATCAATACGTAATGGCGATAATATTGATCAATACTATTTTACTACCCAAAATATTAATAATAGTTATGGTGTTATGTTGATACATAATTAATATTAACATAATAATTATTATAATATTTAGTCATTATAATTAGTGAGGCTGTGCCGATAACTTCTCATTCTCTCATTAGGTTATTAGCACAGCGTTACTACTTTATCGGCACGCGGTGTGAGTTACTGACTCATTACCACGGGTGTAATTACCATATAGACAGGGCGCTGTTCTTCTTCATCTCTTATTACCATATGTCAAACCGATTCGTCGACGTGAGGTATACATAGGTTTACCTCATGCGCACAGCTACCCGGTCCATATGATAATTTATCATAGGAACACTCTTATACTTGAATGATGTCTTCCTCGTTATCCTCGGTGTTTGGCGCATTGCCCTTGCACAGGGGCAATATAAAAATTTTAAAAGTTACTGGGATGTAACAACTGTATACCTGTGCGCACACGACCAAACAAGATGTGACGTTGCCAGATCAAGTACTACTACTACTACTGTTAGAAAGTCGACTAAGTATTATGAACCTCCTTATTGAAGGATATGATAGATAATCGCTGAAAATGTGAAACGTAAATTCGAAAGCTTAAGTGACAGTCACGAAAAATTTAAAACACCGTGGGTGTTATTTTCTCCAAACTAGGCATCGAAAGTCTAAGTGACATTTGAAGAAAATGTTGAACAGTGTAGAAAGGAAAATATTATTTTCTGTAATATGGTCCTGCACTTATAGTTAATTATTTTCACTTTTACATTATCTATATAATCCTAACATGAATTAACTATTACATTTAACACTGTACATTGCAGAAAAGCAATTTTTTATGAACACTTCGCAGCACCGAGAATCGAACGCTCGCACTCACGCACGCATCCTAACCCAATTCTAATCGCACGCCTTAACCCGCATAGCCGATACATGTCGTGAAGACTTGTGTTAAATATTTGGATCACATTCAGAGTTTGAAGGCAAAACTAGACTAATAGATAAATTTCAAATTTAACATAACACACTTTATTCTGAAATATGTGCAACTAACAAAATTTTAAAAATGCCTTACATTTTCAAAAAGTTTCAACTTAAACAATTCTTTTTATATTTCAATACTCGTTAAAACTTTGTTAATGTAAAAAAATAACTGTAATAGTAATATTATCAGTATAGTAATAGCAATATTTTTTTTTTTTTTTTTGAGGAAGGGAGAAATGCTTTATGCACCGTCAAAGGGACTGCGTGCCCCCCTGGTGTATGGGACTCTGCTGCTCACGCAGCCCTACCCACTAAAACTCCCTCCCTGTCTCTAGGCTGTGAAATCCCACCCCGGAACCGCTGTTAGGCATTACTTCATGGTGGAGGCCATCTTCATGCGATGTTAGCCTCTCCTCCTTGCTTCTTCATCTATGTTGCTGGAATTACTCCTCCAGTTCTCCTCTCCATGGCGGCCTGCCTAAGGCTTCCTATTCGGGGCTGCCTCCCAAAAGGCTCCGCAACGCATAATCCCCCGCATGTGGTCATTCCGGGGCTTTTCCTTTCTTGCGGCACAGAGGAAGCACCTCGGCTTAACGGTGCAGGAACCCGCAAGATGCCCCTCCTCGCCGCATCTCCAGCAGCACCTGCTGCGGTCTGGCCCTCGACAGTCCGCCGCTATGTGGCCAAAGCCAAGGCAGCAGAAGCACCGGTTCACCTCCTTTTTCCTGCGAACTCTGCAGGAGACCCACCCGATGTTGCTGTGGGCCCCCTTGAGCTGCTTCAGCGCCCTTGCCTCCTCTAGAAGCACATACACCTTCCGGTTTCCTCTATAGGGTGTCTTACTTAGAGAAACCCTTAACTCCAGCTGCAGTTCGTTGTCGAAGAGGCTTCTGACGGCATCCTCGACGTCTTTCGCTTCAATAGTGGGTTTCAGGTCGACGATCTCGACCTAGATCCGGGGGTGAGATTTCGGAACGTCCGCCTGGCTCCAATTACCTCTTTAAAGGCAGTCTCCAGCCTCCCTCTGCTCTTTGCGGAACATTTAATTTCAACTAGCAAGTCCTTTGAGGGCGTCTCCCTGATACCCTGGACTGTGGCGCCCAGTTCGTCAGGGTTGACGCGCTTCTTAAGTTCGCGCAGGATGGTAGCGTAGCTCATCCTTTCCACAGGTTTGATGAACACCGCTTCTTGGCGCGCACGGCGAGGTTGCTCCGGCGTCTTGCAAGGCTTCTTTCCTCTCTTCTTCCGGAGGTCCTTCTTGCTGGGGACAACTACCCACTCCTCTTCCTTTTTAAAGGCTTTAGGCCTCTTCTCCATTGTTTTTGTGACCACAGGCACCTCCGGACTTACAGTCGGCTCTCTACGCCGTTTGCGAGTGTCCGGTGTGGACCTCGCCGCAGGCTGTGGATGGGTTTGGCTACCCTCGTCAACTACTCCCTTGTTTTTGAGTGGTTTCACCTCCTTGATTGTTTTCGTCATTAGACCTTGCATCAGGTACTCGAAGGAGTCGAGGTAGCAGACGGTATCCTCTATATCATACCGCAGCGCCCCGAGCTCCTTCTTTGCCTCCTGAATTCCGACCCTGATAGGAAGGTGCATATTCTTCTTGGTCCTGGAGAAGCTCTCCATCTTCTCCAGGCCCGAATCCACCTTCTTCAGGATCTCCAACTGCTTCTCGTTCCTCACGTAAAGCTAGTCTCGGTACATCCGTACCTGGGACTTATCGGTTACACATACTTTTATTTAATTTTTGAAACTCCGTTTTAATTCCCACAATTAGCTAGGGAAGTATTCGGTCCACCCCTGCAGAGCCCCGCATGCAGGGGTAAGGACTCAATACTCTAGGAGGTGGCCTGATTTTCTAGAGACACCGTGTGAGACACCACTCCCTGGTGCCATGCAGCCCTCGGCACGGTAGTTAACACCTTGGCTTGGGGAAGTAATAGCAATATAGTAATAATAATAATAATAATAGAATTTTAAAAAATCTTATAAAAATTATAAAAACTAATTCCTCAATGTGTTAGGAACGGGCGATTTAGATTTTAACCAAAATTTTCAAAAGCAACTATCCCAATCAAAGACCTGAAGAGAGGTGTTATAAGAGAAGAAATGAGAAGTAATTGTCTTAGTTTGTTCGCCGGAGGAACCAAACAGCCAAAGTAATTCGCATCACTTTGTTTATTTGTTTTATTGTGGGTAATCGTCCTCAGAGCTCTATTTCCTGCGGAAATACCTTTCGCTACCTAGCCTTGAATTCCTGAAAACGTTAAGGTTTTCAAATAACTTTGAGCTCCAATTTACCGTAAAATGACACAAATTTATTCATCAGAGTAGTGGTGGTTTTAGTTAGACAATGGAAGTTCTTAAAAATTATAATGCGTCATAAATAACATGCTTTTGTTATTATTAAAATTTACCAAACTTATTACGACCTTATAATCATCAGTCTGTCGCTAAGATTAATTTAGTATTGCTGCGAAAGTCAGCTGTAATTTCAGTTGAGAGAGACAGAGAGAGCGCGAGGGAGGGAGGTGGAGAATACATACTCTTACCTTGCTTTCCTGGGCCATGAATCACTCTCCTGGGTTTCCCTAGCGGCACACAAAGGCTACCGCTAAATTCTGTGGTAATTTTTGTTCAAGCCCTAGATTGAAATTTCGAGTTTTTAAATACGTCGAATCGCACCGATTTTACCTGTGTGGTCTTAAAAATCGGGGCGATACGCGCACAAGCTTCTCAGCTTTCCTGTCCTTTGAAACACAGTGATTAACACTTGGTGTACACCAGAAAGAGCAGTGCCTTCTTGGTACACTTTATTTCCACGCCAATCTTTTTGTTCGTAGAGTAGAGCCAGCCGAGAAGTGAACGAATAGCTTGCCAATATCGATGCTGTTCGTAAGATACTTGGATGTTGCAGAATATGAAAGATGGGATTGTTGGATTCAAAAGAAGTTGCATCTCATATCAGGGATAAGTTGCCATCTCGTAGATAGGGAATAGTCCTGGGCACATTATATAGTTTTTCAGATCCCTACAGAGTACGCGATTCGGTCAAGTTATGAGCATATACGTGCGTCTGGTATCCTCGATGACGAGATGTGTAACTGGTGTCTGGATGAATTTAGATGAACGAACGAACTAGATGAGTTTGTGTTCCAACTAGATGTGATAAGTTCGCCTGAGCCTGATTTATATCGTCAATTTTGGAATCCATCATTATTCCGTCTTGATAGGTGAGTAATCTTGCAACTGGAGCGACTATTCCTCCTAAGAATCCTAACATGGGTGTAGCTCTTCTTGCTCTCACACCACTTGGTAGATTAATCAGTAAATTTCTGGCAGACTGAAATGCCAAATCCTCCACCTCTTGATGAATTATATCTCGAAATTGACTGGCCGCATCGAATTTTGGTTGGAGATCATAATCGGTAACTATACTTTGACACTCTTCCTCCATGCTGGGACGGCAGTGTTTGGTTAAAGCTTTCATCTTCAGCTGATAGTAGGCCAATGAGTCATAAAGTTTTCTGACATGGAGAAATGTGCTAATTCTGCAGTTACTGATCCTTTTGTTACTGGTCCCTGGTTCTCAAAGTATATCCCAGTGCTAGCTTTAAATCGTAGATGTTGATACGGGGTATCTGCTCTTGTGGTGATGGTCTAGGCGACGCAGAAGAGAAACAATATGGTGAAAAGACGAGAATACATTTTTTTTTTCGAGCCGTGAGTAGGAAAAAAATCTGAATAATGGATGATTCAGAATTGAAAATAGTGCCACTAACATGCTTTGAAGTTACATTGTTGTTAACAGTGAATCTTGTACCATCGTCGGCTTCAAGAATCACATTATGGTTTTCTGTGAAACCCACTATGGTACAAGTTCCAACGGCTCGTTTATCAAACTTGTTCTTGAGAGCATCCCCAAAGATCACCACCCTGTTGTTACCAATAGCGGCGTTTAGAGGTCGCGCTGTCTTGTCCTAACGTAATTTCGACTGCTCTTTGGCCCGAATCATATTATTCGCAGCGATTTTTTGTATTTCGTTTAGCCGAATAATCAGGCCTCGGAGATAGGAGTCAGACGTTTCTAGTTTATTTGCGGTTCGGAATGAACTAGGCCTACGTGCTACTCTTCCATAAACTAATTCAAATTTTGAAAACTTGGTTGATTCATGGACAGATGTATTATATGCAGAAATCGCGAAAGGCAACAATCGGTCCCAGTCATCGAAACCATCTGCATAATTCAAATATTAAAGAATTTTGAAAATCTTTCTGTGGAAAAAAAGACGCTTTTGACCGCGCTGGGATTCGAGCCCAGGTCTTTCGATTGCCGGTCGAGTGCTCTGACCACTAAGCTACACAGGTGTCCGACATCTCCTCCTCCACAGAAAGATCTCCTTATATCGCCTAGTGGCTTAGCCTTGCGTCCGTAAAATAACGTAAAATGGCGATAAAAGAAGATTTTCCTGTTGAGAAGAAGATGTCGGACGCCTGTGTAGCTTAGTGATTAGAGCAGTCGACTGCCAATCAAAAGACCTGGACTCGAATCCCAGCGCAGTCGAAAGCGTCTTTTTTTCACAGAAAGATTTCCAAAATTCTTTAATGTTTGAATTCATTGGCATTATTTGCGACATAAGAGTTTGAAATTGTCTGCGAGGACACCTGTCGGCAATGTATCCTATCTGATACGCGACTAGCGATTCTCCGATAATGTAGGCAGTGGGAGCAATTTCAAACACAACTAATTAATTTGAAGTCATTTTACGGCCGCAAGGCTGAGCCACTAGGCAATATAAGGAGATCTGCCTGTGGAGAAGAAGATGTCAGACACCTGTGTAGCTTAGTGATTAAAGCAGTCGACCGGCAATCAAAAGAGCTGGGCCCGAATCCCAGCGCAGTTGAAAGCGTCTTTTTTTTACAGAAAGATTTTCAAAATTCTTTAATATTTGAATTCATTGGCATTATGTGTGAAATAAGAGTTTGGATTTGTCTGCGAGGACACCTGTCGGCAACGTATCCTATCTGATACGCGACTAGTGATTCTCCGATAATGTAGGCAGTTGCAGAAATTTCAAACTCAACTAATTGATTTGAAAACATCTGCATAATGTTTTATATAATCAGTGACTACTATATGGCTACGCTTAAGTGAACCATTAGTCTGAGGCCGATATCCCGAAGTTGTTAGTTGCTTAACCCCGAATATCTTTCCCAGTTTTCGAATGACTCTGCTTATGAAACTTCCCCCTCGGACCGTGAGGATACTACGGGGAGTTCCGTATCGAGCTATCAGGTGTTGCGCGATGGCCTGAGCAAGTGTTTCTATTTTAAGTCTGGTATAGGCACTGCAATGCATACTCTTGAAAAATTGTCTTGCATAGTGAGTATATATCGGTTCCCACTAGGAGTGGTCGACAATCTCCCTACGGTATCTAAAGAGACCTTATCAAACACTCCCAGTCGGGTATCAGTGATTACCATAGGTTCGTGGGTACGCACCCGCACCAACTTCTCTTCCAAACAGCTTGTGCAGTTCCGAATGTAATTATGTACGTCATTTCACAAACCCAGCCAACTGTATCTTTCGCGTATGCGTCGGTATGTTTTGGTTATACCATTATATCCTCCGATTAGACTATCGTGATTTTCGAGTATAATCTGGAGACGGTCTTCAACTGGGGGTACCTCTATCATCCCATGGCAGGGTGTTATAGTGGGTGGGCCATTGAATAACATGTCCGACAGTAGCTCTGTCATTCGGCTTTATGATAATGCACCCAACAGGTCGCCAGAGTTAGCCGTCCTACACTTTTCGCACTGACCGCGCTCTAAGGCATTATTAAAATTCAGTTATTGACTTATTGACTAGGTTTTGTATTTTCCTAAAGGAGTGACTATGATTTTCCCCTTTTGTGATCGTTTCTCCCATAATTTTTGTGGGTCCACACGGTCTGTGGTGATTAGTTATTTAAAAATAGTGTTAGAATGTTCACAATCTTCCGAAATAAAATGGGCATAGTTATCGCGGCGATAGGTTATTCGTTCGGTCCATTCGTGACAGATGGATGGTGCGATTTCTAAAGCTTTTGCAAGACTACTATGGTATTCTGGTATTTTCATTACTTCTTCTTCTGAAAGTGGAGGAGTAAGATCGAAAGGTTGCAACCTTATGTCAATAGGTGACCGGATCAAAGGAAAGTCCTTTTTAGATTGAAAGGGAAGTAAATCCTTTTCGAATTTTTGTCCATCACCGATTAGCATAAAAGGTTGTTCAGTTCCAAGTCGAGGTGAAGTTGATCGCGCGAAAGGTACAGGTGCCATGATTGGCGTTTGAAACAGAGAGCGTCGCGAAGATTGCTGTCCCAATATGGGAGAATCCATAAATTACGGGGCTTCCTTAAATCGTAAAGTGCTCTTTCCGCTTTCTCTTTCTGTCGGGGGTTGTTCAGATTGATCGAGTCGCTCAATTTGCACAGTTCCTGTTGGTGCTTCCTGACTATTTCCTTGATTTAAGCGTTTTTGAAATGCTTCTTGCAATTTATTTACTTGCTCGGGCAGAGGATCGCCTATGTCCACACAGGGATCCACAATTTCTAAATAATTTGAAAGATTCTGATCTTCTTGTCCTTCAGAGACCGGAGTAATGTTTAATCGAGGACATTCGTTTAAATTCGACTGGTCCAGACCCTCCTGATCCCAGAAGTAGGATTGGTGTTCTGCAATGGATTTTTCGAATTCGGCCACTGATTTTTAAACTTCCCTGCTCCTGGCATGGACGTTGAGCATCCCAGTTGCCTCGTTCTGTGTTTAGGATACTGCTTCAGGTGCATCCGGTTCTTCATCAGGACTATCACTGTCCAAGCGTGATTAGAGCCAAACCATACACCCACGCGTCCTTCAGGTTCTCCCTTACGATCGCGAACACACGCTCCATCTATATAAACCTCAGTCGTCTGACTGCATTGAGTAGGAAACCATGGATTTGGGATATACGGGGATGTCCTTTTAGGAGATGCCTCCTATGGGGGAGCGAGAGTAGGCTTCAGGCTAGGGAAGGCACTGTGATCCTTTCTATATACAGGTGCGCTAGAATACTCACTAACTTCGGATGAAGCATCCTCGGATAATAAGTTTTCTTCGGTGTTGATTAATGGTTTAGGCCTTTCTCCTCGACGTGACCGTTGTCTCAGTTTAGTTGCCATCGAACTCTGATCAAGGATAGGCTTTCTGTAATGTGCAGGAGGCTGATACGAGCTATCTAAATCATCAGTACTTGACACTTCATGCAGTCTGTGTCTTCGAGTCGCAATTCCAGTAGCTTGAGTCGCTGGGTGTTTTTGTATTGATGGGGATGTTGTAAATCCTGAGCTTGTTCAAGGGTTGGATAATGGCGCTGCTTGAGACTGGGTTACTGAACCAGTCGTCAACTTTGCTTGAGCAATCGGATTATTCCTCTTTCTTTCACTCATTTCGGTTGGTTTTGTTTTAAGCGGCAATGCACGATGTACTGTTCGAGTAGGATGTGATACCCGGATCAGCTTACCTCTTTCGTTTTGGTGTGATTTCCCAAAAGGAACTTCCGATTGCTCGGGTTCATTGATAATTTTACAGGGGTCACAGTTAATTTTTACTATAGGGTTTCCAGATAAGGCTTCTACGCCGCGATTCAACTTTCCCTTCTTGTACCCAAATATGAATTGGTAGTCCTTGAGTCTATATTTCCAGCGAATGAGTCGTGGCCCAGGGTTCCACGCAAAAGTAATCCAACGAATGGGCTCATTGTCGCAGGCTAGGATAAATTCTCGGCCATAGAGATAGGGTCGGAAATTATTGATTGCATACACCACTGCAAGGCATTCCTTTTCTGTTACTTCGTATCGTTGTTCTATACCTGTCATTATTTTTGAGTAGTAGGCAATTGGCATATCCATTTTGTCTGTCTCTTGCGTGAGTACAGCGCCTATTGCATATGCGGATGCGTCTGTGGTTAATTTAAAGGTCTTCGAGAAGTCTGGATACCTTAGGATCGGTTCTTGACACAGAGCTTCTCGTAACTTGCAGAAACTTGATCCTTGATCGCTGCTACTTTAGCCGGATTCAGTCTTACCCCCTCTTGTCCGATGATGTGTCCCAAATAGGCTACTTCAGAGCCCAAGAATCGCACTTGTCTGGCTGAAGTTCTCGTGCTTCCGGTGGCTGGCGATACTGCTTTTCCGCAATAACAATATAGTCAATGGTCGATATTCTGTGTTGAACCTTCTGAATTTCACTGAGAATTTTGCTATTTATATGGAATACATCTGAGAAATCCTTTGCCCAAGACAGCACTAAATATTTTTCTTGTGTATTTAGGTGAGCTGCGTGAAGGGTATTGATGACCTTTCCAATCCTATCCACATGACCGCCGTCCTCCTCAGTTTCCGAATCCTCAGAATTTACTCCAGGGAATACCCAGTATTCGAAGGGGATGATTTCCTGTGGTTGAATCTCAAGTTGTAGCTCATCCTCTGTTGTGTTACAGGCGTATGTGTTTGTAACTAGTCCTTCCGCTATATAAATGCTATTGGGTGCTTCCACGCGTGGCAGGTATCCTTCGGGCAGGCCTTGGTTAACCACATCGATGGGCACTAGTTGTTGTGCGTACGCTTTCAACTTCAGAGTACGAGATAGAGGCTTTATTTCTTCCTTCAGTTTCTCTCGTGCTGCTTGAGACTCGCGATCAATAGAAGGTATGCGGGTAACAGGTATTGATATTATTACGAGGGAGTTGTGTCGAAGTGATAACTGCGCTTGCCCTTGGCGGAGATATGCACGGCCTATTATCCCTTCAAAAAAGAAGGGAAAATCGTTAAACAGGACATGGAACTCCACCGAGTCATCAAGCAGTTTAACTATTACAGTACCCAGAGTATTAACTGATTCTTCAGCTATGCCCGTGATTTTATTTAATTCGTCACTCACTAGTAAGTCACCTCGCAACGCTTGGAGTTCAATTAAATTTCGTCATTTGGCATATCGGTAGGTTTAGTAAAAAAGAAAATATAAAAATAAAAATAAATAAACTATCTTGTCTATGGACAATGAGAGTGAAGGTCTAATTTTACTATGAATTGCCGTTAGTGATCGTTTGACTGATAGCAGGTGGTGTAAATTCCTCCGATGATGGATTCACCACCCCGGAATAGTCACTGAACTTTCCGGAAATTTTGTTATTATTGACAGCGTTGTTCATTAAGATCGATAACCTAATGGTTAGGGTTTAACCTCAACACACAACATTCAATCTTTGTCTCTCTCACTACTATTAGAGTATGGAATTTGTAGGCACTTGTCAACATTTTTGCTTTAAAATATTTTATGCACTGGTTTCTATATATTTCTATATATATTTTTAAATGTAAACACTATGACTCTAGTTATAATGCTGGTTAGACATATAGAATATAAAACGGCCAATTGCCTTGGGAGCTCGTTTGGATGTGTACTTCTTGCTTAAGCGTTGTACAATGGTAAAACCCTCGCGAGGTCCTAGGTGTCATCGTAAAAAAAATGAAGTACCCTTCCTCATGCCGCGAGGTGGGGGATATCGAGTCAGTAATTTAGAACGACGAATGAGAATTGATCTGAACACCATTCCCAGGCCCCTAGAGAGGGAGTTTTAATTCAGCATTTCAATTTGATTCGTCGGAATCGATATTCGGCAAATTCCTGGACATTTGAGAACAAGTATTGGATCAGCAATTAGAAATTAGAGAAATTAAATTCCGAAACTGCAGTTGGATGAAAGAACCTGCATGCAAAAAAAATGACTATTAAAACCTACCCCCTTCAGGGCAACCGCGTAATTGGTCGTTGTGAAATTCTCACGGCAGTGAAACTTTACTGCAAAGCTACATACTACCTTACCCTAGCAATATAAAAAGACAACGCCTGTTGGAGGTAATAAAAAGACCTTCGTGCCACGTAGCAACGCATGCAATAGTTTCCCTATTTAAATCACATTCTAATACGACTGATTTCAATACGACCATCATCAACTTCTTAATTGTAAATTTCATTCTTTGCCTAAAATTTTACATATTCCAGGGCAACATCCTCATTGAGCCCTTATTTTTTTAACGAGTCTAATCTTGCGATCTCCTCAAAAATACGGTTTTCGATATCTGAAACGGATCTGTTCCCAGATACGATGTCGTCGTCAGAATCAAGGACAAAAAACTCTGGAAGTTTTCTGTCTCCAGATACGATGTCTTCATCAGAGTCAAGGACAACCAACTCTGGAAGTTTCCTGTTCCCAGATACAATGTCGTCATCAGAGTCAAGGGCACCCGAATCCAGAGGTTTTCGTGCCCGCTTTGATGGTGGACATTCCTCGGAAAGGAAGCTGGTGACCGATTGACTACCAGTGGATGGTTGACTCAGGAGAGGGGCGGCCCATGGAACGTCATTTAATATTCTATCGAATAAGACCAGGAAATCGTTATTGTTTCTAATTCTATTAAAAATATCTTCTCCTCTGGATGGAAGAGGACGAGGGGAATTTATGAATCTGGTATCAATAGAGACGCCCCGTGCATCAACAGAGGGTGGAGGCACGGGACGGATCTCATGAGTGGTAGTTTCGTTGGCATATGAACTTGCGACAGCTGCCTGCAGATAAGCGTCTCTTTTCTCCTTCCGGACTTTTCTTCACTGTTTACGAGACCGGGTATTCACCGGCGGATCTTGAGCAGTAGGCTCAAGAGGTGCTCAATTCGGGATTTTAACAAAGGATATCCCTTAAGGTGACTTACTAAAATTTACTTACAAAAATGTATTCCTTAGTTCGGACTGGTAATTCGAATACGTACAAGTTTTAACTTGAACCTTAGAGGAGGTTTCGACGGCCGGAGGCACTTTCTAGTCTCCTTGCAATCCAAACTAATGATCCAAAGAAAACCAGACACCTTTTCTTTCGCTTGTAACTAATATTCCTGCCGACACTTCAAATTCAAACGCGCTCGAGTTCCTACTCGAGCCTTAGAGTAGGTTTCGACGGCCGGAGGCACTTTCTAGTATTCTTGCAATCCGAACTAATAATTCAAAGAAAACTATACACTTTTTTTCTTTCGCTTGACAAAAACAAAACAAAAAGGAAAATTCATATATGAAAAAAGAAAAGCATACTGCTAAATTTCATATTCTTAAATTTGAATCTAAATACAAAATATTGTTTTGTTTTAAAAAGAAATAAATGGAACTCCGCAGTTAGACTGCTTGTTAGAAATTTTCGATGTATATTACAGAAAAGAAACCAGAAAAAAGCAAGCCTAAAAAGAAAAAAAACAATAAATCTAGTAAAACTTTAGCAGAGCAAGGTGGGCTCCAGAAAGGTTCAACCCCTTTTGAGAAGAAAAATCCCACCGCTGCCATTAACTGTTTGTTACGAACGGGCAATTTTGATTTGAACCAAAATTTTCAAAAGAAACTATCACAATCAAAGACCTGAAAAGAGGTGTTATAAGTGAAGAAATGAAAAGTAATTGCCTTAGTTTGTTCTCCGGAGGAACCAAACAGCCAAAGTAATTCGCATCACTTTGTTTATTTTATTTATTGTGGGGAATCGTCTTATGAGCTCTATTTCCTAGGGAGATACCTTTCGCTGCCTAGCCTTGAATTCCTGAAAGTCTTGAGGTTTTCAAATAACTTTTAGCTCCAATTTACCGTGGAATGACATAAATTCATTCACCAGAGTAGTAATGGTTTTAGTTAGACAATGGAAATTCTTAAAAATTATAATGCGTCACAAATAACATACTTCTGTTATTATTAAGATTTACCAAAATTATTACGACCTTAATACTAACGCCTGACTTTCGAGCAAGAAGAGTCGACGGGCAAAAATTCTGTTCGTTTCACTACGAAAAATAATCATCAGGCCGTCGATAAGATTAATTTAGAATTGCTGCGGAAGTCAGCTGTAAGCTCAAGTGAGAGAGAGACAGAGGAAGCGCGAGGAAGGGAGGTGGAGAATACATACTCTTACCTTGCTTTCCTGGGCCATGAATCCCTCTCCTGGGTTTCCCTAGCGGCACACAAAGGCTACCGCGAAATTCTGTGGTAATTTTTGTTCAAGCCCTAGATTGAATTTTCGAGTTTTTAAATACGTCGTATCGCACCGATTTTACCGGTGTGGTCTTACGAATCGGGGCGATACGCACACAAGCTTCTCAGCTTTACTGTCCTTTAAAACACAGTGGTTAACACTTGGTTTCACTCCCGAACTGGACCGGTTGCACACAGCTTTTAAGTTTGTTTTTACGCGATTCGTACTCGAATTTTCGACTCTGAGGAGCCTTCGGCGTAACTCTCACGACGCGATTCATGATGGGAAACACGGACGGAGCGAGGGAAATCCAAGAGGAATGCTCGCAAGGATCGGTAACAGTTAGCGTCGTGGGTGTATACATGGAAGGGACTTTTGCGAATTTTTAACTTGACTCCTGCTTATCGTTTCAATAATAATTATTATTATACAGTTAATTATTATTATAATAAGCATCATCACATAATTAATTATTATTATAATTATTATTATTATGTAATCATTCATTATTATAACGATCATTATTATTACGAGAAACTGCGAATGTTGCTAAAATTATTAGTTCGTATTTTTATCAGCATTTTAAAATTGCGCTGGAACTCTATTGCATTAAGAGAGCCAGAATATGAAGGAGAATTGTTGCCACCCTTTCCCTGCGCTCTCCACATCTCCCTCACATGAGCTGTAGTGCAGCGAGTGCACGTGCGATTTACGGCTTGAAGAAAGAAAAGAGAGTATCGGCTACGAAACGCATGATAAAATTACGCGTTGGACACGGGAGTATTCTATCTTTGATTTGATTACTCCCGTCTCGTAGGGTCTACTGTAACAAATGTACGCTTCAATCCAGATTCAAACGAAACCAAACGAGACGTAATTTCAAAATCGAATCAAAATTATTACACAAAAAAAAGCCGAGCCGCATTGTCTGCTGCACGATGCTACGAATTACGTTTCTGCGCATCGCTTTTTGCGATTGTCGAGAAAATTTTACAAGACGGCATATAAAATCTGCTGGACTTTAGAATACAATTTACAAAATTATTTGTTTGAATTACTTTCATTTCAAATTATTCGATGGTCTTTTAAAATCTATGACAAATGAATCCAAAGATTATGAAACTTTTCATTACTTCTTAGAAAAGATCAGTTAGTGTTCAAAATACTTTTATAATAATAGATACACTACTTTTTTATCTTCGACCTTGTTTTTCAAAAGGTATTCGTCTTTTTTTACTATTTTCTAAAAGTCTTTGAAACCTTACAAGACTTTCTCCGATTTTACTTTCCGTCCACGACTCTTCGAATAGTCTGTTAAATTTTAAGCGACAAATTATTTCCGTGTACCTTTTGGTCATCCTAATCCTGTACCAATTTTTAATATTTCCCTACAGTTTACCTTAATATGGAAACATAATGAATTAAAATTTTAAAGAATTTGCGCCTCTTTGTAATTCTAAGCTATATATATACATGTACTGCATATATATTTGAAACATAATATAGTATAATTCAGAATTTATACAAACCAAAACGTATGATTATATGAATGCAAACAGATATTCACGCGTTGGTTTTTATAATTTACATTAATGATCTAAAACAATTACAATATAAACCAGAATATAGAAATGTAACACATGCGGTTATATAAGTGTCTGCAAATATTTACATATTATTTTTGGTCATTTATATTCATAGTGATCCTGCCTTTATTCAAATTTTAGTTTTAATTTTGAATTAGTCTGGTAAATTATTACTCAGGTAAGATTTGTAGGAATACTGTTAGAAATTTCTGTATTAAACGTTCATCGCATATAATAGCTGTTTGTTTTCGGTAGCGCATATTATTTAGAAATACTTTTATCTCAAGAAGAATACAGCTTCTAAAATAAATCTTAATATGCGTATGTATATATTTTAATAATATTAAATTTGATTTTGATATATTTTCTTTTTTTTTTTTTTTTTGGTGAGGAGGAAAAATGGCAAAATCTTTTAAAAACGTTGTACAGGACTTTCCTAGTACGGGTCTAGGCATACCTGTCAAAACCAAAAACCCCCTCTCACGAACCAAAACACGACCCGCGGAACCGCCTTTCGGCTTTAAACTTCACGGGTGGTTGGTTCCAGCTTAAAGTCGCGTACGACTCTTCCGTCATTTGTTCGCTCGGAACTCCCATCCGCGGCTACACGCCCGATTGGCAGACCCACCAGCCGCGCCAACCTATGGGGGAACAAAAAAATTCCTCCCCCGGCAGACGCGGATAGCCAAGTCCGACCAAGGCGCAGAACCGCGGGTGGAGGCCCCTATGCGATTTCTACTAGCCCTCCCCGTTGTTACGCTCTCGACACCCATCAAGCTCCCTCGTCTTCATCACAAGTGTGACGAATGACTCGATGAGCGTCCAGAACCGTTCAGACTGGAGCATGAGGGGGACCATCGTGTCAGGAGTAAGTTCGGAACCCACCGCCTGACCGAGGACCTCCCTAGCCACATCCCATTTTGCGCAGACGAAGAGTGCGTGCTAGGCGTTATCCACCGGGAAATCGCAGTGGCAACACGTCTCCTCGTCTCTCTTCTCGAAGCGCCTCAGGTACGCGTTAAAACAGCCATAAACTTAGAGCGCTTGCGCCAAAGAAAAGCCGACTTCCCCGTGCCTTCTATTCAGCCAGGTGGCGAGCCAATAAATCTATTGGCTAAAGCTAAGCCTGAGATCCAGCTGCACCCCCAGGTACTTAATGCTTGTTTTCCACTCGACCCCATGCTCTCCGAGAACGATCCTCGGGTATTGGAAGGATCTCCTGTCCGTAACGAGCAAAGCCTCGTTTTTCTCTGGGGCCATTTCAAGGCCTCTGCTATCCAACTAGCGCTTTGCTCGCCACAGACTTTCATTGATCCTCATCTCTAGGATTACGACGTCGTCAGCGGCGCAAACGACAAGTGCGTCATCCGCGAAGCCGACGATGCTCGGCCCAGAAGGTAGGTCCATGCGCAGGAAGTCATCGTACATGACGTTTCAAACGAGTGGACCCACTCGTGACCCTTGAGGAGCGCCACATGTCATCTCTTCTTTAAGAGACCATTTGTCGCCCTCGTATATCACCCACCTGTCGCTCAGATAGTCATCTATCATTCGCAACAGGTAGTCTGGAACCTTTTTCCGCATCATCACCTCGATGCAAATGTCCCATCTCGCGGTATTGAACGCATTGCGTATGTGAATGCTAATCAGCGCACAGAATCCCTTACGCTTACCAGTTCCTTTTCTTGCATTTGTGGCGACCGTTCTCCCCGACCAAGAGAACCTGAAGCCGTTGTAGAATCAACTCCTCCAGAAGCTTCCCCATCGTATCCAATAAGCATATTGGTCTATACGACGAAGCAACCCCTAGAGGTTTTTGCCCTTCCTCAGCAGGGCCAAGCTCTGCTTCTTCCAATCTGCGAAGAAGCTCCCCTCCCGAAGACAGGAGTTAAAGGCTTATAGGAGGATCTCCGGGTATGCCCCGATCACCTCTTTGAGGATCTCGTCCGGCACCCCGTCGATACCCGGCGCTGTATTTGCCTTAAGCCTTCCACCCGCTCTCTTTAGTTCTTCGAGAGTGAAGTGTTCTTTGCGCCGGGTCACTTTGGTTCTGCCTTTGGAACGGCTCCACGTGTGGAAACAAGCTACGCACAATGTACTGGACTCGATCGGGATTATCCAGGCCCGGGGTCTTTCTTCTAGCCACCAATCTCTTGGTGACTATTTTCAAGGCGAGACCCCATAGGTCCTTCTCGACCTCACCAATCAAGTCTTTCCAGCATTGAAGTCAGCTTTTCTTTATGCCTCGCCTCAAAGCTGTTTTTGCCCCTTTCCATGCCTCGTGCAGCATAGCATCCCCGTTTGAACGGGTGAATTTTCGCCGCGCTGCGAGGCATTCTCGGCGTAGGGCTGCCAACTGGTCGTTCCACCAGTACATCGAACCTTTGTCTTGCCTGCGCTTACGGTGAGGCATCGAGTAGTCACAAGCCGCGATCACCTTCTGTCTCACTGAGCGCACAGTAGCTTCAAACGACCCAGTAGGGCAGACCCAACCAAGCTCATCAATGAGCCTGGTTTCTTCGAGGTGTTCGCGAAGTCTTTCCCTGCTGAGTCCTCTCCCTGGCAGTCTGCATCAGGAGGTCCTGGGCATCCTTCCCCCTTCCGAAGCTCCTCCCGGAAGACCGGGCAGTAGCCGCCACCAGAGGCATGGGCGACATCTTTGTCGCCCCTGTCTAGACACGTCAGGCCCCTCGGCGTTGCCTTGCAGCTCCCGGCCATGTGACCCGCGACACCGCATCTCCAACAGGAATTCCTTCTGTCGGGGTTGCTGCAGCCCCAAGACCCATGGCCATAGCCAAGGCACCTGAAGCATCGGGCGACTTCTGCATGCTCGCGTATGCGGCACGCAACCCACCCGATCCTAATTTTACCTAGCTGAATCAGACGCTTGGCATCTGCCTCATCCAGCCAGATCACTGCATTCTTCATTCCACCAAAGCGGGTGAAGAGCCTGCAAGACCCGTCAAGTGCTGGTCTGCTCAATGCCAAGCACAGGGCAGACACAACCTCTTCTTTTTTAACGGTCTCGTCGAGGTCCCTAATTTCGAGGGACCTCGTCGAGACCAGGGCCGAAATTTCTGCCCTCTCCCCAACCGCCCGGTCGAGTTCTTTGCGGAAGGACGAAACGTCTCCCCCCTTTCTGAGGACCAAAAGGACTTCTTCCTTCCTGGTCCTCCGGATAGACAAGACTTCAAGTCCTGCCTTCCGGGGGTCGACTTTCGCCTTCTTTTCCTTCAAGATGTGAGCGTAGGACTGCAATGATCGAAATAAATAGTAATCTGATGGTGCAAGGTCAGGGCTATATGGTGGATGTAACACCACTTCCCAACCAAGCCTTAATGATTTTTGACGAGTGGCTAAAGATGTGTGTGGTGTAGCGTTGTTGTGGTGAAAAATTACACCTTTTTAAAATGAATTTCTTTCACTTCATATGGAATCCAAATATCAAGTTTTTTAACAAGTCCAAGACGCACATCACGGTCGATTGTTTGATTTTTCTATTTTTAACATTTCTTCAATCTCTCGCACAGTTACATTATGATCCGGTTCGATTATGGCTTTGATTTGGTCATCAACAACTTTATTTGATCGACCTGACCTTTGCTCATCTTTGAGTGAAAAATCCTCAGAACGGAATTTATCAAACCAATTTCCACACTGTCCATCTTTTAAGGCTTTCTCACCAAACACATCACGTAACTTATTGGCAGCCTGTGCTGCGTTCTTTTCTTTACGGAAAGAAAAAAAATCATGACATTGACAGAAGTCATTCAAAAATATGATCAAAGACATCTATATGTGAAATCGGCAATCACTTCTGGGACAACACAATACCTCCTCGACTTGTTTAATACGATTCTTCGCATGGCCCTCGTAAGAGCACGTATCATTGCTACTTCGATTTTCAATGTCTAATTCTGAGAACTGCTAGGAAGAAACTCGCAACAATCAAAGGAGATTATTTCCTGCAATTCCAATTCTATCTCTATATCGTCTTTGTGTTGGTGGCGTATATGTAACACATTTCAGTGCGGTTTTTTTATTGCGGTCTGGCCTTCATATATTTTATCAAAAGGTTTCATATCTGGTTTCAGTATCTGCTTGGTTCTTCATGATTCCTTGTTTACAAACGGCATCGGTGATATGAGCTTTGAAACTGTGACAATCGTTTTATGACAAAATGAGATTTTAGCTTCTTCTTGTCTTAAATAGGGTCTTTCTAGAATGGCATCTTTTGAAGTGAGGTAGTTGTTTCTAGCCACGTAGAGCAGAGTTAGTTTCTACAAATAAAGTTGAATCGTTGAATCAATTACTCAAGTTGGGCTTGTGCTCAAATTTTACAATCATACTAAAAAATAAAGGTTTTATTCACATTTTCCGAAAAAATTAAGCAGTTCTGAAAACTCTAGGCTAACAATGCATCCAATTAATATTTTTATCATTACTAATATGATCAATCTGAAATAAATGATATGAAAGTGAACTATTCTGTGCTTTCAATTCCAGTGATTATTTTTATAGCAGATACAATGCATTTAGTACGAATGTTAGATGTCCACAGACAGGTGACAGGGATGTTTTGGCTGGCCTTAAAGGCAAATGTCATGATACCTCACTGAATTTTCTTCTGAAACACGCTAGGGCGTACCTAACTACTTAGTGACCATACCTTGTTTACAGAGATCAATTTAATAAGACAAATTTCAAAAAGGCCTAGAACCGATAACATGTGTTAGGAGCGTGTCAGAGCGGCTAAAATTTTCAAAAAAATCATAATTGATTACCTTGTCAAGGCCGATGATGCAACTTATCGCTGTTCAGGTTGGCGTGGGTCAGAAACTCCTAACCAAAGTGAACTGCCCATCGAGCGTCTCAAGGCATTTTTTATAGGGATGGGAAATGAGGAGGAATGACGCAGTGGAAGGAGGTACGGTTTTTTCAATATATTTTTTGGGTACCATGCCTCCTTCCCTTCTGCGACTTTGCTACTTCCTTGGAGGGAGGATGTATCGCTGTTTTCCTCTATCCTATGACTAGCATCGCTGCATTCTTTTTTTCCCCGTTGGCAGTGACCGATCGAAAAGGGGTAGACGCTGAAAGAGTTTACTTGCTTCCCCCGCTTTTCCATCTTTCACTTTTCCTATCTCGTAAGAGTGAAGTCCGTTACGTGGCATGGAGTAGCGCGGAAGGGAAAATCGAGAATCGGTCAACCGTAGAGGGGAGACAAGGACAGGGTTTTTCTGATTTCGTAGGCGTGTGTCGGAAGAGGACGCATGACTGTACCCTTCTAACTGTACTGACTTTGAGAAACCTCGAGTCCCTTTTAAGTGAATTTTGGGCAAGTATCTTACTGGGAAAAATTAAGTACTTTTCTATCATTGAGGTATAAGGCTTAATTCGTGTATATCATAGTCTTTCATTATAAATTTAGCGAAGCACTTGGCGTACGACGTTCGCTCGCTCTGTAGAGAAATAGTTCTTCTCCTCTGGCTTTCATTCTCTCTCGTGTTTTGTTAGACTTCAATAGTGCGAGACTTAAATCAAGACAACTAATCTTCGAGTATTTCAATTCTGTTGTTACGCTTCTCTCATTCTCATAATAGTACGAGCTCAACACGATGGATTTATCTATAGTTCTCCTTTATTCCTATGTTTCGCGCATTCTCATTCTTTTGTTTTTGTATTTCACACTTTTATGGGAATTAAGTATACATTACTCTCGCATAAGGCGATCTCAATCCTAATTTTAAATTTTCCAATCGCGTTTCCGACGCAAATTTTTTACTTACGCATATATATATATATATACATACATGCACACGGACTCATGCATGGAAAAATATTTGCATCTGTATACACATAAACTTACATATAAGTTCTTGTATGCGCATCACAGGTTTACCTGGTTCACATCAAAACTGGAATGGATCTAGCCGTGTTTTCCTCAAATTAATTGATCTCTTAGATTATAGCAAAAAAGAAGGAGCTTGGGAATTTGAAGTCAGCTGATGCGTTCCCCATTCCAGACCAGCTCGCTAGTTTAGAAATACTGAATCATGGCGTTATTAAGGCGCTCTGGTTAGGAGCGGCACGAAGTGTGGCTTTTGCTTCTCAATTCTTCAATTAATATTGCTCAACACAATGCTTGAAAAATATTAATTCAGGAGCATGTCCGGATTGAAAATGTAATAGGGAGGAACAAGTTGTAAATCTATCTATAATAAGGGGAAAAAATGGCGTAATTCTGGGTATAAAAGCATCTGTTATTTTGCAAATCTACATTAACTTCTAGACCATCTTCTATTTCGTTACTCTGCTTGAAAGAGTAAATAAAGTGACTTCGAGACTATCTTCAACGCCATTACTCTGCTTGAAAAAGTAAACAAAGTAACTTGCCGACCTTCTTCAAGGCTGTCACTCTCTCCAAAACAGTATATAAATGGAAAAAATTTTCAGAATAAGACAAAGATTCATATTTTTTTAAAAAGAGAGTTTACTACTGTGGGCAAAAACTAAGGTGAACTTTTAATTTAAACTTCGCGGGCTAATCGATTCGGGCAAGCTATTTAATTTCATGTTGGTCCTACTGTTACTGACATCTGTGCCAAATTTCATGCCAATGTCATCATTTGTTACATAGTCACGCTTGTGTTTTCTAAACGACTAAAAGTAATTTTTTCGATTTTTACAATGTCTGAATTTGTTAAGCTAAGAAGTGACATTAAATTTTGTTTGCGGAATGAAATTTCAGTTGCAGAAACGTTTAGAATGTTGCAGAAGGCCTTTAGGGATTTGACGATGTCACAGAAAAATATTTATAAGTGGTACAAAGACTTCTAGGAAGGCACAGAACGTGTTGTTGACTTGGAACGCCCCGGACGAACAACAACATCAACTGACGAGCAGCACGTCAATCAAATCAAAGAATTAATGCACAAAAATCGTCGATTGACAATTAGAGACCTTTCTGACACTATTAGAATTTCAAGAGGATCACTCAACACCGTTTCAAAAGATATTTTGGGCAGAAAACTCGTGGTTTTTGCATCACGTTAATGCGCCGTCTCACAGTGCACTCGTTCTTCGTGACTATTTCGCCAAGAACTCAACGCATATCGTCCCACAACCATCATATTTGTCTAATTTGGTTCGTTGTGACTTCTGGATATTCCCCAAACTCAAAAGACCTCTCCGAGGACACCGATTTGACACGATTGAAGAGATACAACCTGAATCGAAGAAGGCTTTGAAGGCAATTCCGGAAATCGAATTTAACAAGTGTTTCGACGATTGGAAAAAACGTTGGCATAAGTTCATTATATCGGGAGGGGATTACTTTGAAGGGGATAAAATTGATTTCAATAAATAAATAGAGATTTTTCATTTTATAACAAAATTTACCTTAGCTTTTGCCAACAGTAGTATATGAAAATTCTAGCTTCAAATAGATATTAAGTAGTGAATACAAAATTTTCAAAAAAGTTACAATCGCGAGTCTTGCCACAGCTGATCATTTTTGGGTGATTTTTCGTTGGCCCTACCGTCAGTTCAACGTTGAATATTATCGGTGATTCACCGGGAGAGCAACGCTACGTCAACGTGAAATTGACGATGGGACTCCTTCCCGTTGCTTTCACTATGTTTTTTTTCCCAGTGTGCGCTCCTTCTGCTTCATTGTGTTTATATTTTGAATATATTTCATTCTAGCAAACGCTTTGATTTCTTGTTGCATTGGAAAATTTGGAGAAGCCATCGAAAATTTTGAAACTCGTGTCTGTGCGTCACGTCAGCTGTACGATTTTCCGGGTGCACATGCAAGTCCATACGTCTTGACGTTTGAGCCTATTGCTCGCCGTTTTTAGAAAAAGGAACAGAATTAAGAGTCAGAAAAATCTAAAGATTATTCAGGACTTGTGGAAGAATTGGAATCAATTCTTAAGCGTAAAGATAGTAAAAGTCATTCACATGCATACGGATTAGATTCAGAAACTCGGCGTTTTGATGTCATCAAATTCAATTTCTCAAGAAAAATTTTTGTAATAGAAGGTTAATAATATCGCCTTACCTGGCTCTCTGACATACTGGATGGTAACCATCGAAGAGGTAACGAGTATACTCCCATAATTCTTTGGTTTTTATTATGTTTTCATTAATTTTTTTCATTAATGAGAAAAATATTCTCCAAGCATATGTGAGTATTATTGAATTGGATGCATTGATGTATGCAAGCAAGTCCAAGCGCTTGGTCTCTAAATTGTGAATAATTTACAAAATTTTTGACGATCAAATGGATTAGAAATCAACCTAAGATCATTATTGAACTCGTGGAGTTGTTGATTTTACCTATTAACACTCTGCAGAACTGTGGGATGTCAGCGTCTTTAACACTGTATTTCAGCATCCTAACACTATGATCCTGCTGAAGTATGAGTCTTTATATCACCATAAATTTTCTCTACTTCCAGCGAATTATTGATCTCTCAACTCTTATTTTATTACAAGTTGCATTGTGATCTCATAAATCGTTATCAGTTGCGATTTTTATTAGCCCCACAACTGCCGAAAGCAAGGATCCTTGCCATTAAAAACTTTTCCCTGACGAGCGGAAAAAGACAAATCCTGGCCATAAAATATTTCAGTGTATTTGAGTCTACAGGTGTTTTGATAAAAAAAATGAGAGTTTTTCAAAATATTTTTGATATGCTGATCACCATTTCATAGTCGGTTTGAAAACTTTTTATGTATGAAAATCAAAATGCCTGCTCAAAAACCGAATTTATACTGATTTCTTGGGGAACTTTGCTATGAAGTTTTTAGATTTTTTCCCGAATTGGAATATAAATGAATATTTTTCTCGAGTTAAACACGATTTGTTTTCTACTAGTGAGGTTGAAAAATGGATTTGTTTATCCCGCAGAGTTCATAAAAATGTGCTTCATAACCCGCTAGTCGAAAAAAGTATGTTGAGGCACACAGATATGTTTAAAAAATAGTATTTCGTTACAATACTTGGAAATTCATTGTTTTATCATTTATATATACTTACGCTCACTTTTTATTTAAGAAAATATCAACTGTAAAGCATAAAGGAGTTTTTTATGACTGTCAATACATCCTACATCTTGCAATCCAGCCTGACAAAAAAACATCCTTTTCGCTTTAATGCACAGTCCTTCCAAATGCCAATTAAACTAGAAATTAAGTGATGAATAAAAAAATGTCTGAAGACAGTCGTTGAATCTGAATAATCAATAATGTCTGGAAATGTCATACATTTGTTAATTAAGGTTATTCAAAGAATTAACAATCGATGTCTGATATCAAGTTACCATTCAAGAAAACCATCGGCAACATATTTTCAGTCACACTTACATTTCAAGCGCATTTTATTTATTAGATAAAGGTCCAAATTTGTATTCGTTTTCAAAAAATTTTGAAATAATTATCATTTATTCATTATTTTTATTTAGTTTCTAATTATATTTTATTACACTTACATTTTCTTCCAAAAATGTCAATTTGAAGCAACAGAAAGTAGCCAATTCCCAAAAACCACAATTGTTCACTAAATTATTTATACATTCCCTTGATCAGCTATCGAGCCACGTTCAGAAAATCCCCACCAGAAGTTTGAACTATAATTCTGAAGTTTTGGCAGTCTGGGCATGTTTCTTGAAATTGGGTTGGCAGTTGAGGGGTTAATAATATTAAAATGAATCCGAGCAACCCAGAACTTTGTTTTACCAACATTTTTCTATCCCTTGGAAAAAATATTAGAATCCTGACCTCGAAAGAGAAATCTTCTTAAAATAGGAGTATGTTACATTCTTATTAAATACTACCCTTAAATTGAATATCAATTATTAAATTTTTCCAAATCATTTCAGTTGATTATGTATATTTATGCCTCATTCAGCTATAGATATATCTGGTACTAATTATTATTTTTTCCAAATCGTTTTATTTGATATTAAGAAGAGTGTATCATTCAGCCTGATGAAGAAACTCTACTTTATCAACCTTATCAAGCTGCGATTTAAAATCAACTTTAACGTCATTCACAAGTTGATGAGGTCGATATAGTAGAGTTTCGTTATCATGGTGAGCAATACACTTTTCTAATGATCGGTAAATAATTCTTAATTTTTTCAAGAGAGATTTTCAGAGAGATGGGAAAAATGTGTGACCAGTGATGGCGCATAGTTTGAATAAATATTTTTCACATATATCTGACACATTAAACGCAATTTTTTGAAGAGATAATTAAGAATTATTAACCGACAAACCTGGTATTCTTGAAATTTATTAAAAATTCCATCTTGTCTTAAAATGACGTTGAAGTTAATACTAAATCACATCTTGATAATGTCAATATAATAATGTTTCGTTATTATGGTGAGTAATACATTCTTCTAATATTTGACGTAGTCGACTAGAATGATTCTAACAGAATTGATAATTAGCACACTGTATATCTTTATCCGAATGTGGTGCAAATAGATTTTGCGAGGAAAGTTGTGTGGAACCTTTATAGATCATATAATGAAGCATTCAATTCACAGAGAAATTTTTTTAAATACATTACATATTACTTTCTTATCAAATTAGCAACTTTTCCAACAAATTTCTTTATACACCTGCTGCTCTTTTTACACAATAGTCTATTATATGAGTACCTTTCAGGATTTCTTCTATTGTACATTTGAGAGATTCTTAAAAGCGAATTTTTTCCAGACAGAAACTGCCCTCATGTATGATGCTGTACATTTGTTTGCTGAAGCTCTACACGTGTTGGACATATCTCAACAAATAGATATCAAACCACTTTCTTGTGAAGCAACAATCACCTGGGACCATGGATACTCACTTATTAACTACATGAAAGTCGTAAGTTTATGTATTAATTTTCAAAATTTTCATACATTCACAGTTACTGCTACAAGAAGACTATACACTTTTCGAAAAAAGTGGAAAGTTTAAGAATATGTAACGTTTCGATGACTATCATTATATCGCTACTATCATTATTTCTATTATTGTAACTATTATTAATTAGACCTTGATATGTAATTGTTTCTTTTTTTAATATAATTGTTGATTAAAACTTGTCATCAACGTTATGACAAAAGATATGATTTTGATAGTTCTCTGTGCTGATTGCCCTGTCCTGGATGGCAATGATGATTTCTTCCGTTTTCAAGAATAGTTTGCCTCCATGCAGCCACGAGTTGGAAGCCTTTCTATCTACGTTTCATTAAATTGTAACACAATTGGCAAACGTTTGAAGCACCCCTACCGCGTTTTGAATATGGTAAGACCATCCTCTCGATTGCCGGACTTCTGTAATGCATTTGGTGCCTAGTCCTTTCGGTGCGAATGTTTCTGTTGATACTCTCAAGGTCGGTGGTAGATGAGCCCGAAGGAGTATGTAAGAAGTGAGATGGTATAGGTTTCAATAGCCTTGATCTTGTAGGTTAAATGAGACTATCTCTTAAATTTGAGGACAAGCGTTTGAAGAAGGATTCTGAAAGAGTCTCTTTCATTAAAATTTAAAGGGGACCTCACAACTTTCGACGATTATGTTAGATTTGTTATTATGGAGAGATGTCTAAAAATTCCTCCTGGGGTAAATGTTAAACGACTTACTCGTTGTTGAATCCACTCTGGAAACACTGATATTCCAAAAATCTTGCGATGTCACGATTGGAACACTCCGGTATTTCGACGAACTTGGGGAGTGTGTATAAAATTTGTCTTAGGTGAACAACTGGACTACTCGATACGGCGAAGGAAAATGCTGACGATGGGTTGAAGAAATCTACCAGACTACTGTAGATACTCCTTGCAGGAACTTGAGAGCTGGACAAGGTTGAAGAAAACTGACGAAGAATTCACGAAGACTTGACGAAGACTTTTTTGGGGAGACCGACTCCGCGATGAGAAACTGATGAAAAACTCGAGGAAGACTGGTGAAAAACTTGAGGAAGAGTGGTTGATTCGCAAGAAAGCACCTGCTTTTATGCACAAATCTACCCTGGCGAAAACTCCCTTGAGGGTTACTTGCCTAGCGCGTGGAAAACCTAGTTTCTTGACTTCCAGTTCCATACATCAAGAAAAGGGGAAACGTATTTTCAACTTGGCCTTCTCTTGGGTTCCCCTACGTTCCTTTTTTCCTTGAGATGATTCATTTTTTTAATTTTCATCCTTTGCTCCGCTGGTCGACATTCTTGTGTACTTAAGACATTCCGATGGGGTTCCCTTGCTAACACCCTTATTAGGGTTACGATGTTTCATTCATAAATGTTCTCTATTTATAAATTTACTATTTCTCTCTCCCTATTACAATTTTTGATACCGTACATTCTATTTCATATAATCAAAATTCTTTCAAAACATGTTGCTTATGCACGTTTTATTATGAAATCTTTTTATTAGTTTTACATGTTTAATATTATAAATAAATACATGTAACTGGTCACAGGACGTGACAAATGTAACATCATGATCCTGGTTTGCGGCTCTTTTCGAACTAAATAAATAGATCGAACAGGAAAACGGCTAGAAAGGGATAAAATAAATCAAAGTTTTTCATAGAAGCCCTCAAATTCCTTTTACAAAAATAATAAGGAAGCTCATTCTCTGGTCATTGCCAGACGAAAAAAAGTTAGCATGCGATTCCCCACTTTACAATTTCGACCGGAATTGTGTAATCATGATAATATCAAACAAGCCTACTAATTTCTATACTTGTTATTTTTTATAAGGTTTGCAATCAGAGATTTCAGTAATATCTTGCAAAATTGTAAAGGATTAATAACTCCATCAATCACAGATTGAAAAAAATCATGGTGTGATCAGAGGACAAGGTACATATTGGGTTGGCAACAAAGTAATTTCGTTTTTTCCGCTAGATGACTTTAGTCGTTCGAAGTCGTTCTTCTCCATTGCAAACTTCAGACCATATATGGTATTTGACAGCTGACGTTTCATAGTTTACTCAGTATAAAATTTTTTTCAAGTTTTGTTGTTTATTTATTGTTTTGCATTGATTTGAAATGGAGATTCCATACCGTCATTTTCCTCAATTTTACATTATTACTTCCGAGAAGGTAAAAAAGCAGTGCAAGCTCGAAAAAAGTCGTATGATGTTTATTATAAAAAATAATTAACATTACACCAGTGCCGGAATTCGTTTGCTCGTTTTTTTAACCGGCGTAGTACGACACGAAATATCGCAGAGAAGCTTAACACATCACATACGTGCGTTGAAAGATATTTAAGGAGGTTGCCTAGTGCAGGTACGGCTCAGTAAAAAGGGGCATCACGCAAGGGCATGATATTTGTGGTATGCGGTAATTTGTAAGTTATAAATTCTTTCATGCGTTAGAAATGAATACATAACTATATGTTCACGATCAAACTATATTATTTTCTTGGATTTCTGAAAAAATATATTCCAATGTTTGCTCGGGGCACCGGAGAGTACTTGATACCAATGCCTTATACCACAATAATAGATGTAAAGTAATGTAATTGAAAAAATGTTATAAAGAACTAAACTGGATAAAGAATAACCATACGTTACTTTAGGAAGGTTTAAAATGTGCTATTTATGTGTGCGAACAAAAAATCATCTAAAACGTTTACAAACATGGCGTGCTACAGCATTTATATTTATAATAGCTCCTGAATCTTGTTGAAAAAAATACTATAGATTTACAAAATATATGTTTATATGTGCTCAAAGTTTTATGAAAATATGATCGCTGCTTCTCTACTAAAAAAATTCAAAATGATTAAAAAAGCATGACTTATTACATGCACCCATAAGAACACATGTAAAAATTAAACACTATTTTCTCCGTTATTAACTACCTAGGCTACTTGAAATTTCAATAGTGTTTCTAAACGCAATAATGAAGTATTAGTCCAAGTTTAAGCAAAATCTGTTCGTTATTATTTTGGTATGGAACCTCCTCAAAACAACTTGGTTACGTTAATAAGCTCAATTTTTGAGTTCTCACAAATTGAACGAAATTCAACTCACCAAACGAATTTCCATTCGCGATTCACTGCTGAAATGTAACGAAACCGATCTATTTCTAAAGAGAATCATAACGGGAGATGAAAAATGGATTTTTTACGATAACGTTGTGCAAAAAGATCATGGAGCAAACGAGATGAGCCTGCAAAATCGACATCAAAATCTTTCATAGACGTTGTACAGGACTCTCCTAGGACGATTGTAGGCATACCTGTTAAAACCAAAAATACCCCTCTCTTAAACCAATACACCGCCCGCGGAACCGCCTTTCGGTTTCAAACTTCACGGGTAATTGGTTCCAGCTTAAAGTCGCGTACGACTCTTCCCTCATCGGTTCGTCCGGAACTCCCACCCGCGGCCACTCGCCCGTTAGGAAAACCGACTATCCGCGCCAGCCAGGGGAGCAACAAAGAGATTCCTCCCCCGAACGACGCGGACAGCCAAGTCCACCCGAGACGTAGGACCGCCTGTGCAGGTCCCGATGCAATTTCTACTGGCCCTCCCTGTTGTTTCGCTCCCGACGCCCATCGAGCTCTCTGGTCCTCATCAAAAGTATGATGAATGACTGGATGAGTGTCCAAAACCGCTCAGACTGGAGCATCTGAGAGACCATCGTGTCAGGAGTGGGCTCGGCACCCACTGCCTGACCAAGGGCCTCCCTTGCCGCGCCCCACTTTGCGCAATCGAAGTGTGCGTTCTTTGCATTATCCACAGGGAAATCGCAGTAATAACACATCTCCTCGTCTCTCTTCCTAAAGCGCTTCAGGTACGCGTAAAAACAGCCATGGCCTAATAGCGTTTGCGCCAAATAAGAGCCGACTTCTTCGTACTTTCTGTTCAGCCAGGTGGCGAGCTCCGGGATCACGCGGTAGGTCCATCTCCCGGTCTGCTCACCATGCCAACTCATCTGCCATTTCTTGACGAGTCTGTGCCTTCTATCCTTGCGGATGGCCTCCTTCGCGCGAGCGATTTCCTGCAGGCCGGTACAGGTAAGCTCCTTGCGGAGCTGAAAGGTCTCTTGCCTTTCCTCTGCCAATAAATCTATTGGCAGGACGCATCCAAAACTTAAATTACGACTTCGAGGCATCCGTTTTCAGCCGATAGAAGACATAAAAGAGAATTCGCGTCGAGAACTAAAGTCAATTCTGGAAGATGCGTTAAACAAAAATTTGATAATTGGATTATTCGTTGGAATAACCGTATTATTTTCGGAGGGGCCTACTTTCAAGGTGATAAAATAAATTTGGATGAATAATAAATATTCTGTGTTTTATTGAACATTTCTCGGTACTTTTTTGACAGAATGTACATTATACTTACTCAAGCAAAATAAAATTATAAGCGAGAGTAGTGTATGTGCTATCACTATGTGACAGGATACAGAGAATGATAAAATGACACAGAATGCGAAGCATAAAAGTGAAACGAGAGATACGAGGGAGAAAAGGATAATGTAAAAGAGAAAAGGAACAAGCAACATCGATATCGATAAGTGTAGAAACAGGGGAGAAATATTCGACACCTTAAAATCGGCAATTGGTGCAATAATAGACTCAGTATTCAAGTATACATCATTGAGTAAGAACACCGTGATAAAGTATTTTTACTTCAGTACGTTTGTGTCTTTCCACATATATGAATTTAGAGTTAACGAATAGTTGCGTAATGTTCTTGCAAACTTATTTTGAATATTGCTTGGGCTACAATATTATTCCATGTTCCGTAAGGGTCGGAAAATTGCGTACCAGTACAATCCCCGTTAGTTGTTATAGAACCTGTTCAAGTGACGCTATGGAGTGAATGTTACTTTTGAAACTGAAAATCCAGTTAAGTGTATTTGAGACCGATGTAGATCACATTCATCTACTTCTAGTAAAAATAATGTTGTAACATTTCACTGATTAAAACCGCAATCAAATTTAATGATGACGTAGATTGCTGTTATGCAAATGAACTTGCAAATGAGCAGTGCCAAGAGGAAGCCTCTTCATGCTATATTTGAAAAAGAATGTTCTAATTAGCAGCTTATTTTGTCTCGTCAAATTGTTTAAAATTAAAATCATTTCATATATATACAGTGTGTCTAAAGAGTCTCGGGACGGTTGGATATTTCCTCAGGCAAAATATTTTTCAAAAAAATGAAGGTCATTCCTGAAGTAAATTTCAACGAGGCATTCAATGGTGACCTACATTTTGACCTTGAAGTTGACCTTCATGGCTTTTTCAAGGTCAACTTTGTTTTTTGAAATGGAAACCCCCCTTTTTACATCTGCAATCGATAGAGCGGAAAATTCTACGTTCAAGTACGTACTCAAGTCATAGGTCAATTGTAACGTTCCAGGTCAATTAGAGGTTATTTAAAATAAACAAAGTTTTCCAAGAGGTCAGTGCAATTCCTGAAGTATTTTTCAACGGGAAATTCAATGGTGACCTTCATTTTGACCTTGAAGTTGACCTTCATGGCTTTTTGCAGGTCAAATTTTTTTTTCTTAATTGAAACCCCCTTTCTCACATCTGCAATCGATAGAGCAAAAAATATTACGTTCAAGTACGTACCCAAGTCATTGATCAATTGTAACTTTCAAAGTAAATTAGAGGTTATTTGAAATGAACAAAGTTTTCCAAGAGGTCAGTGTAATCCCTGAAGTAAATTTCATCCAGAAATTCATTGGTGAGCTCTGTATTAATCTTGGTTACAGCGTTTTGAATATTGTAAAATCATATGTATAGGAAATTTTTCATTAAAAGTTCCAGTAGTTCTGGTGAGAGTTCTGTTCCTTCCCAAAGAGTTATATCGAAAAGTCCTATACCGTATTTCGATACCTAAGTCAATACCTAAGGTGATACCATAAGTCCTATACCGTTTTTCTATCTCATACGAATATCACGAATCGAAACTAAATTTACGTATTACGAGTACGTACTTACTATCTTTCGCTAAAAGATTATTATGGTGCAAGCTAAACTTTCTGAAACATTTCGACTGTTAGGATTTTGATTTTATTAATATTTAATTATTTTTTAACTGAGTTTAAGCCCAATTGAGTCGAAAGTCTCGCTTTTCAAATTCATATTTAAACTCAAAGTTCTCAATTTTAAATTACACCAATTTTCTAAATTTTAACCAGCAATTTTGCTCTTTTTGGAGACAAAATTACTTTCAAAATACATGAGTGGGTCACACGAAGGCTGAAAATTTCGCGAAATGGAATTCTTAATTTAACGAGCTAGCATGCCGAATAAAACTCACGATCTTCGGTTTTTTTTTCGAGAACAAAGCAAAACGGGCGCGTCCTTGTGACCGTTGTCCGTGATAGCAATTTGGCGATTTTGAATCTACAAAGCGTAGAAAATTTTGATTAGTTTTTATTTTGGAAGGTTCCACGCAATCGTGCCATGTAACAAACACCCGTTCTAATTTTGGGGAATTTTCCCTACACTTGAAAATAAAAGGTTTCGACAAATGGTTTTTTATTAATCATAGCACACGTGATTTTTCCACGTTCCCTTTCTCAACTAAACCACTTCCTTCCTTCTATTTATAATTAATTTTAATAAAAATAGGCATCAGGTGTGGACAGGGCACTGCAAAATTTGTGACACAAGCCTGGCACTTATCATCATGTGCCACCTCCCTGGAAATATTGAAAATTTATATTTGACACGCGTAACTTGGCAGGCGTTACCCAGTGGAAAATAATATAATAAAATAAAGAAAAAGGAGTTACCAAACAAGCGAAGCTCCCCGTGGGGATTCGACACTTGCATGGCGTGGATATGGAAAATGATTCTCAGGTGAAGCTCCCCGTGGGGATTCGACACCCAAATTTTTCTTGGAATTTGGTTTTTTTAAAATTTGGAATGCCACGTTCGATGTGTCTCTCGATATGAGAGTTCACACTACTAGTGGCACGAGTTGAGCTAACTGAGTTGCTGATAAGATGGAAAAGAAACGTAACTTAAAAGAAAAATTCCCAAAAATAAAAACAAATTAAATACCCAAAACCATTGATCCCTAACTAACGGGGCACTGGAATCATGAGCGATGAGTTCTCAAAAAGATTAGGTGCGGTGATGCTACAATGCACCACACCTAATCTCGAGCCTTGATCTATGTGTCTCTTCAATTTCGCGCAAGGCGATAAGTCCTTACCTTATTAGGGTGCGCAAGCGGACTGAAATTTGAGGATCCGCAACCAAGTACGTTACCTCGGTTTTCCACCTCTTTAATAATTTCTCCCCTTAATTAATATGCGCGCGCCTCAATTAGCGACCGCGATCAAGTCTAATCAAATCAATAAATCAAGAATCTTATACACGATGTTTTCCCCCTTTTTGCGACCGTTTTAGAGTTGAAAATCGGTATCAGAAGAAAGATAATATTCTTGCGATTTTGATGATGTCTTTCAGGCTTCAAAAGGTCGCATATTTCGTCCCGTGGAAGCGTTTAAAAACTGATGTGCACTCAAAAGAGAAAGCACACCGCGCGACGATTACGAGAAAGCCTTTCCCCCATTTCACTTCCCGCTGGAGCGTGCTACCTGCGTAGGCGCGGCCTCCCATTGGACGGCAGTGTGGGAAGGTGTGAACCTTGTGCAAAGATTTAAAAAAAAATAAAAAATTCTAAAAAAGATTGGACACACTGCTAATAGGCAATAATAAGTTTTAAAATGAGGTATATATAAAAAACGTTAAAATAATATACAATAAGAATAATCAATGGTCACACATTGTTAAATTATTTATAAATTTGACATTTTGCTCATTATCTGGAGAGAGCCTTTACATTTTCAATTAATCAACATAAATTCATTATTATTCGTGACTTATATTTATAATTGTAATTATTCATCATGTTTAATACTAATAGTGTTTACTATGCAATGATAATTATCTTCATTTATAATATTTGATTATTTATAATATTTTACAATGTAATGATGATTATATTTATTTATAATTGTCGTATTTGTATGATTATTTATTTTTATTTATTATCAATAATTAACCCTTCCCATGCACATAAATAAAAAAGTCTATCGTAAGTAATGATAAATAAAAGAAAATAAAAGAAATATGAGTGCGGGACGCCCATCCAGCGATCATGCATTACGCTGCTTGACCTGGGTGATTGGTCGTGTGGCAGCAACCACAGGTTAGTGTGGCGCTCGCTGAAAGTACGAACGAAAATGTCTGTGAAAACCAGACTGCCTCGTTCTTGCCACATTCACTTCCGGTTTGGAAGTAAATCATTAATTACTGGGCGAATACTTAATGAGACATCGCAATTCTTTCGTGCGAGTCTCGCGGGAATCTACTTGTTTTAAAAGTAAGCCTAAGTTTGCGGATTCTTCCCCCGTTTCGTCGCAAAAGGCGGATACTTGAGGCTAGGCCGTCTTAACGCCCCACCAAACGAAGTGATCCATTGCTCGCAAAGGATCAATTCGTTTTTCTGAGCCACATTGTAAGCATGTATTTGCTATTTCTATATAGTTATTATTGAATGATGCTTAAATTCTAAACCTTAGAAATAAAATGGATAAAATTAATATTAATTCAAAGGTATATTTTTTTGTTTCTTATTATTTTGCTGTAAAATAATGTTATTGAATTTTGAATAAAAAAATAAATAAAAGTGAAAAAAAATGCTTACTTACTAATTTTTTTGTCATACTACTTTGATAAGGCTATTATTATTATTTTGTGGTTAATTTCCAAGATCTTACCAAATAAAATAAGAATTAATACTAGTTCATAATTGTATTTTAAATCTATGGTAATAATCAAATTAATGATATTAGTATGAATAATAAATTAATAATAATAATAATAATAATATTTATCCAATACTTAAAAGAAAACAATAAAGATGAGAATTGATGATAATTTCCATACCCTCGTATTATGATCATATGATTATTTTATTATTTTCTTGGTTATTTTTGTAGTCAACCATCTCATTTCGGAACGAGAGAGGGTATCTGTATTAATGATGCGTGGTTAGGGAGATCGAGTTCGATCTTATGATCAAGTTCGTTTGCTTTTTAATCGCACTTTTCGTAATGGAGGAGGGTTAAATCCTGTCTAAAAATAAACAATTGAAAGAACTGTAAGGCCCTTTATAAATCATGGATCTATCAAGGACCTTCAGAGAACTGGTCGGCCAAAATCTGCAGGATCTGAGGAGGTGCAGATGGACATCGCCCAAGCATTTGTTGAAAACCCACACCTTAGTTTACGTCGAGCTAGTGATGAGCGTGACGTTGCTACTGAGACAGTGCGCAATATTTTAAAAAGCATTAATTTCCATCCTTACAAAGTTCATCTGGTACAAGAGCTCAATGAAGACAATCCTGATCGTCGGGTTGAATTTTGTGAAATTATGATGGACAGAATTGATAGAGATCCTCTTTTCTTGTACAATACAGTATTTTCAGATGAAGCTACTTTTACTTTAAAAGGTGAAGTTAACAGGCAAAATTGTAGATATTGGCCCTACACACATCCTGATTGGATGTTGGAAAGTCACACACAATATCTGCAAAAGTTTAATATTTGGGCCGGTATCTTGAATGATACATTGTTAGGCCCTTTCTTCATCGATGGTAATCTCAATGCCCGTGCATATGAAAAACTTCTCAGAAACCAAATTTTACAAAGAATAAGGGAGATTACAGGCGATAATTTTCAAAATATTTGGTTCCAGCAGGACGGAGCAGTGGCTCATTACGGTAGGGAGGTTCGAGCATATTTGGATACTCAGTTCCCTCATAGGTGGATTGGAAGAAGGGGTGAAATCGAGTAGCCTGCTAGATCTCCTGATCTGACGCCTCTCGACTATTTTCTTTGGGGTTATTTAAAGAGCAAAGTATACTCAACGCAACCCCAAAGATTAGACGAATTGCAGAATCGGATTCTGCAAGAGGCTACTTTGATTGATAGGGAGATGATTCGTAATGCTGTAACTCATTTTTACAATCGCATAGCTTTTTGTCAAGAAGCTCAAGGTTTTCAGTTCAAACATCTTCACTGAAGCGTGAGAGGCAAGGGGACTCACGATAACCAAGCACCCCAAAGGGAACAGAATTTACAACACCCACGTCGTTGTTCCTGGGTAATGCTAAACGTAAACATAAACTGCTTGGAAAAACAATAAAAAACCCTGAAGATAATCACCAGGATCAATACAGAGCTCATCAATGAATTTCTCGTTGAAATTCACTTCAGGAATTACACTGACCTCTTAGAAAACTTTGTTAATTCCAAGTAACCTTTAACTGACCTGGAACGTTACAATTGACCCATGACCTCGGTACGTACTTGAACGCAGTATTTTTCGCTCTATCGGTTGCAGATGTGAAAAGAGGGGGTTTCCATTAAAAAAAACAAATTTGACCTTCAAAAAGCCACGAAGGTCAACTTCAAGGTCAAAATGAAGGTCACCATTGAATTCCCCGTTGAAAAATACTTCAGGAATTGCACTGACCTCTTGGAAAACTTTGTTTATTTCAAATAACCTCTAATTGACCTGGAACGTTACAATTGACCTATGACTTGAGTACGTACTTGAACGTAGAATTTTCCGCTCTATCGATTGCAGATGTGAAAAAGGGGGTTGCCATTTTAAAAAACAAAGTTGACCTTGAAAGAGCGCTGAAGGTCAACTTCAAGGTTAAAATGAAGGTCACCATTGAATGCCTCGTTGAAATTTATTTCAGGAATGATCATCACTTTTTTTAAAAATATTTTGTGTTTTGTTGTATCAGGATTTCTCAGGTTTCTGCTCCTTATGGGAGTATTACGGTCACCTCGGTTAAAAATACCAATTTGAATCAAATGTGGCCAGAGAGCTATGATTGCAATGGCATAAGGAATCATTTCAATGAGATCGTCGATGCGTTCACAATGGATTTGATCCATTGTGTTTGGAATAATGTGTTAGGTATCCTAGTACCGAGTAGATTTTTCAGACCATTTGTGTCGCTCACTAATGAGCATCACATCGGCCCTCCTCTCCCTAGCAGTCTGCATTAGAAGGTTCTGATCTTCCTTCCCTCTTCCGAGGTTGGGCTGTAGGAACTTCACTTTCCTCCTCTCAACCTCCGAAGCTCCACCCTAAATATTGAGCAAGAACCGCTCCCCGAAACATGATAGACATCTTTTTCGCTTCTTTTAGCGCAAGTCAGGCACCGAGGGGGAGCCTTGCACTACTTGTCCACGTGCGATGCACCCTCACACCTCCAAAAGGCATCCTTCCTGCCTGGAAGCGCGCAGCCGCGTGACACATGGTCATACCACTGGCACCTGAAGCACCAGGCAAGCTCGACATGCTCTCGGATGCGGCAGTTCACCCACCCCACCCTTAGACTACCGAGCCCGAGCAGGCTCCGAGCGTCCGCCTTGGTTAAACCTACCATTGCAGTCTGCACACCGCCAAACCGCTTGTACAGCCTGCACCAGCCCCCGAGGTCTGGCTTGCCCAGCGCGATGCATAGCGCAGCAACAACTTCTTTCCTTGTGACGGTCTCGTCGAGGTCCCTAACTTCAAGGGACCACTTCGAGACCAAAAATTTCACTTCGGCCTTCCCCCCGACCGCCTGATCGAGCGTCTTCTCAAAGGCCGAGACGTCACCCCCCTTTCTGAGGACCAGGAGAATCTCCTTTCTCCTGGTTCGTTGATGCTGTCCTTAACATGGCCAGGGTTATTTCTCAGCCTACCTTGAACTGTCCGTCACATTTATACAATTTAATTGCACAGCATGCGTGCAATAATGCAATCCCAAAATGGTTTTATGGATTTTTCACGTGACTTGTCGGTTGTGCCCGAAAAAACCCAAAGCGAGGGATCGAATTCAATTCGTCTTTGAAATCTTCGTAGGATCTAAGTTATAAATTAGTTAAACAGTTCCCTACGCGCTGGTTGACGCATCATCAGGCCATCGAGCGAGTTGTATTACGCTGACCCAGTCTTGTCGTATACATAACAGGCATGGTATCGAAAATATTGGACTTAGGAAGAAAAAAGTAAATATGTACAGAAGCTGAGTTATTGCGCCTAATTTGATAGTACATTTTAACCATCGCACAGTGAGACCAAATCGCGAAGAGCTGGCCAAAAGTCCAAAACAAAATTTTCCATTTCGAGAATCGGAAAAGGTTATTTTTTGTAGAGGAAAATTCAAGGTTTCAGAATTTATGACATAGAGGTCGCTATCGCTACAAACTTTCTCTCTATAGAAAATCGAAAGTGTCCATCGTTCTGTAAACACGTGGCGGTTTCGTAGTGCTAAAACTGGTTCTGTGTTTCGAAGGTTACAGAAAATCATAGGACTAAGATTTTTCAATTCTAAAAAATGGAATTATCTGATATCGGTAAGTATTATTCGAATATAAATCACTAGTGTTACGAGCGTATCAAGGTGGCAGAATTTTTCTGAAAATTCGTAGTAATAAATCATTAATTAAATTTGTATGCCACTTGAAGCGCCCGTAACCCGAACACCTGGACAAGACCGCTGATGCAGCTCATCATTGCTCGGGTCGAAGACTTTAACAAATGGTTGGTTCAGGAAGGATATTCCCAATCTTGCTAAATAAGCCAAATAGTTATTAGCTTAAAATTATTATTATATAACTTCGTCGTTAAGATGCTATTGATTTTGATGCACTAAAAAATACAAATGGTAGATCAAAGTCAATACAATTGTATGTTATGAAAAATTGGTATACATTCATATTAAACTAAATTACTTTTCAATCAAAATATATAAAATTTAATGTTAGCATTATTAAAATATATGCATAAAGTATATTAAAATTGATGTTAAAAGTTGTATTTTTCTTTAGAAGGAAGTATTTCGAATTAAATATGCGCTGCTGAAAAAGAAACTTCCATCATATGCGATGAAAGTTTAATACAGAAATTTCTAACAGTATTCCAACAAATTTTACCTGAGTAATAATTTACCAATTTAATTCGAAATTAAAACTAAAATTGGAATAAAGTCGGGATCATTATAAATATAAATGACGAAACCTAATAGGTAAATATCTGTGGGCACTTATATAATCACATGTGTTATATTTCTATATTCTGGGTTCTATTATATTGTTTTAGATTATTAATGTAAATAATAAAAACTAGCGCGTGAATATCTGTACGAATTAATATAATCGCACATTTTAGTTTGTATAAATTCTAAATTATACTATATTATGGTTCAAATATATATGTAATATATAAAAAAAAATATATAAATATGTATATATATAGCTTAGAACTACGGAACAACGCGAACTCTTCAAAATTTTCATAATGACGAACCGGAAAACGAGGAGGTGGCTAAAATTTTAATTTTGAAAAAAATAAGAGGGTCATCAAAATAAAAATTCTAGGAGGGCAATGTAACGTTCAGCTATAACTAGCCCCTATAGAACGGCAACCGTGCTTCTCGCTCAGTAGAGTCAGGAGGCAACATAGCCCGCAGGTGTGCGCGAACGCGGACCGCAAGCGTGCATCTCCCACTCGCGACTCGTGAAGCGCGGTGGGGGGAACCGCGAGACAAGATAAACGCGGGATGCTGCGTAGAGAGGAGGCATTCCGGCGGCTCACAAGCGAGCAGCAAGCAGCTCTAGTGGTACTTCCGGGGCAAGCTAAAGGGTTTTCTGCCTTTCAGACGAGTCCTGACTTGCCACTTGAGGCCTTTCTGGGGCAGGCTGGGAGTTTTCTGCTCCCTCGCTAAGTCCTGACTGGTCTCACTCCTGAGGTCCGCGGGGCAGGTGAAGAGGTTTCTCCTCTGACTCCGAGTCTGGAGCTCCGGATTCCTAAGACTACTAAAACGTCTACTGCATTAATGAATTCTCAAATTCATTAATCAGGACCTTCAGTTCTTTATGCTTGCGGTATCTCGAAAGGACCAACGGGAGCTGATTTGAACATCCAAATATCTTTACAGTCACATTTAGCATAATTTTGTAAGATATAGAATCCCACTACGTAAATAATAAATAGTTAAGTTTTTTTGAACCAAAGAATCTTCACAAAATTGTTATCTAGATTCATAATAGACTCATTTTTGTAAGTAATTACCTCGTGCGAGAATTGTATTTCAAAAATTAGGTTAAATAGCGTTACGACCTCTAGGCTGATCACCTGGAGAGAATCATTAGGAAATTTAAGTTAGAGCGATTTCCCAATCTTTTTTATAACGTTAATTTCAAATAAGTATAAATAATTTTGTAAAGGGAAATCGCGAGTCCATTTAATATTAAATTAAGAAATATAAATCAAAGGAATGTTCTTATTTTTTTTCTCCCGTGGGCAGCCCCTTATAAAATATAATTATTAAATAATTGCTGACTTAGTTAGTAATGATTTACTTCAATAGGTAAAATAAATAAGTTACAATGGCGCCCAACGTGGGGCCACGAGGAGTTAAAAAAAGAAATAAGAACCTATATGAAATAAAAATTGGATTAGCAATGAACCCCTTAGATTTATTTGATAGCAGAATACCGTTACGCAGAATATACCTGCAACCTCCCACGAGTAGAAAAAATGTGCCGAAAGGAATGGACAGTGTCTCCAGAACGTGGGATTTTTCGGCCCCCACCACGTTCCCATCTGGGAGAAACACATGCAAACGTGGCGTGTCAGTGTGTCGGCTCTGCTACACGCTTCGGTCACCAGCTTCGTGTAAAGCCGAAGGTGCACGAAGACGGACTTCGTTACAATGCTTGAGTTTTCAAGTTATTATTAGATTTCACGCTTTCGTTTATCGAGTCGAAATTAAGAATTGTATTTTTCTCGAGTACGTGCAAAAGAGGCGCGAAGCAGACGACGAATTTGAATTTACGAAGTATATAGTTCAAGAAATAACACTTTTCTTCAATTTCTTGAAGAAAGTCTGCATGAAATAAACATCAGTATGATCTTGGAAAATTTCATGAGGATTTCAACACTTCAAAAATAAACTTTCAGTGAAATTTAGTGACAATAAATGTATAAAATTTGAATCAATATATAATTTTCCATTCAAATTTATATACTTCTTACTAATTTTGTACATTTAACAATTTTTCAATTAGAACAATATTTTCTATCGAGATAAAATGAACATAAATCCGGAGCTCGCCACCTGGCTGAACAGAAAGCACGGGGAAGTCGGCTTTTACTTGGCGCAAGCGCTCTCGGGCCATGGCTGTTTTAACGCGTACCTGAGGCGCTTTAAGAAGATAGACGAGGAGACGTGTCGCTACTGCGATTCTCCGGTGGATAACGCGGAGCACGCACTCTTCGACTGCGCAAAATGGGGTGTGGCTAGGGGGGTCCTCGATCAGGCGGTGAGTTCCGAACTTACTCCTGACACGATGGTCCCCCTTATGCTCCAGTCTGAACGGTTCTGGACGCTCATCGAGTCATTCGTCACACTTGTGATGAAGACGAGAGAATTTGATGGGCGTCGAGAGCGAAACAACGGGGAGGGCCAGTAGAAATCGCATCGGGGCCTGCACCCGCGGCCCTGCGTCTCGGGTAGACTTGGCTGTCCGCGTCGTTCGGGGGTGGAATCTGTATGTTTTCTCCCCTGGGTGGCGCGGCTAGTCGGTTTGCCTAGTGGGCATGTGGCCGCGGATGTAGGTTCCGAGCGAACGGATGACGGAAGAGTCGTACGCGACTTTAATGGAAACATCCACCCGTGAAGTTTAAAGCCGAAAGGCGGTTCCGCGGGTGGTGTATTGGTTCGAGAGAGGGGGTTTTTTGGTTTTAACAGGTATGCCTAGACCCGTCCTAGGAGAGTCCTGTACAACGTCTATAAAATATTTTGCCATTTTTCCTCCTCACCAAAAAAAAATCTTTTGGATGAAATATTTTGTAGTTCTTAATTTGTCTGTCCGTCTGAAATCGTAGTAAGATTTGAACAGTAAACAACAAATTTTCCAATAGAATTCAGGATCAATAATAATTGATTCAGGAAATACTTCAACTCTGTAGAGCATTTTTGTATTTCGAATTCAAAATGTGTGCTTAAGCCACAAAAAAGTAAGCTGAAAATGTAGATATAAAACTAATTATGTCATGTTTATGTCTTCTTAATGGAAAATACTTTGCATATAATTCTCTAATTCGATATTTTTTTAATGTATGAACATTCAAGAAATTGATAAATATTCCATCTTTTTATAGGAACTAAAAATTTCCGGATAATGCTTTGATTGAGAAAGCTAAAAATTTGTCAAATATTGATATAAATTGCAATTTTACAATTGCATTATTTTTCAAATATTTTAACATCTCTTCAATCTTGATAATTCTTACAGAAGTTTATTTCATGTGAGTGACTTTTTCTTTTTCTAATGAAAGATTTCGTAATTCTAAATTCGGCCCAATTCGTAACATTGTAAAAAGATTTTAAAACTTCATAAAATTTTTTTTTCTGTTTTATTCAAAGTCAATAAATATTCAATGTTTGGAATCGAAATATTAAGTAAATGATTTTTAATTTCTGGGAATAAACTGCTTTAATAAGACAATCTTTCTTCTTTGTGAGAAATCTCAATTTTAAAATTAAAATTCTACGCATAGGATACAAAAACATAACATGCACTTAATCAAATTTATAAAGTAAAAATATTTTTTAATTGATGCTTTCACTCAATTCTTTAAACATTCATCAATTGAAAATTGTACTCAAAATTTAATCTTGCAGCGTTCCAATATTCCCACAATGTTACAAAATCTTATTAATCATTATTTTAGTCGAATTATTTTCAAAATATTTAAAAAATAAATGTAAATATTTTGATTAAATACTCTATCAAAATTTGCATTTGACTGATCTTGCAAAATTGTTGAAAGTTTTGAATACCGATAGAAGAAACTTTAAATGAAATTTTATGTCCATAAATGCTTAAAGTTCTAAATAGAAATATCAACTACAACATTCTCAAATTTTATAAATAAACTACTAAATTCAAAAAGTTTCGGATTTTTTTAAAAACTGTACAAATTTCAAATATGAATCAGTCAAAATCTACTGATTATCAGTGAAATTTGACTGATTTAAATAACTAAAAACAGGTTACTGTGAATCAGTCAAATTTCACTGATTACTTCAGTGAAAAGTAACTGATTTAACAGTGAAAAATATTGTTTCCACTGATGATTCAGTGAATAGGCAAATCACTGATTCAATCAGTGAAAATTTGACTGATTCAGATTTAGAGTGTATACAAATTTCAAATATAAAGTGTACTCTGTACATTAATGAAACAAATTTAGAAGATGAATATTTTAATAAATATTCCTAAATATTATTGGAATATGATACATATCGATTTAGAAAAACTTCTTCAAAGTACTCAGACATTTTTCTTATTTTACGACATTTTTGCACCATGTTTGACCTTTGGGTAGGACTCAAGAAAACAATTGTAGACATACTTTTATTACTTAGTAAAATACTATGAAGACTTGCTTTTTAAATTAAAGCGAAAACTTTTAAAACCTTTAACAATCGGTTGCATAGATTCGGATCTAATCTTGGACGCAATTAGAGAAATAGGTTTTTTTCCTTTTTTAGATCTAGTTTTTGCCTTAAACATAAAAGAAAGAAAACACATTTGAAATATTAAAATAAAAAAGCTGGTTCATTCTTAGAGAATCCCAAATATTCTGAAATAAAACTCCTTTCCACACCACCACGGAGGTAGAGTTTACTTGTAATAGTTCAATAAATTTTATGTACACTTTCAAGGCACATCGTTTTTCCTTTTGCAAAAATTTTTAAAACTTCTAATTTTTCAAGTAATTGGGAGAAGTACATTTAAAATAAAAATTGTTTTCTCTACTTCCACTCGCGCTATCTTAACAAATTTTCAGAATTTTACGATTTTATTAATATTGTATTAAGTGTCTACATTTTCTGAAACTATCTACAGGAGAAAAATTTTAATACTTTAGTAAAGAAAGTTTTCTGAAAAGTTGTAGCTCAATCAGATTAATAGCCAAAAAGTTACCAATGTTTTAAATCGCAAACGAACGGTATAGAGGTCAAATTGGAGACGAAAACAAATAATAATAGCAACCTTCTTTTGTTTTCTTCTAAGATATAAGGTAAATGTACCAGTCGTTGCGCGGTTAAGGGAAGCCTTTGCGGATTATTGAATTTATTTATAGAAAAATGAAATTTTTCTTCTTATTGATCGAATCATATTTTGACAGACACTTTTGATTTGTATTGCAAAGCTTATTAATCTGAAAATTTTCAACACGTTTTAAGGAATAGCTGAAAACATAAAAAAATGCGTTTGGCCCAGTCTTTGCGCGAGAAATTTATTATTGTCCCAGTCGTTGCACCCGCGTGTCCCAGTCCTTGCGCTATTGAATTTTTCATTTATTTTTTATTTTTTTTACATTCTCATTATGGATGAGAAGGTATTGGTTTTATGTGAAAAATGACTTTCGAAATTTTTTTTCTTTGATTTTCTTTAACAATCGCTTTGAAATAATGTAAGGCCTGTAAAATAATAAATATTACTATTGCAAAAAATAACATTTTATTATTATTATCAGTAATTATAATCATTTGCCCTTTCGAGCCCTCTTTTTCGTCGTTTTTTTTTCTTTTTGTTGTTTCAATTCTTCGCGAGCTTTTATTCTCTCTTCTATCGCAACTTTTTTCGCAGCTCGTTCTTCTTGTGCAGATTTTCTTTTTTGCGCTTTTTGTCGTTGTTCCTCTTCTTTTTGAGCCTTCTCGATACTTTTGGTATTGTAATAGAGATTCCACTCTTCCGAAGTTGCAACGCTCGGTACCTTTTCTTTTGGCTTTCTTTTTGATTTAGTTTTCACTTTTTCAGGCCAGTAGTAATTCTTCCTAAAAGTTGGAGGGATGCCGTCCAGTTCATGGTTTTTATTATTATCTGTAATAATTTCTATTTTGACAATGCGAAAATACGAACAATCAATTAATACAGTACCTTGATGATTTTCTCGGGCTTTTTCATGAGATTCTGGATTTCCAACTTCCACATGTTTCTCTTCGCTATCACGACTACTTGTGCTTTGAATATCTTATATATTATCAATCAAAAAAGTATTATTCATAAAGAATTATCAAAATATTGAAAACAAATTTTGGAAATTTTTTTTTTACCATTGGGAAAATTAAAAGTTACTTTGTTCGTAACTTGGATTTTTTGAGAATCAATTAAATCAGAGGAAGGTGAACCAAACTCTTCGAGGTTTCTTTGGGGATATTCAAGGACTTCGTTTTGATCAGGAATATTAATAATTATGGGGTTTTGAACAGGCAATGCATTATTGTCTTGTTGCAACTCGACTACGGAACCGTCCTCCTGCACAATAAAAATTGTTCCAGTGTTCGAATCTCCTTGCAATCCTATCGCAGCAGAATCCTGGACTTCTGTCTCAACTTCTATCTCGGTTTGTCTTTCGATTACCGTTTCCCCTGCACATCAATCAAGGAAAAATAATTTATTCGTGAAAATCATATGTAAATAATGACTGTATAACTAGTACAAATATTTTTTCTACAAATGGACCAAAAATCTCATCATTGATAATGCATTCATGAGAAATAATGCCAAATATACAATACAACTACCCGAAAAGTGTTTCATTTTCTGCCAAGCTTTGAACAGCTCGTAGTTTTTTGGATCGCTGATGACACCATTTCGAAACTCCGCAAGCATCGAGCTGTCGAGTATGGTTTCTTCAAAATATTGCAGGTGACATTTGTGCTGGACGGAACTCGATTGTCGCTCAGAATTTTCCGTGCTGGTTTCTACAGCGTTGTAATCGAAAGATTCCGGAGAAAATGGACTCAGTCCGCAAGTCGCAAATCCATTTTTCACGATTTCAGGTACTGTTAGTTTGTCGACTGCTCTTTTGAGAAGAGGAGCGAATTCTTCTTTTTCGAAAGGCTTGAATCCATTCTCTACTCTATATTCGTCGATCGTTTTTTTCCATGACACTTTTAGAGGATGAAAAAAGGACACGTCAAGGGGTTGCAACAAATGGGTGGCATTTGGAAAAAGCGAGATGAGCACGATATTCTTCTCGTTGCAGAATTTCACAAGAGGATACGTCACGTGCGAAGAGTGGCCATCCAAGTAAATTATGATTGGAAATCCTACCCCTTTCTTGACTGCCCACGGATATAGCACATTAGCGATATATTCATAAAAAGATTCTGATGTCATCCATCCATTTTCCGTATTGCCAATGCTCCATCCATCTGGTACATTTCGTGCAATGGCACTTGGTAGCCGTTGATATGAAAATAAAATCAAGGGAGGAGCCATCTCCCCAGCCCCAGTTACCGTAAAAAGTACGGAAATACTCTCTATATCGTTGCCAGCAACAACTTTGTGCACTGATTTGGAGCCCTTTCGTGCCAATACAAATCCGGCTTTTGGACAGGGGAAAAAAGCGCTTTCATCCAAATTCACAATTCGTGACGGATCAATGTCTCTGAGATTTTTCGAAATCAAATATTTTTCTACTTTGTTGAACCAGGATCGTAGTCTACCTGGAGTTGCAAGTGCTCGACACGTGGACAAATTTTGCGCCATTCTTTGAGACAGTTCGGGATGACGTTTGCAAAATGCATCGAACCAATGCCTTCCTGGACGATTGTTCTTGAAAGGATTCGCAATTTGTTGATCGACAATGTACTTTTTGACGGAGTCCAGTAAAAGGTCTTTAGTGACGGGGAAGCCCCTATCACAGCAGAAAAATATCCATTTCATAACCAACTTATCTTCATTAACCGAGAGAACTGACGGTGGCCCGAATTTCGCTTCTATTGGAACTTTGTTCTGTATTTTGCTACGAATTGTGCTTGCCGGAATGTTGTGAGACTTTGCCGCCTTTGATATCGACATTTTTCGGACTCTTATGTCATCGAGACAACGATAAATATAATCTTGCGAGTATCGTTTTATTTTACCGCGAGGTTGTAATCTTTTTTCGTGATTTTCCATGTCGAATATTGTCTAAAAATAATGATTCATACTTATAAATTTTCGAAACTTGCATCAAATGTCAAAGTTATGAGGTTACAAAAGATTTTTGACGAAGAAAACTTTATTTATAGCTCTAAATTGTTAACCTTTTTTTTCTAGGGAATGATTTTATTGACAAATCATCTTTTTTTTAGTTAAAAAATTATAAATACTTACTTTTTTATGAACACACAGATGTTTTTTACATTGAGTCACAACGTTTAACGTTCCGCGCAACGACTGAGACAATTCATGAAATACGTATGCTCCATTCGTTGCTATGGCCATGCAAACACTGGGCCATGAACGATTTTCGTGTACAAGTCGATAATTTGTTCGATTATTAATATACAATTTGAATTTCTACCTTAAATGACACGAGATACACTTTATATAAGGGTTATCAAAAATATAAATCAAAAACTTTCAAAAGTAATTTCGAATAAATTGATATAAATACTTGAATGCGGGAAGAGTTCCATTTGCATAAAAAATAAGCACAGTCATATTATGAACTACGATTTGAACATTCCGGAATATTTTATTTTTTATCATTTTTGAATAAGCATTTACATTCAAAATTTGTTATGAGAGATGAATAATAACCTTATGATCAACGATATCTTCAACTTGAACACAAAAACATAAAGTAATGTTCTTAATTTTACGTAAAATATGCTCGACAGCGCAACGACTGGTACTAGCGCAACGACTGGTACATTTACCTTACTTGATTCTCGCTTTATGCGTTATTTGAGAAGGCAAGAGTGTGGATTCTTCATATTTTTATCGTAATTCCTTATTGAAAACGGCAAAAGTAAGAATATTATATTATTACTTGGTGATACGTGAGTGCTCTTACGTACGTTATTGTTTGATGCTTGTGGGTAAGTTTATTTTTTGAAACTTAATTTGTGTGCAGATTACAAATTATTCACATTCGCTCAATTTTATCGACTTTTCATCTTATTAATTCTTTTCAAATAATTCTGTTTTCCTTCGTCGTATAATTTATTGTTCACAATGAGTAATCCGGTTGACCCAAATTCGAGTGTTTTGAAGGACAGCCAGATTCAAACGAAGGTTGACCACCGTTTGAACTCTGGTTCAAACAAATGTCAACCCGCTAGAAAAGTCATGAAAAATGCAAAAAACTTTCAGTTGGGATGGTTGGATGAATTTCCGTCGTGGAGAGAGTGGGTAGTTACATTAGCAGATGAAACAAGATTTCATTGCAAAATTTCCAATAAAACGTTGCTATGTGGCAAATCGGATATTGAAAAGCATGAAGCATCTTTATCACACAGAAAGAAGCAAGAGTTTCCAAATAAATTAGAATGTTATGGAGTAGTAAGTGAAAATTCTTCTAATGTAACTGCCAATTCTTACAGTGTTGAACCTTGTGTAGCACGTTCTTCTGCTTCAGAATTCACAAATTCCACGATTCCGGAAAGTGTTACTTTCAAACAGAAAGTACAAGAAGCAGAGATTAGGATTAGTACATTTTTCGTAGAGCATAATTTACCATTCGCGATTTCATCAGAATTGATAGGACTTTTCCAAGATATGGAACCTTCGGTTTTAAAAGACGTTAGATTGAGCCACACTAAATTGGTCCTAGTTGTAAATAACGTCGTATGTGCTGCTGAAACTGATCGCATGGCAAATATTTTGCGTAAGCAATCATTTTCAGTGTACGAAGACGAAACGACCGACAGGACTCTAGAAAAGTGGCTGTCATTAATGGTTCGATATGTGGAGCCAACGACATTTTCTGTCAGGGTGGAATTGCTCCAGCTTATTAATGAAAATGCTTCGGATTGTTCTGCCTCTAAAATTTTTGATGCGTTCGAAAAAGCATTGTCCGGGCAGAAAATCCCTTTATCTAATATCTGTGCTTTAGCTTGTGATAATGCACAGGTGATGGTCGGCAATAGGTCCTCATTTGAAACAAAATTAAAGGAAAAAAGTCCCCGTTTAATTGTTTTCCCGTGTGTCTCGCATTCGTCAGCAATTGTAGCAAAATATGCTTGTGCCACAATCCCAGATGTAGAGGATTTAATCAAAGATTTGCCAGCTTTTCTTAATGCTAGCTCCAAGCGAACGGCTATTTTTCGATCGATTGTTTTGGAATTAGGAAATGACTATCAAAAAATTCCTAGTCATTCTGAAACTCGCTGGCTTGTCCGCTATCGATGCATAGATATTATAATAAAGAATTGGGAAGTTATTCTTCAGAATCTTATGGTCCTCGTATCTGAGAAGGTAGAGAAGGCCAAAGACTTGTTAGGAAAAATGCAGAATCCTTTGACACTCGCATATTTCCTATTCTTGAAATTTACTTTGAATAGGTTCAACGTATACAATGCGAAATTTCAAAGTCGCGAAGCAATGGTTCAGGAACTCCAGCCAAACTCGGCTAAATTCTTCGTATGGATTCTTAGCAGTTATTTGAAAGAGGGTCTTCTTCAACCGAATTTATTCTTTCAAATCATTAGAAATGTTAACTTTGCAGATCCTAGTAATCAAAAGCCGCTTTAAGACATTGACGTTGGTAAGGAAACGCGAGAATATTTCCAGCAGCAACTTACAAACAAGAAGTTGCAAATAGTAGACGTTGATCTATTTCATCGTAATTGCTTGAAATTTTATGTCACAGCAAGCGAAGAAATTCGCAATCGACTTCCTTTTGATGACATCTTTTTGTCTTGCGTTGCTGTTTTCCGGCCTCAAGTAGCTTTCTATGCTGATCGAAGCGAAACTTTTCCTAGGGTCTGGAAAGTTTGTCAAGATTTAGGGTCGTTTGAAAGAATAGGTGTACAAAAAGAGTGGGATTCTTTAATCAAAATCAGACAGGAACTCAAAGAAAAGTTGTCGAATATATCTTTTGACGAAATGTGGTCTAGTATCGGTGTCTCTTCGACAAGTACAGGAGAAAAACTTTTTCCAAATTTGACCTCAGTATTGAATCATGTTCGGAGTCTTCCTCATTCAAATGCTGAGGCGGGGCGAGGTTTCTCCATGCTCACGGACGCGAAAACTCCCAAAAGAAATCGCTTAGGAAACAGGACGGTCAACTCAATTTGTGTTACTCGATCAGCTCTGAAGGCGGGAGCTGAAACAGCCAGAACAACGAGCATCACTTCGAAGCATTTGCAATTAATGACCGAAAATCTATATGAGATGGCAGAAAGTGATAGGGAAAGTGGTTTGTCGCTCTTCGATCACGAAGGAGAGGATTAATTCTAATGGCCAAGGCATGGCGTTAATCAATTTCAAACCCCTTTCTTACTCACAAAATAATGACATTTTATTTCTTATATCAGAGATACGTTCTTTATTCCTTTCTTCGCGTTCCTCGGGTATGGAAATCGTTTTGTTTTAATTATTATTTTGTGAGTAAGAAAACATACTGAAATTGAGTAATATCACGCTTTGGGCATAAATGAGAGGCAAGGGGACTCACAATAATCAAGCATCCCAAATCATCCCGAATTAATCAAACTTCTTCATTATTTGATTTAAAACAAAACATTTTTGTTCGACGTATACTGGCATTTGATAGGGGCAAGCCTGAAGTACGGGCTACATTTGTAGCGTTTTTTACCACTTTGCTTCATTTTTTTCCTTTTTTCCTTTTTTCTTTTTGCTTGAGAGCAAAATATTTTTCACTGTTAAATCAGTTACTTTTCACTGAAGTAATCAGTGAAATTTGACTGATTCACAGTAACCTGTTTTTAGTTATTTAAATCAGTCAAATTTCACTGATAATCAATAGATTTTGACTGATTCATATTTGAAATTTGTACAGTTTTTAAAAAAATCCGAAACTTTTTGAATTTAGTAGTTTATTTATAAAATTTGAGAATGTTGTAGTTGATATTTCTATTTAGAACTTTAAGCATTTATGGACATAAAATTTCATTTAAAGTTTCTTCTATCGGTATTCAAAACTTTCAACAATTTTGCAAGATCAGTCAAATGCAAATTTTGATAGAGTATTTAATCAAAATATTTACATTTATTTTTTAAATATTTTGAAAATAATTCGACTAAAATAATGATTAATAAGATTTTGTAACATTGTGGGAATATTGGAACGCTGCAAGATTAAATTTTGAGTACAATTTTCAATTGATGAATGTTTAAAGAATTGAGTGAAAGCATCAATTAAAAAATATTTTTACTTTATAAATTTGATTAAGTGCATGTTATGTTTTTGTATCCTATGCGTAGAATTTTAATTTTAAAATTGAGATTTCTCACAAAGAAGAAAGATTGTCTTATTAAAGCAGTTTATTCCCAGAAATTAAAAATCATTTACTTAATATTTCGATTCCAAACATTGAATATTTATTGACTTTGAATAAAACAGAAAAAAATTTTTTATGAAGTTTTAAAATCTTTTTACAATGTTACGAATTGGGCCGAATTTAGAATTACGAAATCTTTCATTAGAAAAAGAAAAAGTCACTCACATGAAATAAACTTCTGTAAGAATTATCAAGATTGAAGAGATGTTAAAATATTTGAAAAATAATGCAATTGTAAAATTGCAATTTATATCAATATTTGACAAATTTTTAGCTTTCTCAATCAAAGCATTATCCGGAAATTTTTAGTTCCTATAAAAAGATGGAATATTTATCAATTTCTTGAATGTTCATACATTAAAAAAATATCGAATTAGAGAATTATATGCAAAGTATTTTCCATTAAGAAGACATAAACATGACATAATTAGTTTTATATCTACATTTTCAGCTTACTTTTTTGTGGCTTAAGCACACATTTTGAATTCGAAATACAAAAATGCTCTACAGAGTTGAAGTATTTCCTGAATCAATTATTATTGATCCTGAATTCTATTGGAAAATTTGTTGTTTACTGTTCAAATCTTACTACGATTTCAGACGGACAGACAAATTAAGAACTACAAAATATTTCATCCAAAAGATTGCACTCTTCCATAAAATCTTGTCAAATTGTAACAAGATTTGAACACTTCGAACGAACATTTTTATGTAAAATTTAACGTTGATTGATATTTATATGTTAATATGGAAATGCCAATAAACACATATTTTAGCTTTTTAATTTATCTACTGCTATTAGACAATTTTCCATTTCCGTAGAGATTTTAAGTTTTGGAATGAAAAGTTTGTGCTTAGGCTACAAAAATGTGAGATGAAAATATTTCTAACATATAACTGAAAATATAAATTATGAACTTGAATTTTATGTTCATTTTATCTCGATAGAAAATATTGTTCTAATTGAAAAATTGTTAAATGTACAAAATTAGTAAGAAGTATATAAATTTGAATGGAAAATTATATATTGATTCAAATTTTATACATTTATTGTCACTAAATTTCACTGAAAGTTTATTTTTGAAGTGTTGAAATCCTCATGAAATTTTCCAAGATCATACTGATGTTTATTTCATGCAGACTTTCTTCAAGAAATTGAAGAAAAGTGTTATTTCTTGAACTATATACTTCGTAAATTCAAATTCGTCGTCTGCTTCGCGCCTCTTTTGCACGTACTCGAGAAAAATACAATTCTTAATTTCGACTCGATAAGCGAAAGCGTGAAATCTAAAAATAACTTGAAAACTCAAGCATTGTAACGAAGTCCGTCTTCGTGCACCTTCGGCTTTACACGAAGCTGGTGACCGAAGCGTGTAGCAGAGCCGACACACTGACACGCCACGTTTGCATGTGTTTCTCCCAGATGGGAACGTGGTGGGGGCCGAAAAATCCCACGTTCTGGAGACACTGATGAAGGACTTAGACAAATATTTGAGTGATAAGAAAGTGGAAAAAGACAATAAGGTGAAAGCATATTGAAGTTAAAGTGCGAAAAGAAGGGAAGGGACAATGAAATAATACAAAAGAGCTAGAAGCAAAATGAGTCGACAGGGCTTACTACCAGCGACAAGCAACACTGAACGAGTACCAGAGGACCTAGATAGAACTTTGACGGAGACATCAGAAAATAGAGAAGAAGAAAGCAACATGGATTTTTGGGGGGGTGGGGCAAACAACTCACAGAGGTGAGGAATTCTCGGAAGCCATGACGAGGAAACTAGTTGAATCAGAAAAAAGGGTAAAAAAAGTGTTCAACGACGAAAGGAATAGAAGAGAGAAGCTAGAAGCAGAAAAAGACAAAGGCTTACAGAAGAGGTTAGTGACAATAGAAGCGGGTGTCACTGGAGTCAAACAGACTTTGGAAGAAAGGGACAGCAGAATAGAGATACAATTTGCCATACTAGAAGCTCAACAGACTAGAATAATGGAAAGATTGAATGCAGAGTGAGAAAGAAGAGAAGACATTAGAGGATTGGAGAGGGGTTCTGACACAAAATACATACTCCTCGAACTTCGAGGAGACACGAGCCCTATCTGATACATAAATCAAATAAAACAATATTGGGAAGCGGTGAAACCTCGAGATAGTGACACACACTATCTCATTGAAATGTCAATCATTGGACCACCTGGAGATTGGTGGCAGATTATCAAAGATGAGTTGAGCAATTTTCAGATATTTATAAGCAAATTCCTTAAAAGGTATTGGAGTGAGCAGGCACAACACGAGTTAAGGGGGTTTCCTTATCCAGAACTTTCAAAAAATAGATTTTTTCTTTCAATCGATGGATCTATTATCAGAGAATATTGTCGCAAAATTTTACAGACCATATCGGAATAGTTTTGATGGAAGAGTTCTGAGCAGTGGCTTGCGCGGAGCGAGCGGAAGGTTTTTTTCACCGTCTGAAAACTTTAAAGCGCGTTTTCTCAAAACCACATTTTTCAAAATTGCGTGCACGATTAAAGGAGAACCAATTAAGCTATTATTATAAACTTTTTTTTTATTTGTAGGTAATTCAAATTCGCATATAGTGAACCTTTAGTTTTCATGATAAAGTATTTATTTTCATTATAAATAATGCATTTTAAACAAACAAAAACGGTGAAAAATTTGATTTTTCTGGAAAGTAACTCGAAAGATCGATCAAAAAAAAATTTTTTACAATTTTTTAGGTTCACTATAAGCGGAAGACCCTTCTGAACAAAGAAAAAACAAATATATATGTATTTCAGATGAAAACTTTGGACAATATCATGCACGCAAAATTAATTGTCCGTGGTGAGACGCTGCGCGGGATCTTCGATAAGTCCGAGATTTTTTCTTGTTTTCAAATGAAATTTTTTTTTTAGCAAGTCCAAATATGTACCTAAATATATGCGAAAAATATTTGACCAGTTTTTTATTTTCTGCTTCAAAGAAAATTGGGAAAAAGTTCCTTTTTTGAAGGTTCTGGATAAGGAGACCCCCTTAAGAAGAAAGCTCGAGTTTGGAGCTCACTATGGAGGAACAAGGACAGAATACGCCATCTGCTTGTATGCTGGGGCGAAAGAACTAAGACCCACCATGTCATCCAGTGAGATCGTTCAGAAACTCGCAAGGCACTATAATGAAGAGATCAAATACTATATCCTCTATTCGTGTAGTTACGCGAATAGAGAACTTAGTAGAAATATTAGAAAACTTCGACAGAATCGATTCAATCAATCGAAATACGGAGAGGGAAAGAGAATGGAAGAGATAAGAGGAACTGAAACTCCACAATCGTGGAAATCAACCCCAAGCACCACCGTCTTGGAGGGCACAACAAAACGGAAACCATCAAGGTAAAACGAGACATGTGCAGCCTACAAACGTCCCATCATGGCAAAGAAATACGCAAGGAAATTATGGAAATCCTCAAGATAAGAACAGAGAGCAAAATAATAGCGGAGACGCATACAAAAACAATCGACCAACGGAGAATAGATCATGGAGACACAACGCACAGAGTGTACATCAAACCTATAAAAAATCAAGAGGATCAACGAATAGACGTGGCATCTCAAGTCGTGATCCAGACCAATATGCTACAGCAATCAAGAGATGAACTAGTACAAGAAATGAAAGAAAATGGAACAAGAAGACGTTCAAAATGCTATGTGGCGAATATCCTCACTGGAGGAAAAGCAATTAAACTAAAAAAACAAATCTATGTAGACCTGCAGCTACCAAATCGAATTATTCAGGTAGTTTTCTCGGTCGTTCCGAAACTCTCGAGACCTTGCATCATAGGAATTGACCTACTTAATGAATTCAGGAGCCACATTGACCTGGACAGCAAAACGATATCTTTCCCTCATCTTGAAGGACGGCCCTCAATCAAAATCAGAAACGAAGAGACTACGTTATCACCTAGAGGAGAAACACGGCATATAAATTCCATACACGATATAGGAGAAAACATAAAAATAGTGAAAGAGGAGATTAAACAAAAGCTAGAAGAGACGAACATCACAGATCCAGAAATAGAGAGACAACTGGGAGACATTATGTGTAGACACAGGGCCGTGTTCAGAAAAGAACCAGGCAGACTAAAAACATATCAGCACGTCTTACGAGCGAAAGAAAACCAACCTTTTATAGGACGGAGATATCCTGTGCCGATGGCATACCGTGACAAGGTGGATGAAGAGATCAAGAAAATGTTGAACATGGGGATCATCCAACGATCAAGCAGCCCATATATCAACTCGATCATACCTGTAATAAAAAAGGATGGCACTATAAGATTATGTCTGGACGCTAGAAAGCTATACGAAATATTAGTGTAGGATTGGGAATGCCCAGAGCCAGTAGAAATTTTATTCCAAAAATGCAAAGGAACAAAGGTCATGTCAAGTCTGGATATGACCAGCAGCTTTTGGCAGGTGCCATTCGAAAACAATTAAAAGCAATATACGGAATTTCAACACAGAGGAAAAAGTTATAAATTTAACGTGGTACCTTTCGGCCTAAAGACGAGCACTGCAGCATTACTAAGAGGTTTAGATAAAGCACTATAAGGAATATGTGATCACATAATCTCATTCGTAGATGACACACTTATAACCTCAGAATCGGAACATCAACACCTAGAACATCTGGACGAACTCCTAACACGATTAGAGGAAAATTATTTAACACTCAACCTGAACAAATCACATTTTTTCAAGCAGGAAACAAAATTCTTAGGCTTCGTCTTAACAGTAAAAGGGATTCAGCCAGATTCAGAAAAAGTAGAAGGAATCACCAACTTCCCAGAGCCAAAAAATGTAAAACAACTAAGGGGATTCCTAGGACTCGTGAATTTCTACTAGAAATTCAGCAGCAAGCACGCAGAAGAAACAGTTCCACTGTTACACCTCATTAAAAAGGCAACACCGTGGAAATGGGTTGAAGAGATGCAGAGTTGCTTTAAGAGAGTTAAACAACTTTTTAGCAACACTGTTACACTTTATTTTCCAGATCCAAATATACCCTACTATCTCGAAACTGATGCAAGCAACTATGCATTATGAGCCATCCTATACCAAAAAAATGATAAAAAAGAAAAAGAAATAATTACACTAGCCAGCAGAACCCTGAAAGGACCGGAACTATCATATTTCAACACAGAAAAGGAGCTCCTGGCAATCGTGTGGGCACTGCAGAAATTCAGAACATACCTACAGGGAGCTCACATCATAAATCGAACCGACCATATGGCACTGACATTCCTTCGGACATGTAAATTCATGAACGCACGCCTGACACGCTGGATATTAGTAATACAGGATTACAACATTTCAATTGAACATACAAATATAAGTGCTCAAAAGAACTAGAAAATGCTCTAAAAAATATACGGCAACTGCAACGAAAGGACACGCGGATTAATCAGATAATCCAAGAATTGGAAAAAGACGAAGAAAATAGCTCACGGTTCAAAATAAAAGAAGGAATATTATATCAGGAAACAATAAACGGAGAAGAAAAAATATACTTACCAGTTGACACACTTTAGAATTTAATCTGGGAATGTCGCTTGGCGTATGGACACACTGGAGCAGAGAAGAACCACAAAATTATCAAAGAACATTTTTACTGTCCACGATCAGCAAAAATAGTTAGACAAACACTAACTACATGTGATTCGTGTCAGCAAAACAAAATTCCAACCACAGCAGCAGCAATTATTCAGGGATCAGTACAACCTGAAGAACCATTGGAGCTTCTGTCCATTGATTTCTTTGGACCCTTAGTAAAAACAAAGTATGGCTATGAGCACATCCTGGTAATGATGGACACATTTTCGAAGTATACTAAACTATATCCACTAAAGCGAGCAACCTGCGAAGCAACTGTAAGAAAAATAGATGAATTTATCAATGACCTAGGAAAACCACAGAATATACTATGTGACAGAGGCACACAATTCACGAGCAAAAGATGGAAGGAAGCACTCGAGGAAAGAGGGATAAAAATGATTTTGACTTCCATTTGTTACCCACAAGCAAATATGGTGGAAAGAGTAAATCGAGAATTGGCAAGATGTTTTAGAACACTCCTACCAGAGAATCGGCACGACACGTGGTATAATTGGATTGGGGAAATAGAGACCATACTCAACGAATCATATCACGAAACAACGAAAATAACACCGCATGAAGCACTACGAGGCCAGAGACCGAGGAGAATATGGGAGAGATGGATTCCACAGGCAGAATATAATACAAACCGAAACGATAGGACCGAACTAATACGCATCATTCGTGAACGAATAAGAAATGAGGGAGAGAGAAGAAAAGCAAGATTAAACAAAGACAAAATTGGACTTACCTTCCAACCGGGAGACCTTGTGTTGGTAAGAGCCTGTAATGTAGCTAACACGGCAGCCGGCAAGGTAGCGAAGTTCCTTGCCCTCTACGAGGGACCTTACAGGATAAAGGAGAAAATCGCACGAAACACCTACATACTAAGCGACATGAATACTGAGCGGGAGAGGGGGCAGTTTCATGCAATGAGCCTCAAGCCATACCATACTAAGGACGCCCGCGCTGTAGGGGGGGGGGGGCGAAAGAAAGAAGGGAGAAGGGAAGGGATGAATCAGCAAGGAACGCGCCAAGATAAAAGTGAAAGCGTGAAGGAGTCAGTTTTCTTCGCAAACGCACAACAGTGGGAGCATAAGAACAGTAAAGGAAAAGAAAGCAATGAAAATGCCAGAAGCATCAACACAAACTGAAGTAATGGATACACACAATGTGGATCAGCATCCGGCGTAATGGCCACAGTGATAGTAGAATTGAAAAGAACCAAGGAATTGAAAACCCAGGCACAAGAAATCAATACAAAAAGAAGGAAGAAGCCAATTAGGTAAGAAGGGATGAAAGCGTCGGCAGCACAAACGGAAAGAATCAGAAGAAGTGGTCACAGGAAGGAAACAATGATTGAGCCAAGAAAAGAAGAAAGTGAAGAAGAAGTTCAAATTTTAATTTTGAAAAAAATCAGAGGCAACATAGCCCGCGGGTAGGCGCATTCCGGCGGCTCACAAGCAAGCCGCAAGCAGCTCCAGTGGTACTTCCGGGGCAAGCTAAAGGGTTTTCTGCCTTTCAGACGAGTCCTGACTTGCCACTTGAGACCTTTCTGGGGCAGGCTGAGAGTTTTCTGCTCCCTCGCTAAGTCCTGACTGGTCTCACTCCTGAGGTCCGCGGGGCAGGTGAAGAGGTTTCTCCTCTGTCTTCGAGTGCGGCGCTCAGGATTCCTAAGACTACTAAAAGGTCTACTGCATTAATGAATTCTCAAATTCATTAATCAGGACCTTTCAGTTCTCTATGCTTGAGTTATCTCGAAAGGACCAACGGAAGCTGATTTGAACATCTAAATATCTTTATCGTCACATTTAGAACAATTTTGTAATATATAGAATCCCACTACGTAAATAATAAATAGTTAAGTTTTTTTAAACCAATCAATCTTCACAAAATTGTTATCTAGATTCATTATGTTACGTCCCGAGCAAAAGGCGAGGGTAGTTTGGATTCTTGGATGTAAGGGAGGAGGTTAGCTGATTATATCAGGTTGGTAAGGCCTGATAATTTATTTTTGTTTGTGGGTACGTTGTCACTTGTCAGGTCTATGGGCCCTGAGTTGTTTACAATGATAATAAAACACTGAATTGACGAATATATAAGGTAATTTATTATAAATAAATAAGTTGTTGCACAAGTTTTCATAAAATGATTCTTAGTTGGTAACTTACTTGTCTACCTCTTAAATTAGAGGGCAAAAGAGAGAATTGTCGTTTATTATTCCTATTATTGCAAGTCAAAGCTCACAAATCCTTGCAGGATAGTTGGGTTTCGTTTGAGTCTCCGTGAGGTAGCAAAACAACGATAAATTTTGCAGGAGGTATGGTGTAAGGGATGCAAGTCCACCAGCCACTGATGTGATAAATTACCCGCTTACGTATCTTGTTAAGTACACGAGAAATGAATCAAACATGCACTTGTTAACAAGATAGGTTAGTTCGTCCCGATTTGAGAAATGAATCACTATTAATCGACACGACTAAATACGACGATGCACGTAATCCAAAGGAACTATCTAGCACTACGGTTTCCGGACTTGCACCACTTAAGGACCAAGGATTTTATTTACCAAGTACCGAATGTTGAGTTGCTCATAGAAATCCAATGAGACTTACCTTTATCGAAAGGTCTGCTCAAGACGTTGAATTATCGGTCCAGACCTAACAACCGTACAACTGTTCGGAACTTAATGACAAACCTCCAGTGGTGAATCTGGGGTATATATATTATTGGATCTTCCAATAGTGACTGCAGTTGGAGTGGATCGCGCAAAATTGCATAAAGTCACGCGCCGTGCAAATTTGTATAAAGTCACGTTCGGTGCATTTCTGTATAAAGACACGTTCGATCAAATATCTGTGTTTTCTTCCACCACGGTCTATTACTATTGGTCAATGTTGATCTGCAATTTGGATTTTATATCCCTTCTATTCTCTCTCTTACCTATTCTTATTTCTAATCAACAAGTAGGTCCAGGTATGTCTGCATCTACTTAGTTGTAGCTTATATTTTATGTGTTACAGCCTATGATTGATTGATTGATTGATTATCTATAATCAATCAATCCTTATATTTGTGATAACATGTTTTCTTATTTGTAGATGGCTAATGATTAATTGATAAATTATTATTGATTTTTATCAATATTAATAATAATTGTATGCTTAAATACTAACAGGGATGGTATAATAATTATTAATTAAAGCAGTAATTAGTCAATGTTAATGGCGCCATGCCAGTAACCTGTTACCATCTCGTCAGGTCACTAGCGCTGCATCACTATATTATCGACGCGTGGCATGATTCGCCGACTAATTACCGCGCGGGCAGTTACCATATAGACCGAGAGACGCTCGTCTTTATCACTTGTTACCAAGTGTCGAGCCGATTTATCGATGTGAGGTTGCGCATTAGTTTACCTCCGCAGAATAATTACCTGGTCTAGGTGGTAATTACCATAAGACTGATGATAAAGATCCAATTGTTCACTTCCATGTACGAAGTGTTGCTCCTGTGCAGGGGCAATAATTATGATTTTAAAAATTTAACGTTACCGGGATGTAACAGTCCTCCCTCCTTAGAACAATCATCGTCCCCGATGAAAATTATAGGGGTTTTCGGGTTAAGTGAATTCCTTTTTTGATGAGTGATGGCGTCTTGTCTCGATGGATAGTTGTGCGTGTGATGCGTGGAGGCTCCAGGTATTCCAGGTAAGTGCAGCAGATCTTCTTATTTCCAGTTGTCATAAGAGCATTGTTTTTTTAATTTTGTATTCTTTTATTTCTACAAGTAGTAATGTTATACTGCAGCTGCTTATGGATGGTTTCATCGGATGACATAATTTTCGTCCTAATTAGACGCGGCGTTTTTGTTGTTTTGTTCTTTCACTTAGGCTTTGTGCATCCTGAGAATTTTGTTACCCGAGGATTTAGCTGACGTGGAGCGATGCCATTTTCCAGAGATGCTGGATAGCGATGCCATGCTGTGGCTGCCGTGAGTCAATTTTCTGTAGAAGTTGACATGGCGGTTTTGGATCCTGTACTTTGTCGTGGTGCACCTGGATTTCTTGCTGTCGTCTTGGTGGGAATTATAGCTGATCCAGAGCTTATAGTGATGTCATGTGTTGGATGCAGGCCCATCTGCTTGTTTTTACTGTCAGTTTTCTTGTAATCATGGACAGCGACACATCCAGCTCCAGCTCCGTCACCATGTCCTACGAGGACTATTACATTGATCAGGGCCACCTCCTTCCCTTGAAGAGGGGATCTTCTGTGGTTCCTGAGACTGGTGGTAAGTACTCCTTGTTCATTTCTCTAAGTGCAGTGCTTCTGACCGGTAGTTAATTAAGTTTCTCTATTCACGTGCTTAGGATATGTCGGGGTTGCTAAGTCGGGCTGATTCGTTCGAGTCTTTCCTCGCGGATTGCTTTAATGATTCCTCGTCGACAATTGATAGCGATACAATGGAATCAACGTGCGACTCGGTGGTTCAAAGTGCGGCTGACTTTGATTTGTCGTTGCTAGGGCCGGTCGGTGAAGGTGAGTTCGTGGTTTAAGCAGCCCCCGTGGCTGTCTCCAATGGTGCCTCCTCATGCCGGGATAGCATGAAGCTCCGGCTCTCGGAGATCGAAGACCTCCTGGGAGTGTATCAGTTCGCGTTTTGGCGCGTTTCTCCTAGTGCAGCGATACCTTTAATAGTTTCGCTGTGTCGCAATGAACTAGGGTTGCGGGTCAAAGAAACTGATTTCACCCTGGTTCGGGAGCTTGATCGCCGACGGTACGGAGTTTTATTGCGCGTACCGACCGTTGCCCTAAAGCGGCAAATCCTGGCAGCTAAGGACCTTTTGAAGTTGCGTGGATATTTCGTGGATTTCGCCTAGGTGTGTGTTCCGGGTTGTGTCCCCAAAAATGGCTTGTGTTTAAGAATTTTTAATTTGTTTTTATCGTTTCAGTTGTACATGGTCGTCCTTGTAGACAGCTGCGGTGCCGACCCGGGTTATTCTTGGCCAAAGTCCGGCTCTTGGGAACTGAGATTGCCAAACACCTGTTTGAGGGTCAACGCTGCAGTCGGACGGCTTATGTTGGACGTGCTAGGGGTACTGCTGGGGGTCCGAGCCAAGCTAGGGCCCAAAATGATGTTTTTGTGGCTCACCGCCTTGCTTCCCTCGAGCAGGTGGCTATGATCCACCAAGAGCTGGCCAGTGAGCGAGCAGCAGAACTGCTGTCACTTGTGGACGCCCAAGTGACCACTCCTACAGCGCGAAACTGCGTTCACTGGCCTTCTTCGTCTGCTGTTTGCCTGGGGTAAGTCACAGTAAAGTTTTTCCTAGGTATTCATGTCTTAGTATAATATTATTGTCCTAATTTCTTCCTTTCTGCTGTTGTTTTCAGGAATTCTGGAGCTGCGGGGGTGTTTTGTCCGTGTGGCAGATTCCCACACTCTGACCGGGGGTGTTATCCTTGGTGGTGTGGGTCGAGTCCTGTAATTCTCCCTGGTAAGTGTAGTTTTCCTGTTTCTGAATGATTTAAAATTCTCTCTAACTCAGGTGTTAATTTGTAATGTTTTCTTTTCCTTTTCAGTTATGCAGCCTGCCTAGGAGGGGTCGTCCGGGGAGGAAGATTTGGGAGACTATCCTTATTTACTCTATAGTTATCATCTTATTTATTCTCTAGTTTTATTTGTTTACCTTATAATGTATAAACTTTTTGTAAATTTTTTCTCCTTTTTTCCTTTTTTTCCTTTTTTTATAATAATAAACCTGAATATGATACGAAAAACGCTTGCGAGACTGGTAGGGGAGGTTAGCTTAATTCCTAACCCTGTTTTCTTTATGAGGGAACTCCTCTTCTGCCCGTCTCTCTCATTATTGCATTTTGATTATTCGTTTCCCTTCTCTTATAATAGAGAAGCTATATATAACTATTACAATTATTAGTGGATTATTGCTTCTAATAAATTTCCTATATTTATTATATATATATTTCGAGTGTTATAAAAAAAATTAATAATATAAAAAAGGGGGGATAATTTACTTCCCTTAGGCCCATCCTTGTTTATGTTTTGAATAATAATAAATAATCTTACCGTATATCAAGAATCGTGTCAAGGATGGCGTGCTATGGGCTTAGGTGTAATTTTAGGATTTTAGTTTTAATTATTCATTGCTAGTTTACAAATTCTTATGCTGTGGGATATGGGCTTATCAATATATAATTGATAATTCCATATAACACCTGTATTCACACATGCACATGTATGTGTATATGCATGTATGTAGGGACCTTAAATTATGTAGGCCAAATCCGACCGGTATACATAATTGAAGGTGTATAGATTTTTGATAATGAAGTATTTTCAGGTTACGCGGAGAACTGCATCAATTTAGCCACAGGACCACCCGAATTTGGTTACTGCGTTAATATAGCTGTATTAGGGTAGCATAAAGATTGAGGAGCATTCATGCTGTTATATCTCCCTGAAGCTTTCATGGTAGTGGTTTAAATAACCATGCCTTGTTTTTGTAAGTGTTCGTTAAGGATGTCGAAATTTTATATGCATTTATGACGTTGCATAGATACTCATAATGCATTCACAATTTTATCGACATTATTTCTTGATCGAAAGGAAGAACATCAGGCTTTGTCTCTCATCAGTTAATATAATTGAACATTGCTGGAAATTCTTGGAAACCTCCCAAATTTTTATTTTACAAAGCTATTGCAAGTTTGATGTTATTTATGATTTTGATTATAGGTAATTTGAAATTGCAAGATGCCCTGTATTTTCTGGAATTTTCTCAATCTTATGATGCTGTAAAACAGTCTTTATAAAAATTTTCAAAAAATTATAGTTCTGCTAAAAAATTTCCTTTTTTCATGTAAAACTTCAGTTGCCCAAAACGTTACTTAGTTCTGTGTGATTAAAACATTTTCTTAAAAGTATCGATATTTTACAAAGTTCTACCCTAATTTTTAATTTATAGTCTGATTATGATCCAAATTCTGGGGATCTATTTTGTAGTTAATTTATTGATTCCGTCTATTGCTTATTTCTAGGTTAAGTCGTCTGGCACGAGCTCATTTATTGGCCGAATCGGGCAATTTATAATTGAAAATTCGTGGTTAAGTTCTGTTGTTACCCGATTTTACCAATAACGGCTTTATTAATCGCCATGCTCGTAAATATTTTCTTAGACAAAATTTGGCCTTATCCCATTAAATAGTTAATTAATGAATTACTCGAAATATCGATGCAGTTAATTCTAGTATTCTGCTATCAATGGAGATATGTGCCCTTATAATTCGGAGAAACCATTAGTTATGTGGCTCAATTCTGATTGATTTACATAATTAATGGTTTATGGATATATGGCCATGCACATCTTTTATTCTTCGCGGATATTATTCAATTATTGTTAATGGAATCTCTCGGATTTGATTGTTCGTTTAAAATTTTCTGACCGGATAGCATACCGTATGTGGAGTTCACTGTTCTGCATACCTATGTGTCTCATTCGTGCCTTCCTGGTGGTTGTTCGTTCTACAATGCTTTTATTTTAGGTGGCCATTGTTGCGGGGTTGCCATGGAGTTTTTGATAATGATAGCCATCTTGTCGGTGCATCCATTGGTATAAGGCCCGCTGCAATATGAATTTTGGCAAATCTAATAATGGACTTGTAATAGGCATTCATATAGGTACAGGAGAACTGCTTAGTGTATATAATACATTCCAGGTGGTCGCGAGTCTTCTTATCGCTGGGCGGTTCAAGTTACGCTCTGGCCATGTTGTCGGGAGTCTCGACTGCTGATGATACGCTGCACACTGCAAGGTGTCACATTGCATTTCTTTATATGATTGGATTATAATTCATTATGGTTGCTCTCGGTGGGTGTGATTAACTTCTTTCTTAAGTGGGAGTGGTTTACTAGCTTGCTATGGCTAAACTCCTCGTACTTTCTATGATCCTTATTCTTTTTTTTCTCTGTTGCTTTGATTTTTACTTTATTATAGCTGCCATTATGTATTGTGATTAATTATTGTATATTCCTGGTGGTATCCGTAATGATGTATCGTAATTTAGGGTGATTTTTGGCAAAAATCTTGTCTACTTGGGTACTTGTCCTCCCTCCTTAAAAGTGTCGTTGTCCTCAACGACTTGCATTTGTTTATGCTATTCTAACATTTGTTGTTTGGATTGTTAAGACTCTTGGGAGGGGGTGAATTTCTTCTGTGTTTGTTTGGTTCTCTACCGAAAGGGGTTGTAGTTCTATTTCCTCTTGGTTTTCTTTTATGTTTAAATTTTTATTATTACAGGTTTTACAGTTTTTACGGATTATTCCTTGTGTGAGGTATATTACTGTTGTTATTATTAATAAGGTTAGGATACTGGACCTTCCTAGCCAATATTTTTGGGTTAGTTTAAGTCTATAGTGATTGTTTTCCATGTTGAGAAGTTGTTCTTCTATGGTAGAGAGTGATTCTTCCGTATGTTTATTTTTTAATTTTTCATCTTTTTCAGTTTCCCAAAAAAAATGATTTTATGCTAGGAATATGCATCATTTTATAGATTATTGGGGAAATTTCTGATATATTCAATAACAATCCTGGGTTGTAGATGAATTCTTCTGAGTTTAAATTTATTTCAGTTCCAATTAAAGTTGTCTCTTCCGTTCTGGCAATGCACCTTGCACGTAATCCTAATATTCCTGAATTTGTGATATGTCCTTTTTCTGTTCTTCCCTTTTTACAGGTGATGCTGATTGGCTCTGGGTTTTTAGTTGAAAATATCCATGCGTTTAAGGATGGAATATGCTTCCAAAAAACTGAATTTTTTGTATTTATTTTTATATCACATTGCTTTAAAATTTCCATTGAAGGGCGTGTAAGCATTTGACATTCGCAGGACGTAGTTGTGACTGTTTCGTGTATTGGTTGGGTGTTTTCGCAAATTGTGTGATAGATTGTTTTTTGGCAGGTGTCATAGTACTCTTTGTCCGCCAAAAAGAATTTTCTTTCGTCTTCTGTCAGGGCAATATATTGTTTTCTTGGTAAAATGTAGATGGCTCTTGTGTAATTTCCTGAAATATCTTGGAACACCGGAAATGGGTGAATTTTATATAATTGTAGTGCTTTTCTATCTAGCAATGGAATGTCTACTGGTATTAGTAATTTTCCAGATTTAATTTTCAGGTCCGTTTTGCCAATTTGTGAAAGTAATTCCACTCTAATGTGTGAAGTAGGAATCGGAAATTCGTAATCTTCCATTTTAGTATGTATTTTAGTGATTACTTCTTGTAGTTGGGCTTTGGAAATTGTCGAAGGGTGTAATTTGCCTTCTCGTGCGTATTCTGTTATTTTATTGAATTGTTTTATTATTTCATATAAATGTTCCAATTATAGTTGCAAATGTGTTGACCATTGCATCATTTTTTCATAATACATGTAATCATTCCAATATTGTCCTTGCGATTCTATTTTGTTGATAGTTTCATTTAATTCTTTTTGAAGGATTGGAATTTGGTTAGTTTTCTTGTTTATATCTTGATGAATATTATTCACTTCTGCTTTTATTATGTTGTTTTGTTTTCCAATTATTTTACTGATGTTATTTTCCTTTTCATGAATATCATTTAGAAGCTTCGTTGTATTTTTCTGCGTCGTCGGAAGTCATTACCCCTATTACTGGTCCTAGAATATTGCCTATGAATCCTAGAAGAGGTGCTCTTCGCCTATGCATGGTCCTGGGAGGGATTATTTCATGGGGTATGTCCTGGTGTAGTTCCATTAATATTTCACTTAAATGTTCATTTATAACTTCGAGTTGGTGTAGCTTTTCATTGAGGCGATCCAATTTTATCATATCTTTGGAATTAGTACTTTTCAATCGATTTGGGCATGTTTTGTAGATTTTATGAATTTCTGACTTCATTTTGTTGAATTGAAGATGTTCCTGTAGTTTTTGGGGGTCCATGAATATAACAAACCTCCAATGGTTCTGAGTAGTGCGGATAGTTTCCAAACTTTCGTAGAATAGTCCTGGATTGTTATTGAATGGTTGGACATCGTAGTTCTGTGGGTTTCCTGACGTGCCTGTCATGATGAGTAGTATTCCTGTACAGATCATTGTTGCTTGGCCTAGGATCTGGGTAATCATCCTGTTGTTTGTCTATTTGTTTGTCTATAAAAGTAAGGTTTTTGTTAGAATTTTATTAAAGTTTTATCAGGGATTTTATCTTTCGCTATGTTGTTGTGTTGATAAGGGAAGAAAGAATAAGGCAAAACCTCCATATCCTCTCCCTTGATTTCTTTATTCCCTCATTTTCGTGAAATCAGAATATGCCGATGTAAAACAACAAAAATTATTTAATATAAATGTGATATAGTTATATATATGAATATGAAATAGTTAATGTTTTTGAAACTACAAATCAATTGTATAAATTTTATAAAATACTATAGGTGTTTTGGGATTTGAATTATTGCTTGAACATTTTACGTTTAAACCTCTTTTAATTTATTTTACAAAATTTGTATAGATGGGTATAATATAATTTGTATATGGCAATGTACGCCTAATCTAGTTATAATATGTATCTGAGAATATATCTATAATATATGATATGAATCATGAGTAATGCTAACTAGTTATAACTTTGTTAATCCTATAATATATAACTTTATAATTTGAAAGATATTAATGACGATGTTTGTTTGTTATAACACTAGTGATAATGCATCTGTCGATGAATAGTAGGGGTTTCCTAGCGAATTTTACTAGCTAAGTTGTATTCTATGAATTTTATATTGAAGGAAGACTTCTCTAGGGCGTCAGATAGATAAGATTTGTATTTTCATCCCCTTTTGAAGGACCCCAGAAGTCTTCTTCAGTTGGTTCCTGATCGTCGGGAAGCCGCTTGTTTCATTTAATTTGTTTTTTACAATTTTCCATAGTATGGCCCCTCAAATAACAATATTCGCAGCAAGTTTCCCATTTGTACAATTTAATTAATAGAGTAGCCGGGTTGTCCATACAAATTACGTACTGTTCGTCCCCAATATTATAATCATTTTTTTCCTCGCTAAAAAAATACAACTTTTCAAGGGCCGTTAACATTTTTCTCGCGGCCTCATGTTCTGCGCTACGTATTTTTCCTTCCTCGTTGCTTACGGTACTGAATTTATTTTTGCGTCTACGGTCTTCTACTTCGCATCTAATGACGAAAATTTTTGCGTTATCGGTTCCCGCGGTTTCCTCTGACGTGTATTTTGGTTTTGTAAAACTGTACTCTGCCGCCAGCTCCTCCAGCTGCCCCTTAGCGAACCGTAGGTTATTTATCTCCCCTTGTGGATGGAGGGTAGCGGGGTATATTTTTCCCTTTGGTGGTTGCGTATTAATGATGGACATGATTTTCCTGTGAAAGAAAATTGCGGTTAATAATTTTAAATTTTCAGTTATTCACTATCTTAAGTTTATTAAAATGTTTTTGGAATAGTTTTCCGTCGGGTTTTTCCAAGATGGCGTTGTTTTGTCTAATATTTTTATAAGGGTGTAGGGTCCGTGATATTTATTATCCAATTTTCCGTGTGTTTTAACTTCCCTTTGGACGTATACCTGATCTCCTACATTTCCTAAAAATGGTTTTGCCTTTCGATCATAATTTTCTTTTGAATGTTCCTTCGAGGTGATCAAATTTTTTGCTGCTATCAATTTAATTTCCGATAGTCTTGATATTAATTCCTGCAAATAGGTCCCGTAGTTTTCTAATCTTTCAGGGTCTGGAAATGAACTGGGGGTGCGGGCGGTTTTACCAAATACTATTTCAAAGGGTGTAAATTTAATGGCTTCATGTATTTAGGTGTTGCATGCAAACATCGCGAAGGGTAGAAGTTGGTCCCAATCGTCATAGGTTTCTGCATACAACCTTATGTAGTCTATAAATACGGCATGGCTCCTTGCCAGGGATCCGTTTGATTGTGGTCTATATCCAGAGGTGGTAACCTGCTTTACTCCAAAAATTTTCGATAATTTTCTGAGTAAATTATTGATGAAACTTCCTCCCCTGTCTGTGAGTATGGCTCTCGGGGCTCCATATTGTGAGAAGAAATGCTTTGCTATTGCATGAGCGCTAGTAGTTGCTGAAATATCGGGTATAGGGACGGCTATGCAGTATTTAGATAAATTGTCCTGCATAGTGAGAATATGTTTATTACCGTCAGGGGTGGTAGGCAATTTCCCTACTGTGTCTAGGGATACTTTGTCGAAGGTGTCGAGGGGTGTATCGGTGATTAACATGGGTTCATGAATTTTAGCCCGTACAATTTTTTGTTTCTGGCAAATGTCACATTTTCTGACAAATTCAGCAACTTGATTTTTTAGTCCTGGCCACATGTATCTTTCTCTAATTCTTCGATATGTTTTATTCATCCCTTTGTGACCCCCAATTTTACTCTGATGATTTTCAGAAATAATTTGAGTACGTAACTCCTCTGGGGGTATATTTACGTTGCCAGAACATATCGTTATTTCTATTTTTGAATTAGTGAATTCTTGAGTTAGTATCTCGCGCAATTTTCCTTTTGGTAATGTGTCACTAAAGTCTCCATGTTTAGAAATGCGGAATTCCGAAATGTTTTCATTTTCTAAAGCTATTCTCAAATTATGTACGGCTACTTTAACGTATTCCTCGCTTATCTCATCAAAATGATTTTGTTTAACTATGAGTGAATATATGTTAAAGCGTCTATAGGGAGTGATAAGCACTTCTCCTATTTTAGGTTTCCTATCTTTCAGATCCTGAGGGTCTACTGCTCCCAAGTCCACTAGTAGTCGGCTTACGGGGGTGTCAAACTCACAGTCAGCCGAGAGAAAATGTACATATTTATTTTTTAAATAAGTGAGATTCTCTCGACAACTATTTAGTCTGACCTGCACGTTTTTACTACTGTGCGTCTCCGTCCTACTGGGAATTGTACAGGCTTCAGGCAGCGCTGGAGGGATGCAAGTGATTGACGGTCGCGAATGGTCAGACGGCAAACTAGTGGTATCCATGGTAAGTTCGTCTGAGTATGTAGGTATATTTATTCCCATTCTGCGAGTGCTATCTTCGTCAGTTGATAGATTAAAGTTAGGGTCGTTATCAAGTTTTTCAGGAAAGGGCGTCGAAATAGCCCTAGGTTTTCTTAGTGCTAAGGGGGTATATTTCTCTAAAGCATCCGGGATTGAAGCTATTCCAGGGTGAAAAGTTACACTTTTTCTGGTGTGAGCATGTAGATTTCTGGTCGGGGCTTCTTCATCTGAAGACGAAATACCGGGGTCCAGATTTTCCTTACTTTCGGAATTTATCACCTTTCTTTTTTCCTGAGTCTCTTTTAGTAATTCTTCAGCTATTTTATCAGCTATTTTTCAGCTATTCATTCCTGATCGTGAATTCGGTCTCGCTTTCAGGTTCCATTTCTTCAATGGCATCAAGGAGCTCTTGATTATTTTCTCCTCCCGAAACTGCTGTGACTTCAAGAAGCGGGGCTTCTTCATCCACTTCTGCCTTCTCCAGACAGTCTTTATGTGCCTTTAAAGATTGTTCAAATCTTAAAAATGATTTTTCTATATTTTCCCTAGTAGAATTAGCCTTTTCTTGTTCCATCTGGTCTTTCTTCTGTTATTCTTCCGTAGTACTGTCATCACTGTCGCTGGGTGGCGGACTTACCGTTTTAATGGGTCCTGCTGCTTGCTTTTCGGTCATAGGGGTTAACTCTTCCTGATCTTCTGGGAAGAATTCAGTTGAGCACTCTGGTGCTTTTACCGGTGCACTCTTAGGTATTGTTGACGATGGGTACGCTGCAGGTGGTAAATGCAGGATCGGTAACACATTTTTTCTTTTTCTGAGGATTGGGGGTGGTTCTTGATCCCCTTCTGTGTCTTCCGAACTACTATCTTCTTTATAGTCTGGTCGATTCTGAACTCGTTGAGTCTCTACCCGTCGCCTAATCAGGCGTTAAGTGATGGTGCTCCTGTCCAGATCAGCTGATGTTGATGCACTAGATTTAGACATAGCTAGGGTTGGTCTTTGGCCTGGATCTTTTACAGAATCTATCCACCTGAGGGGCTCATGGTCGCTCATGAGAGTAATTTTTCTTCCATAAATGTAGGGTCGAAATTGTTGTACCGCGTAAAGAACCGCAAGGCATTCCTTCTCCGTGGTAGAATAATTTAATTCAGGTCCAACTAACACACTTGACATATATGCTACAGGGAAATCCATTCCATCCTTTTCTTGGCTTAGAACGGCTCCTATTGCATAGTCACAAGCGTCAGTGGTTACTGTAAAGGGTTTTTCAAAGTCAGGGTATTGTAATATGGGGCTCTCACACAGAGCCTATCGTAGATCCTTGAAGCTCTTCTCTTCCTTCGGTCCCCATTCAAATACTACTTACTTTTTTAATAAGTTTGATAGAGGTTTTGCTCTTGCTGAGAAGTCCTTGATGAATCTCCTGTAATATCCAGCTAGTCCTAAAAATTGTTTTATGTTTCTTGGTGTTTTTGGTCTGGGAAAATTTTGAACAGCCTCGATCTTTTTAGGATCTGGCTTTACTCCTTTGTCTGTAATTATGTGCCCTAGATATGCTATTTCTTTGAAAAGAAATTCGCACTTTTCTGCTTGTAGTGACAGGTTGGCTTCTCTCAGTTGTTTGAGAAGACGTCTTACCTTTTTTCCGTGATCTTCTAAGTCTTTGGCGTATATTACTATGTCGTCCAGGTAGACAAATAGTTCTGTCCCCTGTAGCCCTAATAGAACTTGGTCCATTAGGCGCTGGAATTAAGCCGGTGAATTTTTGAATTCCATGGGCATTCTGACGTACTCGTAGTGCCCATTCAATGATGAAAACGCTGTTTTTTGTCTATCATTCGGGTCTAGTTCTATTTGATGGAAACCACTGGCTAGATAAAAAAATAGAGAAATATTGTGCAGTACCTAAGTGATCTTAAATATCTGCCTATATTTGGCAATGGGTATTTATCCCAAATTGTTTTCTCGTTTAAAAGCCGAAAGTCAATTACTATTCTCCATTTCTTCTTTCCTGTGGCGTCTATCTTCTTGGGTATAATCAGTAGGGGTGAGTTATAAGGAGATTTTGAGTTTTGAATTGCTCCTTCTTTCTTCATTCTTTATATTACTCTTTCAACTTCTTCCCTTTGAGAGGGTGAAAATCGGTATGGTCTGGTGTTAATAGGTACGTCGTCCAAGGTGTGAATTCTGTGCCGTACTAAATGAGCGGGGGTTAGGGATTCTCCTGGAAGGTAAAAATTATCAGGAAAGTCTCTAATTATCTCTAGCACGTGTTCTTTTTCCTCGGGGTTTAGATGATCTAGTCGAAGGTGTTTTATCACCTCTTCAGCCTTATTTACTGGGGGTGAATAGTCTTCGTCGGTGGAGTATTCGTCGAAATCCTCTCCTGGAAATTTGTAATATTCAAAGGGGATTATTTCTTGCGGGGGTATTTCTATTTCGAGGTCATCATCTGTGGTGTTAATAGCGAATACATGACAAATTCCATTCGAGTTGGTTACGGCTGCTTCGCCTACTAGCACGCCTTCTGTAGTTTTTATTAAGGGTGAGTACCCTTCCTTTAATTCTGAATTTATCACTGCTATTGGGATAACTCGTCTAGTCCTGGCTCTTACCTTAATTGGTCCTAGTAGAGGTCCTTTGTAATCTGTGGTATTCTCTAACGCTACTCTAGATTCATTGTCTATGAACAGTATAGGTTTTGTGGGGCTGGAATGCGTCACAATGGTGTTATGCCAAAAGGATATTTCCACCATCTCTTGTCGAAGATATTCTCGACCTAATATTCCATCTGCGCTTATGGGGAAATTAGAATGTTCAACATGAAAAGTGATTTTAGATTTCATTAATTCGATGTTTACAGTGCCTATGGTCGAAATTCTACTTTGTGTGATTCCTGTGATTTCTATTGCTTCATTTTCATTGACCAGTAGGTCCTCATCTAAAGCATCTAATTTAATAACATTTATGTCCGCACCTGTGTCCACTAGAAACCTTGCCCTTGACTGTAAAAGTTCATTCGACGAAAGCTCTACTACTAGGGATTCTCGACTGAGTTTGGTACAGAAGATTTTTCTTGCTTCTTGAGAAATCTCACGCTGTTCTGACGCTCTGTTTTCTCCACGCTCGTCGTCGCGTCTGTTCGGCGAGCGGAGTCTAAGTTTAAATCATTTTTATTAGCTGGAGCGGGTGATTGTGCTCTCGGGGGTGTATTAGTTCCTTTATATGGGTAATTGTGGTTAGGGTAAGGGTTGTTTGATGCGAGCCAACCTGGATAGTACGGATAAGGTTGATAGGGTAAATAAGGTGGGTATTGAAATGGGGGTGCGTAATTATTTTGGTAATTAGGCACTATAGGTGATGTAGGTCTCCTTATTATCCCTGTTGGTCCTTGTCTGGGTTCCATTGCTCTATTCCTATCCGGTGATGACGCAAACCTAACATGAGGGCTCGGGCTTCTATCTCTTGATCCTGTATAAGGTGTGGAATATCGATTTTCCGCAATATTATTCATAGGAAAATGGGGGTTTAATTGATTTCGAGCCTCATACTCGCGTGCGTACTTTAATGCTGATTCCAATGACGATGGATTCCGTGATTCCACCATTCCTGATATTACATCGGGTAGTCCTCGGATAAAAGCTTCTAAGGCGCAATCATTTAAGGGTAGTAACATTTACTCCGCGTTCTGATATTTGTCTTCTAACGCTGCTTGAGCTCCGGATTTAAGTAGGGTGATTCTGTCATAAAACTTGCTTACACTTTCGCTGCGAGGCATCCTAATTGTAGATATCTCATACAAATACCACGAGTAAGTTTTGTGGGGTGCAAAGCGCTGTTTAAGATGTTGTATTAAGTCAGTTATTGTGGAAAATGTTTTTCCGTGAGTACTATCTCTTGCAGCACCCTTTAATCGCGCTAGTACCGCCATTATGTACTGCCTTTCGCAATTCGCAGGTACACTGGATTCTCCGTTTAAAACATCTTGAATAAAGCACCTAACTGGCATATTTTTTCCTGTTAAAAGTGGGTATATTCATCACTCCTTGCTGTATAGCAAAACATTCCGCCATTGAAGTGGCCATGGCGTCACTAAGGGTGCGTGAGATTTTCCCTGTGAACTCTCCACCCTGCGTTTTGTCATGAGTGGTACTATTTTTGTCTTGAGGCATTTTGATTTATTTTTAGTTATTCGGCAAGTTAAATACAATCCGTTATAATATAGTTTTTCCAGTATACGGGAGTTTCGAATGCTCCTTATGTGTGAAATTATATTGAATTTAATACCTGATACTCAATTTCGATTATTAATGAAAAAAAACCGACTTTTTCAAAAATTAATTAAATTAATTAAATTATTTATTATTAATTATTATTGATAAAAAAATTAAAAAAATTAATTAAATTGCCAGTGTACTGTCAAAATTTGTTTTCGAAACCAGAAATTAGTCCTTCCAAAATTAAGTTGCCGTATATAAAATGTTTATTGTTATCATTATTATACTGATATCTATTTCCAGTATTATAATTCTTCTAAGAAATATTTAGACTTTGTCCGGAATATTTATTTTGAAAAGAGTTGGAAACGATTTTCCAATTACTCCGGCTATGCCCGTACCTATTGCTAGATTTATAATGTTGAATTCGATTTCTTGCTTTAATATGGGGATTTTTATTACACCACTTGTTGTAAGGGTGGCGTTGTGAATAATGTAAATTTTGAGATGATTGATATTGTTGAAAGAGCCTGATTTTCCCTTCTGGATTAGGTTAATTGTTAAATTTGGGTCGTATAGAAAGTCGCCTACTTTGTCTTTTAATAAGTCGGAATAAACTAAAACTATAGTATTTGAATCGTATTTAAACACTATGTATGAGTTTTTATGTGCTATATAATTTTTATCCACGTGTTCTTATTTTTAATTGTAGTTTACCGATCTTAATTTTTCACTTATTCTGGATAGTAATATTTTATATAATTGTCCCTAAATTTTGTACTTTTGTGAGCAAATTTGAGAATTTTTTGATTTTTAAAATTTTGATAAACTATTCTGTAGACCTTAATTTCTTCTTCCTTGGTTGCCTTGACCGTATGGTCGCGAATTTTGATTGCTGCTAGCAAATCAGCTGTTACAGTATTGAAATTGATTCTTTATCGTTTTTGTATGAGAATCTGTTCAAAGTGTTGAATTTGTATTTTCAAAAAAAAACTATTATAATTCAATTATTATTGTATACTATAATATCGTAGTTACCTTGAATTTTATTTTTAATTGTTAATTTAGAAAAATTTATTTATTGCTAAATCTGATTATTTACTTGTCTGTAATTGTTTATTGTTAAATGGATGCGGTAATACTAATTTTTGAACTATTATTGTCAATGATTTATCCTAGCTATTACTGCACTGCAAATTCTTGCTGTGGCGCGCGCAGTCGCCGCAGCGTTTAACCTTGGATTATATGTTTTCAGTGATATAAGGCGGGTCAGGCCAGCCGCGACCGCGAATTCCTGAGCAAATTTGTGCAATTATTGAATTTATAATTTGATTTGGTGTATTAACAACTTGCGTTTTCGGTGATACAAAATTAATTAAGCCAGACTCAAGCACAAACCCTTAATTAATCTTTAAAATCACAGAAAATGTTTATTGTTATTAAACAAAAAAAAATTTGTTTAATGTCACATAATTTAAGAGATGCAAGATTGGACAAGCTAGACTCAAGCACAGACTCTTGGACAATCTTTGCAATCAAAAATATTCTGTTAGTTAACAATGTTAAAATGAAAGTTATAAACAATTACAATGCAGACACTTCGAACTTTGCCTTACCCAGTCGATTGTCATCGATGGTGACCGTTCAACGAATCTAAAAACGACTTATACTCTCGTGTGCTGTTCTTGTTTTGTTTTAAACTTAAATTCATTAACAATTTGGAAATTTCAGTAGTACGAAATTATACAAGCCAGGCTCAAGCTCAAACCCTTGGGTAATTTTAGTACTTTCAGAAATTCAGATAAATTTAATATTTTTAATTTAAATATTCAATGTTTTAATACTATAAGTTTATTCAGGTAATGGTTGAGACACAATTGCCTGCGTAAACTCTAGGTAGTAAAACCTCTGAATTTTAAATTGATTTAAATCAAATTAATGATGTTTTACTTTTTCTTATACTTTTTAAACCCTTCACTTGCACAATCTTGCTACAAAGAATACATGCAAGGTTTATTCAGGATAATTCGATGATGTTATTGACGATGGCAGAGCTTGTGATCACACGAAGTATACCAACGCTTAAAATAAAATAATTTATTTTAAGATTTTAGTCCTAAATATTTAAATTTTGACAAGTAGAACTATGTTATCCAATTATTTCTACTAAACTTATAATTTTGTAATTTTGAAAATTCCTAAAATTTGAAGCTTTTATTTATGCACAATTTTTAATCGAAATAATTGCACATATAATTTTGATTAGCTTCAATTAAATAATTTTCAAATTATTATCAATTGTGACAACAGAAGTGACAATCCCACCGCTGCCACCAAATCAGCTGTTACGTCCCGAGCAAAAGGCGAGGGTAGTTTGGATTTTTGGATGTAAGGGAGGAGGTTAGCTGATTATATCAGGTTGGTAGGGCCTGATAATTTATTTTTGTTTGTGGGTACGTTGTCACTTGTCAGGTCTATGGGCCCTCAGTTGTTCACAATGATAATAAAACACTGAATTCACGAATATATAAGGTAATTTATCATAAATAAATAAGTTCTTGCACAAGTTTTCATAAAATGATACTTAGTTGGTAACTTACTTGTCTACCTATTAAATTAGAGGGCAAAAGAGAGAATTGTCGTTTATTACTCCTATTATTGCGAGTCAACGCGCACTAATCCTTGCAGGATAGTTGGGTTTCGTTTGAGTCTCCGTGAGGTAGCAAAACAACGATAAATGTTGCAGAAGGTATGGTGTAAGGGATGCAAGTCCACCAGAAACCGATGTGATCAATTATCCGCTTACGTATCTTGCTAAGTACACGAGAAATGAATCAAAAATGCACTTATTAACAAGATAGGTTAGTTCGTCCCGATTTCAGAAATGAATCACTATTAATCGACACGACTAAATACGACGATGCACGTAATCCAAAGGAACTATCTAGCACTACGGTTTCCGGACTTGCACCACTTAAGGACCAAGGATTTTATTTACCAAGTACCGAATGTTGAGTTGCTCATAGAAATCCAATGAGACTTACCTTTATCGAAAGGTCTGCTCACGACGTTGAATTATCGGTCCAGACCTAACAACCGTACAACTGTTCGGAACTTAATGACAAACCTCCAGTGGTGAATCTGGGGTATATATATTATTGGATCTTCCAATAGTGACTGCAGTTGGAGTGGATCGCGCAAAATTGTATAAAGTCACGCGCCGTGCAAATTTGTATAAATTCACGTGCAGTGCAATTCTGTATAAAGTCACGTTCGATCAAAGATCTATGTTTCTCTTCCACCATGGTCTATTACTATTGGTCGATGTTGATATGCAATTTGGATTTTATATCCCTTCTATTCTCTTTCTTACCTATTCTTATTCCTAATCAACAAGTAGATCCAGGTATGCCTGCATCGACTTAGTTGTAGCTTATATTTTATGTGTTACAGCCTATGATTGATCGATTGATTATCTATAATCAATCAATCCTTATATTTATGATAACATGTTTTCTTACTTATAGATTTTTTATGGTTATCTGCTAAATTATTATTGATTTTTACCAATATTAATAATAATTGTGTGCTTAAATACTAACAGGGATGGTATAATAATTATTAATTAAAGCAATAATAAGTCAGTGTGCCATACCAGCAACCTGTTACCGTCTCACTAGGTTACTAGCGCTGCATCACTATTTTATCGACGCGTGGCATGATTCACTGACTAATTACCGCGCGGGCAATTACCATATAGACTGAGCGATGCTCTTCTTTATCACTTGTTACCAAGTGTCGAGCCGATTTATCGATGTGAGGTTGCGCATTAGTTTACCTCCGCAGAATAATTACCCGGTCTAGGTGGTAAATACCATAAGACTGATAATAAAGATCCAATTGTTCACTTCCATGTACGAAGTTTTGCTCCTGTGCAGGGGCAATAATTATAATTTTAAAAATTTAACGTTACCGGGATGTAACAATTATAGACTCATTTTTATAAGTAATTACCTCGAGCGAGAATTGTATTTCAAAAATTAGGTTAAATAGCGTTACGACCTCTAGGCTGATCACCTGGAGAGAATCATTAGGAAATTTAAGATAGAGTGATTTCCCTATTTTCTTTTAACGTTAATTTCAAATAAATATAAATAATTCTGTAATGGGAAATCGCGAGTCCATTTAATATTAATTTAAGCAATATAAATCAAAGGAATGTTCTTATTTCTTTTTCTCGTGGGCAGCCCCTTATAAAATATAATTATTAAATAATTGCTGACTCAGTTAGTAATGATTTAGTTCAATAGGTAAAATAAATAAGTTACAATATATATAGCTTAGAACTACAAAACAATGCAAACTCTTCAAAATTTTCGTTCATACTGTTTCTAAGTAAATGTAAACTATAGGAGAATATCATAAATTGGCACAGGATTCGGATGACTGGAAAGTAAAAGCAAGAAGGGGAACGCAAGTCTTAATAAAATAAATTCAAGAATCAAAATATTCAAAAATAGTACGCTAGCGTACATAGTCATTTTTCGGCTCTATTTGGCTAGGTTGTGAGAGCAGAATACATTAAAATCAGACTCAAAACGTGGAAAATCCCTCAAACAGAAGTATCAATGATGTTTAGTTTTTCCATAGTTTCCAAATAGTTTCCACCTAGTTTTTCTCTGCTTTTCCCTCATATCCCCTTCCGAATTTCCTATTTATGTTTTTGTTAACCGCATAAGTACTACGGTGCTTTTGATATAGACATTATAAACTATAAATACTATGATACAAACTTGAATAGCTGCAAGTTACCATAGCCAGTGCAGACGATATTTCTGAAAAGGATCTGAACCATTGTTTTTTCTGACTATGAAAAATATTTAAGGTGTCAGGATCCAAAATTAATAATCAACGGAATCGATTTAATTATTTTATAACACAATTTTATTTATTGGTGTCATGAAATATGATCCAAAAATTTCAACTATGTCAGAAATAACCATTTCATCACAAACTTCACTTGGCCACAGGTAATAACAAGTAGGCTGCCAAGTAGTTAGGCAATCGGTAATTGCAAAATTACTGGTAAGCATTAATTCCTTCCAAAAATAAGGCCACCCAGAAAAATCCCAAAATCATCAAGATGCCCCACCTAAGCATCATTGATACAAGTCTATAAAACGAATCAATTAGAAATCAAAATTCGCAGTTATTCGAGCAACCTGGTACTAACCAGAACTACTTGGACAGTAGAGAAAATACTTTTCTCTACTTTGCCCGTCCGCGTTTCGGAACAAGTACGTCCTATCACCTGGATAGTTGACATAGATTCGTGAAAAGACCTAGCCAGGGCCACAAATTAAGGATTGTACTTTGGCGGACGTAAATACTTCTAAAATCTTTCCTCCGACAAAAGCCGTTCACGAAGTTGTCGCGCTAAAAAATTATACAAGTAAAATTTTTACCACTACGCTTCGCGCTGAAATAATATTTTGAGTGCGTCTGTGTTCGATTAGCCGCGAGAGTTAACTGTGCGTGTACAGCCTGGCGTTGAAAACCTAGCTAGTTACATACTAACTAGCTAAGAAAATCAACATCTCGCCGAATTTTTTTAAAATTTTGTGATTTCTGATTTATATAACTTTTATCATATAAATATAGCCTGATGAGGTTGGCGATCCAAGCCAACGAAACGTCGCTCATGACAGATTATTGATGAGTGTTTTAATTATTTTTTAACCCTTAACTTGATTGATTTCTATATATATATATATTTCTACTAAATGATAATTAGTTGAGTTTGGAATTTTTGTAAATTCATTTACATTTCCTGGGGAGAAGGAGATGTCGGACGCCTGTGTAGCTCAGTGGTTAGAGCAGTCAACCGGCAATCGAAAGACCTGGGCTCGAATCCTAGAGCAGTCGAAAGCGTATTTTTTTCCACAGAAAGATGTTAAAATTCTTTAAATATTAATTATAATGATATGAAATAAGAATATATAATAATAATTGAATAAAATATAATAAAAGCTTCCTTCATTCTTCACTTCCTTCTTACACGGACTTATACCATGATTTGTGCACTTTTCCTAGGATTAATAATTTTCTTTTTGGTGATAAATCACATTACTTATCTCTGTTTGCTTCGCGTATAGATTTGAATAAAATTAATAATAAAATCCTTACACAGGGGTAAAAGTGTAAAATTTACCCACCTAAAACATTCAAATGCAGGTAATTTGTAACTATGCATTTTTTAAATGATTTTGCATTCCGCATTTGAAAAGGACGCACATTAATTAAGGACATCACAGCAAAAAAGCCACAGGCGAAAAGTCTGCCCATAAAAGAAATAAAAATTTAATTAGCACAAAAGGCAGTTAAAAAATAGTTGAGATCAAAATGAATATAGGAGAACCGCGAGCGCACAAACAAAACATAAGTTTTCTCAGCGCAAAAGACGTATATCATTTTTTGTGAGTGCACTTGGAGGACAACCGATTGTCTGCAGTTAAAAATAGATCATATTATTTTATGAATAAATTATAGTCGTTGCCAGTATATTTATTATTAAATTGTATAAAATGGCCTTTCTAATATTTTAATCAAGAGATCTTATTTTTAGAAATAAAAATTATTCCGAAAAAATTCCTTCAAAATTATTATTATTATTTCCAATAAGTCAACGTTTTAACTGAAGCTTCAGTCCTTATCATGACTAAAAAATACAATAATATGAATTACATAATATAGATTAAAAAATACAGTCTAAAAATGAAGAAAAGATATGTAAAAGATTGTTACCTTAAAAATCGTTGAATCGAGAGAATAAAAGTGGAGAGCATCATGTTTAATACATTTTTTTGTGTAGATTATATATTGGATCTATAACTTAATTCGTTTGGTTTGCTAAGAGATGGCGTAACTTGATTATTATTCCATCGCCCCAATATTTCGAACATGCGTTAAAAAGCCACTGTCATTGGGCGTCTTTTTCAGGATATGTTATTAATTTTAAGCGTAAACAACAATAACTTTTTTGCACTCAAATATGTCGAACTTTGTGCCTGAAAAAGTGTGATACGTTGCGAGGTAGTGGGGGGTATACGATGCGAAACAGGCAGGGGAAATATCTCGTGGTTTTCCACAGGATATCTCAGGGAGGCGAAAGATTTTTTTTTGGTTCCACAAAAAAAAAAAATATATGGGAGTTGGCTAGGAACTAAGGAAAGTTTTCGGAAAATAATGTGACGCACGTCATTACCTTGAACAGATGTTTATTTAACCCCTTCACATCTTGGCAGGATGATACGGGTGTGTTCGAATCGTTTGGGCGTGTTGGGCACCAACTTGGCTCTGACTGGGCTGCCAAGGCAACGCGTGTGTGGACCCCGTGGCTTGGTCGGTGGTTTTCGTGGCCGGGTGATTCGATGCCGAGTCTGCGGGTCGTCTGGTGGTGGCGGAATCAGCTTTATTCTCCGTCCTACGGCTGGCCGGGCGAGATGGCCAGATCCTTCTGGCCGGTTGATGGGGGCCTGATTCTCCCGGTCATCCACCGGGAAAAGTTTCCGTGAAATATGGCGCCCTGACAGTCGTGGCTCCTCCGGGGCGATGTTTTCCAGGGTCTCCTTAATCGGGGAGCAGGTAAGCTCTAGCTCCCAGATTGGAGATTGGAGCAACTCGTCCAGGGTCCAGGCTTCTTCTCGGGCACCTTCCTGGGGGTTTCCGGGCGGGCGTAAAGTTCGACGAGCTCGTCGAACAACGCCTCAAAATCCGCAGCGCTCAGCTCCGTTGGTGGCAGTGGTGATTGGGAGGCAGCTTTTACGGTCGGCGGCTGGGTCACGGCGGTCGAGGAAGTGCCGGTGGTGGGCGGTAGCGAGGCTCCTGGAAGGGTTGGCGGTGTTGATACTGCGTTTCCTTCCTGGTGTATCGACCTGGGCGTCAGCCTGTAGTGTGGTGCCTGTAGTGTGGTGCCGGTAGTGTGCTCGGTGTTGTAACGGCCGCGTCGTACCCTGGTTTGTTCGGGCTGTACCCGGGCGTTGCCCCGTTGGCTTCCCTAGCCAACTTTTCAGCCCGTTTCCGCTCGGCCCGGGCAAGACTCCGCTCTAGGTCCCTCCTGGCCCGGGATGGGCACTTCCTCTTTCCTTGTCTTTTCTAAAAAGGAGAAAACAAAACTTTCAGCCCAGTTACTCCGGTTACCCAGTGTGGTTAAGTAGGGGAAAGGGAAAAAGAGGGGGGGGGGTATATTTTCGGTTCCCCAAAAGGATACTGCGCTGATGACCGCCCGGGTGCCCCCGGGTTAGCGCCAGGATGGGTTGACTCTTCGGTTCCCCGAATGAGTGGGAGGAGTGAGAGGGAAGGTGCCTCCTTTCGGTCCCCCGAAAGTAAGTAGAGAGAGAGCTATCGTTCGGTTCGCCGAATGATATATGGGAACTTACCCGGGTACCCCCGGGGCAAGCTCGTATGATCGGATGGTTTTTGGTTCCCCGAAACTGGAGGAAGATTGGCGAGATCCCCGGGTATTCCAGGGGAGAGAGGATTTTTTGAAAACTTACCGGAGCACAGGATGTTGAAAGAAACTCCATGGTTGATAGGCACACTCTTCACTTTATTTTCTATAATATCCTCTGGTCTGCCGAGAGCGTTGCTGTGTCTGGTCAATCTCCAGACACCACTCACTAAAATCGTCGCTTCGAGGCCCTTTTATAATGAGGAAAATTGAGGGGAAAATCCTAGTAGAGGGAGAACGCGTTTTTTCAATGTAGTTTTTGGCCATTGGTACCCCTCCCTAACGACAGTACTTAGGTTTTCATGTACTTAGAGGTCTGGGCCAGCATCGTCCTTCTTCCTTGCTCCTACGGCAAACTCCCGCTCTCTCTTTCTGGCTACTTACCTTATAAGTGTCTTGGGATGGGGTAGGTGAGAAAGCGAGCGTCTTCATTTCTCCGTTTTCTCTATTTTCCCTGTACTTTTCCAGCCTGGACTGCTTGACCATAGAATTGGAGAAGGAGGTAGAGAGAGGGATGCTTGGGTCTGGTAGCATTCCGTAGAAAGAGAAAGTAAGAGGGTGCATAACCAGAAAGAGAGGGTAGATGCTGGTCGTCCCTTTTGTTTTCTTTTTTCCGTCATAATATTAGGGTCTCAAGGCGACTTGAAGTTTTTGGGAAGACAAGCGGCTTTTCTATTTTACCACCTTGAAAAGGTGCGTATAACAATCCCTCCCTTCCTTTTGAGACGCTTGTCCAGCCATACTTAATTACTATGTCTTATTTCTATTATTAAAGAGCAGCAATTTCGAACTCAACTAATTAATTTGTCTTATTTCCATACCTAAGCGATTGTAAACTTTGAATGCAGAATGAATTCTCTTAATTATATTCCTGAACATTATGTCTATGCGCACTTAGTTATTATGCCTTATTTCTATACTTAAGCTATTGTAGACTACGAATACAAAGTGGATTCCCGTAACTATATTCCTAAATATTATGTCTATCCGTACTTAGTTATTGTGTCTTATTTCTATACCTAAGCTATTGTAGACTATGAACACAAAGTGGATCCCTAGAACTTCTAAACTACATTTCTAAGACTTATCCTTGAATAATTAGACTATCTTCTATTGCACGCATATGTATATGTTTATAATTATATCTAATATTATTATCCTAGACACTCCTTTTCCGAGGAGTGTAGACCCTTGAGTCCCGGCAGTACGCCGTCCGATCTGCTCTAAAGTCGCAGCGTTTTCTAGTTCTTGCGTCTTCCTTTTGGATATCCTTGTCCGAGGAGTAATTGTAAGAAAGTTCCTTACTTTCTTTTGCGTTTGATTGCGGCTGCTTGCCGCCATTTAGGCTCGTAGCATTCGAGTTTTCTACGTCATGGTCGGTTTCTGTATACGGTTGCTTGCCGTTGCCATGGTGACCTGACATCAGTGGCGCTTTGCCGCTGCTAAGATGCGGCGTTGGACCTAAGTGCGCGCTTCTTAGTAGGCGCGTTGGGGTTGAGCACAACAGTGCTGTGTTGCTCTTATTATTTGGCATTAAACACGGCTGTAAGCCGGAAGCCTCGCGATTGGTCGGCTGTATCCGCTGGTCGCTGTCTGGTGGTGGGGGTTGTGTGCCGTTCAGTGTGCCATGATCCGTTGAACGCATCGGTGCTTCGTCGATTGTATGCCGCTCAGTACGTCGCTGGCTGTCGGACGTGTCGGTGCTTTGCTGTAGTTGCTGCTGTAGTGCGGTCGTGGGGGTTGTGCGCTGCTCAGTACGTTGCTAGCTGTTGGACGGGTGGATTCTCTGCTTCGGTCGCTGCTGTGGTCAGGTGGTGGGGGTTGATGATATAAACGTCTCCGGCTATTCTTTCCAGGACGGTGTGTGGATCGGTTCGTTGTGGAGCAAAACCGGCGTTAAAGTGGTCCCTCTTTTTGGAGAGAAAGTGTCTAGTTGCGTAGACTTTTTACCAGGGTGGAACTGTGGCATCGGAGTTTGTCCGGTATATCGTTGTTGATATAACGTTTGATTGTGCCGGGCTCGTTCCTCTCGCTCCTGCCGTGCTTCGTTCCTCTTGTACCTGGAACCTCCAGTCTGCAGGTCTTGGCAGTGTCCATCCTAGTAAGAGATGACTAGGGGTCTAGCCGGTTGCACCGTTTTGTCGTCGTCACATTCCAAAAAATATTTTTGGTAGATCTCGATCCCAGGTACGATGGTTGGCATTGTCTATTCTTATTCGTATGTTGATTTCAATCTCCTGGTTTTTTCTCTCTGTAGGGTTGGCTCGAGGATGATAGTTCGGCGTCGTTTAGAGATCGCAGTCCCAGCGCTGACAAGCGTTGGTCCAGTGCTGTCTGGTGAACTGCCTCCCGTTGTCGCAAAGGATTTGTCGTGGGTATCCCCAGCGTGAGAACACTTCTTTTTCCAGGATATTTGTCAGCTTTGGAGCTTTAGACGAGGCAATGAGAAAGGCTTCGACCCATCTTGAGAAGAGGTCAGTTATCACTAGCAGGAATCTTTTCCCTGTAGGCAAGGGCGGGTAAGGTTCCATTAAATCTAGCGCTACTGTTTCCCAGGGTCTGAGCTGCTCGTGACCGTAGTGCGTCTCTTGTGGTTGTATAGATTGGTTTGCAGCAGAAACATAAGTGGCAACTGTTTATATGCCTTCGAATGCTGTTTCTCATTCCAGGCCAGTGGTATCTTGTCGGTATCTTTCTGTGAGTTTCATCGAAGAGGGATGCCTGTTCCAAGGCGTTGAACACAGGTCGTGAGTTTTCCTGGTTTGCGCCAGTTTTCTCCCTTGTTGGTAATAACATACGTTCCAGTGTGGGTGCTTCGGGAGCTGAATGTCGTGATAATGCATCAGACAACTCGTTATTTTTCCCTGCGCAATGCTCGACAGTAAACGAAAATCCATCGAGCAGGCAAGCCCACCTTGCCAGTTTTGATTTCTCGTTCTTCATTCGGCGCAGCCAGGTCTGCACCGTGCTGTCTGTCCTCAGGGTAAAGTGGCTATCTTCTAAATACGGGCGGTATCGTTTCACAGCCCAGATCACTGCAAGGTATTCCAATTTTGTTTTCCCGAAGTGACATTTCTTTGGATTGCACGAAAGGCCATATATTTCGAGGCGTTCGAAAATAAGGGCCAGGTGCTTTAGGTTCTCTTCTTCAGTTTGCGAATAAATTATAAGATCATCTAAGTAGGCAATCACGAATTGTCGCCAGAAAGTTCCCAGTATTTCTTTCATTATGTTTTGAAATATACATGGGGCGTTTTTCAATCCGAATGGCATAACTCGGAATTGATACTGTCCTCCGTCTGGTGTGGCGAATGCTGTGTATTTTCTGGAATCAGGATGTAAAGGAATCTGCCAATATCCACTTTTTAGATCTATTGTGGAAAAAATGTTGGCTTGTCCTAGATCCTTGAGAGTCTGGTGAATTACGGGGAGAGGTTGAGCTGCGTCGATTGTGAGATCGTTAAGTTTCCGATAATCGATGCTCGGCCCCATGTTGCTATTCCGGTTAAGAACTATTTGGAAAACAGTGGATGGGAAGTTTTACCCCACCCGCCTTATAGCCCAGACCTTGCCCCTTCTGACTACCATTTGTTCCGGTCGATGCAGAACGCTCTCGTTAGAATAGGGTTCACATCAGAACAGGGTATCAAAAATTGTCTTGATTCATTGTTGGTCGCCAAGCCGGCGCAGTTCTTTTGGGATGGAATCCACAAATTGTCAGAAAGATGGGAAAAAGCCATAGCTTCAGATGGGCAATACTTTGAATAATACTATTGTACATGTTTTTCTTAAATAAACGTTTAAATTTTGAAAAAAAAACCGCACGAATTAAGTTATAGATCCAATATATATATATATATGTCTGCAAATAAATAACAATTTTTTATGGGTAAAAACAAAACATGTAGATATGCCCGAATTTAATTTTAAAAGAATGTAATATAACAGGGAGAAGGATGAGGAGTGAGATGAGGAAACTAGTATGAAAACATACACGCACGTAATAACTGTCGCCGATTTTGTAAAAAGCTTGCACTCGTCCGCACACGTGTACTCGCAGACTTTATGCGTGTTTCCATATTTTAAACAACAGACATTAAATTCCTCGACCACCAGTATCGATGCCATGCCTACAAACAATTTCCCATTTATACCTATCCGTACCAAGCACAAGTACAATACATAGATAATGGAAATGGATTATTTGAAACTTGGATAGTCATGATTTGTCAAAGCCAGTGAGTAAAATGTTGTTGGAAAATCTGAACCACTATCTTCTCAATTTGAAAAATACATAAAAGAAAAAGGAGGATTCAGAATCATAACTAACAAACCTAAAAGATTTAGCTGACATTAACCTGTTACTTAATAATTCTACGGATCGAAAAGAAGAAAAAACGATTACGTAGCAGAAAGAGGAAAAATTTCTCAGTTTGGCAATAGACATGAAAGTAATTAAGGCTACCTAGTATTTAGGCATCCATTCTTTCCAAATTCCTGGTCAGCATGCTCCACATAAAATCCTATGTCATCACAATTCCCTTCTCCAAGTGACATCGATACAAGTGTATAATAATAAATCAATTTCAAATAAAAAAACGCAGTCTGACAAGCTTCTTGACCCGATCAAGAAGTTTAGAGGAGTAAAGACCGGTCTTTGCTTTTGTCCGTTCGTGGTTCGGAACAGGTGTCAACAAGTCGAACGAAGTCTCGCAAGTGCATAGTGAGCGGATGAAAATAATATTCAAATCTTCTCTCCGACAGAAGCCTTTCGCGGGGTTGTCACGCAAGAAAAAGATATTTTTTTTTTTTAATATTTCTTTTTCACCACTACGATTCGCGCTCTAGTGTAAATTAGGGGACGCCGGTGGTCGGTTAGTTGAGTACATTAACAGTGCGTTGACAGCTTGGAGTCGAACACAAAAAAAAAGAGAACTTCATTCCGTCAAATCTTAAAACGACGGGGAGATTTTGCTTTTCGAGAAACCAGCACTAGGGTTGCGAAAAAAAAGAGTGGAGAGAACAAAACAATTTAAAGATACTGTTTGTTCTCTGCTTGAAAAACATCCGCCTGATTGTTTTCCCACAACTAGGGTATAAAAGTGATAGGATTAACGTGCATGTGTGTGCGCGGCAGAAAGACTTGAGTGACTCTTCTTAAAGTCACGATCATCAAAGAAATCTAAGGCTCAGTCTTTATCCTTTTCAACTGGTAAGATTAAGTATTAAGTAAGGGTGAGTCTGTATCGTTCTTAATTTCGTAATAATTACTTTTAAAACCAATAAACTGTTACACAATTGGGAATATTTTTTAACCAACTTTCGTTTATAAACTCATTTGCATCATCCTATCACAATCGCATTAAGAAAACTTGGCGGAGATAAAGCATCTTCAGCCGAGAGTAGAAAGACCACGAAACCACAAAATAAAAAAAAGTAAGGGCACATTCGTGTCTTACGGTTTGTGTAGCCTCCACGTATGGAAATCAAAAATAATTAATTTTATTTTTAATCATTTTTTTTGAGGGTCGTACGTAACAAGACCTTCTGATAGAAATACCAGAGGTCATTTTGTACAATTTAATTATTAATATACTGGTAAAAACTACAATTTATTTATGATTTACACTGGCCTAAGACCACACAACATCACCATGAACTATCATGGATATTATAGTGTTCTTACACACATGTAGTCCTGGATTTGTCGAAGATATAAAACAATGGATCGAAAATTCATTAGGACTTTTTAGTAAAAGAATTCTTCAACATGAAATGACAGACATTGCACATGAAATTAAGCACACACATAAAAACATTATTTTTTTAAAAATAAAAATGATTAATTTGTCATTGATTAATTTCTTTAGTTAATTATATAATAAATACTTACCAACTTTCAATACAATTTTTAAACATACTTTAACTATACTTAAAAATAAATTTGAAAATCTTAAAATTTCACAATTACCAAAACTAGTTACTGACACAATGAACTGGTTAGTTAATATTTCTAACAAATCAAATTCCTGACAATGTTTGAGATCACTAATATTGATTAAAATATTCATAATATTTCTATTTCAGAAAGAAATAAAATAAGAAGTGATGTATCATACTGGATACAAAATTTATCTTTCAATATGCATAATTATAGCATTGATAATCTAGATGTAATAAACAAGATTTCACAAACATATTGGAACCGTTGGATCTGTCACTTTGAATTTTCAAAATGTAACTACATATTCGTGATCAGCGGCTCTTAACCCTTTAAGGGCCAAAATGTCATAAACGATACACCGGTCTTTGAGGCCGTGTAACTTATACTATTCGCGACTGGAAAAATCGAGTGAAACATATTTTTGAAGTTCAAAACGTGCCCTTTCCAATGGTAAATACGAAATTGATCTAAAAAATCATTAATCATAAAATAAATTCAGTTTAAAGAAAAAAAGCACGATTTTTTCGATCTTCTTTTTTTTTTAACGCGAGTTTTGAAAGGTTTCCTGGTCTGTCACAGACCTGGAACATTTTTAACCAGTGGAATAAGTGTCTGAACTTTAAGAAGGTGTGGTTCAGAGATTAACTTTTCAATTTGGTCTTTATAAAATGGTGCCTGAATCGCAAAATTTTCACGAATACATTCAGGATTTTTTTTGTCAGAAAATATAAACAAACCGAGGAAATTACTAAGAATAAGAAATTCTTAGAATCACTCAAAGAATAGGTCTGAATTTTTTTAAAACGTTTCAAGCAACTTTTAGATTTTGAAAATAGCATTCTTTTTGGAAAATCAAAAAAAAATTCTGTGATCAGGAAGATCACAGAATGATCTGAACTGTTTTAAAAACCGACTAGAGACATATTTCATCTTATTTTATTTGATTAAAAATGTCACTATTAGATGTTAATCCTAGACATGTTATCAAGCATGTCACTTTCAAATTTAAAAATGGCAAATTCACTATAAAGCTAGAATATATCACAGCTCTGACCATTTTCAGAACTAGTCAAATGTAATAATACTTTCAGATGTGATACATAATATCACGAATATGTAAATTGCATTATTTTATTAAATTTAAAGATAAATTTATTACGAGTTTTTAAAACATCTCAGAATAAATCTAAATGCGAAAATAAACAACTTTCATTTTTTTTATTCGGTACATACTCAAATAATATTGAGTAAAATTTTATATAATATACATATTATAATAAGCTTGCAAATCAGTGTTAAATGGATTGTCCGTTAATCTGATATATAAAATCGTTTTCTTGAAAAATACACGCATGCGTCCACTCGTGAAAATCACCATAAACGTCTCGAAATTCTTTACTAGGTATAGGAGAATAGTCTTCTTCAAGGAGGAAAAGAACCTCTCAAGATTGCTTATATTAAAAAAATTTTTGGTCAGTAAAGCCACATGTCTCGTATCGGTTTTTAAAACAGTTCAGATCATTCCGTCAGAGACTCCGGTAAACAAAGTTTTCACCACAGTTTTCAAAAATGTAAACTATGTTCGCGTTTTGCCATTGATAACCAATTTGGCATCCTTCTTTAATAATAAATTTTCTGAAAAATTCCGGTTGGTTTGTGTGCGAAATTTTGTATGTTTTTTCATTTATCCGGCTTTTTATTCACAGTGAACTCTAAATATGTTTTCAATTCATGATGCTGCATACTGGACTACTTCATTTTGAATTGCAAGCTATGAGATAAGTTTTTGAATTCTATGATAATTCCTAATTTAATTATTTCCTATATTCTAATTTTCTACAGAAAATTTGAATTAATCTTTGAATTTATGGCACTGAAGAGGGCCCCAATATGTGGCCGAAAAGTTTGCCTTTCTTTCTTTTTGCGCATTTTTACATCTAATAGTGACATTTTTAATCAAATAAAATAAGATGAAGCTGACCCTATGCCAAAATAACAAGAAATTAACATTCTCAATATCCTCGAAAGTGCCACAGTACCATATATTCGATTCATCGAATCTAGGCGATGTTGAGAAAAATTGGATGTCGACAGGCAACCCCGGGTGAAAATCGTTTACGACTGCAGCAGGCCTGCAGCTCGTTTAGAAACCTGCAACAAGCCTGTAGCAGGTCTGCTTCTGATCACACGCCTGCAAGAGGCCTGCAGCACACCCGCATATTGAACATTTATATATAAATGTAATATTTTTACTCAATGTGCGGGTGTGTTGCAGGCCTCTTGCAGGCGTGTGATTAAATGCAGGCCTCCTAAAGGCCTGTTGCACATCTCTAAACGAGTTGCAGGCCTGCTGCAGTCGTTAACGATTTTCACCCGGGACGCCGGCATGAGAGAAAAGCTTCGCAGAAATGAAGACACTATTAACACTATCGACCTTAAAGATTCTATCCGTCTGTCTGTTCATCTCTCTCCAACTTTTCTTTCATTCATGAATTGCACTGGAGATCGAGGATTTTTTTTCGGGTTTTTGTTCATGAATTTACATCGATAAATATGTCGATACGCGGAATTTCACATCGGATACTAATATGATCTTTGAGGATTTTTTTCCATGAAAGAAATAGACTTATGGCAAAAATCACCAGGAGTAAAAAAATCTTGAAATTGGTCAAAGAATACATAAAAATCTTTTTGGGTTGATTTAAGCAATTTTTTTATTTTGCAAAAATTATGCTATTTGCAAAATTGAAAAGTTGCTCGAAATGTTTTGAAAAAATTCAGACGTATTCTTTGAGTGATTCTAAGAACTTTACATTCTTAGTGATTTCCTTTGTTTGTTTATATTTTTAGACAAAAAAAGTCCTGAATGTATTCGTGAAAATTTTGTAATTCGGGCGCCATTTTGTAAAGAATAAAGTGAAAAATTAATCTCTGAACCACACCTTCTTAAAGTTCAGACATTTATTCCACCGGTTAAAAATGTTCCTGGTCGTTGACAGACCGGGAAACCTCTCAGAACTCTCTTTCAAAAAAAAAAGATCGAAAAAATCGTGCTTTTTTTCTTTAAACTGAATTTTTTTATAATTAATAATTTTTTTAATTAATTTTTTATTTACCACCGGAAAGAGCACATCTTGAGCTTCAAAAATGTGTCCCTCTCAATTTTTTCAGTCGCGAATAGCATAAGTTACACGGCCTAAAAGACCGGTGTATGGTTTATGCCATTTTGGCCATTTTGGTCCTTTAAAAGCACTGCACATTTTATTATGCCTGGGCGTGGGAGTAAGTATGTTAAAATCCTTTCTATTTTCATTTTCTTCCTCCAACCCTAGACAACCCCCCCCCCCCCCCCGCCGCTCTAAGGGCGTAGGCGATTAATTTGGCATACGGCTCATTTGAAAGGGCTTGTTTCAGCCTTTAATTTCTGATGTTAGCGAAGTTTGTAGCACGTCATGGTCCAGCTCTACAATTGTTCAAAAATGGCTAAAAACGCCGTTTTTAGGGGTTGTAACCCCTATTTTCTCAAAACCGTGACGTGATAGGAAGTTTTTAAACACAGATTCGTGTTCAGCATGAAAAATCGATTCGGAAACACTAGGTGTCATCTTATTCGCAAAACTCATGTAGGGCAGTGTTGTTAATGATAATCTTCTTAAATACTTACATTCAAATACTAATATTGCACCAAAAACTCAAGTCTTTGGATTGCCTGTCAACCGCTCTAACCAACTAAGCTGTACAGGCGTCCGACATCCCTTTATCTACCATACACGAAGACCTGGATATATTACGTTTCGGCATTCAATAATTTTACAATTTTGACGGTAGAGCTGAAATGTCACTGTCTTCTTTATCAGGACACAAGTCTCGGTAACAGATAGGATACTTTTCCGACAGGTGTCCTCGCAAAGAATTTAAAACTCTTAAGTCGTGGAAATCTATTAATATTACTGTCCGATATTTTCAAACTTTTTTTTGGCACATGACCAATTTTCTAGAAAAACGGGGTCAAAAGTCCCAAAAAGCATGTTTTTGGCCATTTCGAGGACTTTCAGAAATGTAACGTGAGCCAATAGAACCTTCTAAGAGAGATGGAGTGAAAGCTTGGTTTTTGTCCTTTCGAAGTAAGAAACAAAACACCCGATGCCGTGACCCTGAAATGGTCGGGAACAGACTTCGTACATGTGCGCGCACCAATTTCATCACACGCTACCACCTTGGCGCTCGCTGCTCTCTCCATCCTCCAACTTTCCTCTCATGAATTCTTTAGCCTCCCACAATTCGGGGTGCTTTTTTATTGTGAGTCCCTTCGTCTTTCACAATTCAGGGTGCTTTTTTATTGTGAGTCTCCTAGCCTCTCACAACTTCAGATGCTGTTTGGAATGCAAATTTCCTGTCCTATACGAATGGTGATGCTTTCCTTCCGTAGATAGTACCAGGAGAATTAAGAACGATCATCCAGCAATAATCTTCCTGAATATTTTCCGTAGATTTTCTTTAATATCTTTTCTCCATAGTGGCAATGTTTTAAAGAAATTGCTCACCCTGTTCATCGCTGAAAGCTCCTAGATTTGGTGGAAAAAAATCCAAATTATAATGCAGAAAATGAATGAATTTATAAACAATCAGCAATACCTTGATAATATTTTTATACTCTGGTTCATTTGTATTACCTAAAAAAACCCGAAGAAACTGTTTCAAAAGCATTCCAAGCTCTCTTTTTTTTTTATACAATGTAATTTTGGAGTTGTAATTTTCAAGATTAGCCCTTATTTGTGGTCCATTGAGTAAGCTTTCGTTTAGCTTCGCTTCACTCAGCCCTGAAAATATCTTTTCTAGATAATAAAATCCGTACTTGTCTTACTTCATGGCTTTTATTAAGTTCTTTTTTTAAGCCCGATTTAATGTGGAGTGATGGTAAAATGATTTTTCAGTATCTTCAATAGGTTTTTGGATAAAATTCTTCTGCCCTATAGAAAAAGCATTACGGACAGGCCAGTCTTTCTTCACATAATGTAGATTTCTAGCATGGCTATCCCATTCGCATAAGAACCATCTACAAAGCTTGAAAAAAATCGTGTAAAAATCTCGTAATTTATCGATTGAACTATCCTCGATCGCGGTCAAAGTGAAGACGCACACGTGCCTCATTAAAAACGACTCTCACAAAAAGTAAAAGAATTCTTGCATCAGTGCTGCAGCCTAACGGGGCGCTTTGGTGCCGTATGCCACCAGGGTACTTTTTCAGCGTGATAAGGATACATCCCTATTTAATTAAGCATTAAGGTAGCAATCAGGCCAATTATTGTTTAAAATATGGGTGGTTTCTCTGCAGGCAAATGATGAAAGCTTCCAGGAATGTGATTCTTAATGCTGTGTTATACTTGGAACACTGATGACTATTAAAAGAGATTATTTTGAGGAAACTTTTGAGGGAAGGCACATAATTTCGCATGGGACGTGGGTTGAATCGCGATCTGGTTGACATTACCAGCAATAAGCCCACAAGTCGTAACTGTTTTATTTTCAGAGGTAGAGGAATCTCCCAAAAATTAAACCGCGTAACTGGACTCTTGTCCTGAATAGTTTCGATTTTAATGATTTTCTTGTTTCACAGGAAAAGCGCGACGATTGTGCGAACTGTATACGCTACGCTGTTGGCTTTACTTTTCAGTTCTAAATAAGAGAGGAAATAAACGTAAGTTGGTTTGGATAATTTTTCTGTTTTAGAAATTCCTAAATACTATCACGAAATTTCCCTCCCTTCTTGCGATCCTATTCCCAGTTTTATATAGGGAAATTAAACCAAAATAGGTCAAAAATTGCTTTTAAAAATAATAAGATATAGAATATTAAGGATATAAAAAGCAAAATGTTTTAGTGCAAAGAGATATTTGCCGAGAAATTAATTATGGGTGATAGCTGTTGAAATAGATTCGATTTATTCGCTAACTTGAATCGATTTCGAACTATCTTCATCAACTAAAACAATCTAAATTTCCAACGTTGATCATAGGGATGCGCGACAAATTGTAGTAGAATTGGTCATTTTATAAGCGCTCTGCATGCGCAAATATTTAAAATATGCTGATTTGTTACTGTGTTTGATGAGATAAAAATTGTTTTTCAGGTTGAAATGACAGGATTATCTGGAGTTATTAAGTTCGATCACCAAGGCTTTAGATCTGATTTTGTTCTTGATATTATTGAACTAAATTCCAAGGAAGGATTAAAGAGTATTGGGACATGGAACAGCACAAATGGACTTAATTTCACCAGAAGTTACGGAGATGTATACACAGAAATTGTTGAGAGCTTACAAAATAAAACATTTGTGGTTACGACAATACTAGTAAGTCGTAAAGGAAATGTTTTTGAGATTATATGAAACAGTAAATACATATGTCCGAAAACCTATCATATTGACACTTTTTTCGTTTTCAACGCATAGACATCTTAGATAGTAATTTTCGACGGACGTCGAAGTTGACAATTGGCTCAGTACTCTCAAAGTACTATTTTTTTCTACTAACTTTCGGTACTTTCCAAGTACTGGTATGACTTGGTCATATTCCATTTTTTATAGAAAAAGGATTAGAAAGATTATGAATATGGTTTTAAATATTTAAAAAAAAAAATAAAAAAGTTATAGCAAGTTAAGAATACAGCAACATGAATAGGTAAGTCACAGTGGAAAACATAGTACATTATGCCACTAGAGAGAGATGAGAGTGATTCCTAATTTTTCTTTAAACTCAGCTTGAACAACGTTTCTTACATAAAACGCAAGTGCAAAAACGCCTATTCTTGCGCAATAAAGAGTCACCATTTGCAGTTAACAATACGTGCATAGTGCTTCTTTATTGCTCTAGGAGAGAGTAGCAGAGTCCCAATTACTCCCTGTGGGAAAACTTGGAGAATGTTGCTATTTTAGTGAAGAGAAAGAAAAAGTATATTATTTGATTGTTCAAAATAACATTTGACAGTCAATTTTTAGTTGATTTGGACGTTTTTTTATTGAACAGCTGTCGACAGTTGGTACCAGTCTCATTCGAAAATACAGATTCTTGACAGACATGTATGAGTCGTCAGCACGTAATATCTTCGATTTGCCGCTCAAGCCGTAGGTCTGCTTAAAGGTTTCCCAATTTTGGGTAACTCATTTAAATTTCCACGATCCATTTTTGTGATCTTTTTGAAATTCTTGCTCCGAATGAATGAGGCAGAAGCGTAGCTAGAAGTCTTTGTTTTGTGCTTGCAAAATAGAGATGAGAGGGAGGTTCGGTCATCCTCCCTCTCTCCTCTTTGTTCAACATGCATTAGAGAAAGACAGACAATTTTAGATGAGACAATTATTTGCTTCTTTTTTGATAAATCAAGAGAATGATTTAAGAAAATGTTTTTTTAGGAAAGACTCCCTCATTTGTTTGCCTTATGCAAATGGACTTAAAAGTGTCTCAGCTATGAGAATAAGCCACAAAGCTAGTGTTTTCGACTGAATAGCAAAATCAAGTTTTATATTGTAACATCAATTAGATCTTAATTGCAATCACAATCGTGATTCAACAATTATTAAGATGGTTATTCGATCTAATTTTCTGTTTAATTTCACCTCCCAATTTGAAAGTTTCCATAACCTTTTATGATGACTTATAAACATCTATTGACATGCCTTTCATGTCACATCCCTAATCCACGAGGTCTATTGACTATTTTTGGTGACTTATTATTATAATTATGTGAACATTTGAAACTGTCGTTTGTTAATTCATTAGAGTTTACATAATTTAAAAGATGTCCTCTGTCACAACTGTAATAAATACCTAATTATACCTGTTACTCATGCGACTCATATAAAAGAGTGATTAAATGCTGTTCTTTTATTTTAATCTGAAATAACAGAGCACGAGCCTGACACTATAGTATGAAAGTTTGGTCAAAGAGAAAAGCATTGGAATCACGAAAAACAAATGTTCGAAAATCACTTGTAAATCCCAACAAAGTCTACCTACCACCATTGCATTTGAAGCTCGATATCATACAAACTTTTGCAAAAGCGCTAGATGAAAACGGTAAAACATTCCTATTTTATGAAAAAACATTTGCAAAGCTTAGTGGAAATAATATTAATAAAGGTTTTGTAACGGGTGACTTCCACTGAAACGAAAAAATAAAATTATAAAAGATGCTGGTTTGCGATCAATGAGGGTCAAATATGAAGAAGAAAACTCTTCATAATTTCAAAATTGTTGCGACGTTTCGTTGGCTATGGGTTTGCCAACCTCATCAGGCTTTATTAAATTAAAAAAACACCAAATAGTACAAATCTAATTGGTTTCAAAAATCTACCTCATCAAATAGAACAATTAATTACTTTTCCAATCATCCAATTTATCAGAAAAATATATTGTTTATAACTTAGTTGACCGAGCGATATCTTCATCTCACAAAACGTTTCATAACGCCAATTTGAAGATTGTTAAACAAATATTATTAAACAACGATTATCCAAATAGCTTCATCGGTAAAAATATAAAAATCCGTATGAATAAAATTAAATACAGCTCTCCAAATTCTCTAAATACAAAAAAAACCGTTCTGATTTATACAGACATCAACCAAAGGTATGTTTGCCATACAACGTAACAAACTTCACTAAATTGTCTAATATTTAAAAAAAATACAATATGTCAACTATCCCAGTCGTTAACAAAACTTTGAAATCAATAATAAAATTAGGTAAATACTGCACAAACAAATGGGAACAAACTAATATTGTGTACAAATTTAATTGTAAAAATTGCCCTGCGACTTATATTGGTGAATCTAAGAGAGCATTAAGAGTTCGTATTAATGAACACAAAAATAAAAAAAACAGTGAATCCGTAGTCTGTGAATATCAATTGGAATTCAACCATGAATTTGATTGGGAAAATACCAAGATTGTTGATTATGTCTCTGCCTATCGGAAAAGATTAACATCAGCGATGATACATATAAAATTTAATAAATTTAGTATAAATAAAAAAGAAGACATATTTATTTTGAATAGAATTTATTTTTCATTACTTAATAGATTAAATTCATGATAGCTTTCCAGCTGATGTTTGTTTACATTTCAAATTCTATGTTTACAATAACTGTTCTCAATATTTAAAGTTAACTGTTTGAATCTAATAATTTAGTAGACAAAGTGTCGTCGACTCCATGACATCATGTCATTTTATTAGTAAAATCATGACTTTTATTATAATTTTATATCCTCGACATTACTCATCATGAGTTAACCTTCTTTTATAATGGTAAAATTTAATAATTTTGGGTATGTTTTTGATATTAAGTTAATTTAATTTTTATTTTTCTTGTGTGTGACAATTTTACTATTTGGTGTTTTTTTAATTTAATAAAGCCTAATGAGGTTGGCAAACCCATAGCCAACGAAACGTCGCAACAATTTTGACATTATGAAGAGTTTTCTTCTTTATATTTGACCCTCATTGATCGCAAACCAGCATCTTTTAGAATATTAATATGGAGGGTGACACTACCATTTTTTCAGACAAAATAAAATGTTCTTAACAAGGCGGACCCGAGGATTCGGGATTACCCACGGTGTCACCAACCTTACTTAGGCGGCTTCTAGGATGAGCGTCTGGCGTCTCCCGACGCCATATTTATAAATTTGAAGACCCTGAAAATAATACTTTGCATGCAGACAAAAAAGAGGCAAAGCTAAGCAAGGGTTCCGGCTAGGGCTGGATGGATTCGAGAGTTCGGATCAGGTAGGATTTTAGGTTAGGGAGGGAACTTAACCTAAAACATAGAAGCTTTCGCATGGAAAAAAAGCCCTGGCTCGACACAAATTCAAAACAATATAAAATGAAATATCGTTGCCAATAATGGCGTATGGCATGTAAGCCTAATACACGATCCTGTCGTCGTCGGTCGAGGTAACAGAATTTAACGTAATTTACCATGTTACAGTTTTTTGTACCACAAATTCGAGAATGAATGATCGATTATGATCCTAAAAAAATTTGAAGTAGGTTTGAAAGAAAGACATGGTCATCAGTGAATAATGTCATCAACTATTTTTCAGAGATCAAGAAATTTTGAAACTTTTTTCATTTCCTTATACACTTTTGTCTAGAAAAAATGGGAGTTATTAGTGGTAATCGTAGCGAAAGGTTCCAACAGCAGATCGCTGAGACCAAATACTAAGCATAGTTGAGATTTTGAAGGCAAAACTTTTAGAGGAGATTAGCAGATCGTGTTTGAAGAAAAGCTGTCAAACGTAGATGAGGAACTGACAAAGTATAGGCATAAATCAAAGACAATTATGTGTTCTGAGTGTTTGCTAATCGTCCAGTAGAACAACTTTAAAGAAAGGGATAGCTTCTCTGTCGTATATCTTGAAAATGGTTATAAATTGAACCATACATTTTTTTAGATTTCTGTTGAATGAAGGAAAGGAAAAAATGATCTCCGTTAGGATAACAGATAGTAATTTTCAACCCAAAAATAAAGTTTCTTAAAAAAAAAACCCTTTTTAGGAAGTATGAAAACAAATTCTCGTAATTTTCTAGAAAACAATTTGTGGCGCCACTTGTGGTATTTCGAAAAGAGTATAGTTTCAAAATTACTTAGAAACCTGACGTGTAGACGAGAAATTGAAATTTGATTTGGATACAACACGTAAAACTACTTTATACATAATACCTACCATTGCATGGATATATAGGTCGTATTTTGTTGCAAAGAGTAATCGGTTTCTGTGAGTAGAAGTTTGAAATCTTCTTATAAAAGTATAACGAAGAGTCAAATAATTTTGATTTTCGAACATAAAATTGTTTATATTACGTTATGATATTTAGCATTCCATTTAATGTTGTTATATGTTTATCACTTCTGTATGTAAAGTTCTTTTGACTTGACCAATTTATTATCTACCATATATACAGGAAATATTGTAAATTACGATGGTTTGCCCAATTTTTTTCTCGGTCTATCCTTTTCTAATTTTACGAATTTATCTAACTCATCATTCACCCTTAAAATAGTCCGGATTTCAAACTTATCCAAAATTCTGTTGATCGACGCTCGGTACGACCAGGCCGTGTTACGTGGGTGGTCGGTCTGTTCAGAGTAGAGTCCGATCAGAGGCACCTGATGTCGCGATCAACTCTTCGCTAAAGACCAACCACGGGGGCACCCATACTATTGGTATTCGACGCGGGTTTCGGTCCGTCTGGCCGTGTCGGTACCCGGATTCAGCCTGAGCGGCACCCAGTCAGGGGCACATGGTTCTGATAATTTCTGAGTTGAATGAATAAATTCCATTTTTCACTCCAATTTCATGTATGGACTGCTGTTTGTTGTAATATGAGTTGAATGTATATTAATGTTTAGAGCACCAGAAAGTCACTATAATAACTCAAGAAAAGGTTTTCAAATTTTTTTTTTTATCTTTAGTATTAAGGGGCCTTCAGGGTCTCCGATCACGGATCCGTTATTTTTCCTAGTTTTCATCACTGAAAAATAAAATTATTGTATTTATTCCTACACCTCTATTCCAAATTTCGCCACAGAATCATAATTGCAATGTTTTAAATGTTTTTTTATCGTTCTCAGCCGTAATAATGCGAGGTCCGAGAACGGTCAGAGGACGGACAGAATATTCTCTAACCATTCTCTCAACCAGGTCCGCTAGGATGGCTAAAAATACGTACGCAGGGATTTCTGGGGTCACTAATTACAAATCCGATATGAGATTTTCATAATTCACAATTCCGCGCATGCCGGTATCTCTATCGTGCAGAAATTTTTGCAAAAATCCGAAATAAGTACCAGTTATCAAAAATAAAATATGGTTTTATACAATGCCCTATGATATATACCGATGCATCTAAATTAATTTCATCGGAATCAGTATCTGAACCAGTATGTGCGATAAAAGCAATCATGAATCCAGTCTTCTAATCTACCAGTTTGAAAATGGTGATACCAAAGCGATTTCTTCCCTAAGGTAAATACTGTTCAAACCTCAACCTTATTTTCATAAAAGTGAGTTTGTATCAATACAAACATTTCTTCTTGGGTAAGATGGTATTAGCGGAATTACTTAATAGATGATTCATAACTAGCTCGATTTTTCTCAAAAAATGATCGATAACTTCTTTATGATTAGAAAAGTGGAAATAGTTTCTTAGATCACTGTTTCGAACATGACTCATATTATTCGTTGATCCAATAATTTTTCGTTTTTGCGACCGCTATATTAAATTTGCTATTTTAAATCATGAAAATCTAATAACAGATTCATTATCAGCGACCCCAAAAATCCCCGAGTACATATTTCTACCAATATTTTAGAGAAGAAAATAGATGGCCTTTCCGGTCTTGTAAAGTTGTTTATTTCTTAAAACGTCAACGTTTCGACCAAAGTTTTGGTCCTTATCAAGACTATGAAGGAAATATACAATATGAGTATTTGTAATATACAAAAATGAAATTACAGATATCAGTTACAAATAAAATGTTTATAATATAGATGTTTAATGATAAGTTTAAGAAAAATAATAAAAAAAGAGAGAAAAACATACCATGGATAAATTTCCAAATTAACATCCTTGCATCAGACAAATTTGACAAGTAGATACAGTAATAATTTTCTTGTATTGGAATTGTTTTTTGTAAAAATCCATGTTATAATATATTATTATTATGTAAAAATCATTGAAATTCTTCATAAGATAAAATTTAATCATTGTGAAATTCGTTAAAACTTGAAAAACTTGGAATGCTTGTATGTTCATTTTTAGGTTAAAATGAAATAAAGACACCTATAATATAAATGCACATAAAAAGAAATGTATAACAAACTTCATAAGGAATTATTTAAAAATATCAATTACTCACAAGCAATTCCTTTTTTGAAAAAGTATTTACATGTTCCTTGGTTTATTTATATTTAAAAATTGGAAATAAATTTATTCCATGATGTTTTTGACTATGGTAGCGTTGTTACTGGAAAGGTGCGTTCAAAGCACTTTTGATGTGTAATGTGTGTAACAGTGGTAAAAATTGAGAGGTATTTCACAAAACTTATGAAAATATGAAATTAATAAGAAAGCAGAGAAGTCATTTTATGGATTTTATAAGGTTATTGATTTTTACATAATAACATCCCAGCAAACACGTTATGAAACCGCTCCGTAACAAAAAGGTAACATAGTTATTTCTGGTTATGTAACGATTGTTATTTTTTAGTGATGTAATTTCTATATAACGGGAAGGTAATAATGTTATGTAAGATTGTTACCGCGTGAAGATGTAAAAGATCAATAAAAGAGTGAATGTAACAATTCTGTAGCAGTGGGATGTATATGCTATAGAAAAACAATGTAAAATTCGTTCTCTAATTGTGTTACCCACATGATCTGTAACAGTTTTGTCATAATGTTATGTAAGTGAACTTACACGGCATTACCGTATAATTATGTAAGTCGTGTATAATGTACATTAATAAAAGCTATGTAACAATGTGACATAATTATTATGTAAGAATCATGTAACATTTGTTCTGTAACTTGGTTACCGGATGATCTATAACAATATCGTTTCTTTGTTACGTAAGGGTAATGTAACAGTGTTACGGAATAGTTTTGTTAGTTGTATATAATGTACATTAGTAACAGCTACGTAACAGTGTGACATAATTTTTATGTGACAATACTGTAACTTTGATTCTGTAACTTGGTTACGCGAATGATCTATAACACTTTGTTTGGAGTGTTACTTATGTGTACTATGACGGCATTACTGTGTAGTGCTTCTCTGTAAGTTATGTATAATGCACGTTATTATCAGATATGTAACAATCATGTAATATTATATATAGATATTTTAATTTCCCGAATATCGACATCAATAACAGTTGGAAAAATGAAAAATTGTGGGTAATAACTTGTGTAAACTAAATTGCTCTTATGGTAAAATTTCACATGCCCTAAGTATAATGTTCAGTAATCGACAAATAACACAAAGGTGCAAAATTTGTCTCACAGAAATGAGTTGCGTATTATCAATTTTTTATCATCGTATATCTGTTTAACATATCTCCGTTACATACTATTTACATATCGCTTTTACACAACTTCTGTATAACATAATTGCATAACACATATAGAACATATTTACATCGATGCTGCGTAAAAATATAGCACACATGTTACATAAGTCTGTTACAGACCCATTACATCACTGCGTTACAGAGCTGTTATAGAACTAATTTATCACACAGTGTGTGGCATTTTGCGTCACAGGTGACTGTATCTACTTGTCAAATTTGTCTGATGCAAGGAAGTTAATTTGGACATTTATCCACGGTATGTTTTTCTCTCTTTATTTATTATTTTCGTAAACTTATCATTAAATCTCTACGTTATAAACATTTTATTTACAACTGATATCTGTAATTTCATTTTAGTATATTACAGATACTCATATTGTATATTCCCTTTATATTCTTGATGAGGACCAAAACTTTAGTCGAAACGTTAACGTTTTAAGAAATAAACAACTGTACAAGACCGGAAAGGCCATCTATTTTCTTCTCTAAATTATAATACCGGTTAAAGATAACCCCTTTCGAATGTTGGCCGCAAATGCGGTTTAATTCGTCCATCCGTAAACACCAATTTTGAATGAATCGCTCAAGGACTTCGGTCGGTATCTCCTAAATAACTTCAGTAATGTTGGCTTCCAATGTCTCAATAGTAGCTGGTCTATCCACAAAACATTTAGACTTTACATACCCCCACAAATAAAAGTCCAAAGGTGTGATATCACACGATCTTGGAGGCCAATCCACTGGTCCGAGACGAGAGATATATTGCTCACCGAAACGACTACGCAGTAAATCCATTGTTTCACGGGCTGTATGACATGTAGCGCCGTCTTGTTGAAACCAAATGTCGTGGAGATTGCGGGCTTCAATTTCCGGCATCAAAAGGCCAAATTGCTGAGATCGGCGCCGAATCGATTCTTCCGGGTCTTCGGCAAAACTCTCATTTACAGTCGCAATATTCTCTACAGTTCGGGCTGTACGTGGTCTAATCGGTCGAGTATCATCCAATAATGTTGAATTATTCTCGAGTTTGCCGATGCTATGCCGAATAGTGCGTTCGGTAGGACGATTATGTACACTATAAATTGGCCTGAGCGCGCGATAAACACTTTTCACAGAGCGTCCATTTTCGTAATATAATTGTACGATTTGTAAACGTTGTTGAAGCGTAAGTTTTTTCATGATGAAATGTCAATAAAAGCTGAATAAAATCGTGTATTTAGTTTGACAGTAGTCACGCGTCACATGTCAATAAAACCCTATTCGAAAAAGTACCTCCAATTTGATCACACTTTATAAGATACCTTTTTTAAGAATTTTATGAAAGAAATCGCATGCGCAAATGCCGGTACTCGGAAAGTTAAGAATATTGGGAGTTTAACCTTTTCAGGGGCGGTGGGACGATTATGTACCACCTTTTTTGTCTTAGTATTTTTTATATTTCCGATAGATTTGGCATTTTATCTATAAAAATATATACTTATTAGACTTTCAGAAGTCTGAGTTATTATAATCTGGTGAAAAATTGTATTATTTTATTTATATATTTGTTTGTTATAAAAAAGTAACACGAAAAAACACGTTTTTTTCAGAAACAAATCGGTTTTACCGTAACCTGCAAAGGTGAGCCTCTGCTGATTTTTTGACGTATTCTACACACTTACTAGGTTGTTCAAAAAGTTTTGAAAGCGACATCTATAGAGCAGTAGAAGAACCAAAATTTCTACGGCATTTTAAGATTCCATCTTTCATATGAACATACTCAAAGTGTCATTCCACTCTGTCAATTCATTGTTTGTTTACAAGCCATTTGAAGTTGACGTGTCAGTGTATTTTTGTACAATGGAAAAAACCGAATATCGTGCAGTGATAAAATTCGTTGTTTTGGAAGGTTTATCAGAAACGGAAATTCATACTAAAATGGTGAAAGTGTTAAAGGAAGCTGCTCCTTCACTTCCAACTGTGCATCGATGGGTTTTAGAGTTTAGACGTGGTCGAAAAAGCGTTGAAGACGATCTACGCTCAGGACGTCCAAAAAGTGCATCAACACCAGCATTCATAGCAAAAGTACAGGATATGGTTTTGGAAGATCGTCGATTGACCGAGAGAGATTTAGCAGAGGCCCTAGACATCTCATTAGGCAGTGTCAGTCATATTTTACGTGAAGTTTTGGGTTTCAGAAAGCTCGGTGCACAATGGGTGCCGCATTCGCTCACAATGGAACAAAAACACGTTCGAATGCGACTTTCTGAGCAACATTTGGAGCGTTTTCGAAAGGATAAAAAGGATTTTTTGCGTCGATTCATCACTATGGATGAGACTTGGGTCTTCCATCATGAACTTGAATCAAAACAAGAGGCTAAGGAGTGGTGTAAACCAGGCACTTCGGCACCGAAGCGAGTTCGTGTCCAGAAATCGGCGAAGAAGGTGTTAGCATCAGTTTTTTGGGATGCAAAAGGGATTTTGTTGGTGGATTATCTCCAAACTGGCAAAACAATAAATTGTGAATATTATTGTAACCTTTTGGATCAATTGGATGCACAAATTCGTGAAAAAAGACCCGGTTTGCAGAAGAAAAAAATCCGTTTTCATCAAGACAATGCACCCGCTCACACAGCTCAAAATACCATCACTAAAATAACCGAATTAAAGTACGAACTGTTGCAGCATCTACCTTATTCACCTGATTTAGCTCCCTCTGACTTCTGGCCGTTCCCACACCTCAAGAAATTCCTTCGTGGGAAGCATTTGTCATCAAACGAAGAGGTTATAGCCGTCGTAGAGGAGTATTTTGCAGGCCTTGCAGAAAGTCACTTCCATGATGGGATAAACAAGTTGGAAGACCGTTGGACCAAATGTATTGATCTTATGCGAGATTATACTGAGCAATAAAAGTGATTTCACCAAAAAAAAAACGTATTTTCATTTCCACTTTCAAAACTGATTGAACAACCTAGTAGTTTTATGATATATATTTTTTTCGGATTTTTTCGTACGCTAGTTTAAAAAAAAAAAAATTTCAAATATGTCGAATAATGAATTTTTTTTCTTATTTCGTAATTTAGTTATTTATTTAACATTGTTTACGGGCATATTATTTATAATTTCATGAATATATTTATTCAACTTTATAACTCTAAGATCTTATGTCATCATTGAGGTCCTAGTAACTTTCTTTACACTGAATGGTCAATGTGCATGTTACACGCACTATTACTCTGGCCGCACAACAGCGGATGAAAGTTATACAATTCTTTTCTTCACTATTTAGTTTTCAGTATTTTCCATAGCAAAATTTCTTAATCATTTTTTACCGTGACTGCTAGGTGAATCTTAGTAAAAAGTGTTATTGCGGCGAAATAAAGTGATACGCTCGCAAATGACAGATCTAACATAAGTCATTGAAACAGTAACATTATCATTGCAGGTAATTGAAAAAACCCTTATAACCAAAATTTAGCATCAATTTGCCCTTTTTGAAAATTTTGACCGACATATTGTATCCGCCATTTTGAATTTTGAAAATCTGACTTCAGATTCGTAATCAGCAATCCCAAAAACCCTTATAACCAAAATTTAGCATCAATTTACCCTTTTTTGAAAATTTCGACCGCCATATTGGATCCGCCATTTTGAATTTTGAAAATCTGACTTCAGATTCGTAATCAGCAACCCCAAGAACCCTTATGGTGACTATCATATCTGGAGAAGATACACCAGAAAAATGTGCCCCTGAGAGGGTTAAATTGAAGTTTTTTTTGAAGAACCTGCTTTTAAAAAGTGGAACACTTATAAACAGACCGTAGATTCTAGCATTATTTTAATCGGTGAATATCAAACTTTCTTCTCATATTTTTAGAAAGATAGTCCTTATATTCTTCAACTTTTCAATTTTTTAAGGATTTTGTTTTGTAATTTTTTGATCAATCATCAGTGATTTTCTATGAGTAAAACTCTCTTTAAGTAGTTCAGGCACCTTTTTCGTGTATTCTTGAAAGTTGTATCGACTTCATCTGCTCTTGCAATAAACATATCTTTATTGTTATTGAGAAAGGTTTTCGTAGAATTTATGTTTGTTCCAATGATTCTATCTTTTTCTAAAATTTATTCCAGTTTTTTACATTCCCATCACATAAGGGAAGGTATTATATCTCGAAAGGATTATCATATTTAAATACGCTTTGGTACACTTATGTTTCTTAAATAAATTATAAAGAGTATTCCTTGAGAATCCCAAACAACTTTGGATGGAAATGGCTGGAATTTTTTTACGCGTATATTTTTGATAAAAGGTCAGCAATTACGGTACTTGTTGTGCATACAGCTTTTTCATTTCCAATTTTTCTTGCAGGATGATCTAGATTCAATCTATTGAGATACAATTAATATCTGCTATCTCATGCACCTTTATTCGGTGATCTTCCATAACGTTATGACAGATTTCCTCGATCATTCCGGCGTGATGACCTTAAATATACCTTTACTGTGCGTTTTATATTGAATTAATGTTCTAACACATTTAAATTTATTATTCAGAAAGTTAATGGCCTGCACTGCTGGTACAGAGTTCCCATAAACTTTATCTAACTTGGCTATGATTTGTGCAGCTATTCACTTCCAAAAATAAAAATGTGTCATCACTGCATGAAACACTTCTTTCTACATGTTATGACAATTTCGCGGTATTGGTAAGCAAGGTGCTAGGATTCTGTATGTCATGTTCTCCCTAGCTGTGGGTACTTGCTTGTATACCACGTTTTTGATACATCCACATAGAAAAAATCAGGTAACGTTAGATTAAAAGATTGTCGTGGTCATGCTAATCATATGGCCATTAAAAAAACATTAAATATTTGCAACTCACCAAACAAATTTCCATTTACGATTCACTGCTGAAACGTAACGAAACCGATCTATTTTTAAAGCAAATCCTAACGGGCGATGTAAAATGGGTTGTTTACGATAATGTCGTGCGAAAAAGACCATGCAGTAAGCAATTTGAATGTCTAGTGTCGCCAGCTAATTAAATTAGATAAAGAGATCAAGGAAAAGCGGCCAGAACTGGTAACTCTTAAAGGCGTCATCTTCCATGAAGATAACGCCAGACGACATACATTTTTGGTCACTCACAAAAAGTATTGGAGTTAGGCTGGAAAGCGATGCATCATCCATCGGAGAGTCCTGACCTTGCACCATCCGATTATCATTTATTCCGTTCACTTAAAAACCATTTGAATGGAAAAACATTCGATTTAAATGAGGCTGTCAAAAATGAGTTAATTCAGTTTTTGCCTCTAAGAACCAAACTTGTCAAAAAAGCGGAATTATGAAGCTGACTGGAAAATGGCAAAAGGTCATCAAACAAAGTGATCAATACATTATTCATTAATATTTTCACGTTGACCCTGTGCAAGGGCAACACGCTATACATCAATGCACGAGCAAAGAACTCTTCTCATATAATAGTGTTCCTATTATAAATTATCATGTGGACCGAGTAGCTGTTCGCGTGAGGTAAACCAATGTATACAGTGCCGGTCAGAATTGTCCGGCCACCTGTTATTCGATAATTGCTTGAATTATCCTAATTTGAATTATGTAAGTGAAAAAATTTGTTCTCTTAATTAAATTTAAAGCTATCAAAATTCTTTATAAAATGAGCCCAGCATGAATTCGTTTGTTAAATTTTGAAGAAGTTATTGCAGAAATAGTCAAGATTTCAATGCTTTCTTACATTTTAAATCACTTTCAAAGTAACCAACATTCTTTAATGCTCTTGGACTAATTTTAAAGCTAAATTTCTACAAAATCGATCAAAATTCTTGGAATTGATGTGTAATTTTTTTCTTACATACTGCACGAGGTTAAAGTTCAAATAAAAAAGATGGAAAAATTCCAATATTGCTTTTGCTTAGAAAAACATTTTTGTGAGATATATGAAACATATAATTATGAATTTTGTATTGAATCCCCTCAAAATATGTATTCATATGATCTTTATTATGATTTACCTACAGATGAAATTTTTTCGAAATTTTCCTACTTTTTTGTTAGAATTTTAACTCCTTGCATTATGCAAGAAAAAATTTATAGATTTATAATGATAATTTAATGCAATTGTGTAGAATCTTAGCTCTAAAATGAGCGCAAGAACATTGAAAAATGTTGATTACTTCGAAAGTTATTTAAAATTTAAGAAAGCATTGAAATCTTGACTATTTCTGCAATAACTTCTTCAAAATTTGACAAAACGAATTCATGCTGGGTTCATTTTATAAAAAATTGTGATAGCTTTAACTTTAATCAAGAGAACAAATTTTTTCACTTATATAATTCAAATAAGGATAATTTAAGCAATTATCGAAAAACAGGTGGCCGGACAATTTTGACCGGTGCTGTGCCTCACACTGACAGATCAGTTGACACATGATAACGAGTAGTATGTAACACGCTGTGGGCAAAGGTAGAGTTCTAGTACATGTCGGTAGTTGAATGAGCGGTAAAGATTTGAAGTTAAAAATATAGATTTCAATATAAATTATATAAAAAAATATAAATCTGTAATCAAAATTAATATCAGATAGCATAAAGTACAATATTAAACTCAATTGGGTTAAGAGAGAGATTGCTAAAACGTGGACCGACGATAATTGATTTACTTCAAATGACATTAGTGAATTATGAATTATTGTGTAATGAGTATGATTAAAAAGGGTATGATTTAATTAAGTGAATTATATGGAACTGAGATACACAACATGAATTACAAAGCTGTATTCAAGCTAGACTTAAGTTTAGATTAAGAGTAGTTTGAAATCATATAAATTATATTCTGAATCGGAACCAGGCGCCGAAAAGTCATATGAAATAATTACATTTGTTTATAAAATGAAGAATAGGCGACTGAAAGGCGACTGAAAAAATCAACAAATGTCAGAATAGACAGGATGCATAAATTCAAAGATTACGAACTTGAAAACGAAACTAGAAACGTAGATTGAATTCTGTATAAACTCAGTCATAAGCTTAAAACTCTTAGAATTTTAGTTTATAAAACGTGACTTAAGAGCTAGCGGTAAAGACTTTTGAAGTTAGGGCTATAGACATTTCGGGTTAACTTGGAGAGGAAAAGGTCTAGTTAACTAGTAGGGAGAGAAAAATGACCTGATTGATTAAGGGTGACGCCAGAGAGTATGGATGAATGAGTGGGAGTGTGAAGGATCCTGATCTGGACCCTTGGATGCTGTTCGATATGCAAGTGACAGATCAGATCGATTTTCCGGCTCTAACGAGAAGTATATATTTCGCTTGATCTTTATTGTAACAAAAAAAAGAGAAAACTGTTTTAAATTTTAAAAATAAAATTTATTCGTTAATTTTCTTTCTTTAAATTTTGTACTACTATTTTATCGCAATTTCCTCATCTGTTTTAATTAAACTGATTAATTCGATCTTGTGAAGGTTTTTATTCAAACTTCGGTTGGAGTTTCAACTCCTTAATTGTGGTGAACTTACGCTGGAGCCAAAACAAATTCAAATTGAATTGTTTTTCGCGCCTTGTTGCAGACCCGCTCGTGACAAGTAACGAAGAGCAGCGCTCTTTACACATGGTAATTGCACCCGCGGTAATGAGTCAGAAACTGACACCGCGTGTCGATAAAGTAGTGATTTTGTGTCAATAACATAATGAGAAAAGGAGAGGTTATCAGCACAGCTTCATTAAATATAGGATCTATATTTTATACATAGGTATTTATTATGATTAATTATCATCATATTAATGTGATGTTACAATTATCAATTAGCATCCTGGTTATCTATGTTGTACTGATCATTATTAATGCTATTATGTATTAATTGCCGATAATCAATCGGGATCAATGAATGGAAATCGATTTTTGATCATGGATCATAAATGAAGGATTGATTGATTGATCATTGGCAATCTATTATTAATCATAGTTTATAAAATAAATAATATAAAGCATAGAAAAATAAATGCAGAAATGAATAATTAAAACTGAATTTATTTGGAAACTAGAAATAAAATTGGGTAATAGAAGAGATGAACCCATGAACTCTTGCAGAGATCATGTCTGGCCACCAAATCGCAATTCATACGTGGCGTGCCACCGATTTACGTTGATCTGCTCCCACTATTGGAAATATCAATAGTATATTTACCCCAGATTTACCTCTGGTTGTTTGTAAGTATGTAAGTGGATAATTTTCCCACCGGTTGGTGGACTTGCATCCCTTACACCATATCTCCTGCAAGATTTATCGTTGTTTTGCTTCCTCACGGAGACTCAAATGAAAACCAAACTACCTCCTGCGAAATTTATCGTTGTTTTGCTACCTCACAGAGATTCAAACGAAACCTAACTTGTGCAAGAACTTATTTATTTATAATAAATTACCTTATATATTCGTAAATTCAGTGTTTTATTATCATTGTGAGCAACTCAGGGCCCATAGACCTGACAAGTGACAACGTACCAATACAAAAAAATAAATTATCAGGCGTTACCAAACTGATATAATCAGGTAACCGCCTCTCTTACATCCAAAATCCAAATTACCCTCGCCTTTTGCTCGGGACGTAACAGCTGATTTGGTAGCAGCGGTGGGATTGTCACTTTTGTTGTCACAATTGATAATAATTTGAAAATGATTTAATTGAAGTTATTCAAAATTATATGTGCAATTTATTTCGAATAAAAATTGTGCATAAATAAAAGCTTTGAAATTTAGAAATTTTCAAAATTACAAAATTTTAAGTTTAGTGTGAATAATTCGATAAGATATTTCTACTTGTCAAAATTTACATATTTGGAATTAAATCTTAAAATAAATTATATCATTTTCAGCGTTGGTATACTTCGCGTGTTCGCAAGATTAATTAAGGGTTTGTGCTTGAGTCTGGCTTAATTAATTTCGTATAATCAAAAACGCAATTTGTTAATACACATAACCAACTTATAAATTCAATTATTGCAACTTCTACCCTTCGCAATGTTCGCATACAATACATCAGTACACGAAGCCACTAAATTTACACTCTTTGAAGTAGTATTCGGTAACATTGCACGCACCCTCAGTTCATTTCCAGATCGAGGAAAAATTAGAAACCTATGGGACCTATCTGCAGGAATTAATATTGAGATTATCGGAAATAAAATTAATAGCAACTAGAAATTTAATCACCGCAAAAGAACATTTAAAGGAAAACTATGATCAAAAGGTCAAGCCATTTCTAGAGAATATAGGAGATCAGGTTTATGTCAAAAAGGAAGCCAAGACACACGGAAAATTGGATAATAAATACCACGGACCCTACACCCTTGTAAAAATCCTAGACAGAAACAACGCCAACCTAGAAAAACCTGACGGAAAACTATTCAAGAAACATTTTGATAAACTTAAGTTAGTATACGGCTAAAAATAAAAAAATTTAACCACAGTTTTCTTTTAGAGGGAAATCATGTCCGCTATTAACACCTTACCACCCAAGGAAGAGATATACCCCACTACCCTACATCCTAAAGGGGAGATGGAAAAACTGCGATTCGCTAAGGGAGAGCTAGAGGAGCTCACGGCAGAGTACAATTGGACAAAGCCGAAATATACGCTAGAAGAAAGAGCGGAATCTTACAACGCAAAAAAAAATTTCATTAGATGCATGGTAGAGGATCAAAGACGCGCAAAAAAATTTAGTACCGTAAGCAACGGGGAGAATAGAATACGTAGCGCGGAACACGAGGCCGCGAAGGAAATGTTAGCTATCCTTGAAAAAATGTATTATTTTAGTGAGGAGAAAAATATCTGTAATAGTACAGGCGGAAGCTATGTAATTTGCTTAGACAAACCCGCGATGTCGTTAATCAAATTATATGAATAAGAAAATTTTTGTGAGTACTGCTATTTAAGGGGCCACACAATGGCAATTTGCTAAAAACAAATTAAGAGAAACAAGCGACTACTCGACGATCAGGAAACAAGGGATGAAGACTCTGGGGTCCTCCGGAAGGGCACAAGAAATACTAGAGAAGTCTTCCCTCAACATAAGGTTCATAATAGATAACAACGCCACACACAACTAGAAAAAAAAATCGTTAGGCTACCCTTACTATACATCGATATATGTCTATAGCTATCATTATTATTATTACTATTATATATTATCATCATTATATATCATTATTATTATCATATGTACTCTTACTCTAAGATACATATGGGAAAAAATTCGTCAAAACGTTTACAAGACCTCTATAAAAAAATTGATTTGGATAACTTTTGTAGAAGTTATGGTTAATTGAGTATCAGCGTGCGCGGTAAAAGGTTGAAAATTCGAGCCCCTGTATACTGACAACCCGTCGTACTAGAGACATTCTCTTAGGGGAATTAAAAGAAGTTCACTAGGACAATAATCTCGCGGACTTTCAAGGAAATCGGAGACAAAAAGTTTTTAGGCGGGTACATTTGACGAATTTTGCCCCATATCACTATTATGTTAGATACATATTGCTAATATACTACTGTGATCAAATTGAAAGGTGAATTTTATTATTACTTTTAAAATCCTTACTTATTGTTCCAAATCTATTTCGTCTCCTTCGAAGTAATCCCCTTCCACCGCGATACACTTATGCCTACGAATTTTCCAATCATCAAAACACTTGGCAAAGTCCTCCTTCGGAATAGCCTTCAGAGCCTTCAGCGATTCGGTTTTTATCTCGTCAATCGAGTCAAAACGGTGTCCCCGGAGCGGTCTCTTGAGTTTGCTGAACAACCAGAAGTCACACGGAGCTAAATCAGGTGAATACGGTGGTTGCGGAACGATATTTGTTGAAGTTTTGACGAAATGATCGCGTAAAACCAGTGCCGTGTGTGATGGTGCATTATCATGCCAAGATTTGTTGTCCCATAAATACGGCCTTTTTTTGCGAACAGCTTCACACTAATGAATATTTTGATGTGAAATTTGGCACAGATGTCCCTAACAGTACTACCAACTTATGGGAAAAAAAATTTCAGTTTCGAAAATCCCGGGAAGTTTAAATTTAAAATTCACCTTTCAATTTGATCACAGTAGTATATGGGTCATTTCATGGGAGATTTACAGTCAAAATTTTTTTTTCGACGAAATATTTTTTTTTGCCTTCTTAGAAAATAATCGACACGTTTTTTTACATTCTCATCATGGATGAGAAGGTATTGGTTTTATGTGAAAAATGACTTTCGAAATTTTCATCAAATCTTTACGTTTTGAGACCCCCTGAGTCAGAAAAAAGGGTTTTTACGAAAGTGTCTGTCTGTCTGTCTGTAGTAGGTCGTGTGCGGCATAACTCTCGATAGAATTATCAGATTGAATTGAGCTTTGGTACACTTTATCAGAGCCGAAAAAGTAAGAACAAGTTCGTTAACCAGCCACATCCAATCAAAATTGAGTGGTTGAGCACTATTTTTGTGTTTTTGAAAATAATTTTTTGAAAAAATCAAAAATTTTAATACTGGTTTTACATAGTGCTCATAAATCTCTAAAAATTATCCTGATAACGTTTTTTGATTAAATCAAAAATTAGAAATGTTACAGCATATTCAAATTCGAAAAAAGTCAATATCAAAATTCCATTTTCCAGTTAAATTATACGAGATACGAAAAAACGTTATAATACAATAATATTTTCTACATAAAGTCCTGCAAATTTGAATTTTAAAATTTTTTATTAATATGCATATTTTTCTTTTTAATTAAAAAAAAAACTATTGAAAATCCAAAATTCAATTTTTTAACAATAATATGTAAAATACGAAAAAACGTAAGAATACAAAGTTGTTCGTTTCAAAAAGATCTACAAATTTTATCTGACGCAGTTTCTGGTAAAACATATATTGTTTGTTTTAATAACAAAAAATACGTTTAAAATTCAAAAATTCCATTTTTTAGACAAAATATGTGAAATACAAAAAAAACATTTATATGGAAAATTGTTTGCCTAAATGAGGTTTACAAATTCTCATTAAGACATTTCGGGACAGGATGTATATTTTATGTTTTGATTTTTAATATTAAAAAAATTCGATTTTTTTCACCAAAATATGTGAGATACGAAATAAGCGTTGTTCTGTAAAATACTTTCCTTAAATAAGGTCTACGATTGTTTTTTTTTTGAGAGATTTGGAAGAAAATAAATTATTTTAATCATGTAATTTATTAAAAAGTTACTGAAATGTATTCAGAAAATCGAGCGCAAAGCGAGAGCGTCATGATGAGAATGTGTTCCTTAAGGCTGATAGAGCCTTAAGTAAATTGAATTTCCTGTTTCACTTAAATTCAAAAAGAAATTGAGTGACTTTGAGAAAATGTGTAATTCACATTATCTGTAATATTATTATAAAATTGGTTTGAGCTTCAGTATCAAATTATAAGAAATAAACATAAATGTATGCGAAGAGCACAAGACCGAGCGCGAAGCGCGAGGTCCAGAATGAACGGAGCGCGAAGCGCGACGATCGAATCGCGCGCCTCAGGCGCGCTCAAACTTGCGAGCGAAGCGAGTTGCGCGCAATGAGAATGTGCCCGCGAAGCGGGCAGATTTTTTTCAATGTGATACGTGAAAATTTAGTGGTATAATTTTTTTAAGATTGGCACTCAGGAAAATTTTTTTTTTTGTAACAGCTCACTGTAAAAGCAGTTTTGAATATAAAATGCAACCCTGGCACTTGAAATGCGCGAAAGAGTACAAGCTTTAAAAAAAGTTATAGCACACATTTCGTTGTTTTTTTGTAACAACAATATAGTACATTTTTATAAACAATTGAATTTTTTTTTAATTTGGAACTAATTTTTTTCAGATTTTTTGTTTCTAAATTTTTGTTGAAGTTTTTTCAATATGCAGGAAAAATTTTGGAATGGATAAATGAAAACTGTAGGTGTAATTAGTTTATAAAATCTGTCCCGCGCGTTGCAACGAGCGAGCTCGCACGCTGAAACTACGCTTAAGTTTGTTTAGGCATGTTCGGACTCGAAGCACGTGTAGCAGTGAATCGCTGCAATGGGTGGGACAGATTTTTCTGAATTAATTACACCTACAGTTTTCATGTTTCCATTCCAAAATTGTGCCTGCATATTGAAAAAACTTCAAAAAAAATTTAGAAACAAAAAAACCGGAAAAAAATTAGTTCCAAATTAAAAAAAAAATTCAATTGTTTATAAAAATGTACTATATTGTTATTACAAAAAAAACAACGAAATGTGTGCTATAACTTTTTTTGAAAGCTTGTACTCTGTCGCGCATTTCAAGTGCCAGGGTTGCATTTTATATTCAAAACTGCTTTTACAGTGAGCTGTTACAAAAAAAAAATTTCCCGAGTGCCAAACTTAAAAAAATTATACCACTAAATTTTCAAGTATCACATTGAAAAAAATGTGTCCATTATTTTCGAAGTAAGAGGGCAAAAAAAATATTTCGTCGAAAAAAAAATTTTGACTGTAAATCTCCCATGAAATCACCCATATATATATATACTGATTGAAATTCATGAAAACATTGTAGCTTTATACTAAATCTTGTAAAAGCAAATAGAAAAAGTTTAAACGGAAATTGTTCAATCAATAATTTAAAGCTCAGAAACACATATCTTATTTTACAATACTTATACACTTATAAAGTGCGATCAAATTGGAGGTACTTTTTCCAATAGGATTTTATTGACATGTCACGCGTGACTACTGTCAAACTAAATACACAATTTTATTCAGTTCTTATTGACATTTCATCATGGAAAAACTTACGCTTCAACAACGTTTACAAATCGTACAATTATATTACGAAAATGAACGCTCTATGAAAAGTGTTTATCGCGCGCTCAGGTCAATTTATGGTGTACATAATCGTCCTTCTGAACGCACTATTAGGCATACCATGGGCAAACTCTAGAATAATTTCAAATTATTGGCTGATACTCGCCCGATTATACCACGTACAGCCCGAACTGTAGAGAATCTTGCGTCTGTAAATGATATTTTTGCCGACGACACGGACTAATCGATTCGGCGCCGATCGCAACAACTTGGCCTATCTTATGGCACTACTTGGGTGATTTTTGATGCCAGAAATTGAAGCCCGTAATCTGCACGACATTTCGTTCCAACAAGACAGCGCTACATGTCATACAGCCCGTGAAAAAATGGATTTACTGCGTAGTCGTTTCGGTGAGCAATTTATCTCTCGTCTCGGACCGGTGGATTGGCCTCCAAAATCGTGTGATACCACACCTTTGGACTTTTATTTGTGGGGGTATGTAAAGTTTAAATGTTTTGCAGATAGACCAGCTACTATTGAGGCATTGAAAGCCAACATTACTGAAGTTATTAGCGAGATACCGACCGAAGACCTCGAGCGAGTCATTCAAAATTGGTGTTTACTGATAGACGAATTAAAGCGCAGTTGCGGCCAACATTTGAAAGGGGTTATCTTTAAAAAATAAATGTCGTGAATGGTTCTACACAAAAATAAAATAGATTACCCTATCAATTTGAATATTCGTTGTTTTATTTCAATTTAAAATCCTATACCTCTAAATTGATCACCCTTTATTACATTTATATATACATTTGATTCAAACTCTTATAATCATACATACACCTATATCACATTTATATTATTTTTATTTATTATTTTTCACATCAGTATATCCTGATTTCACGAAAATAAGGAAATAAGGAAATAAAGTAGAGGATATGGAGGTTGCCTCTTTCTTTCTTCCCTTACCAACACAGTAAGATAACAGAAGATAACACCCCTGATAAAACGTTAATAAATTTTCTAAAAAACCGTTTTTTTATAGACTAAAGGATGGTTACCCAGACCCTAGGCGAAGCAACAATGACCTGTACAGGAATACTACTCATCAAGGCAGGCACATCAGGAAATCCACAGGACTATGAAATTCAACCTTTCGATGACAATGCAGGATTGTTCTATGAAAAACTAGAAACCATCCGCACTACCCAGAACCATGGGAGGTTTGTTATATTCATGGATCCCCAAAATACACAGGAACATCTTCAATTTGACAAAATGAAATCAGACAATCAGAAAATTTACAAAACATGCCCAAATCGCTTGAAAAGTTCTAACTGCAAGGACATGATAAAACTGGATCGACCAAATGAAAAGCTACACCAACTCGAGATTATCAATGAGGATTCAACTGAAATACTGATGGAACTACACCAGGGCTTAGCCCGTGAAATAAGCCCTCCAAGGTCCATGCATAGACGAAGAGTATCTCTTCTAGGATTTATAGGCAGTATTCTCGGACCCGTAATAAGGGTAATGACTTCCGACGACGCAGAAGAATACAACGAAGCAATAAACGACATTTATGGAAAGCAAAATAACATCAGTAAAATAATTGGAAAACAAACCCACATAATAAAAGCAGTAGTAAATAATATTCATCAGGAGTTAAACAAGAAAACTAAACAAATTCAAATTATTCAAAAAGAATTAAATGAAACCATGAAAGCTTCAACAACGTATCCACAAACAAAAATAAATTACAGGCCTTACCAACCTGATATCATCAGCTAACCGCCTCCCTTACATCCAAAATCCAAACTACCCTCGCCTTTTGCTTGGGACGTAACATGTTGCCAACCCAATACTTGTCTCTACCATTGATTTAAAGTTTAAATCCGCTTAATAGTAACAATTATGTCTATTGATCTGACCGTTATTCTCAAAAGTTGATTCATCAATAAAAATGACGTCATGAAGAAAATTCGGGTTATATCTGATGATTTGTTGTGACCATTGATAAAACTGGATAAGCATCTGCTCATTAGGGCGGTCCCTATTTTTCTTATCTTAATTCGTTTACTCCCACTGTCAGAATTCATTCGTATGCTCAAAAAAGGGAAGTACATCAAATTTTAGCCAAATCGGTTAATATTTACCCACCAAGCATGGGCCTTGGAATTTCCCATGGGACTTACACAGGCGAGATCACATAAAAATGAAAAATCTGCATCACTTTTTCAATTTTTATTTCAGTCATTCTATTTCCATGGACAAAAATTTGCATGGTATGCTTAAAATATCTTCATAGTCAAAAACTCAAAATTTAGAAAAATCATAAAATGGAGGCCATCTAAATGGGCCAAAAATGCTATTTTTTACAGTTATCAGGTGGCCTCCATTTTGTGATTTTTCTAAATTTTGAGTGTTTGACTATGAAAATATTTTAAGCATATTATGAGAACTTTTGTCCACGGAAATAAAATGACTGGAATGAAAATTGAAAAAGTGATGCGGATTTTTCGTTTTCGTGTGTGGGAGCAAATGAATTATAAAAATCAAAATTACGCTATAAATAAGGACCACCCTACTGCTCATATATTTGATTCAGAGCTTGTGTCGATGTGATATAGTAGGGATGGTACTTTGCTTTCTTTAATTTCCTCTCTATGGTCGGTTTTGCAATTTTTATCTTTCTTTTCATAATTCGAAGACGAGCTTGGGGATTAAGATGAATCGCGGCCATGTTAATGAAAACACGATAATCATCATCATACACACAATGTGCTCTTCGACGTCCGTGATCACCTTGGAGAACTCTACGTTCGAACTTTCAAATTATTGAATGTTTTTAGTATTTTTCTCGTCGAGGATAACGATCCCTATAAATTCGCGATGTTTTGTGATAATTTTTAATAGGATTCTCTGAGACTTAAGAAAATATAAAGTATTTCCGAAGGACTGTAATCACTCAATATTATTATTGATGAGCTATATTCCACTAAACGTAGAAAAAGGAGAATGATATTTATTGTTAATGAAAACATAATTGCAAATAGATGAAATCACAATGATCACTGTTGATTCTTTAAGAAACGAAAATGCACATCAATATGAATGTAGTTCTCGATGCACCTTTGCTATATATTTAAAAGTCACAATAAATTCTTATCCTAAAAGAGGACAAATTCTAAATCATTCTCTCTTAATGTAATTTACTCGTGGAATCACATTCTACCTACGTACTTGAATAAAAAAAACTCTTTGAAAGTCAGTACTATTTACTGGAATTGAAGTAGTTTCTCATTGATTTTTCAGTTTAAGAATTTTCTAATATTTCCGTAGGTTTTCTATCAAAAAGTTCAGTGGAATACGATTTGAATATTAAATAAGTCTCAAATTAGCAGTGAATTTTCACGGACTTGAGTCAAATTCTTAATTTGTTAATAATTTTTATTATAACAGTTGGGCCTGGCAGAATTCTCATATTTCAACTTCAAAGAAAAAAAGTATGCAAGGATGTTTAGAGTTAAGACAACTTTCAGGGAGAAAGGATACTTTTTTTCTTTGAAGTTGAATCATGAGAATTCTGCCAGCCGCAACTGTTATAATAAGAATTATTTTTTTATTTTTGAGTCTGTTGATAAAATTTCAAACTTGAACCGAATGAAACCATCACGGGAGATCGTCATCGATCACAATTCATGCGTTCAAGCTAAGCATTGAAGTAAAAACGACCACTATACGAGCAGAGACACGACAAAGTGATTTTACAGCATGACAACGCTGGGCAACAAGTTGCAGAACCGGTTAGAACCTACATGGAAACGCTTAAATAGGAATTACTACCCAATCTGCCGTATTCACCTGACAATGTCCCTTCCGATTATCACTTGGTTCAATTAATTACACATGGCCTGGCTAAACAGCACTTGCATTCTTATGAAGAAGCCAAAAAATGGATCGACTCTTGGATAGCCTCAAAAGACGTGTCGTTTTTCCGACGTGAAATCCATATGCCGTCAGAAAGATGGAAAAAACGTAGTGGCCATCGATGGACAATACTTTCAGTGACATGTTAAATACTAACTTCTGAAAATAAAGCATTCGTTTTCATGAAATAAACAGCAAATACTTATTTAACATTATAATAAAATATAATTCAAATTACCTTGAACAGATAAAGTGAAAATTTTCTGAAATTAAATTTTTCCTGTCAGTTTAGTCAAACGTGTTCAACATTTATTTCAACATCAAACGTTTTACAAATTGCGTATTGAATAACTATTCAGGAAAAAATTAATATCAGTTAATCAATAAAATTGTAAGTTACGTCATTCTAATAGACATATACATACTCAATAATTTGAAAGATTAGAACTTAAAATTTAAAAAATGTAAATGTAATGCAATGTCGCAGTTTGAAGGCAACTATAGGACCGATAAAACTCAGACTCGAGAAGTTACTAGCAGTTTCAGCCGCACCCTTGATGAATCCATAATAAAATTGATGACAGAATTTTTTGCTATACGACTCATTTTTGGTGCCCGCAAATTGCGAAAAACGATTTGTCACTACTCTTTTGTCACATTTAAAAGATACTGCAAGAGACAGTACCCATGGAAAATGTTTTCCAAATTTCACTGAACAAATTAATCATTTAAAGCATCGGTATGACCCTCATAAGGCATACTCTTGCTATATAAATGAAATAACTATCATTCAAATGTCTCGTGATAAAAATGTAAGGGAATTCGACGACCGCATAGTGATATAAAAATTAGGAGCAAAGGAGGCTCATGAAGATAAATATAAAGACGCAAAATCACTTTTTCTGATCCTCAATGAATGCGCCTTAAAAGCGTTTATTCGCGGTTTCCCTGACAAAATGTCAGCATTGGTAGAATCATGTAAACTAAATACATTGGAAATAGCCGTGAAATACCCTTCAGAACATGAAATAAAACATTAAACTAATACTCAATTCTTGCATCATGTTTCGCGGTATTATCGACCTATTTATTTTAATCTATGATATGAAAGCCTCAACTCACAGGTAGAATCTAACCAATTTAAAATAGATAAAATCCTACGAACCCCATTCTAAATGCAACCCAACACTTTCAAATTCCAACAATTATAAGCACTTCTGATTCTCAGTATCAATATATCTCTTGCATGCAATACAATCCACTACTTATGTTTACAAAAATTATCATCTCGACAACCTCTTGAAGCTTACAATATTCAAAAGGACACATTGAAAAGAATCATTCTAACGCAAGGTAATTATCTTAAAAGCGTATCATTAACTTCTCAGCAGAAAATTTATAAAACTTAACAAAAGATCAGCTCAAAAAACCCGAATAAAAATCGAAAATTAATACATGTTAAAATACATTAATCAAGCATTACTACCAGTATAAAGTCTACACCTGGCATCCAAACAACTTCACCCACTATATGTCTAATCAACCCTGCACATCGATGACTATCATACAATTTGCCCGTACGATAAGCAAGATAGCCTTCAACCATACAATTCCCCATGGTCACAGAATGCAATCAAGTGAAACACTGGATGGCAGAAACCCAGCAAACACTGTTATATAACATGTATGTAACTGTTACGTAACAGATTGTAACACGTTACATAGCTGGTGACTTACAGGTGAGTCACCTGTGATGCAAAATGTCACACACTGTGTGATGAATTAGTTCTATAATAGCTCTGCAACGCTGTGATGTGATGGGTCTGTAACAGACTTATGTAACATATGTGCTATATTTTTACGCAGCATCAATGTAAATATGCTCTATATTTGTTATGCAATTATGTTATATAGAAGTTTTGTAAAAGCGATATGTAAATAGTATGTAACGGACATATGTTAAACAGATATACAATGATAAAATATTGATAATACACAACTCATTTCTGTGAGTCAGAATTTTGCACCTTTGTGTTATTTGTCGATTACTGAATATTATACTTAGGGCATGTGAAATTTTACCATAAGAACAATTTAGTTTACACAAGTTATTACCCACAATTTTGAATTTTTCCAACTATTATTGATGTCGGTATTCGGGAAATTAAAATATCTATATATAATATTACATGGTTGTTACATATCTGATAATAACGTGCATTATACACAACTTACAGAGAAGCACTACAGAGTAACGCCGTCATAGTATACTTACGTAACACTCCAAAGAATGTGTTATAGATCATTCGCGTAACCAAGTTACAGAATCAGTTGCAGTATTGTCACATAAAAATTATGTCACACTGTTACGTAGCTGTTACTAATGTACATTATATACAACTAACATAACTATTCCGTAACATTGTTACATTACCCTTACGTAACAAAGCAACGAAATTGTAATAGATCATTTAGGTAACCAAGTTATAGAAAAGATGTTACGTGATTCTTACATACAAATTACGTAACATTGTTACGTAGCTGTTACTAATGTACATTACATACAACTCACATAACTATTCCGTAACACTGTTACATTACCCTTACGTAACAATGAAACGATATTGTTATAGACCATTCGGGCAACCAAGTTACAGAACAAATGTTAAATGATTCTTACATAATAATTATGTCGCATTGTTACATATCTTTTATTAATGTACATTATACACGACTTACATAATTATACAGTAATGCCGTGACAGTTCACTTACATAACATTATGACTAAACTGTTACAGAGCATGTGTGTAACACAATTAGAGAACGAATTTTACATTGTTTTTCTATAGCATATACATCCCACTGCTACAGAATTGTTACATTCACTCTTTTATTGATCTTTTACATCTTCACGCGGTATCAATCTTACATAACATTGTTATCTTCCCTTTATATAGCAATTACATCACTGAACAATAACAATCGTTACATAACCAAAAATAACTATGTTACCCTTTTTGTTTGCTGGGAAGGCGGTATTGGTTAATGAGATCATCGCAAGTCGGCTACTGTGGCTTTTATGTAACACCATAGATGCACTAACTTGTACAGTCTAAATATGAAGTCTATTCTAATTAAATTGGAACTATCTATTATATGATATGTATCTTTCAATTGAAAATGTTTAAATCCATTTTATTTAAATAAAAAGCTTTATTCATTACCCTCAAAACTATCTAAGGTGGAAAGCGAGGCAAAAATTGCTATTGAACTGATATGTCTAGAGAATTCTTTCGTTCGGCTGCCGCACCAAGAGCTGCTATACAGTGTAAGTAAGCACTTCGTAGGTCTTATTTTGTTTTGTGTCCATTAATATTATTATAATATAGATTGCCAAACAACTACTGCAGAAGTTCAAAGTAGATTTGCACCAGCAAAGATGGTGCCCGAAACACGAATGTACTATTCTTTCGTGCTCTTTCCTGATTCAACTTTAACAATGAGAAAATGTCCATTGTCTTTTAATATTGGATCTATAAATTAATTCGTGCGGTTTTTTTTTCAAAATTTGAACGTTTATTTAAGAAAAACACGTACAATAGTATTATTCAAAGTATTGCCCATCTGAAGCCTGTTATGATATGAACCGTATTCCAGCAAGAGTGTTCTGTATCGACCGAAACAAATGGTAGTCAGAAGGGGCAAAGATAAAACTTCCCATCCACTGTTTACCAAATAGTTCTTAACCGGAATAGCAAGATGGGGCCGAACGTTGTCATGATGGAAAATTATTGCCTCGTGTCTGGTCGCATATTCCGGGCGTTGTTCGGCTATTGCTCTCTTCAAACGGATTAGTTGTGTTCGGTAGCGTTCTCCATTGATGGTTTCATCCAGTTTTAGCAGCTCATAATACAGCACACCCTTCTGATCCCACTAAATACAGAGCATTACCTTCGCGCCATGGATATTTGGTTTTGCCGTTGATTTGGCTGGTTGGCCGGGTTTCACATATGATTTTTTGCGCTTGGGGTTGTCGTGATGGATCCATGTTTTATCACTAGTAACAACCCGATGCAAAAATGACTTCTTTTTGTGGTGTTCCAGCAGCATTTCGGACATGCAAAACCGCCTTTCAACGTCTCTCGGCTTAAGTTCACGTGGAACCCAATTTCCTTACTTTTGAATGTATCCGGCTGCTTTTAAAAGTTTTGAAATGGCTGCTTGAGTGACTGCCAAAGATTCTTCAAATCGTGCGAACCACTTTTGGCACGTTCGCTCAGCTAGAGCATGTTCACCATAAACTTCCACCAAAATACGACGACTTACAGCAGCAGTATTTTTTACTTTTTCAGGCACAAAGTTCTACATATTTGAATGAAAAAAAATCTGCCCGCTTTGCGGGCACATTCTCATCGCGCGCTTTGCGCGCAGCTCGCAAGTTTGAGCGCGCCTAGGGCGCGCGATTTGATAGTCGCGCTTCGCGCTCCGTTCTTTCTGGACCTCGCGCTTCGCGCTTGTTCTTGTGCTCTTCACATACATTCAAGTTTATTTATTATAATTTGATACTGAAGTTTAAACCAATTTTATAATATTAAAGATGATGTAAATTACTCATTTTCTGAAATTAACTAAAATTTCTTTTTCAGTTTAAGTGAAACAGGAAATTCAATTTACTTAAGGCTCTATCAGTCTTAAGGAACCAGTGATCCCAGAACGTGGGAGCTGGCGGCCCCCACCATAGACCCCACCAGCTCATGGTTTCTTCCTCGCTCGACTGCCATAGATTGGTTGAGTAAGGAAGACACAATGAGCTCGAGGCATCTATGGTGGGGGCCGCCAGCTCCCACGTTCTGGGATCACTGTAAGGAACACATTCTCATCATGGCGCTCGCGCTCGATTTTCTGTATACATTTCAGTAACTTTTTAATAAATTACATGATTAAAATAATTTATTTTCTTCCAAATCTCTCAAAAACAAAAAACAGTCGTAGACTTTATTTAAGGAAACGATTTTGCAGAACAACGCTTATTTCGTATCTCACGTATTTTGGTGAAAAAAATCGAATTTTTTTAATATTAAAAATCAAAACATAAAATATACCTCCTGTCCCGAAATGTCTTAATGAGAATTTGTAGACCTCATTCAGGCAAAAAATTTTCCATCCAAACGTTTTTTTTTGTATCTCACATATTTTGTCTAAAAAATGGAATTTTTGAATTTTAATCGTATTTTTTGGAATTGAAACGAAAAATATTTGTTTCATTAGAAACTGCGTCAGACAAAATTTGTAGATCTTTTTGAAACGAACAACTTTGTATTCCTACGTTTTTTTCGTATTTCGAATATTATAACATATACTGAAAAAGACGCACAATGGCAGCAGCTTTCCAACGCATGTTCGGTATATTGGAACGATGGAATAATACTCAAGTTACGCCATCTCTTAGTAAACTGCAAGAATTAAGTTATAGATCCAATAGAATAAGCAATTTTCTCAATCATTGATGTGAGGGGCGAAGAGACTCACACCGAAAAGCATTCCGAATCAATTAATTTGGAAACTCATATTCAGCTTTAAATAATTCAGAAAAAAATTAATGAAAAACAATTTTAGACAATACATTTTTTTTAATATATGGGTTATTCGATATCAGATTTACAATCAAAATTTTGATTAACCTGAAAATTTGTTTCCTCGTTCTAGAGAGGAAAAAAAATGACACGTATTTTTTCTTTTCAATATGATATGTAAATTTTTCAAGTTATTGATTTTTTTATTTTTAAAGTGCAGAAAATGTTTTTTTCAATACTGCTTTTAATATTCAACGAAGAGTATAAAATACATAAATAAAATATGCCATGGGATCTACTATTATGTCCATGCTTCGATCAAAACTCAGAAACGGTATTTAGTACTTTCTATGCAACAATTAAGTAAACAAATGAAATTATCTCAAAAGACTGCGCCATCAGAAGAAAGGTTGGTCATAGAGTAATTGTGTCATGTTAATGTACCTAATGTACATTAGTAACAGCTACGTAACAATGTGACATAATTTTTATGTGACAATACTGTAACTTAGATTCTGTAACTTGGTTACGCGAATGATCTATAACACTTTCTCTGCAGTGTTGCGTAAGTGTACTATGGCGGCATTACTGTGTAGTGCTTCTCTGTAAGTTGTGTATAATGCACGTTATTATCAGATATGTAACAATCATGTAATATTATATATAGATATTTTAATTTCCCGAATACTGACGTCAATAATAGCTGGAAGAATTAAAAATTGTGGGTAATAACTTGTGTAAACTAAATTGCTCTTATTGTAAAATTTCACATGCCCATAGTATAATATTCAGTAATCGACAAATAACACAAAGGTGCAAACTTTGACTCACAGAAATGAGTTGTGTATTATCAATATTTTATCATCGTATATCTGTTTAACATATCTCCGTTACATACTATTTACATATCGCGATATGCCACGCGCGGCTACCTATGTGTTTAATGTAGCACCAAAAAAAAGTTGCTTATGGTAACAGTCGATTCTCGGCAATTTCAATTAAAAAATGGCATCGCCTTCATATAACAGTGGATACTGGAGCGGGATGTAGTGGGCGTTTTACTATTTCTATGGTTTTATAAATTATGACGCGTCCAAGAATTGTATGTGCGACCAATATTCAGCATGGTTTTTGACTACAGAGATAATTTCAGAATACGATAATTATACCCTAAAATGTTATAAATACTTTTAGGATGATCAGACATCTCGTCGATTTTGAAGCAACCACTTCGAAAAAAGTTTCATGTGCTCTACGCGGACTAAATTTTTGACATCTGTTTTATTGGTGAGAAGAGAAGGGACTCATCAAAGAAAAGCGCCCTGAAGGTGAGAAGCGAGGGGACTAATGGAAAAAAGCACCCCGATTGTAAGAGGCGAAGGGTCTTACCGAAAAAAAGCACGAATCTTATTTATTTTTCGTTTGAAAGCGCATTTCTTGGGATAACCAACAATTTAATTTTTTTCAATTGCAGCGCTATCTGTTGTAAATAGAAACAAAATTTCAAGTACTTCTTACCTATATTTTAATGAAAAAACTGAATCTGCGATAAAAAATAGATATTCCCATCTAAAATTTACAATTACCCCCTCTTGGCCTCCGGGGTGTGGATTTAGGCGGAATCGCTCTTTTTCCTCGAACATAAACTTTTTTCATTATGACATTCTGTTGAAAGTAATATATATCATTATATACTTCACGCGTTTTCGTTTTTTCCCGCGTGTATATATTTGTTCGTATCTGCGCTTGCCAGAGTCGGAAAGGCACGACTATAACACGAAGCGAGCGTCGTCCCACGTCCGTTCACCACAGTTCAGTTGTTGTTGCCCTCGCCCGGTGCACATATAATATCACATTATATAATAAACTTTTTTTTCCTCAAGCTTTGTTTGCCTCCTTTAACGCTTGCCTCCAACAGGTTATGGGCCCAGGCCACCCTTCTTGTTTTGGGGTTATCGTTTAACAACGCTCGTCAAAAGTTTTGAGTTTCTGTGCGCTTGCTTTCGAGAAGTTTCCTCCGAGTGACGAACTAATAAAATGGCGGACACGTCCGACTTGGGAAAAATTTCAAAATTCAATGGATCGAATTATCAGCTCTGGAAGTTCCAGATGCGAACCGTTTTCGTCGCCCATGATCTTTTGAATATTGTGGAAGGAACAGAAATAAATCCCTATCCAGCTACGAATGCAAATGCGGAGCAGAGGAGTAGCTGGATTAAGAAAGACGCAAAAGCTATGTTCTTTTTATCCGCATCTATGGAGTATAACCAGCTCGAGTATCTTGTGACGTGTTTAAGTGCACACGAAATGTGGAATAAGCTCTCCAACATTCATGAAAAAAAAGTGCCACGAACAAGCTGGCGCTTACAACCAAATTTCACGAATACCGCATGGCAGCTGGAGATTTAATACCGCAACATGTGGCTGAGGTGGAAAATCTTGCCCGTCAACTCCAGGACATCAGCGAGGCAGTTTCAAACACGATCATCATGGCGAAGATATTAAGCACGTTGCCGGCTAAGTACAACCATGGACAGTGTGGACAGCGCCCTCGCCGCAGTCACCATCTCTACGCAGCGGAATAACGATCATCGATATAAAGGTAACAATGCGGAACAGCGTAAGAAAGCCATAACGTGCAATTTTTGTAAAACGCCGGGCCACATTGCACTTTTTTGTTTTGCCAAAAAGCGTTCGAAAACTGCGAATGAAAATTTGAGCAACAACGGTAACAATCAGTCAAGCCATGAAAATTCCGCAAATTTTGGTGCGTTTATAGTTTCTGGAAACTGTAAAGATAATGTAGGTGTTCTAGAAACTAGTAATAAAGAGAATTGCTTACGCGTAGCGGACGAGGAAGATTTTTGGATGTTAGACAGCGGCACCTCCCGTCACATTTCGTGCCGACGAGAGTGGTTCCAGGGATTCAGCCCCTGTCGAGACGAGTTTGTTCATCTTGGCGACGATACGAAAGTAAACATCGAAGATCGCGGAAAAATTCTCATGAAAAGATTAGTTTAAAACAAATGGCTTGATGGCGTTATTAAAGATGTTTTATATGTTGCCTCGCTTAAGAAAAATTTACTTTCTGCAGGTGTATGTACGTCAAACGGACTTTTAATTGTTTTAGACCGAAATTGCGCAAATATTCTTTCAAACGATAAAATTTTTTGGGTGCAAGGAATTAAACAGCAAAACAATTTGTTCAAAATGTTAATAATACCTAGTGTGAAATATGAACTGAATTTTGTATCCGCCGCTCTGTTGAAATTATGGCATGAACGTATGGGACACATTAATTGCGATCGTATCAACAATATGTTGACAAACCAAGTTGTTATGGACGTGTTCGTAGTCGATGAAAAGGGGTTCTCTTGTGAAAATTGGCTACTTGGAAAACAATTCAAACTTCCTTTCAGAAAGATCAAGAAAACCCTGAGTCTCGTTCCTGGCGAAGTCATACACTCTGGCCTTTGAGGCCCGATGCAAAACGAGTCCCTTGGTGGTGAAAATTTTTGTTGCTTCTAAAGGACGAAGCGTCCGGATTTCGCACCGTGTACTTTCTTAAACATAAAGACGACCCTAGCGAACTGGCTGAACGGTAGCTTTACGCTGTACCTTAAAGCTATCGTAAAGCTATCGTAAAGTAGCATTATAACTCATGAATGAGGTAAACTAAATATTCAAAATGTTTTTATCCTTATTCTACGTTGAAAATAACGTTAAAACGTAATGGACATATGCAATAATTTTATTTATTTACGCTAAAAATTAATAAAACATAATACCTGCCATTAAAGGCAGTGCAGTGGTTCACCTTTTGTGGAACGTCTCCGCCGTTAAAGTTGACCATTGGTTGGAGTGAGACACAACTATAATTTCATCTCACTCTGACAAATAGTCAATCCTGACGGTGAAGCATAGAAAGTGATGAACCACTGCACTGCCTTCAATGACAGGTATTATGTTTTTTAAATTTTTAGCGTAAATAAATAAAATTATTGCATATTTCAATTACCAGTTAACGTTATTTTTAACGTAGAATAAGGATAAAAACATTTTGAATATTTATTTTGCCTCATTCATAAGTTATAATGCTACTTTAGGATAGCTTTACGATAGCTTTACGCTACAGCGTAAAGCTACCATTCAGCCAATTCGCTAGGGGATACTTTCGAAGCGTTGAAAGATATGTAAATATAGTCAGAAATCACTTCGCCAGAGAAATAAAGATTTTACGATCAGACAGTGGTCTAGAATATAAAAATAAAGATGTTATGAATTTTTTAGAAGCCAGAGGCATTAAGCTGTTGACATCGGCACCGTACACGCCCGAAAAAAATGATCGCGCGGAGCGCGAAATGCGAACAGTCGTGGAAACCGCGCGCACGATGCTGCTGGAACGTAATTTACCAGTACGTCTGTGGGTCAAAACCGTTAACACAGCCGTCTACATATTGAACAGAGCGTTGGGAGCACGTTCGAGTGTGGCCACGCCGTTCGAACTGTGGACTAAGAAAAAGCCTAACTTAGCACATCTGCGTACATTCGGAAGTGACGCATTCGCATTTATTCCCGGTGTCTTTCGCAAAAAATGGGATGCTAAATCATGGAAGTTAATTTTCGTAGGTCACGAGATAGCGTCTGGAAATTATAGATTATTCGATCCACAAACTGGACGAATAACTGTATCGAGAAATGTGATTTTTAATAAAGGCTTGCCGAATGTCGCGGACGAAGAATTTGCGCGAGTTTCTTTTGATCCCAACGAGAATAGAGACGACGCATCGGTCGACGAGGCACGGGCGCAGTCTGTCGAACCTCGCGATAACAATGACGCGATCGCGCCCGCGGCTTGCGCACTCGAACCCCGCAGCAACGATGTACAATTACCTAACTTTGAAACTTCGGCGAGCAATGGCGGCCAAGAAATTGCGTACAACCTGTGATGATTTCTCGTCCGGACATTGCGTATGCTGTTGGCGTCGCTAGCAGATTTCTTGATAATCACGATGATTCTCATTGGAACGCGGTAAAGCGAATTTTGCGTTATTTGAAAGAGACGCAAAATTTTGGGCTCTTGTTTCACCGCGAACACGAATCAGATGTGCTTGTCGGATATTCCGACACAGACTACGCTGCATATATTAGCACACGACGATCTACCACCGGGTATGTTTTTATGATGAACGGGGGATGCATAGCATGGTCCTCGGAATGACAAGCGACGGTCAGTTTAAGTACGACCGAGGCCGAATTCATAGCAGCGAGTGAAGCAACTAAAGAGGCGATTTGGCTACGAAAATTATTGTTAGATATCGAACATGGATGTTCTGGGCCTATAGTACAACTTTAAATGTAGATAACCAAAGCGCAATCAAGTTAACTCGAAGTCCAGAATTTCACCATAGATCCAAACACATCGATGTTCGTTATCACTTCATATGTGAAAAACTTCGGAACAACGAGATTGATATAAAATATGTAAACACTCATAATAAATGTGCAGATATCCTGACAAAACCTCTAAGCTACGATAAATTTAATGTATTGCGCACAAAACTGAATGTTATAGAACATGTACGCAAAACGCTCAAGTAGTGGAGGTGTTGAAAGTAATACATATCATTATATACTTCACGCATTTTCGTTTTTTCCCGCGTGTATATATTTGCTCGTATCTGTGCTTGCCAGAGTCGGAAAGGCACGACTATAACACGAAGCGAGCGTCGGCCCACGTGTGTTCACCACAGTTCAGTTGTTGTTGCCCTCGCCCGGTGCACATATAATATCACATTATATAATAAACTTTTCTTTCCTCAAGCTTTGTGTGCCTCCTTTAGCCCTTGCCTCTAACACATTCTTTTCATAGGATGCTTATTTCTTGAAATATTCCTAAGGCTCATGATAAAACAAAACCTGTGTATAAAACATATTGGTAAATGAATGATCGGCCGATCTTGATAGGGATAGTTGCAGAAACACTGCCAGTATGAAACCCAATCGTTAAAACTATCAAATTCGAACTTTCATTGTTCGATTTATGATCAGGTTTTTTGGATTCTGGCCCACTGTACACGAGTACATGAACACTACTTTTAACTGTATAGTAATTTCGGTCTGGGCATCCTGAACAATATTTCCTTTAATTATTCATAATGATTTCCAACTAATTACAACTCTCATCAACTTCGTTTCTTGTTCAGAATTTTTCATTTTTTTCCATTTTTCAACTTAATTTTGCCACAAAAAAATAATATAAATGCAGTGATATGTAGACAACTAAATATAAAAATTAAAAAAATGTTATTACTCAATGTCATAAAGGAATAAAAAAGGTATTAATATTTAAATATTAATATCAGTTGAATGTTCCAAAATAGTTTTTGTACGAGATTAATATGATTAATATGAATTTAAAAAATTCTCTATATTATATTCTTCGTATGTTACTGTGAATTTTCAGGGAGTGATGGTACAGTCAGCGCCGCGTGTGACGATTTGGCAAACTAACTTAGGAATTCAACTTAGAACACTAGCGGGGCACCATTTTCTTTTCTGACGCATACGGCTGGTTTTAATTGATATATTAAAACTGTGTATTTTAAATAAAAGTTAGTGTTAATAGAGTAGTTTTTAACTTACATATTTTAATTTTTGTAAGGGATGAATTATAATGTTAACAACAAGCATCATGAAATATCCAGGATGAATGATCAGAAATATAAATAAGATGTTAGGTTAAGATCGTTTATAAAAGTATAAGGCGGGAAAATTTTTTTGCATTCAAATTTATAAATTGATATAGGTAAATTGATTATTTAGAAAGTTCAATAATATTAAAATAAATGTCAGTTAAAATTTTTAATATCTGTTCAGAAATTAATGGAGTTATTATTTTTTTTATATGAATCATTTCAAGGCAAAGTCTTTCTTTTAAATTTTGTTCGTATTCTCAAATTTTTACTTCTTCGAAGTCAAAAGTGTGTTTAAATTTTTGTGCATGTTGTGTTGGAGCAGTACTGTTAGCATTATAATTACAAAATATGTAAGTTAAAAACTACTCTATTAACACTAATTTTTATTAAAAATACACAGTTTTAATATATCCATTCAAAATTTCTAAGCTGAATAATATTGTTTATTTTCATAATTCTAACTATTTCATTATTTACATAACCTGCAATATGACATTTTTACAAATTATAAAATACTTAACATCAGAATGAAAATACTTGAAAGTAACGATGAGATGTTTATATCTTTTGGCAATCTACGGAATATAAGAAAATTTATAAAATTTTAAAAATGTGCAATATTAATAATTTTTAAAGAATTTGAAAATCTTTCTAGTCGACCGGCAATCGAGAGACCTGGGCTCGAATCCCAGCGCAGTCGAAAGCGTCATTTTTTCCACAGAAAGATTTTCAAATTCTTTAAATATTGAATTTATTTGCATTATTTACGATATAAGAGTTTGAAATTGTCTACGAGGACACCTGTCGACAACGTATCCTATCTGATACGCGACTAGTGATCCTCCGATAATGTAGGCAGTGACAAAAATTTCAAACTCAACTAATTAATTTGAAATCATTTACAGCCGCAAGGCTGAGCCACTAGGCGATATAAGGAGATCTTCCTGTGGAGAAGGAGATGTCGGACGCCTGTGTAGCTCAGTGGTTAGAGCAGTCGACCGGCAATCGAAAGACCTGGGCTCGAATCCCAGCGCAGTCGAAAGCGTCATTTTTTCCACAGAAAGATTTTCAAATTCTTTAAATATTGAATTTATTTGCATTATTTGCGATATAAGAGTTTGAAATTGTCTACGAGGACACCTGTCGACAACGTATCCTATCTGATACGCGACTAGTGATCCTCCGATAATGTAGGCAGTGACAAAAATTTCAAACTCAACTAATTAATTTGAAATTAATAATTTTTATCAAAAAAAAAATGTTTCTTTACAACGAATTTTAACATTAAAATTATACACCAATCGATGTCTCAATTTTAAAATTTTCCTCCTGCGCAACGATTTTCCAAAGGTAACAACATTTTAATATTTTATACCGTAACTTTGAACTGTTTGTTTATCATTTCTATGTACGTAATGCATGTTTATGCTATTATATTTTACTCTTGATAAGGACTGAAGCTTCAGTCGAAACGTTGACTACTTACGTAGGAGAAAATAAAATTTTAATTTCAAAGGACTTTAAAATGGAGTTTTGATTTCCTATAGAACTGTAACGTCCTGGTTACTCACCTTTTATTATATTGTTTATTTTTCCTTGTTTTTTGTTCAGAAAAGAGACCTGAAAAAATTTCTTAACCTAAACAAGGGATGAGGATAGCCAAAAGTGAAACTTAAGAATATCACAATTATTAACCCTTTTATTAAATATTTTGAATAGAAATATAATAGAAGTTCCCCTTGAAAATTCCTCCTGAGAAGCAGCCTGAAAATGAAAGGGGGAAAATTTATAGATCTATTCAAGTTAAATTAGGGACCTAATAAAAATTTGGTACTTACAGGAAATGTTTTATCTTAGTGATTCGAGTACACCTAATCCTTGCATCCCCTGGGTGCAATGATGAGGATAATCTAAGTAGATCCAATTTGATATTTAAATCCTCTCGCAGCACTGATAATCCAATTAATATTCGCAATGATAAACGAACTGATAGACCGATGGAAATGAGTGACGATTGAAACTGCTTTCTAAGAAAAGTACCGAGTTTCGATATTGAAGTCCCTTTTTCGAGGAGAGTTACTTTTATGAGAGAGATCTGAAGTTTAAGATGGTCTGACGGTGACTGAAGATTTGCGGATTTGTAGGTTCTTTTATACTGTTTTTTCGGTCGATACCGACATGAAATCCGCCATTATTCGATCCATACTGACATGACATTTCAAGGAGCTGCCTAAAAGCTTTTCTTCCTCCCAGATGATACCATAATTATTTCCATGAAAATTCCAACACTTTCTTTTCATTTGTATCCATAGCGACAAGATTCTTATTTTGTTCCCACGCAGTAACAGGTCTTCTAAATTTTCCTTCGTGTTCCTCTAGCCTCCCTATTTCCCTGAGGTGAATGGAGTTTGCAAGAAGTAGTGGGTTTAATGGTTTGTGTACATAACGTATTATAACGCATTCCGATGAGGTTCCCAAATGAGTAGAATTCCATTTGTCTAGACATTTAGCATTTTTCGACAATCCATATATAGAGATACCTGTTGCTTTTACATGTTTAATACTTTTAAATTATTAATTTTACACATATTATTTTGTAAATAAATATTGATAGTCACGGGATGTGACAGAACATCTTTACAAAAAAATATCAGAAAGGCCATCATTCTCACTATTAATAACATAGACTGGTAACAATTAAAAGAATTCTCTGAAAAAATAAAAGTTCAATTTTGGCACGTAATACTTCATGTTTCATGAAATGAGAAAAACCCATTGGCTAGCTTGCGCTGAAGGATCTCGCTTCTCTCTGTTTCCTAATGCGTAACAGGGAGTGGTGCCTTTTCCAATTTTCCGCACAAGCACTGGATTTTGGATGAAAATTTTCCCATGTAGGTTCTCTATATGGTTTACTCTATCGGTATTCGACGCGACTGTGGCCGCAAAGGTAACTACACTATTCTCTCTTTGACTACGTTCCAACGTAGCGCTATCCTTCACAGATTCGTGTCAAATTTTCACAGTGAAACTCTAACGGCATTTTAAACATGAAATTCATATAATTTACTCATTTTTATTTACTAATTGGATATAGAAACGCAATTTACGCAGTATGGTAGCACCTTGCCATCTCCGATGAGCAAAGGGTTATGAAAAGTTACAAAATGGTACTAAATCGTCGATATAACTTACGGTAACTAACAAAACTCAATCTAGGGTCTTGATTATGGGGGAATCGCGTAACATCAAAATCTTGTGATGTGCAGAAATTTTGCAACATAACTTTGACCAAAAACTCCAATCAACGAAATGAAGGTCACTGATATTTTCAAGACATTTTTATAGAAAATAATTACTTCGAATATGCTTTAAACTTTGTAACTATTCAATGGAAAAATTCAAACTCATGTTGCATTATCTAATGTGAAATATACTGATACTAGTTCAATGAATTTTTCCAAAAGTCGTCATGCACACACAAGACACACACACAAATGCATGCGATTAAAGCCGCAGGCATAGGCTAGTTGAATAATAAATTATGTTTTACCATAGAGTGCTCCATACTGCATGAGAAAAGATTCTAGTGAGCAGCTGGTTGGTAATTCTCAGTTTGAAGGCTATAGTGTTGATTTGATTGCCGATATATCCCGCATTTTGGGTTTCAATTTCACTATTCATCTGGTGCAAGACAATCGCTATGGTTCACTGAACAAAATTACAAAGGAATGGGATGGAATGATAAAAGAACTTCTGGAACAAAAAGCTGATTTAGCAATAGCCGACCTAACTATTACCTATGACCGTGAGCAAGCTGTTGATTTCACAATGCCATTTATGAATTTGGGTAAGTGCATATTTTTATGATACCGACTAAAAGCAGCTTTTTATATTTAAGTTTGTACAATTTAATTTCCCCACACATTTACCCCGGAATAAAGATTTTTCTCAAATATTCAAACATTGAAATACAATAAACAAACATTGAATATAATGCCAGGTCAAATATTTTTAGATTGTTTTTCAGCAGATGCTTTGATGTGAAAGTTATATTCTACAGTTATACAAATCAAAAGAGAAAGTGCAATACATATTTTCCTGCTTAATAGCTCCAAAGAAAAATTGTATCATTCAAATGAAATTAATATTGGTATAAATAATGATGATAATATATAATCATATATGCATGACAATGGTAATAATAATAATAATAATTTTAATAATGAGGAAATATGATAATACTCATGGAAACGTGACAATAGTATTATTCAGCGGAACGCACATTAAAAGTTAAGGTGGATACTAAAAATCAGTGTTTTGCACACTAAAGAAAAAAATACCTATTCTTCAAATGTGATTTGAGAAAAATTAACTCATAAAGTAGAGAAAAGTCGTTTACTGATTCCATCGTTAAGAATCTATACTAAGAATTCCTAGAAAGCTACTAATTTTCAGTAGAGGAATGACATTTCGCTAATTTACTTCTCTACTATTTGAATTAGTTGAAATTATTCTATAATGAATGACTTTGTCAAATGTTCCTAGAATTATTAGCATATTTTTACAAATTCTTTAGTAGTTTTAAGTAGGTTATAATACCCACACAAGATAACAAATTGACTGACCCAAAGAGGAAGTGAATAAAGCCCTACAGTACCAAAACAATATCACATACACTTATTGCACACATAAGGAATGGAACATGTAACTTGTCATAGCATTTTAAACCTAAACCCGTATCACCACTGACCCGAATTTCTCTTAACGTCTAAACAAAAGCACAATTAAAAACTTCAAGGACTCGAAGCCACTCAAATCCTCAAAACACAACCAAATTTGGACCAAAATCACCACACCTCAACAGAACACTAGAAAACAAACCGTGAGAAAAACAAACAAAAAAGGAGGAAAGAAAAAAGAAGGCAACCTTCCAAAACCCCTTCCTTCTTTTTCTATCTTTCGTCCTCTTTTGTTTTTATCACCCACCACCATTTACATAAATAAATTTCAAATTATTGCCGACGTTTCGGTGCTCTTCCAGCACCCTCTTCAGAGCTGTAACACTACAAGAAAAAAAATTTATTGAAATGAAATTGTCTCCTATCACCCTCCATGGGGACGCAGACCCTCCTCCACGGAACGTCAACAGAAAACTGAAACACGACCCCGTGCATCCCTCCCTCCCAAGCATCTGAAAGACCCCAAGGGTCATTCAATAAATTTTATGTGCCACCGGCGCGCAAACTCGTTTTTTCGCTACAGTTAACAGCAGCGCAATGTAGTACATTTCGCCAGAAAGGAATGAAATGTAAAAATTGAACTGCGCATGCGCCCATAGCCATGAAACGAAGCTCAATCCTTCTTATTCTTCTTCTTCTTCTTCGTACAGCGTTAGCATCTTACTGGCAAAGCCTTGTACATTTGAACTGCGCATGCGTCTACTAAAATCCATTACTACTACACAAGATCGATAAAATCAAAATGGCCTGGACTAGTCGTGACATATCAAGTATAATGACTAGCGCCGCAAACAACTACAATACTAGTTTAGATTCCAGTGTACGCATAAAAACTCGTATACGCACCGAAGTCACATAAAATAGAATACATGCCAATGCACACAATTCGGGTAATTCCGAGACTCGCGACAATGCTCGCAGGACTGATCGCGCTTCGGATTCGTCTCGGCTTTGCCTCGACTACGCCTTAGCTTCGATCTCTTGCGAGCATTGACGCTCGTCCCGCAATGACCCTCATTCTGCGCCTGGGCACGTAATGTACTATTAAATTCTTTTGCAGAATCTAGAAACCTCAAGGATATTTACTAGCAACATTGTCATTAGAGATAACTTATCATGCTGTCATAACATCCATTGTACTTAACCAAATCCATTTTTAAATTTATAGAATATGTTCCCTCTGTTCTTATATATAACATTTCCATAAATTCTCTTTTTCCTTATTATTTTCCGAGTGTAAAATCTCTACATTGTTCCAGTCAAAGTCATGATCAGCGTATTCCTTTCTATGATGAGACAAAACAGTATGATAATTACACTTTCTCCCAAGATTCTTTTTGTGTTCTTCTACTCTAGTATTAAGAAGTCTGCCCGTTTGTCTCACATAAGTCACTTTACACCTTTTACAAATCAGTTTGTATATCGCCCCACTTTTTTCTAATCTATTCAAGATGTCTTCACCCAAAGTTATAAGTACTTCCATCTTAAACGGTATTCTAAAAATTGTATGGATTTGAAATGTTTTTAACATAGATTGCATTGTTTTTGAAATATGACCAAAATAACGAAGAACAATAGTGTTATTTTTATCAAAAATTTCAATTTGTGTATCCATGTCTACATTTCTACTCTTTCTACTTTTGATTGGTTGAATTCTAATTTTTATATGTTTTTCAATCAAATCTTGTGGGTAGTGATTAAAAAATAAAATCTTTCTAACAACTTCTAAATTTTCTGAATGGAATGATTCATGAGACAAACAAACAGCTCTGTCAACTAGATTTTTAATAATAGCAACTTTATTTTGAAAGGGATGATTTGAGATGAAATTTAACATTCTACCAGAATATGTACTCTTTCTGTACCAATTTGACACTATTTTATCATTATCAAGTTTAATTATTTTCAAGTCCAAAAAATTAATTCTATTGTTCCTTTCCATTTCATGGGTGAATTGAATTCTTGGGTGATAGTTATTGGAAGTATCTATAAGTTTTTGCAACTTATCCAAAGGTACACACAATAAAGTATCATGAACATATCTAAAATAAAAGGGCACAACAAACTCCAACCTCTCAAAGACAGTCTTTTCCAAACCTTCCATGACTGTTTCAGCCAACATTGGAGAAATAACAGAACCTATTGGAGTACCAAACTATTGTTTATAGAATTTACCATTAAATTTAAATTTAGTAGAATTCATAATGAAATCTCATCCTTTGAGAAACTCTTTTTTATCTAGTTTTGTATATGATTTAACTTTTATCCATCTATTTGAAACAGCTTTTTTGACTAAATCTAACGGAATGTTCGGAAAATAATACTGTTTTGGCTAGATGTTATGGATTGAGAAAGATTCATAAGGAAAACTATCCTTTGAGACTAGTTGTTTCGACTATTAATACACCTACTAGATTTTTAGAAGAAAATTTTAATATGATACTTAACAATTCATTATCAAAGTCAAATTGTACTGTTAAAAATAGTTGGGAATTTCAAAAGATTATAGTCACAAAGAGGATACCTGATGGTCATGTAATGATTTCTTTGGATGTTGTTGCAATGTTTCCGAACATTCCGTTAGATTTAGTCAAAAAAGCTGTTTCAAATAGATGGATAAAAGTTAAATCATATACAAAACTAGATAAAAAAGAGTTTCTCAAAGGATGAGATTTCATTATGAATTCTACTAAAATTAAATTTAATGGTAAATTCTATAAACAATAGTTTGGTACTCCAATAGGTTCTGTTATTTCTCCAATGTTGGCTGAAATAGTCATGGAAGGTTTGGAAAAGACTGTCTTTGATAGGTTGGAGTTTGTTGTGCCCTTTTATTTTAGATATGTTCATGATACTTTATTGTGTGTACCTTTGGATAAGTTTCAAAAACTTATAGATACTTCCAATAACTATCACCCAAGAATTCAATTCACCCATGAAATTGAAAGGAACAATAGAATTAATTTTTTGGACTTGAAAATAATTAAACTTGATAATGATAAAATAGTGTCAAATTGGTACAGAAAGAGTACATATTCTGGTAGAATGTTAAATTTCATCTCAAATCATCCCTTTCAAAATAAAGTTGCTATTATTAAAAATCTAGTTGACAGAGCTGTTTGTTTGTCTCATGAATCATTCCATTCGGAAAATTTAGAAGTTGTTAGAAAGATTTTATTTTTTAATCACTACCCACAAGATTTGATTGAAAAACATATAAAAATTAGAATTCAACCAATCAAAAGTAGAAAGAGTAGAAATGTAGACATGGATACACAAATTGAAATTTTTGATAAAAATAACACTATTGTTCTTCGTTATTTTGGTCATATTTCAAAAACAATGCAATCTATGTTAAAAACATTTCAAATCCATACAATTTTTAGAATACCGTTTAAGATGGAAGGACTTATAACTTTGGGTGAAGACATCTTGAATAGATTAGAAAAAAGTGGGGTGATATACAAACTGATTTGTAAAAGGTGTAAAGTGACATATGTTGGACAAACGAGCAGACTTCTTAATACTAGAGTAGAAGAACACAAAAAGAATCTTGGGAGAAAGTGTAATTATCATAATGTTTTGTCTGATCATAGAAAGGAATATGCTGATCATGACTTTGACTGGAACAATATGGAGATTTTACACTCGGAAAGTAATAAGGGAAAAAGAGAATTTATGGAAATGTTATATATAAAAACAGAGGGAGCATATTCTATAAATTTGAAAATGAATTTGGTTAAATATAATTGATGTTATGACAGCATGATAAGTTATCTCTAATGACAATGTTGCTAGTAAATATCCTTGAGGTTTCTAGATTCTGCGAAAGAATTTAAAATTTATTGAATGACCCTTGGGGTCTTTCAGGTGCTTGGGAGGGAGGGATGCACGGGGTCTTGTTTCAGTTTCCTGTTGGCGTTCCGTGGAAGAGGGTCTGCGTCCCCATGGAGGGTGATAGGAGACAATTTTATTTAAATAAATTTTTTTTCTTGTAGTGTTACAGCTCTGAAGAGGGTGCTGGAAGAGCACCGAAACGTCGGCAATAATTTAAAATTTATTTATATAAATGGTGGTGGGTAATAAAAACAAAAGAGGACGTAAGAAAGAAAAAGAAGGAAGGGGTTTTGGAAGATTGCCTTCTTTTTTCATTCCTCCTTTTTTGTTTGTTTTTCTCAAGGTTTGTTTTCTAGTGTTCTGTTGAGGTGAGGTGATTTTGATCCAAATTTGGTTGTGTTTTGAGGATTCGAGTGGCTTCGAGTCCTTGATGTTTTTAATTGTCATAGCATGTAGCTCGTCTTAGTTGACCATCCCAACCGGCTGGACCACAAATTTACCATTCGATTAAGATTCATCTCAACGCCTACGAGGTGAGGACTCGAGTTACAATATTCGACCTACTGGATTCAATTACAGCCAACTTACTTGCAATCAGGCGTAAATACTACCAATTTTAAATCTTATATATGTAATTTCATTTTCCATGGTGCTTACTTAACATAATTTTTATTTTAACAAATATATTTTATATGATCAACCCTTCTCATTCACAGTGTTCCTCATCCCTTAGAGAGGATCCTTCTGATCCGCGCAATATACTACATTTCGTTACTGTTAACTGTAGCGAAAAAACGATTTGGCACATAAAATATGATTTCCACAATTTTGGTCGGATCTGGCTGGATAACAAACTCGTCTTTACTTTTACAGCACCGATCAAGTATACCAAAGCTCAATTCAATCTGATAATTCTATCGAGAGTTATCGAGTATACGACCGACAGACAGACATATGATACAGACACTCTCCTAAAAACAATTTTTTTGGACTCCAGGGGTCTCAAAACGTGAAGATTTGATAAGAATTTCGAAATTAATTTTTCAGATAAATCTAATACACTCTTATATGATGGGAATATAAAAACAACTACAAAATTTCTGTTTTTTATATTTTGGGATATTTTCATTAATTTTTTTAATTTATTTGTAACTCTTTATTCAGTAATGTTACCTTCGGCTTTCTCAATAGCAAAAGCATTTTCCTACATATATATTTGGAGGCATTATATTTTGCAATTCAATAATAGGAAAATCATCCAATTCTCACAGATTTATTTTACTACAGTCAAATATTGCATCTTTGTGGAAACCTTTTTACAATCCTAAAAATAGATGCAGTGGTTTTTATAAAATCCCATTTACATAACCAAAAAACGTTATTTCTACACGTCCAAATATGTGAACCGCTGTTTTTTCAATTAATATTGTAAGCGAATTATCCAATTTTTGAAGTTGATTAATCAAGGTTCTAGGAAAGAAAGCTCAAAAAGTACACCGTTGAAAATTTTTGAGTAATCGAAATGATGAAAATCTTTTCTAAAATAAATTTGAAATAAGCGTGAGTATACGCACGCCCTTACCACAGTTTATGGGTATGAAAAACAGGAAGAAGAACAATAATTTTGGACAATTGGTGACCTTACCAAAAAAGACAAGACAGCTCGGAGGAAAAAAGATTGAGAAAAATGCAAAAAAAAAGAAAAAGTAAGGCGCAGCATTATTTAACAGAACCAAATCGCAATGATTTTTCTGTGAAAAATGATTTTAAGTCTGAAAAAAAACACATGCACAAACAACAAAAAAGAGGTCGAAAAAAGTGTTGCACAACAGAAGTAAAACTTTAAAGAATTAGGAAAAACCAGGAGCGACTATTCATCATGGGTGGAACATTTCAGGTGCAGTTTAATGAGAGTTTTCGTTTGATTAAATCAACGAAAGAGAAAAAGTTCTTTCACAAAAATTTCTCAGGAGTCCTAAAAAAATACAAATTGTTGAATAACTACAAGTCTTTCCTAAACTTGAAACTTTGACCTAAGTACAGTAACAACAACAGCTCGGAGAAAACTGATAATACTTATTTCAATGGAAGACTCAAAAAAAGAATCCCTATTTTTTTTTGTACCGTCATTACTTCCTTTTGTGAATATTCATGTTCCTGAGGTTGGAGAAAAATGCTATGAACTTAATGATATTGAAGTTTGCGACGTCTCTAACTCAAACTTGTGACGAATTGTGAGACGAACTATTAGGTAGAAAATTCTTCTTTAAGACGGAAATTTATCCCTAGATCAGGTAACGAAGGAAGACAATAAAAGCAATAAACATTACCTATATAAACCAAGGGACTCTTGTACCGAAGTTTGGGATGAAATTCACCTGAAGGAAACCCTTGTCATTCATCAGTATCTTATAACATTTAGGTTGACACAAAATTATCATAAAAAACTCTGCTCATATGTCAACGGTACTTATGCAATGTCCGATAAGAGCGCATATTCGCGACTAGTAAAGAAATTTTGACGGCCTATATAAATGATGAATAAAATATTAATATTGCCTTAACCACGCAACTAAAAATATGACATTGTAATGATGAAAACACAGACTTACAACGTTTATATATATGAACATTGGAGTAAAGATGATATATCCCAAAGGGGTTTTCGAACGCGAGTATTTCGAAACAAGAGACGAATAGCATTATTAAATACAAGCGAGAAGAGAATGTGCATCAAGTATCCACAGATCAGCGCGAATTCTCCCGATAAATTATAATTGGAAATGACGAGTACCAGCGAGTCTCGGCAAGTCGCAGAGAGTCGCAGTTAGTATTTATTGGACTGGAGTTTTAACGTTATTTGGCCTTATTTTTCATTATTAAGGGAAAAATACTTTACACACAGTTTCATTCGGAATCGACTCATGAATAGAAACCCACTCGATGTAACCCTTGTTCCCTAAATTGAAAAATATATAGTGCCACCGACACGTTTAACGAAAACAATAGAATAGTGGAAAAATATTTAGAAAGAATTCGATGTACGGAACACTCCGCTGATATGACGATAATAATTATGCAATATACATAAAGAATTCAGATTCTTGGAATGTGGAAACATCTAGATAATCTGCATGAACGATGAAGATTTTTAAAATAATATATTCTCTTTAATGTCATCAAAACATAACTTTGTAACACTGAAAACAAAAAAACCACAACGTGTGTGTACGCATATGACAACAGAGAGATAAAGAAAAGATAGAATGCAGCTTTTTGGTAAATAAAGATACATGACATAATGCAGAAGTGCATTACGATCAAACAAGACGTTAAAAGACACCTAAGGATGAATAGGATGACTCCGTTGTGAGGAAAGCAAACATTCCCCATCTTTAGATGTGGGCTAACTCACTAGACGATCAAAATGAGTGTGATGTAACCCTTTCTTTCAACCTTTTGAAACTGTATAGGTTAGAGAAAGAGATGAGGAATCGAATAAACCCTGTTAGATCGCTCGCGTTAACCCATTAACGCCCAAAAACATGTAATTTTACTGATCAAACTGTCAAATTTTGATTGATAAATTATTCACAGGCCTCTTCTAGTATATGTAATGACCTGATTAATGGCGGTTTCAATATGGCGCTTGGAGAACTTGGGAAATACCGAGTTTTTTTCAAGATTATCGTTGATGAAAATTCCTGAACCTTTATTGAATTTGATTTTCCTATGTTTCTTGGCACAGTGTATTAAAACCCGGTGACAGTGTTAGAAAATTAAAAATGGCGGATCCAATATGGCGGTTCAAATAATTATTAATAATATTTAAGATTTTTTGATTGAGTTCGCGTATTCATCGGAAAAAATTCTTAAAGTTCTGAATTTATATTTCACGATCTGCTGTTTGCTTTAGCTTTCTTACTATAAACGATAATTTGCTATGAAATACATACAAAAAAAATTATTATACAAAATACCTCGGTATTTCCCAAGTTCTCCAAGCGCCATATTGAAACCGCAATTAATCAGGTCATAACATATACTAGAAGAGGTCTGTAAATAATTTATCAATCAAAATTTGACAGTTCGATCAGTAAAATTCCGTGTATTATCCAATTATCTTAGAAATGTCATGAAAAAACGCCTATTTTCCAAATTTCCATAGTTTTACGCCATTTTGGAAAAGATAAAATATAAGCACGGTAATGTAATTTTGACTATAAATCAGAAAAGGAGACCCAAAAATATTAACGAAACAAGGTTTGGTCATGATATATTCCCTTTTTCGCTTTGGCAACAAGGAACAAAAATGACTTAAAAAGTCTGTGATTTTGGGCGTTAATGGGTTAAATAAGAAGTTGTTTTTTTACGAAAATAATAGAGAAAATTTGTCTCTTTTTGGAAGCACTAACAAGCCTTCCTGAACGTTCCAAATGGATTAAATTTTACCCCAGGTAATAAAAGAAATTCTCGACTCTCTATTGCATATATAAAAAAGAACGAAAGATGAATAGGGGTTGAGATTTCGATGTTTTCTTGAGTGCATAAATTCGTCTCACTTTCAAGAAATTGAAATTTCCAAGCTCAAAGTTGAGACGAATCGTCACACATTATTTTTCTGCCGACTCGAAGTCGATCCTCGGCAGCAGGTAAATGACCGAGGCAATAGAGGCAATAAAAGCAAACTCTATAAACCGAGGGTCTTCCACTATAGCTTAAAATGAAAATTAATTTTATGCAACCCTTGCAATCGATCAGATTTCTATCATTTTCAAATTATCAAAAAATTAACTAGAAAGACTGCTCATATGTGAATAAAACGTATGTGATATACGTAAAGGAATCAGATTTCTAAAATTTGATAACATAATAATGATTTGAACGAACTTTAGGAATTTTGGGAAAAACATTTTCTCTTTAATGTTGCGTGACATGTTTTCTGGTAAATGTGTACAAAAAATCTTGTTGGTCTCTTTTTATTTATTCAAACAAAATTCAATTGATTCAAACAAGCACATCATTTTCAAACATGGAAAAAAATTTCTTTGTAACACTATAAACAAAAATTTACAACATGTTTGCATACATATGAGAGTAGGTTTTCAGAAGACACCTTAGGATAAATAGGTTAAGTCCGTTGTGAAGAAAGCGAAAATTTTATATTTTCAGATGTGGCCTGACTCACTAGACGGTCGAAATGACTGTGATGTAACCTTTTTTTTAAACTTTCAACACTGGATAGAATAGAGAAAGATATAAGGAATCGAATACATCCTGTTAGATAGCTCGCGTTCAATAAAAAGTTTCTTTTTTTTAACGAAAAAAATAGAGAAAATTCGTCTCTTTTTAAACATTCCAAATTGTTTGAATCTTAGCCCAGGTAATAGAAGAAATTCTCGACTTTCTATTGCATATATAAAAAAGAACAAAAAATGCATAGGGGTTGAGATTTTGCTGTTTTCCTGAGTGCATAAATTCGTCTCACTTCCAAGAAATTAAACTTTCTGAGTGAAAGGTATAAGACGGAAAACGTCTCACAACTTTTGTCGGCTGAATCGACGTTAAACCCGAGAGCAGGTGTTCATATATATAAACGTTGTAAGTCTGTGTTTTCATCATTACAATGTCATATTTTCCGTTGCGTGGTTAAGGCAATTTCTCTATCAGGCCACGTGATTGAATCATATATAAACTTTTTTATGTTGAATCACGTTTTTCCATCGTCATCTACTGCATTTCTTGAATTTTTAGAAAAATATTTTGTAAAAATAAAATAGAAAAAATTTCTTTTGTAACATTTCGATTTTTATAACTTTTGATTTGAATACCAGATTCCATCATATTATATTATATTCATCATTTATATAGGCCTTAACATTTTTTTAATAGTCGCGAATATGCACTCTTCGCGGACATTACATGAGTAGCGTTGACATATGAGCAGAGTTTTTTATGATAATTTTGTGCCAACCTAAAAGTTATAAAATGCTGATCAGTGACAGGGGTTTCCTTTAGGTAAATTTTATCCCAAACATCGGTATAAAAGTCCCTCGATTTATAGAGGTAATGTCTATTGCTTCTATTGTTACCTAATCTAGGGATAAATGTCCGTCTCATAGAAGAATTTTCTACCTAATAGTTCATCTCACAATTCGGCGCCGTGGAAAAATAGCGATTGTGAGATTTTCAACTCTTATTCTTCACGTTTCCAAGATTACAACAAATTTTTCAAAAAATAAAAAATTTTATTTTATTGTTGAAAAAAGCTCTCCTATCGTGAAGGGCCTCTTTTCAGAGACTCACCCATATAAGGTTTTTCCAGGTTGCTGATTATGAATCGGCACTCAGAGTTTTAATAAGCAGGTCAGATATACCATGTACATGTTATTTTTTTATTGGCCGCTAATTACGAATCCGGTGTCCGTTTAACCCCATCACCTCTGAATCAGGATTATTTGAAGCTCAATTTCTGTATTTTAAAATACAATTCATCGGAAGGTCAAATGTGTCACTTAATCTTTTCAGACTGGTATCTCGTTAGGATACCCGGATATCAGTAAGATAACCTCTATGAAAATTGTGAAGGTTTGAAGTGCCGTCACTTGTTCACCTTGGATTTGTCCTTCATGCGACGTCTAGAGGTCGGTTTGACCCATGGGTAAAATCGTGTCCGGTCGTTCCGCTCTTTCAGAGTCCGGAGTAAAAAATGAGGGTTGCTATTCGTAAAACGAAAGTTGAGAGTCTAATTACCCTGACAAAGACTTTCAAGGTGAAACAAAAGGTGACCATCAAATTTTTCTTTCAAAACTTGAAAACTTTTGTAAAGGACATTCAATCAATATAAGGTCATCTTTTGGTTAAAAGTTTATCCAAAAAAAAATTCTCTTTCAGAAGAAATAAAACATTTTTTCTTTTTGAGGATCATCTATTTGATCTTTAAAACCATTTCTTTCAGGCGCCACTATCTTTATAATAACAAAGCTTAATGCTCACCTTAACCAGTCGTTTTGTGACTAGCTGATCTCTGTAATAAGTCCTTTTCAGTCGTTTTAAATCTTTCAAAACATTCTTGCAACTCAGTGTATCACTATCCATAATGAGGTTTCAATGAAGAGGACGAAGCACTTTTTGTCTTGTATGTAGTAAATTTACTTAAGTTAAAAATATGAGATCTTTCACGGATTTTGTGAATAACCTGTACACCAAATGTTATGGTAACTTAAAAGATAATCTTTATCGTTATTGGGTTTTTCAGATCATTTGTTCGACTTGTTTTGTTAGTATCAGCAGACATTGTGAATATAGTAATTGCCGTCTACGTATTCGTCCTATGATTAAGCGGGAACCTTAAATTCATGAAACGGATTGTGCTTATGCACAACGAAAGTTTTTAATAAAAGAAATTTACAAGGAGTTTGAAAGCTGTTCTTTTACATAAGGGAAACATATTTGCTCCATTGGCAGTAGCACACTCTTTTTCAATGAGCGGGGAATATAATGCACTTGCATTTGTCCAGGATAAATTGAATTTGAATAACCACAAATGACAGATCTGTCATACGAAAATAATAATAATGCTATGACAACAGAGTGGTTCTACAAAATATCCATGCTCAATATGTGAATGGGATAGCCGAATGCGTGATTAATACTATTTGAAAAAAGGATGTCGCCTTCGGAGAAATATTGAGCCAGGTTCGAAAAATGTCGTTAAAAGAAATCTAGTAGAACCAGAGAAATAGCTATTCGTTTTAGTAGTGAGGAAAGCGAGCAATTGCCAATGAGTGTGAAGTTCGCAACACGAGCCGAAGGCGAGTGCTAAAATCACATGAATTGACAGTCGCTTGTTCCCCACGAGTGAAAAACGTTATTTTTTCCAACATGTCTAGTAACAATTGTACTTTCAACATCTGTTTTAAGACGGGGAAATAGCAAAAGTTGTAAAATCGGGCATTTTCCCATCTCAAAACAAACGGTGAAAGTACAATTTTCATTAGACGTGTTGGGAAAATGATATTACCTTCATGACTGTTATAAAGATGAAATCATATGCGCAGTAAATAAAATGGTTTTATTTATTGATATAAGTAATAAAATGAACCTGTATGGTGTACAACGAGCATGACAACAGTCGTAGTAATTTCTTTCTTTACAGCAAGAAAATTTTCTTTTTCTTATCCTTCTAACTACAAAAGCGAACTATATCTAATCATAAAACAAAAACTATATAAAACTCTAGACTTTAAAACTACTCACTATATTGCAGTGACGCCATCTACTGCACTCAAAGGCAACACTCCTCCTTGAGTCGTTTCCCACGCAAATATAGAAATGGACCTTTGCTTAGAGGTTTGGTAAAAATGTCTGCCAACTGATCTTTAGATTTCACAGAAATGGGACTTACAGTTTTATCTACATGTTGATTAATAAATTTTCGTTTGATCTCAATGTGTTTTTTACCCTTAGTAATTTTACCTTCATCGACATTTTCGAGCATATTAATTGAAGCTTTGTTATCAATAAACAAATCTGTAGGATTAGACAAATCTTGCATCATCAATTCTTTTATAACTCGACGAATCCAACTCACTTCCTGAATACCTAGAACAGCTGCACGATATTTCGCCTCAGCAGATGAAATAGCTGTAACCTTCTGTTTTTGTGCAAACAAGACAATCGGACCCCCATTTTCAACTAAGATGCCACTCGTTGAACACATATCTGAGTCAACTCCTCCATAATTTGCATCCGTGTAGACTTGAAGATTACAGTTGCCATTGACGAATATTCCAAACCCTTTTGTGCCTTGCAGATAACGAAATATTCGTTCAACCATTTTCCAGTGACTAACTTTTGGTTGACAGACGTGACGACTCAAATAGTTGACTCCAAAACTGATGTCTGGACGAGACATGGTTGAAAGATACAACAGGCTCCCAATCGCTTCACGATATGGTTTATTCTTCAATTCTTTGTCATTTACTAACTTATTCGTAATAATTCCTGGTTCCATTGGTGTAGAGACTTCATAGGCATCAGCAAAACCAAATTGTTTAATAATCTTCTTTGTATACTTGGACTGACTTAAGAAAATGCCATTTCTCTTTAGTTTGATATCCATGCCCAAATAATACAACATTCCTTGTTTAGGGCCTTCTGATGTAATTTCGAATTTCCTTGCTAATTTTAATAACAGATCTTCTACCTTGTCTTTGTTCTGTCCAACTATTAGTCCATCATCAACAAAAACGGTCATCATTACTGTACGATTCTGATTATAGAATAGACAAGGATCATCATCAGTTCCTTCAAGCTTCAAACTTTGCAAATAACTAGTGAGTTTGACATTCCAAGACTTTGGAGCCTGTTTTAATCCGTATATGCTCTTTAGTAATTTACAGACTTTTCCAGAACCATCATCAAAACCTTCGGGTTGAAGCATATAAAGTTCTTCTGTTAGCTCCCCGTTTAAGAAGGCAGTTTTAATGTCAAATGTTTTTATATAAGACCTTTCCTCTGCAGCTAGACTCAGTATTAAACGAATACTTGCATGACGTGCGGCAGGAGCAAACGTTTCAGTGTAATCAATACCTTGCTGTTGGTCAAATCCTCGAGCAACCAATCTAGCTTTCATACGTCCATCTCCTTTTTGACGGAGAATCCAACGACAGGTCAATGGTCTCCGACCTTCAGGTAGATCAGTTAGATCTCAACTCTTCATTTGGTTTGGGATGGGGCTTGATTGACCCTCGATCACGCAGATTTCTATTCTGAGATCTTTCCCTTTTTTGATATGACGATCCTGACTGATCTTCATCATGAACATCGTTGCTGCTGCCGTCACTGTCGTTTCTGTTATCTGACTCCTCCTGACGTTCAACATCCGACTCTGACTGTTCTGATTCAGATGAATTTTCATTTCTTATCGGTTCTTCAATTTTATTGTGGTTCGACTTAAATTCTACATCAATATATCCTTTTTCAGGGCCGAATTTCTCATCAAATAAAACATTGCACGAGACTACTACGTGATGCTTTTCTCGAATATACACACGATAACCCTGTTCTTCAGTATCGTATCCTACAAAAACCCCTTTTGTGCTTTTCTTGTCAAGTTTCTACCGTTGATGATATGGAGTCAATACAAAACAGTCACAACCAAATGGCTTCATTGTTTTTGGGTTGATACAACGACCAAACCATAATTCAGCTGGACTCTTGCCTATGACTGAACTCGTTCCGGTTTGATTAATAGTGAATACAGAGTAGTTTAGAGCTTCTGCCCATAACTTTAGACCAAGTTTTTCAGCATAAAGCTCGGCACGAGCTGCTTCAACAATCGTGCGCATCTCCCTTTCGACTCTGCCATTCTGTTCTGGTGTGTACGTAGCTGATCGCTGATGAAATATGCTCATTTTTTCCAAAATGTTACGACTTCTGACATTTTTAATTTCTGTTCCGTTATCTGACTTCAATTTCTCAACTTGCCAACCTTACTGATTTTTGACCAAATTTAGATAGATAATTAATTTATCTACTGCCTCAGACTTGTTTTTCAAGAAATAGACTGGTCGAAAATGACTGTAATCATCCTTAAAAATTAGAAAATACTTGGCTCCTCCTAGAGATGGTTCATTCATCTCACCAAGATCTACATGTACAACATCAAGACACCTTTTAGCAACAACGGTATTTGTAGGATGAGAGGTACGACACTGCTTTCCATAAGCACCACAGCCTTCACATACATATCCATTCCTGTCATCAATGTATTTAATATTGTTCCTTTTCAAGATATCCCTTACATATTAAACATTCTGATGAGCGAAACTTTCGTGCCAGATTTTTACAGAAACTGCTGACAGACTGTGTTCGATACTTCCGCGAAACTTCATACGAAACAATCCTCCACATCTTTCAGCGATTAACACAGGCTCTCCATCTTCCAAAATTATTGATTTTTCTGAATCAGCTGTTTGAGTGTATCCCTTGTCCAGTACGGTTGTTACAGAAAATAAATTAAATGTCAGATTTGGGACAAACAAGACTTGACGAAGAACAACTGGATACCATTTTTTACCATTATAAGCAGTTAAGTGTACATCTCCTATACTTACAGCCTTTAGTTCTGTCGAATCACCTATCTTCATTAGTGTAGGTACTTCTAATGCCTTTAAGTTTTACATCCAGCTTAAATTTCCTGTCATGTGGTGTGACGCACCACTATCTTTGTACCATGATTCGATATCATTTGTTATGCTGTCAATTACTGTAGAAGATAATCCTATTGAAATAAATGATTTAAAACTATTTTTGTCATTTTTAGGACAAGGCTTGCCATAACATTCACGTTTCTGATGTCCTCTCTTTCCACATTTGTAGCATTTCATTTGACCTGACAACTGACTGGACTCACCTGTATTTGACTGACCTGAACTGGACGACACAGACTTTGACTGACTCTTTTCTTGACTTTTCTTATACTGACTTTTATTTCCAAATTTGACTTTACTTTTTGTCAGTAACGCAATATATTTTTGGGAAATTTCCAAAACTTTCGGATGCAAAAAGAAATGAGGGTGTATTCGATGGCTCTCAAATCAGAACTCTTCTGAAGATACTGGTCTTGAAAGAAAACTAACTCATGACTGGGGGTCGAAATAGCAGATTTTTGGAAGGGTTTGTTATACCATCTCAGGGAATCACAAAGAATCTAACTTGAAAATTGTAGAAACAATGGTGGAAAACTCCGACATCTTGGGATGTTTGAAAAACTTGAAAATTGGTGTCTTGGATTCTCACATTGATTGGCTTTCTGAAAATCTGGATGATATAAGTGAAGAGTAGGGAGAGAAAACTCATCAGGATTACAAAGAGATAGAGGTACGATACCTAAGTGTGTTGGATACAAACATGATGTCTGACTGGAGCTGGCGGACCCCACCACGCTCACATGTGGGAGCAGACACAATCGAGGGCGCCGTGTTGGTGTGTCCCCACTTCCTCGCATCGATTTCACGCTGTTGGCTGTTGAGCCAAGATCGAAAATTATGTTTCTGTAGACTTCGTGTCAAAGTGGCGCGAAGCAGACGACAAATTTAAAATCACGAAGTATATCATTTAAGATATTACCAGTCTTTCTTAGATAGTTTTAAAAATATTCACCTACAATGAATATCTAAACATTTTATTTCAAATTTTAGTATAATTTAAACACTTGGAAAATCATTTTATATTTAAATTTGAAGTCAATAAATTTTCAAAGTTTCAAAACAAAATATCAATTTCAATATTTTTTAGCTATGCAAATGAAATAATTCAATTAGAAAATTATGTGGAGAATATTATATATTAAGAAATGATGAAATATGATATTGGAATTTAAAAGATAAAATATTAAAATACTTGAGCAATACATAAATTATATCTAATTATACACACGAAATTATGCAGTGGAGTTTCTTCTCTGGTATAGGGCAACATTAAAAATAATTTCATTTAAATAAAATACTCTGAAAATTTTTAGAAATACGTAATACTATGCACATATGAATTTCATTAAAAAACTATGAATAAAAGGTTTCAGTATTCAAAAAACCAAAATTACATCTAAATTTGCATACGAAATTACACTTCACGTTAATTATAATTATATAGTATATAATATTATATGCAAGATTGCAGCCAATTTTGAAAAATATTCCTCTGAATGCAATGTATAAATAATCATTCTTCATGAATTTGGGAAAACATATCGTCCTAATTATATAATGTTCGTAAATTAATAGTATTTAACAACGATTCTATTGGAATGGTCAAGGTAATTGGCTGATACGCAGCATATGCGAGTTCAAACCCCTGCACTTCCAAAAAATTTTTTATTTTATTTTATCTATCATGTTTAATATTTTTAATATTTCTTTTTATGTGCCTTGAGTTATGTGAGAGGCAAGGAGACTCACGTTAATTAAACACCCGAAATATATTAACTTCTATTTTTTCGCTTTCGTCTAATTGAAAATTTTTAAAATAGTGGATTAGGCCTACAGGGGGAACACTTTTAAAAAACGCGCCTGCAACTCTACCTCCTCGATAGCGTGGAAAGGAGTTTAACAGAAATTCATATTAATTAAGGCTCTCACTAGTTATTCCTATCAGTACTTGATTACTGACAGGGCAAAACAGCTAAGGCCCTACCACAATCCAATTAAAATCTCTGTTGCCTAGAAGTTGTAGCTGATGATTCACAATTTTCACCTCACGTTTTTGTGGCCTATGCATAGATTTTTAATTAAAAAATTGAAAGAATCTACGACAATCAAGAATTTTCTAATTAAAATAGCTAACTAACAAAGCTACTAAATTTCCAATCAATACCTTTACTTGAAATTTTAAACATTTATTGACCATGGGATTTTATTGATATTTGAAAAAGATTCACCTGATATAAACATTTTTGAGATTATGTGAAATTCTTGGAAAATTCTCAGTAAAATTTAAAGTTGTTATACGCGCCTTAAGCCGTATATAATAATGGTAGAAAATCATTATAGTTTTCGACCATTAAAAGAAAAAAGATACTTGTCCGAAATTCAATCGGAGAAGCGATTCGAGGCCTTCGAAAAACGGTACCGTTAGAAAGGTACTACCGTGCGTCCTTTTCTGATGCACGCATCAGTGTCGGAAAAGCCCCGTTCTTGTCGCACCCCTGCAACCTACCGACCAGACGCAAGTGCCCTCCCCTCTACCGTCTCACCTCCCTTGCCTAGGAACGGCCTTCACTCACTGCAAGCTGGAAAAGTGAAGGTCGGGAAAGGCAAGGAAAAGCAGAGAGGAGAGCACTTCTCTCAACGCCTACCCCTTCCCAATCAATCGCTACGAATTGGGAAGAAAAGGACGAAACGATGCTGGCCACAGGAGTGAGAGGGACAGCAACATTACCTCCCTCCAAGTGGTCAGTGAACTTGCAAGGGGAAGGAGTATCGGTACTCGAAAAACTATGAAAAAAAAAACGATACTCCTTCCACTGCGACACTTCTCCCCGATTTTCCATCCCTATAAAAAGGGCCTCGAGACGCTTGATTGACAGTTGAGTCCAGGGCAGCTTCCCTGACCTACGACGAGTGTCAACGTCGTGCGAACCCCACGAAACTCCAGCTTTTTCGACTTAGTGTTAAGTAAGTGTAGTGAGCATAGTGCAGAATAAACAACTACGATGTATCATCATCACTTGGTGCCATTCTTGCTTCCGACTCCGTTCCCGACACGCCTCCGGACGCAGGGCACAGTAAGTTCCCGAGACTAGTGCATATATAGACACTATAACCCTTTCTCCCCTTCCTACACTGTCACTGGGACCCAGTGACGCAAACCCTCCCTCCTTCTTTCTATCTACACTGTCACTGGAACTCAGGGACGCACACTCTCTCCTTTCTCTCTCTCTCTCTATCCTCGTTCTGCCCACACTGTCACTGTAATTCAGTGACGCACATTCTCTCTTTTCTCTCTTTCTCTACACGCTCACTGGAATTCAGTGACGCAACCTCTCTCCCTAACTTCTCTTTTCTGATTGCCTCGACACTGGAACTCAGTGACGCACATTCTCTCTTTTCTCTCTTTCTCTACACGCTCACTGGAATTCAGTGACGCAACCTCTCTCCCTAACTTCTCTTTTCTGATTGCCTCGACACTGGAACTCAGTGACGCACATTCTCTCTTTTCTCTCTTTCTCTACACGCTCACTGGAATTCAGTGACGCAACCTCTCTCCCTAACTTCTCTTTTCTGTTTGCCTCGACACTGGAACTCAGTGACGCACATTCTCTCTTTTCTCTCTTTCTATACACGCTCACTGGAATTCAGTGACGCTACCTCTCTCCCTAACTTCTCTTTTCTGTTTGCCTCGACACTGGAATTCAGTGACACTCCCTCTCTCTCCCTAACTCTTCCCCTTGCATTTGCATTGACACTGGAACCCAGTGTCACGCGCCATCTGATACTCTACTCGCCGCTGGTAACTCAGACGGTACTACGGGCTCTTACCCATCCCCACCCAACCTTTCTTTTTCTTCTGTTTCTCAGCTTGACACGAAGAGGCAACGGCCAAGACGGGGTCACGACCCATCCCGCGCCCGGCGAAACGCCAAGCGCTTGGAAACCTGGAAGGCCCGAAAAGGAATTCTCGAGGGAAAAAGAGGGGGAGATCGCGGTTCGTCGGACACACTCGAGAGCATCCCCACCGACCCCACTCCTGAGCCACCAAGAGAAAGTGACTCTCTCCACGCAGAGGAGACCCCTGGTTACGACCCTCACAACCCCGGCTACGACGCATTGGCCACGACCGCCCCAACATACGGCCTAACGCAGGAATACCAGCCAACTCCGAAAGCGATCACTACCCGGTCCACGGTAGACGCTGGAGTAACCACCCAGGCACAGCCTGCCTCCGAGGTCTTACCCCCGGTCACGCCAGCGACTTCGCCACCGCCCGCTACGGACGCTCTGCCAGCAACCGCCTTGACTGCTTCGCCGTGGAAACCTGGCACTTCCTCACTCACCAGCACAGAGCTCTCAGCGCTGTTTGCCCAGTTAGAGGAACACTACGCCATCCCGCCGCCAAGGACTCCGGAACCAACTCAAGAACCTGGGGAACGCACCCTGGAGGAGGTCTTGGGATCACCAATCTGGGAGCTAGAGTTGACGTGCTCCCCGATCTACGTGTCTCCCGGGCTAGGGCCGAGACCGGCCCTAGATACATCTCACGCCCGACCGACGCCGCGCCAGCTCTTCGCCCCGACTGGGAAAGAAAACCACGCAGCTAATGGACTCCACTCCACGGCACGCAAGCCCACCAGGACAGCGCCAGTGTTGAAGGTGCCACTGATTCCGCCACCTCGCGACAACCCCTCCACTCGGAGACGACCCACTCGGCCTTGCTGCCCACCCACGAGGCCACGTGGACCTAACACGCGCTGCCTCGGCAGCCCGGCCCGGCCAGCGCCACGTCACGCTGTACACCCCTACGGAAACAAACACAATAAAAGAAACAAGACTGTACCGCGATGAATGAATAAACTCACTCTGAGTCCAGTGAACACCGTGAGTAGAATTATTAAGTCTACCCCACATCACGCCTACTCCTACCCCACCCGCAAGGCGATAACCATTGGCGGCCCAACGTGTGGCCAAGTTTGTGATTGGAATCACAAGACCAACGACCCTGAAGGAACAGACGAAGAGGATTATGACTCCACGCTCTCCAAAGAAGCCGGTAGAAAGAACGATACCTACCCGCAACCACCCACTCTCCACTTCCGGAAGTGGACATCAAAATCCGGTGGCACCCAACAACATGGAAAACTACGACAATTCGAGCAGGGCAGATACGGCCTCTACAACTAGATACGAGGAAGCAGCAGGAAACCTACAGCAGCGAGAATCTCCAGCAGCCAGGATAGCGCCAGCACAGGGCCAGGACAGCATCCAACTCATGCCTTCAATGATTTCGATCCAGGATCTACGGCAAATAATCCGAGCTCTGAAAGCTCCAGCACCGCCACAACCTGAATTTTCTGGCTTAAGTCACGAGGATCCTAGGGCCTTCACCAAAGAATGTGAGGCTTACTTCGAGCAATCGGGAACGGACCCTGCACACTGGACAAGAATTGCAGGAAAATCATTATTGGACGAAGCAGCAAAATGGTGGAGCCCTTACAAGTCCTTCAGTCTGCCATGGGAACAGTTCAAAGAACTGTTCCAAAATAAATATGCAAGCCAGACCGTGGAAAATGGTCTCAGAGTCAGCTTGTACTCTCGCAAGCAAGCAGAAAAGGAGCCAACGGCTATATTTCTACAAAAGAAATACCTATTAGCCAAACGACTCTGCCCGCAGAACACAGAGGACGAGTTAATAGGCACAATCCTGGAAACCCTGCGACCTTCAATAAAACGGGTTATTAGAGCAGCTGATCCCAGGACATTTACAGAGCTCATGGACCGAGCAACACAAGCAGAGGCAGATGAAATTGAGGGGCAACCAACGAGAGTAAAGGAGGAAAATATAAGGAAGCCAACCCCGTCAAATCATGCACAAGAAGCACGACTACCACCGTGCCATTATTGTCCACAACGCCATTTCCATAGGGACTGCCCTGTCTTGGCCCAACGCTCAGCCATGCCACCAGAGCACGCACGCAATGCCGGCTCAAACCTAGCGGAAAACTGGCGCCGGGCGGTGGCAGAAAATACTCACACAAGGAATCAAGATACGCCAGCCAACCAACAATAACCGCCGCCCGAACTTCACGAGAAAATTTACCGCGCTTATGGATATACATCGCGGGGAAAGAAAGAGAAGCACTGGTCGATTCTGGGTCATCTGACAGTGCCATTAAAACCAGTCTTCTGACACCAGAGCAATTACGCCAAGTCAAACCTGGCCCACCCATGGCTGACCTGGCAGCCGAAGGAGCTATACTCCAACTTCGAGGAATCATCAACTTGGAAATAGAAATCAGCGGAAAACATTACACAGGACCATTTCTTGTCGCCGACAAACTGGGAGAAGATTTAATCCTAGGAAGAAACTGGCTCGTTCAGCACCGAGTCGTACACGACCATTTTAACAATTGTTTGTTCATTGGACGACACCAGAGACAACAAGTTTTCACCACACCAGGAATCAGCCAACGCAACGAGGAAGCCTCAGAAAATTTCCAAGAAACCCTCACTCATCATTTCACTGATGCAGCAGCTGAAACATTTCAAAAACTGGTAAAAAGGCATGGGACAATCTTCCACAAGGGTGGTCACCTTCGTCAGGCACTAACCTCGTGTCATGAGATACATCTTAAGACAGCACAGCCATTCCGAGAAGCTCAGAGAAACTTTTCGGAAGTGAAGAAGAAGGCAATCGAGGAACAGATACCAGAAATGCTAGCCGAGAGGATCATCGAACCAGCTAGCTCCCCCTACAGTTCACAGCCATCAATTCAAACCAAAAAGGATGGTACTCAAAGATTCTGCATCGATTACCGGAGACTGAATGACTTGACAATCGATGCTGCTCAACCTTTGCCCGTCATTCATCAAACTCTAAAAGATTTAGGCCAAGCAAAAATTTTCTCAACCATTGATTTAAAAAGTGGGTACTGGCAAATACCATTGCACCCAAATTCCAGGAAATACACTGCATTTGCCACCCCTGACGGAGGACAGTACAAATTTCGAGTAATGCCCTTCGGATTGAAAAATGCTCCATGCACGTTCCAGAACACAATGAAGGAGATCCTTGGCACCTTCTGGAGAAAATTCGTCATCGCCTACCTCGATGACTTGATTGTTTACTCATACACGGAAGAGGAACACTTGAACCATCTAGCCCTCATTTTCGAACGTCTCGAAATATACGGTCTCTCTTGCAACCCAAAAAAATGCCATTTTGGAAAGACGAAACTGGAGTACTTAGGCCACATCGTCACCAGCGACGGCAATCAGGCACAGCCTGAACACATACAAGCAATCCTGGAAGCAAACCCACCACGAACACGTAAGGAGCTACGAAGTTTTCACGGGACTTGTGGATGGCTACGCGAGTACATACCATACTTCGCTATAACTGCAGCCCCTCTGACAGACCTCCTCGCCGTATCCAGGCCTTTCAAATGGACAGCTGCGGCTCAAGAATCATTCGAGAAGATTAAAGCCTTAATAAAGAAACCTTTGGCTCTTAGCCGGCCCAACCCTCAGCTCCCATTTATCCTGCAAACTGACGCTAGTGCCAAGGGAATGGGAGCAGTCCTCTTTCAAGAAAACAAGGAGAAGAAAAAGCTCATAATTTCCTACGCGAGCGCAAAATTCAGCCCAACAGAGTCCAGATACCACTGCAATGAACAAGAGTGTCTCGCAGTAATCTGGGGAATAAAGAGATACCGTCCATATTTAGAGGACAATCATTTTACGCTCAGGACAGACAGCACGGCCCTGACCTGGCTGAGGAAAATGAAGGATGAAAAATCCAAGCTCGCTAGATGGTCCTGCCTCCTCGGCGAATTCTCGTTCACGATAGAACATTGTGCGGGAAAATATAATGAATTAGCGGATGCCTTATCCCGATATCCAGCTCCAGACGCACCTACCCCTGGGGAACCCGACCTGGACCGCATGATGATCCCTATCAGAGAAAAGCAAGCCACTACTGGGGAAGTAAGACCTGCCTTCAACGCCCTGGAACAACGGCCTATAATAGATGAAATAGGAACAGCGCAGCAACGTGATCCAGTGATTACACGAGAAATAGAGAGATGACAGCAATTGACAACCTTACCTGACAGATCGGACCAAGAAGAAAAGTTCGTCCAGGAACACCGGTTAGACGAACGAGGATTCTGGAAGAAACATCCAAACCTGAACAGCTGGTCATTACGAGTACCAGTAAGTCACGTAGATCGAATACTCTGGGAGTACCACGATGACCCTTTTGCCGGGCACCCAGGATGCGACGAAACCCTGCGAGAGATACAATCAAGGTATTATTGGCCAGGAATGAGAAGAATGGTTAGAAAATATGTAAGCAGTTGCCACCTTTGTACCTGCTGCAAACCAGTGCGCACAGCTGCAAACGACTCAATGCGACCACGCGCGGCACAAAGGCCCTGGGAGACGATAGCACTCGACTTAATGGGACCCTACCTGCCATCATCCACTGGAAAGAAATTTTTACTGGTAGTAACTGATCTCTTCTCAAGATGGATCGAAGCCTTCCCCATGGCCTCAGCAGAGGCTCCAAAACTTACAGCACTCCTAGAAAAAGAGGTCTTTCCACGCTGGGGATATCCGCGACAAATCCTTACCGACAACGGAAGACAGTTCGTCAGCCAACACTGGGCCAGCGCCGGTCAGCGATGGGACTGCGACCTGTGGACGACGCCAAACTACCACCCCCGAGCCAACCCTACGGAAAGGAGAAATCAAGATATTAAAATAAACATCCGGTTGAGAATGGAAACCATCGCACCTGGGACCGTGACTTACCCAAGATCTTGTTCAGCCTTCGACGACGGCAGAATGCAGCAACTGGCCTAACCCCGAGTCACCTACTACTTGGACGGACGCTGCCAAGGCCAGGAGACTGGAGATTCCACGAACACGATGATCAAAGAATAGAAGAGAGGAATGACCGAGAAGAACGAGCCAAAGCCAACCAAGGAAAATACCAACAGCGATACACCGGAGAGACCCCGATGCCACGGTTCGAACCTGGGGAACAAGTATATGTGGTTAGAAACTTCCTATAAAAAAAAAAGCGACCACTTCAACGCCGGTTTCGCCCCAAAACGAACCGGACCACATACCGTTTTAGAGAGAATAGCGGGAGACGTATACATGATTAACCAAGAGGGAAGACCTATTAAGGTGCATGCTAATCGACTCTACCGACAGAACTTACCGGCAACGGATAAAAGGTCTGAAAATTTACCTAAGGAGTACCAAGATCAAACGCAGGATAAAAGAAGAACGTACTTACCGACAGACGATTCCGGGGAGACAGCAGATCTACCTGACGGTGAACAGCCGCAGGAAAGCAGTAGTTACTACGACGAAACACCGACGTGTTCGATATCAAGCAGCATACTGAACAGGGACCTACCCCCACCACCAGACAGCGGTCGCATACCACGGCCCACCAATCACAGGCTTACCGGCGCACGGCTTTGCGCATCCACAAGCGACAACCACCAGCTGAGAGTACCGCCTCGTGGAGAGACGAGCAGTACACTGAACCGGGACCTACCCCCACCACCAGACAGCGGTCACCAGTCACAGCCGACCAATCACGGGCCCACCTGCGCACAGCCTTGCGCACCCACAAGCAGCAGCCACCAGCCAAGAGAACCGACTCGTCGAGCAACGAGCAGCACACTGAGCAGGGGCTTACCCCCCACCAACAGACAACGGCCGCCAGCCACGGCCAACCAATCGCGAGCGTGCCGGTGCAAAACCGTACGCAGCTATAAATGAAAACCACTACGGTAAAGAAACGTCGCACTCAACCTCCGGTGGCACACTGATAGATGCACACCGAAATATGGGTCCGCAACCTGAGGGCAGTGGACAACCACTGGAACCGAGCCACCAAAGCATGGACAATGCTATTACGAGGAGACTGCATCACCGCAGCATTGAAGCACAGGGGTGCTCAACAGACAAAAGAGGAGAAAACGGCGAACAGCCGCAACCAAGCGAAGAAGAAAATAGAATGCAGAGAAACAAAGGATACCCAGCGGGGAATCGAATTAATTATAAGGAAACTAACGCAAGAAAACGTTATAGACTAAGGACAGACCAGACACCCTATTATCGGGATACACGGCTGTACACACCGCGAAAGAGACGCGTTTAGTTAATACAGCTAAAACGGCTTCAATTAGTTAAACTTAGTGATTAAGTACGATTATATAGCCCATTAGCTAAATTAATTTGTTTACTAGGTCGATACGTAGTTGTAGGCCAATAGCTTTAAGACTAGATCTAAGTTTTCTACTCCCCTCGTAGCACAAATTGTATCTGGAATTTAGTCAATTCTTTTCCTTGCACATAGCAACGTAAATGTAATAATAACAACGATGTGGATATATATATAGACTAGCCCATGAATAAAAGTAAGCAATTAAGTAGCAGATTAAGTTATCAAAACGGACAAGTATCTTAAAAAAATGAAGGGGGGAAATTGTTATACGTGCCTTAAGCCGTATATAATAATGGTAGAAAATCATTATAGTTTTCGACCATTAAAAGAAAAAAGATACTTGTCCGAAATTCAATCGGAGAAGCGACTCGAGGCCTTCGAAAAACGGTACCGTTAGAAAGGTACTACCGTGCGTCCTTTTCTGATGCACGCATCAGTGTCGGAAAAGCCCCGTTCTTGTCGCACCCCTGCAACCTACCGACCAGACGCAAGTGCCCTCCCCTCTACCGTCTCACCTCCCTTGCCTAGGAACGGCCTTCACTCACTGCAAGCTGGAAAAGTGAAGGTCGGGAAAGGCAAGGAAAAGCAGAGAGGAGAGCACTTCTCTCAACGCCTACCCCTTCCCAATCAATCGCTACGAATTGGGAAGAAAAGGACGAAACGATGCTGGCCACAGGAGTGAGAGGGACAGCAACATTACCTCCCTCCAAGTGGTCAGTGAACTTGCAAGGGGAAGGAGTATCGGTACTCGAAAAACTATGAAAAAAAAACGATACTCCTTCCACTGCGACACTTCTCCCCGATTTTCCATCCCTATAAAAAGGGCCTCGAGACGCTTAATTGACAGTTGAGTCCAGGGCAGCTTCCCTGACCTACGACGAGTGTCAACGTCGTGCGAACCCCACGAAACTCCAGCTTTTTCGACTTAGTGTTAAGTAAGTGTAGTGAGCATAGTGCAGAATAAACAACTACGATGTATCATCATCACTTGGTGCCATTCTTGCTCCCGACTCCGTTCCCGACACGCCTCCGGACGCAGGGCACAGTAAGTTCCCGAGACTAGTGCATATATAGACACTATAACCCTTTCTCCCCTTCCTACACTGTCACTGGGACCCAGTGACGCAAACCCTCCCTCCTTCTTTCTATCTACACTGTCACTGGAACTCAGGGACGCACACTCTCTCCTTTCTCTCTCTCTCTATCCTCGTTCTGCCCACACTGTCACTGGAACTCAGTGACGCACATTCTCTCTTTTCTCTCTTTCTCTACACGCTCACTGGAATTCAGTGACGCAACCTCTCTCCCTAACTTCTCTTTTCTGATTGCCTCGACACTGGAACTCAGTGACGCACATTCTCTCTTTTCTCTCTTTCTCTACACGCTCACTGGAATTCAGTGACGCAACCTCTCTCCCTAACTTCTCTTTTCTGATTGCCTCGACACTGGAACTCAGTGACGCACATTCTCTCTTTTCTCTCTTTCTCTACACGCTCACTGGAATTCAGTGACGCAACCTCTCTCCCTAACTTCTCTTTTCTGATTGCCTCGACACTGGAACTCAGTGACGCACATTCTCTCTTTTCTCTCTTTCTCTACACGCTCACTGGAATTCAGTGACGCAACCTCTCTCCCTAACTTCTCTTTTCTGATTGCCTCGACACTGGAACTCAGTGACGCACATTCTCTCTTTTCTCTCTTTCTCTACACGCTCACTGGAATTCAGTGACGCAACCTCTCTCCCTAACTTCTCTTTTCTGTTTGCCTCGACACTGGAACTCAGTGACGCACATTCTCTCTTTTCTCTCTTTCTATACACGCTCACTGGAATTCAGTGACGCTACCTCTCTCCCTAACTTCTCTTTTCTGTTTGCCTCGACACTGGAATTCAGTGACACTCCCTCTCTCTCCCTAACTCTTCCCCTTGCATTTGCATTGACACTGGAACCCAGTGTCACGCGCCATCTGATACTCTACTCGCCGCTGGTAACTCAGACGGTACTACGGGCTCTTACCCATCCCCACCCAACCTTTCTTTTTCTTCTGTTTCTCAGCTTGACACGAAGAGGCAACGGCCAAGACGGGGTCACGACCCATCCCGCGCCCGGCGAAACGCCAAGCGCTTGGAAACCTGGAAGGCCCGAAAAGGAATTCTCGAGGGAAAAAGAGGGGGAGATCGCGGTTCGTCGGACACACTCGAGAGCATCCCCACCGACCCCACTCCTGAGCCACCAAGAGAAAGTGACTCTCTCCACGCAGAGGAGACCCCTGGTTACGACCCTCACAACCCCGGCTACGACGCATTGGCCACGACCGCCCCAACATACGGCCTAACGCAGGAATACCAGCCAACTCCGAAAGCGATCACTACCCGGTCCACGGTAGACGCTGGAGTAACCACCCAGGCACAGCCTGCCTCCGAGGTCTTACCCCCGGTCACGCCAGCGACTTCGCCACCGCCCGCTACGGACGCTCTGCCAGCAACCGCCTTGACTGCTTCGCCGTGGAAACCTGGCACTTCCTCACTCACCAGCACAGAGCTCTCAGCGCTGTTTGCCCAGTTAGAGGAACACTACGCCATCCCGCCGCCAAGGACTCCGGAACCAACTCAAGAACCTGGGGAACGCACCCTGGAGGAGGTCTTGGGATCACCAATCTGGGAGCTAGAGTTGACGTGCTCCCCGATCTACGTGTCTCCCGGGCTAGGGCCGAGACCGGCCCTAGATACATCTCACGCACGACCGACGCCGCGCCAGCTCTTCGCCCCGACTGGGAAAGAAAACCACGCAGCTAATGGACTCCACTCCACGGCACGCAAGCCCACCAGGACAGCGCCAGTGTTGAAGGTGCCACTGATTCCGCCACCTTGCGACAACCCCTCCACCCGGAGACGACCCACTCGGCCTTGCCGCCCACCCACGAGGCCACGTGGACCTAACACGCGCTGCCTCGGCAGCCCGGCCCGGCCCCGGCCAGCGCCATGTCACGCTGTACACCCCTACGGAAACAGACACAATAAAAGAAACAAGACTGTACCGCGATGAATGAATAAACTCACTCTGAGTCCAGTGAACACCGTGAGTAGAATTATTAAGTCTACCCCACATCACGCCTACTCCTACCCCACCCGCAAGGCGATAACAAAGTAAATAAATCATTGAAGATTTAAATCAAGATATTAATTGAAAAATGTTTCGGGTTTAGAATTTGATCAAAGAAGTTGATCATTGCAAAGTCTATGCATATAAGTCACTAAAACGTAAAATGAGAACACTTTTATCTACTATCACTATGTAATTAGAAATGTAGATTTTTAACCTTAATTTCTTATTTTTTTAAAATAAAATATTTTCCACATGATTTTTTAATTGATATAGTTGAGTCACGTATTACAGAATTTTTTTAAAACTATTTTATTTGAAATAAATATTTTATTGTTACGTCCGAAAACGAACAAATCTAATTATCAACAATGTTGATTACTTCATTTTTAGGTCAACACAATCGTGCTATAACCTAGGAAACGACCGCGTGTGATATTTGATCGATTTGTGTCAATCGGCAATCAATAGGATCGAGATTCAAATACTTATTAGATATCCAAAACGCCTTAACCAAAAGTAACGTCATCGGTAACTGCAAGAAATAACTCAAGTGCGCCTAGTGATATTAAACGCCTAGAACAACACAGGTATAATCATCAATTAGTCGAATGACATATTCAAATTCACGCCTAGCGATATTAAACGCTTAGCGTTGTACGAATTAAATGTTGATTGAACCTGAATATAAATTCAGAACGCGCGCCTAGCGATTTTAAACGCCTAGCACAATAAAAGTATAATTAGCAATTATTTGAGTAATAGATTTAAATTCACGCCTAGCGATATTAAACGCCTAGCGTTGCACAAATTAAATGTAAATCGAAGATAAATATAAATTCAAAATACGCGCCTAGCGATTTCAAACGCCTAGCACAATAGAGGTATAATTATCCATTAATTGAATAATAGGTTTTAATTCACGCCTAGCGATATTAAACGCCTAGCGTTGCATAAGTTAAAAGTAAATTAAAGCTAAATATAAATTTAAAATACACGCCTAGCGATTTCAAACGCCTAGCACAATGAGAATATAATTAGCAATTGACTGAATAATAAAATTAAAATTTACGCCTAGCGATATTAAACGCCTAGCGTTGCACAAATTAAATGTAAATTGAAGGTAAATATAAATTTAACCCATTAACGCCCAAAATCAGAGATTTTTTAACTCATTTTTGGCCTTTGTTGACAAAGCAAAAAAGGGAATGTATCATGACCAAACCCTGTATATATAATGTTTTTGGGTCTCCTCTTTCGATTTATAAAGTCATAATTACATTATCGTGCACTGGAAAACCAATATGGCGGATTTGATTGAAAAAAGTACCGAAAATTTGAATTTTTTTTATTTATTCTTTTTTTTTTTAAATGGATAGGCATATTGATATATTTTAAACTATGGACAAAGGTGGACAAAATAGTTGTAGTTTATGACAAACATTTTTTGGTCCAGCTCCTTATGTTTTATCTTTTCCAAAAATGGCGGAAAACTATGGAACTTTAGAAAAATACGCGTTTTTTCATGACATTTCTAAGATAATTGGATAATACACGGAATGTTATTGATGAAACTGTCAAAGTTTGATTGATTAATTATGTACAGACCTCTTCGAGTATATGTAATGACCTGATTAATGGCGGATTCAATATGGCGCTTGGAGAACTTGTGAAATACTGAGTTTTTTCAAGATTATCGTTGATGAAAATTCCTGAACCTTTATTAAATTCAATTTTCCCATGTTTCTTGGCACATTATATGAAAATCCGGTGACAGTGTTAGAAAATTCAAAATGGCGGATCCAATATGGCGGTCCGAATATTGAAGATTTAATAATATGCTAACGAAAAAAATATTTTCGTATTTTATGTAAAATATGTGATCAAAAATGTCTCTAGACATTTTTTGATTGAGATCGCTAATTCAGCGGAAAAAATTCGTAAAGTTCTGAATTTATATTTCACGATCTGGATATTCTCCAACGCTTGATGTACCATATGTGGCTAAATGAAGTTGGATGATGGATTTAGTAAATGAGTAGATTGAATCAATATGATCTATTTTAGAGCGAATGAGTGGATCGAATCAATATGATCTATTTTAGAAAATAAGAAAAATTCTTATTTTGATCGTAATAAATATCAATTCAATTGGTTACAAAATTATATACTTTTTTTTTATCACATCAGTCATACGAGTAGTGGAATTTTGAAGCGTAAAACTTCTGTATGAGATTGAATTCGTTAAGTAGATCAAATAATCACTTTTGACCATTACGTTATGAAAACTATGCCAAGTAGAAGTCGAATAACTTCATTTAGCCACATATGGTACATCAAGCGTTGGAGAATATGCAGATCGTGAAATATAAATTCAGAACTTTACGAATTTTTTCCGCGAAACTAGCGATCTCAATAAAAAAATGTCTAGAGACATTTTTTATCACATATTTTACATAAAATACGAAAATATTTTTTTCATTAGCATATTATTAAATCTTCAATATTCGGACCGCCATATTGGATCCGCCATTTTGAATTTTCTAACACTGTCACCGGATTTTCATATAATGTGCCAAGAAACATGGGAAAATTGAATTTAATACAGGTTCAGGAATTTTCATCAACGATAATCTTGAAAAAACTCGGTATTTCCCAAGTTCTCTAAGCGCCATATTGAATCCGCCATTAATCAGGTCGTTACATATACTCAAAGAGGTCTGTACATAATGTGTCATGAACAAACGCGTATTTTTCTAAATTTCCATAGTTTTCCGCCATTTTCGAAAAGATAAAACATAAGGAGCTGGACCAAAAAATATTTGTCATAAACTACAACTATTTTGTCCACCTTTGTCCATAGTTTGAAATAGATCAATATGCTTTATCCATTTGAAAAAAAAAAGAATAAATAAAAAAAATTCAAATTTTCGGTACTTTTTTCAATAAAATCCACCATATTGGTTTTCCAGTGCACGATAATGTAATTTTGACTTCATAAATCGAAAGGGGAGACCCAAAAACATTATATATACAAGGTTTGGTCATGATATATTCCCTTTTTCTCATTGGCAACAAGGGCCAAAAATGAGATAAAAAGTCTGTGACTTTGGGCGTTAATGGGTTAAGTAACGCGCCTAGCGATTTCAAACGCCTAGCACAATGAGAATATATTTATCGATTGACTGAATAATAAAATTAAAATTTACGCCTAGCGATATTAAACGCCTAGCGTTGCATAAACGAAATGTAATTTGAAATAAGTAGAAATTCAAACAAAAATTGAACAAGATTGGAAATTTAAAAGAAATTAAATGCTTGGGTAGTTACACTTACTTGAAATTTTTATTAAACGAATGTTGAGAAATCGTACACAGATCACAGTTTAGAAAGAAAACTTTTGGGAGCTAGCCGAGGTTCAAGTCCAGAACTAGTCCTTTTTCGGAGTGTGTCATCTTTGATTTTAACTCAGTTTAAGTTTAACTCCAACATCCAATCAGGATTTGTGTCGGACCAATATCTACAATTTTGCCTGTTAACTTCACCTTTTAAAGTGAAAGTAGCTTCATCTGAAAATACTGTATTGTACAAGAAAAGAGGATCTCCATCAATTCTGTCCATCATAATTTCACAAAATTCAACCCGATGATCAGGAGGTTCTTCATTGAGCTCTTGTACCAGATGAAATTTGTAAGGATGGAAATTAATGCTTTTTAAAATATTTCGCACTGTCTCAGGAGCAACGTTACGCTCATCACTAGCTCGACGTAAACTAAGGTGTGGGTTTTCAACAAATATTTGGGCTATGTCCATCTGCATCTCCTCAGAACCTGCAGATTTTGTCCGACCAGTTCTCTGAAGGTCGTTGATAGATTCATGATTTATAAAGCGCCTTACAGTTCTTTAAACTGGTGATTTTGAGAAAGAATTTAACCCTTCTCCATTACCAAAAGTGCGATGAAGAAGCAAACGAACTTGATCATAAGATCGAACTTGATCTCCCCAACGACGCATCATTAATACAGATACCCTCTCTCGTTCCGAAAGTTTAGCTTGCGCAATAATAATCTTTTAGCGCAAGATAGTAAGTATGTACTCGTCATACGTAAATTTAGTTCCGATTCGTAATATTCGTATGGAGATAGAAAAACGGTATAGGACTTATGGTATCGCCTTAGGTATTGGCTTAGGTATCGGAAAACGGTATAGGACTTTTCGATATAACTCTTTGGGGAGGAACAGAACTCTGACCAGAACTCCTGGAACTTTTAATGAAAAATTTCCTATACATATGATTTTACAATATTCAAAACGCTCTAACCAAGATCAATACAGAGCTCACCGATGAATTTGTTGTTGAAATTTACTTCAGGAATTACACTGACCTCTTGGAAAACTTTGTTAATTTCAAATAACCTCTAATTGAACTTGAACATTACAATTGACCTGTGACTTGGGTACGTACTTGAACGTAGTATTTTTCGCTCTATCGGAAACATAATTTTCGATCTTGGCTCAACAGCCGATAGCGTGAGATCGAAGCGAGGGAGTGAGGACACACCAGTGTCACCAGAACGTGGGATTTTTCGGCCCCCACCACGTTCCCATCTGGGAGAAACACATGCAAACGTGGCGTGTCAGTGTGTCGGCTCTGCTACACGCTGCGGTCACCAGCTTCGTGTAAAGCCGAAGGTGCACGAAGACGGACTTCGTTACAATGCTTGAGTTTTCAAGTTATTTTTAGATTTCACGCTTTCGTTTATCGAGTCGAAATTAAGAATTGTATTTTTCTCGAGTACGTGCAAAAGAGGCGCGAAGCAGACGACGAATTTGAATTTACGAAGTATATAGTTCAAGAAATAACACTTTTCTTCAATTTCTTGAAGAAAGTCTGCATGAAATAAACATCAGTATGATCTTGGAAAATTTCATGAGGATTTCAACACTTCAACAATAAACTTTCAGTGAAATTTAGTGACAATAAATGTATAAAATTTGAATCAATATATAATTTTCCATTCAAATTTATATACTTCTTACTAATTTTGTACATTTAACAATTTTTCAATTAGAACAATATTTTCTATCAAGATAAAATGAACATAAAATTCAAGTTCATAATTTATATTTTCAGTTATATGTTAGAAATATTTTCATCTCACATTTTTGTAGCCTAAGCACAAACTTTTCATTTCAAAACTTAAAATCTCTACGGAAATGGAAAATTGTCTAATAGCAGTAGATAAATTAAAAAGCTAAAATATGTGTTTATTGGTATTTCCATATTAACATATAAATATCAATCAACTTTAAACTTTACATAAAAATGTTCGTTCGAAGTGTTCAAATCTTGTTACAATTTGACAAGATTTTATGGAGGAGTGCAATCTTTTGGATGAAATATTTTGTAGTTCTTAATTTGTCTGTCCGTCTGAAATCGTAGTAAGATTTGAACAGTAAACAACAAATTTTCCAATAGAATTCAGGATCAATAATAATTGATTCAGGAAATACTTCAACTCTGTAGAGCATTTTTGTATTTCGAATTCAAAATGTGTGCTTAAGCCACAAAAAAGTAAGCTGAAAATGTAGATATAAAACTAATTATGTCATGTTTATGTCTTCTTAATGGAAAATACTTTGCATATAATTCTCTAATTCGATATTTTTTTATGCATGAACATTCAAGAAATTGATAAATATTCCATCTTTTTATAGGAACTAAAAATTTCCGGATATTGCTTTGATTGAGAAAGATAAAAATTTGTCAAATATTGATATAAATTGCAATTTTACAATTGCATTATTTTTCAAATATTTTAACATCTCTTCAATCTTGATAATTCTTACAGAAGTTTATTTCATGTGAGTGACTTTTTCTTTTTCTAATGAAAGATTTCGTAATTCTCAATTCGGCCCAATTCGTAACATTGTAAAAAGATTTTAAAACTTCATAAAAAATTTTTCTCTGTTTTATTCAAAGTCAATAAATATTCAATGTTTGGAATCGAAATATTAAGTAAATGATTTTTAATTTCTGGGAATAAACTGCTTTAATAAGACAATCTTTCTTCCTTATGAGAAATCTCAATTTTAAAATTAAAATTCTACGCATAGGATACAAAAACATAATATGAAAATACTTTTATTACAGAATTTTGAAATATACAAGTTGACCAATTTTTAATCGAGTAAATCGGCTACTTTAAGCAAAAAATTATGTTAAAAATATTTTATCAAAAAAAAATAAGACACATTAAATTACGGTTTAAAATCCACATTCATAGATTGATGGTAAAAATTTCACTGATTACTTCAGTGAAAAATAACTGATTTAACAGTGAAAAATATTGTTTCCACTGATGATTCAGTGAAAAGGCAAATCACTGATTCAATCAGTGAAAATTTGACTGATTCAGATTTAGAGTGTATACAAATTTCAAATATAAAGTGTACTCTGTACATTAATCAAACAAATTTAGAAGATGAATATTTTAATAAATATTCCTAAATATTATTGGAATACGATACATATCGATTTAGAAAAACTTCTTCAAAGTACTCAGACATTTTTCTTATTTTACGACATTTTTGCACCATGTTTGACCTTTGGGTAGGACTCAAGAAATCAATTGTAGACATACTTTCATTACTTAGTAAGATACTATGAAGACTTGCTTTTTAAATTAAAGCGAAAACTTTTAAAACCTTTAACAATCGGTTGCATAGATTCGGCTCTAATCTTGGACGCAATTAGAGAAATAGGTTTTTTTGCTTTTTTTAGATCTAGTTTTTGCCTTAAACATAAAAGAAAGAAAACACATTTGAAATATTCAAGTAAAAAAGCTGGTTCATTCTTAGAGAATCCCAAATATTCTGAAATAAAACTCCTTTCCACACCACCACGGAGGTAGAGTTTTAGGCTCGTTTTTTTTACGTGGTATCCCCTGTAGGCCTAGTCCACGTCCTACGAAACGAAAAGGGTTTTTGCTTTCAAGCAAAAAGAAAAAAGGAAAAAAATGAAGCAAAGTGGTAAAAAACGCTACAAATGAAGCCCGTACTTCAGGCTTGCCTCTATCAAATGCCAGTATACGTCGAACAAAAATGTTTTGTTTTAAATCAAATAATGAAGAAGTTTGATTAATTCGGGATGATTTGGGGTGCTTGATTATTGTGAGTCCCCTGGCCTCTCACTTATGCCCAAAGCGTGATATTACTCAATATCAGTATGTTTTCTTACTCACAAAATAATAATTAAAACTAAACAATTTCCATACCTGAGGCACGCGAAGAAAGGAATAAAGAACGTATCTCTGATATAAGAAATAAAATGTCATTATTTTGTGAGTAAGAAAGGGGTTTGAAATTGATTAACGCCATGCCTTGGCCATTAGAATTAATCCTCTCTATCGTGAGCGAAGAGCGACAAACCACTTTCCCTATCACTTTCTGCCATCTCATATAGATTTTCGGTCATTAATTGCAAATGCTCCGAAGTGATGCTCGTTTTTCTGGCTGTTTCAGCTCTCGCCTTTAGGGCTGATCGAGTAACACAAATTGAGTTGACCGCCCTGTTTCCTAAGCGATTTCTTTTGGGAGTTTTCGCGTCCGTGAGCATGAAGAAACCTCGCTCCGCCTCAGCATTTGAATGAGGAAGACTCCGAACATGATTCAATACTGAGGCCAAATTTGGAAAAAGTTTTTCTCCTGTACTCGTCGAAGATACACCGATACTAGACCACATTTCGTCAAAAGATAAATTCGACCACTTTTCTTTGAGTTCCTGTCTGATTTTGAGTAAAGAATCCCACTCTTTTTGTACACCTATTCTATCAAACGACCCTAAATCTTGACAAACTTTCCAGACCCTAGGAAAAGTTTCGCTTCAATCAGCATAGAAAGCTACTTGAGGCCGGAAAACAGCAACGCAAGACAAAAAGATGTCATCAAAAGGAAGTCGATTGCGAATTTCTTCGCTTGCTGTGACATAAAATTTCAAGCAATTACGAAGAAATAGATCAACTTCTACTATTTGCAACTTCTTGTTTGTAAGTTGCTGCTGGAAATATTCTCGCGTTTCCTTACCAACGTCAATGTCTTGAAGCGGCTTTTGATTACTAGCATCTGCAAAGTTAACATTTCTAATTAAATTGAAATTGGGACTTGAAGTGACATCTATTAGGTTTAATTGCAAACACTTTCGTGAATCGACAATCTTAGATGGTAAATTACCTAAAAGTTTCTAAATTATTTTTGTCACATCCCAATTTCTTATTCCTTCACCACTAGATGTTTAAAGGATGATAGTTATTGGTATTTAGGTTTCGTGAAATATAAAAATGGCTAATATTTAGATGGTAAATAATTATAGGACCGAAAAAAGTTTGAAAGCGTGCATCTTGCATGTGTCAGGAGGAATCGAACCTCCGAATATACATGCCTATCCGGGGACTTACTGTGATAATCGCACCAAGCCAACACCGCTTACAGCATTTCAAACAATTTTCGGTATATTTCACTTTAGTTTAGCCGTTTGTATTAATTAAATTGAAATTGGGACTTGAAGTGACATCTATTAGGTTTAATTGCAAACACTTTCATGAATCGACAATCTTAGATGGTAAATTACCCCGGATAGGCATGTATATTCGGAGGTTCGATTCCTCCTGACACATGCAAGATGCTCGCTTTCAAACTTTTTTCGGTCCTATAATTATTTACCATCTAAATATTAGCTATTTTTATATTTCACGAAACCTAAATACCAATAACTATCATCCTTTAAACATCTAGTGGTGAAGGAATAAGAAATTGGGATGTGACAAAAATAATTTAGAAACTTTTAGGTAATTTACCATCTAAGATTGTCGATTCACTAAAGTGTCTGCAATTAAACCCAATAGATGTCACTTCAAGTCCCAATTTCAATTTAATTAATACAAACGGCTAAACTAAAGTGAAATATACCGAAAATTGTTTGAAATGCTGTAAGCGGTGTTGGCTTGGTGCGATTATCACAGTAAGTCCCCGGATAGGCATGTATATTCGGAGGTTCGATTCCTCCTGACACATGCAAGATGCACGCTTTCAAACTTTTTTCGGTCCTATCATTATTTACCATCTAAATATTAGCCATTTTTATATTTCACGAAACCTAAATTAACATTTCTAATGATTTGAAAGAATAAATTCGGTTGAAGAAGACCCTCTTTCAAATAACTGCTAAGAATCCATACGAAGAATTTAGCCTAGTTTGGCTGGAGTTCCTGAATCATTGTTTCGCGACTTTGTAATTTCGCATTGTATACGTTGAACCTATTCAAAGTAAATTTCAAGAATAGGAAATATGCGAGTGTCAAAGGATTCTGCATTTTTCCTAACAAGTCTTTGGCCTTCTCTACCTTCTCAGATACGAGGACCATAAGATACTGAAGAATAACTTCCCAATTCTTTATTATAATATCTATGCATCGATAGCGGACAAGCCAGCGAGTTTCAGAATGACTAGGAATTTTTTGATAGTCATTTCCTAATTCCAAAACAATCGATCGAAAAATAGCCGTTCGCTTGGAGCTAGCATTAAGAAAAGCTGGCAAATCTTTGAATAAATCCTCTACATCTGGGATTGTGGCACAAGCATATTTTGCTACAATTGCTGACGAATGCGAGACACACGGGAAAACAATTAAACGGGGACTTTTTTCCTTTAATTTTGTTTTAAATGAGGACCTATTGCCGACCATCACCTGTGCATTATCACAAGCTAAAGCACAGATATTAGATAAAGGGATTTTCTGCCCTGACAATGCTTTTTCGAACGCATCAAAAATTTTATAGGCAGAACAATCCGAAGCATTTACACTAATAAGCTGGAGCAATTCCACCCTGACAGAAAATGTCGCTGGCTCCACATATCAAACCATTAATGACAGCCACTTTTCTAGAGTCCTGTCGGTCGTTTCGTCTTCGTACACTGAAAATGATTGCTTACGCAAAATATTTGCCATGCGATCAGTTTCAGCAGCACATACGACGTTATTTACAACTAGGACCATTTTAGTGTGGCTCAATCTAACGTCTTTTAAAACCGAAGGTTCCATACCTTGGAAAAGTCCTATCAATTCTGATGAAATCGCGAATGGTAAATTATGCTCTACGAAAAATGCACTAATCCTAATCTCTGCTTCTTGTACTTTCTGTTTGAAAGTAACATTTTCCGGAATCGTGGAATTTGTGAATTCTGAAGCAGAAGAACTTGCTACACAAGGTTCAACACTGTAAGAATTGGCAGTTACATTAGAAGAATTTTCACTTACTACTCCATAAAATTCTAATTTATTTGAAAACTCTTGCTTCTTTCTGTGTGATAAAGATGCTTCATGCTTTTCAATTTCCGATTTGCCACATAGCAACGTTTTATTGCAAATTTTGCAATGAAATCTTGTTTCATCTGCTAATGTAACCACCCACTCTCTCCACGACGGAAATTCCTCAAACCATCCCAACTGAAAGTTTTTTGCACTTTTCATGACTTTTCTAGCGGGTTGACATTCGTTTGAACCAGAGTTCAAACGGTGGTCAACCTTCGTTTGAACCTGGCTGTCCTTCAAAACACTCGAATTTGGGTCAACCGGATTACTCATTGTGAACAATAAATTATACGACGAAGGAAAACAGAATTATTTGAAAAGAATTAATAAGATGAAAAGTCGATAAAATTTATATAATTATATATAATTTATAAAATTTTTGCAAAAGGAAAAACGATGTGCCTTGAAAGTGTACATAAAATTTATTGAACTATTACTAGTAAACTCTACCTCCGTGGTGGTGTGGAAAGGAGTTTTATTTCAGAATGTTTGGGATTCTCTAAGAATGAACCAGCTTTTTTAATTTAATATTTCAAATGTGTTTTCTTTCTTTTATGTTTAAGGCAAAAACTAGATCTAAAAAAAGCAAAAAAACCTATTTCTCTAATTGCATCCAAGATTAGAGCCGAATCTATGCAACCGATTGTTAAAGGTTTTAAAAGTTTTCGCTTTAATTTAAAAAGCAAGTCTTCATAGTATTTTACTAAGTAATGAAAGTATGTCTAAAATTGTTTTCTTGAGTCCTACCCGAAGGTCAAACATTGTGCATAAATGTCGTAAAATAAGAAAAATGTCTGAGTACTTTGAAGAAGTTTTTCTAAATCGATATGTATCATATTCCAATAATATTTAGGAATATTTATTAAAATATTCATCTTCTAAATTTGTTTGATTAATGTACAGAGTACACTTTATATTTGAAATTTGTATACACTCTAAATCTGAATCAGTCAAATTTTCACTGATTGAATCAGTGATTTGCCTTTTCACTGAATCATCAGTGGAAACAATATCTTTCACTGTTAAATCAGTTACTTTTCACTGAAGTAATCAGTGAAATTTGACTGATTCACAGTAACCTGTTTTTAGTCATTTAAATTAATCAAATTTCACTGATAATCAGTAGATTTTGACTGATTCATATTTGAAATTTGTACAGTTTTTAAAAAAATCCGAAACTTTTTGAATTTAGTAGTTTATTTATAAAATTTGAGAATGTTGTAGTTGATATTTCTATATAGAACTTTAAGCATTTATGGACATAAAATTTCCTTTTAAAATTTCTTCTATCGGTATTCAAAACTTTCAACAATTTTGCAAGATCAGTCAAATGCAAAATTTGACAGAGTATTTAATCAAAATATTTACATTTATTTTTTAAATATTTTGAAAATAATTCGACTAAAATAATGATTAATAAGATTTTGTAACATTGTGGGAATATTGGAACGCTGCAAGATTAAATTTTGAGTACAATTTTCAATTAATGAATGTTTAAAGAATTGAGTGAAAGCATCAATTAAAAAATATTTTTACTTTATAAATTTGATTAAGTGCAGTAATAAGAAAATTTTGACTTTCTATAAAGCATTTCATTTATCTGATTAAAAGTCTGTGCATACGTCACTAAAACGTAAGATTAAAAAACTTTAAACTGCTTTTACCATCAATCTATGAATGTGGATTTTAAACCGTAATTTAATGTGTCTTATTTGTTTTTGATAAAATATTTTTAACATAATTTTTTGCTTAAAGTAGCCGATCTACTCGATTGAAAATTGGTCAACTTGTATATTTCAAAATTCTGTAATAAAAGTATTTTCATATTATGTTTTTGTATCCTATGCGTAGAATTTTAATTTTAAAATTGAGATTTCTCACAAAGAAGAAAGATTGTCTTATTAAAGCAGTTTATTCCCAGAAATTAAAAATCATTTACTTAATATTTCGATTCCAAACATTGAATATTTATTGACTTTGAATAAAACAGAAAAAAAAATTTTATGAAGTTTTAAAATCTTTTTTACAATGTTACGAATTGGGCCGAATTTAGAATTACGAAATCTTTCATTAGAAAAAGAAAAAGTCACTCACATGAAATAAACTTCTGTAAGAATTATCAAGATTGAAGAGATGTTAAAATATTTGAAAAATAATGCAATTGTAAAATTGCAATTTATATCAATATTTGACAAATTTTTAGTTTTCTCAATCAAAGCATTATCCGGAAATTTTTAGTTCCTATAAAAAGATGGAATATTTATCAATTTCTTGAATGTTCATACATTAAAAAAATATCGAATTAGAGAATTATATGCAATGTATTTTCCATTAAGAAGACATAAACATGACATAATTAGTTTTATATCTACATTTTCAGCTTACTTTTTTGTGGCTTAAGCACACATTTTGAATTCGACATACAAAAATGCTCTACAGACTTGAAGTATTTCCTGAATCAATTATTATTGATCCTGAATTCTATTGGAAAATTTGTTGTTTACTGTTCAAATCTTACTACGATTTCAGACGGACAGACAAATTAAGAACTACAAAATATTTCATCCAAAAGATTGCACTCCTCCATAAAATCTTGTCAAATTGTAACAAGATTTGAACACTTCGAACAAACATTTTTATGTAAAATTTAAAGTTGATTGATATTTATATGTTAATATGGAAATACCAATAAACACATATTTTAGCTTTTTAATTTATCTACTGCTATTAGACAATTTTCCATTTCCGTAGAGATTTTAAGTTTTGAAATGAAAAGTTTGTGCTTAGGCTACAAAAATGTGAGATGAAAATATTTCTAACATATAACTGAAAATATAAATTATGAACTTGAATTTTATGTTCATTTTATCTTGATAGAAAATATTGTTCTAATTGAAAAATTGTTAAATGTACAAAATTAGTAAGAAGTATATAAATTTGAATGGAAAATTATATATTGATTCAAATTTTATACATTTATTGTCACTAAATTTCACTGAAAGTTTATTTTTGAAGTGTTGAAATCCTCATGAAATTTTCCAAGATCATACTGATGTTTATTTCATGCAGACTTTCTTCAAGAAATTGAAGAAAAGTGTTATTTCTTGAACTATATACTTCGTAAATTCAAATTCGTCGTCTGCTTCGCGCCTCTTTTGCACGTACTCGAGAAAAATACAATTCTTAATTTCGACTCGATAAACGAAAGCGTGAAATCTAAAAATAACTTGAAAACTCAAGCATTGTAACGAAGTCCGTCTTCGTGCACCTTCGGCTTTACACGAAGCTGGTGACGGCAGCGTGTAGCAGAGCCGACACACTGACACGCCACGTTTGCATGTGTTTCTCCCAGATGGGAACGTGGTGGGGGCCGAAAAATCCCACGTTCTGGAGACACTGGGACACACCGACACGGCGTGCTTGATTGCGTGTGCTTCCACATGCGAGCGTGGTGGGGGCCACCAGCTCCCACGTTCTGGGATCACTGCCTGAAAAGGGATACAAAAACGGTCATGAACAAAAATCCATTCGTAGATCAGTCAATATCAAAAAGAAAAGTTATCCTGAAAGGAACAAATAAATTTTCGTATCCTAAATACGTAATTGCGTAAATATTTACGATTTTTATTATTTATTTTTATTCTTCATTTTATTTCTTGTTTTTTCAAGTTCAAAGAGAAGTAATACCTTCGCGTGGTTAAGGCGAGTAATGCGGAAACCACTACGAATTTCCAGTGTAGGAATTCATCCAATCTGTTCATAAAATGATATTTAAAAGATAATTATAAATTTCAGTGTGTTTGAAAGAATAATAGTGTAGCTTGACAATGTACAAAGCAGAAACAAATGTCAGTGCAAAATGGCAAAGATATTAAATGTCAAAAATCATATATATAAGAAATTTTTAACTTCATACTGAATGACCAATATGACTTCAGGTCTTCGATATGTCAGCCGGAAAGGGTGTGTTTGTGGTCCGAGAAAGTATTTTTTGAATACCTTTTAGCCCTTCACCCATCCGACCAAGTCCACTGACATTGAGTTTGTCGAGAAACTTCCTTCTGTTCTTATTTTAGAAGGTTGGAGATGTTACTCTATTGACCCGAGGAATTAGTTCTTAGTTAAGTTCCCGCAGGTGCAACCCTCTCTACTCTTCATACTTGCAAGGTATCTCTGCCAATCACGTATGGTTTAGAGAAACAACAGGGTATTCATCTTCTTGTCCCAAGTATTCGGATTGCTTTTAAAATCATATAAAGACTCCTGAGTGTCACCGGCGTTCGTTTCCTATCTTGTTTGGGACTTCTAGTCTTCGATATTTTTTGACCCACATCTTCCCATAATATTTAAATTATCAAGAATAATTTTAAAAATTATATATGTTTAATGACGTCTTGTAAAATATAACAATTAAAATTGTTATGATCACTTTCGTTGAGAAAACAAACGTTATTTGCACTAAAACTGTTTTAAATTAATACATGTACCACTGACCCGTGTGGATCCTTACGCTAGCAAACATGGCGTGTCGGTGTGTCCCTACTTCCTCGCTTTGATTCCACGATCCACGCTGTCGGGCTAAGATCGAGAATTATGTTTCTCTCGACTTTTTGTGAAAGTGGCGCGGAGCGGACGAAAAATTTTAAATCACAGAATATATAATTTAAGATTTTACCCTTATTTTTTAGATATTTTCAAAAAAATTCGTCTAAAATGAATATCAAAATATGTTTTTTTAAATTTTAGAATGATTTAAACACTTAAAAAATCATTTTCTAGTGGAATTTAAAGTCAATAAATGTTTGAAGTTCCAAAACAAAATATCAATTTGAATATTTTTTATCTTCGTAAATTAACTTCTACGACTAGAGAATGATGTGGAGAATATTTTATTTCAAGATATGATGAAACATGTGAATTAATTTTTAAAAATGGAGTGTTTGGATATTCAAACGATACCTCAATTATATCTAAATTTGAATACAAAATTATACAGGAGGGCTTTCTGGTATAAGGCGACATTGAAAAAAATTTCATTCACGTGGAACACTTTAAAGAATTTTTTCAAAAGTTATTGAAATATTGGATCTATAACTTAATTCGTGCGGTTTGCTAAGAGATGGCGTAACTTTATTATTATTCCATCGTTCCAATATTCCGAACATGCATTGGAAAGCTACTGCCATTATGCGTCTTTTTCAGTATATGTCATTCATTTGATGCGTAAACAACAATCATTTTCATTCACTCAAATATGTCGAACTTAGTGCCTGAAAAAGTGTTTTTGCGGGGAGTTCTTCTTCATTACTTTAATATGAAGAAAACTGCTACCGAAAGTCATCGTATTTTGGTGGAAGTTTATGGTGAACATGCTCTAGCTGAACGAACGTGCCAAAAGTGGTTTGTACGATTTAAAAATGGAGATTTTGGCTTGGAAGACGAAGAACGTCCTGGGCAGCCAAAAAAGTTTGAAGATGAAGAACTGGAAACATTACTCGATGAAGATTGTTGCCAAACACAAGAAGAGCTCGCAGAATCTTTGGAAGTCACACAAGCAGCCATTTCAAAACGTTTAAATACAGCCGGATACATTCAAAAGCAAGGAAATTGGGTTCCACATGAACTCAAGCCGAGAGACGTTGAAAGGCGGTTTCGCATGTCCGAAATGCTGCTGGAATACCACAAAAAGAATTTATTTTTGCATCGGATTGTTACTGGTGATGAAAAATGGATCCATTACGACATCCCCAAGCGCAAAAAATCGTATGTGAAACCTGGCCAACCAACTAAATCAACGGCAAAGCCGAATGTCTATGGTGCGAAGGTAATGCTCTGTATTTGGTCGAATCAGAAGGGTGTGCTGCATTATCAGCTGATAAAACCGAGTGAAAAGCATAAATGGAGAACGCCACCGAACACAATTGATCCGTTTGAAGAGAGCAATAGTCGAAATAAGGCCAGAATATGCGACCAGACACGAGGCAATAATTTTCCATTATGACAACGCTCGGCCCTATGTTGCTATTCCGGTTAAGAACTATTTGGAAAACAGTGGATAGGAAGTTTCACCCCACCCGCCTTATAGCCCAGACCTTGCCCCTTCTGACTACCATTTGTTCACATCAGAACAGGGTATCAAAAATTGGCTTGATTCATTCTTGGCCACCAAGCCGGCGCAGTTCTTTTGGGATGGAATCCACAAATTGACAGAAAGATGGGAAAAAGTCATAGCTTCAGATGGGCAATACTTTGAATAATACTATTGTACATGTTTTTCTTAAATAAACGTATACGTATACGTAACGTATAATAATTTTCATATTAACAAGTCATGTAAAAAGTGTTACGTATTTTAAAAGTATTTTCCAATTATTTTATTATTATGAAATTTGTCAATTTTACTCCATGCCAATGAAAGTTATTGTGCGATTTCGTGTGATAATTTAGGTATACTTTATGTATTTTTTGAATATTCAAACCCTGCATATACACCTATATACTTAAATTTTCATGTAAAAATGTAACGTATTTTATAAATCTTTTCCAAATTATTATACTCCATAGGTATGGCTTGTATAATTAACTTCACACCAAATGGATCTCAATATGCAAATTCGTATGCGAATTCATACATAATTTACCTATTGATATAGCTATTGTTACAGTAACTCCAGTTTTATATTAAAAGCTTAACTAAATTTCCCTGATGCATGAATGAAAGGTAATACAATTTTGCTTTTAATAAGCCTAAGTTAACAGCAAAATATTAATTTTGTAAAAACATATTACAAAAGACTCCAAATGACGATCATTTTTGAATAATATTAGTAATTTTTAAAAGTAATTAATATTCTAGAAACTTTTTAGTATAATTTTTAATGTAAGTCTTTCATAACATTTTTGCTAACTAATTAAGATATTTTTAGAATTATTTTTCTGGATTGTGCTCTAGGGTCAAACATGGTACTAACATGTCGTCAAATTCCAAATAATGACTGTACTCTATATATTAAGTTTAAAAGTCCAAACTATCAATATTTTAAAAAATATCCCTAAATTTTATTAAAAAATGATATACATTGATTTTCAAAAAATTCTTGCAAGAAGTTACACATTTTTTGAATTTTACGACTTTTCTGTATTATGTTTGACTCCAAGGTAGAATCCAGGAAAACAATTCTTAAAATATTTTCATTAGTTAAGAAAATTTGGTCATTTACCAAGAATGTAAATAAGCAAGAATTTTATTATTTCTAATGTTAAATTTTTTCAATTTAGACATTTCATTATTCTATAGAATATTGGAATAAATACTATTGTTGTATGTCAAAGGTAACGATAATATGTACAAATAAATTTTATATGTTGAACCACAATATATGGAGTTACATAAGAATTTTGCAAGGTACCATTTGGAGGTCTAGTCAACAGGATAGAAAATTAACAAGGGAGGTACGTGAATTGTAGATTCCAGTTTTAATTTATACTTTCCTTAATTGAAGAGTATTAACTAACGTGTAATATAAGATTATATTTTTTTTCCTATTTCATTTATTAAAACTTTTATTGATTCAATTCCCTGATATTTTTTTTCACAATTAAAAAACTCATCTGTAAAATGCAAAATGAAAATAGCTTTACCGATAAACGATTTCTTTTGACTCTGAAAATAAATCTTTTTACTATTAAAGGATTGCATTTGTAGGCTGGCAGGCGAAGTGCGCCTGTGCATCGTGTACATCGTCTGGTGCTTCACAGTGGAATTAAGGAAAGTATGAATTAAAACTGAAATTCACAATTCATGTACCTCCCTTTTGAAATACGTAACATTTTTTACATGACTTGTTAATATAAAAATTAAGAAACTTCAATTATAGCTAAAACTACAGGTGAACCTGTGATTTCCGATGGTAGTGTATATATTGTAATTGTCATGTAAAAGATGTTACGTATTATACATATTTTTCAATTTTATTTAATGTTAGAGAAATTTCAAGGTGTAATTTTGTATGTAAATTTAGATATGATTTTAGTTTTTTAAATACTGAAACCTTTTATTCACATTTACATAATGTAATTCAAATTCAAAAAGTATTATGTATTTCAAAAACTTTTCAAAAAACTCTTCAGTGTTTCATGTGAATGAAATTTTTTTCAATGTCGCCTCATACCAGAAAGCCCTCCTGTATAATTTCGTATGTTTTAGATATAATTGAGGTATCGTTTGGATATTCAAACCAGACGTGTGCATTCTGTCGGATCGAATGTCGCAAATCCGATTCACCTTATTTGTTGGATCGGATTTTTCCGATTCGATCGGCCGCATAATCGAATGTTGAATATTCTAAATTCGAAGCGCCCTTCTTCGGGTGTCGGAGTTTTGACATTCGATCAGCTGTCCATCGAATGCCGAATATTCGACATCCGAAGCACCCTTCTTCGGATGTCAGATTTTCGACATTCGAACAGCCGTCCGTCGAATATTCGACATCCGAAGCGCCTCAATTCGGATATTCAATTAGATGAAATTAAAAATCTTGGTGTTCAAACCAATTCATGAAAGCAAACTCTACATCTCAATTTCTGTAGATCATAATTGAAGTTACTCTGAAGACGTTTTATATGTTCTGGAACTGCACTGTTTTCTTCGGGAAGAGCGTCGGCATGACAACGAAGTTTCAAGGCATATGAGTAAACCACCCTTCCAGAAGCATTGCGCCATGCCCACGCTCCTCTCCAGCTCCAACGCCTTTCATTACAGCATTCACAATCTCCTCATTAGTAGAATCTTCAGGACGTTCAACTTTTTCCGATGGTAAATGGTTTACTAGCATTTCGATTGACTCGATTTCAACCTTGGACAGTAAATGTCATACGAGGATTGTGCGTTTTTGGTTTACTGATTTTTCTACAATTGTTGGGCTTTTAACTATTTTTCTAATGTTTCGTGCAGAATGAATAGAATAATTTATTATTGGAAAATATGGAAAATATTAATTCTTCAATTTATTATTGTTACACATCAATTTCTATTAGAAAAATAATTTTCAGATTTATAATTTTTTAACGTTATCGCATATTTTACTTTTTCAGACACAATATTTGCAGAAATATTTTCAAAACATGTTAATACCCAGTTTGGAGAGACGGTAGGTTAGAAAGAGAGTAAGAAGATAGAGGGTAGGGGGAAGGTTAACCAACGAGGTTTTCTACTCTGCCCGGTACCCAAGATTGATTCGAAAACGACAAAACAGGGGCCAGGGGATCGACAAGAATGTACTTGGCTTATTCACGTGAAATATAGTGACGCAATATATGATCCCAATAGGCATTAAATAACACAATCAATAATGAAATAATGATATTAGGTGTACAACTTTGCTTCCGCCGTTTTTGCCAAAAATTTGAGGCTTTATTCTTAAAAAATTATTATCTATTTATGATGCTATCTCGAAAAAACGATGCGTTTTTTGAGGTGATCGACAAATCGATCCATTTTTGGCTTCGTCCTAATGGGGGAAATGGTGATGATCCAGGCGTGTGCCATCGATCGAAAGAAATGGTAGTCGGAAGAAGCAGCGTCTGGAGAGTACGGCAGGTGGGATAAGACTTCTCATTTCAGCGTTTCCAAGTATGTCTTGACCGGTCTTGCGACATGTGGCCGAGCATTGTCATGCTGGAGGATAACTTTGTATGTCTCTCTTGATACTCTGGCTGTTTCTCCTTCAACGCTCGGCTCACACGCATCAATTGCATTTGGTACCGATCCCCCGTGATGGTTGCACTCGGTTTCAATAGCTCATAATACACCACACCGAGCTGGTCCCACCAAATGCAGAACATAACCTTGGCACCGTGAATACTCGGTCGGGCCGTTGACGTGGAGGCATGTCCGGGTATTCCCCATGATTTTCTGTTCTTGGCATTATCGTAGTAGACCCATTTTTCGTTGCCGATCACAATGCGATGTAAAAAGCCCCTCAGATTCTGTCTCTGAAGCAGTTTTTTACAAGTAATGAAACGCCGTTCAACATCTCTTGGAATCAACTCGTACGGAACCCAAGTTTCTTGCTTCTGAATCATTCCCATGGCTTTGAGGCGTTACGAAATAGCATGTTGAGTCACTTCTAATGATTCTGCCAATTTTTCTCACGTTTGGCACGGGTCTTCAGCGAGTAATGCTTCCAGTTCGGAATCTTCGAAAATTTTCTCTTTTCCACCGCCATGCCGGTCCTCGACACCAAAATCACTGCTCACAAAGCGATAAAACCACTTACGACACATTATTTTACTGAGAGCAGCCTCAGCGTAAGTACTTAAGAGCATTCGAAGAGCCTTAGCCGCAGTTTTCTTCAAATGAAAGCAGAAAATCAAAACTTCCCACAAATAACGAGAATTTGACTCGAAAACTGACATCTTCGATCGAGAATAGATTCATGATGCAAACATAAATTCACTAATAAGGTGCTGTCATTATGTTGATAGATGTCCAAGCTTACTGTATAATATTTTTGATCTGCCTATTTCGACCAGCACTTACCGTTGCAGCAATCTATCAAAAAACGGCGGATGCATGATTTTCCCCTTAATGCAAGGAGGCAGTAAGTAATGCAAATAATAAATCATAAATGTTAATGATGAGCCTAAAATGGCCCAGTCCCAGAATACGCTTAGCTACGTCCAACCGTCTCTAATAGTAGGGAACTTGACGCAAGGGGCATCAACAATTCGCCCTGAGGAAATGATCTCGAATACGTACGAACACTGAAGTTGCTAGAAAAGTTTTCTAGTCATCCCATTAATGGTCTTCTAACTAAGAGCTAGGTAAAAAGCTTTACGAGTTTTTATCAAATTTGAAGCTTCAAAATGTTCGTATTAAGCGAGGTTCAAATTTAAGTGAAAATAAGCTTCCAAAACTGTCCATACAGCTTTGGCATACGATTTTTGTTAAAATTTTTATTTTATTTTTATAATCTTTTTGTCGACTTCTTTTACCCAAAACGTATTCGAAATGTTACTTCATGGTTGTATTGTACTTTTTCATATATTTCCCTAAAATATGACATATATTATACTCTTTATTGAAATTTTGATACCAGATTCATAGTTATGGACCCTGAAAACCCCTAAATACTAAATATCTTGTGAATAATTTTACGTTTTTAAAATTCTTTCCGATATACTGGAACCGCCATTTCATTATTGCAAATTGAGATAAACGATTCGAAATCAGTAGCCCTTAAAATCCCTTGAAATTGAATTTTGTGTAATTTTATTCACATTTTATTTTAATTTAAAATATATTCTCAAGGTTAAGGAAATAAGTTCAGCTACAAAACTCCTAGCTTGTCAACAGTCAAGTGTCAGCCTGTCGACACTAAGCTTACTTTGACGTTTGACGTCTGTGTTGGCACGTACAGCTGGAGAGTGAGCACGAGGTTGATGCCCTGCGTAATAAATTAAGAGGCAAATAGGTTTCACCTCAAGCTAGAATAACACTCATAATAATATTTCAATTTTAGAATTATATTTCTTCTCAATTCTAAAATAAATTGTTGGTTCCAGATAAAACAAGTTCTGAGCAAGAATAAAATTAAGGGTTATTAATTATTTTTTGTTTCTTGTTATTTATTAATTAATATTTAATTGATTATTGATATTTAATTTCTCTTCCCTTTTGGATCAATGAATTGATTAAATTGCCCAATAGAGCAATATCTAAAAATATTAACTTTCAAATTCGATAGCCGCCAGAGGAACAATTTTATTTTGAAAATTATATTAGTGTTTAATGAATTGTCTAAGACCAGGACAACCCATTTACACTAAATGAAGTTTTCTTTCGTTCCATTATAGTTAATCGTTTTATTTAATAATTTAACAACGAATATAAGGTTCTTGTCTTTTTTTTATTAATTACAACTCCGAAATGCCCAATTCAAGTGAAGCAAAGACGAGAACGCTTAAGCAATTCCAGTCGATGATAGATAGCAGGTTCAACATGGTCGAATTGTTAAAAAACACGACCCAGTTACTAGCTGGAAACTATGATGGTTTAAACGACCAAAATGCGGCAATAGATTTCTCAATTAATGAAAACAATATGTCGCGTGAATCAGTAGATAATGAATCTTGCTGCTCTTCTTTACATGTCGATGAATTTATAGATTCTGATGAAGAAGACATCGCTGAGCTCGATCAAAAGCGAAATTAAATGTACTAAGGGGGTGTCCTTATCCAGAACAAAAAAAAGGTACTTTTTCTAATTTTTTTTCAAGCAGAAAATAAAAATACAGGTCAGCGATTTTCCGAATATATTTAGGTATATATCTGAACATGTAAAAATAGTTCTTTTATTTAAAAACGACAAAAAAACTCGGACTAATCGAAGATCCCGCGCAGCGTCTCGCCACGGACAGTTGAAATCGCGTGCATGATATTGTCCAAAGTTTTCATCTGAAACACAAATATATATATTTTTTTAATCAGAAGAGTCTTCCGCTTATAGTGAACCTAAAAAATTGTAAACAATTTTTTTTAATTCATCTTTTAAGTTACTTTTCAAAAAAATCAAATTTTTCGCCCCGTTTTTTGGTGAAAATGCGTTATATGTAATGAAAATAAATACTGTGTAATGTAAATTGAAGGCTCACTATAAGCGCATTTTAATTATATACAAATAAAAAAAAGTTTATAATAATAGCTTTAATGGTTCTTTTTCAATCGCGCACGCAATTTTGAAAAATGTGGTTCCGGGAAACGCGCTTTAAAGTTTTCAGACGGTGAAAAATCAACTTACACAGAGCCACTGCTCGGAACTCTACCATCAAAACTATTCCGATATGGACTGTAAGATTTTGAAAAAATATTCTCTGATAATACTTTCATCGATTGGAACAAAAAAAAAAAATCGATTTTTCGAAAGTTCTGGATAAGGAAACCCCCTTAAGCAAGGCTTGTGAAGAACTTCACGGCTTATATGGAAATCTTGTTGCTAAAAAAATGATGCATGAGAAAAGAATAAAGCATCTGGAAGACCTCCAGTTTGTCTTAGAATAGTATATTACGTGCCAAGGCGCACAATGAGGGTTATTGCGCGACGAGCGACAATGCTCGCAGGAGATCGAAGCCGAGGCGCGATCAGTCCTGCGAGCATTGTCACGAGTTCCGTAATTTCCCGAATTGTGTGCATTGGCACGTATTCTATTTTATGTGACTTCGGTGCGTATACGGGTTTTTATGCGTACACTCGAATCTAATCTAGTATTGTAGTTGTTTGCGGCGCTAGTCATTACACTTGATATTTCGCGACTAGTCCCAGCCATTTTGATTTTATCGATCTTGTGTAGTAGTAATGGATTTAAATAGATGCATGCGCAGTTCAAATGTACAAGGCTTTGCCAGTAAAGTGCTAACGCTGTACGAAGAAGAATAAGAAGAAAATTGTGCTCCGTTGCATGACAATAGGCGCATGCGGAGTTCAATTTTTACATTTCATCACTCTGTAGCGCAATATACTACATTGCGCTACTGTTAACAATAGCGAAAAACGAGTTTTTATAATTAATAATATAATAATAATATATAATTATATAATATATAATTAAATATATTATCGGTATTCTAGACCAGTTAGGATCAGCTCAATATTTTCTTGTATTTGATCTCGCTTCAGGATGTCATCGAATAAAAATGAGTCCAGAAGATTCCCATAAGACAGCTTTTTCAAACCCTTACGGACTTTACGAATTCGACCCTATGCCATTTGGTTTAAAAAATGCACCTGCTACCTTTCAACGATTAATGGATTTAGTTTTAACAGGACTTCAAGGAACTGAATTATTCGTCTACTTAGATGACATTGTTTTATATGCAAATTCTTTAGAAGAACACGAGGAAAAATTCAACAAATTGATGGAAAGATTAATTACAGCTAATCTCAAATTACAACCAGATAAATGTGAATTTTTACTCCCAGAAGTTGCTTATTTAGGACACATAATAGACAAGGATGGAATACGACCAGACCCTAAGAAACTAGAGTCAGTAAAAAATTTTCCGATACCATTAACTCTAAAAATATTTAAAAATTTTTAGGATTAGCTAGTTATTACCGAAGATTTATTGATGGATTTTCTATGCAGATGCTTTATCAAGACATCCTACAGATTTAGAAGATATTGAAAACAACGATATAAATGATAAAAACAATATTTAAATAAATTTAATTAAACAAGGAAATGCAAAATGGATATCGAGATTTGAACGTGGAAACAAAGTACCAGAAATAAATCTTACATGCAATGAAGAAATAAATTGTGATATTATTGAAGAAAGAAAAATTGATAAGAGTGTTACGTCAGAAACGTAACATTTCTCTTCTTAAAAGATCTCCTCGTTTTATGTCAGGATCAGAAAAGGATCCTCTCTAAGGGATGAGGAATAGTCAGTGATTGAGAAGGGTTAGGTATATAAAATATATTTATTGACAATTGAAATTATATCAGGTAAGCACCATGGAAATGTAAATATAGAATCGAAATTAGAAATACCCTTTTAGTTACCCTGAGTTTAAATTGGTTGATGATCAATTGAGTCCAGTAAGCGAATGTGGTCAGTTGAGTGTAACTTGTAATCTTGAGGTAGTTGCAGTTGTATAATAAATTCGTAATCTAGACGGTTGATCTAGTTGATTCTTCGATCCCAGTTTCGAGAGAATTTGGAAGGCGATTCCCCTTCACTTTCTAATGTCGTTGAACTCAGCGTCGAGTTAGAATTTGGGTTGAGTAGCGATAGAAATCTGGTGAAGCTGGACTAGACTGACTGGATTGCACTCGCGGTATAGATTCGATGGCATTGGACTGGACTCGCGTTGGTCACATTGTAGAAATCGGACGTTGACTAACTAACTGAACTCGCGGTGTAGAGATGATGGTACTGGACTGACTTCTCTTGGAACTTTCGCTTTTTATAGAACTTTGAAAGGTCAAGTATGACGAGTAACATGCTATGACCAGTCGCATGTTATTACAAGTCACATGCTATTACAAGTCGCATGTTATGACGGTAGTGTGTTGGTATTATAGGGCTTCATTCACTTTCTCTCTGGGTCAGTCGATTTGTTATCATGTGTGAGTATTATAACGACACATGGTAATTTCATATTGATCATCCTATTGATCTGTAGATTTGTCTATAACTTGCATCGATAAAATCACACTCGCTGTAATGCTGTCTTGATCCCTTTATTGGTTTCTTAATCTGCTTGTTACTTGTGGCGGTAGAGTCGCGGGACGTGACACCTCCCCCCTTAATTCGAACGCGGGGAGTTAACGATCCGCGATCGAAACTTCGGTAGAAGATTACATTTTAAATCCAAGATGCTTACTCAATCAAGTACATATTTTTAATTGAATTTAACAATTCATAACATAAAAAATTTCGGTTATACATAGGAATTTGCATTTTAAATTATTGTTGCGAATTAAAAATTTGTAACAAGTTTTTCATAAATGCATAGTAATAACAGAGGATACAATTCTGGAGATATTACAATCATTGATTACATATGTTATAGTGGTATTGGGTAATTTGACAATTTTTTTTTTGATTGAAAATAACTATTTAAACTTACAACATGATGATTGTTGATGAAAAGAAGATTAAAAATTGTAAAATTTTATCGATTAGATATAAAATATTAAGGAGTAATTTCCAAGAATTACGATCGTTAAATGTATACATTAGTAAAAATAAAATCTAAAAAACCTTATAAATTATTGAATATACATAAAAGAAATTGACATATATAATATTAATAGAGATAAAAAATAATATTAAGATCGTTGATTACATATATGAATTAATAGACGTTGTAACTTCGTACATTGAAGAGAAAAAACTTGGTTAAATCTAAAATTTATTTCTTCAAAACATGGCATTGCTATTGCTTATTATTACTTTTACATGTTTCTAAAAATTAATTTCATGAACTTCAATTTCATTGGTTTATTATTAAATGAATAAAATAATCAATAAGAAAAACAATTTTACATAATAACAGGGTAATAGATTTTCCTACAATTCTTGTACTTTTAATTGTTTTTCTAATCTTTCTTGTAAAATTAATAGAGTTATTTGTGCATGAAACATATGAAGAGTAGTAAATATTCAATTTGTTATTGTTGCACATTAATTTCTATTGGAAAAGCAATTTTTACATTAAGAATTTTGTAACGTCATCGCACAGTTTACATTTACAGACTCAATATTTGTAGAAACTGTTCTTCCAATAGGATGGGAATCAAGAAAAGTTCCCTTGATAGAAGAAAATCAAAATTGAAATTATATTTATGATGGCACCAATTATGAAGTGCTTATTTATTCTTGTCAGAAAAGTCTTTTTTTTAATCCAAAAAAGATAAAAAATGCAAATATTTCTATATTTTTCTTTAAGTGATAAAATAAAATGTTGATTCGAATAAAAAGTAGCATTTGTCTTACTAAAAAGGTTATTAGTTTGTGCTTTAAATATTCAATGAACAAAAACAAAAATAATTGAATCAAATATAAAGAAAGTATTTATAGGAATTTTAGAGATATAATTTTTGTGTGATGATATTAGATTTTTAGTTTGTGCTGAACAGAAGAGAAAAGTTGAAAAATGTTGATGCATTTGATAAATACTTGGTAGTTTGAGAGGTTTAATTTACTCTGAAAAAAAGCACGAAATATATTGAAATTTTTTCATTGCAATTTGAAGGTTCAGTGAGCTTCTCGAATTTCTGAAATAGAAAAAATTAGATTAGAATAAAACTTCAAAGGATTTTTTGTTTAAAACATTTCCTGGTTTAGTTATTCTAAACGCTTTGGTTTCATGCAAAGTTTATATTATTATAAGTTTGAATTCAACTTTAGTTAATCAATTTTGTATATTCATGTACGATCTTTTTATTCGATTGACGTGAACTACTGTCGGTTTTCCTTTTATGTTGATTTTTACATTTCCTTTTCCTAGTACATCTAAAACGTCGTGAGGTTCTGAGTATTGATTATCCAGCTTTTTAATTTTTCCTCCTTTTAATAAAAATACATTATCCCCAATTTTTATTTCCAAGGGATTTATTTTTCTATCGTGGTACAAATTTGATTTTTCTTTTGCCTTTATGAGGTTTTCTCTTGCTTGTGTTCGCATTTCATGCAGTTGTGTGACAAAATTGATCAAATAATCTTCATAGGTTTGCAATTTTTCATTCTGTGATAGAACTTCACTAGAGGGTTCACGGGCTAATTTGCCAAAAACTAATTCATAAGGCGTACATTTTGTGGCTTCGTGTACACTTGTGTTATATGAAAACATTGCTAATTCTAGCCAATCGTCCCATCCCGAATTTTTTGCTATAAATTGTTTGAGATATTCACCTAGGACATGATGTGATCGTTCAAGTGATCCATTGGATTGAGGGTGAAAAGATGCGGTACGAAATTGTTTCATTCTAAAGCGTTTTGCTACCCTTTTTAATAAATTGCTTATAAAATCTCTGCCTTGATCCGTTAGTACTCCTTTTGGCGATCCAAATATGCAAATAAATTTTTTCACGAACGCGTCTGCTATTGTATCAGCTTGATGATTAGGAAGAGGTATTGCTAGAGATTATTTTGTAAAATTACCTTGTATAGTAAGAATATACAGATTTCCAGACTTTGTTTCTGGTAGTGGACCAACAATATCCATTGATATTTTGTCGAAGGCAGTAGTGGGTGTATCAGTAATAACCATAGGATTTTTGGTTTTAACCCGAACTAATTTTTTTATTTGGCATTGTAAACAGCCTTGAATATACTTTTGAATATCGACTTTCATATTTTCTCAAAAAAATGTTTGGCGAATTCGATTATAGGTCTTTGTGACGCCTTTATATCCTCCTAATGCTGAGGAGTGTGCTTCTTCAATTAATTGTGATCTTTGTTCTTTTGTTGGATATTGCGTTATGCCATTACAAACTATTATTTTCGTAAGAGAATTTGCAAAAACTAAATCAAATATTAATTTTATTTCTTCCCAAGCTATATGGTTGACTTTCGAAGTCTTTTAAATACTAATTGATCGTAAATTCAATTTTTGAGATAATTCGTGTAATGAATAAATTGACAATTTTATATTATTTAAGGTTTCAGATAAATTGTCTTGAATTTCTCCTTCAATCGGAAAAGCAAAATGATAATAGTTTCCTTTTTTAATTTCTTTCGCTGTTCCCTTCTGTAAGTTTTTAAATTTTGGTAAAGTTCCACGTTTTTCTAGACTTTTTGATCCATTATCTCGAGGATTTCCATTTGTGTTAACAAAATATACATAATTATCTTTTCGCATCGTTAATTGATCGCGACATTCAACGATATTTTTATTCATTAGAATTTTCTTGGTACATTTTGAATTGGGTGGAGGGGGCTCTGGGGGTGGACGGTTTTCTTCGAATTCTGAATTATTATCATTTTCAAGATTTTCCCTGGTTTTTATTTGTCGATTTTTGTTTATTTCAGAATTTCGTTCATAAAAAGTGTCTTGGATATTTTCATTTTCAAAAATTTCTTCAATACAAGAGCTTTCAGAGTTCTCTTCATCTTCAGGTTTCATATCACTTACTTAGTCTTCAGAAGTAGAAAAATAATTTTCGCTTTTTTCCTCTGGAGGTATAATAAATTGTTTAGGCTTTTTGCCATTTTTATTTCTTTTATTTTTTGCCTGGATTTCTTTTAAATAGTCCAAATATTCAGGATCAGAGTCGGAATCTGATTTTACTTTTATTCGGCTTCCTTTTTGCATATTTATTTCTGGTAATTCATTTTCATATATTTGTTTTCTTGGTCTACCTCTCTTTCTTTTTGTTTGAGAGGGAATAATTTTTAAATTTGTAAGTAGATTTTTTCTTGGCCTACCTCGAGGTTTTTTCACAAGAGGTTTAGAAGAAAAATTTTTGTCTAATTTTTCTTGGATTTCATTTTGATTTAAATTTTCTAGATTTTTATGCTGATTTGAATTTTTCAGTTGTTCTTGTTTTTTTCTTTTTACCCCTAGTAGTCATGGTTTTCCATGGCGAATTTTCATAATTTATAACAGGAAGTTTTGAAGAAAGTAGTTTAAATAAATTTTTATATTTCACTATATTGAAACAATTCGACCTTTACGATCTTTAATTTATCAATTTTTAAACATTTATCAAGTTATTTTTACCCGATTTGGTCAAAAGTTTTGCGTTTAGATTCTGATTTTAACTTCCAAATCTGCAATTTCTAATTATATCAATTTCCTAAATTTTGGAAAGGCAACTTTGCCCTATTTTAGACCAAAATTGTCCTTTCAAAATCTACGCGTGGGTCACACGAAGGGTGAAAATTTCGTGAGCTTTTATTCTTTATTTTAAGAGTGAGAACAGCAAAGAAACTCACGATTTTGAGTTTTTCCGAATGAGCAAAACAGAACGGAGGAATCGTCGGATATATTGTCCGTGATATTTGATTTTTGAGAATCTAAAAACCATAAAAAAAAACTTCAATTAGCAAGCACCAAGATTTCGCGCAGTTGCGCCTTCAAATACACGGTTTAATTTTTGGGTTTTCCGTACATCTGAAAATAATGTTGTTTGACTTTTTGGATCATGGAATAGCTTGCTCTGCCAGTTAAATTACCCCGAGAATACCTCAGTTATTGGATTTCGCGCCCTACCATTTATCTAAAAATTTAGTTACTTAAGAAAGCATCAGTAAAGTCGGTTCCAAATTTTGGAAATTATGAGCATAAGCTCCCGACGAGGTCATCATTTGCCTTTTCCCTCCCATAAAAACAAACCACAACTACACTGGACCTTGGTTGACCCAATTGGAATTTATTTAGGGAAGTGCAGGGAAGCACCGTGGCAGTGAAGTGCCCTCAGGGCTCCGACACTGCTCGGCAGAAAGAAAAGTTGTAAGGATGGGAGCTTTCTCCGAGTCTCACTTTTTGTGAGTGCACGGATACTTGCCTCCCGGGTTGACCATAATCCAGTAGTGTCTGCTCGAGCTTATTGCTCGCTATTTTTGCTTTATAAAAGAAGACCCACGTGTATTAGAGAAAAATCCAATCCACAATAACTTTTTTTTATTTAAAAAAAAAATGATCCAAAAAATCCCTAACGAATAAGGGAGGACCAGGAACCATGGACGATCTGGTTCTCAAAGTTGTTCACCTGATTTCGGGTTGGAAATCAGTATCAGGAAGCAGCTGACATTTTCGAGATCATGATGATGTTTTTCAAATTTCAAATCGTTGGATTTTTCGTCTCTTAGAGGTGTTCAAAAATTGATATGCGTTGATAAGAGAAAGCATGCCACGCGACGACGAGGAGAAAGCCTTTCCCCCATCTCACCTCCCGCTTGGCGCGTGCTATTAGCGTAGGCGCGGGCTCCCATTGGACAGCAGTGTGTGAAGGTTTGAACGTTGTTAGAAAATTCAAAATCTTCTAAGAAAGATTGAAGAGATTATTATTACATGCTGATAATTCTCAAAAATAAAAATGAGCCTTTAAATAAAAGAAATGATCAGATGGTCACGCATTGTACATTTGCCAATTTGGGATTTTGCTGATGATTTACCAGTCAAAATTATTTTCAGATAATCAATGCTAACCTTTTGTCATTTTCTGTTCAAATTATAACTGTACTTGTTTATTGTATTTAATATTAACCAAATTTACCACATGACAATAATTGTCTTTATTTATAATATTTGATTATTTATAATATTTCATAATGCAATGACAATTATGTTTATTTATAATTGTCGTATTTGTATAATTGTCTATTGCCATTTATTAGCAATAATTAACAAACCTATAAAAACTAAGAATAAAAAAAAATAAAAGAAATGTGAGCGAGGGACGCCCATCCAGCGATCATGCATTATGGTGCTTGACCTGGGTGATTGGTCGTGCGGCAGCAACCACAGGTTAATGTGGCGCTCACTGGGAGTACGAACGAAAATGTCTGTGAAACCCAGACTACCTCGTTCTCGCCGCGTTCACTTCCGGTTTGGAGGTAAATCATTAATTGCTGCTCAAATACTGGATCATACCTCGCAATTCTTTTGTGCGAGTCTCGTGGGAATCTACTTGTTCCTAAAGTGGCCTTAGTTTCGCGGATTTTACCCCCGTTTCGTCGCAAAAGGCGGATACTCGGGGCTGGGCCGTCTCAATATCTTTATTAATTTCGTTAAGTAATTTCTCTTTTAAGATTCCATTACAAATATCAGATAACTTTAAATTAACATCGAATATTGGTCCTTCTGAAGTTTCACTAAAGTCATTCTCATCATCTTCGGCGAATACTGAATTAAAATATTTATTTTTCGAAGTATTACCTTTTTTGATATTATTTTCTTGATTAATTTTTATAAAAGCATTCTCAAGATTCATTTTTTCTTGAGATGTCATAAAGGTATCATCATCATCATATTTTTTCTCAGTGTCGCTTAAACTACGTGAAGCATATGCTATTGGCTTATCTTTGCCTATTTTGCCTTGTGATAATATACCACCTATTGCGTATCCTGAGGCATCTGTTGTGAGAACAAAGGGTTGCCAAAAATCGGGTCGTTGTAAAAGTGGTTCTACACATAATCTTGATTTTAAAATATCAAAAGCTGTTTGCTATTTATCGGTCCATATGAAAGGGGTATCCTTTTTTAGAAGTTGATTAAGAGGATTGGCAATTTTTGAAAATCCTTCGATGAATCTACGATAATATCCTGCTAATCCTAAAAATTGTTTAACATTCTTTTGTGTTTTTGGAACTGGAAATTCTTTTACGGCTATTATTTTTTTGGGGTCCGGTCGAACTCCATTTTTATCAATTATATGACCTAAATATCCTATCTCAGGTCGTAGAAATTCACATTTGTCTGGTTGTAAATGAAGGTTTGTTTTTCGAAGACGTTGTATTAAATTATTAAATTTTTTCTCATGTTCTTCTAATGTATCAGCAAATATGACTATGTCGTCAAGATATACAAAGAGTTCTGTCCCTATTAATCCAGTTAAAGTAATATCCATTAGCCTTTGAAATGTTGCAGGGGCGGTTTTTAAACCAAAGGGCATTCTATCACATTCATAATGGCCATGAGGTGTAGAAAATGCAGTTTTATGAGAGTCTTTAGGGTCCATTTTTATATGGTGAAAACCAGTAGCTAAATCAAATACTGAAAAATATTTGGCAGATCCGAGTGAATCGAGTATATCATTTATGTTAGGTAGTGGGTAAGAATCTCCGATTGTTTTTTCATTAAGTTTTCTGAAGTCAAGAACCATTCGCCATTTTATTTTACCTTTAGAGTCTGGTTTTTTAGGAACAATCCAAACTGGAGTGTTATACGGTGATTGTGAAGGTTTTATTATTTTATTTTTTAATAATTCGTCAACTTGTTTTGTAATTTCTTCTTTATGAACAGGGGGAAATCTATATTGTCTTGAAAAAATTGGAGAATCGTCTGTAGTTGGAATTGAATGTTGCAAAACGTTAGTAGCTTCAAGTGGTTCTCCTGGGATTTGAAATCTGTCTGCACTGTTAATAATTAATCTTTCTACAAGTTCGTATTCGTCTTGATTCAAATGATCCAAACGAAGAAGTTTTTTAATGCATTCTATTCTTTCTTCACCTGTTATGTTAAAAAATCTGCATGGATTGTTGAAAAAAATTTCGGTTTTTAAGAAGCTATTCAGAATTTGGTTAGATAAATCGTCATCACTTAAGTTTTTTAAATTGCTTGATTGACTTGTTACATTTTGAAAATCTCTTTCTTCCAAGTCTTCTAAAGTATTAGCTGGTATTGATATCGTTACTGAAATTTCGTTTGTATTTGCAAATTTGATATAAGCTTTACCGTTGCAATTTTTTACAATTGCGTCTCCTGCATAAATTCCTTCGCCAAAATGTAGCCGAGGTACGTAACCTTCGCTTATTTCAGTATTTTCAATTAGAACATAAAATGTTGTTACAGTTCTAGCTGGAATTGTTAATATCTGTGTCGATTCAAATGGATACAGTTTATTTTGTATTTATAGACATTTTGATACATAATTTATATTTACTTTATTTTCTCGAAAAAATTCTGAACCTAGAACTCCCTCTTCATCTATTGGAACTTCATTAGAAATTATATTCAATATTTTTGGATATCCTAGAATGTTTATTTGTATTTGTCCCATTGTAAAAAGTGGTAAATTATTTATTCCTGTAAGTTTTAACACTCTTTTTCCGTCTATTGGCAAATTAGGATTTACGGAATTTTGTTTAATCAAATTTCGACCAGCACCGGTATCTATCATCATGCGAGCAGGGCTTTGAAGGCCTTCTGCGCATATCATTATCGATGGAATTATACTTGGTTTGGAAACGCTTATCTTTATAGCCGGTTGATCGTTAGAAGTGGATGCTTCTGGTTCTTGCCTTACGCTTTCCTCAGTGCATCCGTACTGGGGAGAGCGTTTGAGTTTTCCGAATTTTGCGATTGTTGTTTATTTAATCTAACGTTACAATTTGTTATAATATGTCCTGGTTTTTTACAATAGTTGCATATATCTTCTGGTTTTTGTGGATAATTTTGATTTGGTCTACTTAATTGCTGATTTCGCATTTCTCGTTGGCTATTTTGATTTGAAAATTGTCTGTGATTTGGATACCTGTTGTGATCTAGATTTTCTTGTCTATTATCATTATTTCTGTTTCTAGAAAAATTATTATTATTGTAATTATGGAATCTATTGCTGTTGGGATAATTATTTCTGTTACTTGAAAAGTTATTGTAATTGTTGTTTCTGTTTCTCAAAAAATTGTTATTCGGATAATTGTTTTGTGCAAAGTTATTATTATCATAATTGTTATTTCTGTTTCCTAAAGAATGGTTATTCAAGTAACTATTTCTTGCAGAATTATTGTAAATATTTTCTCGTCGTTGGTGATTATTACTAGGCTGTTGATTTTGCATAACAAAATTAGGATCTTGTTTTCTGGAAACTGCTTCTTGTGCTTTGGTTAAATGATAACAATTTTCCGCAACATGACCCGGTTTTTTACATATTATACAATTTATGTTGTTATCTCGTGCAACATTGAACCGAGTTGTTTTATTATTTCTATTATTTATAGATTATGACAAGAAAATCCCGACAAAAACTGCAAATGGGGGGTGATTCTAGAGGCCTTTGCGATCATTTTCCCGTTGCCCAGAAAATCACAGCTGATCCCCTCTTCGAGAAAACACAATTTATCGTTATACGATGAAATAACTGAAATAAAAGTCAAATAACGCTTGAAAATACAATTGCTTTATTATTCCGGGTATTTATTTAATCTACAATCATATGATATTATGTTTAAATTTGATTAAAATATAATTATAACTAAATGTGTCTTGATGAAAATTCAACAACAGCTTTTTGAAATCGCTCAATATATGATGGATCTTCAATCATATTCATATTGTATTCATTCCAAAATTTCAGAAATTCTCGATGAATTGCTTCCCCTGCTTGTTCAGACATGATTCCCAGACTCAAGCCCGACAGAAATGTTATGCACTGTTTAATATGATCAAAAATCAAAATGTAGGGACATATTTTCTAAGAAACCCGGACGCCTCTCCGTATATGAACACGAACTGAAGATTCAAGATGACAAACCTTTTATTATTAAAACGTTCCTAATCCCAATGAAATTGAGAGATTTAGATACGTCAGAAATAAATAATTTACTAGAGCTAGGAATTACCCGAAGATCATATAATCTCTATAGAAATCCACTAGTGAATAGTTTGAAAAAGGATGGAAGCGTTAGAATATATTAGAATGTTCGAAAATTAAATGAGATAATGATCAACGATTACGAATATGCAGAACCAGCTGAGGTGCTATTTCATAGGTGTGGAGGTAGTAAAATAATCTCTACTATAGATCTGACCAGTAGTTTTTAGCAAATTCCACTAGCCCAGGAATCAAAAAAATATACGGCGTTTTTACACGAAGGTAAATGCTACGAATTTTGCGTAACACCCATCAGCCTAAAAGCTAGTACGGCAGAACTCGTCAGAGCCCTAGATTTTGTCCTCAACGGTCTAGGGAATTTTCACTTAACTTTTATCGACATTTTCTGCGCCTCTGTAGATGTAGATCAGCACTTGCAACATTTGGAATTACGTTTCCACAGACTTATGGAAAATAATTTGGCAATTAATATGGAAAAATCTCATTATTTCAGATCAGAAATTAAATTTCTTGGACATATTTTAACGTTCACCGATATATAATCAAATCCAGAAAAAATTGAAATCATCTAGGATTTTTCAAGACCACGAAATTTAAAAGAATTTCGTGGATTTTTGGGTCTAATTAATTTTTATACTAAGTTTTCAAAAAGAACCGACCTCAAAGCATTAACATTTTGAAAACATGCAAGTTATTAAGTGGAAGGTTGACCAGGTGGACAATAGCTGTCCACGATTACGAAATTTCAATAGAACACTGCCCTGGTAAAAATAATTTAGTTGCAGATACCTTGAGTCGTCTACCAGAACAAAAAAATGCGACTAAAAAGGTCAACAAGGACGGTAAAATTATCTTATATACTGTGGCTAAAGGGCTATCGTCAAATTTGCGGAATAGACTGCAGAATTGTAGCAAAGAGTAGAAAATGGACCCTATCTTGCAACAAAAAATTACTGAAGTTGAACAGAAGATAACCACAAAATATGAAATGCATGATGATTTATTACATTTCATATATGGGGAAAACAAGCGTTTATGTTCAACAAAAGGCATCGCTTATAACATAATCGATAAATGCCATGAAATGTATGCCCACATCGGGCCTTTAAAAGACATAAAAATGTTAAATGACTTCTTTTATTATCCAGAAATGACAAAAATAGTCAGGTGACGTTTGGCTAGCTGTGACTCTTGCCAGAGTAACAAAGGTTCAAATCAAACTTGCTTCTCTGAGATGAAGCCTTATCTTCCAGAAAGGCCAAATGAAAATTTGTCAATAGATTTCTATGGGCCATTAGCGACATAAAAAGGTAGCTTTAAATATATTTCGTCAACCATAGATGCATTTTCAAAATACATTGTGTTTTACTCGTTAAGACGTGCTAACACGAAAGCCGTCATCAACAAATTAGGCAAGGACTATTATTATTATTGAGATTCTTCAAATCACTCATTGGAGAAAATCATGGATCTTGGTGGAGCTGGATCAACATCATTGAACGAAACCTACCATAAAACCACCCAATTTACTCCAGTAGAATTACATCTAAATAAAAAACCTAAACGGGCTTGGCAAAATTGGTTGAATTTTCCCCAAAATAACTCGAAAATCAACCACGAAAGAAAATTGGAAATGGCCAAGGAAAATATTTCAAGAAAAGGAAGAAAACGGGATTCCAAATTCAATAAAGCACATCGTTCAACATCCTTAAAAGACGGTGACAATGTACTTTTAAGGCTATTAATGAATCTGATCCTGAAAAAAAATTCTTTAGAAATTTTTGCAAATTTATGAAGGCCCTTACCAAATTAAAAAACAGGTAAGACCTGGAACCTTAATATTATGGAACCTTAAATCTCAGGAGGAGAGAGGCTTGTTCCACACCCTAGATTTAAAGATATACAATGAGAGAGAAGCTGACTCTGAAGATATAGAGGAAACGAAACCCAATAATGTCGGTTGAAAATGACTTTGTCATTTATGCTTTGTATATATAGATATTAAGATAAAACAGAAAAAGAAAATGGCAAGCAAAATATAAAATTAAGGAAAGTTTCGAAATCTACTGTCAGACCACCTCTTACAATTTTACAGGATTATAAATTAAGATGGAAATTAAACTTAATTGAAGGGCCTGATTCTGTTGTCGGTCGAAGCAAAGCATAACGTGATTCACCACGTTACATCCTTTGACGTTAAATAAATATAAATAAATGTATAATATTTTTTCACAGGACTTTTTGTCATACTTTTTAGTTAAATTGATTTTGAACTCATTATAATGATGAATATGAAAAATAAATCCTGCATATTATTTGACACAGTCATTCAATTTTCATACTTTGTTGCGCCCTATTCTCTTTTGAAATATTTGATAACATTTAGAACATTTATTTATTATGCATATATATTGATTGAGGGTAGCTTTATTCAAACAAGGGACTGCAATAAAAGGGCGGGATAGAAGTTTAGTTCAAACCTGACGCTTGGTTTAAAGAGTCGTGAGCAAATTTGCTACCAAGTAAGCGGGGTGGAGATTACTCCAAATGATGCTAAAGGCGAAGGACTGGATCCCCGAGAAAACGGAGGACCCGGCTGTCGCCCTGCGGCATCTGGAGGGGTTCAACCCCTCGCTGAAACAATATCCTGGTGTATTGTCAGGCATGAGAGGCCTCAGGAGGCTAACGCGACGGGAGGATTAAAACACCTCCTGATCGTTCAGGTCTCTGAGCGGTCGAGAGGAGGAGGAGCCTGTCATGGAAACGGAGAGGCTGGAGCAGCACTAACTGGCTGCATCCGGCTTAACCCTTAGCTGCCACATTGGGGTCTTTCGTGGAAAGACCTCAAACTTTTGGAAATTCTCCTGCTTAATGCCCGAAAATCAAGTTTGTGTTGCTATTTTGTTTTGAAATGATATTTATAAAATATCTGATGTATTTTTGTTTAATAAAGTCTCTTTTGTTCATAACTGTGTTAGGAACGGGCTATTTTGATTTTAATCAAAATTTCCAAAAGCAACTATCCCACTCAAAGACCTGAAAAGAGGTGTTACGAGAGAAGAATGAGAAGTAATTGCCTTAGTTTGTTCGCCGGAGGAACCAAACAGCCAAAGTAACTCGCATCACTTTGTTTATTTTATTTATTGTGGGGAACCTTCCTCTGAGCTCTATTTCCTGGAGAAATACCTTTCGCTGCCTAGCCTTGAATTCCTGAAAGCGTTAAGGTTTTCAAATAACTTTAAACTCCAATTTACCGTGAAATGACACAAAAAATTTTCACCAGAGTAGTGGTGGTTTTATTTAGACAAAGGCAATTCTTAAAAATTTTAATGCATCACAAATAACATACTTTTGTCGATATTAAAATTTACCAAAAATTTTACGACCCGGAACTACCGAGGAATGATACAATTTTATTCACCAGGGTAGTGGTGGTTTAAATTAGACGATAAAAAGCTTAAAAAGTATAAAATGGAACAAATAACATATTTGTGTTGATATTAAAATTTACCAAAATTTTTACGACCCGGCACTACAGAGGGATAATACAATTCCATTCACTAGGGTAGTGGTGGTTTGATTTAAACGATAAAAAGCTTAAAAACTATAATACGGGACAAATAACATACTTTTGTCGATATTAAAATTTACCAAAATTTTTACGACCCGGCACTACCGAGGGATAATACAATTCTATTCACCAGGGTAGTGGTGGTTTGATTTAGACGATAAAAAGCTTAAAAACTATAATATGGCACAAATAACAATTTCCTTATTTTTTAAATTTACCAAAATTATTATTATTTTAAATATGTCGAATCGCACCGATTTTACCGATGTGCTCTTACAAATCGGGGCGATACGCGCACAAGCTTCTTAACTTTCTTGTCCCTTGAAACTCAGCGATAATTTTTATTACGAAATACTACGAATGTTGCCAAAATTATTATTTCGTATTTTTATCAGCATTTTAAAGTTGCGATGGAACTCTATTGCATTAAGAGCGCCAGAATATAAAGGAGAGTTGTCGCCACCCTTTCCCCGCGCTCTCCCTATAGCCGTCACACGAGCTGTAGTGCAGCGAGTGCACGTGCGATTGACGGCTGGAAGAAAGAAAAATAACAGATGAAGAAAGAAAAGAGAGTCTCGGCCACGGCACGCATGATAAAATTACGCGTTGGCCACAGGAGTATCTTATCTTTCATTTCATTACTCCCGTCTCGTAGAGTCTACAGTAACAACTGAACTATTTTTATTAATATATGTTAAAAAATAATGTTTATGTCCTAAAAATTCAGTTTCGGAAAACGACTAAAAATCTCACTTTCATTTCGAAAAATAAATACGTTTTTTTAAACAGACACTATTCTGCTATTTTTTTATTCAAAGTAATATATTTTAACAATATGTCACGTCCCGCGACGTATTAGAATGTACTATAGGCATAGGCTAGGTCTAGAGAAAAATCTGGCGAAATTACTAAAAGGGAGAGAAAACCACCTATTGAAAAGAGAGGTATAACTACGTCCCAGACAGTGGGAGACTGCGCAATGCGTGACGTCACCAAAAAATATAATCTAAAAAGGAAACGCCGCCAAGGGTAAAAATAGTCTTCCTCATACCAAGAGGATAATATTGCTGTCTTCCTCACACCAATTGGATAATATTGCTGTCTTCCTCACTCCAACTGGGTTTGTGACGTGGTAAATTTTACCCGTCACATTGAAAAGATTTAATTTGGTGAACTCACCGGTATGACAGGTGGAGTTATGTCCCTGGGGAAAAAGTCGTGTGACGAGAGCCCGCACTTCGTCGCCACCCGAGAGCACTCGAGATACACTAATCACGCACTACACACACTCACGCTTCCTGTCCCGTCTGTTCTATGAGCAATACGAGGACAGAACCACCGGTGGACAGCAGCGTCGAGGATGAGGCACAGCCGGCTACCGAGTCCATGTCAACACTGGCCGCCATGTCGAGTTTCGAGCCACGATAGATCGACGCTTCGATTATCGCCGCCATCGATCGTTGGAGAGCGACGCACAAGACGATCAGACGCCACCACGTGACCCGGAAAACGTACCCTAGGGCGCATAGACCCTAAGGCTTGACATTTAGTATCTTAGACATTTTGTGATACTAAATTTATGCAGTTTGATGTAAATAAACACTAATTACAATGGTGTCAATGTGCCACACGCGCCGTTCGTTGTAACTGATAGAACAGCGTGTTGATGGAAATTATTTGCCGAGGGCAATTATTATACTAGGCACGAGTTGCTTAGTCGTCTATTGGATGTATGACATGTGACCTGCTTCCGGGTCCGCGATTGGGTCACGCATGTAATTCATGGGGCGGGTCGGGAATTCTGTCAGCGTCGCGTCTTCATTCTTCACTCTCGTCCTGCGACTCTAAGCGACAGTCGACCTAGTTTTGCCTCTCGAAGGAAGATTTTCTGGATAATTTTACCACTGTAATGGAAGGAGAGTTCGTTTTAAGATTTCTTCCGGAACTCCAGGACGTTATACAGGTAGCGTGAGTTGATTTTATTTAAATTCCCGTGGCAAGTGGTCCGGAACTAACGGACATTTTTGAACTGACACTGACGCTTTATGGCGTACATTGCACATACCGGAGCCACTTCGCCTCTCTTCTCTCTCTTCTCTCTCTTCTTCGCGAGTGCTCTTCTTTTTATATCAGTGGTCTTTTATGTATGTTGGGATAGGAAAAGAAATTAGTTAATTAAAATAAAGTAGTGGTAAATTCCGGTGCTCTCGGGTGGTGACGCGCGCCAATAGATTAATTCGGCCATATTGTCGCGTGGCTCGGGAATGTCCCGAGAATCCTGTTATTTTAATTATACTTATTGGTGATCGCGCAGATGTTTTGGCTTTTTTTTATATAATAATTCATTTTCTCTGTATCGAGTCCTAATTAAATTTAATAAATAGTGATCAGCCTTTTATGTTAATTAATTAAATTCTGGTGTTTTATTCTTTTACCCGGAGAACTGTTGTAACCCTACCTTGACCCTGCCGGGTGATTGTGTTACTGTTGTGGTTATATTTTGTATGTATAAATTTTGTCACTCAAGAGAGTGGCTGGCGTTCAACAAAGAATTTAAGAAAATATTTTATTTCGGGTCGTTCCCAGCCGAAATAAAATTAGTTGGGTGGCCATTAAAGAGTTTCCAGGTCACGGGTAGAACCTGCATCTCAGGTTCTATTGCTGTCTTCCTCGCACCTGTTCCTCCAATCATAAACCAATTGTATTAACATTTTTATAATTTCCAATTTATAGTTATTTTATTGAATTTAATTTGTATTATTTAATAATCATTTGTTACGTACGGGTGGTAGGGATAAATAAATAATTACATATTATAAATAATAAATTAATATTTATTTAAAAGATGAAAAAGTGTACGCGGAGGCTTCACAAACTGTAGGACACTTTTGTGTCCCTTTTTTTATTTTTAAGTAGAATCGTTTTCGGAATCTTTGCTTTCTCTACTGGATACTAGAACGGAATATAAAATTCTAGAATTTCAATGAAAAGAAAATATCTACTAAATTTCGGAAGGGCTTAATCAGGAGATTTTGCTTCTATATTCAAATAAAATATTATAAATTGAGAACGATACAGCTTACCGATATTTGTAGTTAATTCTACCAGTTGGTAGGACAAGGGTTAGAGAAAAAGGCTGTCCTCGATGTCACCCTTGATTTTCTGACTCAACTGAGCTTTTAAAAATTCTGTGATGCGTGACTAAAACAAGTCACTCTTGTTCATTTTTCACCGATTGCACGTGTTTGCAATTAACACACACACACACGAATTCTCGACACTTTTGCCTTGTTAATTTTATAAAAATTAAAAGATGAATGGTTTCGAACCAGAAAGAAAACAGTACTTTTAAATTGTGTTCTTTCTCCACTTTTAATCGTTTATAACCTTAATGTGGCTTCTCGAAAAATATCTTCTCGTCGTTTTGAGATTCGACGACAGGATTATTTTTCGGAACTTTGTTTTTCAACGCCAGGCTGTACACGCACAGTTAACTCGCGCGGCTAACCGACCACCGACGCACTCAAAATATTATTTCAGAAGCGTTGTGATAAAAATTTTACTTGTATAATTTTTTAGCGCGACAACCCCGTGAACGGCTTTCGTCGGAGGAAAGATTTTTAGATGTATTTACGTCCGCCCAAGTAAAATCCCCAATTTGTGGCCCTGGCTAGGTTTTTTCACGAATCTAGGTCAACTATCCAGGTGATAGGACTTACTTGTTCCGAACCGCAGACGGGCGAATGCAAAGAACTGTGTCTTGCTCTTTAGAGTTCTTACCCGGAGTAAGAAGATCGTCAGACTGCGTTTTTGATTTCAAATTGATTGATTTTTATGGAATTGTATCGATGTCATACAGGTGGGGAATAGTGATGACTTGGAAATATTTCTATGTGGCGTGATTTCTGTGAAGAGGAATTTTTGCTGTGAAAGAATTTGGAAATATTGAAGACCTAAATACTTGGTAGTTTTGAAATTCTTCATGTCTATTGCCAAGTGAGAATTTTTGTTAAATTGGCATTTTATTAGTTAATGATAATTTCTGGATTATTCCAGAATTTTAACAAGTCGTAGGTCAATATCAGGATTTTAGATTGACCTTTAGAATTTTGTGGAATCTGACACCTTTTCGATTTTTCATATTTTTAGAAAAATGTTGGTTCAGATTCTGTTGGTAATGTATTACTCACTGGCCGACAATTTTTCAGCTACTCAAGCTTTAGGTATAATAAATAATAGGAACAGTGATTTAATGGATTGAGGTGGTTTCAGGAATACTATTGTATGCATAACATCGATACCAGCGGTCAAAGATTTTAGCGCGTGGTCTCTAACATGCGTAGGATCCGTCAAAGTCGGTGCGTACAGGCGAGCGTAAGCTGTTTACGGCAGGCGTAAGGTGTCATGACGTCACCGCAAGGGTTATACCTGCGCTTACAGCCACTAGGGTCCAGCTTACGTGTGTGTAAGCATTTTCCTTTTCGTTTTCTTTTTCCTTCTTTCTCCGCTATATGTCCCACCTACCTGCGTTCGCTGTTTTCTCGCATTCTCTTCTCTATCGTTCTTTACAATTTTTAAACTTCCACGTTTTTCTTAATCTTCATTCATTTCATTTACATTATTTTAATTCATTCTTCCATTCTTATGTCATGCCTGCTTAATTTAATTTCATTATGTATTTACATGCATACATTTAGGTGCCAATATCTTTTGTCATAATTGGCACGTGAATATATGCACACACATTCAAACATGGACACAAATCCAAACGCTCAAGTTAGCGTTATTATGAATAAGCCATGTTATATTATCTATAATAATATAACAAAAGTATACAATACATATATATATATATATATACATACATAAACCACATACACAATATATATAATATAGCATAGCATATACAATACATATTACATTATAGATCATACATATACACATATATAGCTATAACCTTATTTATTATTATAAACAATCTTTCCCATTGCATGGAGATTGTTGTTTTAATTTTGAGTTTTCTTAATATGTTTAGGTCCTTGAACCGACCCCTTTACCTGCCTCTGCTGAGCGTGCAAAAGCGCTCAGGTTACGAGAACCGTGAATGAACTATTTATTGTTTATTTGAGTCTTGCGTAAATACTTCGCTTGGGTAATAATAAAATATTTTTATGAAATTACAACTTATTATAATTTTTAATATTTTATTCACGGTTTGCTCGTAACAAACCACACCGGAATATTGCGCTTTCGTCCCCAAGAGCAGGGGTGGTTCAAGGATGGCCTCACACAACATTTGAACATTCCATTAACATCAATTAAAATTACTAAATCGTTGATAATAATCCATAATTAATGGAATTTTCCCTCTTACCTCAGCATTAAGTTCAATTTGTGTATCACATTAAAAAGAAAAAAAAGAAAACAATTAATGGTTATGATCGACATGTCGTCGTCACAACATTCGGGTTTAAATTAGCCTAACTTTTCCTCCGTCTTCCTTTTACATTGGTTGCAAGCTTTGTGCTGGTAATCGGGTAGCTGCCTTCGATGTGGAAGTACTGATTGGTGCGGTCCTGTTCTTTGCAGCAGGTGTATTCGTGGTGGTGGTGCATCGTTGTTCTATTATGAATTCATCTGAATGGGAATCGGCTGCTTGATTGCCCGCTGGTTCCTCAGCCAAATGAATAGCTGGTTGATCCTCGGCTTTACCCTTTCGTTTTGGGCATGGCCTCCAATTTGTCACTGCCGTTGTCAGTTTGGCGCGACCAAAGTAGGTTATTAAACCTATGAAGAGGAGTCCTATCCCGACGTAGGAGCCGTGGGTCAGGATGGTCTGTTTGGTTCTTCTGTGTTCCTGAGAACTAATTTCGTTGAGCTGGTCTTCAAGTTTGTTCAACTTCTCGTCAGTATTTTCAAACCTGCTTTCTCACAGGATGCATAAGTAGATGTTTCGCGTACTGGTAGGTTCTCAGGACACATGTAGTATCCTCTTAGTTCCTTGCACTGGTCCATTTCCTTTTCCTTCATCAGGAGATAAGTCCGTTGCCAGTCCGCCATAGCTAAGTGAGAAAATTCGGAGGGGACATATGCTCTTCCTGAACCGTTTTTCAGAATAGATTGGAACACCGGTACGGAATGTAGTCCGTACAGATTGTAGTCGGTCTTTTCTAGCAGAGGAACGTCCAAGCATACCCTGAGCGTTATATTCCTGCAGGAAATTGTCGTAGTTGCTGCCTGGGCGAGGTCCTCAACGTTTATTTTGGGCCCTGGAACCGGAAAGGCAAATGCGGGAGCGTGATCTTGAACGTCCCGATATATTGGTTGCAATTGTTCTGTAATCAGCAATGAGGGATGCAATTGTCCTTGACGGGCGTAATGGATAATTTCTAGCAATCGATCGGCCGCTCGAAGGTGCTCATCGAGTCCTGCCTCCAGGACGTGAAGCGTGTTTGAAAGTGCCCGAGAGTATTCCAGTTTGACTACAGAAGAAGGCATCTCATACATGCCTTTCTGGATCTCGGTGAGCTGGTGTTTTAATTCATTCTGACGTTCTTCATAGATGTTGAATCGTCCTTGTATTTCCTCGAATTATGCTCGTACTACGTGAGTCTGTTTCCCTACCAGGTGTGATAGATTAGCAGCCACCTGGTTGAGGTTATTAATTTCATCCTCGATTTGCTGACCATCGTCGTATGTGAGAAGGCCAGCGACGGGGCCGATGATGCCTCCCAGGAATCCTAGCATTGGGGTTGTTGTGCTGGTAATTGGGCATCGTTTCGTCGGTTTAGTTCTTCTGCCTCATGGGTTATTTCCTGATGTAATTTGTAGGCAGCTTCCCATTTACTTTCTGCCAGAAATAATAATAAAATGGTGATTTCCATGATGTTACCTGTAAAATTTTATTGTCGTTAGTCATAGTTCTAGTATGGGAAGTTGGGCACAAGTCGCCAGGGTTGATTCGAGGGGAAGTCCCCTTTATTGGTGTAATACATATATGTATGTATATATTTATTATATTTTTATTTTAGTTATTTCTCCTTGGTGACATGTCCTCAACTTCAGCGCCTGGTTATGATGCACACCAGCAAACCTCCAATACTTCATCCATGAAAGATCAAAAGCTTGTCGGCGTGCTTCATGCAGCGCTCCCCGAGCTTGTCCTCTAGGATTACGTTATTGTTTTCGATAAACCCGACAATAGTGAACGGTCCTTCTCTCTTACTGTCGAATTTCCCTTCCCTAACTTCTTTTATTGCGTAGACTTGGTCACCTACTTTACCCTTCAAGGGTCGGGATTTGCGATCGTAGAATTCCTTTGAGCATTGTTTGGCCCTGACCAAATTCCGTGCCGCGATTTTCTGTATTTCCGATAGTCGGACTATCAGGTCACGCAAGTAGGAGCCGTAGGTTTCCAGTTCCTCGCCCTGGGGGAAGGAACTAGGCGTCCTAGCTAATCGCCCACACACAAGCTCATAGGGTGTAAAGTTGGTCGCCTCGTGAACCGAGGTATTATAGGAGAACATAGCGAATGGAAGCAGACGATCCCAGTCATCGAAGTCGCTCGCGTAATGTTTGATATAATCCGTTAGTACAATATGACTTCGTTCCAACGAACCATTGGTCTGAGGTCGATAGCCTGAAGTCGTCAGCTGTTTTATATTGAACAGCCCTTCCAATTTCCTCATGAGTTTGCTTACAAAACTTCCTCCTCGGTCCGTAAGTATGGCTCTAGGAGCGCCATATTGCGAAAAGAGGGTCGTCGCGACGGCGTGTGCGATGGTGGTGGTCTTGAGGTTTGTTATAGGGACCGCGATGCAGTACTTGCTGAAGTTGTCCTGCATCATGAGAATGTGGCGATTTCCATTAGGGGTAGTTGGTAATTTACCGACTGTATCGAGAGACACCTTGTCGAGCGGTTCGGCCGGAGTGTCGGTGATGAGCATGGGTTCCCGGGTTCGAGCTCGCACGAGTTTTTGTTCGAAACAGCTCTTACAACCTCGAATAAATTCCGTGATTTGATCTCTCAGCCCGGGCCAGGTGTACCGCTCCCTAATTCTCCTGTAGGTTTTGGTTATGCCCTTGTGGCCTCCTATGAGGCTGCTGTGGTATTCTTCGATTATCTTGGGCCTCATTTCAGGAGGTGGAACCTGAATCTTCCCGTGGAAAAGTGTGACAGTTATGTCACCACCCCGGAATATTTCAGACAGAATGTCTGTCATTTTATTCTGAGGCAAGGAGCCCAGGAGGTCTCCAGAATTTTCCATTCGCAGTGTTGTTTGCTTGTCCCGTTTAAGGACCAGCTGGAGATTTTTCAGCCCCTGAGTCACATCCTTCCAGTCAATTTCATCAAAGTGTCGTTTCGTCACTACGATCGAGTAGGTCTTGTGTTGTCCGTGCGAAGTGACCAGGACTTGCCCCTTTTTGGGTCGGCTTTCCCAGGCGTCTTGGAGGTCAAGACGTTCGGTGGCCACAAGCAGCTTTGCAATAGCGTTTGTGGGCTCGCAGTCTTCAGAAAGAAAATGCGCGTAGTTGTCTGCTCGGTAAGTCAGTGGTTCTCTCCACTCGTGCTTAATGTTGTGCACCTCCGTGCAATTCAGAAGAGGTTTTTGCACTTCTGGCTTTTTCTCCAAGGAAGGGGGTGACGGTGGATCGATATAAGGAATATCAACATCGATCAAAGAGCTAGAAAATGGAGTGGAGCCAACGGTGGTCGTTTCGGACGTCTCCGAATGCTGTAGTCGCCGTGGTCTAAGGTCCAGGCCTCTTCTTGTTGGGCTCTTGTGCGTATCCGTTCCTTCCTCTTCTTCGGCGATTAAGAATGGTGTCGACCTCGCGTCTGAGGCTGCAGACGGATCTGGAGTTGGGAGTAATGATCTCCTTGAAGGTTGCCTTCCAATTATTGGGGATTCGATATCCTCAGGGAGATCCTTGAATCTCACCATGCTTTTCCTTTCCACACCGGGATGTCTTGGATGAAGCCTAGGTGACCAAGATTCTTTTCCGTTAGTTTCACTTCCTTCTTCCAGACTTTGAAGTGGGTTGGAGAGGGCCTCCTCCGCCTGGTCTGGTTTGGCAGATGATCCGGACATCCTTTCTTCATATTGTTCTAAGAAGTTCTGAACCCTTTTGGGAAAAGCGGCATCGTCGAACTCCCCACAGGGGTCAAGGGCCTTCAGGTTTTCCAATAGTTCTTCGTCTTCCTCACCTTCTGACACATGGGTACATACCGGAACGTTCTTCGTGTCCATGCCCTTATGATCCCAGTAGAGTGAGTCAGGGTTTATGTTGTATATGTCTAGTCCCTTTCTCTCCACAGATTTCTCGAATTGAGAGAATGATTTTTGTAGATCCTTTTTAAGGGTTTCCATATCAAATTCTTCATCACTACTGTTCTCGTCACTGTCTATAGGCAAGGGCGGAATGTCGACAATTGCCTTCAACGGTCCACTAGGGTTATCAGCGTCTTCTTCAGATTCAGAACCAAACAGTGCTCTTCCTTCGATCCCTTCACGGGCAAGCCTATCGGCTGCCTCGTTGCCTTCAATGCCGTTATGCCCTGGGACATGGTTCCAAATTACCTCGATTGGCTCAAGTGCCTTTTTTAATTTCTCAAATTCGTTTCGGTTGTTAACAGGTTTGTTCTCAGCAGTTTTCCAGTCGTTCTTTTCCCACTTTGGGATCCATTCCGTCGCACTGCTGACTAAATATTTGGAGTCAGTGTTAATTCTTAATTTCTTTATTCCAGCCTCCTGAGCCCTTTTAGCGGCCTCAACAGCGGCCTCAACAGCGGCCTCTATTTCAGCGGCGTTATTAGTCTGCCGACTCCGGGCTGGCTGAGAGACATTCAATGGGTCGTCTGGGCCGAACCAGACGCCGATGTCAGCCCTGGGTTCACCTCTCCCATTGTAGCTGCAGGCGCCGTCGACGAAGACGTCTACATAGGGTTCCTGGAGGGGAGGGAACCAAGAATTCGGTGCTCGAACGCATGGAGGCGCACTCTTCGGTGGAGAACAGCTCTTCGCGACATCTGTGCGCAATTCCAGGCTTGGGAGAAGGCTGTGTGACTTCCTGTACACAGGAGGGTCTGAATCTTCGCTGTTGTCATCGCTTGAAGATTGTTCGCACTCAGAGGAAGATTCATGGGTATTCGTGAGCGTTCTCGGGAGTCCCGTTGTTCCTCGACGCCGCGAGAGCCGTTTCGCGATGCAACTTTCGTTCAGGCTCGGGCCTATCCGTCCTACTGGGGGCGCGTAGGATTCATCGGAGCTTACCTTCGGCATCGTGGAAGAAGAATTAGGTGGTCTTCCCCTTCGTTTCGCCGTTTGACGGCCTTCCTCCGGCAGGATGGTGCTAATGGTTTTGGATTTAGTTGGTTTGAATATAGCAGACCTGGTGACTATGGGCTTGCCTCTTATTACCGATGGCTTTCGGTCGACAGTAGTTTCCCTTTTCGCCGTCTTTGGTTTTGTGGAGGGTGGAATTCGACCGAAAGTACCAGGTCCTGATTCGAGATGTTCAAGCTCTCTCTGCAAGGTGGATGACCTCGTGACGGGCCTTGACTTTTCTGCCTCAGCCTTGTTGTGGATCACTAACACCTGTTTGCGAGTTCTAGTTGGAATGTGCCCGTTTGAGTTGGCAGTTTCAGGATTGAATCTCCTCCTGGGCGGGGAATGGGATTGACTCATTCGGCCAGAGTCATCAGAATCTTCACTGGATTTTCGAGATTTTCGAGATTTTTCGAGAAGTATGCCACGGGCATATCTAATCTGTCTTTCTCTTGGGTCAATATTGCTCCGACCGCGTGCTCAGAGGCATCCGTGGTTAGTTTGAATGTCTTCTGAAAGTCTGGGTATAAGAGAATAGGCTCCCTACAGAGATACCTGCGAAGTCTTCTGAAGCTTCTCTTTTGGCTGTTTCCCCATTCCCATTTTACGTCCTTTTTGAGAAGGTCGGAGAGTGGTTTTGCCAATTCCGCGTAATCTTGCATGAATCTTCGGTAGTACCCAGAGAGCCCCAGGAACTGTCGGATTGCTCACACGGTAGTGGGTCTAGGAAATTTCCTAATGGCGTTAATTTTAGCAAGGTTCGGTTTTACCCCTTCACGCCCGATGATGTGCCCTAGGTAGGCGACTTCCGTTCGTTAAAAGTCGCACTTAGCTGGTTGCAGTTTCAGATTAGCACTCCGAAGACGATCAAAAAGTCTTCTTGCCTTTTTATCATGTTCTTCGAGATTTTCTGCATATACCACAATATCATCCAAATAGACGAATACCTCTTTTCCATGCATGCCTTTTAACACCGTATCCATAAGGCGCTGAAAGGTAGCCGGTGCGTTCTTGATCCCCATGGGCATACGAAGGTATTCAAAGTGTCCTCTAGGTGATGAGAAAGCGGTTTTTGCTCGGTCTTCAGGGTGTGTTTCAATTTGGTGGAAACCGCTTGCCAGGTCGAACACCGAGAAGTACTGGGCATTTCCAAGCTGGTCGAAGATGTCTGAAATGTTGGGCAGTGGATAGGCATCTCCTATTACTTTTTCATTGAGGGCTCGGAAGTCGATTACAACCCTCCACTTTCTTTCGCCGGATGCATCGAGTTTTTTGGGACGATCAAAAGTGGTGAGTTATAGGGAGACTTAGAGCTGCCTATAATGCCACTTTAATACTGTTTCTCTATCTGGGCATGTATTTGCTCAGTAGCCTCGTGAGGTGACCTGTATTGTTTCTTAACGATGATTTTATCATCGATGGTCGGAATTCGATGCTGGATCAGATGAGTGGAGGTGAGTTTCTCGCCATTTAAGTAGAAGATGTCAGCATAGTCTTCGGCCCAGCCGAATACATAATCCTTTTCTTCAGGCGACAGGTGTGACACATGTAAACTTTGTATCACTCTCTTCACGCGATCGGAATGACCTCTTCCCAGCTGTTCCTGAGGATCTTCAAGCAGGTCTTCTGTCTCCGATTCCGAGAATTTTTCACCAGGGAATCTGCAGAAATCAAAGGGGATGATTTCTTGTGGTGGGACATTAAATTCTATGTCTTGTTCTGTGGTGTTTATAGCGAGGACGTGACACTTGCCATCTTGAGCGGTGACGGCTGCTTCACCTATGTACAATCCTTCTGGGGTATCAATCCTTGGCAGGTACCCTTGATGGATTTCCGAATTGGACACGTCTATCGCAATGGGTTGCCTGGTTCTTGCTTTGATTTTCAAGATCCTGGCAAAAGGCTTGATTTCCGATTTAAGGGCTTTGTTGGCTTCCTGTGATTCCGCGTCGACAAATGGAATAGGCGTGATAGGGTTAGATACGGTGACTAGAGTATTATGCCTAAATGAAATTTGTGCTTGCTCCTGCCGTAAGTATGGTCATCCTAAGATCCCATCGGGCGAAATAGGGAGTTCGTTTCCGACGACGTGAAATTCTACAGGACTCTTAAAAATCGTGATTTTCACTGTACCAATTGTTTTCACAGGATCGTTGTTTATGCCGGTGATAAGGATAGAATTCAGGGGTTCGATAATCATATCCAGGCGTAAAGCGTGAAGTTTCACAAGATTCACGTCAGAACCTGGGTCGACCAGGAAGGTAGCCCTAGGACTTCGGAATTCGGGTGGAGTTAGTTCAACTACTGGTGAGTCTTCTTGGCTGCGTCCCGTTCGAAGGACCCTACGGAGTTCTTCTGTAGTCTTGCTTTGCCCTTGCCACGACGAGTTGCCGGGTGCTTTATGACCCTTTTCGACTGGTGGACATTACATCATGGCGGGATAAGGAGAATAAGGGTAGTGGGGTGGATATTGGTAGTTCAATGGGTATTGAGGAAAGGAATAAGGATATTGAGACTGATAAGTAGTTTGATAAGGAGGGTAGGGGAAATGGTATTGACTGTACATGGATGTGTACATTGGGGCCTGGTTTGTTGGAGTGCTAGGTCCTGTTATTGTCAGAGTTGTGCTTCCCTTTGAACTTGGCCACTCGGATTTTACCTGCTTCTCCGTATGTTCCATTTTCTTTGAGAAGGGGCTTGGTGAGCGTTGACGCTCTGACGCAAATTCTCTGGGCCGCGCGATATGATAGGATGACGCGGCGTTTCTTGCTTTCTCAGTATACGTCTGTCGTTCTTCGGCATGCAGGGCGTGTTCAAACGCCTCGCTAAGATCTTTTGGATTGCGGGTGTCGACAAAAATTGATATATCATCTGGTAGGCCCCTAATAAAGGCGTCTAAAGCACAGTCGATCACTGGCTTCATCATAATGGCGCTTTCTTTGGTGGGTCCGTACGTGCCTGTATATTTTTCTTCAATCGCGTGCCTAGCGCCACTCAAAAGGCCTTGTACACGATCGTTATAATCGCTCACGGATTCCGATTGTTTCATCCGGAGGTTGACGATAGATTCGAAGTACCATTGGTACTTTTTCGTCGGCGCGAATCTTTTCTTTAGGTGCGCTATTATGTCCTTTACCCTAGAGAAGTGTTTGTCGCGGACGCTTTCCCGAGCTGCACCTTTGAGCTTGGCTAACACGGCCATGATGAAACCGGGTTCCGTAATGTCGGTTACAAATACTGCTCCGTTTGCGACATCCTGTAAGAATTCTTTTAGGGGCGGATTTGTACCGTCGAATTGGGGGATATGGTATGTACTCTGCTGCAGAGTCATACACTCCAATATCGATGCCATTGCCGCGCTCGTATATAAATTGAGATAGGACGCGGGGGTCGGAATATTCGCAGGGTCTCCGGTTAATGAATTCGAGACACTTTGGTTTAAGAGTATTTGAGTATCCTGTTCGGGATCCGTATTCAAGTTGTTTCGACCGTGGTTGTCCCCATGTTGGGGCGGGTTCCGATCTACGTTTCTAGGCATGTTGTTGTAATGCTAGCAAAATCGATATAGGGGAGACAAAATGTTTTTAGGCCAACGTGTATCGTAGACCAGCCCGGAATATTGTGACGCTTAATATATAAATATATGTACAGACATGTGACGCAATAGCTTATGTTATATACCTTAATTTCTAAAATAGAGTTAGGCGCTATATTGGGGAGGGTTTGCCAACCTGCACAGGTTACGCGTGGCTTATCTGAGTTTATACCGATTGCATATGCCAATTCCGAGACACATCTGAGTTATTCGTATGTCCTGATAAGGCTTTGCCTGAAGGAATTGCTATGGTGATTGCACGGCAATTTATAAATTATAAGTGAAACTCGTGGAGCCGTTGTTGGCTCAGCTGTGCAGGGTTGTACCACACTCTAATATGGCGCGCCTATCACACCTTAAACGAGAAGCAAAATCTTGTAATCGAGTTTCGAAAACAATTTTTTAACCTTAGATTAGTGTTAGGCTTTAGGTTTTTTTTTTTTTTAAGTGTGGCTTAGAGTTCAGAGTCACTAATCAGTATGGTCCTGTCGATAGACTCTAAGCTCTCAGGAACTATTGTTTCCGCGTCAGTTGGTACTTCTGTTTCCGAATCTGAGGATAAGTTTATTATGGATGACTCGGACTCTGAAGCTAGGTCTATGACAGGTACTCCTAATTCTAGATTTGAATGTTTTGAAAATTGAGGTTCGCAGAGCTTTTGGCCTGGTTTTTTAACTAGAGGTTTGTGTTCGTACACTTGTTTGAATTTGAGAGACGTGGCCGGAACCTGTAACGAATCTACCTTTTTAGACGTTTTCTTCTGAATTGTACTTTCTGCTCGTTCCAGAAGGGATTCGAACAGACTTGAAAATTCGTCGAAATTTTTAATTTCGCGAATTTGGTCCGGATTTTCACTTATAATTGACTGCGTTACCTGCTCCTGAAATTCTGCGAATTGCTTTCTTTGGCGCAAGTCCCTTCCTCCTCTAGGACGTTTTCGGCGAGAGATGTCAATGGCCACCGGTAGATGCGACATGAAGTTAGTAGGAAAAAGGCGAAGGAAATTTCTCCCTCTTTTCCTTACTAATAGAAATATAACCGAAAGTTGTATATCAGACTGGGTTTTAAATAAATTTTTGATTACTCTAAACGCATAAAAGAAAAAGGAAATAACCTGAGTTCAAATAATTGTCCCGAGATGAAAACCAGTCAAGGTTTGAATCTCGACACAATTAAAGCAGTCAGATTAGTAAAGCTAGACTCAAGCACAAACTCCTTACTAGCCTAGTTAACTCAGGGTGGAATTGGGGTTGCTAGAGTGTTTTGTGTGATTTCAATTCCTTTGGCGGACTATCGCGGGAATAGAATTGAAATTGTCAAAATTGGCAGCCCCTGCGGGATTATCGCGGTGGTTCACCTATTTTGCACAAAACACTACTATGGATTTTTTTAAATTGAGAAGTTTCAATCCCTTCGGCGGACTATCTCGGGAATAGAATTGAAACTGTCGAAATTGGCACCCCCTGCGGGATTATCGCGGCGGTTCACCTATTTCGCTCAATTTAAGGATTTTATCAGGATTGGATTTCGGGTAGTGGTTCTTCTATGCGTTAGTCAAATCGTAACATGATCTTCACACACAGATTAAATTTTAAGAGAGAAAAAACCTGATTAATTTTGTTTAGTAAAAAGTAATAAAAAATATTTTAAAAAAATAGTAAATAAAATAAAGTCGATGTTAAGTCACACAAGTTAGCCTCAAGGTCAAACCCTTGAGTGACTTGATTGCCTTTATTTTATTCTAGGATAAGGTACTAAAACTAGGAGGGTGGAAATTGCAAATAAAATAAAGCCGAATGTTAAGTCACACAAGTTAGCCTCAAGGTCAAACCCTTGAGTGACTTGATTGCTTTTATTTTATTTTAAAAGGAAGTATGAATCATGTAATGAGAATCGAATGATAGATTTCGAATAAAATAATGTTAAATATTAGTCACACAAGTTAGCCTCAAGGTCAAACCCTTGAGTGACTTGTTAACTTTTATTTTATTCTAGAATGTAATGGGCGACAAATGAAGTATAAATTTAGAGAGAAAAAAAAAATTAAAAAGGCCACCAAATTTTAATTTTGACTCCAGATCACTTTAGGATAATTTAGTGGTCAATAAGTGGCTAATCAGAATGATTAGAATTAATTTATCAATAATTAATTAACAATAATCACCAGTCAAAAGAATAGAATTATAACATTATATTACAACATACATTATATTGATACAATGTCAATAATGTTAAACAATTGATAATTAATAAATATTAGATTAAATTAATCCAATATAATTATATATAATAATAATATCTACAATTATATATAATCAATTTGATTAAATTAATAAATAATAATAATCACTAATCAATAATACATATCTTGTACATCATACGAAAAATAATTTGGAGAAGTAATTTGGAATAAAATTGATGTTCAAAATTTAGACTTTCTGCTAAAGAGCATAAAAGCTTAAATTTCAGAATTAACCTTCTGCTGAAAAGCATAAAGGGGAATTCTCAAGAACACAAGTTTAGGAAAATAAAATAATTTTCTTTTTCGAATTAATGCTTTCTGCTAAAGAGCATAAAAGTCTTAATTCTAGAATTGACACTCTGCTAAAGAGCATAAGTGTAAATTGTTAATGAAAGAAAAGTTGGAATAAAATTGAAGTTTAAAATTCAGTCTTTCTGCTGAAGAGCACAAGAGCTTGAATTTCAGAATTAACTCTCTGCTAAAGAGCACAAAAGCGAATTCTCAAAACTCAATTTTATTTATTTTTGGAGAGAAAGGATTATTTAAATTGAGAAGTTTCAATCCCTTCGGCGGACTATCGCGGGAATAGAATTGAAACATTCTTCCATTCTTATGTCATGCCTGATAATTTAATTTTATTATGTATTTACATGCATACATTTAGGTGCCAATATCTTTTGTCATAATTGGCACGTGAATATATGCACACACATTCAAACATGGACACAAATCTAAACGCTCAAGTTAGCGTTATTATGAATAACCCATGTTATATTATCTATAATAATATAACAAAAGTATACAATACATATATATATATATATATATATACATAAACCACATACACAATATATATAATATAGCATAACAAATAAAATACATATTACATTATAGATCATACATATACACATGTATAGCTATAACCTTATTTATTATTAGAAACAATCTTTCCCATTGCATGGAGATTGTTGTTTTAATTTTGAGTTTTCTTAATATGTTTAGGTCCTTGAACCGACCCCTTTACCTGCCTCTGCTGAGCGTGCAAAAGCGCTCAGGTTACGAGAACCGCGAATGAACTATTTATTGTTTATTTGAGTCTTGCGTAAATACTTCGCTTGGGTAATAATAAAATATTTTTATGAAATTACAACTTATTATAAATTTTAATATTTTATTCACGGTTTTCTCGTAACATCATTGTGTCCTTTTACTGACTTATCCTCATCCCTAAGCGAGGATCACTCGATCCTAACTTAAAACGAGAAATCTTCGATCAAAGTAAGTAAAGTGTGATCAAATTGGAGGTACTTTTTCCAATAGGGTTTTATTGACATGTCACGCGTGACTACTGTCAAACTAAATACACAATTTTATTCAGCTTTTATTGACATTTCATCGAAAGACTTACGCCTCAACAACGTTTACAAATCGTACAATTATATTACGAAAATGGACGCTCTGTGAAAAGTGTTTATCGCGCGCTCAGGCCAATTTATGGTGTACATACCCGTCCTACCGAACGCACTATTCAGCATACCATCGGCAAACTCGAGAATAATTTAACATTATTGGATAATACTCGACCGATTAGACCACGTACAGCCCGAACTGTAGACAATATTGCAGCTGTAAATGAGAGTTTTGCCGAAGGCCCGGAAGAATCGATTCGGCGCCGATCTCAACAACTTGGCCTATCTTATGGCACTACTTGGGTGATTTTTGATGCCAGAAATTGAAGCCCGTAATCTCCACGACATTTCGTTTCAACAAGACAGCGCTACATGTCATACAGCCCGTGAAACAATGGATTTACTGCCTAGTCGTTTCGATGAACAATTTATCTTTCGTCTCGGACCGGTGGATTGGCCTCCAAGATCGTGTGATATCACACCTTTGGACTTTTATTTGTGGGGGTATGTAAAGTCTAACTGTTTTGTGGATAAACTAGCTACTATTGAGGCATTGGAAGTACACATTACTAAAGTTATTAGCGAGATACCGACCCAAGTCCTCGAACGAGTCATTCAAAATTGGTGTTTACGGATGAACGAATTAAAGCGCAGTTGCGGCTAACATTTGAAAGGGGTTATCTTTAAAGAATAATGTCGTGAATGGTTCTACAAAAAAATAAAAAAGATTGCCCTATCAATTTGAGTTTTCGTTGTTTTATTTGAATTTCAAATCCTATACCTCTAAATTGATCACCCTTTATTTACGTACTTGTGACGTAACATACTTTCTTTTTTCTGGTGCATCAGCCCGGGAAACACAAGTCAATTGAAATTCAACACATTGATTACACAGGTCTGCAAATGATGGGTTTGTATTTGTTGTTGGAAAATGAAAGATCATTCCCGTTGTAATTTTTTACGTAGAATCCGAATCCAAAATCAGAATTAGCCTATCACGTCAGGATTTTGAGATATTTGAGGTTATGTGCTCGAAAAGTGGGGGTTTTCGCTACTCTTGAGGATATGTACAGGGCGCAAGAAATTTTTTTGGTTTTTTTGCCAAATGTCATCATTTACCACTAATCTTTCTCTTCAAAATGAGCTGGAAAAGTGTAAAACTTTGCGTAACATTGAAAAAATGGACTGAAACGGATTTATATTGTTTTTTGTAGTGAATCGTTGAATACTGTGTTGAACTTTGTGAAAAATCATTCTTGAGTAATTCTTGTACAACAATTGAGGTTAGATCTCCCAAATTCAAAATGGCTGATTTAATATGGCGGAGGAAAATGATAGAAAACGAGATTTGACGCGAAAATTTGGTCCTCTGGGTTTTCAACGATGCTGAATACGAATCTGAGTTCAGATCTCAAACATTCAAAATGGCGGATCCAAGATGGCGGACGGAGCCATAAAAATAGCGTGAGTTTGCGCTGAAATTCGGTCTAAGGGGTTTTCAAACTCGCTGATTACGAATCTGAAATCAGATTTGAGAATTCTGTTATGCAAGATTGAAGAAGGCTGACAATGCTGACACAATACAATTGTTAAATTAAATTTAAAAAATATGTTCTTGAGCAAGTAAGCACCTTGTATTAAATTTATTCTTCTGCCGAAGTTTCGATCGCGGATCATTAACTCCCCACGCTCGAACTAGGGGGCGGAGGTGTCATGTCCCGCGACGTATTAGAATGTACTATAGGCACAGGCTAGGTCTAGAGAAAAATCTGTGGAAATTACTAAAAGAGAGAGAAAACCACCTATTGAAAAGAGAGGTATAACTAGTCAAACACAGCGGGAGACTGCGCAATGCGTGACGTCACTAAAAAATACAATATAAAAAGGACACGCCGCCAAGGGTAAAACTAGTCATGTGAGCAGAATTTAAGTGCGGCAAATTCCTAAAAACTAAAAAGGATTCTCAGTATGAGATAATTGTACGGTGCAGTTTACCAGTGTGAAGACCCGAGAGTCATAAATTTACCGTGGTCCCTTTTCAAATCCTTGGAAGGATTTTCGAGTCAGTGCCTGAGTGAGATAATATTGTTGTCTTCCTCATACCAAGAGGATAATATTGCTGTCTTTCTCACACCAATGGGATAATATTGCTCTGTTCCTCTCACCAATTGGATTATATTGCTATCTTCCTCACACCTGTGCGGGTTAATTAAAAAGGAACCATTCGAATAAGTCAACAACAGGTACCGTACTTCTCTCTCTATCTTCTGTCTTTTTCCAACCAACCAACCTCTGCCTCCAATTATAAACCAATTGTATCAACATTTTTATAATTTCCAATTTATAATTATTTTAATAAATTTTATTTGTATTTTGTAATAATCATTGTGTCTTTTTATTGACTTATCCTCATCCCTAAGCGAGGATCAATCGATCCTAACTTAAAACGAGAAATCTTTGATCAAAGTATTTACGTACTTGTGACGTAACAAATATGTAACTAAAATTTTAGCTTTCAATTCTAAAAATCAATAAAGTTATGAATTTTCAAGTAAAAAAAGTAATTTTTCGATGTTCTGCAGAAAAATATACTTGTCATGCACACAGGCATCTCACTTATCCAAGAACCGTGGATAAACTTGGATGCCATTAAGGGATTAAGGGGGGGCGGCATTTTTTGTTACAGGTACCGCGAGGCACCCAAAGCGAGGAAATGCATGCTGGCGAAGAACGTCAGCATAGTCCTATTACTGGATTTTTGTTCCAGAGACCTCATGATGGCTTCAGTCGACCTGACAGAAATTGGTAAGCTAGTCTTTAGATCTGTTGTAAAAAAATCAGAGAAAATTTCAGACGGTCCAAGAAAAGCAATACGGAAGAACTATGAAACTTATCCAATGTAACTAGGGATGCATACAGGAAAGAAATCAGGGAGCCCAAGGGTAAGAGCTGGACCTCCTTCTGTTCAGCCATAGAGAAGGGTGCAGAGGCGGCCAGGCTGCACAGATCACTGGTCCGTAACCCAGGAGCTATATTAAGCATCCTACGACTACCGGACGGGATGTACTTAGATTCGGACAAGGAGACCCTGACCCTTCTGATGGTGGCGCACTTCCCGAGCTTTAAAGGTCAAATGGAGGTAGGGGGGCGGGATTCTCAGAAGGGCCGACCGCTGCCCGCGCCCCAATCGGGAATACGTGGGCGGCTGGTATATGAGATCGCCTCCCAAGACAGGGTTAGATGGGCCTTGAAGTCTTTTAACTCCTTCAAGTCCACAGGTCCGGATGGCAGTTACCTGGTCCTCCTACAGAGCGCTGGGGACCCCATCATAGGGCCGCTAGTGGGACTTGCTAGGGCTAGTCGGACTCTGGGTGACGTCCCAAAAGCTTGGAAAGAAACAAGGGTCATTTTTATACTTAAAGCAGGCAAGAACGGATGGACGTCCGCGAAGGATTTCCGACCAATCAGCCCTACCTCCTTCGTACTAAAAACGGTGGGAAGACTCATGGACGGTTACATCCGCGATAAGTGTTATATTCCGATAACATTAAATTTTTAACTTCTTATTATTGCCCCTGCATATGAGCAATATGTCATACACTAGCGTAACTAAGTAGTAAATATTCTTTAAATGCAGTCTTATGGCAATTACTACCTGGACCGAGTAACTGTTCCACAGAGGTAAACTAATGCGCTACCCCACATCGATAAATCGGCTCGACACTTGGTAGCAAGTGATAAAGAAGAGCATCGCTCAGTCTATATGGTAATTGCCCGCGCGGTAATTAGTCAGTGAATCATGCCGCGCGTCGATAAAATAGTGATGCAGCGCTAGTAACCTAGTGAGACGGTAACAGGTTGCTGGTATGGCGCCATTAACACTGACTTATTATTGCTTTAATTAATAATTATTATACCATCCCTGTTAGTATTTAAGCATACAATTATTATTAATATTGGTAAAAATCAATAATAATTTAGCAGATAATCATAAACAATCTACAAGTAAGAAAACATGTTATTATAAATATAAGGATTGATTGATTATAGATAACCAATCAATCAATCAATCATAGGCTGTAACACATAAAATATAAGCTACAACTAAGTAGATGCAGACATACCTGGATCTACTTGTTGATTAGGAATAAGAATAGGTAAGAGAGCGAATAGAAGGGATATAAAATCCAAAGCTCAGATCAACATTGACCAATAGTAATAGACCGTTGAGAAGAAAACATAGATCTTTGATCAAACGTGACTTTATACAGAATTGCACCGCGCGTGACTTTATACAAATTTGCACGGCGCGTGACTTTATACAATTTTGCGCGATCCACTCCCACTGCAGTCACTATTGGAAGATCCAATAATATATATACCCCAGATTCACCACTGGAGGTTTATCATTAAGTTCCGAGCAGTTGTACGGTTATTAGGTTCGGACCGGTAATTCAACGTCGTGAGCAGACCCCTTGATAAACGTAAGTCTCAAGTGGATTTCTATGAGCAATTCTACATTCAGCACTTGGTAAATAAAATCCTTGGTCCTTAAGTGGTGCAAGTCCGGAAACCTTAGTGCTAGATAGTTCCTTTGGATTACGTGTATGGACGTATTTAGTCGTGTCGGTTAATAGTGACTCATTTCTGAAATCGGGACGAACTAACCAATCTTGTTAACAAGTGCATGTTTCATTCATTTCTCGTGTACTTAGCAAGATACGTAAGCGGCTAATTGATCACATCAGTTGCTGGTGGACTTGCATCCCTTACACCATACCTCCTGCCAGATTTATCGTTGTTTTACTACTTCACGGAGACTCAAACGAAGCCCAACTATCCTGCAAGGATTTGTGTCGTTGACTTGCAATTATAGGAGTAAAAAACGACAATTCTCTCTTTTGCACTCTAAATTAAGAGGTAGACAAGTAAGTTAACACCCAGGTATCATACTGTGTGAAAACTTGCGCAACATCTTATTTATTTATAATAAATTATTTTATTTATTTATATATTAGTGTTTTATTATCATCGTGAACAACTCAGGGCCCATAGACCTGACAAGTGACAACGTACCCACAAACAAAAATAAATTATCAGGCCATACCAACCTGATATAATCAGTTAACCGCCTCCCTTACATCCAAAAATCCAAACTACCCCCGCCTTTTGCTCAGGACGTAACATAAGATCCTGACAGCAAAACCGCTATACAGGGATCAGCATTCCTACAGCGCCGGTCACTCGACTGAAACAGCCCTGAACAAAGCGGTGAATCTGATTGAGGACCAACTGAACCTTAAAGGATTCGCTATTGGAACATTCATGGATATTGAGGGTGCCTTTAACCACACATCCAGTGAAGTGATCAGGAGAGCTATGATCTGACAAAGAGTCCTCATAGCCGTAGTTGACTGGACCTGCCATATGCTAGGAAACAGGAATATAACGATAACTAAAGGAAATACCACCCTTCCAGGGATCGTTGATTCAGGGTGCCCGCAGGAAAGAGTACTATCTCCCTTGCTGGGGGGTCTAGTGATGGATGAACTATTGCATCTACTCACTGACCAAGGATGCCACCTCATTGGATATGCTGATGACATCCTAGTCATTGTACGCGGAATGTATTTGGATGCACTGATAGGCGTAATGCAACACACGTTAAAGGTTGTAGACACCTGGTATCGAACAACAGGACTCTCGGTGAACTCAGGCAAAACTTACGTAGTCATTTTTACCAGGCACTACAAGTGGAGCACAACCAGAACACTGAAACTGAAAGGACAGCGTCTAGAAATCTCCAAGCGCGCTGAGCATCTAGGAGTTATCCTGGACATTAAGCTAACTTGAAAAGACCACTTCGAAAGCAACTCCAACAAATTTATAACAACCCTTCGGCTATGCAGAAGAGCTATTACAGTCATTGGGGCCTGAAACCCGACACACTGTTGTGGATATTCACAGTGATTCTGGAACCCAGACTAACCTGTGCGTCAATAGTCTGGTGGAGCAGAGTCAAGCAGAAGACAGCCATTGACAGGTTGGAAAGATTCAGAGGGATGATCCTTAGAGGGATTACTGGCGCCTCGAAGTCTTCACCCACAACGGCACTGGAAGCACCAATGAGGCTAGAGCCTGAAACATTTCGACTTCTTTTAATTTTTAATTTCTTAATATTTAAACATTTTCAAACCGAACCCTGGCCTAATTTGGCTAAAAATAACTCATCTACGCAAAAAGGATTCTTTGGGCCGCACGAAGGGATAAAATTTCGCGAGTTCTGATTCTTTATTTAACGAGTGAGAACGCCAAAGAAACTCACGTTTTTAATCTTTTTTAAAAAGCGACGGTGAATTCCACGAATCCTCGTTTTTATTGCACGTAGTTCGCAATATTTTGTGACTGAAATGTATACAAAAAAAAACTTCAATTAATTTTTCCAATAATTTCGCGCGGCCGCGCATTTAAAAACACGTTTTAATTTGGGAGTTTTCCCTATGCCTGAAAATAAAATTTGTTTAACCAAGAAGCTTCTAGAGCCGCTAAAGCGATTTTATTTTACTCGGATTACTATCCCTCCCTGCGGTTATTCAGAAAACTTCCAAAGATTTTATGAATTGAAACCCGGACATTAGATAGCCAGGTACACTTGTGACAAGGCAATCTATTCCTGGCATGCCTCATCATTTGCCCTTCCTCCCTGAATTAAAAACAAACACGTTGAATTTTATTTTATTTGGGGAGCACTACGTTCGAGGTGTCTCCTTAGATGGGAGTTCACCATACTAATAGTGCGAAGTGAGCCTACCAAGCGTTTTGTATTTGAAGAAGAAAACCCTTCGAATTTATTTTATTATTTTATTTCATATGCGACCTTTTTTATTTCTGGATTTATTCTGCATAAAAAAGAAAACCTCTTAGTTCCTATCTAAAGGAGGACGGGAAGCATTGGTGATCGAATTCTCGAAGGGTCACGCGCGGTGATACTACATTTCACGTCACCTGACTCCAAGCTTCGATCTAACTGTCTGTCAATGTTGCGCAGAGCGATGAGTCCTTACCTTTTGCAGGTGCGGACCGGACTGATTTTCGAGGATCTGCAACCAAGCACACCTCCTAGAATTTCCACCTCTTTGTTAAACTCCCACTGTAATTAATATGGGCACACCTCAATTAGCGACCGCGACCAAATCCAATTCAATCAATAAATTACAAAATTTATAGACGATGTTTTTCCCCCCTTACAGACTGTTTTAGAGATGGAAATTCGTGTCGAAAGAAAGATGACGTTTTCGCGATTATGAAGATGTAATTTTAATTTCAAAATGTGGCGTATTACGTCCGGTGGAGGCGTTTGAAAATTCGTATGCGCTGGAAAGAGAAGGCATACCGCGCGTTAACAAGGAGAACGTTTTTCCCCTATGCCGTTTCTCCTGGCATGGGTTACGGAAAATAAAAGGCATGGGTGGTCTAAGCGCTCACTGATAGGTCACCCATGTCCCAAGGTGCCAATCACACACGATCTCTGAGTAGACGTACGCTCCTACTGGGTAGCAGCATGAGAAACTTCAAACCTGATGTAAAAACCCAAAATATTCTACGGATGAGTGAAAATATGATTAAATAGTCGTGCATTATTCATTTATTCATAAGATTGGCATGTTGCTTATCATTTAGAAAGTTTATATATTCTTATTAAATTAATATTAATTTATTTGATTTTAAATTTATATTTATACTCTTATACAACGAAAATTCACAACTACGAAATAATTAATGTAGTATCGAAAAATTTTAATTGTTATTAATAAAGGGTTTTCCAATAGGGACATAACAATTTTATCTATGAATAAAACACAGAAATATTTGAGATATTGAGTTCCAATTTATTGTGGGTGTAGTGCAAGCATTACATTTTATGAATCAAATTCGATATCGGTCATATGACCACCCCGAGCCCGTTTATAGCGGTCGATTCTTTGGACCCAGTTTTCCACCACTCTGGCACACATTTCGACCGCAACGTCGGCAATTTCGCGTTGGATGTTGTCTTTGGTATCGTCTAAAGTTGCTGGCTTGTTGGCATAGACCAGTGACTTGATATCGCCCCATGAAAAGAAATCCAATGGCGTTAGATCGCATGAACGAGGCGGCCATTCAACCGGACCATTACTCGAGATAACACGTTCACCGAATTTGCCTTTCAATAAATCGATTGTGACGCGTGCTGTGTGGCTAGTGGCACCGTCTTGTTGAAACCACATATCGTTGATGTCAAGATCATCCAATCCTGGCCACAAATAATCTTCCAACATAGCACGATTGCACTCTCCATTGACGGTAACATGACGGTCGTTTTCATCCACGAAAAAATACGGCCCAATCACACCTCGGGCATGAAAACCGCACCAAACAGTCACTTTTTGCGGATGCAACGGTGTCTCAAGAAGCACATTTGGGTTTGTTACTAACCAATAACGCATGTTTTGCTTATTAACAAAGCCATTGAGCCACAAATGAGCGTCATCGCTGAAGATGATTTTTCGATGAAATTCTTCATTTTCTTCAAGCTTGGCCAGAGCCAATTTCGGTAGTAATTTTTAATAATTTCCAAACGTTGCTGGTTTTTGAACTTTACCATGATAAAAATGTTGACTTTAACTAATGTTTTGATATTGACAGTTCATTAAAAAAGTTTAAGGGTGCGTTCATATACCATAAAGATACGAAATTGTTATGTCCCTATTGGAAAACCCTTTATTTATTTAATTATTTATTTCTTATTAAAAAACTGCCTACATGCACAGAGATGAAAAAAGCCATAATAAATAGTGTAAAAAAAATCAAAAGAGAGATGAACGTGGGACGCCCATCCAGCGACCAAGCACAAAGCTGTTTAACCTGGGTGATCGGTTGAGCGGCAGCAACCGTAGGTTATTGAGGCGCTCTCTGAGAGCACGAAAGAAAATATCAGTGAAAACTGGATCACCGCGTTTGAGCCACATGCACTTCCGGTTAGGAAGTTAATGACAGATTACGAAGCGAAGACTTAACGAAACCTCGCAGCTCTTTCGTGCGAGTTCGTGTAAATCAAGGGCAACAAGACAGCGGATAGACTAGCCATGCTAGCGACAAAACAAAACCCAACTGGTCTAGAACTAGTAATAAGTATTTCAAATAGGTCGGCCACAGAAGACATTAACAAGTTTCTGGCCGAGAAACACCAGGAAGAGTGGTGCAAGGCTGTGGCATGCAAGTAAGCCAAAACCCTCATGGGGGAACATCTAAACCCCAAACGAGCTGCAGATTTGCGCAGGCTTAGTAGAACCGAGGTAAATACCCTAACAGAAGTGTTTATTGGTCACGGAAACCTCGCCTATCACAGACATAATTATTGGTGAATACAATATCCTGAATATAAAAAATTTGTTATTCCTATTATAACATTTAACATTTAAGCAATTTAGCAATTTAAACCATTTCTTCGATATTAGCTACTTATTTAAATAATTTTTATTTATGTGATTGTCCATACTTTGCTCACTCACATTCCTTAATTTTTAATTTCCACTTTTCAACTGCTAGCTATCCCTTCGAATCTTCTTGTGTACCTACACAGCTCAGTGACCCGCTTTTTCTCTACTTTTTATCCTTTCACAAGTAATTTCATTCTTCATGCCGCTAATTGCTTCTTCCAGCTCCATGCACCATTTTTAGGAAAATTATTCATGAGGCTTCTTACCTTCTTAGAAAATCATGCTGATACGATCCGTGTAATATGATTATTACGTACTGGTTATTACATAACTATTTTGTAATGTGCTATGTGTGTAATCATTTTGGAATTTGAACCAGTATAAGACTGCTTCAATAAATTAGTTTATATTGTAAACGACCAAAGTTTACTATTATTGGTATTACTTTCTATTATACCTACTATTGATCACTGTTTATTTGATCATAAAATTTGAAAATCTGTCATAGAACTGATTTTCTGAGGATACTAATATAGTAGGGAAGAGTCAGATCAACGGACAACTTAATTTATGTAGAAATGATCATAGTTCATTCTACTTTCATCAGACTAAAGGGCATTGTATTGACCGACGGGACAGACGTAACCGTGCCCACGTCGAGTTCGGGTCGAGTATGGGTGCTCCCATAATTGGTTCTCGACGAGGAGCAGACCTCGACGTCTGGTGCCCTGATCGATTTCTTCCCGAGCCCGGTTACCGACGTACCACCTAGAAACTACCCGACACCGGTTGTCCATCCACTGCATGTAGCTATTTGAGATATGTTGGAACGCACAAAAGAAAATGTTCGAGGCGTGTGATTCAGAACAAAATACAGAACAAAAGTAAAGTAAAAAAAACACAATGTGCACAGGGAAAATTTTGACAAAACGGCTCATCAAAAATCTAAACATGATTTCAAAATCAATGTCATAAGTTAAGGAAATGTAGGAGAAAACCCAAAAGGTGTGTACGACAAAGTTGCAAGCACAGAAATATTCTCAAAAATTATTTTTGACAATTTGTTCATATTAAAAATGTTATACATAATTTATTAAAACATGATAAAGATATATTATGGTTCACAATGATAATAAAGCACTGCATTTATAAATATGCGATAATTTTGTATAAACAAATAAGCTTTCGTATAAGTTTACACAAAGAAGGATTCTTAGGTGGTAACTTACTTGACTACCTCTTATATTAGAGGGCAAAAGAGATAATTGTTGTTTGTTACTCCTTTAGTTCCAAATTAACGACACAAATTCTTGCAGAATAGTCGGGTTTCGTTTGAGTCTCCATGAGGTAGCAAAACAACGATAAATTTTGCAGGAGGTAGTAAGATGTGCTTTTGAATCTCCGTGTGTAGCAAAACAACGATGAATCTTGCAGGAGGTATTGTGCAAGGGATGAAAGTCCACCAACTGGCATGAAAATTATCCGCTTACGTATCTTGCTAAGTACACGAGAAATGAATCTGGAAAGCACTTGTTAGGAAGATAGGTTAGTTCGTCCCGATTTCAGAATTGAATCACTATTAACCGACACGACTAAATACGACGATACACGTAATTCAAAGGAACGATATAGCAGTACTGTTTACGGACTTGCACCACTTAAGAACCAATGATTTTATTTGCCAAGTATCGAAGGTAGAATTGTGCTCAAAGAAACTAATAAGACTTACGTTTATCGATGGGTCTGCTCACGACGTTGGCTTACTGGTCCGAAATGTATGGAGTTGACCGTACATCTGATCAGAACTTAATGACTAACCTCCGGAAGGTGAATCTGGGGTATTTATATTAATGAATCTTCCAGTAGTGACTGAAGTGGGAGTGGATCGCGCAAAATTGTATAAAGTCACGCCCCGTGCTAATTTGTATGAAGTCACGCGCGGTGCAATTCTGTATAAAGTTACGTTTGTTCAATGATCTATGTTCTTTTCCTACTACTGTCTATTAATATTGGTCAACTTTGATTTGAAACCTGGATTTTATATCCCTTCTTTTCTCTCTCTTGCCTATTTCTATTCCTAACCAACAAGTAGATCCAGGTATGACTGAGAATACATGCATCTACTTAGTTGTAGCTTATATTTTATATGTGGCAACCTATGATTGATTGATTGATTGATTTTCTATCATCAATCAATCTTTCTATTTATGATAGCATGTATCCTTATTTATGGATTGCGTATGACTCAATACTAAATTATTATTGATTGTTATTAACATCAATACTAATTTTAAATTTAATAACTAACGAGGATGGTATAGTAATTATTAACTAAGGCGCCGATCTATCGATGTAAGGTAGTGCATTAGTTTGCCTCTGTAGAATAGTTACTTGGTCCAGATAGCAATTACCATAAGACTAATTTTAATTAAAGGATATTGACTACTTATTCACTCTGCTGTATGACGTATTTCCCATATGTGGGAGCAATAACAGAAATTTTAAATTTAATGTTACCGGGATGTAACAATTTTATAGCTATATCAACAAAGCTTCTCGACATCCTTACCATCGACTAAATAGCAGTATAAAGTATGACAGAAGATAACAAGCGGCACTTTACTTGAGCAATCAGAATCAACGAATCCGAAGCACATCATTTATTTATCATGAAAGTATATAACATTGGTATCTTAATTTTCTCTTTATTTTAATGTTTTTTTTATCTCCCTCCTGGACGTGTGTGGGCAAATTATGTGCCAGTATAGTCTATAGTTTGGATGGTTTGACATTTTCAATTCTATTTAATCTAGACAATTTGATAGGGTCCCGAACAAGATCATATCAGAAGAGGTTGTGATTAAAGCAGTTTCTAAGTGTCATTCAAACTATCTTTTGTAAATTCAAAGATGTATAATTTTGAATGTATTGTAAGTGTTTTCTACAGAATTAAATCCCTGTTTCAATTGGATTTTCTTTTTTAATAAGGCAATCCATCACAAGCAAATTCCATTGTTCTCTTAATCAAGACGTTTCTTAACTTCCGTAGATTTATATTTATTCATGTCTTGAAACTCTTAATGCTCATTTCTCTAAGATAAAATGTACTAAACAAAAAATAAGTCCTGCCAAAATAAATTTTACAGAATTTACTATGTACAATATAATTTGCAATCTTTAAAGTTGAAAGAAAAATTCCTTGGCCGCCAAATGGCAACCCAAATGTTGCCGCACTTAGTTAGAGCCTTTTCAGCTTCTATATCAAGAAAGCTCTGCTTTCACTATTAAATGATATTTTGTATCCTGATATACTAAAAAATTATTACAATTGTAAGTTTTACCAACTTTATCACTCATAATTTTTAAATGGAAACAAAATTTTTTGTACACATTTTTTGTGCTCTATAGTAATCATGTTTTATAAGCTGTATATATACAGGGCGAGGCACGTAAAGTGTTACAGAGCGATAGCACTCAAATTATTGATCATATCCACAAATGTTTCAGACAAAAGTTTCAGTGTTTGAGAAGGCCGACATACTCGAACACCCTATTGTTTTATTGGTGGAGGTGCTGAAGCTACGCCAAGGTCAACTCCACTTTTTTAAATGGAATCATGTATTTTTTTTCAATGACATTATTACCGATTTTAAGAGGAATTCAGCGACCTACAACACAAGGTCATTCTAGTCACGCAAAGTATGAAAATAGTCGAAGAATCGAAACATATCGGAAAAATCACTTTCAAACGATCCACTAACCTTGGTTTGGTTCTACCTACAGAAGATGCTCGAAGTGATAACCCTCGACTTGTAAGCACTTGTTAATTCGCTGATGAAAAGACCGTCTAACTTCAGCCAACATTTGTGGTGTAATTTCGGTACACGCTCGGCTATTCTTTCTTTCATGTCGTCAGGCGTGTCAGGTGCTACTGTTATGTCCATTTGAACATGCAAGGGCACGTCTTCCATAATTGAGGCAGTACGTTTTGCAGAAAGTTTGCGTAAACTTGCCCAGTCAAGCGAACTTCAATAAATATGGACCAATGACGTGATCGCCGACAATTCCGCACCAACAATTAACGGGCCACGGATGTTGAAAAGGTACAGTTCTCATCCATCGAGGATTCTCATTTTCCCAATAATGTATATTATGCCTATTCACATTTCCCGTACTCGCGAAGTTAGCTCCGTCAGAAAAAAACACATGACTCAAAAATGAGACATCTGTGCACATTTTTCTACGAATCCCATTACAGAAATTGACGCGTTTTAGGAAATCATTGCCGTACAAATCCTGATGTAATGACATACGATATGGATGGAACTTGTGTTGATGTAAGATTCTTAATATAGATCGCTGACTAATTCCACTCTTTTTTTCCATTCGCCTGCTGCTCGCGTTTGCATTTAGTGCAGCAATAGTTGAGATAGCAGCCGCATTATTTTCATTAACAATTGGTCGCCTTTTGACTCGTGTTTGTTTCACTATACCGAAGCGACAGAAACGGCCAGCTAATCGCTTAAAAGCCATGTGTGACTTTTGTTGCCTATCCAGATAACGAGCCGCATAAAAATCTTGGGTGATTTTTCGACTATTTTCATACTTTGCGTGACAAGAATGACCTTGTGTTGTAGGTCGCTGAATTCGTCTTAAAATCGGTAATAATGTCATCGAAAAAAATACATGGTTCCATTTGAAAAAGTGGAGTTGACCTTTATGTAGCTTCAGCGCCTCGACCGATAAAAAATAGGGTGGTCGAGTATAGCGGCCTTCTCGAACACTCAAACTTTTGTCTGAAACATTTTTGGATATGATTAATGGTTTGAGTGCTATTGCTCTGAAATACTTTATGCACCTTACCCTGTATATTTAAGATTTCGTTCCTTAAAGGTACCGAGCATAAATAATTTCATGTGCCACCGGCGCGCAAACTCGTTTTTTCGCTACAGTTAACAGTAGCGCAATGTAGCCTATTGCGCTACAGAAGAATGAAATGTAAAAATTGAACTGCGCATGCGCCTATAGCCATGCAACGGAGCACAATCTTCTTTTTATTCTTCTTCTTCTTCGTACAGCGTTAGCACCTTACTGGCAAAGCCTTGTACATTTGAACTGCGCACGCGTCTATTAAAATCCATTACTACTACACAAGATCGATAAAATCAAAATGGCCGGGACTAGTCGTTACATATCAAGTGTAATGACTCGCGCCGCAAACAACTAAAATACTAGATTAGATTCGAGTGTACGCATAAAAACTCGTATACGCACTTAAGTCACATAAAATAGAATACGTGCCAATGCACACAATTCGAGAAATTACGAGACTCGCGACAATGTAGATAAATGTGTGTGTGTGTGGAATGGAATAGAACATATGAAGGAAATTTAGTTTAATTATTACTCTAAATTTATCATAACTTAATCTACAATAGCAAAGTCTCGCAGGCTAAATACGTGGTTCGACTTTCGTAATGTCCGACGGTAGAGCCAGTTCGCGAGAGAGTGTTCGGTTGCGTGACGCGCTCAGGCCAGAAGATGTACTTGTGTATGTCTACATTACAACTTTTCCCGCGCGTTTATCGTAGTGCGCTCAAGCATGTATGTTATGTGTATCAATATGGAACTTGACAGAACTTGAACTTTGTATAATATGAATGTACATACATTTCAACACGCCTCCTTACATTTATATTATACATATAGCTCTTACAATAATTTTTAATTATTTCTCAGAGTTTCAAATTTAATCCGTCATAATGACTTAGTGAAGATATCTGAAGTGTTTTCTTCTGACTCTATATATATAGACAAAAATCAACTTTACTTTTCTCTCAAATAATCATCAAGACATTATCACCGTAACCTTGAGATTGTTTAACATATACTGCGGATTCACTTGATTTATTATCAAGTGATTTTGCACATAATAATTTAACACTATTTTTAAAGCTTGAGTTCTCACGACTGGTGAATAAATATCCTCAATTATTTCTCTTTGTTGAAACCCTCTTACTACAATTCTAGCTTAAAATTCATCATAAGCCTTTTTTGTATTGGATCTATAACTTAATTCGTGCGGTTAGCTAAGAGATGGCGTAACTTGATTATTATTCCATCGTTCCCATATTCCGAACATGCGTTGGAAAGCTACTGTCATTGTACTTCTTTTTCAGTATATGTCATTCATTTGAAGCGTAAACAATAATTTTTTTCACTCAAATATGTCGAACTTTGTGCCTGAAAAAGTGTTTTTGCGGGGAGTTCTTCATCATTACTTTAATATGAAGAAAAATGCTGCCGAAAGTGGTTTGCACCATTTAAAAGTGGTGATTTTGGCTTGGAAGACGAAGAACGTCCTGGGCAGCCAAAAATGTTTGAAAATGAAGAACTGGAAGCATTACTCGATGAAGATTCTTGCCAAACACAAGAAGAGCTCGCAGAATCTTTGGGAGTCACTCAAGCAGCCATTTCAAAACGTTTAAAAGCAGCCGGGATACATTCAAAAGGAAGGAAATTGGGTTCCACATGAACTCAAGCCGAGAGACGTTGAAAGGCGGTTTTGCATGTCCGAAATGCTGCTGTAACGCCACAAAAAGAATTCATCTTTGCATCGAATTGTTACTGGTGATGGAAAATGGATCCATTACAATCTCTTTATTCATGGCTTCTCGCCACTTTTCACTCTCTTGACTACTTATCACATCGTTATAATTTCCAGGATTATCTGCGCTTACATAATTTACGTAAACACACTTATTTATAGGATTGCCATATCTATTCACAGGACTTTTCTTTCTTTCGCATCTTCTTACTACTTTTAGATTATCCTTACTTGTACTAGGTACGTTATTCTCAAATTAATTATTTTCATTGATTTCATTAAGTTCAATATTTTGATTTTTTTCATTTTCATCATGTATATTTTGATTAATCTCATTTTCAATTGTTCTCACCTCATTAACTTCTTCATTTTCATTAAAACCAACTAAGTTAACACTTTCTCCAATTACACCTATATGTTTCGCAACAATGACTCTATTGTTTATCAAAACTCTATAATCTACATTTCCATACCCGACTAACACTCCTAAGTCTGCTTTTCTATCCCATTCACTTCTTTTTTTAATTTCTGGGACTCTAACGAAAACTCTACTTTTGTACAATTTTAAATTTCTAATATTGGGTTTTTCTCCCATCATAATTTCATATGGACTCTTTTTCTCGTAAGTATTCTCCAAGGTTCTATTTTTCAAATAAACGGCTGTTTGAGTTACTTCTGGCCAAAAGCTATTATGGATTTTCGCTTCTACTAGTAAGCATCTCGCGGTTTCCATTACTGACCTATTGTATCGCTCAGCAGTTCCGTTCAACTCGTGGACATACGGAGGACACGGTTCGATGTAAATTCCTTTTACTTTTGCAAAATTATTAATATTATTATTTATAAATTCTCTACCGTTATCACATCTTAACGCTTAATTCTGTTACCCATTAAATTTTCTACTAAATTCACATATGTAACAATGTAACAATGCAACTTCAATTAATTTATTTTCTCTACTGTAAATTTTTAAAGTACTAACTACAGAAATAATTTTTGCCTTTCCGGCGACTTTTCCAAAACTCATTAAATTCCTATCCATTTCTTTAACAAAAAATACATCTTTCAGTCCAATTTCTGTTTCATTATAATTTGATACAAATTTAGCTTTAATATTTCCTACACTAGTTGCTCTTAAGGTAGGACCATCTCCCACTTTTACATTAATTGGATTTTTTAATTTGTTGAATTTTACAAACTATTTATCACTATTAATAATATGGCCGAAGCTCCCAGTATCTAATACCCATTTCAAATTATTCTCGTAGTTATTTACCTCTATGTTTTCATTTATTTTACCCTCTAGTTTGGATAAGAAAGTCGTTGCGCCTTGGCTCGCGTTGTGTCGATCTTGCAAGTGTTGGCCGCCATGTCCTCTCAGACCTGCGCCTCTGCCTTGATAGCTGCCGTTGCCTCTGCTGTAGCTGTTGCCGTCTCCCTGCTGTTACTGGGGTTGATATCGTGCAACTCCTCACGCTTGCTGCTGTCGCCCTGCTCTCAAGTCTCTCCATGGACTCTTCACGTTGTCCTGGCTTGTACACACGTACTGGAAATGCCCAGGTTTTCTAGATTTCAAGCATGTGTTGTCATTTTTCTTATCGACTTTAAATACACTTGAATTTCCATTTTTATATTTTAAATTTTGGTTTTCTTCGTTATCACGACTTTAATACCTTTTTTATGAACAAATTACTAAAAAAAAGTCTCTTTTTTTGGAAATCATAATTTTTTGTCTAAATTTCTGAATTCTAAAATTTCCGTGGTTCACATAAAACAAATAAGTCTAACGAAGAGAACAAAAAAAATTTTGATTTCAGTTGAAAATAACGGCTACTATAGTTCCCGCAGTTTGACTCCGACCGTGTCGAGACGCTGCCGCAAAACGTGGATTATTCGGCCATTTGAAATGTTTCGGATGTAATTTTTTTTGTTAATAAAGTATAAAATATGACTAAAACATATCCCAAAGTTCTTATGTCTCCGAAGTTTCTTTCTGTGAGAAAACAAATCAGGAAAAAACGCTGTTTTTTCGGTCTCCTGACGGAACTGTCCCCTTAAGTCATTATCGGTCGAAGTGTTTCCATTATCCGCCGGCTCTCTCTCTCTCTCGTATAACTAATACACATTTTTTGAATTTTAGCACTGTTGTAATTCTCTTCTTCTACGTGCTATAGTCTGATGCATCGAAAATTGGTAACATCATCTTGATCTCATCCACCATTTCAATTTGTCTCTTTTCTCGTGCAAACTCTTAAAACACTTTTCTTACTTTATTCAGGTTTATTATTTTGTTCACTGCATTCACGAATCGTCTTGCAAAAATTTTCTCTCCAATTATTTCTTCAGTTTTGACTTTATTTTCTTTGACTTTGAAATCCTCCCCTCGATTATCGCTTTTCCTCATCACGGGACGCGTGAGCTATACGGAACACTTAAACTCACACCTTTTTCCTTGCAGAACCAACAAACCACAGACTGCTACCATGTTGAGATAAACGTGGATTGCAGTAGAACATATGAAGGAAATTTAGTTCAATTAATACTCTACATTTATTACAACTTCATCTACAATAGCAAAGTCTCGCAGGCTAAATTCGTGATGTCCGACGGTAGAGCCTGTTCGCGAGAGAGTGTTCAAATCAGTTGCGTAACGCTCCCAGATAAGAAGATGTACCTGTTTGTGTCTACATTATAACTTTTCCCGCGCGTTTATCGTTCTGCGATCTACAATATATGTTATGTGTATCAATATGGTGCTTAACAAAACCTGAACTTTGTATAATAATAAATAAATAATAATAAATATTAAATAAATATATAATATATAAATAAATAATAAATAAATAAATAATAATAATAAATAATAAATGTACATACATTTCAACAAATTGTTTGTTCCTCTATTTACTCTTCTAAAATCTAAACACATTCTATATTTACCATTTTCTTTTTCCATCATTACAATGGGACCAATTTATATACTTTTTTTTCTATCTGTCTCCAGACTATGAGGGGTAAAATTTCCATCCCTCGGTCAAACCTGGTATTTTCAAATGGTCATAAGTTCCTTTCTGCAAGTACGAATTTAATTTTCTATAAATTATTTTTGAAGGGGTTTTTATGCCCTTTCATCCTATGTAATCTATTGTTTTTTATTTTCCAATTTTAATAAACAAATCACGATGCACAATGTGCATTTAACATTTTCTACTCTTCGGGTACTTTTGATTCTTTTAATAGTATTTTAATTTTAAAAGAAAGCTTAAAGTTTTACCAATAAATACCTTGATAGACATTATGAGATTCACAATAGTCATGCGGATATGCAAACTTATCCGAGCAAAACCTCCCCTCACTTTTTCAAAAATTTTCATTAAAAAAAACTTTAAACGCGTTTTTCTCAGAACAACGTTTTTTTGGTCGGTGGCGGTGATTTCTTCGGAATCACTGCACCGATTCTTATGAAATTTTAACCACATACTTTCCATATCAATAAATTCTGTGCATTCTATAATCGTGTTGAAAATCCAATTTATACTATTTTTTTGGCCAAAAACGGTGAAAAAATACCTCGTTTTTTTAAATCTCCGCCATTTTGCTATTTAACAATAAATATTAATATCTATAGAATGCACGAGAGTTACAATCATACTGAATCTAAATATTGTTGATTTTTTTGTATGATATGAACCGTTATTAAGATACCAACGCCGCCAGTGACATACCTTTTTTCGAAAAGTTATGGTTGTTCGTCATTTTTGCGTATAAAAAGTGTTTAAAATGAATAAATTTTTTTTATGTATATATTTCGAAAGTGTATTTATTGAGCCCAACAAATTTTATATAAATATCTACAATAATAAAATCTTTTAAAAATTTACAAATATAGCCTTTTTTGAGCATCTAAACCAGAATGATCCCATAAACAATCCGAGATGATTGCTATGCTAGAATGTTTTAATTCATTCCCTTTTTCGTAATAAATAACCACTGTGAATATAGTAGCTTGATCATTATGTCAATGGAAAGCTTGTGCAGCATTTCAGACGATAAGAGCATTTTTCAGCAAAATCGAACAAAATTTGGATTCTCCTTTTTTCAGTATAATTCTAAGATGCTTCAAAAACAAACCTTGTCTTGCTTAAAATGCGTGAGATTTCAGGTTTTTAAGTTCAGTGCAGAGTTCTCCCACGAAAACATCAGTAGTTTAAATTTTATTTATGTAAATGGTGGTGGTAATAAAGACGAAAGAGGACGAAAGAATGAAAAAGGAGGAAGGGGTTTTGGAAGGTTACCTTCTTTTTTTCCTCCTTTTTTGTTTGTTGTCTCAGGGTTTTTTCTAGTGGTGATTTTGGTCCAAATTTGGTTGTGTTTTTGTGTTTTGAGGATTCGATTAGTTTCGAATTGTTAGACTTCTTAATTGTACTACAAATTTGGCATATAATTCAGAAAGATTGCACACAAACAGTCTCTTTTTTATTTGTTTACGAGTGCAGTCGATTTCATCAGTCGACTATTTTCGTTATCTTCGTAGAAGTTGCATGATTTTTCTGCGATTCTAAGACTTGGGCGCCAGCGTCAGTTAAAGAATCTTTTCTAAATATGGAGTACCTTTCGCTTTAATTTATGTTCTGCTCGATTCAGAACTTCGATACCCACTAAGTGACTTTCATTGTTGCATCATTCTTTCTCATTTCTCATGGGCAAAACAAAATCTGAGACCTCTTCCATCTCTTTTTCTACTTTAAAATATGGCTCATCTATAACGATGGATGGCTGTGAATCGAGATTTATACATTCTTTTCTACAAACACTAGATATTTCAATGCCTTTCGGCAAGTCAAGAAACGCTAATTGCTGCTTTTCCATTAGAGATCTTAAATCAGAGCCTCTTCCATGTTTTTACTTACGAAAAGGATTTGCACATACGCTGCAAAAACTTTGCTTCGAAGACAAGGTCAGCACAAGATGATCATGAAAAGTCTTTTAGAATCTCACTCCGCTTCAAAAGCAGCGATTTGAAAGAACAATTCAAAACGAACTTATAGCCCAAACGAAATGGAGAACGATGTCAGAACAAACGGATGAGTAAATTATCAATATATTGTATTAATCAGAAGCAAAAACAGTACAGGTTTGTAGCTCTTACCTTTCATGAGTCTAAAGTCTTGGTGACACAGCTCAATGTTTTGCTTCATGCCAAGAAACAAATGAAAGTCAATGTCAGTATCATAAAAATACAAGTAAAGTAGTCGTAATTATTTCCGAAATTAGAACATATGAGCTCCCTGTTTAAATGTGCTACAACTTTAAAAATATATAACTGTTTCTTATGTTTCAGGTATCAGTATACTCTACCGGAAGCCTCTTAAACAACCGCCAAACTTATTTTCGTTTCTCAGTCCCCTCAGTCTCGACGTTTGGATTTACATGGCAACAGCTTATTTGGGTGTTTCCGTACTTCTTTTCATACTTGCCAGGCAAGCAAAAACTATATTTTTAATCTCGTACGAACGTAAGCAGTGATTTTTACGCTTTAATCTAAATTATTCAAACGATTCAAAAGACAAAATGATTATGAATTGCTTTTTTTGTAGCTCAATTGAAATTGACAAATAAAATTTAGTGAGAACGCCGTTAAAAATGTGCACAATTCAATTAACTTATCTCTATAACTATTCACTGAGAGAAATTCATGTCAGTAATATTAACTAAACATTTTGGGTAAAGTCCTATAAATTAAAAGCAACTGCAGTTTTTGGTTACTCTGAAGAATTCCTTCTGTTAATTTAACAGAAATCGACAGTTTAGTTATACAAATTAAATTTTTTAGTTTCTTCTACAAATGTATAATTTTCCACTTATAATAACCGAGCTCCGTTGATCTTCGAAGTGCAGTCGAATTTGAAATGATAAGTGGATTTATCATTAATAATAACACAATATATTGAGTTAAAGTAATTATATTAAAATTTCCTCTTCGAATGAAGAAACTATTAGTACTTATTTACTTATGATATAGTGATGAAAGAATCTATTCGTTAAAAAAATTATATATCAATTCAATATTAGACCATTAACGCAACATTCAAAGGAAATTAACAAATAAATAATTTATTATTTCATGAATTTTTCAAATGCATGAAATTGGTTTCTAATTCTTATTATACAGGGTGTCTAAAAAGTCCCGGGAAGGTTGGATATTTCCTCAGGTAAAATATTCTTCAAAAAAGTGAAGGTCATTCCTGAAGTAAATTTCAACGAGGAATTCAATGGTGACCTTCATTTTGACCTTGCAGCTGACCTTCATTATGACCTTGAAGTTGACCTTCATGTATTTTTCAAGGTAAACTTTGTTTTTTTAAATGGAAACCCCCTTTTTCACATCTGCAATCGATAGAGTGAAAAATACTACGTTCAAGTACGTACCCAAGTCATAGGTCAATTGTAACGTTCAAGGTCAATCAGAGGTTACTTGGAATAAACAAAGTTTTCCAAGAGGTCAGTGTATTTCCTGAAGTAAGATTCAACGAGAAATTCATTGGTGAGCTCTGTATTGATGTTGGTGATGATCTTCAAGGTTTTTTCAAGGTTTCTTCTAAGCAGTTTACATTTACGTTTAGCATTACCCAGGAACAACGACATGGATGTAGTCAATTCTGTTCCCTTTGGGGTGCTTGATTAGCGTGAGTCCCCTTGCCTTTCACGCTTCAGTGAAGATGTTCGAACTGAAAACCTTGAGCTTCTTGACAAAAAGCTATGCGATTGTAAAAATGAGTTACAGCATTACGAATCATCTCCCTATCAATCAAAGTATCCTCTTGCAGAATCCGATTCCGCAATTCGTCTGAGCTTTGGGGTTGCGTCGAGTATACTTTGCTCTTAAAATCACTCGATTTCACCCCTTCTTCCAATCCACCTACGAGGGAACTTTTTTTTTTTTTTTTTTTTTTTTTTGGTGAGGAGGAAAAATGGCGAATTCTTTTATAGACGTTGTACAGGACTCTCCTAGGACGAGGCTAGGCCTACCTCTTACAACCAACAAACCCCCTCTCTCGAACCAATACACCGCCCGCGGAACCGCCTTTCGGCTTTAAACTTCACGGGCGGTTGGTTCCAGCTTAAAGTTGCGTACGACTCTTCCGTCATCCGTTCGCCTGGAACTCCCATCCGCGGTCGCACGCCCGTTAGGCAGACCGACTAGCCGCGCCAGTCAGGGGAGGAATAAAGCAATTCCTCCCCCGGACGACGCGGACGGCCAAGTCCGTCCGAGACGCGGGACCGCGGGTGCAGACCCCGATGCGATTTCTACTGGCCACCGTTGTTGCCGCGCTCTACACGCCCATCGAGCTCCCTCATCTTCATCACCACCGTGACGAATGACTCGATAAGTGTCCATTTTTGTTCAGACTGGAGCATGAGAGAGACCATCGTGTCAGGTGTGAGTTGTCGTCGTCTCTTTTCTTAAAGCGCTTCAAGTACGCATTAAAGCAGCCATGGCCTGAAAGCGCTTGCGCCAGGTAAAAGCCGACTTGACCGTGATTCCTATCCAGCCGGGTAGTGAGCTCCGGGATTAGACGGTGTGTTCATCTCCCGGATTGGTCACCATGCCATCTCGTCTGCCATTTCTCGACAAGTTTGCGCCTTCCATCCTTGCGGATGGCCTTCTTCGCGCGAGCGATTACCTGCGGGTTTGTTAAGCAACTTTGCCTGGACTCTAGGTTCCTGTGCAGGGGGCACAGGAACCTTTTTTTCCTTCTTTTTCTTATTTTTTTCTTTTTTTCCACCAGCTGTCATTCCCCATCCTTCTGTGGGGTCTGGCCTCTGATGGCCGCAGCGTATGTGGGCGATGAGCTGCCCTTCCCTTTTTTGGGAATCCAATCATCGGGAGGAGAAGGAGCAACCCTCTTCTCCCCCTTCGTGAGTTTTTTCAGGTTATCTCCCAGAGACGCAGAGCGCAGTCTCCGGAAGATACCCATCCTTTTCGAGGTGGGTTGGGATTCCAGCCTCTTCTGGAATTGCACCCCGCTTTCTAGAAGACATTTACGGGTGTTGAGCATTCCGCTCAACACCTCTGTAGCCTCGTTCACGTTGTCTTTAACATGTCCAGGGTTGTTTCTCAGCATACCCTGCTGGATGATGCTGAGGGCCCTGGCCAATATCTCTATTTTTTGTTTTGCTCCCTCATGAGCTGAAGGACGTCCTTCCATCCCTCAGCTTCTGGGGAAGCACCCAAGCCCTTGCTTGCTGCTGTAGTATCCGATGTAGACGCCAAAACAGCAGCAGGTGTCGGCGTGTTCAGCGCCTCCTCCTTCTCTTTACCCCTTTCTTTGTCTTTCGTCTTCATATTAAACGTAGTAGTTTTAAGACTGTTCGCCCATCATGGGAGCCCTACCGCAGTAGGGCTACTATCCCTGCCTGTGTGAGCTGAAACCGAGAAGTGGCTTATCGGATAGTCGATCCTATCGGCACATTTGAGGAAGCTAATAAAAAGGTTACGGGATAGGCCTGCGCCATAATGATGCAAAAGGTTTAACGTCACCCCTATCGACTGAGTGGTGCCAGGTCCGCCGCGACACCTGACCTGGCCTTCAGGCTAGACGGTGTGCGATTTATCCTACGCAGCGTCGGATACAAGGAAATACTGATCAGGTAATCCTTCATTCCTGCGCCCGGACATCCACGATTTCAACCCCGAAATTGGCTCCAGACAGTAGGATAGTGAGCGCTTTTCCTAGTTTGACATGTGGTTTCACGGGATCTTTGCCCTTCGCTGCCGAAACCCGGAGGGACGTACGGTTACCCATATTACTTCCACAGAGGTGAGGTACTGACATCACGTCCTACCCTGATCGAGAAGCTACTACTCTTCCCTTGACTAGTCTATCGGGAATATCCACCAGACGCCGGCCGCAGCCCCATTCACACAGCATTCCATTCATTCTGGTACACGGGACGCGTCGTACAGCATGCGCATTTGGGGCGATACCCCGATTAAGGAGCCCCCCGCATTCACTCCGTGTTCGTTCGTGCGGCATCAGGCAACCTGTTCAAGGTCCCCTGATGCTTTTGCTCCACACCGCGTTCTCACGCGCTTGAAGGTCGCAGAGCGACCGTCGTGGCGCGTGCGCCCGGCAGGCCCATCTCTAGGGAAAAGCCTGTCTATAGGGCTCCCTTGGCGGCCATCCTGACGGCAACAGCCCTACTGCTGGCAGAGTCCTTGCGGCTACTACCGTTGGTGGGCTGCAGGACGCGTCTGCTCCGTGCTTGGCCTCATGCATTCTTCTCGGCGAGACCCTGCCCGCCCGCAAAACGCTCTCTCAGGTCTTGAGTGTGTTGTGTTCCGTGTAGCTGTCAATGTGTCGTGTCACGTTGGTGTTCGTGTAACCCCTCACCCTTTCTCATCCGGGCTTGGGACCGACAATGGCGGAGTTACCTACGAGGGAACTGAGTATCCAAATATGCTCGAACCTCCCTACCGTAATGAGCCGCTGCTCCGTCCTGCTGGAACCAAATTGGTTGGTGGATGGAAATTAATGCTTTTTAAAATATTTCGCATTGTCTCAGGAGCAACGTCACGCTCATCACTAGCTCGACGTAAACTAAGGTGTGGGTTTTCAACAAATGCTTGGGCGATGTCCATCTGCACCTCCTCAGATCCTGCAGATTTTGGCCGACCAGTTCTCTGAAGGTCCTTGATAGATCCATGATTTATAAAGGGCCTTACAGTTCTTTCAATTGTTGATTTTGAGACAGGATTTAACCCTTCTCCATTACAAAAAGTGCGATTAAAAAGCAAACGAACTTGATCATAAGATCAAACTCAATCTCCCTAACCACGCATCATTAATACAGATACCCTCTCTCGTTCCGACAGTTTAGCTTGCGCCAAAATAATCTTTTTGCGAAAGATAGTAAGTATGTACTCGTAATACGTAAATTTAGTTTCGATTCGTAATATTCGTATGGAGATAGAAAAACGGTATAGGACTTATGGTATCGCCTTAGGTATTGAAATAGGTATCGAAAAACGGTATAGGACTTTTCGATATAACTCTTTGGGGAGGAACAGAACTCTCACCAGAACTCCTGGGACTTTTAATGAAAAATTTCCTATACATATGATTTTACAATATTCAAAACGCTGTAACCAAGATCAATACAGAGGGCACCAATGAATTTCTAGTTGAAATTAGCTTCAGGAATTACACTGACCACTTGGAAAACTTTGTTAATTTCGAATAACCTCTAATTGACCTTGAACGTTACAATTGACCTGTGACATAGGTACGTACTTGAACGTAGTATTTTCCGCTCTATCGATTGCAGATGTGAAAAAGGGGTTTTCCATTGAAAAAAAACAAATTTGACCTTCAAAAAGCCATGAAGGTCAACTTCAAGGTCAAAATGATCACCATTGAATTCCCCGTTGAAAAATACTCCAGGAATTGCACTGACCTCTTGGAAAACTTTGTTTATTTCAAATAACCTATAATTGACCTTGAACATTACAATTGACCTATGACTGGGTACGTATCTGAACGTAGAAAACCAGAAACCTGAGGAAATATCCAACCGTCCCGGGACTTTTTAGATACCCTGTATACTGCAATACCAGGCATTTATAATTTATTTATTATTGAGAATTATGCATGACATTGTTTACAGAATAACTACATCATTTGATTTTTACTTCTATGGAAATGTTTTATATTTATAGCATAAAATAAATTTCTCGATGGCAAATACTGAGCATATAAGAAACACATCGTAAATATGATCGTCACATGTTTTTTTTTTATTTCAGAAAGAATTTTCAGTTAAACTTACTGAAATTTCCTGAAAACAGCTTTTCAGCAGTCATGGCTAATCTTTTTTTCTATCATTGAATTAATCGAAATTTTTCTCTCAGTGTAAAGTGCAATAACAAAGACCAGTGTCAGGGTAAAAATAATGTCATAAATGATCTTGAAGGGGGTGTCCGGTAATATTCACCATCAAGCAACCGATAATTTAAATTCTTACCAAATCTCCAATATAGTTGATAGACATTTAAAAAAATTCGCAATTGGGGCATTAGTAACCAAAAAATTAATTCCCGTTAATAAATTATATAGGTTTATTAACTATTATGGCTTGAGAGTCTGCTGCTAAAAAGGTTAGGTGAAGATTCGCTTTTACTGTCCTTGCTTCTTAGGTTAGGACCTCTTTCCTTAGTGTTACACAGCCATTACAAATAGGTGGAAAATCTTTAAAACTGCACTCTCATCACGCATTTGTAACTAAGGGCACATAAAAATAAAAATTACAGTTCAAACTACCTGAATATCACATAATCGAACGTATATCACCTTAACCTAAAACATAAAAAATAAAAATGCATTCCTATCTTTTAAATTGAACTTTTTATTATTTTTATACCCCTATTCTATGCATGTTTATGACTCGTATTTCACTATAGTTTCAAAGTTGATAATAATATCCTCTAAGATGAAGAGATTCAAGCTCATCGCAAATAAAATATAATGCATTATAGTCGGTGACGCTAACTGTTCATCTGATAAACAAATCAACATTAGAAATGTGTGCAGCATTAAGAGCTATCACTATAATGTTATCAGCAAATTTAATATGACTCAAATCATACGTAATGTAATCAATTAATATATGGGGAAAAATTTTCCAAGTGTACGCCGCAAAAATTTTTTGTTTTCTATCTGTTTGAAAATCCACTTATATGTAAGATATTCAAGTTTGAGACGTCTCAAACTCAAACTTGTGACGAATTTTGAGACAAGCTATTAGGTAGAAAATTCTTCTATGAATTTATCCCTAGATCAGGTAACGAAGGAAGACAATAGAAGCAATAAACATTACCTCTATAAACTGAGGGACTATTATACCGAAGTTTGGGATAAAATTTACCTAAAGGAAACCCTTTTCACTGATCAGCATTTTATGACTTTTAGGTTGAAACAAAATTATCATAAAAAACTCTGCTCATATGTCAACGCTACTTATGTAATTTCCACGAAGTGTGCATATTTGCGACTATTAAAAAAATGTTGACGGCCTATATAAATGATGAATATGATATTAATATGGTATTCAAATCAAAAGTTATAAAAAACTTAATGTTACAAAAGAATTTTTCTCTATTTTATTTTTACAAAATATTTTTCTAAAAATTCAAGAAATGCAGTAGATGACGATAGAAAAACGTGATTCGACATAAAAAAGTTTATATATGATTTAATCACGTGGCCTGATAAAGAAATTGCCTTAACCACGCAACTAAAAATATGACATTGTAATGATGAAAACACAGATTTACAACGTTTATATATGAACATTGGAGTAGATGGGTAGTATTTCGTAGCTACAGACGAATAGCGTTATGAAATACAAGCGAGTCGGAGAGATTCGATGACTGTAGTATTGTGTGTGCGTACGTGTATATCAATGCTGTGCGCGAGAATGTTCAGCAAGTATCGACAGATCAGCGCGAATTCTCCCGATAAATTATAATTGGAAATGACGAGTACCAGCGAGTCTCGGCAAGTCGCAGAGAATCGTAGTTAGTATTTATTGGACTGGAATTTTAACGTTATTTGGTCTTATTTTTCATTATTAAGGGAAGAAATACTTCACACACAGTTTCATTCGGAATCGACTCATGAATGGAAACCCACTCGATGTAACCCTTGTTCCCTAAATTGAAAAATATATAGTGCCACCGACACGTTTAACGAAAACAATAGAATAGTGGAAAAATATTTAGAAAGAATTCGATGTACGGAACACTCCGCTGATATGACGATAATAATTATGTAATATACATAATGAATTCAGATTCTTGGAATGTGGAAACATCTAGATAATCTGCATGAACGATGAAGATTTTTAAAATAATATATTCTCTTTAATGTCATAAAAACATAACTTTGTAACACTGAAAACAAAAAACTACAACATGTATGTACGCATATGACAATAGGCAGATGAAGAAAAGATAGAATGCAGCTTTTTTCGTAAATAAACATACATGACATAATGCAGAAGTGAATTACGATCAAACAAGACGTTAAAAGACACCTTAGGATGAACAGGATGACTCCGTTGAGAGAAAAGCAAACATTCCTCATCCTCAGATATGAGCTGACTCACTAGACGATCAAAATTAATGTGATGCAACCCTTTTTTTTAAACTTTTAAAACTGAATAGGTTAGAGAAAGAGATGAGCCATCGAATAATAAAAAAATCAACATAAAACACTGCTCATATGTGCATACTACACAGGTGATATACGTAAAGGAATGAGATTCATAAAATTTGATAACATAATAATGATTTGAACGAACTTTAGGATTTTGGGAAAAACATATTCTCTTTAATGTTACCATAACATGTTTTCCGGTAAATGTGTACAAAAAATCTTGTTTGTCTATTTTTATTTACTCAAACGGTCTTCAATTGATTCAAACAAGTACATCATTTTCAAACATGGAAAAAATGTCTTTTTACCACTGAAAACCAAAAGTTACAACACGTTTGCATGCATATAAGAATGGGAAGATGAAGAAGTGATGGAATCAACTTTTTTTCGTAAATTGAAATACTGCTCATATTTCAATACTACATATGTGATATATGTAAAGAAATTAGATTTCTGAAATTTAAAACGAGTTTGATCATATGAATAGACATCATGAATTACTGAAAAAACTTTTTCCTTCCAATCTCATCGTGACATGTTTTCTGGCGAACGCGTGCAAAAAACCTTGTTTATTTTTTTTCAGTGATACAAACATGGAAAAAACATGTCTTCATGACACTGGAAACCAAAGCTTACAAAATATATGTAAACATGTGGCAGTAGGCAGAGAATGTATAGATGAAATAGATCGTCTGTGGTAAATTAGAATTCATATCATGATGCAGAAATGCATGACGATAAGATAAGATGTCAAAAGACACCTCAGGATGAATAGGTACAGTCCGTTGTGCAAAAAGCGAAAATTTCATATCTTCAGATATGGGCTGACTCAGTAGACGGTCGAAATGACTGTGATGGAACCCTTTTTTTCAAACTTTTAAAATTGGATAGGTTAGAGAAAGATATAAGGAATTGAATAAACCCTGTTAGATCGCTCGCGATCAATAAGAAGTTACTTTTTTCAAGGAAAACAATAGAGAAAATTTGTCTCTTTTTAAAAGTTCTAACACGCCTTTCTGAACATTCCAAATTAATTGAATTTTAGCCCAGGTAATAGAGGGAATTCTGAACTTTCTATTGCATATACAAAAAAGAACATGAAATTCATAGGGGTTGAGATTTAGCTGTTTTCCTGAGTGCGTAAATTCGTTTCACTTTCAAGAAATTAGAATTTCTGCGTCTCAGATATGAGACGATTTCGTCCAACAACTTCTGTCAGCCAGCTCGAAGTCGAGCCCAAAAGCAGTTAGTGCGTCATTACAATAGAGGCAATAAACCGTGCGTGCGGCGTACTACTAATTCTAAATTGATCTTATCCTTCATTAACCCATGAGATTGAACATTATAGAGTTTTTTCGCGAAACACATCATATGAGTGTAATGTCACATATGAGGACGCGAATTGTGGAATGCCCATAAAGTGGCTGTAATTTTAATAAAATAGTAATCTGAACTATTGAATTCGAATCAAACATACTTTTTTGGTAAAGTAATAGATTAAAAAGGTATGAAAACTGAGTATCTTATAATTAATCTTTCATGAGCAATGATTTAGAATGACTGCACGAATTTATCATAAATATTTTCAAAAACGTGCATTCCTTGCATGCAGAAAGTATGATTTTACATCCTACTTTATTGATATGAGTTTCTGGGTGAGTTACGTTACTTTTTGTAAAAGTAACAAGCTGAAATAAAGTTACTTTTCAAAACAAGTAACTTTATAAACTTAAAGTAACTAGAAAAAAATAGATGATAATGATTTAAACGAACTTCAAGATATTTTGAAAAAAAATTTTCTCTTTAATGTAACCATAGCATGTTTTCCGGTAAATGTGTAGAAAAAATCTTGATTGTCTCTTTTTATTCAATCAAATAAGCTTCAATTGATTTAAACAAGCACATCATTACCAAACATAGAAAAAATATATCTTTGTAACACCGAAAAAAAAAGTTACAACATGTTTGCATGCATATGAGAGTAAGAAGATGAAAAAGTTATAGAATCAATCTTTTTTCTTAAACTAAAATTCATATCATAATGCAGAAATTCATTACGATAAAATAAGATGAGAAGTCAAAAGACACCTCAAGATGAATAGGTGCAGTCCGTTGTGAAAAAAGCAAAAATTTCATATCTTCAGATAAAGGCTAACTCACTAGACTGTCGAAATGACTATGATATAACCCTTTTTTTAAACTTTTAAAACTGGATTGTTTAAAGAATGATATAAGGAATCGAATAAACCCTGTTAGATAGCTCGCGTTCAATAAGAAGTTACTTTTTTAAACGAAAGCAATAGAGAAAATTTGTCTCACTTTAAAAGTTCTAACACGCCTTTCTAATTCCAAATGAATTGAATCTTAGCCCAGGTAATAAAGGGAATTCTGAACTTTCTATTGCATATATAAAAAAAAACAAGAAATGCATAGGGGTTGAGATTTAGCTGTTTTCCCGAGTGCGTAAATTCGTCTCACTTTCAAGAAATTAGAATTTCTGCGTCTCAGATATGAGACGATTTGGCCCAATAGAGGCAATAATAATAAATTTTATTTTAGGCTATAGTGAAAGATAATAAAATAAAATAAAATAAAAATAATAAAATAATGTGTGACGATTCGTCTCAAGTTTGATCTTGGAAATTTCAATTTCTTGAAAGTGAGACGAATTTATGCACTCAGGAAAACAGCGAAATCTCAACCCCTATGCATTTCTGGTTCTTTTTTATATATGCAATAGAAAGTTGAGAATTCCCTCTATCACCTGGGCTAAGATTTAATTAATTTGGGATGTTTAGAAAGGTGTGTTAGGTCTTTTGAAATGAGACAAATTTTATCTATTGCTTTCGTTTAAAAAAGTAACTTCTCAGTGAACGCGAGCGATCTAACAGGGTTTATTCGATTCCTTATATCTTTCTCTGACCTATCCAGTTCCAAAAGTTTGAAAAAAAGGGTCATAACGGACTGTACCTATTAATCCTGAGGTGTCTTTTGACTTCTTCTCTTATCGTAATACATTTCTGCATTATGATATGAATTTTAGTTTAAGAAAAAAGATTGATTCTATAACTTTTTCATCTTACTCTCATATGCATGCAAACATGTTGTAACTTTTTGTTTGCAGTGTTACAAAGACATATTTTTCCATGTTTGATAATGATGTGCTTGTTTAAATCAATTGAAGCTGGTTTGATTGAATAAAGAGAGACAATCAAGATTTTTTGTACACATTTACCGGGAAGCATGTCACGATAACATTAAAGAGAATATGTTTTTTCAAAAATATCCTGAAGTTCGTTCCAACCATTACCATCTGTTTGTTCTCTAGTAACTTTAAGTTCAATAAGTTACTTTTTTCCAAAAGTAACTTTATTTCAGCTTGTTACTTTTACAAAAAGTAACGTAACTCATCCAGAAATTCATATCAATAAAGTAGGATGTAAAATCATACTTTCTGCATGCAAGGAATGCACGTTTTTGAAAATATTTATGATAAATTCGTGCAGTCATTCTAAATCATTGCTCATGAAAGATTAATTATAAGATACTCAGTTTTCATACCTTTTTACTCTATTACTTTACCAAAAAAGTATGTTTGATTCGAATTCAATAGTTCAGATTACTATTTTATTAAAATTACAGCCACTTTATGGGCATTCCACAATTCGCGTACTCATATGTGACATTACACTTATATGATGTGTTTCGCGAAAAAACTCTGTGATGTTCAATCTCATGAGTTAATGAAGGATAAGATCAATTTAGAATTAGGAGTACGCCACACCAGTGTTCGCAGAACGTGGACGTAAACGGCCCCCACCACTGACCCGTGTGGTTCCTTACACAACCAAACGCGGCGTGTCAGTGTGTCCCCACTTGCAAGCTTCGATTTCATGCTGGTGGCTGATGAGCTAAGATCGAGAATTATGTTTTTCTCGACTTCGTGTGAAAGAGGCGCGAAGCAGACGACAAATTCAAAATGATAAAATATATAGTTTAGGATATTAGCTTTCTTTTTTGGATATTTTGATAAACATTAACCTAAAATGAATATCTAAAAGATTTTTTTGAATTTAAGGATGATTTAAGCACTTGAGAACTAAGTTTTCAGTAAAATTTATGGTTCAATAAGTGTTGAAAGTATAAAAACAAAATATCGATTTATATATTTTTTAGCCTTGTAAATAAATTATTTGAAATTGAAAAATTATATGGACGATAATTCATATCAAGATAAGATAAATCATGAGATTAAAAATAAAAAAATAAAAGGTTCGAATAAAATACTTTGGAAAGTTTTTTTGAATATAAATATGCACTTTTTGTTATAATATATAGCATCTTTTGACATGACTACTTGAATATACAAGTGTGAAAAAAGAATTCTATTATTAAAAAATATTTAAATTATATCTAATTTTGCACACGAAATTACACATTGAGATTTCTTTCTTATGAAGTAAAACTGACAAATTTTATAATAATAAAGTACTAAAAAAATTTTGTTGAATACTTCACAACTTTCATATGGCAATTTCAATATATAAGCGTGAATAAAAGGTTTTATTTTTAAAAAAAAATTAAAAAAATGTATTTCATTATTATATTTGTCAATTTTGCTTTATACCAAAGAATTATCAATGTTTAATTTCGTTTGCAAAATAAAATATGATTTATTTAATTTTTAATTAATCAAAAATTTTATCTACATTTATTTGTTGAAATTGTCATGTAAAAGATGTCAAATATAATAAAAGTTCTTTTTGAGATATTTTATTTCAAAGGAATTTTCATAAATTTTATTTTATACTAGAGGAATTTAAGGTGTAATTCTCAATACTGAATTAAATATGGTATTTTATTTTTTCAATAATTAAACCTTCTTTACACAATTATGTATTGAAAAAAAGGCTTTTCAAAAGTTTTACGTATTTTAGAAGTTTTTCTTTTCAAAGTGTAAAATATTGATTTATATATTTTTTAGCCTTGTGAATAAGCTATTTAAAATTAAAAATTATCCCCAAAATACTTTTTTGTTTTGAGTTTGAATATTAAAACAATACATGAATTGTATTTAAATTTACAAAAAAAAGTACACAATAAGATTTCTTTGATAGTAAGCAACATTGAATTAAAATAAAATATTTTTTAAAGTTCTTAAAACATGTAACATTTTTTATCACATGTCATTTTCGAATTACGACTGTGAATAAAAGGTTTCATTGTTTTAAAAATAAATCATGCTTACATTTGCATACAAAAATACACCATGTTTCTCTGCTGTGAAGTAAAGTTGAAAAATATTTCTTTCGAATAAAATGCTTTGAAACAAATTTTCTAATATACGTAACACTTTTACTTAAATGACAATTTCAATATATTAGTATAAATGTTTAAATATTTAATTTAAATATTTAATAATTTATTATCATTATTATTATTTATTATATTTAATAATTAATTTAATTTAAATAATTAATAAATATGTACACTATATCTAAATATACATACGAAACAATAATAAACTTTTTGTGTTATAATGCAAAATTTTTTAAAAAGTTCTTTCAAATAGAATAACATTCTGGAGATAAAGTATTTGTCACATTCACTGAGTCCATGTGTTAATATAGTAAAAGCATAACATTTTTGTGAAATTAACATATTTTTTAGTACAATTTAACGCATTTTTAAGTGAACTTAACTTCTTGTGTTTCGAAGTTGTGTTTAAAATTCTTCAAAATAAATGGATGATGGGACTAATCCACAAAAATGTAAATAGACGTCAATCCTGAGAAGAACCTCAAAATCTAAGTAAAAAGGGGCGTAAAAAATTTGAATCAAACTCTCTTCCACACCACCGCGGGGGTAGAGTTGAGGGCGCGTTTTTTCATGTGGTATCCCCTGTAGGCCTAATCCACAAAGATGAAAATGAACACCAATCCTCAAAAAGAAAAAATTAATTAAAAACTTTTTTTAGATGCAGCAAAAGCGAAAGAAGAGACCAGGTTTTGAAATTCTACAAGTCAAATCAGCTCTGGGTTTGTGGACAAAACTACGCGGGGTGTTTTTGTTAGTGAGTCCCCTTGCCTCTCAAGGAAAATAATATTTCTTATTATTTAATAAAATCAACAATATAATTTCATAAACAAAACTACTCGGGGTGCTTTTTGATTGTGAGTCCCCTTGCCTCTCACAAAAAATAGTATTTCTTATAATTTCCTAAAGTCAACAATGGAACTTTGTGAAAAAAACTACTCGGGGTGTTTTTGTTAGTGAGTCCCCTTGCTTCTCACGAAAAACAATATTCCTTATACCCATTTTGCTATTCTTCAGGAACAAAAAGAGTCAAACCCTGACCTTTATACTCAGCTTCTTTATCTGTGTACAAATTTTCAGGATTCATCAACGCGATATGTTCCGCTGAGACCGTCATCGTTCGCACGGTCTCATCTCTTGCCTTTAGAGCTGCACGAGTGACACAAATGGAATTGATCATCTTGGTCCCTAATCGATTTCGCTTAATTGTTTTAGCATCTGTAAGCATCGAAAAAGCTCGTTCAGCTTCAGCATTAGAATGAGGAAGAGTTCGCACGCGATTCAACAAGGAAGTCAAATGTGGAAACATTTTGTTCTGGGCTTCGGTGCAAAAGAGAATGGCAATGGCAATGGCCGACCATATGTCGTCAAAAGACAATTTTGACCATTTTTCCTTTATTTCAGGACTGAGCTTGAGAAGTGACTGCCACACATTTGACAATTCAGTTACATCATACGACCATAAGGTTTCACAAGTTTTTCTCACTCTCGCAAATGTTTCCTTCCTATCAGCATAGAATGCTACTTGGGGTCGGAAAACGGAAATGCAAGACAAAAAGAGGTCGTCAAAAGGAAGACGATTTCGAATTTCATTACTGGCAGTTATATAAAACTCCAAGCAGTTACGAAGAAATTCATTAACCTGCTCTTTCCCTATTTTATTATCTGCAACTTCCTGATTTAAGAAGACCTTTGCTTCAACCCCTACATCAATATCCTCAAGCGCCTTTTGATTATTTGAATCGGAAAAATTTACATTTCTGATGATTTGAAAAAATAAATTCAACTCAAGAAGGCCTTTTTTCAGATACCTTCCAAGAATCCAATACAAGAAATTTGCCGACTGGGGTTGTAGTTCTTGAATCATTGTTTCCCGATTCTGGAACTTTGCATTGTAAATATTGAACATGTTCAACGTATACTTCAAGAAGAAAAAGTAAGCGATAGTCAAAGGGTTTTGCATGATATTTAATAAATCTCTGGCCTTTTCTATCTTTTCGGATTGCAAGACCATGAGAAATAGAAAGAATTTTATCCCAATTATTGAGAATAACAACGATACATTGATGGCGAACAAGCTAACGGGTTTCAGCGTGGCTAGGAATTTTGCGGAAAACACCTCCCAATTCCTCAACAATATTCCGATAAATAGCAGTTAGTTTTGAACTTGCATTGAGGAAACTCGGAATACTTTTAATAATATTCTCTACATCAGGAATTTTGACACAAGAATATTTAGCTGCAGTTGCCGCTGAATGAGAAACGCAGGGAATGACAACAACATTCGGATTCTTTTCCTTTAACTTTGTTTTATAAGAAGATTTGTTTCCAATCATTACTTGCGCATGATCGCAAGACATACTGGCGACATTCGAGAGGGGGATTTGTTTTTCACACAAAGCTCCCGCGAATGCTTTGAAGACTTTGTCGGCAGAACAATCCGAGGCATCTAAATTAATTAATTGCAGCAGTTCAACCCTAATTTTAAAACTTGATGGTTCAACGTATCAAACCATTAAAGATAACCACTTTTTTGAGTCCTGTCGCTCGTCTCGTCTTCGTAAACTGAAAATGATTGCACCCGCAACATTTTGGTTATGCGATCAGTTTCGGCTTTACTAACGACGTTAGTTGCAAGCGACCTCATTTTTGTGGAGCTTAATTTGATATCCCTTAAAACGGCAGGTTCCATATCCTGAAAAATCCCTATCAACTCTGGCGCAATCGCGAATGAGAGATTATGCTTTAGGAAGAACGTTGTAATTTTTATTTCAGCCTGTAGCACTCTCCGCTTTTGAGAAGCTGCTTCAGAACTGATTTCGGAATCCTCTATATCACTTCCTCTAAATTGTTGATCTGCTGCAAAATAATCAACATTTGAAACATGGCTAGTTAGATTAGAAGAGTTGCTTTTACGCAAAATTCCATAACTAGTTAATTTATCTGAAACTTGTTCTTTCTGTTGATGACCAGAGGTACTTTCATGTCTTAAAATTTGTGCCTTGCCACATTCCATTGTTCTGTACAATAAAATTTTGTTTCGTCTTCCAATCTAACTACCCAGTCTTTCCACGATGGAAATTCCTCAAACCATGCCTCCTGAAAACATTTTTTTCTAGATATTTTGTTTCGCGGTTCTTCTTGGTTTGAACTCGTCCAAGCAACAAAATCATTTTCACTCATGATAAACAGTGTTCCTTATAATATAATAAAATCAAGAATAGAATTTTATGAATAAAAACTACTCAGGGTTTTTTTTGTTGTGAGTCCCCTTGCCTCTCACGAAAAACAATATTCTTATAATCTATAATATATACAAAGAATTCTGTCACTTCAACTACTAGGGGTGTTTTTTGATTTTTAGTCCCCTTGCATCTCACGCAAAAACTTGTACAATAACAAATATAAACAAAGACCTAAATCTATGAACAACGTGGCTGACTGCACTTACCGTGTACAGCCCAAGGAAGAAACACGAGTCCAAAATTAAACAGAAATTGGTTTAATACTGTTCAAGTAACAAGCACAAATCAAGTTTAACAATAATATGTTAAAAAGAATCGTCACTGTTGTTATATAGAACGAGAAAAGCCGAAGACAAGTCACATGGCTTTAAAAACAAAACACTCTCTATACTACTATGTGTCGTTGTTTACCATGCCTGCCGGTGCGAGTTGCAAGACCGCGACGCGTAATTATTTTTTAAAACACAAATTGACTGTGACTTTTTTGAAGAAGTATACCTGAAATTAGACTTTCTGTAAAGAAGCGAAAAATACAAGGAGTATTAATGCATGTTATAAGATCTCAAGTCAATTTATTAATAAATTTTTGCTCTACAACTGTTAGTTATATCTGGTTAAAATTTGAATATATCATTTTTTCATTTTGTTTAACAGTATATTAAAAGAGAATATACTCCTTAGCATGTAAAATATTTGATTTTGCACATCCCTTGTAGAAAAAAATAATTGGGACCGATTGATCCGAATGAACCCATTTCAAAAACATCATTGGAACCGATTGATTAATCGGATTCAATCAGGCGAGACCATTTTGAATGCGATTAATAAATTGGTTTCAATGATGTTTTTGAAATGGGTTCAATAGGATCAATCGGTCCCAATCGGGTTCAATTATTTTCTTCTACAAGGGATAAGAATAATCTCTGAATTTTGTTATGGTTTTCACAAGAGGAGTATGTATAACAGGGAACACCTATTCGCATCATATTTTGTGGTCTAAAAGGCCTTAATACAATATGAAAAAAGCTCAACCTTTTTGCCCAGATAAGAAGCGCTTTAGTTTGAAGAATTCCATGCAAACTCAAATACCAGTCGAGATAAAGAGGGAATAAGCCAGTTGTGATAGCGCAGTGGTCTAGATGTTTAGCTACAGTCAGATGTCACGCGTTCGCGTCCTCACACTTTTTTTTAAAAATATTTTTCTCAATTTAAAAAAAATAATAATTTAAGGGAGTATGGTGGATTTAAAATGAGAATTACTCTTAATTTTGACAGAACGCGTATTATAGCTTACTTGAATTATGGTTCGAATTTCGTGACCCTTCAGAACCTTAAACCCGAGAAATTAATTATTGAAAATAACATTTGATCTTATGGGAAAATGCTGTTTTTTAATGATTATTTAAAAGGGGGAAAATTATGAAAAAATTCTGATACGTGAAATTTTTTCATAATTTTCCCATTTTTAAATAATTCTCTTCAACCTCGAAGTAGTTCCAAATACCGAGTCTGCTCGTGTTTGAGATTGTTCTCTGTTCCCCGTTCGAGTACGCGAGTTCACCAGTTGTAGCAGCAAAGGACTATCAGTGGCTCCAGCTCTTCAGTTCCAGTCAGTTCCAGAGTCACAAAGGTCAGTCACATTCTAGTTAGGGATTTCCACTCTTGTAATAATTAATAAAGAACCATTGCATTAATATTTCATTCCTATTTCACCCCTTTCCTTATTATTGGTTGTCCTCGACCCTGTTTCAGTTTGGAAATCTGAACGATTTCTTTACTGATCAAAAACGAGGAAAGTTCATTATTATAAATTAATAGTAGGTATGTGACTGGGACGTTACATATCTACTATTTAATTTTTTGGTGCATCGGCCGCGAAACTTATAAACCAATAATAAGAAATAAAAAAAGAAATTGTAATTGCTATTGTTAATATAATAAGAAGAATTAATTGAATATATTTAATAACTTTACGAAAATTTTTTCAATATTTTATTACATGAAATACGTGGAAATCCTTTGCTTATTAGAATTTAAGAAGTGTTTAAACATAAGTGACTAAATAATTTTGTGTTTAATATTCGTTGGTATACTTCGCGTGCTCGCAAGCTCTGCCATCGTTAATAAAATAAATCGGTACCCTGAAATAACCTTGTATGTATTCTTTGTAGCAAGATTGTACAAGTGAGGGGTTTAAATGAAATAATAAATAGAAAGAAAATAAATTGAAAATTTTTTCAAATTTTAATCAAAATTTTTCTCGCAAATTTTTACAACACTTGACATTTTTTCGAATTTCTGCAAGTATATAGATTATTCAAGGCTTGTGCTTGAGTCATCCTTGTCTAATCTAGTACTAAATAAATTCATCACTTGTTAACTAGAATCGAATTCAAGTTAAAGCAGAAAATAATTAAGCACCAAGAGACTATAAGTCCTTTTTAGATTCGTCGAACGGTCACCAACACTTGGGTAAGGCAAAATTCGAAGTGCTTACATTTTACGGTTTTTAACTTTTATTTTTTCCCTATTTACAAAAACTGACACTTTCAACTTTGACGATTATCAGAGTTCTGTATGTACCTGAATTAAGCAGGAAATTTATGCTTGAGTCGAGCCTAATTAATTTGGTACAAAAATTCTGATTTTCGACTATCGTGATTTCTGTGAATGACATAATTACCCAAGATTCTGTGCTTGAGTCTAGCTTGGCTAATTTTTCATTACTGAAACTTCGAATTGTTGAAAACACAAAATAAGACATAAAAATAAAATTTATTCTAATTGGTTTCGATCCCTGTGACTGAGATTTGTTTTAGGATATAGCTTTTCACTTTCGTGGGAAGTTATATTAAACAGCGCCAAGCGAATTGCGCGCTCAGCTATCCTCAAACTAGAGGCTCAGGAGCAGATTAGGAATTAATTCAATAAATTTTATAATTAAAATTTCTATCACTGCAATTCAAAATTTGTTTATGGATATAGTTTCTCACTTTCGTGTGAGGTTATATTAAACAGCGCCAAGCGAATTGCACGCTCAGCTATCCTTAAATTGGAGTTTTTGAAAATCAGGATTGAAATTTATTCTACAGAACTATAAAACACAAACAAAAAGGATATTAAAAGTAAAATTTATTTTTAATTAATCTCAACCCTGCGATTGAGATATTTAGAGGACATAATCCCTCATAGCGTAACCAGTCGCTCGAGGAGGATTATATTGAACAAGGGCCAACGGTAAAACGCAAAGTCGTCCTCAAATTACAATCTCGAAAGTAGACTTGGAATTAATTTAATAAATTTCATCCTAAAACTTCAATTAGTGAAATTTAAGAAGTTTGTTTGAGGATTTAACCCCTCATAGCGTAACCAGTCGCTCGAGGAGGATTATATTGAACAGGGCTAGCAATAACACGCTCAGCCATCCTCAAATTGGAATGTTTTGAATCAGAATCGAAATTTATCCTAGAAAATTGTACAATAGTCTCAATTACTGTAAGCCAAAATTTGTTTAAGGATATAGCCTTGTACTTTTGTGTGAGGTTATATTAAAAAGCGATAAGCGAATTGCGCGCTCAGCTATCCTTTAATTAGAGTTTTGGCAATTAGAATTGGAGTTGATTCACATCCACACTACAAACTATAAAAATAATAATAAAATTATTTTCTAATACAATAAATGTCCAAAAAACATACCTTTAAACGCCCCCGAGCGGGAAGAAATATAGACGAATTTAAATTACCAACTTGTGAGACACGGGAAATAAAAAACGATATAGAATTCTCAGATTTGTTTGAACAATTATTAGAAAAAAGAAGCAAATTTATAACAAATAAACTTTGTAAAAAATTAAGCGAAATCGAAAATACAAAAACCGAAACCCTTGAAAAAGTTCTCGAACCAAAAAATTCTTCAACAATTACCGAATGCAAATTTGCAAGAAAATCAGTTTAGAAATAACTGGACCAGACCAAATAATCAATACGAGAGGAATAGGCAAGGTCAGGGAACTCAAGGGAGATCTTCACAAAGAAACCAGATACAAGGTCTAAATCATCAAGGAAATAGGAATGATTATAGAAACGTAAATAGTTTCCCAACCCACCCTAATTTTCCCCAAGGAAATAGATTCAACCGAAGTTCAAACTTTAATCGAAATAATCAGAATATGTATCGTAATCTTAATAAAAATAATCAAAATGGAAACTTTAATCCAAATCCGAATTTTAACAAAAATTTTAATCCAAATTCAAATTTCAATCAAGGTCAAAATTTCAACCAAAACATGAATTTCAATCAAAATCCTTATTTCAACCAAAGACCAAATTATAATATGAATTACAATCAAAATAGAAATCAAAATCCAAATTTTAATCAGAATTCAAATCCAGGTCAAAATTTTGAAGTTATTTGCTATTCATGTAATACGCCAGGACACACATCCAGAAATTGTAATTAACAAATAAATATTAATCAACAATTACCACAACAAGTGCAACAACAACTTCAAGTAAATACCTTTCTAGTAAAATTACACAAAGAAGATAATATATTAACTGAATCAAATACTGATGATGATGAAGAAGAAGCACCTCATATGAATCTTTATTGTAATGAAGAATTGAATCAAAAAGAAATTGACAGTATTAAATTTGTAAATGATTCTGAAGACTTTAAAATATATATGAAAAAACCTCAATCAAGGAAAATTGACGAAAGCAATTCAAGGCAAACTGAACAAAAAAAGAACGGGAAGAATTTAATTAAAAATAAGGATAATCAAGGAAATTATTATAAATTGAAATATAAGATTCATGATAATGAAAATATTGATATTGGTAATTTTAGAGGGAACAAACAAATACCGACAAAGGAGCGACATTCTTTCAAAAACTGAACAATTGAACAAAGGACCTTTATTTAGAAATACTGAAAATAAAAAATTCTATTATGATGATATTATTGAAAGAAAAATCGATGGAACTGAAGAAATTAAACAATTTTTGAACGAAGAATATTTATTGCAAAATAATGATGTTAATAATAATGAAAAATGTTGTATTGAATTAGATTTTAAGGATTTAAAAAAAGAAACAATTTATGGAGACAACGAAGAAACTACTGAACAATTGAACGAAGGAACTTTACTTAGAAATACTGAAAATAAGAAACGTTATTATAATGATATTAATGAAGGGAAAATTAATGAAACTGAAGAAACTGAAGAAATTAAACACTTCTTAAACGAAGAATATTTATTGGAAAATAATGATGATAATGATGAAGAATGTTGTACTGAATTAGATTTTAAGGATTTAAAAAAGGAAACAATTTATGGAGATAACGAAGAGACTACTGAAAAATTAAACGAAGGAACTGTTACGTCAGAAACGTAACATTTCTCTTCTTAACAGATTCCTCGTTTTATGTAAGGATCGAAAAGGATCCTCTCTAAGGGATGAGGAGAAGTCAGTGATTGAGAATGGTTATTGATATAAAGTATGTTTATTGGCATTCAAATTGAGAAACGAATAAGCATCATGGAATTGGAAATCGAATTGAAATTTAGATGTACCTTTGTAATTACCCCGAGTGAAATTTGTCTGATGATTTATTGAGTCCAGTGGAGCGAAGGTGGTCAATTGAGTCTTCGTTGAGGTCCTTGAGATAGTACTTGTTTGATGGGAAATTCGTTGTTGAGACGGTTGGTCTAGTCGATTCTTGATCCAATTTTAGAGAGAATTTTGGAAGGTGATTCCCCTTCACTTTCTAATGTCGTTGAACTCAGCGTCGAGTAAGAATTCGTCTGTGTAGCGGTAAAATTCGATGAGGCTGGACTGAACTCGTAGCGTAGAGATAATGAAACTGGACTAGACTGAGCTGAACTCGCCGTGTAGAGATGATGGTACTGGACTAGACTGAGCTGAACTCGCCGTGTAGAGATGATAGTACTGGACTGACTTCTCTTGGGATTTTTGCCTTTTATAGAACTTTTGCAAGGTTGCTTATGGTGGGAGCAAAACCAAGGTGTACCACCTTTGGTATTAAGATCGGATGAGTTGCCCTCTCTAATGACTCGTGCTCCAATGAAATTCGTTACCTGGCACTAATGTCGCAATCTATTTTATCTGTTATTCGATTCTAACGAAAGGGTCAACTACTGTGGAAGTAAAAATAAGGTGTATCATCTTTTCCATACTTGGTATTTTAAGATCGGATGAGTTGCCTTTCCTGATCACTTATGCTTCGATGAAATTTATTACCTGGCATTGGTGTCATAGTCAAATATATCAAGTCTATTTTATCTGTTATTCGATTCTAACGAAAAGGTCAACTACTGTGGAAGTAAAAACAAGGTGTACGATCTTTTCCATATTTTGGTGTTTAAAGTCGAATGAGTTGCCTTCACCGAAGAGTCACGTTCCGATGAAATTTATTACTTGGCGTTAATGTCACAGCCAAATATATCTATTTAGATTTGCCTTTCGATTTTAACGATCTTCCTATTTCTTGTTAGATCTTGCTGTTGAGTCAATATAATCAAGGACGTGGTAATGTTGTCTTGATCTCTTCATTGGTTCCTTAATTTGTTTATTACTCTAGGTGGTAGAGTCGCGGGACGTGACAGAACTTTATTTGAAAATATTGATAATAAAAAACGCTATTATGATGATATTCACGAAGAAAAAATTGATGGAACTAAAAAGATTAAACGATTATTAAACGAAGAATATTTATTGAAAAATGATGATGATAATGATGAAAAATGTTGTACGGAATTAGATTTTAAGGATTTAAAAAATGAAACAATTTATGAAAGAAACGAGGACATTATTGAACAATTGAATGAAGAAGATTTATTTAATATTACTAATAGAAGATCAATTAAAATGATAACAAATAAAATCAAAAATGAAGAAAATGAAAACGCTCTTTATAAACTTATTGGAAGGAAAAACGTTCTGGAAACATTTGTTTCCCAAATTTTAAAATATATCATGGATTCAATTTCAGATTGATTGAAAAATAAAGATGAATGCTACGCTGTGCAAACAAGGAGTAAGTTGAAAAATACAAAGAAAATAAATATTGATGAGAATGAAGATAATATAAAAAATAAACTATTCAGAAATGTTGAAGCATTAAATAAAGTACAAAAGAAACGTGGAAGGCCACGAAAAATTATTCATGAAGTGAAATTACAGGAACCAATTAAAAAAAGAGGTAGACTCCGAAAAGTTATAAATAAATCACATGAAAATGATAAAAAACCCAAATTTATGGAATCAGAAGACGAATCCGATTCTGATCTAGATTATGATGTTAAGCAAAAGCCTAAAGAAAATAATAAGAAGAAGCATTTTAAAGAAAATAAAGACGTAGAATTAAAAGAAGAAATTTATCCTGAATCAAATTCTGACTTATCAAGTGAAGATGAAAAAGAAGAAGAAACTCAAGAAAATTTCCAGAACGAAGAAAGTGAAAGTGAAAACGAGCAATTTGATAAATTAGAAGTAGAGAATTCTGAAAACTCCGATGAATACGATTTTAGAGAAGAACGTCTACCCCCAGAACCACCCCCAGATTTACCTTCAACATCCGGATTATCTAACCCACAGAAAAATGTAATTGAATGCCGAGACCAATTGACTATGAGAAAAGATAACAAGAAGATTAATCCACAAAATTTCAAAATAGGAGATTATGTATTTCCATTAGAAGGGGGTGAATTGAAGAAATTTGAAAATCAATATTCTGGACCCTACGAAGTACTCGAAATAATTGGTAAAGGGAATATCAAAATATTAGTCAAAAACAAACCAAAAAAATAAATAATAATAAAATAAATCAAATAAAATTTATTTCAGATTACAATGGAACCTAAACATCGCCAAAGTATCGACACACATTGCGCATTAATAGTTCGACAAATCGATATATAAGCCTTATGGCTGTATTTATTCATGAATGGAAATACAATTATGACGATTGCAACATAACAAAATGGACAAAGGATTTAACAAATCCAAAAACAATAAAGGAAATAATTTTAACAATAAAACAAGAGGACTCTACACTTTTTACGAATTATTAAAGAGCCTACAACAATCAAATAAAAAATTCCTAGCTGATATCCTCACATTGTCTAACTAAGCAATACCCTATTCAGCTAAATGAATTTTTTGTTTTGTTTTGTTGTTTTCTCTCATTTTGAAATAAATAAAAATTATACCAACTAATGTTACTTCTATCATCTTTATGCTAACCATGTACTGATGTAATGCAATTTTTCTTTCAGAAAACACCTAAGAGAAGCAGAATAAAAAGAAAAATACTCAATGTAATTACATTCTTTTTTTAAACTTATTAACAGTAGATGCAGAAAGATATTTGAACACAATATTTGAAATCTCGCCAAGAATTCAATTTGAACCCATAAGAAACCTTAAATTCACAGAAACTAAATATCACCTATTATGTTTTATTAAAATAGAAGATACTATACTTATATACACTTCCATTTCACAAATGTATAAAACAGCTGTTCTAAATTGTAAAAATAGAAATATTCACTTCTGTTTAGAAATTACGAACAATGATAGATTTGAAAATCAAAAAGTCATAATCACTAAACTTATTCAAGAAATCAAATTTTACCTACAGAGTGCAATTAATATTTTCCCACAATCAACACCAAAATTAATCGAAAATTTCGGATTCAAACAAACAACACTTTCTTCAAAATTCAATTGTGCAAAGAAAGATATTTTTATTTTTCCGCACTCCATAATTCAAACCACTCAAAACTTTTTTCAAAAAATAATAGATCTAGAAAATCATAAACATTGGATACTAAAAGGAACAAACGAAAAACCAACAGAAATCTATACAATACACATCAAACGATGGCTAGATTCCATACACGAAACACTCGATTTTTATATAATAACCCTCCAAAATATTTTGACCTTGCTGATATTTTGCGGAAAACATGAACTGGCAACCAGAACATTTTCCACTAACAGCAGTAGATCTATATCAACAAGTTTTACAGAACAATGTTATTAATTATACAATTTCATTCATGAAACATCTATCAAAAATAGAATACTTTTCATTTGGTAATCAATTGATGTTTTCATTAAACACACCGGTAATAAGTGAAGAAAAATTTCAATCCTTTAACATACATAAATTACCAATTAACCACAACATACAAATAAATAAATCTATTAACATCTTTATAGAATCTAATATCAACTACATCATTCTCTCTCATGATTATAGTAAGTATCGCATCAAAAAAAATTCATTTTTTGAAAATTGTATTTCTATTGCAAATACTGAAATATGTAATACACCACCACTACTGCAAAACTCAAAGGAAAATAAGATTTGTGAAATATCATTGCTAACACAACCTGAACCATATGAATGCAACTATCAAACAAACTTTGATGATTTCCCCTGAAATACACCCCTAGAATCTTACTATGGATGGCTATACGTAACCAATACGGTAAAACAAGTAGAATTTCAATGCGAAAACAACTCAACATTTGCAACAACAATCTCTAACAAAGGAATTTTACAACTTCACCCATCATGTAGAATCAAAAACCACAACTTCTCAAATCAAACAAAACCATTAAAATATCTAGAACCAAACATACCAAAGCCACCATTTAATATTTCTCTCAAATTGATAGCCCCTTTCTTTAATAAAATTATAACTGAAAAGCGTCTAGAATTACACAAAATAATAGAAAATTACAAAAATAGGAAAATCTCCTTACAAGAACTAGAATACGAAATAAAAATTTCAGAAAAAAATAAACACTGCATTAAGTAAAAATCTTGAGTCAAAAAGTAATTACTTTCATGATAGTATAACTAAATTTATAACAGCTGTAACAGTAGCTTGCCTCTTAATATTAACACTTTTTATTCTTCTTATAACAAAAATGTATCAATATCACCAAATAATCAAAAGAATATCGAAAGAAAATACGCATTTGAACCTAGGCCCATTACAACCATACGACAACTTAGAAAGTAACGACACAGGACTCTTCGAAACATCCTTTGAAAGAAGTATTAGCACTCAAACAGCCATATTCTTAGGAAAAACACCATTCGAATCAAACATATTTGTGTGATGATAAATAAATTTCTAAACTACTAAACTCATAAAATAAAGGAAACAAACTAACGCACGATATACAATTGACGAGACGTAAGTACCTTCCCGAATCCAAATCTTCCAACAAAATTCCAAAGAATGTTTCAGCCCAAGTTACTACATTTTGACTTATCCAATTATCAATTTTATTATTATTAATTAAACCCATTTGAAATACTATAACCATCCCATATACCACTATCCCTTAAAAGAAGTCCATTATAATTTAACCTTACTCATTTGTTACTTTTTAATAATCTCAGTCACTAATGTCCACTTTTCTTTATTCTATACTTTATTTTAATATCAATCTCAAAATTATTAAGCTAATTCGATGCAAAATTTCAATATATTGCAAAAAGAATAATTCAAAGATAGCCTGTGAAATCATGAATAAACTAGAATCAATTAACAAACTAAGCATAATTGGAATCGTTTCTTTCTCTTTTGTTCAAGAAATGATTCCAACGGCAAAAGTACCAGATACTAACAACGCCAAACACGTCGATGGAGTAGTACCACAACACTTTGCTACAACTTACTACAAGCTACTTAGATATACTTGCTATTCATTCAATGAAAGTATAATAATTGTTTACACTCATAGAGTAATAGGCTGGCGAATTTGTGCACAATGTTATTTCACTTTACCCAACAATTACCAGTTATATTATAATATAGGAAATGAAGGACATTATATGATTGTACCAGAAACAGCGAACACGACCTGCGGACTATGTAATAAAATTCTATTAAAACCAAATAAACCAGCCTGCGAATGTCTCGATTGCATTGAAGAATATCTGAATTATCCATTAACTACAAATTTGAGTTTAGAATTAGAAATCATCTGTTTGACAGTCTATAGCAACAATTATAATAAAATGGAACGAGATATAACTAAAAGCCGTAGCCTAATGCAAACATTAAACGAAATTTGTATAGAATATAACTTTTCCGAGCCAATATACGATGTCTCATTTCAGAATTCAAAAAAACCATTTCTCGCTAAAGGCACAATCACAAAAGAAGGAAAAACATATGTTTGTCTAGGTGAAAGCTCGTACAAAAAGAAAGAATCCAAACAAAACGTGGCACAAAAACTCTTAGAATTATTAAATGAGAAATACATTTTTTCCGAAGAAAAATGACCAGAAATTGAACAAAACCCAAATGAAAACTTCTCCGATAAAGAGAAACTGTATGAATAGACAGGCGCATGCGAAAGATGCTACGAAAGAGGGCACCTATCAAATAATTGCAGAAGGCCCAAAAGAAATAAAAACTTCCAAGAAATCTAATAAAATACATTATTCAAAAATCATATCCGACTAGTTTTCATTTGATATGCTAATATAAAAATTTGAACATGGTCATTCCATCCCCATGTCCAAACTTAAGGGGCGAGGTGTCACGTCCCGTAACTTTACCAATATTTAAAAAAAATAAATGAATCTATGATCGAAGTTAATTTTTCTCTTATATGTAATCATATGACCTGCATGAGGGCGTATTCGAAAATCAATTTAATCACTATTTAAGGAAATATTCGCTAAAAGTTTAAATACTATATCAATGTACGGACAAGTAATAAATGTATTAAATGTTGCTTATGAGTGTTTGTATCATCAGAGAAATAGTAATAATATAACATAATGTATTGAAAAATTTTATTTTTCTCTTTTGAAAAAAAAACTATGATGTATTTCTATATTTGAACTGTGTGTTAATCAATATTTCAAAAGATGTATGAAGACAAATTTGATAGGGCAATTTTGCTCCATGCGATAGGAATATACTTTTCCTAGATAAGTAAAAGTTTAATTAGAAACATGTGAATTGCTTGATATAAATGGAATAATGTATCTGCATGTATACAGATTAACCTATAAAAATGTTGATGAAACGAATTAAGAAAAAGAGTAAAACTTTAAGCGCGTAATAAATATTCCCCTCTGTTATTCAAAATAAAATTCAATTTAAGGGGATTACATTCACATACATTAATATATCCATTCATTAGTGTGTACGTATTTACTGTTTTATGAAAAAGGATAACCATTCATTATGATAAATAATATAGGCGTGACTATGAAAATTCAGTCAAAATGAGATAAAACAAAAGAAAAAATTATTCAAAAAATGTATGTGGGTAATTAATGTCTGAATACTGTATTTAAAAAAGTAAGCGTAGTTTTTAATTTATATTTAGCTATGATACGTAGCTGTATATTGCTTTACAAATAGTTCACTGCATTAATCAAATAAGGTGTGAAAATAAAAATAAAATGAAAAAATATTTAAAAAATGTGAATAAATAAAATATTGTAAATGGCAAAAAGATCCTGATCGACGTCTTGGATTATATTCATTTTAAAATATTGGGATTTAGTATAACGCATCAATAGGTTTTATAACTACGTAACAATTATGTAACAATTATGAAAACAGTTATATAACAATTAGGTAATAAATATGTAATAATAATATAACAATCATGTAACAATTGTGCGAAAATTATGTAACAAATATGTAACATTTATAAATCAGCTTCAGCATTCGATTAATGACACTGACACGCCGCGTTTGGTTGTGCGAGAATCCACACGGGTCAGTGGTGGGGGCCGTTTACGTCCACGTTCTGCGAACACTGCGCCTCTATTGTAATGACCCACTACCTGCTTTTGGGTTCGACTTCGAGCTGGCTGACGGAAGTTGTTGGACCAAATCATCTCATATCATAGACGCAGAAATTCTAATTTCTTGAAAGTGAGACGAATTTACGCACTCAGGAAAACAGCTAAATCTCAACCCCTATGAATTTCTTGTTCTTTTTTATATATGCAATAGAAAGTTGAGAATTCCCTCTATTATCTGGGCTGAAATTCAATTAATTTGGAATGTTCAGAAAGGCGTGTTAGATCTTTTAAAAAGAGACAAATTTTCTCTATTGTTTTCCTTATAAAAAGTAACTTCTTATTGAACGCGAGCGATCTAACAGGGTTTTTTCGATTCCTTATATCTTTCTCTAACCTATCCAATTTTAAAAGTTTGAAAAAAAGGGTTACATCACAGTTATTTCGACCGTCTACTGAGTCAGCCCATATTTGAAGATATGAAATTTTCGCTTTTCTCACAACGAACTGTACCTATTCATCCTGAGGTGTCTTTTGACATCTTATCTTATCGTCATGCATTTCTGTATTATGATGTTAATTCTAATTTACCACAGGCGATCTATTTCATCTATACATTCTCTGCCTACTGCCACATGTTTACATATATTTTGTAAACTTTGGTTTCCAGTGTCATGAAGACATGTTTTTTCCATGTTTGAATCACTGAAAAAAAATAAACAAGGTTTTCTGTACGCGCTCGCCAGAAAACATGTCACGATGAGATTGGAAGGAAAAAGTTTTTTCAGTAATTTATGATGTCTCTTCATATGATCAAACTCGTTTTAAATTTCAGAAATCTAATTTCTTTACATATATCACATGTGTAGTATTGACATATGAGCAGTATTTCAATTAACGAAAAAAAGTTGATTCCATCACTTTTTCATCTTTCCACTCTTATATGCATGCAAATATGTTGTAGCTTTTTGATTTCAGTGGTAGAGACACTTTTTTCCATGTTTGAAAATGATGTACTTGTTTGAATCAATTGAAGACCGTTTGAGTAAATAAAAATAGACAAACAAGATTTTTTGTACACATTTACCGGAAAACATGTTATGGTAACATTAAAGAGAATATGTTTTTCCCAAAATCCTAAAGTTCGTTCAAATCATTATTATGTTATCAAATTTTATGAATCTCATTCCTTTACGTATATCACCTGTGTAGTATGCACATATGAGCAGTGTTTTATGTTGATTTTTTTATTATTCGATGACTCATCTCTTTCTCTAACCTATTCAGTTTTAAAAGTTTGAAAAAAAGGGTTGCATAACATTAATTTTGATCGTCTAGTGAGTCAGCTCATATCTGAGGATGAGGAATGTTTGCTTTTCTCTCAACGGAGTCATCCTGTTCATCCTAAGGTGTCTTTTAACGTCTTGTTTGATCGTAATGCACTTCCGCATTATGTCATGTATGTTTATTTACGAAAAAAGCTGCATTCTATCTTTTCTTCATCTGCCTATTGTCATATGCGTACATACATATTGTAATTTTTCGTTTTTAGTGTTACCAAGTCATGTTTTGATGACATTAAAGAGAATATATTATTTTAAAAATCTTTATCGTTCATGCAGATTATCAACATGTTTTCACATTCCAAGAATCTGAATCCTTTATGTATATTACATAATTAGTATCGACATATCAACGGAGTGTTCCATACATCGAATTCTTTCTAAATTTTTTTCCACTTTTTTATTGTTTTTGTTAAACATGTTGGTGACACTACATATTTTTCAATTTAGAGAAGAAGGATCGGCGACTTGCCGAGACTCGCTGATACTCGTCATTTCCAATTATAATTTATCGGGAGAATTCGCGCTGATCTGTCGATACTTGATGCACATTCTCGCGCGCAGCATTGATATACACGTACGCACACGCAATACTAGAGTCATCGAATCTCTCCTAATCGCTTGCATTTCATAACGCTATTCGTCTCTTGCTACGAAATACTACCCATCTACTCCAATGTTTATATATAAACGTTGTAAATCTGTGTTTCCATCCATGGGAGTGAAGCCCGCTTTGGAAGGGGAGAAACACGTCCATGCAAATGTGGGGGAATCACGCAGCCAATTAAACATCCCCCAGAAAACCATGGGAGTGAAGCCTAATTTGGAAGGGGAGAAACACGTCCATGTAAATGTGGGGGAACCACGCAGCCAATTAAAAATTCCCCAGAAAATAGTTGATCTCGCAGTTCAGAAGTCATAGCTGCTTGTGACATAATATTAAGTCTGAAGGCAAGGAAATTAATGCCAAATACTTCAATGACGCACCAGAGGCGATCAAGTTATGAAATGACAACACCAAATTTACTGCTTAATAGATAGTAATTCATAGTTTTGAAATTTCAGCATCTAATCGCTTTAGATATATGAACATTTTATTTCAGAATTTATACGGGCAAAGGGGCAGGAGGGCAACGGGAGCGCTGCAAGGCTCCATGCAAAAGTGGGGGATCGCATGCTTTTACCGCCATATTTGTTTCCAGTAATTTACCATTGGGTTTCACCCCCATGTTTTCATCATTACAATGTCATATTTTTAGTTGTTTGGTTAAGGCAATTTCTCTATCAGGCCACGTGATTGAATCATATATAAACTTGTTTATGTTGAATCACGTTTTTCTATCGTCATCTACTGCATTTCTGGAATTGTTAGAAAAATATTTTGTAAAAATAAAATAGAGAAAAATTCTTTTGTAACATTAATTTTTTTATAACTTTTGATTTGAATACCATATTAATATCATATTCATCATTTATATAGGCCGTCAATATTTTTTTAATAGTCGCAAATATGCACTTTCCGTGGAAATTACATAAGTAGCGTTGACATATGAGCAGAGTTTTTTATGATAATTTTGTTTCAACCTAAAAGTCATAAAATACTGATCAGTGACAAGGGTTTCCTTTAGGTAAATTTCATCCCAAACTTCGGTATAAGAGTCCCTCGGTTTATAGAGGTAATGTTTATTGCTTCTATTGTCTTCCTTCGTTACCTGATCTAGGGATAAATTTCCGTCTCATAGAAGAATTTTCTTCCTAATAGCTCGTCTCAAAATTCGTCACAAGTTTCGGTTTGAGACGTCTCAAACTTCAATATAATCTTTTATGTAGTCCTTGTGGACCTCTTTTAATCCCCCTAGAGACAGCTTTAGTACGACTGGTTCTCAACATACAAGAGCTCCAATCTTCGACGTTTTAATATCCGCGCCGTTATTCAGTCAATCTTAACTTCTGCTACAGTTGATCAATTTAATTTTTATACAAGTGGTTTTGATCGATTTTTATTAACTTTCCGATGAAAATGATGATTTCGTAATAAAATAAAATTTTTATGCTCATTTTCCCATTTTAAACATAATTCTGAGTTTTTTTTTCAAAATGAGACCCTTTAATTTGTTTTAAAAATTTTTTTAATAAAAAAATGCATTCTTTCCCTTCGAAATCAGCCAAGGTAGAAAGTGGAGCGAGAATTGCTATTTCACTCATAAGAGGATTTTTGCGCTCGGCTGCGCTGCAACCCGCTATATGTATAATTGTATAGTGTAAGTAGGTACTTCGTACACGGAGAGATATAACTAGTGTGGCGTACATGAAAGGTACCAAGCATTGAGAACAAATGAAATGACGCGTGTGAAATACATGAATTCAAGTGTTTCACACTAGCCAATTTCACGTGCATCGCACGTGAAACTCAAGCGTTTGTTACACTGGCCCTCTAATGTTTGCAACAAGTCATCTTGTAGCTAAATCTCAAACTCATATAATTCGCATGTGAACGCAGTGTATCTACTGCATGGATAATACCGAATGTGTCAAGTATGAATATCACAAGCTTCTTTTATTTGAACTTCATGATTTCACCACTTGATTGGGTCGAAGTGTTAAACACTTATTTGCCCGAAGTTCACAGTTCGACGTTTTTCCGAAAAAAAACTGTACGACAAAGTCATAAAAGAAGTGTACGTGTAATGGAATAAGTACTTTTCTCAATCATTGATGTGAAGGGCGAGGGGACTATTATCCAAAAGCACCCCAAATTAATTGAATTTGAAACTCATATTCTGCTCCAAATAGTTTTTAAAAAAATAAATGAAAAACAATTTTAAACAATGATTTTTTTTAAATACACGCAAGAAATCGAAAAAACATGTTTAAACAATGAACAATAACTATAGTTATATTATGATAATATTAATGGACACAACACACAATAAGACCTACGATGTGCTTACTTACACTATATAGCGGGTCGTGGCGCAGCAGCCGAGCCCAAGAATCCTCTTATAAGTCCGAAAACAATTTTCGTTCCCTTTTTTTCTACCTTGGATGATTTTGACGTAAAAAAATGAAGCTTTTTATTTAGAAATCTTTGGAAAAAATTTAAGGGATCGCATTTTAAAAACAACTCAAAAATATGTTTAAAATAAGAAAATGAGCATGAAATGTTTTTTATATTACAGAATCATTATTAGTATCAGTAAGCTCATAGAAACGTTTTTAAGAACACTTATATGAAAATTACATTTATCAACTTTAGCAGAAGTTATGATTGATTAAATAACGGCGCGCGTGTTTAACGACAAACATTTGAGCCCCTGTATGTTGACAACCAGTTAGACTAGAACTGTCTCTTTTGGGGGATTAATAGAGGTCCACTAGGACTTTAATTCAGTAGAGTATCAAAACGATTTAAGACAAAAAAATTTTAGGCGAATACACTTCGCAAACTTTGCCCCATATTGATTTTATGACATCAGAATTTCAAGTTTTTTTGTGAGAGCAAAATGCTTGTATTAAGTTTTTTCTGTTTGATTGATTTTGATTGAAATTTCATTTTCTATTTTGCATTAACATGGCAATTAAAGAAAAAAAATTATAGAAAATCGACTCGTTACGATCTTGTAAAAGTTTAACCCTGCACATTAAAAAGAAAATTGCCTAAAACCTCTTCCTGATTACATGTGACACTGACACGATTTCAAATGAAGGTGATAATGTGCATAGAGTATGAGCATGTATATGCTGTTCCCAATCGGATCTCTATGAGATTTCCTCAATGATTTGGCACTTATGTAAAAATGAATTTCCCAGAAGATTATATTTGAAAAATAATTTTTATAGGAGTTATGGTGATGATGAGAAAAATAAAAAAATTAGTTGTTCTCAAGAACGGCTGAACATGAAGGTAACTACGATTTTCTACCTCTCACTATGGGGTGCTTGATTATAATATAATAACTCCCCTAGCCTCTCATAAATCAGGGTGCTCGATTATTGTAAGTTCCTTTACCTCTCATGAATCGGAGTGTTCGTTTATCGTAAGTCCTCCTTCCCCCCATATTTACGAATCAGATTACTCTATATTGATAAAACAAACCTCAATCCTCTTTGCCATCGTCTTCAATTGCAGGAATGATATCATTCTAAGTAAACTGAACAGCGAATTTATACTACACTTGAGAGTATCGTAATGTTGTGTATTACGATACAGAGGAACATAATGTAAAAATTGAACTGCGCATGCGCCTATTACGATACAGCGGAGCATAATCTTCTTCTTATTCTTCTTCTTCTTCGTACAGCGTTGGCGCCGTACTGACAAAGTCTTGTACATTTAAACTGCGCATGCGTCTATTACAATGCGCTATACTACTACACACGATCGAGAAAATCAAAATGGGCGGAAGTATTCGCGAAATGTCAAGTGAGATGGACGATATTCACAATTTACATAAACTGTCTAGGTTTTTAAGAAGAGTTTAAATGACCTTCGTCGTAAAATGGCTTATTTATCAAGTGCGTTCGAAAACTCGGTTCCCTGCGGGTGTGTGAATTTTTCTCTTGAGGTATATTTTTGAACGAGCTTCTTCCGGAACAACAGTCAAATTTGTTATGGCAAAAAATTGGTAACAATATTTGTGCCTCGAAACAGTTCTCGAGATTAGAAGTTAAAATGTTTCGATACTCGATTTGTCTACTGTAGATTTAAATCGTGACTTAAATGTTAGATCATCAGTAGTTGACTGTAGAAGATATGTATCCCAGGCCCCTTAAGCTCTAATGCAAATGGCAGCGACAAAGTTTTTGCTACCGGGTTCTGTCCTGGAGCGTATTTATTTATTTATGTAACTTTTGTTTAATTTATTTTTAAAATGTGACCTGAAGTTGCAAATTGTTTTTTATTAGCTACTTTTTATGCCAGGTAAGTGTCACTTTTTTATGTATGATATATCATCCTTAAAAAAAATTAGCCCCTATAGGAGGAGTGTGTTTGTTAAAAATAATAAAGTTTTCAGTGAAAATGGCGAAGATATGTATTGTCCTTTCG